>CM049433.1:35368515-37868515 GCA_026929855.1 Poa annua
ATAACATTGACATGACTTAAACGGTAGTGCCACACGAATGTGGTGTCTTTATTAAGTTTGTATCCTTTGGCATTAATATTATGAATGTGGGAGCTCTACCATCTAAATTCAAATCGGCTTATGATCATTACTTCATAAATATAGGACAACGATTTTGTCACTAACATATATGAACAATTGTCTTGCTAGAGAAGACATACTTATGACGATCATACTAACAGACGATCATAAAAGAATTTATTCAAATGGTAAATCTAGAGGGAGAGTGTCTATGGCCATCACAACATTTTGTCTGCCATCATCAACACACATTGTCGCCTCATCCTTCCAAGCTACTCAAGCAGTGAATCTGATTTTCATAAAACATGACTAGTATCAAAAACTTAGTCACTACTGCGAGTACTTGCTTAGGTAAAACATTCATAACGTGTATATCATATATATACACCATCATCATTGATGACTTCCCGGCGATCTGTTTCATCTTCTTGATTATTCCAACGCAATCAAGAACCATGAAGGTGAACGATTCCCCTTGCATGACATAGTCTATGACAAAGCATTTGCATCTGGCAACGTTGTCTGTCATCCAGTGATCGAGCTGAGCGAGGCGTCTCAATGTCATCAAGTATGACCAATGTCATCGAGTATGACCAGTGTCATCAAGTATGACTGCCACGTGCTCCTTCAATGCGTGTATTCTCTTCCATCTTGGTTGAGAAGAAAAACAGTCAATGTACTGATAAACTTCATCAACCCAACTTTAGGTGTATCCTGAGTTTAGCGATCATCTCATATGTTCGCGATCTAACAACTCGCACCCACTGTTAATTCTCTATGGCAGAGATCATAACATACACTGGACTATGATGATATTATCCACATAAAAACTTGATAATCCAAATTATCCTTTTGTTAGCGGAATCTCCAGGTTTATCTCCTAGCGGGTATTGTATCACAAAGAGCTAATGGTTTAAACAAGGAGTATCCTCAAGCTAAAGTATAAAACTATGAAGTTTGGACCCAACCTTTTAAGTTTCTCGATCGCAGGATTGCGCCTAATTTTTAAAGAAGGCTATTACATTGGTTAATATCTACAATGGTTTTGCAAAGCATAAAGACTTTGTTCATTATAAAATAGAGTTCAAGTTTTAATAAAATAAAACTACTAGAACTCCCACTCAAAACGAGTATCCCTCTAATCGTTTTAGTGATTACACGACCCTCATCGTCAGAGCCGGCAACATAACTTCAAAGGTAGACATCGAAATGTCAATCACAACAACTTTTGTGACTCATGCTCGACCTTTCGGTCTCCGTGTTCCGAGGCCATGTCTGTACATGCTAGGCTCGCCATAATAACCTTCAACGTATACGCTTGTGCAACATGGCTTACACCCACTGTATGCGAACGACGATATGTCTGACACCCGATCGTCACGGCCTGCCTCATAACGTAGAACTTTCTTGATGGTGCACGTCGAAGGGAGAACACTAATGGTATTTTGGATGGATCATCTTATATTACTACTGCCGTGTGACTAATATATAACTATATATATACACACACAATATAAGATGCACACAAAACATCAATATGTAATGCGACGTGACGTGGTCCTTGCGCCGATGGTCTCCTTCGCGCCCGCAGTTTATAAACAATTTAATAAACTTACCTTGACCATATCACATTGCCCCTGCAAAATAAAGTTAGACGCGTTCTACTTTATCTTTTGCATATTTTACGTGGCTTGGGGCTGTCGTAAATAGAACCGCTTCATATCTACGAACCTATGACTACAACAACGATCAAATAATTGCATATTTATTCATCCCTTTCGGGCCCTCCATTGAAAATGCAAAGCCAACTAAAGAGAGAGAGACAAACACCCGCCAGCCACATATACGGTACCAGCCGTATGTCAGTAGTGGAACCAGTCTCGCGTAAGCGTACGCGTAAGGTCGGTCCGGGCCGCTTCATCAACTCAATGCTGCCGGCAGTGCAAGTGCATGCGAGAGGGTAGCAAATAATAAGAACGATGTCCCCGTGATAAACACGGGTGCAGCTAGCGCATAGCTATATCTACGCATAGATCGGCTCTGATACCACTGAAGGGGATCGCATGCAGAAAACAAAAATTTTCCTAACAGCGATAACCTTAAACTAGCCAGGATCTATACTATGCAGATATAGTAATACGGAGGAGATCGGTATACATACCCTTGTAGACCGAAAAGCGGGGATTACGCTCCCGCACAAGCATTGCTGACGTAGACGCCGTAGCCGACCTCAAGGTCGCGGAGAACTTGGCGCGACGAAGAAGACGATGACGCGGCGATGTCGATGAAACCGACGACGACCTCGAGGCCGTGTAGAGGAAGCAGACCTCCAGCACCACTAGCGTGGCACCTCGCAGGGCGTTACACACGTATGGTGAAGCCGACTTCCTCCGGGCCCGATCCAGGGACGAGCAGCGGAAGACTGGGACCGGAAGACCAGCAGCACGGCGGCGTGCGTATGGTGGAGAAAACTTATCCTCGGCGCAACTCCAAACAAGGGAGTCACGGGATCCAAGGAGAGAGAGAGAGAGAATTAGGTGTGTCCTTCAAAGGCCAGGGGTACCCCTCTATATAAAGGGACCAGGGGGCTGCCCAGCTTGCCAGGCTGGCGGTGTGGGACTAATCCCACACCCCAGCCGGCCAAGGCTGGTGCGCCGGCCTAGGTGGGCCCCATGTGGCCCACCTAGGGCTGGCCGAACTAGCCCCTCCCTTGGGAGGGACTCCTCCCCCCCTCATGGGTCTCTTTGCCTAAGAAGGCCCATTTAGGGAAAATGCCTTTAAAAATTCAGGAAAAATTAAATAAAAATATATTTAACTATTAATTACACTAATTAATATTAAATACATATTACATAATTTATTCCGGCTCCGAAAACTATTTCGTCGCTGCCCGATCTCCATCGAAACTTTCCCGGGACGTTCCCGGTGCTCTCTTTTCCTATTTTTCTATTCCGGTAAAATGTCGACTCCCCTTAAGTGTGTTACCCTAGCGGTTCGATTATCTCACCAGACATGATCGAGACTCCTCTCCGATCAATGACTAATTCGTGGACCTTGGATACCCAGAATTAATCCCTGCGAGATAACGAATACTTTACCGATCGAACCTAGACGTCCGAGTCTTAAACCTTTTGCCATGCGATACTTAGCGCGTCCGAGACTCGTTCATAGATATCTCCATACCTAGCTTGATCTCGTTACCGACACTGCTAACTTCTACTCGTCCATGATATTATGTCCTGGTGATCTAGTCACACGCTTGCAAGCTCGTTTTACATAATCTCACCGAGTGGGCCCTAGAGTATCTATCCTGCTATGCGGACTGGCAAATCCCGCTCTTGACCCCCCGTCTCAACATACTC
This sequence comes from Poa annua, assembly GCA_026929855.1. NCBI lineage: Eukaryota > Viridiplantae > Streptophyta > Magnoliopsida > Poales > Poaceae > Poa > Poa annua. The sequence continues at coordinate 35,371,938 of CM049433.1, forward strand.
CTTTCCGACACCCGAGAGGGACACCTTTATTGTCACACTATGTAAGATATGACGTTTGATGCAATCAAAGTGTCTTCCAGAAATAGCATTAAGAGTAGATCTCACGGTCGAAAGCGTAATGACTACGTCCTACAAATATTGGGTATGTACATCACGTCATTCTCCCAATGACATGACTCCATTGTCAACTGACATAAATGTCACATGATCGGGAAACCTCGATCATCAATTGCCCAATGAACTAGTTAGATAGAGGCTACTAGGGACCTGGTTGTTTGTCTACCACACGTGTATTAATGTTTCCGCTTAATACAGTTATAGCATGGTATAAAACATATAATGAACAATTGAGATATGACGAATAAACTATATTTATTAAGTGCCTCTAGGGCATATCTCCTTCACGAACAAACACAATGACACAAGGATTTACCCTGCTTCGGGGCTCTCGTGAGTAGATAAAGCCCCTATTTCAGCATCTAGCCTATTTGGTGTATTACTTCCTCTGCGTAAGCGTGGTACAAAATGCTCCACGAGCTGGGCAAAGAATGCCTCTAAGAGGACTTGGGAAGGAAATGGCAAAGGGGGAAGTGAGCAAGCCGTGGCTCGGCCGGCCGTGGCCGTGTGTCGCTGTGGCTTTGGCCTTCCCCCCGGTGCTCCTTATATAGGAGGAGCCCAGGGGACAAGAGGTGGCCCACATGCCTCTATTCTGGCACTGTAGCTGACATGACTACTGGGGTCTTGTCAGCACTGTTCCCTGCATCATGAGTTTTACTCTTGTCACATCCAGGGCACTGTAGCCACGCTTGGTCACACTCAAGGCAGGCAGAACCCGTGCGGCGCGCGTCCTTGTCTTGTCCGCTTGCGCCTGTTTTCAGAATCATCCGTACCGGTTGGGGAAGTCGGGGGTGCCGCCATGTCGGGGAAGCTGGGAGTGACGCCATGTCGGGGAAGCCGGGAGTGACGCCATGTCGGGGAAGCCGGGAGTGCCGCCATGTCGGGGAAGCCGGGAGTGCCGCCATGTCGGGGAAGCCGGGAGTGATGCCAAGTTGGGGAAGCCGGTAGTGCCGCCAAGTCGGGGAAGCCGGGAGTGACGCCATGTCGGGGAAGCCGGGAGTGCTGCCAAGTCGGGGAAGCCGGTAGTGACGCCAAGTCGAGGAAGCCGGGAGTGCCGCCAAGTTGGGGACGCAGAGTCGTGCCGGGGCGAGGCCGAGGTCGATGATGACGCGGGCGAGCTGGAGGCGGGGGCGAGGTCGAGGATGGCCTGGTGGAGTCGGCAAGGTGGAAGTCGAGGTTGGAGATAACTCGGCCGGCCCGAAGTCCAAAGGCATCGTGCCCCTCCGCTGGCTACCTCGGTCCACCCGAGTTACCCATAAAGTCGGCCCATCCCCAGCTTAGGCTGGCCGGGAGAGCGCTTATGTCGGCCCGAGTCGCATCTCTTTGCCTATCATTTTATCGTTCACCCACTTACTCATTTAACTTCTCTTTTTCCTCTAGTATAAGCATAATAACATCATAACTTTAGGGTACCGGGGATTACATCCCCGACACCTGGTTAGGCCAAAACGTCACTAAGTTCGTTAACCCTTCCGCTTAATACAAAAGTGGCTTCGGTCCCACTCGCCTGCCTACGTATCTTGTTTCGGTCCCACTCACCTGCTACGTGTCACTCCAACCAACTGGCTTGAATTCACTTACATGTGAGACCTACCCCCAGTCGCTGTTTTTTTCCTGGGCGCCCACCCTTCTGTTGGGCTGCTGGTGATATCTTCCTCTGTTGGGATGTCCTGTATTGGGCTATTTGTGGTATCTCTGTTCTTATGGCCCAGCCCTAGTGTTATCTTGACGGCCCCGTCCACACCGGTGTTCGTCCACCGTTACAACATTTTTGGGAGAAAATTTATAAGAATTTCAATGAAAAGACAAAAGGAGAAGGTAGATCGCTTTCATCGGTCTTAAATAGATGGCACATTCTTGTTATACTTCTAATGCATAACTCGAACACTTTGGTTCGCATCGGTTTGTATCGAGTTAGAGAAGTATGATTGTATCGGGTTGTATCGGTATATATTAGGTGTATCGGGATATATGAACTACTTAATCTATCTTAATATATATGTTTGTTTATGGACCTACTATATTGTAAACAAGGAAAATACAGTTTTACTCCTCTAAATATAGGGGTTCGGTTAGTAATCGCCAAGCTTTAGTGGAGTATGTTTACTCCTCTAAGTTTTACTCCTCCGTTTACTCCTCTAAAGTTTTGGGATCAGTTATAGATGCTCTAATACTCACTTGTGGTTACAACTATTCGTCTTTGTGAAGCCCATCAGGTCCTGCGATGGTGCAATTTCAAAAAAAATAAAAAGGTCCTGTGATGGTGCAATGCTACTTACTCCCCCCATTCCAAAATATTTCACTTCTTTTTGTCTTCATATCAATGTATCTACCCACTAAACTTGTCTAAATATATCCGCGTGTGTTAAAGTTTTATGAAGTATTTTTAAACGAAGTGTGTATTTGTGAAGATATAGAATGTGCCTTTGTTAAGCGTGCACACGGTTTATTTGAAAACGCTCAACGTCGACCAAATACATAAATAATTACTCCCTAAGTTGGATGGTGTTGGATTAACTGTTCGTACGTAACTATTTTATGTATCGTGTTTTTTTACGGGGATTGCATGTATCGGTTCTTCATTATCTCGGTTACTGTAGTTGAAGTCGTCGTCTTGACTTCTGATATGCTCTCTCCAAAAAAGGAAAACATGACTCATGAGATGCGTGTTTGCTTTGTATATATTTAATCCTAATTTCACGTAAGTACTCTCTCTGTTTTATCGAAAAAAGTACTCCCTCTATAACTAAACATGAGATGTCTTGGTAGTTAAATTTAAGATACCAAAACGTTTTATATTTTATTACAGAGTAAGTAGGTGCTCTTGAGAAGTTTATATAACCCGATCCCGTAGCTGATCAGATACGCAGTGCAAGTGCGAGGGAGATGTGACACGACGACAACAGTCACAGGTTCACTTCCCGCCAAAAAGAAAACGGCCACAATAGACTAGGAGAGTTGTCAGATAAGCGCTGTGCAGAAGCAAGTTGAGCAATCATGTTTGTTCGATCCATTATTGCTCACTGAAGGAATGATAGCGGCATTCTTAATCTTTTTCGGGTTCTGTATCATGGGAGGCCACATGGTGTGGTTGAATGGAGTTGAATAATGGATACGAGGTGCTCTCTCCGTGTACAGAATGGAAAGGGCTGTTCGCCCGACGTTCTACGTCCGGCAGTTGCACTGCATCGTTGGACGTTGTTAACGATGGAAGGCAAAGCAGACGGAAAAGCGTCTTACGTATAGCAGCTCGCATGCAGAATTACCGAGTAGTATTTTCCATGCAGCCTGATTAGTCTAGCAAAGCAAAACAACGACCGGGCCAACCCCTTGTCAATTTAGTAGGACTTGAACCGAATTCCCATGTGATGTGAGGTTGTTGTAGCTCGCGATCTCCGCAAGCTTAGAGCATCTCTAGCAGACTCCGCAAATTCACAAAAACCGTAAATCCTGGCGACTTTGCGGGCCGGGTCCAGTTTGCTGCGTAGAGTAGACACCGCAACGACGGCCCGGCCTGTAAATTCTTTGCCGGCCTCTGCAAATGTCCACTCGCGAACGTTATTTAAACCGTTCGGTCGTCGAAATGCAGGACGAAACCCTCCGCGCCACCGAATCCTAGCCGCAAATCCCCACATTTGTCACCGCCGACGACTTCCCCCTCTCTTTCCAGTCGCAAATCCCCGCCACCATGGACCACCTCCCGCCGCACTTGCAGGCCGAGCGGCGCCGCTGCGTCGCCTCTGACGCCGCGCGGAAGCGCTCGACTCGGAAATGGATCTACCGTAATCTCCCGGTGCCGCCGTCGCTGTGGCGGCGGGAGACGGAGGAGTTCAGCCTCCTCCACGGGCACCACGCCCTCCCGCCGCCGCCAGCGCCACCCGCACCCTCCTCCAGCTGGACGCTGTCCTCCTCCGGCAGCTGGATATCCGAGGGAGCCTCGTCGCCGTGAACTCCGGCATCGCAGGCGCGCAAGGTCGCCGTCGACGATGACGGATTCGAGCTCTACGACCCGGCCGCTTTCGAGGGCTCGGCGACACGCGAGGATTTCGTCCCCGACGACTTCCTCGAGACGGTGACCGGCGCGGTGCAGGCGCGGTCCGAGGAGGAGCAGGACCAGCGGCGCCGCGAGCAAGATCGCCTCCGCCGCGAGCAGGCGGCCTCCGCCTACGCCGCGCGCGACAAGGGCAAGGCCGTCGTCATCTACATCGACGACGACTCGGAGTGAAAGACACTCCGGCGACTGCGCGGCCGCACCCTGCGACCTGCGGTGAGCTAATTTTGGCCTAGGTCCGCGTAGTCTAGGTGCATTTTGTATGTAAGAGCATCTCTAGCAGACACCGCATTTCGCCAGCCTGCAAAATCGAAATGCAGGTCGCGAAAAACACGTTTGCGGGTCCATTTTTGTCTACGGTAGAACATACACCTTAAACAGAACTGTATAAAAGAATATTCCTAGCAGTCTTCTTCTTCCTCCTTGCATCACTGTATATTTTCAATCCCCTTCGTAAAATTGTATGTCTCCGTTGTTGCATCTTCCTCTTTCCTCGTTGCATCTTTCAGCTAGCTAGCAAAACTGAACCAACCAATCGATCGATTGTACAGGGAGTAGCTAGCTAGGCAGGAGATTCGGCGTGCGCGGGAGGCGGTGCCGGGCCTGGCCGGGACGACGCGTCCGCCAGCGTGGCCGGCGAGAAAGCGTGTGGGCAGCGTCGCTAGGCTCCGGCCGCAAACGCAACGCAGCTCCTCTTCAACGCTCCTGACGGTGACAAGCTGGGCCACCACAGCGACAAGATTCGTGGCGCTGCCGGATTTGCTCCGTTTGTTCGTCCCGGCCTCGCTTGTACGGCCACGCCTCGAGTGTGGCGAGTCCAAATCTTCGAACGACAATCTATTTTTTTTGCTAAGTCACGAGAAATTTACGGCTGTAGTCTCTGTTATGGTCATAACAGCGGCGCCGGTGAGAAATCAACGAATTCCGGCCAGTTTGTGACCTGCATAGTACGCTCCAAACGGTAGAAATAGAGTTTGGACGCTTGTGTTTTCGGGGGCCTGCAAAACGTTTACAGTTCCGCGAAATTTTCTGGACACGGAACTGGGCCCGGCCCGCAAACTCGCCGGAATTTTGCAGTTCCGGACGATTTGCAGTGTCTGCTAGAGATGCTCTAATCCCGTATGTAAATGATTCCGGTGAAGAACTCTGTCTGCAAATTTCCCACGAAGTTTTAATTTTAAATTTGCAGTTTCAATTGCCGTGTCTATTCTACGCGCGATCACACTGACACTGCAAACTGGTTTCCCACGACCTGCATCCGAAGTTTACGGGCTAGCAATTTGCGGGATCTGAGGTAACTGACGACCTGTGCTAAATGATTGCACTCCGCGTACGGCCGCTATCGAAAGGGTAACGCGGGTATAGTGCACCGGCGAAACGAATCTACCTTTTGACTATTACCCTATCAAGCGTCGCACATTGACGGGTGAGAACCACAACCACGTTATGTGGGCTCCACATGTCATTCGAAGATCTCAAGACCAGCTGCCGTCACGGAGGTGGTCTCCCGTCTCCCTTCCGCGACCGATAACCAGTCGCTTTCGGCCGACCAACCCAGCTCGCTAAATTCACGCGGAGAGAGACACTGCCGACTGCCGACTGCCGTCGCACACCAAGATGAAGGTCACTGACATGGTTGGGACGGTGAAGTCTTCGTTGCTGGCCCACGCCTCAAAACCCCCGGAAGAGGAGCTGGTATATTCCTCCTCTCATGTTTAGCAAGACAAATACGTAAAAGCCCACCGATCATGGCATATCCATTAAAGTACACAATGCTGGGTCACGTGGCATTTTGTCAGCACCGAATACAATTTTCTACCGTGCAACGAACATGTTTAGTATTTTGGTCAAGAGTGTACTGATGTTCATTCGTTCTAATTTAGATGAGTTTATAAAAAATTAAATATATTTAGACATACTATAATTCTAGATATATCTATTTTTAAATAGATAGAAGTTATCTAATTTGTAATAGAGGAGTATATATGTGTGAGCGAAATTGTACGTACTACGCCAGGGCTGTGTGGGCATACTATGGTACTACTACTCGTTTGATCCTCGAACAACACTTTATGAAAAAAACGGGTGTGTCTAGAGATATCCGCACATGCGGGGAGGAATGTCGGGTAGCAGATTACGAGAACTGATCAGAATTACTAATGTACTGTTTCGATCGTACGTGGCCTCTATAGATGTATGTTTGGGTTTATAAACACTTATGACCGAACGGACTTGTATCCCAATTCCACTCATGTCCAACCCGAGTACGTAAGTTTTGATCCATCCAGATCTTATTTGAGTGGGTTACATGCCCTTGCCCTTAAGTGTGTAAGTCTATAGGTTTACAACTTAACGTATAGATTCACAACCACATAGATACAACTTAACTTTCTCGAGTACACTACTCTTAAATCGTTAGTTAACCATTTGAGTTCTCACACTTATTCGACCATGTAAAGCATTGCCCGTTTAGATAAATCTCGGTAACTCTAGCCGCTCAACATCTTTCAGAATCAACGCATCATCCACTTAATTATGAAGTTTATCATTATATTTATCTTAGAATTAATAGTAAGGTTGAAGTCCCATATTCACAAGCCACATACCAACATGAGCGATCATATGTAAACTCTGAATGATAAAACTATGATTATACTAGTTGCGTGATCAAAGTTCGCGTTAGGCTCCCCTTTCAGAAAAAATATTTATAAGTATTATATCTGAACATGATTTATATGTTCATGTCCAATTCTAAGTTCTATTAGAAATAACTTGATTTGTTTCACTCTCATGACAATTTTCTCAGGTTTAGTGTGTGTCATCATTCTTAAAAAATATTACAAGTGTATAAATCAAAAAATGTAGAGCCGTGGAAGCTTGATCTTTTTTGAATAATTTTTTGCCGATAATCTTGTGTGTGTAGATGTAAAATGGCCGAATATAATAAATTAAGATTGAACTTTGTGAAAGAAATGGATAGACAAAATCACAGTGTACATTTGTCCACATAAAAAGAGCTCACACACAAACTTTACTAGGCCAGCTCAGGGCTCCCCTTGCATTATGCACGTCTCAAAGCGGTGCGTTTCAGCCGCTACTCGATAAGCTTGCGCTCGGTTGGCGGGATGGTGGGCAGGGGCGGACCCAGACAAGAAATTGAGAGGGGGCACATGATGTGAGTGGGGGCATTTCTTGTATAAACTTTATAAAATTTGAAAAAATCCTCTAAAATTTGAACAAATATTATAGAAGTTGCATTTTTTGAGTGGGGGCCAAGGCCCCCACAAGCTTGTACTTGGGTCCGCCCCTGATGGTGGGGGAAGCATTTCACTAGAGCAAGAAGGGTGTTGCTTTGCCGCACGGTGCTCTCCGTGATAACCTACCACCTCTCGGTTTTCAAGCTACCTAAGTGGATCATCCGGAGGATCGAACAAATTCAGAGGGCATTCCTATGGATGAAGTCTAGCGCAGCACTAGGATCTTGACCCCACTCCTTGCTTCATCGACGTCGTTGGGGAGGTGATCTTCACCCCTAACGGAGAGTTTGGGGTCGCCTCTCACCCCGCTGGTCGCTCCTTCAACAAATGGTGGGAGGACACCATTGCGGCCATTTTGAAGGATCGACGGAGAGGGGCAAGTGGGACTTTCACTTATGCCATGTGGGGTGCATGAAAATAGTGGAATAGGAGAGTTTTCCGCACGACCACTCTCCTCCCGCTGGCCTTAACGATATTGGTTCGTGAGGAGATGATGCAGCGGACATATGCCTACACTCAAGATCTAGGAGATGTTTAGACGGTGGTGTAGTTTTTTCTTTTACATATGCACTCTTTTCTACTGTATCTATTTTTTTTGAATTTCTTTTCTACTGTATCTAATCAAATAGCAGAACGACTACGTTAGGGCATCACCTATGTAGGTGGCAAAACCTATCAATAAGATGGGATCCACTTACTAAACCATAAGCTTATAGACAACACTACAATGTATGTTATAAAACCACACCTAAGATGGGTCCTGCGTGTCATAAAAGAAATAAAAAAGATACTAAAAGTAACATTAGTTTTGTAACAAATATTGTATTTTTATTGTTTTGTGCATTAGAGTCATAAAGTAACATTATTCATTATTCCATTCCTTATGGACAACCGTTATCCACAAGCTTTTTTCCTTTCCTTTTCCTTATGTACAAGATTATATATATGGATGCCCTTAACCCTTGTAAATTTACTAGGCCAGCTCCACGTCACTCGCCCGGAGAGAGGCGAGAAAACGATCCTGAACAAACAAAACTACTTGAGGGCAAACGCGTCAATCCGCACAGCTCGCCCCTGCTCCTTTCGTTTATCTTTTTCGCAATGTGTTATTCCAGGGAAACCTCCATGAGAATACCCACACAAACAAAAAGGGGTGTGTATTCCTCTCCCTCATCACGGCCTCACCTCACCGAGTCCGCTCCAATGCCGTTGCCTCGCCCCTCCTTTTCCTCATAAATTTCTCGGCCGTCCCCGAAATCAAACCCTAGCGAGCGCTCCTTAATCGCACCGAGTACCCCGGGAATCCGCCCACCTCCAGCCAGATTTGGCGTTGCGCGGACGGACCAATAAATCCGGGGGTGTGTCATGCTCGCTTGATCGCGTCCGGCCCATGGGGATGTCAGGGGCCGCCAGTGGCGGTGCCGGATGCGGGCGCGGGGAGTACATGAGGATCCCGGAGGATGTGGACGCGATCAAGGAGGCCGTCAAGGAGGACGGGGAGTGCCCGAGGCTGCTGCGCTGCCGCGCGATCCGCTGGTGGGCACAGATCGCCGTGCTCGGGATCTTCCTCGCCGGCGCTGCCGTGTCCGCAGCCGTATTCCTGGGGCCCCTCGTCATCACTAAGGTGCAGCCCCCCCTACTCCTCATCAGTCCTGTCCTCCCCCTCTTAGGGTTCGTCGAGGATGCTAGATCTTTCGTTCTATTATGTGTTTTTCTGGTTGCTTGTGTCACGATCTGTGCTGGATTTTATCCGTACTGTGTTTTCAATTAATTCTCGATTTCTCGATGTTTATTAATTTTTCCTGTTTAATTTCTGAGTTAATCACTAGATTAGGGTTTTCATTTGGTATACTCGCTGATCGAGTCTAGTAGATTTCATCTGGAAACCAATCTAAGTGATGGTCGAGTCAAATGGGAATGCCACTGTCGAATGATCAATATTGGGAAATTGATTTGCCAATGAACAGAAAACTGCCAATGCCTCGTGGCCCATGTAGTAACCCAATATGCGGGGTCAGCTTTGCTCCGGTGGTGTAGATGCTTCCTATCAAAGATGGACGGGTAGGAATGTAATCTCGTAAGACAATTGAATCATCATATATTTTGGTAATCAAGATGCCCTGGTTGTTGGTATTACTTGAAAGCAAACTTTGTTGAAGCATTTTTCCTGAAGTAGTTGAGAGTTTTCTTTTGCTTATAATTATTAGGGAATGGTCGTGGTCATGTATAGGCTGGTCCAGGGGGGATATACTTGATGGTTGATTTAGTTTTACCGTCATATTTTTGCTGGATAACAAGGTTGTTGTAATTTGTGTTATAGCTTACTGGATTATTAGTAAGTTCAAGGATCTCAATTAATAGTGGAATGTGACATTCGTAGATCTCCTGAGATCAGCGTCGGAGATGGCTAAATTGGACGGGGATGTTATTTGCTGAATGAGTGGATCAAGCTGTTTTTGGTTGGCTTATATACATTCAATAAATAGGGTCTCATGCCTGGTTTGCTCTAGGGTAGTGTAGTTGCTTTTCCTTAAACTGTGAATTGCCTTGGTATGTTTGTTAGTGATTTTGGTTGGTCTCAACAACATGGAAAAAATGTCGACAACTCTATCCATCACAAAGTAACTAAAACAGCTGACCCCATCCAGAAGTTCCCATCATAGGATCAGGTCAGAACAGTGGCATATGTCCAGTTTCACATGGATGGAGCAATAACAGTACAATTCTGCTGGCATTTGGATTCCGCTTGCTGGCTTTGCCTGAAATAACTTTTGTGGACCAATATCGCCAGGAGCTAATAATCATAAGGATGATGCTCAACTGCTTATTTTATTATTTTGGCCGAATAACCTGAGCACTACCATATTTCATGTAGTTGCATAGAATGATTAGCGCATCATAGTTATGTTACCTGTGCCAGTTCAATGCATCTTGTTGCCCTCACGGACAGGTACAGACTTGTTGGCACTTGAATGTGTTTCTGCAGCAGCTTTTGATTCCCAGATTTTCTGGAAATATGCTCTTGGCATCTTCCTGATAAGTTTTGCATGTTGCTGTCATCCACAGGTGATTGTGCCACTTATTGACTGGCAATCAACAACTTTCAGTCGGCCAGTTATTGCTCTAATATGTTTCGGTGCAATCGCCTTATTCCCAAGTCTACTGATACCTTCTTCTCCATTTATGTGGATTGCGGGGATGACCTTTGGATATGGTTATGGTTTTCTGATAATTACAACAGCAATGAGCATAGGCATGTCATTGCCTTTTTTTATTGGATCTGCATTTCATTCAAAAATACATGTGAGTCTCGTATTCCCATTTCTCCCACTCATGTTTTATGTAGTATCTTCGTATCTCTTTTGAGATAATGATTGATGATCTTACCGCAGAGATGGCTGGAGAAATGGCCCAAGAAAGCAGCTTTTGTTAGACTTGCTGGTGAAGGAGATTGGTCCCATCAATTTAGGGCAGTGGCTTTACTTAGGATTTCCCCGTTTCCATATATAGTGTTTAACTATGCTTCTGTGGCTACGAATGTCAAATATTGTCCGTATATAGCTGGTTCAATGGCGGGAACTGTGCATGAAACCTTCCTTGCAATATACAGGTTTGTGCCTCTTCCATGGCTCCTTTTTTTCCCTTTTGTTTGTAGAATGACTGATGGCCTGTCTGATCTGTTTGGGTTGTTCTATGAATCCATGTGCAACATTTGACACCGATTCTTTTGCGGGGAGCGGCAGTTTGCATATAACTTGAGTGTATTTCAGCCAATCTGCTCTTTTCATAATTGTAATGATGATGCATATCTGTACCTTCCACTCTAAAATGTAAGCATAAATTCTAGGTTAAACATGTATGAACTTCTGCCGATATGTCAACACAATGCACTTGCATGAATGAAGAGCTCCTGCCCTCGGTTGGGAAAAAACAGAATGCACTTCATGAATTATATTTAGCGGCATAAATTCTAGGTTAAACATGTACAAACTTCTGCCGATATGTTAACACAATGCACTTGCATGAATGGAAGAGCTCCCGCCCTCGGTTGGCAAAAAACAGAGTGCACTTCATGAATTATATTTAGCTGCTCTACGATTGTGTATCCTGTTTCTTCGATACATGTAGATATATTCCTGGTTTTTGTTATCTTGCGTGACACAGAAATTAATTCTTTATGTTTCTTTGAACAGTGGAAAACTTGTCCAAAGCTTGGCTATGGCAACTAGCCAAGGATCTTTCATGTCAATGGATCAGATCATCTACAATGGGATTGGCTTTATGGTTGCTGCAGTTTCCACTGCTGCAATAACTATTTATGCGAAAAAGGCACTTCAAAAATTGCAAGCTGAGGATGAGCTATGTTGAGGTCGGGGTGCTCCGGATCACTCAAACTACATACAGGTGCTGCTAATCTGGTTTCAAGTGTGAACAACCTGACTACCATCTGAGAGGGAGGGGATACTGAAACAATTGTAAAGAAATAGAGGACCAGAATCACTTCCCCTACCTTTCCTCTTCTTTTGGTTTTGTTTTCTACAGGGAGAAAACTACCAAAATTACTTGCTCCTATCAATGTCTGTGCAATGTATATTCCTAAGATGTTGATTTCTCAAGGAGAAAAACCTTCTGTTTGTGTTGTTTATTGAACGACAAAACATGCATTGTTAGATGATATTAGTAATGTGAAGACCTAACATTAGCATCTTCTGCTCTACAGCGTGATTTTAGGTCATGGTTATATATTTTGCTTGCTGTGAAACAATACAAGGTCGCAAGCAAGGGTGGGCGTTCGGTCTTTTCGGTTAGTTCGGTTCGGTCTTTTTGGTCTTTAACAATTTCGGTCATCTAGAAAATGATACCCGTAATAAATTCGGTCTTTCCGGTTTTCTATTATTCGGTCTTCGGTCTATTCGGTTCGGTCTTCGGTCATGACCAAATAGACCAAAATCTAGTGCGCAAGAAGAGGAATCGGCGCCTGGTAATGGGAGAGTGGGAAGCGATCGTCTGGTCTCTCGCGCACGGGAGAATCTACATTACACGGGGATAGGATACTCAGTTGTTGGGCATAGAGACTATATGTTATGCTTGGTTCCGTAGTTGGGACTATAGAATATATGTACATAAACTAGGCTGGCACACAAATTTGACTGCTTTCGTACGTAATTCTCTTAAAATAAAATAAAATCGGTCTTTCGGTCTATTCGGGGTTATGTATAAGTGATGACCGAATTTCTGATATAATTTCGGTCTTTTTTAATTTGCTAACCAAATTTCTAACGGTCTTTTTGGTCTCGGTCTTTTCGGTTTCGGTCTCGGTCTTTTCGGTTTCGGTCTTCGGTCTTTGGTTTTTATGCCCACCCCTAGTCGCAAGGCTGTTGATTGTATTACCCCTTTCGACTTCTTTTTTGCTTTGTTTGAATAGAAGTTTGTTTAGAGCACGCATATTTCATTAATCAAAATCAAGTTACAGTAAACAACACATGTGGAAACTATATGACAAATATCTTATAAAATCTAAAAAATAATAATCAAGAAATACAAAACGATCCTGAATTTGCAATAAAAATGCTAAAATTTTGAGAAATACATAACGATCCTAAGGTTTCCTGCAACCATCGCAGACAGCGTTTGGCGCCCAATTCTGGTGCCGCCCATACGAACATTGGAAGAGACGAGTTGCCAAAGAGGTTTTTGAGTCGATTACCAGGCTTGTTGCATGCAGCGAGTCATTGTGGCACGTCGACCGGGGGACGTCCCCATGCTGTCCTGAAGCAAAATTTGTCGCCTCGCATCGACGAAGTCGGAGAAGACTGATAGATCCACCACATTTGGACCAACATCCTAACTCCAAAAGAACCACTTCGCCCTGGCCGCCAGCGCCTTCACTGATAACCACGAAAGCTAGCAGCACACCGAGAAACTGAACTCGTCAGAAAAATCAAGAAAAATTAGTGAAAGAGTTATACACCGAAGACAAGACGTGGACCACATGGTAGCCAGAGGGACCACCCACAGCTCTGGCGTGGCCTAGTGGCGCGACCCACTTTTCCCCGCGTCGCCACCTCGGTCACCACCCCGTGTCACCCTTTTCGCCTATATATTCACCCCTTCGACAAAACCCTAACGTCGGGAGGATTTTTCCAGAAACTCGACAAAGCTCTGCCGCCACCAAAAACCCTAATTCAAGGGTGAGAAGGCTCTGCTCTGGCACCCTGCCAGAGTGGGGAATCGACCCAGAGCCATCTTCATCACCGTTGCTGTCTCCCATGACGAGGATGGAGTTGTCCTTCATCAGGGTTAAGGGCTCTACAAATAGCTATGTGGTTTATCTCTCTCCGATGGTGTGATGCGTGAGCATTGTTAATCTAGTTGAATTCATAGGGCATAAAATTAGTGGATCATCCATTTGTTATGCAACTGAAAAATCACACAGTTGTGGAGGCCATTGAAAATACACATCAAATAGCTCAGTATCTAGTCTCACCAAATTCTTCAACCGGTTTCTCGAGTCACAACACGACTTATCAGTAAGGGAGGATTTATCCAATCTTGCCGCATCACCTGCCCGAAGGCCGAAGGTACGACAGAGCTAATTCAAACTATACACCTAAACTGAAATTTTCAGTGACAGCTAAACAGGAGTTTTTGTGGCTTCTCCCCACAAGCATTTTGCTTGCTTCATGAGGTTATAGCTAGACAAGACTACAGTCTTTTGAGAATTACAATGAGAGAACTCTAGTTGCCAGGATGGTTACGCTCTTCTTGCAAATTCTAAATGCTGCACCAATCATGCAGACTCCACAGCAGCTGGTGCTGCCACTGCAAGCTTCTTGCTACTCGAGCCTTTGTCGTCAGTCTTCTTGCCACCTTCCACTATCTTGCCAGACGAGGTTTTTGACCCTGAATCAGGCTCATCATCCTCGACAACAAGCTGTACGGGACGCTTGCGACCACGGTGCATATGGCGTTCACAGTATTTCTCGTTTGGAATAGTTTTTCTCCAGCACCGCCACTTTTTTCCATCTGTTCGCCGGCACCTTCCTGGTTCTGGTTCTGGGCTCTTCCCGAAGTCCAAGCAAAGTGTTGCCAACCCCATCACTGCCAAGTCAATAAGCAATACAAATGAGCTAAAATGCCTCAAATAAGTATAAAGAACTAAGATTTCTTAATCATTCCCCAAATGGCCATTAGCTGCATCAAAATGCATTCCGTCGGAATTTTTTTTTTCCTGCAAACCGTGAACTTGAGATAACACTAAGAACCATATTGCACTCCCTAGATACTGCAAACAATTATATGAATATTTTGTGAAATCAACCAAATAAACAACAAATTTTGACATGGCACACATATAGATGACGGCACCAGTTAGAAGGGCATACAAGTAGGGTAATTCTGAGCTCCTTCAGAGGATGCGCCAGTAACACTCTTCCAGATGGGGAAGACGAGATGGGTAGGCACGGGCACACGGGCAGCCATATATTGGTAGACCCGAGACTGCTGCTCTAGCTCCTGCAACTGCATCGCAGTAAACGACGCCCCAGCACCTTCAGGAACAGATGCTACAAGTAGTCTCATTTCTTCCTGAAGTGCTTCTGTTGCTGCGGCTGCAAACCAAAGAAATACAACTTTTAGATGTCACTCAGGTAAGAGTTATTTTTCAGTAAATAAGTTTATTGACCAGTAGCATAGCCTGACTTGGTACATCATGACAAAACAAATAAACCTAAGCAATAATAACCCCAAATATCCTGATCAATGCATGGGCAATATCAAGGAAAACTAGCATAACAACAAATAGTTTTTCACTGGAACTGACACAGCAATAGTTAAGAAAACAAGCATATATCTGTAAAACCAGAATCCTCTCAATCCCTGTCTTCTTAGCAACAGAAGATATCTGCTAATAAGCCTAATACAGCCATAAAGGGACAAAAAACCACTAAATACCTATTTTAACTAGCAACAAAAAGACACTGCTAAAGCTTTAGTAAGCAAACAACGAATCTAGTGCAAAAAACTGAACAATTTTCTGTCTGCGGGGAATAAAATTAATTATTAAGTACATCCGAAACCTGCTATCATGTTTCTTTTGCAACTATTCCAATGCAAAAACACGAATGAAATACTACTGTTCTAATGCATCTTACAGCAGAACTAGCAACAGTACCAGCCAAATAACAAAATAGAAACGTTTCTTGCATGATTAACTATGAACAGAACAAGTTCTTGCATGCGACCAAAAATTGGTGAGAGAAGCAAGTGTACCTTCCTCTGGATCCTCTACCAGGACAGAGTCCTCCTCTACCAGGACTAGATCTTTACACCCCCTGTCTTCCTTGCCCGCGTCGCCGCCGTTTCCCTCTCGATCTGCGCTCTCCTCCGCCTCGCCCTCCAATTCTTGGCCGGTTTCTTCCCCTCCCGCCTCCAGCATCGCCTCCTCCAGGGTGTTTTCGTCGTCGCCGCCGCCGCCGACTCCTCCTACGGGATTACTATCCTTCTTATCCTCCCCCTCCGCCGCCATAGTCACGAAACGGCGGCGCGAGCGAAGAGGACAAAAGGTATCTTTGGGATTGGATCGGACGGGGAAGGGAAAGGCCGGCGATACGGAGCTCTCGCTTTGACGGGGGAGGAAGGAGGAGAGGGGCGTGCAGTTTGGGAAAAAAAGATGGGGCAGGGGTGTTATCAGGTGCGGGTGACTTGGGGGACCTCAGAATTGTTATGTGCACCTCAAATTGGCCATTCGATTTGGGCTGTTCCTTGAGTTCTTGATATGGCAACGGCAGGGCCTCTTGAGGCAAAAACTTTCTACTTGCGGTGAGAGTAGACCAGTAGAGTAGGGGAATAGACATACCATCAATTTTGTTAGATAATATGGCTTGGTGTATTCATGGCCATTGATCTGATAGCTAACCATCGGAGCGTTACCACAGAGAGCCTCTTGAAGACCGGAGAGCACTAAATCACATTTGATGTCACTATGAGAACCTGTCATATTGAAAAAAAAGGTGTCAAATTCAGAAATCATGTGATACGATGACGTCAAGTATGACGGTTGAAAGAACAAAGATGTCGACTAGAGGGGGTGAATAGTCGACTACCAATTTTACCCTTTTCTTTTAATGTTGAACAAGATATAACCAGCTTGACTAGACGTGCGACTAGATGATAGCAATACATCATACAAGCAAGATACAATGCGCAACAGAAGCAAGTAGTAAAAGTTAGAGCTAACCGCAATGGTGTACACAAGGAAACTTTTCTTGTAGTTCTTTCCCAAGAGAAGTATGTGATGATGGTTGTTGTCACCACCCCGTTGTAACCCTAAGGGCAAGTGGCGTTGTGTAGATGGTAAGTTTTTTTCCTTCAATTACGAAATCAATGTTTATCACCATTAAGGTCGGCAATGGGTCGGGTATGCTCGGATCGACCTATTCCAGACCCATGCCCATATAACAAATGGGCGAAGGTCTCTGCCCATGACCCTGCTCATGGGTCAGATCTCAGACCCATGCCCGTACCCGTCGGGTCACCCGACCCGATGGGCGACCCATCGGGTCTGTAGTAAGCATCTCGCATCAGAACACAAACAACCCCAAAATTATAACATACACAAGTGCAGCTAGAGGATTCACCTCGTGCCGGCAGGGAGTAGGGGACGGAGGCGTCGGGGACGGCAGGGGGAAGCTGCAGCGTGCGACAGGGCGGCAGCATCGGGGACGGAAGGGAGTAGGCGACGACAGGGAGTTGGAGACGGCGGCGTTGGGGGATGCAACAGCGGCTTCGCTCGGTGGAGGCGGGAGCAGGCAGTCAGGGACTCAGGGTCGACGCAGCGGCTTCGCTCGGTGAGGGGAGAGCATCGCTCGGCAAGGCGGTGAGAGAGAGAGGGATTGCGGTTGCGGGTTGCGGCTGGGAGGCGGGAGCTGGGAGACAGGGAGAGTGCGGACTCGACTCGAGTCTAGGGTTTGTGCGCTGCTCTTGTCGATTCGCTGTGGACTAAATTGGGCTGGGCTAT
Organism: Poa annua; assembly: GCA_026929855.1. NCBI lineage: Eukaryota > Viridiplantae > Streptophyta > Magnoliopsida > Poales > Poaceae > Poa > Poa annua. The sequence goes on from CM049433.1 coordinate 35,389,381, forward strand.
TGGGTTGTGCTGAACTATTGGGCTGGGGCGCTGGCTGGAGTGGACTAAATTGGTAGTGGGGTATGTCATTACCCCACATGTCAGCTAATCGGGTTGCCCATCGGGTCGCCCATTGGTAGACATGTTTGCCCATACCCTACCCACGACTAATCGGATCACCCATAAGCGTTACCCATGGGTGAACATAGCGATCCATACCCTACCCATTAGGGTCGGGTGCCCATAGGCAGAATTGCCGGCTTGAATCACCATAGGACTTGAGTGGTTTCAACTTGCGGTCAACTCGGCATCAGAAAGGACTTGACGTGGACCTATACATAACACAAACACTCAACTTTGTTTCAACGTTCCAGTAAGGTTGTCAAGCTTCTCGTCTTACTGAAAATGAAGAGATTAACCCTATGGTGTGGAAAACAATTATAAATATAAAAGTGGACATCGAGCAAAGGATGATGAAAGCAATGAAAATAAGTTGTAAATGATATTTAAAGAAAGGAGGGGGGGGGGGGGGGGGGGGGTCATAGTTTCACTATTGGTGTCTCTCCAATAAAAAATACAACTTGTTGGGTAAACAAACTACAACTAGACAACTGATAGGTTGTGAAAATATGAATTATGATATGGGCATGTTCATTGTAATATTTATTTAGGCATTACGTCCAAATACATAGACAGCTATCCAACTACATCTATGACTAATAATCCACCTGAGATCGCTATCGAGCCTGCAACCAAAAGTATTAAGTTACAAACAACAAATTATTACAATAAGTTCAGTACATAATTATATAATCTAAGTCATGATTATAAGCATAATGAAATAAACACGGTTGTTTTACCCTTAGCAACATATCCTCGCTTTTAAATGTATCTATCACTTGAGCCCAGGCTCAAAGGAGGCATGAACCTACTATCTAGCGCAAAACCCTCTCTCAGAGTTACAAATAATCACTTGGCCAAAATAACCAAATGGATCGGAGAGCATGCAAGATCATAAATAAAACAAGTATATCATGTATAGATGAACAAACTGATCATAATGTCACAATCATCGGATCCCAGCAAACACACCATGTAACATTACAAATAGTGATCTTGATCATGTTAGGTAGCTCACATGATCTAAACATGGTAGCACAAGGAGAAGAGGCAGCCATCTAGCTACTGCTATGGACACGTGGTACAAGGATGAACTACTCACGCATCACTCCGGAGGCATGCATGACGATGAAGAGGCCTCCCGTGATGACCTCATTTCCTGCAGGGTGTCGGGGAGAGCTTATGAAACCTCTCGAACTAGGGTTTGAGATGGCGGCGTGATACGTCCAAAACGTATCTACTTTCTCGAACACTTTTGCTATTGTTTTGCCTCTAATTTGTGTGTTTTGAATGCAACTAACACGGACTAACGTTGTTTTCAGTAGAATTGCCCTGGTGTCTTGTTTTTGCGCAGAAATTCAACTTTAGGAAAAATACCAGAAAATATGCGAAACCTGCCGCGCCACCACATGGTGTGGTCGACTCGGCCACGCCCTCGCGTCCCCCTCTCGGCTATATACTCCCTCTGACCTAAAAACGTTTAAGGCCTGATCACTTTTCCCAGAAACACACCCGAGCACCGCCGCCTCCTCGAAACTCAATTCGGGGAACAGAAGTTCCTGTTCCGGCACTCCGCCGGGACGGGGATTCGAAGGAGATCATCACCATCGTCATCGCCAACGCCTCTCCATCAACCATCCATGTTTCCCCCATCCATATGTGAGTAATCCCCCGCTGTAGGCTTGAGGGGATGCTAGGGATTGGATGAGATCGTTCATGTAATAGCTGTAATATCATTAGGGCATGGTGCCTAGTATCCGTTGTTAGTACTTTACGTCATTGTTGCAACTTGTTATGCTTAATGCTTGACACTAGGGCCCGAGTGCCATGATTTTAGATCTGAACATGTTATTGTATCATGAGGATAATCATTGTTTTAGATCATATCTACAAGTTGTATGCACATATTATTGTCCGGAACCCGAGGCCCCAAAGTGACAATAATTGGGACAACCGGAGGGGATAGCTGTGATGTGAGGATCACATGTGTTCACGGAATGTTAATGCTTTGCTCCGGTACTTTATTAAAAGGAGTACCTTAATTACCAGTAGTTTCCCTTGAGCCCCCGCTGCAAACGGGCTAGTAGGACAAAAGATGTTGTGCAAGTTTCTCATTGCGAGCACGCACGACTAAATAGGAACACATGACTATCGTGAAGGCTGGCAATGGGTCGTGTATGGTCGGGTCGACCTATTCCAGACCCATGCCCATATAACAAATGGGCGAGGGTCTCTACCCATGACCCTGCCCATGGGTCAGATCTTAGACCCATGCCCGTACCCGTCGGGTCACCCGACCCGATGGGCGACCCATCGGGTCTGTAGGAAGCAACTTGCATCAGAATACAAACAACCCCAAATTTGTAACATACACAAGTGCAGCTATAGGATTCCGTCGGGTCACCCGACCCGATGGGCGACCCATCGGGTCTGTAGGAAGCACCTCGCATCAGAACACAAATAACCCCAAATTTGTAACATACACAAGTGCAGCTAGAGGATTCACCTCGTGCCGGCAGGGAGTAGGGGACGGAGGCGTCGGGATGACGGAAGGGAGTAGGCGACGTGAGAGAGTTGGAGACGGTGGCGTTGGGAGATGCAACAGCGGCTTCGCTCGGTGGAGGCGGGAGCAGGCACTCAGGGACTCAGGGTCGGCGCAGCGGCTTCGCTCGGTGAGGGGAGAGCATCGCTCGGCGAGGCAGTGAGGGAGAGGGATTGCGGTTGCGGGTTGCGGCTGGGAGGCGGGAGCTGGGCGACAGGGAGAGTGCGGACTCACCTCGAGTCTAGGGTTTGTGCGCTGCTGACATGGGCATACCCTCCGGGCACCCCACGATTGGTATACCTGGTGCAGCCCAGACGAAGGCCCATCGAGTGGCCCAATAAAGACCAAGAAGCTGTTAAGGAAATAACTTGAAGAACAAGACAAGGACTCATATTCGTAGTCAACTAGGACTCTCATGTAAACCCCCTGGCTGCATATATAAAGACAGGGAGGGGTAGACAAACAGACATGCCACAACACGCCCACAATTAGACATAGCATAGAGAGAACGCCTCTCACCACATCGCCCTGGCGGCCACCATGTAACCTCATATATCATCATAATCAGACAGGCAGGAGTAGGTCTTTACCTCACAATGAGGGGCCGAACCTGGGTAAATCCTTGCTTGTCAGCCATCCGGAACTACCAGCGCGCACATCTTCTCCCTCAAAATCTACCTAGGTTACTCGACTCTAGGATTGCCGTGGGCACACCACGTCAATTGGCGCCGTCTGTGGGAAGAACAGCGTGCTGGATTCACGGTTGCGGCGGCCCAATCTTCATCAACAGCGACGGCGACTCGTCGTATCAGATCAGCGCACGGGGGCTCGACAAGTTCTTGTATGCGGCTGATCCGATGCAATCTACATCGACAACTACTCATAATCAATCGACATCAACAGCAGCGACGATTCACCGCCATGGTGAAGGAGATATGCCCTAGAGGCACTTAATAAATATAGTTTATTCTTCATATCTCAATTGTTCATTATATGTTTTATACCATGCTATAACTGTATTAAGCGGAAACATTAATACACGTGTGGTAGATAAACAACCAGGTCCCTAGTAGACTCTATCTGACTAGTTCATTGGGCAATTGATGATCGAGGTTTCCCGATCATGTGATATTTATGTCAGTTGACAATGGAGTCATGTCATTGGGAGAATGACGTGATGGACATACCTAATATTTGTAGGACGTAGTCATTACGCCTTCGACCGTGAGATCTACTCTTATTGCTATTCCTGGAAGACACTTTGATTGCATCAAACGTCATATCTTACAAAGTGTGACAATAAAGGTGTCCCTCTCGGGTGTCCGAAAGGAGTATGTTGAGACGGGGGGTCAAGAGCGGGATTTGCCAGTCCGCATAGCAGGATAGATACTCTAGGGCCCACTCGGTGAGATTATGTCAAACGAGCTTGCAAGCGTGTGACTAGGTCACCAGGACATAAGATCATGGACGAGTAGAAGTTAGCAGTGTCGGTAACGAGATCAAGCTAGGTATGGAGATATCTATGAACGAGTCTCGGACACGCTAAGTATCGCATGGCAAAAGGTTTAAGACTCAGACGTCTAGGTTCGATCGGTAAAGTATTCGTTATCTCGCAGGGATTAATTCTGGGTATCCAAGGTCCACGAATTAGTCATTGATCGGAGAGGAGTCTCGATCATGTCTGGTGAGATAATCGAACCGCTAGGGTATCACACTTAAGGGGAGTCGACATTTTACCGGAAGAGAAAAATAGGAAAAGAGAGACCGGGAACGTCCCGGGAAAGTTCCGATGGAGATCTGGCAGCGACGAAATAGTTTTCGGAGCCGGAATAAATTATGTAATATGTATTTAATATTAATTAGTGTAATTAATAGTTAAATATATTTTATTTTAATTTTTCCTGAATTTTTAAAGGCAAAAATCCCTAAATGGGCCTTTTTGGGCAAAAGGGCCCATGAGGGGGGGAGAAGTCCCCCCAAGGGGAGAGGGCTGGTTCGGCCGGCCTAGGTGGGCCACATGGGGCCCACCTAGGGCCGGCGCACCTAGCTAGGTCGGCCAGGGCTGGTGTGGGATTAGTCCCACACCGCCCGGCTGGCGAGGTTGGCTGCTCCCATCCCCCTTTATATAGAGGGGCACCCCTGGTCTTTGAAAGATACCTAATTCTCTCTCTCTCTCCTTGGATCCCGTGACTCCCTTGTTTGGAGTTGCGCCGAGGATAAGTTTTCTCCACCATACGCACGCCGCCGCGCTGCTGGTCTTCCGGTCCCAGTCTTCCGCTGCTCGTCCCTGGATCGGGCCCGGAGTTCGTCGGCTTCACCGTATGTGTGTAACGCCCTGCGAGGTGCCACGCTAGTGGTGCTGGAGGTCTGCTTCCTCCACACGGCCTCGAGGTCGTCGTCGGTTTCACCGACATCGCCGCGTCATCGTCTTCTTCGTCGCGCCAAGTTCTCCGCGACCTTGAGGTCGGCTACGTCGTCTACGTCAGCAACGCTTGTGCGGGAGCATAATCCCCGCTTTTCGGTCTACAAGGGTATGTATACCGGACCCCCTTCGTACTACTATATCTGCATAGTATAGATTCTGGCTAGTTTAAGGTTATCGCTGTTAGGAATTTTTTTTTTCTGCCTGCGATCCCCTTCAGTGGTATCAGAGCCGATCTATGCGTAGATATAGCTGTACGCTAGCTGCACCCGTGTTTATCACGGGGACATCGATCTTATTATTTGCTACCCTCTCGCGTGCACTTGCACTGCCGGCAGCATCGAGTTGATGAAGCGGCCCGGACCGACCTTACGCGTACGCTTACGCGAGACTGGTTCCACAACTGACATACGGCTGGTTCCGTATATGTGGCTGGCGGGTGTCTGTCTCTCTCTCTTTAGTTAGCTTTGCATTTTCAATGGAGGGCCCGAAAGGGATGAATAAATATGCAATTAGTTGATCGTTGTTGTGGTCATAGGTTCGTAGGTATGAAGCGGTTCTATTTACGACAACCCCAAGCCACGTAAAATATGCAAAAGATAAAGTAGAAGCGTCTAACTTTATTTTGCAGGGGCAATGTGATATGGTCAAGGTAGGTTTATGAAATTGTTTATGAACTGCTGGCGCGAAGGAGACCATCGGCGCAAGGACCATATCACGTCGCATTACATTTGATGTTTTGAGTGCATCTTATATTGTGTGTGTATATATATATATATAGTATATATTAGTTACACGGCGGTAGTAATATAAGATGATCCCTCCAAAATACCATTTGTGTTCTCCCTTCGACGTGCACCACGAAGAAAGTTCTACGTTATGAGGCAGGCCGTGACGATCGGGTGTCAGACATATCGTCGTTCGAATAAAGTGGGTGTAAGCCATGTTGCACAAGCATTTACGTTGAAGGTTATTATGGCGAGCCTAGCATGTACAGACATGGCCTCGGAACAAGGTGACCGAAAGGTTAAGCATGAGTCACAAAGTTGTTGTGATTGACATGTCGATGTCTACCTTTGAAGTTATGTTGCCGGCTCTGACGATGAGGGGTTGCATAATGGATGAGGATCGTGTAATCACTAAAACGATTAGAGGGATATTCGTTTTGAGTGGGAGTTCTGGTAGTTTTATTTTATTAAAACTTGAACCCTATTTTATAATGAACAAAGTCTTTAGGTTTTGCAAAACCTTTGTAGATATTAACCAGTGTTATAGCCTTCTTTGAAAATTAGGCGCAATCCTGCGATTGAGAAACTTAAAAGGTTGGGTCCAAACTTCATAGTTTTATACTTTAGTTTGAGGATACTCCTTGTTTAAACCATTAGCTTTTTGTGATACAATACCCGCTAGGAGATGAACCCGGAGATTCCGCTAACAAAAGGATAATTTGGATTATCAAATTTTTGTGCGGATAATATCATCATAGTCCAGTGTATGCTGTGATCTCTGCCATAGAGCATTGACGGTGGGTATGAGTTGTTAGATCGCGAACATATGAGATGATCGCTAAACTCGGGATACACCTAAAGTTGGGTTGATGAAGTTTAACAGTATGTTGACTGTTTTTCTTCTCAACCAAGATGGAAGAGAATACACACATTGAAGGAGCACGTGGCAGTCATACTTGATGACACTGGTCATACTCGATGACATTGGTCATACTTGACGACATTGATACGCCTCGCTCAGCTCAATCACTGGATGACAAATAACGTTGCCAGATGCAAATGTTTTGTCATGGACTATGTCATGCAAGGGGAATCGTTCACCTTCATGGTTCTTGATTGTGTTGGAAGAATCAAGAAGATGAAACAGATCGCCGGGAAGTCATCAATGATGATGGTGTATATATGATATACACGTTATGAATAAGTACTCGCAGTAGTGACTAAGTTTTTGATACTAGTGATGTTTTATGAAAACCAGATTTACTGCTTGAGTAGCTTGGAAGGATGAGGCGACAATGTGTGTTGATGATGGCAGACAAAATGTTGTGATGGCCATAGACACTCTCCCTCTAGATCTACCATTTGAATAAATTCTTTTATGATCGCCTGTTAGTATGATCGATATAAGTGTGTCTTCTCTAGCAAGACAATTGTTCATATATGTTAGTGACAAAATCGTTGTCCTATATTTATGAAGTAATGATCATAAGCCGATTTGAATTTAGATGGTAGAAGCTCCCACATTCATAATATTAATGCCAAAGGATACAAACTTAATAAAGACACCACATTCGTGTGGCACTACCGTTTAAGTCATGTCAATGTTATAGTCAATGAACAAGCTCCATACGGATGGATCTACAAGTCCTTAGATTTGATCTTTTGACACCTGCAAGATAACTAAGACACCGTTTTCGGAAAGCGGACATATAACTTATTGATAATCATGCATTTTGATGTATGTGGATCAATGAAGTAATTAACGTGTAGTGGAGACCTTTATTTCGTAAGCTTCAATGAACGTTTGAGTATAACTTGTTGAGAATCATGCATGTGGGTGTATGTGAATCAATGAAGTACTTTAACGTATAGTGGAAGTCTTTGTTTCCTAGACTTCATGAATATTCCGAGTAGATATACGGATATCCACTTAGGAAATGTTGGTCTGAAGATTTTGATTCGATCAAACAAGTTCAGAATGAAGTAGGAAAATAAATTTAACAAGAAAATCAAATTCCTGCGATACAGATCGAGGAAATAAAGATTTGAGTTATAATGTTGGCATATCATTGGAAGACTTGTGAGAAGAGTTCCACAAATTACGTCGCATGGAATACCATAGTGTTATGGTATGTTAGGACGTCGTAATCGCACCCTATCGGATAGTGTGTGGTAAATAAATCTCTTACCGAATTATTGTGATCATTGGAGTAGTATGGTAGAAACATAACATTCACGTTAGATAATAGGGAAACCATTTAAATCCATGGAGACAATACCATATGAGTGATGGCATGGCTTTTAGCCTAGATTGCCGTTTCAGCAATTTAGTGTTTCGATGTGATCAAACCTAAAATGGATAAATCTTTGTAGTATACCGTACCTAAAGAATTAGTTGGGTACATGTCTCACGACATAGGCAAAAACGTTGCCGGAATATATCTTGCAAAAGAAATAGTTTCTTGTCCAAGGGTATAAGTGGGAAAAAAAGTAGAGCAAGACGAAGTTAATGAACTTCCTCTCCAGACATTAGAGTGGCGCAACGGAAAGTGTTTCCGGTGTCATGCTCCTCAACTTGAAAGAAGCTGATGATAAAGATCACGATGCTCTGAGCTCATACTGAGAACGTAGGCGTACGAGGCTGTGTTCCACACTGTGTGGTACGACAATCTTGTTATGAAGGTCATGTTAATGGAATATGACAGACCTACGAACTACGAAGAAGAGATGGTAGACCTAAGTCCGAGAAATGGCTATGAGTCATATATGATCCGAGATAAAAATCCATATACGATTACCAGGTAATGACTTGGGAGATCTTCTTGATGGCATCTAGGCTGTTAATGGAATATGGAATTTTATGAAAGAATAGACGCTGATAAGGATCGATTTGTCGTGAAACAGTTCCGACAGATTCAAAAGTTGACCACAACGAGATTTTGTCTCAAGTGGCGAAGCCTAAATCTATTCGGGGTCGTTTAGCAATTACTATAATTTCAAATTGAGAAATTGATAGATGGATAAGGAAACCATGTTTCTTAATGGTATCATTAAGAAAGAGTTGTAATTAGTACAATGAAATGGTTTGGTGATCCTGAGGATGCTAAACATGTATGCAAACTTCAGCTGTCCATTCATGGGCTGAAGCAAGCATATCGGAGCTGGAATCTTCACTTTGATGATGTGATCAAAGGATTTTGGAGTTGTCCAAAATAGTTGAAGAAACTTGCATTTGCAAAGAAGTGAGTGGGAGCTGAGTAGCTTTTCTTGATCTTATATGTGAATGGCATATTTGAGTGGGAGCTAAAAGAAATTCCTTGGTCTTATATACGGATGGCGTATTTAAGTGGGAGCTAAGTGTCATTCCTGATTTTATGTAACGACATATTGAGAATGATACAGATCCTCTAGCAAAGTATAAAGGATTATTTAAGTGATTAAATTTTCTATGAATGAAGTTAGGAGTATTAGGCATTCGATCTATAATTGTATAGATCAAAAGGGGCTTAATAACATTAGGTCGAAATATTTTCCTAGGTTAAGATTCTGAAGTGTTTCAGAATAGAACAAGCGAAGAAAGAGGTTCTTGCTTGTATGACTAGGTAAAATATTAAGTTTATCTTGGCATTTTCAGTGATAGCTGATGAAAGAAAAATGATGTTCGACATCCTCTATGCCTCAGACATAGATTCTATCAGACTGAAAGCTCGACTTGGTGTGACCCACGTTCTTGGTTGAAGAACGGGTTCTAGAGTGATCCTTGTGTGGATCAATGAACAAACGTTAAGTATATTCTTCAGTGTCTGTGAGAACTGAAGATATGTTTTCTGGTAAAGGGTAAGAGTGGTAAGACAACTTGCCGTAAAACGGTTACGATGATGCAAGTTATGACACTGACCCATACGACTAGAAATCTCATATAGGAGATGTCCTTTGTTTTGAAGAAAGACATGGTTAGCTTGTGAAGTCGCATATGGATGCACTGTCGCATAATCTACATAATAGGTATAGAAATATATGGCAACTTCAGAAGTAGCAAGTGTGATTGGACTGAGTCTCACTCCATCGACTAAGATATATTTCGCCGTCATCGTTAGATGATGTCAAACTGGTTGACATAGAAGTGTTGCAAAGCACATACAAATCTCAATGTGTGAGATCTGTTGACTGTATTCCTCTTCCACGAAGCAAGCATGCACCAAGTTGCTATGGGTGTTGAGCTTTTACCAAGTTGTAAACTAGATTAAGTGTTACTCTAGTGCAAGTGGGAGACTGAAGGAGATATGCCCTGGAGGCACTTAATAAATATTGTTTATTCGTCATATCTCAATTGTTCATTAGATGTTTTATACCATGCTATAACTGTATTAAGCGGAAACATTAATACACGTGTGGTAGATAAACAACCAGGTCCCTAGTAGCCTCTATCTGACTAGTTCATTGGGCAATTGATGATCGAGGTTTCCCGATCATGTGACATTTATGTCAGTTGACAATGGAGTCATGTCATTGGGAGAATGACGTGATGGACATACCCAATATTTGTAGGACGTAGTCATTACGCCTTCGACTGTGAGATCTACTCTTATTGCTATTCCTGGAAGACACTTTGATTGCATCAAACGTCATATCTTACAAAGTGTGACAATAAAGGTGTCCCTCTCGGGTGTCGGAAAGGAGTATGTTGAGACGGGGGGTCAAGAGCGGGATTTGACAGTCCGCATAGCAGGATAGATACTCTAGGGCCCACTCGGTGAGATTATGTCAAACGAGCTTGCAAGCGTGTGACTAGGTCACCAGGACATAAGATCATGGACGAGTAGAAGTTAGCAGTGTCGGTAACGAGATCAAGCTAGGTATGGAGATATCTATGAACGAGTCTCGGACATGCTAAGTATCGCATGGCAAAAGGTTTAAGACTCAGACGTCTAGGTTCGATCGGTAAAGTTTTCGTTATCTCACATGGGGCCCACCTAGGGCCGGCGCACCTAGCTAGGTCAGCCAGGGCTTGTGTGGGATTAGTCCCACACCGCCCGGCTGGCGAGGTTGGCTGCTCCCATCCCCCTTTATATAGAGGGGCACCCCTGGCCTTTGAAAGACACCTAATTCTCTCTCTCTCTCCTTGGATCCCGTGACTCCCTTGTTTGGAGTTGCGCCGAGGATAAGTTTTCTCCACCATACGCACGCCGCCGCGCTGCTGGTCTTCTGGTCCCAGTCTTCCGCTGATCGTCCCTGGATCGGGCCCGGAGTTCGTCGGCTTCACCGTATGTGTGTAACGCCCTGCGAGGTGCCACGCTAGTGGTGCTGGAGGTCTGCTTCCTCCACACGGCCTCGAGGTCGTCGTCGGTTTCACCGACATCGCCGCGTCATCGTCTTCTTCCTCGCGCCAAGTTCTCCGCGACCTTGAGGTCGGCTACGGCGTCTACGTCAGCAACGCTTGTGCGGGAGCGTAATCCCCGCTTTTCGGTCTACAAGGGTATGTATACCGGACCCCCTTCGTACTACTATATCTGCATAGTATAGATTCTGGCTAGTTTAAGGTTATCGCTATTAGGAAATTTTTTGTTTTCTGCCTGCGATCCCCTTCACATGGATCAGCGCACAGAAGTGCACGTCCGGTTCCGTTGTTTCCGGCAAGCTCATGCGTCATGCACACGCTGTCGGATCGTGAGGAGCCAAAGTTCTAATTCGTCACGAGCTCCTACGGGGTCGACTGGATCAACTCGCCCTTCAACGCATAAGGAAAGAAAAAGACTACTTGCCTTGTCCCGTAAGAGCATCTCTAACAGAGCCCTCAAACCGCGGAACCGTAAAGCCCTTTTAAGGTTCGTGAAAGTCGCGTTTTTCTCGCGAAAACGAGCCGCGCAATAGCAGTACCCGTAAAGCAGAACCTTGAAACAGAATATTCTGTTTCAAGGTTCTGCTTTACGGGTACTGCTATTGCGCGGCTCATTTTTGCGAACCGTAAACCATATAATTTTCAGCATTTTCAGCAAAGATCACACATTTGGCAATGAAAAATATTTTCGCAGCTCAAACAATAATCCATATTATTACAATAATCCAATGAAATGTCGACTCAGCAATATTACATGACAATGTGCCAAATGAAAACAATAGTACCAATCATACATGAACTCAAATGAATAAAATGCAACGAAATGAAACATGAACTCAAACGAGATGACAAATTTACTGCCCGTGCAACTGCCAATGGTGCCCAATGAGGTCTAGCTACAGTTGCTTGTGGGTGTCCTCGCTCCCAATCTCCCTGTAAGTTTCAAGGAATGCTTGTACAGAATCCGGGTTTCTTGCTGGCTTGACACGGCTGCCAACATTGTCATAAGACAAATCCAAGTTCAAGTCCCTTTCTTCTTCAACAATCATGTTGTGAAGAATAACACAACATGTCATGATGTTCTTCAGAGTCTTCTTGTCCCAAAAACAGACATGCCCTCGAACAATGGCAAACCTAGATTGCAGGACACCGAATGCTCTCTCTATATCCTTTCGACAGGCCTCTTGTGCCCTGGCAAATTCTGCCTCCTTCTTTCCTTTTGGTTTGGAGATAGTCTTCACAAATGTACACCAAGAAGGATAAATACCATCGGCAAGATAGTATCCCTTTGTGTAATCATGCCCGTTCACAGTGAAGTTGCAAGCGGGAGCATCGCCTTCGGCTAGCCTACGAAGAAGATGGGACCTCTGCAAAATGTTGATATCATTGAGCGTGCCCGGTAAACCGAAAAAGCAATGCCAAATCCATAGATCCTCGGATGCAACGACCTCTAGCACAATTGTTGCATCGCCTCCCTTGCCGCAGTACTGCCCGTGCCAAGCTTTTGGACAGTTCTTCCATGTCCAATGCATACAATCTATGATGCCTAGCATGCCCGGCCAACCCCGCTTCTCATTGGTAGCCATCAATCTCTTCGTGTCATCTTCGGTGGGTGCGCGAAGATACTCTTTACCGAACACCCGAATGATCGTTTTCGCAAATGTGCGAACCGACTCGATCGTCGTATCCTCGCCAATGTGAAGATACTCATCGGCGTAGTCAGCCGGAACTCCGTATGCTATCACTCTCATTGCGACCGAGATCTTTTGGTAAGCACTAAATCCTAGCAAGCCCGCAGCATTCCGTCGGCGGGTAAAATATCGGCAATTCTCCTCACACGCTTTCACAATCTTCACAAAAAGAGAGCGGCGCATTCGGTACCTTCGACGGAAGATGTGAGCCGGATACGTCGGGTTGTCGGCGAAGTAGTCGCGCATCAGCAGTTCGTTGCCGTAGAAGCGGTTGCGTGGGATGCAGAGGCGGCCAGCTCTTGATCCTTGCCGCGTCCGTTTGTAGCGGTCCTCGAACTCCTTCATGGCGAGGACCGCTACCACCATCTGCTGCCGGCGCACCTCGAAGAGCATGTCGTCCAAATCGTCGTCATCGGAGGACGACGAGTCGGAGAGGAGGAACTGCTCACACGGGGTAAAATGCATCTGCAATGGAACAAAAGAGCCGAGTTTAACCTCGGCGGCGGCGAATCCGTCAGATCCAGCGGGCGGCGGCGATTCCCGAAGCGCTGCAACTCCGCTTGCTCTCGGACGGTAGATCCGGCGGGCGGCGACCTCTTGAGACGTTCCGGCAGTGGCGGGAAGGGCGGCGGGGTGGGGTGGGGAACTGTCTCGGAGCCGTGCTGAAATGTCCCTGCCGCCAACTGCTTCCGACATATACAGGGACCCGGCGGTTCCGAGGCGAAACCTTCGAATTCGCGGTTCCGCGGGCAGATTCCCGGGGCGACCTTAAAATGGTTTACGGATCCGCGAAGTTTGAGGGCGCTGCTATTTTTCTTTTTAAGGTTTCCGAACCGTCTTTAGCAGTTATTTTACAGTTCCGCGCGGTTTGAGGGCTCTGTTAGAGATGCTCTAAGGCAACTCAAAGGAGCAGCGAGGCCCGAGCCGCCGACAAAGATTGCAGTGCATGCGCAACGCACGAGCATGAGCATGCTCCAAACTTCAGCATCAATAATTGATCTTAGCGCCACCCGTTCAGTTATTTCATTAATTATTGTCTACTAATCATGTTATTTGCTAAACGTTTGTGCATTTACGAGGAGAAGCAAGTCAGCTTCCACGACGAGTACCGTCCGACCGACTCAGCCATCCAGCATATCGCACGACGAGTCATCAGCAAAAACTTCAGGCGATGGTCTACGACCCCGGCCGGCAGACCGGCGAGGTCACCGCGGTGTCCACGACTCGACAATTTCGGCAGCTTCTACGACGACTCGCCCCCGACTGCGTCCGCGTCTCGGCGACAACTTCACCTACTATCACGACGACGACCGATACGGCGCATCGACTCCGACCCCGCGCACCCGAAAGACCGGCGACTGAAGATGGCGGCTGCATATGTACATCTTCATCGGCCACTCGTCAGCCTCTACACCGACGCAAAATCCTGGCGGACGCGCTAGGTAGCAAAATTGAAACTGCAGAACGATCCAGTAAGACCTCAACGGCGTGAGTCGAGTCTGTCCAGTGTTTTCCAGGTTCGAGTCCGGGGACTCGAACTTGATTGAAGGCTAGTAAGGTTTCGCCCAAATGTGCGTTAACTGGTCTCGACTAGTCGAGTAAAACCAGGCCTACTAAGTCATAATCCCTAGGCAAAATAAACAAAGCATTAGTCGACGAGCTACCGACTCAGCAAGCACAATCGAGACAATTTCGACTCAAAATATACATAGCAAAATGACCAACGAATCAGATGATGACATGCACCTACAAATGAGTCCCTGCCCGATTCTTCGAATCGACCAGGCACTCGGGGGCTACTCCCATCGGGAGCGCTGGACGCGCACCCGACGAGCACAAGTCGATGCACTTCCGACTGACAAACTTCTCTGGCAAAAGCATCAGACAACGCATCAAGGGCGCAAATACCGATTCCAAGTTGAGCACCTCCTTGGACAACTCATATTTTACTCCCATCGGGAGGGCACTCGCTGCGGGCTCGAGTGCTACGCACTGGATTTCTCAAAGTCGGGTTCTCTATAACCCGCAATGGATTTTGAAAGTCGGATTCTCTATAACCCGCAATGGATTTTGAAAGTCGGATTCTCTATAACCCGCAATGGATTTTTTTTCAAATTCGGATTCTCTATAATTCGCAATGGATTTATCAAAGTCGGGTTGTCTATAGCCTGCACGGATTTATCAAATCCGGGTTCTCTATAGCCCGCATGGATTTCTCAAAGTCGGGTTCTCTATATCCCGCACGGATTTATCAAAGTCGGGTTCTCTATAGCTCGCACTGGATTTATTATTATTGGATTTCATACACATATTGGATTTCTCATAAATGGTTCAAATTTCACGAAGAAAGGATTATACAGTCATTATATGGTCATTGATTACGCCTACTCGACATACTGTTATGAGTCCCTGCCCGATACTTCGAATCGACCAGACAATCGGGGGCTAGTGACATGGGCATACCCTCCGGGCACCCCAAGATTGGTATACCTGGTGCAGCCCAGACGAAGGCCCATCGAGTGGCCCAATAAAGACCAAGAAGCTGTTAAGGAAATAATTTGAAGAACAAGACAAGGACTCATATTCGTAGTCAACTAGGACTCTCATGTAAACCCCCTGGCTGCATATATAAAGACAGGGAGGGGTAGACAAACAGACATGCCACAACACGCCCACAATTAGACATAGCATAGAGAGAACGCCTCTCACCACATCGCCCTGGCGGCCACCATGTAACCTCATATATAATCATAATCAGACAGGCAGGAGTAGGTCTTTACCTCACAATGAGGGGCCGAACCTGGGTAAATCCTTGCTTGTCAGCCGTCCGGAACTACCAGCGCGCACATCTTCTCCCTCAAAATCTACCTAGGGTACTCGACTCTAGGATTGCCGTGGGCACACCACGTCAGCTGCTCTTGTCGATGTGCTGTGGACTAAATTGGCTGGGCTATTGGGTTGTGCTGAACTATTGGACTGGGGCGATGGCTGGAGTTGACTAAATTGGTACTGGGCTATGTCATTTCTTACAACATGACCCCACATATGAGCTAATCGGGTGCCCATCGGGTCGCCCATGGGTAGACATGTCTGCCCATACCCTACTGATACGTCCAAAACGTATCTACTTTCCTGAACACTTTTGCTATTGTTTTGCCTCTAATTTGTGTGTTTTGAATGCAACTAACACGGACTAACGCTGTTTTCAGCAGAATTGCCCTGGTGTCTCGTTTTTGTGCAGAAAATCACCTTTCAGGAAAAACACCAGAAATAATGCCAAAGTTCCTATTTTTCCCGAATATCCACGGAGTCAGAAGGCCAGACGGAGGGGGGCAAAAGGGCCACCTCACCAGGTGCTGGCGCGGCAGGCCCCTGGCCGCGCCAGCACATGAGGAGGGCGACTCCAACACCCCCTCGGGTCCCCCTCTCGGATATAAGGTCCCTCTGACCTAAAAACGCGAGGGCGTTCATCACTTTTCCCAGAAACACCTCCGTGCGCCGCCGCCACCTCGAAACTCAATTCGGGGACCAGAAGTCTCTGTTCCGGCACCCTGCCGGGACGGGGAATCGAAGGGGATCATCGCCATCGTCATCACCAACGCCTCTCCATCAACCATCATCGTTTCCCCCATCCTTGTGTGAGTAATTCCCCGCTGTAGGCTTGAGGGGATGGTAGGGATTGGATGAGATCGTTCATGTAATAGCTGTAATATCATTAGGGCATGGTGCCTAGTATCCGTTATCGGTGTTTTACGTCATTGTTGCAACTTGTTATGCTTAATGCTTGACACTAGGGCCCGAGTGTCATGATTTCAGATCTGAACATGTTATTGTATCATGAGGATAATCAATGTTTTAGATCATATCTATGAGTTGTATACACATATTACTGTCCGGAACCGAAGGCCCCAAAGTGACAATAATTGGGACAGCCGGAGGGAAAGGCTGTGATGTGAGGATCACATGTGTTCACGGAATGTTAATGCTTTGCTCCGGTACTTTATTAAAAGGAGTACCTTAATTACCAGTAGATCCCCTTGAGGCCCCGCTGCAAACGGGCTGGTAGGACAAAAGATGATGTGCAAGTTTCTCATTGCGAGCACGCACAACTAAATTGGAACACATGCCTATGGTTAATAAATACTTGAATGATTTATCTTATTTATCTGCAAATGCCTATGTCTTGATATTACATGAATTATCTTATCCATGCAACGCCCGTTCATACCGTCCCTGTGCCTACAGTATTTTAATCCTGCTGTCTACTATAATCACTACTGCTGTCATTATTTCACTGCTGCTGTTATTTCACTACCGTCACTACTACAAAACTGTTGCTACTGATAATCTGTCTCGAGCAAGTCTATTCACAGGTGCAGCTGAACTGATAATTCATCTGTTAAGGCTTATAAATATTCTTTGGCTCCCCTTGTGTCGAATCAATAAATTTGGGTTTTACTTCCCTCGAACACTGTTGCGATCCCCTGTGCTTGTGGGTCATCACATACCCACTACTAATCGGGTCGCCCATGGGCGAGACCCATGGGTGAACATAGCGACCCATACCCTACCCATTAGGGTCGGGTGCCCATGGGCGGAATTGCCGGCTTGACCTATGGTTACTTAGTACTTGGATGCTTTATCTTATTTATCTGCAAATGCCCATGACTTGATTATTATATGAAATATCTTATCCATGCAACGCCTGTACATCCGTCCCTATGCCTACAGTATTTTAATCCCGCTGCTGTCTTTATTTCACTGCTGCTATTATTTCACTACTGTCACTGCTATATAAAACTGTTGCTACTGATAATCTTTCTCGAGTAAGTCTATTCACAGGTGCAGCTGAACTGACGATTCATCTGTTAAGGCTTATAAATATTCTTTGGCTCCCCTTGTGTCGAATCAATAAATTTGGGTTTTACTTCCCTCGAAGACTGTTGCGATCCCCTATACTTGTGGGTCATCAAGACTATTTTCTGGCGCCGTTGCCGGGGAGCATAGCTTTATTTATAAGTTCACCTGAGTGTGATATTGCTCGCTGGAATTTATTCATCATGGGAAGAGCTGGTGATGAAAGGGTTCGTGTCATACCATCCACTACAACAAAAGGTACAACTCTGAGTACCGCTGCTGCTCTTGATTCACCGTCTGTTTTGAGCAAGCTTATTACACCACCACAAGCTTCTCGCACTGTTACTCCTGCTGAATCTGAAATTACTTATGATGATGCCTCTACTGTTCTTGATGAAACTGGTTCATTAGGTCCCTTTTTAGAAGCTACAATTGCTAGACCTAAACAACTTGAAAATGCTGAAATTCCTAATGAAGATCCTAATACTCCTCTTAATTCACCCGAGTTCACAAACAATGTTGATGATGATCTTGATGAAATATGTGGAACTTAATAATGATTTTATTGATGAATGTCAAGCTACTACTGGTGCAAGTAATGTGAAAAATATTCTTGCAAAACATGTTGTTAGATATAAATTATCTCCTGATGCTAAATTTGCTACATCTCCCATAGACATTAAAGATAAAGATTATGATTTCTCTCTTGATTTAGCACACATAGCTATTGTTGAGAAAGAACCTTTCTGTGTAACCGAAAATGAAAGTGCTGTAGAACACATGAATGAGCTCTCTACTTTGAATAGTATATTTTCTGATGATATTAAGAAGCGCACCTACTTTGTTACTAAAATATTTCCTTTCTCATTAAAAGGTGCATGACGTGGGTATACCTTCCGGGTACCCCCACTATGGCGTATAATGAAGATGAGGCCCACCAGGTGGCCCAATGAAGATCAAGAAGCTGCTAAGGAAATAACTTGAAAGACGAGACAAGGACTCCTATTCGTAGTCTATTAGGACTCATGTAAAAAACCCCTGGCTGAATATATAAAGACAGGGAGGGGTAGACAAAAATATCACGCCCACAATAGACAGAAAATAGCCAGCAAGGCCTAGAGTGACTACATCTCACCTCCATCGCCATCACGGCCACCATGTAATTATCATCAATACCAGATCAGACAAGCAGGAGTAGGTCTTTACCTCACAATGAGGGGCCGAACCTGGGTAAACTCTTTGCTTGTCAGCCGTCCGGAACCACCAGCCGCCATACTTCTCTCTCTATACGAAACCCAGGTTACCTAACCGAGTGATTTGCCGGGTTTACACCCCGTCAATTGGCGGCGTCCGGTAACTACATCGACTCCGACAAGCTAGAGGTCGCACGACTCCGCCGTGTCGACCCCGTCCACCATGTCGAGTCCACATATCACACTGCATCTACTACATCTCGCAGATAAGTTTCAATTTACAACTTTCACTTTATCAGTATGAGTAAAATTCATTTACTTCAAAGTATTATATTTGCTTGCAATAATTGGCTGCTAAGCCATTATAGATATAACAATTGTGGCCAATACGGTCATTTTTCTCTCTTACAATAAATCATATTGTTCGCAGGCCGAAACTACGCATCGGCGCAAATACCGAAACTACGCATCGGCGCAAGTATTGGATGATCGCCTGGATTTCTCAAAGACGGGATACAACCCGCATCGGATTTTTAAAGTCGGGTCATAACCCGCATCGGATAATCAAAGTCGAGTTTTCTAAAAACCCGCATTGGAATTTTTAAAGTCGGGTTCTTTTATGACCCGCAACGGAATTTTAAAGTCGGATTCTCCATCACTCGCAACGGAATTTTAAAGTCGGGTTCTCCATCAGTCGCATCGGAATTTTGAAAGTCGGGATCTCTATAACCTGCGTCGGATTTTTAAGTCGAATTCTTTAAAACTCGCATCGGTTTTTGATGGCACCGGTGAGGTGTTGTTGGGAAACCCCAAGAGGAAGGTATGAAGCAGTGCAGCAGCAAGTTTCCCTCAGTTGTGAAACCAAGGTTATCGAACCAGTAGGAAACTAGAGTTCTCCCGGAGGTTGTTGGTGGCGGAATATGGCACGGCGCAACACCAGGGATTCCGGCACTGACGTGGAACCTGCACACAACATAACCAAGATACTTTGCCCCAACTTAACAGTGAGGTTGTCAATCTCACTGGCTTGCTGTAACAAAGGATTAAACGTATGTGTGGAGAATGATGTTTGCTTGCAGAGAATAAAAGTAACAGGATTGCAGTAGGATTGTTTATCAGTTTGAGGAAAAAGGACCGGGGTCCACAGTTCACTAGTGGTGTCTCTCCATAAATAATAATAGCATACATGCGGGTAAACAAATTACAGCTGGGCAATTGACAGAATAAAGAAGTGCATAATGATGCATATACTATAGTTATGATGGCTAGTGTGATATTCATTTGGGCATTACAACAATATACATAGACCGTTCCAACTGCATCTATGACTAATAATCCACCTTCCGGTTAGCGTCCGCACCCCTTTCAGTATTAAGTTGCAAGCAACAGATAATTGCATTAGGCAATGTGTGTAATGTAAGTAATACAAATACCCTTAGATAAAGTACTACTGTTTTATCCCTAGTAGCAACAGTACATCTACAACCTTAGAGCTTGCTGTCACTACCCCAGATTCAATAGAGACATGAACCTACTATCGAGCATAAATACCCCCTCTTGGAGTCACAAGCATCTACTTGGCCAGAGCATCTACTAGCAACGGAGAGCATGCAAGATCATAAACAACGCACTCACAAGATATATTATGAAGCAATAACATAGTACTCAATATTCATCGGATCCCAACAAACACAACATGTAGCATTACATAAAGATGATCTTGATCATGTTAGGCAGCTCACAAGATCTAAACATGGTAGCACAAGAGGAGAAGACAACCATCTAGCTACTGCTATGGACCCGTAGTCCAAGGATGAACTACTCACGCATCAGTCCGGAGGCGGGCATGGTGATGTAGAGCCCTCCGGTGATGATTCCCCTCTCCGGCAGGGTGCCGGGAGGAGCTTCTGACCCCTCCCGATCTAGGGTTGACGACGGCGGCGGCTCTGGACTTCGTGGAGGAAAAAGGTGCGTGTCCTAGGTCTTACATATCCGAGGGGTATAAGTAGGCGAAAGGGCGTAGGCGGCGGGGCCTCGAGGGCCCCACACCCTGTGCTCACGCGGCAGAAGGGGGCCGTGCCGGGAGGGGGTGTGGGCCCCTCGGGGTCCTCCTCCGTCTCCTCTTCGGTGTTCTGGAACCTCCCGGGGAAAATAAGCACTTTGACGTTTCGTTTGTCCAATTCCGGGAATATTTCCTTAACAACTTTTCTGAAACCAAAAACAGCAGAAAACAAGCAACTGGCACTGTGACATCTTGTTAATAGGTTAGTCCCAGAAAATGCATAAAATGATATAAAAGTGTATATAAAACATGTAGCAATTGGCATAATATAAGCATGGAACATAAGAAATTATAGATACGTTTGAGACGTATCAAGCATCCCCAAGCTTAGTTCTACTCGTCCCGAGTAGGTAAAACAATAACAAGAATAATTTCTGAAGTGACATGCTTCACACAATCTTGATCAAATAATAATGTAATGCATGTAAGTTGAGATCAAATGAATAAAAGCTGTAGTTTATATTGATATCAAATGAGTAATGAATAAACAAGTAGGCATAACAAAGCAAAACTTTCAATGAATCAGTAATAGAGAACAATCAACCGTGCAAAGTAGATATTAAAGATGATTTAAGCTTCAAGCACAACAATATAATCATCTAATGAATCAAACAATCATGACAACTTTGTGAAAGGATCAAGTCAAGCGATTGCAATATGCACGTAGAAGATCATTTCTCTATTTGTTCACACAAAAACAAGCAAGTGTTCAGCGTTGGTTCCTGGCACCAGGATGTTGTGGCTAAGAGAATAATAATGGGGGGTTTGGAAGGCCAACGGAAGAAAGTCTCACACAGCTGAAAGTGATCATTAGACAAGAGGAAGTCTTATAATCGAAGCTATGCAAGGAGTAGTGATTGCCACACAACGGATGCACATAGAGCTATAAGTGTATGAAAGCTCTCCAATGGAACTAGTGGGGGTGCATCTAACTTGCTTACTCATGAAGACCTAGAGCACTTTTGAGGAGGCTCATCATTGGAATATACAAGCCAAGTTCTATACTGTAAAGTTCCCCACATAGTTATGCAAGTAAAACATGAAAACTCTCACATATGGATTAAAGGTGCTAAACATGAGCACAAATGATGACTATGAATAATATGGGTGCTATAACATGAGCACAAGTGTGAATAAAGAGTAGTAATGTTGCCCCCTTTTTTATTCTTTCTTTCTTTTCTTTTTTTCTCTTTTTCTCTTTATTTTTATTTTTTTTTGTATTTTTCTGTTTCTCTTTTCGATGGCCTCTATGGCTCTTTTCACTTTTAGGGGCAAACATCCTAATATGATAATATGACAACACACTTTTGGTACAAATATCTCATGATGAATAAAACATGGTGTATGAAAACGGTGCCTCTGCCAGTGTAGCAGGATATGCAACGATCTAGCGTAACATGGGTAAAACCACACATCAGCTATATAGAATCATGCAAAGCAATATATAAATGATAAATGACAACAAGTCATGTAATGTAAGATGAAAGTTGCATGGCAATATATCTCGGAACAGCTATGGAAATGCTGTAGTAGGTAGGTATGGTGGATGTTTTGAGGAAGATATTTGGCTTATGTGTAGGAGAACATGATGAAGATCTCCCACGAGTTTTGGATGTACCCGCGAAGTATGCACCAACTCTCAATGTGAGAAAGGGCAATGCAAAGTACCGAAGAGGCTAGCAAATATGGAGGTGGAAGTGCCATGAAAACCGCAGCTTTAGAATTCACAAGAAAAAGGATTCCAAATAGAAACATGATCTTACAAGGCATAATGAAAATCACTCCACGAGGGACTGCGGCAAATGAACAAGTCACTGTTGGGACCCCGACCGTAGCGCATAACACAAAGTCATTACGGTTGCTTTTAACATTAGGAGTCATATTTCATTATGCTATCAACTGGAAATTTAAGTGTGGCACAGCTTCAAGTTTTCTAGACCAACCATTAATCATGCCATCTTACTAAACCATCATGTTTACCATTAAGCATATCAATATCTCAAAACAACATCAATGATTCAAGTGACACAATTTAATGATCTACAAGATTATGTATCATTTAGTTATACCATCTACCACATTTAACATTTTCTGTTCCTAACCAAACACCAATCAACTTATTTAAACATAAACTCTCCAAGTATATAACAATGAAGCAAGAGAGTATAACATATGAGAACTAACAGCTCTGAACAAGAGATGCATGAAAAACAAGAGCTGAAAGTATTGCGGTAGCTATAGAAGAATACTCAACAAATATAAGTGAAGAATACGAGTATTCAAATGAAAAAGCGGAGCGTGTCTCTCTCCCACAAAGGAATGCTAGGATCCGTTTTATTCAGAGAATGAAAATAACAAAAACAAACAGACTCTTCAAGTAAAGCACATAAGATGTGGCCGAATTAAAATATAGTTTCACTAGAGATGACCTGATAGTTTGTTGATGAAGAAGGGGATGCCCAAGCTTTGACGCTTGAGTCTTCTTGAAATATGCTTGGGTGACCCACGGGGGCATCCCCAAGCTTTGGCTCTTTCATCTTCTTGATCACATCACATCATCCTTCTCTCTTGATGCTTGAAAACTTCCTCCACACCAAACTCAAAGTAAACTTTATTAGAGGGTTAGTGCACAAAAAATTCTTATATTCTGCATGAACACAATTGCTACTAATGCTACTGGACATTAGCTACAGCCACTGATACTTTATGAAACAAAAAGATCCATTCAAAATAGTAAAAGAGGCATTGCAAAATAAATGGCAGAATCTGTCAAAAACAGAACAGTCCCTAAAGAAGAATTTTTTCGAGGCACTTAACTTGCTCAAATCAGAAAACTCAAAACTAATGAAAGTTGCATATATATCTGAGGATTATGCACAAAAAATACCAGGTCCATCCGATTTTTCTGTAAAGAGTTATGAATTTAACGGTGGACAGCAGAAAACAGTTTCAGCACAGCAATCCAAATTTAGTATTAACTTTCTACTAGAGGCTTAACTTGACACAACAATGCAATAAAGTAAAGATACAAAGGAATTGCTACAGAGGTAGACATCTTCCTTGACTCAATAAAATAAAATAACAGAAATAAAAAGTGGGTTGTCTCCCATAAGCGCTTTTCTTTCACGCCTTTCAGCTAGGCACAGAAAGCAAAACTCAAGTGTTATCCAAATCAAGAACAAAAATCCTCTCAACTATGCATTGTATTTTATCTATATAAGGTTCGGAGTTTCCCTTTTCATTGCTTTTAGGTTTACTACATTCATCAAATGGGTTTTGAGGGACAATCCAATCAAAATTTTCTTCCAAGACTTCATGCATAGCTACAAGTTTAATAGGTATTGGCACTTTAATTTCCTCCCCCTTAGTAGGTTCAGTTTTACCCAATTTTTCAAGTGCATTAATAACATCTACACATGAGTCTAGCATATCAAAACGATGAAAGACTTTCCTAGCTTCTATAGCAACATCACCAAATTCATTAAGCAATGTTTCCATAATAAAATCTTTCTTTTCAGCATTTTTAACATCATGAAGATTAAGAAACATTTGTTGTATTATAGGATGTAGGTTAACGAACCTAGCTTCTAGCATGTGAACTAAATAAGCTGCAGCAGTTTCATAATTAGGAGCAAGTTCTACTATGGATTTCTCCCTAAGATCCTTATGCTTACTAACATGATTAAAGAATTCTTCAATATTCTCTTTTCCAATTATAGAACCACTACCTACTGACAGGTCTTCCAGGGTGTACTTAGGAAGCAACATTATAGCAAAAACCGAAATAACAATAATACTAAACCGAAATAAAAAAATAGTAATGCAAGTAACTAATTTTTTTGTATTTTTGATATTAAGCAGACAAGACAATAATAAAAATAAACTAAGCAAGACAATAAGAAAATAAAAAGATTGGATGTGAGAGACTCCCCTTGTAAAAGAGCTTAGCTTCCCCTGAAAAATTGCTGTTGACGAGGGAGACAAAATCTTCTGAACGGAGGAACTCCAATTTCCCCGGCAATGGCGCCAGAAAAATTGCTTGATGGCACCGGTGAGGTGTTGTTGGGAAACCCCAAGAGGAAGGTATGAACTAGTGCAGCAGCAAGTTTTCCCTCAGTTGTGAAACCAAGGTTTATCGGACCAGTAGGAAATTAGAGATCTTCCGGAGGTTGTTGAAGATGACTTTGGCAGGGCGCACTACCGGTGTCAGCAACGAACGTGGAATCTGCACACAACACAACCAAGATACTTTGCCCCAACTTAACAGTGAGGTTGTCAATCTCACTGGCATGCTGTAACAAAGGATTAAACGTATGTGTGGAGAATGATGTTTGCTTGCAGAGAATAAAAGTAACAGGATTGCAGTAGGATTGTTTATCGGTTTGAGGAAAAAGGACCGGGGTCCACAGTTCACTAGTGGTGTCTCTCCATAAATAATAATAGCATACATGCGGGCAAACAAATTACAGCTGGGCAATTGACAGAATAAAGAAGTGCATAATGATGCATATACTATAGTTATGATGGCTAGTGTGATATTCATTTGGGCATTACAACAATATACATAGACCGTTCCAACCGCATCTATGACTAATAATCCACCTTCCGGTTAGCGTCCGCACCCCTTTCAGTATTAAGTTGCAAGCAACAGATAATTGCATTAGGCAATGTGTGTAATGTAAGTAATACAAATACCCTTTGATAAAGTACTACTGTTTTATCCCTAGTAGCAACAGTACATCTACAACCTTAGAGCTTGCTGTCACTACCCCAGATTAAATAGAGACATGAACCTACTACCCCCTCTTGGAGTCACAAGCATCTACTTGGCCAGAGCATCTACTAGCAACGGAGAGCATGCAAGATCATAAACAACGCACTCACAAGATATATTACGAAGCAATAACATAGTACTCAATATTCATCGGATCCCAGTAAACACAACATGTAGCATTACATAAAGATGATCTTGATCATGTTAGGCAGCTCACAAGATCTAAACATGGTAGCACAAGAGGAGAAGACAACCATCTAGCTACTGCTATGGACCCGTAGTCCAAGGATGAACTACTCACGCATCAGTCCGGAGTCGGGCATGGTGATGTAGAGCCCTCCGGTGATGATTCCCCTCTCCGGCAAGGTGCCGGGAGGAGCTTCTGACCCCTCCCGATCTAGGGTTGATGACGGCGGCGGCTCTAGACTTCGTGGAGGAAAAAGGTGCGTGTCCTAGGTCTTAGATATCCGAGGGGTATAAGTAGGCGAAAGGGCGAAGGCGGCGGGGCCTCGAGGGCCCCACACCCTGTGCTCGCGCGGCAGAAGGGGGCCCGCGCCGGGAGGTGGTGTGGGCCCCTCGGGGTCCTCCTCCGTCTCCTCTTCGGTGTTCTGGAACCTCCCGGGGAAAATAAGCACTTTGAAGTTTCGTTTGTCAAATTCCGAGAATATTTCCTTAACAACTTTTCTGAAACCAAAAACAACAGAAAACAGGCAACTGGCACTGTGGCATCTTGTTAATAGGTTAGTCCCAGAAAATGCATAAAATGATATAAAAGTGTGTATAAAACATGTAGCAATTGGCATAATATAAGCATGGAACATAAGAAATTATAGATACGTTTGAGACGTATCAGTTTTCTAAAAACGCCGCACCCAATGTCGCGTCGACTCCGTCCGCTGCCTCGACTACTTATTTTGCCGCGTTGATTTCATCCGCTGCACCGATTATTTTTTCCGCCGCGTCGACTACCAGCTATCTACTATTGACCTTAGTCGCACCCGACGCTCGGGGGCAATGGCATAAAAGTTCATTTAAACACGTTACCCCAGTCGCACCCGACGCTCGGGGGCTGCAGCATAACAGTTCATTCAACAAGTCACCCCAGTCGCACTCGACGCTCGGGGGCTGCGTCGACTCCGGTCCGCCGCATTCACTTTATCCACCGCGATACTCGCCGTGTCGACTCCGCTTATTATTTCTACTACTTCTTAAAGATAAGTTTTAGTTTATGGTATTTTCAGTATTGCCAGCATGAACAATACTTTTTTATTCCAAAATATTATATTTGTTTACACTAATTGGTCGATTAGCCATTGTTTAAAAGCAACAGATATATCAGTGGCATGGAAAAACGAGTTAAGCATCTTCTCGGTTACTTCAAACTCCAGCAACTTACTCCCATCGGGAGGGCACCTGCAACATTTTGGACTGCGATTTCGAGCCTACGCTCAATTGCAAGCAATTAGACATAGCCTCGGGGGCTACTCCCATCGGGAGCGCCGTCGCGCACCCGATGATTTCAGTTGACGATCAGCGTCAGTCGAAGAACATCAAGAGCTAAAAGATCACATATGCAGTCGAAATCCGATCGAGTACCTCCCGGACCATATTCAAATATATAAATAATAATTCCCGGGATGTTCCAGCCGAGACTGGTCCTCGGATGCTGTACAAAAAGGTACAAAGGTAAGACCTGAATAAGGCCGGGTGGCCCTTACAAGCTATGCGGACCTGATAAATTTCATGCCAACAGGCCTGATGCAAAATCCCGGCGGACGCGCCAAGGGTACTCTAAGAATGACCGGGTTCTGACCAGTAAGTCCAGACAGGCTTGAGTCGAACTTGCACGGTCATACCGGGTTCGAGCCAAGGGACTCGAATCTGCGTAAGCTAGAAAGGTATTTCGCCCGAGTCGCGAATTCACTTGACACCGATCCGTCGGTTGAATCAGGCCTACTATGCCCTCCATCCCACATAAGACAAAACAGATACATATATATCAAAGAATCTCGAGTCATGAGATCTCGCATTATATTCCTTAACAAGACAGGAAGTATAAAGGAGCGCCTGATAAATGCGGATAGTAGTAATTAACTTCGATACATCGATCTTTTTACTATATTTGTTCGCAGGATATGAGGAATCAAGAAACAGAAGATAAAATACATGGGATTAGAACAACTTGAGCCTATGCCCGACTTTGCGAGTCGCACATAGCCTCGGGGGCTACTCCCATCGGGAGCGCTGGCCGCGCACCCGATGAGCGCTGGTCGCGCAACTGACGCACTCGAAGTATTACAGGGACAGAAGCACTCGAAGTACAAACAAGACAGAAGCACTCGACGCGGTACCGACTGAAGACTCCAACCAACCATCACGCATAAGGAGGACCTGAAGATCTATGAAGTAATGAGTCCCTGCCCGACTCTTCGAGTCGACCAGGCACTCGGGGGCTATTGACGTGGGTATACCTTCCGGGTACCCCCACTATGACGTATAATGAAGATGAGGCCCACCAGGTGGCCCAATGAAGACCAAGAAGCTGCTAAGGAAATAACTTGAAAGACGAGACAAGGACTCCTATTCATAGTCTACTAGGACTCATGTAAAAAAACATTGGCTGCATATATAAAGACAGGGAGGGGTAGACAAAAAGATCACGACCACAATAGACAGAAAAGAGATCAGCCCGATGATGTCTACGCACGCTTCTATTCTCGTTCTCGTAGACAGTGTTGGGCCTCCAAGAGCGGAGGTTTGTAGAACAGCAACAAGTTTCCCTTAAGTGAATCACCCAAGGTTTATCGAACTCAGGGAGGTAGAGGTCAAAGATATCCCTCTCAAGCAACCCTGCAATTAAGATACAAGAAGCCTCTTGTGTCCCCAATACACTTGTCAGATGTATAGGTGCACTAGTTCGGCGAAGAGATAGTGAAATACAAGTAATATGGATGATTATAAGTAGTAATTGCAATCTGAAATAAAAATGGCAGCAAGCAAACATGTAGCAGAACAGGTTGTAAACGGTGTTTCAATGCTTAGAAACAAGGCCTAGGGATCATACTTTCACTAGTGGACACTCTCAACAATGACCTCATAGTTGAATAATAAATACTACTCTCAAACACTCTCTTGTTGGATAACAAACACCATTCATTGCGTAGGGATATAAAAGCACACCCAGAGTCTGAGTAAACAAACACCACAACGTCATAAAGGAGTCATACACGATGCGCATACTGTCACCTTCACACCGTGGAGAGTAACTCCGGAGTTCATATTAAAGTAACCTTTAGAGTGCATAATAGATAAAGAGTAACATCTAATTATTCAACTAGATTACAAAGCTCATGATCACATAAAGATCACTCCATGGGAGAGAGAGATAAACCACATAGCTACCGGTAGAGCCCGCAGCCCCGGTGGAGAACTACTCCCTCCTCATCATACGAGTCAGCAGCGGCGATGAAGATGGCGGTGGAGTTGATGGAGATGACTCCGGGGGGAATTCCCCGTCCCGGCAGGGTGCCGGAACAGAGACTTCTGTCCCTGGAAACTTGTCTTCGATGGCGGCGGCGCTGCGGAACTCTTCTCGTGAAAAGGCTCGGGTGTTAGGTCTTATTTCGTCGGGGGGTATTTGTACGCGAAAGGGCGAAGGCGGTGGAGGCCCGAGGGCTCCTCACCACGTGCCGGCGCGGCCAGAAATGGGGCCGCGCCCACACATGGTGAGGGCGCCTCGGCCTCCCACTTCGTCTCGTCTTCGGTGTTCTGGATGGTTCAGGGAAAAATAGGGACTTTGACTTTTGTTTCGTCCAATTCCGAGAATATTTCCTTAGCAGCTTTTCTGAAACCAAAAACAGCAGAAAACATGGAACTGGCACTGTGGCATCTTGTTAATAGGTTAGTCCCAGAAAATGCATAAAAAGGCTATAAAGTGTATATAAAACATGTAGCAATTGGTATAATATAAGCATGGAACATAATAAATTATAGATACGTTTGGGACATATCAAGCATCCCCAAGCTTAGTTCTACTCGTCCCGAGTAGGTAAAACGATAACAAGAATAATTTCTGAAGTGACATGCTTTCACACAATTTTGATCATATAATAATGTAATGCATGTAAATTGAGATCAAATGAATAAGAGCTGTAGTTTATATTGATATCAAATGAGTAATGTATAAACAAGTAGGAAGAACAAAGTAAAACTTTCACTGAATCAGTACTAAAGAACAATCAACCATGCATAGTAGATATTAAAGATGATTTAAGCTTCAAGAACAACAATATAATCATCTAATGTAGCAAACACTCATGACAACTTTATGTTAGGATAGTGTCAAGCAATAACTGAAGGGGATCGCAGACAGAAAACAAAAAATTTCCTAACAGCGATAACCTTAAACTAGCCAGGATCTATACTATGCAGATATAGTAATACGGAGGAGATCGGTATACATACCCTTGTAGACCGAAAAGCCGGGATTACGCTCCCGCACAAGCGTTGCTGACGTAGACGCCGTAGCCGACCTCAAGGTCGCGGAGAACTTGGCGCGACGAAGAAGACGATGACGCGGCGATGTCGATGAAACCGACGACGACCTCGAGGCCGTGTAGAGGAAGCAGACCTCCAGCACCACTAGCGTGGCACCTCGCAGGGCGTTACACACGTACGGTGAAGCCGACTTCCTCCAGGCCCGATCCAGGGACGAAGCAGCGGAAGACTGGGACCGGAAGACCAGCAGCACGGCGGCGTGCGTATGGTGGAGAAAACTTATCCTCAACGCAACTCCAAACAAGGGAGTCACGGGATACAAGGAGAGAGAGAGAATTAGGTGTGTAATTCAAAGGCCATGGGTACCCCCATATATATAGGAGGCCAGGGGCTGCCCAACCTGCCAGGCTGGCGGTTTGGGACTAATCCCACACCCCAGCCGGCCATGGCTGGTGCGCCGGCCTAGGTGGGCCCCATGTGGCCCACCTAGGGCCGGCCGAACCAGGCTCCCTCCCTAGGAGGGACTCCTCCCCCCCTTCATGGGCCCTTTTGCCTAAAAAGGCCCATTTAGGGTTTTTTTGCCTTTAAAATTTCAGGAAAAAATTAAATAAAAATATATTTAACTATTAATTACACTAATTAATATTAAATACATATTACATAATTTATTCCGGCTCCGAAAACTATTTCGTTGCTGCCCGATCTCCATCGGAACTTTCCCGGGACGTTCCCGGTGCTCTCTTTTCCTATTTTCTCTTCCGGTCTAAATGTCGACTCCCCTTAAGTGTGTTACCCTAGCGGTTCGATTACCTCACCAGACATGATCGAGACTCCTCTCCGATCAATGACTAATTCGTGGACCGAGGATACCCAGAATTAATCCCTGCGAGATAACGAATACTTTACCGTTCGAACCTAGACGTTTGAGTCTTAAACCTTTTGCCATGCGATACTTAGCGTGTCCGAGACTCGTTCATGGATATCTCCATACCCAGCTTGATCTCGTTACCGACACTGCTAACTTCTACTCGTCCATGATATTATGTCCTGGTGACCTAGTCACACGCTTGCAAGCTCGTTTGACATAATCTCACCGAGTGGGCCCTAGAGTATCTATCCTGCTATGCGGACTGGCAAATCCCGCTCTTGATCCCCCGTCTCAACATACTCCTTTCCGACACCCGAGAGGGGCACCTTTATTGTCACACTTTGTAAGATATGACGTTTGATGCAATCAAAGTGTCTTCCAGGAATAGCAATAAGAGTAGATCTCACGGTCAAAGGCGTAATGACTACGTCCTACAAATATTGGGTATGTCCATCACGTCATTCTCCCAATGACATGACTCCATTGTCAACTGAACTAAATGTCACATGATCGGGAAACCTCGATCATCAATTGCCCAATGAACTAGTTAGATAGAGGCTACTAGGGACCTGGTTGTTTATCTACCACACGTGTATTAATGTTTCCGCTTAATACAGTTATAGCATGGTATAAAACATATAATGAACAATTGAGATATGACGAATAAACTATCTTTATTAAGTGCCTCTAGGGCATATCTTCTTCAATAACAATATGCACGTAGAAAATCATCTCTCTATTTGTTCACTTAAAAACAAGCAAGCGTTCAGCGTTGGTTCCTGGCATCAGGATGTTGTGGCTAAAAGAACATTAAGTGGGGTTTGGAGGGCCAACGGAAGAAAATCTCACAAAGCTGAAAGTGATCATTAGACAAGAGGAAGTCTTATAATCGAAACTATGCAAGGAGTAGTGATTTCCACACAACGGATGCACATAGAGCAATAAGTGTATGAAAGCTCTCCAATGGAACTAGTGGGGGTGCATCCAACTTGCTTGCTCATGAAGACCTAGAGCACTTTTGAGGAGGCTCATTATTGGGATATACAAGTTAAGTTCTATAATGTAAAGTTCCCCACATAGTTATGCAAGTAAAACATGAAAACTCTCTCATATGGAGTAAAGGTGCTGAACATGAGCACAAATGATGACTATGAATACTACGGGTGCTAAAACATGAGCACAAGTGTGGATAAAGGTAGTAATGTTGCCCCCTTTTTTTTCTCTTTTCTCTATTTTTTTATTTTTCTGTTTCTCTTTTCGATGGCCTCCATGGCTCTTTTCACTTTTAGGGGCAAACATTCTAATATGAAAACACACTTTTGGTACAAATAACTCATAATGAATATAACATAATGTATGAAACGGTGCCTCTGCCAGTGTAGCGGGATATGCAATGATCTAGCGTAACATGGGTAAAACCGCACATCAGTTGTAAAGAATCATGCAAGTCAATATATAAATGATAAATGACAACAAGTTATGTAATGTAAGATGAAAGTTGCATGGCAATATATCTCGAAACAGCTATGGAAGTGCCATGGTGGTGGAAGTGCCATGAAAACCGCAGCTTAGAACTCACAAATAAAAAGATTCCAACTAGAAATATGATCTTACAAGGCATAATGAAAATCACTCCATGAGGGACTGTGGGAAATGAACAAGTCACTGTTGGAACCCCGACCGTAGCGCATAACACAAAGTCATTCCGGTTGCTTTTAACATTAGAAGTCATATATCATTATGCTATCAACTGGATATTTAAGTGTGGCATAGCTTCAAGTTTTCTAGAACAACCATTCATCATTTTACTTTACTAAACCATCAAGTTTACCATTAAGCATATTAATATCTCAAAATAACATCAATGATTCAAGTGAAACAATTTAATGATCTACAAGATTATGTAACCTTTCGTTATACCATCTACCACATATAGCATTTTCTGTTTCCAACCAAACACCAATCAACTTATTTAAACATAAACTCTCCAAGTATTTATCAATGAAACAAGAGAGTATAACCTAACCGCTGCGGCTTTCAGCTTTCGTCATAAACATAAAACAATAAGTGCTGCGGCTTTCAGCTTTCGCCATAAACATAAAAGATAACTGCTGAGGCTTTCAGCTTTCGCCATAAACATAAAAGAATGCTAGGATCCAATTTATTCAGAAAATTAAAATAACAAAGAAAAAATAAAAGCAAACAGATGCTTCAAGTAAAGCACATAAGATGTGACGGAATTAAAATATAGTTTCATTAGAGATGACCTGATAGGTTGTTGATGAAGAAGGGGATGCCTTGGGCATCCCCAAGCTTAGACGCTTGAGTCTTCTTGAAATATGCTTGGGTGACCCACGGGGGCATCCCCAAGCTTAGGCTCTTTCATCTTCTTGATCACATCATATCATCCTCTCTCTTGATCCTTGAAAACTTTCTCCACACCAAATTCATAGTAGACTTCATTAGAGGGTTAGTGCATAATCAAAAATTCTCATATTCTGCATGGACAAATCATTACACATGCTACTGGACATTATCTACAGCCACTGGTATTTTGTGGAGCAAAAAGATCCACTAAAAAACAGCAAAAGGAGCAATGCAAAATAAATGGCAGAATCTGTCAAAAACAGAACAGTCCGTAAAGACGAATTTTTTCGAGGCACTTAACCTTCTCAAATCAGAAAACTCAAAACTGATGAAAGTTGCGTACATATCTGAGGATCACGCACGGAAAATATCAGGTTTTTTCGAAATTCCTGTAGGGAGTTATGAATGAAACGGTGGACAGCAGAAAACTGTTCCTACGCATAGAGGCTTTACTTGACACAACAATGCGATAAAATAAAGATACATAGGAATTGCTACAGAGGTAGACATGTTCCTTGACTCAATATAAAATAAAATAACAGGAATAGAAAGTGGGTTGTCTCCCATAAGCGCTTTTCTTTAAAGTCTTTTAGCTAGGCAAGAAGATTTTTATGATGCTCTCATAAATATGAGAGTTGAAAAACAAAAGAGAGCATCAAGAGGCAAACATCAAACACATTTAAGTCTAACCCACTTCCTATGCAAAGGAATCTTGTACTAGGATAAATTATTGAAACATAAAGCAACTATCATAGAAAGATAAAACAAATGAAACTTCAAAACTTCCAACATAAAGAGAGGTGTTTTAGTAACTTGAACACTTTTACAACCGTATTTTCCTCTCTCATAATAAATTTCAGTAGCATCATTGATAAAATCCACAATATAACCATCACATGAAACATTCTTATCATGATGCATATGGATAAAAGTATCATTATTTCCCTCATAAGAAAAGTTCTTCTCATTAATAACAATGGGAGCAGGATCATTATAAAGAACTCGAACATGATAGACAAGTTGTATATTAAAAGGATTGGTTTGAGTAATTCCTCTATAACTATGACAAGTTTCAAGAGGATGATTGTAATTATAACCTATGTCATAGTATTCTTTATAATTATCAAAGACTAGAGTCATAGTATCATCATAAGCAATAGAATAGTTATCCTCCAAAGTGTGTTTATTTGTAAACATATCATCATTTTTACTAGAAGGAGAGGTATCAAATATATAATCATTAGTAGCAAAAGGATTTTCAAACACCTCATCCCCAAGCTCAGAGCTTTCTATATCATCATGGGAAGAAACATGGATAGTACTAATAGTATAGCAATTATTAACATCATCATTTTCAGAATTAGTGTCCCAGAGATCTTCAATATCAAAAGAAGTGTGCTTTTCCCAATCATGATCACTAATATAAATAACAGACATAGGTTCATCATCAAGTTCAGAATCATCGAATTCAGAATTCTAAATAGCGATTGTAACAGGAGCAACAAGTTTGGGAGAAGATACCGTTTCCTCTCTCCTTTTACTCCTCTTCTTCTTCCTCTTTCCCCTTTTCTTCTTCTTTTCCTCTTTAGGAGGGAGAGGCTTGAAAGGAATCTTCTCCACATAACCTGGTTTAGTATTAGAGACAATGGAAGAAACTTGGGGGAATTCCTCTCTTTCATTAATAAGAACAAAACACATATTAGTCCTGTCATACTTCGGCAAAGTCTCACCCTCTATAATATTTTGTATGTTGGTGTTAGCATGGCAATTATTAACACAATAGAGATAACATCCATGCAACACACTATTCATATCAAGAGCACTCATATCTAACAAAGAAGTTTTTCTTGATAACTCTTCACACCCCAAAAATAATGTGAGTTCATCATGTTGATTAGGAGTGATCATGTTATCACAATACAAATTTGCAGTACTCATTGGATTTGAAAGGCTATTATCATGACCTGAACACTGAAAATTAAAATGACCCACTTTATAGCAAACTTCACAAATAAAAGGATGGAGGTACAAACTTTTTCACCAAGATCTCTTAGAGCCTTGTACCACGTTCTAGTTTTTTCATTCCTATGATGGATACAATATTCATCTTCGATTTGATTAATTCCACAAGGTCTATGCATTCCACAAAAATTAACATGCTTATAAGAAATAGTATTTTCGGAAGATTGAGCATGTTTATTGCAATCATTAACAACAATTTCATTTTCCATGCAAGTGTCTTTGAAAGGTTCATGATACACGTCCCAATTTTCTTTGGGAACATTAATATGAGAAGCAAAGGTTCTAAAACAATCAACAATAATATGAGAATCAAGACCATATTTAGCACTAAGCTCTTGAAAACCAGCAGTTTCAACGAAAGACTTAATGCAATCATATTCATAGTTTATACATGATTCTTTACCTTTGTCATTCTCGCAATCTTCAGCATTGTTTTGAATTCTTTCAAGAAGATCCCATCTAGATTCAACCTTCTTACTTGTGACAGAGCCCTCTGAACATGCATTTAGATAATCCTTGCAATGTCCTGAAAGCCTTGCATAAAAATTATTAACAATTATTTTCTCAGGAAGCTCATGGTTAGGACATTTGAGTATTAATGTTTTCAGCCTTCCCCAAGCTTGAGCAATGCTTTCTCCTTCACGAGGCCAAAAATTAAAAATGTAATTCCTATCTAAATACAATTCATAGGGAGGATAAATTTTAGAGTAAAATAGATATTCAAGCTCCTTCCATTCCAAATGATGAGGATCATCTAGTAGCTCATACCACTTCCTTGCTTTATCCTTAAGTGACAGTGGAAATAATTTCTTCATTACATTTTCTTTTGATAAACCTGCAAGCTTAAACAACTCACAAAATCCTTTAAGTTTCAACAAGTGGTCACTTGGATGGACTGTTCTATCTCCTACATAAGGTTCATCCATAACCATTTCAACAATTTCCATAGGTATTTCAAAAGCTATACTTTCAGTAGGTGGATTTAGAATATCACAAGCATCATTAGAATTATCACATATTGGAGGCAAAGCATTATCAAGGCAAAATAATTCCTCCAAAGCTGAGGAGCAAAAAAGATCATTTTTATATAAACCAGCTTCCCCAAGCTTTGGCTTTTCCATAGCCTTAGCAACAATGGTGTCCAAAGAATTTATACTAATAGCATTACTACCAATATTATGCAAACAAACTTCCATAGGTTTTTTAATTTTCTCTTCAAAAGTATCATGTCATAATGCAATATAAATTTCATAAAGATCTCTATTTTTTTGTTGTTTTCCATTTAGCCTAACTAGTGAAATAAAAACAAGAGACAAAAAGATAAAATTGCAGAATCTAAAGGAGATACCTTCCAACGCTTACCTCCCCGGCAACGGCGCCTGAAAATAGCTTGATGTCTACGCACGCTTCTATTCTTGTAGACAGTGTTGGGCCTCCAAAAGCAGAGGTTTGTAGAACAGCAGCAAGTTTCCCTTAAGTGAATCACCCAAGGTTTATCGAACTCAGGGAGGTAGAGGTCAAAGATATCCCTCTCAAGCAACCCTGCAATTAAGATACAAGAAGCCTCTTGTGTCCCCAACACACAAAATACACTTGTCAGATGTATAGGTGCACTAGTTCGGCGAACAGATAGTGAAATACTAGTAATATGGATGATTATAAGTAGTAATTGCAATCTGAAATAAAAATGGCAGCAAGCAAACATGTAGGAGACCAGGTTGTAAACGGTGTTTCAATGCTTAGAAACAAGGC
This sequence comes from Poa annua, assembly GCA_026929855.1. Taxonomy (NCBI): domain Eukaryota; kingdom Viridiplantae; phylum Streptophyta; class Magnoliopsida; order Poales; family Poaceae; genus Poa; species Poa annua. The sequence continues at coordinate 35,426,593 of CM049433.1, forward strand.
CTAGGGATCATACTTTCACTAGTGGACACTCTCAACAATGACCTCATAGTTGAATAATAAATACTAATCTCAAACACTCTCTTGTTGGATAACAAGCACCATTCATTGCGTAGGGCTATAAAAGCACACCCCAGAGTCTGAGTAAACAAACACCAGAACGTCATAAAGGAGTCATACACGATGCAGACACTGTCACCTTCACACCGTGGAGAGTAACTCCGGGGTTCATATTAAAGTAACCTCTAGAGTGCATAATAGATAAAGAGTAACATCTAATTATTCAACTAGATTACAAAGCTCATGATCACATAAAGATCACACCATGGGAGAGAGAGATAAACCACATAGCTACCGGTAGAGCCCTCAGCCCCGGGGGAGAACTACTCCCTCCTCATCATAGGAGTCAGCAGCGGCGATGAAGATGGCGGTGGAGTTGATGGAGATGACTCCGGGGGCAATTCCCCGTCCCGACAGGGTGTCGGAACAGAGACTTCTGTCCCCCGAAACTTGTCTTCGATGGCGGCGGCGCTGCGGAACTCTTCTCGGGAAAAGGCTCGGGTGTTAGGTCTTATTTCGTCGGGGGGTATTTGTAGGCGAAAGGGCGAAGGCGGTGGAGGCCCGAGGGCTCCTCACCACGTGTCGGCGCGGCCAGAAGTGGGGCCGCGCCCACACATGGTGAGGGCGCCTCGGCCTCCCACTTCGTCTCGTCTGCGGTGTTTTGGATGGTTCCGGGAAAAATAGGGATTTTGGCTTTTGTTTCGTCCAATTCCGAGAATATTTTCTTAACAGCTTTTCTGAAACCAAAAACAGCAGAAAACAGGGAACTGGCACTGTGGCATCTTGGTAATAGGTTAGTGCCAGAAAATGCATAAAAATGCTATATAGTGTATATAAAACATGTAGCAATTGGTATAATATAAGCATGGAACATAAGAAATTATAGATACGTTTGGGACGTATCACCCGACAATAGATAGAAGATAGCCGGGCAAACCCCGGCAAGAGGACCATAGCCATCACGACCACCATGTAATCATCATCAATACCAGATCAGACAAGCAGGAGTAGGTCTTTACCTCACAATGAGGGGTCGAACCTGGGTAAACTCTTTGCTTGTCAGCCGTCCGGAACCACCAGCCGCCATATTTCTCTCTCTATACGAAACCTAAGGTACCTAACCGAGGGATTTGCCAGGTTTACACCCCGTCAGTGAAGCTAAAACCTGGTATAATAATTTGTCTCCTAGTTCTATTACTAGTCCTATTGGTTTGCTTGATGCTTTCTTTCAGAAATATTTTCCTGCTAGTGCTCAACATGATGCCTTGCTAAGAATTTATAATTTTAATCAAGATGAAGGAGAGAAATTGCCTGAGGCTTGGACACGGTTTTGCTCTCTACTTAGAGCTCGGCCTAGTCATGATTTAGAGAAAAATGATCTTCTTGATATATTTTATAGTGGACTAACTGTTGAATCTAGGACATACCTGGATAGTTGTGCTAGTTGTGTTTTCAGGAAAATAACCCCCGAAGAAGCTGAGGAATTACTGGCTAAAATAAGCCAGAATCATGATGATTGGAATATTCCTGAACCTCCTTCTACAGCAACACCAACATCAAACAAGAGGGGTATGATTGAATTAAATGATGAAGAGATGAAGGAGGCCAAGAAATCTCTTAAAGAGAGGGGTATTAAATCTGAAGATGTGAAGAATCTACCACCTATAGAAGAATTATGTAAGCCAATTCCCCCTTCATCCATAATTGAGGTACACTCTCTCCAAAGGTTTGATGATAGAGATATTCCTTACTCTAAACCTCCTGCTCAATGCTTAGATGAATTTGATACTTTTATTGCTAAGCAAAGTAACTTTAATATGAGGATAGAGAATCATTTAATGGAAAATTCTCGAGCTATTAGTGAATTGCATGATATTGTGGATAGAACCTCTAATGATGTTAAAATACTTATTAAACATTTTCATATGGTTGAAACTCAAATTGATCAACTTACTAAAGTGCAAAAAGATTTGTTAGTAAATGCCTCTAGGGATAAAGAAAAACATGTTTGTGAAGTAACAACTAGAGGAGGTATTTCTACTCGTGATCCTTTATATCCTGAGGGACATCCTAAAAGAATTGAACAAGATTCTCAACGAGTTAATCAACCTAGTGCTCCTTCTAAGAAAAGGAAGAAGAAACATAAACTGTTGTAGAATCCTCTGAACCTGTTAATGATCCTAATAATATATCTATTTCTGATACTGAAACTGAAAGTGGTAATGAACGTAACAATGATAGTAATAACAATGATCATGATAAGAATGATAATTCGGATAAAGAAGAAGTTGAAGAGGAACCTGAAAAGCACACTAAAAATAAAAATTACACTAAGGAAGATTTTATTGCTAAGAAACATGGTAGTGAAAGAGAACCTTGGGTCCAAAAACAAATGCCTTTTCCTGCTAAGAAACTTAAAACAAAAGAAGAAGAACATTATAATAAATTTTGTGATTGGATGAAATCCTTGTTCTTACAAATTCCTTTGACTGATGCTATTAAATTGCCTCCTTATTCAAAATATATGAAAGATATTGTTTCTTACAAAATGAAAATTCCTAATGAAGAAATATCTACTATGCTTGCTAATTATTCTTTCAATGGCAAGGTTCCAAAGAAGTTGGGAGATCCAGGTATACCCACCATTCCTTACTCTATCAAAAATAATTATGTTAGAACTGCTCTATGTGACTTGGGAGCAGGAGTTAGTGTTATGCCTTTCTCTATTTACAAGAGACTTTATTTAGATAAATTGATACCTACTGATATATCTTTGCAAATGGCTGATAAATCTACTGCTATTCATGTTGGCATTTGTGAGGATGTTCCTATTCAAATAGCTAATAATTGTTTAATCATGACTGACTTTGTTGTGCTTGAAATGCCTGAAGATGATAATATGTCTATTATTCTTGGAAGACCTTTTCTAAATACTCCAGGGGCTTGTTATTGATTGCAATAAAGGAAAAGTAACTTTCAATGTGAATGACAAAGAGCATACTGTTTATTTCCCCAAGAGGGTGGACAAAGTATATGGAGTTAATACAATTACTAATTTGAGGTCTATCAAAGTGGGAAGTATTGATTGCCCTATATATGATTATAAAGAAGGATATAAAAGTCTTATTATTGGATCCATATCAATACAATATAAGGTAACATGAGTGTCTCGTAATGTTTAAATCCTTTATGTCATATAAAATTTATTTGGTGGCAAGACTTGATCAACCTTGCTAACAAATGTGTTTTAAATGCATGGAGGTGCTAAACAACATTCTTCCTCTCATCCTTGTTTTACCTACTGTAATGTTATTTAGCTTGCAAAGTATAGTTGCATTTGGTTTTAGAAAACAATTTTTCAGCATTAAATTTATTATTGTTGCAAAATACCAGAAAATGAAAAAAAAATAAAAGTTCTCAGAAATTATTATTTTTTATGCCAAAGGTCCTATTTTTCGAGGAGGTACCTGGGAGTACCAGAGGATGACCAGGGGCCCCCACCAGGACACCACACCACATGGTGGCACGGCGGGCACCTGGCCGCGCCGTGGCATGGTGTGGGGCCCACATGGCCCTCCACTTACTCTCCTTCCCCCATCCTTTCTCTCTCCCGACCAAACACTTTGCCCTTGCTCAAACCCGTGTTCTTGCTGTTCTTCCTCGCGAATTTCAATCTCCATCCTCAGCCCATCTTTGCTGCTGAGATTTGGGGCATTTGCTCTCCGGTATGTGACTCCTCTGAATATTCAAATAGAATTTTGTCTAGTGGTTTATATCTTGAGTATTTTGCTGCTGTAGGTGTTATGTTAAGTGAGTTTAAATGCTTGTTCTATGTTAGAATAACTAGTTTTGATGCGTGGTTAAGCCTCTAGCAAGTCACTATAGTAGTTCCCGTCATTTAGTTGTCTCAAAATCAATTTTTATGACAATTGTTAAAAATTTCAGAAAAGGAAGATGCATATAACCACACCTTTGGAGAGAGCTTTGAGAGTGATGCACCAAGGGTGTTAAGGCCCTCAAGATCAACTACTCGCATTAGGCAATCTTACAATGAGAATATCTTGGCACGAAGCATTGGAGATGAGAGGGATGATGGGTTTCCAAACTCATCTTCCTTCCCATGCACTGACTTTATGCGTGATGCAGGGATACTTGATGATTTCTTGCTTCTTGTGCAGAGGGTAGGCCTGGCTACATACATGTTGGATGAGAGTCCCCAATATGTCAGGCTTACCAATTTTTTTATTGAGAGCTTTACTTTTCACAATACAATGTTCAAGCCAACTGTTTCATTTAAAATTTATGATAGGGCTGTCACTATGTCTTTGCGTGAGTTTTGTTCTGTGATAGGTACTGAATATTCAGGGACAACAAAGAAGATCCAAGGGGACCCGAGTGAGTTGATGCAGCTTTACCGAGAGGTGACGAACGATGATAGTCGCCGAGCACAACGTGGCAAGATAAAGAACATTCAGTTCCCAGCTATTAAATATTTTGCTTACTATATTGCTACTAGTGTGCTTGGTAGGGAGAACACTAGTAACATTTCAAACTATCATCTTGCTTTTCTTGCTGCTGCACTTACTGGTCATACTACATATAATCTTGGTGCTCTAATTGCTCGTCGCTTAGCTGCTAAGGGACCTATTTATGGAGAGATTATTGCCTCACGTATTGTTGCAAGTCTGAACCTTCGTATTGATCCTAGTGATGAGTTACTAACCCCTTGCAAGCTTGACCTTGTTGCAATGAAAGGTCACCAATTTGTTACTGCTAGATCTATTGCAGGACAGCTTGTATATAGATTTATATTTTCTGATGGGGACGAGAGGGAAGTCCCTTTGCCGCAGCCCGGTTTGTTCAGTCTTGACAGGAGGCCGTGGTCGCTCTCGAAGGTGGAGTTGGACGAGCAGCTGAGCGTGCTAGGTTTCTACGGGCAGCACGGCGTCGAGGAGACACCTGAGGAGGACTACACAGCACGCACTACACCGGTGCGTCCTCGAGTTCGTATCAAGGCGAAGCTTCTTCGTCATACTATGGAGACGCCTCACCCTGGACACCTTGGGAGTGATCCCCACTTAGGCCAAAAGCCTAAGCTTGGGGAGAGGTATACCAATAACTCACTCATTTATATATCATTATCATTCGGTACTTTGTATATCCATGTTTCTATTTTCTTTCTTTTGATTGTACCTTGCTTTGTTTTACTTTCCAAAACTCAAAAAGACCAAAAATATTTTTGTTATTTCTCTTGCTCATTTATTTAAGTCTCTAGTATTAGTTTGCTTATTTGTTTAATTCGGTTCACTATGCAAAAACCCAAAAATATTTTGCTTTGTTGTTTGTTTCTTTTTGCTCTTGTTCTAAATTCGAAAATCCCAAAAATATTTGTTGTTTCTTTTCGGTTTTGTATAGTTTGTTTCAGAGTTCATCACCTTCCGTGACTCCGTGGAGCTTGGTTATTATTTCATATCTTTCGAGCACACAAGTGAAAAGACAATAATGATGATCTATGACAATTCGAGTTGGGTAAGAGGCTGGTAATGAACTCTATTTGTTTTCATTTTTGTACATATACTCATTCATGTGAGCATGCTTAGATGGTTCGCATAAGGTATATGTCGATTGGTGGATGCTTAGTAGTTCATGTTCTCTAATGATCAGTCCCAATTTTTTAATGGTAGATGGCATGTTCTATGGATGTTTGCTTGCATTGTTCTGTTCATATAAGAGTATGACATTGTGGTATCCTCCTCTGGATAATTCATTTGAATCGACTTGGCACATGCTCACACATGTATATGACTGAAAACAAAGAGTCAATTAAGCCTTGATGATTTATTTTGCCTCAGAGTTCTAGTATCATTTTTATGCCTCCGTTAATTTTATTTTGTCGCAAGCATGATTATGACGGTTATTGCTCTCTTGAATTGTTGCTTCCCCGTCTATTGCTGGCCTCCACTTGTACTAAGTAGTTAATGCTTGTGCTTCCAAATCCCTGAAAACCAAGTTATCCCAAAGAGTCCACCATAAATACCTATGTATGGCATTTCAAACCATTCAAGTAAATTTGCATGTGCTACCTTTAAAACCTTCAAAACACTTCTCATTTTGTGACGCTGTTTTAGCTCATGAGGAAGTAGTAGTTGGGCTTGTTATCGTCCATGCTAATTAAGTAACCATCGACTTGCATGCTTCATCTGTTCATCATTAATATTGCAAAAGAGCTGGTTAGACCACTAAAATATTCCAAAACATTTGAGAAAGTAAAAAATAGACACTCCTCCATGGTATGTGATTGTTGGTGGGCACCCGAGGATTCGGTTAGCCATGGTTTGTGAAAAGCAAAGGTTGGGAGGAGTGTCAAGTTATATAAATAAAGTGCATATTATAAATGCTTGTTTTTAAATAAATCGGAACCGCTCTCAACTTGCTTAGTATGGAAGATAACTGGAACTCTATTGCCATTCGTTGACAAATCAATCACCACTCAAAAACAATTTTACCTCTGTTTTCAAAACAATGAAAAGCTCTAGCACATGTTAAATCCCTGCTTCCCTCCATGAAGGGCCTATCTTTTACTTTATTGTTGAGTTACCATCCTTTCTTTGAGCACCTTCTTGAGAGCATAGGTGTCATTCTTAGTGTAATGTGCTTGTCCCAGAATACTGTTAACTGCGGTATAACTTTGATGCTTTTATCTATGATATCTTTATTTCTAGTCCTCTCTTGAACTTCAGATGTGCCTGGGCATTTATGTTTTGCTTTACAGATTCGGGCAAGCGAGATACCACTTTATCATACTTTATTATGAGCTTTGCAATCTTGTGAATTGATATGTTTCATGTTATTTATTATTGGTATGATTGGTATCTCTTCATAGTTTACATAACCATTAGGTGACACACCATTTGCATACATCTTATTATGAATAGCCTAAGCATTTTTCCACATAATGAGAATATATATATATCATATGAAGCAAATGTGTTCGTGATAGTTTCTTTTATCGCACTCAGTTGTTAACTGAATTGCTTGAGGACAAGCAATAAGCTAAACTTGGGGGGAGTTGATACGTCCTAAACGTATCTACTTTCCCGAACACTTTTGCTATTGTTTTGCCTCTAATTTGTGTGTTTTGAATGCAACTAACACGGACTAATGCTGTTTTCAGCAGAATTGCCCTGATGTCTTGTTTTTGTGCAGAAATTCAACTTTAGTAAAAATACCAGAAAATATGCGAAAGTCCCTATTTTCCCAGAAGAATCACGGAGCCAGAAGACGAGACGGAGTCGAGCCACGTGGGGCCCACACCACATGGTGGCGCGGCAGGCTCCTGGCCGCGCCACCACATGGTGTGGTCGACTCGGCCACGCCCTCGCGTCCCCCTCTCGGCTATATACTCCCTCTGACCTAAAAACGTTTAAGGCCTGATCACTTTTCCCAGAAACACACCCGAGCGCCGCCGCCTCCTCGAAACTCAATTCGAGGACCAGAAGTTCCTGTTCCGGCACTCCGCCGGGACGGGGATTCGAAGGAGATCATTGCCATCGTCATCGCCAACGCCTCTCCATCAACCATCCATTTTCCCCCCATCCATGTGTGAGTAATCCCCCGCTGTAGGCTTGAGGGGATGGTAGGGATTGGATGAGATTGTTCATGTAATAGCTGTAATATCATTAGGGCATGGTGCCTAGTATCCGTTGTTAGTACTTTACGTCATTGTTGCAACTTGTTATGCTTAATGCTTGACACTACGGCCCGAGTGCCATGATTTCAGATCTGAACATGTTATTGTATCATGAGGATAATCATTGTTTTAGATCATATCTACAAGTTGTATGCACATATTATTGTCCGGAACCCGAGGCCCCAAAGTGACAATAATTGGGACAACCGCAGGGGATGGCTGTGATGTGAGGATCACATGTGTTCACGGAATGTTAATGCTTTGCTCCGGTACTTTATTAAAAGGAGTACCTTAATTACCAGTAGTTTCCCTTGAGACCCCGCTGCAAACGAGCTGGTAGGACAAAAAATGTTGTGCAAGTTTACGCACGACGAAATAGGAACACATGTCTATGGTTACTTAGTACTTGGATGATTTATCTTATTTATCTGCAAATGCCCATGACTTGATTATTATATGAAATATCTTATCCATGCAACGCCCGTACATCCGTCCCTATGCCTACAGTATTTTAATCCCGTTGTCTACTATAATCACTACTGTTGTCTTTATTTCACTGCTGCTATTATTTCACTACTGTCACTGCTATAAAACTGTTGCTACTGATAATCTGTCTCGAGCAAGTCTATTCACAGGTGCAGCTGAACTGACAATTCATCTGTTAATGCTTATAAATATTCTTTGACTTCCCTCGTATCGAATTAATAAATTTGGGTTTTACTTTTCTCAAAGACTGTTGCGATCCCTATACTTGTGGGTCATCACGGCCTCGGGACGATTTTCTGAAAAGATTGGCCGCTCCAAGGGTTTCGACCTTGGAGAAATATATAGGTGAAAGGGCGGACCCGGGGGTGCCCTCCATGCGGGTGGCCGGCGTAGGCCTTCTGGTCGCGCCAAGGGGTAGTTTGGCCCCAGGGTGGGCCCCTCAGTCTCCCCTTTGGTCCACGTCTTGATTGTTCAGGCCGACGTTACCAAGGGATCGCTCTAAAACTGGCTTGACCCAGGGGGTGTTTGTTTGGGCTGTGGCTGGCTGTGCAGCTGTGTACGGAAAGCTGCTGTGCAAGAAAAGCTGCTTTTCTGAATGTCCCTGATTGGTAACTTGGCTGGCTTTCTAGCTGTGTGTTTAGGAATTGTCTGAAATACCCTCTAAGTTTCTCATAGCCACACAACATTAAACAGAACAAATACTATTCCTAATAAGAATCAGAGTGTTCGGTGAGAGAGAAAAGAGGGAAAATACAGGAGAAAGAGGGCATGAAAAAATCTTTTACCCAATCTGAGAGTTTTTTATTCAGATTTTCCTAAAATACAATATCTTTCAATCTGTGAGTATATTTTCTGTCGTTTAACTTCTGATCCCACGATCCAATCAGCAAGCTAGCTGATTCACGTATGGAAATCCACGTCACACCTAGATGCTCACGTACTTCTATACACGTATCTGAAAAAAAGCTAAAGGTGTGATCGATCATACCCATATATACGCGAGTGCCCGGTAGCCGCCGCACTTCTCGGTAGAGTAATCCAGAAAGGAAGAAAACGGCTCGCTCCATCCGATGGCAATCCGCCGTAAATAACATCCAACGATATGACCAATTCAAGAAAACAGTTCGTTCCTTAGCAGCAAAGCTGCGGGAAGCACCTAAAAGCACCTCAAACCGTGCTTCGTCCGCGCTGTGTATTTCTGGCTTCGGCTTTGGCAAAGCCAGTTCTCAAAGCCGGGCGTTTGTTTCGTTTTGTTGGCTTTTTCCACTCGAAAACTCCAAAAAGCCCAAACAAACACCCCCAGCCATGTAGACGTCGTTAGGGTGGATGGGACCCGTTGATACGTCATAATCCTCCTCTTCTATTCCAAAACCAAGCCCGTTTTCAAAGAGAGAGCTTTAACCTCCATACTTCCCGTCCAATGTTAAACATGAAAGCAACTGGCCTAGTCCAAATGCTTTAACCTCCATACGCTTGAAAAATATTGCTCAAGTAGCATCGTTTAGCTGGAACATTTTTGTCGCCTCCCATCAACAGCGAAGCGACTATGATAATTTTCATCAATCTATCGATTCGTTTTTTGTGTACGTGCGTACATTTATAGAGGTGAGTATGTGTATTTTACTGTGTCACGGTAAAAAAAAATACATGACAGTTTTTTACTTATGCTTTTTTGCGTGCACTGAAATGGACTGGCGCGTGGGGCCGGAGGAGCGGATTGAGCGAGATACCCCACATGCCCGTGACGGGACAGGCTGTCTATCTCGCTGCTGGACCAGGCCCACGGGTCAGTCTCCGCAGTCCCTCGCGTGTCGGCCATCGTTATTTTCTCCTCTTTTGTTCGACCGATGCCACGCACACACTCTTCTCACTCACACTTTACGTCTTTTTAGTCACGCTTTCTACACGGCTGCGTGCGCCTTTGTTGCGGTTCACGATGGGAATGGGCCGGCCCGGACCTGGCCTTGGACCTGGCTCCAGTGGCCACAAGGCCAATCTAAGGGGCCATGGGTCGGCCCATTCAAGAATGGTTGTGGCCTCGCTGGCCCAAAGGGTATTTTGGGTCGACCCGAAATCTGGCTGTTATATAACTATTTTAAACATGTTTCAGCATTACATCAGTACAATATCTTGTACATAGTTAATATCTAGAAAAAAATTCACATTCCATCAGTACATATCACTATCAAAAACACCAAACAAGAACATCTCCATGAATGAATTCAGGAACATCTCCAGAATTAACATCAAGCAACGAATTAACATCAAGCAACATATCAGGAGATAGTATCAGCAACATCTCCAGGAATTAACATATCAATATCAGGAACATCTCTTGAATGAACATCAAGGAACGTAATAATATCAGGAACATTTCCATGAATGATTATCAAGAACATCTCCAGCTTCATGAGTCGAAGATTACTGTCCGTTAATCCCACTCGGTTCAGCGTCCTCATCATCTGCATTATTTTACAAAGCAAGATCAAGTATATATACATATCTCACATACAAGTTTTAAATTGGAAAGTTGTGAATATTGTGAATTCCTACAACAGAACATCTGGTGGTACTAAAAAAGCTACATGATGCAGTTTCATGTCAGCAAACCTCCCTGCCTCTGCTACACAGTTACAAAAATTCTGAATTTAGTGTAGACTACAAACAATATAATGGTAAAAGCTACAGGTCATCAAGGCACATGCAGCAGCTACCGGGTTTGAGATACATAGGCAAGGTTGTGCCAAATAGCTACTGTACTAGGTCGTCACACAGTATAATAGTGTTCATATTCAGTTACACGTTGGACAAACATCTACTAGTCCAGGTGGCTGTACCAAACAGATGAATGGACTGAAAAATGATGAGAGGCATGCGAGATACCTTCCAACTCCAAAATGATGTCATGGACTGAAGCCACGCTGCGCTCGGTATTAGCTACAAAAATGATTACAAGATTTCATCAATTTGTAAGCTAGAACCATTAACAAAAATGTGAAACTGTTTGTGTCTAGTGGAATTACCTGTCGTCCTTATCCAGTCTTGTAGGCAAACGAGGGCTTCAACTGTCTTCGGTGTCATCCGACTCCGAAAATCAGATAGTACTCGCTTCCCGGTACTGAAGGCTGACTCGGATGCCACTGAAGAGGCAGGTGCCGCCAGGATATCTCTTGCCATACGACTTAATGTTGGGTACTCAGCAGAGTTCATCTGCCACCATGCTAGGATGTTAAACTGATCACTTCGACGAATAGGCATCTTCATCAAATATGATTCAAGTTCTGAAGAATCAACATTGGTAGATCGAGCGCTAAGAGTGATATGCTTGTCCCAATCAGCCATAGGGTCTTGATCATTTACATCCATGTCATCATCACCTCCTTCAGTCATGGGGTCTGAATCATTGTTATTCATTTGGAGGTATTCAATGAACAACCCTTGTACATATTTTTTATTTTATTAATCATCGCCGCAGCATCATCCCCAAACTCTGAGCCAAACCGAAACTCAAGGTATTTCAACTTGAATTGTGGATCCAAAACCACCGGAATGCAAAGATTTAGCCATGAAAGCTTCCAGTACTTCTTCAATTTTCTCTTCATGTACATGACCACATCACCAAACTCGGTACCCTCTTCAAAATGTTGTTGTTCCAGACTGAGCTTCACTTTCCATATTTCATGAAAATGCAAGTTAGTTGTGGGGTACTTGGTGCCCGATACTACATTCATGGCATCATAGAAAACTTTCAGGAGCCTACAAATAACATCAGCAGCTTCCCAATCCTCAACTGATGGCTTAAATGGATAATTTGTATCTTGAATGGCTAGTGAATCAAACACTCCACGGTACTCTCTTGTTGTATCCATCATTTGGTATGTTGAGTTCCAACGAGTTGGAGTATCAAGCCTTGGAGATTTGCCACCTGATAGGCCTAGTTGTTCGACTATTTCTTCAAACTTCTCTTTTCGAGTTTGCGAGCTTCGAATGTATTTGATGTTGTCCCGTATTTTGGTAATCATTGGGTCTAGAAAATCCAGCCCAGCTCTACACACCAAGTTGATGACATGAGCAGCACATCGTTGGTGGAACAACTTGCCACCACCAAGCACCATATTCTTGTTCAACAAGTGAGTCTTCAGTAACTTGATCATAGCAAAATTGTTGGATGCATTGTCAAGTGTCATCGCAAAGATTTTGTCTTCTATGTGCCATTCCCTTATGAAATTCACCATTACATTGAACATAGCAACTCCTGTGTGCGGCGTCTCCATGGCGGTGAACTTCACTATCCTCTTCTGCGGCTTCCAATCATCATCGATGTAGTGGGCAGTAATGCAAATGTACCCAACTGTTCGATTTGATGTCCACATGTCTAAAGTCAACGATATCTTGGACTTGGAGTTTCTGAAAATCGCTTGAAGGTTGCACTTCTCTTCCTTGAATGCTTTCAGGCAGTCATTCTTTATTGTTTTTCTACAAACCAGCTTGAAATTTGGATTTAGGCTGGAGACAAATCTTTTGAAACCATCATATTCTACCAAGGAGAAAGCCAACTCATGCAAGACTATCATCCTCATCAGCTCTCTCCGTGCCAAAGCCTGATTAAATGTCCAACGTCCTACTGCAACACCATCAGGGCTCATGATAGAAGCACTCAGCTGACCAACAACTCTAAGAGCTTTCTTTCTTTCCTTGCATCTCTTCAAGTGTTTCCGAAGTGAACTAGTTCCATGTTTACGCTCAGCACAAATCTTTCTTGCACAATGCTTGCATTCAGCACCTACAACTACATCATCAACACGTAGAGGCTCATATTCTTTCCACACTTTGGACAAAAACTTTCTTCCTGGTTCAGAGAAAGATCCCATGTCAATATGCTCCACGCGTTCCTCTTCATCAACATAGGCTTCGTCGTCGTCTTCTTCTTCAACAACCTCATCTTCTTCCTCCTCTTCTTCATAGTCAACATCCTCCTCCTCATCAAGATCTGCTTCAAAATCAGTCATTTGAATATCACGTGAACGTTCTGTAAAGAGGACCAAAGAGTTAACACTGCAATCAATAAGAGCTTATAAGTTGCATTACTAGATAAAAACATTAAAAACACATGGGCTCACCGTGATAAGCCCTGCAAAGGTTAATTGAGGAAGGAGACAACACATGGGCTCACCATGATGGGCCGGTGACGGCTAGGATATGGTGCGCGGCCGGCGGCTAGGCTATGGTGCGCGGCCGGCGGCGGCTACTAGGGCATGGTGCGCGGCCCGCAGGGAAGACGGATGGAAGACAGAGTCGAAGGCTGGGTCGACCCGTCTGATCCGTCGGGTCGCATGAAGCCGGCTCTGTTGACCCAATTATTTACCAAGGCCGGCCCACATGGCCCATGGCCTTGACATTTTGGGTCGGGCCAGTTACCCAGTGGGGCGACCCGGACCAATCGCATCGTGAGTTGCGGTCCCGTGAAGACAGGTCCACGTTGTTGATTTTAGAGTGGGCTGACTCGTAGGATTTACTGCTATAGCGATGATTTCAACAGAACGAACACTTATCCATCGCCGACTGGCAACCTGATAGCCGGCCCAGTTTACACGCCCACATATATATGGGCTTTTACCCAAACACGGTTAAGCCTGACGCTCAAGTTTAATTTCTTTTCCATCTTATCCCAACCTCAAGTTGGTTAGGCAAAATTTGTATGGACAGGGCCATAGAATCGGCAGTTTACAAGAATTTACATTACAGAATATACTATGCGTAATGATCTATACTATCGATCACGAACTGAAACATAATAATTACTCCCTCCGGTTCAGAAAAACTGTCGCCGGAAAGCAACGTGGGCAGAGCAACTCGGTAGTGTGACGTGCGACTCTTTTTTTGGATCGGAGGTAGTATGTCTTATCGTTAAATTCTCTTTGCATCATTCGGTTTGTTTCACATACGGGTTTTCTACAAGTACAGAAACATGGAATTGTGCTACACTTTCAAAAGGAAATATCTTATGCATACAATTTTACCATTTTCAAGGATATGTCCTGAATAGGCATATCGCTTTCCATAGAGAAAAGGTCAAACGATCAGTGTTACAACGCTGGCTGGCACAGATGTCGAGCGCACACCACGTTGTAGGGCAGCTAGATTACATACTAGACTACTCACCAACCCTCAACCGCTCTGTCTGAGCTAGGCTACTTTGGAAAAGTCTGGCTACTCTCTAGACTTATCCGTCACACCTAATCAAATCTAGTCCTACTACCGACCTAATCGAATCTAGGGTCCTACCTACCGACCGGGAGGCACCGTTGAAGACAATACATCGTTCCGGTGGTTCCACAGCGTCCAGGCGACCAGTGTAACTACCGTCCTAAGATCTATGACGTCTCTACCCACCGATGTGATGACAGTGATCCACTCTTCTAGAGACCCGCCATGTCTCTAGATCCAACCGTCATAGCCCCAGGCGCGGCAGCAACTGGTCCATATAGTTTTACTCATTCATGATGCAAACAAGAAAATCTCAATAAAAACACTTGGAAAGGAGAAAGGAAAATATATTAGAAAGTGGTATTTGACGGGGTGTAAACCCGGCAAATCCCTCGGTTAGATACCTCGGGTTTCGTATACAGAGAAGTATGCGGCTGGTGGTTCCGGACGGCTGACAAGCAAAGAGTTTACCCAGGTTCGGCCCCTCATTGCGAGGTAAAGACCTACTCCTGCTTGTCTGATCTGGTATTGATGATGATTACATGGTGGCCGTGATGGCTATGGTGGTCTCGCTGGGGTTTGCCCGACTATCTCTGTCTATTGTCTATGGCGATGTTGCCCTGGCTATTTCTGTTTACCTCTTGGCCTCTCTTTTTGTCTACCCCTCCCTGTCTTTATATATGCAGCCAGGGGGGTTTTAAACGAGTCCTAGTAGACTACGAACTGAGAGTCCTTGTCTTGTCCTTCAAGTTAGCAGCTTCTTGGGCTTCGCTGGGCCACCCGGTGGGCCTCATCTTCGGCATACGTTATAGTGGGGGTACCCGGAAGGTATACCCACGTCAGTAGCCCCCGATTGCCTGGTCGACTCGAAGAATCGGGCAGGGACTCATAACTTCATAGATCTTCAGTTGCACGCTATGCTTGATAGTTGGTTTGTAATACTTCGAGTGCTTCTGTCCTTGTAATACTTCGAGTGCGTCAGTTGCGCGATCAGCGCTCATCGGGTGCGCGGCCAGCGCTCCCGATGGGAGTAGCCCCCGAGGCTATGTGCGACTCGCAGAGTCGGGCATAGGCTCAAGTTGTTCTAATCCCATGTATCTTATCTTCTGTTTCTTGGTTCCTCATATCCTGCGAACAAATATAGTAAAAAGGTTGATGTATCGAAATTAGTTACTGTAATTCACCTTTATCAGGCGCTCCTTTGCACTTCCCGTCCTGTTTAAGGAACATAATGCGAGATCTTATGACTCGTAGTGTTTGATATATATATTCGTTTCGTCTTATGTGGGATGGATGGCGACTCGGGCGAAATACATTTCTAGCCTACGCAGATTCGAGTCCCTTGGCTCGAACCCGGTATGACCGTTCAAGTTCGACTCATGCCTGTCTGGGCGAACCCGGCCGTTCTTTAGTGTACCCTTGGCGCGTCCGCCGGGATTTTGCATCATACCTGCTGGCATGGATATTATCAGGTCCGCATAGCTTGTATGGGCCACCCGGCCTTATTCAGATCTTACCTTTGTACTTTAGGTAGACCCGTCTCGGTAGGAACATCCCGGGAATTATTATTTATATATTTGAACATGGTCCGGGATGTACTCGACCGGATTTCGACTGCATATATAATCTTTTTGTTTCAGATATCCTTGAAGTGATTCCGATCCGCCGAATGTACTTCATTTTCGGCTGTCGCTGATCGTCGACTGAAATCATCGGGTGCGCGGGCAGCGCTCCCGATGGGAGTACCCCCCGAGGCTATGTTTAATTGCTTGCAATTGAGCGTAGGCTCGAAATCGCAGTCGAATATGTTGCGAGTACTCTCCCGATGGGAGTAAATTGCTGAAGTATGAAGCGACTGAGGAGATGCTCAACTCGTCTTTGTATCTGTGTATATTGGCCTTGAGACGTAGTAGAGATGCTGGGTGGAGTCGACACGGCGAGTGACACGGTGGATAGAATGGATGCGGCGGACCGGAGTCGACCCCCCGAGCGTCGAGTGCGACTGGGGTGGCTTATTGAATGAACTGTTATGCCGCAGCCCCCGAGCATCGAGTGCGACTGGGGTGACTTATTGAATGAACTGTTATGTCGCAGCCCCCGAGCGTCGAGTGCGACTGGGGCGGCTAGTAGATATATGGTAGTTGACGCGGCGGACGGAGTCGACGCGGCGGAATAAGTAATCGACGCGTCGGATGAAATCAACGCGGCGGAATAAGTAGTCGAGGCAGCGGACATAGTCGACGCGGCATTGGGTGGGCGCTTTAGTCGAAAGAAAATCCGGGCGGCGGATGGAGTCGACGCGGTAGAGGGTGCGACTGTCTGAGAAAACCAATGCGAGATTTAAAGAACTTGATATCAAAAAATCCAGTGCAGATCATATAGAGAACCCGATTTTAAAAATTCCAATGCGGGTTTTTAGAGACCCCGACTTTGATTATCCGATGCGGGTTATGAGCCGACTTTAAAAATTCCAATGCGGGTTATATCCCGATTTTGAGAAATTCAGGTGATCATCAAATATTTGCGCCGATGCGCAGTTTCGGCCAGCGAACAATATGATTTATTTTAAGAGAGAAAAATGACTGTATTGGCCGCAATTGTTATATCTATAATGGCTTAGCAGCCAATTAGTGCAAGCAAATATAATACTTTGAATTAAATGAATTTTTGCTCGTAGTAATAAATTGCAAAGCTGTAAATTGAAACTTATCTGCGAGATGTAGTAGATGCAGCTTGATATGTGGACTCGACACGGTGGACGGGGTCGACACGGCGGAGTCGCGCGGCTTCTTGCTGGTCGGAGTCGATGTATTTACCGGAGCCGACGCGGCGGGTGTGATGTTCAGCCCCCGAGTCCACTTGGCGAGTCGGCGAGGCGGATTCGAAGAAGGCGGAGTGGCGCGGCGTTTGGCCGGACGGAGTCGAAACGACAGCGGCTGCAGCGTCCAGCCCCCGAGTCCGTCTTGTCGAGTGGTGGATACGGAGTCAAAAAGACACCGGAGTCGTGTGACCCGGGTGCAGCGAGGCGCTAGCCCCCGAGGGTATGTGGTGCCCGCAACGGGTCGTAGTCAATGTGTGCGGCAACGTTGGAGTTGTGTCCGATGGCGCCGCAACAGTTTTGGCGCGAGTCGGAGGTGGCCGAGTTTGATGCGGGCTGCCGCGCTCTTGTTGTTGATGATTTGAGTCGGCAGCCCCCGAGCGTGAGGTGTGCCTGTTTCCGCATCGATGGCGGTTGTCGGGCGGCCGATGAAGATGCGCGGTGCCACCACACCATGTGCCGCCGCCGTCAGTCACTAGTCCATCGGGTACATCCAGTCGAATGCGATGCTAAGGCGGACGCGCGCGCGGTTGAACCCTTCCAAATTTTCTATGCAAAATAATGCAAACAACAGGCAAAATATTTGCGCATAACTTGATAGCATAATAAAATTTAGAATTTGATATATATAACCACATAGGAAATGAGTAAATAGTAAAAATAGCACCTGGTATCTGAGCGGGTCGCGGTCGCAAACGGTGGCGAGGTTGGAGTCGCGCTGATCGGGATACGTTGCATGATCCTAATGGATTTTAGCCGTCCTTAATTTCCTAGCACCAATAAGTTTCTTACCACGACGTAGTAGCCTTGACGTTGTTTCTGTAACTTCCGATCTATCCATGCTGTGCACGGGACTTGATCCGAATGCGATTAGTACTAGACCATGTTCGCTGACGGGTATAAGCCTGACTCGGACATCTACGCCCTCACGGCGGTCAAATCAGTCGGAAGATTTCGACTCGCCGCTGCTGCGGCAAAATTATTTCCCAGGTCTTGATTTTTTTTTCGGCCAAGGAACTGACCCGTGAAGGAACAGGACTCCAAATTCGCTCGCGTGTGCGCCATGCTCATACTTGCCTGGCGAATTCAGATCCTGTTTCGCCGACTCGCTGTAGTCCTGCTGCTGCTCAGCTACCGTGAGAACTTGAAGACGGCACAATCTCCCGGCTCGGATCGATCTGGTCAGGTCGCCGCACGACGGGAACGCCTCCAAAAATATTCCAATCTTGCCGACACGATCGGCCGCCGCACCCGAGAGTTTTGTAGATGTAGAGCTTACGCGCGAGTTGATCCGTTTCGGTGAGTCGGCACCATTGTTGTTGATGTAGATTCGTCTTCATAGTTGTTGATGTCGAAGATGGGGCCGCCGCAACCGTGAATCCAGCACGCCAGTTGTCGTTCCCACAGATGGCGCCAATTGACGGGGTGTAAACCCGGCAAATCCCTCAGTTAGATACCTCGGGTTTCGTATAAAGAGAAGTATGGCGGCTGGTGGTTCCGGACGGCTGACAAGCAAAGAGTTTACCCAGGTTCGGCCCCTTATTGCGAGGTAAAGACCTACTTCTGCTTGTCTGATATGTTATTGATGATGATTACATGGTGGCCGTGATGGCTATGTTGGTCTCGCCGGGGTTTGCCCGACTATCTCTGTCTATTGTCTATGGCGATGTTGCCCTGGCTATTTCTGTCTACCTCTTGGCCTCTCTTTTTGTCTACCCCTCCCTGTCTTTATATATGCAGGCAAGGGTGTTTTAAACGAGTCCTAGTAGACTACGAACTAAGAGTTCTTGTCTTGTCCTTCAAGTTAGCAGTTTTTTGGGCTTCGCTGGGCCACCCGGTGGGCCTCATCTTCGGCATACGTTATAGTGGGGGTACCCGGAAGGTATACCCACATCAGTATTCATACAAACGAAAAAATCAGCATAATTAAAGTTTTTTTTTGGAAGCATAGTATTCTTTCGGATTTGTGCAATTCGTGTATGTTTCGATGATGATTTTTCCTAGTTTTATCTTTTCGTTTTCTCTAAATTTGCTCCAAACCTTGTAAAAAATAATTCTTCTCCATTTTAATATTTGTTTGGTTCGTATGAGGTAATTTAATTTTTGTAGTAGGAGAAAGTAAATCAAATTGAGTAGACGGAAGACAAATAACCATGTACGCATGTAAAACCACCTATGGATTGGACACAGACACCAAAGGGTACAAATTGAAAAAATATTGTTAAAAGTTCTGATTTAAGTGGTTAACAAGTTTGTGACTAAAAAGTGAGTTCTCTAACTAAATACATCATCCCTTAATTTTTTTACCAAATAGTTTACCAGGTCTATCTTTACTCTTGTGAGAAATGACCAAAATAGAGGAAATGTAAAGGGAAAAAATTAATGATGGCAAACCAAATAATTGTGCAAGGCAGCAAGAGGCACAGGCGTGAGAAGCGACAAGATGTAGGGACAGTTTTGCTGGGGCAAATGGCACCCCGTCCATTCATCTGGCTATAGGCGCTTGTGCTCGCCACACACCCCAAATCCACCCCCACGCGGCCACGCCTACTCAAACCAACCAACAGCCGAGCTATCCGTCGTACCCAACTCCCACCAAAACAATCCGACCAACCCAAGACAGAAGGAACCCCCGCCGGCCGCCGCGCACTCCCACCAAGAACCATGGCAACCCCATTCTGCGCCACCGCCTGCCGCATCACGTTTCCGTCCTCCACGCCGGTGCCCGTCCTTGGCCGCGGTCAGGCCCGGCGTGGCGTGGTGGCGGTGCGAGCGGAGGGGGACACAGCTGGGGGCAGCGGGATAAACCCAGCCATCCGGAAGGAGGAGGCCAAGGTGGTCGACACCGTCCTGGCCGGGGAACTCTCCAAGCCGCTCACTCCGTACTGCCGGTACAGCTTCCCATCGTGTTCTTCACTCCTAATTGCTTTCACCATAAAAATGCCTTCTGATTGCTTCATGATTGGTGGTGCAAGAAGTAACATGTTTTGATTTGGAGTGGCGATTTTAAGCGGCAGCGTAATAAGTTAGTTGGGTCTGGGTACATATGCACACGGTGAATTTTACAAAGCCACATTTCTCTCCATCCTTAGGAGTTTCTAGCATCTACAAGTATATCCTCGTTCGAATAACTTAATCGGTAGTACTGTATGTAGGAGTACAACCGTGCAAATAAGCAGAGTACAGAGAGATTGATGTCCTAGCTGTAACAAGTGACCTATGAGTACTTTCACCACTCTTAATGTACAACAAGTTTCCATCTCTAATTTTATTTTAGTTGACTGGAGCATGCGAGAAAAATAACTTCAGTATGTGAGGCTTATTTTGTCTTTATATTGCTATACTATACACTGAGCTCTTCAATAACTGAATTAAACTTTTTAACCCTTAGAATAGGCAAAGTAAGGACACCTTTTTAAGTAAAGCAAATTAGTAGATATTCTTCAACCTTCATGATTGTGTACATGTTTTATGCATTGTTATCTTCATCTTGTGATGATATTTCCGTGATCACAGATCACTACACATAAAAAATATTTGCATTTGTATCACTTTTACTACCGAACCATACTAGATTGGCAAGCTGAAACCCAGTCCATGGATACCTCTCATGAATTATTAATTTGTGTTTATTAACCCGAACTATGTGCACCTTGGTAGCCACTTAATGGTGTTTATGTTGTGGATGCCTTCATTAGAGAGTGTTCATATTTTTGTGGAATACCTGATTGGTGTGGAATAATTGATTTTCATGCCATTTCCACGTTCCAACTGTGTTGATTTTTGTTTATGTCTTTATCGCAAGGTGCTGGAGATCTGGAACATTTCCACTGTGTGATGGAAGCCATGTGAAGCACAACAAAGCCACGGGTGACAACGTGGGGCCCTTGCTTGTTAAGAAATAGAATGGGTTATTTCTTTGGTGTATGTCGAGTGGAATACAATTTGTATACCGTAGTTTATACTCCCTCCATCCAATAAAAGATGTCGCAACTTGATCAAAAATTGGATATATCTAGACATGACTTAGTGTATAGATACATCCAAATTTGATAGAAAGTGCGACATCTTTTGTTAGACAGAGGGAGTATAATGTTTTGTCAAATGTAATAAAGTTCCATGATGGAGCAACCTTGATGATCCTTATATAGACCAAAATGAAGAAATAAATTGTGAAAAGAAAAAAAACTGTTTCATGTAACATATGAAATTTGTTGTGCCGTTCTTGTCTTGCGCGACATCTTGCGGCCGCCCTGGTTCCCCAATTGATGCAGCAGCAAAGGCGCCATTGGAGCTCCAGGCGAAGGTTTTCTGTCTCGGAACAAGGAGTACGAGAGGAAGACGAGGGCGGGGGATATGGGCCTGGATTGGCCAAAATAGAAGTGAAAAGCCCACTTTAATCCTGCCAGCTAGCCCGCAGCCCCGCACGGTACTTTTCACAGACCGAGCAAATCCCCATTCTCTCTCTATCCTACCGCCGTTCTGCTCAACTCCCGACGGCTCCGTTGGGCAGCTCCGCCGCCGCGCCGCGCCTTCAGCAGCTGCAGCATATTGACGAACTTCGACAATATTCGCCGCTTCCCCATCGCCGCTCCCCGCTATTCTCTTCTTCTGGTTCCAACAAGGAAACCCTAAAGCCGAGTCAATCGGCATCGTTTTTTATCCTTTAGCTATGCATCTCACTCTTGAATTCGGGTAATGTTTCTTCAATTCATTCGATTGCTGTCACCTTTTTGTTTACTTTGCCTGTTGTCGTTGTTGACGAGCTGGGTTAATGTGCGGTTTCAGGGGCGGTCTGGAGCTGCTCCTTGAGAAATCCACCAAGGTACACCAGGTGGATGTCCAGCCCATGGACGACGGAGGCAAGGTGCTGCTCGATCGGATGCCTAAGGGGCGAATGCTTATCACGTCTGCAGTTTGGTTATTATAGCTTTATGCTGTAGTGTTAAACATTGGTAATTTTGCAGGCAACGATGAAAGGGTTGCTCTCCTGGGTGAAGTCCAATTTGATCAAGGAACGGCCGGAGATGTTCATAAAGGGCGATTCTGTGTATGCTTTATCTTCTTCCTTCTTCTTCTTTTCATTTTGTGTTTGCAGAAAATATGATGCTTAGGAACATCGCACCAAGAGTGATTTGAGACTTGTTTAGAAGGTGCGTGGAGGCCTTGTTGTCCCAGAATTTTGATGTTGCTTTCAAAAGTTGAGGCAAATAGATAGCGATAACTAGTACAAGAATCGGTACAGACAGACTTTAAGGACTCAGTGTACAGTTATCGAACTCTGATGCACTGAACATCTTTAATGATTTGCTGTGAAAAAATGGCCACCGAAGTAGAAAAGGCTGGTTAGCCAAATGTTGAAATAGACAAAAGATGGCTGACAAAACAGAATAATTATAACCATCATTGTCACAAACGCAACCTAACTCAATCATACATGCATGTGGTCCTTCTAGTTCGTCGGAGCCAAACTGTGGACCCTAGTCATAAGTGAGTCGAAGTTTTGGTTCTTCAGGAGGTTTACTAGGTTTTCCTTGCTCCAGTTTTCGCCAAGGATGGGCAAGAAAACACATATGAAGTGATAAAAGTCCAAAAGATAATGACTGCTATAATGGTCAAATCCTGGGAACTACCAAAACATTATTGTGGTTGGTATGAGCAGTAACCAAGCACATCCTGATTCAGTAACATCGTGGAAACCATTTTCTATGGAGTTGAACAATATTTATGCCATTTCTGTACTTATTTATAACATGACTAATGCTATTTGTCAAGTTAATAATCATGAAAACTTAAGCTTGCTGATGTTTTGGCAGGGTTATATAGGTTACTTTGACCAACTGAAGAAATTATTACTCAGTACATGTTTCATCATTAAGAAACAAGGATTGGGTTACTTAGTTATTGTTTCTGTAGAACAGTATTTATTTTAGGAACAGTGCATGGCTTTGTGAGTGTAAAAATCTGGTTAATTAGCTTCATGGTCTGATTGCAGGAGGCCTGGGGTTCTTGTTCTCATAAATGACTGCGACTGGGAGCTGTGTGGTGGCCTTGATGCAGAGCTGGAGGATAAGGACGTTGTTGTCTTCATCTCCACATTACATGGTGGTTAATGTCGTTATACCTTAGTTGGGGATGCATTTTTTCCTATGGCACTGTAATCTTCTCCTTTTTTCAATGGAAATATTATTGACCTACTCATAACCGCTGTAATCATGGATGGTCCTCACTTTGTGTGATCGTTCTGGGCCTGGTGAACAATAATGGATAATTCTGCAGTAGAATTTCCATTTCTCTAGATATTCCCCTTGATGTTGTTTCAAGGCCCATGGTATCACTCTGCTTAGAAGTATAAAGCATGACAGAAAATGTCAAAACCCTCTGTATGGTTCGATTCAGATTTGTAAAACCACTAAACCAGTGACATCTCTGGAGGCAGTTCTGTTACATGCTGACAGCCTTGTTACAACAGCCAAGATATCTGAGGTCCCAGCGTAGCTTGTTAACCTGTTACATCTTGCATAAATAATCACCTACTCCCCCAAAGTAATTTGCGTGAACACAACAGAGCTGTGATTTGTAAATTCAGTCTGAAGACAGTCGTCCTTCCGACTAGTTTTGACAATTGCTTTCCCTTGGGAAGACAGATTACACGTTTCTCCCAGTCTCACTGGCAATATGTTGACCTTCACGTCGAATCCATTGTTCTCAAATCTCTATTCAGAGACGATGTCTGCTGCAGCCTCCACCCAATTACAGGGGAGCGCCTTCTGCGATGTCTGCAGGCCATCTCACTGGATGCATCGGCAATTTATGAAAAACTGTGTTGTGCTACCCATATCTTCTAATGGTATTGGCATATTAGCTGACACATCAAACAAGGTCTAAGATACCAAGCGATAATCAGCTCACATAAACTAGCAAACAGATTTTCTGTTTTTCTTCACTGTAAACATCACACTCGAATACAACACCACCTGAGCAACATAAAGTGCTACATTCATCTCTCTATCTGAGTCTCATATCTGTTACATGCACTGTAGCACAACGTGTGTAGTTTCGTAAATTGTTACATGTACTGTAGCACAACTCGTGCAGTTTCATAAATCATTTACAGCCTATTAACCTTTGATACATGTATTTAGTAAGTTGGTAGCGTATAACCTCTGGTGATTTGCATACCTGAACGTAATGTGTGCAACAAAAAATGTTAGCAAGGTATTACTCAAACGCGAGCCTCTGTGTGCCTACAAGTGATGCATAACTGCCTCCCTTGGCAACCAGTTCGGCATGCGTGCCAAGTTCCATGATCTTGCCATCTGAGCAAACAGCGATTCGATGCGCATTTTGCACGGTGCTCAACCTGTGGGCGATCACCAATGAAGTCCTACCCTTCATCAAGAGATCGAGAGCTTCCTGCACAAGCCGCTCACTAGTTGTGTCCAGTGCACTTGTGGCCTGTATATGTTACAACTTCCTCGAGTGAATACAAGGCTAGTCATTCTAACCCAACTGATAAAAGATTCTAATATGTGCCGTGCAGCCTGTGCAGTACAAAAACTCATTTTCAGTAAGTATGTACCTCATCAAGTATTAGAATAGGCGCGTTTTTCAAAAGAGCTCGTGCAATTGCAATCCTCTGCAAAGCAACAGAATTTACATTAGTTGGTAAGGCACCACAATAAGTATACAGTACTTAGGATGAAGCATGGTGATGTACTTCTTTATCAAAGTAAAAACATTGTCATTCATTCATCAATGTACACATTAAGACATCAAATTACCTGTCTCTGTCCCCCACTTAGGAGGCTACCTCGTTCACCAACAAGAGTGTCATAGCCCTAAATTGTAAATAAATAAAGATCGGATTATTGGCATATCACCGGATATCAGAGACTTAAGTAGCACCAAACAATGATATGCTGCCAAACCTGTGGAAGGGAGATGATAAATTCATGAGCATTGGCAGCTTTAGCAGCCTTTATTATCTCATCCTTGGAGACAACGTCATCCGGAAGACCATAAGCAATGTTTTCTCCTACAGATGCTGAGAATAGGACAGGGTCCTAATTTTTTTCATATAAAAAACATACTTAACCGAGTTAGTAACTGTGAGATGATATATTTTGTATCCCCTATTCATTGCAATTGTCGACTAAATCTAGCCATTCAAATGGACCAATGGGACAAACTGGTACTTCTTTATTACTAATAAGTAGGGATAAATGGTATTAAAAGATGGGTGCTTTGTATTGGTCTACCATATACCTGATTTACTAGGGATACAACCCGAGACCATTCTCTTTTATCAAATACACGAACATCCTCCCCTGACACAGTGATGCGACCTTGAGTAGGCTGCAAGATTGGAACAAATCTGAAATGTTGCTACATTTATGAAACTCAAGTACGCACAGTAATGTTAATATGGATATATGGCAGTACCTCATAGTACCGCGCTAGAAGTTGCACCACTGTGCTTTTCCCAGCACCACTAGAGCCCACAAGTGCTGTCACTTTTCCACACTCAATTATAAGATCGAGCCCATTCAAGACCTCCACATCAGATCTCAGTGGGTAAGAGAAATGAACATCTGGCAGAAATATGAGTAACAGTTTTGCCAGCGGTCAAACAATGGTCTAACTAGTTAAGTGTGAATTTTGATCATTGAGTTGCTCTCATTAAAATCAACCACATAAATTCATAGTTCATAACTGTGCACTTCTATACTCATGAAATTGTTGGAAACAACCCCCGTTAAATTATGTTTTCAACACAAGTGAAACATGAGGACGTCGTTATGAGCTTATTGCGGAACAAAAACTAAATTACTAATAAATTCAAATCTGAAACTTAATCTCAGAAAGCTATGCTCCATAATCACAATACGGAAAAGATAATACTAATGGAACATAGGGGATGGTCCCACATAAAATATGGAGGGAACTCCTGCATTTATGGAACAAATATTAATAATGGCAAACATACCTTCCAGGTGAATGTCGCCAGACCAGGCTAGATTACCACAGCTGCTGGATGATTTCAATGCTGACATGTAATGTTTGTTAGCAGTGCCCTTTTCATGCACTCCACCATTGGATTCTTCAGGATCTTTGTTGTCGAGTTCTTTGGCCAAACCATATGCAAGTGAATCATCAATGTCCTTTGCTGATAGAATAGAATTTATTCTCTCTATAGAAGCAAATGTTCCACGCAGATCACCTAGGGTATTAACAGCTCCTTGAACCTAAAATGCATTTTTTTCATGTATCTATATATATATGAAATAAACAACATATGAAGGGAAGGTACAATAAAATACTCAATTAGCAGATTTGCTACTTACAGCAAATGTCAGTGTGAATGTGTAGCCAATAAAAGATGCCATGGTTCCAATAGACAACTTGCCCTGAAATAGTAAACTAATCATATTGTTCTGATACCAACCAGACAGTACACATTTCACCGAACAAGTGAAATTCATAACACAAATGAGTATTACATAAAATGTGTTCTCAAAGTAAGACAAATGTTTTGCATTTTCTCGAGAAAAAAAAAGTAAGACAAATGAATGGGTGTACACAGATTCAGTTTCAGCGGCAAAAGCCAGCATAGTGCTACAGGCACTTGATCAAATCAATTTTCCGTTCTGAAATATATGGATGAAGCAACGGATCGTATTGGTGAAGCTATATATGCTAACAGTGTTAAACTGAAGCTAGTTATTACTCCTGTCTCAAGTTTGTCCAAACTTGCATGTATCTACACACTAAAACATGTCTAGATACATGCAAATTTAGCAAAGTTGAGACATCCTTTTATGAACGGAGGGAGTACAACCCATGCTAAGCATAAAAGAAAAATGAAAAAATTATACTCATCCAAAGTGAAAGGGAAAATGTAAGAGAAGCTTGTAAAATGTTGTGTCATAAATCCTAGTGCTGCACTATGATTATTATTAGTGGCGTCAAAGAACTCTAGATCATACAATGGTGTATACAGGGAGAATTTAGAGACATCCTAAGACACGTGGTAAGGGGCTAGGACCCACAAGAGAGATGCTTAAATCTACACTAGATACTACTCCTAGATAGTCAGATATCCTCAGGGTTGACCATGGATGCATCAGATTACATCCAGTAGAGCTAAAAGAACTTGCATCTGTATATAAATTCCAAGTATGGAACCCCTCTGCCAAGCCTTAGATGTTATACAACCGAAATTTGAAAGATGCTTCAGAAAATGGCGAGGAAATTATTCTATGATCAAACTAAATAAATCAGTAGAGCATTATCACGAAGCCTAGTCCCCTGATGTTATACAAATACACAAGTAAATACTACAGGGTGCTTATCTGTTCAGAGGCTTACCGCACTGACTTTGCTTCCACCAAGAATGTACAGCGCCATTAGGCAAACATAAACTACCGCTCGAGTCAACGACTCATTGGCAGATTTCAGCACTCCTAGTTTTGTGCCGCTGTTTTGAAAGGAAAGTGCCTACCAACCAAAATAATGGGTTAACAAGGCAACAAAGTCTGTGTAACCAGTGATCTCGGTAAAACAAAATAACCGTCAAAAGAGATACTCGAAGTCAAAGATCCCAGAACTAAGGAAAAGAAAAACACCCTCCAGTGCTCTCACGAGAAGTCTGATTGATTTGCTTGTTGAGTTTGGCCATGGCGTTTTTAAGGTAAGTTTGGTCAGTGTAGGTTATATACGTAGATCAGTTCTGTTATGTATTAGCTGAATGGTAAACTTGGGTGTTCCAAGAAATTCTGTACACCTTAGGCGGCAAGAAAAAAGTAAAGAAAGGTTCCTTACATATTCCTTGGTCAGCAATCAAGAACTAAGGAGTAAACTTCATAGAATTGCAGGACTGTTGACATGATATAAACTATTTCTACGCACGATCCAAAAATTGTGTGAAGTGAACTTAATCTTTGTAGAAGTGGTTGTAAATTGTTTGATAAGCATGATGGTGGACCTTTCAAGTTTCAAGCAGCCTGGCGGAGGCGCTTCACCTGCAACCTCCTGCCGGACGCACAGCTGCAGGGGTGGGAGGGCAGCCGGTGCTGGCGCAGCTCGACCACCCATCAAGCAGGTGCAGGAGCAGGTCTGCACTGACGCTGGTCACCGCCATAGCCAGCCATTGCACTGCAGAAATAGGATAGTTCTCGACGAGGAGGGAGGGTGAAAGATGGGGGAGAGGGGAGAGGGGAGAGGTGGTTGGAGGGCTAGGGTTTGGTATCGCTGGCAGCTCACGAGCCGCAGGGTTTGCTAGACATTTCAGAAATAAACATTGAGAAAGTCATTATTCTAGTGCTTGTAGTTTTCGCTTGGATCCTTTCTTTGAAATCTGTAATTTGTATTCAATATGCAGAACCATAAATAGAACTTCACAGTGTTTATACTACACCAGTTAATGAAAATTGAGAAAGTCATTTACTCTACTGGTTCTACTTTCCATTTGGACCATCTGTTTAATCTGAAAACTTCATGTACTATTTTATATATCCTCCTCACTAGTGCCCTCCCATACTGTTTCCATAAAAAAAGGAGTGTGCACGTGATGACATACCAAATTGTCAAACATTGAAATTTGTCGTTTTTCACCACCAAATGACCTAACCTGCATATGTATTTTTGAGTTAAACAACGATAATCCAAACAGTTGAACATGAGTCTAGCAGAAGAGAGGAGATAATCTTCAGTGACATATATGAATGAAATACTTGTAGTTCAACGAACATGCAAATGAGCAATCTGACAAGAGGGCACTCACAGTACGGATGGCTGAAAATGTTTCTGACGCACAGTCTGATATATGTGCTTGGACAATTCCATAAGATTTAAAGGTGGGGACAGTTGACCTCTTGAAAATAGCTGGTTAAAAATACTACCATGTCAAATGATAAGTAACACTTCTATAGATATGCCAAAGAACACAAAATACTACTTCAGCAAAGCATTTCTTTTGGACACAATATATTTATTTCCTTGTGAAACACAGACGAATCACACACTTTTAACCCTAGGGTAAAAAATTCTGGAGGAAAATATGCAAATTATTTAATCCTGATGTCTAGAACAGTAAATACATACAGATCTCAGAAGTCTATAAAATATGGTGATGATTTACAAGACATAAGTCATCAACAAAAATATAACTGTAAACAAAAAATGAAAAGAAAAGGATGATTTCATATGGCAAAGCCATTTGTCATCTAATGGCTGTCTTACAAACTACCAAATAATTCAATGCATAATCAGTTGGCACTTGATAATCCCTGATTCAAGCAAATACCTTAACATTAACATGTTTCGGTAACTCACTGGGAACACATAAACAGAAAATAATTTCAAATTAGCTTAACGCAGTGGACAGTTAAGATTTTCAGCATATGACGTAATATTCCTCAAGGCATCCAATTCCTTAAAAGCTAGTACCAGGATTATATTCAAGATCTCTTCAGGGATTCAAAACAAAATTTGTAAAGGGTACAAAATACAAGCGATCGGACTCCACAATTACATCCTATAAAACCTAATGCAGTTCTTTACAATAAATAACAGCTTATTTTCCAAACATGTTGTAGGTATCAGAATGATGGAAGTCACTCCAGGAATCTGAAGAAATGCCATATCTAATATGAACAGCAAAGGATATATCCCAGTGGCACAGATTACTTTTAGAAAATTACCAACGAGAACGGAGACAGAGACTATGAGGAGTCCTAGAACAGGAGCAAGCTCAGTGGATAATGCGAAAAGTATACACAGTGTACCGGTGATCTGAAAAACAAATACGAAAATTGATTATAAGACCATCAGGGATGAGATAGAATGCAAGTAATTATGATTGCTAAATATGATATACAGGTTAACAATGGTTAGAACTGAAGTCAGTATTTAAAAAGCATTACAAATAACCCAGAGAGATTATGCAACTATACGGATCAAACTCTTAGCATTTAACAGCTTTAAGCTTACATTCTCATAATGTAAAATTTCTTGCCTCAGAGAATGCCCTTAGCCCACGATCTCTTGATATGTTGTCGCTTACTACACCCTTCAAAGAACCCAAATCGGATGTCAACAAACCAGTTAACTCGCCCACCTGCCATAAATGATATTAAGATATTTGCATCAAGACATGAAGCAACCCGATAATTGCAAACTGGTTGAGATAATAACAGGAATACAGCATCACTCTCCTACGCTCTCATGTAAGATACATTGAATAGAACATCATGGTCTAACTTAATAGAGATGAAATAATTGAATGACTACTTAGAATCTACTAACTAGTTTGTCAGAACTCAGAAAAATACGTGTATCCATCAAGCCGTCTTTAATTTACATAACTATAAGAGAAGTATACCTTTCTATGAAAGAGTATGCAGAACAAAATTTTGGATAGACCAAACTAAATCAATGTCGCTGTACTAGGATTGAAAAACACAAAGAAGAAAGATATTTTATATTTTTATAAGATGTATTCGCAAAATGTGTAATAGATAAAGTAATAAACCCCATGAAAATTTGCTCGCTAGTCTTCTTTACACGGAAATGTGATGGTTCCTTATCCACACTAAATCATGTACTATTCTTCAATATATTACAGCAATTGGCCTAAATTAGTTCCATCACTCTTATAATAGAATACATGTCAAAATTTAGCATGCTACCTGAACCTGAAGTTATATGAACAAATGACACTTAACAAATTCCATTCAGTGTATTATTTAACAGTACCCAGATTTTGAATTGCAAGGGAAACATGTATTTTATGGCTTACATATTTTTCTAAGTACTCCCTTCCAAATTAGATGACTTCCATTTGTCCAAAAGTGGATGTATCTAGACATGTTACAAGTCTAGATACATCCACTTTTGGACAAATGGAAGTCATCTATTGTGGAACGGAGGGAGTAACTAATAAAAATTATATGGCAATCGGTATACCTTGTGACGGTCAAAAAATACCATCTGCAAAAGAACCAACAATAAAAAACAATTATTACCATTTACAATAACAAAATATGAATAGGAGAAGCTATAGAAAGATGAATAATATCACGTTACATCGGAATGTACTTGTGCTTATTAGCACACAACAGGTTCTAGTCCTCATAACCAATGGTGCTGATATCTGTAATTGGTAGCTGCTCTGTCGGCTGAGGTAGGAATAATCGGCGAATTAACTGATTAATTGGTTTCGTAGGTAGCAAAACTGTACTGAAAACAGATTGGTCTGACAGCTGATTAATCGGCCAGGCTAGTTAATACATCCTATTCGCATCCGTGGTCTCTGAGCACCATTTAACAAGCCAGTTAGGCTGCGTTTGGCATCACCGTGGATTATGTAATTTATTTATTTTAGATCTTGGATTATGTAATTATGTATGTCTTGATTGACCCACTTTTGCCTACTTTTATGGCTAATTTTGAACAACAGGTCAGAAAATAAGCACAGCGCAACACATTTCAGCAACCACAAGCTAACCCTTAATCCTCTGCTCGGCCAGTGTTTTAAACATTTCTTATAACTTCATCATGTACAATGCCTAAAGGATAGTTGACTTCGTAGATACGCACAACTAAATTGCTGCCACTTTGCAAGTGCATAACTAAGAGCTGGTTCAGCCTAACCAGCCTAGGAATGTACTATCATGCACAAATCATTTCATGGTAATGCTAAGACTAATTTCATAACTGTGGATTAAAACGTTTAAAGTAACAACGCAATGTTGATCAACTGCCGGCAGCATTAGTGGACAATCTACATACTTGCATATAAACTGAAATCACTAGCTCTTTAGCAATGCCAAGTTTCTAACCACTGAGACATTAGTGGTACAGTGGCACTTGTCTGTAGCAAATACAGCTTGTTTGTTCAGCCATTTACCTTTTGGATGAGAATCCTCCGAAATATCTGGCTCCGCAATCTCGACATCACTTTCTCCCAGATCACGGTCATGTTGATCACAAATATTATGGTAAATATCGGCTCGAGCGTATACAACACAGCAATTTTGGAGAGAAGCCTCGATAGGGGCTCGGACCCCCTCCCTATGAGGGTTTCGAAGAACCTCCCTGCCAGAACATCCAACCACCACATTTCAGAAACAGGCCAGGATCCATCTACACCGGGGAGCTGATGGGTGAAGCGTATATACGTATACCTGAGAAGAGCGGCATGGAGAGGGTGCAGGTGGTGCAGGCGAGGAGCGCGGCGAGGGAGATCGCTAATCGGGCCTTGTGCGGCGACAGGAGGGCCCAGACGCCAGCCCAGGTGACGGCGTCCGTGGAGGAGATCGCGGCGGCCACATCGGCCGCCGCCTCTGCGGCGTCAAGGGAGGGGGACTGGTAGGCGTCGGGGCCGGGCGCGGGCGCCGAGATGTACGCATGGGGTGGGCGGCTCAGGCGTAGGCACTGGCGTCGGCCGGGCGCGGGGGCGTGGGGCGTGGTGGAGAGGGGGGAGAGGCGGCTGCGGCTAGGGTTCAGGATTGGGCGACATGGGCTGAGGAGGAGGCGCGTGCTCCAGCTGGAGATCGCCATGGCTTCCCCCGTTTTCCCTTCTGCCGGTGGAGTTTTTGGTTTGTTGAGATTGGAGGCGGGGACGGCAAGGTGGGGCGGAGAGGACAGCACCCAAGATAACGGATAGTTCGACTTGGAGAAATAAGAGTTCGTTTCTTTTCTTTTAATTTAATTTAATTGAAAAACAGCATTTATATTTAAGAAAAATTAGTGTTATTAGTTGACTTGAATTTTTCTAAATACCGAGTACTTTTTCCATCAACAAACAATATTTTGAGTGAAACATATACAAAATAAAAAATAATGGAGAAAATAGTAGATCACTCTGATGATACCTTGAGTTTTGCCTGATCTTTCACCGCAAGAACCACCGAGACAACTATTCTCCCAACCACGTGGCAATCCACGCAACCTGAAGAACCTGGATAGATTTAGGCGAGCAACATTGAAAGTGCATGGTTGTCCCCATGCATGGTTTTGGTAATTAATGACAATCCTTATGGCCTAATGTTTGCTTTGAGATATACTTGTAGATCTTGTCCATAGGAAAAGATTGGAGTTCATGTGTTGGACTCTAGTAGTTTACATGATGATCAATGCTCTACTCAAGGGTTTATATGAAGAATGGTCATGTGAAGAGTTGAGCTTATTGCAAGTATGGCTTGGAAAAGAAGATTGAGTGATCAATCATGTTTTACCCCAAGCCATCATACATATCAAGAGAAGAAGATGAAGCGCAAGATCAATATGATGCATCTCGAAGATATCATTTGATTGAAGCTTGCAAAGGAGTCATGAAGACGATGCTTAGCGAGGCCCTCCCATAATGGAGTATGGGGGAGCATTTGGAGAAGTCTTCATCAAGCATGTGCTAGCAAGCACAATCAAGAAAGGTGTTTCAACTTGAGAGAGTCAAGATCGTCATCATCGAGCTCAAGTGGAATGCGCAAGGCAAAGGTATGATCTTGATAGGTTTTCTATTTTACCGGTCTCATGGTGTTAGTGGGAGACCGGGTTTTAGGATAGACGGCGTACTATCAAGAGGGGCTCTCAAGTGAGTAACTTGATCGCATCGTTGTGGAGAGCTCAAACCTTTGCATACTTGGCATATCATATTTCTTGGTTCTTATTTGGCTTTTATGGTGGTGAGGAATTAGAGCTTGGTTCATCTCCATGTCAAGCTCTAGTTCATCGAAAACGGTTTTACCTTGGAAAACTAGTTGCGTTTTCGGTGGCGGAAATATTGCCGGTTCAACCGTGAGGAAAGTCCCACACCTTGCCATGTGTGGTGATTTTACTCTATTTATGGGATGCAATATTTTCACTTTTTGTAGCCTTCTCCTTGTCAGTACCTTTCCAACGGAGTTGGTCTCACCTCATTCGGAGTTCATTTGCAAAAGTTATAGCTGTGTTTTTGGTGTTCGGACAGGCCCGGTAGTACCGGAGAGTTTTGTTCCGGTAGTACCGCAGTAAGCCGGTAGTACCGGGCTCTCTGCGGTAGTACCGGGCTCTCTGCGGTACTACTCTCTGAAGTTGGTTTTTCGGGCGTTTTGGCACGGATGGCCCCGGTAGTACCGGGGTTGGAGCCCAGCACTTGGGCCCGGTAGTACCGGGGTATTTTTCCCCGGTAGTACCGCGCGCTCGGTTTTCTGTGTTGACGAAGATACCGCAGGGCCGGTACTACCGGGCTTTAGGCCGGTACTACCGCTCTTGCGGAACAAGAAGTGCTGCAACGGCTGGATTTTTTAGTTGAGCTATTTAAGGGGCCTTCTTCCCCAATGGTTGACTAGCTCTAGAGCAAGTCTTTCTCCTCTCTCTCCTCCATTGTTGCCCTTTGTAAAGCTTGCTCTTCCTCTCAATCCCTCCCATGGTTCTTGCTAATATTTGAGGGAAAGTGAGAGGTGATCTTGATCTACGTTTCCACCGATCGATTTCTCCTCTATGTGAGGGAAACCTTGTAGATCTTGATCTTGGAGTTCTTGGTGCATCTCCTCTTTGTTCTTCCTCTCTTATTCCCCCATAAGCATTTGTTGCTTTGTTGGAATTTGAGAGTGAAGGATTTGAGCACTTGTGCTCTTGCCTTTTGCATTTGGTGCATCGGTGTGCTCTCCACGAGGTTTCGTGGAAGTTGAAAGCTTGTGAACTTGTTACTCTTGGGTCCTTGGACCCTAGACGCCTTTGTGGTGGTTGGACCCTTGTGTGGTCACTTGAAGCCGTTCGGGAGCCCCCAATCCCATTGTGGGTTGTGCCCCGGATTGTTGTTGGAGGCCGTTCGGGAGCCCCCAATCCCATTGTGGGTTGTGCCCCGGATTGTTGTTGAAAGGCTCCGGATTCCGCCTCGAAGGAATTCCGATAGTGGAAGGTGAACCAAGCCTTTGTGGTGCGGTTCATCGGAGAAGAAGGTGAAACCTTTGTGGTTGTTGAACCGTTGTGTCGGTTCACACCTCTCCAACGAGACGTACTCCCTTAACAAGGAGGAACTCGGGAATACATCCTCGTCTCCGCGTGCCTCGGTTATTTCTATACCCGAGCTTTTACTTATGCACTTTACATTGTGATAGCCTTCGTGCTTGAAGTATTCTATTCCTATCACCTTGTTGTTTATCTTGCTTAGCATAAGTTGTTGGTGCACATAGGTGAGCCTAGTTTATTTAGGTTGTCGGCTTGTTAATTTAAACACCTAGTTTTATTCCGCAATTATCAAGCCTAAACCGGAAAAGTTTTAAACCGCCTATTCACCCCCCCCTCTAGGCGACATCATTGTCCTTTCAATTGGTATCAGAGCCTGGGCTCTCTTTTTGGGCTTTACCGCCTAGAGAGTAAAAGATGTCGTTTAGAGAATTAGTGCACGATCCCACTTTCATATTCAATGGCACAAATTATGATGTTTGGAAAATTCGCATGCTTAATCTTTTTAGGGCCATGGGTCCAAATTATATTAAGAGGATTGTAGATGTGAGTTTATCTCCTCCAAAGGATTCCCAAGAATTATCTTTAGAGGATGAGATAAACTCTCATCTCGAGACTCAAGTTACTAATGGTCTTATGTGTGTTTTGAGCGATGTAGTTCTTGCTTCAATCATGCCTTTTCGAAATGCACATGAGCTTTGGACCAAGCTTCAAGATATATATGAAGTGTCCAAAATTATTGAGGATGATTGTTCTCCCTCCACCTCCGGACGTGATGAGTTCACAACTTCTTCCACTTCACCAACATGTGATTCGTCACAAGGAAATGATATGGTGAGTGGTGATAGAAATTGCATTGGTGATGGTGAACTTACTATTGATTATACTTCTTCTCTATCACATTGTAATGTTCTATCTTTGGACTTAAACTCTTCTAGCACTCCAAATGTCATACATGCTAGAGTTGATTGTCCTTGCATATCAAGTAATAGTTGCTTAACTAAATATAATGATGATATGCTCTCTATGTCTTGTTGTCATGAAAATAATGCTTCCATATCCTCTAGTATTTGCATGACTAACAATGTAGAGGAATCCCAACATTTGTTGGAACAAGACATGGACCTCAATGGTGCTTCAAGTAATTCTTCATCCTCCTCAACTATTAATCATGTTTGCCTTATGGCTAAGGATTCCGAGGTATCTCCCACCTCGAATCCAAATTGTGATGATGTGGATGAGGATTCTCATGAAGAAGGTTTTGACTTTGAATCCTTAACCAAGATGGGTGAGATGGTACGTGGTGCTCTCCCCAAAGGTAGTAAAGCTATCCCTCCTCTATGTGAAATCATTGCTTATATTATTAAGAGTAGGGAATTCATTGAGGATTTGGAAAGT
The DNA here is from genome assembly GCA_026929855.1 of Poa annua. Classification (NCBI taxonomy): domain Eukaryota; kingdom Viridiplantae; phylum Streptophyta; class Magnoliopsida; order Poales; family Poaceae; genus Poa; species Poa annua. The sequence continues at coordinate 35,463,201 of CM049433.1, forward strand.
CAATTTGATGAGAAGTGTCAAATTGAGAGAGATGACTCTATCACCATAGCTTACTTGAACGCTTCTCTTGAAAAAGAAGAAGAGCTTAGGTCTTCTCTTGAAGAGAAACTTGAATCCCTTGATGAGTCTAATGATCTTATTATTGCTAAAATCATTAAGGAAAGAGATCATGCTATTGCAAAATATAAAGTGCTTAAAAAGGAAAAAGTTGAATTTGGTGTTGGCAATGCTAGACTAAGTGAGGACATAGAGAAACTTGACAAAGCTCTCAAGGCTTTAGAAAGTGAACACTCTCTCCTCATCAAGTCTCATGATCAACTCCAAACTCAACTATCTAAGAATGATAAGCTTACCAATTTGTCTTCTTCCATTTCTAATGTTAATGATGCTTGTGCTACTAACTCCACTTCTTGTGAAGCATCTATTTTGAAGGAGAATATTGAGCTAAGGGCTCAACTTGAGTTGCTATCTAGTAAGTATGGGAAATTGGAAGAAAGTCATGAAAAGCTTTCTAGCTCTAATGATGATCTTCTAGCATCCCATGCTAGGCTAAAGTTAGCTCATGAGGCTATCTCTACAAAGGTAACATCTTGTGAGCCTCATGTGGATATTGGCACAACTTCTACTCTTAATGCTATATTGCCATGTGCTAGTCCTAGTGATTCATCCACTCGCAATGTTGCTACATCTTGTGATGAATTACTTTCCATGCCTTGTTGCTCTAACAATGAAGCATCTATTTCCTCTAGTGTTTGTGTTGATACTAACCATGTAGAGGAATTAAATGAGCTCAAGGCCCAAGTCACTTCTTTGAAGAAAGACTTGGAAAAGCGTCATTTTGGGGATTCTACACTTGACAATATGTTGAGTGTTCAAAGACGCCCAAATGACAAGAGTGGACTTGGATTCAACTCCAATATCAAGAACAAGTCCAAGGTTAACAAGATGAACAAGGGCCAAGAACAAGTCAAGGATTCGGCCAAGATTGTTTGCTTCAAGTGCAAAGTTGAAGGGCACCATGTTAGATCTTGCCCTTTGAAGAAGAAGGCTCTTAGTGATAAGCAACAAGGGAAGAAACCTCAAGTTCAAACTCAAGCTCCTCAAATTGAAGAACGGTCTCTTCCCAAGAAGAATCAAGCTACCCCTCCTCAAGTCAAGACTCCAACTAAGAAGAGAGGAGGAAGTAGATGTTGCTACCTATGTCGTGAGAAGGGTCACCTTGCTTCTTCATGCACAAATGGTACCTTATCCAACCCCATTATAATTAATGATGTTTATTCTCTTCGAAAGGATAAGGTTGGCAATGTGTTTGCCAAATATGTTGGTACTCAAAGTGGTGTCAAGAAAAGAACCATTTGGGTTGCCAAACCTATTGTGACTAACCTCTTAGGACCCAACTTGGTTGGGGACCAACAAGCTAAAACTTGATCAATAGGCGTTGTTGGAGGGCTTTGGAGACTTGGCTACACTATGAAGAATTAAGGGATCTTCATCAATTATATTCTCTCAAGTCAAGTCATATGGATTATATTGTTCTATCTCATATCCAATGTTCCTCCTTGCGGTAACTTTTATTTAAATCATATATACATTGAAAGTTGCTTGCACCCTTGCATGTGTTAGGTTTTGTACCTTGCTAGTGTTTGTATGTGTTGTGCTCTCTACTTACTTATCTTGAGAAATCAAGCATGTGTATTTTGGTTTGCACACCATCTACTTGTTTTGAGCCTTATTGCTTTTATATCATATCTTATCTTGTTGGCTCTCTTTGAGAGATAAATGGACTATCCATTTTTGGAGAGTGATATGCTTCGTGCACTTCACAATCCTAAAAATGTGTGTACATGAGGAATACCACTTAGTTTTGATATATCAATATTATCTATTCTCTTTGTGGTATGTCATGCTCATGAGAAATTCAAATTATATAATGTCCATTAATTTCTCTAGTTGTTTTTGTCTGCCTCTTGTGTTAAAATAAATGGATTATCACATTATGGGGGAGTAATAAGCTATGTGCATATTACAAGCCTAGAAAATGTGAAAATGTGAGGTTTTGCCACCTAGAATTGATATTGCTAATTATCTTGTTCCTATGTGGCATGTTGCTCAAACAAGTTCCCATTTACTTAAATGCTCTTTGTCTCTCACTCTTTTGGATCTTGTTTGTGGAGGATGTTCTTGATATGGCTTTCCCTAAATATGTTCTCATATATCTTTTTGGGAAGCCAATTGATTCAAGCTACTCCTTGGAGTTGCTTTGCATTATCACATGATTTGTGAATCTATCAAGAATATCTATCTAAGCATGGCTTTTAATTCCTATTCTTTGCCTCATGCTTATGTTTTGTGAATATGATCTTGAATATATCCTTGCAATCCACCACCGAGAAATATCTCCATACGTTACTTGTCTTGACAAGTGATAATCATATTTGGGGGTAAATATGTTGATCATATTCACTTTGGCTCTTGCTTTGAATTGCCTTATTTGATTGCCAAGGATTTGCTTTTGATCTAACTCTTATTTGTCTTCCTTGTATCTTTTGGATACTTTATTGCTCTACTTGAAATTTGTTTTGTGCTTTCTTGAGTTGGGAAAAGCAATGATCCAATTCTTGTGCATTGACATTCAAAAGTCATACTTTTTGATAATGCACTATTCTTTGGGAAGCTATCCTACTTTGAGTGGAACATCGTTCTTTAAATTGGTATTGCAATTTCTTACCTTTCTTGAATATGACTAGTGTTTGAATATCTATATAAATATATATATGGAGAGTGATGATCTCATTTGTGTGCATTTTGTATTCAAATGCAAGATCATAAATAATGCACACATCTTGGGGGAGCAATCCTATGTGCTTTCGAACATTAGTTGTCTTCATTTGGTATTTGATCCCGATGACGTGTCTCTTTGGAAGACAAACATTTTTCGTTTTGTCACTTTGTGCCATCATGAAAAGTGTAGAGGGTTTGGTTTATTATTTGATGTTATTTTCTTCAATTGGTTTCTTGCTTTCATTTGGTATCTTTTCAAAGTGGTTTCTTCAATCATGTGTTGATTTGGGCCTTTGATATAATTTGGACAATTCTTTTTCTTGTCGCACTTGTGTGTGCTTTCTTGGTTTAATTGGTGTTTTGTCCAAATTATATCTCTTTTGGTTCTTGAAAGTCTTGTGCATGCATATTTACTACATGTATTTCTTTGGCATGCTTACTTTCGTTGAACCAATATATAGGATAAACTCCATCAAATCCTATATGGCTAAGATGTGCATGAAATTCAATTTCACATTAATATGCACATATTTATGTGGAGTTTGTCCTATGTATTGTAGTTGCTCTAACTACTTTGGACCCAATGAGTTTGGGTACCATTTTGTACTTGAATTTGTTTTAGGTACATGTGGAGATGCATTGGAAGCTTGTCTCATTTACAAGGAAGGTGGTGTCACCATGTGTTCATTGGAGCCAAGTTTGGATGATCGTTAACTCTTATACTATACATCACCAATGCTATCTCGGTAACAAGTATCTACCTCATGCATACATTTCTAGTTTTCAACCTTGTGTAGGTTGTATCTTGGCATGAATCTTTTTGTTGCAATTAATTTGATTCTTGCAAAACGTCTTTATTGCAAATGTGAGTAAGCCGGGATGATTACATATAAGAGGACTATATATTCATTTCTATGATTCATCGATCCCAATTATGTCAATCTAGCACTTTCTACTTAAAGTCTCTCATGTGCAACATTGATGAATTTTCAAAATCATTTGCGTATGATGAGTATCTAGCGTTTTGTGTTACTTGTTATCTTACTCGGAGCATCCATTTGTTAACCTTTATCCCTCGTGGATAGTTTTTGATGCTATGATGAGTATGTGTTGGAAGTTCATTTATATTCCGTTAAGATATAATTCGGCTTTGTGCTATGTTATTAAGCAAAGATCTTATTGGTGTATTTATGACTTCCTCTTGGATATCATGATTCTTTACCCTTGTATCTATCTTGTGTGTACATGTTTATTTGTAGACCCATATCTTAGTGATTCGTGTCTACTTAGAAACTTATACACATAAGAAAAGTTACATCTTTAATTGATATTCCAATTCTTTAGTGACCACCTCTTTTTGCTTTTGATTCTTTGGTGGTTTCTAAAAGGCACAAGCTTCTTTTTTTGTGCTATGCTTTTTGCATTTTACTAAGCTTGTGGAGCTATTTGCTTTATCTCTTTTGGTGTGGGGGTATGGGAAAGACATGATATGCACTATGTGCAACTCTTTTTGAAAGACTATGTTGATGCTTTGGCTCATCCTTGTATTAGTCTCCTAAAATGTCTTTGTATCTCACACCCATTCTTTTATTTGCCGCTCCTTGCTCTTGTTGCAAAACATTTTATTAGGTGAAAGTTGTTTTGCCTCCTTTATCATTTACATTCTCTTGCATGAGCTTGTGTTCGAATTCATCTAGGAGGGAGTGAGGATTCCATGTTGTGCACACTATATTGAAATACAAATCCTATTTATGCACGTACCTTGGGGAGTTCCCTCATGATATTTAGAACACTTTTCGGATCCTTTTGATTGCTTGCTTCTTTCGTTGAAAGTATCTTTCCATTTGATATTCTTTTGCAATCTTTGGATCCTCTATATAGTTTGATCTCCCTCCATCTACTCGTCATTGGATATGTGCATTTGATTTCACTCATATTATGAGAAATGCACACATTATGGGGGAGCTCTCACTATATTTGCCTTCTAAGTTTTTCTTTCCATTTCGGCAATCGATGCCAATGGGGGAGAAATTTAGAGGGTTTAAGAGAATATGGGTTTGTTCTCTTGCGGTTCTCTTGCATCCTTGCTCTTTGTGTTGCATGGTTGCTTAAATTCATTATATAAACCCTCGTAAAATGGATTGTCATCAATTACCAAAATGGGGGAGATTGAAAGTGCATGGTTGTCCCCATGCATGGTTTTGGTAATTAATGACAATCCTTATGGCCTAATGTTTGCTTTGAGATATACTTGTAGATCTTGTCCATAGGAAAAGATTGGAGTTCATGTGTTGGACTCTAGTAGTTTACATGATGATCAATGCTCTACTCAAGGGTTTATATGAAGAATGGTCATGTGAAGAGTTGAGCTTATTGCAAGTATGGCTTGGAAAAGAAGATTGAGTGATCAATCATGTTTTACCCCAAGCCATCATACATATCAAGAGAAGAAGATGAAGCGCAAGATCAATATGATGCATCTCGAAGATATCATTTGATTGAAGCTTGCAAAGGAGTCATGAAGACGATGCTTAGCGAGGCCCTCCCATAATGGAGTATGGGGGAGCATTTGGAGAAGTCTTCATCAAGCATGTGCTAGCAAGCACAATCAAGAAAGGTGTTTCAACTTGAGAGAGTCAAGATCGTCATCATCGAGCTCAAGTGGAATGCGCAAGGCAAAGGTATGATCTTGATAGGTTTTCTATTTTACCGGTCTCATGGTGTTAGTGGGAGACCGGGTTTTAGGATAGACGGCGTACTATCAAGAGGGGCTCTCAAGTGAGTAACTTGATCGCATCGTTGTGGAGAGCTCAAACCTTTGCATACTTGGCATATCATATTTCTTGGTTCTTATTTGGCTTTTATGGTGGTGAGGAATTAGAGCTTGGTTCATCTCCATGTCAAGCTCTAGTTCATCGAAAACGGTTTTACCTTGGAAAACTAGTTGCGTTTTCGGTGGCGGAAATATTGCCGGTTCAACCGTGAGGAAAGTCCCACACCTTGCCATGTGTGGTGATTTTACTCTATTTATGGGATGCAATATTTTCACTTTTTGTAGCCTTCTCCTTGTCAGTACCTTTCCAACGGAGTTGGTCTCACCTCATTCGGAGTTCATTTGCAAAAGTTATAGCTGTGTTTTTGGTGTTCGGACAGGCCCGGTAGTACCGGAGAGTTTTGTTCCGGTAGTACCGCAGTAAGCCGGTAGTACCGGGCTCTCTGCGGTAGTACCGGGCTCTCTGCGGTACTACTCTCTGAAGTTGGTTTTTCGGGCGTTTTGGCACGGATGGCCCCGGTAGTACCGGGGTTGGAGCCCAGCACTTGGGCCCGGTAGTACCGGGGTATTTTTCCCCGGTAGTACCGCGCGCTCGGTTTTCTGTGTTGACGAAGATACCGCAGGGCCGGTACTACCGGGCTTTAGGCCGGTACTACCGCTCTTGCGGAACAAGAAGTGCTGCAACGGCTGGATTTTTTAGTTGAGCTATTTAAGGGGCCTTCTTCCCCAATGGTTGACTAGCTCTAGAGCAAGTCTTTCTCCTCTCTCTCCTCCATTGTTGCCCTTTGTAAAGCTTGCTCTTCCTCTCAATCCCTCCCATGGTTCTTGCTAATATTTGAGGGAAAGTGAGAGGTGATCTTGATCTACGTTTCCACCGATCGATTTCTCCTCTATGTGAGGGAAACCTTGTAGATCTTGATCTTGGAGTTCTTGGTGCATCTCCTCTTTGTTCTTCCTCTCTTATTCCCCCATAAGCATTTGTTGCTTTGTTGGAATTTGAGAGTGAAGGATTTGAGCACTTGTGCTCTTGCCTTTTGCATTTGGTGCATCGGTGTGCTCTCCACGAGGTTTCGTGGAAGTTGAAAGCTTGTGAACTTGTTACTCTTGGGTCCTTGGACCCTAGACGCCTTTGTGGTGGTTGGACCCTTGTGTGGTCACTTGAAGCCGTTCGGGAGCCCCCAATCCCATTGTGGGTTGTGCCCCGGATTGTTGTTGGAGGCCGTTCGGGAGCCCCCAATCCCATTGTGGGTTGTGCCCCGGATTGTTGTTGAAAGGCTCCGGATTCCGCCTCGAAGGAATTCCGATAGTGGAAGGTGAACCAAGCCTTTGTGGTGCGGTTCATCGGAGAAGAAGGTGAAACCTTTGTGGTTGTTGAACCGTTGTGTCGGTTCACACCTCTCCAACGAGACGTACTCCCTTAACAAGGAGGAACTCGGGAATACATCCTCGTCTCCGCGTGCCTCGGTTATTTCTATACCCGAGCTTTTACTTATGCACTTTACATTGTGATAGCCTTCGTGCTTGAAGTATTCTATTCCTATCACCTTGTTGTTTATCTTGCTTAGCATAAGTTGTTGGTGCACATAGGTGAGCCTAGTTTATTTAGGTTGTCGGCTTGTTAATTTAAACACCTAGTTTTATTCCGCAATTATCAAGCCTAAACCGGAAAAGTTTTAAACCGCCTATTCACCCCCCCCTCTAGGCGACATCATTGTCCTTTCAAACATGATGATGAATACCACGCCTCACGACAAGCACGACAACCCTTGGTAGATCCAAGAACCTTTGCGCACGCACGATAACTCTTGACAATTCAAGAACACTCATGACTTTATTTGCTGAATAACTTGACGAATGTCTGAGACGCTGTCTACACGCCGGTCCCTTATGACGGAGGTAATCTAAACTTTTAGTTCTACATGATTTTCAACTCTCCTAATATTGTGACACCCCCTTTGTTTATATAGGACAAAGGGGTAGGGGTAGCCGAACTAAACCCTAACCGACTTGAACAACTAAACCTAATTGGACTCAGACTGATACAAGCCGACCCATGGCGGGTTCAGCCTTATATTTGGCATGCAGGCCTAATTGACTCTTACATAACATTTACATATGTCCTAGCGTGTCAACCAACCAACACGATGCCGACGATGCCCTCATCATACTCAAACTCTCAAGCTCTTGAAATACGACCACCCAGACATCCTCACATAAACATAAAGAAGCAGAGAAGGAAACACATTTATATTGATAGTAGCAAGGGTAAAGCTACACTACTCAACAGTGAGAACATGATTCCATGTACAAAAACTTAATCATCGCAATCACTCATTTAGACGACCAGGATGCGACCACAGTTATGAAATGCTATCAAATTTAAATTATGCATAGTGTTCTATGGAGATCTCAACAACAACAAAATTAACAAAGTTTTGACAATCTGTAGACAATGTACGACATGCTGAGCATTACAGACTCGAGAGATACGTTAGCCAAGATTTAATTAGCAATCGAGATCCTACAATCAACAATCAAGAACACTGCTTTTCTTATAATGAGATCAAGTTGAAATTTCTTACATAAATTATCCCAAAATCAGTAGTTCTTAGCTTAATTATATGGTGGCATACTTAAATTAATTGTTTCGAACATAATTGATATTATATAAAAAGTTAAAAACACATGAACAATTTATAAATACTAAATAATGCATAAAAACATAGCCAAGTGAGATCTTAAGGGTTTACATGTCATCTTAATCTATGCATCGGATCCAGATTACATAAAATAAAAAATAAACATAAATAAATGACAAGAATACTACCAACAAAGTTGAGTATATATCTAAATTGAGCAAATACCCATCTCCGGACAACACATGTTATTTTATCATTGTACACTCATGGGTCATCATAACTTTTTGCACTCTAATGAATGTAGCAATGTAGCTGAGGTTAGGCACACATAGGCTATTTTTAGTGTATGCATCCAACCATCTACCAAATACACACGTGCACTTGCATACATAATCTAGCTCGGTCTCTCAATACAAGTGAGACTGGCAAACATACTGAAGAGAAAAGGTTCACATATAAATACCCACATCATCGTTGATCAGTAAGTCATTCAACAACGAGGCGTCTAACTCAGCATTCCAAACCCCATGCAACATCGACTTGTCTCTCACGGTTTCAACTGCAGCACCCACCACCACCAAGTCAAGTGGCACCTAACTAACAGCTGTGGCGACAATGGTGGTTGATGCGAGAGGTGACATGGGTGTCATGTTCAACTACTGTGAGGGATGTAGGAAGTCATTTAGCTCATTGGCATTGAGTGGGCAGCAAAATATGCACCGATGGTGAGCACACGTGATGTTGAATTTGACCGTGGACTTCAGGCGCGACATCAGAGACGGAGGTGCCTTGTAGTCTTAGAAGAACTTGACGGAGCCAGAGGTGCATGCGGAGAGACGGCAAAATTTGCTTCAAGACAACTGTTTTCGTTAGAATATTTCTCAAGGGAAGAAGAGAGAGAAATGATGTCGCATGGCACAGGCTGTGCCACGCTATGGTTGGCACTGGTTGCAGAGAAATGATAACGTGAGAGTTATGCGTCAATGGCTCCGAACTCACCACATCTTTTAAAAAAATGAATCAAAACGACATGTCTAGATTTCAGTCTTTTGAAATAAAACATACAACTACATGTATGTATTGTAAGTACTCCAAAAGTTTTTATAAAATAATATTTGTATTTTGAGCTACACAATAAGGAGAAATCAAAAGGGCATGTCTAGGTTTCAATTTCCTGACAAAAAGTACAACTACATGTATGTATTACGTACTCTAAAATTTTCGTAAAATAATATGTTGTATTTTAAGATACACAAAAAGGAGAAATTTGAGAGGTAAATGGAGATATTTTTCATTTGTCATAGCCGCAATTTTGTTTTCTATTGTTGGGAATACCATTTTTTCACCTAATTTTATAGAAACGTACAAAACATGCTTATATATCCAACATAATTGTTTCGAACTTAATTGTAATATTTTAGTATTTAAAACTATATATTGTAAGCTGAATAAAGTAAGTTGAGTGGGGTCCACCATGTGGTGGTGTCACTGTTCCATTGGAGGATACCTAGGAGCAAGGAGAGAGCAGGAAATCTAGGGAGCTTAGTAGTTGTAAAGGATTTTGCCAAATTTGCCCGTTTCACAAACTAACAACGTATATGGCCGCTCGGTAAAATTGTTTTCAAATCTGACCGTTGAGCTCAATGTCAAGAATGTTGATGGCGATTTTATAAAAAAGTTGACGGCGGGGACGTATTGCAGTTCGGTGCCACTCGAGGTCGGCGCTGAAACAGGGTCGACACCAATGGCAATGGCCCTGACCCCTTCTGATTATTTATGCCAATTTTAGCTAGCGCCATACTGCACAATGTCAGTGCCAACGTTGCTGGTGCCGAGTCCAACGGTAGATTTTGAAAATAGTTTTGCCGGGGGGCATATTTGTTATTAGTTTCACGGAAAGGCCATTTTTTATTATAAAGATATCAAATTGGATGACTTTCATTTATTCAAAACTAGAGTAACATGATATATCCATTTTTAGACAAATAAAATTCATCTAACTTAGACCGAGGGAGTATATGTCAAGTAATTGAACCAAGTGATCTCCATTGTTTGGCCCCGTCCTTCCTTAGTTGAAGTTCCATGGCTCTTGATAGTGCATTTTCCCTCCTTTTTTTGGTTTTATGTTACGAGCAAGTTTATGGATTTGTCCCTATGTCCCCATTTCAATGTTGCACATGTTTTTGAGATTTAAATTTGACTATCAGTTTAAACAACGACAAATGCATTATACTCCCTCCATTTCAATTTAGTTCGCGTTCTAGATTTAGTCAAAGTCAAACTTTATTAAGTTTGACCAAAAATATAGGACAAAATATCAACATTCATGAGATCAAATGCATACAATATGAAAATATACCTTATAATGATTTTAACACTATGAAATTTTTTATTATAAATGTTAATTTTCTTTTCACAATATTTGGTCAAACTTGACAAAGTTTGAATTTGACTAAGCCCAGAACGCAAGCTAAATTGAAACCGAGAGAGTATGTCATGAAAGTTATATTATTGAATTCGTATCTGAATAAAGTTTCTAATTGTACAATTTTCATAACAAGTGACGCAGCATATATATTGTTCAAATTTATGGCCTGTCTTAAATCATGAAAAACATTACTCCACATGCATTGTGACCGATTATCGAAACCTGTAGAAAAGTTCGACGGCACGAAACAGATGCTCCAGAGGTAATTTCGTTCATTATCACAATCGACCTGGTCTTTCCTAATAATATAGCGTAATTAGTAAACTTCTTTACTATTTTTTCTATACCGTAAACTCCAGGGTTTGGGACAAGTTCACCTCTTTCCACAAGGACGTCGGTATAGCCCGGAAACTCACTTTTAAATGGAGAGAGGTAAGCCGTACTAGCTAGGTGCACGTATGCATATCTTTAATTTTAGTCTCACAATACCATTTTTTCAATATTTTTGATTATTATTTGATTGGATTCTTATATTATTCTCTCATAAAGTGCGCGAAGCAGCAACAGGGCACCAATTTGTGTGGATTCTATGTCTGCGAGTTCATTCGAATTCACATCAATGAGGGGGTAGACTGGAATCGCGTACGTAAACAATATATTCAAACTTGTTCACTTTTCAAATTGAATTATTTTCATGATGATTGATATATTGGTGTTGATCTCTGCTTTTTAGTTTGAGACGATCCGGAACAGGCTTGATGCAAAAGACCGCCTACTACCGGTTGCGGAGGAAATTGCGGGGTTTCTGCTTGACTATGTCTTAAAGCCAGGCGCAGAATGCAGTATGATCCAGCCGAAAAAGACCATTCCGAAGAAAAAATAGGGTCTAATGCCTCTTCTGTCATGTAATGATCTCTGGTTGTAAATATTTGTTGTAAATATTTGTTTCGGAGAACTCGTGTATTACTATTATTCATGATATATATTATATAGTAGCGTATAATATGCAACTCGATATTGTTTGAAATGAAACATAAATATCAAAAACAGAAACACAAAAGAATCAGTAAAATATAAAACAGGAAACAGAAAACAAAACAGGAAACAAAAAAAGAAAACAAAAAAAAACATATATACTGTCCCGGTTCGTAATACGAACCGGGACAAATGAGTGACAGCCAGAGGCTGGCTGCTTTGGCCACGTGCCCCCCCTAATGGTCCCGGGTCGTGGCGTGCCCGGGACAAATAGGGGTGGCTATTTGTCCCGAGCACGTTGTCCCGAGAGCGTGCCCGGGACAAATAGCCCTCCCGACCCGGGACCATTAGCTATTTCTCTACTAGTGGCATATATATTGTTCAAATTTATGGCCTGTCTTAAATCATGAAAAACATTACTCCACATGCATTGTGACCGAGGGGAGTGCAGTGTTTAGAAAGCAATCACTGCTCAAAATGGTCGAGTATAAGAATAAAGATACATTAGTGACTGATTCGAGACCACAAAAAACTAATTATATATCTGGCAACAAATAAGCAATTAGTTCACTCATTCTCAAAGAACAAAATTGGGAAACTCCAAACTGAAGCAAGATGCATGCTCTTAAGATTGTTGATTGGCCGGCCGTGTCTGCGCAAGTCGATCAAGGGATGCTGCAAGAGATTCGAAGTTATCGCCATGGACGGCATGTGAAACCAAAACAAATTCTGGGTTTTGCCTCGTACCTCGTGCAGTAGGTGACGGCATGAGCGGTGGACACGGGCGAGACGCCGCAGAGGCCCGGCAGCACGGCGATGGCGGACGCGTCGGACCAGTACTGCCTGATAAGCCCGGCCATGCAGCGGCACACGGACCGCCAGTTGTCCGCAGAGTCCGCCGCGACGGCGTACAGGCCCGTCACCCCGTCGCAGCACGGCGTGCCGGGTGCCGGCAGAGGCGCCGCGCCGGGGCCGTGCCTGACGAACGCCGCGCAGCCCGCCAGCAGCGACGTCACGGTGCCGCAGTCCAGTGACGACGATGCCGATGCCGCCGACGGCGTGGACATGCCGGTCCCGGCCGCGGTCGCCGGCAGGGCGAAGCATAACAGCGCGGCGGCGAGGGCTCCGGCGAAGACCAGAAAACACCCCGCGGCCGCCATGGCCTTAGGATCCTGGCGCCTCAGTCAGACAGTCAGTTAATCAGTGTGGGTGGCGTGTGCTGATTTAGAATTTTGATCGAGTAGGTGGAGGTGAAAGTTTTTGCGGATTCCACTGGGCGTTTGTTTCGTGTGCGTTGCATGCGTCATGGTCATACGTAAGTACATCTCCATGAGGGCAAGATGAGCTAACCACTTGAGTAGGAAGTGCTGGAATTTTTGTCTAAATAGTCCAACCCTTTTAATCATTTCTATAACTCCCTGAAAATTCTAAAGGGCCCATGTGGTTCATTCATAGATGATAAGAGGTGGGACAAATATTTAGTTTCATATTATTAGTTTAGATAATGCTACCCATTTTATAAAATGAGCCCCTCTAGCACTAGTACGAGCATGAGAATAGGAGAGAGAGGTGGGATAAATGTTTAGTCTCACATTGCTAGTTTAGAGATGTACGAGCATGAGAATAGGAGAGAGTTCCTCACGCACTCCTCCACCGCCGTCCGCCTCATCACGACGTGTGTCACGCGTATCTCGTCGAGCCGGTGTGTTCTTTTTTCCACGCGTGAATGTATGGATATATAGTTGAACGGTTTTGCGGAAGCACTAGTGGAGTCCGAGGTTGCTCTTCTCAGTTAGACACACCACCATGCGCCTACCTCCTGGTTCTCGAGCACTACGCCGTTGTCAAGTCTTCCCCATTCCGCTCTACGGCGTACACCTTGTGATGGAACAGTAGGCCTCCAAAATCCCACCTCTCGTGATCCTGTACAAGAGAGAGGCGATAAGGTTTTTGGGGAGCGTCATGATGGGGGCGAGGGAGTTATTCTCTGTTTGTACGTCGATAACATACTAATATTTGGAACCAACATTAAGGTGATTAAGTAAGTCAAGGATTTTTTTCATACTGTTTTGAGATGAATGATGTAGGAGTAGCTGATGTTATCTTTATTAAGATCAAGCTTTTGAGAGATAACAATGGTGGGATCACTCTACTTCAATCTCACTACATGGACAAGGTCTTGATTCATTTTCGGGTATAGCGACTTCAAGACTTCTCCAACACCGTACGATCCTAGCGTGTTGCTTCGAAAGAATCGACGGATTTCAAGAGATCAAATGAGATATTCTCATATTATAGCCTTGCTTATGTATTTGGCTAGCGCCATGAGGCCTGACATATCTTTTGTTGTAAGCAAGCTGAGTCGGTTTGTTTTAAATCCGGGAGATGATCATGGCTTGTTCTTGAGAGGGTTATGCGCTATCTAAAAGGCATCGTGAGTTATGGTATTCACTATTCCGGGTATCCGAGGGTGCTTAAGGGTTATAGTGATTCAAATTGGATATCTGATTCTGATGAGATTAAGTCCACGAGCGGTTCTGTTTTTACACTTGATGGTGGCGTTGTTTCATGAAAGTCTTACAAGCAGACCATCTTAAAGAGGTCAACAGTGGAAACATAACTCACAGCATGAAGCATAGTGGCTTTGTGAGCTTTTGATGGACTTACGTGTCGTTGAAAAACGAATACTCGCTATCCTAATGAACCGTGACAATTAAATTGTGATCATGAAGGTGAACAATTCTAAAAATAATATGAAATAATCAAGGCATGTGAAGATAACATTAAAATGTGTCAGAAAAATGAAGAACTTGGGAGTTATTGCATATTCAAATATCTAAAAATTTGGAAGATCCCTTTACAAAGGTTTTATCACGTAATGTGATAGATAAGCATCGAAAGAGATGGGTATGAGACCCACAATATGAGTTCTTCCCTGTGCCAACCCAATCTATGTGATCGGAGATCCCGTGAAGTAGAATTGGGAGACAAGTTGTTGATCAACTGAGAGGAGAGCATCCTTACTTTTGTATAATATCACTTCGTAAAGATACAATACTCTCCTAAATTGCACGATAGGTTGATGTTTATCTTAATATGTACCAAGAGCCTTTATTTTAAGCACAGATCTTGTCCTAAGGACATCTTTTGAGGAGCACAACTATATGTGTCAAACGTCACAGTCCATGAGATTTGGGTGCTCTCTAACAAACTCATGAAAGGCCTCGGAGTATGACCTATTGATACGTCTCAAACGTATCTATAATTTCTTATGTTCCATGCTTATATTATACCAATTGCTACATGTTTTATATACACTTTGTGTTGTTTTATGCATTTTCGGGGACTAACCTATTAACAAGATGCCACAGTGCCAGTTCCCTGTTTTCTGCTGTTTTTGGTTTCAGAAAACCACTTAAGGAAATATTCTCGGAATTGGATGATTTTTATGCTGAAGTCCCTATTTTTTCTGACACGTTCCAGAAGTCCGAAGAGGAAACGAAGAAGGGCACCGAGGCGCCGTCATCAGGTGGGGGCGCGGCTCCCCCCCCCCCCCCCCCCCCCGCCGCGCCAGCACCTGAGGACGTGGCCTCGGGCCTCCACCGCCTTCGCCCTTTCGCCTACAAATACCCCCCGACAATACAAGACCTAATACCCGAACACTTTTCCACAAAACCTAACGGAGCCGCCGCCGTCGTCAACCCTAGTTCGGGAGGGTTCAGAAGCTCTTCCCGGCACCCTGCCGGAGAGGGGAATCATCACCGGAGGGCTCTACATCACCATGCCCGCCTCCGGACTGATGCGTGAGTAGTTCATCCTTGGACTACGGGTCCATAGCAGTAGCTAGATGGTTGTCTTCTCCTATTGTGCCATCATGTTTAGATCTTGTGAGCTGCCTATCATGATCAAGATCATCTTTATGTAATGCTACATGTTGTGTTTGCTGGGATCCGATTGATATTGAATACTATGTCATTTGCTTCATAATATATCATGTTGTGTGTTGTTTATGATCTTGCATGCTCTCCGTTGCTAGTAGATGCTCTGGCCAAGTAGATGCTTGTGACTCCAAGAGGGGGTATTTATGCTCGATAGTGGGTTCATGTCTCTATTTAATCTGGGGGAGTGACAGCAACCTCTAAGATTGTAGATGTACCGTTGCTACTAGGGATAAAACAGTAGTACTTTGTCTAATGATAATTGTATTACTTACATTACACACTTTGCCTAATGCAATAATCTGTTGCTTGCAACTTAATACTGAAAGGGGTGCGGACGCTAACCGGAAGGTGGATTATTAGTCATAGATGCGGTTGGAATGGTCTATGTATATTGTTGTAATGCCCAAATGAATCTCACACTAGACATCATGACATTAGTATATGCATCATTATGCAGCTCTTTATTCTGTCAATTGCCCAGCTGTAATTTGTTTAACCACATGTATGCTATTATTATTATGGAGAGACACCACTAGTGAACTATGGACCCCGGTCCTTTTCTTTAAAATGATAATACAACCAACTGCAAACTGCTTTCTTTCATTCTCTGCAAACATCATCCTCCACACCATACGTTTAATCCTTGTTACAGCAAGCCGGTGAGATTGACAACCTCACTGTTGAGTTGGAGCAAAGTTTCTTGATTGTGTTGTGCAGATTCCACCTCCCTCGTCAACCACGCGCAAGCACTTTTCTGGCGCCGGGGAGACCTTCGTTGTGTTCTTCATCTCCCTACTGGTTCGATAACCTTGGTTTCATAACTGAGGGAAACTTGCTACTACGCTCATCACACCTTCCTCTTGGGGTTTTCCAACTCCTCACACAAGTGAGCATCACCTATAAGCTCCACCTGCGGGGAAGACCCACGACAGCCCAGTATCGGTCAAGGCTTCATGTGAAACTAGATTCGTAGAACATGCAGTTCAAGACATAGTCCACCGCCAAGTTGCAGACTAGTCTATCATGAAGCTCTAGGTGAAAGTTTAACTTAACAGTCTCCACTGTAGAAAGGCACTATATTTGTTTACTTGTCAGACACGTACTTACCTTTAACCCAGGCACTAGCGGAGCTTCAACAAAATATCTGGGCGGGCCAAGCTGCACAAGTCCAAGTCCAATACAAATGTGGCACCGAAGCGCCGGATCCATTTCACGCACCCATTACTCCCAAGCGCACTGCCTCTCTAACTCCTCCTCCTCGAGCTCTCCGTTCCGAGCGAAACTTCGGCGACCGTTTCTCTCTGGCGACCTCGCGCACAGAGAATGTCCACCGGACCTTCTTCCACTTCGGCGACTGCGGCGATGGACGCGGACCTCACCGCGACCAAGACGATGGGCGGGGCGGGCTCCCGGCCGGCGGCGGTTCGTGCCGCCGCACGTACGTATTCTTCGCATCCATCTTCTTCCTCCGCTCCGGCCGCGCATGCACGGACGTCCTCAACAAATCCAGCGCCCGTGACGGCGACCGCATCGGCGGCGGCCACCGGAGCGGCTGCATGCGAGGAAGAAGACCAATGTGACCTTGGGTCCCGGTACTGGCTCCCCTCCAACATTGACGACAAGGCCCTCAAGGAGTTGGAGGATGCCGGCTACCTACCGACTAAAGAGGACTGTAGTTGGCGGTCCGCCATCGGTGACATCATCCCCGCGCCCAAGACGGGCGAATGGGTAATCCTCACTTCACACCTCGCGAGGGGAATGGTGCTTCCACCTTCCACCTTCTTTAGCGAGGTGCTTAGCTACTATGGGCTCCAGCCCCAGAACATAGCTCCCAACAGTATACTAGTTATAGATGGCTTTACCGCCTTATTTGAAGGTTATCTAGGCATAAAACCTAATTTAGATTTCTTCAAGTATTGCTTTCGTTGCCAGTGATACGTCCATTTTGCATCACTATTTTATATCATAATTTACTGTTATTCATTGATATATTTCATATTTAGAGATGATACTTATGTTATTTTACCTATTTTGCATGTTTGATGATTATTGGAGAATTGATCACCGGAGTCAGGATTCTGCTGGAAAAAGGACCGTCAAGACACCATATTTGCAAAGATCAGAAATCCACGAGAAATATCAGAAAACTCCTATTTTGCCAGATGCCGGAGGGAGCCAAAAGGGGAGGCTGATGTGGGCCACCATGGGCCCACACCATGCCGTGGCGCGGCCACCCCCTCTGCCGCGCCGCCACGTGGTGTGGAGCCCCTGGCCCACACCTGTCGATGCCCTTTCGCGTACTTCAGCCCCCCGAACCTCGAAGACCTAGAGGATCATCGAGGAAATATTCCGCCGCCTCCACGAGGCGGAAAACACCAGAGAGAGAAAAGCTCTTCGGCAGGGAGAAATCTGTTGGGGAAATTCCTTCCCGGGGGGGGGGGGGGGGGGGGGGGGGATCGTCGCCATCGTCACCGTCATCGAGCTGGACTTCATTGGGATCATCATCTCCACCGCCGTCACCGTCATCTCCATCGCTCCACTCCGTTCCGCTGTAACATCTAGGGCTGAATCTTGTCTATTTGATAGGGGAAACTCTCCCGGTGTTGATTACTCTTGTGGTTAATGCTATTGAGTGAAACCGTTGTATTAAGGTTTATGTTCAGATTGTTATTCATCATTATATCACCTCTGATCATGTTCCATATGATGTCTTATGAGTAGTTCGTTTAGTTCTTGAGGACATGGGAGAAGTCTAGATGTTAGTAGTGAACTATGTTGAGTAATATTTAATGATTTGATATTTAAGTTGTGGTGCTATTCTTCTAGTGGTGTCATGTGAACGTCGACTACATGACACTTCACCTTTATGGGCCTAGGGGAATGCATTGTGTATTCGAATATTAACTGTGGGGTTGCCGGAGTGACAGAAACCTAAACCCCCGTTGGTATCTCGATGCATGAGGGATAGCAGGATCTCAGAGTTTAAAGCTGTGGTTAGATTTATCTTAATTACTTTCTTGTATTTGCGGATGCTTGCAGGGGGTATAATCACAAGTATGTATTAGTCCTAGGAAGGGCGGTGCATTAGCATAGGTTCACCCACACAACACTTATCAAAACAATAATGATTATTCATCTATATGAAGTGAAAGCACTAGACGAAATTCCCGTGTGTCCTCAGGAACATTTGGTCATCATAACTAAACCCACCGGCTTATCCTTTGCTCTAGAAAGGATTGGGCCACTCGCTGCAATTATTATTACTGTCTTTTATTTACTCGCACTTTATTTATCTGCTATATCAAAAACCCCTAAAAACTTGTCTGCTAGTATTTATAGTGAATTCCTAATCAAAATTGTTTGTCAGCACCTTCTGCTCCTCGTTGGGTTCGACACTCTTATTTATCGAAAGTACTACGATACACCCCCTATATTTGTGGCTCATCAGCCAGCGACAAACTTTGCCAGATGGCGGCCTCGCAACTTGCGGCAGTGTCACTTTCAA
This sequence comes from Poa annua, assembly GCA_026929855.1. Lineage (NCBI taxonomy): Eukaryota > Viridiplantae > Streptophyta > Magnoliopsida > Poales > Poaceae > Poa > Poa annua. Next base: position 35,482,243 of record CM049433.1, read on the forward strand.
CTACCGCCAAGGACGGCAATGGTATCCCAAGATACCATACATCGAGTCCGTCAAGGGTTGGACCTCCTCCTTCTTCTACTTCAAGGACTTGGCGGCTCCGGGTCAAAGCTTCGGCATCCCCGAGTTCGTCAATGTGCCCCATGCCAAAGGATTGTTGGAAGGAGGACGCAGTGCCGCAGTGGTCGGAGAACCTCCGCCTTATCGCAAGGCGGATTGAGTACTTCACCAAGACGATTGAGGCCCCGCAACTAGATGGGGTTGACACCGTCATTTGCTGGCTGTTGAGGCAGATTCTTCCTTCGTGGTTCAGCCCACACAAGATGTGTCAGTATTCGCCTACTGACACAGCTTCCCTTTGCGTAAGCGGGGGGAAGTTATCGGCTGCCACTTTGGCGGCCCGACTTCGCAGCCTCGTCAAATCGGGGTTCGTGAAGTCGGCTGAAGGGGTGGCGATGCACACCCACGACAATCCTCCTCCCGAAGTAAGCGTCTAAACTTTTCCCTAGTTGACGATATGATTGTCGCTTTCTATCCACTTGCTTAACACCTCTGCCTTGTTCCTTTCTCTTTGAAACTGTCTAATGCATGTAAAATGCATACATGAACTTTGCATTGTATTACTCATATTTCATCCATATTTGCATCATATAAGGGTTATATCAATGTTTTATAATGATTTTGGGAATATTTCACACTTTCCCTATTTATTTGGAATTAAACCCTGCACTGTCAGAAAACCCTTTTTCTATATTTTGATATTTCAGGGACCCAAACGACGTCCAAATGACCTAATATTCCACGGAGATCATTTTTTCGAAGGAACAAGTCTTAGGAGCGAAGGAAGAGCAAAAGTGGAAGGCCGAGGACCAAAAGGGGTGGGCCCACGCGGCCAGATTCCTTGGCCGCGTGGAGCACCCCATCCTGGCCCTCGAACCTCCGATGCCGTCGATCTTCGTCTCCCTGGCTTCGTCTTGACCTAAAAACGACTATAAAAATAGCCCCCCGACGCCTTTCGGAGGGAGCGCCGCAGAAACACAGAAAACACGAAACAGAGACCTGGAGCTGCAGATTGGAGGGGAAAACTCCGGCGGGGCGCTGCCAGTGTGGTCTCCGCCTTCTCCAACGACTTCTCCACCGTCTCCACAATGAAGAGGGAGTAGTCCACCCCTGGACTATGGGTTTGTGGAAGTAACTTATGTATCTCTACTCTCTCTTGAGCTTCACTAATTAGTGTCATATGAGCTGCTGAACATGATTATGGTCATATATGTAATACCTTTGTGGTGGATCTCTTAAGTTGATATATGTTATGATGATTGCAATTATTATGTCTTTGTTATGAAAGTAGATGCATATTATGTACCCCGTTCTTGTCTATGTGTTTTGATCCAACATGTGTATGAGGGCGTGTGAGGGGGAACGTGTGCATTAGTTGGAGTAACGGGGGTGGTTTTGTGGTAAGTTGACAGCAATACCGTGATCCACTTTGGTTTTTACCTTACTTTGTTGCCTCACTAGGGATAAAAGAAATACCATGCTACCGGGGATATGTGGGTGACATTGCCACTATCACCATGACTAGATCTAGCATGTTCTTATTTAAACTTCATGTCATTGAACTTAAAGCTATACTCTGTTTATCTTAATTACTGAGGTGTTATGATTTAGTTCGCATCTTGGTGGAGTATAAGAGAGATTAATAACCAAAAGATCTCTATGTTAGGATGTGATGCCCATATTATTAATAACTTGTCTTGTTCCAATATCATATGTCAATTCCTATGTTCCATTATCTACCACTATAGAAAAGAGAGAGTGCATTTGCGAAACCATGAACCCCAGTCTATTTTTAATCATAAGAAACACCTTTCCAACACTTTATAAGCACTTTACATTTTCTGGCATTTAAAAATCCGAAAATACAAAAACACTTTTACATCTTGCAAACACCATACAAATCACAAAAACATCATCCACTATCATTTATACCATCCTTGCACTTTTATTTACCAGCATTGCTTATTTATTTCTGTTTTGCATTTGTTATTTCTATATCTTTTACTTACACCTTGTGCTTGACAACCACTTGGTGAGGTTGAGGTCACAAAACATCTTGTTTTGTTTTGCAGGTAATCAAGAGAAGGACAAGAGGGTAAATCCTCTACATACAGTTCCCCGAGAGTTCGATATAAACCCTCGAGTCACCCTTGTGGGGAAAACAAGTCTTCAACATCTACAAACTCTGCACTTGGAGCTCAACCTAAGCGTATTATCTTTACGCCCATCAAGACTGTTTTCTGGCGCCGTTGACGGGGAGCTAGTGGAAGGTTATCTCACAACAAAGTCAACATCACCAACGTGTGCAAACACCTAAGCTTGGGGAGGTTGCACCTACGTGAGCATCATCTCGTCCATCTTTACCTTCAAAGCATTTTATTTTTGTCATTTTTATATTTCGGTTTGCTACTTTATTTTCACTTTTGCATTTTATTTTACTTTTATCATTTCGGTTTGCATTATTTAGTGTCATTTTATTTTCAGTTTTGCATTAAAAAATTAAAAACACATAAAAACTTGCTACAATGGGAGAAAGAACTAAGTTGTGTGACTACACAAACACTCCAAATGATCAATTTATTGCTAGGCCTATCGCTACACCTATGATAACAACTGAGAGTTATGAAGTGAGTCCTAGTTTGTTGAACTTGATAACTAAGGAACAATTTGGCGGTAGTGCTATGGAGGATGCCTCTATGCATCTTCATGATTTTGTTGAAATATGTGACATGCAAAAATTTAAAAATGTTAAAAGTGATATTCTAAAACTGGAGTTATTTCCTTTTTCACTTAGAGGGAAAGCTAAAGAGTGGTTGCATTCACTACCTACTAATAGTATTAATACTTGGGATGATTTAAAAGAAGCTTTCATTAAGAAGTATTATCCACCTGTTAAAATTTTGCAAAATAGAAACAATATCCTTTCTTTTAGGCAAAATGAAAATGAACATATTGCTATGGCTTGGGATAGGATAAAACTTATGCTTAGAACTTTTCCATCACATGGGGTTAACGAATGAACCATATTACACTCTTTTTATAATGGTCTAAATTACATGTCTAGAAACATCCTTGATTCTGCTGCTGGAGGGACTTTTATGAGTAAAACTATAGTAGAAGCTAAGAACATCTTAGAGAGTATTTTGCAAAACTATAGTCAATGGAACACTGAAAGAGCACCTAATCCCCCTAAGAAAGTAAACTCCATAGAAGAAAGTAGTGACTTGTCATCTAAAATGGATACTATTCTTGCTTTTATTAATAAACAAAATATTGAGAATGTTCATTTGCAAGAACTAGTGAGTAATAATCCTGAAAATGTTGATGTTAACTTTGTTAGATATGGTAATAGTGGGTTTGGTAACAACAACTATAATTCTTATAGTAAACCTCCATATGTTGCAAACACCCGTCCTTTTGTTCCATATCCTGGTAGTAATGATAATAAGTGGAAACCTATGCCTTCAAGTAATGATAATTTTGATGCTAATAAAATTCTTATGGAACAAGTTGCTAGTCATAATACCATGATAAAGAGTTGAATAAAGCTGTCACTTCCATTAGTTCTGATATTAAAGGTTTACAACTACAAGGTGAAGGACTAGATAAAGCCCTTTCAAAACTAGCTGATAATCAAGCCACTTTATTGAGTATGTCTGCAGGAAAACCACAAGCACCACCCGTGGTTGGAGCGAGTTCTATTAATATTGCTAAAAATGTTCCACCTACTTTGGAAGAAACTTTTAATGAGTTGTTACAATATTCTGAATACTTGTTGCCATTTATGTCTTATCTTAATAGTTTGAATGAAGCTAATGAAACTAAAAGTGATGATCCTCTTGTGAGAGAAGAAGTTCAGATGCTTAGTGAAGTCAAGGAACCACTACTTGACTTAGAGAGTTGTAGCTTGCATGAACTTATGTCTATCTTACAAAATTTGCTAGTGATACTTCAATTAATATTAATCAAGCTGGTTTTGGTTCTTTTATTGCTAGCCATGTTTTAAATGAGAAAATTAATAGGTATAATAAAGAAGCCATGACACCACCTAAGCTTGGGGATATTTGGATCCCCAAGGTATTAGTAATAATTGGTAAACAGACACACCATGCCATATTAGATCTAGAATCTAGTGTCTCTGTCATGTCTAAGGAACTATATGAAGTAGTTGAATTAAAGAATCTTGAAAAATGCTCTATTGAACTTTCACTTGCTGATGATTCCATTAAATATGCTTTAGGAAAAGTAAGTGATCTTATGGTAGAGTTACATATGACTTTTGTGCCCGTGGACTTTTTAATAATGGACATGGGGAATAAAACCTCTATTCCTATCATTTTGGGAAGACCTTTTCTTCGTACTACAGGTGCTATCATTGATTCAAAAGAGGGGAACGTGAAGTTTCAGTTCCCACACAAGAAGTTCATGGAGCACTTTCGAAAGAAGAGGGACACACCAAAGTTCAAGCTCCCCCATGAGCTTCGTCCACGATAAATATCAAGTAAGAAGCCTAGCTAAATGGCTATAAAGAAAGCGCTTTACGGGAGGCAACCCGGTTGTTTTTATTTGAGATTTTCTTTGAGTCCTCTTGCTGTACCAAGAGACTTTGTTTTTAGTTTAGGTTCTGGAATTTTTAATAAAGTACCAAGTTTTACCCATTTGGGCTTTGAAAGTTGCTTTTTCCATTCGGAGATTTTATTCCAGCACGAATCTCTGCACGGTATGATTTTTAATTCCTATTCTGTAACTCCGAATGAGCTGAAATTTGAAACGTAGTTGCACCTTTTCATACTCTGTAAGCGTGAATTTTTAAAGATTTTTTTCGACATATTTAAGTGGGGTAACAAAATACATTTTGCTGCTGCTGTTTTTCTGGACAGATTCTGTCCCATTTTGTTTTATGCATTATTTAAGCTTCAAACTTGAATCTTTTTTATCCAATTGAGTTTATTAGAAGGAATGAAACATTATACACTTTCTGGACATGTTTCTTATGTTTGTCTAAGGATTTCATACAGCAAGAAATTCTATTATTTTGTGCCTACTATTGTCACCCCCACATAAAAGAAATGGGTGAAACGGTGTTTTGAAGTTTTTTCACAGGGATTAGAGGAGATGCACCAAGAGCTATCCAAGGATGGTGAAGACCGTAAGCTTGGGAATGTGAAGACAACCCCACTGAACCTACATACTCTCGGTTTGCACACGTCTAACTTCTGTTTTTCGTTCATTGCACTTTATCGCATAAACTCGGAGCGTTTTTGTTCTTTTTATTATTTCGGTTTTTTCTTTTTTGAGACCACCACTTTTTATTTATGTTATGAGAGAGCTACTGGAAGTTTGGGCTAAATTAACTTGGATGCTGTAAAAATATTGGGAAGAGGATGTTTGAGTTGATTTAAAAGAATACATATAGTTGCATGATTCATGTGCTTTGTTAATGAATATTAATATGCAAGTGTCTTGTCTAGATTTATTTCTTATTCATGTTTTATATGCTGAATGATGCTTTACTTTGTTTAACATGAAATGATTAGCTCTATGGACACTTATGCATGCATTTAGATGGTAAACTTTCTCCCTCTTGCTAGCCCAAAAACTCCAACAAGTAAAAAGCTTGTTTTCCAGCACCTTCAACCAAGTTTTTCCAGTGAGTCCACCATATCTACCTATTAGCTAATATGCTACTCCAAGTATGTTTACCATGTTATATTATTTTATCTATGCTTCCAAATTAAGATGCTTATGTTATTGGGATTGTCATGGGTTAAGTTGGTTTAAAAGCTCTCACGAACTTGATGCACACATTACTTTTTATGCACTTAATAAACATGACCCATTGTGATTAAGATTATGATGTTTTGGGCTTGACAAATGTCTTTGGTTGGGAGCTATCTCATACGTGCTGACACGTGAAAAGCTTTCAACATTGCACTTTATTCTTTACGAAAGTTGATATCATGTTCTTTTGATGATGGATGTCTAACATTGCGTGAAATGAAGATTGAAACTTAGTAAGTTCGAACGAGTGGTATTATTGGCTAGAGAGACACCTGTGGCGGCTAACCTAAGCCATGTGGTTCATGGTGGAAATTTGCAACATAACCATACTGGAGGAATCTATGAGACATCTAATAACAGAAAAAGCATTTACAAGAAAAAAGCATGAGTAAAGAAAGAGATGTAGAGATGTCCACTGTTTGCTTGCTTTGTCTTTTGGACATGTGCCCACTTCCATGTCCTGGGGCAAAGGGTACCCGGGGTGATACTCTCTATGATGCCACTTTTATTCACGATGACTGTAACCTTCACTTGCTTTGTGGCCCAAGTTGAGTAGACAGTAGGAGAGGTTTTTGTTTTCAACGGGCATGAGGCTTTTGACCCATACTTTGTCAAGCACATAACTCATATTTGCTTTCACTTTCAACTATTAATAACTAAAGATGCTATGATAGGGGTAATGAGAACTTCACACCAATGGGCACTACATGGCAAACATTAGCTTAAGTTAAAGCATTTGGAAGCTAGATCATACTCTTGCATGTTATTCCTCTACTTATTTATCTATCTTTCCAAAGTGTCCACCTTTTATATTCAGATTTCTGTAACAATACTCTATGACCAACTGATGCATGTAAAATGCATACATGAACTTTGCATTGTATTACTCATATTTCATCCATATTTGCATCATATAAGGGTTATATCAATGTTTTATAATGATTTTGGGAATATTTCACATTTTCCCTATTTATTTGGAATTAACCCTACACTGTCAGAAAACTCTTTTTTCTATATTTTGATGTTTCACGGACCCAAATGACGTCCAAATGACCTAATATTCCACGGAGATCATTTTTTTGGAAGGAACAAGGCTTAGGAGCGAAGGAAGAGCAAAAGTGGAAGGCCGAGGACCAAAAGGGGTGGGCCCACGCGGCCAGATTCCTTGGCCGCGTGGAGCACCCCATCCTGGCCCTTGAGCCTCCGATGCCGTCGATCTTCGTCTCCCTGGCTTCGTCTCGACCTAAAAACGACTATAAAAATAGCACCCCGACGCCTTTCGGAGAGAGCGCCGCAGAAACACAGAAACCACGAAACAGAGACCTAGAGCTGCAGATTGGAGGGGGAAAACTCTGACGGGGCGCTGCCGGTGTGGTCTCCACCTTCCCCAACGACTTCTCCACCGTCTCCACGATGAAGAGGGAGTAGTCCACCCCTGGACTATGGGTTTGTGGAAGTAACTTATGTATATCTCTTCTCTCTTGAGCTTCACTAATTAGTGCCACATGAGATGCTGAACATGATTATGGTCATATATGTAATACCTTTGTGGTGGATCTCTTAAGTTGATATATGTTATGATGATTGCAACTATTATGTCTTTGTTATGAAAGTATATGCATATTATGTACCCCGTTCTTGTCTATGTGTTTTGATCCAACATGTGTATGATGGCGTGTGAGGGGGAACGTGTGCATTAGTTGGAGTAACGGGGAGTAGTTTTGTGGTAAGTTGATAGCAATACCGTGATCCACTTTGGTTTTTATCTTACTGATACGTCCATTTTGCATCACTATTTTATATCATAATTTACTGTTATTCATATATATATTTCATATTTGGAGGTGATACTTATGTTATTTCATCTATTTTGCATGTTTGATGATTATTGGAGGATGGATCACCGGAGTCTGAATTCTGCTGGAAAAAGCACCGTCAAGATACAATATTTGCAAAGCTCAGAATACAAAACGAAGAATCTGGAAGCTCCTATTTTGCCAAATGCCGGAGGGAGCCAAAAGGGGAGAACCAGGTGGGCCCCAGGGGGCCCACATGAGGTGTGGGCGCGCCCCCCCTTGCTGCCGCACCAGCACATCATCTGGGCGCCCTGGCCCACTTCTGGCATCGCCCTTTCGCGTACTTCATCCCCCCGAAAACCTAAGACACGGGGGATAGGCGAGAAACAGAGCCGCCGCCTCCACGAGGCGGAAACCACCGAGAGAGAAAAGCTCTCCGGCAGGCTGAAAAGCTGCCGGGGAAATCGCTTCCCGGAGGGGGGAAATCGTCGCCATCGTCACCGTCATCGAGCTGCACTTCATCGGGATCATCATCACCACCATCTCCACCGCCGACACCGTCATCTCCATCGTTCCACTCCGTTCCCGCTGTAACATCTAGGGCTGAATCTTGTGCATTTGATAGGGGAAACTCTCTCGGTGTTGATTACTATTGTTATTGATGCTATTGGGTGGAACCGTTGAATTAAGGTTTATGTTCAGATTGTTACCCATCATTATATCATCTCTGATCATGATCCATATGATGTGTTGTGAGTAGTTCGTTTAGTTCTTGAGGACATGGGAGAAGTCTAGATGTTAGTAGTGAACTATGTTGAGTATTATTTAATGGTTTGATATTTAAGTTGTGGTGCTATTCTTCTAGTGGTGTCATGTGAACGTCGACTCCATGACACTTCATCTTTATGGGCCTAGGGGAATGCATTGTGTATTCGAATATTAATTGTGGGGTTGCCGGAGTGACAGAAACCTAAACCCCCGTTGGTATCTCGATGCACGAGGGATGGTAGGATCTCAGAGTTTAAGGTTGTGGGTAGATTTATCTTAATTACTTTCTTGTATTTGCGGATGCTTGCAAGGGGTATAATCACAAGTATGTATTAGTCCTAGGAAGGGCGGTGCATTAGCATAGGTTCACCCACACAACACTTATCGAAACACTAAAGATTAATCATCTATATGAAGCGAAAGCACTAGACATAAATCCCGTGTGTCCTCAGGAACGTTTGGTCATCATAAGTAAACAAACCGGCTTGTCCATTGCTCTAAAAAGGATTGGGCCACTCGCTGCAATTATTATTGCCGCGCTCTATTTACTCGCACTTTGTTTATCTGCATTATCAAAAACTCTTAAAAACTTGTCTTCTAGTGTTTACAGTGAAATCGTCATGAAAACTGCTTGTCAGCACCTTCTGCTCCTCGTTGGATTCGACACTCTTATTTATCGAAAGTACTACGATACACCCCCTATACTTGTGGGTCATCACTTACTTTGTTGCCTCACTAGGGATAAAGGAAAAACCATGCTACCGGGGATATGTGGGTGACATTGCCACTATCACCATGACTAGATCTAGCATGTTCTTATTTAAACTTCATGTCATTGAACTTAAAGCTATACTCTGTTTATCTTAATACGGAGGTGTTATGATTTAGTTCGCATCTTGGTGGAGTATAAGAGAGATTAATAACCAAAAGATCTTTATGCTAGGATGTGATGCCCATATTATTAATAACTTGTCTTGTTGCAATCTCATATGTCAATTCCTATGTTCCATTATCTACCACTATATAAAAGAGAGAGTGCATTTGTGAAACCATGAACCCCAGTCTATTTTTAATCGTAAGAAACACCTTTCCAACACTTTATAAGCACTTTACATTTTCTGCCATTTAAAAATCCGAAAATACAAAAACACTTTTACATCTTGCAAACACCATACAAACCAAAAAAACATCATCCACTATCATTTATACCATCTTTGCACTTTTATTTACCACCATTTCATATTTATTTCTGTTTTGCATTTGTTATTTCTATATCTTTTACTTACACCTTGTTCTTCACAACCACTTGGTGAGGTTGAGGGCACAAAACATCTTGTTTTGTTTTGCAGGTAATTAAGAGAAGGACAAGAGGGTAAATCTTCTACACACAGTTCCCCGAGAGTTCGATATAAACCCTCGAGTCACCCTTGTGGGGAAAACAAGTCTTCCAAATCTACAAACTCTGCACTTGGAGCTCAACCTAAGCGTATTATCTTTACGCCCATCACCAACCTAGGATATCTTTTACTTTTCATTTATGTATTCATTTGGTCCATAGAACTTTTCTTTCATGTTACACTTTGTGAATTATCATTGAACATCTTTACCTTGAATATTTGATATCTCTTGATAATATGTCTTGTATGTTGCTACTCTTTATTAAAGAATGAATCATTTGACTCTATGTAGCAATCATCTTTGATATCCTTTGTTAAGTAATAAAATGCCAAGTCCATGTTTAGTTTTATCACCTTCATACTCGAGGACGAGTATAGGTTAAGCTTGGGGATGTTGATGCATGTAAAATGCATACATGAACTTTGCATTGTATTACTCATATTTCATCCATATTTGCATCATATAAGGGTTATATCAATGTTTTATAATGATTTTGGGAATATTTCACACTTTCCCCATTAATTTGGAATTAACCCTACACTGTCAGAAAACACTTTTTTTCTATATTTTGATGTTTCAGGGATCCAAACGACGTCCAAATGACCTAATATTCCACGGAGATCATTTTTTGGAAGGAACGAGGCTTAGGAGCGAAGGAAGAGCAAAAGTGGAAGGCCGAGGACCAAAAGGGGTGGGCCCACGCGGCCAGATTCCTTGGCCGCGTGGAGCACCCCATCCTGGCCCTCGAGCCTCCGATGCCGTCGATCTTCGTCTCCCTGGCTTCGTCTTGACCTAAAAACGACTATAAAAATAGCCCCCCGACGCCTTTCGGAGGGAGCGCCGCAAAAACACAGAAACCACGAAACAAAGACCTGGAGTTGCAGATTGGAGGGGGAAAACTCCGGCAGGGCGCTGCCGGTGTGGTCTCCACCTTCTCGAACGACTTCTCCACCGTCTCCACGATGAAGAGGGAGTAGTCCACCCCTGGACTATGGGTTTGTGGAAGTAACTTATGTATCTCTCCTCTCTCTTGAGCTTCACTAATTAGTGCCATATGAGCTGCTGAACATGATTATGGTCATATATGTAATACCTTTGTGGTGGATCTCTTAAGTTGATATATGTTATGATGATTGCAATTATTATGTCTTTGTTATGAAAGTATATGCATATTATATACCCCATTCTTGTCTATGTGTTTTGATCCAACATGTGTATGAGGGCGTGTGAGGGGGAACGCGTGCATTAGTTGGAGTAATGGGGGGTGGTTTTGTGGTAAGTTGACAGCAATACCGTGATCCACTTTGGTTTTTACCTTACTTTGTTGCCTCACTAGGGATAAAGGAAATACCATGCTACCGGGGATATGTGGGTGACATTGCCACTATCAGCATGACTAGATCTAGCATGTTCTTATTTAAACTTCATGTCATTGAACTTAAAGCTATACTCTGTTTATCTTAATTACTGAGGTGTTATGATTTAGTTCGTGTCTTGGTGTAGTATAAGAGAGATTAATAACCAAAAGATCTCTATGTTAGGATGTGATGCCCATATTATTAATAACTTGTCTTGTTGCAATCTCATATGTCAATTCCTATGTTCCATTATCTACCACTATATAAAAGAGAGAGCGTATTTGTGAAACCATGAACTCCAGTCTATTTTTAATCATAAGAAACACCTTTCCAACACTTTATAAGCACTTTACATTTTCTGCTATTTAAAAATCCGAAAATACAAAAACACTTTTACTTCTTGCAAACACCATACAAACCACAAAAACATCATTCACTGTCATTGATACTGTCGTGAGATTGTCACGGCAGATGTTTCCGGGTGGAAACTTGAGTATGGGGACATGGCAACTTCTGACATCGGGAGCTTGTCTAGCACGGCGTGGGGAAACAAGGGTTTACCCAGGTTCGGCCCCTCGTCTTGAGATAAAGACCTACTTCCTGCTGCTGCTTTATTGATACGGGTTTCGAGGACTCGGCGCCTTAGCTTCCGGGTCTCGAGATTACAATGGTGGTACTTGCGATCTGGTAAAGCTTAACCTTCTAGGAACCAGGAGACCCCCTTATATAGGCGGCGGGTCTCGCTGGGCGTACAAGTGGGATCCGGGTTACAATCGTACCCGGACTCTACTCTAAGTCCTTTAAGTCTTTGCCTTCCTAATCGGGACTCCGTCTTGTACTAGGTCTCTAGTCCTCTAGATCCTCCTTGACTTGTGGGCCAAGACACACGCGGCGCATCGGCTCACGTGAGACCCGGCCCATATCTTCATACTTGACCCGGCCCAGTTCCTTACCAGGCCGGCTTATCTTCTAGGTCGGTGGGCCTACCGGGTTATGATCCCCCCAACAGTAGCCCCCATGATAACTTGGACATCGGAATTGACTCACTTCACCTTCATGCTCTTGAGCTCAATCCTTGGGGAAGCCGTCATTCCTTTTGTCCGGGTTATCATCTGAAAAACAATAAACAACTTATTAAACAAGCGGGCACACGGGTGTCAGTTTGGCCGGCTCTTGCTGGCGGCCCGTTCCTAACCCGGCCATCGCCTGCCGACTTTCACTTCCAGACTTAGCAATTTTCAATCTTCTTTACTCTTCCTCGAAGGCATCGGTCAATCTCCTGGGTCAACGATATTTTTTATACTTATCTCTTCGCGAGAATCGAGGAGTCGAGCGGCTATCTCGGGAACCCAAGATCCTGTCAGTTAGAGTATCTGACATCCCAGATTTTGTTCTCCTGGGCCATCATTACGTCCGCCTTTTTCCGATTATACCCCTAGGTCAACTCCCACTGAGCTATAAACAAGTGGGAACGGGGAAACGCAATCATTTCCCCCCGTGCGCCCCCACTTCGTCTTCCTCCTCCAGCGCCTCCACTGCGTCTCTCCAGCTCGAGCTCTACAACTTCTCGCCGGAGCTAGCTAGCGCCACCGCTTTCTCGCTTCCTCCGTCTGCAACCACCGCTGCGCCGCATCCGTCCCCGCAGCTATCTTCTCTTTCCCCACTTTTAGATCTAGATCTCGCACCCTACTTCCATGGGGAAGAAGGTAGCGAGCAAGGGCCCCGCCGCAGCCGCCGCTAAGGCCAACCTGAAGAAAGTCAAGATCGCCGCCGGTACTTCCGCTTCCGGCGCCGCCGCCACAGCGTCCCCCTCCGGGAACTGGACTGGCTCGTCTGTTTCCATCGCGAAGTTGCAGGACTTGGTCGACTCCGGTGACCTCCAAGCCCAAGACATTATCCACTGGCGTGCTCCTGGCGACGAAGTCGTGCCGGCTCCTCGGGAAAATGAGGTAGTAGTGTTTGCCGATCATCTCAGTCGCGGCTTTAAGCCTCCGGGTTCCCTCTTCTTCCGAACTTTGCTTTCCTACTATGGCCTCAGGCCCCAAGACTTGGCCCCAAATTCGATTCTTTCCATCTCAAACTTCACTGTTCTATGCGAAGATTATCTTCAAATGGAACCCTCCATCGACCTCTTTCTCGAGTTCTTCTATTGCAATCCACAGCGCTCCTCCGCCACTCTTCCTTTAAACATCTGCGGAGGAGTCGCGATCCAACGGCGCCGAGATTCCCTTTTTCCGGCTCTAAAGCTTAACAGCCACCCTCGGGCTTGGCAATCGACTTTCTTCTACTGCAAGGACCTTCTCCCAAAGGCCAACCCAAACTGCCGGGTTTCCGAGCTGAGCCCCTCGTGCTGGGAGAGTCGACAAACTCTTACGCCCAAGATCGTGCTGCCTTGACCCCCATTCTTTCTAGGATCCGGGCTCTCAAGGCCCATGGTCTTAAAGGCACCGATCTGGTCAAATGCTGGGTCGGATGGTGTATAAAGCCACTGTCCATCCGGCCCAAGCTCATTTCCGACTACTCAAACATTCCCTCTGATCCTCTCCGGTTCACTTCTCAAGAGCCGGAAGATGAAGAAATTATCCGGGCTTCAAAGAAGCTTTTGTCCGAGTCTATCGCCGCGATAACACTCGACGGGCTCCTCCCCTTTTGCTCCGAGAAGCCGGCTCCCAAGGTACTTAACTTGCTCCCCTCTATCTCTTTTCTTTTTCTTTTTATCCTATCTGTATCCTTGTACTTCTTCATGAATGCCTTTTATCCGTTATTAGGTCACTGAAGACTGGTGGAACGCCGCCGAAGAAACTCCCGCCTCCTCCGACCAAGAAGAAGAGTCGGCACAAAACTCGGAGGGAGGAGATGAAGCGGGCGAAGGTGAGCTCGATTCCATGGACCGGCTTTTGCAGAACCTCATAGAAGCCGATCTCGAAGACAATACTTCTACTTATACTCCCCGAATTCCAGGTCAAGACGACCAAGACTCCACCAAGGTCCCAGCGCCTCCTTCTCCACCGGCTCGAGCGAAGCGAGCCCGCAACGCAGTACGACTGATACCTCGCTCTCGTTTCCTCGATCTAGAAGCTTCCGGCTCTCAAACTTGTCCGTCTGCGCAGGACAAGAACGAGGCGACACCTAAACGGCGAAGGACCCGTTCTTCCACCTCTTTCGAAGAGCTTTCCTCAGGTATCCCAAACAGTCCTTCTCCTCGCAGAAGAAATGCTCATCAAACTTCCCCTGATGCACGTTATCCATTGGCGGGCCAACTCCGGGTTGCTAAATCCCGGTCTATGTCCTGCTCTTCAGGTTCCGGTTCCGAGACTCTCCCCTCCGACTTTGTCATCAACAAGGGGTAGGTCCCGGTTTTCTTCTTCGCCATGTCTTTATTTTGGCCCGCTTGCTGTTCATTACTCACGCAATTTATATTCTGTCAGAGCCCAAGCCGTCCTTAGTGACGAGGAGACCCCTGAAACTGTTGCGACTCCTCCAGCTGAGCCTGAGGTCGAGGAGACCCAAGCTGAGATGCCGGTTGACCCAGTTCGTCCTGACCCGGACTCCTCTTCGCCTCCGAAGGCCGACCTTCCCGTCATTCCGGAAGAGCCGGATGTCATTGTCACTGGAACCGGCTTCCAAAATCCTGATGCGCCTTCGTCTTCCATGGCGAAGGTCCTGGAGCCGGAACCTAAGGCTGAGGAAGGGCCTGCTGCCCGAGCTACGGGCAAGGGACAAGTCCAAGAAGCAGAAGACTCGGATTCTGAAGACGAAGCTCCTTACAACACCTTGGAGTTTCCAGAACTTTTTGAGAGGATCCATGCGCGACTCTCCAGGGTGCGAAAAGAGGAGTCTCAACTGCGGAACTATCTGCACTTCAGTTATCAGGTATGTTCCCTACTAGTAGTCCCCAAGTGCTTAGCTTTTACTCGGGTAAATGCTTAGTACTTGCATCATAGGGAACCCGTCTCTTTTGTACGAATGATTCTTTGTAGTAGTCCCCAAGAGTCGGAGCAGTAGCCTGCTACGCTCCGGGTCTTTCTTGCGGATGAAACTTTTGTAATGAGTAGTCCCCAAGAGTCGGAACAGTAGCCTGCTACGCTCCGGGTCTTTCTTGCGGATGAAACTTTTGTAATGAGTAGTCCCCAAGAGTCGGAACAGTAGCCTGCTACGCTCCGGGTCTTCTTTGAGATACTGACTTAGCTTTATAAGCCGCTTCTTGATCTTTTTGTCACTGTCTCGCTAAATGTTTGTTCCCTCTGCAGGAATTTTCGAAGGCCAACGCCGAGAGCAACAGCGAAACATGCCATCAACTTGCGCGGGAAACCGGCCTCCGCGAAAAGGCGGAGGAGCAGCTGAAGATGCAGGAGGAAACACTAAGTCGGCTTCAAGCTGACAACGAGACCTTGCGGAAGAAGGTCCATGAACAGGAGCTCGCCATACAAGTGAAAGCTCTTGAGCTGCAAAAAGTGGTCTCCGAGCTGGAGAAGATAAAGAAGCTCGTCCATAACTTAGCTGTTGCTGTCTTCGGTGAGTCTTCTTATTCCCTTTACTTTCCTCCATTGCTTTATCTTCTCAGGTGTTCTTACCCTTCGTCCGCCTCCTGTCAGGTCCGGCTCAAGGGGTAACTATAAAGGGGACACTTGACAAAATTCAAGCCATATATGGCGTCACCCGACGGCTCTACTTCGGCTGTGCCGAAATGATCAAGATGTCTTCTTCCTCTGGGGAATGTCCACCGGGTCTCCCGGATTTTCTCGCCGCCACCTCTGTGGTGCCTGTGCTTATGGAACGATGGAAGGCGTCTTCCTGTCGCAAGGGCGCTATCCGCGCGCTTGCGCTGGCTAAGGCGTACTATCCAAACCTTGACCCGATCAAGCTCACCAAGGGCTTCCCCGAGTTTCAACCTGACGGCACCGAGACGGCGAAGATATATGGAAAGCTTGTGAAGTCGGTTCGGCGTCCAGCCTGTCAAATTTCTGATGGGCTGGCACTGGACGAATTCCAAGCTGCATATGACGAAGATAACCATGCCATCAAGGAAGTCCCGCCGGAGCCGGTGAGTCTATGGAAGCCGGTGGAGGAGGCGCCGCAACTTTTCAAGCCCTTCACGACAAGTGCGAACCCCTCAAGCTCAACTCCTGATGTTCCAGCTCCTTCTCGCCCTTCCGATCTTGACGGCTTTGAGGCCTTGGCTTCGGTCGTTTTGCAGAAGCCACGAGGCGAAACTACAAGGGGTACGAAGGACCCTGGGCAAGGATGTGCATCGGCTCCTCCACACCAATAGATCGTCCGGATGTTCCAAACGCCGACTCTTGTACCGGCTTACAAACTTTTGGCTTGTCTTGAATTCCTGAAACATTATATTGGCCTTCGTGGCCTGTAATAGGTTAGATCTAAATACTTGCTATACCTTGTGATGCGCCTTCGTGCGCTGATGTTGTAATATAGTCTGTCTTTATAAAGGTCTTGCTTTTTCGGTTTCATTCACCCTTTTGGTTTCTTTAGCTCTCTGCAAAGCCGGTTTTCTCGTGACTTCTGTGTCTGAAAACCCGGAGCGATCAGGGTCTGCTAAGTCCCCATGGGCCTCATAGTCAGATTGAAAGCCGGTATTTTAGCATCTGGTCGTGTATGAGAATAACATCAAGCTAGCAGGCAAGGAACCAAGAATAATTGTGGCTTCTCTGCCGGGTCATGAGTTTGCAACTTACAACTTTCTTAGTTGGTAAGCCCCCAAGGCCCTGATCATATGGAAAATAAGGAACTGAAAACACAATACTCTTTCTTTTTAGAGGTGCCTTCCTCATTTCATTGATCATATAATATGTACATAGCTAGCAAGCCGCCTCATTAAAAACCTTCCAGTCCCCTTAGGTACCCTGGTAAGGAAAAGAGCGCGTCTGAAACCTGCTGCTTTTAAACTAGAAAGATACAAAAAGGTGGAGCCCGTCTCATCCGGGGGCTCACAAAACCTAAGTGTAGTATGGTCTAAGCTCTGCTATATTCCAAGGCCTATCGTTCTCCGTCAACGGGTTCCTTGTATGGTCTGTATTGTTTCCTGTTTTTGTAGCTTGCTCTCTAGCATCCACCAAGTAATATGACCCGTTGTGCAAGTTCCGGCTTACCACGAAGGGGCCTTCCCATGGGGGAGTTAACTTCTGGAAGCCGGTCTTGTTCTGGGCTAGCCTTAGGACTAAGTCTCCTTCCTGAAAAGTCCTCGATCTGACCCGGCGGCTGTGATAACGCCTCAGGTCTTCCTGGTATATGGCTGATCTTTCCAGAGCTAGCTCTCTTGCCTCCTCAAGCATGTCCACCGAATTTTGCCGAGCTTGCTCGTTTTTAGTTTCGACATAGTTTGCGACTCTTGGAGAGTCATGGATGATGTCGCTGGGTAACACGGCTTCTGCCCCGTAGACCATGAAGAAAGGAGTGAAGTCTGTTGATCTATTTGGGGTTGTGTTTATGCTCCAGACAACTGATGGCAGCTCTTCTTCCCAACATCCAGCGGCTCTGATTAATGGAACCCGGAGTCTTGGCTTGATGCCTCTTAGCAGCTCCTGGTTTGTCCTCTCTACTTGGCCGTTCGACTGAGGGTGTGAAACTGAAGCGAGGTCGAGCCGGATGCCGTTCTCTTTGCAAAATATCTGCATCTCTCCAAGTGAAAAGTTTGTCCCGTTATCAGTGATGATGCTGTGAGGATAACCGAAACGATATATGATCTTCTTCAGGAACTTGACTGCTGTTGCTGCTGTGCAACTATTGACGGCTTGAACTTCCACCCACTTCGTGAATTTGTCCACTGCGACCAGTAAGTGAGTCTTCTTATTGGGTGAAGTTTGGAAGGGTCCTACTGAAGGGAATCATGTGCAGAAAACAAAAAATTTCCTAGCAACGATATCCTTAAAACATGCCAAGATCTATTCTATGCAGATATAGTAGTACGAACGGAGATCGGAATACATACCCTTGTAGACCGAAAGCGGGGATTACGTTCCCGCACAAACGTTGTCGATGAAGACCGACGAAACCGACCTCAAGGTCGTGTAGAGGAAGCAGACCTCCCAGCACCGCTAGCGCAGCACCTCGCAGGGTGTTACACACGTACGGTGGAGACGACGGCCTCCGAAGCTCCAGTCCAGGACGAGCAGCGGAAGACTTGGACCGGAACACCAGCAGCGCGGCAGCGGGCTATGGTGGAAGAGATCCCCCTCTCAACTCGGCGCAACTCCGACAAAGGGAATCACGAAATCGAGAGAGAATTGGGGAATTAATTGGTTGATTTAAAAGGCCAGGGGTGCCCCTTCTTATATAGGCTCCCAGGGGGGAGCCAACTTGCCAGCTGGGGGGTGTGGGACTAAACCCCACAGCCCCAGCCGGCCAAAGGGGTGCGCCGGCCCTAGGTGGGCCCTTGTGGCCCACCTAGGCCGGCCTCCCTCCAATTCCCAAGCCCGGGGGGGACTTTCCCCCCCTTATGGGCCTTCTTTCCACAAGAAGGCCCATTTAGGGAAATCAGCCTAAATAAATTCGAAAATAAATATATAAAATCATATTTAGACATTAATTACACTAATTAATATCAAACATATTATATATAATTTATTCTAGCTCCGAAAACTATTTCGTCGCTGCCCGATCTCCATCGGATCTCTCCCGGGACGTTCCCAGTGATCTCTTTCCTTTCCGGTTGTCTTGTCGAAACCCCTTAAGTGTGTTACCCTAGTGGTTCGATATAATAACAGGTACGATCGAGACTCCTCTCCGATCAACGACTAACTCGTAGGCCTGGACCCCATGAATTAATCCCTGTGATATAACGAATGACTTTCATCTATCAAACCTGAACGTAAAGTCTTAAACCTTTTGCCATAGCGATACTTAGCGTGTCCGAGTATCGTTCATAGATATCTCCATATCTAGCTTGACCTCGTTACCGACAACACTATATTCTACTCGTCTATGATTTCATGTCTCCGTGACCTAGTCACATGCTTGCAAGCTCATTAGACATAATCTCACCGAGTGGGCCCTAGAGTATCTATCCTGCTATGCGGACTGGCAAATCCCGCTCTTGACCCCTCGTCTCAACTACTCCTTTCCGATACCCAAAGGTATCACCGTTATTGTCATACTAATTAAGATACGACGTTTGGTGCAATCAAAGTATCTTCCAGGAATAACAATAAGAGTTGGTCTCACGGTCAAAGGCGTAATGACTACGTCCTACAAATATGGGTATATCCATCACATCGTTCTCCAACGATATGACTTTCATTGCCGACCGGCGCCATGCCCTATGATCGGGAAACCTCGATCATCGATCGCGCATCGAAACTAGTCTTAGTAGAGGCTACTAGGGACCTGGTTGTTTACGCATCACACCCGTATTAATGTTTCCGCTTAATACGGTTATAGCATGACACAAAAACGTATTATGAACAAACGAGATATGATAAAGAAATACTCTTTATTAATTGCCTCTAGGGCATATCTCCTTCAATCTCCCACTTGCACTAGAGTACAAATTAATCTAGATTACAACTTGGTAAAAGCAGGACACCCATAGCATCTTGGTGTTTCACGTGCTTGTCAAGAGGAAGAGGCTTCGTCAGAGGATCTGCCACATTCAGATCCGTATGCACTTTGCAAATCTTCACATCGCCTCCTTGTACGTACTGTCGTATCACATGGAAGCGTCGGAGAATGTGTTTGGCGGTGGAGTGAGACCTTGGCTCCTTGGCGTTAGCAATGGCACCCGTATTGTCGCAGAAGAGGACCACGGGGTCTTGCACGCTCGGGAACACTCCAAGTTCAATGATGAACTTCCTCAGCCACACAGCTTCATTCGCGGCTTCGCAAGCAGCAATGTACTCCGACTCCATTGTAGATTGCGCGACGATGGGTTGTTTCCCACTTCTCCAGCACACGGCGCCCCCATTCACCTTGAACACATAACCTGTATGTGACTTAGAGTCATCGGGGTCTGAGCAGAAACTTGCATCCACGTAACCTGTTACGCCAAGTTCTTCATCGCAGCCACCATAGACAAGGAACATTTCCTTTGTCTTATTGAGATACTTAAGAATGCTCTTAACAGCAATCCAATGCGCCATTCCAGGATTACTCTGGAAACGGCTTGTCAAACTTAGAGCTAATGCCACATCAGGTCTAGTACTTAACATTGCATACATAATCGATCCTATGGCTGAAGCATAAGGATGTTTAGTCATATCGGCCTTATCCTGTTCCGTTACCGGACACTGTGCCTTTCGCAATGTTTTATTCTTGATAACCGGCAGAGAACCCTTCTTTGCCTTCTCCATACCGAAACGCTTCAGTATTTTATCAAGATAAGTACTCTGACTCAACGCTAATAGATGTCTTGATCTATCACGATAGATTTTAATGCCTAAGACGTATGCAGCTTCTCCTAAGTCCTTCATGGAAAACTTACTGTTTAAATAATCCTTCACGCTATTCAGAAGTTCCACATCATTTCCAATTAGCAATATGTCATCTACATATAGTGCTAAGAACACAACCGAGCTCCCACTCATTTTCTTGTAAATGCAGGTCTCTTCCAAATTTTGGACAAATCCAAAACCTTTGATCACCTCATCAAATCGAAGATTCCAGCTCCGAGATGCTTGCTTCAATCCATAAATGGAGCGCTGAAGCTTGCATACCTTGCCAGCATTTTCTGGATCGACAAAACCTTCCGGTTGTATCATGTACAACTCTTCCTCAATGTTTCCATTTAGGAAGGCTGTTTTGACATCCATCTGCCATATTTCATAATCGTAATAGGCAGCAACTGCTAACAAAATCCGAATAGACTTCAGCATCGCTACCGGTGAAAAAGTTTCATCGTAGTCAATCCCATGAACTTGTCGGAAACCTTTTGCGACAAGCCGAGCTTTATAGACGGTCACATTACCATCAGCATCAGTCTTCTTCTTAAAGATCCATTTATTCTCGACGGCCTTGCGCCCTTCGGGAATATCCATCAAAGTCCACACTTTGTTATCATACATGGATCCTATTTCGGATTTCATGGCTTCTAGCCATTTCTCGGACTCTAGACTCGCCATTGCCTCCTTGTAGTTCGTAGGTTCGTCTTGTTCAATTAACATGACGGTGCAAACCATGTTGCCATACCATTCTGGTGCGATACGAGATCTACCAGACCTACGAGATAGAATACTTTCCTCGACAGTTTCTCCCACTCCATCTGTGGAGGACGTTTCCGGAACAGCTTCCGTTGCGCCACTCGGAATCTCGAGTTCAGGATCAACGATCTCATCGAGGTATACCTTCCTCCCACTTACTCCTTTTGCGAGAAACTCCTTCTCTAGAAAGGTACCGGTCTTCGCGACAAACGTTTTGCCCTCAGCTTGGTTGTAGAAGGTGTATCCTACGGTTTCCCGCGGATATCCTACAAAGACGACTTTCTCCGACTTCGGTTCGAGTTTGTCGGGCTGTAGTTTCTTAACATACGCCTCACAACCCCAAACCTTCAGAAACGATAACTTAGGCTTCTTGCCATACCATAATTCATACGGTGTCGTTTCAACGGATTTGGACGGAGCCCTATTTAAAATGAATGCGGCTGTTTCTAACGCATAACCCCAGAAGGATACGGGCAAATCGGTAAGAGACATCATAGACCGGACACTATCCAGTAGAGTACGATTACGTCGCTCGGACACGCCGTTACGTTGCGGTGTTCCAGCAGGCGTAAGTTGGGGTACGATGCCACAACTCTTCAGATGTGTGCCAAACTCAAAACTCAAATACTCGCCACCACGATCGGATCGGAGGTGCTTGATTTTCTTGTTAAGCTGATTTTCAACTTCACTTTGAAATTCTTTGAACTTTTCAAAAGTTTCAGACTTGTGTTTCATCAAATAGATATAACCGTATCTACTCAAGTCATCAGTGAAGGTGACGAAGTAACGATAACCATTGCGTGTCGATACACTCATTGGTCCACACACATCTGTATGTATGATCCCCAATAAATCCGACGCCCGTTCAACGAAACCTTTGAACAGTGTCCTGGTCATTTTGCCCATAAGGCATGGTTCGCATGTATCGAGGGATCCAAAATCCAACGAGTCCAAAAGTCCATCGGAGTGGAGTTTCTTCATGCGCTTTATACCAATATGACCAAGACGGCAATGCCACATATACATGGCGGTATCATCACTACACTTAATCCGTTTGGCTTCTATGTTATGGATGTGAGTACTACGATCGAGATTCAACAAGAATAAACCATTACTCTCGGGAGCATCAACATAAAAGATATCATTCATATAAATAGCACAACTGCTTGATACTGATTTAAATGAATAACCGTCTTGTAACAGGCAAGACCCACTTATAATGTTTACACTCAACGATGGTACAAAATAACACTTATTTAAAATCAAAACTAATCCCGATGGTAGATGTAGAGGGAGCGTGCCGACAGCCACCACGTCGACTCTCGATCCGTTGCCGACGCGCATCGTCACCTCATCCTTAGCCAGCCGCCGTTTATTCCGTAACTCCTCCTGAGAGTTACATATATGAGCAACAGAACCAGTATCAAATACCCAAGTGTTGCTACGGGCGGATGTAAGGTACACATCTATAACATGTATATCAAATATACCTTGCTCTTTGTCGACTATCTTGCCAGCTTTCCTATCCTCCAGGTACTTGGGGCAATTGCGCTCAGGTGAGCCGATGGTCACCACCATCTTCTCCAGCTTGATTTCTAATTCGGCCACTTCGAGCATCTTCAGGATTTCCGACAGGGGTTTTGACGTCCCTTTCATGCCGTAGTCCACGATGGCGTTCTTATAGCTAGGGGGCAGAGAAATCAGCACCCTATCAATAACCAACTCTTCTGGGATCACACTTCCCAGATCATTCAGGAGCTGAACGCAGCCAAAAAACTTGGCTAAGTGCTCACTTATATTGCCGTGCTCTTCCATCTGGGCTGAGAAGAAAAGCACGGATGCTTCGAACCTCTCAGTCTTGACTTGTCGTGCAAAAACAACCATGAGTTCAGTGCTTATCTCATAAGCACCCTTGTTCTCGAAATGGTTTTGCAGGTCAGCCTCCATGGCAAAGAGCATGCCACTCTGGACACAAGAAGAAATCTCCGCCTTAACCTCATGGACATTCCTTTCGATTTCTGAGGCGGTGTTTGGCAGATCACCTAAGGGGGCTTCAAGGATATAGGCCACCTTGTGGGTTTCAAGAATGGACTTCAGGTTGCGGAACCAGGACACGAAGTTAGACCCATCGGTCTTAAGCTTCTCTTTCTCAAGGAACAGGGCTAGGTTAAAGGAGGGGTGAGACATTTACAATGGAATTTGCAACAACATAAGACTTTGTTCATAATAATTTTGAGTTATAGTATTTTTAGAAAATAACTAACATAACTCCCACTCAAACGAACATCCCTCCTGGTCGTTTAAGCGATTACACGACCCCCATCCATTGCACCACCCCTCATCGTCAGAGCCGGCAGCACAACTTCAAGGGTAGACAATTGTCCATCACAACAACTCTGTGACTCATGCTCGACCTTTCGGCCTCCGTGTTCCGAGGCCATATCTGCATATGCTAGGCTCGCCACTATAACCTCCACGTAACGCTTGTGCAACATGGCTTACACCCACTGTATGCGAACGACGATATGTCTGACACCCGATCGTCACGGCCTGCCTCATAACGTAGAACTTTCTTGGTGGTGCTCGTTGGAGGAAGAACACTAGTGGTATTTTTGAAGGGATCATCTTATATACAACTACCGCCGCGTAACTAATATATACTAATATATATAATCACACAATATAAGATGCACACAAAACATCAAATGTAATGCGATGTGATATAGTCCATTGCGCCATGGTCTTCTTGGCGCCCGCAGTTCATAAACAATTTAATAAACCTACCTTGACCATATCACATTGCCCCTGCAAAATAAAGTTAGACGCTTCTACTTTATCTTTTGCATATTTTACGTGGCTTGGGGCTGTCGTAAATAGAACCGCTTCATACCTACGAACCTTATGACCACAACAACGATCCAATAATTGCATGTTTAAGCATCCCTTTCGGGCCCTCCATTGAAAATGCAAGACCAACTAAAGAGAGAGAGACAGACACCCGCCAGCCACAGATACGGTACAAGCCGTATGTCAGTAGTGGAACCAGTCTCGCATAAGCGTACGCGTAAAGTCGGTCCGGGCCGCTTCATCAACTCGATGCCGCTGGAATCACAAGTGCACGCTAGAGGGTAGCAAATAACAGGAACGGTGCCCCCGTGCAGAACACGGGTTCTAACAGCGTATAGCTATATCTACGATAGATCGGCTCTGATACCACTGAAGGGGATCGTGTGCAGAAAACAAAAAATTTCCTAGCAACGATATCCTTAAAACATGCCAAGATCTATTCTATGCAGATATAGTAGTACGAACGGAGATCGGAATACATACCCTTGTAGACCGAAAGCGGGGATTACGTTCCCGCACAAACGTTGTCGATGAAGACCGACGAAACCGACCTCAAGGTCGTGTAGAGGAAGCAGACCTCCCAGCACCGCTAGCGCAGCACCTCGCAGGGTGTTACACACGTACGGTGGAGACGACGGCCTCCGAAGCTCCAGTCCAGGACGAGCAGCGGAAGACTTGGACCGGAACACCAGCAGCGCGGCAGCGGGCTATGGTGGAAGAGATCCCCCTCTCAACTCGGCGCAACTCCGACAAAGGGAATCACGAAATCGAGAGAGAATTGGGGAATTAATTGGTTGATTTAAAAGGCCAGGGGTGCCCCTTCTTATATAGGCTCCCAGGGGGAGCCAACTTGCCAGCTGGGGGGTGTGGGACTAAACCCCACAGCCCCAGCCGGCCAAAGGGGTGCGCCGGCCCTAGGTGGGCCCTTGTGGCCCACCTAGGCCGGCCTCCCTCCAATTCCCAAGCCCGGGGGGGACTTTCCCCCCCTTATGGGCCTTCTTTCCACTAGAAGGCCCATTTAGGGAAATCAGCCTAAATAAATTCGAAAATAAATATATAAAATCATATTTAGACATTAATTACACTAATTAATATCAAACATATTATATATAATTTATTCTAGCTCCGAAAACTATTTCGTCGCTGCCCGATCTCCATCGGATCTCTCCCGGGACGTTCCCGGTGATCTCTTTCCTTTCCGGTTGTCTTGTCGAAACCCCTTAAGTGTGTTACCCTAGCGGTTCGATATAATAACAGGTACGATCAAGACTCCTCTCCGATCAACGACTAACTCGTAGGCCTGGACCCCATGAATTAATCCCTGTGATATAACGAATGACTTTCATCTATCAAACCTGAACGTAAAGTCTTAAACCTTTTGCCATAGCGATACTTAGCGTGTCCGAGTGTCGTTCATAGATATCTCCATATCTAGCTTGACCTCGTTACCGACAACACTATCTTCTACTCGTCTATGATTTCATGTCTCCGTGACCTAGTCACATGCTTGCAAGCTCATTAGACATAATCTCACCGAGTGGGCCCTAGAGTATCTATCCTGCTATGCGGACTGGCAAATCCCGCTCTTGACCCCTCGTCTCAACTACTCCTTTCCGATACCCAAAAGTATCACCGTTATTGTCATACTAATTAAGATACGACGTTTGGTGCAATCAAAGTATCTTCCAGGAATAACAATAAGAGTTGGTCTCACGGTCAAAGGCGTAATGACTACGTCCTACAAATATGGGTATGTCCATCACATCGTTCTCCAACGATATGACTTTCATTGCCGACCGGCGCCATGCCCTATGATCGGGAAACCTCGATCATCGATCGCGCAACGAAACTAGTCTTAGTAGAGGCTACTAGGGACCTGGTTGTTTACGCATCACACCCGTATTAATGTTTCCGCTTAATACGGTTATAGCATGACACAAAAACGTATTATGAACAAACGAGATATGATAAAGAAATACTCTTTATTAATTGCCTCTAGGGCATATCTCCTTCACCTACCATATCCATGCCCCAGACTGCAAAGGGCCATGTTATTGGGATGGTCTTCAAGTCTTGAGCCGGAATGTGAATCTGCCTTGCATATCGCTGGCATCCATCGCAAACCCGGGCTATGTTTTCTGCGTCGACCAGAGCCGTCAGCCAAAAGAATCCGTGCCTGTATGCTTTGGCAACCATTGATCTTGTGGACGCGTGATGTCCACAGTCCCCTGCGTGAATCTCCTGGAGAATTTTCCGGCCTTCCTCTGGTGAAACACATCGTAAGAATACTCCAGACGTGCTCCTCTTGTGTAACTCGCCATTGATGATGACGTATCCCTTAGCCCGTCGCACAATCTGCCGTGCCAGCACTTCATCTTGTGGTAACTCTTCTCTCTGCAGGTAAGCCAGATACGGCTCTGTCCATGACGGGGTTTGGTGTACGGCCGCGACTAGCTGTGATTCCGGGTCATCAGGGCTTGCTAACTCTTCTTCTGTTGGCATCTTGACTGAGGGATGATGTAACTCGGCAAGGAATACGTTTGGAGGCACCGGCTCTCTACTAGAACCGAGTCTTGATAAGGCATCCGCCGCCTCATTCTTTCGTCTGTCGATGTGGTCAACTTGGTAGCCGGAGAAGAAGCTGGCAACACGGTCTACTTCTCTCCTGTAAGCCGCCATGTTGGCATCTTTTCTGTCCCAGGTTCCTGAAACTTGCTGAGCGACGAGGTCGGAGTCTCCATAGCACATGATTCTTTTGATGTTCATCTCTCTGGCGACTTTCAGACCGTGTAACAGGGCCTCATACTCTCCGACGTTATTGGTGCATGGTTCGAAATGTATCTGCAGGACGTAACTCAACTTTTCTCCTTTTGGCGAAGTTAGGACGACGCCGGCTCCCGATCCTTCCAGCTGCTTTGACCCGTCGAAGTGCATAATCCAATGTTTGGCGTTTGGAGGCGGTGGTAGGGGGTCAAATTCTGTCCAATCATTGACGAAATCCACCAAGGCCTGTGACTTGATTGCCGTCCTTGGCTCGTAGTTGATATGATAAGGCCCCATCTCAATGGCCCACTTTGCAATCCTGCCTGTAGCTTCTCTGTTTCTGATGATTTCCGCTAAGGGAGCAGAACTCACCACGGTGATGGGGTGTTCCTGAAAATAGTGTGGCATCTTCCGGCTTGCCATAAACACGCCATAGACCAATTTCTGCCACTACGGGTACCTCTGTTTGGATTCTGTGAGAGCTTCGCTAACATAGTAGACCGGCCTTTGAATTGGGTACTCCTTTCCTTCTTCCTTGCGCTCCACCACGACCACGGCACTAACGGCTCTGGAATTTGCAGAGACATACAACAACATCGGCTCCTTGCTCGTGGGAGCCGCTAGTACTGGAGCTGTGGACAATGTTTTCTTTAGGTCTTCAAAGGCGTCATCTGCTTCCTGGCCCCAAACAAACTTGTCTGACTTCTTCAACAGCTTATACAGCGGAAGGGCTTTCTCTCCCATCCTTGCAATGAACCGGCTCAGGGCTGTGACACACCCTGTCAGCTTCTGGACATCATTGACACACTCCGGCTTCTTAAGGTTCATGATGGCCTTAATTTTAGCCGGGTTAGCTTCTATCCCTCTCTCTGAGACTATGAAACCCAGCAACATGCCAGCCGGAACTCCGAACATGCACTTGGTCGGGTTTAACTTCATCTGATACTTGCGCAGGTTAACGAAGGTCTCTTTTAGGTCATCCAGGAGTGACCCGGCTTTCTGTGACTTGATTACGACATCGTCGACATAGGCGTGCACGTTGCGACCAATTTGATTCTGGAAACAATTCTGGATGCACCTCTGATAAGTGGCACCTGCATTCTTGAGGCCAAAAGTCATAGTTTTGTAGCAAAAAGCACCGAAGGGGGTAATGAACGAGGTCTTCTCCTGGTCGTCCACATTGAGCTTGATCTGATGATACCCGGAATATGCATCCAGGAAACACAACAACTCGCTACCAGCTGTGGCATCGATAATCTGATCTATACGAGGCAATGCAAAGGGGTCTTTGGGGCAGACTTTATTCAGGCTGGTATAGTCAATGCACATGCGCCACTCTCCGTTTTTCTTCAGAACTAGGACCGGGTTAGCCAGCCACTTGGGATGGTAGACTTCCATGATAAACCCGGCTGCAAGCAGACGAGCTATCTCTTCTCCGACGATCTTTTTCCTCTCTGCGTTGAGACGACGTAATCCTTGCTTTACTGGCTTTGCTTTTGGATCAACATGTAAGCTGTGCTCAGCAAGTTCACTCGGTACACCCGGCATGTCTGAAGGAGACCATGCGAAGATATCCCGATTCTCACGGATGAACTTGATGAGCTCGCTTTCCTATTTCGGGTCCATGTGGGCCCCCACCGAGAACTGCTTGGAAGAGTCCCCCTCTTCGAAATCAACCATCTTTGTATCTTGAGCCGACTTGAATTTTTTCTTCTCTTCCTCATGAGCCGGCTTTTCCAGCACACGCTTATCTGTCGGGTCCACTTGAGACTTGTAGTACTTGAGCTCTTCTTCTGAGCAAGCCTGCTCTGCCATGATAGCATCCCCATTATCACACTCTGCAGCCATAGTCTTGCTTCCTTCCACTGTGATTATTCCCTGGGGTCCTGGCATCTTCAGTTTGAGGTACACGTAACAGGGCCGAGCCATGAACTTGGCGTAAGCCGGCCTCCCGAACAGAGCATGATACGGACTTTTTAGATCAACAACCTCGAACGTCAGGAATTCCGACCTGAATTGCTCCTTGCTCACTCCAAATGCCACCTCTAGGCTGATCTGGCCAATGGGGTGTGCCGACTTCCCTGGAACTATGCCATGGAAGATTGTCGAGGTTGGGGTAAGGCGGTCTTGGGTTAAACCCATCCTTATGAATGTATCGAGATATAGGATATTGATGCTGCTGCCTCCATCCATCAAGACTTTATTCAAGGAGAACCCGTCCACCTGTGGCGCAACGACAAGGGCCAAGAGACCCGGATGCTCCACTGCCGGCGGATGATCTTCTCTACTCCAGGTTATAGTCTGTTCTGACCACTTCAAGAATCTTGGAACGGCTGATGCAACTGCGTTGACGGCTCTTGCTTTTAACTTCCTGTCCCTCCTGGACGTGCTTGTGGTGAAGACATGGTACTGGCCTTGACTATGAAGCTCCTTCGGGTTCTGCTGATACCCGGTTGTGACTTGGTTCTGTTGCTGACTAGACCCGGCGTTATTGTTTGGCGGCCCGTTAGACCCAGCCCCCTGTCCGGGTCCCATCGAGTTGCCGTTGTTTCCATTGAAGCTGTCGCTGCCTCCGAAGTTCCCCTGACTCCTCTGACTCTCCTACTCATGTCTCATCCAGGCTCTGATGTCGGCACATTGAGCTAGCGAGTGATTTGATGGTCTCCCATTCTTGCTGTGCTTTGGACACGGCATGCTGTACATCTCACTGAAGTTCGAATTTCTCGGAGGTCCTCCTCTAAAGTTACCACCGGGTCTTGGCCCCCTGTAACCCGTCGTCTGGGTTGTGCCCACGAACTCTGAATTTCCGCCCTCGTAAGGACGCTTGTTATTCCCGTTCTGATTGCCATTGTTCTGACTTGGGTTCGGGTTACGGCCTCCACTGACCCGGTTATTCCTCTGTTGTTCCTCTGTCTCACCTGGTTTTTTATCCGTGGCTGCATACTTGTTTGCCGTTGTCACCACTTCTCCTATTGAGATATCCCTGCAGGCCGGGTCTTCCCTCATACGTCCGAGCTTGTGCGTGAGCGGCTCAAAGCCACAGTTTTTCTCCATGTACGATATAGCTGTGTGTGCTGAGATGTTGAGGGATGACTGTAAGATTTCTGTGACACGGCCCATCCATTGTCTTGCCGACTCAGTTTTTCTCATAACACAACGATCCAAATCCGCCTCGGTGTACTGCTTCTTGCAAGTTCCAGCGAAGTTCTTGATGAACGCCGCCTTTAGCTCCTCCCACGAATTGATACTGCGCGGTGGAAGTCGGTCTAGCCAAATTTTGGGTGCTCCTTCTGCTAACATGAGATACATGTAACGTGCGCAAAGATTCGGTGATGCATTCTTCATGTCCATGGCCATGCCATAACTACTCAACCATGTCTCGGGATTCATGCTCGGCTCGTAATTGCATACTTTGGTTGGCTCTTTGAATTTTTCTGGAAACGGCTCCGCTCTGATAGCATCTGACAGACACTTTGGTCCCGTCAAGTTTGAAGACGAGCCCCCTGCGTGACCCGGCGCAGGCGAAGATGCAGCGGGTCTGGCGGGGGTCACTACTCCGACTCCTGGTGCTCCAGCTGCTCCGGCTCCGGCTGCCAGTGGTGCTACCGCCGCGGCTGCGCGTCTTGCTCTTGAGCTATTGACTATTGACTGTGCCGCGGACACGGCCGGCTGTGGCGGCTGGATTACTTGTTGATTTTGTTGCTGGACTTGCTGGTTTACCGGCCCGAGCCGGTTCTGGATGGATCTTGCTGCTGCCGGCTTCTGGTGCGACTCCTTTGTGGCTCTGAATTGAATGCTTGCGATCCGCGCGGATTGTTGTTCTGTTGGACCACTGCGGTGCGTAGCAAGTCAACGGCCCTCCGGGCTTCGATGCCGGTTGGTGAGTTGTCGAACGGGATCTGCTGTAGGGTATGTGCAGCTGCAAAAACATTGTCAACCGGATTATTGTAATGACCCGGGGGAGTAGTAAACCTGGGGGGTGGCGGAGGTAGTTGTTCTGTGGCTGCTTCTCCGGCTCTGGCTCCTCCCGCCGGACTTCCCGCTCCTCGTAACTCGGCCTGCGGCGCGCCGGCTCCCATCACCGGGTTAGCCGCCGCTATGGGCGCATTGGCTGGCGTCGTCTGATACTCCAAGACTTGAGGTACTATGGTGTTGACTCCGGTCGGCAAAGGTAGCCGGCTTCCGCGCCTTCTGCTCTGCACCGCGGTTAACTCGTCCCTTCACCTCTGGAGGGCGTTTCTTTCGTCTTGTAGCCTCTGCTCCTGCTGGGCCAAAGATCGTTCCTTTTCCGCTACGCGCCAGGCTTCATCCGCGCGCTCTTGGTTCGCCCTGGCCATGGCTCGCCTTAGATCTTCCAACTCCCTTTGCATGGCTGAGTTGGTGTTTGTTACTTCCCCCAAGTTCTGTGCCGGGTTCCCTGACGCGTCGGCTCTCGTCTGATCGTTCGCCGCCGTCATAATCGGGTTTGTGAATGCCGTCCCGGGTGCTGGTGTGTGCACCGGTACTACTGCGCCAAGAGTCGGTAAAACCGGCCCAGTACTGGGGTTGGGCGGAGGGTATGCTGCTGGCGGCATGCCAAGGTTGGTCCGCTCCCAAATTTCTCGGTCCTGTCGGGCGGTTCTTTCTGCACTTGTCTCGTCACTTACGGATGCTTCCATCCCGTCGGTCTGCTGAGCCACTGTTACCACGTGAACCGTCATGTGTCGCGCGGGTCCTGTGGACACCGGTTGATCTTCCTCCTCGACTCCAAATCCCCACCGATCTTCAAACAGTGGCAGAATTGACTCGGTATCTGTGTCCAGATCTGACACGTTTGTTGGTGTTTCGACGGAATCCTGTAGTGCTTGAATTGCCGCCTCTTCCTCGATAGAGATGACTTCGCACTCTGGCGATCCAACAGATTCCTCTCCATCCGACTGAGCCATGGTAGCTGACCCGGATTCTGACTCGTACTCCGGCTCATACTGATCTGAGCCGGCTCCTGAGGTCCGGATCACGCCGACGAAAACGTTGATCTGACCAAAGATGATCATGGACCTGGTTTCCAGCTGATCTGCTTCTTCCTTCCAACCAAAGTCGTCCACGATCCGCTCCCCTCCTGGAAGCGTGTGGATCTGGCCGATAGCTAGGTTTTCCATACCGCGCCGCGCTTCTCCACAAATCATGATGTTCTTGGCCGCAGGCCCCACGGTGGGCGCCAACTGTCGTGGGATTGTCACGGCAGATGTTTCCGGGTGGAAACTTGAGTATGGGGACATGGCGACTTCTGACATCGGGAGCTTGTCTAGCACGGCGTGGGGAAACAAGGGTTTACCCAGGTTCGGCCCCTCGTCTTGAGGTAAAGACCTACTTCCTGCTGCTGCTTTATTGATACGGGTTTCGAGGACTCGGCGCCTTAGCTTCCGGGTCTCGAGATTACAATGGTGGTACTTGCGATCTGGTAATGCTTAACCTTCTAGGAACCAGGAGACCCCCTTATATAGGCGGCGGGTCTCGCTGGGCGTACAAGTGGGATCCGGGTTACAATCGTACCCGGACTCTACTCTAAGTCCTTTAAGTCTTTGCCTTCCTAATCGGGACTCCGTCTTGTACTAGGTCTCTAGTCCTCTAGATCCTCCTTGACTTGTGGGCCAAGACACACGCGGCGCACCGGCTCACGTGAGACCCGGCCCATATCTTCATACTTGACCCGGCCCAGTTCCTTACCAGGCCGGCTTATCTTCTAGGTCGGTGGGCCTACCGGGTTATGATCCCCCCAACAGATACCATCCTTGCACTTTTATTTACCACCATTGCATATTTATTTTTGTTTTGCATTTGTTATTTCTATATCTTTTACTTACACCTTTTGCTTGACAACCACTTGGTGAGGTTGAGGGCACAAAACATCTTGTTTTGTTTTGCAGGTAATCAAGAGAAGGACAAGAGGGTAAATCTTCTACACACAGTTCCCCGAGAGTTCGATATAAACCCTCGAGTCACCCTTGTGGGGGAAACAAGTCTTCCACATCTACAAACTCTGCACTTGGAGCTCAACCTAAGCGTATTATCTTTACGCCCATCATTGTCTTCTTTGACGGAGGAGGACCTAGCTCCTGCCTTTTATGAATCGGGAGCCGGGAAAAACAAAAAGCACAAGGCGTCCGGCGCTCTTTCCTACAGAAAATGCCGAGA
The DNA here is from genome assembly GCA_026929855.1 of Poa annua. Taxonomy (NCBI): domain Eukaryota; kingdom Viridiplantae; phylum Streptophyta; class Magnoliopsida; order Poales; family Poaceae; genus Poa; species Poa annua. Next base: position 35,515,336 of record CM049433.1, read on the forward strand.
GGAGGAAAATGACGGCCACGCCGACTTACGGGCCGGTCTCCGTCGACGAAGACGAGAACATGGGGATTAGAATCCCCAGAAGCAGTAAGTGCCTTGATAGTTTGGTTGTCGGTTAACTTATTGCCGAATTCATCTGAATAATCTTTTATCTTTGATTATTGTCAGGACCCGGACTACTTTCTCCAAATTGCCGGCCAAGTCGTTGGCAGCCAAGGGGAATAGACCCGCGACTCCTTCTCCCGCCGCAGTGCCGCCAACTCCCCAGCCCCGGACAGGCGGCTTTGCTCGACCTTTTATTCTGTTGTGTAGATAGCGCCGACAAGTGTGTCTAGCACCGCAGCTACGTTAAGGATAGGCGTCAAAATATGATGCCGTCTTTTTTATCCGTCCGCTGTGGTGTTGTCCTCCAATCGAAACCTAGTTTCTGTGTCGTAGTACGCGCTTCTTCCGGGGACTAATCCCGCGGATGGCGTTTGTCGGTGTTGGCGCCGGCTTTTCTGTGGCACTGAAAAGGTTTTTAGTAGTCTTGAAAGACAATTTCTCCTGTTCCAACTGGACTTTCTTGGCGAAGACCGCAAGTTCATCCTCCTTCTTGCGCAGGTAATCCGAGTGCAGGAGCATGCTCTGACAGAGCCGCTCCATCTTATCAAGTGGTGTATCTTTTGTTAACGGCATGGCCAGCAACTCGTGAGCCTCCTCGATTCCTTCTAGCATAGTCGCTTGCTTCTTGCTGCAATCACCTTTTTCGAGGACATACTTCTTTGGGCGTGCTTTGTCGGAACCTTCAGCGAGTTTGTCGCCTTTGGTATTGCCAGCATCTCCTGCCGCCTTAGCGCGTGCCTCCACGTCGTCTGCTGTCTCAGTCTCGCCGACAATAACCATGAGAGCCTGCTTAGTAGGCTGAAGGCGCCGGATGAGCACTACTGAAAAAGCCTTTGATTCTTTCTTCAAAGAGACTGACAGAGTCATCGGAGTCAGAGTTTACGTTGACTTGAACAGTAGATCTGGATCCGGCATCCGACATCGTATCATCCTGAAGTGTAGAGAGAATTGATTCGGGATCGTTGCTTTTCGGCTATGAGTCGGATCCCATGCCGGCAACTCCGATGAAGTGGAAATCAGACTCATCCAACTCCTGAGAGAAGGCGGATTCAGATCCATCCTGACGGTCGACTGCTTGGTCGAAGGGTTGGTGGGTGGGCGTGTAGAAACGCGCTAACCCATATGCCTCCGGCGTATACTCGATGAAGACGTCGATGTCGCCAATCGGCACGATTGCGCATCCGATGAGGTAGTCGTCTGCCGGGATCCAGGTCTTGTAAGTGTTGACGTAGCTGGAGTTGCCGTAGCACGTGACGCGGCCAACAGCGAACTGTTCGCTGATGCCGCCAAGTGTTCCCGCCTGGAACGTGACGCCAGAAACCTTATGCCCCACGGTGGGCGCCAATTGTCGTGCTATCGGCATTGTTGATAGGAGACGGGGGTCCTCTAGCCTATGAATGGATGTGTGATAGAAGGCTGGAGTCGTCAAGGACAGGATTGAACACGGCGAGTTTACCCAGCTTCGGATCTCACGACGGTGGCAAGATCCTACGTGCTGCTATAATTCACTATAAGGCAATAGCCGTGAACAGGTTACAATGGTGAGATTGATCGTATTGGACTTAGCCCTAAAGGCTCCCGTGGTCCGGCTTATATAGGCGGCCAGACCCCGGGTTACAAGGTAAGTACGTGTCCGGCGAGTAAACAGAGTCCTAGACCTAGCCGACTTAGTTGTCGCCTTCTGTCTTGGGCTTGGTGGCTTGATGGGTTTCTGTCTTCCGCCTTACTTGGACCGTCTGCCTACTTCCTTATACGTTAGCTAGATGGACCGCCCGGTAGGCATCACCCTTTACCACCCTTGGGACACCCTGGACTAGCCGGATTGATCCATGTCAGAAATACCCCTAGTTGGTACATCTCCAACACGCGCGTCGGGGATTGATGTGTTCTTTTTGCCACACGTGAATGGAACGAATATCTAGCTGAATGGTTCCGCACACTTGTAAGACGAAGCTGAACGAATCGATTCGGTAAACTAGTAAAGTCTCAATGCGAACGGATGATGTTTCGCTTCCTGCCTGACCGTTCAGTTCACCTCTGTGCTTATATATGGGAGGTTGCTCCTCTCAGTTAGACACACCCCGACACAGCCACAACTATCATGCGCCTATCTCCTGGTTCTCGAGCACTGCTCCACTGATCAAGTCTTCCCCATTCTGTTCTGCGGTGACGGCACAGTAGGCCTACGGAACCCCATTTTCTCGCGATCCTGTATGGGAAAGAGGCGGTAAAGTTTTTGGGAAGCGTCATCACGCGTCTACTGGTTTCTTCTCCAACACGAACACCGAAGACTACTTCCCCGACGACGACTTCTTCCTCGACGTCGATGACCTCTTCGACAACATGTCTTCATTAGCCAACGCGAACGGGTCTTCTTCCACTACTCTGTATGTGATCTTTCTCTGCCTTTTCGAGATCATGTTTTGGACTTTGTTTTTAGGGAGATGTTTATAGTTGCTTTATGCATACTCTCATGCATGACTAGTTTAATCTCTATTTTTGTAGCCATGTTTTATCTAGTGGATTAAATCACGTGGAAAATTGCTCGTATATTCAATAGGAAGAGAGAGGCTCTTGTTTCTGAACTCTTTAGCACATCAAGTGAAATAAGCATGCATGTAAGCAAAGCGGCTCTCTACCGCGTAACTGTGGCGACGGTTGACGTGTCCACGATTGACGCGGGGCCAGACGTGACGATCATGATTGACACGCGTCCAAGTGTGATGCCCATATAAATGCTATTTTACATACAATTGCTTTGCTACCAACATTATGTTGATTTTGAGTGTTCCTATGTCCACCACACTTTAAATAGAGAGTGCATAAGTGAAACCATGAACCGAGTCCAACTTTTATTATAAGAAAACATTTTCCAACACTTTGGCATCACTTTTTATTTTCAGCTATTAAAAAAATACAAAATATAAAATATTTTTACTTATTGCATTTACAAACCAAAACACAAAAACATCATTCACTATCGTTTTTTATACTTGCCTTGTATAGTTTACTTTTATTATTGTTTTTACTTTTGTTACATTTTTACAAGGTGGAGTTGAGAGCATAATACAAAATATTTATTTTATAGGTTGCTTGAAAAAGGAGGGAGAAATATATCTTTCCACGCAAATCCCTGAGGCTTTTACGGGATTGGTGGGGATAATCCTCTAATGGATTGGGTGAAACCCCAAACTTCACCCAATCCCCTAGGAGATTGGGGATCCAATCCACTAGGTAGGGGTAGTGTATTGAATCCCCTATGGGATTGACAAAAAATGAACTAGAGTTTGGTGATTTGTAGGGAAATGTGGGGATAAAACCTGTCCCATTTACTAGAAACAAAGATATTTTAGGGTATGTGGGAATTTTGAAGTTTGACCGGGATAATCCCCACCGATCTCCCGAAAAACTATGCCTGAGGCTCTGTTTGTGTTCAGAGCGGGCGACGCGCAGCGGCGGCGGGGAGAGGAGAAGGTACAGAGGGACAGAGAGAGTGGGACGGAGGAAGAGCATCTCTCCGCCGCCATCGTGGATCCAACCGCCAACCAACTCCGCATCTTGGACGCGTCGTCGCCGTTCTTGGCTACACACCGGCGCACCCCTCCGGTATGCTCTCCTCTCCCTCCCTCCCTCTCTCTCTCTGTGGCTGCGTGAGATGAGCGCCGTGCACCGAGCAGCAGATCGAGTCGCCTAGTTTGTCTGCTATCGAGTCACCCGAGCAGCAGATCCATGTGTGTATGAGCTCGTGACACGGCCGGCCATGGGGTAGCTGTCTGGAACGGGAGGATGCAGTGCACTAGAATGCGACAGTAGCTTAGAAATCCAGCTAATATAGCAGCTCTTCTGAATCGATTGTCCCTTGATACTTGATATATGTATTTACATGTACTGAATGACTCCATCGATGGTTTTATTTATCGGATGTTATAACTGTTGCTTCGCTTATCATTCTGGGCTGAACACTAGAATTGATATTTGTACATGCAATCTAGTATAGATGCTTGTGTCGATCTGGCCGGAGTCGATGAGCTTGAGATGAGCTTGAGCACTGCCATAAAATAAATCAAGTGTATGTGTGCGTGCTTGTTAAGTCTCTCACTTGTGTATGCTAGTGTCCATGTTAATTCTCTTTCTTCCAAATGTGCAGGAAATAACTACTTAACCCTGTTTTCGATCTGGCCTTCTCTCCGGTGAGCTTTCTTCTATGTGATTGCTATGTTCTTTAACAAAACTGATTGCTGTGTTTAGTCTAGTGGCAGCCACCTTATCTTAGCAAAACTGATTGCTATGTTTCTGATTTGACATGCTATTTTTAACAGAGACCCGCCCCATTGACATATTCATTCGTGGATGAGCCCCCACCCTCTTGGGATCCAGTGATAACACCAAAATTTGGTATGTATCTGCTAACAAATGCATAAATTGACGTATTGCATCCATTAGATTTGCATCTTATTGATTGTTTGCTGCATTATTTTCATTAGTGCTGAAATGAGCTCGAGGAGCCTAGAGCGTGTTAGGAAAAGAAATAATGAAGACGAAGAGATTATGTTTATCATTTTGCCTGCATTGTACTTGTATTTAATCCAAGAAAGAGACAGAAACGTCACTTGTACTTTTTATACGGCAAGGAGCATGTCAGGGAGCTGCTTGGTGGACACCTCAGAAATTGTCTTACTGCATTTAGGATGGAGCCACACATTTTCATGTGGTTGGCTTCATACCTTAGGAGTGAAGGTTTAATTTCAGATTCAAGAATCAAGGTTGAAGAGAAGCTAGCATTCTTTCTCTTTATGTTGTCACACAATGTTTCTTATGAAGATCTACAGTTAGAGTTCCACCATAGTGGACAGATCTTTAGCAAATATATCAATCAATTCTTCGACATCATTCTCTAACTTCTGTCGTGGTATCGCCCTAAATTGCTTCCACTTGATACCTTCAGACCTTATGTTTTGCTTGCCCTTCTCTAACTTCTCTAACATATTTGCATGCTTACAGGCCATCGTCAGGCTTTGTGCTATTGAAGATTGGAAGGAAGAAAAGAAGCAATTTTACAAAGAGTCTTGTCTGGTTGTAATAGAAAAAATGTTAAATTAATGTTGACTACAGTTGTTAATTTATTTTGGTTGTAACCGAAGTGATATTCGAATGCTGGAACTATTGCATGTTGATTCTTGAGACTGTCGTGTTCATGTCTAGCAGTAAAAATTGAATCTTTTATAATGCATGTTGATTCTTGAGAGTGTCATGTGTGTGCACCAATCCCTGCCTACCGTTTGTTTTGTGGGGATTGGGAATTGGGGTTTGGGGTTTGGGGATGGGGATTTTTGTGGGGATTGGGTGTGGGAAGGGGTTTTCCAAATCCCCTAGGGATAAACCCCACCAAACCCCAAAAAAACACTAGAAACAAACATAGCCTGAGAGTTCAATTTAAACACTCGAGTCACCCCCGTGAGTAAAATACCCGTGCTAGTACAATCTACGCTTTAAGTCCCAACATATCACCACCAGATGTGTTCTTAGGTTTAATCAAATCTTGGCTAATAACCATTTTTTTTTGTGTGTCATTCTTGCGCAGGTGCCGTGTTAATCTTTTATGTATTGTTTCAATTTTATCAGTCGCCGAAGGGACTCTCAACTAATAACCTTGGTATCCCAAATCAGAGGATGTCTAAAATGAGATGGTGGAATATGTGGGATAGTACAAATTAGGTGGGACCATCCAATTCGTCCTCCCACTTTCCTACTTTTACATCCTTGCCAAATCACGCCGATTAATTGATCACTTCATTTTTAAATAAGGGATGGCTTCACTTTATTAATCGGGTAGCTCGTGTTCATTCATATGGATTGACGCACCCCGGCTGAGCATGCATGATACACGTGGTGCCGTGGTGGTCTTCTACCGACCATTCATGGTTGGTTGCACCGCATGGTCCAGATCGATCGACCATATAGTATCGAGTGGTTATAGATTAGCTGTTCTAAAAAAGGCGTCTGATTAGATTAGATTATGTGGTAAATAAATGGCAATAATCCCTAAAAAAGGCGTCTGAGTCGCTTTCACCATTGTGGATACTGAACGTGGAGACCTTCCACTCCGCATCCTCTCTTGTTGCAATACTTGTCCACACGTACGTCTGCCATATTGCAACCTTGCAAATATTCTTCATCACGTCGTGTTAAGGTTAAAGCATGTATGGACTCTTAGCAAAATGCTATGCATAACACGTGTCAAGGTTATACTGTGCAAAAATTCTTCCTCACACGTGGTGCTATCCCGTAGGTCAAATTTTGGGAAGTGCATATGACAGACGCCTGAGAAATCCGATTGTGTGTCTTGTTAAAGACCGAGGGATGGCTTGCAATTTTCATTTCTTGTGAGGCCCTTCATGTAATTATGTTTTCACCATCGATGAAGTAATGTAGTTTGCATATCTTCATGGACTTTCCCCTTTTTAAAAAAGAACTTGTTGTAGATACGTATACACATATTATTTTCTTTTAAAATTCATCGATGCACTTAATGTTTCATCGTGAATAGTAAAACCCAATACTTTGTACATGAAACCCTTGTAGACACATGAAAACCGACCAAAAAATCCAATATCACACCATAATTTTCACTGCAATTCTGGTGGTGAGTTTACATATGATTTGGTAGATTTTACACAAATAGCAAAACCATAGCCGATTGATCTACAATGAATAATAGTTGGTGATGTAGAAGAGTGAACATGGAAGAGGAGTGAAGTTTTCTTGCGAGTTGCTTCTTAGTGTCTAACAAAAGATTATGTTTTGAATAGGAAGGACCATTCAAATGCCTTGTTGTAGACAAGAGTACACCTAGTTTTTCTTCTTCTAAAAATCACACGTGCACTTTTTGTTTCATCATGAATAGTAACAACCAATAGTTTGTACCGGTATTGTTTTATCTCTTCTATAATGTTTCTATCTTCAAAAGTCTTGGTAGAGTGAAAACTATTGTTTGGATTGTTATAAGAGCGTGATTGTACATCCAACTTGACATGGACCCTGAGATATCTTATATTATTATGAATTCCTTTTCATCAAGAGTCAATGTTCTTGTCCACTACAAGGTGTCCATGAAGACTTAATGTTGTCGAGTTGTGATCCAAATTCAGTTGAAAACTATGAAGGTAAGAGGTTAAGCACACGGCACGGATCAATATCGATCTACGTGAAATCTGATTTACTTACCTCCTGATATATTATTACTGCAAAATTCCCGACTTTTTTATCTCCCCGATCATAGTGAAGTTTTCCACGACCGTAGTTATTTTTGAAGACTTTTTCCACGTTAAAATTCTTATATCCATGTGTTGTATTTCTTGTTCATCTTATTGACTATTGTCTATAACACTTAACTAATCTTAAACCTCCACGACTTTGATGTGGATGTATGCAGTATGCGTGATCATTCGGTACAACATTAACGGAGGGTTGCTGATACAGAAATTTGCAGGGACCTAAATATAAACCAAACAGCGGCGCTAGCGTCGGCGAAGAGCCGCACCACCACAAAACCTCGCGACTCCCCCAAACTCACAAGCAAACCAACTTTCCATAAAACAGCAGGAAAAAAAAACCAAACCGAGACAGAGGAAGGACCGAGACAGAGAACCAGTCTAGGGTTCCGCATCGGCCATGGCGTCCAACTCCCCGCGTCGCTCCGGCGACTTCTCACCGTCCTCTCCCCTCCTCCCCTCCCCAACCTCCCCCACCTCACCGACCTCCCGCGCGACGGCCAACGGCAGCGGGCGGCTGCCGAGCCTCCGCGGCGCGGCGCGGTTCCTACGCCGCTCGGGCAGCCGCCGCCTCATGCGCGAGCCGTCGGTGGCGGTGCGGGAGAATGCGGCGGAGCACCTCGAGGAGCGCCAGACCGACTGGGCCTACTCCAAGCCCGTCGTCGTGCTCGACGTGCTCTGGAACCTCGCCTTCGTCGCCGTTGCCGCCGCCGTCCTCGCCGCCTCCCTCACCGAGAGCCCCGCCGTCCCTCTCCGCTTCTGGATCGCGGGATACGTGCTCCAGTGCCTCCTTCACGTCCTCTGCGTCGTCGTCGAGTACAGGCGCCGCAGCCGGGAGGCCCGTACTGGTGTGGCCGGGGTCGGGGTGCAGCAAGATGATGCTGGAGATGGGGATGTCAAGATCAGGTGAGAAGTTTCCTCAGATTTATCCAAATACTTCGTGAAATTTTGGTAGACAAGTTATAATGTAACTATCTTATATACTGCGCCTTTAATCGAAACATTTTTTCTGTGTGCTTTTGGAGTTACTATTGCTAATGTTAGTGGTGGACTTAATTTATTGCTATAATGATTCATATTTTCCCATCAAATGTCAGTCAGTTCTTCATAACGCAAACTAAGCCTAGTTTTATACACTTTTGGAATGTTTAGAGCGAGATTTCTGTGTGTCCCGTTGACATTTTCCCAAACTAGACAGTGAATCAGTGGACATGAATGGGAGATAGGTTAATTGTCAATTGAATGGGCTTCAAGGTTTTCTGTTTTCTGCTCATCAGGGTGGTGGACCTGGTGGGTGGCAATTCATTATTTCATAAAGTTTTGGGGTATTGTATTTGTGTGGTTGTTCGCTGGTTAGAAAACTTCACATGTGGTGAAGTCAAAGACTGTGCTGGTGCATTATTGTAAATATTGTGGAGTCTGGAGGTCATTTATGATAGCGTAGGTGATTTAGGAAAATGGCTTACTACTGTGGTGTTCTGTGGTATAAGCACAGTTCAGTAACCAGGTCACTTATCTTTCAAGCCTTATTGTTCTTATATGACTGATTCTATTGAATGAGATCCTATGCTGAACTATAGATGTGTGATCTGTCTACTATTTGATCTGTCAAGGCTCAGCTGCTTGCTGTTGACACTTGATTGCAATCTAATCACTACAAGCGATTGATTGGAAATATCATCCATGATGACACACTTAAATAGGCAGTCTAGTCTGAGTAGGTTGTTTGAGATTGTTAAATATGCAATTATGGTTAAACCATGGAAATGGTTTTGTTGAAAAATCCAGTAATAAATGCTAAAATGTGTATGGTTTCCACTTTTAATATTAATGAATTCATGTAGCTGATACATTTCCCCCCTGTTCTTCACATGATCATTTGTTCATTTCTCCTAATTCTGCACTGTGATCTAGTTGCTTAAATGCTTAAATTTAATTGATTTTACCAGCTTGCCCATAATATTTGTACTTTGTTCAGTATTGTCAAGCACTTGGAGTCTGGAAACACGATGTTTTCCTTCATATGGTGGATCATTGGGTTCTATTGGGTATCTGCAGGTGGTCAAGCTTTATCACAAGATGCTCCTCAACTTTACTGGTATGCCTCTCAAGCATTGGCATGCAAATGATGCTAAGCTTATTATTTGTGACTTTTATCTAATATATAGCTTTCTCCTTGCAGGCTCTCCATTGTTTTTCTGGCATTTGATGTTTTCTTTGTGGTTTTCTGTGTTGCCCTGGCTTGTGTGATTGGCATTGCTGTCTGTTGCTGCCTACCTTGCATTATTGCCATCTTATATGCTGTAGCTGATCAGGTATGCCGGTTGTGCTGGAGAAATATTATTTTTAGAAATTTATGCAATAAGATTTGCTTGAGTGTTTGGACTAATGAGCACTTTGTCTTCTAGATGTATTTCTTTCAAATGCAGTGACTAATGATCTGTTTAGATGATAAAGATAGCCAGACATACAGTATTAAGTATCTCGACTGTGTGTTTTCCTTCAGTTGATTGACCTGTATCATAATTCATAAGAAAACTAGAACTTTTTCCATAGTCGTATAGCGAATCTTAAGTGGAAGCACTGCTCGTTTTTAGTATGTTACATATGCACCGACCAACGTTGTTTTCAACCCTCTTCCATGGTATATTTATTCGTCTATTATATTACCCCAAACCCAACCCAGTTTTAATAAATGATCCATAAAAGCCTGGGGAGGAGGGAGGATTTAACTGGGTATCCAGTTTTACAAAATAGGTGAGGAAAGCAGACTATATCTCCTACTGAAGCTGTTGCTTGTTTTACCTTAAGCAGGAAGGAGCATCTGAGGACGACATTAATAACCTATCCAAATACAAATTTCGGACAATGGGTGAGGCAGACAAGCTGGTTGCTGGGATTGCAGCACCTGTGGGTGGAGTAATGACTGAGTGTGGCACCAACCCTCCTGTCGAGCACATTCTTTCAGCCGAGGATGCAGTAAGTTCTTAAAAGATCAGAAATTTTAACGATATAATTTTATTATTATTCTTCCAAGCTATCAGTGGTCAAGTTGACGTAAAATTAAATTGGAATGTAGTGCAAAATCCTTTTTAGAAATTCACTCTGGATTTTTGGTCAACTAATCATGTATTCTCTCTAGATCGATCATGTATTCTCTCTAGATTGATCATGTACTCACTCTAGTTGCTACAGAGTAACTTTGCTTCTCAAAGTTGCTATTTGTGAAAATATTTTCATATTATTTACTCATTGCATCTTATGCAACATCTTCGATTTCAAGTTAATACCGTTTGACTGCAGACATCAGTCTTGGCCGTTGGTGAAATTGTACACTCCATGTGATTTGTATTGCTAGCATATTTATACAAGTCCCCAGACTTGATTGTTTACTAGCGTATTCATCAGATGCCAGGATACCACAAAGTCCAGTTCTAGTATTTATTGTGGGTGATCAAATCTGCCTATCCCCAAAATGTCATCCAAATAGGTTTTAAATTACCTTTACACTTGCAAATGCAGGAGTGCTGTATCTGCCTATGCCCATACGAAGATGGTGTCGAGCTGCGAGAACTTCCCTGCAACCATCATTTCCACTGCACCTGCATTGAAAAGTGGCTTCACATAAACGCTACATGTCCACTGTGCAAGTTTAACATCATCAAGAGCAACCTTGATAGCGAAGAGGTGTAGGCAGCACAAGTGAGAATGCCTCTTAGTACATTCCTGCTGAGTTCATCAGTTGTACTGCATACCGGTTGTGTGTGGTTACACAACCATTTTACTCGTTGAATTACAAAGGTATAGGTGGTCCACAGATGGTCCCTGAAGTGCTTTTCTTGCAGCGGTACTAGTAAGGCAAAGTGTGTGATGTACATTCTTTTCTCGACTTGATCAGTTTGCTTTTACTGTTTCTCATGGTTCTTTGTGTAGCTGTTTAAACCTGTGAAAAGTAGTGATTTGTGCAAATGTTCAATGGATTGGGGCTTAGTTACATGTACATACATGGTCTGTTTCTAAAGATACAGTGTTTTGAATTATTTCCAGAAATATTTGCAGATTGTGTTGTGTTGGGTGTACCAGTACTGGCATTTTATCAGCTTCTTAAGCTATCTGATGTCTGTTTGAAATGTAAAGGGTTTTTTACAACTTAATTCTACCATGTGAAACCAGAATTCAAGTTGTGGTATCTAGGGATTGGACGTTCTTTAGTGGCGCTTATCCAAGTAACCTTGCGTTCAGATGGATACTAACAGAACACAAGTGTCCTTTTTATTTCCCGATAACATTTGTCAGTGTGCATCAACCTACCGAATTTATGAATTGATGGACAGCATTGAGCAGATAAACTAGCAGTATATTGGTAATGATAACATTTGTCAGTGTGCATCAACCTACCGAATTTATGAATTGATGGACAGCATTGAGCAGATAAACTAGCAGTATATTGGTAATCTGAATACCCGACAGATTTTTTTTTTAAGGAAAAGTTATCTATTTTCTCAATCACATGAGCATTTGCTTTATTTATCAGTGCAGTAATAATACATACGTGCAGCTCTGGTTGTGTAAATACAGCACTGTTCCGTTTACAGTAGGAGATCATTTACAGGCTTGCCACAGGCATGATGTAGAAGGTGGCTCGAGATGTGTAGCAGAGCTTCTTGCTGTCCTTCAGCCGAAACTCAATTGTAGTAACCACGACAGATCTGCCCTTCCTCAGTATCTGCCCTTCCACTTCTACTTCAGACTGCAGAAACATAGACAAGGATGAAGGAACACCTTAGTAAAACATGTGCAGGATTGAAAATTCTGAAAATGAGAGAGAGTTCCAATGTGTAGATTTCGATTCCTGATAGCTTGTTGTTTGAGCAACTATGCGACGGGCAAGTGAACTGTGCAATGGGTGCTTGAAAAATGCACATTCACTCACTGAGTGGATCATGCTGTCGTCCAGCCCAGTTGAACACAATGAGCCTACATGGTGTGCTGATTGTAACTTGGTAAAAATATGCAAAACACTTCTCTCACGTCTTGCACAATCCCAACTTTGGTGTTTTCTGTACGCTATGAATGAATTCACTATTTGTGAAATATGGTCTGCAAGAAAACACAAGCTTCCACACTACTTTTTCCTCGAATTGTATATAAAGGTTTAAGAAGCCAAAAAGGCTCATATTCAAACGAGAATGACATATCTTTTTGATTGTTTGCAGATGAAAGTCCTCTGAGAGCTATGATGAAATACCTATAGCTGTTATTCTTTAGAAGATTTTTTCAGTTGTTAGAAAATCATTGGTTATTTGCCAGCCAGCAATGCATGAAAATAGTTTCATAGTAAAGATCCAAAAATGATCCAGATATAAACATCGCTGATGGTTGAACATTATAAAAGGGAACCCAGACCTGTTTGACTATAAATCGATTGAAGAAGAAACTATGATGTAGCTAAACAACATAAGGGACATATATACAAGGGCATCTTCATGAGGAAGCATCATCACTAGTTTCGCTCAAACATTTCATGAAACAAGATGACTTTGTGTATATTTGGTATCACCTTTTGTGCTCATAAGTGTACGTTTTTCATTTTTGTATCTCCGATGCAAGTTCACTAAGTGCAGGATAAATAGTTGAATTTCTATTTCAGAACAAACCTTGCCACACAAACTATAATTCCACGATGCTAGCTTTTAGTCATGCCATTACACTAGTTCTAATATTATGCAGATGTTCAGATCCCATAACTGCACTAAGCTAGATTTTTGTCATGCCATTAGCCCATTCATGCCAGAGTTGCACTTATGCAGAATTCTGTGGCATTTTTGCGTTGGAACTTTTACTTTTCCGAGGGAGTGAAATCTCTAAATCAAACTGTTCCGATTTTTCTTCGAAAAGGAGGTTCTCACCCAACGACATGCCGACACCCAGGGTGTACAGTGCCTGTGCAATCAAACACCCTTGTCAGTTCCACCGTGACATCCAGTTTTCCGACCTCCATATGTTTGATCACTTACCTTGCTAGTTGCTCTAAACGTACTATCAAAGACACATGTAATTTAGGGCCTCTTTGGATTGTAGGATTTTCAAAGGAATTCCATAGGATTCCAATCCTTAGGATTCTTTCCTATGGATTGCCTTTGGTTTAAAGGAATGACACCTCCAAAATTCCTATGGATTGCATTCCTACACCCCAATTCCATAGGAATTTCAACATCCACTCTAATCTCTTTTTTACACTCATTCGCGTAGGATCGAGGCATTTTTCCTGTGTTTTTCCTGTGTATCATCCAAATGACCATTCCTATAGTTTTCCTCTGTTTTGCAATCCTCTGTTTTACACCTGCAATCCTATCAAATTCCTGTGTTTTTCCAATTCCTCTGTTTTCTAATCCTGTGATCCAAAGAAGCCCTACAGTTTATAAGTTCACATGTACTGGTTGTACGTTTAGCAAATACTTCTTAGAATGGTCTAGCATTTCATTCCTGAAAGGATATACTCCCTCTGTTCCACAATATAAAATATTGTCTAATTGTCTAGATTCATAGTAAAATAAGTGCACATGTACATTAAAATATGTCTAGGCATATGAGAGTGGAAAATGGTAAAAACATCATATATAAGAACGGAGGAAGTAAGAACCAGTACTTTAGCTATAATCTTCACTTTACATATCGTTAGAGGTTTTCAAGATCAATCGGTAACAAAATAACCATAATCCCGAGTCACAAATTGCTCATTGATAGTAACCAGTCCCCAAATTCCGAAACTAGAAGCAACGAATTAGTGTCAGAAATTGAGGAAGAGATATAGATCTCACATCAAGGCGGGCGGCTGAGAGGTAGGCTGTACTGAGCTCGCCGAGGAACATCTCCTTGTCTCCTGACGCGGCGCGCGCGCACGCCATCCCGACGGCCTCCGCGACGGCCGCGACCGCGCCGCCGTGGAGCGTGTTGTAAGCGTTCTGCTCAGCCGAACTACTAGTCAGAGCAGCATCACTAGGTACAGTTTTCTAAAGGAGACGCCAACCGGCGGCGGGTAATGGTGCTCACGGTTGCGGCGGAGGAGACGGAGAGGGTGCAGGAGACGCGCGGCGCCGGGGAGGAGGAGACGGTGGCGGAGGACAGGAGCGCGCGGACGAGGGCGGAGTAGGCATCGGGGCGCTCCGCTGACGCCGGGAGCGTCGCGTCCACTCCCAGGGCTCGGAGGAACCACAGCGTCCACTCGCCGGACTCCTCTGGCGAAGGCTTGCGCCGCTCCTCCGGCGGCGGCGCCATTTTCGGTTGCTGCTCCGGGTCCCGGCGTGGTGTTAGGCTAGTGTTGCGGTGGACTTGTGAATCGTCGGGTACCATCAGTTGTTACACAATTGATGGGACGAAACGAAAGCAATACTTCTCCGTGGAATTGAGTGATCAAAAATAGATATTTTTTCGCGAGTGAATAAAAAAAAGATGTTTCACGGACGTGCCATCAAAATTAAACAAGATAATAGGAGTAATATGAGCCTGCATGAGTGTGTTCCATCTATCAAAAGCAAAATCAACATACTGCATGAGTGTGTTCCATCTATCAAAAGGCACATGCCAGAAATTTGCATCGTTGGTTGCCAGATTTTGGTGGAGTGGCGACCTAGATAAGAGGTCAATGCATTGGCTCTCTTGGGACAAGATGTCCGTACCAAAAGGAAGAGGAGGAATGGGCTTCCGTGATTTCCAACTCTTCAACTTGGCCCTGTTAGGAAAGCAAGGGTGGAGATTATTGGCCGCCCCTGATTCTTTGTGTGCCCAAGTCTTGCGTAGCAGGTACTTCCATGATAAAGATTTCATGGTGGCCACTGTGCCCAGGACGGCCTCACGCACTTGGCGATCGATCATTGCAGGCAGGGAGGCGCTGCAAACTGGAATCATAAAGAGAATTGGATCAGGTAGCTCGGTTTCGATTTGGAATGATAATTGGATGCCGGGTGCACATCATATGAGACCTCTTGGGAGGAAAGAAGAGAGCACAGCGGAAGTCGTAAGTGAATTGATAAACCCCGAGACCCACACGTGGGATGAGGAAGCCTTGGCGGCGAACCTGTTTCCCATCGACGTGGAAATTGTTCGGCAAATTCCATTGAGGAGTATAGGAGGGGATGATTGGACAGCGTGGGATTTGGAGAAGTCCGGAGTTTATTCGGTGCGTTCGGCGTATCGAGCTCTAGTGACTAAACGTATAAGTGGTGATGATGCTGAGACATCAGAAGGTAATTCAGAGGTTTGGAGGAAACTGTGGAGGCTTAACGTGATTCCCAGGGTGCGCACTTTTTGGTGGAGAGTTCTACGAGGCATAGTGCCAGATTACTCGACTCTCACTCAGCGGCATGTCAAAGAAATTGCAACCTGTGGAATTTGTAAAGCAGCTCCGGAGACGCTGATGCATGCACTCTTTGAGTGCGCCCACGCGCGCCAATTTTTGGCTGCGGCAATGGATGTGTTCTCTCTACAACTGCCCCGGCTCCATCCCGCAACATGGGCGAGGGACATTTTATGTGAGAATTGGTTCTCACCTAGCGATCAAGCCAAGATGATCTCCGTTTTGGCTGCGGTATGGGAATCCCGTAACAAACTGGTGCATGGCTCTGAGGGGTATGATCCAGCAAAGTGCGTGGAAGCTATATCTCAAGATTTACTGGAGATTGTTGTGCCGAAGAAGACGGTGCCCATGGAGGCACGGAAGAATGTTGTCAAGTGGCGACCACCGGAGGGTCCTGTGTTAAAGATTAACTCAGATGGTGCTATTTGTGCTGAGCACAGGAGAGCTGGTAGTGGTGGCGTCGCGAGAGACGCGGCGGGTTTCCGAGGAGCCTGGGCAAAGGTTTATCCCGGAGTACAGGACCCGTTTATTGCCGAGACTTTGGCTGTTCGCGACGCGTTTCTGTTTGCGCGGGCGCGAGGTTATCGGGAAGTGGTGTTTGAGACTGACTGTCAGCAGCTTGTCCGGTGCTGGGAGGCTCGAGATCATGAAAGGACAGTGATCGCGCCACTTCTGGATGAAATACACTCTCTAAGTTTAGTGTTTCAGGGTTTCTCTTTGGTTTTCCTAGGTAGAGATGGTAATCAAGTAGCGCATGTCTGTGCCAAGTTGGCTAGTGCTAATAATGTCACATATGAGTGGGATGGAATATGCCCAGAGTTTTTAGTTGCCAGTGTGAGTGCTGATTGTAAGCAAGATATTGTGATTTAATAAAGGTTGTGGTTTGTCGTCAAAAAAATAGGAGTAATATCAGAAGCTCACTTCACCATATATAATGCCTTTTGTTTTTCTGGTGCAGGTAAACCGAGTTGATTATAAGCTGATGAAACATGCTGAGGATATTGTGCAGTTTGTCGATGCCTAAACAAGAGTGCACGCCAATATGATGAGAGTATGAGACTGGTGTTCATGTTTGTTATAGCATCGAGAGAATAGCCAAAATACCAGTACTCAAAATCTCGAAAGTGTCAAAATACCACTAGCAAAAACCAAAGTGTCAAAATACCACTCAAATTTGGCTTTTTCATGCCGAAATATCACTATGTCAAAAACACTCAGTTAGTCTGATTTTCGTGGCTTGCCAAAACTGGCCATGTCTTCATCTAAAAAAAGAAAATAAACACATGTTCATCGCTTCCCTGCAGCTCTCTCCTCACAGAGTAACAATGACGGCGTCGGCGCGTGACTGCTCCATGCCTCACCACCCCGACAACTAACCCCCCGCAGCGCCTCCACTCCCTCGCTCCCTGATGCTCCTACCGCTAGCCCCTCGAGCGCCTCCCTTCCCCATGCCCCGCCGCTTCTAGCCCTGGTCGGGCTGCTCCCCGATCCCCGCAACACGACTGGCCACCGCTGCTCTTTCCCACTGGTGTAGCAGCTTCGTACTTGCTTGCCTGATTCCTGCCAGCTTCCTCCATCCTCCTGCTCGCCCCGTCCCACAGGCCACAACATAGCCTGCCCCTGCTTCTCGACCGATCTATGCTCTGCCCACTTTCTTGAAAGAAGTTAGTCCCAGTTAGTCACTAGTGGTATTTTGGCATGAAAAAACAAAACAGAGTGGCATTTTGGCACTTTGGTTTTTAGTAGTGGTATTTTGGCACTTTCCGTTTTGAGTAGTGGTATTTTGGCTATTCTCTCGCTAACATTGTTTGACACTCATTTCTTTTCTACATCTATGTGCATGCCCTTGATTTGATATCAGCTTGTGCGATTTTAGCACGCCCCCTACTTACTCCTAAAAGGTATAAGGAAATTTCGGCGTTGAGAAATGATTTGACCAAGTGCCTGTCATTAATCTATAAAGGGAAAAGATGCTTACCCAGATAAAATCCATGCTTTAGATCCCTCAAATTCCACCCAATCTTCTCCACGGTCGATGGAAAAAAGCAGTAAAACAATCGGCGTTGCATACTGTGCCGCGACAGGAGTAATTCTAACGGAGGCGGACGCGGAGTGGGCTCCGCGAACCGGGGGAGGGGGCGGCTCGGGGGCGGAGGATGACATAAGTTAGGAGGGCACGACAACGGGGGAACGGAGGGTGCGGTGTGGGAACTGTTCCAGACTCGGGGAAGGGGAATGCTCTGGGTGAGTGAGAGATGGCTGGTCCGGCCCCACCCTTCACCACATAACGCTCAAGGGACCCGTCCCAACGCGGTCCCACCTGTCAGCATATACCGGTCAAGGCCTTCAACCTAACGGCATCCCTCCATTCGAGCGTCTGCGAGAGTTTCAAACTAGAGCGAGGGTAAAAGTGTAGAAAAATTTATCACCTGGGGAAAAGTGAGTACAACTAACGAACAATGGACAAAAAAATAGAAATCCCTTCACCAAATTGATTGTTTCTAAACCTTGATGATGATGAAGAGAATCAGCTAAATCTCGCCATTCTTTTGGCTGCGTAGGCGGAGCTGGATGCCACTCCCAAATGAGGAGGGTTGAGAACTCGATGGTTGGCCAACAATAACCGGTTTAAGACAACAGGGCATGTGCTGCTTTTTAATTATTATTTTCTGCAGACCCCGACAAACAATGATCAAGAATTTTGCCGACGCTTTAGGAAGCATAGGAAAATTTTCGTGGACATTCTGTTCGAGACTACAATGATTATTTCAAACTGAACAAAGATCGCACCAGACTTATTGTATTCTAATCAATTCTGATTTGCATTTCTGCTATGCGGTGTCTTACATATGGATATCTCGACAACTACATCAGTATGTCGGACTCCACATGCATTGAAGCCACCTACAAGTTTGCAAGGCAGCGAAAGGCAAGGCGGCGAAAGCAGTGTTTATATCGAACTATCTGAGATAACCAAATACATAAGATACATCTCAGCTCATGGCACAAGGTGAAAACAGAGAAATTCCTTTGATGCTTGGTAGCATCATGCATTAGAAGTGGTGGAAGAGTTCATTTGACAGGGGATGTATAAAGGATGACTTGTTGGAACGTGTTGTGTTTGAGGATGTGGCAAATTAATTCGTGGATTTGATACACATTTTCAATATGGCCGGTTCTCGCAATAACATCAACGCGTTGCAACTCTCCCCTATATTTGCGAGACCGGATTGGAAGTATGTGATCAACGGCCATGTGTACGACAAGGGGTACTACCTTGAAAATTGACATACAAACTCGTTGGTCGACATTTGTCAAGACCGTCTGTAACCGTGTTGCTGAGCCAAACTCTAACTCTACGTGCAAATAAGAGAGTGTCCAAATAGATAATAGATGTGGAGCGCGCATCTGGTGTGCTCCACGCCTTATTTGTGATTGTGAGACGCTCTTTTCTATCTTGGTCGGTAGAGCATATGTAGGAGATTATGAATACGTGTGTTATCATGGAAAGTCAGCGTGATGCCAACCTGGTGGTGGATGAGCGTACGAATATAAAGGGCCCCTTACCGAGCCACACCAGAGCATACCGACCGAATTCTCCGTTTTCCATGCATGAACAAATTCGTGGATGAAAGAACAAATGTCAACTGTAGGTCTAATCGTTGGCGCACTAAACATACGAGCATGTTGTTTGTAAAACTTTTTAAATTTAAATTTAATTGTTTGTATAAAAAATATTCTATCTTACATATATTTAAATTATTATTAGACTATACAACCATTTTCCTATGTTTAGATAGAAATATGAACATACCGTGAAATATCAATAGGACCGGCCATTTTGGAGTGCCGATGTGGGTAGCACCCGAAAATGTGTCGGAGAATGTCCGACACTCAGAAAGCAGACACAGTTATAGTTCAGACAAAATTTCGGGGTGCCGGTGGAAATGCTGGTTCCTTACATATCTATATACCTAATAATAAAGTCACTAAGGGTTCTTGTGTCGTCCGTCCCAAATTTACTGTTTTGCCCTCCCACCAAATCTTATATTACAGGCATTGCCACAGCTTTAGTGAAATAACGGTTCGCAAATAAAAAGAGTCGCTGATCCGGCGCGCCAGCAGCACCTTTCGCGGCAGGGGGCGGTGGTGGGCAGCCGTCGGTGCCACGTGGCTCCCCTACCCTGCTCGACCTCTCCGCCACAGCTTCGGCCTTGGCGTACCACCGCCAGCTCTCCCCGTCCCCCCGGCCTACCCGCAGCCGCGCCCCCGTCGCCTTACGACCAGATCCGCGCTGGCCACCACAACGCGCGCTCGCTCTCGCAACGCCTCTTCTTCTCGCTCGATTCGCTCCCGCCACTGCCCTACGCTGATATGGCCGGCCCTCCAGCCATCCCGCCCTCCCCTCCGTCCTCTACCTCCGACCCGCCGCCGTTCGGCCTGCCTCCGTGGAGGGCCCCCCACCGCCGCTCCCAGAGCGACATCCTCTTCGTCTTCTTGCAGCTCAGCCCGCCCCAGCTGCCACCGCCGCCGCCGCCCGTCAAGCATGAGGTGCCCTTGGGGCCTGATGGCGGCGGCGGCGACGCCGCCCTCTACGACCTCATCAACGCCTACATGGACCTCGACGGGATGGACGCGCTCAACTCCGACGACAGGGACAGCCGTGCCAGTGGAGAGGCACGCGAGCTGGGAGCGCGGCCGAGAGCAGCGAGAACGATGAAGCCGATAGCCAGTCCACCTCGGCGGAGAGGAAGAAAGGGGGCAAGTCACTGCATTGTTGTCGATGTGTGATTCCCATGGAACAGGGATAATCACTCTCGGGGGAGAAGTTCGTGAAGGGGACTGAATACGTTAGCCAACAACCCTCAACCGGCCCGGCGACGGTGCTCATCGTGCCTGTAGAGGGACTGAAGGGAATATGCCCTAGAGGCACTTAATAAAGATAGTTTATTGGTTATATTCCAATTGTTCATTATATGTTTTATACCATGCTATAACTGTATTAAGCGGAAACATTAATACACGTGTGGTAGATAAACAACCAGGTCCCTAGTTGCCTCTGCTAAGACTAGTTTCATTGCGCGATTGATGATCGAGGTTTCCCGATCATGAGACATGGCGTCTGTCGGCAATGGAGTCATATCGTTAGGTGGAACGATGTGATGGACTTACCTATAATTTGTAGGACGTAGTCATTACGCCTTCGACCGTGAGATCAACTCTTATTGTTATCCCTGGAAGATACTTTGATCGCACCAAACGTCATATCTTATATAGTGTGACAATAACGGTGATACTTTTGGGTATCGGAAAGGGATAGTTGAGACGAGGGGTCAACAGCGGGATTTGTCAGTCCGTATAGCCGGATAGATACTCTAGGGCCCACTCGGTGAGATTATGTCAAATGAGTTTGCAAACATGTGACTAGGTCACCAGCTGACATAATATCATAGACGAGTAGAAGATAGCGATGTCGGTAACGAGATCATGCTAGGTATGGAGATATCTGAGAATGATACTCGGACACGCTAAGTATCGCTATGACAAAAGGTTTAAGACTCGACGTCCAGGTTTGATAGATGAAAGTCATTCGTTATATCACAGGGGTTAATTCATGGGGTCCAGGCCTACGAGTTAATCATTGATCGGAGAGGAGTCTCGATCATGTCTGTTATTATATCGAACCGCTAGGGTAACACACTTAAGGGGTTTCGACAAGACAACCGGAAAGGAAAGAGATCACCGGGAACGTCCCGGGAATGGTCCGATGGAGATCGGGCAGCGACGAAATAGTTTTCGGGGCAAGAATAAATTATATATAATATGTTTGATATTAATTAGTGTAATTAATGTTTAAATATGATTTTATATATTTATTTTCGAATTTATTTAGGCTGATTTTCCTAAATGGGCCTTCTGGTGGAAAGAAGGCCCATGGGGGGGAAAAACCCCAAGGGAATTCGGTGGGGGAGGCTTGGCCGGCCTAGGTGGGCCAAATGGGGCCCACCTAGGGCCGGCGCATCAGCCTTGGCCGAACCAGGCATGTGGGATAGTCCCACATTGCCTGGCTGGCAAGGTTGGCTCCCCCCCGGGAGCCTATATAAGAAGGGGCACCCCTGGCCTTTTAATTCAACCAATTTCTCTCTACCTTTTTCTCCTTGGATCACGTGACTCCCATGTTTGGAGTTGCGCCGAGGAGAGATCTTTCTCCACCATAGCCCGCTGCCGCGCTGCTGGTGTTCCGGTCCAAGTCTTCCGCTGCTCGTCCTGGACTGGAGCTTCGGAGGCCGTCGTCTCCACCGTATGTGTGTAACACCCTGCGAGGTGCTGCGCTAGCGGTACTCGGAGGCCTACTTCCTCCACCCGACCTCGAGGTCATCTTCGTCGTCTTCGTCGCGCCGAGTTCTTCGCGACCTAGAGGTCGGCTACGTCGTCTTCGTCGTCAACGCTTGTGCGGGAGCGTAATCCCCGCTTTTCGGTCTACAAGGGTATGTATTCCGATCTCCGCCGTACTTCTATATCTGCATAGTGTAGATCTTGGCTAGTTTAAGGATATCGTTCGTAGGAAATTTTTTGTTTTCTGCCTGCGATCCCCTTCAGTGGTATCAGAGCCGATCTATCGTAGATATAGCTGTACGCTGTTAGAACCCGTGTTCTGCACGGGGGCACCGTTCCTGTTATTTGCTACCCTCTAGCGTGCACTTGTGATTCCAGCGGCATCGAGTTGATGAAGCGGCCCGGACCGACTTTACGCGTACGCTTACGCGAGACTGGTTCCACTACTGACATACGGCTTGTACCATATCTATGGCTGGCGGGTGTCAGTTTCTCTCTCTTTAGTTGGCTTTGCATTTTCAATGGAGGGCCCGAAAGGGATGCTTAAACATGCAATTATTGGATCGTTGTTGTGGTCATAAGGTTCGTAGGTATGAAGCGGTTCTATTTACGACAGCCCCAAGCCACGTAAAATATGCAAAAGATAAAGTAGAAGCGTCTAACTTTATTTTGCAGGGGCAATGTGATATGGTCAAGGTAGGTTTATTAAATTGTTTATGAACTGCGGGCGCCAAGAAGACCATGGCGCAATGGACTATATCACATCGCATTACATTTGATGTTTTGTGTGCATCTTATATTGTGTGATTATATATTAGTATATATTAGTTACACGGCGGTAGTTATATATAAGATGATCCCTTCAAAATACCACTAGTGTTCTTCCTCCAACGAGCACCACCAAGAAAGTTCTACGTTATGAGGCAGGCCGTGACGATCGGGTGTCAGACATATCGTCGTTCGCATACAGTGGGTGTAAGCCATGTTGCACAAGCGTTACGTGGAGGTTATTGTGGCGAGCCTAGCATATGCAGATATGGCCTCGGAACACGGAGGCCGAAAGGTCGAGCATGAGTCACAGAGTTGTTGTGATTGACAATTGTCTACCCTTGAAGTTGTGTTGCCGGCTCTGACGATGAGGGGTTGTGCAATGGATGGGGGTCGTGTAATCGCTTAAACGACCAGGAGGGATGTTCGTTTGAGTGGGAGTTCGGATAGTTATTTTCTAAAATACTAGAACTCAAAATATAATGAACAAAGTCTGTTTTGCAAACCTTTGTAGATATTAACTATTGTAATAGCATCTTTTAAAATTAGGCGCATTCCTGCGATTGAGAAACTTAAAAGGTTGGGTCCAAACTTCATAGTTTTATACTTTAGCTTGAGGATACTCCTTGTTTAAACCGTTAGCTCTTTGTGATACAATACCCGCTAGGAGATAAACCCGGAGATTCCGCTAACAAAAGATAATTTGGATTATCAGGTTTTGTGCGGATGATATCATCATAGTCCAGTGTATGCTATGATCTCTGCCATAGAGAACCAACGGTGGGTACGAGTTATTAGATCGCGAACATATGAGATGGTCGCTAAACTCGGGGTACCCCTAAAGTTGGGTTGATGAAGTTTATCAGTACGTTGACTGATTGTCTTCTCAACCAAGATGGAAGAGAATACACACATTGAAGGAGCACGTGGCAGTCATACTTGATAACATTGGTCATACTTGATGACATATGGTCATACTTGATGAACATTGAGACGCCTCGCTCAGCTCGATCACTGGATGACAGACGTCGTTGCCAAGTGCAAATGCTATGTCATAGACTATGTCATGCAAGGGGAATCGTTCACCTTCATGGTTCTTGATTACGTTGGAAGTATCAAGAAGATGAAACAGATCGCCGGAAGTCATCAATGATGATGGTGTATATATGATATACATGTTATGAATGTTTTAGCTAAGCAAGTACTCGCAGTAGTGACTAAGTTTTGATACTAGTCATGTTTTATGAAAACCAGGTTTACTGCTTGAGTGGCTTGAAAGGATGAGGCGACATTGCGTGTTGATAATGGCAGACAAATTGTTGTGATGGCCATAGACACTCTCCCTCTAGATCTACCATTTGAATAAATTCTTTATGATCGCCTGTTAGTATGATCGTTATAAGTGTGTCTCCTCTAGCGAGACAATTGTTCATATATATTAGTGACAAATTCGTTGTCCTATATTTATGAAGTAATGATCATATGCCGATTTGAATTTAGATGGTAGAAGCTCCCACATTCATAATATTAATGCCAAAGGATACAAACTTAATAAAGACACCACATATGTGTGGCACTACCGTTTAATTCATGTCAATGTTATAGTCAATGAATTAGCTCCATACCGGATGGATCTACAAGTCCTTAGATTTGATCTTTTGACACTTGCAAAATAACTAAGACACCGTTTTCGGAAAACGGGCATATAACTTATTGATAGTCATGCATATAGATGTATGTGGTTCAATGAAGTAATTGACGGGTAGTGGAGACCTTTATTTCGTGAACTTCGCTGAACGTTTTGAGTATGACTTGTTGAGAATCGTGCATATGGGTGTATGTGAATCAATGAAGTACTTTAACGTGAAGTGGAAGTCTTTATTTCATAGACTTCATGAATATTCCAAGTAGATATATGAATATCCACTCAGGGAATGTTGGCCTGAAAATTTTGATTCGATCAAACAAGTTCAGAATGAAGTAGGAAATAAACTTAACAAGAAAATCAAATTCCCGCGATACAGATCGAGGAAATGAAGATTTGAGTTATAATGTTGGCATATCATTGGAAGACTTGTGAGAAGAGTTCCACAAATTACGTCGCATGGAACACCATAGTGTTATGGTATGTTAGGACGTCGTAATCGCACCCTATCGGATAGTGTGTGGTAAATAAATCTCTTACCGAATTATCGTGATCATTAGAGTCATATGGTAGAAACGTAAACATTCACGTTAGATAATAGGGAAACCATTTAAATCCATGGAGACAATACCATATGAGTAATGGCGTGGCTTTTAGCCTGGATTGTCGTTTCATCAATTTAGTGTTTCGATGTGATCAAACCTAAAATGGATTAATCTTTGTAGTGTACCGTACCTAAAGAGTTAGTTGGGTACATGTCTCACGACATAGGCAAAATCGTTGCCGGGATATACCTTGTGAAAGAAATAGTTTCTTGTCCAAGGGTATAAGTGAGAAAGAAAGTAGAGCAAGACGAAGTTGATGAACTTTCTCTCCAGACATCAGAGTGGCGCAACCGAAAGTGTTTTCGGTGTCATGCTCCACAGCTTGAAAGAAGCTGATGATACAAGATCATGATGCTCTGAGCTCATACTAAGAACGTAGGCATACGAGGTTGTGTTCCACACTGTGTGTCACGACAATCTTGTTATGAAGGTCATATTAATGAAATATGACAGACCTACGAACTACGAAGAAGAAATGGTAGACCTAAGTCCGAGAAATGGCTATGAGTCATATATGATCCGAAATAAAATCCATGTACGATTACCAGGTATTGACTTGGGAGATCTTCTTGATGGCATCTAGGATGTTAACAGAATATGGAATTTTATGAGAGAGTAGACACTGATAAGGA
Organism: Poa annua; assembly: GCA_026929855.1. Classification (NCBI taxonomy): domain Eukaryota; kingdom Viridiplantae; phylum Streptophyta; class Magnoliopsida; order Poales; family Poaceae; genus Poa; species Poa annua. The sequence goes on from CM049433.1 coordinate 35,541,051, forward strand.
TCGATTTGTCGTGAAACAGTTCCGACAGATTCAAAAGTTGACCACAACGAGATTTTGTCTCAAGTGGCGAAGCCTAAATCTATTCTGGGTCGTTTAGCAATTACTATAATTTCGAATGAGAAATTGATAGAAGGATAAGGAAACCATGTTTCTTAATAGTGTCATTAAGAAAGAGTTGTAATCAGTACAATAATGGTTTGGTGATCCTGAGGATGCTAAACATGTATGCAAACTTCAGTTGTCCATTCATGGGCTGAAGCAAGCATATCGGAGCTGGAATCTTCACTTTGATAATGTGATCAAAAGATTTTGGAGTTGTCCAAAATAGTTGAAGAAACTTGCATTTGCAAAGATTTGAGTGGGAGCTAAGTAGCTTTCCTTGATCTTATATGCGGAAGGCATATTTGAGTGGGAGCTAGGTGTCATTTGTGATTTTGTATGTAACGACATATTGAATGACACAGATCCTCTAGTAGAGTGTAAAGGATTATTTAAGTGATTAAATTTTCTATGAAATGAAGTTAGGAGTATTAGGCATCCGATTTATAATTGTATAGATCGTAAGGGGCTTAATAACATTAGGTCGGAATATTTCCTAAGTTAAGATTCTGAAGTGTTTCAGAATAGAACAAGCGAAGAAAATGGTTCTTACTTGTATGACTAGGTGAAATATTAAGTTTATCTTGGCATTTTCAGTGATAGCAAATGATGTTCGACATTCTCTATGTATCAGACATAGATGCTATCAGATTGAAAGCTCGACTTAGTGTGACCCAAGTTCTTGGTTGAAGAACGGGTTCTAGAGTGATCCTTGTGTGGATCAATGAACAAACGTTAAGTATATTCTTCAGTGTCTATGAGAACTGAAGATATGTTTTCTAGTAAAGGGTAAGAGTGGAAAGACAACTTGCCGTAAAACGGTTACGATGATGCAAGTTGTGACACTGACTCATACGACTAGAAATCTCATATAGGAGATGTCCTTTGTTTTGAAGAAAGACATGGTTAGTTTGCGAAGTCGCATATGCATGCACTGTCGCATAATCTACGTAGGTATAGAAATATATGGCAACTTCAGAAGTAGCAAGTGTGATTGGACTGAGCAGTTTTCCGAGCGTATGAGTCCCCTTAATAGATCTCTTAGACTTTTAAGGCCCATGCTACGCGAATGTTCGAGTCTCACTCCATCCACTAGGATATATTTCACCGTCATCGTAAGATACGGGATGATGTCAAACTAGGTGACATAGAAGTGTTGCAAAGCACATATAGGTCTCAATGTGTGAGATCTGTTGACTGTATTCCTCTTCCACGAGATAAGCATGCACCAAGATGCTATGGGTGTTGAGCTTTTACCAAGTTGTAAACTAGATTAAGTGTTACTCTAGTGCAAGTGGGAGACTGAAGGGAATATGCCCTAGAGGCACTTAATAAAGATAGTTTATTGGTTATATTCCAATTGTTCATTATATGTTTTATACCATGCTATAACTGTATTAAGCGGAAACATTAATACACGTGTGGTAGATAAACAACCAGGTCCCTAGTTGCCTCTGCTAAGACTAGTTTCATTGCGCGATTGATGATCGAGGTTTCCCGATCATGAGACATGGCGTCTGTCGGCAATGGAGTCATATCGTTAGGTGGAACGATGTGATGGACTTACCCATAATTTGTAGGACGTAGTCATTACGCCTTCGACCGTGAGATCAACTCTTATTGTTATCCCTGGAAGATACTTTGATCGCACCAAACGTCATATCTTATATAGTGTGACAATAACGGTGATACTTTTGGGTATCGGAAAGGGATAGTTGAGACGAGGGGTCAACAGCGGGATTTGTCAGTCCGTATAGCCGGATAGATACTCTAGGGCCCACTCGGTGAGATTATGTCAAATGAGTTTGCAAACATGTGACTAGGTCACCAGCTGACATAATATCATAGACGAGTAGAAGATAGCGATGTCGGTAACGAGATCATGCTAGGTATGGAGATATCTGAGAATGATACTCGGACACGCTAAGTATCGCTATGACAAAAGGTTTAAGACTCGACGTCCAGGTTTGATAGATGAAAGTCATTCGTTATATCACAGAGGTTAATTCATGGGGTCCAGGCCTACGAGTTAATCATTGATCGGAGAGGAGTCTCGATCATGTCTGTTATTATATCGAACCGCTAGGGTAACACACTTAAGGGGTTTCGACAAGACAACCGGAAAGGAAAGAGATCACCGGGAACGTCCCGGGAATGGTCCGATGGAGATCGGGCAGCGACGAAATAGTTTTCGGAGCAAGAATAAATTATATATAATATGTTTGATATTAATTAGTGTAATTAATGTTTAAATATGATTTTATATATTTATTTTCGAATTTATTTAGGCTGATTTTCCTAAATGGGCCTTCTGGTGGAAAGAAGGCCCATGGGGGGGAAAAACCCCAAGGGAATTCGGTGGGGGAGGCTTGGCCGGCCTAGGTGGGCCAAATGGGGCCCACCTAGGGCCGGCGCATCAGCCTTGGCCGAACCAGGCATGTGGGATAGTCCCACATTGCCTGGCTGGCAAGGTTGGCTCCCCCCTGGGAGCCTATATAAGAAGGGGCACCCCTGGCCTTTTAATCCAACCAATTTCTCTCTACCTTTTTCTCCTTGGATCACGTGACTCCCATGTTTGGAGTTGCGCCGAGGAGAGATCTTTCTCCACCATAGCCCGCTGCCGCGCTGCTGGTGTTCCGGTCCAAGTCTTCCGCTGCTCGTCCTGGACTGGAGCTTCGGAGGCCGTCGTCTCCACCGTATGTGTGTAACACCCTGCGAGGTGCTGCGCTAGCGGTACTCGGAGGCCTACTTCCTCCACCCGACCTCGAGGTCATCTTCGTCGTCTTTGTCGCGCCGAGTTCTTCGCGACCTAGAGGTCGGCTACGTCGTCTTCCTCGTCAACGCTTGTGCGGGAGCGTAATCCCCGCTTTTCGGTCTACAAGGGTATGTATTCCGATCTCCGCCGTACTTCTATATCTGCATAGTGTAGATCTTGGCTAGTTTAAGGATATCGTTCGTAGGAATTTTTTTTTTCTGCCTGCGATCCCCTTCAGGGACAACACGACAGAGATGGACTCAGGCCCGTACCCAGGTTCACGGCCCTCGGGAGGAGGTAAAACCGCTACTCCTGCTTGTCTGTATTGCTCTGTAGGGGTTACAGTACAATGAGCCTGCCGAGGACTCTCTTGCGGCAGTGTGAAGCACAAGGAGGAGACTGGGGTCTTCTTCCTCGATGAGTTCGCTGGGCTAGGCAAAGCTATGGTAGGGTGCCAAAGGGCGAAAGCTCGATCTATCGATCGATCGATCCCCCTCCCTGCTACGGAGGTGCTCCCTCTCCTTATATAGGCGCCCCGGGTCTCATCCCTGCGTGCTGCGCAGTGGAAGGGTTCCCACATGGCGACGAAGCGGTGGAGCGGGGTGCACCGCAGCTGGGTTGTCCATGGACTCGGTCCATGGTCGTAAAGCCTGCCTTCGTGACAGAAAAGCCGCCGTCTTCGCTGGGCGGCCAGCTGGTACTGCAGGGATCGTGGGGGTGCCCACGGTGACGTCACCCTTGGAGCGTAGCGCCGGCCAACTGCTATATCACCAAAGAGGAAACCCTCGTAAGCCGGCGCAGGGGACACAGCTTTGTTGACTCCTTTAATCACCAAAACGGCAACTGCGGCGCCGTCGTCATCGCGCGCAGACGTGCGCGTCACTCTGTGGCGCGGCAGTTGCCATGTGCGCCTTGCAGCGGTTGCTTGGTAGCGAAGTATCTCCACAGGGCCTGGACGGCCTTGTGGAGGGATTTGTGTTGACCCCTCTCCAGGGGAGAGGGCTTTGTAGAGGAGCAGCCTCGGGAGGGGCCTCGTCAGGCCTTCGCTGCCCTCTTCAGCCCTCTCGAGGGTTTTTCCTCTCGAGGGTCTCTCCAAGCGTTTTGCTCGGTCCTTAGCCGTTTCATCGACTTTGTCGCGTGTTAGGGCTGTGGAGAGTGGGCTCTGCACACCCTGGATCCCACTGGGCCGACAGTAGCCCCCGGGCCCATGACGGGCACGACGAGGCCCATCGGGTCCAGACGAAGCGTCGTGGGTCGAATATGTCCGGCCGGCCCGTGACACGCGTCGCTCGGAGATGGATTTGCGGCGACTCGGCTTCTCCGTTAGAAACGTGCGTCGTGGGGGGTCCCACCACGACCACGCCTTGGTGACTGCCCAAATGGGGTATAAAGCTGCGCGCTGGTCTGAAACGCAGGCATTACTCCCATCCCGCGCATCCAGTCTTCCAACTCTCGACCTCCTAGCTTTCCTTCTCCGGCGAACTCCTTCCTCCTCCGGCGAACTCCGCTTCTTGCATCTTCCTTGACAATGGGCGGACCTGTCGATGTGTGATTCCCACGAAACAGGGATAATCACTCTCGGGGGAGAAGTTCGTGAAGGGGACTGAACACGTTAGCCAACAACCCTCAACCGGCACGGCGACGGTGCTCGTCGTGCCTGTAGAGGGACAACACGACAGAGATGGACTCGAGCCCGTACCCAGGTTCACGGCCCTCAGGAGGAGGTAAAACCGCTACTCCTGCTTGTCTGTATTGCTCTGTAGGGGTTACAGTACAATGAGCCTGCCGAGGACTCTCTTGCGGTAGTGTGAAGCACAAGGAGGAGACTGGGGTCTTCTTCCTCGATGAGTTCGCTGGGCTAGGCAAAGCTATGGTAGGGTGCCAAAGGGCGAAAGCTCGATCTATCGATCCATCGATCCCTCTCTGCTACGGAGGTGCTCCCTCTCCTTATATAGGCGCCCCGGGTCTCATCCCTGCGTGCTGCGCAGTGGAAGGGTTCCCACATGGCGACGAAGCGGTGGAGCGGGGTGCACCGCAGCTGGGTTGTCCATGGACTCGGTCCATGGTCGTAAAGCCTGCCTTCGTGACAGAAAAGCCGCCGTCTTCGCTGGGTGGCCAGCTGGTACTGCAGGGATCGTGGGGGTGCCCACGGTGACGTCGCCCTTGGAGCGTAGTGCCGGCCAACAGCTTTATCACCAAAGAGGAAACCCTCGTAAGCCGGCGCAGGGGACACAGCTTTGTTGACTCCTTTAATCACCAAAACAGCAACTGCGGCGCCGTCGTCATCGCGCGCAGACGTGCGCGTCACTCTGCGGCGCGGCAGTGGCCATGTGCGCCTTGCAGCGGTTGCTTCGTAGCGAAGTATCTCCACAGGGCCTGGACGGCCTTGTGGAGGGATTTGTGTTGACCCCTCTCCAGGGGAGACGGCCCTGTAGAGGAGCAGCCTCGGGAGGGGCCTCGTCAGGCCTTCGCTGCCCTCTTCAGCCCTCTCGAGGGTTTTTCCTCTCGAGGGTCTCTCCAGGCGTTTTGCTCGGTCCTTAGCCGTTTCATCGACTCTGTCGCGTGTGAGGGCTGTGGAGAGTGGGCTCTGCACACCCTGGATCGCATTGGGCCGACAGTAGCCCCCGGGCCCATGACGGGCACGACGAGGCCCATCGGGTCCAGACGAAGCGTCATGGGTCCAATATGTCCGGCCGGCCCGTGACACGCGTCGCTCGGAGATGGATTTGCGGCGACTCGGCTTCTCCGGTAGAAACGTGCGTCGTGGGGGGTCCCACCACGACCACCACGACCACGCCTTGGTAACTGCCCAAATGGGGTATAAAGCTGCGCGCTGGTCTGAAACGCAGTCATTACACCCATCCCGCGCATCCAGTCTTCCAACTCTCGACCTCCTAGCTTTCCTTCTCCGGCGAAGTCCTTCCTCCTCCGGCGAACTCCGCTTCTTGCATCTTCCTTGACAATGGGCGGACCAAAAGGCAAGGCGGCGATGGGGACGTTTCCCCCTGATGCGCAGGGCGAAGAGGCGCTTGGCCCCGCCCTGATCGGGGTGTGCGTCGATGCGGCGGCGCTGGACAAGATCTAGCACCTGGTCGCCGGGAAGACCGATGAGCACGGCGCCAGTGCCATCCAGGCCGCGAGGCACGGCCGCCTTCCGGCGGGGTTTTTCCCCATCTTCCTCCACAGTCTCTTCGCCGGATTGGTGCCTCCGTATTCGCATTTCCTCGAGGCCGTCCTGGAGTTCTACCAGATCCACCTTCTCCACCTACACCCCAACGCCATCCTCGTGCTCTCCATCTTCGCCTATCTGTGCGAGGCGTATCTGGGGGTGCAGCCCTCGGTGGCCCTCTTCCGGGGCTTCTACGCGCTCCGGAACACCGCGAAGGCTGAGCGGACAGGGTGCGTGTCCTTCCGCATCGCGGACGGCATGGGGGACGTCTACATCCCCATGTCGTGGAGCGACGAGAAACCCGTCACGGCGGTGTCGAAGAAGGTGGACGACTTCAGGCAGAAGTGGTTCCTCATCGGCGTCAAGTCGCAGAGCTCCTTCCTCGAGGTCCCGGAGGCGCCGCCCGTGAAGAACACCCATTGGGGGAAGCAGGCCTTCCAGGGTCCACGGATCGGGGACCTCGTGGCGCGCATGAGGACGCTCCGGGCGAACGGCCTTACCGGCCAGATGATCGCGGAGGACTTCGTGCGCCGCCGCATCGCTCCTCTACAGGCGCACAAGAAGCCGATGTGGATGTACTCGGGCCCCTCCGACCCGATGCGACTCCACCCCTGCGACCACCGCCCTGCCGTCGTCGAGACCATCATGGGCGGCCTCTTCATCAGATGAACCTGGCTCCGCGCCTGGCGATTCTGGAGCGGATGCCCACCTTCACCCCGCTAGGCCTGGCGGGGGAAGAGGAGGAAGATGGGCCCATGACTGTGGCGAGGGGGCCAGATGCCGTCGAGTCCCCGTGCGCGTCAGACGCTGAGCAAGGCGACGCGGAGGCGGGGGCGATTCCCCCTCCAGGCGGCGCGAGCTCGTCAAGGGCCGCGCCCCCTCTTGAGGAGGTCTTCGAGCTCTCCTCCAGTGACGATGAGGAGTCCGAGGCGGGGCGACAGGAGCCCCGAACCAAGGCGGCCCACGACAGGCCTGCCGGGGAGCCCCCAAGCGCTTCCCTCAAGAGGAAAGCTGAGGCAGCTCCGGAGGGATCCGGGGTCCGGGCCACGCCTTCTTGGCGTTCGTCCGGCATGGCGTGGGTTGACACCCGCGCCAAGAAGACAGGGTAAGTGCTTCTGGTTTTGTTTTCCTTCTTCGATCTTTTGCTCGTCTCCTCCCCCTAACTGACTTTCTTATCCTCTGCCAGCGACCCGGCGCCTGCGAAGCGCCGTAGGCTCCGCAAGGCTGCGGACGTGAAGAAGTTCGTTCCGGAGGCCGCGCCAAAGGCCGCAGCGGATGAGGCCGCGGCAGATGAGGCCTCAAGGCCTGGGGAGGAGATTCCTACAGGCCCTCAGGAGGACATGCCTCAGGCGGGGGCACACGTGCCGCCTCCGGAGGAGGAGCGTGCGGAGGAGCGGATGGAGAGAGCGCCCACTCCGCCTCGCGCTGCAACTCCTCCAGCGGAGCCGGAGGCTGCGGTCGGTGCCACGCCGGTCCCGAGCCCGCCTAAGTCCAGCGGAGAGGACCGTCCGCCATCCCCGCAAAACACTACGACGGAGGAGGAGGCAGCGGCGATGGGGCAGACCTTCTCTGCCCCGGGAACAAATGAGGAGGTGCCGCCTGAGCGGGGCGACACCGGAGCGCAGAGCGCGGGCGCCGAGGCGGAGGATCTGCCGCCAAGCCCCCAGGCTCACACGGAGGCTCCCTCCTCCAAGCTTGACACAGGCGTAGGGCCTTCCGCGCCCCGCAGGACTTCCCAGGCCCTATCTCTCAGCGGCTGGGACTGGAGTAAGGGGCGACGCGACGTCGCCTTCCGCCTGGTGAGAGAGTCGCTGGAGGGCCTGGAGGCCCACCTCGCCCTCGAGGACAGGTTGCTCACCCAGCAGCGGGACGAGCTTGCGGGGGCCTGGGCCGCTCTCCACGCGGCTGTGGAGGCTCGCAGGCAGAGCGACCAGGCTCTGCAGGCGGATCGCGAGGAGGCGCTGCGGTTTGCCAAGGAGGTGCGCGAGGGCGCCATGCGCGACGCGGAGGAACTCCTGGAACCCCTCCGGGCCGAGCGCGAGGCAGCGGCGGAGGATCTGGCCGCGGCAAGGGCGAAGCGCGAAGCGGCGGAGCATTCGCTGGCGGACAAACACTGCGAGCTCGCCCAGCTCGAAGCCAAGATCATCGCCGACTCCGAGACTGTGCGGACTAGCCTAGAGGGGATCCGCACGAGCTTGGAGGCCAGGGGACAGAGCCTGGGCTAGCGCGAGGAGGACGTGCGCCTCCACGATGAGCAGCTGGCTCTGCGGGAGCAGGAGCTGTCGGGGCAGCGCGCTGCCCTCGAGGCCCGCGAAGAGAGCCTGGCTGCGGCGCTCAGCAAACACGAGCTTGAAGTGTCCACCCACAAGACGGGCGTGGAACGCTTCAACGCTAGGTTTGCCCGGAAGAAGGAGGCGGCGAAGATGCTCGAGGAGCGGGAGAAGGCGTACCGCACCGCCGTCTCTCGCGACTACAGCGAGAAGTTCGCCAAGCAGGAGAGCCGCTTCAAGAAGAGGCTTGGCGAGAGCGGCGCCCGGATCCACCAGCACGAGAACATGAACGCTACCCTCGTCGCCAAGGTGAAGCGCGAAGCGGACCGCCGCCGCGTCGCTGAGGAGGCCCGCAAGCGCACGGAGCAGGACCTCGCCTCCCTCATGGCCGACATGGAGGAGATGAACCAGCAGGTGGGTCCTGCCGTGGAGAAGGCGGTGGAGGCGGTCGAGAGCGCCAAGGCGGCGCAGGTGCTGTCGCAGCAGCGGGAGCGCATGTTCCAGTCATTGGTGGGTCGGGGCCGCGAGCTCGCCGCGAAGCTGGGAGTGGATGCGCCGGCCGTTCCCCTTCAAGGCAACTCCGACGCCGCCACCTACCTCATGTACTTCGAGCAGCTCTTCTCAGCGCTCGGGGGCCCTGCCGCCGAGCTCCGCGACGTCGTCGATGAGGAGTGCCGCCAGCTCCTGGCGGTGGCGGTTGACCGCATCTTCACCAACCTCCAGAACCTCCAGCCTGGCTTCGACTTCACCACGGTGACCGAGCCTCTCGAGGGGGAGAAGGGGTGGAAGATCTCCAACTCCATCCGCGACCAGGTCGACGACTTCTGCAGCCGCTTCAAGCGGGCCGCGGCGGAGGATGAGGAGGACGACGATGAGGATGGCGAGCCTGGAGAAGAAGGGTCCGGCGAGGATGACGGCGAGGCCTCCGCTTGATTTCTTCCTAAGGCTTCCTCCTGTAATACGCTTGTAGCGCCGTAGGGATGTTTGCTTTAAATACTTTTGCTTTGCAGTTTGTAATATACTTCATATTTTTAAGCATGTGCTGCTAAGTCTGTGTGTGTGCCCCTCGAGGGCTCTTTGCTTCAATCCCATGTCTTTTTCGCTCTGCGTCGCTTGGACCCTTCTCCTCGCTCTATGACTCCGCCGCTGCGGTATGCTCGAGCAATGACTCGGCAAGGCCGGGGGGAGTTTAAGGCTTAGAGAGGTAGGAGCCCTCGAGTCGTGATGCTCAGGGCTCCCCTTTGACGCGCAAGCAGCCCATGGAGAGTGAAGGAAAGAAACGCTCGAGGGACGCAGAGTGCTCGTGAGAGAGATACGAAGATTCTCTTGGTGTGAGCAGGGAACTTAGCTTCGCGAGGCTTTTCGCCCTGCGTAGGACTCCTCTGGCGATGCCTTTCCCTTCAGGGGCCGAGTTTTTCCTCCACAAGCCTGGAGAGACTCTCGTTCCCTGTGGATGTTAGAGAGGCGAACCAAAACGCTAGAGCATGGTAGTAAGGACTCATGCGCGCTTATAGGTTTCCTCATGGGTGCCTCGCGAGGAGAGAGAGTACCAAGGTCCTTTGGAGAGGTGGCGTGTATCCGGGAGCATGCCCTTTAGCCAGAGCTCAGGGTCCCTTGGATTTTGCAGTGCTGCTGGGGTGCTCTTGGGGCACAGGCACCGTACTCAGCCCCCGCTCGCAAGGTGCGCATGGGAAGAATATAAGCGCACATGTGAAAGTAAATGACGAAGGTAAAACTTGCCATCGAAATATTACACAACGGCGCCTCAGCGCAGAGTTCGCTTAGGAACGAAATGGCGCCTTAGCGCATAGTTCACTTGGAACGAAATGGCGCCGGAGCGCAATGTTCACTTGGGAACGAAATCGGTTCATTACACTTGGGTTTGCCAAGCTAACGTTCCTTCCATGTCGAGGCATGGGGACCACCCATTAGTGGCAGAGGTTCACTGCGGCCTGCGGTGGCTCATTGGCAGGAGAGCTCGGAGGGCTGACCCTCGGGAGAAGCTTGGAGAAGCTTGGAGGTGAAGCCGTGAGCTTCCCTCTAGAGACAAAAAATGCCTGGCGTGACAATGATCACGGGTAGAACTTGCGTAGGTGTGCGATGTTCCACGGGTTCTTGACGGGAATGTCGTCTTCCGTCTCGAGGCGTACCGCACCAGGCCTGGCGATGTGGGAGACCCTATAGGGGCCTTCCCACATCGGCGAGAGCTTGTGGAGGCCTTCTCTGGAGAGGATTCGCCTGAGGACGAGATCGCCCGCCTCAAGAGTGCGTGAGCGCACGTGGCGGCTGTGGTAGCGTCGCAGGTCCTGCTGGTATTTTGCTGCTCTGAGGGCGGCACGGCGGCGCAGTCCCTCGAGAAGCAGCAGGTCGTCGTTGTGGAGGTCCTCCTGGGTGTCCTCGTTGAAAGCAAGGACCCGTGGGGAGCCATGCTTGATTTCTGCGGGGAGCACAGCTTCAGCTCCGTAGACAAGGGCGAACGGCGTTTCTCCCGTAGGCCTTGAAGCGGTTGTGCGCATGGACCAGAGCACAGATGGGAGCTCATCGATCCAGCCCTTGCCGTGACCCTTGAGGATGTTGAAACTTCTGGTCTTGAGGCCCTTGAGGACTTCTGCGTTCGCTCGCTCGGCTTGACCGTTGCTGCGTGGATGAGTCACCGAGGCGAAGAAGATCTTGACGCCGAGCTTTTCGCAGTAGGCTCGGAAGATGCCGCTGGTGAATTGCGAGCCATTGTCGGTGATGATGTGGTTAGGCACTCCGAAGCGGCAGACCAAGCTCCTGATGAATTTCACCGCGGCTCCGGCTGGTATGGTGCGCGCTGGTTCGACCTCGGCCCACTTGGTGAACTTGTCAACGGCCACGAAGAGGAAGCGATAGCCCCCCTGCGACTTCGGGAAGGGGCCCAGGATATCGAGCCCCCAGACCGCGAACGGCCAGGAGAGCGGGATGGTCTGGAGCCCCAGCGCCGGCTGGTGGATTTGCTTGGCGTGGTACTGGCAGGCGTCGCAAGCTTGGACGATGGTGACCGCATCTTGAAGCACTTGTGGCCAGTAGAAGCCGCTCCTAAAGACCTTGCCTGCGAGGGTGCGCGCACACGAGTGGTGGCCGCACTCCCCGCTGTGGATGTCCTTGATCAGCGTTCGGCCTTCCTCGGGAGGGACGCATTTGAGCGCGATGCCATTCGGGCGCTTGCGGTATAGGTCTCCCTCGAGGATGCAGTAGGATTTCGCTTGTCGAGCGATTCGCTCTGCTTCCGCATCTTCTTCAGGGAGGATCCCGTTCGCCAAGTAATCCTTGAGCTCGTCAATCCAGCCTGTGTCTTGGTGGGCTGCCGTCAGCAACAGACGCTCCCCGGTGTGGGGACCACAGTCGGGTGCCCCAGCGACAGGAGCTGGTGGGAGTGCTTCGTCTGTGCTTGCAGCTATGGCCTCTTGAGGCTGCTTGATGGATGCCTTGGCGAGCCTTTCTTCAAAGACGCCTGCCTGCTGAGCTTGCCTTCGCGAGGCTCGCTTGGCGATGTCATCGGCCTCCTGATTCTCTTTCCTCGGGATGTGCATGAGCTCCATGCCTCTGAAGTGCTTCTCGAGCTTGCGGACCTCTTCAAGGTATGCGGCCATGTGGTCGTCTTTAGGCGTGTAGCTCTTGTTGGAGAAGTTGACGAGCAACTGGGAGTCGCCCTTGACGAGTAGGTGCTTGACGCCTAGAGCGATGGCGGCCCTTAAGCCAGCGAGGAGGCCCTCGTATTCAGCGATGTTGTTGGAGATCTTGTCAATCGTGAAGCACAACTGGACAGCGTAGTAGAGCTTGTCGCCTTTGGGCGAGGTCAAGACGACGCCTGCCCCGCCATTGCGGCAGGCAAAGGCTCCGTCGAAGTGCATGGTCCAGTGGCTGGGCATTATGTCTCCGGAGGGCTCGGCCTCTTCTCCCCGAGGCTCTTCAGGGCTTGGGTCAGTCCATTCTGCGACGAAGTCTGCCAGCGCTCGTCCCTTGATGACTCTTGTGGTGTCGAAGCGCAAGTTGAATGGCTGCAGCTCTATATTCCAACCCGCGACACGGTCTGTGGCGTTGGGATTGCGCAGGATCTGCTCCAGGGGGAAGGAAGTGACTACCGTGATGGGGTGGCCCTGGAAGTAATGTCTCAGCTTCCTGGAGGCGATGAGGAGAGCGACGAGAAGCTTCTGCTGCATTGGGTACCGCTCCTGAGCATCCCGCAGTACCGTACTGACAAAGTACACGGGGTGCTCGACAAGGGCTGTCGAGGGAGGTGCAGCGTCGATTCTCTGTGGAGGCTCTTCAGGGCCCTTGTCGAGATTTGCCTGTGCAGGGGTCTCGGCAAGGGTGTTGGGAGCAGACTCGACTTGAGGCTGTGGGCCTGGCAGTGGGTCTGTGGAGACTGCTCCTTCGCCGATATCTTTGTCGGGCGGCTTTGGGCTTGGCGTGGGAGCGCTCTTCTTGGGGAGGACTGGCTCTTCCCTCTCGACCACCAGGACCGCGCTTGCGGTCTGAGGAGTGGCTGATAGGTACAGCTTCAGATGTTCGCCTGTCCTGGGGGCCACCATGACTGGTGGGCTGGCCAAATATCTCTTCAAGTCTTCGAAAGCCTTGTCCGCCTCGGGGGTCCACTTGAATGTGCCGGATCTCTTCATGATCTTGAAGAATGGCAGGGCTCTCTCGCTGAACTTAGAGATGAAGCGGCCCAGGCTAGCCATACAGCCTGCTAGGCGCTGCATGTCCTTGAGTCGACGAGGAGGCTGCATCCCTTCTATGGCCTTGATCTTGTCAGGGTTTGCTTCTCTGTCGCGGTGGGACACGAGGAATCCGAGGAGTTTGCCTGAAGGCACCCCGAAGACGCACTTGGCGGGGTTCAGCTTGATGTTCACCTTGCGCAGGCTGGCGAAGGTTTCCTCGAGATCCTTCAAGAGGGTATCTCCCTCGCGAGACTTGACCACGATGTCGCCGACATATGCCTCTGCATTTCTGCCCATCTGTGCCCCCAAGGCTATTCTCATGAGCCTCTGGAAAGTGGCGCCGGCGTTCTTCAGGCCGAAAGGCATGCAAGTGTAGCAGTACACACCACAAGGGGTGAGGAATGCTGTCTTCTCCTCGTCCTCTTTAGCCATTTTGATCTGGTGATAACCAGAGAAGGCGTCCAGAAAACAGAGGAGGTCGCAGCCAGCGGTGGAGTCCACGATCTGCTGTATCCTCGGCATGGGGTATGGGTCCTTGGGGCAGGCTTTATTGACATCTGTGTAGTCGATGCAGAGTCGGCCTCCTCCAGCGGGTTTAGGGACAACCACGCCGTTGGAGAGCCAAGTGGGGTGCGCGACTTCGCGGACGACATTTGCCGCTTTTAGCTTCCCTACTTCCTTGACGATGAATGCTTGTTTCTCGGGGGCTTGCTTACGTGCTTTTTGCTTGACGGGGCATGCGTCTGGACACACGGCTAAGTGGTGCTCGATCACCTCCCTCGGTACACCGGACATATCTGACGGAGTCCATACGAACATGTCAGAGTTTGCCCGGAGGAAGGCGACGAGCGCGCTTTCCTATTTGGGAGGCAGGGCAGCGCCTATGGTGACGCTGGCCCTGGAGCCCTCAGCCCCCGAGCCACTGGTGCTCAGCGACACCTTCTTCGTGGCAGCTTGCTCCTGGGAGAACACTTGTTTCTTCTTCTTGGGCCTCTCGAGAGGCTCCATGTCCTCGTCAGCCGGGAATGCCATGGCGGCGGCCTTGTAGGCGCTCTCGACAGCGCGCGTGGCGTCCAGGATATGACCATGGATGGCGATGGTGCCAGCGCTGCCGGGGATCTTGACCATGTTGTAGGCATGGTGCGTGACGGCCATGAACTTCGCGAGGGCGGGATAGCTAAGGATGGCGTTGTATGGCAGGCCGATGTGGGCGACGTCGAAGTCGATCAGCTCCGTGCGGTAGTTCTTCTGCGTGCCGAAGGTGACGGCCAGCCGGACCTGCCCCAGAGGTTCGATTGAACCACTAGTGACCCCTGTGAATGGCCTGGAGGGCATGAGCCACTCGTAAGGCACCTGGAGAGTCTCGAAGGTCTCGACAGAGATGACGTTCAGGCCTGCTCCCCCATCGATGAGCGTCTTGGAGACGGTGATGTTGTTGATGGTGGGGGAGCAGACCAGGGGGAGGGTTCCAACAGTCTTGGTCGACTTGGGGTGGTCCTTGGCGTCGAAGGCAATGGTGTACTGGGACCACTTGAGGGGCCTGGAGGTCTCGGCGCTCGGGAGCGCGGCATTGAGCTCGCGGGCGAACTGCTTGAACTGGTTGTTCGACTTGGGCGCCTGGGCTCCTCCGAGGATGCAGGCCATAGCCCCCCTTGGGGCCTGGTAGCCTCCATCTTCCTCATCAGGGAGGTTGTTGTTCTTCTCGGCGGCGTTGGCTTGAGTGCCTGGCGGCTTCTGATAGCCACCACCGCGTCCGCCTCTGCCGTCCCTACGGTAGCCACGGCCTTTGCCGCGGCTCCCGTTGCCTTCTTCGCGCCCGCGCTCTCGGCTCAACCTCTTGAGGTCGAAGCAGTCGTCTGTGGCGTGGCCGCGCCTGTTGTGGTAGACGCAGAACGGACGGTTGTCCGCTTCCTTGTCGCTAGGCTCAGGAGAGCCTCTGCGGGCGCTTTTGGCGGCTGGCTCTGCTGCCAGAAAAAAGCGGTGGTCTTGCGCTTGGTCTCCTCACGCTTCTTGTGGCTCTTGGATCCCTCAGCCAGGTCATCCGTCCGCTGACTCATCTTGACGAAGAGGAGTCCCTCTTCAGCCTTGGCGCACTTGTCAGCGAGGTCGAACAGCTTCACCACGGAGGTGAGCTTGTCGTGAATGCCCAGCTTCTCGAGCAGCCGACGATTTGTGACACCCTCCCTGAAGGCGGCGATGACTTGCGTGTCGGGGATGTTCGGGATCTTGTTGCGCACCTGGCTGAAGCGCTGGATGTACTTGCGGAGAGTCTCATCCTTCTTCTGCACCACAGCGCGCAGGTCGTTGTGGGTGAGCGCGCGCTCGTAGGTGCCCTTGAAGTTGGCAACGAATTGCCCGCAGAGCTCCTTCCACGAGTCTATGGAGTCCTCAGGCAAGTTGAGGAGCCATGACAGCGCGGAGTCCCTGCGGGCGTGGGAGAACCAGTTGGCCATGACTTTGTCGTCTCCTCCTGCAGCCTGGATAGAGGTGGTGTAGAGCTGCAGGAACTCGATGGGGTTGCTCGACCCGTCGTAGCCCTTGGGGAGGGCTGGCCTGAACTTCTGCGGCCAGACTACGCGACGCAGAGCGCGGGTGAAGGCCATGCAGCCAGAGGCATACGTGGCGGTTCCTCCCTGGAGGGCCCTGCGGTTCTGCTGCCCCGCTTGGTCGAGCTCCTCGACGAGGCGGTTCTGGAGGTCCCGGCGGCGCTCCATGCCCACACGCGCGTCAGGCGCGGTGCGCTGCACGATTTGGCAGTCGCGCGGCGAGGATGCGTGAGAGGGAGCTCTCTGCGCTGCAGCTGGAGGTGGCCCCGGCGGCGGCGGAGGCGCACCTGGTGCAGCCGTTCCCGCGTGGCCGGAGTGGTGGACCATGGAGCGCGACGGAGCGGGGCGCGTCGTCGCGACGTCGACGAGGTGGTGGAGGCGGTCGAGCCACTGGTCGTGGGCCTCTGCGCTAGGCCGGTAGCGGAGAAGCTCCTGGGCCATGAGCAGCGTGGTGTGCGGTGTGAGCTCTGGGCGTCCCTGAGAGGACGCGCTCTGGCGTCGAGACGGACGCGAGGACTCAGCGTCCTCGTGGTGCTCGAAGAAGTCCTCGTCACCGCGGTGGTCTCCGCCGTGGTGCTCCTCGCTCTCGGGTTCCTCCACGCGCGGGCCGGTGTTGGCACGCTCAGCAGCGCGAGGGCGCCCGCGGCGGCCACGGGTGGGAGCAGTGCCGGGCTCGGTGTGAGCCCTCTCAGCAGCGCGCCTGTTGGCGCGTGTCGCGCGGGTGTCCGTCATGGCGCGGAGGCCGGCTGGAGGTTGAAGACCCGCCTCAGTCCCCTACCTGGCGCGCCAAATGTCGATGTGTGATTCCCACGGAACAGGGATAATCACTCTCGGGGGAGAAGTTCGTGAAGGGGACTCAACACGTTAGCCAACAACCCTCAACCGGCCCGGCGACGGTGCTCGTCGTGCCTGTAGAGGGACAACACGACAGAGATGGACTCGAGCCCGTACCCAGGTTCACGGCCCTCAAGAGGAGGTAAAACTGCTACTCCTGCTTGTCTGTATTGCTCTGTAGGGGTTACAGTACAATGAGCCTGCCGAGGACTCTCTTGCGGCAGTGTGAAGCACAAGGAGGAGACTGGGGTCTTCTTCCTCGATGAGTTCGCTGGGCTAGGCAAAGCTATGGTAGGGTGCCAAAGGGCGAAAGCTCGATCTATTGATCCATCGATCCCTCTCTGCTACGGAGGTGCTCCCTCTCCTTATATAGGCGCCCCGGGTCTCATCCCTGCGTGCTGCGCAGTGGAAGGGTTCCCACATGGCGACGAAGCGGTGGAGCGGGGTGCACCGCAGCTGGGTTGTCCATGGACTCGGTCCATGGTCGTAAAGCCTGCCTTCGTGACAGAAAAGCCGCCGTCTTCGCTGGGCGGCCAGCTGGTATTGCAGGGATCGTGGGGGTGCCCACGGTGACGTCGCCCTTGGAGCGTAGCGCCGGCCAACTGCTTTATCACCAAAGAGGAAACCCTCGTAAGCCGGCGCAGGGGACACAGCTTTGTTGACTCCTTTAATCACCAAAACGGCAACTGCGGCGCCGTCGTCATCGCGCGTAGACGTGCGCGTCACTCTGCGGCACGGCAGTGGCCATGTGCGCCTTGCAGCGGTTGCTTCGTAGCGAAGTATCTCCACAGGGCCTGGACGGCCTTGTGGAGGGATTTGTGTTGACCCCTCTCCAGGGGAGAGGGCCCTGTAGAGGAGCAGCCTCGGGAGGGGCCTCGACAGGCCTTCGCTGCCCTCTTCAGCCCTCTCGAGGGTTTTTCCTCTCGAGGGTCTCTCCAAGCGTTTTGCTCGGTCCTTAGCCGTTTCATCGACTCTGTCGCGTGTGAGGGCTGTGGAGAGTGGGCTCTGCACACCCTGGATCCCACTGGGCCGACAGGACCAAAAGGCAAGGCGGCGATGGGGACGTTTCCCCCCGATGCGCAGGGCGAAGAGGCGCTTGGCCCCGCCCTGATTGGGGTGCGCGTCGATGCGGCGGCGCTGGACAAGATCCAGCACCTGGTCGCAGGGAAGACCAATGAGCACGGCGCCAGCGCCATCCTGGCTGCGAGGCACGGCCGCCTTCCGGCGGGGTTTTTCCCCATCTTCCTCCACACTCTCTTCGCCGGATTGGTGCCTCTGTATTCGCCTTTCCTCGAGGCCGTCCTGGAGTTCTACCAGATCCACCTTCTCCACCTACACCCCAACGCCATCCTCGTGCTCTCCATCTTCGCCTATCTGTGCGAGGCATATCTGGGAGTGCAGCCCTCGGTGGCCCTCTTCCGGAGCTTCTACGCGCTCCGGAACACCGCGAAGGCTGAGCGGACGGGGTGCGTGTCCTTCCGCATCGCGGACGGCATGGGGGACGTCTACATCCCCATGTCGTGGAGCGACGAGAAACCCGTCACGGCGGTGTCGAAGAAGGTGGACGACTTCAGGCAGAAGTGGTTCCTCATCGGCGTCAAGTCGCAGAGCTCCTTCCTCGAGGTCCCGGAGGCGCCGCCCGTGAAGAACACCCATTGGGGGAAGCAGGCCTTCCAGGGTCCACGGATCGGGGACCTCGTGGCGCGCATGAGGACGCTCCGGGCGAACGGCCTTACCGGCCAGATGATCGCGGAGGACTTCGTGCGCCGCCGCATCGCTCCTCTACAGGCGCACAAGAAGCCGATGTGGATGTACTCGGGCCCCTCCGACCCGATGCGACTCCACCCCTGCGACCACCGCCCTGCCGTCGTCGAGACCATCATGGGCGGCCTCTTCATCAACCCCGACGTGTCCGTGGCGATTGCGGCGGAGTTGAGGCCTCTTCATCAGATGAACCTGGCTCCGCGCCTGGCGATTCTGGAGCGGATGCCCACCTTCACCCCGCTAGGCCTGGCGGGGGAAGAGGAGGAAGATGGGCCCATGCCTGTGGCGAGGGGGCCATATGCCGTCGAGTCCCCGTGCGCGTCAGACGCTGAGCAAGGCGACGCGGAGGCGGGGACGATTCCCCCTCCAGGCGGCGCGAGCTCGTCAAGGGCCGCGCCCCTCCTCAGGAGGTCTTCGAGCTCTCCTCCAGTGACGATGAGGAGTCCGAGGCGGGGCGACAGGAGCCCCGAACCAAGGCGGCCCACGACAGGCCTGCCGGGGAGCCCCCAAGCGCTTCCCTCAAGAGGAAAGCTGAGGCGGCTCCGGAGGGATCCGGGGTCCGGGCCACGCCTTCTTGGCATTCGTCCGGCAAGGCGTGGGTTGACACCCGCTCCAAGAAGACAGGGTAAGTGCTTCTGGTTTTGTTTTCCTTCTTCAATCTTTTTCTCGTCTCCTCCCCCTAACTGACTTTCCTATCCTCTGCCAGCGACCCGGCGCCTGCGAAGCGCCGTGGGCTCCGCAAGGCTGCGGACGTGAAGAAGGCCGTTCCGGAGGCCGCGCCAGAGGCCTCAGCGGATGAGGCCGTGACAGATGAGGCCTCAAGGCCTGGGGAGGAGATTCCTACAGGCCCTCAGGAGGACATGCCTCAGGCGGGGGCACACGTGCCGCCTCCGGAGGAGGAGCGTGCGGAGGAGCGGATGGAGAGAGCGCCCACTCCGCCTCGCGCTGCAACTCCTCCAGCGGAGCCGGAGGCTGCGGTCGGTGCCACGCCGGTCCCGAGCCCGCCTAAGTCCAGCGGAGAGGACCGTCCGCCATCCCCGCCAAACACTACGATGGAGGAGGAGGCAGCGGCGATGGGGCAGACCTTCTCTGCCCCGGGAACAAATGAGGAGGTGCCGCCTGAGCGGGGCGACACCGGAGCGCAGAGCGCGGGCGCCGAGGCGGAGGATCTGCCGCCAAGCCCCCAGGCTCACACGGAGGCTCCCTCCTCCAAGCTTGACACAGGCGCAGGGTCTTCCGCGCCCCACAGGACTTCCCAGGCCCTATCTCTCAGCGGCTGGGACTGGAGTAAGGGGCGACGCGACGTCGCCTTCCGCCTGGTGAGAGAGTCGCTGGAGGGCCTGGAGGCCCACCTCGCCCTCGAGGACAGGAAGCTCGCCCAGCAGCGGGACGAGCTTGCGGGGGCCTGGGCCGCTCTCCACGCGGCTGTGGAGGCTCGCAGGCAGAGCGACCAGGCTCTGCAGGCGGATCGCGAGGAGGCGCTGCGGTTTGCCAAGGAGGTGCGCGAGGGCGCCATGCGCGACGCGGAGGAACTCCTGGAACCCCTCTGCGCCGAGCGCGAGGCAGCGGCGGAGGATCTGGCCGCGGCAAGGGCGGAGCGCGAAGCGGCGGAGCATTCGCTGGCGGACAAACACCGCGAGCTCACCCAGCTCGAAGCCAAGATCATCGCCGACTCCGAGACTGTGCGGACCAGACTGGAGGGGATCCGCACGAGCATGGAGGCCAGGGGACAGAGCCTGGGCGAGCGTGAGGAGGACGTGCGCCGCCGCGACGAGCAGCTGGCTCTGCGGGAGCAGGAGCTGTCGGGGCAGCGCGCTGCCCTCGAGGCCCGCGAAGAGTGCCTGGCTGCGGCGCTCAGCAAGCACGAGCTTGAAGTGTCCACCCACAAGACGGGCGTGGAACGCTTCAACGCTAGGTTTGCCCAGCGGAAGGAGGAGGCGGCGAAGAAGCTCGAGGAGCGGGAGAAGGCGTACCGCACCGCCGTCTCTCGCGACTACAGCGAGAAGTTCGCCAAGCAGGAGAGCCGCTTCAAGAAGAGGCTTGGCGAGAGCGGCGCCCGGATCCACCAGCTCGAGAACTTGAACGCTACCCTCGTCGCCAAGGTGAAGCGCGAAGCGGATCGCCGTCGCGTCGCTGAGGAGGCCCGCAAGCGCACGGAGCAGGACCTCGCCTCCCTCATGGCCGACATGGAGGAGATGAACCAGCAGGTGGGCCCTGCTGTGGAGAAGGCGGTGGAGGCGGTCGAGAGCGCCAAGGCGGCGCAGGTGCTGTCGCAGCAGCGGGAGCGCATGTTCCAGTCCTTGGTGGGCCGGGGCCGCGAGCTCGCCGCGAAGCTGGGAGTGGATGCGCCGGCCGTTCCCCTTCAAGGCAACTCCGACGCCGCCACCTACCTCATGTACTTCGAGCAGCTCTTCTCAGCGCTCGAGGGCCCTGCCGCCGAGCTCCGCGACGTCGTCGATGAGGAGTGCCGCCAACTCCTGGCGGTGGCGGTTGACCGCATCTTCACCAACCTCCAGAACCTCCAGCCCGGTTTCAACTTCACCACGGTGACCGAGCCTCTCGAGGGGGAGAAGGGGTGGAAGATCTCCAACTCCATCCGCGACCAGGTCGACGACTTCTGCAGCCGCTTCAAGCGGGCCGCGACGGAGGATGAGGAGGACGACGATGAGGATGGCGAGCCTGGAGAAGAAGGGTCCGGCGAGGACGACGGCGAGGCCTCCGCTTGATTTCTTCCTAAGGCTTCCTCCTGTAATACGCTTGTAGCGCCGTAGGGATGTTTGCTTTAAAGACTTTTGCTTTGCAGTTTGTAATATACTTCATATTTCTAAGCATGTGCTGCTAAGTTTGTGTGTGTGCCCCTCGAGGGCCTTTTGCTTTACTTCCATGTCTTTTTTCGCTCTGCGTCGCTAGGACCCTTCTCCTCGCGCTATGACTCCGCCGCTGCGGTATGCTCGAGCAATTACTCGGCAAGGCCGGGGGGAGTTTAAGGCTTTGAGAGGTAAGAGCCCTCGAGTCGCGATGCTCAGGGCTCCCCTTTGACGCGCAAGCAGCCCATGGAGAGTGAAGGAAAGAAACGCTCGAGGGACGCAGAGTGCTCGTGAGAGAGATACGAAGATTCTCTTGGTGTGAGCAGGGAACTTAGCTTCGCGAGGCTTTTCGCCCTGCATAGGACTCCTCTGGCGATGCCTTTCCCTTCAGGGGCCGAGTTTTTCCTCCACAAGCCTGGAGAGACTCTCGTTCCCTGTGGATGTTAGAGAGGCGAACCAAAACGCTAGAGCATGGTAGTAAGGACTCATGCGCGCTTATAGGTTTCCTCATGGGTGCCTCGCGAGGAGAGAGAGTACCAAGGTCCATTGGAGAGGTGGCGTGTATCCGGGAGCATGCCCTTTAGCCAGAGCTCAGGGTCCCTTGGATTTTGCAGTGCTGCTGGGGTGCTCTTGGGGCACAGGCACCGTACTCAGCCCCCGCTCGCGAGGTGCGCATGGGAAGAATATAAGCGCACATGTGAAAGTAAATGACGAAGGTAAAACTTGCCATCGAAATATTACACAACGGCGCCTCAGCGCAGAGTTCGCTTAGGAACGAAATGGCGCCTTAGCGCATAGTTCACTTGGAACGAAATGGCGCCGGAGCGCAATGTTCACTTGGGAACGAAATCGGTTCATTACACTTGGGTTTGCCAAGCTAACGTTCCTTCCATGTCGAGGCATGGGGACCACCCATTAGTGGCAGAGGTTCGCTGCGGCCTGCGGTGGCTCATTAGCAGGAGAGCTCGGAGGGCTGACCCTCAGGAGAAGCTTGGAGGTGAAGCCGTGAGCTTCCCTCTAGAGACAAAAAATGCCTGGCGTGACAATGATCATGGGTAGAACTTGCGTAGGTGTGCGATGTTCCACGGGTTCTTGACGGGAATGCCGTCTTCCGTCTCGAGGCGTACCGCGCCAGGCCTGGCGATGTGGGAGACCCTGTAGGGGCCTTCCCACATCGGCGAGAGCTTGTGGAGGCCTTCTCTGGAGAGGATTCGCCTGAGGATGAGATCGCCCGCCTCAAGAGTGCGTGAGCGCACGTGGCGGCTGTGGTAGCGTCACAGATCTTGCTGGTACTTTGCTGCTCTGAGGGCGGCACGGCGGCGCAGTCCCTCGAGAAGCAGCAGGTCGTCGTTGTGGAGGTCCTCCTGGGTGTCCTCGTTGAAAGCAAGGACCCGTGGGGAGCCATGCTTGATTTCTGCGGGGAGGACAGCTTCAGCTCCGTAGACAAGGGCGAACGGCGTTTCTCCCGTAGGCCTTGAAGCGGTTGTGCGCATGGACCAGAGCACAGATGGGAGCTCATCGATCCAGCCCTTGCCGTGACCCTTGAGGATGTTGAAACTTCTGGTCTTGAGGCCCTTGAGGACTTATGCGTTCGCTCGCTCGGCTTGACCGTTGCTGCGTGGATGAGCCACCGAGGCGAAGCAGATCTTGACGCCGAGCTTTTCGCAGTAGGCTCGGAAGATGCCGCTGGTAAATTGCGAGCCATTGTCGGTGATGATGCGGCTAGGCACTCCGAAGCGGCAGACCAGGCTCCTGATGAACTTCACCGCGGCTCCGGCTGGTATGGTGCGCACTGGTTCCACTTCGGCCCACTTGGTGAACTTGTCGATGGCCACGAAAAGGAAGCGATAGCCCCCCTGCGACTTCGGGAAGGGGCCCAGGATATCGAGCCCCCAGACCGCGAACGGCCAGGAGAGCGGGATGGTCTGGAGCCCCAGCGTCGGCTGGTGGATTTGCTTGGCGTGGTACTAGCAGGCGTCGCAAGCTTGAACGATGGTGACCGCATCTTGAAGCACTTGTGGCCAGTAGAATCCGCTCCTGAAGACCTTGCCCGCGAGGGTGCGCGCACACGAGTGGTGGCCGCACTCCCCGCTATGGATGTTCTTGATCAGCGTTCGGCCTTCCTCGGGAGGGACGCACTTGAGCGCGATGCCATTCGGGCGCTTGCGGTATAGGTCTCCCTCGAGGATGCAGTAGGATTTCGCTTGTCGAGCGATCCGCTCTGCTTCCGCATCTTCCTCAGGGAGGATCCCCTTCGCCAAGTAGTCTTTGATCTCGTCAATCCAGCCTCTGTCTTGGTGGGCTGCCGTCAGCAACAGATGCTCCCCGGTGTGGGGACCACTGTCGGGTGCCCCAGCGACAGGAGCTGGTGGGAGTGCTTCGTCTGTGCTTGCAGCTGTGGCCTCTTGAGGCTGCTTGATGGATGCCTTGGCGAGCCTTTCTTCAAAGACGCCTGCCTGCTGAGCTTGCCTTCGCGAGGCTCGCTTGGCGATGTCATCGGCCTCCTGATTCTCTTTCCTCGGGATGTGCATGAGCTCCATGCCTCTGAAGTGCTTGTCGAGCTTGCGGACCTCTTCAAGGTATGCGGCCATGTGGTCGTCTTTAAGCGTGTAGCTCTTGTTGGAGAAGTTGACGAGCAACTGGGAGTCACCCTTGACGAGTAAGTGATTGACGCCTAGAGCGATGGCTGCCCTTAAGCCAGCGAGGAGGCCCTCGTACTCAGCAATGTTGTTGGAGATCTTGTCAATCGTGAAGCACAACTGGACAGCGTAGTAGAGCTTGTCGCCTTTGGGCGAGGTCAAGACGACGCCTGCCCCGCCATTGCGGCAGGCAAAGGCTCCGTCGAAGTGCATGGTCCAGTGGCTGGGCATTATGTCTCCGGAGGGCTCGGCCTCTTCTCCCCGAGGCTCTTCAGGGCTTGGGTCAGTCCATTCTGCGACGAAGTCTGCCAGCGCTCGTCCCTTGATGACTCTTGTGGTGTCGAAGCGCAAGTTGAATGGCTGCAGCTCTATATTCCAACCCGCGACACGGTCTGTGGCGTTGGGATTGCGCAGGATCTGCTCCAGGGGGAAGGAAGTGACCACCGTGATGGGGTGGCCCTGGAAGTAATGTCTCAGCTTCCTGGAGGCGATGAGGAGAGCGACGAGAAGCTTCTGCTGCATTGGGTACCGCTCCCGAGCATCCCGCAGTACCGTACTGACAAAGTACACGGGGTGCTCGACAAGGGCTGTCGAGGGAGGTGCAGCGTCGATTCTCTGTGGAGGCTCTTCAGGGCCCTTGTCGAGATTTGCCTGTGGGGGCTCTTTAGGGCCCTTGTCGAGATTTTCCTGTGGAGGGGTCTCGGCAAGGGTGTTGGGAGCAGACTCGACTTGAGGCTGTGGGCCTGGCAGTGGGTCTGTGGAGACTGCTCCTTCGCCGATATCTTTGTCGGGCGGCTTTGGGCTTGGCGTGGCAGCGCTCTTCTTGGGGAGGACTGGCTCTTTCCTCTCGACCACCAGGACAGCGCTTGCGGTCTGAGGAGTGGCTGATAGGTACAGCTTCAGATGTTCGCCTGTCCTGGGGGCCACCATGACTGGTGGGCTGGCCAAATATCTCTTCAGGTCTTCGAAAGCCTTGTCCGCCTCGGGGGTCCACTTGAATGTGCCGGATCTCTTCATGATCTTGAAAAATGGCAGGGCTCTCTCACCGAACTTAGAGATGAAGCGGCCCAGGCTAGCCATACAGCCTGCTAGGCGCTGCATGTCCTTGAGTCGACGAGGAGGCTGCATCCCTTCTATGGCCTTGATCTTGTCAGGGTTTGCTTCTATGCCGCGGTGGGACACGAGGAATCCGAGGAGTTTGCCTGAAGGCACCCCGAAGACGCACTTGGCGGGGTTCAGCTTGATGTTCACCTTGCGCAGGCTGGCGAAGGTTTCCTCGAGATCCTTCAAGAGGGTATCTCCCTCGCGAGACTTGACCACGATGTCGTCGACATATGCCTCTGCATTTCTGCCCATCTGTGCCCCCAAGGCTATTCTCATGAGCCTCTGGAATGTGGCGCCGGCGTTCTTCAGGCCAAAGGGCATGCATGTGTAGCAATACACACCACAAGGGGTGAGGAATGCTGTCTTCTCCTCGTCCTCTTTAGCCATTTTGATCTGGTAATAACCAGAGAAGGCGTCCAGAAAACAGAGGAGGTCGCAGCCGGCGGTGGAATCCACGATCTGGTCTATCCTCGGCATGGGGTATGGGTCCTTGGGGCAGGCTTTATTGACATCTGTGTAGTCGATGCAGAGTCGGCCTCCTCCAGCGGGTTTAGGGACAACCACGCCGTTGGAGAGCCACGTGGGGTGCGCGACTTCGCGGACGACATTTGCCGCTTTTAGCTTCTCTACTTCCTTGACGATGAATGCTTGCTTCTCGGGGGCTTGCTTGCGTGCTTTTTGCTTGACGGGGCGTGCGTCTGGACACACGGCTAAGTGGTGCTCGATCACCTCCCTCGGTACACCGGACATATCTGACGGAGTCCATGCGAACATGTCAGAGTTTGCCCGGAGGAAGGCGACGAGCGCGCTTTCCTATTTGGGAGGCAGGGCAGCGCCTATGGTGACGCTGGCCCTAGAGCCCTCAGCCCACGAGCCACTGGTGCTCAGCGACACCTTCTTCGTGGCAGCTTGCTCCTGGGAGAACACTTGTTTCTTCTTCTTGGGCCTCTCGAGAGGCTCCATGTCCTCGTCAGCCGGGAATGCCATGGCGGCGGCCTTGTAGGCGCTCTCGACAGCGCGCGTGGCGTCCAGGATATGACCATGGATGGCGATGGTGCCAGCGCTGCCGGGGATCTTGACCATGTTGTAGGCATGGTGCGTGACGGCTATGAACTTCGCGAGGGCGGGATAGCCGAGGATGGCGTTGTACGGCAGGCCGATGTGGGCGATGTCGAAGTCGATCAGCTCCGTGCGGTAGTTCTTCTGCGTGTCGAAGGTGACGGCCAGCCAGACCTGCCCCAGAGGTTCGATTGAACCGCTGGTGACCCCTGTGAACGGCCTGGAGGGCATAAGCCACTCGTAGGGCACTTGGAGCGTCTCGAAGGTCTCGACAGAGATGACGTTCAGGCCTGCTCCCCCATCAATGAGCGTCTTGGAGAGGGTGATGTTGTTGATGGTGGGGGAGCATACCAGGGGGAGGGTCCCAATGGTCTTGGTCGACTTGGGGTGGTCCTTGGCGTCGAAGGCGATGGTGTACTGGGACCACTTGAGGGGCCTGGAGGTCTCGGTGCTCGGGAGCGCAGCATTGAGCTCGCGGGCGAACTGCTTGAACTGGTTGTTCGACTTAGGCGCCTGAGCTCCTCCGAGGATGCAGGCCATAGCCCCCCTTGGGGCCTGGTAGCCTCCATCTTCCTCGTCAGGGAGGTTGTTGTTCTTCTCGGCGGCGTTGGCTTGAGTGCCTGGCGGCTTCTTATAGCCACCACCGCGTCCGCCTCTGCCGTCCCTACGGTAGCCAGGGCCTCTGCCGCGGCTCCAGTTGCCTTCTTCGCGCCCGCGCTCTCGGCTCAACCTCTTGAGGTCGAAGCAGTCGTCTGTGGCGTGGCCGCGCCTGTTGTGGTAGACGCAGAACGGACGGTTGTCCGCTTCCTTGTCGCCAGGCTCAGGAGAGCCTCTGCGGGCGCTTTTGGCGGCTGGCTCTGCTGCCAGGACAGCGGTGGTCTTGCGCTTGGTCTCCTCACGCTTCTTGTGGCTCTTGGATCCCTCAGCTAGGTCATCCGTCCGCTGACTCATCTTGACGAAGAGGAGTCCCTCTTCAGCCTTGGCGCACTTGTCAGCGAGGTCGAACAGCTTCACCACAGAGGTGAGCTTGTCGTGAATGCCCAGCTTCTCGAGCATCCGGCGATTTGTGACGCCCTCCCTGAAGGCGGCGATGACTTGCGTGTCGGGGATGTTCGGGATCTTGTTGCGCACTTGGCTGAAGCGCTGGATGTACTTGCGGATAGTCTCATCCTTCTTCTGCACCACAGCGTGCAGGTCGTTGTGGGTGAGCGCGCGCTCGTAGGTGCCCTTGAAGTTGGCAACGAATTGCCTGCAGAGCTCCTCCCACGAGTCTATGGAGTCCTCGGGCAAGTTGAGGAGCCATGACAGCGCGGAGTCCCTGAGGGCGTGGGAGAACCAGTTGGCCATGACTTTGTTGTCTCCTCCTGCAGCCTGGATAGAGGTGGTGTAGAGCTGCAGGAACTCGATGGGGTTGCTCGACCCGTCGTAGCCCTTGGGGAGGGCTGGCCTGAACTTCTGCGGCCAGACTACGCGACGCAGAGCTCCGGTGAAGGCCATGTAGCCAGAGGCATACGTGGCGGTTCCTCCTTGGAGAGCCATGCGGTTCTGCTGCCCCGCTTGGCCGATTTCCTCGACAAGGCGGTTCTGGAGGTCTCTCCGGCGTTCCATCCCCACCCGCGCGTCTGGCGCGGCGCGCTGCACAATCTGGCAATCGCGCGGCGAGGAGGCATGAGACGGAGCCCTTTGGGCTACGGCCGGAGGTGGTCCTGGCGGCGGCGGGGGCGCATCCGGCGCGGCTGTTCCGGCGCGGGCGGAGTGGTGAACGAGGGAGCGAGACGGAGCGGGGCGCGTAGTCGCGACGTCGACGAGGTGGTGGAGGCGGTCCAGCCACTGGTCGTGAGCCTCTGCACTCGGTCGGTAGCGGAGGAGCTCCTGGGCCATGAGCAACGCGGTGTGCCGCGTGGGCTCTGGGCGACCCTGAGAAGACGCGCTCTGGCGCCGAGACGGATGCGAAGACTCAGCATCGTCGTGGTGCTCCGGGGAGGCATCCCTGTCGCCGCGGTGGTCGCTGCCACGGTGCTCCTCGCTCTCAGGTTCCTCCACGTGTGGGCCGGTGTTGGCGCGCTCCGCAGCGCGAGGGCGGCCGCGGTGGCTACGGGTGGGAGCAGTGCCGGGCTCGGTGTGAGCCCTCTCAGCAGCGCGCCTATTGGCGCGTGTCGCGCGGGTGTCCGTCATGGCGCGGAGGCCGGCTGGAGGTTGAAGACGCGCCTCAGTCCCCTACCTGGCGCGCCAAATGTCGATGTGTGATTCCCACGGAACAGGGATAATCACTCTCGGGGGAGAAGTTCGTGAAGGGGACTGAACACGTTAGCCAACAACCCTCAACCGGCCCGGCGACGGTGCTCGTCGTGCCTGTAGAGGGACAACACGACAGAGATGGACTCAGGCCCGTACCCAGGTTCACGGCCCTCGGGAGGAGGTAAAACCGCTACTCCTGCTTGGGTTACAGTACAATGAGCCTGCCGAGGACTCTCTTGCGGCAGTGTGAAGCACAAGGAGGAGACTGGGGTCTTCTTCCTCGATGAGTTCGCTGGGCTAGGCAAAGCTATGGTAGGGTGCCAAAGGGCGAAAGCTCGATCTATCGATCGATCGATCCCCCTCCCTGCTACGGAGGTGCTCCCTCTCCTTATATAGGCGCCCCGGGTCTCATCCCTGCGTGCTGCGCAGTGGAAGGGTTCCCACATGGCGACGAAGCGGTGGAGCGGGGTGCACCGCAGCTGGGTTGTCCATGGACTCGGTCCATGGTCGTAAAGCCTGCCTTCGTGACAGAAAAGCCGCCGTCTTCGCTGGGCGGCCAGCTGGTACTGCAGGGATCGTGGGGGTGCCCACGGTGACGTCGCCCTTGGAGCGTAACGCCGGCCAACTGCTTTATCACCAAAGAGGAAACCCTCGTAAGCCGGCGCAGGGGACACAGCTTTGTTGACTCCTTTAATCACCAAAACGGCAACTGCGGCGCCGTCGTCATCGCGCGCAGACTTGCGCGTCACTCTGCGGCGCGGCAGTGGCCATGTGCGCCTTGCAGCGGTTGCTTCGTAGCGAAGTATCTTCACAGGGCCTGGACGGCCTTGTGGAGGGATTTGTGTTGACCCCTCTCCAGGGGAGAGGGCCCTGTAGAGGAGCAGCCTCGGGAGGGGCCTCGTCAGGCCTTCACTGCCCTCTTCAGCCCTCTCGAGGGTTTTTCCTCTCGAGGGTCTCTCCAAGCGTTTTGCTCGGTCCTTAGCCGTTTCATCGACTCTGTCGCGTGTGAGGGCTGTGGAGAGTGGGCTCTACACACCCTGGATCCCACTGGGCCGACAATTGTCGAGGTCGTAGAGTACTAAGAGGCTCTCAGATGGGCAAGGAGGCGCTGGGCCTTGCGGGAAAACTTCTCAGAGCTCGAGCGCATGGCGGGGGAGGCGTGTGCGCGCGGGGTCAGGGCGTGGGAGGAGGCCGCGACGTTCTCCAGCGAGACTCTCGGCCCCGGCGTCCGCAGGCGAGCCGAGTTTTGTGCTACCGCGGTTGTCGGTGTGCAACTACGCCTTCGGGCAGCCCCTCCCTGTTCCGGCCTGGTAAGATCCGGCCTGATTTGTCAGATTCTTCAGACAAAAATGCTTTCTTGAGGCCTCAGCCTCGGCGGAATCTCTCATGGACTGCGCACATTAGGATGGGGTTATTAGGATTTTAACAGGTCCAGCGATTCAGCCTGTAGCGCACGAAGGCCCTGCTGTGTGTCCTGCTTCCTTTCATACTGGTTGATTAGGTGCATTTATCTTCTTTGTAGTTTGAGTCACCCAGTTTAGTTAGTTTGGGGAATTGAAGCCAAGTTCTGAAGAAAATTTGTTCCAGAGATGTGCAACTATTTTGTTCTTGAGTACTGGATGATGGCATGCAAATCATACTGGCACTACAGTGATGGTAAATATTTTATCACCTATTTGAACGAACCAAATGGTCCAATTGTTTGTCGTTTTGTATTTTCATGCCAGGTTCTTTTGTTTGTGGCACTGGTTTTGTCAGTACAACTTATTGGTGTAGTCACATTTCCTTTATATTCAGAAAAGCTTATGGTCCAATCGATGACTTGCGACTTATAACCTTTGTGTTTTAGTCTTGACTCTGTTAACCTATCTGATGACAACTTGTCATGTTAAAGTAAGTAGAAAATTTGACGTGAAGAAAGAATCACCAAGCTAGGAGGATAAGGGAAAGTATATAGAAGGTCATCTTTGTGTATTAAGCACTGTCAGTAAACAAGGAGGCTAGCAGAACAGATTGAATACAACAGATAGACTAGGGAGTTACCAAGAATTACATGGACCAAGTTTCAGCATTCGGTTTACATCATTTTCTCAACTTATCTCAAGTTGCAGATTTTGTATATTCATTATTTGGTGTATTCAATTTCTATGATTTTCCCTTTTTTGCATATAGATTAATTTAATTTAGGGGAATAACAAACTGTTTGATGGAATGGTCACCAATTGCTGGGATTTATATTATAGGAAGGATGTATCTCCAAAGCCATGACAAAGCAATGTCTTTAATGCCCATTATTATCGTGGGCCATTAATATTTTGAATATTTGTGAAGCTTGAATACGACAGGGCCTTTTTTACATTTTGGGGTTTATGGTCTATTCAGGTAGGGAAGAGTGGAACCCAAATTTAAACTCGATAACCAAATAAAAGCAAAATACCGGGTGGCCGACTTAAACGGTGGTAGAGGAAGCAGTGTGGCAACACACCTAAGAGTGGAGCGTGCATAAACTGGTTGTACTAATAAGAAATATTCTGTACGCCTCGGCTACATAGATTTTTTTGTCCCGTTGCAACGCACGGGCATATTTACTAGTCTTTTTATTAAACTAAGAAAAGCTGAAAATATCCTTCTTCCTATATCCAAGTTTATTCTGAGAAATCAGACGACGAACTAGCTAGGATTAGAAAAACCAAAAATCGTAATGTAAACACGAAGGCAAACCTCGTAGCCCTAGCCCATCGTGTGACAGGCAGCAGGCATCGCCTCATCTGCACGCAACGCGGAGCCTTTTTCGTGTTGCAAAGTCTCGTAGGTCTGGACGTGGAACTCCTTTAAAAAAAAGGTCTGGACGTGGAACTTGTACTACACACGATGCTCCTCCTAGCGGCTCGCCACCGCGCCGACACGGTGAACTCAGACCCCATGTTCGGCCGTTCGCTGTTGCCGCGTTTCTGTCGAGGTCCGCCGATGCACCAAACTCCGACACGAGTTTAATACACGTAGCGTGGCGGTTGGTCGCTGCCATGCGGCCGTTAGCCAGTCCACTTCCACTCACCTCTGACCTCGCCACCCAACCCACCCCACCCCACCCCACCAGCACCAGATCTGCGTGCTGCTACCTGCTAGGCTCCCACTCACCGCCGTCACCGACACGAAACCCCCAGCCCAGCTCGCTCCCTTTTTGAAGAGGAGCACCTGCTCGCGAGCGCTTCAGACTTCGGCCCCCACCCACTCCCCGGCTCCCCCACACCTCGCCTCCGGCAGCAATGGCATCCATCATCGTGCAGGTCTCCGCGCTCATCCTTAACCTCATCGCCTTCGGCCTCGCCGTCGCCGCCGAGCAGCGCCGCAGCAAGGCCACGGTCACGCCCGACCTGGCCAAGGAGTACGACTACTGCGTCTACAACTCCGACATCGCCACCGGATACGGCGTCGGCGCGCTCCTCCTCCTCACCGCCGCGCAGGTCCTCGTCATGTTCGCCAGCCGATGCTTCTGCTGCGGACGAGGCCTCAAGCCGGGGGGATCACGGGCATGCGCACTCATGCTATTCCTCTTCTCATGGTAAACTGTTTCATCTTTACCATGCCTCCCTCCCTTTCCCTCTCCCTTTGTATGGTGCCTCGTTACGTCACCATCCGCGGACTACAGTAGCTCCGGTAATTAACGACTGAGATTCCTCCCATCTCCACTGCTCTTCGGGGTCTCCCCTGCTGGATCTTCGCGGTTTTCTGCTTCTACTACAGCTATTTCAAATTATTATTATTATAGATCTACCCCTCTGGTCTGAAGTTAAAGCTGACGGACCAGCTGCGCCTTAGATCTGTTCGCTGCTGAGCGGATGGGGATTCAGATCTTCTGCTTGTCGAACAGAGCTTGCATTTGTTAGAGCCGGGAGGTGAAACGGTTCAATGCTTTATGTGGGATTGGCTATAAATTTCAAGCTAACAATTAGTAATTTTGTATCGTACGTACGTTACTAGAGTCGAGTGTGCCTTTTTGAGCTGGGGTGCCTAATTTAGCAGGCCTGGAAAAAAGATGCATCTATCAAATTTTACCTTGTTAGGTCTTTTACCAAGGCAGAACAGTTGGGGCTTCTGTGTCTGCTAAATTCAGTAGCTGCTTACTGTGTTCTGTTATGGAGATGCAGAATTGTGTACGTTCCTTATAGCTCTGTTAGGTTAGGTGAAGCATCTCTTGACCAAAGAAAATTCTGGCACACAACTGGTGCTTTATTATAGTGGCGGGGGGTGAGCTGGTTCAGTTGAGTTGTTGCACACTCAAAGCGGCAATGACTTGTCCAGCACAACTTCCTGTGTCGTTGCTTCATAACAGATTTATTGTCGGTCTAAGGTGTGACAGTCAAAACTCGGAACTGCCATTGTGGTGCTCAGTCATAAAATCAACTGAGTACTATGCTGGGCTTTGAATCTATTCCTAAACATCTTGGTTCATTCTAGGTAGGACTAGCTGACTTTGGTACTCATGATAGATCCACTGGATCTGCATAGGTGATTATCGATGTCCAACTGACATAAATGTACTTCTACTCGAAAGTGCATAAGAAATATCTCTTATATTATGATTTAAATGTTTGAAATAGTATTCATGTAGGATTTGCCCTTGATAACTTATAATTGTTGTTGTTATGTTATGGAGATATTTACAGCATATGTTACGGCATACCTGTGTAGCCGTGCTAATCACTAGCAACGGCTGTCCTCTTACACTAAAGTAAGGACACCATGTTATGCTAATCTCTTCTGGCCGTTAAGTTAATAGTAGCCGGCAGCTTTTGATTATTTGTTTACACATTACTCGACTTATGTTTAGTTTTTAGTGAACTGCCGACTACTTCAATTCTTTGAGCAGTGTGTGACTGGATTGTTTATCTGATCTTACTTGGAATCACGTATTGGGATATTCTAAGCAGTTCAAGTCAACGCCAATAAACAGCTTTGCTTCTTTAGCTAGCAAAGCCTAGAACTTATTTGAACCAGCCACTGTCTGGCCATTCTCACTAGTTAATTTCACTGGAACATGTTTCTCTTCTCTAGTACTTCTGAGTTCTGCTTGTTGTGTCCCTGACCATATATTGATACCTGAACTGGATGCTCTGTCAGCTTATTGTTGTCATCTGACATGCGCAAATGTTTTTCAGTACTTAGCTGTTAATAGATGTAGGCATCTGTCAAACAACTTGCCTTGAATATCCTTTCTATTCGCTTCACATATGTCTAATGATATTTGGTTGAGCAAGTCATACCAAGGCAAATAGTTTAACTCTTTTTTTAGTGCAATTCAAACTAATTGCTACTTTCTTGTAATATATAAAAAATAGAGAATATATCAACAAAGTTATTACAGTTGAAATTTCCAAATAAATTTTCCTAAGCAAGATGCTTGCTTCTTGTTTGCAGGTTGACCTTCCTCATCGCAGCGGCATGCTTGCTGGCAGGATCAGTCCGTAATGCATACCACAGCCGGTACAGGGGCATCTGGAATGGCGAACCTCTCTCCTGCGAGACGTTGCGCAAGGGTGTGTTCGCTGCTGGTGCAGCTTTCACCTTCTTCACGGCCATCCTGAGCGAGTTCTACTACATTAGCTACTCCAAATCCCGGGATGCTGCTGGCGGTGCTCCATATGGAGGCTCCAGCATCGGCATGGGCCCTTACAATTAATAAGGAGCTTGCTGGAGGTTTGTGCCGTGATTCAACCCGTTTCAGGGTGGATCGTGTAGTTTGTCGTGGAGTGCGGTGTTCTTGATAACATGATAGTGGTAGTCACGGTGTAATTGGGTTTACTGTTTTCACTAGGTTCTTGTATGAGATCACTTGGTCGGGCTGTATACTATTTGGATTATTGGATTCTGGACATGGAATACGCTTCTTTAGTCATCCTAATATGTGATTGATATGTATATTTTATCATGTGAGTTCCGCTTCAGTACACCCCCTTTAAAGATTTTGAATGTGAATCGATTCTGGAGATTAATACTTAACCATAAGATAACAAGTAAATCATAGTCCATTAGCATGGCAGAAACAATCTCCTATCAGATGAAGTAGGTG
Source organism: Poa annua (assembly GCA_026929855.1). Classification (NCBI taxonomy): domain Eukaryota; kingdom Viridiplantae; phylum Streptophyta; class Magnoliopsida; order Poales; family Poaceae; genus Poa; species Poa annua. Next base: position 35,575,090 of record CM049433.1, read on the forward strand.
TAGCGTCAGCCGGTTGATTTACGATGCGCAATTGGATTGAGGTACCAGTTTGAGTTAGCCTGAAAGTGGGTTTACGATGTGCAATTGCATGTCGCTGGACAGATGTGCAGTTGCATTTCCCAATTGTTATTTCTTTTCTGGCCTACAGTCTACAGAACATAAAAAAGAAGAAGAAAATAACATCAGGTCTCAACTGCAATTTTGGCAGTTTTGTGTCAAAATGCTAAAAAGCTACTACCTCCTATCTGATTTAGCTGTCGGGGGGTTTCACAAAGTTTTGCCTACACATTCCCTAAACCTGCGAAAATCAAATACAATCGGAGAGAATACCATAAAATATCAGTAAATTTATTTTGGACTGTAATGAGCAATGTTCGTGTTCAAGAGCATCCATATTCCATATGGCTCAATTGTGGGTTGTGGCTTACAAGCAAGTAACAGCATTTGTACGGAACGTGTTGCAAGGATGTAAACAAGCAGGAATCTGGTAGCAAGTAACAGCATTTTTTATGTTGTGCCATATGAATTGGCACAACGAGGCTTACTTTTTCTTCATATGGAGATTAACATAATCATCAGGACCATAAACCTCAAACAAATCTTCGAAGAATCCTTTCTTCCTCCTAGGGTTGCATCCCATGTCTCGGCACAATTGGTCATTGCACCAAATGTTTATGGCTGAAATGCAGGCCCTGCGGAAGTAAACGGGCGAATACTGCTTCATGAACTTCTCCCACTGCAGGACAGCCGCAAGCATTTCTTTGACACTTGGTAATCTGAAACCACCATCCATGAAATGCGCCAGCCACATAGCTCCAAGTTCCACTGAGTAGGCATTTGCCAAGCTGTCTGCAAAACCCATGACGGCAAGCTGTGGAATCTTGGGATGTATGCATTCCCTGCAAAAAAAAAGTAATTAAATTAGAAGTTACTCGGGATTTAGGTAACTCTGATCTTATACAACAATAATATATATACTGAACGGACCTGTAGAGAGGCACGATTGTTGATGCTGAGCCAATTGCAATACTCTGGTAGTATTCTGACATGAAAATCCCCTTTATCTTCTCATTCCCTTTGAATCCAGTTGCAAAGATTACTACATCACTCTCTACTACTGAAGATTCACCTTCAACGAGCAGACCTTGCTTGCAGAAGCTAAATGTCTTTGACCTTTTTAGAACAATGATGCCTTCATCCAGTCTCTTGTAGTAATCCTTGGGTGCAATCTCAATCACGCATGCCACTAATGCCTCAAAAAAGCTGTGGTCAGGTACCATATCATGTTTCCTCATCAGAATGGAGAAATAACTCTCCACAAACTTCAAAATTAACCATCTCTACGCATATACAAAGCAGGCATAATACATTTAGTCAGTTTAGTCAGTAATTTAGAGAAGAAACATGCATAATGTCTAACAAAACAATATCGTATTCTGCTGCACTACCACTGGAGCCAATATGGTGGCCAACAGGCTAAGTAGGATCCCTTCACCAGGCTTATGAATAAGTAGTTCGGCAAAGCGATTTAGGTACAACTTTGATATATCGACACCCCAAGCATCGAAGTCTGGAATAATCCACTGCTTTGTTCGGACCAACATCGTACATGGTTTCTCAACACCTGCAGAACCAAAGATGCAGTAAGTTAATAGAAAAAACATAGGCTTTGTTGGTGGGCTGCGGCTGCATCTCTTTACTTTCGTGTGTTCTGAGATGTAATTTGGACGAGATACTCAAACTATTATTTTGTTTAATAAATGGCTGTGTGCATCGCTTGATGCAGAGGCCGGGATTATCTTTTTCAAAAAAAAATAGAAAAACAGAGGCGATGGTGAGCAGGAAATGTAGCCCAACAGGTACAACATAAACTTACGCAGGTGCGGCATAACATAATGGCTGTTATATTTGTTACACAATCAAAATGTCGAATGTAATTACCGTTGTGAAAAGTAATAAAAAATGGAAAAAGGCTGTACCATTTACATCTGCACATTCATTAGCAATGTCAACTGCTGATTTCTGGTAGCCAACCACAGTCACATGCTTGCCCTTGATCATCTCCCTTGCTTCATCGTAACCCATTTTTGAGTAGTCCATGGAATGCATCACCATCCCATCAAATGCTTCTGGACCTTTGACTGGTGGAAATGTAGGTATGTTGGGTACACCGCTGAACCTCCCAATGCATAGGATCACGAAGTTTGCTTTGTATATCTGGACAGAGAGGAGCAGGGTTGTGGGGAATGTTTCTCAACTGTATGAAGAATGTTAATTGCAAAGCAACTCATGCAGGCAGTGCTCAATTTTTTTGGAGATCAATCGATCCTTTTAAGAACCAATGCATTGGAAGATACCTCATGTAGATTATGCGAGGAACAACACAGAGTCAATGCTATCTAATAAGCAATAAATATATATGAAAACCAACACAGAACCAACCCATTTTGGGGTACTCAAATCATTCCCACGAATCAGTACCTAGTGGAATGGCACTGAATATTTTACCTTTTCCGCCATATACCGGACGGACGGATGAAACGGCCGGCATAGGGCGAAATTTTTGGAGTAGCGAAGAATTCTACTATACTACTGTACTTCTTATTGCGAATTAAATATACTACTGTACATACCTCAACGTGGCCCTCAGCGTTGGCTACCGTGAGGCGCCACTCGCCGTCGCCGGAGCCAAACGCGTGGCCGGTCCCAGCCCACTCCTCCCATGCCGCCACCGTCTCCTCGTCAACGCCGACGTACTCCATCCCGACCACCCGGTGGCCGAACCTGACGCAGTCGAGCACGCCGAAGCGGCGCGCGTAGGCGTCGAGGTAGTCGAGCACTTGGCGATGGTCTGGGTTCATATCCGTGACGGAGTCCGGCCACGGGAAATCGGAGTAGTGGTACATCGTCCGCGGTGACTGGAGCCTGGTGCATTCGGGAACATGCGCCCACACGCCGCCGAGGACGGTGTCTGCCTCGAACACGGTAGGCCGGCAGCCGCGCTCCAGCAGGTGCTTACACGCCGCCAAGCCGCTTACGCCGGCACCAACGATTGCCACGCTCTTCGTTTCCATGAAGCAAAAGTGAGAATGTGAGATGAACTGCTGAAGACACCATATATGACAAGCGAGTTCGAATTATTGGTTAGTCCCTGGTCAGAGAGCTGAGCTCACAAGCAAGCGTCTAGCAGCCCTTGTGTTATTAAGTATTCATTCTTCACATTGATCACGGAAGAAATGGGAGTCAGATCTCACGAGGCATCGATTAAGACAAGAACGAGGAACATAGAATAGTGCAACGTGTAAGAGCACCCAAACACAGAATAAGACGACTTCTAATATTCCTCGATTGGTTTTAGAATAGTGCATATTTCCTCCTACAAGAGCATAGAGGTATGTGCATTTAGAATTGTATACGATATAGTTTTAGAATCATCTTAGAACTATGGTGACAATCTCTCTACTATACCAAAAAAGTATCCTATTATAACTTTTTTAGATTAAAAGGGGCCTCGCCCCCTTTTTTCATTGCAAACAAGAAAACACACGAGTCTCAGAGTTTGTTCGCTTTAGCAGTCCAGTTCAGAAAGCAGAGAAACTAAACTGACGAGGTAAAAAAAAACTTGGGTCTATTACATCACGAGCCAAAAGTATATGACTATTCCTGCAAAAGTCGAAACCACAACTAGGAGGGAGGGCGCCCTCCCATCTCCACAGCCATAGATTTTTGATCCAACGGCCTGATACATATTTTGCAAAATAGACCCTGCACTTTAACAATATTATAAGTCTAGCCCCCTATATATAGCCACAACTCGGCCCCTAAATTTCTAATCAAATCACTCTCCCCCACCTCCACACCGTGCTCCTCTCCTCCACCCGAGCGTCCTCCAACGTGATGTCGCTGCCGTCCTCCTCCACTACCAAGCCGCCGCCACCGTACTCCACTTCCAAGACGCCCCCGCCGTCGTCCTCCACCAAGTCGCCGCCGCCACCGGGCTCCATATCCTCCACCAAGCCAAAATTTGGATCTTGATGTGGATTTGGATCCAGATACGAGGCACCCAATCCCTCCTCCAGATCCACCGATTCGTTTTTTGTTTTGATTCCATGTTTTTGTAAAGAACAGATCGATGTGTTTGGATATAGTCCTTTGCACAATCCCGAAAATGGTTTGTATCCGGATTTCTTGTCACGGTTTTGGATCTGGGCATTTATTTTTTGTCACGATTTTGGATCTTGGGATCTTGTTCATATAGGATCTGAGCCGGATATGTACATGCATGATCCGATCTGGGTTTTCTGTTAGAATATAGCTTAACCTCTCTAGGATTTTTTCGTCCGTACATATAATAGAGATTCTTGTATATGGAGCGTGATGCTTATGTAAGGGATGCTTTAATCTGGAGCGTGATGCTTCTTTGAGCAAAAAATTAATAATTCATTGAATCTGGAGCGTGATTCTTTTTTTGGTTCTTAGATCCAATTCGTATTTTATTCTTGAGTTTGAAGTTGTTGCTTGATGCGAACATTATTAGACAGCCAAGGTGAGTAATTTTTTATTTGTCTAGCTGTGACTCCTACAGGACATCGAAATGTGCATACCATTTTAGTTCCAAATCTTAATTATTTGCAAAATTTCTTCATCGTTGTATGAAAACTTTCCATATCGAGATCGAAAATTTCCCTAATAATGATCTAGAAAAAATATTATTAATACATGATTTGATCTTTTAGCCGAAATTCATTCCTTGTAAATGCATGCATTTCGAAAATGGAAAGTAAAAAAAGGATCATGCGCAGATCCGATTTGTTTTGCTAACACATTAATTTCCAGTTAATGCAAAGAAAGGAAGGAAAGACTTCCTTATATGATCCGATTCAAAGAAAAGAAGGAAAAACCTGGATCCGAATTTTTCTTATTAATGCAAAAAATCCGAATTTTGATTTATATCCGAAAATCTAAGAGGATCTTAACCAATAGATTTCCTTGTTAGTATATAAATAAATGCAAAAACTAGAAATAACATCATTTCCAAAAATACGTTATTTTGTTAATATAAAAAAATCTAAAAATATTTTTATTCATGAGCTCGTGTTTTTCGGAAAATTATGTTAATACATGTTAATCGAAAAATTATGTTCATGCGAAAATTACTCTTTGATGATCAAGGTAAAAACAAAGAATGATTTGTCATGAGGGTTCATGAAGATAAATGCTCAAAATTCAAGGTGTTGACTGCAAAATGTTTTGCACGCATCTCGAGGTAGATCGACGGTTCAAGACATAGGTTGCACGCATCTCGAGGTAGATCGACGGTTCAAGACATAGGAGGGCGCACTCCTAGTTGTGAAAAAACTGCGTCCGACTATTCCTTGTAGACCACGACCTTCTTGAATCAAGTGAGATCCTCCGGGACAGGCATCAGGTCAGCGGAGTGCTTGAGTTTCTTCATGGGGGTGCCTCCTCTAGAGGCGAAGCTGGGCTGAGTGTCGTGGCTTTCTTAAAGCCAGCCATGGGGCTTGAAGGCGGCGATGGCAGCTGAAGATGGGCATCAGAGAGCGTCATGTTTTTTTTAAATCAAAATGATGCACAAAGTCATTCGCAATTATTAACCAAACCTGATTGAAAAAACTGAAGTCAACCTCTCGACAACAAGGGTCGCTACCACTATGATGGGGGTGCCTAAGACCGAGCCGATGCCTATGATCTCACACCTACGCACATTATTTACAACTGGAATACCAGTTCAACAGACACTCAGCACACACTGCTATGCACGCTTTAGAAATCGCTACCACCGTCTTCCACGAACTCATCTTCAGAAAGGATCAACACCATGACCTTACAAAATCTTGCAAAATCAGGCCTACCGTCGGCATCGCCACGATGCCAGACATCGCCACTGTGCGTTAGTCCATCATCAAGCATCTGAAATCGAGACCCTGCAGTGCCACACCGCCAAGACTCGTCTCCCTCCAATCAGCTTATGCTCCAAAAACAATACACCCAATAGGGAGAGTGACACCGCATGCGCCGCTATTGTCCGACCCAGGACTCCCAGGATCTAAGGTTTCCCCTGGAGCAGCGCGGGCGGGTTGACAGTAGCTGCAACAACGATGCCTTCAACCAGGTAACGACCGATAAGCGCCGCCATCGCGTGTCGTGACCGTAGTCAGAACTCGGTTTTCATCGGCAGCTACGACTCCCCACCTCGCCGCCAGGACTAGCTGTGGGATCAAGAAGCACAGGTAGCCGGCCGACCCCCTCCGGCGAAGAAAGAGGCCACCACCACCACGCCCAAGGCCGGAGCCGCCGACGTCCTCGTGCTGCAGATCCAGCCCAGAAGTCCCATGCCGTTGACGAAGACGGAGGACAGGTCAACAGCCTCCGGTCGGCCTGCCGAAACCCATCTGGGTCCAGATCGGACGCCACCATCGCTGCTGGCCATAGCCCGTCCACCTCCGTCACCTGCAAGCGTCACCTGCAAGAAGATCCTGGTCGCCACCGCCCCGCACCACCGCCGTAGATCAGGCCGGAGTGAGCGCTGCCATGCCGATCCGGATTTTGTGCCGAGGAAAACCGCCGCCGCCACCGCTGACCAGCCGCACGAGGGCAGCGGCGACGCCCCCTGCGGCGGCGGCGGGAGGAGATCTTGTGGAGGGCTTGGAGGAGGCGGCCGGCGTGCGGCGCCGCCACACGGGGGTGAGAGGAGAATGGAACAACAAAATGAAACTGATCGATCAAATCTTCCAGGAGGGTCATCTGTGTGCCTAGCCGTTCTCCAGTTGCGGTGGGCTCATCAGGAATTCAGGATCTTGGTGATCGCCTGGCAGAACAAAATACACCTAGGGGAAGTCTCATTCCTTTGAACAGGATGCGCCAACCCTGCACTGAAAAAGAATCCTCCATAGCACCGGCTTAACATCCAGCCAAGAAATACCACTAAAAACCATGTCATTCCCGAGCTTCCAAATGTTCCACAACACAGCAGCACAAATGGAATTGAGTGCAAATTTTGTTGTATAAGTTAACCAGAATCTAGCTACAGATTCATATAAGCTACCAACATCTATTTCAAACACCTCAAAGACTATTTCCAGATGGCCTTAGGCCATGTACAACGCAGGTGCTTGGCCTGAGTGCTTATGAGGAAAACCGGGTTTTTTTTTTAACCAAAGCAACGGAGGGCGAAGAGCCCACCTGAATTTTTTTGTATTAAATCATCCACGAAACATTTACACATACAATCCCGAAAAACTTCAGAAGGGGACTATTGTTACAACGAGTTCATGAGGGGAGGGACGCACACCAATCCAGCAGTGGACTACAATCTAGGCGTTGAGGCGCCCTAACAACCCACAGTCGAAGGTGGTCACGTGCGATGTCGAAGAACTCAGGGACTGTCGTATCCAGTCCGTCGAACACTCGGCGGTTCCTGGTCTTCCAGACGATCCAGAGCAACAGGGCGATCGCAGTAATGCGGAGGCTGGGATCCCAGGTGGGGCGCTCAGTGGAGAAGGCGTCAACCACAGTAGCGAGACTGGGGGTGGCGGCGGTGGGGACGCAAACGCGCCACACATCCTACATCCGGGTACAGGAGACAAACAGATGACACACGTCTTCAATGTCACCGGGACAGAAGAGGCAGTGGGGTGCCCAAGCGGTGCAAACGCGCTCGCTTCTTGGTACGCCGGTGCCGGAAAATTTTGTAACGTAAAAACTCGCTATGTGCTTGCGGGAGGCGAGGAGTGTCTGGTTTGGCTTCGATGCCTGGTCACTGCTAAAGAAAATACTGCTATTGTTCCGAACGAGTGCCTTCCCCCGGTGCAACGTGTAAGAGCAACAAACAATAAGACGAGTTCTAATATTCTTCAGTTGGTTTTAGGGGATTTTAACAAGGTGGTGGGAACTCTTCCTGGCACAATTTCCCCACTCTAATTGTGATGCCAATTTGTCACGATGCTTCTGCAAAATGCAGCTAGCTTGGTCGCTCGCTCGCGCGCGCCTTGGCCGTTCGCGCGCGGGAACATGCAGCAGCGCCACACGTCTGACCGTCGTTCGGCCGGGAAAGCGCGCGTTGGAACCAGCTGTGAAGCGCGCCTTTTCTAGTCGTGATCTCATACGGAGTAGTTTTTTTCTAAAAAACATGAAATCAACGAGGAGCTCGTTCGGTAAAAAATATTTGACAGTTTTATGGCGCTAACGGAAGGTCAACGATGGGAAACATGCCACCAAACGCGGGCGCGAGCTCTGTGCTAATTCGTATACTTTGCTCCACCCGACCTCACGTCCAATCTTGCCGGAATAAATACCTCCAAAGATCCGCTAAGCCACTACCCTACCATGTCGTCCTTCGACTCCGTCGCGGCCCATGCCGGCGACGACGACACGCTGATCTCACAGGCTCCCTTCGATCCTACAGTCGACATTCCCGGCGTCTACAATGCCGACGACGGCGGGGGGCATGGCTTGCAGCGCGGCCACCGCTTCGCCACGTCCTACTCGTCCTTTGGCACCGCCATCTCCGAGGACGACCTTGCCGGGATCGCGGGCGATGGTGGGTACGGCGGCTACGGCATGCCACCAGACTCAAACGGCGCCGGCTACGGGTACATCGGTGTCGAGGAAGTGATGGGCGGGATGCAGCACGGCGGCATTGGTGTCGGTTTCCACGGTGGTGGTATTGATGACGACATGTTCGTCGGGACTGTCGACGACGGGGCCGTCCTGCCGCCACCAGAGGCCATGAGAGAGGAGGGTATCCTCCGGCGTGAGTGGCGCCGGTGAGTACTATGGATAAGCTCTTCTATCTTTGCGATCCATGCAATAGGCCGCCGTGTACGCAGATCTCTCATGCATCGATCGCCTCATTTTTTGCGGTGGTCTCTGAACTGAGCTGAAGATTTGTAGTTGAGAACCGCTCCGCTTGTGCAGGCAAAACAGGTTGACGCTGGAGGAGAAGGAGCGCAAGGAGAGGGAGCGGCGCAGCGAGATCATCGCGGAGGCTGATGAGTTCAAGAAGTCTTTCTTCGAGAAGCGCCAGCTCAACTGCCAGACCAAACGGACACAGAACAGAGACAGGGAGAAGGCAAGTATGCAGTTCAGACATATTCTTTATTCATTTTCTTCAGTTAGGCTACGTGTTTCAGTCACGTGATCCAAACAAGATTCAAGAAATTAAATCATGGATGTATCAGCTGTTCTTGGCGAACCAGGAGAAGTTCCACAAGGAGGCGGACAAGCAGTACTGGAAAGCAATAGCCGAGCTGGTCCCGCACGAGATCCCGGGGCTGGAGAAGAGGGGCGCCGCCAGAAAGAAGAAGGAGCTGGAGAAGAAGCCCAACATCGTGGTGGTGCAGGGGCCAAAACCCGGCAAGCCCACTGATCTCTCTCGGATGCGCCAGGCCCTCATGAAGCTCAAGCAGAACCCGCCGCCACACATGGTGCCACCACCGGCCCCGCCGGCGAAGGAGGATGCCAAGAAGGACGGAGACGCCAAGAGCAAGGATGGTGGCAAAGATGCAAATGTGGCGGGGCAGAAGAAGGACGGTAAGCACGAAGCTGGAGAGAGTGGAAAGACCTCGTCGGCCGATGGTACGAAGGCTACGATAGGTGGCAATGCAGCCGCAGCTCCCCCTGCGGCAACAGAGAATCCGGCGGATAAGCTATCTGAGCAACCCACGCCGGCAAAAAAGTGACTGCGATGCTGTCCGGAAATGGAATAAATTCTTGCGAGGAACATTGGTTCTGTACTCCCACATTGTCTTCTGAGGGATGTTCATGCTGTATTGCTTCGGTCAGTTTTTTTCATATGTTAGTTTGCATAAACTTTAAGGTTTTGACTTTAGTGAATTTGTGTAAGGCGTTTCCATTACTAGCTGGTGGGGATTTTTAGATTGAGGCCTTTCCTTTGTTTTTCATTCTTGGACAACATTTCTCGAGAAATAAGTCAATATGAAGTGGTTAATCTTGAGACCTTTTATGGTACCCTCAAATAAATAATAGCCACCAATTTCCGTGTATCCGATGGACCGTAACAAATCATACTGGTAAGAAAAAGGTGACTGTTACAAATTGTACTAGTGCCCTGGGAGGAAAATAGCGAGAGTCAGCGGTCGATAGGGTGAGTAATAGTCTCGTCATTATTACAGAAGACACACTTTTTACTCCCATGTCAATTATGTTTTTCAAGGTTATCCGTAGTAGAATTACTCTCGATGAAGATACCACGCAAAAATCTTGTTTTTAAGTGGTATCTTCATTTTCCAGATTATCTTATTATTATCCACAGGCACGTCCAGTTGGATTAGAGGTTTATACATAGAGTTCATCGAGAATTTTCCACTCTTATGTAAATTCTAGTGAAACTCATATGTCCCATGCGTCAAATTGACCAGAGTCAGGCGTTATAGCAACTTCTGCTAAGATGCTAGTCAAGGACCAACAAGATCTCTCCTGAACCGTCACATGTGGAGGAGAAATCCCCAAGACTTGAGCGAGTGTGTCGCTTTTGTGCCGCCCAAGCACTATGTTGTATAAAGATAGATATTGCTCCCGGAGTGGGGGACAACACAAGCAAGATCCACGTGTAGTTATGGACAATGCTCTCCAGGACTACCACACAATGGTACGCGGGAGAAAAGTGTGAGCACTTTCATCAAGTTATCTACTCTCAAGAAAAAGACTTGCACGGGGAGGGGTGATTCGACCTACCGAGGAGACTGAATCGGATGGGTGCAACCCGTGAATCCTTAGAGAATGGGAGTATAGTTTTTTTAGGAGATCTTTCCTATGCGATGGGCATGGCCCAGATGGTCAAAACGGGCTACCAAACACCCAAAACTAGGGTGGGGTGAGAATATCTTGTTAGACATGGGCTACCAAACACGCCCTTAGCGTATAGTGTGAGCGGGTCCACCTATACCTCGCCTCAAGCCTTTTTCTTTTTTCCCTGAATAATGGTGGAACATTTTTTTCAAAAGGGTTAAGATTAACCCGAGGTACAACAACAAGATTAAAAACTTTTGGAAATCTTAACATTTTTTTTGAAATGGATATTTCGAAATATAAACCATTTTCAATTTAGCCATTTCAAAAGCCTGATCATTTTGAAATATGAGAAATTTCCAAACACAATTTTCCCAAAATCTGAAACATTTTAAAAAATGAACATTTTTAATATGGATATTTTTAACAATATGAAGCATATTTAAAAATGAACATTTTTTCAAAATATGAACCATTTTTAAAAATAAGCATTTTTGAATTGAAACATTTTTAAAATAAACATATTTCAAATATGATCAGTTTTAAAAATATTAGTGTAGGACCCAAAAATAAATACTCCAGCCTAACTGTCCAGGCCATCGTTTCAGTCCAGCCTGCTGATGCATGTAAAATGCATACATGAACTTTACATTTTATTACTTGATATTCCAACATATTTGCAACTTATATGATGTCATATTCATGTTTTATAATGATTTCGGTGATTTTCTAAACAATCCCCCCTCTTTTGGTTCTAACTCTGTTTTTCCAGAAAATATCTTTTTTAGTGTTTTGGACTTTCCGGGAGCTTCGGGACTCCAAAAAGGGCAAGGCCAGTGAGCACGGTTCAGAATTTTCGAGACGAACGCAATGGGCCTAAAATGAAGACCAGAAGACCAACGAGCTGGGAATTAGGGGGCCCCACGCGGTCAGATCCCTGGCCGCGTGAGACCACCCCTTTTCCCACTCGTGGCTCCGATGCCGTCTGTTTTCATCTTCGTGGCTTCGTCTTGACCTAAAACCGACTATAAAAATAGTCCCCCGAGGAGTTTCGCCCAGGAGGCGGCGGAGAAACACGAAACCAATAAACAGAGGGTCTGAAGGCTGCCGCCGGATCACCTCCGGAAGGCTCCTCCATCCCCCTCCGGAGTCTCCATCAACACCACCATCAAGATCAGCACCATCTCCATCACCATCTTCGTGATCCACTTCATCCCCCTCATAGTTTAAGATTGTTCGAACCCTAGCTATTGTCTAAGTACTGTTCTACATGTGTGTGAATTGCTACTTGTCATTGTTTTGTGGGGAGATTATATTTTCAGATTGTGTTGTACCACTTATGCCATTGAATCATATCATGTCTTTGAGTTGTTAGTAGTTCTCTCATGTTCCTGTGGGCATAGGATGGATTGGCAATGATTTCACTAAACATGTTTGAGTATTTGGTCAAGTCTTTATCTTTGATGATTGTCTTGTTATACAATATATGAGTGCATGCATATGTTAAGGAATGCGCGAGGTGATCACACTATGTAATGGATTGGTTAGGACCTGGGAGTTGACAACTAAACCTATGGTCTAATACATGAAGTTCCATTAGGAGGGGATTAATATCGGGGATCTTAGAGTGTAATGCTATAGTGGGACTTTTATGTCTTAATAACTCTTGTGTAGTCATTTACTTGGCCACATGATCCATCATAAGAGGGTTTAGTCTATTTATTTAGCTTTACCTAAATTATGGCTCCGTTCAAAGAAGATTAAAACTTGACAAAATATTTACCTTGTTGTTCTAGAAATATCTATGCCATGAAATCCATGTAGCCATTGGGAACGTTTTCCACACATAAGAAACACACACTTAAGCTTGTTCTCTTGCTGCATAGAGGATTGGGCTTTCTCTCTTTGAGAGCTTTCACTTGTCACATTTTATTTTCAGCTTTTACTTTATTGCAAACTCTACACCAAAAACCCAAAACACTTGCATCATTTTACTTTGTCTAGTGCATAGATAATAAGAATAGTGACACTCTTATTTGAAAGGATAAACACTTATACCTTCTACTCCTCGCGGGATCGATACTTTACTTACACATCGAAGATTCCCCTATACTTGTGGGTATCGAGACATTTTCTGGCGCCGTTGCCGGGGAGTGTAGCGCTTAAGTTTTTATTCTTGTTTGCACTAGATATTTATTTTCAGTTTTGCATATACTTTAGTTTACTTTCAGTTTTGCATTTAGTTTTCTTTTACTTTCAGTTATATATATATATATCAAAAACACAAAAAAATTAAAATGGAAAATACCATAAAAACTTCTAGTAAGGAATGGATGGATGATTGGTTATCTGGGCACATGAAAGATCATAAAATTGCTAAGGAATTTGGATAGTCAAAAGAAGGGATAATACTAAAAGGTTTCATGGAAATATTAAATTATATTGCTGGAGAGTGGCTTTTATTTCATAATAAAAAACTTGTTGCTTGGAACAAAGAAATAGACACTTTGCATTTCAATATAGGTTCCATAAAGAAAGTGTCATAGCAACTTCCCATCAGCTATTATACTGTACTCATTTGGGGATGGAACAAGTAGAGGAATTTGTTTCTTATTATGCATCTTGTGAATTGCACACCTTTTCTTATGAAAATGAAACTTGCCCTAGAGTTAAGAGATTTGAACAAGAGGTCACTTCTATTCTTGAATATTGCATAGCTAACTTCTCTCAAAATGTTTATGTTGTTGACTATAAAGAGAGGAGAAAAGCTGCCCTAGAAGGTATTGATGTTTTGCAGGAAAAAGATGATAAAAACCTAAGCTTGGGGATGCCCATGCAACCCCAAGAAGATGATGAAAATGATGAACCACTGGAGAATGAAGAGAGGGAACTTCCACCTTCACCACCTATGGATGAGGGTAACACTCAATATATTGCTGATGATACACTTTGCTTTTGTGATTCTGAGGATGATGAGGAATATGGTTTAGACATGTTTTATGATAGTAACACTCAAACTGAAAAATCTGTTGTTATTTATGAGAACCCATGTTATGATGAATGTGAAACTAAAAATTCTATGATCCTATATGATAACCCATGTTATTATGATGAAACTAATAATGCTCCTTTACTTTTTAATAATGCTACTAGTGAACTTATGGATGATAATGAGGAGTGTTGCTTAAATATGCTATATGATAATGCTTTAGATGATGGTCCTATGCTTAATGATAATCCTCCATGTTTAGAACTTGTTACTACTTTATGTGAGGATAAAAATGATATACTTGCTGCTTGTGATAATACTCTCACTTATGGGAGTCCTACTTTATCTTTGAACTCTCCTATTAATACCATGTAGGAGAAGTTTTTATATGTTGAAAAGTACTTGTGTGGGTTGGAATTATCTTGCACTAATAACCATTCCACCCACAACCACCACGTTTATGGTGCTTTTTGCAATTATTATGAGAGGGGAAAACATGATTCTAAACATTTCAATATTATTACGTCACCTCTCTTTAAATTGAAAGTCTTGAAATTGTTATTGTTTTATCTTCCTATGCTACTTGCTTTGTGTTCTAATTATTTATTTTCTTACAAGATCCCAATGCATAGGAAGTGGGTTAGACTCAAATATGTTTCATTTTTTCCCCTTGATGCTCTCTTTTGCGTTTCAATTATTATTCCTATGTGAGCATCATTAAAACTATCATGGCTGTCCAGAAAACAGATTCCTGATCTTCACTGCGAAAAATGTTAAAAATCACAGAAAAGGAATTTTGAGCTGATATTTGACGACAGAAATATTCAGTTATTATTACACATTTCATTAGTTCAAAGTTTTCTGATTTGAGCAACGTAAGTGCCTCTAAAAATTCACTCTTTACAGGCTGTCCAGTTTTTGACAGATTTTGTCTTTATTTTACATTGCTCTCATTACTTGTGTTTTGTGTGGTTCTTTTGATCAAGGAGCAATGCACAACCGTAGTAATAGTAGCTAATGTTTAGAATCAACTCATGATATGTCTTTGTTGTACCTATGTGGATTTAATTTATGGAGACACTAACCCCTCTAATCAAGTTTTATGATGAGTTTTGTGTAAAGAGAATTTTCAAGTGGAAGAGTTGAGGGAGATGAACAAAGATTAAGAGGGACAAACACTCAAGCTTGGGGATGCATACCCTAGGCTCACCCTACATATATCAAGTAAGTGCAAGAATTCAAGCTTGGGGATGCCAAGCCACCTCACTCCAACCATCTTGATACCAACTAAGTAAGCCTAGCTATATGGCTATAAAGAAAGCGCTTTACGGGAGGCAACCCGGTTGTTTTTATCTTTGATTTTCTTTGTGTCCTCTTTCTGTAACAAGAGACTTAGTTTTTAGTTTAGTTTCTGAAATTTTCAATAAAGTGCCAAGTTTACCCATTTTGGCTTGAAAAGGTTGCCTTTTGTATTCGGAGATTTTATTCCATCACGAATCTGTGCACGGTATGATTTTTCATTCCTATTCTGTAACTGCGAATGAGCTGAAATTTGAACTGTAGTTCATTATCTGTAAGTGTGAATTTTTCAGATTTTTTCGACATATCTAAGTGGGGTAAAATAATGCGTTTTGCTGCTGCTGTTTTTCTGCACAGATTCTGTCCCATTTTGTTTTATGCATTCTTTGAACTTTTAAGTTGAATCTTTTTGATCCAATTGAGTTTATGAGAAGGAATACAACATTATACACTTTCTGGACATATTTTACACTTTTGTTTAAGGATTTCATACCGCAAGCACTCCAATTGTTTTGTGCCTACTAATGTCACCCCACAGAAAAAGAGATGGGAGAAAATTTTGTGTTGAAAGTTTTTCACAGGGAGTAGAGGAAATGCACCAAGAGCTATCTAAGGATGGTGAAGACCATAAGCTTGGGGATGTCAAGGCACCCCACTGGACCAGACACTCTCGGTTTGCATACGTCTATTTTCTGTTTTCTATCAACGCATTACTATCGTATAAACTTGGAGCGTCTTTTTATTGTTCTTCTTATTTTTGTTTTGCTTTTAATAAGATCACCATTATCATTTATGTTATGAGAGAGGTGCTCGAAACTTTAGTTGAATTAAGTTGGATGCTATTAAAAATATTGGGAAGAGGATGTTTGAGTTGATTTAAAAAGATACATATAGTTACATGATTCATGTGCTTTTTAATGAGTGTTAATGTGCAACTGTCTTGTCTAGAGTTATTTCTTATTCATGTTTTATATGCTGAATGATGCTTTACTTTGTTTAACATGGAATGGTTAGCTCTATGGACACTTATGCATGCATTTAGACGGTCAACTTTCTCCCTCTTGCTAGCCCAAAAATTCCAACAAGTAAAAAGCCTTTTTTCCAACACCTTCAACCAAGTTTTTCCAGTGAGTCCACCATATCTACCTATTAGCTAATATGCTATTCCAAGTATGTTTACCATGTTATATTGTTTTATCTATGCTTCCAAATTAAGATGCTTATGTTATTGGGATTGTTATGGGTAAAGTTGGTTTAAAAGCTCTCACGAACTTGATGCACACATTACTTTATTGCACTTAATAAACTTGACCCATTGTGATTAAAATTATGATGTTTTGGGCTTGACAAAGGTTTTTGGTTAGGAGCTAGCTCATACGTGCTGACACGTGGAAAGCTTTCAACACTGCACTTTGTTCTTTATAAAAGTTGATATCATGTTCCTTTGGTGATGGATGCCTAACATTGCGTGAAATAAAGATGGAAGCTTAGTAAGTTCGGGTGAGTGATATTATTGGCTAGAGAGACACCTGTGGCGTCTAACCTAAGCCATGTGGATCATGGTGGAAATTTGCAACATAACCATAGTGGAGGAATCCATGACACATCTCGTAACAGAAAAAACATTTACAAGAAAAAAGCATGAGTAAAGAAAGAGATGTAGAGATGTCCACTGTTTGCTTGCTTTGTCGTTTAGACATGTGCCCACTTCCATGTCCTGGGGCAAAGGGTACCCGGGGTGATACTCTCTATGATGCCACTTTTATTCACGATGACTGTTACCTTCACTTGCTTTGTGGCCCAAGTTGAGTAGCCAGTCGGAGAGGTTTTTGTTTTCAACGGGCATGAGGCTTTTGACCCATACTTTGCCAAGCACATAACTCATATTTGCTTTCAATTTCAACTATTAATCACTAAAGATGCTATGATAGGGGTAATGAGAACTTCACACCAATGGAAACTATATGGCAAACATTAACCTAAGTTGAAGCATTTGGAAGCTAGATGATACTCTTGCATGTTATACCTCTACTTATTTATCTATCTTTTCAAAGTGTCCACCTTTTATATTCAAATTTCTATAAGAATACTCTATGACCAATATAGGATATCTTTTTACCTTTTCATTTATGCATTCATTTGGTCCATGGAACTTTTCTTTTATGTTATACTTTGTGAATTATCATTGAACATCTTTGCCTTGAATATTTGATATCACTTGATAATATATCTTGTATGTTGCTACTCCGTATTAAAAATGAATCATTTGACTCTATGTAGCAATAATAATCATCTTTGATATCCTTTGATAGTAATAAAATGCCAAGTCCATGTTAGTTTTATAACCTTCACACTCGAGGACGAGTATTGGTTAAGCTTGGGGATGTTGATACATGTAAAATGCATACATGAACTTTATATTTTATTACTTGATATTCCAACATATTTGCAACTTATATGATGTCATATTCATATTTTATAATGATTTCGGGGATTTTCTAAACAATCCCCCCTCTTTTGGTTCTAACTCTGTTTTTCCAGAAAACATCTTTTTTAGTGTTTTGGACTTTCCGGGAGCTTCGGGACTCCAAAAAGGGCAAGGCCAGCGAGCACGGTTCAGAATTTTCGAGACGAACGCAATGGGCCTAAAATGAAGACCAGAAGCCCGACGAGCTGGGAATTAGGGGGGCCCACGCGGTCAGATTCCCTGGCCGCGTGAGACCACCCCTTTTCCCCCTCGTGGCTCCGATGCCGTCCGTTTTTGTCTTCGTGGCTTTGTCTTGACCTAAAACCGACTATAAAAATAGTCTCCCGAGGAGTTTCGCGAGGAGGCGGCGGAGAAACACGAAACCAAGTAACAGAGAGTTAGAAGGCTGCCGCCATAGAAGATTGGAGGGGGGAAACGCCGCCGGATCACCTCCGGAAGGTTCCTCCATCCCCCCTCCGGAGTCTCCATCAACACCACCATCAAGATCAGCACCATCTCCATCACCATCTTCGTGATCCACTTCATCCCCCTCATAGTTTGAGATTGTTCGAACCCTAGCTATTGTCTAAGTACTGTTCTACATATGTGTGAATTGCTACTTGTCATTGTTTTGTGGGGAGATTATATTTTCAGATTGTGTTGTACCACTTATGCCATTGAATCATATCATGTCTTTGAGTTGTGAGTAGTTCTCTCATGTTCCTGGGGGCATAGGATGGATTGGCAATGATTTCACTAAACATGTTTGAGTATTTGGTCAAGTCTTTATCTTTGATGATTGTCTTGTTATACAATATATGAGTGCACGCATATGTTGAGGAATGCATGAGGTGATCACACTATGTAATGGATTGGGTAGGACCTGGGAGTTGACAACTAAACCTATGGTCTAATACATGAAGTTCCATTAGGAGGGGATTAATATTGGGGACCTTAGAGTGTAATGCTATGGTGGGACTTTTATGTCTTAATAATTCTTGTGTAGTCATTTACTTGGCCACATGATCCATCATAAGAGGGTTTAGTCTATTTATTTAGCTTTACCTAAATTATGGCTCCGTCCAAAGAAGATTAAAACTTGACAAAATATTTACCTTGTTGTTCTAGAAATATCTATGCCATTAAATCCATGTAGCCCTTGGGAACGTTTTTCACACATAAGAAACACACACTTAAGCTTGTTCTCTTACTGCATAGAGGATTGGGATTTCTCTCTTTGAGAGCTTTCACTTGTCACATTTTATTTTCAGTTTTTACTTTATTGCAAACTCTACACCAAAAACCCAAAACACTTGCATCATTTTACTTTGTCTAGTGCATAGATAATAAGAATAGTGACACTCTTATTTGAAAGTATAAACACTTATACCTTCTACTCATCGTGGGATCGATACTTTACTTACACATCGAAGATTTCAACGATCCCCTATACTTGTGGGTATCACCTGCTTAGAGCATCTCCACCGGGGGTCTCTAAATGTGTGTCCGGCACCCCCAATTGGGCCTCCTTTGGGGGTGCCGGACATGTGTCCGGGCAACATTTGGAGGCCGCCCACAGTGGCACTCCCTAAAGGCCCACCCCTCAAACGTCCCAAATTTTGAGCAAACTGTCGAACACCTTGCGGGCGCACGAACCGTCGCCGGCAACCGCCGTGTAGCTCCGCATTATGACGCTTCGTGTGGATTGCAACCGCCGCCGCGTCGATTCGGGTTGCGTTCGCATCGCTTTGCACCAATATAACAATCCTCGCGGTCGCACATGGATCTCATTCTTTCCGCCCACAAGTCGTTCACCATGTCGTCGCCTGAGAAGAAGGCGGTGCTGCCCGATCAAGAGGAGAAGAAGGAGGCGGTCGTGGTGGTCGATCATGAGGAGGAGAGGGAGGCCGTGCTGGTCGACGATCAGCATGCCGTGGTCGCCGCCGAACAACAGCAGGAAGAGGACTCGGCGGAACAGGACGGCGAGCCCGCAACTCCATTCCCGGCACGCCCTGCTTTCTCTCCCTGGGAACCTTGGTCGCCGTGGCCGTCCCGTGCGGCAGGGGCATATGCAGGACCGGCTGTTCCCCAGGCCTAGAACCGGAGTGGCAGCCGGGAACTCCCGACGCGGCACCGGCGGACGACGTGACTGGGACACCGCTGCGTAAGGCTGAGTCCGATGACGACGAGTAGTTCTAATCATATGTAATAAGTACGTGCATGCATCAATAAAGTTTGAAAGTAGTAGGTTCTATTACAACACAATTTCATATTCGTTTACAAAGTTTAAATTCGAATTAAACTTAAAAACATATCACTCAACCGGCTGATTCGCTTTGATAGCCCATGCGTGTGCCACGAGGTCATTGTGCAGCGGTTATGCGTAGCTTCATCACAAATTTCCCGAATTACGGCAACAAATTCACGATACGCCGTCGGCACGCTCGGCTGTGGATTAGCCATAGGCCCCTGGAAATCAAACTGTTCGCCGACCTGTTGCTTCCTTGTAGGACGCTCGTCTTCAATGATCATGTTGTGCATGATCATACAAGCATTCATGATAGCATCCATAGGCCATGCATTTCTGAATAGACGAGAGCCCAATCATGCCGGTGCAGTCTCTCTTCAGCTCAAAGTAGTCTCCGTAGTCCCGAACGCCGTGCAAGATCCTCCAAAACAACTTCCTGCTCATCCTAAAGCGTCGGCGAAATTCATGAGGCAAGTTCGTTTGTTTGTCGGCAAAGTAGTCCTGGAACAACAGAGCGTGCCCAGTTGCTCTTCGCGGTTCTTGTTGGGTTGCCGCCCCTTCGATGATCCTCCAAATTTCGGCACCGTGTCTGCCTCGACTGCGGCATCTAGAAGTGGGGCCATCATCATCTCATTCTCCTCTGCGTCGGCCACAAGAGCGGCATCCTCCGCCAACATTTCAAAAAACATGACCTCGTCGTCGCTGTCCATTGCCTGTTTGATGAATCAACGAATTCAGCCTATCAACCAATGGTCGAACAGCTTGCGTGCGGGGCTGGAGGGGAGAGGAGGCGTACCCGGGCTCGAACTAGATGCGCCGGCGCTAGACGAGGTCGGAGACCAACGGCGCAAGACGGTCCCTAGCGCTGCGCCAAGGTCCCCTAGGTGAGAATCAAGCAGCCGGCGCCGAGAGTGGCGGCGATGGTGCGAATTGCTAACGAGAGGACTGTGGGGGACGAATGACTCAGGGCACGGGCGCGACGTGTGTATGACGGGCTGAACGGGAGTTGAGCACCTGGGGGGGGGGGGGGGGGAGGGGGGTGAATAGGTGGTGACCAATTTTTATTTGTTTTTCAGTTTTACGCTTGCGAAATGTAAATTGTCTAGATGTGCTGCTAAGTGAAGGAAGTGCTAGACAGTAAGGAAACAAAGCAAGAATGATAATAGATAATGCGGTAAAGGAGAGTGGAACGAGACAACCGTAGGAACACTCGGAGACGGCGATTTTATCCCGAGTTCCACCACATAGGTGTACGTCTCGTTGGAGGGGTGTGAGCAACCACAAAGGTTAGCTCAACGCCACAAAGGCCTGACCCTATTCTCCGATGAATTCGACCACAAAGGTCCGAATCCACTCTTCCACTAAGGACTCCTTTAAGGGCGGAGAAGGTCCCGTACAAATTCATGAGGCACACACCCATAACTGAATCGGGGGCTCTCACTAAGACCACAAAAGGTCAATTACACAAAGGATCCACAAAGGAACTAGTAGCAACAAGGATGAATCTAGCTATCCACAAAGGAAACCCTAGATTCGTGGCCCCTCAAGAAATAGAGGGGGAAAGTGAAATCCCTTCGGTGACGATGTAGATCGGGGGCTTCTCCTTCGGATTTCCAAATATCAATGGATTTGGTTGGCTAGATTGAGAGATCCATGAGAAATGAGCTTCAGCAGCAATGGGGGCGATTTGGATCTGAGAGCTAATCTGCTGGAGGTAGGTGGAGGGGTATTTATACCCCTCCCCGAATTCTGACCGTTGAGTAGCCGCCAGCTCGGAAATTTCTGAATTAAGTTCGGAAATTTCCGGACTGAAGACCGGAAATTTCTGGACTGGCCACCGGAAATTTCCGGGCTACGGAAATCTCCGCATGGAGTTCCCCACGGAGCTCCGACTGAGGGCAGTACTGGTTCCTCTTCTGACTTGGCGATGAGCTTCATCTTGTAGCTCTGAAATTTCCGGACGCCCAACGGAAATTTCTGAGACCCTGAAATTTCCACCTGAAATTCCGACTGAGAAGCACTAAGGGATAGTACAGGCTGGTAATCTGGACTTGGTGAAAAACTCTCCGGTCGCTCGGAAATCTCCGGATTTTGGCCGGAAATTTCCGGGCTCCGGAAATCTCCTCACAGAATTCTGACTGAAAGCAATTGGAGTCCAGTGATGGCTTGACTTCTTGACTTAGCGAAAAATATGTGTAACCCGTAAATCTCCGAACTGGGACCGGAAATTTCCGGACCCCGGAAATCTCCTCCTAGATTTCCGGTTGAATTCTGAAGGATGCAGTAATGATAAATCCAGACATTTAAGATTAGAGTGTGTTCAAACACACTAACACACCTGTACTAAAACCTGCATAGATCATCACAAACATTAAACCCACACCTTTTGTGTTGTCATTAGTCACCAAAATAAAGGAGTGCAAATAATGCACTTTCAATCTCCCCCTTTTTGGCAAATGATGACAACACAAAAGGAGAACGGATTTGCAAAATATAGACGGGCTCCCCCTAAGTGTGTGCATTATATTGAAGATGTTTTTGAATACAAAATGCGCACGACTTAGGATCAACACTCCCCCTAGATTTTACAAACCACGCAAGCATAACATAGATAACCACATAAACATAACAAGCATATAGTTCACCAAATTTAACTAGAGTTATTACAATAAAAGTTTAGGGGGTCTCTGATACGTCTCCAACGTATCTATAATTTCTTATGTTCCATGCTTATATTATACCAATTGCTACATGTTTTATATACACTTTATATGGGTTTTATGCATTTTCTGGGACTAACCTATTAACAAGATGCCACAGTGCCAGTTCCCTGTTTTCTGCTGTTTTTGGTTTCAGAAAAGCTGTTAAGGAAATATTCTCGGAATTGGACGAAACAAAAGCCAATACCCCTATTTTTCCAGGAAGCATCCAGAACACCGAAGAGGTCACGGAGGGGGGCCACAGGGCGCCCACACCTGGTGGAGGCGCGTCAGCCCCCTTGGCCGCGCCGCCATATGGTGTGGGGCCCACGGCCCTCCACCGACCTTGCTCTTTCGCCTATTTATTCCCCCCGACAAGAAAACCCTTGGAACCCGAACACTTTTCCACGATACGTTCCAGAGCCGCCGCCGCCGACAACCCTAGTTCGGGAGGGTTCAGAAGCTCTTCCCGGCACCCTGCCGGAGAGGGGAATCATCACCGGAGGGCTCTACATCACAATGCCCGCCTCCGGACTGATGTGTGAGTAGTTCATCCTTGGACTACGGGTCCATAGCAGTAGCTAGATGGTTGTCTTCTCCTATTGTGCCATCATGTTTAGATCTTGTGAGCTGCCTATCATGATCAAGATCATCTTTATGTAATGCTACATGTTGTGTTTGCTGGGATCCGATGAATAATTGAGTACTATGTCATTTGCCTCATAATATATCTTGTGAGTGCGTTATTTATGATCTTGCATGCTCTCCGTTACTAGTAGATGCTCTGGCCAAGTAGATGCTTGTGACTCCAAGAGGGGGTATTTATGCTCGATAGTGGGTTCATGTCTCTATTTAATCTGGGGGAGTGACAGCAACCTCTAAGATTGTAGATGTACTGTAGCTACTAGGGATTAAAAAGTAGTTCTTTATCTAAGGATATTTGTGCTACTTACATTACAAACTTTACTTAATGCAATAATCTGTTGCTTGCAACTTAATACTGAATGGTGTTGCGGATGCTATCCTGAAGATGGATTATTAGTCATAGATGCAGTTGGATGACGGTCTATGTATCATGTCGTAATGCCCAAATGAATCTCACACTAGACATCATGACTTGTATATGCATTGTTATGCAGTTCTTTATTCTGTCAATTGCCCAGCTGTAATTTGTTTACCCGCATGTATGCTATTATTTATTTATGGAGAGACACCACTAGTGAACTGTGGACCCCGGTCCTTTTTCCTTAAACTGATAAAACAACCTACTGCAATCCTGTTACTTTCATTCTCTGCAAACAAACATCATTTTCCACACATACGTTTAACCCTTTGTTACAGCAAGCCGGTGAGATTGACAACCTCACTGTTAAGTTGGGTCAAAGTATTTTGATTGTGTTGTGTGCAGGTTTCACGTCAACTAAGCACAAGCTCTTTTCTGGCGCCGTTGACACCTTCAGAAGAACATTCACCTCCTACTGGTTCGATAACCTTGGTTTCACAACTGAGGGAAATTTGCTGCTGCACTACTTCATACCTTCCTCTTGGGGTTTCCCAACAACACCACACGGGTGCATCAAACTAATTTCTGGCGCCGTTGCCGGGGAGTTGAAGCTCTTCTGCGAGGGGAATCTCTCACATCCAATCTTTTTATTTTGTTATTGTCTTGCTTAGTTTATTTTTCTTGTTTGCTTAATATCAAAAATACAAAAAAATTAGTTACTTGCATTAATATTGTTATTTCGGTTTTTGTTTTGTTTATTTCGTTTTTGCTTTTATTTTGCTAAAATGAGTACTGCTGAGAATACTAAGTTGTGTGACTTCACTAGCACAAATAATAATGATTTCATATGCACTCCTATTGCTCCACCTTCTTCTAAAGTGAAATTGTTTGAAATCAAACCTGCCTTGTTAAACCTTGTTATGAGAGAGCAATTTTCTGGTGTCAGTACTGATGATGCTGCTGCCCATCTTAATAATTTTGTTGAACTTTGTGAAATGCAAAAGTATAAGGATATAGATGGTGACATTATTAAACTGAAATTATTTCCTTTCTCCTTGAGAGGAAAGGCTAAAGAATGGTTGCTTTCATTGCCTAGGAATAGTATTGATTCATGGATTAAATGCAAAGATGCTTTTATTGGAAAATACTATCCTCCTGCTAAGATCATTTCCTTAAGAAGTAGCATTATGAACTTTAGACAATATGATAATGAACATGTTGCTCAAGCTTAGGAAAGAATGAAATCTTTGGTTAAAAATTGCCCTACCCATGGACTGACTGCTTGGATGATCATCCAAACCTTTTATGCAGGACTGAACTTTTCTTCAAGGAACTTGCTTGATTCGGCTGCTAGGTACATTTATGTCCATCACTTTGGGGGCTGCAACAAAACTTCTAGATGATATGATGGTTAATTATTCCGAGTGGCATACTGAAAGAGCTCCTCAAGGTAAGAAGGTAAATTCTGTTGAAGAAACCTCTTCTTTGAGTGAAAAGATTGATGTTATTATGGCTATGCTTGTGAATGGTAAATCTCATATTGATGCAAATAATGTTCCCTTAGCTTCTTTAGTTGCACAAGAAGAGCATGTTGATGTAAACTTCATTAAAAATAATAATTTCAACAACAATGCCTATAGGAACAATTATGGTAATAATAACTACAGGCCCTATCCTCCTAATAATGGCAATAGCTATGGTAATTCTTATAGCAATAATAGGAATACCACCTCTGAACTTCAAACCATGCTTAAGGATTTTATCACTACACAAACTGCTTTTAATAAAACTGTTGAGGAAAAGCTTGGTAAAATTGATACTCTTGCTTCTAAAGTTGATAGTCTTGCTCTTGATGTTGATCTTTTGAAATCTAAAGTTATGCCTAATGATGCTAAAGAGAATAAGACCTTTGCTAAAATTAATGCCATCCAAGTTCGAATTGATGATAATGTTGGGATGATGGCTGAATTACGTGCTAGATGGGAAAGAGAAGAACTAGCTAAAAAGAATAATATTGCTAGAGTTTATACTATTACTACTACTGAAAATAATGTTACTTCACATGCTAGTAAACCTCCTACTACTAATGGTAACATAATTGGTGTTGGCAATGTTTCCTCTACTTCTTCAAAAAATTAAAATTGCCTAAAACTGCTGAAACTGTTCTTGATAAAAGTGCTGAAATTTTTAAGAACATAGGAGATAATGGTTCGGTTTGCTTTGATGATAATGATTTTGATTTTGATAATTGTAATATCTCTGAAGTTATTAAGTTCTTGCAAAATTTAGCCACAAGTCCTAATGCTAGTGGCATGAACATGGCATTTACAACTCATATTACAAATGCTATCATTAAAGCTAGGGAAGAGAAATTAAAACTTGAAGCTTCTATCCCTAGGAAGTTAGAAGATGGTTGGGAGCCCATCATTAAAATAAAAGTAGATGAATTTGATTGCAATGCTTTATGTGACCTTGGTGCAAGTATCTCTGTTATGCCTAAAAAGCTCTATGATATGTTTGACTTGCCACCTTTGGAACATTGCTATTTGGATGTTTTTCTCGTTGATAATGCTATGAAGAAACCTTTGTGGAGAGTTAATGATGTTCTTATTATGGTTAACAATAACCTTGTCCCCGTTGATTTTATTGTCTTGGATATTGAATGCAACCCATCTTGTCCACTTGTGTTGGGAAGACCTTTTCTTAGAACTGTGGGTGCTATTATTGATATGAAAGAAGGAAATATTAGATACCAATTCCCACTCAAGAAAGTTATGGAACACTTCCCTAGAAAAAGAATGAAGCTAACTTTTGATTCTATCATTCGTACAAATTATGATGTTGATGTTTCATCTCTTGGAAATACTTGAATATCACTTTTTGTGCCTAGCTGAAAGGCGTTAAAGAAAAGCGCTTATGGGAGACAACCCACTTTTTATTCCTGTTATTTTATTTTATTTTATTGAGTCAAGGAACATGTCTACCTCTGTAGCAATTCCTTTGTATCTTATTTTATTGCATTGTTGTGTCAAGTTAAGCCTGTAGTAGAAAGTTGATGCTAGATTTGGATTCCTGCGTAGGAACAATTTTCTGCTGTCCACCGTTTAATTCGTAAGAATTCACAGAAAAATCAAAATGACCTAGGAGTTTTTTTGCGTGATCCTCAGATATGTATGCAACTTTCATTAGTTTTGAGTTTTCTGATTTGAGCAAGTTAAGTGCCTCGAAAAAATTCATCTTTACGGATTATTCTGTTTTTGACAGATTCTGCCATTTATTTTGCATTGCTCCTTTTGCTGTTTTTGAATGGATCTTTTTGTTCCATAAAATACCAGTGGCTGTAGCTAATGTCCAGTAGCATGTGTAATGGTTTTGTCCATGCAGAATATAAGAATTTTTGATTATGCGCTAACCCTCTAATGAAGTTTAATTTGAGTTTGGTGTGGAGGAAGTTTTCAAGGATCAAGAGAGAAGGATGATGTGATGTGATCAAGAACATGAAAGAGCCTAAGCTCGGGGATGCCCCCGTGGGTCACCCAAGCATATTTAAAGAAGACTCAAGCGTCTAAGCTTGGGGATGCCTTGGGCATCCCCTTCTTCATCAACAAACTATCAGGTCCTCTCTAGTGAAACTATATTTTAATTCCGACACATCTTATGTGCTTTACTTGAAGCGTCTGTTTGTTTTTGCTTTTGTTTTTGTTATTTCCATTCTCTGAATAAAATGGATCCTAGCATTCCTTTGTGGGAGAGAGACACGCTCCGCTTTTTCTTATTAATACTCCTATTCTTCACTTATATTTGTTGAGTATTCTTCTATGTTACTTCAATACTATTAGCTCTTGTTTTTCATGCATCTCTTGTTAGAGCTGTTAGTTTTCTTATATTATACTCTCATATCTCATTGTTAAATACTTGGAGAGTGTATTTTTAGATAAGTTGATTGGTGTTTGGTTAAGAACAGAAAATGTTTAATGTGGTAGATGGTATGATGAAATGATACATAATCTTGTAGATCATTAAATTGTGTCACTTGAATCATTGATGTTGTTTTGAGATATTAATATGCTTAATGGTAAACATGATGGTTTAGTAAAGTGGAATGATTAATGGTTGGTCTAGAAAACTTGAAGCTGTGCCACACTTAAATATCCAGTTGGTAGCATAATGATATATTACTTCTAATGTTAAAAGCAACCGTAATGACTTTGTGTTATGCGCTACGGTCGGGGTCCCAACAGTGACTTGTTCATTTGCCACAGTCCCTCATGGAGATTTTCATTATGCCTTGTTGAAAGAACATTTCTTAATCCCTAATATTTTGTGTGTTAGTTAACAATACCAATGACGTACTAACTATAATGCTAAGTATTTCAGTTAGGATATGATTATAAATCATATGCATCAAAGCCAAAAATACAAAGAAGAAGAAGTTGTTCTGGAAATGTTCCAGGAACCGGAATATTGGAACCGGAAATTTCCAGGGCCGGAATTTCCGGGTCACCAGAACTTCGCAGAAATTTGACTAAGGAAAAGTTGAAAAGTGGTTCTGCCTTCAACCGGAAATTCAGCCCGGAAATTTCACTGAACCGGAATTTCCGGGTGACCCCCAGAAGGCACAAGGATTTTGGCTAAGGAAAGAAGCTGAAGACGTTCTGTCTCCAACCGGAAATTCAGCCTGGAAATTTCACTGAACTGGAATTTCCGGGTGACCCTCAGAAGCTTCAAGGAAATTGGCTAAGGAAAGGAGACGAAGACATTCTGCCTCCAACCGGAAATTCAGCCCGGAAATTTCCATACGACCGGATATTCCGGGTGACCGGAATTTCCGGTGGTGACTTATACCGGAATTTCCGGGTCTTCGAGACAGCCAACGGCCAGATTTTGGGGAAAGCTATAAATACCCCCTCACTCCCTCAAGAACAGCTAGCTCTCTGGTTTTCTCTCTCCCCATTCTCAACAAAGCTCAAATCATCAAGATCTCTCAATCCCCCCACTCAAATCCGTTGATCTTTGGAGGATTGAAGGAGAAGGCCCCGATCTACTACTTCACTGAAGCGATTTGCATTTCCTCCCCATTCACTTGGGGATTTCGTGGCTAGGGTTTCCTTTGGGAAAACCTAGCTCACCATTGTTGCTTTCTTGGTGTTGCCTTGACCTTTTGTGGTCCTTGACCTGTTGTGGTCATCTTGAGAGCCCCCAATTAAGTTGTGGGTGTGTGCCTCAAGCTTGTTGTAAGGGATTCGATCTCCGCCCCAAAGGGGATCAATAGTGGAAGGTGAACTCGCAACCTTTGTGGTTGAGTTCATCGGAGAAGAAGGTGAGCCTTAGTGGCGTTGTGGTCAACCTGTTGTGGTGACACACACCTCTCCAATGAGACGTACACCCTTGTGGTGGAACTCGGGATTATACCTTCGTCTCCGCGTGCTTCACTTGGTTCCCCTAATCCTTACTCCCTTACTTGCTTGTTTCGCACTTATATTTATCTTGTATCTTGTTTAATTGCTTAGCTTGTCATTTAGGTAAATTCACCTTAGTTGCATATCTAGAGAATTTACCTTTGAGTTAAGCCCAAATTGATAAAGAGTTAAAATTTGTAATAGCACCTATTCACCCCCCCTTCTAGGTGCCGGATTCCCGTTCAATTGGTATCAGAGCCAGGTTCACTTTTAAGGGCTTTACCGCCTAAGTGATACGATGTCGGAATCCGAAACCGAGAGGGCCGCCCGCGAGTTGGAGTTGGCGGAGGCGCATGCCAAGGGGGCAACCATGGGCGATCTCAACTTGTTGAAATCATTCATGGAGGCCCAATTCCTAAAGATGAATGAATTGCTTCATGCAATTTTGAAGTCTAAGGAAACCTCGAATGCTTCTCCCTCAACCCCACTATCTCCTAAGGAGAAAGGTGATTCCTTCAAGGAATCATCTTCGGATGAGTCCAAGGAAACGCCTCCGGGTATTTATTTGGAAAAGGATGGAAAGGGTGAACCACTTAGCTCCACTAAACTCCCACCATCCGGAGAGAAATATAATGAAGTCTTTCACACCTATTCTCCGGATCCTCCCATTCCACACCCCCATGTTAACATTAGAACCGATCCCCCAAAGCTTAAACCTCATCATTTTTCTCAATGGCAATTTCAAATGAAGTCTCACATTTGCAGTGCTTCCATGGAATTATGGCGCATCATTCAAGTTGGATTCAAGGCCAATGACCCAACCAACTTGACAAGGAGAGAGGTGGTTGATGGTCAACTCAACGCCACCGCTCTCCACCAGCTTCAAGT
Organism: Poa annua; assembly: GCA_026929855.1. Taxonomy (NCBI): domain Eukaryota; kingdom Viridiplantae; phylum Streptophyta; class Magnoliopsida; order Poales; family Poaceae; genus Poa; species Poa annua. The sequence goes on from CM049433.1 coordinate 35,604,852, forward strand.
GGCCGTTGGAGAAAAGGACATGCCTCTCATCCAACATCTCTCCACCGCCAAAGAAGTTTGGGGTGCTCTTTCCGACATTTTTGTCGGTAATGAGAGCATGAAGAAGAACCGGTATGATGCCTTGTGCAACGAGGTGGAAGGGTTATTCAAATTGGATGGTGAAAACCATGAGGACATGTACTGGAGGTTGGTGGCCATCGCTACTACCTTTAGAAGCCTCGGTGCGGTCTACGTTGATGACCAATGGATCAAGAGGAAGTTCGTGAGCACACTCTTGCCCTTTGAGGAAGCGGACTTGAAGACCTTACAAGGAAGGCACGACTACGCCAAGTTGACATCCAATGAAGTCATGCAAGAGATGACCGCCTACAAGGTTGCCGCGAAGATTGCTCAAGACGCAAGAGCAAGAGCTATTGGGATGCACAAGCATGCATCGGTTGCCTTGAAGGCCACCGTTGAAGAAGAAGATGATGATGATTGTGATGAACCTATCGAGCGATCACATGATCATTACCAAGGTTCTCTCAACCAACATCTTGCTCTTACGGCTCGAAATTTTTGGAAGAATCCCTCGAAGGCCAAAGCAAGGATGGATAGGAAGTTTCCAAACAATGGAAAGAACCAAGGTAACAAGGTGAGGACTTGCTATAATTGTGATGACAAAGGCCACTTTGTTGTAGATTGTCCATGGGAGAGGAGAGAAGAGCATGGTGGGAGGCTCGTGGCCAAGCCCAAGAGCAAGGGGCCACTACCCATGAAGAAGAAGCCCTTCTTCAAGAAGAACCAAAAGATTGTTTTGGTGACCGAAGAGCAATATCCCTCCGATGATGAAGATAGTGACAAGGAAGACAGTCGAAATGAAGTGGCCGCTATAGCCACTACCTCTACCACTTCATCACTCTTCTCATCCCCAAATGAGAGCCCCATCATCAAGAATGCAATATGCCTTATGGCTAAGGCATCCGAGGGCCTTGTTTCCGGCGGATCGAAATGGATAATTGATAGTGGGTGCACTAGTCACATGACCGGAAGCAAGGAGCTTGTAACGGAGTTGAGGCCTAATGATGATCAAGTAACCGTTATATTTGGTGATAAATCAAAGTCTAAGGTAATGGGACTCGGCAAGGTGGTAGTGGCACCGGACATCACTCTTGTGAATGTCTTGCTTGTCGAATCCCTAGGTTACAACTTACTCTCCGTTCATTCTTTATCTAAGTTGGGTTTCTCCGTTCTCTTTGAAAAGGATATGGTTATCCTCTTGCGGAGCAAGTCTCTCAATGTTGCTTTCGTTGGGTACATTGAAAATGAGCTCTATGTGGTTGACTTCTCCGGAGTCACTACTTCTCATACAATGTGCCTATTCGCTAAAGCGGACTTGGGTTGGTTGTGGCACCGCCGCCTAGCCCATGTCAACATGAGAACTTTGCAAAGTCTCCAAAAAGGTGGCCATATCCTAGGACTAAAAGACCATGTTTCTTTCTCGAAGGATCGGATGTGTAGGGCTTGTGTTGAAGGCAAGATGTATGATTCCCCCCATTCAAGCAAAACCATCATTTCGTCAAAGAGGGTTTTGGAGCTCCTCCATGTTGACCTCTTTGGTCCTATGCCGGAAGCTAGTCTTGGTGGGAAGAGATATTGCTTGGTTATTGTTGATGATTATTCAAGATACACATGGGTCTTCTTCTTCAAGACGAAGATGGAGACTCAATAAACAATCATCGACTTCTCCAATGAAGCTCAACGTCAACACAATGTCCCAATCTTGGTGATTAGAAGTGACAATGGGTCCGAGTTCAAGAACTATACGTTGAATGAGTTCCTTAGTGAAGAAGGGATTCGTCATCAATATTCCGCTACTTATACTCCCCAACAAAATGGTGTAGCCGAAAGGAAGAACCGCACTCTCATTGAAATGGCAAGATCGATGATGGCCGAGTTCAAGTCCCCAAACAACTTTTGGGCCGAAGCCGTCAACACCGCTTGTCATTCTTCGACCCGGCTCTTCTTTCGCAAAGGACTCATGAAGACACCCTATGAAGTGCTTACCGGGAACAAGCCCAATATCTCCTACTTCCGAGTCTTTGGTTGTAAGTGTTTTTATCTCATCAAAGGTGCTCGTTTAGGAAAGTTTCATACTAGGTCTCTTGAAGGGACATTTGTTGGTTACGGTGCCGAATCCCACACTTATAGAGTCTATGACAAGGCTTCACGCATTGTCATAGAATCTTGTACTGTGGTGTTCGATGAGAATGATGGCTCCCTGATGACCCACAAGTATAGGGGGTGTATCGCAGTACTTTCGATAAATAAGAGTGTCGAACCCAACGAGAAGCAGAAGGTGTTGACAAGTGGTTTTGATGAGGGTTTCACTGTAAACACTAGCAGACAAGTTTTCAGTAGACTTTGATATGACAGATAAATAAAGTGCGAGTAAATAGAGCACGGCAATTATAATTGCAGCGAGTGGCCCAATCCTTTTTAGAGCAAAGGACAAGCCGGTTTGTTTACTTATGATGACCAAACGTTCTTGAGGACACACGGGAATTCTGTCTAGTGCTTTCGCTTCATATTGATGATTAATCTTTAGTGTTTGGATAAGTGTCGTGTGGGTGAACCTATGCTAATGCACCGCCCTTCCTAGGACTAATACATACTTATGATTATACCCCTTGCAAGCATCCGCAAATACAAGAAATTAATTAAGATAAATCTAACCATAGCTTTAAACTCTGAGATCCTGCTATCCCTCATGCATCGGAATATCAACGGGGGTTTAGGTTTCTGTCACTCCGGCAACCCCACAATTAATAACCGAGTACACGATGCATTCCCCTAGGCCCATAAAGGTGAAGTGTCATGTAGTCGACGTTCACATGACACCACTAGAAGAATGGCACCACAACTTAAATATCAAAACATTAAATATTACTCAACATAGTTCACTACTAACATCTAGACTTCTCCCATGTCCTCAAGAACTTAACGAACTACTCACAACACATCATATGGTACATGATCAGAGATGATATAATGATGGATAACGATCTGAACATAAACCCTAATTCAACGGTTTCACTCAATAGCATCAATAACAAGAGTAATCAACACCGGGAGAGTTTCCCCTATCAAATACACAAGGTTTAGCCCTAGATGTTACAGCGGGAACGGAGTGGACCGATGGAGATGACGGCGTCGGCGGTGGAGATGGTGGTGTTGGCGATGGTGATGGAGTGCAGCTCGATGACGGTGACGATGGCGACGATTTCCCCCCTCCGGGAGGGAATTTCCCCGGCGGCAACGCAGCCTGCCGGAGAGCTTTTCTCTCTCTGTCTTCTCCGCCTCGTGGTGGCGGCGAAGAGGATTTCTGAACACCCCCCAGGTCTTAGGTTTTCGGGGGATGAAGTACGCGAAAGGGCACGCCAGGTGGTGGGCCAGGGTGGCCCCACCACATGCTCGCGCGGCCAGCCTCCCTGCCGCGTCTGGGCATGGTGTGGGCCCCCTGGGCCCCACCTCAGGCTCCCCTTTTGGCCTCCTTCGTGATCTGGTGAGAAAATAATTCCCAGGTGTTTCGTTTGATCTTCTGAGCTTCGCAAATATTGTATCTCGATGACGCTTTTTCCAGCAGAATTCAGACTCCGGAGTTCCATCCCCCAATGATCATCAATCATGCAAAATAGATGAAATAACATAAGTATCATCTCCAAATACGAAATATATCAATGAATAGCAGTAAATTATGATATAAAATAGTGATGCAAAATGGACGTATCAACTCCCCCCAAGCTTAGACCTTGCTTGTCCCCAAGCGAAAGCTGAGCTCGGTAAACATGACCACAGGTTTATGGAGTGAAGTGTCGATATAAAATATACGGACAAGAAGCATCACATGTATAAATGCACAAGTCATCCTAGATATCAACTCTGTTCATATAAATCAACTTGTAACAAGTAGAGGAAAACCACAATAAGGTACATAGAGAAAACCTTAGTTGGTGTTGGCAAACTTAGTCCTTGGTCAGAGGACAATGAACATATTGAGCTTAGTTTATAAAACAGCCCTCTTTATTAGGTGATAACTCCAAAAATCAAATTCATTAGATGCCAACAATGTGCTAAGCAAGAAAGAATAAAAGACATGATCAACAATACTAACGTATAACTGGTTGAATCACAATCAACTCAAATGCTTGCTTAAGATAGAAGGAGATAGGTTTACTGACTCAACATAAAGTAAAAGATAGGCCCTTCGCAGAGGGAAGCAGAGATACAAGCATGTGCTAGAGCTTTTGGTTTTATAGGTTTTCGAAATCATATAGAGAGCATAAAAGTAAGTTTTTGAGCGGTGTTTGTTGTTGTCAACGAATGGTAATAGAGTTCTTGTCATCTTCCATACTAAGCAAGTTAAGGGTGGTTCCGATTTATTTTTAAAAACAAGCCTTTATGATATTCATCTTCTTTTTCCTTTACTTTCACAGCCTTGACACTCCTCCCCACCTTTCTAACACAACCATGGCTAACCGAATCCTCGGGTGCCCACCAATCAATCTCAAACCATGGAGGAGTGCCTATATTTTAAAATCTCAACCTTTGATATTATAGTGGTCTGACCACCCCTTTGCAATATTAATGACGAGCAGATGTAGCATGCAAGTCAAGGGTTACTTAATTAGTATGGAAGATAACAAACCCAACTATTATTTCCTCACGAGCTAGTGAACATTGACACAAATAAGGGATAATAATTTTGAATAAAGATAGCACAAGAAGTATTTACTTGGAGTGGCGCAAAATACCACATAGTAGGTAGATATGGTGGACACAAATGGCAGGGGTTTCGGTTCATGGTTTGGATGTATGAGAAGCATTCCCTCTCGATACAGGTCTTTGGCTAGCAAGGTTGGGTAGCAAGCATAAGAGTTGATGGATACAAACAAACATACATGTAGTAAAGACAATCATGCAATTCTTACTTGAAGGCACACACAATTTTAAGTTTGTGAATACTAAGCTTATAATCTACAAGTGAGAAAGATTAATGAATTCTATATTCTACATGTAATTCCTTTTTCCACTTAAGTCTCAAAGTATTGTAGCTACTGACCAATGCTAAGTTTGCCAAAGCAAAAAGATTTACTATATGCTCCCAAAGTGATTACCAACACTAATGACAAGATCAATCATACATGATAAAAGTTGCAAACTAAAATAAAGTGTGCAGAAAATAAATGATAACACTTCTCATTAATATTCCATAACGGCAACTCACACCAAGGGATACATAGACAGCCAACTAAAAGAGAGATACTTCCACACTGCAAACCATCATATAAGATAACTTCCCTACTCATGATATGACTCTACTAAAAGGTAAAAGATGAAAGATAATGGTGATACCGCGGCACTCCCCCCAAGCTTGGAACAAGCTAAGGGAGATGCCAATACCGATGATGAATTACTCCTTCGGTGGTGATGGAGGGACGACTCGAAGTGGGGTAAGGTAACGCTCCAACATCTTGCGAAGCCTGTTGTTCTCCTCTTGAAGTATATCCACTTCCCTCCTCAGGACGCGGTACTGCTCGCAAAACTGATCCGTGATACGGAGAGCTTCGGTTGCATCTGGAAAAGAGCTAAGATCCGGAACAGGTGGTATTGCTCCCTGCATGTTATGAGAAAAAGCAGGTTGGGCGTTAATTGATCCCACAAAGGTGGGCTTGCTAGTCCCCGCCCTTGCGTGATCTTTCTTGGCCGACTGCATCTTCTTTACTTCCTCCATGACGCTGTCGTCCATGTCCTTGCGCCTAGCCTTCACCTTCTCATCATCCGCCCATCCAACAAAAGACCCTTGATCAAGATCTTGAAGGAGTTCGCGTTGGCGACGAAGTGCGTAGTCTTCGGAACAAGATCCCTGAGACGACATCTGGACAGAAACAGCTCGAAACAAAAACGCGTCGAAAACACGATATACGGACCTCGGGGGATCCGGGTGAATATATAGAAAAAATTTACGAAATAAAAGGAAGGCAACAAGGCGAAACCGAGTAGGAGAGGAGCTCCGAGGCTCCCCCACCTGGTGCTCGCGCGGCCAGCAAGGGCCCCGCGCCACCACATGGTGTGGGCGCCTCGGACTTCGTGTCCTGCTCGTTTTCGTCTCGTATTTTTCCATATTTTCCAAAAATAAATAATAGGTAGCTCAAAATTAAATTCGCAAATTTTTTCTTACCGAAACTGTACCTTTTCGAAATCAGGTTCTGCAGACTCAGAAATATTTTTCTTAATATAATCTTCCGGAGTAATTGCTTGAATAATATCAACATCTTCATTATAAGAATCTCCAGAAATATAATGCTTGAGTCTTTGTCCATTTACCACTTGTGTAGAGTCATCCTTGAGCGAAGCAATTTTTATCGCACCCGAACGAAACACCTCCACAATGACATATGGTCCTTCCCACTTGGAGAGCAATTTTCCTGCAAAGAATCTAAGACGAGAGCTATACAATAGAACTTTCTCACCAACATGAAACTCTCTCTTAAGGATTCTCCTATCATGCCATCTCTTAACTTTCTCTTTAAATAGTTTAGCATTTTCATAAGCTTCACTTCTCCATTCATCTAAAGAACTTAAATTAAGTAATATTTTCTCACCAGCAAGTTTAAAATCTCTATTTAGTTCTCTCACTGCCCAATAAGTTTTGTGTTCTAATTCTAAAGGCAAGTGACAAGCTTTTCCATAAACCATTTTATAAGGAGACATACCCATGGGATTTTTATAAGCAGTTCTATAAGCCCACAATGCATCATTTAATTTACTAGCCCAATTCTTCCTCGTCCTATTAACAGTCTTTTGCAAGATAGATTTAATTTCTCTATTTGATAGTTCTAATTGCCCACTAGTTTGAGGATGATAAGCTGAAGCAATTCTATGATTAACACCATATTTAGCAAGAACTTTTCTAAACCCACCATGAATAAAATGAGAACCTCCATCAGTCATAAGATATCTAGGAACACCAAACTTAGGGAAAATAATATCTCGAAGCATTTTTAATGATGTCTCACCATCAGCACTTTTAGTAGGTATAGCTTCTACCCATTTAGTAACATAATCAACAGCAACAAGTATATGAGTATTACCTTCTGAAGAAGGGAAAGGACCCATAAAGTCAAATCCCCAACAATCAAACGGTTCAATAACAAGAGAATAATTCATAGGCATTTCATTACGTCTAGAGATATTACCAACTCTTTGACATTCATCACAAGATAAAATAAACTTTCTTGCATCTTTAAAAAGAGTAGGCCAATAAAAACCTGATTGTAAAACCTTTTGTGCGGTTCTATCTCCAGCGTGATGGCCTCCATAAGCACTACTATGGCACTTTCTCAATATCTCTTTTTGTTCATACTCCGGAACACATCTTCGCATAATACCATCAACTCCTTCTTTATATAAGTGTGGGTCATCCCAGAAATAATGCCTTAAGTCATAAAAGAATTTTCTTCTTTGTTGAGCTAAAAAGGTTGGAGGCAAATACTTCGAAACAATAAAGTTAGCATAATCTGCATACCAAGGACTATCTCGTGAACTCACCCTTATTGCAGCCAATTGTTCATTTGGAAAACTATCATTAACAGGTATAGGATCATAAGCAATGTTTTCCAATCTAGACAAATTATCAGCAACAGGATTTTCAGCACCCTTCCTATCCACAATATGCAAATCGAATTCTTGCAAAAGTAACACCCATCTGATAAGCCTAGGCTTTGCATCTTTCTTTTCCATAAGGTATCTAATTGCAGCATGATCAATGTGAATAATAACTTTAGAATCAACAATGTATTGTCTAAATTTATCACAAGCAAAGACAACAGCTAGAAATTCTTCTTCAGTTGTAGCATAATTCTTTTGAGCAGCATCAAGAGTCTTACTAGCATAATGAATAACATTTAACTTTTTATCCACTCTTTGCCCAAGGACAGCACCAACAGCAAAATCACTAGCATCACACATAATTTCAAATGGTAAATTCCAATCAGGTGTTTGAACAATAGGAGCAGTTATTACAGCTTTCTTAAGAGTTTCAAAAGCTTCCTTACAATCATCATCAAAAACAAATGGTATATCTTTTTGCAAGAGACTAGTAAGAGGCTTTGATACCTTAGCAAAGTCTTTGATAAACCTTCTATAGAAACCAGCATGACCAAGAATACTACGAATACCTTTAACATCTCTAGGGCAAGGCATTTTCTCAATTGCTTCCACTTTGGCTCTATCAACTTCAATACCTCTTTCAGAAATTTTATGTCCAAGAACAATCCCTTCATTAACCATAAAGTGGCATTTCTCCCAATTAAGAACAAGATTAGTTTCTTCACATCTCTGCAAAACTTTATCAAGATTGTGCAAGCAATTATCAAAGGAAGTGCCATAGACGGAGAAATCGTCCATGAACACCTCCACAATTTCCTCACAAAAACCATGAAAGATAGCAGACATACATCTTTGAAAAGTAGCAGGAGCATTACATAAACCAAAAGGCATACGTCTATAAGCATAAGTACCATAAGGACAGGTAAATGTGGTTTTCTCTTGATCTTGAGTTTTAACAGCAATTTGAGAGAAACCAGAATAACCATCAAGAAAGCAAAAATGAGTTTTATTGGCTAATCTCTCCAACATTTGATCAATAAAAGGTAATGGATAATGATCTTTCTTAGTAACTTTATTAACCTTCCTAAAATCAATGCACATTCTATAACCAACAACTACTCTTTGAGGAATAAGCTCATCATGATCATTAGGTACAACAGTAATTCCACCTTTCTTAGGGACACAGTGCACAGGACTAACCCATCTACTATCAGCAATAGGATAAATAATACCAGCATCAAGAAGTTTTAATACCTCATTTCTTACCACTTCCTTCATCTTAGGTATTAAACGGCGTTGATGTTCAACAACTGGCTTTGCATCGGGCTCCATATTAATAGAATGTTGACATATAGTAGGAGAAATCCCTTTCAAATCATCCAAAGCATAACCCATAGCTCCACGGTGTTTCTTCAATATTTCCAACAATCTTTCTTCTTCTTTACCTGAAAGGTTAGCACTAATAATAACAGGATATATTTTCTTATCATCAAGATGAGCATACTTAAGATTATCAGGCAAAGGTTTTAAATCAAAGACAGGATCCTCTTTAGGTGGAAGTGTTTTACCCAAGTCTTCCACCTTTAAATTATGTTTAAGAATAGGTTGACGAAGGAATATGTCCTCAAGTTCATTCCTTTGTTCCATAAAATCTTCACTCTCATGATCTTCCATAAATTGCTGAATATAATTACTAGGCGCAAGAGCAATAGAAGAAAGTTGTTCTACTCTAAAATCCTCATTAGGCAATTCGGTTTCATAAGGAGCTTTAGCAAATTTCGAAAAATTGAATTCATATGAATCACCAGCAAATTTAGTAAGGATTTTCTCTTTCTTACAATCTATAACAGCACCACAAGTATTTAGAAAAGGTCTACCAAAAATGATAGGACAAGTCTTACTAGCAGCAGAACCAAGTACGAGGAAATCAGCAGGATATTTAGTCTTACCACATAGAACTTCAACATCTCTGACAATACCAATGGGAGAGATAGTTTCTCTATTGGCAAGTTGAATAACCACATCAATCTCTTCAAGTTCACTAGGACCAATCTCATGCATAATTTCTTTATAAAGATCATAAGGAATAGCACTTGAACTTGCACCAATATCACATAAACCATAATAGCAATGATCACCAATTTTAACAGATAACACAGGAACACTAGCCTTCCTTGGCTTTGCAGGATGAGAAACAACATTAGAAGCATCATCACAAAATATAATATACTCTTCTCCCACATTTTCAGAAACAAGCTCTTTAACTATAGCCACAGAAGGTTCAACTTTAATTTTTTCATCAGGTTCCTTAGCTTTCTTATCACTTTTATTAACCACACTAGCCATAATAGAATGTTCTTTCACTTTAACAGGAAAAGGAATTTTATCAATATAAGGCTCAAGAATGATATGATCAACAATATTAACTTCAATGCTTTTAGCTAAAGGAGCAATAGATTTATATTTATAAGGTTCATGATATTTTTCAAACCCCTTCTTGGGCAAACCGAAATAGACAGCAAAGGATTTATAATAATTTGCAACAACTTGAGAGTCAAGACCATAAGCACTATTAATATTTCGAAATGCATCAGTATTCATGAAAGTCTTAATGCATTCAAAGTCATATTTTATACCTGGCTCCCTACCTTTGTCGACTCCCATGCTTCAGTATTTTCTTCAATACGATCAAGAAGATCCCATTTAAACTCCTTCTTATTACGAGTGAATGATCCAGCACAAGAACTATCCAATAATGTTTTATCTTCAAAGGAGAGTCTTGCATAGAAGTTATCAACAATAATATTACCAGGAAGCTCATGAATGGGGCATTTGAGCATTAATGCCTTCAATCTCCCCCAAGCTTGGGCAATACTTTCTCCATCATGAGGCCAGAAATTATATATAGAATTCCGATCTTGGTGAATTTTACTTGGAGGATAAAATTTAGAATAAAAGAGAGGTACAATTTCCTCCCATCCAAGAGAATCCCTGTTCTTCAGCAGTTTATACCAATGCGCAGCTCTCCCACCGAGTGATATGGAAAATAATTTCTTCCTGACTTCGTCCATTGTAATACCTGCACACTTGAACAACTCGCATAATTCATGTAAATATAGTAAATGATCACCGGGGTGGACAGTTCCATCTCCAACATAGCGGTTATTCATAACACGTTCAATAATTTTCATAGGTATTTTAAATGGCACAATATCATCAGGTGGCGCCTCATGTTCTACCTCAGCAGCGGTAGAAGACTTCCCAAACAGGAAAGCAACATTTCCTCTCTCCATTATTAAGCAAATTAGGAGACAGAAATGAAAACATCACTTACAGCTAAAGTTTTCCTTACCAATTCCACTTACCAATAGCACTTCACTCCCCGGCAACGGCGCCAGAAAATAGTCTTCATGACCCACAAGTATAGGGGTGTATCGCAGTACTTTCGATAAGTAAGAGTGTCGAACCCAACGAGGAGCAGAAGGTGTTGATAAGTGGTTTTGATGAGGGTTTCACTGTAAACACTAGCAGACAAGTTTTCAGTAGACTTTGATATGACAGATAAATAAAGTGCGAGTAAATAGAGCGCGGCAATTATAATTGCAGCGAGTGGCCCAATCCTTTTTAGAGCAAAGGATAAGCCGGTTTGTTTACTTATGATGACCAAACGTTCTTGAGGACACACGGGAATTCTGTCTAGTGCTTTCGCTTCATATTGATGATTAATCTTTAGTGTTTGGATAAGTGTCGTGTGGGTGAACCTATGCTAATGCACCGCCCTTCCTAGGACTAATACATACTTATGATTATACCCCTTGCAAGCATCCGCAAATACAAGAAAGTAATTAAGATAAATCTAACCATAGCTTTAAACTCTGAGATCCTGCTATCCCTCATGCATCGGAATATCAACGGGGGTTTAGGTTTCTGTCACTCCGGCAACCCCACAATTAATAACCGAGTACACGATGCATTCCCCTAGGCCCATAAAGGTGAAGTGTCATGTAGTCGACGTTCACATGACACCACTAGAAGAATGGCACCACAACATAAATATCAAAACATTAAATATTACTCAACATAGTTCACTACTAACATCTAGACTTCTCCCATGTCCTCAAGAACTTAACGAACTACTCACAACACATCATATGGTACATGATCAGAGATGATATAATGATGGATAACGATCTGAACATAAACCCTAATTCAACGGTTTCACTCAATGACGGTTTCCCCTATCAAATACCGGGAGAGTTTCCCCTATCAAATACCGGGAGAGTTTCCCCTATCAAATACACAAGGTTTAGCCCTAGATGTTACAGCGGGAACGGAGTGGACCGATGGAGATGACGGCGTCGGCGGTGGAGATGGTGGTGTTGGCGATGGTGATGGAGTGCAGCTCGATGACGGTGACGACGGCGACGATTTCCCCCCTCCGGGAGGGAATTTCCCCGGCGGCAACGCAGCCTGCCGGAGAGCTTTTCTCTCTCTGTCTTCTCCGCCTCGTGGTGGCGGCGAAGACGATTTCTGAACACCCCCCAGGTCTTAGGTTTTCGGGGGGATGAAGTACGCGAAAGGGCACGCCAGGTGGTGGGCCAGGGTGGCCCCACCACATGCTCGCGCGGCCAGCCTCCCTGCCGCGCCTGGGCATGGTGTGGGCCCCCTGGGCCCCACCTCAGGCTCCCCTTTTGGCCTCCTTCGTGATTTGGTGAGAAAATAATTCCCAGGTGTTTCGTTTGATCTTCTGAGCTTCGCAAATATTGTATCTCGATGACGCTTTTTCCAGCAGAATTCAGACTCCGGAGTTCCATCCCCCAATGATCATCAATCATGCAAAATAGATGAAATAACATAAGTATCATCTCCAAATACGAAATATATCAATGAATAGCAGTAAATTATGATATAAAATAGTGATGCAAAATGGACGTATCACTCCCTTGTGGAGCAAGTTGGTGTTTCCGATGTAGGTGATGTTCAACCTCAAGATGCTATCCTAAGGATGGGAGTGGGTTTTCACTGCCCCGTCGAAGTCTATTATGATGTTGATCAACAAGAACCAAGCTCTACGCAAGTGGTAGCTACTTCCTCACAGGAAACCCAAGACAACAACACCGTGCCCAACATGTCCAACCAAGAAGATGGACAAGAACCTTCAACTACTCCAGGAATTCCCGGAGAGCCGGAAAATCCGGTTCAACCTGATGTCGGAAATTCCGGTTGCTCGGAATTTCCGGTTCAGGGTGAACCCGGAATATCCGGTTCTGCTGAAATTCCCGGTGGCAGTTCGCAACAAGGTCAAGATCAACCTACTCCCTCATCTCATGAAGTCACTCCAAGGGTTGATCAAGGCCATCAAGCCGGTCAAGGCGGAGACAAGAATGATCAAGATGATCAAGTGATTCCTCCCACCACAAGAAGGGAGATCGAGGTCCGCCGTTTGAATAGAGTTGGCACCGCTCAAGAATTGAGAGCCCTCTCTCTTGACAATGTTCTTGGAGATGTAAGAAGCAAGGTTTCCACCCGAAGACAACTAGCAAGCTTTAGTGAGCATCAAGCTCACATCTCCATGGTGGAACCAAAGAATGTGTCTGAAGCGCTTGAGGATCCGGATTGGCTTGAGGCCATGCACGATGAACTCAACAACTTCAAGCGCAACAAGGTTTGGAAGTTAGTGGAAAGACCCAAAGATTGCCGCAACGTTATCGGCACTAAGTGGATATTCAAGAACAAGCAAGATGAGCATGGCATAGTGGTGAGGAACAAAGCAAGATTGGTGGCTCAAGGCTTCTCCCAAATTGAAGGCATTGACTTTGGAGAGACCTACGCGCCCGTGGCTCGACTCGAGTCCATTCATATACTTCTTGCCTATGCTTCTCATCATAACTTTAAATTGCAACAAATGGATGTTAAAAGTGCTTTTCTAAATGGTCCACTAAGCGAACTTGTTTATGTTAAGCAACCTCCGGGGTTTGAGGACCTCAAATATCCGAACCATGTCTACAAGTTGGATAAGGCATTCTATGGCCTTAAACAAGCCCCACGTGCGTGGTATGAGCACCTTAGAGAACTACTTGTAGATCGTGGGTTCCAAGTTGGGGAAATCGACCCCACCCTTTTCACTAAGAAAGTAAATGGAGAGCTTTTATATGTCAATTATATGTGGATGATATTATATTTGGGTCTACTAACAAAGCATTTAACGAAGAATTATCTAAGCTTATGACCGATAGGTTTGAGATGTCCATGATGGGTGAGTTGAAGTTCTTCCTCGGATTTGAGATCAAGCAATTGAAGGAAGGGACTTTTATCAACCAAGCAAAGTACATTCAAGACATGCTCAAGAGGTTCGGGTTGCTTGAGCTCAAGGGTGCCTCTACTCCAATGCAAACCAAGTGCCACCTTGAGCTCAACCCCAAGGGTAAGGATGTGGATCAAAAGGTATATCGCTCAATGATTGGATCTCTTCTTTACCTTTGTGCATCTAGACCGGATATAGTACTAGCCGTAGGAGTGTGTGCAAGATATCAAGCGGCTCCTAAAGAAAGCCATGATGTGGCGGTCAAGAGAATCTTTCGGTATTTGGCTCATACCCCAACCTATGGATTGTGGTACCCCAAGGATGCTCATTTCACTCTATGCGGGTACACGGATTCCGATTGGGCGGGAGATCAAGATGATAGGAAGTCCACCTCCGGTGCTTGTCAATTTATTGGGAGGTCATTGGTAAGTTGGTCTTCTAAGAAGCAAAACTGCATATCTCTCTCCACCGCCGAAGCCGAGTATGTTGCCGCCGCAAGTTGTTGCACCCAATTGCTATGGATGAGGCAGACTTTAAAGGAGTACGGTGTCGATTGCGACAAAGTGCCTCTTCTATGTGACAATGAAAGTGCCATCAAGATTGCATACAACCCGGTACAACATTCAAGAACCAAGCATATTGAGATCCGCCATCATTTCATAAGGGATCATGTGGCCCGAGGAGACATTGACTTACCTTATGTGGGCACAAGGGATCAATTGGCGGATATCTTCACAAAGCCCCTTGAGGAAGGAAGATTTTGCTTTTTGAGGAATGAGCTCAATATCATTGATTCGAGGTCCTTAGCTTGATGGCTTGTACACACACCTAGGGCGCAATAGTATCTTATTTTGTCTAGATGTAGGCATGGACATAGGGGGAGTGCGGTCCTAATACGTTGGACCATCCCTCCCCCTATTATGCCGATAGTAAGTGTTCGTTTATCTCTATATTCATTCTTATGACTTATGAGCTAAAATGACGAGTATTGGTTATGTACCCAAGATACATCTTCGCGGTGACATGCCATACGCTCCTACATGGTGGCTTCGGCCACCGCCCTCTTCCTCTAGAAGAGTTGGTGTTATTTGGAGCTTATTGATGCTTTTTGCATACTTGTTCATGCATGTGGGAAACCTACTCAACTTGGCGCTTTATATTCGTTTTGGTTGTTGTAAGTTGGGTATGGTGTACCAATGACAGTTTGGAAATCTATCCCAAGCCTATCTTACCTTGAAAACATTTCTATCTATTGCACACAAGTCATCCGTTTGAAAACTGGGATATTGGTTCAGCAGGTCGGAATATCCGGTCTGTTTTCAGACCGGAATATCCGGTGACTCGGAAATTCCGGTATAAGTCACACCCGGAATTTCCGGTCGGGCGGTTTGTCTAAAAATATAAGGGCAGGCTCGGGGTGAAGGGCTCATTCGAGCCTTTCTTCCACCCCCGACCTCCTCTCTCTCCAGCCGCCGCCCCTGCCGTCCCAAGGCCTCCCCGGAGATCTCCGACCGCCGAGGAACCTCTCCCTTGGCCGGATCTGCTCATCCTCCGCCCCGTGGACCATCTCCTCCAAGCAGTTTTCCCCATGGACGAGGGTAACTCTACCTTTCATCTCTCTTTAGTGCTTGCACTTTGGATCTAGATGTGGAGTAGTTTATTTTGAGAATGCTTGGTGGTAGTGGTCTCTAGTGGTATGCTTAATGGTTTAGATACATTAGATTTGATTTGTATTGGATCGATCTACTTTTAGACCTAGGTCGAATCTGAAAAACTGCTCTGTTCGTCAGACCGGAAATTCCGGTCTGAACATGGACCAGAATTTCCGGTCTGAATTTTTCAGAACTTATCAGTTTTCTGATTGTCCAGGTTTAGGTACTTTTGATCAATGCAAATCTTTTTTAATGTACCTAGCTTCTTCCCACTGACTTGTGTGTACTTATCTTGTGCTATCCATCTATGCTACCTTCACATGTGATTCGAGTGGGAGCCCTTCTCTTCCTGAGAGACTCTCAAGGCAAGTCACTCAGAAGGTAAAGGGCAAAGCAGCTGCATCCTCTAGCATGTCCAAGTCCAAGAAAGCCGCTGCCTCCTCAAGCAAGCCCGTGTCCAAGAAGAGAAAGAATGTTCCACCCCCTACCCGTCGTCAGCCGTACACACAGATGAGTGCCGTTGACTATGCTCAGTTTCGCCAAGGGGATTGGTACCTTAGGCCAAGGGATGAAGATCTCGCGGATCGCCGCTTTTGGTGCAAAGAGCAAGAATACGTCCTCAATGACGTCTATGGCAACTTGAAGAAACCCATCCGCAAGATGCAGCCCTACAACCTCCAGGCTTTACAGAAGAAGGCCTCATTTGTTGAAGCCATCCATCTAATCAAGACTATGGGTTTGGAGAGACTTGCCGTCACCCGCTGCCACTACGACTCTCAGCTTGTGCAGCAGTTCTATGCCACTCTTGTGATGAAGAGTGACTCAAAGAAGACCATCAAGTGGATGACTAGCGAGACCTACTGTGAGTCTGACTGGTACGAGTTTGCCAAGGTGTTGGGTTATCGGTTTGATGGTCCCAATCCTCAAGGCCACCGCATGCATCACACCTACCGCCTCAACAAGAAGGACACCGCACATCTCTATGGTGAGGGTGGCATTCCCGGTCTCTCAAAATACTTGCTCCCTCTTTATGATGTTCTTGTGCGCATTCTCCGGGAAAACATTGCTCCAAGTGGTGTGAACAATGACAATGTGGTGTCTCCTCTTTGCAACTTGCTCCTTCTTGCTGACAACATTGTTAGGAGCACCGATGAAGATGTGGATTGGAGAGTTGATGTGATGGATTACATTCACCATGAGATGTATGAGGCCATGACCACTACGGGCACCATTCCCTATGCTCCATACATCATGTTGCTCATCAAGACCAAGTTTCCGGATCATGACTTTAGTGGCCGTGATATGGTGACTCATGACTTCAAGAAGCTCTATGAGAAGAAGACGGTGGTCAAGCCCCCAAGTGTGCCCTCCTCTAGTTCTACTCGCAGTGGTTCATTCATGGGTGATGCTAGGAGGGCTGCTGCTCCTACTCGTGTTCCCTCCACTCATGCGAAGGCCAAACAGCTGAATTGGTTCCAACGCAACATCCTTTGCATGAATGTGGACATCCGCAAAGAGCAATACACTACCTACAAAGATCACCGCCAGTCAGCCTACAATCAAGAGTTGATCCTCCATCACGTGTCTGGCTCCCCTGCTCCTGCTGAGCTCTCGGATCCTCTCTCTTATGCTCAGTGGAACCAGGACTCCTTGGCTCCGTGGACTCAGTTTGAGCATGATCTTGGTGGCAGCTCCTACTCCACTGGCCAGGCTTACGAGGATGATGATGACGAGGATGATGATGAGGTTGATGATGATGATGAGGATGAGGATGTTGATGAGGATGAGGACGATGATGAAGACACCCCTTCCGAGTGATGTTCTTCATGGGACGTAGCATCGCTCTTCTTCCTTTTTGGCGTTTCGATGCCAAAGGGGGAGAAGTTGCTCTATTAGGACATCTTCGGGGATTTGCATGGGTTCGGGCACAAGCATATGCGTTTATCATTTCTTTGCGGCTTGTGTCCATTTATCTTATTTGTGCTTGTTGAACGATTTCCTTTAAGTGCTTGTTGAACTATTTCCATTTATGTGAACTTTGTGTGTATTGAGACAATTCGCATGCTATCTATGTCTTTCATGGTTGAGACTACAAGATTATTGTGTTGGTTTTCACTTCATAAGTTATATGCACAAGGTATGAAATTCACTCAAGTCTCAAGTTATACCATGGCTATGAATATTGTCTCATTACTCTTTTGATATCATGTGTTATCTATTGCAAAAATGCTCCTATCTATTGTGCTATCCGTTGTTGTTACATTTTTGAGTATGCACATGTTTAGGGGGAGCCATTTTTTTCATGAACATGATATAGCATTGTTTTTCTTTGCAAATCTTGGTATTGTCATCTAACACCAAAAAGGGGGGGATTGAAAGAAGATTTCTTAATCCCTAATGTTTTGTGTGTTAGTTAACAATACCAATGACGTACTAACTATAATGCTAAGTATTTCAGTTAGGATATGATTATAAATCATATGCATCAAAGCCAAAAATACAAAGAAGAAGTTGTTCTGGAAATGTTCCAGGAACTGGAATATTGGAACCGGAAATTCCCAGGGCCGGAATTTCCGGGTCCCCAGAACTTCGCAGAAATTTGACTAAGGAAAAGTTGAAAAGTGGTTCTGCCTTCAACCGGAAATTCAGCCCGGAAATTTCACTGAACTGGAATTTCCGGGTGACCCCCAAAAGGCACAAGGATTTTGGCTAAGGAAAAAAGCTGAAGACGTTCTGTCTCCAACCGGAAATTCAGCCCGGAAATTTCACTGAACCGGAATTTCCGGGTGACCCTCAGAAGCTTCAAGGAAATTGGCTATGGAAAGGAGACGAAGACATTCTGCCTCCAACCGGAAATTCAGCCCGGAAATGTCCATACGACCAGATATTCCGGGTGACCGGAATTTCTGGTGGTGACTTATACCGGAATTTCCGGATCTTCGAGACAGCCAACGGCCAGATTTTGGGGAGAGCTATAAATACCCCCTCACTCCCTCAAGAACAGCTAGCTCTCTGGTTTTCTCTCTCCCCATTCTCAAGAAAGCTCAAATCATCAAGATCTCTCAATCCCCCCACTCAAATCCGTTGATCTTTGGAGGATTGAAGGAGAAGGCCCCGATCTACTACTTCACCGAAGCGATTTGCATTTCCTCCCCATTCACTTGGGGATTTCGTGGCTAGGGTTTCCTTTGGGAAAACCTAGCTCACCATTGTTGCTTTCTTGGTGTTGCCTTGACCTTTTGTGGTCCTTGACCTGTTGTGGTCATCTTGAGAGCCCCCAATTAAGTTGTGGGTGTGTGCCTCAAGCTTGTTGTAAGGGATTCGATCTCCGCCCCAAAGGGGATCAATAGTGGAAGGTCAACTCGCAACCTTTGTGGTTGAGTTCATCGGAGAAGAAGGTGAGCCTTAGTGGCGTTGTGGTCAACCTGTTGTGGTGACACACACCTCTCCAACGAGACATACACCCTTGTGGTGGAACTCGGGATTATACCTTCGTCTCCGCGTGCTTCACTTGGTTCCCCTAATCCTTACTCCCTTACTTGCTTGTTTCGCACTTATATTTATCTTGTATCTTGTTTAATTGCTTAGCTTGTCATTTAGGTAAATTCACCTTAGTTGCATATCTATAGAATTTACCTTTGAGTTAAGCCCAAATTGAAAAAGAGTTAAAATTCGTAATAGCACCTATTCACCCCCCCCCCCCCTCTAGGTGCCGGATTCCCGTTCACTTGTAAGATCATATTTCTAGTTGGAATCTTTTTGCTTGTGAGTTCTAAGCTGCGGTTTTCATGGCACTTCCACCACCATATTTGCTAGCATATTCGGTACTTTGCATTGCCCTTTCTCACATTGAGAGTTGGTGCATACTTCGCGGGTACATCCAAAACTCGTGGGAGATCTTCATCATGTTCTCCTACACATAAGCCAAATATCTTCCTCAAAACATCCACCATACCTACCTACTACAGCATTTCCATAGCTGTTCCGAGATATATTGCCATGCAACTTTCATCTTACATTACATGACTTGTTGTCATTTATCATTTATATATTGCCTTGCATGATTCTTTACAGCTGATGTGTGGTTTTACCCATGTTACGCTAGATCATTGCATATCCTGCTACACTGGCAGAGGCACCGTTTCATACATTATGTTTTATTCCTTATGAGTTACTTGTATCAAAAGTGTGTTGTCATATTAGAATGTTTGCCCCTAAAAGTGAAAAGAGCCATGGAGTCCATCGAAAAGAGAAACATAAAAAGTAAAAAAAATATAGAAAAAGAGAAAAAAAAAGGGGCAACATTACTACTCTTTATCCACACTTGTGCTCACGTTATAGCACCTATAGTATTCATAGTCATCATTTGTGCTCATGTTTAGCACCTTTACTCCATATGAGAGAGTTTTCATGTTTTACTTGCATAACTATGTGGGGAACTTTACATTATAGAACTTGGCTTGTATATTCCAATGATGAGCCTCCTCAAAAGTGCTCTAGTTCTTCATGAGCAAGCAAGTTGGATGCACCCCCACTAGTTCCATTGGAGAGCTTTCATACACTTATAGCTCTATGTGCATCCGTTGTGTGGCAATCACTACTCCTTTTATAGCTTTGATTATAAGACTTCCTCTTGTCTAATGATCACTTTCAGCTGTGTGAGACTTTCTTCCGTTGGCCTTCCAAACCCCCCTTATTATTCTTTTAGCCACAACATCCTGGTGCCAGGAACCAACGCTGAACGCTTGCTTGGTTTTAAGTGAACAAATAGAGAGATGATTTTCTACGTGCATATTGTTATTGCTTGACCTGATCCTTTCAAAAAGTTGTCATGAGTGTTGGATGCATTAGATGATTATGTTGTTATTCTTGAAGCTTAAATCATCTTTAATATCTACTTTGCACGGTTGATTGTTCTCTAGTATTGATTCATTGAAAGTTTTCCTTTGTTCTTCCTACTTGTTTACTCATTACTCATTTGATATCAATATAAACTACAGCTTTTATTCATTTGATCTCAATTTACATGCATTACATTATTATATGATCAAGATTGTGTGAAAGCATGTCACTTCAGAAATTATTCTTGTTATCGTTTTACCTACTCGGGACGAGTAGAACTAAGCTTGGGGATGCTTGATACGTCTCCAACGTATCTATAATTTCTTATGTTCCATGCTTATATTATACCAATTGCTACATGTTTTATATACACTTTATATGGTTTTTATGCATTTTCTGAGACTAACCTATTAACAAGATGCCACAGTGCTAGTTCCCTGTTTTCTGCTGTTTTTGGTTTCAGAAAAGCTGTTAAGGAAATATTCTCGGAATTGGACGAAACAAAAGCCAATACCCCTATTTTTCCAGGAAGCATCTAGAACACCGAAGAGGTCACGGAGGGGGGCAACAGGGCGCCCACACCTGGTGGAGGCGCGGCAGCCCCCTTGGCCGCGCCGCCATATGGTGTGGGGCCCATGGCCCTCCACTGACCTTGCCGTTTCACCTATTTATTCCCCCCGACGGGAAAACCCTTGGAACCCGAACACTTTTCCATGATACGTTCCAGAGCCGCCGCCGCCGTCAACCCTAGTTCGAGAGCGTTCAGAAGCTCTTCCCGGCACCCTGCCGGAGAGGGGAATCATCACCGGAGGGCTCTACATCACCATGCCCGCTTCCGGACTGATGCGTGAGTAGTTCATCCTTGGACTACGGGTCCATAGCAGTAGCTAGATGGTTGTCTTCTCCTATTGTGCCATCATGTTTAGATCTTGTGAGCTGCCTATCATGATCAAGATCATCTTTATGTAATGCTACATGTTGTGTTTGCTGGGATCCGATGAATAATTGAGTACTATGTCATTTGCTTCATAATATATCTTGTGAGTGCGTTATTTATGATCTTGCATGCTCTCCGTTACTAGTAGATGCTATGGCCAAGTAGATGCTTGTGACTCCAAGAGGGGGTATTTATGCTCGATAGTGGGTTCATGTCTCTATTTAATCTGGGGGAGTGACAGCAACCTCTAAGATTGTAGATGTACTGTTGCTACTAGGGATAAAACAGTAGTTCTTTATCTAAGGATATTTGTGCTACTTACATTACACACTTTACTTAATGCAATAATCTGTTGCTTGCAACTTAATACTGAATGGTGTTGCGGATGCTATCCTGAAGATGGATTATTAGTCATAGATGCAGTTCGATGACGGTCTATGTATCATGTTGTAATGCCCAAATGAATCTCACACTAGGCATCATGACTTGTATATGCATTGTTATGCAGTTCTTTATTCTGTCAATTGCCCAGCTGTAATTTGTTTACCCGCATGTATGCTATTATTTATTTATGGAGAGACATCACTAGTGAACTGTGGACCCCGGTCCTTTTTCCTTAAACTGATAAAACAACCTACTGCAATCCTGTTACTTTCATTCTCTGCAAACAAACATCATTTTTCACACATACGTTTAACCCTTTGTTACAGCAAGCCGGTGAGATTGACAACCTCACTGTTAAGTTGGGACAAAGTATTTTGATTGTGTTGTGTGCAGGTTTCACGTCAACTAAGCACAAGCTTTTTTCTGGCGCCGTTGACACCTTCAGAAGAACATTCACCTCCTGCTGGTTCGATAACCTTGGTTTCACAACTGAGGGAAATTTGCTGCTGCACTACTTCATACCTTCCTCTTGGGTTTTCCCAACAACACCACACCGGTGCATCAGTCTCATGTATCACAACATGCAACGAAGGAAGTCCAAATAAGATAGGGAGCACTTAAACGAAGCAAAACGAAAGAAGGAGTGCTCCCACCCATGCAAATCCCGTGAGTCCTATATGAGATACTTCTCCCCCTTTGGCATCAAGATACCAAAAAGGGACGAGCTTCCACTAACGTCCCAAGACTCAAGAATCGGAATCCTGCTCCTCAAAATCATCATCATCATCAGCAGCTCCTGGCACCACGTCTTCATCCTCAGGCACATCGCTGTCCCATGTGAATGCCACTACCTCCTGTGAATTCCACTCATTGAAGGGCACCAAGGGCTTCTGAGGTTTCTTGTGGCCTGGCATCTTCAGATGAGCTCTAATCTCTTCCTGCCGCTTGAGAATGCGATGGTTCTGGGAGAAGATAGCATAGTTCTCACTGTGAATGCAGCAGTTCATGTTCATCACCTTCTCCACTGCACGAACAAGCCATGAGCGACTCTTCTTCTCAGCTTTCTTGATGTTGTGGCGACGCGGTTTGCGAGTTGGGCCACCAAACACATCATA
Source organism: Poa annua (assembly GCA_026929855.1). Lineage (NCBI taxonomy): Eukaryota > Viridiplantae > Streptophyta > Magnoliopsida > Poales > Poaceae > Poa > Poa annua. The sequence continues at coordinate 35,627,736 of CM049433.1, forward strand.
TCATTGATCTCTTGCAAAGTAGCTTGCTTTTGCACAACATGAGCAGTCTTTTGAATGAGCTTGGCATCCTTGTGGGTGATGCAACCGAGAGCAAGATCCAAGTTGTTGCCATCTTCTTCGGAAAACTCATACTTGTGCTTGACGAGAAGCATCACATATGGAGCATAGGGGGGAACCTTCCTCTCAAAAACTGCTTGGCTTATTTCTTGGAAGATAAAGTCCATGATGTCAATCTTGTACTCTTCCTTGTCAAGCTCATACTCTGCCATCAAGTTCACTAGAGCCCCGGCAATGTTGTCAGCGTTGCCCTCAATGGGAGCAATAGTGTGTCGAAACATGCGAAGGAGAATGTCATAAGTGGGCAGCAAACCATGCTGCGAGCCAATCGTACCACCAGCCATATACAAGTCAGACATGACATGCTTGTTGTAAGCAACGCCATGGAGATGCATCCTCTCACCAGCTGGCACAGAGCTACCATTGAAAGGGTAGTCAAGAATCCTCGCAAACTCACGGAAAGAGGAGGTCAATTTCTGCCTACCCGTCATCCAAGTCATCCGAATATCCTCGGAAGAGTCAAACACAACTGTGGCATAGAATTGATGAATGAGGGACACATTGTAGTTGCACTCAGTCCTCATGAGATGCTCCAAGCCCAAAACCCTGCAAACCTGAACGGCTCCCCCAAAGTAGTCAGACTTCTTCATGAGCTTGTCATAGTTGATCCACTTCATTGGGCAAACTGGCTTGTCACTAGAGAACTTGAGCTACACTTCCCGATAGAGCCAACCCATCTCGGTGCAGAAGAACTTCGGGTCATCTTTCTCAACATCATAGGACAACTCACTGCGCCACTTGCGAAAGCTAGCCTTGTTGAAATCATCAATGTTCAGCTCGGGCTTCTTCTTCTTGTTAGAACCACTGGGTCTTCTAAGTGGTGCAGCTGGTGGGAGCTCACTCTCATCACTTGATGGGTCACTAGGCGGCCGAGAATGAAACCCTTTAGGTCGGACCGCCATAGATTTGCTGCAGCCTCCCCTAGTAGTGGAACCTGCAAACAAACAGCATAGAGTAGATAGAAAGCAAGGGGGATAAGTACTCATGTCCAGGAAGGCAAAGCGAAAGGTACAAGAACAGTTAAACGTTTGTAGAAATTTGTCTGTTTTTCAGAATTTTTAACAGGCCGGATATTTCCGAGTGAGGGCCAGAAATTTCCGAGGGCCGGAAATTTTTGAGGGCCGGATATTTCCGAGTCTGAACCGGAAATTTCCGGTCTGCGCGAAATTTTGAAAATTGAAACAAATCTATGAACGAAAAACAGATCTGTGCACGAGGAAGATAGAGCAAGCCAAGAGAAGTAGTTCTACCGAAGGAATCGAGCAACAACCTCCTAAATCGGCTAGGTTAAAATAAAATAGGTTTCGTCCTAGATTTGAAATAAGAGGAGTTACCGGAAGACATGGCGAAAACCGCAAGGATGGAAGCGATCCCCGCGACGAGGAGAAGCAGATCCGGTGAAGAACCGGAGAGATCGACGGAAAAACAGCACGGGGACGGATCGAGGGAAGTCTTCTTCTCCGGCTTGAGAGAGAAACAAGGGGCACGGGGGTGGATGAACTGTTCGGTTCGAACAGCCCACCCCGTGCCCTATTTATAGCCGGAAAAATTTGGGTCAGAAATTTCCGGACACCGGAAATTTCCGGTTCGAAACACGATATAGTCAGTACCAAGTTTTGAAAACGACTTAGTGTTGGAAATTAACGGAGACTTCGGAAATTTCCGGACTTGGGTTAGAAATTTCCGGGCCCCGGAGATTTCCGGCTCTATTTTCTGTTCAAATTCGGCTGAGTGCAGTGCCGAAGTTGAAAAGGACTTAGGTGCCGAGAAATCTCAGGGACCGGAGATTTCCGAGTCGCATTCGGAAATTTCCGGTCACCGGAAATTTCAGAGACTATTTCCGGTCAAAATCCAGCAGAGTGCAGTGCTGAGTTTTGAAAGGACTTAGTCTCGAAATTTTTTAGTGATTCGGAAATTTCCGGATGGGGCTCGGAGATTTCCGCCCAACCCAACACCAAAACAAGGAAGGATACAAATGGACATGAGTGAGAAATAAGCAAGTCTTGAGAGGGAGAAAGGCTTAGGATAGAGTCACAAACTGTAGATGGTACTTCACACTCAAATTGTAAAACCAATAAAACGCAAGAAAGACCAACTTGAGTGTGTTTTCCATAGGAGCCCAAAAGATGCAAATGAAATCCAATGGAAAAACCAAATAAGACCCAACTCTTCCAAAGGAAGAGGTGGTGGCCGAAGCCACCGTGTATGAGGTTGTAGCATGGCACCGCGAAGATATATCTTGGGTCCATAGCTACTTCTCACCATTTAAGCTCACAAATTATGGATTAATTTGAAGTTTACCAATGATTCATCACTATATGCATAATAGGGGGAGGAAGGATCCAATGTGTTAGGAAAACACTCCCCCTAAGTCCATGCGTACAACTACACCTAATAAAGCATTAAACGTCGGTGTGTGTGCACAATTATCAAGCCAAAGTCCGAGAATACACGATATTCAATTCATTCCTCAAGTAACAAAACCGGGCTTCGTCAAGGGGCTTGATACGTCTCAAACGTATCTATAATTTCTTATGTTCCATGCTTATATTATGCCAATTGCTACATGTTTTATATACACTTTTATATCATTTTATGCATTTTCCGGGACTAACCTATTAACAAGATGCCACAGTGCCAGTTGCCTGTTTTCTGCTGTTTTTGGTTTCAGAAAAGTTGTTAAGCAAATATTCTCGGAATTGGACAAACGAAACGTCAAAGAGGAGATGGAGGAGGACCTCGAGGGGCCCACACCCCCTCCCGGCGCGGCCCCCCTTCTGCCGTGCGAGCACCGGGTGTGGGGCCCTCGAGGCCCCGCCGCCTTCGCCCTTTCGCCTACTTATACCCCTCGGATATCTAAGACCTAAGACACGCACCTTTTTCCTCCACGAAGTCCAGAGCCGTCGCCGTCGTCAACCCTAGATCGGGAGGGTTCAGAAGCTCCTCCCGGCACCCTGCCGGAGAGGGGAATCATCACCGGAGGGCTCTACATCACCATGCCCGCCTCCGGACTGATGCGTGAGTAGTTCATCCTTGGACTACGGGTCCATAGCAGTAGCTAGATGGTTGTCTTCTCCTCTTGTGCTACCATGTTTAGATCTTGTGAGGTGCCTAACATGATCAAGATCATCTTTATGTAATGCTACATGTTGTGTTTGCTGGGATCCGATGAATATTGAGTACTATGTTATTGCTTCATAATATATCTTGTGAGTGCGTTGTTTATGATCTTGCATGCTCTCCGTTGCTAGTAGATGCTCTTGCCAAGTAGATGCTTGTGACTCCAAGAGGGGGTATTTATGCTCGATGGTAGGTTCATGTCTCTATTTAATCTGGGGTAGTGACAGCAAGCTCTAAGGTTGTAGATGTACTGTTGCTACTAGGGATAAAACAGTAGTACTTTATCTAAGGGTATTTGTATTACTTACATTACACACATTGCCTAATGCAATTATCTGTTGCTTGCAACTTAATAATGAAAGGGGTGCGGACGCTATCCGGAAGGTGGATTACTAGTCATAGATGCGGTTGGAACGGTCTATGTATATTGTTGTAATGCCCAAATGAATATCACACTAGCCATCATAACTATAGTATATGCATCATTATGCACTTCTTTATTCTGTCAATTGCCCAGCTGTAATTTGTTTACCCGCATGTATGCTATTATTATTTATGGAGAGACACAACTAGTGAACTGTGGACCCCGGTCCTTTTTCCTCAAACTGATAAACAATCCTACTGCAATCCTGTTACTTTTATTCTCTGCAAGCGAACATCATTCTCCACACATACGTTTAATCCTTTGTTACAGCAAGCCAGTGAGATTGACAACCTCACTGTTAAGTTGGGGCAAAGTATCTTGGTTGTGTTGTGTGCAGGTTCCACGTTCGTTGCTGACACCGATAGTGCGCCCTGCCAAAGTCATGTTCAACAACCTCCGGAAGATCTCTAGTTTCCTACTGGTTCGATAAACCTTGGTTTCACAACTGAGGGAAAACTTGCTGCTGCACTATTTCATACCTTCCTCTTGGGGTTTCCCAACAACACCTCACCGGTGCCATCAAGCAATTTTTCTGGCGCCGTTGCCGGGGAGACAAGAGTTCTTCTGTTCAGCAAAGTTTAGCTTCCCCTTCGACGCCAGCAATTTTTCTGGGGAAGCTAAGCTCTTCTACGAGGGGAGTCTCTCACATCCAATCTTTTTATTTTGTTATTGTCTTGCTTAGTTTATTTTTATTATTGTCTTGTTTGCTTAATATAAAAAATACAAAAAAATTAGTTACTTGCAATTTATTTTATTGTCTTGTTTGCTTAAATATCAAAAATACAAAAAAAATAGTTATTTGCATTACTATTTTTATTTCGGTTTAGTATTATTTTTATTTCGGTTGCCTTTTTGTTTTGCTGAAAATGGGTAGTCCTGAAGTTGAAGTTCGTTCGTTTAAACAACAAGGGGGAGAAAGTTTGAAAGATGCATGGTATAGGATAAATGATGCTCATCAAAAATGCACTAAGAAACATTCCACTTTAATCCTTCTTAGGAATTTTTATGTTGGTATTTCTAGTTGGTATAGGTATGTTCTTGACACTCTTACGAGGGGTAACTTTCTTGGTACACCTGCTTTGGAAGCCTGCAATTTAATTGAAAGTTTGGTAGGATCACCACCACCTATTAAAGAAACTAAAACTGAGATCACTTTGGAAGATGTTATTAAAAGGTTGGATGCTATGGAGAATTTTTTTCTTGATAATGCTAGCAAGGGTAATGAATCAATAGAGGATATTAATGGAAGAATCACTGCTTTAGAAACTAGCGACACCCTTGACACTCATAATCATAGGATATATGAATTAGAAGAGGCTATGGAAACTTTAAGTTCAACTTTTTCCTCTATTAAAACTAAGAAAGAGAAAGCCTTTGTAGGAAGGGAGCAAAAGTTTATCTATATTCCAAAACCTAAACCCCATAATATGCCTAAAGATAATGGTAATGATTTACGTAATAGGACACATTCATGGATACCTAAAGCACCTATTGCAACCAACAATGTATTGGATGAAATTATTGATGTTGATGCTTCATCTCTTGGAAACACTTGAGTTTTGCTTTCTGTGCCTAGCTGAAAGGCGTTAAAGAAAAGCGCTTATGGGAGACAACCCACTTTTTATTTCTGTTATTTTATTTTATTGAGTCAAGGAAGATGTCTACCTCTGTAGCAATTCCTTTGTATCTTTACTTTATTGCATTGTTGTGTCAAGTTAAGGCTCTAGTAGAAAGTTGATGCTAAATTTGGATTGCTGTGCTGAAACTGTTTTCTGCTGTCCACCGTTAAATTCATAACTCTTTACAGAAAAATCGGATGGACCTGAGATTTTTTGTGCGTAATCCTCAGATATAGATGCAACTTTCATTAGTTTTGAGTTTTCTGATTTGAGGAAGTTAAGTGCCTTGAAATAATTCGTCTTTAGGGACTGTTCTGTTTTTGACAGATTCTGCCATTTATTTTGCAATGCCTCTTTTACTATTTTGAATGGATCTTTTGTTCCATAAAGTATCAGTGGCTGTAGCTAATGTCCAGTAGCATTGGTAGCAATTGTGTTCATGCAGAATATAAGAATTTTTGATTATGCACTAACCCTCTAATGAAGTTTACTTTGAGTTTGGTGTGGAGGAAGTTTTCAAGGATCAAAAGAGAAGGATGATATGATGTGATCAAGAAGATGAAAGAGCCAAAGCTTGGGGATGCCCCCGTGGGTCACCCAAGCATATTTCAAGAAGAATCAAGCGTCAAAGCTTGGGGATGCCCAAGGCATCCCCTTCTTCATCAACAAACTATCAGGTCATCTCTAGTGAAACTATATTTTAATTCGGCTACATCTTATGTGCTTTACTTGAAGCGTCTGTTTGTTTTTGTTTTTGTTATTTTTGTTTTCTGAATAAAATGGATCCTAGCATTCTTTTGTGGGAGAGAGACACGCTCCGCTTTTTCATTTGAATACTCGTATTCTTCACTTATATTTGTTGAGTATTCTTCTATAGCTACTGCAATACTTTCAGCTCTTGTTTTTCATGCATCTCTTGTTCAGAGCTGTTAGTTCTCATATGTTATCTCTCTTGCTTCATTGTTATATACTTGGAGAGTTTATGTTTAAATAAGTTGATTGGTGTTTGGTTAGGAACAGAAAATGTTAAATTTGGTAGATGGTATAACTAAATGATACATAATCTTGTAGATCATTAAATTGTGTCATTTGAATCATTAATGTTGTTTTGAGATATTAATATGCTTAATGGTAAACATGATGGTTTAGTAAGGTGGAATGATTAATGGTTGGTCTAGAAAACTTGAAGCTGTGCCACACTTAAATTTCCAGTTGATAGCATAATGAAATATGACTCCTAATGTTAAAAGCAACCGTAATGACTTTGTGTTATGCGCTACGGTCGGGGTCCCAACAGTGACTTGTTCATTTGCCACAGTCCCTCGTGGAGTGATTTTCATTATGCCTTGTAAGATCATGTTTCTATTTGGAATCCTTTTTCTTGTGAGTTCTAAAGCTGCGGTTTCCATATTTGTCGGCCCAGTGGAATCCAGGGTGTGCAGGGCCCACTCTCCACAGCCCTCGAATGCGACAGCACCGAAGAAATGATTAAGGACCAAGCCTGGCGCTTGGAGAGACCCTCGAGAGGAAAAGTCCCCGAGAGGGCTTGAAGGGGCAGCGAAGGCCTGAAGAGGCTCCCCCCGCGACTGCCCCTCTACAAGGCTCTCTCCCCAGGAGAGGAGTCAACACAAATCCCTCCACAAGGCCGCTCAGGCCCTGTAGAGAGGCTTCGCTGAGAAGCAACCGCTGCAGAGCGCACATGGCATCTGCCGCAGCCGCAGAGTGACGCGCGCGCCTGCGCGCGGTAACGACGGCGCCGCAGTTGCCATTCTGGTGATTAAAGGAGTCAACAAAGCTGTGTCCCCCCGCGCCGGACTATGAAGCTTTCCTCTTTGGTGATAAAGCGGATGGCCGGCGCTACGGTCCAACGACGACGTCACCGTGGGCACCCCCCACGGTCTCTGCGGCACCAGCTGGCCGTCCTGCGCGGACGGTGGCTTCCCTGCCCCACGGGCAGGCTTTACGACGATGGACCGGGTCCATGGAGAACCCAACTGCGGTGCATCCCGCTCCTCCGTTTCGTCGCCATGTGGGAACCCTTCCGCCGCGCAGAGCGCAAGGATGAGGCCCGGGGCGCCTATAAAAGGAGAGGGAGCCCCTACGTAGCAAGGGGACGATGATTTCGACCACTCAGACCTTGAGCACTCCACCATTGTGTAGTTCAGCCTAGCGCACTCGAGGAGGAAGACGACCCTCGGGTTCCCTCCTTGAGCTCCGCTCTGCCATAAGGGAGCCCTCGGCAAGCTCATTGTACTGTAACCTCTGCAGTGCAATACAGACAAGCAGGAATAGCGGTGTTACCTCCTCCTGAGGGCCGTGAACCTGGGTACGGGCCGGAGTCCTTCTCTGTCGTGGTGTCCCTCCTCAAGCTCGACGAGCACCGTCGCCGTGCCGGTTGAGGGTTGTTTGACCTCCGCGTTCAGCCCCCCTTCGAACATCCTCTTCAGAGTGTGAACACCCCTGATTCGTGTGAGTCACTCTCCGACATTTGGCTGCCCTGCGCCGCGTGGTATGGCCGCAGAAGTTCAGGCCGGCCCTCCCCAAGGGCTACGACGGGTCGAGCAACCCCATCGAGTTCCTGCAGCTCTACACCACCTCTATCCAAGCTGCAGGAGGAGACGACAAGGTCATGGACAACTAGTTCTCCCACGCGCTGAGGGATTCGGCGCTGTCATGGCTCCTCAACCTGCCTGAAGACTCCATCGACTCGTTGGAGGAACTCTGCAGGCAGTTCGTCGCCAACTTCAAGGGCACCTACGAGCGCGCGCTCACCCACAACGACCTGCGCGCTGTGGTGCAGAGGAAAGACGAGACCCTCCGCAAGTACATCCAGCGCTTCAGCCAAGTGCGCAACAAGATCCCGAACATCCCCGACACACAGGTCATCGCCGCCTTCAGAGAGGGCGTCACGAACCGCAGGATGCTCGAGAAGCTGGGCATTCACGACAAGCTCACCTCTATGGTGAAGCTGTTTGACCTTGCTGACAAGTGCGCCAAGGCTGAAGAGGGACTCCTCTTCGTCAAGATGAGCCAGCGGACAGACGACCAGGCCGAGGGGTCCAAGAGCCACAAGAAGCGGGAGGAAACCAAGCGCAAGACCACTGCTGTCCTAGCGGCCGAGCCAGACGCCAAGTACCCCCGCAGAGCCTCCCCTGAGCCTAGCGACAAGAAGGAGGACAACCGTCCGTTCTGCGTCTACCACAACAGGCGCGGCCACGCTACGGAGAACTGCTTCGACCTCAAGAGGCTGAGCAGAGCTCGCGAGCAAGAAGAGGGCAGCGGCAGCCGCGGTAGAGGCCGTGGCTACCGCAGAGGCGGACGCAAGGGTAGCTACCAGAAGCCGCCAGGCACTCAAGCCAACGCCAACGCCGTCGAGAAGAACGACAACCTCCCCGACGAGGAAGATGGAGGCTACCAGGCCCCAAGGAGGGCCATGGACTGCATCCTCGGCGGAGCTCAGGCGCCCAAGTCGAACAACCAGTTCAAGCAGCTCGCCCGCGAGCTCAACGCCGCGCTCCCAAGCGTCGAGACCTCCAGGCCCCTCAAGTGGTCTCAGTGAAGGGGATCGCATGCAGAAAACAAAAATTTTCCTAACAGCGATAACCTAAAAACAGCCAGAATCTATACTATGCAGATATAGTAATACGCAGGGGGGTCTTCGCACATACCTCTTGAAGACCGAAAGCGGGGATTACGCTCCCGCACAAGCGTTGTCGATGAAGCCGACGAAGACTTCGATGCCGTGTAGAGGAAGCAGACCTCTAGCACCACAAGTGTGATGCCTCGGAGGGAGTCACACACGTACGGTGAAGCCGACGCACTCCGGGCTCCGATCCAGGGACGAAGCAGCGGAAGAATGGGACCGGGAGACCAGCAGCACGACGGTGTGCGTATGGTGGAGAAACAATTCCGAGGCGCAACTCCAAACTTGGGAATCACGTGATCCTCGGAGAGAGAGAGAGAGAGAGAAAACTGTGTGTCTTCAAAGGCCAGGGGTACCCCTCTATATAAAGGGGTCCAGGGGGCTGCCCACCTTGCCAGGCTGGCGGTGTGGGACTAATCCCACACCCCAGCCGGCCAGCTTGGTGCGCCGGCCTAGGTGGGCCCCATGTGGCCCACCTAGGGCCGGCCGAACTGCCCCCCTCCCTCATGGGGGGGACTTCCCCCCCTCATGGGCCTCTTTGCCCAAAGAGGCCCATTAAGGGATTTTTGGCTTTAAAAATTCAGAAAAAAATTAAAATAAAATATATTTAAGTATTAATTGCACTAATTAATATTAAATACATATTACATAATTTGTTCTGGCTCCGAAAACTATTTCGTCGCTGCCCGATCTCCATCGGAACTTCCCGGGACGTTCCCGGTCTCTCTTTTCCTATTTTTCTCTTCCGATAAAATGTCGACTCCCCTTAAGCGTGCTACCCTAGCGGTTCGATTATCTCTCCAGACATGATCGAGACTCCTCTCCGATCAATGACTAATTCGTGGACCTTGGATACCCAGAATTAATCCCTGCGAGATAACGAATACTTTTCCTTATCGAACCTGGACGTCTGAGTTTTAAACCTTTTGCCATGCGATACTTAGCGTGTCGGAGACTCGTTCATAGATATCTCCATACCTAGCTTGATCTCGTTATCGACACCGCTAACTTCTACTCGTCCATGATCTTATGTCCCGGTGACCTAGTCACACGCTTGCAAGCTCGTTTGACATAATCTCACCGAGTGGGCCCTAGAGTATCTATCCTGCTATGGGATTGGCAAATCCCGCTCTTGACCCCCCGTCTCAACATACTCCTATCCGACACCCGAGAGGGACACCTTTATTGTCACACTATGTAAGATATGACGTTGGATGCAATCAAAGTGTCTTCCAGGAATAGCAATAAGAGTAGGTCTCACGGTCGAAGGCGTAATGACTACGTCCTATAAATATTGGGTATGTCCATCACATCGTTTTACCAATGATATGACTTCATTGTCAAATAGACGCTATGTCACATGATCGGGAAACCTCGATCATCGATTGCACAATGAACCAGTCAAACAGAGGTTGCTGGGGACCTGGTTGTTTTAGGTATCACACGTGTATTAATGTTTCCGCTTAATACAGTTATAGCATGACACAAAAACGTATTATGAACAAATGAGATATGATAAATAAAACACTTTATTAATTGCCTCTAGGGCATATCTCCTACAGTCTCCCACTTGCACTAGAGTACAATTTAATCTAGTTACAACCTGGTAAAAGCCGGACACCCATAGCATCTTGGTGTTTCACGTGCTTGTCTAGCAGGAGAGGCTTCGTCAACGGGTCTGCCTCATTCAGATCCGTATGTATTTTGCAAATCTTCACTTCACCTCCTTGTACGTACTGTCGTATCACATGGAAGCGTCGGAGTATGTGTTTGGCAGTCGAGTGAGACCTCGGTTCCTTCGCGTTAGCAATAGCACCCATGTTGTCGCAGTAGAGGGTCACGGGGTCTTGCGCGCTAGGGAACACTCCAAGCTCAATGATGAACTTCCTCAGCCACACAGCTTCATTCGCGGCTTCAGAAGCAGCAATGTACTCCGATTCCATTGTACATTGGGCCACGATGGGTTGCTTCCCACTCCTCCAGCTCACAGCGCCTCCATTCACCTTGAACACATATCCTGTCTGTGACTTAGAGTCATCTGGGTCTGAGCAGAAACTTGCATCAACGTAACCTGTTACGCCAAGTTCTTCCTCACAGTCCCCATACACAAGAAACATTTCCTTTGTATGCTTGAGATTCTTAAGAATACTTTTAACAGCTACCCAATGTTCCTTTCCAGGATTACTTTGGAATCGGCTCGTCAAACTAAGAGCCAAAGCTACATCAGGTCGAGTACTTAGCATGGCAGACATGATCGATCCTATGGCTGAAGCATAAGGATGTTTAGTCATCGCGACTCTATCATGTTCCGTCACCGGACATTGTGCCTTGCTCAACACTTTATTCTTGACAATAGGCAGAAAACCCTTCTTTGCCCCATCCATATTGAACCGTTTCAATATCTTGTCAATATAAGTACTCTGACTTAACGCTAATAGGCGTCTTGATCTATCACGATAGATTTTAATGCCTAAAACGTATGCAGCTTCTCCTAAGTCCTTCATTGAAAATTTACTGTTTAAATATTCCTTAACGCTATTCAGTAGTTCCACATTATCTCCTATCAGCAGTATATCATCGACATATAGTGCCAGGAACACAACTGAGCTCCCACTCATTTTCTTGTAAATGCAGGTCTCTTCTCTGTTCCGGACAAATCCAAACCTTTGATCACCTCATCAAAGCGAAGATTCCAGCTCCGAGATGCCTGCTTCAGTCCATAGATGGAACGCTGAAGCTTGCATACCTTGCCAGCATTTCCTGGATCGACAAAACCTTCAGGTTGTACCATATACAACTCTTCCTCAATGTTGCCATTTAGGAACGCTGTTTTGACATCCATTTGCCATATCTCATAGTCATAATATGCGGCAACTGCTAGCAAAATCCGAATAGACTTTAGCATCTCTACCGGTGAAAAAGTTTCATCGTAGTCAATTCCATGAACTTGTCGGAAACCTTTTGCGACAAGCCGAGCTTTATAGACGGTCACATTACCATCAGCATCAGTCTTCTTCTTAAAAATCCATTTATTCTCGACGGCCTTGCGCTCTTCGGGAATCTCTACCAAGGTCCACACTTTGTTATCGTACATGGATCCTATTTCGGATTTCATGGCTTCAAGCCATTTCTCGGACTCAGGACTAGCCATACCCTCTTTGTAGTTCGTAGGTTCGTCTTGTTCAATCAACATGACGGTGCAAACCATGTTGCCATACCATTCAGGGGCGACCCGAGATCTCCCTGACCTACGAGGTAGAATAGCACCCTCGACATCTTCTCCCACTCCATCTGTGGAGGACGGTTCCGGAACAGCTTCCGTTGCGCCACTCTGTATTTCGAGTTAAGGATCAACGATCTCGTCGAGGTCTATTTTCCTCCCACTTACTCCTTTGGCGAGAAACTCTTTCTCCAGAAAGGTACCGTTCTTCGCGACAAACGTTTTGCCCTCAGCTTGGTTGTAGAAGGTGTATCCTATGGTTTCCCGCGGATACCCTACAAAGACGACTTTCTCCGATTTCGGTTCGAGTTTGTCGGGCTGTAGTTTCTTAACATACGCCTCACAACCCCAGACCTTCAGGAACGACAGCTTAGGCTTCTGGCCATACCAGACCTCATACGGTGTCGTTGCTACGGATTTGGACGGAGCCCTATTTAAAATGAATGCGGCTGTTTCTAACGCGTACCCCCAAAAGGACACAGGCAAGTCGGTAAGAGACATCATAGATCGGACGCTATCCAGTAGAGTGCGATTACGCCGCTCAGACACACCGTTGCGTTGCGGCGTTCCAGCTGGCGTAAGCTGCGGCACGATGCCACAGGCCTTCAGATGTGTGCCAAACTCAAAACTCAAATATTCGCCACCACGATCGGATCGAAGGTGCTTGATTTTCTTGTTGAGTTGATTTTCAACTTCACTTTGAAATTCTTTGAACTTTTCAAATGTTTCAGACTTGTGTTTCATCAAATAGATATACCCATATCTACTCAAGTCATCGGTGAAGGTGACAAAATAACGATAACCATTGCGTGTCGACACGCTCATTGGTCCACACACATCTGTATGTATGACTCCCAACAAGTCCGACGCCCGTTCCATGAAACCATTGAACGGTGTCTTGGTCATCTTGCCCATGAGGCATGGTTCGCATGTGTCGAGGGATCCAAAATCCAACGAGTCTAGAAGCCCATCGGCATGGAGTTTCTTCATGCGCCTTATACCAATATGACCGAGACGGCAATGCCACATATACATGGCGGTATCGCTACTAAGTTTAATTCTCTTGGCATCTATGCTATGAATGTGAGTACTACGATCGAGATTCAACAAGAATAAACCATTACTCTCGGGAGCGTTAACATAAAAGATATCATTCATATAAATAGCACAACCACTTGATACTGATTTGAACGAATATCCGTCTTGCAACAAGCAAGACCCACTGATAATGTTTACACTCAAGGACGGTACAAAATAACATTTATTGAGGACCAAAACTAATCCCGATGGTAGATGTAGAGGGAGTGTGCCGACAGCCACCACGTCAACTCTTGATCCGTTGCCGACGCGCATCGTCACCTCGTCCTTTCCCAGGCGCCTTTTATTCCGTAACTCCTCCTGAGAGTTACATATATGAGCAACAGAACCAGTATCAAATACCCTGGTATTGCTACGGGCGCAGGTTAGGTACACATCAATAACATGTATATCAAATATACCTTTCTCTTTTCCGACAATCTTGCCGGCCTTCTTATCCTCCAGATACTTGGGGCAGTTGCGCTTCCAGTGACCATCCCCCTTGCAGTAGAAGCACTCCACGCCAGGTTTGGGGCCAGGTTTGTTAGCCTTAGGCTTGGCAACATGCTTGCCATCCTTCTTAGACTTCCGGTTCTTCCTGCCCCTGCCGCCAGATTTCTTAAAATCGACGGTCTTGTTGACCATCAACAGCGTGTGCTCCTTCTTGATTTCCACCTCAGCAGTCTTGAGCATCACGAACACCTCACCCAGGGACTTAGCCATGCCCTGCATGTTATAGTTCATGACGAAGCCTTTGTAGCTAGGGGGCAACGATTGCAGCACCCTATCAATCGCCAGCTCATCAGGAATCTTGCATTCCAGAGCGTTCAGGCGTTGAACGTAGCCGGACATTTTGACCACGTGCTCGCTCACACTGCTGTGCTCTTCCATCTTGGCTGAGAAAAAGAGCTCAGAAGCTTCATATCTCTCAGCCTTAGCCTGCGGCGCAAAGACAGCCTTGAGATCAGAAATTATCTCGAAGGCACTCATCCTCTCAAAGCGCTTCTGCAGGTCGGCTTCCATGGCATAGAGCATGCCACTCTGGACAAACGAGAAATCATCCGACTTGGTCTGGAAGACCTTCTTCTCATCATCGGAGGCATTATCTGCCGGGGGGTCACCCAGGGGGCCTTCAAGGACATAGGCCACCCTGTGGGGAGAGAGGAGGATCCTCAGGTTGCGGAACCAGGCCATGAAGTTTGACCCATTGGTTTTAAGCTTCTCTTTCTCAAGGAACAGGCCTAAGTTAAAGGTGGGGCGAGACATCTACAATGGAATTTGCAAAATATAAGACTTTGTTCATAAAAGATTTGAGTTCAAGTATTTTCGAAAATAACTATAAGAACTCCCACTCAAACGAATATCCCTCTCATCGCTAGAGTGATTACACGACCCTAATCCGTTATGCAACCCCTCATCATCAGAGCCGGCAACACAACTTCAAAGGTAGACATCGGAATGTCAATCACAACAACTTTGTGACTCATGCTCGACCTTTCGGTCACCTTGTTCCGAGGCCATGTCTGTACATGCTAGGCTCGCCATAATAACCTTCAACGTAAATGCTCGTGCAACGTGGCTTACACCCACTGTATGCGAACGACGATATGTCTGACACCCGATCATCACGGCCTGCCTCATAACGTAGAACTTTCTTGGTGGTGCACGTCGAAGGGAGAACACAATTGGTATTTTGGAGGGATCATCTTATATTACTACCGCCGTGTAACTAATATATACTATATACATATACACACAATATAAGATGCACTCAAAACATCAAATGTAATGCGACGTGATATGGCCCCTTGCGCCGATGGTCTCCTTCGCGCCAGCAGTTCATAAACAATTTAATAAACCTACCTTGACCATATCACATAGCCCCTGCAAAATAAAGTTAGACGCTTCTACTTTATCTTTTGCATATTTTACGTGGCTTGGGGCTTGTCGTAAATAGAACCGCTTCATACCTACGAACCTATGACCACAACAACGATCAAATAATTGCATATTTATGTATCCCTTTCGGGCCCTCCATTGAAAATGCAAAGCCAACTAAAGAGAGAGAGACAGACACCCGCCAGCCACATATACGGAACTAGCCGTATGTCAGTAGTGGAACCAGTCTCGCGTAAGCGTACTTGTAAGGTCGGTCCGGGCCGCTTCATCAACTCAATGCCGCCGACATTGCAAGTGCACGCGAGAGGGTAGCAAATAATAAGAACGATGCCCCCGTGCAGAACACGGGTTCAACTAGCGCATAGCTATATCTACGCATAGATCGGCTCTGATACCACTGAAGGGGATCGCATGCAGAAAACAAAAATTTTCCTAACAGCGATAACCTAAAAACAGCCAGAATCTATACTATGCAGATATAGTAATACGCAGGGGGGTCTTCGCACATACCTCTTGAAGACCGAAAGCGGGGATTACGCTCCCGCACAAGCGTTGTCGATGAAGCCGACGAAGACTTCGATGCCGTGTAGAGGAAGCAGACCTCTAGCACCACAAGTGTGATGCCTCGCAGGGAGTCACACACGTACGGTGAAGCCGACGCACTCCGGGCTCCGATCCAGGGACGAAGCAGCGGAAGAATGGGACCGGGAGACCAGCAGCACGACGGTGTGCGTATGGTGGAGAAACAATTCCGAGGCGCAACTCCAAACTTGGGAATCACGTGATCCTCGGAGAGAGAGAGAGAGAGAAAACTGTGTGTCTTCAAAGGCCAGGGGTACCCCTCTATATAAAGGGGTCCAGGGGGCTGCCCACCTTGCCAGGCTGGCGGTGTGGGACTAATCCCACACCCCAGCCGGCCAGCTTGGTGCGCCGGCCTAGGTGGGCCCCATGTGGCCCACCTAGGGCCGGCCGAACTGCCCCCCTCCCTCATGGGGGGGACTTCCCCCCCTCATGGGCCTCTTTGCCCAAAGAGGCCCATTAAGGGATTTTTGGCTTTAAAAATTCAGAAAAAATTAAAATAAAATATATTTAAGTATTTATTACACTAATTAATATTAAATACATATTACATAATTTGTTCTGGCTCTGAAAACTATTTCGTCGCTGCCCGATCTCCATCGGAACTTTCCCGGGACGTTCCCGGTCTCTCTTTTCCTATTTTTCTCTTCCGGTAAAATGTCGACTCCCCTTAAGCGTGCTACCCTAGCGGTTCGATTATCTCTCCAGACATGATCGAGACTCCTCTCCGATCAATGACTAATTCGTGGACCTTGGATACCCATAATTAATCCCTGCGAGATAACGAATACTTTTCCTTATCGAACCTGGACGTCTGAGTCTTAAACCTTTTGCCATGCGATACTTAGCGTGTCCGAGACTCGTTCATAGATATCTCCATACCTAGCTTGATCTCGTTATCGACACCGCTAACTTCTACTCGTCCATGATCTTATGTCCCGGTGACCTAGTCACACGCTTGCAAGCTCGTTTGACATAATCTCACCGAGTGGGCCCTAGAGTATCTATCCTGCTATGGGATTGGCAAATCCCGCTCTTGACCCCCCGTCTCAACATACTCCTATCCGACACCCGAGAGGGACACCTTTATTGTCACACTATGTAAGATATGACGTTGGATGCAATCAAAGTGTCTTCCAGGAATAGCAATAAGAGTAGGTCTCACGGTCGAAGGCGTAATGACTATGTCCTATAAATATTGGGTATGTCCATCACATCGTTCTACCAATGATATGACTTCATTGTCAAATAGACGCTATGTCACATGATCGGGAAACCTCGATCATCGATTGCACAATGAACCAGTCAAACAGAGGTTGCTGGGGACCTGGTTGTTTTAGGTATCACACGTGTATTAATGTTTCCGCTTAATACAGTTATAGCATGACACAAAAACGTATTATGAACAAATGAGATATGATAAATAAAACACTTTATTAATTGCCTCTAGGGCATATCTCCTACACTCAGTACACCATCGCCTTCGACGCCAAGGACCACCCCAAGTCGACCAAGACTGTTGGAACCCTCCCCCTGGTCTGCTCCCCCACCATCAACAACATTGCCGTCTCCAAGACGCTCATTGATGGGGGCGCTGGCTTGAACGTCATCTCTGTCGAGACCTTCGAGACGCTTCAGGTGCCTTACGAGTGGCTCATGCCCTCCAGGCCATTCACAGGGGTCACCAGTGGTTCGATCGAACCTCTGGGGCAGGTCCGGCTGGCCGTCACCTTCGGCACGCAGAAGAACTACCGCACTGAGCTGATCGACTTCGACGTCGCGCACATTGGCCTGCCGTACAACGCCATCCTCGGCTACCCCGCCCTCGCGAAGTTCATGGCCGTCACGCATCACGCCTACAACATTGTCAAGATTCCCGGCAGCGCTGGCACTATAACCATCCATGGTCATATCCTGGACACCACGCGCGCTGTCGAGAGCGCCTACAAGGCAGCTGCCATGGCGTTCCCGGCTGACGAGGACATGGAACCTCTCGAGAGGCCCAAGAAGAAGAAACATATGTTCTCTCAAGAGCAAGCTTCCACGAAGAAGGTGTCGCTGAGCGCCAGTGGCTCGGGGGCTGAGGGCTCCGGGGCTAGCGTCACCATAGGCGCTGCCTTGCCTCCCAAATAGGAAAGGGCGCTCGTCGCCTTCCTTCGGGCAAACTCTGACATGTTCGCATGGACTCCGTCAGATATGTCCGGTGTACCAAGGGAGGTGATCGAGCATCACTTAGCCGTGTGTCCAGACGCACGCCCCGTCAAGCAAAAAGCCAGGAAGCAAGCCCCCGAGAAGCAAGCATTCATCGTCAAGGAAGTAGAGAAGTTGAAAGCGGCAAATGTCGTCCGCGAAGTTGCGCACCCCACTTGGCTCTCCAACGGCGTGGTTGTCCCTAAACCCGCTGGAGGAGGCTGACTCTGCATCGACTACACAGACGTCAATAAGGCCTGCCCCAAGGACCCATACCCCATGCCGAGGATAGACCAGATCGTGGACTCCACCGCCGGCTGCGACCTCCTTTGTTTTCTGGACGCCTTCTCTGGTTACCACCAGATCAAAATGGCTAAAGAGGACGAGGAGAAAACAGCATTCCTCACCCCCTGTGGTGTGTATTGCTACACTTGCATGCCTTTCGGCCTCAAGAACGCCGACGCCACGTTCCAGAGGCTCATGAGGATAGCCTTGGGGGCGTAGATGTGCAGAAACGCAGAAGCTTATGTCGACGACATTGTGGTCAAGTCTCGCGAGGGAGACACTCTCTTGAAGGATCTCGAGGAAACCTCCGCCAGCCTGCGCAAGGTGAACATCAAGCTGAACCCCGCCAAGTGCGTCTTCGGGGTACCTTCAGGCAAACTCCTCGGATTCCTCGTGTCTCAACGCGGCATAGAAGCAAACCCTGACAAGATCAAGGCCATAGAAGGAATGCGGCCTCCCCGCCGGCTCAAGGACATGCAGCGCCTAGCAGGCTGTATGGCCAGCCTGGGCCGTTTTATCTCCAAATTCGGCGAGAGAGCCCTGCCATTCTTCAAGATCATGAAGAAGTCCGGCACATTCAAGTGGACCCCTGAAGCAGACAAAGCCTTCGAAGACTTGAAGAGGTATCTGGCCAACCCACCAGTCATGGTAGCCCCCAGGACAGGCGAACATCTGAAGCTGTATCTATCAGCCACTCCTCAGACCGCAAGCGCCGTCCTGGTGGCCGAAAGGGAAGAGCCAGTCCTCCCCAAGAAAAGCGATGTCACTCCAAGTCCAAAGCCGCCCGACAAGGATCTCGACACAGAAGCAGTCTCCACAGACCCACCGCCAGGCACACAGCCTCAAGTCGAGTCTGCTCCGAACACCCTTGCCGAGACCCCTCCACAGGCGGGTCTCGACAAGGGCCCTGAAGAGCCCCCGCAGAGAGCTGACGCTGCACCTCCCTCGACAACCCTTGTCGAGCACCCCGTCTACTTTGTCAGTACAGTACTGCGGGATGCTCGGGAGCGGTACCCAATGCAACAGAAGCTTCTCGTCGCTCTCCTCATCGCCTCCAGGAAGCTGAGACATTACTTCCAGGGCCACCCCATCACGGTGGTCACTTCTTTCCCCCTGGAGCAGATCCTGCGCAACCCCAACGCCACAGACCGTGTCGCAGGATGGAACATCGAGCTGCAGCCATTCAATTTGTGCTTTGACACCACAAGAGTCATCAAGGGAAGAGCACTGGCGGACTTTGTCGCCGAATGGACTGACCCAAGCCCTGAAGAGCCTCGAGGAGAAGAGGCCGAGCTCTCTGGACACACGATGCCCAGCCACTGGACCATGCACTTCGATGGAGCCTTCGCCTGCCGAAATGGCGGGGCAGGCGTCGTCTTGACCTCGCCCAAAGGCGACAAACTCTACTACGTTGTCCAGCTGTGCTTCATAATTGACAAGGTCTCCAATAACATCGCGGAATTCGAGGGCCTCCTCGCCGGCTTACGGGCCGCCATCGCTTTAGGCGTCAAGCACTTACTCGTCAAGGGCGACTCCCAGTTGCTTGTCAACTTCTCCAACAAAAGCTACACGACTAAGGACGACCACATGGCCGCATACCTTGAAGAGGTCCGCAAGCTCGAGAAGCACTTCAGAGGCATGGATCTCATGCACATCCCGAGGAAAGAGAACCAGGAGGCCGACGACATCGCCAAGCGAGCCTCGCGAAGGCAAGCCCAGCAGGCAGGGGTCTTTGAAGAAAGGCTCACCAAGGCATCCATAAAGCAGCCGTGAGAAGCTACGGCCGCAAGCACAGACGAAGCACTCCCACCACCTCCTGAGGCTGGGGCACCCGATTGTGGTCCTCACACAGGGGAGCGTCTGTTGCTGACAGCGGCACATCAAGAAACAGGCTGGATTGACGAGCTCAAAGACTACCTGATGAAGGGGGTCCTCCCCGACGAAGATGCGGAAGCAGAGCGAATCGCTCGACAGGCGAAATCCTACTACATCCTCGAGGGAGACCTGTACCGCAAGCGCCCGAATGGGATCGCGCTCAAATGCGTCCCTCCTGAAGAAGGCCGAATGCTGATCAAAGACATCCATAGCGGAGAGTGTGGCCATCACTCGTGCACGCGCACCCTCGCAGGCAAGGTCTTCAGGAGCGGCTTCTACTGGCCGCAAGCGCTTCAAGATGCGGTCACCATCGTCCAAGCTTGCGATGCCTGCCAATACCATGCCAAGCAAATCCATTAGCCGGCGCTGGGGCTCCAGACCATTCCGCTCTCCTGGCCGTTCGCGGTCTGGGGGCTGGACATTTTGGGCCCCTTCCCGAAATCGCAAGGGGGCTATCGCTTCCTCTTCGTGGCCATCGACAAGTTCACCAAGTGGCCCGAGGTCGAACCGACGCGCAGTATACCAGCCGGGGCAGCGGTGAAATTCATCAGGAGCCTGGTCTGCCGCTTCGGAGTGCCTAATCGCATCATCACCGACAACGGCTCGCAATTCACCAGCGGCATCTTCCGGTCTTACTGCAAAAAACTCGGCATCAAGCTCTGCTTCGCCTCGGTGGCTCATCCACAGAGCAACGGTCAAGCCGAACGAGCAAATGCGGAAGTCCTCAAGGGCCTCAAGACCAGAAGCTTCAACATCCTTAAGGGCCACGGCAAGGGCTGGATCGACGAGCTCCCATCGGTGCTCTGGTCCATACGCACAACTCCCTCAAAGCCCACTGGTGAAACGCCGTTCGCCCTCGTCTATGGAGCCGAAGCAGTCCTCCCTGCAGAAATCAAGCACGGGTCCCCACGGGTCCTTGCCTTCAACGAGGACACCCAAGAGGATCTCTACAACGACGACCTGCTGCTTCTCGAGGGATTGCGCCGCCGTGCCGCCCTCAGAGCGGCAAAATACCAGCAAGACCTGCGACGCTACCACAGCCGCCACGTGCGATCGCGCACTCTGGAGGCGGGCAACCTCGTCCTCAGGCGAATCCTCTCCAGAGAAGGTCTCCACAAGCTCTCGCCTATGTGGGAAGGCCCCTACAGGGTCTCTCACATCGCCAGGCCTGGCGCTGCGCGCCTCGAGACTGAAGACGGCATCCCCGTCAAGAACCCGTGGAACATCGTGCATCTGCGCAAGTTCTACCCGTGATCATAGTCACGCCCGTGATCATTGTCACGTCAGGCATTTTTTGTCTCTAGAGGGAAGCTCACGGCTTCACCTCCAAGCTTCGCAAAGCTTCTCCTGAGGGTCAGCCCTCCGAGCTCTCCTGTAAACGAGCCACCGCAGGCCGTAGAGAGTCTCAGCCACTAATGGTTGGTCCCCATGCCTCGACATGGAAAGAACATTAGCTTGGCAACCCCAAGTACAATGAACCATTTGGTTCCTAAGTGAACTATGCGCTAGGGCGCCGCTATGTAATATTTGGTGGTGAGTTTATTTTCATCATTTGCCTTTACATGTGCGCTTATATTCTTCCCATGCGCATCTCGCGAGAGGGGGCTGAGTACGGTGCCTGTGCCTCAAGAGCACCCCAGCAGCACTGCAAAATCCAAGGGATCCGAGCTCTGGCTAAAGGGCATGCTCCCAAACACACGCCACCTCTCCAAGGGACCTTGGTACTTACTCTCCTCGCGAGATACACCTGAGGAAACCTATAAGCGCACATGAGTCCTTACTACCATGCACTAGCGTTTGGGTTCGCCTCTCTAACATCCACAGGGAACCAAAGTCCCTCCAAGCTCGTGGAGGCGGAACTCGGCCTCTAGAGGAGAGCACATCGCCAGGGAAAACCTACGCAGAGCAAAAGCCTCGCGAAGCTAAGTTCAGCGCTCACGCCTCGAGAATCTTTTCACTCTCACGAGCACGCGTCGTCCCTCGAGCGGTTCTTTTCCCTCACACTCCATGGGCTGCTTGCACGTCAAAGGGGGGCCCTTGAGCATCACGCCTCGAGGACTCTTACCTCTCTAAGCCTTAAACTCCCCCCGGCCTTGCTGAGTCATTGCTCGGGCATACCGCAGCGGCGGAGTCATAGCGCAATGAGAAGGGTCCTAACGACGCAGAGCGAACAAAGACATGAAGTTGAAGTAAAAGACCCTTCGAGGGACACACATGCGAATTTCATAGCATCTACTTAAAAAGTATATTACAGACTGGAGCAAAAATCTCTAAGCCAAATCTTTAAAATGGCGCTACAAGCGCATTAAAATACAGGAAAGGATCAGTCAGAGGCTTCATCGCCCTCCTCCGCGGACCTCTCCTCTTCAGGCTCGCCCTCGGAGCCTGCCTCCTCGCCGTCGTCTTCTCCTGCCTCAGCCCGCTTGAAGCGGCCGCAGAAGTCATCGACCTGGTCCCGGATGGAGTTGGAGATCCTCCACCCTTTCTCCCCCTCGAGAGGCTCGGTCACCGTGGAGTAGTCGAAGCCGGGCTGGAGGTGCTGGAGGTTGGTGAAGATGCGGTCGACCGCCACCGCCAGGAGCTGGCGGCATTCCTCCTCGACGACGTCGCGGAGCTCCGCGGCAGGACCCTCGAGCGCCGTGAAGAGTTGGTCGAAGTAGGCGAGGTACGCGGCGGGGTCAGCGTTGCCCTGAGCGGGGACGTGCGGCGCCTCCACCCCCAGCTTCGCCGCGAGATCGTTGCCCCGAGCCACCAAGGACTGGAACATACGCTCCCGCTGCTGCGACAGCACCCGCGCCGCTTGGGCGCTCTCGGCAGCCTCCACCGGTCGGTCTACGGCAGGGCCCACCTGCTTGTTCATCTCCTCCATGTCCGCCATGAGGGAGGCGAGGTCCTGCGCCATGCGCTCGCGAGCTTCTTCGGCAAGGCGGCGAGTGTCCGCCGCACGCCTCGCCCGGGAGTTCAGCCTGGCGTTCATGTGCTCCAGCTCGTGGATCCGGGCTTCGTCCTCGGCGCGCCTCTTCTTGAAGCGATCCTCCTGCTTCTTGAAGAGGGGGTATTTATGCTCGATCTTGGCGTTCAGTGCGTTGTTTATGATCTTGCATGCTCTCCGTTGCTAGTAGATGCTCTTGCCAAGTAGATGCTTGTGACTCCAAGAGGGGGTATTTATGCTCGATAGTAGGTTCATGTCTCTATTTAATCTGGGGTAGTGACAGCAAGCTCTAAGGTTGTGGATGTACTGTTGCTACTAGCGATAAAACAGTAGTACTTTATCTAAGGGTATTTGTATTACTTACATTACACACATTGCCTAATGCAATTATCTGTTGCTTGCAACTTAATAATGAAAGGGGTGCGGACGCTAACCGGAAGGTGGATTACTAGTCATAGATGCGGTTGGAACGGTCTATGTATATTGTTGTAATGCCCAAATGAATATCACACTACCCATCATAACTATAGTATATGCATCATTACGCACTTCTTTATTCTGTCAATTGCCCAGCTGTAATTTGTTTACCCGCATGTATGCTATTATTATTTATGGAGAGACACCACTAGTGAACTGTGGACCCCGGTCCTTTTTCCTCAAACTGATAAACAAGCCTACTGCAATCCTGTTGCTTTTATTCTCTGCAAGCAAACATCATTCTCCACACATACGTTTAATCCTTTGTTACAGCAAGCCAGTGAGATTGACAACCTCACTGTTAAGTTGGGGCAAAGTATCTTGGTTGTGTTGTGTGAAGGTTCCACGTTCGTTGCTGACACCGGTAGTGCGCCCTGCCAAAGTCATCTTCAACAACCTCCGGAAGATCTCTACTTTCCTACTAGTTCGATAAACCTTGGTTTCACAACTGAGGGAAAACTTGCTGCTGCACTATTTCATACCTTCCTCTTGGGGTTTCCCAACAACACCTCACCGGTGCCATCAGGGCTTCGTGAAGATATCCGCCAATTGATCCTTTGTCCCAAAATAGGAGAGATCGATGTCTCCTCTTGCCACGTTATCTCGGACGAAGTGGTGGCGAATCTCAATATGCTTGGTGAAGGAGATATGCCCTAGAGGCACTTAATAAATATAGTTTATTCGTCATATCTCAATTGTTCATTATATGTTTTATACCATGCTATAACTGTATTAAGCGGAAACATTAATACACGTGTGGTAGATAAACAACCAGGTCCCTAGTAGCCTCTACTTGACTAGTTCATTGGGCAATTGATGATCGAGGTTTCCCGATCATGTGACATTTATGTCAGTTGACAATGGAGTCATGTCATTGGGAGAATGACGTGATGGACATACCCAATATTTGTAGGACGTAGTCATTACGCCTTCGACCGTGAGATCTACTCTTATTGCTATTCCTGGAAGACACTTTGATTGCATCAAACGTCATATCTTATATAGTGTGACAATAAAGGTGTCCCTCTCGGGTGTCGGAAAGGAGTATGTTGAGACGGGGGATCAAGAGCGGGATTTGCCAGTCCGCATAGCAGGATAGATAATCTAGGGCCCACTCGGTGAGATTATGTCAAAAGAGCTTGCAAGCGTGTGACTAGGTCACCAGGACATAATATCATGGACGAGTAGAAGTTAGCAGTGTCGGTAACGAGATCAAGCTAGGTATGGAGATATCTATGAACGAGTCTCGGACACGCTAAGTATCGCATGGCAAAAGGTTTAAGACTCAGACGTCTAGGTTCGAAAGGTAAAGTATTCGTTATCTCGCAGGGATTAATTCTGGGTATCCTCGGTCCACGAATTAGTCATTGATCGGAGAGGAGTCTCGATCATGTCTGGTGAGATAATCGAACCGCTAGGGTAACACACTTAAGGGGAGTCGACATTTTACCGGAAGAGAAAAATAGGAAAAGAGAGCACCGGGAACGTCCCGGGAAAGTTCCGATGGAGATCGGGCAGCGACGAAATAGTTTTCGGAGCCGGAATAAATTATGTAATATGTATTTAATATTAATTAGTGTAATTAATAGTTAAATATATATTTATTTAATTAATTTCGAATTTTTAAAGGCAAAAATCCCTAAATGGGCCTCTTTGGGCAAAGAGGCCCATGAGGGGGGGAAAGTCCCCCCCAAGTGGAGGGGCCTGGTTCGGCCGGCCTAGGTGGGCCACATGGGGCCCACCTAGGGCCGGCGCATCATGCTTGGCCGGCTAGGGTGTGGGATTAGTCCCACACCGCCAGCCTGGCAAGGTGGGCAGCCCCCTGGACCCCTTTATATAGAGGGGTACCCCTGGCCTTTGAAGACACACCAAATCTTCTCTCTCTCTCTCCTTGGATCACGTGACTCCCCAGTTTGGAGTTGCGCCAAGGACAAGTTTTCTTCACCATACGCACGCCGCCGTGCTGCTGGTCTTCCGGTCCCAGTCTTCCGCTGCTCGTCCCTGGATCGGGCCCGGAGTTCGTCGGCTTCACCGTATGTGTGTAACGCCCTGCGAGGTGCCACGCTAGTGGTGCTGGAGGTCTACTTCCTCTACACGGCCTCGAGGTTGTCGTCGGTTTCATCGACATCGCCACGTCATCGTCTTCATCGTCGCGCCAAGTTCTCCGCGACCTTGAGGTCGGCTACGGCGTCTACGTCAGCAACCCTTGTGCAGGAGCGTAATCCCCGCTTTTCGGTCTACAAGGGTATGTATACCGGACCCCCTTCGTACTACTATATCTGCATAGTATAGATCCTGGCTAGTTTAAGGTTATCGCTGTTAGGAAATTTTTTGTTTTCTGCCTGCGATCCCCTTCAGTGGTATCAGAGCCGATCTATGCGTAGATATAGCTGTGCGCTAGCTGCACCCGTGTTTATCACGGGGGCAACGTTCTTATTATTTGCTACCCTCTCGCGTGCACTTGCACTGCCGGCAGCATCGAGTTGATGAAGCGGCCCGTACCGACCTTACGCGTACGCTTACGCGAGACTGGTTCCACAACTGACATACGGCTGGTTCCGTATATGTGGCTGGCGGGTGTCTGTCTCTCTCTCTTTAGTTGGCTTTGCATTTTTAATGGAGGGCCCGAAAGGGATGAATAAATATGCAATTATTTGATCGTTGTTGTGGTCATAGGTTCGTAGGTATGAAGCGGTTCTATTTACGACAGCCCCAAGCCACGTAAAATATGCAAAAGATAAAGTAGAGGCGTCTAACTTTATTTTGCAGGGGCTATGTGATATGGTCAAGGTAGGTTTATTAAATTGTTTATGAACTGCTGGCGCGAAGGAGACCATCGGCGCAAGGACCATATCACGTCGCATTACATATTGATGTTTTGAGTGCATCTTATATTGTGTGAATATATATATAGTATATATATTAGTTACACGGCGGTAGTTATATAAGATGATCCCTCCAAAATACCATTTGTGTTCTCCCTTCGACGTGCACCACCAAGAAAGTTCTACGTTATGAGGCAGGCCGTGACGATCGGGTGTCAGACATATCGTCGTTCGCAAACAGTGGGTGTAAGCCATGTTGCACACGCATTTACGTTGAAGGTCATTATGGCGAGCCTAGCATGTACAGACATGGCCTCGGAACAAGGTGACCGAAAGGTTAAGCATGAGTCACAAAGTTGTTGTGATTGACATGTCGATGTCTACCTTTGAAGTTATGTTGCCGGCTCTGACGATGAGGGGTTGCATAATGGATGAGGATCGTGTAATCACTAAAACGATTAGAGGGATATTCGTTTTGAGTGGGAGTTCTGGTAGTTTTATTTTATTAAAACTTGAACCCTATTTTATAATGAACAAAGTCTTTATGTTTTGCAAAACCTTTGTAGATATTAACCAATGTGATAGCCTTCTTTAAAAATTAGGCGCAATCCTGCGATTGAGAAACTTAAAAGGATGGGTCCAAACTTCATAGTTTTATACTTTAGCTTGAGGATACTCCTTGTTTAAACCATTAGCTCTTTGTGATACAATACCCGCTAGGAGATAAACCCGGAGATTCCGCTAACAAAAGGATAATTTGGATTATCAAGTTTTTGTGCGGATAATATCATCATAGTCCAGTGTATGCTATGATCTCTCCCATAAGAGAATTTACGGTGGGTACGAGTTGTTAGATCGCGAACATATGAGATGATCGCTAAACTCGGGATACACCTAAAGTTGGGTTGATGAAGTTTAACAGTATGTTGACTGTTTTTCTTCTCAACCAAGATGGAAGAGAATACACGCATTGAAGGAGCACGTGGCAGTCATAATTGATGACACTGGTCATACTCGATGACATTGGTCATATTTGATGACATTGAGACGCCTCGCTCAGCTCGATCACTGGATGACAGACGACGTTGCCAGGTGCAAATGCTTTGTCATAGACTATGTCATACAAGGGGAATCGTTCACCTTGATGGTTCTTGATTGCGTTGGAAGAATCAAGAAGATGAAACAGATCGCCGGGAAGTCATCAATGATGATGGTGCATATATGATATACACGTTATGAATGTTTTACCTAAGCAAGTACTCGCAGTAGTGACTAAGTTTTTGATACTAGTCATGTTTTATGAAAACCAGATTCACTGCTTGAGTAGCTTAGAAGGATGAGGCGACAATGTGTGTTGATGATGGCAGACAAAATGTTGTGATGGCCATAGGCACTCTCCCTCTAGATCTACCATTTGAATAAATTCTTTTATGATCGCCTATTAGTATGATCGTTATAAGTGTGTCTTCTCTAGCAAGACAATTGTTCATATATGTTAGTGACAAAATCGTTGTCCTATATTTATGAAGTAATGATCATAAGCCGATTTGAATTTAGATGGTAGAAGCTCCCACATTCATAATATTAATGCCAAAGGATACAAACTTAATAAAGGCACCACATTCGTGTGGCACTACCGTTTAAGTCATGTCAATGTCATAGTCAGTGAAGAAGCTCCATACGGATGGATCTACAAGTCTTCAGATTTGATCTTTTTGACACTTGCAAGATAACTAAGACACCGTTTTCGGAAAGCGGTCATATGACTTATTGATAATCATGCATATAGATGTATGTGGATCAATGAAGTAATTAACGTGTAGTAGAGACCTTTATTTCGTAAACTTCAATGAACGTTTGAGTATAACTTGTTGAGAATCATGCATATGGGTGCATGTGAATCAATGAAGTACTTTAACGTATAGTGGAAGTCTTTGTTTCCTAGACTTCATGAATATTCCGAGTAGATATACGGATATCCACTTAGGAAATGTTGGTCTGAAGATTTTGATTCGATCAAACAAGTTCAGAATGAAGTAGGAAAATAAATTTAACAAGAAAATCAAATTCCAGCGATACAGATCGAGGAAATAAAGATTTGAGTTATAATGTTGGCACATCATTGGAAGACTTGTGAGAAGAGTTCCACAAATTACGTCGCATGGAATACCATAGTGTTATGGTATGTTAGGACGTCGTAATCGCACCCTATCGGATAGTGTGTGGTAAATAAATCTCTTACCGAATTATTGTGATCATTGGAGTAGTATGGTAGAAACATAACATTCACGTTAGATAATAGGGAAACCATTTAAATCCATGGAGACAATACCGTATGAGTGATGGCATGGCTTTTAGCCAAGATTGTCGTTTCAGCAATTTAGTGTTTCGATGTGAACAAACCTAAAATGGATAAATCTTTGTAGTATACCGTACCTAAAGAATTAGTTGGGTACATGTCTCACGACATAGGCAAAAACGTTGCCGGAATATACCTTGCGAAAGAAATAGTTTCTTGTCCAAGGGTATAAGTGGGAAAGAAAGTAGAGCAAGACGAAGTTAATGAACTTTCTCTCCAGACATCAGAGTGGCGCAACGGAAAGTGTTTCCGGTGTCATGCTCCTCAACTTGAAAGAAGCTGATGATAAAGATCATGATGCTCTGAGCTCATACTAAGAACGTAGGCGTACGAGGTTGTGTTCCACACTGTGTGGTACGACAATCTTGTTATGAAGGTCATATTAATGGAATATGACAGATCTACGAACTACGAAGAAGAGATGGTAGACCTAAGTCCGAGAAATGGCTATGAGTCATATATGATCCGAGATAAAATCCATGTACGATTACCAGGTAATGACTTGGGAGATCTTCTTGATGGCATCTAGGCTGTTAATAGAATATGGAATTTTATGAGAGAATAGACACTGATAAGGATCGATTTGTCGTAGAACAGTTCCGACAGATTCAAAAGTTGACCACAACGAGATTTTGTCTCAAGTGGCGAAGCCTAAATCTATTCGGGGTCGTTTAGCAATTACTATAATTTCAAATTGAGAAATTGATAGATGGATAAGGAAACCATGTTTCTTAATGGTATGATTAAGAAAGAGTTGTAATTAGTACAATGAAATGGTTTGGTGATCCTGAGGATGCTAAACATGTATGCAAACTTCAGCTGACCATTCATGGGCTGAAGCAAGCATATCGGAGCTGGAATCTTCACTTTGATGTGATCAAAGGATTTTGGAGTTGTCCAAAATAGTTGAAGAAACTTGCATTTGCAAAGAAGTGAGTGGGAGCTAAGTAGCTTTTCTTGATCTTATATGTGAATGGCATATTTGAGTAGGAGCTAAAAGAAATTCCTTGGTCTTATATACGGATGGCGTATTTAAGTGGGAGCTAAGTGTCATTCCTGATTTTATGTAACGACATATTGAGAATGATACAGATCCTCTAGCAAAGTATAAAGGATTATTTAAGTGATTAAATTTTCTATGAATGAAGTTAGGAGTATTAGGCATTCGATCTATAATTGTATAGATCAAAAGGGGCTTAATAACATTAGGTCGAAATATTTTCCTAGGTTAAGATTTTGAAGTGTTTCAGAATAGAACAAGCGAAGAAAGAGGTTCTTGCTTGTATGACTAGGTAAAATATTAAGTTTATCTTGGCATTTTCAGTGATAGCTGATGAAAGAAAAATGATTTCGACATCCTCTATGCCTCAGACATAGATTCTATCAGACTGAAAGCTCGACTTGGTGTGACCCACGTTCTTGGTTGAAGAACGGGTTCTAGAGTGATCCTTGTGTGGATCAATGAACAAACGTTAAGTATATTCTTCAGTGTCTGTGAGAACTGAGGATATGTTTTCTGGTGAAGGGTAAGAGTGGAAAGACAACTTGCCGTAAAACGGTTACGATGATGCAAGTTATGACACTGACCCATACGACTAGAAATCTCATATAGGAGATGGCCTTTGTTTTGAAGAAAGACATGGTTAGCTTGCGAAGTCGCATATGAATGCACTGTCGCATAATCTACATGATAGGTGTAGAAATATATGGCAACTTCAGAAGTAGCAAGTGTGATTGGACTGAGTCTCACTCCATCGACTAAGATATATTTCACCGTCATCGTAACTAGTTCATTGGGCAATTGATGATCGAGGTTTCCCGATCATGTGACATTTATGTCAGTTGACAATGGAGTCATTTCATTGGTAGAATGACGTGATGGACATACCCAATATTTGTAGGACGTAGTCATTACGCCTTCGACCGTGAGATCTACTCTTATTGCTATTCCTGGAAGACACTTTGATTGCATCAAACGTCATATCTTATATAGTGTGACAATAAAGGTGTCCCTCTCGGGTGTCGGAAAGGAGTATGTTGAGACGGGGGATCAAGAGCGGGATTTGCCAGTCCGCATAGCAGGATAGATACTCTAGGGCCCACTCGGTGAGATTATGTCAAAAGAGCTTGCAAGCGTGTGACTAGGTCACCAGGACATAATATCATGGACGAGTAGAAGTTAGCAGTGTCGGTAACGAGATCAAGCTAGGTATGGAGATATCTATGAACGAGTCTCGGACACGCTAAGTATCGCATGGCAAAAGGTTTAAGACTCAGACGTCTAGGTTCGAAAGGTAAAGTATTCGTTATCTCGCAGGGATTAATTCTGGGTATCCTCGGTCCACGAATTAGTCATTGATCGGAGAGGAGTCTCGATCATGTCTGGTGAGATAATCGAACCGCTAGGGTAACACACTTAAGGGGAGTCGACATTTTACCGGAAGAGAAAAATAGGAAAAGAGAGCACCGGGAACGTCCCGGGAAAGTTCCGATGGAGATCGGGCAGCGACGAAATAGTTTTCGGAGCCGGAATAAATTATGTAATATGTATTTAATATTAATTAGTGTAATTAATAGTTAAATATATATTTATTTAATTAATTTCGAATTTTTAAAGGCAAAAATCCCTAAATGGGCCTCTTTGGGCAAAGAGGCCCATGAGGGGGGGAAAGTCCCCCCCCAAGTGGAGGGGCCTGGTTCGGCCGGCCTAGGTGGGCCACATGGGGCCCACCTAGGGCCGGCGCATCATGCTTGGCCGGCTGGGGTGTGGGATTAGTCCCACACCGCCAGCCTGGCAAGGTGGGCAGCCCCCTGGACCCCTTTATATAGAGGGGTACCCCTGGCCTTTGAAGACACACCAAATCTTCTCTCTCTCTCTCTCTCCTTGGATCACGTGACTCCCCAGTTTGGAGTTGCGCCAAGGACAAGTTTTCTTCACCATACGCACGCCGCCGTGCTGCTGGTCTTCCGGTCCCAGTCTTCCGCCGCTCGTCCCTGGATCGGGCCCGGAGTTCGTCGGCTTCACCGTATGTGTGTAACGCCCTGCGAGGTGCCACGCTAGTGGTGCTGGAGGTCTACTTCCTCTACACGGCCTCGAGGTCGTCATCGGTTTCATCGACATTGCCGCGTCATCGTCTTCTTCGTCGCGCCAAGTTCTCCGCGACCTTGAGGTCGGCTACGGCGTCTACGTCAGCAACGCTTGTGCGGGAGCGTAATCCCCGCTTTTCGGTCTACAAGGGTATGTATACCGGACCCCCTTCGTACTACTATATCTGCATAGTATAGATCCTGGCTAGTTTAAGGTTATCGCTGTTAGGAAATTTTTTGTTTTCTGCCTGCGATCCCCTTCACTTGGTCCTTGAGTGTTGCACCGGATTGTAGGCGATCTTGATGGCACTCTCATTATCACAAAGGAGCGGCACTTTGTCCAAATGGACTCCGTAATCCTTGAAAGTTCGCTGCATCCAAAGGAGTTGAGTACACCCACTTGCGGCGGCGACGTACTCGGCCTCCGCGATGGAAAGAGAGATGCAATTTTGCTTCTTCGAGAACCAACTCACCAATGATCTTCCAATGAATTGACATGTTCCCGAGGTTGACTTCCTATCATCCTTGTCCCCCGCCCAATCGGAGTCGATGTACCCACAAAGTGACATGGTGCCATCTTTGGGGTACCACAACCCATAGCTTGGAGTATGAATCAAATACTGGAAGATTCTCTTGATAGCCACTAAGTGACTTTCCTTAGGCGCGGCTTGGTAACGTGCACACACTCCTACGCTTAACAATATATCCGGCCTAGATGCACAAAGGTAGAGAAGAGACCCAATCATAGATCCATATACCTTTTGGTCTACCTCTTTACCATTAGGGTTAAGCTCGAGGTGGCACTTGGTTTGCATAGGAGTAGCGGCGCCCTTTAGATCGAGGAACTTGAATCTCTTGAGCATATCTTGAATTTACTTGGCTTGGCAAATGAATGTCCCATCTCTCAATTGCTTGATCTCAAAACCAAGAAAGAACCTAAGTTCACCCCATCATGGACATCTCGAACTTGTCGGTCATAAGCTTGGAGAACTCTTCATTAAAAGATAGATTAGGAGAACCGAAGATAATATCATCAACATATAATTGACACATGAAGAGTTCCCCATTTACTTTCTTTGTGAAAAGAGTGGGATCGATCACCCCGACTTCGAAGCCACGGTTTAACAAGAACTCCCGAAGGTGTTCATACCATGCTCTAGGTGCTTGTTTAAGCCCATAAAGAGCCTTATCCAACATGTAGACATGGTTCGGGAAGTCGCGGCTTTCGAAACCCGGAGGTTGTTTAACATAGACAAGTTCATTAAGTGGGCCATTAAGGAAAGCACTTTTAACGTCCATTTGTTGCAATTTAAAACCATGGATGAGATGCATAAGCGATAAGAATACGTATCGACTCGAGGCGTGCAACCGGCGCGTAGGTTTCACCAAAGTCGATGCCTTCAACTTGAGAAAAGCCTTGGGCCACCAACCGCGCCTTGTTCCTCACGACGATGCCGTGTTCATCTTGCTTGTTCTTGAAGATCCACTTGGTGCCGATAACATTGCGGCAAGTTTTTGGCTTCTCCACGAGCCTCCACACCTTGTTGCGCTCGAAGTTGTTGAGCTCTTCGTGCATTGCTTCAAGCCAATCGGGGTCTTCAAGGGCATCGAATACTTTCTTGGGTTCCACCATGTAGATGTGCGCTTGGTGCTCGCTAAAGTTGGCCAATTGACTCCGTGTGGACACCCTTCTTCTCAAGTCACCGATGACCTTGTCAAGGGAAAGAGCCCTTAGTTCCAAAGATCTTCCAAATCTTGCTTGACGGCGAGTTTCGATTGCCTCTCTTGAGGTAGAGGGAATCTCTTGATCATCATGATCTTGTGGATCCTCGCCTTGACCTTCATGAGTGCCTTGATCAACATGAGTTGGTTCTTCACTTGAGGGAGAGGGATGATCTTGCATATGAGAGGGACTTGCACTTGAGGTACTTGCTTCATTCGACTTGGATGGGGACTCAATATCTTCTTGAGGATGGAGAACTTGTTGAAGCGGTCCTTGAGGTGGAGCATCTTGCTGAGGTGGAGCTTGTTCTTGTTGAGGATGAGGCTGTTCTTATTGAGGAGGTGCTTGAGGATGGTCTTGAGAGGCTTCACCATTTGCTTCGGGTGTGGCATCATGAGACTCTTGTGATGGTGAGTGCTCTTCATGTGAAGAGCTTGTTCCTTCTTGATCAACTCCTTGATGTACTTCAATGGGACGATGGAAACCTACTCCCATTCTCTTTATTGCATCTTGGGGTTGATCGTCACCTACATCACTTATTCCAAATTGCTCCACTTGGGAGCCGTCATTCTCATCGAATTCCACACTACAAGATTATATGACGATCCTTGAGAATTTGTAATATACCCTATACGTGCGGGATTCGATACCATAACCAACAAATATGCCTTCAAGAGTTTTAGAGTGAAACTTACCCAACCGGGTGCCCTTCACGAGGTAGTAGCATTTACAACCGAAGACTCGAAAGTATGAGATGTTGGGCTTGTTTCCGGTGAGTACCTCATAAGGTGTCTTCTTTAGGCCTTCGCGGAAGAAAAGGCGATTTGATGAATGACACGCCGTCGAAATAGCCTCTGCCCAAAAGTTGATTGGGGACTTGAACTCGGCCAACATAGATCTTGCCATGTCGATGAGAGTACGATTCTTCCTCTCCGCAACACCATTTTGTTGAGGATTGTATGCAGCGGAATATTGATAACGAATGCCTTCATCACTTAGGAAGTCGTTTAGCGTGTACTTCTTGAACTCGGACCCGTTGTTGCTTCGAATCACCAATATGGGAAGGTTGTGTTGGCGTTGAACCTCCTTAGACAAGTCGATGAAGACTTGTTGTGTCTCATCCTTGGTCTTGAAGAAATACACCCATGTGTACCTCGAGTAGTCGTCCACGATCACCAAACAATACTTCTTGCCACCAAGGCTTATTTCCGATATTGGGCCAAAGAGATCAACATGAAGGAGTTCCAATATCCGGGTGGAGGAGATGATTGTCTTGCTTGGATGATGAATGTCATGCATCTTTCCCTCCACACATGCCCTACAAACTCGGTCTCTGGAAAAAATGACATGGTCTTTTAGTCCAAGGATGTGGCCCCCTTTGTGGAGACTTTGCAAAGTCCTCATGTTTATGTGGGCTAGTCGGCGATGCCATAGCCAACCCACGTCGGCTTTTCCGAAAAGGCACATCGCATGAGTAGTGGTGACTCCGGAGAAATCAATCACGTAAAGCTCATGTTTGACATACCCCACGAAGGCCACTCGAAGGGACTTGCTCCACAAGAGAACCACGATGTCCCCCTTTGTGGAGACTTTGCAAAGTCCTCATGTTTACGTGGGCTAGTCGGCGATGCCATAGCCAACCCACGTCGGCTTTTCCGAAAAGGCACATCGCATGAGTAGTGGTGACTCCGGCGAAATCAACCACGTAAAGCTCATGTTCAACATACCCCATGAAGGCCACTCGAAGGGACTTGCTCCACAAGAGAACCACGATGTCCGGCTCAAATAAAGTTGAGAGACCCAACTTCGTTAAGGCACGAACATTATAGCCAAGAGATTCAACAAGAAAAACATTGACAAGAGTAATATTGGGCGCAACTACCACTTTGCCAAACCCGGTTACCTTAGACCTTGACTTGTCACCAAACGAGACGGTTACTTGATCAACGTTAGGCCTCATCTCCGTGGCAAGCTCCTTGCTCCCGGTCAGATGACTTGTACACCCACTATCAATTATCCATTTAGAACCACCGGGAGCAAGACCCTACAAGATATTAATTCTTGACTTTAGGTACCCATTGCTTAACAATGGGTGCCTTAAGGTTAGCCACAAGAGTTTTGGGAACCCAAATAGAGTAAGCAATAAAACCATCAATGGAACCAATATAGCGAGCACAAACATTTCCAAAGTGTTTCATAGAGTGCATAGTTTGGGTTAGTGTCTCCCGCAAAGTCATTACGAGTAGGCTTGCCCCTTGTGGCATTCCCACTCGCAATGTTGTTCACCTTTGCTTGTGCGGGAATGGTCTTCTTGACACCCTCCTTGTTTGGCCGCACATAGCCAAGACCTTCCTTCCCTTTGCGAGATTGAGGCTCATAGATAGGAGTCTCAATAGCATTCTTACCCTTGAGAAGGATGATCTTAGCGGAGGAGGCCTTGGCAATCTCATCCTTCAACCTAGCATTTTCCTTCACAATATTTGCATGATCACAAGCACAAATAGGAATCGACGTGCTAGGCTTCTCAAGGTTAGCTAGCCGAGTTTGTAATTGATCATGTGACTTCTTAAGAAGTTCATGCTCACTCTCCAATGCCGCATGGAGATTGACGAGTTTCTCCATGTATTCAATAAGACTCACATGGCCAACCACAAAATCGGCCTTATCCTTTTGTGCCAACTTGTTCTTAGCAAAATAGAGATCACGCTGTTTAACAAGTTTAGAATGCACGGAGTTATCGGACTCCTCAATGTTCTCAAGTTCTTCTTCTAGACGAACATGAGACTCTTCAACATCTCGGAGAGAGGATTGAAGATGTGCTATGGTGATAGCATCCTCTCTCTCAATCTTACCCTTTTCCTCGATGAGGTGTTCGAGCTCGCCAATGCGACTCATAAGAGCTCCCACGTGTTTCTTGTTATCTCTTTGCAAGTTAGACATAAAAGAGTCAAAAGCAACAAGCTCCTCCTTTATTTGGAGGCTAGAGGCATCATCAAGCTCATTCATATCATTCAAGAGAGTAGAGGATGAAGGTACCTCGGATGCCTTGTCCATAAGACATCTCACACTCTTGTTGGGGGAGTTCTCGTTGGGAGATTCGAAGAGCAAGCTTGATGAGGAAGTTTTCGTAGTTCTTGGCTTGGAAGAAGTAGCTTTTGGCGATGTGGAAGGAGTTCTTGGCGTTGTGGAAGCAGCTCTTGTTGGTGATGAAGTAGCTTGAAGAGTCGAGGTAGTAATTGAAGTAGTATCAATAGCCGCCACTTCATTAGGAGTTTCTTCTTCTTCCGACTCATCTTCATCATCGGTGGGATATTCCTCTTAAGTCATCAACACGATCTGAGGTGCCTTGTTCTTGTAGAAGGCCTTCTTGTTCTTGGCATAAGCTTTCTTGGGAGGCATCTTGGACTTGTCATTGAGAATAAGTCTTCCACCATTTTCTTCCCTCTTCTCATATGGGCACTCGGCGATGAAGTGGTATTTGTCTTGGCAATTGTAGCACGTCCTAGCCTTGGAGGGATCCCTCTTTCCACCTTGAGGGGACTTCTTGTCAAATTGAACTTTTCCCCTATATGGGTTCTCCCAAAAGCCTTGTGCCGCAAGAGCAAGATGCTCATTGTATGCGAGCTTGAGAGCATCATTGGACATGGATGAGGGACTTCCAAAGTCATCTTCACCTTCATCTTCAACCGTAGCCTTCAAAGCAAGGTTTACTCCCTTTTGCATCCCAAGGGCTCTTGCCCTAGCATCTTGGGCATTCTTGGTGGCAACCTTGAAGGATGTCATCTCTTGCATGACTTTATTTGAGGTCATGAGGTCATAGTTGTGTCTCCCTTGCAAGGTCTTCAAGTCCGTGCCCTCGAAAGGCATGAGAGAGCTCACGTACTTCCTCTCGATCCAAGCATCATCGATATATGTAGTCCCGAGGTCACGAAAGCTTGTGGCAATAGAGATCAACCTCCGGTACATCTCTTCATGATCTTCACCATCCATCTTATAGAACCCTTCTGCCTCATTGCTCAAGGCATCGTAGCGATTCCTTTTCATGCTCTCGTTTCCAACAAATAAGTCGGAGAGAGCGTCCCACGTCTCCTTGGCGGTGGTGAGGTGTTGGATGAGAGGCATGTCCTTGGCGCCCACGGCTTGTTGGATCATGTAGAGGGCGGTGGCATTGAGTTGAGCGTCCACCACCTCTCTTCGTGTCAAATTGCTAGGGTCATGTGGCTTGTATCCAACTTGAATGATTCTCCAAAGTTCGATCGAAGAGCTACACGCATGAGACTTCATTAAGTATTGCCATTGTGAAAAAGCATGATCTTTAACTTTGGGAGGATCATTTCTAAGAGTGACATGAGGATGGGAAATGGGAGGATCGGGAGAGTAATGATTGGGTGGTGGCACATTGCCATATTTGTTGGGCTCTCCATCCTTGGAGGGGGAAGAGTCTTTGGTTTTAGAAGAGCTACCATTATTATCCTTTCCATCCATGCCCTTAGGCATTTCGGGATCCGTACCAACCGATTCATTCGGAGGTGTTGGAGGAGATAAGGGCGATGCATTCTTTGGATCCTTGGATTTCATGAGTGCCTCAAGCATCTCATGGACCTTTCGGAATTGAACCCCTATGGACGATGTCAACTTTGTTTCCAAAGCGTTGATATCGGCCATAGTGGCTCCTCTAGATTGCATCGCCTCCATCGCCTTTGCGGCCTCTTCGGTGTCAACTTCCTTAGTCATGGTAAATCTCAAGCGGTAAATCTTTTAAGAGATAACCTGGCTCTGATACCAATTGAACGGGAGTTGACCACCTAGAGGGGGGGGGTCAATAGGTGGTGACCAATTTTTATTTCTTTTTCAGTTTTAGGCTTGCGAAATGTAAATTGTCTAGATGTGCTACTAAGTGAAGGAAGTGCTAGACGGTAAGGAAACAAAGCAAGAATGATAAATAGATAATGCGGTAAAGGAGAGTGGAATGAGACAACCGTAGGAACACTCGGAGACGGCGATTTTATCCCGAGTTCCACCACATAGGTGTACGTCTCGTTGGAGGGGTGTGAGCAACCACAAAGGTTAGCTCAACGCCACAAAGGCCTCACCCTATTCTCCGATGAATTCAACCACAAAGGTCCGAATCCACTCTTCCACTAAGGACTCCTTTAAGGGCGGAGAAGGCCCCGTACAAATTCGTGAGGCACACACCCACAACTGAATCGGGGGCTCTCACTAAGACCACAAAAGGTCAATTCCACAAAGGATCCACAAAGAAACTAGTAGCAACAAGGATGAATCTAGCTATCCACAAAGGAAACCCTAGATTCGTGGCCCCTCAAAAAATAGAGGGGGAAAGTGAAATCCCTTCGCTGACGATGTAGATCGGGGGCTTCTACTTCAGATCTCCAAATATGAATAGATTTGGTTGGCTAGATTGAGAGATCCATGAGAAATGAGCTTCATCAGCAATGGGGGCGATTTGGATCTGAGAGCTAATCTGATGGAGGTAGGTGGAGGGGTATTTATACCCCTCCCCGAATTCTGACCGTTGTGTAGCCGCCAGCTCAGAAATTTCCGAATTAAGTTCGGAAATTTTCGGACTGAAGACCGGAAATTTCCGGACTGGCCACCGGAAATTTCCGGGCTACGGAAATCTCCGCATGGAGTTCCGACGGAGATCCGACTGAGGGCAGTACTGGTTCCTCTTCTGACTTGGTGATGAGCTTCATCTTGTAGCTCGGAAAGTTTCCGGACGCCCATCGGAAATTTCTGAGACCATGAAATTGCCGCCTGAAATTCCGACTGAGAAGCACTGAGGGACAGTACAGGCTGGTAATCTGGACTTGGTGAAAAACTCTCCGGTCGCTCGGAAATTTCCGGACTTTGGCCGGAAATTTCCGGGCTCCGGAAATCTCCTCATAGAATTCCGACTGAAAGCAATTGGAGTCTAGTGATGGCTTGACTTCTTGACTTAGCGAAAAATCTGTGTAGCCCGGAATTCTCCGAACTGGGACCGGAAATTTCCGGACCCTGGAAATCTCCTTCTAGATTTCCGGTTGAATTCTGAAGGATGCAGTACTGATAAATCCAGACATTTAAGATCAGAGTGTGTTCAAACACACTAACACACCTGTACTAAACCCTGCATAGATCATCACAAACATTAAACCCACCTTTTGTGTTGTCATTAGTCACCAAAATAAAGGAGTGCAAAGAAAGCACTTTCAATCTTCCCCTTTTTGGCGAATGATGACAACACAAAAGGAGAACGGATTTGCAAAATATAGACGGGCTCCCCCTAAGTGTGTGCATTATATTGAGAATGTTTTTTAATACAAAATGCACACGACTTAGGATCAACACTCCCCCTAGATTTTACAAACCACACAAGCATAACATAGATAACCACATAAACATAACAAGCATATAGTTCACCAAATTTAACTAGAGTTATTACAATAAAAGTTTAGGGGGTCTCATGTCTCACAACATGCAACGAAGGAAGTCCAAATAAGATAGGGAGCACTTAAACGAAGCGAAACGAAAGAAGGAGTGCTCCCACCCATGAAAATCCCGTGAGTCCTATATGAGATACTTCTCCCCCTTTGGCGTCAAGATACAAAAAAGGGAGGAGCCTCCACTAACGTCCCAAGACTCAAGAATCGGAATCCTGCTCCTCAAAATCATCATCATCAGCAGCAGCTCCTGGCACCACGTCTACATCCTCAGGCACATTGCTGTCCCATGTGAATCCCACTACCTCCTGTGAATTCCACTCATTGAAGGGCACCAAGGGCTTCTGAGGTTTCTTGGGGGCTGGCATCTTCAGATGAGCTCTAATCTCTTCCTGCTGCTTGAGAATGCGATGGTTCTGGGAGAAGATAGCATAGTTCTCACTGTGAATGCAGCAGTTCATGTTCATCACCTTCTCCACTGCACGAACAAGCCATGGGCGACTCTTCTTCTCAGCTTTCTTGATGTTGTGGCGACGCGGTTTGCGAGTTGGGCCACCAAACACATCATCATCATTGATCTCTTGTAAAGTAGCTTGCTTTTACACAACATGAGCAGTCTTTTGAACGAGCTTGGCATCCTTGTGGGTGATGCAACCGAGAGCAAGATCCAAGTTGTT
The DNA here is from genome assembly GCA_026929855.1 of Poa annua. Lineage (NCBI taxonomy): Eukaryota > Viridiplantae > Streptophyta > Magnoliopsida > Poales > Poaceae > Poa > Poa annua. Next base: position 35,668,307 of record CM049433.1, read on the forward strand.
GCCATCTTCTTCGGAAAACTCATACTTGCGCTTGATGAGAAGCATCACAAATGGAGCATAGGGGGGAACCTTCCTCTCAAAAACTGCTTGGCTTATTTCTTGGAAGATAAAGTCCATGATGTCAATCTTGTACTCTTCCTTGTCAAGCTCATACTCTGCCATCAAGTTCACTAAAGCCCCGACAATGTTGTCAGCGTTGCCCGCAATGGGAGCAATGATGAGAGGACTGTGGGGGACGAATGACTCAGGGCACGGGCGCGACGTGTGTATGACGGGCTGAACGGGAGTTGACCACCTAAAGGGGGGGGGGTGAATAGGTGGTGACCAATTTTTATTTCTTTTTCAGTTTTAGGCTTGCGAAATGTAAATTGTCTAGATGTGCTACTAAGTGAAGGAAGTGCTAGACGGTAAGGAAACAAAGCAAGAATGATAATAGATAATGCGGTAAAGGAGAGTGGAATGAGACAACCGTAGGAACACTCGGAGACGGCGATTTTATCCCGTGTTCCACCACATAGGTGTACGTCTCGTTGGAGGGGTGTGAGCAACCACAAAGGTTAGCTCAACGCCACAAAGGTCTCACCCTATTCTCCGATGAATTCGACCACAAAGGTCCGAATCCACTCTTCCACTAAGGACTCCTTTAAGGGCAGAGAAGGTCCCGTACAAATTCGTGAGGCACACACCCACAACTGAATCGGGGGCTCTCACTAAGACCACAAATATCTAGATTGAGAGATCCATGAGAAATGAGTTTCACCAGCAATGGGGGCGATTTGGATCTGAGAGCTAATCTGTTGGAGTAATTCTGACCGTTGTGCAGCCGTTAGCCCGGAAATTTCTGAATTAAGTTCGGAAATTTTCGGACTGAAGACCGGAAATTTCCGGACCGACCACCGGAAATTTCCGGGCTACGGAAATCTCCGTATGGAGTTCCGACGGAGCTCCGACTGAGGGCAGTACTGGCTCCTCTTCTGACTTGGCGATGAGCTTCATCTTGTAGCTCGGAAATTTCCGGACGCCAACGGAAATTTCCGGACGCCTATCGGAAATTTCCGAGACACTGAAATTTCCGCCTGAAATTCCGACTGAGAAGCACTGAGGGACAGTACAAGCTGGTAATCTGGACTTGGTGAAAAACTCTCCGGTCGCTCGGAAATCTCCGGACTTTGGCCGGAAATTTCCGGGCTCCGGAAATCTCCTCATAGAATTCCGACTGAAAGCAATTGGAGTCCAGCTTAACTTCTTGACTTAGCGAAAAATCTGTGTAGCCCGAAAATTTCCGAACTGGGACCGGAAATTTCCGGACCCCGAAAATGTCCTACTAAATTTCCAGTTGAATTATGAAGGATGCAGTACTGATAAATCCAGACATTTAAGATCAGAGTGTGTTTAAACACACTAACACACCTGTACTAAAACCTGCATAGATCATCACAAACATTAAATCCACCTTTTGTGTTGTTATTAGTCACCAAAATAAAGGAGTGCCAAGAATGTACTTTCACGGGCAGGCCATCTCTGTCAGTGCCATGGCCGAGGCGATGTCCGGCACCCTAAGAGGGCCTCCAAGCTATTGGGGGTGCCGGACACAAAATCGCTCGAGGCGAGACATTGGGGGTGCCGCTGGTGGGCGTTTTTTGTGTCCGGTCCCCAAAGGGCTTTTGGGGTCCTTTAGAGACCCGGTGGAGATGCTCTTATGTACTATCTCTGTTCCATTGAATAAGGCTTATATTATTTAAAAAATGTCAATTCATGTAAAGTTTGACCAAGTTTTTATAAAAAAATATTAACATATAAAATATAAAATCAGTGTCATTATAAACATCTATATTTTCATATGGTATCTATATAGTATCATATTTGTTACTCACTCTGTCCAACAGAAGATGTCACACTTTATATCAAATTTGGATATATCTATACACTAATAATGTCTAGATACATCCAATTTTTGATCAAGTTGAGACATCGGAGTGAGTAATATATTTTTCTAAAACTTTGGTCGTTGACTTTTTCAAAAATATACAAGCCTTATTTCATTCGGAACGGAGTAGTAAATAAAATAAGCCGCAACAACGGCGCTATCAGATTCCAGCCTGGACTGTCCAGGCCATCGTCATTCTCTCCGTCTGTCCATCATTCCCCAATCCGTCCCTAGAGCCCACCGGGCACCGGGCCAGACAGCGACGCGGTTGCGCCGGCGCCACGCATGGCCGCGCCGCTCGCGCGTGTGCCGCTGCTCCGGGCACCCAGACGGCCCTGCCCCACCTCCCGGGACACCCCGCGCCGCCACCTCCATCCGTCGGTGTACTTCGCCGCCGCGGCCGCCCTAGGGGGCGTGAGCGGGCCCGTGCTCCGCACGTGCAAGATTTGCAAGAGGCAGTACGACCCGGCGGCAAATCACCCATCATCCTGCCGCCACCACACGGCCCACTTTGGAGGTGAGAAATCACCTCTCTTGCAGTTATCTGTTCATCTTCAAACCCAGTAGTTAGTGGGGAGTATGTGTCTATGAAACATGTCCTGTCTGCTCACTCTCTTGTCGGTTTCTAACCATGACACACACATGCAATCAGTAGCTGTACACAGTACATCTGATCCGGATCAGAAGTTCGTTCAAGTTTGTCTAGCTATTCTTTTGTGAAAATTGCTTTCCCAAGGCTCAGGATCGGCTCATTTTGCATGAAATGTCGATCTTGTTTTGTTCAACCATGCGCAGCCTTAGGTGGCCTTTTTTTTTTGAGATATCTAGCATTTTTCTTGTACAAATCTTTGACTTGTGATATGGGAGTTGTGATTACTTTGTTGATCTGGTACACTGGATTTGCCACTAGCATTTACCAGATTGATTAGAGCTACCGGCACCCCCCTAATTGACCCCCAAAGGCCCAAAGGGGGGGTGGGTGAGGCAAAAATCGCCCACAGCGGCACCCCAAGTGTCAGGGCTGAGCCATTTTGCGTCCGACACGCCCAGAGGCCCGCCATACTTGGCGGTCCTCTAAGGGGACACTGCCCGGACACGCCCAACGACAGTCATGGCCCACCCGTCATACACATAGAGCACAGTCTTAATTAGGTCGTTCAGGAGACCGTTTCCGCCTGATTAATGGCGAGGCAACGAGATGACGACACGACTGCCAGCACACGTCGCAATAACGCCCCGCCCGTTCCCCTGGCGGGCGTAGACGGAACCGACGTGTCGAGCCACGCCGTCCACATGTTGACGTCACAGCAGCTGCCCATAGCGACGCCTGCAGCACGCATCGTCGGCGTCAATGCATGCCAGGCGAACCGGTGCTTGCCGTTAATGCGCGCCACCTAACCGCGCCCTCCGGCAGTCTCTAAAATGCCGCGTGACGCGCCTTTCCTCTACCCACATTGCGTCATTGTCCCTCTCCCCAAACCCTAGAGCCGCTAGCAGATCCAACGCCCAACATGGTGGGCAGCCGGAGGAACGCGAGCTTTCCCTTCACCGCGACTTCCACGCCGCCGAATGTGCGCATCGCCGCAAGGAGCGCCACGGCGAGCAACGCCGTGAGCAGCAGCAGCAGTGCCGCCGGAACGAGGAGCACCGGATAACCGCAGTGTACCACCGCGAGATGCCGCACGTAGGAATTAGCCAACGTGTCTCGACATGTGCTGACCATCGAGGATGCGCGGCTTCACAGCTGCCACTACATCCCGGTGTCGGACGAGTTTCACCTACCAAGGGGTGGGTGAAGAATATCGTCAAGGTGCTAGTGGTGCCATGGCTCAGCTGGCGAGAGCATGTCGACTACATCACGCGACAATAGAGGGAGATGCCGTGGGAGCAGCGGGTCGACCCCAAATACTGGCCCTCGGCGCCGTACTAGGACGCCTTGGTGGACGTGGAGTTCAAGGCGCGCCGTGGCAGCTTCTTCCTCCCGTTCGGCATGCGGGAGCCACCGCTGGAGTGGTTCGCTTCGGACGAGGATGACCTTCCCTTACCACCGGTGGTGCAGGTGCCGACACATGAAGCTCCCCCAGTAGCATCACCGGCACCGGAGAACGGGGCACCAGCGCAAGATGCCGGAGAGGCTTCCCTGCGCCGAGGCATTCTGAGGCTTGATCAAGCCCCACCACGCGCGGGCTTTGAAGCCAAGCCAAAAGCCTGAGCTGAGGCTATGCAAGTTCCTCAAGGGCGGTGCCGGCAATGACAGATGACACTTCCGGCGCGAAATCATTGAACCATGTAAGTCTCTTGATGATCCGGCGCTGGGATAGGCATCTTCTTCCCCTGCAGTGGTTCGCGATCTGCTGTAGGGTCTCGTTGCCGTCGGGATAGGCCTCCTTCTCTCGACCTGTTTTAATTTCGTTTAGGTTATGAAACATAAGTTTGTTAAATTAATTTCGTTTAATAAAGTTTGCTGAATTTGGTGTTAATGTTATTGTCAAAGAATGTGATCAGCTCGGCTGTGGGCCGGCCGTTTGGGGCCTAGTTGAAAAAACCGGACTGGACCGGCGGTTCGACCGGATTTAACCGGAACCAGAGGCCCAGCCGGTCTGTTAAACGCACTGGACCGGACAAGGAAGTGAACCGGAGAAATTCCGGTCGAACCGCCGGTTTTAGTCCAAATCGCTGAAAACCCGGGTAGGTTGAACCGGTCAAAGAACCAACAGAGGCGCGCGGGCGTAAAAATACTTGCGCTCGGGGGGACTCGAACCTAGGTGCTGCTACTTCGCTACGCAGCTTGTGCTAGCCACCTGCACCAGAACTCTTTTGGGACAAATAGTGGAAGCGTCTCTACTTGACCCCGCATTTGACTACTAAACTAATTATTTTCCTTAACAACCGGTTCAGCAATTGAACCAATTGAACCGCCGGTTGAACCAGAGAACCGTGAACCAAGAGGCTGACCGGTTCGATGACCAGTCCGGTTTTTGAAACTAGGGTTTGGGGGCGCCGTTGTGGGCTGCAAAGCCCTATCAGGCGGACACATGTCCGGCACCCACCAAAGAGGGTCCAATCGGGTGGTGCCGGACACAATTTTAGCTAGTGCTGTGGAGATGCTCTTATAAAGTCGTACGAATCTAGTTGTTTTTTCCTCAAGACGTCACCCATTACATTCTCTAGTATCCTTCATAAAACTAATTTGCTGATTTCTGCAACTCCAGGAGAAACAAAGAGAAAATTTGAAAGCGTCCATGTTGGTGGGACCATGGATACTCCAGGTTCAGGCAAAGTGCTCCAGTACTGGCATTGTTGTGGGTCAGAAGATCCATTTGATATTGGCTGTACTGCTGCTCCTCACTGTTCATATGATGATTGAATACCTGTCTCCTTAGTGCCGAAGCTCTTGCCTTTCTACTATTACTTTGCATGAATAATTTTCTACAGATTGCTTATTTCGCCTTTATACCTGAAAATGGCAGGAGCTGCCAACATAATTCCTATTTAACGTCTTATATAAAGTGGATTGAATGTTCTATGGGTATATAATGAGTTCATGCCCTTTTCTAAAAAATTAATACACGGAGTATATTGTTTATTACGTGACATTGCTTTTTATCTGAAATTGAATGTTCTTTGATAGCATATGCTTACATGAAGCATTGGTACATTATGAAAAATAACAGTAGCTAGAAGCTTGTAGCACTAAGGCTTACCCAGCAGTACTAACTGTATACAACGACAATGCCTGTTCGCTCAACAGGTAGGTCGGTAACAGGCTTGGATTGACAGCATGGGGGTCACTAGTGGCGTGAAAAAACAGACTTAGGCCACAGAGGAGCATTTTCAGGAGCAAGCATTATTTCTAGATGCTATGTGAAAACAGTGAAATGAATATGAGCTTGTCAAGATCAGTTTGGTTAGAATAAGGAATGATGCCAAATTTTCCAATGGGTACATGTTTCACAACATAGACTTAGTTATGGGTATTGGACTGAACTTTACATTGCAGATCATGTGAAGGAGCGATTACACAGGATAATCGTGATACCGAGGATCACTTTGTTTTGGTTTAGATTTGATTGTCCCTTTCATACTCTTTGGGGTGTGCTTTCATGGAAGGTGAGCACTGCAGATTTCCTACTTTCTCCTCCCCTGTTACTGCTGCTATGAATTTACTTCTGCTACCTTGTTTCTGCGTGTTTGATATTACCAACTGCTTGTGCAACTGAACAAGCCCTCTAATCCTGTATCCTTATGCCAGAGTTGTTTGTTATAATTGCAAGGGATAAACTGAATTTATGATTCCATATTCAGTGTGTGCCTATTCTACCTACTCAACACTTGTTTGTTCTTTCCTGATCCCTAGATCACAGAACAGTACTGTTTACCGCCAAATCTGTGAGACTCCAGGTAAAAATCTTTTTGTATTTTCTTTTGTTTCTTTGGCTTATCGGATTTCATCATATTGTGTCAGCTCTTCACATTCATAGAATTGTATGCCATATTGCCATTGTATGACTTATTGTTAAAACTCTCTTTTTTTGCTATGAAAGGGGCTTTTCATTAATCAATTATAAGGTATTTACAAGCATCTAACAGCAGCTTAAAAATAACAGGTGGTGCATCGAGGATCCAGATGGACCTGTTCCCACTCCTAACAGCAGCCTGTTGAATCTCATGAGCTACCGTGGTTGCCCCTCTCGAAGAATGCTGGAACTTGTGAGGATGTTGCGCTGTCTTTTTCTCCTAACCTAGCCGCCGCCGGGAGGGAGCTCTTTTTTCCACCGAAACTCCAGCCGCGGGCGAGCTGGGCCCTCTCCCTCCGCTTAGCTGCTTCGGCGGCAGGAGGGAGGGGACCCCGTCTTCTCCGTTTTTGCATGGTAGTTAGGGTTTGGATGGTTCTGGCATGGTGCGTCGTTGGGGTGGTGGGAGCGACGCCCGGGCAAATAAATCTGCCTCAACTCTACTCCCACATCGGCGTTTTTCTTCATGGAGGCGTCTCGGAGTTGGTGGCATCTTGTGTCTGCCGATCTTTCAGATCGGCGGTTTTAGAGTTCATGGATGGTGTCGGCGAGGCGGTGGCGGCGACCCCATCAGGTGTGTCTCTGCTTCTGCTTTGTCCCCGTTGTTGTGGCGTTGTCTCCGGCGTCATGGTGGAGCAGGAAGGATGTGTCGTTCAGGAGTACGCGCGTGCAGACTATTGTTTGCGCAGGTGACAGCTGGAAGATGGTGTTTTCTATGCTGGGTTTGTGGTTGAAGGTTGACAGTTTTGGCTTTCTCGTTCGACGTCATAGTCGCGCGGAGATGTCAGTTCTGGAGTTCGATTGCGTGTCCGGGGACATGTTGCCCCGGTCTGATTCTTTCAACGGTAATGGTTTTGCTTCTGGCAAACTAATTTTGAGGTCTGTAAAGCTGCTGATCAGCGATGGAGCCGCATCGAGCTCAGGTGAAGAGGTGATCTGTCTTCCGTTCCTTTGGTGGTCACTTTGGTGTCGTCGAAGGAGGGGGTAGATGTTGGTTTTTGCATATGTTTATCCTATCTTTTCATATATGTAAGTTACGTATCTTGTAACTTGATCTTTTTATATAAATGAGAATCATATTACCATGAAAAAAAAAGAGCTGGTGGTGAGGTGTATTTGATGACGTGCAGCTAGTTGACTGGTCAATTGTTTTTGCTAAAGGGCCCCTTAAACAGCAGCCAAAAAGGTCAACCTCGTCTCCACAGGTAGGGAAAAAATGAATTTCATCCTCAACCTCGTCCTAACGCACGGGAGGCCGGCGCCGGAGCAGTGCCTAGACAACTTCACCGCCGACCAGGACGATGATAGGGGCCACGCCACACTAGGGAGGTGGTCCAGAGCACCAATCGGCGACCGCATGGAAGGAGACCTTGCATGGCCATGGCGGACACGTCGGCGCCGTCACTCACGCGGAGGAGCTGCCTCGCGTCTAGGAGTTGCTTTGTCTGCTCCGGTTGTGTCTATCGCGACTCCAGGCTACCCAGTACTTCTCCGCATCTCGAGCGGCCCGATGCAAACGGACGACCGAGATCCGTTTTTTTCAGAATGGTCTGGGCTGGGAAAAACCCAGCCCAACGACCCGACGCATTTTTGCGGAACGGTCCATGGCGCGACCCAAATCTAGGCGCGGTTTGCATCATCACGAACTAACCGTTTTGTCCGCACGTGTCCTCTCCCTTTGACTGGGCCCCGCGCATCAGCGACTGCCTTCGCTTCGTCTCCCGAGACCGCAACGACTCGGTGGTGAAAGTCTGTCGCCACTTCAGCGTCTGCGCCGCCATTGTGGCGCTGTCAGTTCCGTATCTGTGTCGCTTCCGCGTCTGCGCCGTCATCAATGGCGTGGGAGACGGCGTCCTAGGCCTTCTTAAAAGCAGGTGCCACGGCCACACCATGCTCTTCCCGTCCCTCTCTCCTTCCCGACCACCACCATGAGAGGACTGTGGCCCTTGAATAAGGAGGGTGGCTCATCGTCGTCGTCGCGGAGGCGCTCGCCGCCGTCCAAGAAGCCTAGGGACCGCCCGTACATGGCGGTCATGTTCGCGCAGGCCCATTTCTGATCAGCGACGTCCACATCCCGGCGGGTGGCACCTCAACGTCAGGAGGGTGCCGGTCCCACCGGTGCCCCTTCGCGGGGAGGAGCGTTTCCTGGAGATCCAGCGGCGGCGCAACCTACTGCCTGCGCAACGACGACCAATTCCAACTCGACTCACGGTGGTGGGATCGGCCCTCCTTCGAACGCGACCGAGGAGGCGCCTCCTCGGGGATGGCCACTACGACTACGGCACCGGTGGCGACTGGGTGCCGCCACCGCCGAAGGAGGAAGAGGAGGCCGTCGTCGTCGCCATGGAGGACGACGGGCTTCCGGTGGCGGAGTTCCACTCACCGGAACTCACGGAGGAGGCCCTCCAGCAAGCCATCGAGCAGTCCGAGCTCGAGGAGCTCGGGCGCTGGGAGGGCCTCGGCGCCCAGCTCGCAGCCTCCGCGCACGCAAACCGCGGCGGCGCGTCCAGCATTGGCGCCTCCAGCAGCCGCGACCCTCTGCACCGCTGAAGCCGGAGCCGGAGGAGCAATGGGGTCGCGCAGTGGCCTGGGAGTCGCCGCCGCGCGCGCCTCCCGTGCAGGCCAACTGGGCTCCATGGCCCGAGCCTGCGCCCTCCTCCCAGGCATCTCCTCCTCCGCCACAGGTTCTGACGCCGCAGGTGGCATAGCCCTTCCCCTGGGACCCGCCGCCGTTCTTCGACGTCACCGGCGACAGCGATGAGGACTAGGCGCCGACGGCGAGGACTAGGGCTTTTTTATATTTATGTTTTAAATTTCTGTCTTAATTTTCAGTCCCTATATGTAATATATCTATTAATATAAATCAGTGTAAAAAAATATGCGTCGGCCCGTTACGCGCGCGTGACCCAAACAGACGAGGGGGCAGACACAGCCCATTTCCTGTCCGCGGTCCGACGCAAACGGACCAACTCGGACACGATTTGGTCCCAAAATGCGTCGGCCCGCTGGAGATGCCCTAAAGGAGGGAGAGTTTGGCGAGGACGCTGAAGGGGATCGCAGGCAGAAAACAAAAATTTTCCTAACAGCGATAACCTTAAACTAGTCAGGATCTATACTATGCAGATATAGTAATACGGAGGAGATCGGTATACATACCCTTGTAGACCGAAAAGCGGGGATTACGCTCCGCACAAGCGTTGTCGATGAAGCCGACGAAGACCTCGAGGTCGTGTAGAGGAAGTAGACCTCCAGCACCACTAGTGTGGCACCTCGCAGGGCGTTACACATGTACGGTGAAGCCGACGAACTCCGGGCTCCGATCCAGGGACGAAGCAGCGGAAGACTGGGACCGGAAGACCAGCAGCATGGCGGCGTGCGTATGGTGGAGAAAACTTATCCTCGGCGCAACTCCAAACTAGGGAGTCACGGGATCCAAGGAGAGAGAGAGAGAGAGAATTGGTGTGTTCTTTTAAAGGCCAGGGGTGCCCCTCTATATAAAGGAGGCCAGGGGCTGCCCACCCTGCCAGCCGGGCGGTGTGGGACTATTCCCACACCCCCACCGGCCAAGCATGGTGCGCCGGCCTAGGTGGGCCACATGGGGCCCACCTAGGGCCGGCCGAACCAGGCCCCTTTCCCTTGGGGGGATCCTTCCCCCCTCTCATGGAACCTAAGGCCCATTTAGGGTATTTTGCCTTTAAAATTCAGGAAAAATTAAATAAAAATTTGTTTAACTATTAATTACATTAATTAATATTAAATACATATTACATACTTTATTCCGGCTCCGAAAACTATTTCATCGCTGCCCGATCTCCATCGGATCCTTCCCGAGACGTTCCCGGTGCACTCTCTTTTAATTTCTCTTCCGGTAAACTTGTCGACTCCCCTTAAGTGTGTTACCCTAGCGGTTCGAGATCTCACCAGACATGATCGAGACAACCTCTCCGATCAATGACTAATTCGTGGACCGAGGATACCCAGAATTAATCCCTGCGAGATAACGAATACTTTGTCGTTCGAACCTGGACGTCTGAGTCTTAAACCTTTTGCCATGGCGATACTTAGCGTGTCCGAGACTCGTTTCATAGATATCACCATACCTAGCTTGATCTCGTTACCGACACCGCTATCTTCTACTCGTCCATGATATTATGTCCTGGTGACCTAGTCACACGCTTGCAAGCTCATTTGACATAATCTCACCGAGTGGGCCCTAGAGTATCTATCCTGCTATGCGGACTGGCAAATCCCGCTCTTGACCCCTCGTCTCAACATACTCCCTTCCGACACCCGAGAGGGACACCTTTATTGTCACACTATTAAGATATGACGTTTGATGCAATCAAAGTGTCTTTCAGGAATAGCAATAAGAGTTGATCTCACGGTCAAAGGCGTAATGACTACATCCTACAAATATTGGGTATGTCCATCACATCGTTCTACCAACGACATGACTCCATTGTCAAATTGACACCATGTCACATGATCGGGAAACCTCGATCATCAATTGCACAATGAACTAGTCAAGTAGAGACTACTAGGGACCTGGTTGTTTTACGTATCACACGTGTATTAATGTTTCCGCTTAATACAGTTATAGCATGACACAAAAACGTATTATGAACAAAGGAGATATGATAAATAAACACTTTATTAATTGCCTCTAGGGCATATCTCCTTCAGTCTCCCACTTGCACTGGAGTACAATTTAATCTAGTTTACAACTTGGTAAAAGCCTAACACCCATAGCATCTTGGTGTTTCCAATGCTTATCAAGTAGGAGAGGTTTCGTCAAAGGATCTGCGACATTCAGATCCGTATGCACTTTGCAAATCTTCACATCGCCTTCCTGTACATACTGTCGTATCACATGGAAGCGTCGGAGAATGTGTTTGGCAGTTGAGTGAGACATTGGTTCCTTCGCGTTAGCAATGGCACCCGTATTGTCGCAGTAGAGGGTTACGGGGTCTTGCGCGCTAGGGAACACTCCAAGTTCGATAATGAACTTCCTCAGCCATACAGCTTCATTCGCAGCTTCAGAAGCAGCAATGTACTCCGATTCCGTTGTAGATTGGGCCACGATGGGTTGCTTCCCACTCCTCCAGCTTACAGCGCCTCCGTTCACCTTGAAAACATATCCTGTCTGTGACTTAGAGTCCTCTGGGTTTGTGCAGAAACTTGCATCAACGTAACCTGTTACGCCAAGTTCTTCTTCACAGTCACCATACACAAGGAACATTTCCTTTGTCTGCTTGAGATACTTAAGAATGCTCTTAACAGCTACCCAATGATCCTTTCCTGGATTACTTTGGAACCGGCTCGTCAAGCTAAGAGCCAATGCTACATCAGGTCGAGTACTTGACATGGCATACATGATCGATCCTATGGCTGAAGCATAAGAATGTTTAGCCATCTCGGCTTTATCATGTTCCGTCACCGGACACTGAGCCTTGCTCAATATTCTATTCTTGACAACTGGTAGAGAACCTTTCTTTGCCGTCTCCATACCGAACCGTTTCAGTATTTTATCAAGATAAGTACTCTGACTCAACGCTAATAGGCGTCTTGATCTATCACGATAGATTTTAATGCCTAAAACGTATGCAGCTTCTCCTAAGTCCTTCATTGAAAATTTACTGTTTAAATATTTCTTCACGCTATTCAGAAGATCCACATTATCCCCAATTAGTAATATGTCGTCCACATATTGTACTAGGAACACAACTGAGCTCCCACTCATTTTCTCGTAAATGCAGGTCTCTTCCATATTTTCGACAAATCCAAAACCTTTGATCACCTCATCAAAGCGAAGATTCCAGCTCCGAGATGCTTGCTTCAGTCCATAAATGGAACGCTGAAGCTTGCATACCTTGCCAGCATTTTCTGGATCGACAAAACCTTCAGGTTGTACCATATACAACTCTTCCTCAATGTTACCATTTAGGAACGCTGTTTTGACATCCATTTGCCATATCTCATAGTCGTAATATGCGGCAAGTGCTAGCAAAACCCGAATAGACTTTAGCATCGCTACCGGTGAAAAAGTTTCATCGTAGTCAATTCCATGAACTTGTCGAAAACCCTTTGCGACAAGCCGAGCTTTATAGACGGTCACATTACCATCAGCATCAGTCTTCTTTTTAAAGATCCACTTATTCTCGACGGCCTTGCGCCCTTCGGGAATCTCCATCAAAGTCCATACTTTGTTGTCATACATGGATCCTATTTCGGATTTCATGGCTTCAAGCCATTTCTCGGACTCAGGGCCTGCCATAGCCTCTTTGTAGTTCGTAGGTTCGTCTTGTTCAATTAACATGACGGTGCAGACCAGGTTGCCGTACCACTCAGGAGCGTTACGACATCTCCCAGACCTACGAGGTAGAATAGTATCCTCGACATTTTCTCCCACTCCATTTGTGGAGGACGTTTCCGGAACAGCTTCCGTTGCGCCACTCGGAATTTCGAGTTCAGGATCAACAATCTCGTCGAGGTCTATTTTCCTCCCACTTACTCCTTTGGCGAGAAACTCCTTCTCGAGAAAGGTGTCGTTCTTCGCGACAAACGTTTTGCCCTCGGCTTGGTTGTAGAAGGTGTATCCTATGGTTTCCCGCGGATACCCTACAAAGACGACTTTCTCCGATTTTGGTTCGAGTTTGTCGGGCTGCAGTTTCTTAACATACGCCTCACAACCCCAGACCTTCAGGAACGACAACTTAGGTTTCTTGCCATGCCATATCTCATACGGTGTCGTTGCTACGGATTTGGACGGAGCCCTATTTAAAATGAATGCGGCTGTTTCTAACGCATACCCCCAAAAAGATACGGGCAAGTTGGTAAGAGACATCATAGACCGGACGCTATCTAATAGGGTACGATTACGTCGCTCGGACACACCGTTGCGTTGCGGTGTTCCAGCTGGCGTAAGCTGTGGCACGATGCCACAGGCCTTCAGATCTGTGCCAAACTCAAAACTCAAATATTCGCCACCACGATCAGATCGAAGGTGCTTGATTTTCTTGTTGAGTTGATTTTCAACTTCACTTTGAAATTCTTTGAACTTTCTAAATGTTTCAGACTTGTGTTTCATCAAATAGATATACCCATATCTACTCAAGTCATCGGTGAAGGTGACAAAATAACGATAACCATTGCGTGTCGACACGCTCATTGGTCCATACACATCTGTATGTATGACTCCCAATAAATCCGACGCCCGTTCCATGAAACCATTGAACGGTGTCTTGGTCCTCTTGCCCATGAGGCATGGTTCGCATGTGTCGAGGGATCCAAAATCCAACGAGTCCAAAAGTCCATCGGTATGGAGTTTCTTCATGCGTTTTATACCAATATGACCGAGACGGCAATGCCACATATACATGGCGGTATCGCTACTAAGTTTAATCCTCTTGGTATCCACATATACATGGCGGTATCGCTACTAAGTTTAATCCTCTTGGTATCAATGTTATGGATGTGAGTACTACGATCGAGATTCAACAAGAATAAACCATTATTCATAGGAGCATCAACATAAAAGATATCATTCATCGAAATAGCACAACCACTTGATGCTGATTTGAACGAATATCCGTCTTGCAACAAGCAAGAACCACTTATAATGTTTACACTCAAACTTGGTATAAAATAACACTTATTTAGAACCAAAACTAATCCCGATGGTAGATGTAGAGGGAGTGTGCCGACAGCCACCACGTCAACTCTTGATCCGTTGCCGACGCGCATCGTCACCTCATCCTTTGCCAGGCGCCGTTTATTCCGTAACTCCTCCTGAGAGTTACAAATATGAGCAACAGAACCGGTATCAAATACCCAGGTATTGCTACGGGCGCTGGTAAGGTACACATCAATAACATGTATATCAAATATACCTTTCTCTTTTCCGACAATCTTGCCGGCCTTCTTATTTTCTAGACACTTGGGCAGTTGCGCTTCCAATGATCTGATGGTCACCACCATCTTGTCCATCTTGATTTCTAATTCGGCCATGTTGAGCATCATCAGAATTTCCGACAAGGATTTTGATGTCCCTTTCATGTCGTAGTTCATGATAGCGTCCTTATAGCGGGGCAGTGACAACAGCACCCTATCAATAACCAGCTCTTCTGGAATCATATATCCCAGATCATTTAGGAGCTGAACGCTGCCAAACATATTGGCTAAGTGCTCGCTTATGTTGCCGTGCTCTTCCATCTGGGCTGAGAAGAAAAGCTTGGTAGCTTCAAACCTCTCATCCATGACTTGTCGTGCAAAAACAACCTTGAGTTCAGTGATTATCTCATAAGCACTCTTGTTCTCAAAATGGCTTTGCAGGTCAGACTCCATGGCAAAGAGCATGCCACTCTGGACAAAAGAGGAAATCTCCGCCTTAAACTCGTGGACGATCCTAACAGTTTCTGAGGCGGTGTTTGCTGGCTGATCATCTAAGGGGGCTTCAAGGATGTAAGCCACCTTGTGGGTATTCAGAAGGGACTTCAAATCACGGAACCAGGATACGAAGTTCGACCCATTGGTCTTAAGCTTTTCTTTCTCAAGGAACAGGCCTAGGTTGAAGGTGGGATGAGACATCTACAATGGAATTTGCAAAACATAAGACTTTGTTCATAAAATTTTGAGTTCTAGTTTTAGAAAATAACTATAAGAACTCCCACTCAAAACGAATATCCCTCTCATCGTTTTAGTGATTACACGACCCTAATCCATTGTGCAACCCCTCATCGTCAGAGCCGGCAACGCAACTTCAAAGGTAGACATCGAATGTCAATCACAACAACTTTGTGACTCATGCTCGACCTTTCGGTCACCGTGTTCCGAGGCCATGTCTGTACATGCTAGGCTCGCCATAATAACCTTCAACGTATACGCTTGTGCAAACATGTCTTACACCCACTGTATGTGAACGACGATATATCTGACACCCAATCGTCACGGCCTGCCTCATAACGTAGAACTTTCTTGGTGGTGCACGTCGAAGGGAGAACACTAATGGTATTTTGGAGGGATCATCTTATATTACCACCGACGTGTAACTAATATATACTAATATATATTCACACAATATAAGATGCACTCAAAAACATCAATACGTAATGCGACGTGATATGGTACTTGCGCCGATGGTCTCCTTCGCGCCCGCAGTTTATAAACAATTTAATAAACCTACCTTGACCATATCACATTGCCCCTGCAAAATAAAGTTAGACGCGTTCTACTTTATCTTTTGCATATTTTACGTGGCTTGGGGCTGTCGTAAATACAACCGCTTCATATCTACGAACCTATGACCACAACAACGATCAAATAATTGCATATTTATACATCCCTTTCGGGCCCTCCATTGAAAATGCAAAGCCAACTAAAGAGAGAGAGACAGACACCCGCCAGCCACATATACGGTACCAGCCGTATGTCAGTAGTGGAACCAGTCTCGCGTAAGCGTACGCGTAAAGTCGGTCCGGGCCGCTTCATCAACTCAATGCTGCCGACAGTGCAAGTGCACGCGAGAGGGTAGCAATTAAAAGAATGATGTCCCCGTGATAAACACGGGTGCAACTAGCGTACAGCTATATCTACGCATAGATCGGCTCTGATACCACTGAAGGGGATCGCAGGCAGAAAACAAAAATTTTCCTAACAGCGATAACCTTAAACTAGCCAGGATCTATACTATGCAGATATAGTAATACGGAGGAGATCGGTATACATACCCTTGTAGACCAAAAAGCGGGGATTACGCTCCCGCACAAGCGTTGTCGATGAAGCCGACGAAGACCTCGAGGTCGTGTAGAGGAAGTAGACCTCCAGCACCACTAGTGTGGCACCTCGCAGGGCGTTACACACGTACGGTGAAGCCGACGAACTCCGGGCTCCGATCCAGGGACGAAGCAGCGGAAGACTGGGACCGGAAGACCAGCAGCACGGCAGCGTGCGTATGGTGGAGAAAACTTATCCTCGGCGCAACTCCAAACTAGGGAGTCACGGGATCCAAGGAGAGAGAGAGAGAATTGGTGTGTTCTTTTAAAAGCCAGGGGTGCCCCTCTATATAAAGGAGGCCAGGGGCTGCCCACCGTGCCAGCCGGGCGGTGTGGGACTATTCCCACACCCCCACCGGCCAAGCATGGTGCGCCGGCCTAGGTGGGCCCCATGTGGCCCACCTAGGGCCGGCCGAACCAGGCCCCTTTCCCTTGGGGGGATCCTTCCCCCCCTCATGGGCCCTAAGGCCCATTTAGGGTATTTTGCCTTTAAAATTCAGGAAAAATTAAATAAAAATATATTTAACTATTAATTACATTAATTAATATTAACTACATATTACATAATTTATTCCGGCTCCGAAAACTATTTCGTCGCTGCCCGATCTCCATCGGATCCTTCCCGGGACGTTCCCGGTGCACTCTCTTTTAATTTCTCTTCCGGTAAACTTGTCGACTCCCCTTAAGTGTGTTACCCTAGCAGTTCGAGATCTCACCAGACATGATCGAGACAACCTCTCCGATCAATGACTAATTCGTGGACCGAGGATACCCAGAATTAATCTCTGCGAGATAACGAATACTTTGTCGTTCGAACCTGGACGTCTGAGTCTTAAACCTTTTGCCATGGCGATACTTAGCGTGTCCGAGACTAGTTTCATAGATATCACCATACCCAGCTTGATCTCGTTACCGACACCGCTATCTTCTACTCGTCCATGATATTATGTCCTGGTGACCTAGTCACACGCTTGCAAGCTCATTTGACATAATCTCACCGAGTGGGCCCTAGAGTATCTATCCTGCTATGCGGACTGGCAAATCCCGCTCTTGACCCCTCGTCTCAACATACTCCCTTCCGACACCCAAGAGGGACACCTTTATTGTCACACTATTAAGATATGACGTTTGATGCAATCAAAGTGTCTTTCAGGAATAGCAATAAGAGTTGATCTCGCGGTCAAAGGCGTAATGACTACGTGCTACAAATATTGGGTATGTCTATCACATCATTCTACCAACGACATGACTCCATTGTCAAATTGACACCATGTCACATGATCGGGAAACCTCGATCATCAATTGCACAATGAACTAGTCAAGTAGAGGCTACTAGGGACCTGGTTGTTTTACGTATCACACGTGTATTAATGTTTCCGCTTAATACAGTTATAGCATGACACAAAAACGTATTATGAACAAATGAGATATGATAAATAAACACTTTATTAATTGCCTCTAGGGCATATCTCCTTCAGACGCCGCCTTGGCCCTTAACAAGTTCTACAGTTGGAGGTACAGCTGACGAACACAACGGCGGCGCGCACACGCTTAGGTCTGCCCAAGCTCGCAACACCTCACGGCCTCCTCGCGATGTAAGGCCCCGCACCCCGCCCACCCCAAGGGATCTAAATGGATAACTAAATGGCCTCGCACTTCGACGCAACACCAGAACTCGGACTCGTCCCGTGCTGCCTAGAGCACAGACAACTGCCCATCTAGCCTAGGGAGCACGGACAGCAACGCGTCGCGCGACAGCTCTAACCAGTTCCTCGCACGCGCTGATTACCCCAAGAGCAGGGGATCACTGTAGTACCTCTCAATGTGGAAGTAGGGTATCGATCCGCAGGAGTAAGAAGGAAAAACTATCTATTTCCTGCAACTAAAGTGTCACAAGCTTTAGTTGATTATGCACTAAATAAGTTTAAGAAACAAGATGGGTGATTTAATGGCTGAAAGTTTAATGTAACAAATCAAAAATATAAAAGTGTCCCAGTCCTCTTTAATGTAAGAGGAAAATACAAAAGATTTCACTTATAGGAACAATGGGCATGGTTTCACTCAATCATCTCTCTCATCTATGGTGATTATCATGTTATAGATAAAAATACACACAATTGTCATGTTTTAATGTTAACTTCTATGACGGCTACATGTACTAAAACACATAGTTGAAAGAAATACTCATTTGTGTTGCTAGGTCACCCTTGTAAAGCTAGCGTGGTTGTTGTCACTCCCACATCATACTTCTCCGTTTTTACCCCTAGATAAAGGATGTTGGGATGTACTGTGTCACTTAATACATATACCGGTGTCACATCCGCCATCTCGTACCCACATACATCATACTTCTTAATGCACAATATCCCTAACACTAGTGCAATGATTCATATGTCGTGTGTGTATGACCACATCTCTCTCATCCATCTCCACTTGGTGGTGTCAATCACCTCCTGACATGGATAAACAAGACATTTTGCATAGATCAAACCATCACATGCATCATAGAATATTTCCAAAGTATGACAAGCCATATTAGATCCTACACAACGGTAAATGCATAACAAATATCATTTCAAACCACGATATCCACCAAAGGAATTACATAGATCGATCTATACTCATGCAAGGCACATCATATGGACTTCAACAATGATCATACATAGAGAGATTAGATCAAGTTACCACCACAAACCCAAGGTCCAGGGGTGGAATACTCCCCCTTCATCATGGTGACGATGGTGGAGCCGTTGGAGAAGATGGAGACCACCCTGGTAGCGCCCCGCCGGAGTTTCCCCCTCCAATCTGCAGCTTCTGTCTCCTGTATCGTGGTTCCGTGTTTCTGCGGCACTCCTCTCCGATAGCCGTCGGGGGACTATTTTTTTATAGCCGGTTTTAGGTCAAGACGGAGGCACGAAGATGAAAATCGACAACATCGGAGTCTTGTGGTGGCCGTGTGGCGCATGCTCTTCCCACCACCCCCTCGGACTTCCTTTCATGCTCTTCCTTGACTCGTACGCTTCCTTCCTACCAAAAAATGATCCCCGTGAAATATTAGATAATTTGGACGTCGTTTGGGTCCTGAAACGTAAAAATATAGAAAAATATGGTTTCTGACTGTGCAGGGTTAATTTCAGAAAAATAGGGAAACTGTGAATTATTCCCATAAATCAATATAAAACATGAATATAATCCATATATGATGCAAATATGATGGAATAACAAGTAATAAAGTGCAAAGTTCATGTATGCATTTAACATGCATCAACATCCCCAACTTAACCCGTGCTCGTCTTCGAGTATGAAGGTGATAAACTAACATAGACTTTGTACTTTTATATTATAATTGGATATCAAAGATGATTAGTATTGCTACAAAAAAGTTTAATGATTCATTCTCAAAGGAATAGCAATATAAAAGATAGATTATAAAGTGATATCAAATATTCAATGCAGGTATATTCAGTAATAATTCATAAAGTGTAAGATAGAAGAAAGTACGATGGACCAAATGCATGCATTATGAAAATTAAAGTAAAAGTAGAAACATCCTAATATGGTCATAGAGTATTCTAAAATCTGAATATAAAAGTGGACACTTTGGATAGATAGATAATAAGTAAAGATTAAACATGAATAATGAATAAGTTCTATATAGCTTCCAAATGCTTCTCTCTTAAGCTTATTGTTGAAACATCGTATTCATTAGTGTTGAGCTCCCATTGATCCTATCATTAGCATCTTGAATGGTTAAGTTTAATGTGAGAACAAATATGAGTAATGTGCTTGAAAAAGTATGGGTTGAATGCCTCATGCCCCGTGAATACGAGTACCTACACCATATGTCACTCAACATAAGACGGAAAGAAAGTTCTTGATAGTGTAAGCAGAAAAGTATCATCAAGAGACTTCAACTTGGGTACATCTTGCCTCATGACATGGGAGTTTTCCCATACAAAAATGACAAGACAAATAGACAACAAACATCTCAGCACATCTTTTATTTACTATTTGCATAGTTTTCATTGAAAGTGCTTCATAGAATGTTCATTATGGGATGTTGTAAATTTCCACCATGAATGATGCATGGCTTAAGTTAGCGGCCCAGGTATCTCTCTAATAAATAAACAAACTCCATGAACTCACAAATGGTTCCCTTCTATTTCACACATGATAGGCATCCATAACAAAAGTACATGATATCAACCTAAATATAAATAAGTGCAATGTTGAAAGATTGCCCTATGATAGCATAGATGAGCTAACTCCCAACCAAGACTCTTTTCAAGCACACAATTCCATAATTTTAAACGCAATGGTTCAGCTTTATTAAGTAAAATAAAAGTAAAGTGTGCATTGAAGTTCGTGAGAGCTTTCTGACTATCTTTCCCATAACAAACATAACCATAAGCATTTTTAAATTGGAAGCTAGATAAAACAATATAACATGAGGAACATACTTGGAATTGCATTAAGCTAATAGGTAGATATGGGGGACTCACTGGAATAACTTTGGTTCAAAGGTGTTAGAAAACAAGTTTTTGACTTGTTGGAATTTATTTGGGCTAGCAAGAGGGAGAAAGTTGACCGTCTACATGCATGCATAAGTGTACATAGAACTAATCAATCCATTTTAAACAAGTAAAGTAACATTAAACATCAAAACATGAATAAAAGATAGCTCTTGCTAAAACACTTGCAAATTAATACTGATTCAAAGCATATGAATCATGCAACTATATGTATTTTCTAAAATCAACTCAAACATCCCTATCCCAAAAAAAATTAATAGCATCCAAATTAATTCAAACCAACATTTAGTAGCTCTCATAACATAAATAAAAGTGGTGGTCTCAAGAAAAAAAACCGAAAAATAAAAGAACAATAAAATATGCTCCAAGTTTATGCGATAAAATGCGTTGATCGAAAAACAAAAAGTAGACATGTGCAAACCGAGAGTGTTAGGTTTAGTGGGTTGTCTTCACATCCCCAAGCTTATGGTTTTCACCATCCATGGATAGCACTTGGTGCATCTCCTCTAATTCCTGTGAAAAAACTTCAACACACAATTTCTGCCTTCTCTTTTCTGTGGGGTGATATTAGTAGGCATAAATAGTTGAATGCTTGCTGCAAGAAATTCTTAAACAAAAGTTCATATAAGATGTTAAAAAGTATATAATGTTGTATGCTCTCTCATAAACTCAATTGAATAAAAAAGATTCAACTTAAAAGTTCAAAGAATGCATCAAACAAAATGGGACATAATCTGTCCAGAAAAACAACAACATCAAAACGATTTTTTTACCCTACTTCGACATGTCCAAACAATCAGCGAAAAATCAAGCATACAGAGGATGAAAAGATGCAACTACACTTCAAATATGAGGTTAAGCGGAGTTACAGAATAGGAATTAAAAATCATACCGTGCACAGATTTGTGCTGAAATAAAAATCTTCGTATAAATGTTTAACTTTTTCAATCCAAAATAGGTAAAACTTGGCACTTTATTAAAAATTCCAGAAGCAAAACTAAAAACTAAGTCAAAGAAAACTAAAATAAAAACAACCGGGTTGCCTCCAGTAAAGTGCATTCTTTATAGCCATGTAGCTAGGCTCACTTACTTGTTATCAAGATGGTTAGAGTGAGGTGGCTTGGGTATCCCCAAGGTTGAACTCTTGTACTTATTTGATATATGTGGGGTGAGCCCAGAGGTAACATCCCCAAGCTTAAGTATTTGTCCCTCTTGATCTCCGTTCATCATCTTCAACTCTTCCACTTGAAAATTCTCTTCACATAAAACTCGTCATAAAACTTGATTAGAAGGGTTGGTGTCTCTATAAATCAAATCCACATAGGTATAACAAAGACATATCATGAGTTGATTCTAAACATTAGTTACTTTTACTACGGTTGTGTATTGCTCTTTGGTAGAAAGGAACCGCACGAAACACAAGTAACGAGACCAATGCAAAATAAAGACAAAATCAGTCAAAAAACTGGACAGTCCATAAAGAGCGATTTTCAGAGGCATTTACGTTGCTCAAATCAAAAAACTTTGAACTAATGAAATGTGTCATAATAACGGAATATTTCTGACGTAAAATATCATGTCAAAATTCCTTTTTTTAAAATCACAGTGAAGCTTAGGAATCTGTTTTGTGAACAGCAAATCACTATTGTTTGATCCTAGCTCTCAAATAGGACCATCATCTAAATCATTATCATATAGAATATCTAAACTAAATTTCTCACCACTTTCAAAACTACTATCAATAATAATATCATTTTGCATGTGTTGATCATCATCAGAATCAAAATCAAAATCAAAAGAGCATGGTGAGTAAGGATATGGAGAATCCTCTAATACCTTATCCGTTTCTCTATATTCTTCTTCATGTTCCTGCAAGCCATTAGATCTCTTCTTGATAGCAACAAAGTTGATATAATATTAAGGATATAGGTATTCTTACAAAAGATTTTCAAAGAGTTGTTCAAGTGTCGTAGCAAGTTTTGGTAGGAGGCTACAAACTTTATCTATATTAAACATAACTATCTCAAGAATTCCCATTACAATAGTAAATTCCTCGGCTGCCTTCATATCAGTGTTGATAATTTCATTATTATGGTAGGAGGCAATTATAGGCATACTCTCAAGCTTGCACTGGAATTTCATATGCTTAGGATATTGATCTATGCAGCAAGATACATTATACCTATCACATAATCCATGACCAGTTTCATTTAATGCTTCTATTAGTAACTTTGTTTGATCAACATTAATTGATTCAATCATAGGGGGTTGCATAAGTACGTGATTCATACATTCCATGAACATAACAAATGAACTATTTTTTTTGTGTTTTTCAAATAAGGAGAGTAGTAACTGATACATACTAAAAGTAAATCTAAAGAGAGACTCACAACCAAACAAGTTAAAGAAAACCTCCCCACACTTAGATGATTGCAAGATATAAAACAAGTTAAAATAAATCAAAGTCTAGTGCACATAAGAATAGAAACTTAAGCGCTACGCTCCCCGGCAATGACGCCAGAAAAGTACTTGATTACCCCCAAGAGTAGGGATCACTGTAGTACCTCTCAGTGTGGAAGTAGGGTATCGATCCGCAGGAGCACGAAGGAAAATCTATCTATTCCCTACAACTAAAGTGTCACAGGTTTTAGTTAATTATGCACTAAACAAGTTTAAGAAACAAGATGGGGCTGGGGACTTCTTCTCCCAGCTCGCTCCCCGACTCTGCTCTTCTCTAGGGTTTCCTCCTCTCGGGCCGCCTGGCCCCTCCCCTCTCTCCACCGGTGTTCGCCGGCGCTAAGATTGGGCGAGGGTCCCCCCGTGTACAGCGGTAGCTAGGTTTACCTCTATGGCGTTTGCCCCTGTGGCGTCTGAGGGTAGGCAGGAGGTCGCCGGCGGTCTGACCTTCCTCGTCTTGTGCTCCCTCTGCTTCATGGTTCCCTGCTGGTGGCAAGCGGTGGCGCCAATGACGTGGAGGAAGGCAAGCATCCCTCTGAATAATATCCGCCTCGGGTGCTTCGAGGAGGGTGCGATGGATCCCGTTCTCCCCGATGCGGTCCCTCTCCTTCCGGTGATGAAGCTTTCATGGCAAGGGCCGGCGCCGGAGAAGACCACCGCACGCCCCCAGCATAAGATCCTTTGGTTTGGCCTCTGCTGCTCCGAGCTCTTGTCTGCGTCTCCTCTCCTCTGCTCTGGCCATGGTGGCTGGACCCTATGTGTGGCCGACGCGGCGAAGAACTCTGGTGACGGTGGCCACGGAATTGCTGCTGCTCATCTTGAAGATTCCAAGCGACGGCGTTCGGGCCGGAGCTATCTGCGGCCGATGAGGCCATCTTCGTCAACCTCCAAGATGGAGGCCCTCTCTGGATCTTACTACCGGAGCTCGGCATCGTCTAGCGGCCAAGTGGTTTGTCCCCGACCACGATTCGATGACCGGCGGTTTGCATCCACCGCCGGGATGGAGAACCCCTCGAGTGCTTTCTCGGATCTCGGCGTTCTAGCCTGGAGATCCCCGGCGGCCGGTGGAGAAGAAGCTCAGGGACTGGATTGCATTTTATCTTCTTTTCCTGGGGTTCTTGCTGTAAAGTTCAGGGGCTTTTCTTCCTTTTTAGAGTTTACTGGGCAAGTGATGTAAAAAGCCCCCGATGTATCTCGTTCCCACCGATATAACGTAGCAGCTTCTGGGCCTTTTTGGCCCTTGCCTTGTTCAAAAAAAAAGAAACAAGATGGTTGATTTAATGGCTGAAAGTTTAATGTAACAAATCAAGAATGTAAAAGTGTCCCAATCCTCTTCAATGCAAGAAGACAAGACACAAGTTTTCTCTTATAGGAACAATGGACATGGATTCGTGGGTTTACTCAATCCTCTCTCCCATCCATGATGATTATCATGTTATAGATAAATGTACACACAATTGTCATGTTTTAATGGTAACTTCTATGGCGGCTACATGTACTAAAACACATAGTTGAAAGAAATACTCATTTGTGTTGCTAGGTAACCCTCGTAAGGCTAGCGCGGTTGCTGTCACTCCCACATCATACTTCTCCCCTTTTACCCCTAGAATAAGGATGATGTTGGGATGTACTGTGTCACTTAGGGCATCCCCAGCCGTCCCCCCCCCCCCCCCAAGCGACCCCCCCAAGGCCACTTTTTGGCCAAAAAGCGCCGAAAATCCACCAGCCATCCCCCCCAGGACTTGAAAAAGAGCCGTTCTAGCGCCGGCGTACCCAAGGCAAACCCAAGGGGCTGGGTTTGGCCTGGGGGGCAAAAAACGCCGTTTTGCATGCAAAAAGGCCTCTCTCTCCTACTTTTCTCTAATTTGCATGCAAAGATGTCTCTCTCTCCTACTTTTTCACCCCCACCCCACGTGCTCTCCCCCCATTTTCCCTGCTTGGGTGGGCTAGGGCTGGTAAATTGACCCCCCATGTTTCGATTTGGCGCCGTTTTGCGCCGTTTTCGCGGCGTTTTGGGCCCTGGGGGGGGGGGGGGGGGGACGACTGGAGATGCCCTTAATACATATGCCGTGTCACATCGGCCATCCCGTACCCACATACATCATACTTCTTAATGGACAATATCCCTAACACTAGTGCAATTATTCATATGTCGTGTGTATGACCACATCTCTCGCATCTATCTCCACTTGGTGGTGTCAATCACCTCATTACATGGATAAACAAGGCATTTTGCATAGATCAAATCATCACATGCATCATAGAATATTTCCAAAGTATGTCAAGCCATAAAAGATCCAACACAACGGTAAATGAATAACAAAGATCATCTCATACCACATTATCCACCATAGGAATTACATAGATAGATCCATACTCATGCAAGACACATCATATGGACTTCAATATTGATCATACATAGAGAGATTAGATCAAGTTACCACCACAAAACCAAGGTCCAGGGGGTGGACTAATCCCCCTTCATCATGGTGACGATGGTGGAGCCATTGGAGAACATGGAGACCACCCCGGCAGCGCCCCGCCGGAGTTTCCCCCCTCCAATCTGCAGCTTCTGTCTCTTGTTTTCGTGGTTCCATGTTTCTGCGGCGCTCCCCTCCGAAAGCCGTCGGGAGACTATTTTTATAGAGTGTTTTAGGTCAAGACGGAGGCACGGAGATGAAAATCGACGACATGGGAGCCTCGACGGGCAAACGGTCTGCTCCCACGCGACCAAGGAATCTGGCCGCGTGGGGCATGCTCTTTCCCCCTCGGACTTCCTTTCCTGCTCTTCCTTGGCTCGTATGCTTTCTTCCTTGCAAAAACTGATCCCCGTGAAATATTAGTTTTTAAAACTTTTTTAAAAACTTTTGCACGTCTGAAAGATAATCCAAGAGATATTTTTATCTACATAGATGGACCATGATTTTTGATTGCCCCCCTATACCATAAGCGGTTTGCAGTTTCATCATAATTACTTGTTTGTCATCTTTTTATTTTTATTTCTGCTACGGATTGGTTATGGCTTTGTATATCCTAATAATATAGAGGCTGGATATAATGTTTAAAACTCTCGAGTAATAAGGCACCACTTACCGCAAAAAAACCTAAAAACCAAATGATAAAATTTAAGCCTGGTTAAAAATCAAATGGTAAAATTAACATTTCGGGATTATGTGTGGTCCGCTGAGACCGGGACGCCATTGCCAATGGAACCGTTTCTTCGAGAAACAATCCTTGCCAATGGATTAGTGTCTAGTTTTATAGATTTTTTTATTTTGAGAATAATCTAGTGTTATAGATGAGCCCTCGTATGTTCACCAGCGATCCAAAGGACGACCTTACCACCGCCCAGTCGTCCACAACCCAGCTCGCCCATCTCCTTCCTTCCTGCCGGCCGCCGCCTCGCGATCCCGTCCCCGCTTCCGGAAACTTCTCGAACTTCCCCTTTCAATCCAGGCAGAACCCTACGAACTGCCGCCTCGGGATCCCCAACTGGAAGCCGCTGGTGGCTCTGCGGGGGAGTAACTCCATCCACAAGGAGAGCAGCTGCGGTCGCTATGGCGATGCTATTTTAGAAGCGTGCGCGAAGCCCTTGACTCTTCACACTCGGGCGGTGGTGAGATGGCGGGGGAGCTGGGTCAGCAGACAGTGGAGCTGGGGACGGTGGTGCGGCAGGCGGCGGAGGAGTCCTACCTGGCGCTGCGGGACCTCGTGGAGAAGTCGCGGGCGCCGGACGCCGAGGGGGAGGGCGGGCAGCAGAGGTCGGATACGGAGAAGAAGATCGACCTGCTCAAATTCATCGACCG
Source organism: Poa annua (assembly GCA_026929855.1). Lineage (NCBI taxonomy): Eukaryota > Viridiplantae > Streptophyta > Magnoliopsida > Poales > Poaceae > Poa > Poa annua. Next base: position 35,695,313 of record CM049433.1, read on the forward strand.
CACCCGCCAGCGCATGCTCCGGCTCCATGTCCTCGCCAAGTGGTGCCAACAGGTCCGTAACTGTCAATTTTTTCGCTTCCATTTCCACATATAAGTTGTCTTAACTTCCATGGCTCAACCAGAAACGCAATTTATGTCCTGAACTCCTTAGTGTTCGTTTTAGGATCAGACCTTTGATTGTTCTAGCCTTTCACGATGTTGGCTGCGTTAGTTGAATGGGGTGAAAGGAAACCGTTTTGGAATTTTGTTGGATCATGGTAAGCAGTGTTTACTGTAATAGGAATTCATTGTTCAGCACTTTGTTGGGAATGCACGTATTTTAAATATCCTTGTATAGATTCCATATTAGTTTAGAATCTCCGAAATGACAATGATTGCATCGAAAGAGTGTGTACAGCAAACTTGTTTTAACCTTCTAGTTTATCTGCTTAAATTTCTTGACTAGATGCCATGAAAATGCAAGTTCACAAGTAGTAGGATGCCATGGTCTTATCTCATCCTATATTCCTCTTATCGCCTTAAGATTTGCGCCTTTTATTTTTGCAAAGAACACTCCCAACCACATATATTTATCTTCATGTGATTCCTCTCATTTTGCAAAACATACCTGTTTATTTATATTGGACATAAAAATCATGAGAACACGCTCTCTGTACCTAGCTTTCACCAATATATGCATGACCAAGACATCATTCGGAACCATATTATGTGCTGGTTTTGCGCCAATATGCATGAAGGAATGTATCAGACCAAAAACACTAGAAAAATCTGCGTTTCGCCCTTGTTCGAACTCTCATGAAACCGAGCTAGCACAAAATAAATAGGCCTGTGTCCTTTTGAAGATATAGCATAAGTTGAAACGAGTATGTAGTGGTAGCCAACCAGTATTTCATGAAAGAAAAATCTGCTCTCTCTCTCTCTCCCCCTCCCTCTCATGAAGCTAATGTGGTCCCTTCCTTGCTCAAGTGTCAAACCCTTCTAGATGTGGTCCTTCCCTTGCTCCACGTGGCAACACATGCAGCACAGAAAATAACAATCAGGCTTTCGTTCCATTGTTTTTGGTTTTTTCCATCTTTTAAATTCATATTTTCATGGAATTTTATGAAATTTCATAATAATAGAAATATTCTGAAAAACCATGGAATTTGGTAAGGTTACCAAAGACTTTCTATCCAATTTTTTTTGTTTTTTTCCATCTTTAAAATTCATATTTTCAGTAACTTTGGCATTTTGCTGGAAAATCCAGCTTCTTTGAAAGTTCCTCTTATATTATGTTTATTCCGTTTTGTTTCTTTTTATCCTTTTAAATTTTCATTTGTTTCTGTGTATGTTCGGTTGGTGCCCAAATTGTTTCCCTAGCAAAATTTTGGCAGCCTATGATGTTTGGCTCTTACTTGGTTAGTTTGTGAAATTTTGGTTGCATATGGAAACTTACCAACCCTCCACATGTTCCCTTCACGTTTTTTCTTCTAATTTCTCCCACTTTTATTTTTCTTCCTGCTGATTGGCCTGCCACATGTGTGAAACTGTCGTCATCTTTAAAACTTAATTCGATGGAGAACAAACCAAATTAAACGGTTTTGACACTCATGCATTTCTCGTTTGGGGTTGAGGGACTGAACATTTAATTTGGTAATAGCTGAGTGACAATTTTTTTTCTTCCTAAAGTAGTTTACCCTGTACTTGCAAATACTAGAAAATCCATAAAGATGGTCTGTAGCAGGTCTCATTGGCATTTAGGCCTCGTATCTTAGACATATTCGGTATTTTAAAGCCTCAGTTTGTGAACCTTATGCTAAGGATATTGGTGTTTGGTTTGTGTGTTTCTTTAGACTTAAATTCTATTTTTATTTCTTGTTTATTTGACAATCTTATTACTTGCCTCACAAAAAAAGGTGATTTCTTGTGGATTTATCTAGAAATTCTCTGTAGGGAAGTCCCGCTGAAGAGTGTGTACCAAGGTCACAAAGAAAAAAAGTGTGAACTTAAAGTATTATATCCATGCGTATTTGCTCTGACAGGCTATTATCTACCTTAGTTCCTGAACCACTCAAGAAGGAATGTACTACAATACTAAGTTTTTCCCATTATTCATTTTCGGGCTTTCAATATATCTCAGGAATTTTGTGATCGAGAAGATTGCTTTTGATCTTTTGCAGGTTCCCCTAGTTCATTACTGCCAGCAACTTGCGTCAACCCTCTCCAGCCATGAAACATGTTTCACCCAAACAGGCGACTCCCTCTTCTTTATGCACGAAGGATTGCAGCAAGCCCGTGCGCCCATTTTTGATGTTCCATCTGCTATAGAAGTCATACATACAGGGAGCTATAGGAGAGTGCCAAAATGTGTAGAGGAAATAGGTACTCAAAATACACTTTTTCAAGATGAGCGAAAACCTACGTTGAAGAAATTAAGCACCATTGTGCGGGCTAAATTACTTGAAACCCTAGTTCCTAAAGAAATATCCGAGGTTTCAGTAACTGATGGAATAGCCAATGTTCAGGTAGATGGTGAATTCAAAGTCCTCCTTACTTTAGGTTACCGTGGGCACTTCTCATTGTGGAGGATATTGCACATGGAGTTACTTGTTGGCGAGAAGACCGGGCCTATTAAGCTTGAAGAGACAAGGAGGTATGTTCTGGGTGATGACATTGAACGGAGAATGGCTGTGGCTGACAATCCCTTCACAATTTTGTATACAATTCTCCATGAGCTATGCATCTCTCTTGTTATGGATACTGTAATTAGACAGACTAATGTTCTACGACAAGGTAGATGGAAAGAAGCAATAAAATCTGAACTTATCTCGGATAGTCAGACTACTGCAGGACAGGGTGGGAATAATGCTCCAACGCAGCTAGGTCAAGACGGAGAGCTTGATTCAAGTGGATTTAAGATACCTGGTTTGAAAGTAAATTATTGGTTGGATGAAGGAAACAGTGGGTCAGCAGAACCTGATTCATCTCCATTTATTAAAGTTGAGGCACTGCAAGATATGCAAATAAAGTGTCAGCACAGTTCATTTGTATTGGATCCACTTACGGATAAAGAAGCTGATCTTTCTCTTAACCTGAGTTGCATTGATGTTGAGGCACTCATTTTCAAAGCAATTGCTTGCAATAGGCACACACGTCTTTTGGAAATTCACAGGGAGTTGAAAAAAAATATTCAGATTTCTCGATCACCAACTGATGTTGTCCTGAAACGGGAAGAAGTTCATATGACCATCCTGCAAAAGGTACTAATATGAAAATTACGTTTAGGAACATTCTAGTGGATTTTCCGTATGTTCGCGATGATATGCTGATTTACAAGTGCCAAAGCAGGATTCTTAAATTTTCTTCATACCAGTCCATTACTGGAATCTTTCTTTTCTTATATTTGCTTGAGGTAGACTTGTACATGATGGCTTGTCAAGTTCTTTTGATCGTGGACAGCTTTAATGTTTGATTGCTTCCCTACCTAGCTCTGATTTTTTGTGCTTTGTCTCTGTAAATTGCAAGACAATGGATAGAAGGGACTTTGAGAATTCTTGTACAAATGAAGTGCTTCAGGTTAGGGCATATGGACAATCCTATATTCACCTTGGAATTAACATCAGGTCTGTTGTTACCTACCTTTTGCATGGTTGATGCTTTATCCTTACTTTTCTTATTCATTATACACGCGGTACTTGTTGAGTATGTTTTCTCTTGTAGAACATTTGTTCCATGGTCATGGTAATTAAACAACTAACATGCAATCATAAACTCTCTGGCAGTGTAGGTATGATCATGCCTTCTCATAGCCTTTAATGTGAGCCAATCTTTGCTTTTGGAGTAGTAATATTAGTAGAAGTCACAAATTTGTATTATTATGGAAGATTTATTTATAAAAACTCCAATGACATCATTTCAATGTGGGCAACATGAAGAAGTCACAGACATGTAGATTTTTTTTATGACTTCTACTAAAATGATAATGGGAGTTGATCTGTAGCTTAACTAAAATTTCCACTAAATCCTAGAATATGTATGCGTAAGACCTCTGCCCCCCAACATTACGAAGCATATAAAATGGTAAGATTATGCCCCTGTATCTAATCTCTATATTTGTTCCAGGTCCGTCTCCTTTACTTCCTAAATTTTACTTTATTTCTTTCTACAATAGGAGTGGTGGCTTCCTCCTCCAATCACCAAAAAATATATTGCCACCTTCTGCAGTATTAGAATCTGAAGAAGCTCTAAACAAACAGATCATAACACCCCCTGAGGTTTTTGTGAGCTTAAAGACCAGAAGCATCCTCCACTTATTAGCTGCGACTGGAAGGTTTTTGGGCCTAAAGGTTATCAACTTGGTCAACTGGCTGTCTTTATCTTCTGTTGTGGTGTAATTAGCTTTAGAACTTCTTGCAAATATCTCGTTGAATAATGAATACTGGAAAATTTGGATCTTCAGATAAACAACTTAAACAGCAATAAATCATCTCTTTTCATGAATGAACATAAACCAGAACCTTACTGGTTAGAACAATTATTTTCTTGGTAATTAAATTTGTTAAAAGAAAGAATTCTCATGCAATTAATTGATCATACTTCGTATTAACCATTTTCCTGCCCAGAGGGCTGGTATTTTATTTGTTTGATAAGTTTGTCAAAATATTTTCTGGATTAAGATCTATACAGAAGCTTAGTGAATGATACTCTAGATTCCATACAGAAGCTTAGTGAATGATACTCTAGATATCCTCATCTGAATCAGCATATCCAACTGGAATTCACATTTGATGTCTTTTGTAGTAAATATGTGTGAGAACTTTGCTATGTAAAATCTGGTACAAATTGAATGGTTCTCATGTTACCAATTTTCCTAGTAAATATACTGCCGAAGTAACAGTAGCTCGTACTTGCTAATTGGTATGAATCCTATCTGAATAATGTGAACTGTCAGAATGTAAATAAAAGGAGTAACTGTAAAGAAATTTAACTTCAGTTGCAGCTATCACCATGTCTTAGAGAATCTGCCATGTAATACAAGTGGGGCCACAATGATCTAGCAATTTGGACCAGGTTTAATAAAACCGACCAGTTTACTGACTCAGGCCCACTGTCAGTTGCCATGCCAACACCACGTGCGGTACTAATTAGCGGCATGATTACGGCTAGCTCCCACATAGTCTAGCAACACTAGATATACACGGCTACCCTCGGCTCATCTCTGCTGAAGATACCACATGCGGTACTAATTAGCGGCATGATTATGAGTAGCCCCCACATAGTCTAGCAACATCAGATGTACTTATGGCTACCCTCGGCTCATTTCTGCTGAAGACTGTGAGACACAATTGCTTGGTGAACCAGGCACAGAACGAAAGAACGAGTCCAGGGTCTACACCCTCCCACTCGTTCATCGGCGATTTCTTCCGCTTCTCTCCATCTCAGATGAATGGGAGACGCTAGGGCGACGCCCTCTCTCACCCAGGTCCACACAAGGCTGGCTCAGACAATAATGGTGGTGTTGTGTCATGGTGACTCTGGCTCGTAGGGACTCACCGGCCACAATTTGGGCCAGACCTGGAGAGAATATCTGCCATCCTTGCTTCTCGGTGTCACTCAAAAGCTTTTGGAGGACCTGAGCTGCTATTTTCTTTCCCAAGAGCACTGGGACAATGTTGTAGTTCTTTGTCTTATGTGAGCCATTCTTGAACTAGAAGGTTCTACAACATCACCGTGGCCTCCTAATAACGCTCATTCCTTCAATAGATGTTCTTTGTTTTGTGCTAAAGAACAACCTACGGCCACGTCGGCAGTATGCTAACGCCACCGACAAACACGGGTTATCTTCGGTACCATTGGCATGTCCAGGAGCCTTACTGTTGGCATTTGGAGATCAACTACACCGACATCACACCATCGTGTTTCCGCAACATCCGAGCTCACAACATCGGGTTGAACCCATCTCTGGCAAGCTGCAGTGCAGCTCTGCTGCTGCTGTGGCCATCTGCATGAGGGAAACATCACCGCCACTCCATTTTATCCGTCTCCAAGTTGAGTCCGGCTGTGCCTTGTTGCCGGTGAGTCTGGTCGTGGCCGCTTCATCATACTATGTGTCTTGCAAATATTTCTGCTGATGAAGTATTAATGCTGGGGAGTCACCTATCTACATACACAAATATCTGACCAAAGTAGTTTTACTCTAACATAACGTGACGAAATCATTATTCGAGAATGAGGTGGCGGAGAGTGAAGTAAATTGTCATGGATGTGTCAACTGACACTAGGCCTGAACTATTGGATTGGCCCTTTTTAGTTCTTCCCTGGACTAAACCAGACTATTGGTTTGAACTCGCTTGTCCAAATTGTTCATGATTCAAAAACCTGGTAAGCTGCAACTGAGGTTAATGTACCTGGTCCTAAATGCATTGTTTCAAGCTTAAAGCAAGATCTAAGTGTTATGCTTATGAGCCATTCATCTAGCATATATAGAGAAAATCTCTTTTTGCTAGTACCACCATTATTCTAATAATATATGCCTTTGGACTATACATTAGATTTTAATATACTATCACCTACTAGACCACATGGAAAAGCCTAAGCTTTGTATCTGGCAGCGCCCCAAATATTTTAGAAATTTTCACTTTTTATTTGTAATACTCCCTCCGTCCCAAAATAAGTGTCTCAACTTTGATAGAAAGTTTACATACATCCACTTTCTATCAAAGTTGGGACACTTATTTTGGGACGGAGGGAGTACTATATTCATAGTTAAACCTCGTTATAACATTTACTATCTTTAAACCTATATGCTAAATATAATTTTCTGGTGGTTATTCCAGGTTTACTCTCAGTCTCAGATTACTCTGAAGATACCCAAATCTATACTGCATGGTTCAGATTTTATGGTTATGGGACTTCCTTGGCATGCAAATGCCTATTATCTTCTGATACAACTTGATGACAACCTTATCCCCGTTTTTTATTTACTTGAGGTGCATACTGATGGCGAAGACAGGTCTAATGCTGATGCAACTAGTGATGCTAAAGAAGCTGTAAGGTTTAACAGAATTGATATTGGTCAGATGCAAATAGGTAAAGATGAATGCAGTGCAAATCTTCTCAATGTAGACAAAATGCAGGTGCTACAAAGCATGTTGAACAGCAGAAGCATGGAAGATAGGTCTCCCAGACAAAGTGAAAATGACAAGTCTCTTTCTCTGAAGACTTCGTTTTCTTCTATTGTTAACACAGTATTAGGATATGAGCGACATTCTCCAAGTAAAGAAAATCAGCTGTCCTATAGTTTGCCCTCTACTCATTTGAGTTCTCTAAAAATTGGTCTTCAGGGGGTTAGTGGCGCAAATTGCCCACCTGAACTGGATGATGGCTTACTAAATTCTAACATTGACAGAGAAAAAGTTGCTTCTGATGTCAGTTTAAACAGTTACCCGCTGAGTAATTCAAAGTCTGCACATAGTACCGAGACATCCGGTTCAGTCCCTGCAGGTGATCCATCCAAGCTGTTAGCTTGCAAATCTGATCATGACTTAAGCTCATTTAGATCTCGAGAAACCTTCTTGTTGTAGATGGAAATAAATCTCCTTGCCTTGTTTTCTCAGATAGTCAAAACTATAGCACTATGTACATTAACCCAAATTAGGATTTGTAGTATCTAAATATTCACAGAGCTTTTCTTTTTATAGAGAAAGATGTATTGTTCTTACTGTGTTTATGTTTTCTTTGGAAATTGGCAGGTTTGGAGAATCTCTCCACTTTGCGGTCTGAAGTTGCATTTGGAAAGCGATCTCTTTCAGAATTCTTGTTGAATGTCCCATCATTACAAGGATTAATAATCAGTGGTGGGCCAAGCAAAAGAAGAAAACTGCCAGAAGATGCAAGCAGCAGGCAATCTGGAACAATCCTTACCTACGGAACTATACTCGCAGAGGGAAATTGTTGCATTACAGAAAATATTTATGCTTCTGTGCTTCTTCAAGTCATAAAGCATTGTCTACTTCGTATCAAATATGCTCAGCTGACTACCCAGATGAATTCTCTCAACATTCCATATGTAGAAGAAGTTGACCTGGCGACACCTTCCTCTAATCTCTGGTTACGGTTACCTTTTACTCCAGATGATTCCTGGAAACACATACGCTTACGTCTTGGTAAAGCTGGAAGTATGTCGTGGGATGTTAGGGTCAACGATCCGTACTATAGTGCACTGTGGAAACTTCGTGGAGGTAGCACTGCTGCAGGATGGGGTTCTCGTGTTCGCATTGCAAATACTTCTGAGATGGATTCACACATCTCTTTTGACGATGATGGGGTTATTTTAACTTATAACTCTCTTGAGGTTGATAGTATACAACGGCTTGTCTCAGAATTGCAACGACTTTCAAATGCTCGTGTGTTTGCTTGTGGAATGCGAAGATTGGTTCGTGTTAAGGTAGATGAGAAGCTAGTTCAGAATCAGTTAGCTACAAAGATGAAGTTACATTCTGCAAAAAGAGGTTTCCGAGACAGGTTATCTGACCAGATGACTAAAACTTTCCGGATTGACGCTGTTGGTTTGATGAGCTTGTGGTTCAGTTATGGTGCCATGCCTATGGTTCACTTCGTTGTTGAATGGGAGGCCGGTAAGATTGGTTGCACAATGCGTGTTTCACCAGATCATCTTTGGCCACACACAAAGGTATGGTTTTGGATACAAGCGTACCGCATCACAGTAATGCAACTGTGAGTTACATTACTGTATGTTAAGCTGAGTTATGATAACGCTTCATTTAGGTTAACATACTTACTGAAGTACGATATTTGAGAATGTATCACCTCATTTACTAGACTGGATATTAATTGAGAATCTCAGTGATGCTGTTATGATGGCGATTAGTGATTTATCTTGGTGAGGCTGGTATAATAGGTAGCTGCAACGTCCCTTATGTGTAATATACTCTGTTAACTGTATCCATCTAAGTTATTTTTATACTCCTTCCGTCCCAAAATAAGTGTCTCAACTTTGATAGAAAGTGAATGTATGTAGACATGTGCTATCAATGAATTTATAGTTGTTAGGAGGTTCACACACTAGTTTTCAGGCAACAAATGCCTTTCCTTTTCTATTAGCTTTTGTAGCAACAAATGCTACACGACACAGGCAACGAATGCCTACAAGCTTGGCAACCTATGCCTAAGCTTCACCACAGCAACAAATGCTGGCAAACCTTAGCAACCTATGCTTGCCCTCAGCAACCTATGCTAGGACCTTGGCTTGCTACCTTGCTTCCCATCTAGGGTGCCTCTCCTTATATAGAGGGTTCATGGTTGGTGCTACTGTATTCTAGAGCGTTCTACTGCTACCTATCTTACTGGCTAAGAATTACAGTATTCTAGAGCCTTCTACTCCTTTCTATTGCCTAATCTAAGAATTACCAACTTAGCTCCTTCTACTCTCACACAACCTATGTGTGTTCACACTAGCCTGCACACAACCTATGTGTGTTCACACTAGCCTGCACACAACCTATGTGTGCAGTTTACACCATGACAAGATTATATCAGGCCAACAATAGTCACTTCAATTCATCGAGTTATTTAAAGTTTAGGTACTGTTTTTTTTTTGGATATGATGCTGGTTAGTCTGACATAGAAACTATCAATCAAAGTGCATGTTCTTATGTTTGTAGTGTTAGCAGTCGACCAGGGCATGTTTTATTTATAACTAAGTTGCCAAATACTGGTGGTTTAAGATTTGGTTTCCTTGTATGTAGTTGGCCAGCGATTGGTTCATGAACAAAATCGTGATGCATCACTTAACTTGTGCTCATTTTGACCAAAATGTGACTACAGAACATCATTCTGTGCATGATAATCCTTTTCTAGCACAAGGGGGGAAACACTTTTTTGACCAAGAAAGTGCAAAGAGATTTGCGAATCTATATGTTGTGCCAGACTTTTAAGTTTGCTATTTAGGCATTCCAAAATTTTGAACAAGAATCCGTGTACTTTTATACTAAATTATCATGGGATTTTCTCAATCTTTCACTTAATCATGTTCCCATAATGCAGTTTTTGGAGGATTTTGTGAATTGCAATGAAGTAGCACCATTCTTGGATTGCATCAGGTTGACAGCAGGTCCTTTACTATCCCTTGGTGGTGCAATACGTCCTGCAAAGACGCCTTCTGTTTGCAGTGCTGCACAAAAGCAAAACGGCGTTCTTTTGGCGAATGGTTCACCATCAACTACTGTGCATACAAACAGTCATGTTGCTCAGACTTCCTCTATGCTCTCTGCTGCAGGCCGGACTGGGCCTGGACTAATTCCTAGTCCTTTGATGCCTTTCGATGTTTCTGTTGTCCTCCGTGGGCCATACTGGATACGCATTTTATATCGCAACAAGTTCTCTGTTGACATGCGCTGCTTTGCTGGGGATCAGGTCTGGTTGCAGCCAGCAACCCCTCCGAAAGGCGGACCTTCAGTTGGTGGATCTTTACCTTGCCCACAATTTCGACCATTCATTATGGAGCATGTTGCCCAGGGTCTAAATACTCTGGAGCCGAGCTTTCTGAATGCTAGACATGCTGGTCCACAATTGAATGCTAGTGTCAATACTTCATATGAAAGTCATCAAATAGTTACTACTCCGAACCGCTTGAGTGGTGATGCTCCTGAGGTAGTTAAGCTAACTCCAGGTGTTGGTAGTCAGACAGCACCTAGTGTGAGTAGAGCAGGCAATACCATGCTGCCTTCTTCAGGATTTCCTTCAGGGACTGCTGGAGCTTCTGCACACCTTTCTCCAGGAACTAACCTTCCTGTGCATATGAAAGGAGAATTGAACACTGCTTTTATTGGGCTTGGGGATGATGGTGGCTATGGCGGTGGCTGGGTCCCTCATGCTGCTCTTAAGAAGGTGCTGCGAAGCATTCTTAAGTACCTTGGAGTTCTATGGTTGTTTGCACAATTGCCTGATCTTCTGAAAGATATATTGGGGTCAGTTTTGAAAGATAATGAAGGTGCACTACTGAATTTGGATCAGGAACAGCCAGCATTGCGCTTCTTCGTGGGGTAAGATACAGTTTATTTGTATAATACACTGACTATACCCTTTATACTTCACATAAAACCAAAATATCCCCAGCTTTTTTCATATGTTAAATGGCCTAATGTGATATAATTGGATGACTGTGTTCATTAGAGAACACGATTGCAGATGGGAAGCTCCCAGAGTCGAGAAACTCTTATCATTCTGTTCATTATTTTTTTCCTATTTTTAGTGCCGACTTAGGTTTTTCTTGCATATATTGTACAAAAGAAGGGCTGGATGACAAGGGTTGAAAGAGGACGATTTTTAGGGGTGATGTGAGGCCAAAAAATTTGTGTGATGCGCTATTGGAGGGAGAATTACTCCATTCTTCTTAATAGAAGCAATTGTGCCCTCTCCTGTAAAATAGAGAGTTTGCCCCCGACAACCTCTATGCAGTTAATAGGGTGCAGGGAAAACTGAATGTTTCTGTCACTAAATTACCAGATGCTAAAGAATTTTTTAACCCCTAAGCCATGTTGCACCTGTTGCACCAGCTGCTAGGCTGGTTGCTATGCATGAGTAGTGGCACTGTATAGCACCCTCTGAATTGGAAATAATCTTGTCTCTAATGCAGCCTGGTTAGTATTGAATTAGTGTTTTAAGTCTAAGCAGGTTGAGTAGTTTATTTCCTAATCGGCTTGCATGCAAGTGGTGGTAGCTGAGCTTGGTATCTGCTTGCAATGTCTGAGTATATGTACATTTTCAATTGATGAATCATAGTTGTAGTTGAATTAGCTAGCTGCTAGTTGCCGTGTAGAGTCCGAGTGATGCTAGGATGTCAAGTCTGTTTAGGTTTAGGCTTAGGTCGTAGTGGGTCGTGGCTTCGTGTAGATATACACATGAGGCTGTAAAAAGAATGGCATGATACGGGCCCTTGGCCACAAGTTTTTCATGCCTGTGTGTTCATGATGCTTCATGTGATAAGTCCGTGGGTGAAATTAAACATCCTCTCCACATGTCATTTTTTCTTTTTACTTCCAACATAATCTCATCTTCCATATTAGCATTCTTATTTACGTTCTTCAAGGCATTTTTTTTTAGAGAAAACGCAAAGGACCTTTGCGCTTTTTTTCATTGAAAAGATAGGGTGCTGTTACAAAACCCCTAGGGGCCAATTACAAGTTCCTCTAATTGATCGGTCAGTGTACATCCCAGGTCTGCGGCAGTAGCACTCGTAGCCTGGCAGCCCCTGCTCGAACCCACAGCGCGGCCTCATCCTTTATCCTGGACATCACCAGTGCAGTAGAGGGCTGTGCGGCGTTGAACACGCATTCGTTGCACTGTTTCCACACCATCCAGGGGAGAAGCAGGGCGATGGAGGCTAAACCTTTCCTCTGTGGTTTGGGGATGCTTTGCTTGGCGTGGGAGGTCCAGGCTAGCAGCGAGTTCTTCAAGGCTTTTGCCATCATTTGAATATACTGCACTAGTTCTTCAAGACCTGGTTATGTAAAGAGTCCAAGGACCAACCACTTCCATGTTCTCGGCCACCAAAGCCTGGATTGGCTGAAGAAACGACTAGGGAACCTGCTTGACCAGAAGTACAAATTATGCACATCCTTAAATAGAGACTCGCCTACGAATCTTGGCCAACTAAAAATAATTATATCCCTGTGAGATCTCATCCCTAACAAAAGAATGTAACTGAAAAATCAGTGCAACATTATCTCAAATAATGAACCCAAAATGTGAAAGAGCAATCTTGAGATCTGACCCAATCTGTATAGTTGCTCAGGGCCTGAACAGTACCAGCCAGAATGTTATTTTAGGTTCTGCCAAAATAGAGCAATGATACAAGTAGATGATCTTTTTCTACGTGTTGAATTGTAAATCAAATGGTAGGATTAAGTGATGGGATATACCGGAGGGTCAAAATCACATTCCTTAATCTATTATATATTAGTTTGTATCACATTAGTCAATCTGCAGTGACACTGTATGTAGATTTCTTAAGGAGTACTGTATCTGATTATGTTTAGCCTAATTTTTCCTGCAGTGGTTATGTCTTCGCAGTTAGTGTTCATCGAGTTCAACTGCTTCTTCAAGTTCTTAATGTGAAGAGGTTTCACCACCAGCAGCAACAGCAACAGCAACAGCAACAGCAACAGCAAGCTCCTCAGAGTAGTACTCAGGAAGAGCTAACACCATCTGAGATACATGAGATATGTGATTACTTTAGCAGATGTGTTGCCTGTGAGCCTTATGATGTTTCTAGGATAGCTTCTTTTGTCATGTTGCTTACTCTGCCCATTCCAGTTATACAAGAATTTCTTAAACTAATTGCATGGAATAAAAGCTTCTCCCAGGCTCATGGGGAGATTGTTACTGTGCAGAGGGCACGTATTGAGCTTTGTTTGGAAAAGCACTCGACATCATTTTCAGACGATTATGCTGAAACTTCTTTATCCTCAAAGAGTAATATTCAGCATGACAGAGCTAACAATTCAGTAGCGTTTACCATAACTTTCATACTTGACCATAATCTAACACCACATATGACCACATCTGGTGGAGCCAGCTGGCTGCCGTATTGTGTTTCTCTGAGATTAAGGTACACCTTTGGGGACAATACTCATGTTTCATACCTTGCAATGGATGGAAGCCATGGTGGTAGGGCTTGCTGGTTGCAACACGAGGATTGGGAGAGGTGTAAGCAGAGTGTTGTTAAAGCAGTGAAGGCAGTGAATGGGTCTCCAGCAACTGGAGAGACAGGCCAAGGAAGGCTTCAAATGGTTGCCGAAATGGTCCAGAAGCAACTGCAACTGTGCCTACTGCATTTGAGAGATGGCTCACTTTCTGCTGGCTCGACTGGACCATGAAATGCATATTTTTTGGATGTTTGTGACTCAGAGTAAGGGCTTTTGTTTCTGGTAGTTGCTGACTTGCTGTTCACCACTGACGGGTCACAATGATTGATAATACGGTTGCTGGCTTGGTGGTCTTTGACTGTTTTCAGCTGAGGGCTCATGATGTTCCAACAATTGGTTACTGGTATGCTCTATAGTGCCTCGTGCAGTTTACCTTTGCAGCTAGTATGCCGCTGAATCTGATCACAGTGTAATGAGAAGCAAGGGGATCGATACGGACCTTACAACCCCAGGAAAGCATGTATGAGGAAGACATACATATCAGGGCCACAAGCAGCAGCATGGGTGTATTAGTTCGTAAGATGACCTCGGGCTCAGAGAACTTGCCTTGTTGCTTAGGCAGGAACTCAAGACAAGTTATCTCTGTGGTTTGGTTCCCATAAGGAAGGCACTGCGACAGAGTTTTCAGTTCCAAAAACAAGCTCTGCTTGGTTAGATAACTGGTAGGTTGCTTGGTTAGATCACTGATAGCTTGTTGCGCTCACTTGGACACCTTAATGCAATGTTGTATGCCAGCACGTGGTAGCTTGTTTTGAAGCTGCAACTTGTGTTGCATGTATTGCTAACAGTTGAAAAAGAGTGGAAATAAATTGCCATTTTGTGTCCTCCGATACATTTCCTAAGGTCAAGGTTATTCTGCAACTTGGTTTGTGATGCTAATATTTATCGTAGGACTGCTGTGTTTTATAGGATTAAATCAGCTACTGGACCGATGTTGATGTTAACCAACAATATAAGGCAACATGTTAAGTACATGGATGGAGCTGGTAAGTATCTCAAGCAAAATATTACATCTGGTTTGTTTACTCTTTTCTTTTGGATATGCATAACCTTTCAGTTATTTGCATGGCCCATGCAGTTGGTTTCTTCTGGAATTTACATCTTATTTTAGACAAGAAATGTATGGTCTCCTTAGTTAGGGCCTCTTTGGATTGAATTTTTTTTCCCTAAGGAATGCCTTTGATCATAGGATTGAACCCTCAATTCCATAGGAATCTCAACATGAGCTTAAACCTCATTTTACTTTTCCTTTACGAAGTACAATGCACTCACACTCTACCTCTCTACTTCCTCTCCTCATTCCTGTAAATTTCTTGTGTTCGTTTCCTGTGCACCATCCAACGACATCGTCTACAAAATTCCTGTGTTTTGGATTCTTGTAGGAATTGAAGTCTCAATCTTATATTTTTCCTATTCCTACGTTTTAAAAATCCTGTAATCCAAAGAGACCCTTAATCCAGGAAATGGCTGCCTCAATGCAGTAACCAAGCCATTCTTTTTAATACTTAACAAGTTCAGGTCATCCAATCAGTCCAAATAATCTATTCATTATGTCATGCTTCTGACATTTGCATGTTTTTTTCTATATATACTTAGCCATACAATATTACTGCAGAAAAAGTACCTCGTCAATGTGAGAATTTAAGGAACAATAGCTGCTGGGACGTGTGGATGTCTCTTAGTGTGAATCATGAAGTATTGTTTTTTTCGAGAAAACACAAAAAGATTTTGCGTTTCGTTTAAAGGAGGAGTTTTATAGACGTTTATGCCTCAAGAGAGGTGTACAGGGAAACAAATGAGAAGCATACATCAATGAACATCTCAGGTGGTGGGGATGATATCAGGCAGCCCTGCTGCTCCAGCTTTGGCCCAAAGTGCTGCTTCTTGATCTTGGTAACCAGGTCAGCGACCGATGGCCGTGCACCGTCAAAGACACAGCCATTGCGGTGTTTCCAGATTAGCTATAAGTCCCTTGTGCCTTGTTCGCTGGCTCCATTGGTGTAGGGAGACGGTGGCTGGCAGGAGATGCACAGCCACGACAGGGCATCGTGCCACACATGTCGTGAGAAGGGGCACATGGTGAAGAGGGCAATGGTTTCCTCCCCTTGATCACAGAGCGCATCACGGATGATGTTGCAGGCCGTGTCGCAGGACCCTTTCGGCAGTCCAGCGACGATCTTGCTCAGCCAGCCAATGGAAGAATTTAACCTTGACGGGCACCCAACACTTCCATATCATCTTCCATGTGTCGCTGCGGAGTGATCCTTGAAACGTGGCGGCGTAGCAGGAGCGGGAAGAATATTAGCCTAATGCTGTCCAGTTCCAGATCAGCTTGTCAGACACGCCAATTAGTATCGTGTGCTCGAGCGTGATCCAGAGCTGCAAGAACTGTCCAATTTCGTGCAGCCCATCGGCGACCGTCCTAGCCTTTCTGCAGCGCTACATCAGCTTGTCAGACATGTCTGTTAGTGTCGTGTGCTTGAGCGTGATCCAGAGATGTAGGAACTGTCCAATTTCGTGGACACCAATGGTGCCGGGACGTTGCACGCCCAGTTGTGCCCCTGCAGCCCATTGGCGATCGTCCTAGCCTTTCTGCGGCACTTGTGCAAGTAAGCGTATAGTCGTGATGTGATCTCGCGGATAGCTCTGTCTTGGATCCAGCGGTCCTCCCAGAATTTGGCGGATAGACCATCACCAAGGACGATGTGGGTGGACATGAAGAACAATGCGCATTCGTCCGCGGGAAACTGGAGTTCAAGACAGCTCCACGCGGCTGAGCCATTGCCACCGTAGTCGAAACGTCCAGCCCGCCAAGGGCGATCGACCTTGCCAGTTCACATGGCAGTTGCCACCGTTGGTGCTGGTGAAAGTGCATGTGCCCTCATGTTTAGTTTTGGTAATTAATGACAATCCCTTATGGACTAATGGTGTGCTACATGCTTCTCAGGTTTTATCAAGTGTCTTGCACAGGTGTGCCGGTAGTACCGGGTTAGCCGCGGTAGTACTCTCTCAGCCACTCATTGGCTCAGCGCAGGACTCCGTGGGCACTGGAACATGGGGTAGTTCCGGACTTTATCCCGATAGTACCGGGCAGTCGGTACTTCCGGGATAGGCACGGTAGTACTCTCTGAGCCACTTGTTGGCTATGAGAAGGACTCCGTGGGCTCTAGAACCTATGGTAGTACCGACTTCCGGTAGTACCGGGGTTTGTTCCACGGTAGTACCGACTCAGCGGGTTGACTGGCCGTTTGAAAGTGAAGCTTTGTTTCTGACCGGTAGTTCTGGGCTCTATCCCGGTACTACCGCATGTACTAATGTTTGCTTGAGATATCATATGTTTGTAGCGTGCAATGGATACATGAAGACGGAGCTAAGCAAGGCTCTCGCATAATGGGGTATGGGGGAGTAGTCGGAGAAGTCGTCATCAAGCATGTGCTAGCAAGGAAGAACAAGAAAGGTGTTCCAACTTGAGGGAGTTAAGATCGTCATCAAGCATGTGCTAGCAAGGAAGAACAAGAAAGGTGGTCCAACTTGAGGCAGTCAAGATCGTCATCAAGCATGTGCTAGCAAGGAAGAACAAGAAAGGTGTTCCAACTTGAGGGAGTCAAGATCTTCATCATTTAGCTCAAGTGGAATTCTCAAGGCAAAGGTTTGATCTTGATAGGTTTCTCTTCTACCGGTCTCTTGCTTTTAGGAGACCGGGTTATAGGATAGATAGGCGTACTATCAAGAGGGGCTCTCGAGTGAGTAACTTGATCACATCTTTGTGGAGACCTCAAACCTTTGCATACTTGACATATCATCTTTCTTGGTTCTTATTTGGCTTTTATCCATGTGAGGATTTAGAGGTTGGTTCATCTCCATGTTAAGCTCTAGTTCATCAAAAAAGGATTTCGTATGAAAAACTTACTGCGTTTTTGTTGTCGGAGGTTTCACCGGTTGTTCTCTTATCGAGAGGTCTTACCTTTTCCCATTTGGTTTTAACCTCCCTTGTTGGACTATGATGTTTCTCTGCATGATCTTATAGAGCTCCTTGTTGTGATTCCAACGAGTCAAGAATCATCGAAAACGGAGTTCGGATGGTCAAGATATTGACGTTTTCGTATTTGATGTTTCTGCAGTTTTTGGATTCTGCGGTAGTACCGCGATTTCAGTCAGTACTACCACCCGATACAGTACCACCCGATACAGAAGGTTTCGTGTTTTCTGGGTGCACAAAATCCCCGGGACGGTAGTACCGGGTCCCGGGGGCGGTAGTACCGACCCTGCGCGGAAAAACTGCAGAACAGTTGGATTTTGGAGGCCCTATTTAAGGGGGTCTTCTTCCCCATTGAATCTAATCTCTTGAGCACGAAATTCCCCACCATTGTTGACCTTCTTGAGCTTGCCTTTCTCTCAATCCCTCCAATGATTCTTACATATTCTTGAGGGAAAAGTGAGAGGAGATCTAGATCCACCTTTCCACCAATCAATCTCTCCTCTAAGTGAGGGGAACCTAGTGGATCTAGATCTTGAAGTTCCTTTGTGGTTTTTCTCCTTTGTTCTTCCTCTCTTCTCCCCGCACAAGCATTAGTTGCTTTTGGTGGGATTTGGGAGTGAGGATTTGACTCCTTTGTGGTTTTCTTTGTTCTTCCTCTCTTATTCCACCATAAGCATTTGTTGCTTTGTTGGAATTTGAGAGTGAATGACTTGAGCACTTTGTGTGCTCTTACCATTGCATCTTGCATCGGTTTGTGCTCTCCACGAGTTTCGTGGAAGTGAAAGTTCGTGAGCTTGTTACTCTTGGGTCATTGGACCCTAGACGCCTTTGTGGCCGGCCTTTTGTGGCGAGGACCTTTTGGGACCTTTTGTGGTTCGGTTGTGGGTGTGTGCCCCAAGGTTGCTGTACGGGATTCGATCTCTGCCCTAAAGGAGTTCAATAGTGGAAGGTGAGCTCGAACCTTTTATGGTTGAGCTCACAAGGAGAAGAAGGTGAGGCCTTTGTGGCGTTGAGTGGACCTGTGGTGGTCGCTCACACCTCTCCAACGAGACGTACTCCCCTAACAAGGAGGAACTCGGGACTACCTCCTCGTTTCCGCGTGCCTCGGTTATTTCTATACCCGAGCTCTTACTTATGCACTTTACATTGTGATAGCCTTCGTGCTTGAAGTCATTTGCCCTGCTATCACTTTGTTACTTGTCTTGCTTAGCATAAGTTGTTGGTGCCACAGGTGAACCTAGTATATTTAGGTTGTGTTCTTGATAAGTTAAACACTAAGTTTTATTCCGCATTTGTCAAGCCTAAATTGTAAAAGTTGTACTCACCTATTCACCCCCCCCCCCCCCCTCTAGGCGATGTCTCTCCTTTCAATTGGTATCAGAGCCAGGTTCTCTCATTATTAGGCTTTACCGTCTAGAGAGTAAAGATTTCCTTTAGAGAATTAGTGCACAATCCCACTTATATATTCGATGGCACAAATTATGATGTTTGGAAAATTAGCATGCTTAATCTCTTTAAGGACATGGATCCAAATTTAGAGAGAATTGTAGATATGGGTTTTTCTCCTCCAAAGGATTCCCAAGAATTATCTTTAGAGGATGAGAAAAACTCTTATCTCGATACTCTAGCATCTAATGGTCTTACCTATGTTTTGAGCGATGTAGTTATTGCGTCAATCATGCCTTTTCGGAGTGCTCATGACTTATGGACACAAATTCAAGATATATATGAGGTATCCAACATTACCAAGGATGATTGTCTTTCTTCTACCTCCGGCCATGATGAGCTCACGTCTTCTTCTACTTCACCGACATGTGGTTTGCCACAAGGTAATGATATGGTGAGTGGTGATAGAAATTGCATTCTTGATGGTGAATCCACTATCGATCATATTTCTTCCCATCTTATTGCTATGCTCTATCTTTGGACTTAATCTCCTCTAGCACTATAAATGCCTTACATGCTAGTGTTTATAGTCCTTGCATATCATGTAGTAGTTGCTTAACTAAATCTCAAAATGATATGCTTTCCTTGTCTTGTTGCCATGATAAAAATGCTTCTATTTCCTTTAGCACTTGTTTGGCTAACATTGTAGAGGAATCCCAACAAGTGTTGGAACAAGATATGGACCTCAATAGCACTTCAAGTAATTCTTCATCATTTTCGTCCATTACTACCTTTTGCCTTATGGCTAAGGAGTCTAAGGTATCTCCTACCTTGAATTCCAATATTCCTCATGATGATGATATTGATGTTGAAAATGATAATGATGCCTCCATTGATAAGAACTTTGATATTGTCTGTCATGCTCTTTTAAAGAACAAACATGCCCATGATAACTTCTTAGAAATCATGTCTATCTCTTATTGAGCGCAACAAGACAATTGAGGCCTTGGAGTCTCGTTGTGATGAAGGGTGGGGTCTTGCTCGTGATTCTTCGGGTGAGATCCACAATCTCGAGAATGCTCTTGAGGAAGAGCAAGAAACTCGGGCTTCTCTTGAGGAGAAACTCGAAACTAGTGAGGAGTTAAATAGTGTAATAATTGCTAAACTCACTAAAAAATGTGACCATGCTCTTGCAAGATTAAAAATGGTTGAATCAAAATCTTTTGAGGAAACCCTTACTTCGGAGTTATCTAAAGTAAGGGAAACCCATGATAGAGCTCTTGAGGAGGCAATTTAGTTCAAAAGGAAATATAATGAGCTTGTCAAGTTGTCTTCTTCCATTACTAATGTTAATGATGCTTGTGCTACTAACTCCATTTCTTGTGAAGCATCTATTTTGAAGGAGAATCTTGGGCAAAGGGCTCAACTTGAGTTCCTAACTAGCAAGTATGGGAAATTGGAACAAAATCATGAAAAGCTCTCTAGCTCTAATAAGGATCTTATAGCATCCCATGCTAGGCTAGAATTAGCTCTTGAGGCAATCACTACGAAGGTAACATCTTGTGAGCCTCTTATAATCACTAGCATAACCTCCACTAAAAATGATTTATTGCCATGTGCTAGTTCTAGTAATTATTCACTCATAACATTGCTACATCTTGTGATGCATTACTTTCCATGCCTTGTTGCTCTAACCATGAAGCATCCACTTACTCTAGTATTTGTGTTAAAACTAACCATGTAGAGGAAATCAAATAGCTCAAGCCACAAGTCACTTCTTTGAAGAAAGACTTGAACAAGTATCATGAAGGAAAGTCCACCCTCGACAACATGTTTAGAGTGCAACAACTTCCTCATGACAAGAGTGGACTTGGATTCAACTCCAATAACAAGAATAGTCCAATATCAAGAAGAAGCACAAGTTCGTGAAGAAGAAGGGCCAAGAACAAGTATATGATTCGGCCAAGATTGTGTGCTTCAAGTACAAGCTAGGTTGAAGGGCACCATGTTAGATCTTGCCCTTTGAAGAAAAAGCCTCTTAGTGAGAAGCAACAAGGGAAGCTACCTCAAATTCAAACTCAAGCTTACCAAGTTGAATAACCTTCCCTTCCCAAGAAGAAAAGAAAAAGGCGACATTGCTATATATCTCGTGGGAAGGATCGCCTTGTTTCTTCATGCTCTAAGGGTAACTCATCCAACCCCACTCTTGTTGATAATGTCTATTCTATTCGAAAGGCTAAGTGTCGTGTCTCGAAGGACGGACACCGGGGATGCGAGACACCCCATTTGTAGATTCGGTAGGGGCATGAAGGAGGCTGGAAACGTCTCCGGGGGACGATCGCCGGCAAGCTCTAACTCACTCTCTCCGATCTCGACGTGGTGGGTAAGCAAGGAAAGCACACAACGATCTACCTAGGTTCAGGCCGCCCGATGGCTAACAACCCTACTCCTGCATGTCTGGATAGGTGATAAGATCATGGTGTGGCTACAATGGTGTTCTCCGGCGAGGGTACCCGGCAGGGTACTTGGCTAGATGAAGAGGAAGGACAGATACTTGCCCGGAGGAGATCACCTTCCCTCTCTTCCCTGCCTTAGCCTAGCTTGGTGGTCGTCTTGTACCTTGGGCCGCCGGAGCCTTGTGTTCTCCGTCGTGGTTCCGGTCCTTTGATGTCTACGCACGCTTCCATTCTCGTAGACAGTGTTGGGCCTCCAAGAGCAGAGGTTTGTAGAACAGCAGCAGGTTTCCCTTAAGTGAATCACCCAAGGTTTATCGAACTTAGGGAGGTAGAGGTCAAAGATATCCCTCTCAAGCAACCCTGCAATTAAGATACAAGAAGTCTCTTGTGTCCCCAACACACCCAATACACTTGTCAGATGTATAGGCGCACTAGTTCGGCGAAGAGATAGTGAAATATAAGTAATATGGATGATTATAAGTAGTAATTGCAATCTGAAATAAAAATGGCAGCAAGCAAACATGTAGCAGAACAGGTTGTAAACGGTGTTTCAATGCTTAGAAACAAGGCCTAGGGATGATACTTTCACTAGTGGACACTCTCAACAATGACATCAAAGCTGAATAATAAATACTACTCTCAAACACTCTCTTGTTGGATGATAAACACCATTCACTGTGTAGGGCTACAAAAGCACCCTCAAAGTCAGAGTAAACTAACACCACATCGTCATAAAGGAATCACACACGGTGCGCACACTGTCACCTTCACAACCGTGAATAACCCCGGAGTTCATATTAAAGTAACCTCTAGAGTGCATAATAGATAAAGAGTAACATCACATATTCAACTAGATTACAAAGCTCATGATCACATAAAGATCACACCATGGGAGAGAGAGATAAACCACATAGCTACCGGTAGAGCCCGCAGCCCCGGGGGAGAACTACTCACTCCTCATCGTAGGAGTCAGCAACGGCGATGGAGATGGCGGTGGAGTTGATGGAGATGGCTCCGGGGGCAATTCCCCGTCCCGGCAGGGTGCCAGAACAGAGACTTCTGTCCCCCGAAACTTGTCTTCGATGGCGGCGGCGCTATGGACCTTTTTCGTGGAAAATTGCTCGGGGAATAGGGTTATTTTGTCGGGGGGTATATGTAGGCGAAAGGGCGAAGGCGGTGGAGCCCCAAGGGGCCCACACCATGTGCTGGCGCGGCAGAGGGGGGAGCCGCGCCGCCATGTGGTGTGGCTGCCTCGTGGGCCCCCTCCGTCTCCTTTTCGGTGTTCTGGATGCTTCCGGGGAAAATAGGGACTTCGGCTTTTGTTTCGTCCAATTCCGAGAATATTTTCTTAACAGCTTTTCTGAAACCAAAAACACCAGAAAACAGGGGACTGGCACTGTGGCATCTTGTTAATAGGTTAGTCCCAGAAAATGCATAAAAACCATATAAAGTGTATATAAAACATGTAGCAATTGCTATAATATAAGCTTGGAACATAAGAAATTATAGATACGTTGGAGACGTATCAAGCATCCCCAAGCTTAGTTCTACTCGTCCCGAGTTGGTAAAACGATAACAAGAATAATTTCTGAAGTGACATGCTTTCACACAATCTTGATCATATAATAATGTAACGCATGTAAATTGAGATCAAATTAATAAAACCTGTAGTTTATATTGATATCAAATGAGTAATGAGTAAACAAGTAGGAAGAACAAAGTAAAACTTTCAATGAATCAATACTAGAGAACAATCAACCGTGCTAAGTAGATATTAAAGATGATTTAAGCTTCAATAACAACAATATAATCATCTAATGCATCCAACACTCATGACAACTTTGTGAAAGGATCAAGTCAAACAATAACAATATGCACGTAGAAAATCATCTCTCTATTTGTTCACTTAAAAACAAGCAAGCGTTCAACGTTGGTTCCTGGCACCAGGATGTTGTGGCTAAAAGAATGTTAAGTGGGGTTTGGAAGGCCAACGGAAGAAAGTCTCACAAAGCTGAAAGTGATCATTAGACAAGAGGAAGTCTTATAATCGAAGCTATGCAAGGAGTAGTGATTGCCACACAACGGATGCACATAGAGCTATAAGTGTATGAAAGCTCTCCAATGGAACTAGTGGGGGTGCATCCAACTTGCTTGCTCATGAAGACCTAGAGCAGTTTTGAGGAGGCTCATCATTGGAATATACAAGCCAAGTTCTATAATGTAAAGTTTCCCACATAGTTATGCAAGTAAAACATGAAAACTCTCTCATATGGAGTAAAGGTGTTAAACATGAGCACAAATGATGACTATGAATACTACAGGTGCTATAACATGAGCACAAGTGTGGATAAAGAGTAGTAATGTTGCCCCTTTTTTTATTTTTTTTTCTCTTTTCTCCTTTTCTATTTTTTTTTTACTTTTTCTGTTTCTCTTTTCGATGGCCTCCATGGCTCTTTTCACTTTTAGGGGCAAACATTCTAATATGACAACACACTTTTGGTACAATTAACTCATAAGGAATAAAACATAGTGTATGAAACAGTGCCTCTGCCAGTGTAGCAGGATATGCAATGATCTAGCGTAACATGGGTAAAACCACACATCAGCTGTAAATAATCATGCAAGGCAATATATAAATGATAAATGACAACAAGTCATGTAATGTAAGATGGAAGTTGCATGGCAATATATCTCGGAACAGCTATGGAAATGCTGTAGTAGGTAGGTATGCTGGGTGTTTTGAGGAAGATATTTGGCTTATGTGTAGGAGAACATGATGAAGATCTCACACGAGTTTTGGATGTACCCGCGAAGTATGCACCAACTCTCAATGTGAGAAAGGGCAATGCAAAGTACCGAAGAGGCTAGCAAATATGGTGGTGGAAGTGCCATGAAAACCGCAGCTTAGAACTCACAAGCAAAAAGGTTCCAACTAGAAATATGATCTTACAAGGCATAATGAAAATCACTCCATGAGGGACTGTGGCAAATGAACAAGTCACTGTTGGGACCCCGACCGTAGCGCATAACACAAAGTAATTACGTTTGCTTTTAACATTAGAAGTCATATATCATTATGCTATCAACTGGATATTTAAGTGTGGCACAGCTTCAAGTTTTCTAGACCAACCATTAATCATTCCACTTTACTAAACCATCATGTTTTACCATTAAGCATATTAATATCTCAAAACAACATTAATGATTCAAGTGACACAATTTAATGATATACAAGATTATGTATCATTTCATCATACCATCTACCACATCAAACATTTTTTGTTCTTAACCAAACACCAATCAACTTATCTAAAAATAAACTCTTCAAGTATTTAACAATAAGATATGAGAGTATAACATAAGAAAACTAACAACTCTAACAAGAGATGCATGAAAAACAAGAGCTAATAGTATTGAGGTAACATAAAAGAATACTCAACAAATATAAGTGAAGAATACGAGTATTCTTAAGAAAAAGCGGAGCGTGTCTCTCTCCCACAAAGGAATACTAGGATCCATTTTATTCAGAGAATGAAAAAAACAAAAAAAAACAAACATACGCTTCAAGTAAAGCACATAAGATGTGTCGGAATTAAAATATAGTTTCACTAGAGAGGATCTGATAGTTTGTTGATGAAGAAGGGGATGCCTTGGGCATCCCCAAGCTTAGACGCTTGAGTCTTCTTGAAATATGCTTGGGTGACCCACGGGGGCATCCCCAAGCTTAGGCTCTTTCATCTTCTTGATCACATCACATCATCCTTCTCTCTTGATTCTTGAAAACTTTCTCCACACCAAACTCAAATTAGATTTCATTAGAGGGTTAGTGCATAATAAAAAAATCTTATATTCTGCATGGACACAATTGCTACCAATGCTACTGGATATTAGCTACAACGACTGATACTTTATGGAACAAAAAATCCATTCAAAAACAGCAAAACAGGCATTGCAAAATAAATGGCAGAATCTGTCAAAAACAGAACAGTCCGTAAAGACGAATTTTTTCGAGGCACTTAACTTGCTCAAATCAGAAAACTCAAAACTAATGAAAGTTGAGTACATATCTGAGGATCACTCACAGAAAATATCAGGTCATTTCAATTTTTCTGTAGGGAGTTATGAATTAAACGGTGCACAGCAGAAAACTGTTCCTGCGCAGAAATCCAAATCTAGTATCAACTTTCTACTAGAGGCTTAACTTGACACAACAATGCGATAAAATAAAGATACAAAGGAATTTCTATAGAGGTAGACATGTTCCTTGACTCAAATAAAAGAAAAATAACAGTAATAAAACATGGGTTGTCACCCATAAGCGTTTTTCTTTAAAGCCTTTTAGCTAGGCATAGTGATATTTATGATGCTTGCATAAAGATGAGAGTTGAAACATAAAAGAGAGCATAAAGAAGCATATATAAAACATATTTAAATCTAACGCACTTCCTATGCAAAGGAATCTTATAAGAAAATAAATTAATAAAGCACAAACTGACTAGCATAGGAAAGCAAAACAAGTGCAACTTCAAAAATTTCAACATAAAGAGAGGAGACTTAATATTATTGTGATATATGAAGTCATGTCTCCTTCTCTCATAAGGACCAGTAGGTCTTAAAGTACCCAGCAAATAAAAGAAAATCAATAGAAAACTCAAAACATTCATCATAAAGAGAAGAAATTTAGTAACACGAAGATCTCTATAACCATACTTTCCTCTCTCAAAATAATTTTCAGCGGCCTTATGAATAGATTAAACAATATAGCTATCACCTAAAGCATTCTTATCATGATCCATAAGCATAATCAATTTTATTAATAACGGAGGGAGTAAAACTATCGCATCCATCATTGTAATCATCACAAATTGGAGGCATAGAATAATCATAATTAGTTTTATCCTCAATAGTCGATGGACTGAAAATATCATATTCATCATTGTAAACATCATTTATAGGAGGCATATCATAATCAACATAAACCATATCCTCAATAGTAGGTGGGCTGAAAATATCACAATAATTATAATTATCATATATTGGAGGCAAAGTATCATCAAAGAAAACTTTCTCCTCAAAGCTTGGGGGACTAAAAATAACACATTCATCAACAATGGCTTCCCCAAGCTTAGACTTTTCCACAGCATTAGCAATAATGGTGTTCAAAGAATTCATACTAATAACATTGCTACCATCACGCAAATAATTTTCCATAGGTTTTTTAATTTCCTGTTCAAACACATCATGTCCTAACTCAAGATAAATTTCATAGAGCTCTCTAATTTTGTTGTTGTTTTCCATTAAGCCTAACTAGTGAAAATAAAAACAAGAAACAAAAAGATTTAACTGCAGGATCTAAAGGAGATACCATCCAACTCTTACCACCCCGGCAACGGCGCCTGAAAATAGCTTGATGTCTACGCACGCTTCTATTCTCGTAGACAGTGTTGGGCCTCCAAGAGCAGAGGTTTGTAGAACAGCAGCAAGTTTCCCTTAAGTGAATCACCCAAGGTTTATCGAACTCAGAAAGGTAGAGGTCAAAGATATCCCTCTCAAGCAACCCTGCAATTAAGATACAAGAAGTCTCTTGTGTTTCCAACACACCCAATACACTTGTCAGATGTATAGGTGCACTAGTTCGGCGAAGAGATAGTGAAATACAAGTAATATGGATGATTATAAGTCTCTCAAGCAACCCTGCAATTAAGATACAAGAAGTCTCTTGTGTCCCCAACACACCCAATACACTTCTCAGATGTATAGGTGCACTAGTTCGGCGAAGAGATAGTGAAATACAAGTAATATGGATGATTATAAGTAGTAATTGCAATCTGAAATAAAAATGGCAGCAAGCAAACATGTAGCAGAACAGGTTGTAAACGGTGTTTCAATGCTTAGAAACAAGGCCTAGGGATGATACTTTCACTAGTGGACACTCTCAACAATGACATCAAAGCTGAATAATAAATACTACTCTCAAACACTCTCTTGTTGGATGATAAACACCATTCACTGTGTAGGGCTACAAGAGCACCCTCAAAGTCAGAGTAAACTAACACCACAGCGTCATAAATGAATCACACACGGTGCGCACACTGTTACCTTCACAACCGTGAATAACCCCGGAGTTCATATTAAAGTAACCTCTAGAGTGCATAATAGATAAAGAGTAACATCACATATTCAACTAGATTACAAAGCTCATGATCACATAAAGATCACACCATGGGAGAGAGAGAGATAAACCACATAGCTACTGGTAGAGCCCGCAGCCCCGGGGGAGAACTACTCACTCCTCATCGTAGGAGTCAGCAACGGCGATGGAGATGGCGGTAGAGTTGATAGAGATGGCTCCGGGGGCAATTCCCCGTCCCGGCAGGGTGCCGGAACATAGACTTCTGTCCCCCAAAACTTGTCTTCGATGGCGGCGACGCTACGGACCTTTTTCGTGGAAAATTGCTCGGGGCCTAGGGTTATTTTGTCGGGGGGTATATGTAGGCGAAAGGGCGAAGGCGGTGGAGCCCCGAGGGGCCCACAGCATGTGCTGGCGCGGCAGAGGGGGGAGCCGCGCCGCCATGTGGTGTGGCTGCCTCGTGGGCCCCCTCCGTCTCCTCTTCGGTGTTCTGGATGCTTCCGGGGAAAATAGGGACTTCGGCTTTTGTTTCGTCCAATTCCGAGAATATTTCCTTAACAGCTTTTCTGAAACCAAAAACAGCAGAAAACAGGGGACTGGCACTGTGGCATCTTGTTAATAGGTTAGTCCCGGAAAATGCATAAAAACCATATAAAGTGTATATAAAACATGTAGCAATTGGTATAATATAAGCATGGAACATAAGAAATTATAGATACGTTGGAGACATATCATCCTTCTCCTCGCCATGCCTTGGTCCTCCTTTTATAGGTAAAGGGGTTGCCACAGAGTTCATGCGAGGAGCGTGAGGGGGGTCTTGGCGGGAAGCAACACCTCTCCATGGTGGAGGTGGCGACGTGGCCTCTTCTCCTCCATGTATCGTTCGCCCGGGTTGGTGAGATCTCCATCTCCTTTGGGGAAAGTGGCGGACAGGGGCTGACACAATGCAGGCGATGTCCCCTGCCCGCGCCTTGCTTCCCAAGTCTTCTAGGGGCTTCTACCATCCTCTAGAAGATGGTAGAAGCCTTATCTTCAACTCGTATGGAGTGGTACCCGGGAGGGAGCCCGGCCCCGCCGGGGACACGCGCTCTCGGGGTCTTCTGGTCCATCCGGGGTGTGAGGGACCCGGGGGTCCTTTGCACCCGGAGGTCTTGGCTGGCGCGGTATGCCCGCCAGGTCTTGCGTCGAGTCTTGGCCTTGTCCATCTTCGCGTGCGGCCCACAGGCGGTGGACCCACTTTGGAAGCACTAGGGGAACTCCATGTTCCACTTCTGCGACAATATGGTTTGGCAATGTGTTTGCCAAATATGTTGGTACTCAAAGTGGTGTCAAGAAAAGAACCATTTGGGTTGCCAAACCTAATGTGTCTAACCTCTTAGGACCCAACTTTGTTGGGGACCAACAAGCAAAAACTTGATCAATAGGTGTTGACGGAGGGCATTGGAGACTTGGCTACATCATGAAGAGTTAAGGGATCTTCATCAACCATATTCTCTCAAGCCAAGTCAGTTGGATTGTATTGTCTTATCTTATATCCAATGTTCCTCCTTGCGCTAACTTGTATTGTGCCCCAAAGTCGTTAGTTGTGCTCACTTTTCCCCACGCTCCAAACTTTTGCTCACTTTTCCCCACTTCCTTAGCCGAAACTCTCACAATGCTCATAGCAGACGTTTGCCGTCTTGACCGTCAAGTCTGACGAGTGGGGCCGCGTTGGACTGTGTTGACTCGCTCGGTGGACCTGACGAGTGGGTCCGCGTTCGACTCTGTTGACTGTCGCTCGTTGGACCTGACGAGTGGCTTTGCTGGTTGGGCCGTGTTTGTGTTCGTAGGACGGGCCGTTTAATTTGTTGGTGATAAAATAAGTAAGGGAAGCCTTTTATGCATGGGAGCCTGCTATGCATGCGTTGACCTGCTACCACATGCATGCGCGCCGGCACACACGTTTTTCGTAGGAATGGTGAGAAATGCGATGTCTTTCGATTGAATAGCTCCTGTGCGACGTTTCCGTCCGAATAACTTAGGGGTTAGTCAGTTATTCCGACTGGTGGGTCCGAATAACTTTAGATTTATTTTCACGAATGGATAGTCAGTTATTTCGATTCACATAAACACGATTAGAACACGATTCACATAAACATGATTCGCATGATTCGCAGATCAGATTCAAATTACAAAACATAACTAGAACAAAAAGCATAACACTAATAGGGTTGCTCGCCGGAGCTGTCGCCGGAGCCGTCGTCGGAGCAGTCGCACCGATATGTACGCCGGCACTGGGTGCCGTCGTACATCTTCACAACGAGTTCGTCCTCGCCGTCGAACTCGAACGCGAGGAAGAAGCCGATGTCGACGCCCTACCGATCCACGAAGGTCATCCACCCGTGGCCCAGGCAGAGGTGGCCTTCCTCGTGCACTAGATCGGCGAAGTAACGGCCGCCGGCACGGCTAGCCTCGACGAGGGCCAGTCCGTTGGGCGCGTCCCCCCCCCTCCCCCCAACGCATCGGAGAACTTCTGCGGCAGGCGCAACCTCGTTGTCGGCGGTTGGAACACCGGCACGAGAAACTCGAAACCGTTGAGGTGGAAGAGGGGCCCGAAGGTGATGGCGACCGCGAGGAGGACGCCGCCGGCAAAGATCTCTGCTGTCCGCGGCCACCTCGCCCTCGTCCATGAACTCGGCCACGTGGTCGGCCGCGAGGTGCCATGTGCGCCGCCGCCGCGATCTAGGGATTAGCCGGAGGGGGTGGGGATGGGGAATCGGGAGATTGGGAATGAAAACTTACATGTACGGTGGTACCCACAACTAAACTGAACGTATGCAGACGTGCGTGCATGCAGACGTGCAAAGGCGTAGGCCCAAACGGTTTTGGAGTGAGTAAGATGGCTCTAGGCTTTGTAAATTCAAATGACCATAACAAATTCAAACAATCAGAAAAATGAAAATTCACTAGTTACCGTTACACACCTACTAACTTCATTAATTTCACTCTTCAAACACACATACTAACTTCATTAATTTCACTCTTCAAACACACATACTAACTTTATTAATTTCACTACATTACTCGACACACATACTCCGTGAGACCACTTTTCAAACACACATACTAACTTCATTAATTTCACTACATTACTGGACAATATCATCGCCGTTTTCATTGACGAACCGCGGAAAGACGTAGGGGAGGGAGTGCATGGCGTTGGCTCTGGGGAAGGTGTTCAGGAAGTTGGTGAAGATGTTGAACGTTGTGAACGCGATGAACTCGTTTCCACACCAGAAGACCCTGCCGAAGTTGGTGAAGTTGATGATGAGGCCGGTGACCTGTTTGGGGATGAAACGCCGTACTAAGTCTCAACTCCGCACCCAAGGCACTCTGCAAGGTCTGCTAGAACTTTGATACAAACTTAGCATCCCTATCAGAAGTAATGGTTTTAGGAACCCCATGCAACCTTACTATCTCACACACATATATTGGTACCAGGTCGCTTGCAGAGTCGGTAGTGCGGATGGGAATAAAATGAGCAACTTTGTTAAGCCGATCCACGACCACCCAAACTAAATCCTTCCCTCTCCGTGTACGAGGTAGGCCAACGACAAAATCCATGGCAATATCATCCCATGGCCATTCTGGACCCTCCAAGGATTGCAACAATCCGGCTGGCCTCTTACGTTTAGCTTTTACTCGTTGACAAACCCCACAAATGGACACATACTTAGCCACATCAACTTTCATTCTTTTCCACCAATAAGTCTTTTTCAGGTCTCGATACATCTTCGTCTCTCCAGGATGAACAGTGTAGGGAGTACGATGTGCCTCCCTCAAAATGTCCTCCTTCACTTGAGACTTTTGTGGCACGCAAAGACGGCCATGAAACCGAACAGCTTCGGTTCCATCAATAGTGAATTCTCCAGTTCTGCCCTCTAGGACGCGCTCTCGCACTTGCTGTAACAGTCGATTACTTTGTTGTGCCTCTCTCACTCTATCCGGAATTGCTGACTGAAGGATGAACTGCGTCTCCTCTTGTGCTACACCATCAAAACAATATGAAATGCCCATCCGTTCAAAATCAGCAACAAGACAATCAACAGTGGGAGGTACAGACTTGCGGCTAAGAGCATCCGCAACAACATTCGCCCTGCCTGGGTTATACTGGATGGTAAGGTCATAGTCCTTTGTCAATTCCAGCCACTGTCTCTGCCTCAAATTTAACTCCTTCTGCGTGAAGAGGTATTTCAGACTCTTATGGTCAGTGAAAATATCACAAGATTCACCATACAGATAATGTCTCCAAAGCTTGAGTGCAAATACCACAGCCGCAAGCTCGTGCTTTTTTAATTGCCTAGAAGCATAGGCAATCACCTTCCCATCTTGCATGAGAACACAACCGAGTCCAACTAGGTAGGCATCAGAGTAGACTGTGAAGCGCTTCCCTGGCTCAGGGAGAGTGAGAACAGGGGCTGTCACCAAACTATTCTTGAGAATAGAGAAGCTATGCTCACATTCATCATTCCATTGAAATTTCACATCTTTTTGGGTTAGTTTAGTCATTGGCTTGGCTATAATAGAAAAGTCCTTCACAAACCTCCTATAGTAACCCGCCAAGCCCAAGAAACTTCTCACCTCCTTGACATTGGATGGTCTTGGCCAATCTATGATGGTAGAAACCTTACTAGGATCAACCAAGATGCCATGCTGATTGATGACATGACTTAGAAAGTGATGACCCACAAGTATAGGGGGTGTATCGTAGTACTTTCGATAAATAAGAGTGTCGAACCCAACGAGGAGCAGAAGGTGCCGACAAGCGGTTTTGATGAGGATTTCACTGTAAACACTAGCAGACAAGTTTTTAGGAGTTTTTGATAATACAGATAAATAAAGTGCGATTAAATAAAGTGCAAAAATTATAATTGCAGCGAGTGGCCCAATCCTTTCTAGAGCAAAGGACAGGCCGGTTTGTTTACTTATGATGACCAAACGTTCCTGAGGACACACGGGATTTCTGTCTAGTGCTTTCGTTTCATATAGATGATTAATCTTTAGTGTTTTGATAAGTGTTTGTCGGCCCAGTGGGATCTAGGGTGTGCAGAGCCCACTCTCCACAGCCCTCACACGCGACTGAGTCGTTGAAACGGCTAAGGACCGAGCAAAACGCTTGGAGAGACCCTCGAGAGGGAAAACCCTCGAGAGGGCTGAAGAGGGCAGTGAAGGCCTGACGAGGCCCCTCCCGAGGCTGCTCCTCTACAGGGCCCTCTCCCCTGGAGAGGGGTCAACACAATCCCTCCACAGAGCCGCCCCAGCCCTGTGGAGATACTTCACTCCGAAGCAACCACTGCAGGGTGCACATGGCCTCTGCCGCGCCGCAGAGTGACGCGCGCGTCTGCGCGCGATGACGACGGCGCCGCAGTTGCCGTTTTGGTGATTAAAGGAGTCAACAAAGCTGTGTCCCCTGCGCCGGCTTACGAGGGTTTCCTCTTTGGTGATAAAGCAGCTGGCCGGCGCTACGCTCCAAGGACGACGTCACCGTGGGCACCCCCACCATCTCTGCAGCACCGGTTGGCCGTCCTGCGTGGACGGTGACTTTCTGGCGTCACGAGCAGGCTTTACGACCATGGACCAAGACCATGGACAACCCAGCTGCGGTGCACCCCGCTCCACCGTTTCGTCGCCATGTGGGAACCCTTCCACTGCGGGGCACGCAGGGATGAGGCTCGGGGCGCCTATATAAGGAGGGAGAACACCTCCGTAGCAAAGGATCGATCGATCGATCAATCAACCTTGAGCACCCTACCATAGCTTAGCCGAGCCTAGCGAACTCGACGAGGAAGAAGATCTTAGCCTTTCCCTCTCCGAGCTCCGCACTGCTCTCGGCAAGCTCATTGTACTGTACCCCCTACAGAGCAATACAGACAAGCAGGAGTAGCGGTTTTACCTCCCCCGGAAGGCCGTGAACCTGGGTACGGGCCTGAGTCCATCACTGTCGTGCTGTCCCTCTACAGGCACGACGAGCACCGTCGCCGTGCCGGTTGTGGGTTGTTGACCAACGTGTTCAGTCCCCCTCACGAACTCCTCTCTCGAGAGTGGTTATCCCTGTTCCGTGGGAATCACACATCGACATTTGGCGCGCCAGGTAGGGGGCTAAGGCGCGTCTTCAACCTCCAGCCGGCCTATGCGCCATGACGGACACCCGCGCGACACGCGCCAACAGGCGCGTAGCTGACAGGGCTCACACCGAGCCCGGCACCGCCGCCACCCGCGGCCGCCGCGGCCGTCCTCGCACGACGGAGCGCGCCAACACCGGCCCGCACGTGGAGGAACCTGAGAGCGAGGAGCACCGTGGCAGCGACCACCGCGGCGACAGGGATGCCTCCCCGGAGCACCACGACGATGCTGAGTCTTCGCATCCGTCTCGGCGCCAGAGCGCGTCTTCTCAGGGACGCCCAGAGCCCACGCCGCACACCGCGTTGCTCATGGCCCAGGAGCTCCTCCGCTACCGACCAAGCGCGGAGGCTCACGACCAGTGGCTGGACATCCTATACCACCTCGTCGACGTCGCAACTACGCGCCCCGCTCCGTCTCGCTCCCTCGTTCACCACTCCGCCCGCGCTGGAACAGCCGCGCCGGACGCGCCTCCGCCGCCGCCAGGACCACCTCCGGCCGCAGCCCAGAGGGCTCCATCTCATGCCTCCTCGCCGCGCGATTGCCAAATCGTGCAGCGCGCCGTGCCAGACGCGCGGGTGGGGATGGAACGCCGGAGAGACCTCCAGAACCGCCTTGTCAAGGAAATCGGCCAGGCGGGGCAGCAGAACCGCAGGGCTCTCCAGGGCGGCACCGCCACATACGCCACTGGCTGCATGGCCTTCACCCGCGCCCTGCGCCGCGTGGTATGGCCGCAGAAGTTCAGGCCAGCCCTCCCCAAGGGCTACGACGGGTCAAGCAACCCCATCGAGTTCCTGCAGCTCTACACCACCTCTATCCAGGCTGCAGGAGGAGACGACAAAGTCATGGCCAACTGGTTCTCCCACGCCCTCAGGGACTCCGCGCTGTCATGGCTCCTCAACTTGCCTGAGGACTCCATAGACTCGTGGGAGGAGCTCTGCAGGCAATTCGTTGCCAACTTCAAGGGCACTTACGAGCGCGCGCTCACCCACAACGACCTGCGCGCTGTGGTGCAGAAGAAGGATGAGACTCTCCGCAAGTACATCCAGCGCTTCAGCCAGGTGCGCAACAAGATCCCGAACATCCCCGACACGCAAGTCATCGCCGCCTTCAGGGAGGGCGTCACAAATCGCCGGATGCTCGAGAAGCTGGGCATTTACGACAAGCTCACCTCTGTGGTGAAGCTGTTCGACCTCGCTGACAAGTGCGCCAAGGCTGAAGAGGGACTCCTCTTCGTCAAGATGAGCCAGCGGACGGACGACCTGGCTGAGGGATCCAAGAGCCACAAGAAGCGTGAGGAGACCAAGCGCAAGACCACCGCTGTCCTGGCAGCAGAGCCAGCCGCCAAAAGCGCCCGCAGAGGCTCTCCTGAGCCTGGCGACAAGGAAGCGGACAACCGTCCGTTCTGCGTCTACCACAACAGGCGCGGCCACGCCACAGACGACTGCTTCGACCTCAAAAGGTTGAGCCGAGAGCGCGGGCGCGAAGAAGGCAACGGGAGCCGCGGCAGAGGCCGTGGCTACTGTAGGGACGGCAGAGGCGGACGTGGTGGCGGCTATCAGAAGCCGCCAGGCACTCAGGCCAACGCCGCCGAGAAGAACAACAACCTCCCTGACGAGGAAGACGGGGGCTATCAGGCCCCAAGGGGGGCTATGGCCTGCATCCTCGGAGGAGCCCAGGCGCCCAAGTCAAACAACCAGTTCAAGCAGTTGGCCCGCGAGCTAAATGCCGCGCTCCCGAGCACCGAGACCTCCAGGCCCCTCAAGTGGTCCCAGTACACCATCGCCTTCGACGCCAAAGACCACCCCAAGTCGACCAAGACCGTTGGGACCCTCCCCCTGGTCTGCTCCCCCACCATCAACAACATCACCGTCTCCAAGACGCTCATCGATGGGGGAGCAGGCCTGAACGTCATCTCTGTCGAGACCTTCGAGACTCTCCAGGTGCCTTACGAGTGGCTCATGCCCTCCAGGCCATTCACAGGGGTCACTAGTGGTTCAATCGAACCCCTGGGGCAGGTCCGGCTGGCCGTCACCTTCGGCACGCAGAAGAACTACCGCACGGAGCTGATCGACTTCGACGTCGCCCACATCGGCCTGCCGTACAACGCCATCCTCGGCTATCCCGCCCTCGCGAAGTTCATGGCCGTCACGCACCATGCCTACAACATGGTCAAGATCCCCGGCAGCGCTGGCACCATCGCCATCCATGGTCATATCCTGGACGCCACGCGCGCTGTCGAGAGCGCCTACAAGGCCGCCGCCATGGCATTCCCGGCTGACGAGGACATGGAGCCTCTCGAGAGGCCCAAGAAGAAGAAACAAGTGTTCTCCCAGGAGCAAGCTGCCACGAAGAAGGTGTCGCTGAGCACCAGTGGCTCGGGGGCTGAGGGCTCCAGGGCCAGCGTCACCATAGGCGCTGCCCTGCCTCCCAAATAGGAAAGCGCGCTCGTCGCCTTCCTCCGGGCAAACTCTGACATGTTCGCATGGACTCCGTCAGATATGTCCGGTGTACCGAGGGAGGTGATCGAGCTCCACTTAGCCGTGTGTCCAGACGCACGCCCCGTCAAGCAAAAAGCACGCAAGCAAGCCCCCGAGAAGCAAGCATTCATCGTCAAGGAAGTAGAGAAGCTAAAAGCGGCAAATGTCGTCCGCGAAGTCGCGCATCCCACCTGGCTCTCCAACGGCGTGGTTGTCCCAAAACCCGCTGGAGGAGGCCGACTCTGCATCGAATACACAGATGTCAATAAAGCCTGCCCCAAGGACCCATAGCCCATGCCGAGGATAGACCAGATCGTGGAGTCCACCGCTGGCTGCGACCTCCTCTGTTTTCTGGACGCCTTCTCTGGTTATCACCAGATCAAAATGGCTAAAGAGGACGAG
The DNA here is from genome assembly GCA_026929855.1 of Poa annua. Taxonomy (NCBI): domain Eukaryota; kingdom Viridiplantae; phylum Streptophyta; class Magnoliopsida; order Poales; family Poaceae; genus Poa; species Poa annua. Next base: position 35,732,011 of record CM049433.1, read on the forward strand.
GAGAAGACAGCATTCCTCACCCCTTGTGGTGTGTACTGCTACACTTGCATGCCTTTCGGCCTGAAGAACGCCGGCGCCACTTTCCAGAGGCTCATGAGGATAGCCTTGGGGGCACAGATGGGCAGAAATGCAGAGGCATATGTCGACGACATCGTGGTCAAGTCTCGCGAGGGAGATACCCTCTTGAAGGATCTCGAGGAAACCTTCGCCAGCCTGCGCAAGGTGAACATCAAGCTGAACCCTGCCAAGTGCGTCTTCGGGGTGCCTTCAGGCAAACTCCTCGGATTCCTCGTGTCCCACCGCGGCATAGAAGCAAACCCTGACAAGATCAAGGCCATAGAAGGGATGCAGCCTCCTCGTCGACTCAAGGACATGCAGCGCCTAGCAGGCTGTATGGCTAGCTTGGGCCGCTTCATCTCTAAGTACGGCGAGAGAGCCCTGCGATTCTTCAAGATCATGAAGAGATCCGGCACATTCAAGTGGACCCCCGAGGCGGACAAGGCTTTCGAAGACCTGAAGAGATATTTGGCCAGCCCACCAGTCATGGTGGCCCCCAGGACAGGCGAACATCTGAAGCTGTACCTATCAGCCACTCCTCAGACCGCAAGCGCTGTCCTGGTGGTCGAGAGGGAAGAGCCAGTCCTCCCCAAGAAGAGCGCTGCCACTCCAAGCCCAAAGCTGCCCGACAAAAATATCGGCGAAGGAGCAGTCTCCACAGACCCACTGCCAGGCCCACAGCCTCAAGTCGAGTCTGCTCCCAACACCCTTGCCGAGACCCCTCCGCAGGCAAATCTCGACAAGGGCCCTGAAGAGCCTCCACAGGCAAATCTCGACAAGGGCCCTGAAGAGCCTCCACAGAGAATCGATGCTGCACCTCCCTCGACAGCCCTTGTCGAGCACCCCGTGTACTTTGTCAGTACGGTACTGCGGGATGCTCGGGAGCGGTACCCAATGCAGTAGAAGCTTCTCGTCGCTCTCCTCATCGCCTCCAGGAAGCTGAGACATTACTTCCAGGGCCACCCCATCACGGTGGTCACTTCCTTCCCCCTGGAGCAGATCCTGCGCAATCCCAACGCCACAGACCGTGTCGCGGGTTGGAATATAGAGCTGCAGCCATTTAACTTGCGCTTCGACACCACACGAGTCATCAAGGGACGAGCGCTGGCCGACTTCGTCGCAGAATGGACTGACCCAAGCCCTGAAGAGCCTCGGGGAGAAGAGGCCGAGCCCTCCGGAGACATAATGGCCAGCCACTGGACCATGCACTTCGACGGAGCCTTTGCCTGCCGCAATGGCGGGGCAGGCGTCGTCTTGACCTCGCCCAAAGGCGACAAGCTCTACTATGCTGTCCAGTTGTGCTTCACGATTGACAAGATCTCCAACAACATCGCTGAATACGAGGGCCTCCTCGCCGGCTTAAGGGCCGCCATCGCTCTAGGCGTCAAGCACCTACTCGTCAAGGGCGACTCCCAGTTGCTCGTCAACTTCTCCAACAAGAGCTACACGCCTAAAGACGACCACATGGCCGCATACCTTGAAGAGGTCCGCAAGCTCGAGAAGCACTTCAGGGGCATGGAGCTTATGCATATCCCGAGGAAAGAAAACCAGGAGGCTGACGACATCGCCAAGCGAGCCTCGAGAAGGCAACCCCAGCAGGCCGGCGTCTTTGAAGAAAGGCTCGCCAAGGCATCCATCAAGCAGCCTTGAGAGGCTACAGCCGCAAGCACGGACGAAGCACTCCCACCACCTCCTGAGTCTGGGGCACCCAATTGTGGTCCCCACACAGGGGAGCGTCTGTTGCTGACGGCAGCCCACCAAAACACAGGCTGGATTGACGAGATCAAGGACTACTTGGCGAAGGGGATCCTCCCTGAGGAAGATGCGGAAGCAGAGCGGATCGCTCGACAAGCGAAATCCTACCGCATCCTCGAGGGAGACCTATACTGCAAGCGCCCGAATGGCATCGCGCTCAAATGCGTCCCTCCCGAGGAAGGCCGAACGCTGATCAAGGACATCCATAGCGGGGAGTGCGGCCACCACTCGTGTGCGCGCACCCTCGCGGGCAAGGTCTTCAGGAGCGGATTCTACTGGCCACAAGTGCTTCAAGATGCGGTCACCATCGTCCGGACCTGCGACGCCTGCCAGTACCACGCCAAGCAAATCCACCAGCCGGCGCTGGGGCTCCAGACCATCCCGCTCTCCTGGCCGTTCGCGGTCTGGGGGCTCGATATCCTGGGCCCCTTCCCGAAGTCGCAGGGGGGCTATCACTTCCTCTTCGTGGCCGTTGACAAGTTCACCAAGTGGGCCGAGGTCGAACCAGCGCGCACGATACCAGCCGGAGCCGCGGTGAAATTCATCAAGAGCTTGGTCTGCCGCTTCGGAGTGCCTAACCGCATCATCACCGACAATGGCTCGCAATTCACCAGCGGCATCTTCCGAGCCTACTGCGAAAAGCTCGGCGTCAAGATCTGCTTCGCCTCGGTGGCTCATCCACGCAGCAACGGTCAAGCCGAGCGAGCGAACGCAGAAGTCCTCAAGGGCCTCAAGACCAGAAGTTTCAACATCCTCAAGGGTCACGGCAAGGGCTGGATCGATGAGCTCCCATCTGTGCTCTAGTCCATGCGCACAACCGCTTCAAGGCCTACGGGCGAAACGCCGTTCGCCCTTGTCTACGGAGCTGAAGCTGTCCTCCCCGCAGAGATCAAGCATGGCTCCCCACGGGTCCTTGCTTTGAACGAGGACACCCAGGAGGACCTCCACAACGACGACCTGCTGCTTCTCGAGGGACTGCGCCGCCGTGCCGCCCTCAGAGCAGCAAAATACCAGCAAGACCTGCGACGCTACCACAGCCGCCACGTGCGCTCACGCACTCTTGAGGCGGGCGATCTCGTCCTCAGGCGAATCCTCTCTAGAGAAGGCCTCCACAAGCTCTCGCCGATGTGGGAAGGCCCCTACAGGGTCTCCCACATCGCCAGGCCTGGCGCGCTACGCCTCGAGACGGAAGACGGCATTCCCGTCAAGAACCCGTGGAACATTGCACACCTACGCAAGTTCTACCCGTGATCATTGTCACGCCAGGCATTTTTTGTCTCTAGAGGGAAGCTCACGGCTTCACCTCCAAGCTTCTCCAAGCTTCTCCAGAGGGTCAGCCCTCCGAGCTCTCCTGCCAATGAGCCACCGCAGGCCGCAGTGAACCTCTGCCACTAATGGGTGGTCCCCATGCCTCGACATGGAAGGAACGTTAGCTTGGCAAACCCAAGTGTAATGAACCGATTTCGTTCCCAAGTGAACATTGCGCTCCGGCGCCACTCTCGTTCCATGTGAACTTTGCGCTCCGGCGCCATTTTCGTTCCAAGTGAACTATGCGCTAAGGCGCCATTTCATTCCTAAGCGAACTCTGCGCTGAGGCGCCGCTGTGTAATATTTCGATGGCAAGTTTTACCGTCGTCATTTACTTTCACATGTGCGCTTATATTCTTCCCATGCGCACCTCGCGAGCGGGGGCTGAGTACGGTGCCTGTGCCCAAGAGCACCCCAGCAGCACTGCAAAATCCAAGGGACCCTGAGCTCTGGCTAAAGGGCATGCTCCCGGATACACGCCACCTCTCCAAAGGACCTTGGTACTCTCTCTCCTCGCGAGGCACCCATGAGGAAACCTATAAGCGCGCATGAGTCCCTACTGCCATGCTCTAGCGTTTTGGTTCGCCTCTCTAACATCCACAGGGAACGAGAGTCTCTCCAGGCTTGTGGAGGAAAAACTCGGCCCCTGAAGGGAAAGGCATCACCTGAGGAGTCCTACGCAGGGCGAAAAGGCTCGCGAAGCTAAGTTCCCTGCTCACACCAGGAGAATCTCTGCGTCTCTCTCACGAGCACTCTGCGTCCCTCGAGCGTTTCTTTCCTTCACTTTCCATGGGCTGCTTGCGCGTCAAAGGGGAGCCCTGAGCATCGCGACTCGAGGGCCCCTACCTCTCTAAGCCTTAAACTCCCCCCGGCCTTGCCGAGTCATTGCTCGAGCATACCGCAGCGGCGGAGTCATAGCGCGAGGAGAAGGGTCCAAGCGACGCAGAGCGAAAAAGACATGGGATTGAAGCAAAGAGCCCTCGAGGGGCACACACACAAACTTAGCAGCACATGCTTAGAAATACGAAGTATATTACAAACTGCAAAGCAAAAGTCTTTAAAGCAAACATCCCTACGGCGCTACAAGCGCGTCGCATTGCAGGAAGAAGTCAGGCAGAGGCCTCGCCGTCGTCCTCCCCGGACTCTTCTCCTTCTGGCTCGCCCTCCTCTTCGTCGCCCCCCTCGCTGCCAGCATCCTCCGCTGCAGCCCGCTTGAAGCGGCTGCAGAAGTCGTCGACCTGGTCGCGGATGGAGTTGGAGATCTTCCACCCTCTCTCCCCCTCGAGAGGCTCGGTCACCGTGGTGAAGTCGAAGCCCGGCTGGAGGTGCTGGAGATTGGTGAAGATGCGGTCGACCGCCACCGCCAGGAGCTGGCGGCACTCCTCATCGACGACGTCGCGGAGCTCGGCGGCAGGGCCCTCGAGCGCTGAGAAGAGCTGCTCAAAGTACATGAGGTAGGTGGCGGCGTCGGAGTTGCCTTGAAGGGGAACGGCCGGCGCATCCACTCCCAGCTTCGCGGCGAGCTCGCGGCCCCGGCCCACCAAGGACTGGAACATGCGCTCCCGCTGCTGCGACAGCACCTGCGCCGCCTTGGCGCTCTCGGCAGCCTCCACCGCCTTCTCCACAGCAGGGCCCACCTGCTGGTTCATCTCCTCCATGTCAGCCATGAGGGAGGCGAGGTCCTGCTCCGTGCGCTTGCAGGCCTCCTCAGCGACGCGGCGGCGATCCGCTTCGCGCTTCACCTTGGCGACGAGGGTAGCGTTCAAGTTCTTGAAGCGGCTCTCCTGCTTCGTGAACTTCTCGGCATAGTCGCGGGAGACAGCGGCGCGGTACGCTTTCTCCCGGGCTTGGAACTCCTTCTCAGCCTCCGCCTTCTGCTCGGCGAACTTCATGTTGAAGCGCTCCACATGCATCTTGTGGGTAGCCACCTTGCGTTCATACTTGCCGAGAGAATCGGCCAGGCTCTCTTCGCGGGCCTCGAGGGCGGCGCGCTGCCCCGACAGCTCTTGCTCCCTCAGCGCCAGCTGCTCGTCGCGGCGGCGCACGTCCTCCTCGCGCTCGCCCAGGTCCTGCCCCCTGGCTTCCAAGCTCGCGCGGACCCCCTCCAGGGCTGCCCGCACGGTCTCAGAGTCGGCGAGGATTTTGGCCTCGAACTCGACAAGCTCGTGGTGCTTGGCCGCCAGGGAGTGCTCCACAGCCTCCCGCTCTGCCCTGCCGCGGCCAAGTCTTCCGCCGCTGCCCGGCGCTCGGCCTTCAAGGGCTGCAGAAGCTCTTCGGCGTCGCGCATGGCGCCCTCGCGGACCTCCTCGGCGAAGCGCAGTGACGAGGGGTGGCCTCATCAATACCCATGGTCGATAGCCTAGGGTTAGAGTTATGAGGTAGAGAACGCGTAGTGCTGGTAGACTCGACGGCTGACAAGCTGGATTTACCCAGGTTCAGGGCCCTCGACTGAGGTAACACCCCTACTTCCTGCTTGTCTGTTATTGCTCTGTGGATATGTGGTGATTACAAGGATCTAGCGAGAGTTCGTCTCGCTAGGGTTTGGAGGTTCTGATATGGCGTCCCTCTTGATCGGTCGCCCTCCCAGCCCTTATATGGGGGGCTAGGTCTCGGGTACGTAACCGACTAGGATTACAAGTATGGAAACTACAACCGACTATGACTAACTTGGAAAGCAACCTTTGTCTTGGGCCTTCCTTGATGGGCTTCGCCAGTCTATTGACAATTGGGCTGTAGTCATCACGTGCACCAGGTACCCACACGACAGGGTACCCGTTTGGTATATCTTCGTCATTAGCCCCCGAGTGCTTGGCTGACTCGGAGAATCAGGCATGGACTCACTCGACAGTGCACGTCACATGTTTGTGTTTGGTATCGTATGTTTCATATTGTCTTTCGACTATGACTTTATGCTTTTGACAAAGGATTATTGACTTAGTAGGCCTGGATTTACTCGATAAGTCGAGACCAGTTAACTGCACATTTGGGCAAAACCTTACTAATCTTCAATCAAGTTCGAGTCCCCGGGCTCGAACCTGGAACATACTGGACAGATTCGACTCAGGCCGTTGAGGTCTTACTGACTCGTTCTGCAGTCTTAACTTTGCTACCCAGCGCGTCCGCCAGGATTTTCATCGCATCTGCTGACGCGGAAAAAGAATTAAGGACTTAGCACTGCCGGAGTGGTCCTCAGCCCAGCTCGACTGATCGGCGGGTCTTACCTTTGCATTTTATGCATGCAGCATCCGAAGTGTCATCGATTGACGCAACTCGGGAATTTCTTTGATTTTATGCCTTTTTGCTTTTGACTAAGGCGAGTCTCCTTAACCAACTGCCTTTTTGCTTTTTGAATCTATCGGGTGCGCGGCAGCGCTCCCGATGGGAGTAGCCCCCGAGATTGTGCTTTATTACTCGTAATGAAGGATAATCTCAAATTAATGAACGTAAAAGAAAAAATGTCAGTCGAAGACATTTTCACCCACTCCCGATGGGAGTGTGCCTGACAATATTCGAAATGCCTGCCTTTAGCTTAGTCGATAGACCTTTTGAAGGGTTGCGTGATCTTGATGTATGTTAGTCGAAGAAATTTTTACCCGCTCCCGATGGGAGTATGCTTGACTATACTTGCTGCGTTTGCTGTATGGTTAGTCGAGAGACTTTTGCAGGATTGCATGTCATTGGTTCAGTCGATTAGCTAATCGACTATCACTTTTGTATTCCACTACTTTGCCAGCTGGGTGATGTCATGCATGACCACCGTGGCGTGCGCGCGGACCTTTGACAGGACATGTCATTGTGGGTCCGCTTGTTTGACCGTGGTGGACGCCGGTTCTGTTCTGATTTGACTAGACGTGGCGAGATTTCCGCGGGCGTGATCATGATTTCCTCGTTTTTCGTGCGTGGTGGGCGTCGTGGCCTGCGACGGTTACTCTCCGAGAACGCCACGTGGCTTGGCGATTATGCACGAACGGCCGAGATCATTTCTTCCGCCGTGGTAAATATAGATCTCACCGCCGTAGGTTATCTTACCCTGCCATTTGCCTCCTCTGCCTCCTGTTCCTCTTCTTCCTCGCGCGCGTGCTTCCTTTGCCCTTGCTCTTGCCCCCATTGTTCGCCATGGCCCCGAAGAAGAACACGAGCGCCGCCGTCCCCTCCTCCTCCGCCAACGTCAGCAAGAAGAGGAAGGGTGCCGCGGCCGCCGCGGCCTCCACGGGGAATCCCGCCGCCACCTTGAAGAAGGTCTCCGGTGACTGGGTGAAGTCCGCAGTCACCGAGAAGAAAATGGCGGCGTTCCGCCATACGGGCCTGCTCCCACCGGCCGACAAGCTTGCTGCCCGCGCGCCCTCCAATAAGGAGGTACTCCCTGAGCCCCGCGCCGGCGAGCGTGTTTGCTTTGCTGAGTTTCTGCCTCGCGGCTTTGCCCTCCCGCTGCACGATTTTGTGCGCGGGCTTCTGTATGCATATGGGGTGCAGATCCATGATCTCACCCCCAATAGCATTTTGCACATTGCCTGCTTTATGGTTTTGTGCGAGTGTTTCTTGGGGGTATCCCCTAGCTGGGCGCTCTGGAAGTCCATCTTCCGAGTGCGCCATATGGTCCGCGACGGGCGTGTGTGCCCGCTTGGCGGGGTTGGCATCCAAGTCCGCAGCGACTGCCACTACTTCAACCTCAAGGCAGTCGACTCTGCCCAAGGATGGAGGAACAAGTGGTTCTACGTCCCCATCGACCAGGACGTGCGTCCGGCATTCTCGATTGGAACGACCCCGCTGAAGACGAAAGCATGGGAGCACCCTCTCTCGACTGAGGAGATGGAAGAGGCTGCTCCCCTTATGGACAAAATTAGCAAGCTGCTGAGCACCGTTACCGGTGTCCAGTTGATGAGCACCTTCATCAAGCGTCGAGTGTGGCCTCTGCAGCAGCGCTCCCACCCGATGTGGCGATATGAAGGCCCGCTCGATGCCACCAGGATGAGCAATGTGGAGCTGTCGCCCAATGAACTGGACGCGCATGTGAAGTACATCACCAGCATCAAGGCTGACGAAGTCATCGACTTCAACTTCTCAGTCGCTCCTTTTGGTTTGGAGAACGCCCTCCCTGAGGTAAATATTCTGGACTCTGTTGTTTTTACCGTCCTTTGTCTCTGGTGTAAATACCTTTTGAGTGTCATTTTTTGTTTGCGATCAGGGCCATTCGACTGCTGCATCTCTTCCTCCCCTCCCCGAGTCTGGTCCTGCCGAGGAGGCAGCTCTGCTAGATGAGGGGAAGAAAACCGTCACCACCCCGCCTTCGGCTAACACCTCTGCCACAGAGGAAACAGAAGCCGAGGAGGTGAACCAAGTCCGTAAGGGTAGCAACCTTGCGACTGGGCCTGCCACCAAGCGCCGTCGTGTGCCTCGCCAGGAGGTTTCGAGTTCTCACTCGGGGAGTGCAGAGCGAAGGGATCTGGAGGATTCCGGCAACTCCTCGCCTGCGAAGGATGTCTCCCCTCTGGCTCGGCGCTCGCCGCCGCACTCGTCTGGGCGTATGAGTTTCGGAGGCCCATGCCTTGATGCTGAGCCGGAGTCAGATGAGTTCGAACACAGGTGTGTATTTATGAGGCACTTTTGCCGTTTTTGCTTTTCGCCTGTTTTGTTACTTTGCCTTATGCCTGTTGATACCGTTTTAGCAGCGCTAGTGACGATCGGGTGCAGTCTCCTCCCATTGTGGAGGAGGCGACTGTGGACTCCCCCCGTGCTGACTTAGATGTCGCTAAAACCACTTTGGTGGTTGAAACGACTACCATGGGTATGACGCCACCTGCTGCTGCTTCGACTGCGAACCCTTCCACTTCTGCAACTCCCTCATGGACTGACCATGTAAGTATTTTCGCGTTTTATGTTTTGTTCTGAATCAATTGCCTTGCTAATATCTATTGCATATCTTTTGCAGCCTGCCGTCCGTGGCCTTGTCGCGGCTGGCAAGGCTTTTGTGCAATCGGAGGAGGAACGGGTCATTCTTCGCTCCCACCTCGACGAATTGAGCCGTAAGCTTTTCTGATTTACCTCTTGAGATGCTTCGCTTTTTTGCTTTTGATGTTCTGCAGCTGAGTTGGGAATTAACCGTCCCAGGTGAGAAGGGCATCGTCGAGAAGCGAGCGACTGAGCTGGAGCAGCGACTGAAGGATCTGGAAAGACAGTTCATCGACCAGCAGTCGCGTGCGAAGAAGGATCTTGACGATGCTCTGAGCTCGGCTGCCTCTCGCGAGCAGGAGTACGCGACTCAAGTGTCAGATCTTGCGCGTATGATAGAAGGTTAGTAGGCTTTGTTTTTGCTTTGCTCCTTTCTTTGCTGGTCCTTGTGCTGACTTTCCAGTTGTTCTCCTTTTTTGAAATTGTGAAGGATCTGCTGCCTCATCTGCCTCCGATGGTATGGCGAGTGACGACCTGTCACTTGACCGCGCCCTTGAGAAGCTTAGCGTCGCCATCCAACACGCCAAGAGTTCCCTGGATACGTCCACTCGAACCCTTGGCGCCGTCTTCAAGGAAGTGCTTCCGTCGAGTGAAGTTCCTGCCACCGCACGAGGTTTTGCAGACGTGCTGGGTCCCGGCTCATCGACTTTGGCTGCGTTTGCACGCGACTTGACGGTACGCGGCTCGGAGTCTACCCTCAAGCTCCTCCTTGGTAGCGGCGTTATCGCCGAGTATGAGGCTGTCCTGTCTGAATTCCCGAAAAGGTCAGATGGGCAGCCTTTGTCGTTGAAGGGTGTGACCGAAGCCGCCACACGACTATCGCGTATCTGTATCGACACCATGGAGCGCAGATCTGCTGCTGTTGCTGCTATGTCCAAGTCGCATAGGGCTAGGTCCGAGTCGGTGTCCCGTGTTTAGACTTTTTATTTTGAGTTTATGTAATGAAGACTCGGCACCCAACATGGGCTCTTTTGCTACTTGCTTTGTTTATGATATGAACCCCATGATGCGCCTCACTTTATGTATTTGTCTTCTGTTGTCTTGCCTTGATTTGTGCCTTCATCTGAAATTTATGATTATGCGTTTGTCAGCCAGACGATACCAATCCGACTGAGGCTTCTCAGCCGTGCGCGGATACTCGAGCAACTGTCGAAGCAAAAAATAACGCCAAGGTTTTGGCTTATGCGAAGAAGCGAGTGGTCAATTTAGAGCAGGAGCTAAAAGCCACTCAAACGGAGTTGAAAATTCTTAAGGCGAAACCAGCTCTTGCCACCCAGCGTGAAGAATATGTGCTTGGTGAAGTCGAGCATTCGAACAGGCAGCTCGAAGGTATGTATCAGGCGATCGCCTTTGTGATCTTCTTATGTCTTCTTTATCTTCTGTTGATACTTGCTCGTCTGCAGTTTTCGTCCAAAACTTCAAAGAAGAGGGGGAACGGGTCAACGAGCGTTTGGACAACGCGACTGATAACCCAGTCTCCGGCCATCTGCATTTTTGGGCAGACAGGCATCGCGCCCGCGAACTCGCTACCCTGAAGGATCGAGTGTTCCGTGGCGCGATCCTACTCGAGCGTTGCTGGGCGGCATTTATGCGTGTCAACCACTTCTTGTTTCCCGAGGGGCCGCAGCCGCAAGGAATTCATGCGCTGGTTGATCTGTTCCAATCTGCAACTCCCATCCGGGAGGCCTTGACTCGAAGAGTTGTTCTTGGAGCCAATGCCGTCATGGGATATATTCGTAGCCAACATCCTACTATTCGTTTTTCTTCACCTGCAGCTGGCTCGCGTCTGGAGCAGAAGTTTTTGGACGGGACTGCGGCTTCAGCGAAAGTGTTTGTGGATTGTTTGCACGACCAGCTTATTGACTCGAGCTTGCCTGTAAAGGATGAACCTGTGTAACTTGTGTAATTATCCAGCCCCCGAGTCCCTCGAGTGGGGTGTGAATAGTAAGATACTTATGTAAGTATGTATGTATCCAGCCCCCGAGCCTTCGGGTGCAGCTGGGTGTTCATGACAAGTACCCAGCCCCCGAGTCTTCGAGTGTGGCTGAGTTTTGCTGTTTATGACAAGGACCCAGCCCCCGAGTCTTCGAGTGTGGCTGAGTTTTACTGTTTATGACAAGGACCCAGCCCCCGAGTCTTCGAGTGTTTCGGGTTGGGAGTGATTGGACTTATGATAGTAAATTATGCGAAACGAACATCTTTCTTTATTCCAGATATTGGCCAGCAAGCCGCCTCATTAAAAACCTTCCAGTCCCCTTAGGTACCCTGGTAAGGAAAAGAGCGCGTCTGAAACCTGCTGGCCTTTTCGACATTTATACTCTGTTACATTGATCGACTATGACACCTAGGCATAGAAGCGACGCAGGTGCGCCACGTTCCATGGGTTATTTGATAATTCTCCCGTCTGGGCGTGCTTAAGTCGATAGGCACCACCATCGATGACCTCCGTGATAACGAAAGGCCCTTCCCATGGTGATGCGAGCTTGTGCACCTTCTTCTGCTTCATCCGAAGTACCAAGTCGCCTACCATGAATGTTCTGGGGCGGAGTCGTCGACTGTGGTAGTTGCGGAGATCCTGCTGATAAACAGCTGTGCGAGCGAGGGCCGTGTTGCGTGATTCCTCGAGTAGATCCACCGAGTTCTCGAGTGACTCGTTCGCGTCGTCTTCGTCGTACACCTCGACTCTTGGTGCGCTGAATTTCACTTCTGGTGGTAGTTCTGCCTCTGCGCCGTAGACCATAAAAAACGGAGTAAACTGGGTCGAGGCGTTTGGGGTTGTGCGCAAACTCCATAGTACTGCCGGGAGCTCGTCGACCCAAGCACCCGCGGCCCTTTTGAGTGGTATCAGTAGTCTTTTCTTAATGCCCGTGCAGACGAGACCATTGGCTTTTTCAACCTGTCCATTGGACTGCGGGTGCGCCACCGATGCGTAATTGAGCACAATGTTCCACTCTTTGCAAAAGGAACGAAACTCCTCGGCTGTGAAGTTTGTGCCGTTGTCCGTGATGATGCTGTTTGGGACGCCAAAGCGATAGACGATAGATTTTATGAAATTGACTGCTGTAGCGGCAGTCGAGCTTGTGATTGGGACTGCTTCTATCCACTTCGTGAATTTGTCCACTGCCACCAGCAGGTGAGTATGTCCTCCAGGCGATGACTTTTTGAGTGGTCCAACCATGTCAAGCCCCCATTGGGCGAAGGGCCAAGCCAATGGGATGGTTTTGAGTGCTGATGCGGGTGCGTGAGGCTTGGTGGCGAATTTCTGGCACCCGATGCACCTTTTGATAATGTCTTCTGCGTCCTTAAGTGCTGTAGGCCAGTAAAACCCTGCTCGGAAGGCTTTGGCTACGAGTGATCGACTGCCGGCGTGATGCCCACAGGTTCCTGCATGAATATCGCGAAGTATGGTTTTTCCATCCTCGATTTCCACACACCTTTGGAACATACCTGAGATGCTTCGTTTGTAGAGTTCACCGTTGATGATGGTGTATGCTTCGGAGCGTCGAGTGACTCGTCGAGCCTCTGCTGCATCGTCTGGTAGTTCGTCGCGGAGCATGTATGCTAGGAAGGGTTGAGTCCATGCTGGTATTACCTGATCGCCCTGGCATAGTATTACTTCGACTGGCGGATCCTCTGAGCTGGGCGCTTTGCCTTTGGATGTGGCAGTCGAGGTCGATGGGGGCCGCTGTTTTTTAATGGACCTGTGCTGGATTCGCTCCAGGAAGACGCCTGGTGGGACTTGTGCTTTAGTCGAGCCAATGTTGGCTAGTATGTCCGCTTCCTCATTGCTTTCTCGCCCAACATGTCGTAGCTCGCATCCATCGAAGTCACCTTCTAATGTGTTGTAGAGGTCACGATATGCGATCATATTGTCGGCTATGGCATCGCAAGCTTTCATTGTCTGCTGCACGACTAAGTTTGAGTCACCGTATATCATAAGTCGAGTGCACCCCAGTGCCTTAGCCATTCGCATGCCGTGGATCAGGCCTTCGTATTCTGCCTCGTTGTTGGATGGTCGCTCGAAGTCCATCTGCAACACGTACTTGAGTTTGTCGCCTTTAGGTGATATGAGTATGACGCCTGCACCCGCGCCTTCGTTCTTCTTAGACCCATCGAAGTACATTGTCCATGAGTTGGACACATCAGGGATTCCTGGCAGTTGAGATTCTATCCACTCCGTTGTGAAGTCGGGTAGGACTTGTGCTTTGATGGCCTTCGGGTGGTCGTATGTGATCCCGAGTGGCCCGAGCTCGATGAGCCATTTTGCTACTCGCCCCGTCGCGTCGGGATTGGTGAGTATATCTCCGATTGCCGATTTGCTGACCACCGTTATCGGGTGCTCCGTGAAGTAGTGGCGTAGCTTCCTGGATGTTATGAAGACAGCGTATGCCAACTTTTGAAAGTGCGGGTATCTTTGCTTTGACAAGGACAGGACTTCGCTGACGTAGTAGACTGGCCTCTGGGTACTCTGAGTTTTTCCTTCCTCCATGCGTTCGACTACCAAGGCCGTACTTACTACTCTATTTGTGGCTGCAACGTACAGGTACAACGGTTCCCTCTCCTTGGGTGCCGCCAGGATGGGAGGATTTGTGAGTATTCGTTTGAGATCTATGAAGGCTGCTTCAGCTTCATCTGTCCACTCGAACTTGTCCGCCTTCTTCATCAGTCGATAAAGTGGCAACGCCTTTTCACCCAATTTACTGATGAAGCGACTGAGCGCTGCTATTCGACCTGTCAACTGCTGCACCTCGTAGAGCTTCTTAGGTCTTTGCATGGTTAATATGGCCTGTATCTTTTCTGGGTTCGCTTCTATTCCCCGGGCAGACACCAAGTACCCCAAGAGCTCTCCGGCTGGAACACCAAAAGTACACTTGTCTGGGTTAAGTTTGATGTTGTACCTGTTGAGATTGTCGAATGTTTCTCGCAAGTCTGCGAGTAGTGTGCTTTCTTCTTTTGACTTGATGACGATGTCATCCACATAAACCTTGACGTTGTGTCCAATTTGTGTCTTCAAACAATTATGCATCATACGCTGGTAGGTGGCACCTGCGTTCTTGAGCCCGAAGGGCATTGTGGTGTAGCAATATACTCCGAGTGGAGTTGTGAAGGCTGTCTTCTCCTCGTCCTCGACTTTCATCCGTATCTGGTGATACCCCGAGTACGCATCCAGGAAGGATAAACGTTCGCATCCCGCAGTGGAGTCGACGATTTGGTCGATACGTGGTAGTGGAAAATGATCTTTCGGGCAACACTTGTTGAGCCCGGTGAAGTCGACACACATCCTAGTTGCTCCTGTCTTTTTCTTTTCGACTAGCACAGGGTTGGCTACCCACTCTGATTTTTTGATTTCTCGAATGAAGTTTGCTTTGAGTAACTTTTCTACATGCTTCTCTATAGCCTCTCTTTTGGGACCGGAGACACGACGTATTGCTTGCTTGACTGGCCTAGTTCCTGGATTAAGTTGGAGGGAGTGCTCGGCGAATTCCCTGGGAATACCTGGCATGTCGGCTGCACACCATGCAAATATATCCCAGTTCTCACGGAGGAATTCGATGAGCGCGCTTTCCTATGCAGGAGACAGGCTTGTGGACACCTTGACTGTCTTGGCTGGATCAGTCGGGTGAACCTGGTGCTTCTTTACGCCATCTGTGGCGCTGAATACCTTGTCGACTGCCTGTTTCTTTTGTTCGGGCATGTATGTTGGGTCGTTGGTGAGCGAGAGCTCTTCGAAGGTTTGCTCCATACCGAACGTCTCGGAAATTTTGCTGAAGTCGCGGTCGCAGGCATCTGACCTTTGAAAGTTTCCGTTGACTGTGATGACTCCTTTCGGACCTGGCATCTTCAACTTGAGGTATGCGTAGTGTGGCACCGCCATGAACCGAGCAAATGCGGGGCGCCCTAATATGGCATGGTATTGTGACTTCCAGTCGACGACTTCGAATTCAATCGACTCGGTTCTGAAGTGGTTTGCGTCGCCGAATGTGACGTCGAGTTGTATCGTGCCTTCTGGGAGAACAGGTTTACCTGGGACAATACCATGAAAAGTGTTTGTGGACTGGGGTAAATTTTCGACTGACCTATTCATCCGGCGAAGTGTATCAGCGAAGATGATGTTGATGCCGCTGCCTCCATCCATGAAGACCTTGGTCATGGCGTATCCACCAATCTGAGCGTCGAGTACCAGGGCAGCGTGGCCTGGTCGGTAGACAGATGGTGGGTGATCTTCTCAATTGAAGGTTATTGCGGTTTCAGATCCCCGCAAGAAGTCTGGTATGGCTGGAGGCGCCATAACCGCCATGTTAACGTGTCGAGTGTGGATCTTTTGCTGCCTGTTGGAGGGACGTCCTTTTTGAATCATGAACATCTGTCCCTGGGGCTTTGGGTATTGCTCCTCCGTTGCTTGAGGTATGTGATGTATGGCTCCCGCGACTTGGCTTCCTGGGTTGTATGGTGGTGGGGGTGGTAATGCCGCGACTGGCTGTGTTGGTGGTGGTGCGATGTAGGTTGGTGGAACAGTCGAGGGTGCAGCCCTTCTGATTTTCGTCATGTAATCCGCCGCTATTTGTTCGAACTCTCGGCAATTCCCCATGGTGTGGTTGGAGATTAGCCTTCCATCATCTCCCTTGAATAGGTGCAGCCTGCAGTAATCATCCATCTTCTCTTCAAATGTTTTCTCTGGTTTTGCATCTGTGCGTTTATGCCACTCTTGCCTTCGGTATCCACCGCTACGCTGATCGCGGTCTCGACTGCCTCGTCGGTCGTCCGTTCGACTGTCTCGGCGATCATCTCCTCGACTGTCGCGACGACTATCGTTTCGACTGTCGCGGCGATCTTCTGGTCGTCTGTCGTTCTGGACGTGATTGTCCTGTGAGAAACCAGCTGCTACGAATTTTACCTTGTCGTTGTCGCTGTAACCGCTTTTGCATCTTCGTCTTCTGTCATCCCTGTCGTGGCGGTCTCGACTATTACGTCGATCCTCACGGTCATGTGGGGAAAGTGGGCGCTTGGTCCTTATGGAATCTTCGCCGTCTGCCCACTCGGTCGCTATCTTCATGAGCTCTGCCATGGATTTTGGCTTTTGGCGACCGAGTGCTTCTCTGAAGTCTTCTCTGGAGACCCCCATGGTGAAGGCATCCATGGCTCTGTCTTCCGAGATTGTGCCAACTGAATTGCGGATGGCAGTCCATCGCCTGATGTATGTTCGAAGTGGTTCGTCCGACCTTTGCTTGCAAGCCCGTAATTCCTCGAATGTTTTGGGCCGCTCACACAGAGGATCGAAATATTTGATGAAGTCCTCCCGGAAGTGATCCCAGGAGTCGTATGATGCTTCGGGTAATGCTTTGAGCCAGTCGCGAGCTGTGCCTTCGAGCATCAGCTGTATGTACTGCAGTGCTGTTGTAGTTGTCCCCCTTTGACACACGACTGCGAGCTTGTAGTCCTCGAGCCAGCCTGATGGCTCTTGTTTGCAGTTGAATTTCGGCGTCGTTGGTAACCCGAACCTTTTGGGCAACCTGGCCTCGCGGATTCGCCGTGTGAAGCATCGTGCTCCGCAAGGTCCTGTATCGCGATCGTCACTCGAATCGTTGCTGGCGGATCTCCTGGATCTGCTCCGTGAGTGGCGACGACTCGAGCTTTTTCGTGTGCCACTCCTGCGAGGGCTTCGACTGCGACGATCTCGCGAGCAGCTTCTGCTGCGCTCTCTGTGTTTCTCCGTCTGGAGTCCTTTTGCTGCGAGTGCGAGCGCCTTTAATTGCTGAAGATGCAGTTCTTCGGCTGGATCGCCTGCTGGAGGTGCTGTCGCCTTGAGGTATGCTCCAAGTGATATCAAGGCACCTTCAGCTGTTTTGGGCACTAGTACGCCTTCGGAGTCCAGGGTCATGAACGAATGTTCTAAGTTGCGAGTGACTCCGGATCTCTCTCCTTCTGGGATGTTGGCGAATCTCGATCTATGCCTGCGCTCCGTCGCACCTGTGGAGCTAAGGGAAAACTGCCTTCTCCGCATACTCGAGATGCTAGCCTGCTTTCTGCGTTCTTCGAGTGTTGCTCTGTATTCCTTTAAGCACATCGTTTCTTGCCAATTGAAATAATTGTATGCCATCAACTCCTCTGGGGTTGCATCTGCTGGCATCATTGTGCAGTCCTTTATGATTTTGTCAACTTTTGCTGCTATCTCTGCTGTGATAGTTAATGTTGTCACGCCATCTGGTAATGTGACTGTGCAAGGAAATTCTGTAGGTCTGCGACTAGCTGCTGCCGCTGAGGTTTCGGCGCTGAACGCAACGTAGACCTGCCGAGGTATGACCGGAGGATATGTGTATGTGCTATCGATGCCGGTTATGGGCTCGGAGTCGTCGTCCAAACTCATGTCGGAGTTGTTTCTGATCTGGGCGTCGGTATTGACGTATGCTTCGAGTATCTTCGCAGGATCGTCTTCGTTGCTGGAGAGGAACTCGTGATCCGCTTGGATCTCTGGCCCGGCGAAGTCGGCGAGGTAGATGCTGTCGCCCGTGTCTTCAGATTGCCTGTAGTCGGGTGCAGTGTCGAGTGCCACGATGTGTTCGACTGTGGTGACTTGATAGTCAGACTGTACCTCATCATCTAGAAGCTCTTGCGCCAAGAGTTTATTGAACTCTTGGGTTGTCATGGAGACGACTGGAGATCTTGACGGCGAGATCGAGTTGACCTTGGACGACGTAGCTTCCATGCTTGCTGGCGATGTGACCATAGTAGATGGTTCCTCGACTGCGCCTACCTGATGGGTAGACTGTGCCTCATCCTCGGGGAATTCTTGCGCCCTGATCCTATTGAATTCTTGAGTCGACATGGATGAGGTTGGGGATGCCGGCGATGGGATCGAATCGATCTGTGATGAGGTATCTTCTTTGCCTGCTGTTGATGTGATCGCAGTCGATGGATCTTTGAGTGCCTCCATCGCGATCGAATCGGTCAAGTCCTGCACACCAAGCTTATCGACGAAAAAATTGTGTTCTCCAACGGTTAGATCGAAACCTGAATCGAGATTAGCGAAAACTTCCTGTGCTTCCGGTGAGTATGGTTTGATTCTTTTCAGTGATGCGATTTGCAAAGTTGGCGACTGATCGCCTGATGCTTCAATGCCAGTCGAGATTGTCAGCGCATGGCTGTTTGCAGATGTAGGCGGCGAGTTACCGTTTGAAGACGAAACCAGCGAATCCGTAGATCCAACACTACCTTTTCCCACAGACGGCGCCAATTGACGAGGGGTGGCCTCATCAATACCCATGGTCGATAGCCTAGGGTTAGAGTTATGAGGTAGAGAACGCGTAGTGCTGGTAGACTCGACGGCTGACAAGCTGGATTTACCCAGGTTCAGGGCCCTCGACTGAGGTAACACCCCTACTTCCTGCTTGTCTGTTATTGCTCTTTGGATATGTGGTGATTACAAGGATCTAGCGAGAGTTCGTCTCGCTAGGGTTTGGAGGTTCTGATATGGCGTCCCTCTTGATCGGTCGCCCTCCCAGCCCTTATATGGGGGGCTAGGTCTCGGGTACGTAACCGACTAGGATTACAAGTATGGAAACTACAACCGACTATGACTAACTTGGAAAGCAACCTTTGTCTTGGGCCTTCCTTGATGGGCTTCGCCAGTCTATTGACAATTGGGCTGTAGTCATCACGTGCACCAGGTACCCACACGACAGGGTACCCGTTTGGTATATCTTCGTCACGCAGCGCCTCCTCGCGCTCCGCCTGCAAGGCCTGGTCGCTCCGCCGGCGAGCCTCCACAGCCGCGTGGAACGCGGCCCAAGCCTCTGCGAGCTCGTCTCGCTGCCGGGCAAGCTCCCGGTCCTCCTGGGCAAGGTGGGCCTCCAGCCCCTCCAGGGACTCCCGCACCAAGCGGAAGGCGACGTCGCGTCGCCCCCTGCTCCAGTCCCATCTACCGAGGGCAAGGGCCCGGGAAGTCTCGCTCGGAGCGGAAGGCCATGCACCCGCGTCAAGCTTGGAGCGGGGAGTCTCTGCGCGGGCGTGGGGGCTCGGAGGCGTGTCCTAAGCTTCGGCGCCCGCGTCCTGCGCGCCGGCGTCGCCCCCCTCAGACGGCACCTCGCCCTGGGCCCCTGGGGCAGGAGGGGTCTGCTCCGCAGCCGCTGCCTCCTCCTCCGCCGTGGAGCTTGGCGGGGGCGGCGGGAGGTCTGCCCCCACCGTCTCGTCGACCTTCGGCGGGCTCGGGGCCGAAGTAGTGCCTGCCGCGGCCTCCTGCCGCGGTGGCGGGGTCGCAGCGCACGGCGGAGTGGCCGCTTTCTCCACCTGCTCCTCAGGGCGCTCTTCCTCCAGAGGCGGCGCGGTGGCCTCGGCCTGAGGAGCGTCCCCGTGAGGGCCTGCAGGGATTTCCTCCGCAGGCCTCGGGGCCTCTTCTGCCGCGGCCTCTGCCGCGGCCTCCGGAACGGCCTTCTTTACGTCTGCAACCTTGCGGAGCCTACGGCGCTTCGCAGGCGCCGGGTCGCTGGCAGAGGATAGGAAAGTCAGTTAGGGGGAGAAGACGAGCAAAAGATTGAAGAAGGAAAACAAAACCAGAAACACTTACCCTGTCTTCTTGGCGCGGGTGTCAACCCACGCCATGCCGGACGAACGCCAGGAAGGCGTGGCCCGGACTCCGGATCCCTCCGGGGCCGCCTCAGCTTTCCTCTTGAGGGAAGCGCTTGGGGCCTCCCCGGCAGGCCTGTCGTGGGCCGCCTTGGTTCGGGGCTCCTGTCGCCCCGCCTCGGCCTCCTCATCGTCGCTGGAGGAGAGCTCGAAGACCTCCTCAGGAGGGGGCGAGGCCCTTGACGAGCTCGCCCCGCATGCAGAGGGAACGGCCCCAGCCGCAGCGTCGCCCTGCTCGGCGTCAGACGCGTACGGCGACTCCGCAGCGTCTTGTCCCCTCGCCACGGGCATGGGCCCGTCTTCTTCCTCCTCCCCCGCCAGGCCTAGCGGGGTGAAGGAGGGCATCCGCTCCAGAATCGCCAGGCGCGGAGCCAGGTTCATCTGATGAAGAGGCCTCAGCTCCGCCGCAATCGCCACGGACACATCGGGGTTGATGAAGAGGCCGCCCATGATGGTCTCGACGACGGCAGGGCGGTGGTCGCAGGGGTGGAGTCGTATCGGGTCGGAGGGGCCCGAGTACATCCACATCGGCTTCTTGTGCGCATGTAGAGGAGCGATGCGGCGGCGCACGAAGTCCTCCACGATCATCTGGCCGGTGAGGCCGTTCTCCCGAAGCATCCTCATGCGCGCCACGAGGCCTCCTATCTTCGGGCCCTGGAAGGCCTGCTTTCCCCAATGGGTGTTCTTCACGGGCGGCGCCTCCGGGACCTCGAGGAAGGAGCTCTGTGACTTGACGCCGATGAGGAACCACTTCTGCCTGAAGTCGTCCACCTTCTTCGACACCGCCGTGACGGGTTTCCCGTCGCTCCACGACATGGGGATGTAGACGTCCCCCATGCCGTCCGCGATGCGGAAGGACACGCACCCCGTCCGCTCAGCCTTCGCGGTGTTCCGGAGCGCGTAGAAGCTCCGGAAGAGGGCCACCGAGGGCTGCACCCCCAGATACGCCTCGCACAGATAGGCGAAGATGGAGAGCACGAGGACGGCGTTGGGGTGTAGGTGGAGAAGGTGGATCTGGTAGAACTCCAGGACGGCCTCAAGGAAAGGTGAATACGGAGGCACCAATCCGGCGAAGAGAGTGTGGAGGAAGATGGGGAAAAACCCCGCCGGAAGGCGGCCGTGCCTCGCGGCCTGGATGGCGCTGGCGCCGTGCTCATTGGTCTTCCCGGCGACCAGGTGCTGGATCTTGTCCAGCGCCGCCGCATTGACGCGCACCCCGATCAGAGCAGGGCCAAGCGCCTCTTCGCCCTGCGCATCGGGGGGAAACGTCCCCATCGCCGCCTTGCCTTTTGGTCCGCCCATTGTCAAGGAGGATGCAAGAAGCGGAGTTCGCCGGAGGAGGAAGGAGTTCGCCGGAGAAGGAAAGCTAGGAGGTTGAGAGTTGGAAGACTGGATGCGCAGAAGGGGAGTAATGACTGCGGTTCAGACCAGCGCGCGGCTTTATACCGCATTTGGACAGTTACCAAGGCGCGGTCATGGTGATCGTGGCGGGACCCCCCACGACGCACGTTTCTACCGGAGAAACCGAGTCGCCGCAAACTCATCTCCAAACGACGCGTGTCACGGGCCGGCCGAACATATTGGACCCACGACGCTTCGTCTGGACCCGATGGGCCTCATCGTGCCCGTCATGGGCCCGGGGCTACTGTCGGCCCAGTGGGATCTAGGGTGTGCAGAGCCCACTCTCCACAGCCCTCACACGCGACTGAGTCGTTGAAACGGCTAAGGACCGAGCAAAACGCTTGGAGAGACCCTCGAGAGGGAAAACCCTCGAGAGGGCTGAAGAGGGCAGTGAAGGCCTGACGAGGCCCCTCCCGAGGCTGCTCCTCTACAGGGCCCTCTCCCCTGGAGAGGGGTCAACACAATCCCTCCACAGAGCCGCCCCAGCCCTGTGGAGATACTTCGCTCCGAAGCAACCACTGCAGGGTGCACATGGCCTCTGCCGCGCCGCAGAGTGACGCGCGCGGCTGCGCGCGATGACGACGGCGCCGCAGTTGCCGTTTTGGTGATTAAAGGAGTCAACAAAGCTGTGTCCCCTGCGCCGGCTTACGAGGGTTTCCTCTTTGGTGATAAAGCAGCTGGCCGGCGCTATGCTCCAAGGACGACGTCACCGTGGGCACCCCCACCATCTCTGCAGCACCGGTTGGCCGTCCTGCGTGGACGGTGACTTTCTGGCGTCACGAGCAGGCTTTACGACCATGGAACAAGTCCATGGACAACCCAGCTGCGGTGCACCCCGCTCCACCGTTTCGTCGCCATGTGGGAACCCTTCCACTGCGGGGCACGCAGGGATGAGGCCCGGGGCGCCTATATAAGGAGGGAGAGCACCTCCGTAGCAAAGGATCGATCGATCGATCAATCAACCTTGAGCACCCTACCATAGCTTAGCCGAGCCTAGCGAACTCGACGAGGAAGAAGATCTT
The DNA here is from genome assembly GCA_026929855.1 of Poa annua. NCBI lineage: Eukaryota > Viridiplantae > Streptophyta > Magnoliopsida > Poales > Poaceae > Poa > Poa annua. The sequence continues at coordinate 35,754,123 of CM049433.1, forward strand.
AGCCTTTCCCTCTCCGAGCTCCGCACTGCTCTCGGCAAGCTCATTGTACTGTACCCCCTACAGAGCAATACAGACAAGCAGGAGTAACGGTTTTACCTCCCCCGGAGGGCCGTGAACCTGGGTACGGGCCTGAGTCCATCACTGTCGTGTTGTCCCTCTACAGGCACGACGAGCACCGTCGCCGTGCCGGTTGTGGGTTGTTGACCAACGTGTTCAGTCCCCCTCACGAACTCCTCTCTCGAGAGTGGTTATCCCTGTTCCGTGGGAATCACACATCGACAGTGTTGTGTGGGTGAACCTATGCTAATGCACCGCCCTTCCTATGACTAATACATATTTGTGATTATACCCCTAGTAAGCATCCGCAAATACCAGAAAGTAATTAAGATAAATCTAACCACGGCCTTAAACTCTGAGATCCTACCATCTCTCATGCATCGAGATACCAACGGGGGTTTAGGTTTCTGTCACTCCGGCAACCCCACAATTAATATTCGAATACACAATGCATTCCCCTAGGCACATAAAGATGAAGTGTCATGTAGTCGAAGTTCACATGACACCACTAGAAGAATATCACCACAACTTAAATATCAAAACATCAAATATTACTCAACATAGTTCACTACTAACATCTAGACTTCTCCCATGTCCTCAAGAACTAGACGTACTACTCACAACACATCATTTGGAACATGATCAGAGGTGATATAATGATGGATAACAATCTGAACATAAACCTTAATTCAACAGTTTCACTCACTAGCATCAATAACAATAGTAATCAACACCGGGAGAGTTTCCCCTATCAAATAGACAAGATTCAGACCTAGATGTTACAGCGGGAACGGAGGTGAACGATGGAGATGACGGTGCCGGCGGTGGAGATGGTGGTGATGATGATCCCGATGAAGTGCAGCTCGATGACGGTGACGATGACGACGATTTCCCTCCTCCGGGAAGGGATTTCCCCGGCAGATTTCTCCCTCCCGGAGACCTTTTCTCTCTCTGGTGTTTTTCACCTCGTGGAGGCGGCGGAATATTTCCACGATGGTCCCATAGGTCTTGGGTTTCGGGGAGAAGAAGTACGCGAAAGGGCTCGGCCAGAGGTGGGCCAGGGTGACCACACCACGTGGCCGCGCGGCAAAAGGGGGGCCGGGCCACCACATGGTGTGGGCCCCCTGAGCCCCTCCTCGGTCTCCCCTTTTGGCTCCCTCCTTCATCTGGCAAAATAGGAGTTTCTATCTATTTACTTCTGATTTTTGATCTTCGCAAATATGGTGTCCTGATGGTCCTTTTTCCAGCAGAATTCAGACTCCGGTGATCAATTCTCCAATAATCATCAAACATGCAAAATAGATGAAATAACATAAGTATCATCTCTAAATATGAAATATATCAATGAATAACAATAAATTATGATATAAATAGTGATGCAAAATGGACGTATCAAAAAGCCACTTCCGACAGCCAAAACTCACATTTCTTTAACTTGGCATAAAATTTATTCTTCCTCAAAGTTTCAAGCACAAGTCTCAGATGGCGCTCATGCTCTTCTTCTGTCTTGGAATAAATGAGGATGTCATCAATGAACACTACCACGAAGTTATCAAGGAACGCACGTAGCATATTGTTCATTGTCTCCGTAAAGATGGCTAGAGCATTGGTTAGTCCAAAAGACATAACTTTGTATTCATAATGCCCATATTTGGTAGAGAAAGCGGTCTTCTCAATATCCTCTTCCCGCACACGTATTTGATTATATCCAGACTGGAGATCAATCTTTGAGAACACCTTAGCTCCATTCAGTTGATCAAACAAGTCCTCGATGCGGGGCAATGGATATTTGTTCTTGATGGTTGCCGCGTTAAGAGGACGATAATCAACACACTTTCGCCAACCGCCATCCTTCTTGTCTGTAAACATAACAGGTGCTGCCCAAGGTGACACACTACGTCTAATTAAGCCTTTGGCTAACATATCATCCAACTGCGTCTTCAATTCTTCTTGAAATGGTCGGGACAGTCGATAAGGAGCCATAGAGATAGGTCGAGTGCCAGGAATAAGATCAATACGAAACTCCACGTCTCGTTCTGGAGGCATTCCGGGCAGCTCATCAGGGAATACATCTGGGTCGTCTCGTACTACTGGAATAGCAACAATTGACAAGGAGGTGCTTGGTGTCTCAGCAAGAGCCCATAATAACCCTGTCTTGACTGACCGTTGCCCGGGAAATAAGCTAGCCAGGACAAAAAGAGAATGTGGAGGAGCAGCCCCTGATGCACCGGGTGGTGTTGTTCGGAAATCCCAAGAGGAAGGTATGAAGTAGTGCAGCAGCAAATTTCCCTCAGTTGTGAAACCAAGGTTATCAATCCAGTAGGAGTTGAAGAACACTTTGGAGGTTGTTGGTGGCGCCGTTTACGATTACCAACGCGGAACCTGCACACAACACAATCAAACTATTTTGCCCCAACTTGACAGTGAGGTTGTCAATCTCACCGGCTTGCTGTAACAAAGGATTAAACGTATGGTGTGGAAAATGATGTTTCTTTGCAGAGAATGGAAGTAACAGGATTGCAGTAGGTTGTATTATCAGTTTAAAGAAAAGGACTGAGGTCCACAGTTCACTAGTGGTGTCTCTCCATAAATAATAGTAGCATACATGCGGGTAAACAAATTACAGCTGGGCAATTGACAGAATAAAGAACTGCATAACAATGCATATACAAGTCATGATGTCTAGTGTGAGATTTATTTGGGCATTACAACATGATACATAGACCGTCATCCAACTGCATCTATGACTAATAATCCACCTTCAGGATATCATCCGCAACACCATTCAGTATTAAGTTGCAAGCAACAGATTATTGCATTAAGTAAAGTGTGTAATGTAAGTAGCACAAATATCCTTAGATAAAGAACTACTGTTTTATCCCTAGTAGCAACAGTACATCTACAATCTTAGACGTTGCTGTCACTCCCCAGATTAAATAGAGACATGAACCCACTATCGAGCATAAATACCCCCTCTTGGAGTCACAAGCATCTACTTGGCCAGAGCATCTACTAGTAACGGAGAGCATGCAAGATCATAAATAACGCACTCACAAGATATATTATGAAGCAAATGACATAGTACTCAATTATTCATCGGATCCCAGCAAACACAACATGTAGCATTACATAAAGATGATCTTGATCATGATAGGCAGCTCACAAGATCTAAACATGATGGCACAATAGGAGAAGACAACCATCTAGCTACTGCTATGGACCCGTAGTCCAAAGATGAACTACTCACGCATCAGTCCGGAGGCGGACATGGTGATGTAGAGCACTCCGGTGATGATTCCCCTCTCCGGCAGGGTGCCGGGAAGAGTTTCTGAACCCTCCCGAACTAGGGTTGACGACGGCGGCGGCTCTGGAACATATCGTGGAAAAGTGTTCGGGTGCCTAGGGTTATTTTGTCAGGGGGTATTTGTAGGCGAAAGGGCAACGTCGGTGGATGGCCGTGGGCCCCACACCACATGGTGGCGCGGCACGGGGGGACCCGCGCCTCCACCAGGTGTGGGCGCCCTGTGGCCCCTCCTCGACGCCTCTTCGGTCTTCTGGATGCTTCCGAGAAAAATATGGATATTGGCCTTTGATTCGTGTAATTCCGAGAATATTCACTTAACAGTTTTTCTGAAACAAAAACAGCATAAAACAGGGAACTGGCACTGTGGCATCTTGTTAATAGGTTAGTCCCAGAAAATGCATAAAAACCATATAAAGTGTAAATAAAACATGTAGCAATTGATATAATATAAGCATGGAACATAAGAGATTATAGATACGTTGGAGACGTATCAAGCATCCCCAAGCTTAGTTATACTCGTCCCGAGTAGGTAAAACGATAACAATAATAATTTCTGAAGTGACATGCATGCTTTCACACAATCTTGATCATATAATAATGTAATGCATGTAAATTGAGATCAAATGAATAGAAGCTGTAGTTTATATTGATATCAAATGAGTAATGAGTAAACAAGTAGGTAGAACAAAGTAAAACTTTCAATGAATCAATACTAGAGAACAATCAACCGTGCAAATTAGATATTAAAGATGATTTAAGCTTCAAGAACAACAATACAATCATCTAATGCATCCAACAATCATGACAACTTTGTGAAAGGATCAAGTCAAGCAATAACAATATGCACGTAGAAAATCATCTCTCTATTTGTTCACTTAAAAACAAGCAAGCGTCCAGCGTTGGTTCCTGGCACCAGGATGTTGTGGCTAAAAGAATGTTAAGGGGGGTTTGGAAGGCCAACGGAAGAAAGTCTCACAAAGCTGAAAGTGATCATTAGACAAGAGGAAGTCTTATAATCGAAGCTATGCAAGGAGTAGTGATTGCCACACAACGGATGCACATATAGCTATAAGTGTATGAAAGCTCTCCAATGGAACTAGTGGGGGTGCATCCAACTTGCTTGCTCATGAAGACCTAGAGCACTTTTGAGTAGGCTCATCATTAGAATATACAAGCCAAGCTCTGTAATGTAAAGTTCCCCACATAGTTATGCAAGTAAAACATGAAAACTCTCTCATATGGAGTAAAGGTGCTATACATGAGCACAAATGATGACTATGAATACTACAGGTGCTATAACATTAGCACAAGTATGGATAAAGAGTAGTAATGTTGCCCCCTTTTTATTTTTCTTTCTTTCTTTCTTTTATTGTTCTCTTTTTCTATTTTTTTTTTACTTTTTCTGTTTCTCTTTTCGATGGACTCCATGGCTCTTTTCACTTTTAGGGGCAAACATTCCAATATGACAACACATTTTTGATACAAATAAATCATAATGAATAAAATATAATGTATGAAACGGTGCCTCTGCCAATGTAGCAGGATATGCAATGACCTAGCGTAGCATGGGTAAAACCACCTATCAGCTGTAAAGAATCATGCAAGGCAATATATAAATGATAAATGACAACAAGTCATGTAATGTAAGATGGAAGTTGGATGGCAATATATCTCGGAACAGCTATGGAAATGCTATAGTAGGTAGGTATTGTGGATGTTTTGAGTAAGATATTTGGCTTATGTGTAGGAGAACATGATGAAGATCTCCCACGAGTTTTTGATGTACCCGCGAAGTATGCACCAACTATCAATGTGAGAAAGGGCAATGCAAAGTACCGAAGAGGCTAGCAAATATGGTGGTGGAAGTGCCATGAAAACCGCAGCTTAGAACTCCCAAGCAAAAAGATTCCAACTAGAAATATGATCTTACAAGGCATAATGAAAATCACTCCATGAGGGACTGTGGCAAATGAACAAGTCACTGTTGGGACCCCGACCGTAGCGCATAACACAAAGTCATTACGGTTGCTTTTAACACTATAAGTCATATATCATTAGGCTATCAACTAGATATTTAAGTGTGGCACAGCTTCAAGTTTTCTAGACCAACCATTAATCATTCCAATTTACTAAACCATCATGTTTACCATTAAGCATATTAATATCTCAAAACAACATCAATGATTCAAGTGACACAATTTAATGATCTACAAGATTATGTATCATTTCATCATACCATCTACCACATTAAACATTTTCTGTTCTTAACCAAACACCAATCAACTTATTTAAAAATAAACTCTCCAAGTATTTAACAATCAGATATGAGAGTATAACATAAGAAAACTAACATCTCTAACAAGAGATGCAAGAAAAACAAGAGCTAATAGTATTGGAGTAACATGGAAGAATACTCAACATATATAAGTGAAGAATACGAGTATTCATAAGAAAAAGCGGAGCGTGTCTCTCTCTCACAAAAAAATGCTAGGATCCATTTTATTCAGAGAATGAAAATAACAAAAACAAAAACAAACAGACGCTTCAAGTAAAGCACATAAGATGTGTCGGAATTAAAATATAGTTTCACTAGAGAGAACCTGATAGTTTGTTGATGAAGAAGGGGATGCCTTGGGCATCCCCAAGCTTAGACGCTTGAGTCTTCTTGAAATATGCTTGGGTGACCCACGAGGGCATCCCCAAGCTTAGGCTCTTTCATCTTCTTGATCACATCACATCATCCTTCTCTCTTGATCCTTGAAAACTTACTCCACACCAAACTCAAAGTAAACTTTATCAGAGGGTTAGTGCATAATCAAAAATTCTTATATTCTGCATGGACACAATTGTTACCAATTCTATTGGATATTAGTTACAGCCACTAATACTTTACGGAAACAAAAGATCAATTCAAAACAGCAAAAGAGGCATTGCAAAATAAATGGCAGAATCTGTCAAAAACAGAACAGTTCGTAAAGACGAATTTTTTCGAGGTGCTTAACTTGCTCAAATCAGAAAACTCAAAACTAATGAAAGTTGCGTACATATCTGAGGATCACGCACACAAAATCCCAGGTCATTTTGATTTTTCTGTGAATTCTTACGAATTAAACGGTGGACAGCAGAAAACTGTTCCTGCGCAGAAATCCAAATCTAGCATCAACTTTCTACTAGAGGCTTTACTTGACACAACAATGCAATAAAACAAAGATACAAAGTAATTGCTACAGAGGTAGACATGTTCCTTGACACAACAAAATAAAATAACAGAAATAAAAGGTTGGTTGTCTCCCATAAGCGCTTTTCTTTAACGCCTTTCAGCTAGGCACAGAAAGTGATATTCAATTAGCATCCAAATCAAGAACATAAATCCTCTCAACTATGCATTGTATTTTATCTATATAAGGTTCAGAGGTTCTTTCATTACTTTTAGATTTACTACATTCATCAAATGGGTTTTGAGAGACAATCCAATCAAAATTTTCTTCCAAAGCTTCATGCATAGCTACAAGTTTAATAGGTATTGGTACTTTAATTTTCTCCCCCTTAGTAGGTTCGGTTTTCCCAACTTCTTCAAGTGCATTAATAACATCTACACATGAGCCTGGTATTTTAAAACGTTCATAGATTTTCTTAACTTCTATAGCAATATCACCAAATTCTTTAAGCAAGACTTCTAAAATAAAAAATTTCTTTTCAACATTTTCAAGATTATTAAGATTAAGAAACATTTGCTGAATTATGGGGTGGAGGTTAACAAACCTAGCCTCTAATTTATGAACCAAAGCAGCTGCAGCAGTTTCATAGTTTGGGGCAAGTTCTGCTATGGATTTCTCCTCAAGATTTTCAAGCTTGCTAACATGATTAAAGAATTCTTTAATATTTTCTTTTCCAGTTATAGAACCACTACCTACTGACAGGTCTTCCAGAGTGTACTTAGGGAGCAACATTTTAACAAAAATAAAACTAAACCGAAATAAAAAGATAAATGCAAGTAACTATTTTTTTTTGTATTTTTGATATTAAGCAAACAAGACAGTAATAAAAATATACTAAGCAAGACAATAACAAAATAGAAAGATTGAGAGTGAGAGACTCCCCTCGCAGAAGAGCTTCAACTCCCCGGCAACGGCGCCAGAAAAGAGCTTGATGCACCGGGTGGTGTTGTTGGGAAACTCCAAGAGTAAGGTATGAAGTAGTGCAGTAGCAAATTTCACTCGGTTGTGAAACCTGAAAGGACAATGATGTCGCCTAGAGGGGGGGGGGGGGGGGGGTGAATAGGCGGTTTAAAACTTTTCCGGTTTAGGCTTGATAATTGCGGAATAAAACTAGATGTTTAAATTAACAAGCCGACAACCTAAATAAACTAGGCTCACCTATGTGCACCAACAACTTATGCTAAGCAAGACAAACAACAAGGTGATAGCAATATAGAATACTTCAAGCACGAAGGCTATCACAATGTAAAGTGCATAAGTAAAAGCTCGGGTATAGAAATAACCGAAGCACGCGGAGACGAGGATGTATTTCCGAGTTCCTCCTTGTTAAGGGAGTACGTCTCGTTGGAGAGGTGTGAACCGACACAACGGTTCAACAACCACAAAGGTTTCACCTTCTTCTCCGATGAACCGCACCACAAAGGCTTGGTTCACCTTCCACTATCGGAATTCCTTCGAGGCGGAATCCGGAGCCTTTCAACAACAATCCGAGGCACAACCCACAAAAGGATTGGGGGCTCCCGAACGGCTTTCAACAACAATCCGGGGCACAACCCACAATGGGTTGGGGGCTCCCGAACGGCTTCAAGTGACCACACAAGGGTCCAACCACCACAAAGGCGTCTAGGGTCCAAGGACCCAAGAGTAACAAGTTCACAAGTTTTCAACTTCCACGAATCCTCGTGGAGAGCACACCGATGCACCAAATGCAAAAGGCAAGAGCACAAGTGCTCAAATCCTTCACTCTCAAATTCCAACAAAGCAACAAATGCTTATGGGGGAATAAGAGAGGAAGAACAAAGAGGAGATGCACCAAGAACTCCAAGATCAAGATCTACAAGGTTTCCCTCACATAGAGGAGAAATCGATCGGTGGAAACGTAGATCAAGATCACCTCTCACTTTCCCTCAAATATTAGCAAGAACCATGGGAGGGATTGAGAGGAAGAGCAAGCTTTACAAAGGGCAACAATGGAGGAGAGAGAGGAGAAAGACTTGCTCTAGAGCTAGTCAACCATTGGGGAAGAAGGCCCCTTAAATAGCTCAACTCAAAAATCCAGCCGTTGCAGCACTTCTTGTTCCGCAAGTGCGGTAGTACCGGCCTAAAGCCCGGTAGTACCGGCCCTGCGGTATCTTCGTCAACGCAGAAAACCGAGCGCGCGGTACTACCGGGGAAAAATACCCCGGTACTACCGGGCCCAAGTGCTGGGCTCCAACCCCGGTACTACCGGGGCCATCCGTGCCAAAACGCCCGAAAAACCAACTTCAGAGAGTAGTACCGCAGAGAGCCCGGTACTACCGGCTTACTGCGGTACTACCGGAACAAAACTCTCCGGTACTACCGGGCCTGTCCGAACACCAAAAACACAGCTATAACTTTTGCAAATGAACTCCGAATGAGGTGAGACCAACTCCGTTGGAAAGGTACCGACAAGGAGAAGGCTACAAAAAGTGAAAATATTGCATCCCATAAATAGAGTAAAATCACCACACATGGCAAGGTGTGGGACTTTCCTCACGGTTGAACCGGCAATATTTCCGCCACCGAAAACGCAACTAGTTTTCCAAGGTAAAACCGTTTTCGATGAACTAGAGCTTGACATGGAGATGAACCAAGCTCTAATTCCTCACCACCATAAAAGCCAAATAAGAACCAAGAAATATGATATGCCAAGTATGCAAAGGTTTGAGCTCTCCACAACGATGCGATCAAGTTACTCACTTGAGAGCCCCTCTTGATAGTACGCCGTCTATCCTAAAACCCGGTCTCCCACTAACACCATGAGACCGGTAAAATAGAAAACCTATCAAGATCATACCTTTGCCTTGCGCATTCCACTTGAGCTCGATGATGACGATCTTGACTCTCTCAAGTTGAAACACCTTTCTTGATTGTGCTTGCTAGCACATGCTTGATGAAGACTTCTCCAAATGCTCCCCCATACTCCATTATGGGAGGGCCTCGCTAAGCATCGTCTTCATGACTCCTTTGCAAGCTTCAATCAAATGATATCTTCGAGATGCATCATATTGATCTTGCGCTTCATCTTCTTCTCTTGATATGTATGATGGCTTGGGGTAAAACATGATTGATCACTCAATCTTCTTTTCCAAGCCATACTTGCAATAAGCTCAACTCTTCACATGACCATTCTTCATATAAACCCTTGAGTAGAGCATTGATCATCATGTAAACTACTAGAGTCCAACACATGAACTCCAATCTTTTCCTATGGACAAGATCTACAAGTATATCTCAAATCAAACATTAGGCCATAAGGATTGTCATTAATTACCAAAACCATGCATGGGGACAACCATGCACTTTCAATCTCCCCCATTTTGGTAATTGATGACAATCCATTTTACGAGGGTTTATATAATGAATTTAAGCAACCATGCAACACAAAGAGCAAGGATGCAAGAGAACCGCAAGAGAACAAACCCATATTCTCTTAAACCCTCTAAATTTCTCCCCCATTGGCATCGATTGCCGAAATGGAAAGAAAAACTTAGAAGGCAAATATAGTGAGAGCTCCCCCATAATGTGTGCATTTCTCATAATATGAGTGAAATCAAATGCACATATCCAATGACGAGTAGATGGAGGGAGATCAAACTATATAGAGGATCCAAAGATTGCAAAAGAATATCAAATGGAAAGATACTTCAACGAAAGAAGCAAGCAATCAAAAGGATCCGAAAAGTGTTCTAAATATCATGAGGGAACTCCCCAAGGTACGTGCATAAATAGGATTTGTATTTCAATATAGTGTGCACAACATGGAATCCTCACTCCCTCCTAGATGAATTCGAACACAAGCTCATGCAAGAGAATGTAAATGATAAAGGAGGCAAAACAACTTTCACCTAATAAAATGTTTTGCAACAAGAGCAAGGAGCGGCAAATAAAAGAATGGGTGTGAGATACAAAGACATTTTAGGAGACTAATACAAGGATGAGCCAAAGCATCAACATAGTCTTTCAAAAAGAGTTGCACATAGTGCATATCATGTCTTTCCCATACCCCCACACCAAAAGAGATAAAGCAAATAGCTCCACAAGCTTAGTAAAATGCAAAAAGCATAGCACAAAAAAATGAAGCTTGTGCCTTTTAGAAACCACCAAAGAATCAAAAGCAAAAAGAGGTGGTCACTAAAGAATTGGAATATCAATTAAAGATGTAACTTTTCTTATGTGTATAAGTTTCTAAGTAGACACGAATCACTAAGATATGGGTCTACAAATAAACATGTACACACAAGATAGATACAAGGGTAAAGAATCATGATATCCAAGAGGAAGTCATAAATACACCAATAAGATCTTTGCTTAATAACATAGCACAAAGCCGAATTATATCTTAACGGAATATAAATGAACTTCCAACACATACTCATCATAGCATCAAAAACTATCCACGAGGGATAAAGGTTAACAAATGGATGCTCCGAGTAAGATAACAAGTAACACAAAACGCAAATGATTTTGAAAATTCATCAATGTTGCACATGAGAGACTTTAAGTAGAAAGTGCTAGATTGACATAATTGGGATCGATGAATCATAGAAATGAATATATAGTCCTCTTATATGTAATCATCCCGGCTTACTCACATTTGCAATAAAGACGTTTTGCAAGAATCAAATTAATTGCAACAAAAAGATTCATGCCAAGATACAACCTACACAAGGTTGAAAACTAGAAATGTATGCATGAGGTAGATACTTGTTACCGAGATAGCATTGGTGATGTATAGTATAAGAGTTAACGATCATCCAAACTTGGCTCCAATGAACACATGGTGACACCACCTTCCTTGTAAATGAGACAAGCTTCCAATGCATCTCCACATGTACCTAAAACAAATTCAAGTACAAAATGGTACCCAAACTCATTGGGTCCAAAGTAGTTAGAGCAACTACAATACATAGGACAAACTCCACATAAATATGTGCATATTAATGTGAAATTGAATTTCATGCACATCTTAGCCATATAGGATTTGATGGAGTTTATCCTATATATTGGTTCAACGAAAGTAAGCATGCCAAAGAAATACATGTAGTAAATATGCATGCACAAGACTTTCAAGAACCAAAAGAGATATAATTTGGACAAAACACCAATTAAACCAAGAAAGCACACACAAGTGCGACAAGAAAAAGAATTGTCCAAATTATATCAAAGGCCCAAATCAACACATGATTGAAGAAACCACTTTGAAAAGATACCAAATGAAAGCAAGAAACCAATTGAAGAAAATAACATCAAATAATAAACCAAACCCTCTACACTTTTCATGATGGCACAAAGTGACAAAACGAAAAATGTTTGTCTTCCAAAGAGACACGTCATCGGGATCAAATACCAAATGAAGACAACTAATGTTCGAAAGCACATAGGATTGCTCCCCCAAGATGTGTGCATTATTTATGATCTTGCATTTGAATACAAAATGCACACAAATGAGATCATCACTCTCCATATATATATTTATATAGATATTCAAACACTAGTCATATTCAAGAAAGGTAAGAAATTGCAATACCAATTTAAAGAACGATGTTCCACTCAAAGTAGGATAGCTTCCCAAAGAATAGTGCATTATCAAAAAGTATGACTTTTGAATGTCAATGCACAAGAATTGGATCATTGCTTTTCCCAACTCAAGAAAGCACAAAACAAATTTCAAGTAGAGCAATAAAGTATCCAAAAGATACAAGGAAGACAAATAAGAGTTAGATCAAAAGCAAATCCTTGGCAATCAAATAAGGCAATTCAAAGCAAGAGCCAAAGTGAATATGATCAACATATTTACCCCCAAATATGATTATCACTTGTCAAGACAAGTAACGTATGGAGATATTTCTCGGTGGTGGATTGCAAGGATATATTCAAGATCATATTCACAAAACATAAGCATGAGGCAAAGAATAGGAATTAAAAGCCATGCTTAGATAGATATTCTTGATAGATTCACAAATCATGTGATAATGCAAAGCAACTCCAAGGAGTAGCTTGAATCAATTGGCTTCCCAAAAAGATATATGAGAACATATTTAGGGAAAGCCATATCAAGAACATCCTCCACAAACAAGATCCAAAAGAGTGAGAGACAAAGAGCATTTAAGTAAATGGGAACTTGTTTGAGCAACATGCCACATAGGAACAAGATAATTAGCAATATCAATTCTAGGTGGCAAAACCTCACATTTTCACATTTTCTAGGCTTGTAATATGCACATAGCTTATTACTCCCCCATAATGTGATAATCCATTTATTTTAACACAAGAGGCAGACAAAAACAACTAGAGAAATTAATGGACATTATATAATTTGAATTTCTCATGAGCATGACATACCACAAAGAGAATAGATAATATTGATATATCAAAACTAAGTGGTATTCCTCATGTACACACATTTTTAGGATTGTGAAGTGCACGAAGCATATCACTCTCCAAAAATGGATAGTCCATTTATCTCTCAAAGAGAGCCAACAAGATAAGATATGATATAAAAGCAATAAGGCTCAAAACAAGTAGATGGTGTGCAAACCAAAATACACATGCTTGATTTCTCAAGATAAGTAAGTAGAGAGCACAACACATACAAACACTAGCAAGGTACAAAACCTAACACATGCAAGGGTGCAAGCAACTTTCAATGTATATATGATCTAAATAAAAGTTACCGCAAGGAGGAACATTGGATATGAGATAGAACAATATAATCCATATGACTTGACTTGAGAGAATATAATTGATGAAGATCCCTTAATTCTTCATAGTGTAGCCAAGTCTCCCATGCCCTCCATCAACACCTATTGATCAAGTTTTGGCTTGTTGGTCCCCAACTAAGTTGGGTCCTAAGAGGTTAGTCACAATAGGCTTGGCCACCCAAATGGTTCTTTTCTTGAAACCACTTTGAGTACCAACAAATTTGGCAAACACATTGCCAACCTTATCCTTCCGAAGAGAATAAACATCGTCAACTATAATGGGGTTGGATAAGGTACCATTTGTGCATGAAGAAGCAAGGTGACCCTTCTCACGGCATAGGTAGCAACATCGACTTCCTCCTCTCTTCTTAGTTGGAATCCCGACTTGAGGAGGAGTAGCTTGATTCTTCTTGGGAAGAGGTCGTTCTTCAACTTGAGGAACTTGAGTTTGACCTTGAGGATTCTTCCCTTGTTGCTTCTCACTAAGACGCTTCTTCTTCAAAGGGCAAGATCTAACATGGTGCCCTTCAACTTTGCACTTGAAGCAAACAATCTTGACCGAATCTTTGACTAGTTCTTGGCCCTTTTTCTTCTTAATGATCTTGGACTTGTTCTTGTTATTGGAGTTGAATCCAAGTCCACTCTTGTCATTTGGGCGTCTTTGAACACTCAACATATTGTCAAGTGTAGAATCCCCAAAATGACGCTTTTCCAAGTCTTTCTTCAAAGAAGTGACTTGGGCCTTGAGCTCATTTAATTCCTCTACATGGTTAGTATCAACACAAACACTAGAGGAAATAGATGCTTCATTGTTAGAGCAACAAGGCATGGAAAGTAATTCATCACAAGATGTAGCAACATTGTGAGTGGATGAATCACTAGGACTAGCACATGGCAATATAGCATTAAGAGTAGAAGTTGTGCCATTGTCCACATGAGGCTCACAAGATGTTACCTTTGACATAATAGCCTCATGAGCTAACTTTAGCTTAGCATGGCATGCTAGAAGATCGTCATTAGAGCTAGAGAGCCTTTCATGACTTTCTTCCAATTTCCCATACTTGCTAGTTAGCAACTCAAGTTGAGCCCTTAGCTCAACATTCTCCTTCAAAATAGATGCTTCACAAGAATTGGAGTTAGTAGCACAAGCATCATTATCATTAGAAATGGAAGAAGATAATTTTGCAAGCTTATCATTATTAGATAGTTGAGTTTGGAGTTGATCATGAGACTTGATGAGGAGAGAGTGTTCACTTTCTAAAGCCTTGTGAGCTTTGTCAAGTTTCTCTATGTCCTCACTTAGTCTAGCATTGCCAACACCAAATTCAACTTTTTCCTTTTTACACACTTTATATTTAGCAATAGCATGATCTCTTTCCTTAATGATTTTAGCAATGATAAGATCATTTGATTCATCAAAAGATTCAAGTCTCTCCTCAAGAGACACTCGAAGCTCTTGCTCTTCGTCAAGGGCATTCTCTAAGGATGCTTTTTCAATAGCATCTTCTCTCTCAATTTTACATTTTTGCTCAAATTGAGTATCCAAATCCTCAATGGTTTCTATACATTTAATACCATGAGCAACAATTTCACATAGAGAAGAGATAGCTTCACTACCTTTGGGAAGAGCACCAAGAACACTCTCACCCTTCTTGGTTAAGGTTTCAATGTCAAAATCTTCTCCATGAGCATCCTCAACCACATCATCACATATCTCGGGATTCGAGGTAGAAGTTACCTTGGAATCCTTAGCCATGAGGCAAACATGATTAATGGGTGAGGAGGATGAAGAATTACTTGAAGCACCATTGGGTTCCATGTCTTGTTCCAACAAATGTTGGGATTCCTCTACATTGTTAATCATGCAAATACTAGAGGATATGGAAGCATTATTTTCATGACAACAAGACATAGAGAGCATATCATTATTATATTTAGCTAAGCAACTATTACTTGATATGCAAGGACCATCAACTCTAGCATGTATGACATTTGGAGTGCTAGAAGAGTTTAGGTCCAAAGATAGAACATTGCAATGTGATAGAGAAGAGGTATAATCAATAGTAAGTTCACCATCACCAATGCAATTTCTATCACCACTCACCATATCATTATCTTGTGACAAATCACATGTTGGTGGAGTGGAAGAAGTTGTGAACTCATCACGGCCGGAGGTGGAGGGAGAACAATCATCCTCAATAATTTTGGACACTTCATATATACCTTGAAGCTTGGTCCAAAGCTCATGTGCATTTCGAAAAGGCATGATTGAAGCAAGAACTACATCGCTCAAAACACACATAAGACCATTAGTAACTTGAGTCTCGAGATGAGAGTTTATCTCATCCTCTAAAGATAATTCTTGGGAATCCTTTGGAGGAGATAAACTCACATCTACAATCCTCTTAATATAATTTGGACCCATGGCCCTAAAAAGATTAAGCATGCGAATTTTCCAAACATCATAATTTGTGCCATTGAATATGAAAGTGGGATCGTGCACTAATTCTCTAAACGACATCTTTTACTCTCTAGGCGGTAAAGCCCAAAAAGAGAGACCAGGCTCTGATACCAATTGAAAGGACAATGATGTCGCCTAGAGGGGGGGGGGTGAATAGGCGGTTTAAAACTTTTCCGGTTTAGGCTTGATAATTGCGGAATAAAACTAGATGTTTAAATTAACAAGCCGACAACCTAAATAAACTAGGCTCACCTATGTGCACCAACAACTTATGCTAAGCAAGACAAACAACAAGGTGATAGCAATATAGAATACTTCAAGCACGAAGGCTATCACAATGTAAAGTGCATAAGTAAAAGCTCGGGTATAGAAATAACCGAAGCACGCGGAGACGAGGATGTATTTCCGAGTTCCTCCTTGTTAAGGGAGTACGTCTCGTTGGAGAGGTGTGAACCGACACAACGGTTCAACAACCACAAAGGTTTCACCTTCTTCTCCGATGAACCGCACCACAAAGGCTTGGTTCACCTTCCACTATCGGAATTCCTTCGAGGCGGAATCCGGAGCCTTTCAACAACAATCCGAGGCACAACCCACAAAAGGATTGGGGGCTCCCGAACGGCTTTCAACAACAATCCGGGGCACAACCCACAATGGGTTGGGGGCTCCCGAACGGCTTCAAGTGACCACACAAGGGTCC
Source organism: Poa annua (assembly GCA_026929855.1). Taxonomy (NCBI): domain Eukaryota; kingdom Viridiplantae; phylum Streptophyta; class Magnoliopsida; order Poales; family Poaceae; genus Poa; species Poa annua. Next base: position 35,770,588 of record CM049433.1, read on the forward strand.
AACCACCACAAAGGCGTCTAGGGTCCAAGGACCCAAGAGTAACAAGTTCACAAGTTTTCAACTTCCACGAATCCTCGTGGAGAGCACACCGATGCACCAAATGCAAAAGGCAAGAGCACAAGTGCTCAAATCCTTCACTCTCAAATTCCAACAAAGCAACAAATGCTTATGGGGGAATAAGAGAGGAAGAACAAAGAGGAGATGCACCAAGAACTCCAAGATCAAGATCTACAAGGTTTCCCTCACATAGAGGAGAAATCGATCGGTGGAAACGTAGATCAAGATCACCTCTCACTTTCCCTCAAATATTAGCAAGAACCATGGGAGGGATTGAGAGGAAGAGCAAGCTTTACAAAGGGCAACAATGGAGGAGAGAGAGGAGAAAGACTTGCTCTAGAGCTAGTCAACCATTGGGGAAGAAGGCCCCTTAAATAGCTCAACTCAAAAATCCAGCCGTTGCAGCACTTCTTGTTCCGCAAGTGCGGTAGTACCGGCCTAAAGCCCGGTAGTACCGGCCCTGCGGTATCTTCGTCAACGCAGAAAACCGAGCGCGCGGTACTACCGGGGAAAAATACCCCGGTACTACCGGGCCCAAGTGCTGGGCTCCAACCCCGGTACTACCGGGGCCATCCGTGCCAAAACGCCCGAAAAACCAACTTCAGAGAGTAGTACCGCAGAGAGCCCGGTACTACCGGCTTACTGCGGTACTACCGGAACAAAACTCTCCGGTACTACCGGGCCTGTCCGAACACCAAAAACACAGCTATAACTTTTGCAAATGAACTCCGAATGAGGTGAGACCAACTCCGTTGGAAAGGTACCGACAAGGAGAAGGCTACAAAAAGTGAAAATATTGCATCCCATAAATAGAGTAAAATCACCACACATGGCAAGGTGTGGGACTTTCCTCACGGTTGAACCGGCAATATTTCCGCCACCGAAAACGCAACTAGTTTTCCAAGGTAAAACCGTTTTCGATGAACTAGAGCTTGACATGGAGATGAACCAAGCTCTAATTCCTCACCACCATAAAAGCCAAATAAGAACCAAGAAATATGATATGCCAAGTATGCAAAGGTTTGAGCTCTCCACAACGATGCGATCAAGTTACTCACTTGAGAGCCCCTCTTGATAGTACGCCGTCTATCCTAAAACCCGGTCTCCCACTAACACCATGAGACCGGTAAAATAGAAAACCTATCAAGATCATACCTTTGCCTTGCGCATTCCACTTGAGCTCGATGATGACGATCTTGACTCTCTCAAGTTGAAACACCTTTCTTGATTGTGCTTGCTAGCACATGCTTGATGAAGACTTCTCCAAATGCTCCCCCATACTCCATTATGGGAGGGCCTCGCTAAGCATCGTCTTCATGACTCCTTTGCAAGCTTCAATCAAATGATATCTTCGAGATGCATCATATTGATCTTGCGCTTCATCTTCTTCTCTTGATATGTATGATGGCTTGGGGTAAAACATGATTGATCACTCAATCTTCTTTTCCAAGCCATACTTGCAATAAGCTCAACTCTTCACATGACCATTCTTCATATAAACCCTTGAGTAGAGCATTGATCATCATGTAAACTACTAGAGTCCAACACATGAACTCCAATCTTTTCCTATGGACAAGATCTACAAGTATATCTCAAATCAAACATTAGGCCATAAGGATTGTCATTAATTACCAAAACCATGCATGGGGACAACCATGCACTTTCAATCTCCCCCATTTTGGTAATTGATGACAATCCATTTTACGAGGGTTTATATAATGAATTTAAGCAACCATGCAACACAAAGAGCAAGGATGCAAGAGAACCGCAAGAGAACAAACCCATATTCTCTTAAACCCTCTAAATTTCTCCCCCATTGGCATCGATTGCCGAAATGGAAAGAAAAACTTAGAAGGCAAATATAGTGAGAGCTCCCCCATAATGTGTGCATTTCTCATAATATGAGTGAAATCAAATGCACATATCCAATGACGAGTAGATGGAGGGAGATCAAACTATATAGAGGATCCAAAGATTGCAAAAGAATATCAAATGGAAAGATACTTCAACGAAAGAAGCAAGCAATCAAAAGGATCCGAAAAGTGTTCTAAATATCATGAGGGAACTCCCCAAGGTACGTGCATAAATAGGATTTGTATTTCAATATAGTGTGCACAACATGGAATCCTCACTCCCTCCTAGATGAATTCGAACACAAGCTCATGCAAGAGAATGTAAATGATAAAGGAGGCAAAACAACTTTCACCTAATAAAATGTTTTGCAACAAGAGCAAGGAGCGGCAAATAAAAGAATGGGTGTGAGATACAAAGACATTTTAGGAGACTAATACAAGGATGAGCCAAAGCATCAACATAGTCTTTCAAAAAGAGTTGCACATAGTGCATATCATGTCTTTCCCATACCCCCACACCAAAAGAGATAAAGCAAATAGCTCCACAAGCTTAGTAAAATGCAAAAAGCATAGCACAAAAAAATGAAGCTTGTGCCTTTTAGAAACCACCAAAGAATCAAAAGCAAAAAGAGGTGGTCACTAAAGAATTGGAATATCAATTAAAGATGTAACTTTTCTTATGTGTATAAGTTTCTAAGTAGACACGAATCACTAAGATATGGGTCTACAAATAAACATGTACACACAAGATAGATACAAGGGTAAAGAATCATGATATCCAAGAGGAAGTCATAAATACACCAATAAGATCTTTGCTTAATAACATAGCACAAAGCCGAATTATATCTTAACGGAATATAAATGAACTTCCAACACATACTCATCATAGCATCAAAAACTATCCACGAGGGATAAAGGTTAACAAATGGATGCTCCGAGTAAGATAACAAGTAACACAAAACGCAAATGATTTTGAAAATTCATCAATGTTGCACATGAGAGACTTTAAGTAGAAAGTGCTAGATTGACATAATTGGGATCGATGAATCATAGAAATGAATATATAGTCCTCTTATATGTAATCATCCCGGCTTACTCACATTTGCAATAAAGACGTTTTGCAAGAATCAAATTAATTGCAACAAAAAGATTCATGCCAAGATACAACCTACACAAGGTTGAAAACTAGAAATGTATGCATGAGGTAGATACTTGTTACCGAGATAGCATTGGTGATGTATAGTATAAGAGTTAACGATCATCCAAACTTGGCTCCAATGAACACATGGTGACACCACCTTCCTTGTAAATGAGACAAGCTTCCAATGCATCTCCACATGTACCTAAAACAAATTCAAGTACAAAATGGTACCCAAACTCATTGGGTCCAAAGTAGTTAGAGCAACTACAATACATAGGACAAACTCCACATAAATATGTGCATATTAATGTGAAATTGAATTTCATGCACATCTTAGCCATATAGGATTTGATGGAGTTTATCCTATATATTGGTTCAACGAAAGTAAGCATGCCAAAGAAATACATGTAGTAAATATGCATGCACAAGACTTTCAAGAACCAAAAGAGATATAATTTGGACAAAACACCAATTAAACCAAGAAAGCACACACAAGTGCGACAAGAAAAAGAATTGTCCAAATTATATCAAAGGCCCAAATCAACACATGATTGAAGAAACCACTTTGAAAAGATACCAAATGAAAGCAAGAAACCAATTGAAGAAAATAACATCAAATAATAAACCAAACCCTCTACACTTTTCATGATGGCACAAAGTGACAAAACGAAAAATGTTTGTCTTCCAAAGAGACACGTCATCGGGATCAAATACCAAATGAAGACAACTAATGTTCGAAAGCACATAGGATTGCTCCCCCAAGATGTGTGCATTATTTATGATCTTGCATTTGAATACAAAATGCACACAAATGAGATCATCACTCTCCATATATATATTTATATAGATATTCAAACACTAGTCATATTCAAGAAAGGTAAGAAATTGCAATACCAATTTAAAGAACGATGTTCCACTCAAAGTAGGATAGCTTCCCAAAGAATAGTGCATTATCAAAAAGTATGACTTTTGAATGTCAATGCACAAGAATTGGATCATTGCTTTTCCCAACTCAAGAAAGCACAAAACAAATTTCAAGTAGAGCAATAAAGTATCCAAAAGATACAAGGAAGACAAATAAGAGTTAGATCAAAAGCAAATCCTTGGCAATCAAATAAGGCAATTCAAAGCAAGAGCCAAAGTGAATATGATCAACATATTTACCCCCAAATATGATTATCACTTGTCAAGACAAGTAACGTATGGAGATATTTCTCGGTGGTGGATTGCAAGGATATATTCAAGATCATATTCACAAAACATAAGCATGAGGCAAAGAATAGGAATTAAAAGCCATGCTTAGATAGATATTCTTGATAGATTCACAAATCATGTGATAATGCAAAGCAACTCCAAGGAGTAGCTTGAATCAATTGGCTTCCCAAAAAGATATATGAGAACATATTTAGGGAAAGCCATATCAAGAACATCCTCCACAAACAAGATCCAAAAGAGTGAGAGACAAAGAGCATTTAAGTAAATGGGAACTTGTTTGAGCAACATGCCACATAGGAACAAGATAATTAGCAATATCAATTCTAGGTGGCAAAACCTCACATTTTCACATTTTCTAGGCTTGTAATATGCACATAGCTTATTACTCCCCCATAATGTGATAATCCATTTATTTTAACACAAGAGGCAGACAAAAACAACTAGAGAAATTAATGGACATTATATAATTTGAATTTCTCATGAGCATGACATACCACAAAGAGAATAGATAATATTGATATATCAAAACTAAGTGGTATTCCTCATGTACACACATTTTTAGGATTGTGAAGTGCACGAAGCATATCACTCTCCAAAAATGGATAGTCCATTTATCTCTCAAAGAGAGCCAACAAGATAAGATATGATATAAAAGCAATAAGGCTCAAAACAAGTAGATGGTGTGCAAACCAAAATACACATGCTTGATTTCTCAAGATAAGTAAGTAGAGAGCACAACACATACAAACACTAGCAAGGTACAAAACCTAACACATGCAAGGGTGCAAGCAACTTTCAATGTATATATGATCTAAATAAAAGTTACCGCAAGGAGGAACATTGGATATGAGATAGAACAATATAATCCATATGACTTGACTTGAGAGAATATAATTGATGAAGATCCCTTAATTCTTCATAGTGTAGCCAAGTCTCCCATGCCCTCCATCAACACCTATTGATCAAGTTTTGGCTTGTTGGTCCCCAACTAAGTTGGGTCCTAAGAGGTTAGTCACAATAGGCTTGGCCACCCAAATGGTTCTTTTCTTGAAACCACTTTGAGTACCAACAAATTTGGCAAACACATTGCCAACCTTATCCTTCCGAAGAGAATAAACATCGTCAACTATAATGGGGTTGGATAAGGTACCATTTGTGCATGAAGAAGCAAGGTGACCCTTCTCACGGCATAGGTAGCAACATCGACTTCCTCCTCTCTTCTTAGTTGGAATCCCGACTTGAGGAGGAGTAGCTTGATTCTTCTTGGGAAGAGGTCGTTCTTCAACTTGAGGAACTTGAGTTTGACCTTGAGGATTCTTCCCTTGTTGCTTCTCACTAAGACGCTTCTTCTTCAAAGGGCAAGATCTAACATGGTGCCCTTCAACTTTGCACTTGAAGCAAACAATCTTGACCGAATCTTTGACTAGTTCTTGGCCCTTTTTCTTCTTAATGATCTTGGACTTGTTCTTGTTATTGGAGTTGAATCCAAGTCCACTCTTGTCATTTGGGCGTCTTTGAACACTCAACATATTGTCAAGTGTAGAATCCCCAAAATGACGCTTTTCCAAGTCTTTCTTCAAAGAAGTGACTTGGGCCTTGAGCTCATTTAATTCCTCTACATGGTTAGTATCAACACAAACACTAGAGGAAATAGATGCTTCATTGTTAGAGCAACAAGGCATGGAAAGTAATTCATCACAAGATGTAGCAACATTGTGAGTGGATGAATCACTAGGACTAGCACATGGCAATATAGCATTAAGAGTAGAAGTTGTGCCATTGTCCACATGAGGCTCACAAGATGTTACCTTTGACATAATAGCCTCATGAGCTAACTTTAGCTTAGCATGGCATGCTAGAAGATCGTCATTAGAGCTAGAGAGCCTTTCATGACTTTCTTCCAATTTCCCATACTTGCTAGTTAGCAACTCAAGTTGAGCCCTTAGCTCAACATTCTCCTTCAAAATAGATGCTTCACAAGAATTGGAGTTAGTAGCACAAGCATCATTATCATTAGAAATGGAAGAAGATAATTTTGCAAGCTTATCATTATTAGATAGTTGAGTTTGGAGTTGATCATGAGACTTGATGAGGAGAGAGTGTTCACTTTCTAAAGCCTTGTGAGCTTTGTCAAGTTTCTCTATGTCCTCACTTAGTCTAGCATTGCCAACACCAAATTCAACTTTTTCCTTTTTACACACTTTATATTTAGCAATAGCATGATCTCTTTCCTTAATGATTTTAGCAATGATAAGATCATTTGATTCATCAAAAGATTCAAGTCTCTCCTCAAGAGACACTCGAAGCTCTTGCTCTTCGTCAAGGGCATTCTCTAAGGATGCTTTTTCAATAGCATCTTCTCTCTCAATTTTACATTTTTGCTCAAATTGAGTATCCAAATCCTCAATGGTTTCTATACATTTAATACCATGAGCAACAATTTCACATAGAGAAGAGATAGCTTCACTACCTTTGGGAAGAGCACCAAGAACACTCTCACCCTTCTTGGTTAAGGTTTCAATGTCAAAATCTTCTCCATGAGCATCCTCAACCACATCATCACATATCTCGGGATTCGAGGTAGAAGTTACCTTGGAATCCTTAGCCATGAGGCAAACATGATTAATGGGTGAGGAGGATGAAGAATTACTTGAAGCACCATTGGGTTCCATGTCTTGTTCCAACAAATGTTGGGATTCCTCTACATTGTTAATCATGCAAATACTAGAGGATATGGAAGCATTATTTTCATGACAACAAGACATAGAGAGCATATCATTATTATATTTAGCTAAGCAACTATTACTTGATATGCAAGGACCATCAACTCTAGCATGTATGACATTTGGAGTGCTAGAAGAGTTTAGGTCCAAAGATAGAACATTGCAATGTGATAGAGAAGAGGTATAATCAATAGTAAGTTCACCATCACCAATGCAATTTCTATCACCACTCACCATATCATTATCTTGTGACAAATCACATGTTGGTGGAGTGGAAGAAGTTGTGAACTCATCACGGCCGGAGGTGGAGGGAGAACAATCATCCTCAATAATTTTGGACACTTCATATATACCTTGAAGCTTGGTCCAAAGCTCATGTGCATTTCGAAAAGGCATGATTGAAGCAAGAACTACATCGCTCAAAACACACATAAGACCATTAGTAACTTGAGTCTCGAGATGAGAGTTTATCTCATCCTCTAAAGATAATTCTTGGGAATCCTTTGGAGGAGATAAACTCACATCTACAATCCTCTTAATATAATTTGGACCCATGGCCCTAAAAAGATTAAGCATGCGAATTTTCCAAACATCATAATTTGTGCCATTGAATATGAAAGTGGGATCGTGCACTAATTCTCTAAACGACATCTTTTACTCTCTAGGCGGTAAAGCCCAAAAAGAGAGACCAGGCTCTGATACCAATTGAAAGGACAATGATGTCGCCTAGAGGGGGGGGGGTGAATAGGCGGTTTAAAACTTTTCCGGTTTAGGCTTGATAATTGCGGAATAAAACTAGATGTTTAAATTAACAAGCCGACAACCTAAATAAACTAGGCTCACCTATGTGCACCAACAACTTATGCTAAGCAAGACAAACAACAAGGTGATAGCAATATAGAATACTTCAAGCACGAAGGGCTATCACAATGTAAAGTGCATAAGTAAAAGCTCGGGTATAGAAATAACCGAAGCACGCGGAGACGAGGATGTATTTCCGAGTTCCTCCTTGTTAAGGGAGTACGTCTCGTTGGAGAGGTGTGAACCGACAACAACGGTTCAACAACCACAAAGGTTTCACCTTCTTCTCCGATGAACCGCACCACAAAGGCTTGGTTCACCTTCCACTATCGGAATTCCTTCGAGGCGGAATCCGGAGCCTTTCAACAACAATCCGAGGCACAACCCACAAAAGGATTGGGGGCTCCCGAACGGCTTTCAACAACAATCCGGGGCACAACCCACAATGGGTTGGGGGCTCCCGAACGGCTTCAAGTGACCACACAAGGGTCCAACCACCACAAAGGCGTCTAGGGTCCAAGGACCCAAGAGTAACAAGTTCACAAGTTTTCAACTTCCACGAATCCTCGTGGAGAGCACACCGATGCACCAAATGCAAAAGGCAAGAGCACAAGTGCTCAAATCCTTCACTCTCAAATTCCAACAAAGCAACAAATGCTTATGGGGGGAATAAGAGAGGAAGAACAAAGAGGAGATGCACCAAGAACTCCAAGATCAAGATCTACAAGGTTTCCCTCACATAGAGGAGAAATCGATCGGTGGAAACGTAGATCAAGATCACCTCTCACTTTCCCTCAAATATTAGCAAGAACCATGGGAGGGATTGAGAGGAAGAGCAAGCTTTACAAAGGGCAACAATGGAGGAGAGAGAGGAGAAAGACTTGCTCTAGAGCTAGTCAACCATTGGGGAAGAAGGCCCCTTAAATAGCTCAACTCAAAAATCCAGCCGTTGCAGCACTTCTTGTTCCGCAAGTGCGGTAGTACCGGCCTAAAGCCCGGTAGTACCGGCCCTGCGGTATCTTCGTCAACGCAGAAGAACCGAGCGCGCGGTACTACCGGGGAAAAATACCCCGGTACTACCGGGCCCAAGTGCTGGGCTCCAACCCCGGTACTACCGGGGCCATCCGTGCCAAAACGCCCGAAAAACCAACTTCAGAGAGTAGTACCGCAGAGAGCCCGGTACTACCGGCTTACTGCGGTACTACCGGAACAAAACTCTCCGGTACTACCGGGCCTGTCCGAACACCAAAAACACAGCTATAACTTTTGCAAATGAACTCCGAATGAGGTGAGACCAACTCCGTTGGAAAGGTACCGACAAGGAGAAGGCTACAAAAAGTGAAAATATTGCATCCCATAAATAGAGTAAAATCACCACACATGGCAAGGTGTGGGACTTTCCTCACGGTTGAACCGGCAATATTTCCGCCACCGAAAACGCAACTAGTTTTCCAAGGTAAAACCGTTTTCGATGAACTAGAGCTTGACATGGAGATGAACCAAGCTCTAATTCCTCACCACCATAAAAGCCAAATAAGAACCAAGAAATATGATATGCCAAGTATGCAAAGGTTTGAGCTCTCCACAACGATGCGATCAAGTTACTCACTTGAGAGCCCCTCTTGATAGTACGCCGTCTATCCTAAAACCCGGTCTCCCACTAACACCATGAGACCGGTAAAATAGAAAACCTATCAAGATCATACCTTTGCCTTGCGCATTCCACTTGAGCTCGATGATGACGATCTTGACTCTCTCAAGTTGAAACACCTTTCTTGATTGTGCTTGCTAGCACATGCTTGATGAAGACTTCTCCAAATGCTCCCCCATACTCCATTATGGGAGGGCCTCGCTAAGCATCGTCTTCATGACTCCTTTGCAAGCTTCAATCAAATGATATCTTCGAGATGCATCATATTGATCTTGCGCTTCATCTTCTTCTCTTGATATGTATGATGGCTTGGGGTAAAACATGATTGATCACTCAATCTTCTTTTCCAAGCCATACTTGCAATAAGCTCAACTCTTCACATGACCATTCTTCATATAAACCCTTGAGTAGAGCATTGATCATCATGTAAACTACTAGAGTCCAACACATGAACTCCAATCTTTTCCTATGGACAAGATCTACAAGTATATCTCAAATCAAACATTAGGCCATAAGGATTGTCATTAATTACCAAAACCATGCATGGGGACAACCATGCACTTTCAATCTCCCCCATTTTGGTAATTGATGACAATCCATTTTACGAGGGTTTATATAATGAATTTAAGCAACCATGCAACACAAAGAGCAAGGATGCAAGAGAACCGCAAGAGAACAAACCCATATTCTCTTAAACCCTCTAAATTTCTCCCCCATTGGCATCGATTGCCGAAATGGAAAGAAAAACTTAGAAGGCAAATATAGTGAGAGCTCCCCCATAATGTGTGCATTTCTCATAATATGAGTGAAATCAAATGCACATATCCAATGACGAGTAGATGGAGGGAGATCAAACTATATAGAGGATCCAAAGATTGCAAAAGAATATCAAATGGAAAGATACTTCAACGAAAGAAGCAAGCAATCAAAAGGATCCGAAAAGTGTTCTAAATATCATGAGGGAACTCCCCAAGGTACGTGCATAAATAGGATTTGTATTTCAATATAGTGTGCACAACATGGAATCCTCACTCCCTCCTAGATGAATTCGAACACAAGCTCATGCAAGAGAATGTAAATGATAAAGGAGGCAAAACAACTTTCACCTAATAAAATGTTTTGCAACAAGAGCAAGGAGCGGCAAATAAAAGAATGGGTGTGAGATACAAAGACATTTTAGGAGACTAATACAAGGATGAGCCAAAGCATCAACATAGTCTTTCAAAAAGAGTTGCACATAGTGCATATCATGTCTTTCCCATACCCCCACACCAAAAGAGATAAAGCAAATAGCTCCACAAGCTTAGTAAAATGCAAAAAGCATAGCACAAAAAAATGAAGCTTGTGCCTTTTAGAAACCACCAAAGAATCAAAAGCAAAAAGAGGTGGTCACTAAAGAATTGGAATATCAATTAAAGATGTAACTTTTCTTATGTGTATAAGTTTCTAAGTAGACACGAATCACTAAGATATGGGTCTACAAATAAACATGTACACACAAGATAGATACAAGGGTAAAGAATCATGATATCCAAGAGGAAGTCATAAATACACCAATAAGATCTTTGCTTAATAACATAGCACAAAGCCGAATTATATCTTAACGGAATATAAATGAACTTCCAACACATACTCATCATAGCATCAAAAACTATCCACGAGGGATAAAGGTTAACAAATGGATGCTCCGAGTAAGATAACAAGTAACACAAAACGCAAATGATTTTGAAAATTCATCAATGTTGCACATGAGAGACTTTAAGTAGAAAGTGCTAGATTGACATAATTGGGATCGATGAATCATAGAAATGAATATATAGTCCTCTTATATGTAATCATCCCGGCTTACTCACATTTGCAATAAAGACGTTTTGCAAGAATCAAATTAATTGCAACAAAAAGATTCATGCCAAGATACAACCTACACAAGGTTGAAAACTAGAAATGTATGCATGAGGTAGATACTTGTTACCGAGATAGCATTGGTGATGTATAGTATAAGAGTTAACGATCATCCAAACTTGGCTCCAATGAACACATGGTGACACCACCTTCCTTGTAAATGAGACAAGCTTCCAATGCATCTCCACATGTACCTAAAACAAATTCAAGTACAAAATGGTACCCAAACTCATTGGGTCCAAAGTAGTTAGAGCAACTACAATACATAGGACAAACTCCACATAAATATGTGCATATTAATGTGAAATTGAATTTCATGCACATCTTAGCCATATAGGATTTGATGGAGTTTATCCTATATATTGGTTCAACGAAAGTAAGCATGCCAAAGAAATACATGTAGTAAATATGCATGCACAAGACTTTCAAGAACCAAAAGAGATATAATTTGGACAAAACACCAATTAAACCAAGAAAGCACACACAAGTGCGACAAGAAAAAGAATTGTCCAAATTATATCAAAGGCCCAAATCAACACATGATTGAAGAAACCACTTTGAAAAGATACCAAATGAAAGCAAGAAACCAATTGAAGAAAATAACATCAAATAATAAACCAAACCCTCTACACTTTTCATGATGGCACAAAGTGACAAAACGAAAAATGTTTGTCTTCCAAAGAGACACGTCATCGGGATCAAATACCAAATGAAGACAACTAATGTTCGAAAGCACATAGGATTGCTCCCCCAAGATGTGTGCATTATTTATGATCTTGCATTTGAATACAAAATGCACACAAATGAGATCATCACTCTCCATATATATATTTATATAGATATTCAAACACTAGTCATATTCAAGAAAGGTAAGAAATTGCAATACCAATTTAAAGAACGATGTTCCACTCAAAGTAGGATAGCTTCCCAAAGAATAGTGCATTATCAAAAAGTATGACTTTTGAATGTCAATGCACAAGAATTGGATCATTGCTTTTCCCAACTCAAGAAAGCACAAAACAAATTTCAAGTAGAGCAATAAAGTATCCAAAAGATACAAGGAAGACAAATAAGAGTTAGATCAAAAGCAAATCCTTGGCAATCAAATAAGGCAATTCAAAGCAAGAGCCAAAGTGAATATGATCAACATATTTACCCCCAAATATGATTATCACTTGTCAAGACAAGTAACGTATGGAGATATTTCTCGGTGGTGGATTGCAAGGATATATTCAAGATCATATTCACAAAACATAAGCATGAGGCAAAGAATAGGAATTAAAAGCCATGCTTAGATAGATATTCTTGATAGATTCACAAATCATGTGATAATGCAAAGCAACTCCAAGGAGTAGCTTGAATCAATTGGCTTCCCAAAAAGATATATGAGAACATATTTAGGGAAAGCCATATCAAGAACATCCTCCACAAACAAGATCCAAAAGAGTGAGAGACAAAGAGCATTTAAGTAAATGGGAACTTGTTTGAGCAACATGCCACATAGGAACAAGATAATTAGCAATATCAATTCTAGGTGGCAAAACCTCACATTTTCACATTTTCTAGGCTTGTAATATGCACATAGCTTATTACTCCCCCATAATGTGATAATCCATTTATTTTAACACAAGAGGCAGACAAAAACAACTAGAGAAATTAATGGACATTATATAATTTGAATTTCTCATGAGCATGACATACCACAAAGAGAATAGATAATATTGATATATCAAAACTAAGTGGTATTCCTCATGTACACACATTTTTAGGATTGTGAAGTGCACGAAGCATATCACTCTCCAAAAATGGATAGTCCATTTATCTCTCAAAGAGAGCCAACAAGATAAGATATGATATAAAAGCAATAAGGCTCAAAACAAGTAGATGGTGTGCAAACCAAAATACACATGCTTGATTTCTCAAGATAAGTAAGTAGAGAGCACAACACATACAAACACTAGCAAGGTACAAAACCTAACACATGCAAGGGTGCAAGCAACTTTCAATGTATATATGATCTAAATAAAAGTTACCGCAAGGAGGAACATTGGATATGAGATAGAACAATATAATCCATATGACTTGACTTGAGAGAATATAATTGATGAAGATCCCTTAATTCTTCATAGTGTAGCCAAGTCTCCCATGCCCTCCATCAACACCTATTGATCAAGTTTTGGCTTGTTGGTCCCCAACTAAGTTGGGTCCTAAGAGGTTAGTCACAATAGGCTTGGCCACCCAAATGGTTCTTTTCTTGAAACCACTTTGAGTACCAACAAATTTGGCAAACACATTGCCAACCTTATCCTTCCGAAGAGAATAAACATCGTCAACTATAATGGGGTTGGATAAGGTACCATTTGTGCATGAAGAAGCAAGGTGACCCTTCTCACGGCATAGGTAGCAACATCGACTTCCTCCTCTCTTCTTAGTTGGAATCCCGACTTGAGGAGGAGTAGCTTGATTCTTCTTGGGAAGAGGTCGTTCTTCAACTTGAGGAACTTGAGTTTGACCTTGAGGATTCTTCCCTTGTTGCTTCTCACTAAGACGCTTCTTCTTCAAAGGGCAAGATCTAACATGGTGCCCTTCAACTTTGCACTTGAAGCAAACAATCTTGACCGAATCTTTGACTAGTTCTTGGCCCTTTTTCTTCTTAATGATCTTGGACTTGTTCTTGTTATTGGAGTTGAATCCAAGTCCACTCTTGTCATTTGGGCGTCTTTGAACACTCAACATATTGTCAAGTGTAGAATCCCCAAAATGACGCTTTTCCAAGTCTTTCTTCAAAGAAGTGACTTGGGCCTTGAGCTCATTTAATTCCTCTACATGGTTAGTATCAACACAAACACTAGAGGAAATAGATGCTTCATTGTTAGAGCAACAAGGCATGGAAAGTAATTCATCACAAGATGTAGCAACATTGTGAGTGGATGAATCACTAGGACTAGCACATGGCAATATAGCATTAAGAGTAGAAGTTGTGCCATTGTCCACATGAGGCTCACAAGATGTTACCTTTGACATAATAGCCTCATGAGCTAACTTTAGCTTAGCATGGCATGCTAGAAGATCGTCATTAGAGCTAGAGAGCCTTTCATGACTTTCTTCCAATTTCCCATACTTGCTAGTTAGCAACTCAAGTTGAGCCCTTAGCTCAACATTCTCCTTCAAAATAGATGCTTCACAAGAATTGGAGTTAGTAGCACAAGCATCATTATCATTAGAAATGGAAGAAGATAATTTTGCAAGCTTATCATTATTAGATAGTTGAGTTTGGAGTTGATCATGAGACTTGATGAGGAGAGAGTGTTCACTTTCTAAAGCCTTGTGAGCTTTGTCAAGTTTCTCTATGTCCTCACTTAGTCTAGCATTGCCAACACCAAATTCAACTTTTTCCTTTTTACACACTTTATATTTAGCAATAGCATGATCTCTTTCCTTAATGATTTTAGCAATGATAAGATCATTTGATTCATCAAAAGATTCAAGTCTCTCCTCAAGAGACACTCGAAGCTCTTGCTCTTCGTCAAGGGCATTCTCTAAGGATGCTTTTTCAATAGCATCTTCTCTCTCAATTTTACATTTTTGCTCAAATTGAGTATCCAAATCCTCAATGGTTTCTATACATTTAATACCATGAGCAACAATTTCACATAGAGAAGAGATAGCTTCACTACCTTTGGGAAGAGCACCAAGAACACTCTCACCCTTCTTGGTTAAGGTTTCAATGTCAAAATCTTCTCCATGAGCATCCTCAACCACATCATCACATATCTCGGGATTCGAGGTAGAAGTTACCTTGGAATCCTTAGCCATGAGGCAAACATGATTAATGGGTGAGGAGGATGAAGAATTACTTGAAGCACCATTGGGTTCCATGTCTTGTTCCAACAAATGTTGGGATTCCTCTACATTGTTAATCATGCAAATACTAGAGGATATGGAAGCATTATTTTCATGACAACAAGACATAGAGAGCATATCATTATTATATTTAGCTAAGCAACTATTACTTGATATGCAAGGACCATCAACTCTAGCATGTATGACATTTGGAGTGCTAGAAGAGTTTAGGTCCAAAGATAGAACATTGCAATGTGATAGAGAAGAGGTATAATCAATAGTAAGTTCACCATCACCAATGCAATTTCTATCACCACTCACCATATCATTATCTTGTGACAAATCACATGTTGGTGGAGTGGAAGAAGTTGTGAACTCATCACGGCCGGAGGTGGAGGGAGAACAATCATCCTCAATAATTTTGGACACTTCATATATACCTTGAAGCTTGGTCCAAAGCTCATGTGCATTTCGAAAAGGCATGATTGAAGCAAGAACTACATCGCTCAAAACACACATAAGACCATTAGTAACTTGAGTCTCGAGATGAGAGTTTATCTCATCCTCTAAAGATAATTCTTGGGAATCCTTTGGAGGAGATAAACTCACATCTACAATCCTCTTAATATAATTTGGACCCATGGCCCTAAAAAGATTAAGCATGCGAATTTTCCAAACATCATAATTTGTGCCATTGAATATGAAAGTGGGATCGTGCACTAATTCTCTAAACGACATCTTTTACTCTCTAGGCGGTAAAGCCCAAAAAGAGAGACCAGGCTCTGATACCAATTGAAAGGACAATGATGTCGCCTAGAGGGGGGGGGGTGAATAGGCGGTTTAAAACTTTTCCGGTTTAGGCTTGATAATTGCGGAATAAAACTAGATGTTTAAATTAACAAGCCGACAACCTAAATAAACTAGGCTCACCTATGTGCACCAACAACTTATGCTAAGCAAGACAAACAACAAGGTGATAGCAATATAGAATACTTCAAGCACGAAGGCTATCACAATGTAAAGTGCATAAGTAAAAGCTCGGGTATAGAAATAACCGAAGCACGCGGAGACGAGGATGTATTTCCGAGTTCCTCCTTGTTAAGGGAGTACGTCTCGTTGGAGAGGTGTGAACCGACACAACGGTTCAACAACCACAAAGGTTTCACCTTCTTCTCCGATGAACCGCACCACAAAGGCTTGGTTCACCTTCCACTATCGGAATTCCTTCGAGGCGGAATCCGGAGCCTTTCAACAACAATCCGAGGCACAACCCACAAAAGGATTGGGGGCTCCCGAACGGCTTTCAACAACAATCCGGGGCACAACCCACAATGGGTTGGGGGCTCCCGAACGGCTTCAAGTGACCACACAAGGGTCCAACCACCACAAAGGCGTCTAGGGTCCAAGGACCCAAGAGTAACAAGTTCACAAGTTTTCAACTTCCACGAATCCTCGTGGAGAGCACACCGATGCACCAAATGCAAAAGGCAAGAGCACAAGTGCTCAAATCCTTCACTCTCAAATTCCAACAAAGCAACAAATGCTTATGGGGGAATAAGAGAGGAAGAACAAAGAGGAGATGCACCAAGAACTCCAAGATCAAGATCTACAAGGTTTCCCTCACATAGAGGAGAAATCGATCGGTGGAAACGTAGATCAAGATCACCTCTCACTTTCCCTCAAATATTAGCAAGAACCATGGGAGGGATTGAGAGGAAGAGCAAGCTTTACAAAGGGCAACAATGGAGGAGAGAGAGGAGAAAGACTTGCTCTAGAGCTAGTCAACCATTGGGGAAGAAGGCCCCTTAAATAGCTCAACTCAAAAATCCAGCCGTTGCAGCACTTCTTGTTCCGCAAGTGCGGTAGTACCGGCCTAAAGCCCGGTAGTACCGGCCCTGCGGTATCTTCGTCAACGCAGAAAACCGAGCGCGCGGTACTACCGGGGAAAAATACCCCGGTACTACCGGGCCCAAGTGCTGGGCTCCAACCCCGGTACTACCGGGGCCATCCGTGCCAAAACGCCCGAAAAACCAACTTCAGAGAGTAGTACCGCAGAGAGCCCGGTACTACCGGCTTACTGCGGTACTACCGGAACAAAACTCTCCGGTACTACCGGGCCTGTCCGAACACCAAAAACACAGCTATAACTTTTGCAAATGAACTCCGAATGAGGTGAGACCAACTCCGTTGGAAAGGTACCGACAAGGAGAAGGCTACAAAAAGTGAAAATATTGCATCCCATAAATAGAGTAAAATCACCACACATGGCAAGGTGTGGGACTTTCCTCACGGTTGAACCGGCAATATTTCCGCCACCGAAAACGCAACTAGTTTTCCAAGGTAAAACCGTTTTCGATGAACTAGAGCTTGACATGGAGATGAACCAAGCTCTAATTCCTCACCACCATAAAAGCCAAATAAGAACCAAGAAATATGATATGCCAAGTATGCAAAGGTTTGAGCTCTCCACAACGATGCGATCAAGTTACTCACTTGAGAGCCCCTCTTGATAGTACGCCGTCTATCCTAAAACCCGGTCTCCCACTAACACCATGAGACCGGTAAAATAGAAAACCTATCAAGATCATACCTTTGCCTTGCGCATTCCACTTGAGCTCGATGATGACGATCTTGACTCTCTCAAGTTGAAACACCTTTCTTGATTGTGCTTGCTAGCACATGCTTGATGAAGACTTCTCCAAATGCTCCCCCATACTCCATTATGGGAGGGCCTCGCTAAGCATCGTCTTCATGACTCCTTTGCAAGCTTCAATCAAATGATATCTTCGAGATGCATCATATTGATCTTGCGCTTCATCTTCTTCTCTTGATATGTATGATGGCTTGGGGTAAAACATGATTGATCACTCAATCTTCTTTTCCAAGCCATACTTGCAATAAGCTCAACTCTTCACATGACCATTCTTCATATAAACCCTTGAGTAGAGCATTGATCATCATGTAAACTACTAGAGTCCAACACATGAACTCCAATCTTTTCCTATGGACAAGATCTACAAGTATATCTCAAATCAAACATTAGGCCATAAGGATTGTCATTAATTACCAAAACCATGCATGGGGACAACCATGCACTTTCAATCTCCCCCATTTTGGTAATTGATGACAATCCATTTTACGAGGGTTTATATAATGAATTTAAGCAACCATGCAACACAAAGAGCAAGGATGCAAGAGAACCGCAAGAGAACAAACCCATATTCTCTTAAACCCTCTAAATTTCTCCCCCATTGGCATCGATTGCCGAAATGGAAAGAAAAACTTAGAAGGCAAATATAGTGAGAGCTCCCCCATAATGTGTGCATTTCTCATAATATGAGTGAAATCAAATGCACATATCCAATGACGAGTAGATGGAGGGAGATCAAACTATATAGAGGATCCAAAGATTGCAAAAGAATATCAAATGGAAAGATACTTCAACGAAAGAAGCAAGCAATCAAAAGGATCCGAAAAGTGTTCTAAATATCATGAGGGAACTCCCCAAGGTACGTGCATAAATAGGATTTGTATTTCAATATAGTGTGCACAACATGGAATCCTCACTCCCTCCTAGATGAATTCGAACACAAGCTCATGCAAGAGAATGTAAATGATAAAGGAGGCAAAACAACTTTCACCTAATAAAATGTTTTGCAACAAGAGCAAGGAGCGGCAAATAAAAGAATGGGTGTGAGATACAAAGACATTTTAGGAGACTAATACAAGGATGAGCCAAAGCATCAACATAGTCTTTCAAAAAGAGTTGCACATAGTGCATATCATGTCTTTCCCATACCCCCACACCAAAAGAGATAAAGCAAATAGCTCCACAAGCTTAGTAAAATGCAAAAAGCATAGCACAAAAAAATGAAGCTTGTGCCTTTTAGAAACCACCAAAGAATCAAAAGCAAAAAGAGGTGGTCACTAAAGAATTGGAATATCAATTAAAGATGTAACTTTTCTTATGTGTATAAGTTTCTAAGTAGACACGAATCACTAAGATATGGGTCTACAAATAAACATGTACACACAAGATAGATACAAGGGTAAAGAATCATGATATCCAAGAGGAAGTCATAAATACACCAATAAGATCTTTGCTTAATAACATAGCACAAAGCCGAATTATATCTTAACGGAATATAAATGAACTTCCAACACATACTCATCATAGCATCAAAAACTATCCACGAGGGATAAAGGTTAACAAATGGATGCTCCGAGTAAGATAACAAGTAACACAAAACGCAAATGATTTTGAAAATTCATCAATGTTGCACATGAGAGACTTTAAGTAGAAAGTGCTAGATTGACATAATTGGGATCGATGAATCATAGAAATGAATATATAGTCCTCTTATATGTAATCATCCCGGCTTACTCACATTTGCAATAAAGACGTTTTGCAAGAATCAAATTAATTGCAACAAAAAGATTCATGCCAAGATACAACCTACACAAGGTTGAAAACTAGAAATGTATGCATGAGGTAGATACTTGTTACCGAGATAGCATTGGTGATGTATAGTATAAGAGTTAACGATCATCCAAACTTGGCTCCAATGAACACATGGTGACACCACCTTCCTTGTAAATGAGACAAGCTTCCAATGCATCTCCACATGTACCTAAAACAAATTCAAGTACAAAATGGTACCCAAACTCATTGGGTCCAAAGTAGTTAGAGCAACTACAATACATAGGACAAACTCCACATAAATATGTGCATATTAATGTGAAATTGAATTTCATGCACATCTTAGCCATATAGGATTTGATGGAGTTTATCCTATATATTGGTTCAACGAAAGTAAGCATGCCAAAGAAATACATGTAGTAAATATGCATGCACAAGACTTTCAAGAACCAAAAGAGATATAATTTGGACAAAACACCAATTAAACCAAGAAAGCACACACAAGTGCGACAAGAAAAAGAATTGTCCAAATTATATCAAAGGCCCAAATCAACACATGATTGAAGAAACCACTTTGAAAAGATACCAAATGAAAGCAAGAAACCAATTGAAGAAAATAACATCAAATAATAAACCAAACCCTCTACACTTTTCATGATGGCACAAAGTGACAAAACGAAAAATGTTTGTCTTCCAAAGAGACACGTCATCGGGATCAAATACCAAATGAAGACAACTAATGTTCGAAAGCACATAGGATTGCTCCCCCAAGATGTGTGCATTATTTATGATCTTGCATTTGAATACAAAATGCACACAAATGAGATCATCACTCTCCATATATATATTTATATAGATATTCAAACACTAGTCATATTCAAGAAAGGTAAGAAATTGCAATACCAATTTAAAGAACGATGTTCCACTCAAAGTAGGATAGCTTCCCAAAGAATAGTGCATTATCAAAAAGTATGACTTTTGAATGTCAATGCACAAGAATTGGATCATTGCTTTTCCCAACTCAAGAAAGCACAAAACAAATTTCAAGTAGAGCAATAAAGTATCCAAAAGATACAAGGAAGACAAATAAGAGTTAGATCAAAAGCAAATCCTTGGCAATCAAATAAGGCAATTCAAAGCAAGAGCCAAAGTGAATATGATCAACATATTTACCCCCAAATATGATTATCACTTGTCAAGACAAGTAACGTATGGAGATATTTCTCGGTGGTGGATTGCAAGGATATATTCAAGATCATATTCACAAAACATAAGCATGAGGCAAAGAATAGGAATTAAAAGCCATGCTTAGATAGATATTCTTGATAGATTCACAAATCATGTGATAATGCAAAGCAACTCCAAGGAGTAGCTTGAATCAATTGGCTTCCCAAAAAGATATATGAGAACATATTTAGGGAAAGCCATATCAAGAACATCCTCCACAAACAAGATCCAAAAGAGTGAGAGACAAAGAGCATTTAAGTAAATGGGAACTTGTTTGAGCAACATGCCACATAGGAACAAGATAATTAGCAATATCAATTCTAGGTGGCAAAACCTCACATTTTCACATTTTCTAGGCTTGTAATATGCACATAGCTTATTACTCCCCCATAATGTGATAATCCATTTATTTTAACACAAGAGGCAGACAAAAACAACTAGAGAAATTAATGGACATTATATAATTTGAATTTCTCATGAGCATGACATACCACAAAGAGAATAGATAATATTGATATATCAAAACTAAGTGGTATTCCTCATGTACACACATTTTTAGGATTGTGAAGTGCACGAAGCATATCACTCTCCAAAAATGGATAGTCCATTTATCTCTCAAAGAGAGCCAACAAGATAAGATATGATATAAAAGCAATAAGGCTCAAAACAAGTAGATGGTGTGCAAACCAAAATACACATGCTTGATTTCTCAAGATAAGTAAGTAGAGAGCACAACACATACAAACACTAGCAAGGTACAAAACCTAACACATGCAAGGGTGCAAGCAACTTTCAATGTATATATGATCTAAATAAAAGTTACCGCAAGGAGGAACATTGGATATGAGATAGAACAATATAATCCATATGACTTGACTTGAGAGAATATAATTGATGAAGATCCCTTAATTCTTCATAGTGTAGCCAAGTCTCCCATGCCCTCCATCAACACCTATTGATCAAGTTTTGGCTTGTTGGTCCCCAACTAAGTTGGGTCCTAAGAGGTTAGTCACAATAGGCTTGGCCACCCAAATGGTTCTTTTCTTGAAACCACTTTGAGTACCAACAAATTTGGCAAACACATTGCCAACCTTATCCTTCCGAAGAGAATAAACATCGTCAACTATAATGGGGTTGGATAAGGTACCATTTGTGCATGAAGAAGCAAGGTGACCCTTCTCACGGCATAGGTAGCAACATCGACTTCCTCCTCTCTTCTTAGTTGGAATCCCGACTTGAGGAGGAGTAGCTTGATTCTTCTTGGGAAGAGGTCGTTCTTCAACTTGAGGAACTTGAGTTTGACCTTGAGGATTCTTCCCTTGTTGCTTCTCACTAAGACGCTTCTTCTTCAAAGGGCAAGATCTAACATGGTGCCCTTCAACTTTGCACTTGAAGCAAACAATCTTGACCGAATCTTTGACTAGTTCTTGGCCCTTTTTCTTCTTAATGATCTTGGACTTGTTCTTGTTATTGGAGTTGAATCCAAGTCCACTCTTGTCATTTGGGCGTCTTTGAACACTCAACATATTGTCAAGTGTAGAATCCCCAAAATGACGCTTTTCCAAGTCTTTCTTCAAAGAAGTGACTTGGGCCTTGAGCTCATTTAATTCCTCTACATGGTTAGTATCAACACAAACACTAGAGGAAATAGATGCTTCATTGTTAGAGCAACAAGGCATGGAAAGTAATTCATCACAAGATGTAGCAACATTGTGAGTGGATGAATCACTAGGACTAGCACATGGCAATATAGCATTAAGAGTAGAAGTTGTGCCATTGTCCACATGAGGCTCACAAGATGTTACCTTTGACATAATAGCCTCATGAGCTAACTTTAGCTTAGCATGGCATGCTAGAAGATCGTCATTAGAGCTAGAGAGCCTTTCATGACTTTCTTCCAATTTCCCATACTTGCTAGTTAGCAACTCAAGTTGAGCCCTTAGCTCAACATTCTCCTTCAAAATAGATGCTTCACAAGAATTGGAGTTAGTAGCACAAGCATCATTATCATTAGAAATGGAAGAAGATAATTTTGCAAGCTTATCATTATTAGATAGTTGAGTTTGGAGTTGATCATGAGACTTGATGAGGAGAGAGTGTTCACTTTCTAAAGCCTTGTGAGCTTTGTCAAGTTTCTCTATGTCCTCACTTAGTCTAGCATTGCCAACACCAAATTCAACTTTTTCCTTTTTACACACTTTATATTTAGCAATAGCATGATCTCTTTCCTTAATGATTTTAGCAATGATAAGATCATTTGATTCATCAAAAGATTCAAGTCTCTCCTCAAGAGACACTCGAAGCTCTTGCTCTTCGTCAAGGGCATTCTCTAAGGATGCTTTTTCAATAGCATCTTCTCTCTCAATTTTACATTTTTGCTCAAATTGAGTATCCAAATCCTCAATGGTTTCTATACATTTAATACCATGAGCAACAATTTCACATAGAGAAGAGATAGCTTCACTACCTTTGGGAAGAGCACCAAGAACACTCTCACCCTTCTTGGTTAAGGTTTCAATGTCAAAATCTTCTCCATGAGCATCCTCAACCACATCATCACATATCTCGGGATTCGAGGTAGAAGTTACCTTGGAATCCTTAGCCATGAGGCAAACATGATTAATGGGTGAGGAGGATGAAGAATTACTTGAAGCACCATTGGGTTCCATGTCTTGTTCCAACAAATGTTGGGATTCCTCTACATTGTTAATCATGCAAATACTAGAGGATATGGAAGCATTATTTTCATGACAACAAGACATAGAGAGCATATCATTATTATATTTAGCTAAGCAACTATTACTTGATATGCAAGGACCATCAACTCTAGCATGTATGACATTTGGAGTGCTAGAAGAGTTTAGGTCCAAAGATAGAACATTGCAATGTGATAGAGAAGAGGTATAATCAATAGTAAGTTCACCATCACCAATGCAATTTCTATCACCACTCACCATATCATTATCTTGTGACAAATCACATGTTGGTGGAGTGGAAGAAGTTGTGAACTCATCACGGCCGGAGGTGGAGGGAGAACAATCATCCTCAATAATTTTGGACACTTCATATATACCTTGAAGCTTGGTCCAAAGCTCATGTGCATTTCGAAAAGGCATGATTGAAGCAAGAACTACATCGCTCAAAACACACATAAGACCATTAGTAACTTGAGTCTCGAGATGAGAGTTTATCTCATCCTCTAAAGATAATTCTTGGGAATCCTTTGGAGGAGATAAACTCACATCTACAATCCTCTTAATATAATTTGGACCCATGGCCCTAAAAAGATTAAGCATGCGAATTTTCCAAACATCATAATTTGTGCCATTGAATATGAAAGTGGGATCGTGCACTAATTCTCTAAACGACATCTTTTACTCTCTAGGCGGTAAAGCCCAAAAAGAGAGACCAGGCTCTGATACCAATTGAAAGGACAATGATGTCGCCTAGAGGGGGGGGGGTGAATAGGCGGTTTAAAACTTTTCCGGTTTAGGCTTGATAATTGCGGAATAAAACTAGATGTTTAAATTAACAAGCCGACAACCTAAATAAACTAGGCTCACCTATGTGCACCAACAACTTATGCTAAGCAAGACAAACAACAAGGTGATAGCAATATAGAATACTTCAAGCACGAAGGCTATCACAATGTAAAGTGCATAAGTAAAAGCTCGGGTATAGAAATAACCGAAGCACGCGGAGACGAGGATGTATTTCCGAGTTCCTCCTTGTTAAGGGAGTACGTCTCGTTGGAGAGGTGTGAACCGACACAACGGTTCAACAACCACAAAGGTTTCACCTTCTTCTCCGATGAACCGCACCACAAAGGCTTGGTTCACCTTCCACTATCGGAATTCCTTCGAGGCGGAATCCGGAGCCTTTCAACAACAATCCGAGGCACAACCCACAAAAGGATTGGGGGCTCCCGAACGGCTTTCAACAACAATCCGGGGCACAACCCACAATGGGTTGGGGGCTCCCGAACGGCTTCAAGTGACCACACAAGGGTCCAACCACCACAAAGGCGTCTAGGGTCCAAGGACCCAAGAGTAACAAGTTCACAAGTTTTCAACTTCCACGAATCCTCGTGGAGAGCACACCGATGCACCAAATGCAAAAGGCAAGAGCACAAGTGCTCAAATCCTTCACTCTCAAATTCCAACAAAGCAACAAATGCTTATGGGGGAATAAGAGAGGAAGAACAAAGAGGAGATGCACCAAGAACTCCAAGATCAAGATCTACAAGGTTTCCCTCACATAGAGGAGAAATCGATCGGTGGAAACGTAGATCAAGATCACCTCTCACTTTCCCTCAAATATTAGCAAGAACCATGGGAGGGATTGAGAGGAAGAGCAAGCTTTACAAAGGGCAACAATGGAGGAGAGAGAGGAGAAAGACTTGCTCTAGAGCTAGTCAACCATTGGGGAAGAAGGCCCCTTAAATAGCTCAACTCAAAAATCCAGCCGTTGCAGCACTTCTTGTTCCGCAAGTGCGGTAGTACCGGCCTAAAGCCCGGTAGTACCGGCCCTGCGGTATCTTCGTCAACGCAGAAAACCGAGCGCGCGGTACTACCGGGGAAAAATACCCCGGTACTACCGGGCCCAAGTGCTGGGCTCCAACCCCGGTACTACCGGGGCCATCCGTGCCAAAACGCCCGAAAAACCAACTTCAGAGAGTAGTACCGCAGAGAGCCCGGTACTACCGGCTTACTGCGGTACTACCGGAACAAAACTCTCCGGTACTACCGGGCCTGTCCGAACACCAAAAACACAGCTATAACTTTTGCAAATGAACTCCGAATGAGGTGAGACCAACTCCGTTGGAAAGGTACCGACAAGGAGAAGGCTACAAAAAGTGAAAATATTGCATCCCATAAATAGAGTAAAATCACCACACATGGCAAGGTGTGGGACTTTCCTCACGGTTGAACCGGCAATATTTCCGCCACCGAAAACGCAACTAGTTTTCCAAGGTAAAACCGTTTTCGATGAACTAGAGCTTGACATGGAGATGAACCAAGCTCTAATTCCTCACCACCATAAAAGCCAAATAAGAACCAAGAAATATGATATGCCAAGTATGCAAAGGTTTGAGCTCTCCACAACGATGCGATCAAGTTACTCACTTGAGAGCCCCTCTTGATAGTACGCCGTCTATCCTAAAACCCGGTCTCCCACTAACACCATGAGACCGGTAAAATAGAAAACCTATCAAGATCATACCTTTGCCTTGCGCATTCCACTTGAGCTCGATGATGACGATCTTGACTCTCTCAAGTTGAAACACCTTTCTTGATTGTGCTTGCTAGCACATGCTTGATGAAGACTTCTCCAAATGCTCCCCCATACTCCATTATGGGAGGGCCTCGCTAAGCATCGTCTTCATGACTCCTTTGCAAGCTTCAATCAAATGATATCTTCGAGATGCATCATATTGATCTTGCGCTTCATCTTCTTCTCTTGATATGTATGATGGCTTGGGGTAAAACATGATTGATCACTCAATCTTCTTTTCCAAGCCATACTTGCAATAAGCTCAACTCTTCACATGACCATTCTTCATATAAACCCTTGAGTAGAGCATTGATCATCATGTAAACTACTAGAGTCCAACACATGAACTCCAATCTTTTCCTATGGACAAGATCTACAAGTATATCTCAAATCAAACATTAGGCCATAAGGATTGTCATTAATTACCAAAACCATGCATGGGGACAACCATGCACTTTCAAAACCAAGGTTATCAATCCAGTAGGAGTTGAAGAACACTTTGGAGGTTGTTGGTGGCGCCGTTTATGATTACCAACGCTGAACCTGCACACAACACAATCAAACTATTTTGATCCAACTTGACAGTGAGGTTGTCAATCTCACCGGCTTGCTGTAACAAAGGATTAAACGTATGGTGTGGAAAATGATGTTTCTTTGTAGAGAATGAAAGTAACAGGATTGCAGTAGGTTGTATTATCAGTTTAAAGAAAAGGACCGGGGTCCACAGTTCACTAGTGGTGTCTCTCCATAAATAATAATAGCATACATGCGGGTAAACAAATTACAGGTGGGCAATTGACAGAATAAAGAACTGCATAACAATGCATACACAAGTCATGATGTCTAGTGTGAGATTCATTTGGGCATTACAACATGATACATAGACCGTCATCCAACTGCATCTATGACTAATAATCCACATTCAGGATAGCATCCGCAACACCATTCAGTATTAAGTTGCAAGCAACAGATTATTACATTAAGTAAAGTGTGTAATGTAAGTAGCACAAATATCCTTAGATAAAGAACTACTGTTTTATCCCTATTAGCAACAGTACATCTACAATCTTAAAGGTTGCTGTCACTCCCCCAGATTAAATAGAGACATGAACCCACTATCGAGCATAAATACCCCCTCTTGGAGTCACAATCATCTACTTGGCCAGAGCATCTACTAGTAACGGAGAGCATGCAAGATCATAAATAACACACTCATAAGATATATTATGAAGCAAATGATATAGTACTCAATTATTCATCGGATCCCAGCAAACACAACATGTAGCATTACATAAAGATGATCTTGATCATGATTGGCAGCTCATAAGATCTAAACATGATGGCACAATAGGAGAAGACAACCATCTAGATACTGCTATGTACCCGTAGTCCAAGGATGAACTACTCACGCATCAGTCCGAAAGCGGGCAGGGTGATGTAGAGGCCTCCGGTGATGATTCCCCTCTCCGGCAGGGTGCCGGGAAGAGCTTCTGAACCCTCCCGAACTAGGGTTGACGACGGCGGCGGCTCTGGAATGTATCGTGGAAAAGTGTTCGGGTGCCTAGGATTATTTTGTCAGGGGGTATTTGTAAGCGAAAGGGCAACGTCGGTGGAGGGCCGTGGGCCCCACACCACATGGTGGCGTGGCAGGGGGGACCCGCGCCTCCACCAGGTGTGGGCGCCCTGTGGCCCCTCCTCGACGCCTCTTCGGTCTTTTGGATGCTTCCGGGGAAAATAGGGATATTGGCCTTTGATTCGTGCAATTCCGAGAATATTTCCTTAACAGTTTTTCTAAAACCAAAAACAGCAGAAAACAGGGAACTGGCTCTATGGCATCTTGTTAATAGGTTAGTCCCAAAAAATACATAAAAACCATATAAAGTATATATAAAACATGTAGCAATTGGTATAATATAAGCATGGAACATAAGAAATTATAGATACGTTGGAGACGTATCAGCCCCCTGAAAGATCAACTCCTCACCAGATGGAGCCTTCAGAGAGACGGTCTTCCAGAAACATGAAATCACGGCGCGATAGCGATGTAGCCAATCCATGCCAAGAATAACATTGAAAGGCTTCAGCAGAATGACCATAAGATTAGCTACAAATTCTTCATCATCAATAGAAATCACACAACCAGGACAAACTATGGAAGAAGAAATCAGACCACCTGGAGAACTAACAACCACTGACTGTCCAATCTCTTGTCAGGACAAATTAGACTTATTTGCAAACTCTAGCGAAACGAATGAATAAGTAGCCCCAGAATCGAAGAGAACTAGTGCATGATGAGAATCAACAGGAAGTGTACCTGTCACGACATCTGGCCGTCCCAAAGAAGCGCCAGTCGGCATGGCGTATACCCCGGCATGTGGCGGAGCAGAAGGAGCCACACCACTATGATGCGATGGTGCAGGTAACTGAAGTGGAGCTGACCGTGTGGGTAGCTGAGCTGAAACAAACGGAATAGCCTGCCACACATAGCCAGGTGGCGGTGCAAAAGATGGAGGAAACTGTGGAGTAGGGGCACGAGCAGCTGATAACATATTAACAGATCCATGAGATGATGCGGTAGTAGTTCCAGCAGGTGTCCTCTCCCACTTGATAATGCTAGCGGGGTTTTCTCGACATACCCGCCCCATATGACCAGAACGACCACAGTGGTGACAATCCCCAACCTAAGCACACTCAGAAGCACGGTGTCCCTCACCGCACTTAAAACAGATCATTCCCTGTCCTGGGACTGGACGAAAAGACGGTGATGATGAATAAGAGCGTTGCATTGAAGAAGACAAGGAACTGACTGCTTGAATTTTGTTGTTTGTTGAGGACGGTTGTTTCCCTTGAACTTCTTGAAAGGAGGTCGCTGAGCAGACCCACTTCCACCACGGTTGATCCCCTTGTGGTCACGACCTATGCCACTAGAACCTCCTGTGCGACCCTCCTCAGCGGCTGTGAGTCAAACTTCCAACTCCATTCCTCTAGCCTGCTTAACCATGGACATGTAATCACTCGGAGGACTCGCTCCCATCACCTCTCTGTATCTAGAATTGAGTCCACTAAAGAATGCCCTGGCCTTAGTAGCCTCATCATGCTTCACATGATCAACAAAGAACCATCTTGCTCAATTCAGCCTCATACTCATCAACAGATGGCTTCCCTTGCTTTATGTGCTTTAGTTTCTCTGACATTTCCTCCTTGAATGATTCTGGATAATACTTATCAGTGAACCGCTGCAGAAAAATAGCCCAAGTGGGTTCCCCATGAACAGGAACATAAGCTGCACGAACTCCAGTCCACCATGCATCAGCAAGACCTTTAAGGTTGAAGGCCACAAACCTAACCCGCTTGTGCGGCGGTAACTCCATGGCTTCCATATACTTCTCCATGGTACTCAGCCAAGAGGATGCATCCATTGGAGTCCCAGTCCCATCAAAATCACCAGCCTTCATTCCTAACCAAGTTTTCAGATTTGTCTCTTGGCCGCCATGTCTACCATCATCACTAGAATGGCTTGCACTTCCTCCGTCGTGATGACTATGCTCAACCTCTGCTTCTGATTCATCACCATGGTTATTGTGGCCCCCACGACCACGGGTGTTGCGGCCACGAGTGTTGCCACCACGACCACGACCTCTAACTCTCCGCGGCATAACTATAAACAACAATATCAATCATCAGCCAAAGAGTCAAATACTTAATTACCAAATCATCAATATAATATAAGATAATAAAACTCAAGCGTATGCAATGCATGGCCCAACCCATCCTACTGTGCACAAGTGTGTCAAGTTTTAAGGTTGTTATTTGTGTTTTGCTCGAATTTTAGTCAATCCTAGGCAATGTTATAAAATATAAAACGAATTTACACACCACAGACCTAAAGCCTGCTCTGATACCAACTGTAACACCCCAAGCTGACTAAGCCCTTGGGATGCTACCACATTTAAACAACACAAATGTAACTAATACTTTTTAGGAAAATTTGACAGAACCTCCTTTGTTTTTTGGAGACATCAAAGAGACAATTTTATATAAATAAGAGCACAAGGAAAACATTTGATTATAATAGACGCAACAGCCAACCATAATTAACTTTCCAATACCACAACTTCATAAAGTTACCATCCACAAACATCAACAATAATCAAACTTCCACAAGACTTCAAAATCGGGTAATAAAAAGTATAACTCAAGGTTCAAATGCATAGATCCAGCACAAGGTGATAAATGGGTGAGTCGTGAAGTGGTGAAGGTGCTACTCCCAATTATTCCCATGCATGACGCTCACAAGTAGTACCTAAAAACATGAAAGCAACAAGGGTGAGTACAAAGACTCAACAAGCTCATAAACAAATAGTAAACCTTACATAAATCAAAACACCAATCCATCATTTAACATCATATATTCATCAACATTCATTAAGATGTCCTACATGCCTATATGCTCATCTCATCTCATTGCGGATACCGGTATCGCTTGAGTGGACACTCGTCGGCATCCACTCACTCCAACTCGTGGAGGGTGCTTCCAAAGTGGGTCGCAACCCATCAAAGGAAGTCTCATTGTGCCCACCGTAGTAGGTCACTTTAACATCATCATCATGGGTATGCAAATATGCATAATGTGCACATGTCATCTTCATAATCATTATCATTGTCATCGTGGAAATATCATATACATAAAGGCAAGCTTTTTAAATAAACCAGGTGAAGAGAGATATGCAAAATTCACTATCCATCATGAACTTGCCTCAGCCGTGTGGCATAAATTGTGAGTTGTAGGGGTCCGAGCCCGAAGTACCAGCACCTGATAATCAAACATATTTCACACTCAATACACAACAACACTTCGAAAGTATATACTCAAAATATTAAGTCGCTCCTATGCGCAAGACCCAAACTTCAGAAGTACTAACTTTCAGCCAAAACAGGACAGTCCACTAGATATGGGTATAAGAATTAATTTTCCACACGAAAAATTGCAAACGAAAGGTGTTCTGTCATAAGAAGACCATTCCCCCCAATTTTCATGTTAAGACCATGATTTAATTCGAATGTAAAAAATGTCTAAAGTTAAAAATAAGATCACTATGTGCAGGAAAGATACAGTACTGGACAGTACAATAAACTGATCATTGCGATCAAACCGTACAGCCAAAATGCGCAAATGAAAACTCTATAAAAACCCTGAAACATGGCCTATAACTTTCATTCAGATTGTATTTCGAAATTATGCATAGATCAGGCCAGGTTTTAGGTGAAAGATAATTGTCTTAAGTAATCAGGTAGACTGCAACAGCTAGCCGAATCTATTGAACATATCAGATAATTGTTTAGACTAGAAACTTGATCCTACACACGCATGACTGATGACTCACGACTTGTCACAGGTAATGAGCTAGCAAGGACAAAGACAAATTCCTAAAACCAGCAGATTTGCACCTCTTCCCTGAATAACTCAAAGGTCAAAAAACTTAAGAGCATAAAACAACTACGGAGAACCAGCCCACTAAACTGGAGATAACACAACAACTTAATCCTCTCCACTTCGCCTTGATCAATCTAATGAAGAATAAGCCTGGTACAGAACTAGACTATCGTGCACGACGTCGCCATATCAACGACGCTAGCACATCACATACCGTTGAAGATGGCGACGATGGCGGTGACGATCGCCCCCACAACCAGCTCCCCCAGCACGGACCAAACAGATCGAGAAGCCTTGGAACCTTACTGCCTCACAACAGTGCCGCCGGACTGACGGCGGTGATGTCGCAGAACCAGGGAACTGCAGCGGCGGCGGCAGGCCTAAGGCATTGGCGCAGGAAAACT
The DNA here is from genome assembly GCA_026929855.1 of Poa annua. Taxonomy (NCBI): domain Eukaryota; kingdom Viridiplantae; phylum Streptophyta; class Magnoliopsida; order Poales; family Poaceae; genus Poa; species Poa annua. The sequence goes on from CM049433.1 coordinate 35,802,533, forward strand.
CGACCTAGAATACGAAGCAGCAGCAGCAGTACAAGTACAAGTACGTCTCCACCTAAAAAAGCCCAGCTCGGCCCACTACTTTCTTCAGGTTGAAGAATAAATTACCGTGTCTAGTTTTCTAGTACAAATAGAACAGTTAAGTTGCTGGTTTCTAGTATAGGGCAAACAAAATGCTAAGTCGTGAGTTCAAATATCAGTACACAAAATTCATTCTTTACTTAGCTTTCTTTATTTTTCTCCCACTTTCTATTCCCAATGTTATTTAAATTACCTCACGATCATGTTTATTTTTTAAGTAAGCACAATTAATTAGCATCATATTCAGGGTATTACAGGTTGTTCTCTTATCGAGAGGTTTTAACTTTTCCCATTTGGTTTTAACCTCCTTTTTTGGACTATTATGTTTCTCTACATGATCTAATAGACCTCATTGTTGTGATTCCAACAAGCCAAAAATCAGTACACACAATTCATTCTTTACTTAGCTTTCTTTATTTTTCTCCCACTTTCTATTCCCAATGTTATTTAAATTACCTCACGATCATGTTTATTTTTTAAGTAAGCACAATTAATTAGCATCATATTCAGGGTATTACAGGTTGTTCTCTTATCGAGAGGTTTTAACTTTTCCCATTTGGTTTTAACCTCCCTTTTTGGACTATTATGTTTCTCTACATGATCTAATAGACCTCATTGTTGTGATTCCAACAAGCCAAAAATCATCGAAAACGGAGTTCGGATGGTCAAGATATTGACGTTTTCGTATTTGATGTTTCTGCAGTTTTTGGATTCTGCGGTAGTACCGCGATTTCAGTCAGTACTACCACCCGATACAGAAGGTTTCGCGTTTTCTGAGTGCACAAAATCCCCGGGGCGGTAGTACCGACCCTGCGTGGAAAAACTGCATAACGGTTGGATTTTGGAGCCCCTATTTAATGAGTTCAATAGTGGAAGGTGAGCTCGAACCTTTTGTGGTTGAGCTCACAAGGAGAAGAAGGTGAGGCCTTTGTGCCGTTGAGCGGACCTGTGGTGGTCACTCACACATCTCCAACGAGACGTACTCACCTAACAAGGAGGAACTCGGAAATACCTACTCGTCTCCGCGTGCCTCGGTTATTTCTATACCCGAGCTCTTACTTATGCACTTTACATTGTGATAGCCTTCGTACTTGAAGTCATTTGCCCTGCTATCACTTTGTTGCTTGTCTTGCTGAGCATAAGTTGTTGGTGCACATAGGTGAACCTAGTATATTTAGGTTGTGTTTTTGATAAGTTAAACACTAAGTTTTATTCCGCATTTGTCAAGCCTAAATTGTAAAAAGTTGTACTCGCCTATTCACCCCCCCCCCCCCCTGTAGGCGACGTCTCTCCTTTCAGCTGGCTTGTCTCGCCCAAAGGAATCCACAGTAGATTTTCTCGAGCTGCTTGATGGTCTTCTTGGCCGTCACGACCATCAATTGGTGGATCGGGATGGTGCACAACACGGATTTCAGGAGGGCCATCCTGCTTTATTCATTAGGTTGGCCTTTCAGGTGGGCAATTGACAGTGCATGTGCCCTCGTGTGTGGTTTTGGTAATTAATGACAATCTGATGGGCGTAAAGATAATACGTTTAGGTTGAGCTCCAAGTGCAGAGTTTGTAGATGTGGAAAACTTTTTTCCCCACAAGGTTGACTCGAGGGTTTATATCGAACTCTCGTGGAACTGTGTGTAGAAGATTTATCTTCTTGTCTTTCTCTTGAGTACATGCAAAACAAAACAAAATGTTTTGTGCCCTCAACCTCACCAAGTGGTTGTTAAGCATAAGGTGTGAGCAAAGAGATGCAAATAACAAATGCAAACAAGAAATAAATATGCAATGATGATAAAAATATATACAAGGATGGTGTAAACAATGATGGATGATGTTTTTATGTTTTGTATTGTGGATGCAAAATATAAAAGTGTTTTTGTATTTTCGGATTTTTAAATGGCCGAAAATTCAAAGTGATTATAAAGTGTTGGAAAGGTGTTTCTTATGATTAAAAATAGACCTGGGTTCACGGTTTCACATATGCACTCTCTTTTTTATATAGTGGTAGATAATGGAACATAGGAATTGACATATGAGATTGCAACAAGACAAGTTGATAATAATATGTGCATCACGTCCTAACATAGAGGTTATTTTTAGTTATTAAACCTCTCTTATACTACACCAAGATGCGAACTAAATCATAACACCTTAGTAATTAAGATAGAATCAGAGTATAGCTTTAAGTATCATGACATGAAGTTAAAATAAGAACATGCTAGATCTAGTTATGGAGAAGTGGCAAGGTCACCCACACCCCCGGTAGCATGATATTTCTTTTTATCCCTAGTGAGGCAACAAAGTAAGGTAAAATACCCAAGTGGATCGCGGAACTATTGTCACTTTCACCGCACTAGCCACCCCCCGTTACTCCAACTAATGCACACGTTCCCCTTCACACGCCCTCATACATATGTTGGATCAGAACACATAAACAAGAACGGGGTACATAATATGGATCTACTTTCATAACAAAGACATAACAATTGCAATCTTCAAAACATATATCAACTTAAGAGATCCACCACAAAGGTATTACATAGATGACCGCAATCATGTTCAGTAGCTCATACGGTGCTAATTAGTGAAGCTCAAGAGAGAGGAGAGATACATAAGTTACTTCCACAAACCCATAGTCTAGGGGTGTACTACTCCTTCTTCATCATGGAGATGGTGGAGAGGTTGTTCGAGAAGATGGAGACCACACCGGCAGCGCCCCGCCGCAGTTTCCCCCTCCAATCTGCAGGTACAGGTCTCTGTTTCGTGGTTTTGTGTTTCGATGGCGCTCCCCTCCGAAAGGCATCGGTAGACTATTTTTATAGACGTTTTTAGGTCAAGACGAAGCCACGGGGACGAAGATCGACGACATCGGAGCCTCGAGGGCCAGAAGGGGGTGCCCCACGCGGCCAAGGAATCTGGCCGCGTGGGCCCCTCTCTTTTGGGCCTCAGGCTTCCTTTTTTGTTGTTCCTTCGCTCCTACGCTTTGTTCCTTCCAAAAACTGATGTTCGTGAAGTTTCAGGTCATTTGGACGTCGTTTGGGTTCCTGTAACATCAAAATATACAAAAGGGAGTTTTCTGACAGTGCAGGGTTAATTCCAAATAAATAGGGAAACTGTGAAATATTCCCCAAAATATTATAAAACAATGATATAACCCTTATATGATGCAAATATGATTGAAATATGAGTAATACAATGCAAAGTTCATGTATGCATTTTACATGCATCACATGAAGGGGATCGCAGGCAGAAAACAAAAAATTTCCTAACAGCGATAACCTTAAACTAGCCAGAATCTATACTATGCAGATATAGTAGTACGAAGGGGGGTCGGTGCACATACCTCTTGTAGACCGAAAAGCGGGGATTACGCTCCCGCACAAGCGTTGTCGATGAAGCCGACGAAGACTTCGATGCCGTGTAGAGGAAGCAGACCTCTAGCACCACTAGCGTGGTCCCTCGCAGGGCGTTACACACGTACGGTGAAGCCGACGAACTCCGGGCTCCGATCCAAGGACGAAGCAGCGGAAGACTGGGACCGGGAGACCAGCAGCACGGCGGTGTGCGTATGGTGGAGAAAACTAATCCCCGGCGCAACTCCAAACTGGGGAGTCACGGGATCCAAGGAGAGAGAGAGAGAGAGAGAGAAATTGGTGTGTCTTCAAAGGCCAAGGGTACCCCCATATATACAGGAGGCCAGGAGCTGCCCACCTTGCCAGGCTGGCGGTGTGGGACTAATCCCACACCCCAGCCGGCCTAGCATGGTGCGCCGGCCATGGGTGGGCCCCATGTGGCCCACCTAGGCCGGCCGAACCAGCCCTCCTCCCATGGGGGGGATCTTCCCCCCCTCATGGGCCTCTTTGCCTGGGGAGGCCCATTTAGGGAAAAATGCCTTTAAAAATTCAGGAAAAATTAAAATAAAATATATTTAACTATTAATTACACTAATTAATATTAAATACATATTACATAATTTATTTCGGCTCCGAAAACTATTTCGTTGCTGCCCGATCTCCATCGGAACTTTCCCGGGACGTTCCCGGTCTCTCCTTTCCTATTTTTCTCTTCCGGTAAAATGTCGACTCCCCTTAAGTGTGTTACCCTAGCGGTTCGATTATCTCACCAGACATGATCGAGACTCCTCTCCGATCAATGACTAATTCGTGGACCTTGGATACCCAGAATTAATCCCTGCGAGATAACAAATACTTTACCGATCGAACCTAGACATCTGAGTCTTAGACCTTTTGCCATGCGATACTTAGCGCGTCCGAGACTCGTTCATAGATATCTCCATACCTAGCTTGATCTCGTTACCGACACTGCTAACTTCTACTCGTCCATGATATTATATCCTGGTGACCTAGTCACACGCTTGCAAGCTCGTTTGACATAATCTCACCGAGTGGGCCCTAGAGTATCTATCCTGCTATGGGACTGGCAAATCCCGCTCTTGACCCCCCGTCTCAACATACTCCTTTCCGACACCCGAGAGGGACACCTTTATTGTCACACTATGTAAGATATGACGTTTGATGCAATCAAAGTGTCTTCCAGGAATAGCAATAAGAGTAGGTCTCACGGTCGAAGGTGTAATGACTACGTCCTACAAATGTTGGGTATGTCCATCACATCGTTCTACCAACGACATGACTTCATTGTCAAATAGATGCCATGTCACATGATCGGGAAACCTCGATCATCGATTGCACAATGAACCAGTCAAATAGAGGCTACTGGGGACCTGGTTGTTTTACGTATCACACGTGTATTAATGTTTCCGCTTAATACAGTTATAGCATGACACAAAAACGTATTATGAACAAATGAGATATGATAAATAAAACTCTTTATTAATTGCCTCTAGGGCATATCTCCTACAGTCTCCCACTTGCACTAGAGTACAACTTAATCTAGTTTACAACTTGGTAAAAGCCGGACACCCATAGCATCTTGGTGTTTCCCGTGCTTGTCAAGCAGGAGAGGCTTCGTCAAAGGATCTGCCACATTCAGATCCGTATGTATTTTGCAAATCTTCACTTCACCTCCTTGTACGTACTGTCGTATCACATGGAAGCGTCGGAGTATGTGTTTGGCAGTCGAGTGAGACCTTGGTTCCTTCGCGTTAGCAATGGCACCCGTATTGTCGCAGTAGAGGGTCACGGGGTCTTGCGCGCTAGGGAACACTCCAAGCTCAATGATGAACTTCCTCAGCCACACAGCTTCATTCGCGGCTTCAGAAGCAGCAATGTACTCCGATTCCATTGTAGATTGGGCCACGATGGGTTGCTTCCCACTCCTCCAGCATACAGCGCCTCCATTCACCTTGAAAACATATCCTGTCTGTGACTTAGAGTCATCTGGGTCTGAGCAGAAACTTGCATCAACGTAACCGGTTACGCCAAGTTCTTCCTCACAGTCCCCATACACAAGGAACATTTCCTTTGTATGCTTGAGATTCTTAAGAATGCTTTTAACAGCTACCCAATGATCCTTTCCAGGATTACTTTGGAACCGGCTCGTCAAACTAAGAGCCAATGCTACATCAGGTCGAGTACTTAACATGGCATACATGATCGATCCTATGGCTGAAGCATAAGGATGTTTAGCCATTTCGGCTTTATCATGTTCCGTCACCGGACACTGAGCCTTGCTCAATACCTTATTCTTGACAACCGGCAGAAAACCCTTCTTTGCCGTCTCCATACCGAACCGTTTCAGTATCTTGTCAATATAAGTACTCTGACTTAACGCTAATAGACGTCTTGATCTATCACGATAGATTTTAATGCCTAAAACGTATGCAGCTTCTCCTAAGTCCTTCATTGAAAATTTACTGTTTAAATATTTCTTAACGCTATTCAGAAGTTCCACATTATCCCCTATTAGTAGTATATCATCAACATATAGTACTAGGAACACAACTGAGCTCCCACTCATTTTCTTGTAAATGCAGGTCTCTTCGCTATTTTGGACAAATCCAAAAAATTTGATCACCTCATCATAGCGAAGATTCCAGCTCCGAGATGCTTGCTTCAGTCCATAAATGGAACGCTGAAGCTTGCATACCTTGCCAGCATTTTCTGGATCGACAAAACCTTCAGGTTGTACCATATACAACTCTTCCTCAATGTTACCATTTAGGAAGGCTGTTTTGACATCCATTTGCCATATCTCATAGTCATAATATGCGGCAAGTGCTAGCAAAATCCGAATATACTTTAGCATCGCTACCGGTGAAAATGTTTCATCGTAGTCAATCCCATGAACTTGTCGGAAACCCTTTGCGACAAGCCGAGCTATATAGACGGTCACATTACCATCAGCATCAGTCTTCTTCTTAAAGATCCATTTATTCTCGACGGCCTTGCGCCCTTCGGGAATCTCCATCAAAGTACATACTTTGTTATCATACATGGATCCTATTTCGGATTTCATGACTTCAAGCCATTTCTCGGACTCAGGACTAGCCATAGCCTCTTTGTAGTTCGTAGGTTCGTCTTGTTCAAACAACATGATGGTGCAAACCATGTTGCCATACCATTCAGGGGCGATCCGAGATCTCCCTGACCTACGAGGTAGAATAGCACCCTCGACATCTTCTCCCACTCCATCTGTGGAGGACGTTTCCGGAACAGCTTCCGTTGCGCCACTCGGAATTTCGAGTTCAGGATCAACGATCTCGTCGAGGTCTATTTTCCTCCCACTTACTCCTTTGGCGAGAAACTCTTTCTCCAGAAAGGTACCGTTCTTCGCGACAAACGTTTTGCCCTCAGCTTGGTTGTAGAAGGTGTATCCTATGGTTTCCCGCGGATACCCTACAAAGACGACTTTCTCCGATTTCGGTTCGAGTTTGTCGGGCTGTAGTTTCTTAACATACGCCTCACAACCCCAGACCTTCAGGAACGACAACTTAGGTTTCTGGCCATGCCATATCTCATACGGTGTCGTTGCTACGGATTTGGACGGAGCCCTATTTAAAATGAATGCGGCTGTTTCTAACGCATACCCCCAAAAAGATACGGGCAAGTCGGTAAGAGACATCATAGATCGGACGCTATCTAATAGGGTACGATTACGTCGCTCGGACACACCGTTGCGTTGCGGCATTCCAGCTGGCGTAAGCTGTGGCACGATGCCACAGGCCTTCAGATGTGTGCCAAACTCAAAACTCAAATATTCGCCACCACGATCGGATCGAAGGTGCTTGATTTTCTTGTTGAGTTGATTTTCAACTTCACTTTGAAATTCTTTGAACTTTTCAAATGTTTCAGACTTGTGTTTCATCAAATAGATATACCCATGAAGGGGTTCCGTAGCAGAAAACAATAATTTTTCTAACTAACGAAAACCAAACATGCCAGGATCTATCTATCTAGTAATGCGGTAACGGTGGGCGGAACTGGTCACATACCTCTTGTAGACCAAATAGCGGGGATTACGCTCCCGCACAAGCGTTGCTGACGCAGACGCCGTAGCCGACCTCAAGGTCGCGAAGAACTTGGCGCGACGAAGTAGACGATGACGCAGCGATGTCGACGGCGTTGGGCGTCGGTCGTCGGGTGCCAGGCGTCGGGCGCCGGGCGTCGGTGGCTGGGCGTCGGCGGCGGCTGCTAGGGCGCCGGCGGCGGCTGGGCGCCGGCTGCAGGGCGCCGGTGTCTGGGCGTGACGATGTCGCCCGAGCACCTCAAATGTGGTGCCTCCGAGTACTCGCACACATACGGAGCTTAACGACAACCCCCGGTCACTCAGGTCTAGCTGAGATCGCAGGAGTAGAACAATTGGTGGAATTCCGCGGTGCGACTGGGCACTGCGGTATAGCCTCGGTGGGAGGGAGAGAGAAAAGCGGGCGGAGAATTAACTCAGGCCGGCGTATACAACATTAATTGTATTTTAGATTGTATTTAAATCAATTAATATGCCCTTCTATATAAAGGGGGGAGGGGGTGTGCAAACACCTTGCCTCCCCCATGTGGGACTAAAAGAAAAAGGAGGGGGAGGAGGTCCGGCCGAACCAGGGCTGGCCGTGGTGGCCATGGGCCCCACGCCTCCCCATGGCGCACCCCCCCACATGGGCCCAATTCGGCCCATTAAGGGCTGCCCCCTTTTTTCTTTCCTTTTTAATTGATTTAATTAATATTAAATTAATATAAAATATAAATAATTCATAATTAATATATTTATACATTAATTAATATTCTGTGACTCCGAAACAACTTCCGGACCACCCGAACTACCTTCGGTCATTCCCGGAACCCTTCCGATGCTGCCGGAACTTTTCCGGATTATTTCTCTCTCTCCTATATCCATATTTATTCCAATAATAAATCATACCAACGTTCTCCACGTGTCGCTAAGACCTTAAGCGTGTTACCCTACGGTTCGAGAACACTGCAGACATGGCCGAGACCCTTCGCTCGCCAATGACCGCCAGGGAGACCTGGACATCTGTAACGGTCCCTGTGCATTCTACGAATATCGTCGTTGAACCATAAACATGATATCTATTCCTTTTGTTTCTTCGATACTACCTTGTCCGAGACATGATCGTAAACATCCGATGTCCTGTTGTATCTCGTTACCGACAAAGGTTTATTAACTCGTCTGTGATATTACATCTCCATGACCTAGTCATTAGCTGCGCAACTGTATAGATGTAATCTCACCGAGTGGGCCCAGAGTATCTTCCTATCACGAGGATGAACAAATCCCGCTCTTGATCCATATGCCTCAACATACTCTTTCGAGATACACGAGGTACACCTTTATTGTCACACTAAATAAGATATGACGTTTGATGCACTCAGAGTAACCTACGGAGCAGCAATTGATATGATCTCACGGTCTGAGGAATAAGCTATCATATCACTTTCCTATTGCAAACGGCAAACATCGTGACACGATCCTGTTGCAATACTTTGGGTATGTCCATCACCTTATTCTACCAATAAGATGACCTCATTGTCAACCGACGCAATTGTCCATGACCGGGAATTCTCGATCAACTGTTGCGCAATGAACTAGTATATATAGAGGCTTACTAGGGACTCTGGTTTGTCTGTGTATCACACGTGTATTAACAATTCCGATTAATACAGTTATAGCATGATACAAAAACATATTATAAACTTAATGGAATGATGCAATAAATACCACTTATTTATTTGCCTCTAGGGCATATTCCCTTCAACCCATATCTACTCAAGTCATCGGTGAAGGTGACAAAATAACGATAACCATTGCGTGTCGACACGCTCATCGGTCCACACACATCTGTATGTATGACTCCCAATAAGTCCGACGCCCGTTCCATGAAACCATTGAACGGTGTCTTGGTCATCTTGCCCATGAGGCATGGTTCGCATGTGTCGAGGGATCCAAAATCCAACGAGTCCAGAAGTCCATCGGCATGGAGTTTCTTCATGCGCTTTATACCAATATGACCGAGACGGCAATGCCATATATACATGGCGGTATCGCTACTAAGTTTAATCCTCTTGGCATCTACGCTATGGATGTGAGTACTACGATCGAGATTCAACAAGAATAAACCATTACTCTCGGGAGCATTAACATAAAAGATATCATTCATAGAAATAGCACAACCATTTGATACTGATTTGAACGAATATCCGTCTTGCAACAAGCAAGACCCACTGATAATGTTTACACTCAAGGATGGTACAAAATAACACTTATTCAGAACCAAAACTAATCCCGATGGTAGATGTAGAGGGAGTGTGCCGACAGCCACCACGTCAACTCTTGATCCGTTGCCGACGCGCATCGTCACCTCGTCCTTTGCCAGGCGCCGCTTATTCCGCAACTCCTCCTGAGAGTTACAAATATGAGCAACAGAACCAGTATCAAATACCCAGGTGTTGCTACGGGCGCAGGTAAGGTACACATCAATAACATGTATATCAAATATACCTTTCTCTTTTCCGACAATCTTGCCGGCCTTCTTATCTTCTAGACACTTGGGCAGTTGCGCTTCCAGGGATCTGATGGTCACCACCATCTTGTCCATCTTGATTTCCAATTCGGCCATGTTGAGCATCATAAGAATTTCCGACAGGGATTTTGATGTCCCAATCATGTCGTAGTTCATGATGGCGTCCTTATAGCTAGGAGGCAGCGACAACAGCACCCTATCTATAACCAGCTCTTCTGGGATCACATATCCCAGATCATTCAGGAGCTGAACGCTGCCAAACATATTGGCTAAGTGCTCACTTATGTTGCCGTGCTCTTCCATCTGGGCTGAGAAGAAAAGCTTGGTAGCTTCAAACCTCTCATCCTTGACTTGTCGTGCAAAAATAACCATGAGTTCAGTGATTATCTCATAAGCACTCTTGTTCTCAAAATGGTTTTGCAGGTCAGACTCCATGGCAAAGAGCATGCCACGCTGGACAAAAGAGGAAATCTCCGCCTTAAACTCGTGGACACTCCTAACGAATTCTGAGGCGGTGTTTGCTGGCTGATCACCTAAGGGGGCTTCAAGGATGTAAGCCACATTGTGGGTATTCAGAATGGACTTCAGATCGCGGAACCAGGATACGAAGTTCGACCCATTGGTCTTAATCTATTCTTTCTCAAGGAACAGGCCTAGGTTAAAGGAGGGGCGAGACATCTACAATGGAATTTGCAAAACATAAGACTTTGTTCATAAAATTTTGAGTTCAAGTATTTTTCGAAAATAACCATAAGAACTCCCACTCAAAACGAATATCCCCCTCATCGCTTTAGTGATTACACGACCCTAATCCATTGCGCAACCCCTCATCATCAGAGCCGGCAACACAACTTCAAAGGTAGACATCGGAATGTCAATCACAACAACTTTGTGACTCATGCTTGACCTTTCGGTCACCTTGTTCCGAGGCCATGTCTGTACATGCTAGGCTCGCCACAATAACCTTCAACGCAAACGCGCGTGCAACATGGCTTACACCCACTGTATGCGAACGACGATATGTCTGACACCCGATCGTCACGGCCTGCCTCATAACGTAGAACTTTCTTGGTGGTGCACGTCAAAGGGAGAACACAGATGGTATTTTGGAGGGATCATCTTATATAACTACCGCCGTGTAACTAATATATACTATATATATATATACACACAATATAAGATGCACTCAAAACATCAAATGTAATGCGACGTGATATGGTCCTTGCGCCGATGGTCTCCTTCGCGCCAACAGTTCATAAACAATTTAATAAACCTACCTTGACCATATCACATTGCCCCTGCAAAATAAAGTTAGACGCTTCTACTTTATCTTTTGCATATTTTACGTGGCTTGGGGCTGTCGTAAATAGAACCGCTTCATACCTACGAACTATGTCCACAACAACGATCAAATAATTGCATATTTATTCATCCCTTTCGGGCCTTCCATTGAAAATGCAAAGCCAACTAAAGAGAGAGAGACAGACACCCGCCAGCCACATATACGGAACCAGCCGTATGTCAGTTGTGGAACCAGTCTCGCGTAAGCGTACGCGTAAGGTCGGTCCGGGCCGCTTCATCAACTCGATGCTGCCGGCAGTGCAAGTGCACGCGAGAGGGTAGCAAATAATAAGAACGATATCCCCGTGATAAACACGGGTGCAGCTAGCGCACAGCTATATCTACGCATAGAAAACCACTGAAGGGGATCGCAGGCAGAAAACAAAAAATTTCCTAACAGCGATAACCTTAAACTAGCCAGAATCTATACTATGCAGATATAGTAGTACGAAGGGGGGTCGGTGCACATACCTCTTGTAGACCGAAAAGCGGGGATTACGCTCCCGCACAAGCGTTGTCGATGAAGCCGACAAAGACTTCGATGCCGTGTGGAGGAAGCAGACCTCTAGCACCACTAGCGTGGTGCCTCGCAGGGCGTTACACACGTACGGTGAAGCCGACGAACTCCGGGCTCCGATCCAAGGACGAAGCAGCGGAAGACTGGGACCGGGAGACCAGCAGCACGGCGGTGTGCGTATGGTGGAGAAAACTAATCCTCGGCGCAACTCCAAACTAGGGAGTCACGGGATCCAAGGAGAGAGAGAGAGAAATTGGTGTGTCTTCAAAGGCCAAGGGTACCCCCATATATATAGGAGGCCAGGAGCTGCCCACCTTGCCAGGCTGGCGGTGTGGGACTAATCCCACACCCCAGCCGGCCTACCATGGTGCGCCGGCCATGGGTGGGCCCCATGTGGCCCACCTAGGCCGGCCGAACCAGCCCTCCTCCCATGGGGGGGGATCTTCCCCCCCTCATGGGCCTCTTTGCCTGGGGAGGCCCATTTAGGGAAAAATGCCTTTAAAAATTCAGGAAAAATTAAAATAAAATATATTTAACTATTAATTACACTAATTAATATTAAATACATATTGCATAATTTATTTCGGCTCCGAAAACTATTTCGTTGCTGCCCGATCTCCATCGGAACTTTCCCGGGACGTTCCCGGTCTCTCCTTTCCTATTTTTCTCTTCCGGTAAAATGTTGACTCCCCTTAAGTGTGTTACCCTAGCGGTTCGATTATCTCACCAGACATGATCGAGACTCCTCTCCGATCAATGACTAATTCGTGGACCTTGGATACCCAGAATTAATCCCTGCGAGATAACGAATACTTTACCGATCGAACCTAGACGTCTGAGTCTTAGACCTTTTGCCATGCGATACTTAGCGCGTCCGAGACTCATTCATAGATATCTCCATACCTAGCTTGATCTCGTTACCGACACTGCTAACTTCTACTCGTCCATGATATTATGTCCTGGTGACCTAGTCACACGCTTGCAAGCTCGTTTGACATAATCTCACCGAGTGGGCCCTAGAGTATCTATCCTGCTATGGGACAGGCAAATCCCGCTCTTGACCCCCCGTCTCAACATACTCCTTTCCGACACCCGAGAGGGACACCTTTATTGTCACACTATGTAAGATATGACGTTTGATGCAATCAAAGTATCTTCCAGGAATAGCAATAAGAGTAGGTCTCACGGTCGAAGGTGTAATGACTACGTCCTACAAATGTTGGGTATGTCCATCACATCGTTCTACCAACGACATGACTTCATTGTCAAATAGACGCCATGTCACATGATCGGGAAACCTCGATCATCGATTGCACAATGAACCAGTCAAATAGAGGCTACTGGGGACCTGGTTGTTTTACGTATCACACGTGTATTAATGTTTCCGCTTAATACAGTTATAGCATGACACAAAAACGTATTATGAACAAATGAGATATGATAAATAAAACTCTTTATTAATTGCCTCTAGGGCATATCTCCTGCATCACAATCCCTATGGATTAATGTTTCCTTTGAAATATCCTTATAGATCTTGTCCATGGGAATGGTGGAGTTCATGTGCTGTACTCTAGAAGCTTATTTGATGACCAAGTTTCCATTCAAAGATGTGTATGATAGATGGTCATGTGTTGAGTTGAGCATATTGCAAGTATGACTTGAATAAGTCAAGACATCATATTAGCAAAGAAAGGTTGTAAGGTAAAAGGTTGATCAAGTTGTTGATCAACACACAAAGCTACAAGATGTCCCACGTGGGATCATGTATCGCTTGGGATGGCTCAAGCCATGCGAAGCCTACCTGGTAAAATCACCCCTGGTGGGGTTAGATATCTTCCCATAGGCTTGCATCAAATAAAGATTTCATATAGCTCGTGGAGGATGACGTCATGTGGTGATCGTCATCAACGTTGAGATGTGTAAGACCAAGAGAAGCTTTTGGAAGAGATCCTATGCTTGGAGCTTGCAATGGATACATGAAGACGGAGCTAAGCGAGACTCTCCCATAATGGAGTACGGGGGAGTATTTGGAGAAGTCTTCATCAAGCATGTGCTAGCAAGTGCAATCAAGAAAGGTGATACACTTGAAGAGATCAAGATCGTCATCATCTAACACAAGTGGAATGCTCAAGGCAAAGGTATAATCTTGATAGGTTTTCTATTCTACCGGTCTCGTGTAGTTTTGTGGAGACCGGGTTATAGGATAGACAGGTGTACTATCAAGAGGGGCTCTCGAGTGAGAAACTTGATCGCATCTTTGAGGAGAGCTTAAACCTTTTCATACTTGGCATATCATATTTCTTGGTTCTTATTTGGCTTTTCTCCTTGTTGGGTTTTGGTGCTTGTCGTGATCTTCATGACAAGCCCAAGTGCTTTGAAAATGTTTTACTTTGGAAAAATTGTTGTGCTTTATCCATGTGAGGATTTAGAGCTTAGTTCATCTTCATACTAAGCTCTAGTTCATCAAAAACGGATTTCATATGAATATCTTGTTACATTTTTTATATTGGAGGTTTTACCGGGTTACATGTTATAGGAAAGTTCAACCTTTCCACATTTGGATTTATCCTCACATGATGTATTATGATTATTTTCTGTATGATCTGATAGAGCTCGTTGTTACGATTCCAACGAGCCGAAAATCATCAAAAACAGAGTCTGGATGAAAAAGCTATTGCAGTTTTCGTTGTGATGTTTCTGTTAGTTTTCTGGCACTCGGAATATCCGATTCCAGACTGAACCGGAATATCCGAACCACGCAGTTTTTCTCGAAAAGGTGGCACTAAACCTAGCCGGATTAGCTCGGAAATTTCACTTTTGGGCGGAATTTCCGGTCAATCGGAATATCCGTTCCACCGAAATTTCCGGTTAATTCTGGGCCCAACGGTTATATTTTCTGGGGGTATAAAGCCCCCCCCCCCCCCCCCCCCCCCTCTTCTTCTTCCCTTGGACAACCAAGGTAGCACGATTTTCCCCTCTCTCCTACTCCATTGTTGACCTTGGAAAACTTGATTCCCTCTAAATCACTCCATTGATTCTTCCATATTCTTGAGGGAAAATTGTGAGGAGATGTAACATCCCAAAATTATAATCAGTATTATTATATCAAAAATGTGGGCCAACAAAAAACTTTTTATGAATTAATATGTGTTGATTTCATATTGCTGCTTGTGATAATTATTTCTTGTGAATGTGTTGGTTGTTAGCTCTAATTAAAAACTTGAAGAAAAGAAAATAAACAAAACAAAAGATAAAACAATAAAAACAATGTGACAAATGTCACCCCATTTCTCCAAGTAAGAAATTCATTTTCTTTCAAACCAAATTCAGTGGAGTGGTGATATGATCACTCCCATTTTATTCCCACAACTTTTCCCTCTCCAAATATTAATTTCAAAAACCTAAATTTAAATTTTATTTCTTTCTTTATCTTATTCAAATCACAAAATGTGCTATGTTGCACTTGTCCAATAAATAATCAAATAGCACAACAAATCTTGATAAACATATGTGAAGCAAATTATGAAAGAAAAATTCAGAAATTGGAATTTAATTTTGGTTCAGGCATTTCGTCGAACACCTGGTGACAGTGTTCTGTTCTTCCCCAAATCCGAGATCGATTTGATCAATTTCGATCAAATTGGTGCAAGCTACTGCCCCCCTTCGATTTGCCTCACTCCACTCACCTCACTGCGCTCACGGTAACGGAGGATTTGGGCCGGGGACGAGGAGGAGCGCCAGGGGACAGACGGCCGCGCGCACGTCGCCATGGTCGGCACTGTGGCCACGGCGGTGTCGAGCCGTGCTGGCCGCGCCATGCCCCCCCCCTCTCTTCCTCACCTCCCTGCTCCCTCTCAGCGCAGCAGGACGCCCAGCAGCAGCCCGCACCCGCAGCCCTCGCGCCACGCCGTGCACGTCGAGCGCCGCCCGAGCGCTCGCCACGGCCGTCCCCCACTCGAGCACGCGCAGCTCGCCTCCACGCGCCAACCTTGCTCCTCTGCACCCCGACACCGTAGCCGCACCGCACCCTATGGCGAGCCCTAGCCCCCTCTGGACCGCCCCAACACCCCGTCCACCATGCGCCGAGCTTCGGCCTTATAAGCCCCCCCCCCCCCCCCCACGAGCTCTCACATTTTCCCCACACTCCACCACTGCCTCTCCCTCGCTCCACACTCGCTCGTGCACCGCCAGGAGGGCGGAGCCGTAGCCGCGAAGCCACTGCCGCCGGTGGCCATCCCCGAGCTCGCCGTGCCCGAGGTAGACGACGACCACGGCCGAGCCGTGCTGCACTCTCTTTCCCTCCTCTCTGGCCTGCACCCCCTTCACCATTACCACCTCACTCACCCGCCCCCTTTGCCCCTCTGGTTCGTGCCCAGGAGCGACGCAGGAGCCTCGCCGGAGTTGGAGCACGGCCGCGGAGGAGGAGCTGCTCGCCGCCGTCGATTGGAGCATCCCCAGCGAGCGCCGTTCGTCCAGCAAGCTTCCCCGAGCCTCCGCCGTCGATCTGCATCACCCGTGCATCCTCCCGAGCCCCTAGGTGAGCGCATCGTCGACCTCGCCGTCGCCGGAGCCACGGCGCCGCCCATTTTAGGTCGTCACCGGTGGGCTCGATCCTCAGCCGTTGGATCTTAGATCCACGGCAGCGTACCGCTTCGCGCTTTAAGTCGCTGACCAGCGGACCCCGCTGTCAGCATTTTAAACATTTCCCAGCGCGCGCACTGTTTTCAGTTGAGTCACTGACGAGTGGACCCCACCCGTCAGGATTCTCAACATTATCCAGAACAGAATTGTTTTCTAATTTAAATTTCTCCGAAATTCCAGTACTGGACTCAACTTTGAAATTCAATATCTGGAGATTTATAACTCCAAATAAATCAAATCCAAATGTTCTGGAAAGCTTATAAAATTGTCTAACCAACCCAAGTGGTTTCACCTCATTTGGATAAATAATAAAAATGTAGTATTAAAAATACCACAAAAGGTTTAAAATCTAAACTTGTTTGTTTCTGATACTCTGTTAGGCCAAATGAATTAAGACCAATTTTATTCGATCAATTTTAGTCATGGTTAGTTACCCCTAAGAGGATTTAATTTTAGGACCAACAGAACTTGATTAATAGCTAAAACTTGATTATTAAGCTTCTGGATTAAAACAAGTATGTAGGGAGTTTGGTAACTCCAATTGACCCAAATCCAATTGTGTTGTCTTCTACACATCAGTAGCTTTCTGTAGAAATTTAGTTTGTATTTTTTTGACCAACAGAACTTGAGATATGTAATTAAACATGTTCAATTAGTTTCTGCCATAATTAGGACATAGTTAAATAATGGTTAATTCAATTAATTTGAAACCAAATTGTGTTGCTTGATGTATGCAGTGGCTATTTAGAGCATTCCAGATTGTATTGTTGTGATGTTGATTGAGTAGGTTAGTGATTGTTTGTATTTGTTTGATTGTGAATTAGACGAGAACGTTGTCGGATTTATCGAGGAAGAAGAGTTCGTGGAACCTGAAGATCAAGACCAAGATCACTTTGCCGAGCAAGGCAAGCTACTCTCTGAGCTTGCACCCTAATACATGCATCTATTTTTATAACATGATTTACTCCTAAGGCAAAGATTTTTCTAAAACCTTTTTAAAAAGTATATGGAAATTATTTTGCCACCCTATGTAGAAATATAGGATAACTTATACCAAATTATAGGATGGGAAAAATAAAGATTGTTTTATTCAAAACCCCTTTGAAAACCCCGGTGTGGCTATGAAGCGCCGAGATGTCGGCGTTGAAGTGGAGAAAAGGAGAATGGTGGTTTTGATAAAACGCACATTGTGTCTTTGTACTTACGTCAATCAGCCAATACCCTGTGCGACCACATTTACCCACATATGGGAAAGGGCTTGGTCATATAATTTGCTCATATTAGTATGGGATACCTCATCTACGGAGATGACTCCGTTATGTATGAGGGGATGGTTTGATGAACTACCCCTGACCTGGGTCCTCGCTCAAACTCTATGGAAAGATAAGGTGGAGGATAGAAGGATGTCCCCTATACACCGCCAGACAAAACTATGAGTCCTCACACTTAGATCCCGACGGGCTGGGTTAAGTGTTGATGGAAAGTATCATATGGGCAGGGTCCTATACTAGCATGAGCAAAGGACAGACTAGGATCGGTGTCTCAACTTCGCATACACCTTGTATGGCGGGACGTGGCTGACACGATGAGTTACCGGATGGATGTGGGAAAAGCGTGCTACCTCTGCAGAGTGTAAAACTATTCGAATAGCCGAGTCCTCGGATATGGACAGTTGAGAGACCCTACTTTGACCATGTGCAAGTTTTGAAAAGAATTGAGTTTTAAAAAGAAAAGGAAGTGGAGAATGTTTCATACACCTATACCAACGGATCGGTATGAGGTTGTTGGAGACCATGAACCATGGCGGGTTATGGTCAGAAAAAAAGAGGAGTTTTGGAGAAACTAATAAAATGGGACATTATATTAAGAGTAGTTATAAAATTCTTCTTACCTTCTTCAACAAAGATATAGAGATGTTTTAAAGAAATAAAAGTATGAAATTAAAATGAGGCTAGTGCATACTCATGTTGGAGTAGTTTGCGAGTACAATCAAATGTACTCATAATGGTTTCGTCCCTAGCTATTGTCGTAGCCAGACATGGAGGAGCACTACGCCAAGGAGGAGTATGGCGACTTCTATGCAAACTAGGGATCTTCATAAGTCGACTGCCTATCGGGTCATTGTTAGGATATGATGTCTACTACGCCTTAGTTTCCGCTGATTATTTTGGTTTGGCCCTTGAAGGCACCTATGTAAGACTTGGTCTAAATGACCGTTTATGTAAGACTTTAATGCGGTATTGTAATGGATGTAAACTTCGGTATTCAGTTCGGATTATGTGCAACGACAGACTGATCACGGGATCGTTGTGTTAAGCATAATCGGGTATTTCGGACAGCTAGTCCGGGGTCCCCACAGAGCTGGTATCAGAGCCATCTCGACTTTACGAGACCTTAGATTAGCATGGTCGCTAGGTAGGTGTTACAAAAAGTTAAATTCTAAAATAAAGGAATGAAGTATTTTCGAAAAATGCTTATCTCTAATCCTCTCACTTATGCAAAATTCTACTCTCACTAAATATTACGTTTTCCCTTGTATCCTTAAAAATTTGGCACACTCGTCATTCTATTAAACTTAAAACTTTTCTCACTTGTTGCCTCACTACATTTAAAATTTTGATACACTTGTCATCTCACTAACTTAAAAATTTGACTAAAAATTGTAGATGGCGATCCATTTCACCGAGTTCGTTCAGCTTGAGAAGGACGGCAAGTTGATGTTCGAGAAGGACCTGTTCGAGTTGAGCAAGCTGTTAGGTCGCCCCACTCCAGAATTTAAGGGAGCCCAGGTGGACACTCTCGGCAACGGGAACCTGTCTTGGTTGGTCGAGGCGTCTGTTCGCGGGAACATCAAGTCCCCCGGATCCAGGACACTCATCTTTACCACCATGGACGTCCACTGGGAAGACGGACTGTGTCGTGCCATGCAGCGGATGCTAGCCCGACTTTGTGAGGAGCACAAGGCGGAGTTGGTGAACTCCCGTTTCCAGTTCTACGGGAGGCGCACCGATGATGGACACCCTATTCGATCCCCTCTACACCCGACGTTCGGAGAGTATATCCTGGACATGGAGATTATGCTCTTCCGCACCCAGGAGGATCAGAGGACCCGGAGGAGCCACCCTACCAGTCCGACGCTGACGCAGCAGAGCCTGAGGTTCCACCTCAGTAGGCGAGTGACTTGAGTACTACCGCAGGATTAGGTTGACCCCCTATCGCTAGTCGAGTCAAAGTAGTGGTTCTTTTGGAAACCTTGTACTATGTACATTAGCTGAAGGGCAATGTTGTAAGCTTGATGTGGTGAACTCTTTGATGTGATGGTTGTGCTATATAAGTGTGTTAGTCTTGTTAATCTGTGTAAAATATTTTCCATATAATCCTTAATTAATCAACCACTATGCGAAACCGACCTTTTCCCTTGGTCGAAACCTTTTGCCTTGCCTCTTATACCCGGTGTGCTCAGGATGGTGGACACTCGTCGCTCCAACACGGATGGAGGACCACCACCACCACCGGAACCAACCACCGCCCAACTTCTTGCGCTTATCATGGAGGAACGCCAAGCTGCCCGGGCGGAGCACCAACCTCATCTTGCTGCCCTGCAGCAGATCGCTGCCGCCCATCTCAACCAAAACAACAACAACAACAATGGCAATGGCAATGGCGAAGGAAATCAGCGGTCCACTTTGAGCGATTTTCAGAAGACCAACCCACCCACCTATTCCAAGGGACTTCACCCATTAGAGGCCGATGATTGGCTTCGCACCATTGACAACAACCTGGAAGTTGCAGCCGTGGAAGAACCTGAGAAAGTGCTGTATGCAACCCACTATCTTGCAGGACCTGCACGGTCTTGGTGGGAAGCTACCAAGGCTCTCCAGCAAGCTGGTCATGTTATCAATTGGGCCGAGTTCCAGGAGAGGTTCCGCAAGAAGCACATTCCCGGCGGACTCATTGAGAGGAAGAAGGATGAATTCCGCAAGTTGCGGCAGGGAAGTAGAGATGTGGTCGGTTATCTTGATGAGTTCACTGACTTATCTCGGTATGCTCCTGATGACACCGACACCGAGAAGAAGAAGATGGAGCGTTTCATGAATGGACTTCATGATGAGTTGCAGTGTGCTTTCGTTATCCATGACTTTGTTGATTTGGAGTCACTTGTGGACAAAGCCATCCACCTGGAGACCAAGCGCAAGTCTATGTTTGAAGGTCGCAAGAGGAGAATGAGTGCCCAGGAAGGTTCGAGCAACCAGAAGCCTCGCATCTTTCCACAAAACCCCAAGCCGGCCTATCGACCACCACAAACTCCACGCCCCAATTTCCCTAATCGCCCAAACAACTTCAACCGCCCCAATAACAATACCCGTCCCGGAGGGAACTCTAACAACTTCAACCGCAATGCCAATGTTGTCTGCTTTGATTGCGGCACTAAGGGTCACTACTCCAGAGAATGCCCCAATCCTAAGAAGAATGGTCCACGCCCCGATGCACAGGCACCGAACAATGGCCAAGGCCGTAATGGAAATGGCAAGAACGCCGCACCCCGGGGAAATGTTGCTGTTGCCAAGGGCCGTCTGCACCACATCAATGCTGAAGAGGCCATGGATGCGCCAGATGTTGTGCTGGGTACGTTCCTTGTCAACTCAGTACCTGCAACTGTTCTGTTTGATTCTGGTGCTACCCATTCCTTTGTTACCCAAGAATTTGTTGCTAAGGGAGGTTTAGTTGGAAACCTCTTACCCAAACCCATGGTCATCCAAATCCCAGAATCCACCCTAGAGACCAAGTCGTTTTGCCCTGACATTTCCCTTGAGATCAAAGGAGAAAAGTTTCTAGTCGACTTAATTATTCTAGGAACCCAGGGTATAGATGTTATACTGGGTATGAATTGGCTAGCCAAGTACCGTGGTCGGATTGACTGCGCCAGAAGAGCTGTATCCCTCACCACCGACAAAGGAGCAAAAGTGGAGTATGTGTCTGAAACCAGTCGACCCCAACCAGGATGCCATGAGAGCATAGCTCGACCCACCCTAGATGAGATCCGTGTTGTTCACCTGTTGCGAGATGTTTTCCCTGAAGAATTGCCTGGTATGCCGCCAGACCGGGATATTGAGTTCATAATTGAACTTATCCCAGGAACAGCCCCTATATCCCAAAGGCCTTATCGGATGAATCCGGAAGAATTGGTTGAATTGAAGAAGCAGTTAGCTGATATGCTCAGCAAAGGACTTATTCGCCCAAGCGCTTCACCTTGGGGATCACCCATTATTTTTGTGGACAAGCGAGACGGTACCACACGCCTGTGTGTGGATTATTGCAAGTTAAACGACGTGACCATTAAAAACAAGTATCCTCTCCCAAAGATCGAGGATCTGTTCGCTTTCTCGGACTGGCGGGTTACTACCGCAAGTTCGTTGAAGGATTCTCCAGTATAGCCAAACCCCTGACCCAACTGCTGAAAAAGGACAAGAAGTTTGAATGGACTCAGAAGTGTGAAGAGAGTTTCCAAGAATTGAAGAAGACACTGACCTCAACCCCCGTCCTAACTATGCCAGACGTCACCAAGAGTTTCGACGTGTATTGCGATGCATCACGCCTCGGACTTGGTTGCGTTCTGATGCAAGAAGGCAAAGTGGTGTCGTATCTGTCCCGGCAGTTGCGACCGCATGAAGAGAACTACCCAACCCATGACCTGGAGTTAGCTGCTGTTGTCCTTGCTCTGAAGACGTGGCGTCCCTATCTTGCGGGACATCGTTGCGAGATCTATACGGATCATAAGAGCTTGAAGTATATCTTCACCCAGAAGGAGTTAAATCTGCGACAGAGAAGGTGGATGGAATTAATCAAAGATTACGATATTGGGATCCATTATTGAAGGAGATATGCCCTAGAGGCAAATAAATAAGTAGTATTTATTGCATTATCTCATAAGTTTATAATAGGTTTTTTGTATTATGCTATAACTGTATTAATCGGAATTATTAATACACGTGTGATACATAAACAACCAGAGTCCCTAGTGAGCCTCTATATGAACTAGTCCATTGGGCAACAGTTGATCGAGATTCCCGATCAAGGACAATGACGTCGGTTGACAATGGGGTCATCTTATTAGTAGAATAAGGTGTTGGACATACGCAAAGTATTGCAACAAGATCGTATTACGATGTTTGTCATTTGCAATAGATAAGTAATATGATAGCTTATTCCTTAGACCGTGAGACCGTGCTTATTGCTACTTCGTAGGGGTACTTTGAGAGCATCAAACGTTGTGTCTTATATAGCATGACAATAACGGTGTCCATCTTGGGTATCCCGAAAGAGTATGTTGAGACGTAAGGATCAAGAGCGGGATTTGTTCATTCTTGTAATGGAAAGATACTCTGGGCCCACTCGGTGAGATTGCATCTATATAGCTGCGCAGCTTATGACTAGGTCATGGAGATGTAATATCACAGACGAGTTAATAACCTATGTCGGTAACGAGATGCAACAGGACATTGGATGTCTACGATCACATCTCGGACAAGGTAGTATCGCAGAGACAAAGGGAATGAATATCATGTTTACGGTTCAACGACGATATTCGTAGAATGCACAGGGACCGTCATATACATCCAGGTATCCCTGGCGGTCATTGACGAGCGGAGGGTCTCGGTCATGTCTGGAGTCACGGGAGATTAAATTATATGTAAATATATTAATTATGAATTAATAGTATTTTATATTAATTTAATTATTAAATAATAAAGGAAAAAGGGGGCAGCCCACCTAAGTGGGCCAATTGTGGCCCACTAAGGTGAGCCGCACCAAGCAAGGAAAGGGGGGGCTTGGGCCCCTAGTCCAATTCGGACTAGGAGAGCCGGCCGAAACCCCCTCCCCCTCCTTTTCCTTTAGTCCCACATGGGGGAGGCAAGGTGCTTGCACAACCCCTCCCCCCTTTATATAGCAAGGCATATTAATTGGATTAATTACACAGAAAATACAATTAATATTGTAGCAGGCCGGCTGAGCTGTTTCTCCGCCCGTTTTGCCTCCTCTCTCCACCAAAGCTATACCGCCGGGCGCCGTTGCCCTGCGGGATTCCAGAAAAGTTCTACCCCTGCGATTTCAGCTGGATCTGAATGACCGGGGGTTGTTGTTAAGCTCCGTATGCTTGTGATTGCTCGGAGGCGCCACATTTGAGGAGCCTGGGCGACATCGTCTCGCCCATCAGCAGCCCTGCCGCTGCCCTGCCGCCGGCGCCACCCCCCAGTCGCCGGCGCCACGCCACCTTCCGCCCGACGCCCGTCGACGCAGGTCTTCGTCGACACCCCGGCGTCATCATCTACATCATCGCGGCAAGTTCTCCGCGACCTCGAGGTCGGCTACGTACGACTTCATCGTCAACGCTTGTGCGGGAGCGTAATCCCCGCTATCGGTCTACATGGAGGTAATGTAACCCGTTCCGCCACCGTTATCACATGTACTAGATAGATAGATCCTGGCTAGTTAGGGTGTTCATACGCTAGAAAAATTATTGTTTTCTGCACCGGAACCCCTTCAGTGGTATCAGAGCCGATCTATGCGTAGTACTGCTGGTACGGTTAGAACTCATGTTGAATGAGGACGTCTTTCTTATATTTGCTACCCTCTAGCGTGCACTTGCGATGCCTTCGGTATTGAGTTGATGAAGCGGCCCGGACCGACTTTACGCGTACGCTTACGCGAGACTGGTTCCACTACTGACATACGGCTTGCACTGTATCTGTGGCTGGCGGGTGTCTGTTTCTCTCTCTTTAGTCGGCAAAGCATTTTCAATGGAGGGCCCGAAAGGGATGCTTAAACATGCAATTATACGATCGACGTTGTGGTACAAAGTTCGTAGGTAGGGAAACGGTTCTCTTACGAATAAGCCTATATGCCACGTAAAACTTGCAAAACTAAATAAAGGTAGAGGCGTCTAACTTTGTTTTGCAGAGGCGTTATTTTATGTGACATGGTTACGGTAAGTTTGATATTACTCGTACTGTCGAAGGCAATGGAGGGCACCGTAGACTCGGAGCCATGCCAGGGCGCCCAGGGCCAGGCACATGGCGCCATGAAAGTCCAGGCGCATCGACCATGTCACATCGCACTTCATTACTTTATGTTGATATTGTGATGTTGTGTGTGCATCCTATTGATTGCTTATATGTTAGATATACAACGGTAGCATCATAAATAGGATGATCCCTAACAAATACCAAAAGTGTGTTCTCCCTCGTTGCGCACCACCAAGAAAGTTCTACGTTATGAGGCAGGCCGTGACGATCGGGTGTCAGACATATCGTCGTTCGCATACAGTGGGTGTAAGCCATGTTGCACGCGCAGGGTCTTCGAGGTTTGATTGGCGAGCCTAGCATATGCAGATATGGCCTCGGAACACGGGAAGATCGAAAGATCGAGCATGAGTCACAGAGTTGTTGTGATCGACATTTTATGTCCACCTTTGAAGCTGTGCCGCCGGCCGTGACGATCGGGGGTGGTATAGTGGATGGGGGTCGTGTAATCGCTATTATTATTTTAGGGATAATAATTTTAGTGGAGTGTGTTTGATAATATGATTATAAACTAAAACTCACATATATTATAAACTTTACCTTACCTCTTTTGCGATCACATCTGTAGACTACGGAACTATACTTCGGTTACTTCCTCAAGAGCCCGGATTCTACTTTAGAAGCCGACGGGTCCAACTTCATCAGATGGTACATTGGTTTTAGAAACATTCTCAAACACAACAACATCCTGTATGTCCTCGATGAAGCATTAGGAGAAAGACCAGATGATTCTGCTAGCGAGGAGGAGGAAGATGAATTCCGTAGGCGTCGAGACATATTCATAGAAGTGGAGATCACCATGACCATATGCCTAGCACCTGAGTTGAAAGAGTTGTTTCAACACAAGGAGCCATATGTCATGATTGATGCGATAAAAACGCACTTCAAAGATGAATTGAGGCATGAGCAATTCAGGCAGCTTAGAGAGTTCCGGACCATTCATATGGAGGAGCACACCTGTCTGAAGACTCATTTGAAGAGATTGTATGACATCTACTTCAAGCTGACAAATGTTTTCGATTACTGGATGGCGGATTCATGTGCCATTCAGACTGTCCTAATATCTCTGCCTCCAAGCTATGAGAAGCATGTACGCGAGTACGTTTTGAAGGCCGACAATATGAACTTCTACAAGTTCGTGTCCGAGTTCAAATCCCTGAAAGTTGATTCCATCGAAGGAGAGATCTTCGATGCTACAGGTATATATTTGATATATACAGAATTATGAATGAATTCGCCCCTTGATATATGATAAAGTATTTGATACTTGTTCTGTTTGTGAAACAGGCCCTGATTATCACATATATGCGGCGAAGTATGATGCGACCAGGCACTGAAGATGGTGATCAAGGAAGTTGATGGCTATTGGTGTTCACGTCCTCAAGTTATCATTAATAGTTTTTGATAAGACCTTTTTGTAATAGTGAGAAAGTGTGTTTAGTGTCTTGATTGTTACAAGACAAAGTTATTCATATATGTAATAAGACAAGTTCAGTTGTTTTCTGTTATGAAACAAGCCAGTTGTTTTATATTATGAATAAAGTTTTCACATCTCAATTACATTACTTGTATGATAACATTCATAATAGTAGGAATGACAAAATTATGTGTCCAAGGAATAAAAGATTTTGTTACTAGAACAAACACCATCGAATTTGATCATAAAGGCAATGTAAGAAGTAATAGATACTTTGATCTATTTAAGTATTACATGTGCCGAATTGATTAAGTTTAAAATTAGTATTGAAGTGTCAATACGAAAGGAAATTAATTAAGAGTCATTTCGAATGATTATTAAATTAATTATATGGTGAATTTTTCCTTGATCCGAATTCTTCTATGATTATTGGTAAATAAGTGTATTTGCATAATAAATCATGAGTCTGAAATTAATTTGATAAAAGATCAAATGGGGTTTTTCAGAAGAAAGATTTGTGAATATCGTATTCGCAAGATTCGATCAAAAGGGCAATATTTTTGAATTATGGTTTCAACACAAAAGACTTGTGGAAATTCGTTTCGTAATATTATAATATCATATATGGTGATATGTGAAGTATTATAATCATACTCTATTTTAGATAAAGTGTGGTCTTTCAGAATCTGTCTTAGAATCTCTTAATATGTTCGAAACATTATAGTCGATGTCCACTTTAGAAAATAGATGTTTTTCAACAGTAATTCGTGTGATCGACAATAGTGTCGTTATATAGATGATTATACGATAATTCAGAATATACACG
The DNA here is from genome assembly GCA_026929855.1 of Poa annua. Classification (NCBI taxonomy): domain Eukaryota; kingdom Viridiplantae; phylum Streptophyta; class Magnoliopsida; order Poales; family Poaceae; genus Poa; species Poa annua. The sequence goes on from CM049433.1 coordinate 35,829,384, forward strand.
AATAGTTCTTTGTATATCACTCACATTGGATGAGAGTGTATTCCAAAACCCAATAGAAACAAAACTTGTATTGTTGTCTATGTAATTCCGAGGAAAATATGATTTTTCGAATTATGGTTAATGGAATAAAATTAGAAGCTTGAAATAAGGTGTCAGACCTATATTCATAAAAGTAGAATATTGGAAAGTGTTCCAAAAGATATATGCCTACAAATGAAAAGTTGATGATTAAGAGTGAAGGAGACTAGAAAATTGTTTTCTGCTTGCAATCCTCTTCGTGAAGATCATAATATTTTCATGAAAGAAGCTTCTAAATAAAGTGCTGTTATATTTAATATTGCTGTCAGGTCACAACATAATATTAAGTGTTTCAGATCTTGTTGACAGATCAAGGTGCACCTTATGAATACAAAGAAAGTTGAGAAAATATCAGAATACGAACAAAGGCTTTTGAGCCTGAAAATCCAAGTTACATTTAGAAAGGATTAAAACAGTAAATGTTGCTATAATTCCTTTTGGAGAAATAAGATTTCTTGATCATCATATAAAGTGTTATATGAGAAATGTAACTATAAGAAAGACGTGAAAGCATATTTTGTCAAGAAATGTGTCTTGTACAAGATCAAATTTGTTGACTACATTGATGTAGACATGCTTGAAGTCTGTGGGATTTGTATTAATACTGTAGTTTGTATTGAATTCGAATTGATAAGAGATCAATGATTTTGGTTTGACCAAAATGTCGAAATAAATTATGAATTTAAGTGGGAGTCAAAGTTAGTTCACTCGGGTAGAATATGTAAAGGACATATTTTTGAGTGGGAGCTTAGAACCTCAAATATGTAGAAGACATGTTTTGAGTGGGAGCTCGTGTTCTCAAATGTGTGGAGACATAATTTGAGTGGGAGCCGAATTCATCTTGTGTAAATGACACATTGTGAATTGTACCAGTAGAATTAATGAAGTTGTGAAACTATTTGAAAGTTAGTGTCTATTTGGAATAGAACGGGAATTTTAAATAGTTAGTCGAGTTGTTTTGGATTATATCTGAGGAGTCAGAATAGATTAAAACCAAAGGATGGTCCTTGGAAATCCAATTAATCATTAAGAGTAATGACACACGGTAATGGTGGTTGTATGACATGTTGGTCTATTATGTGATATTAGACGTCATACAGAAACCATATTACCTGCTCGATGAAATATGACCGATGTTCTTAGAAGAAGAACAGTTGTAAAAGTAAATTTAGAATTTACTGGAAGTAGAAGTGTATTAGTTTTTGGATTGACATAAGTATGTCAAGTCTTCTACATAGGTGTGAAAGTATATATAGATATCGCGAGATTGTAATTGTTACAAGGAGCTCTCTATGACTGAGTGTGTTTTCAAGGCAATTATCTGGTTAACAGAATCAGAGTAAGCGCTGGGAAACAAAAGTCTCGCTTAGTTACGGTATTTGTATATATGTTATTAGATAACATGTTGATATCAAACGAGTTGATATCAATGGATCGCAAAAGAATGCACAATTATGTATTGTACAGATTGTCAGAGTAACACTCTTCCACAAGCAAGCATTATCATATAACGCTTATTTGATAAGGGGTTTTTGATGAAGTAAAATGCAACTAGTTTATTTGTACTCTAGTGCAAGTGGGAGACTGAAGGAGATATGCCCTAGAGGCAAATAAATAAGTAGTATTTATTGCATTATCTCATAAGTTTATAATAGGTTTTTTGTATTATGCTATAACTGTATTAATCGGAATTATTAATACACGTGTGATACATAAACAACCAGAGTCCCTAGTGAGCCTCTATATGAACTAGTCCATTGGGCAACAGTTGATCGAGATTCCCGATCAAGGACAATGACGTCGGTTGACAATGGGGTCATCTTATTAGTAGAATAAGGTGGTGGACATACGCAAAGTATTGCAACAAGATCGTATTACGATGTTTGTCATTTGCAATAGATAAGTAATATGATAGCTTATTCCTTAGACCGTGAGACCGTGCTTATTGCTACTTCGTAGGGGTACTTTGAGAGCATCAAACGTTGTGTCTTATATAGCATGACAATAACGGTGTCCATCTTGGGTATCCCGAAAGAGTATGTTGAGACGTAAGGATCAAGAGCGGGATTTGTTCATTCTTGTAATGGAAAGATACTCTGGGCCCACTCGGTGAGATTGCATCTATATAGCTGCGCAGCTTATGACTAGGTCATGGAGATGTAATATCACAGACGAGTTAATAACCTATGTCGGTAACGAGATGCAACAGGACATTGGATGTCTACGATCACATCTCGGACAAGGTAGTATCGCAGAGACAAAGGGAATGAATATCATGTTTACGGTTCAACGACGATATTCGTAGAATGCACAGGGACCGTCATATACATCCAGGTATCCCTGGCGGTCATTGACGAGCGGAGGGTCTCGGTCATGTCTGGAGTATTCTCGAACCGTAGCGTAACAAGCTTAAGGTCTTAACGACACCTGGAGAAGGTTCTGGGATATTATAGGATTTTATTGGAGAGAGAGAAATGATCCGGAAAGAGTTCCGGTGGTCCGGAAGGAGTTCCGGGAAGGTCTGGAATGGTTTCAGGAATGTCCGAAAGATGTTCGGGTGGTCCGGAAAATGTTTCAGAGTCACGGGAGATTAAATTATATGTAAATATATTAATTATGAATTAATAGTATTTTATATTAATTTAATTATTAAATAATAAAGGAAAAAGGGGGCAGCCCACCTAAGTGGGCCAATTGTGGCCCACTAAGGTGAGCCGCACCAAGCAAGGAAAGGGGGGGCTTGGGCCCCTAGTCCAATTCGGACTAGGAGAGCCGGCCGAAACCCCCTCCCCCTCCTTTTCCTTTAGTCCCACATGGGGGAGGCAAGGTGCTTGCACAACCCCTCCCCCCTTTATATAGCAAGGCATATTAATTGGATTAATTACACAGAAAATACAATTAATATTGTAGCAGGCCGGCTGAGCTGTTTCTCCGCCCGTTTTGCCTCCTCTCTCCACCAAAGCTATACCGCCGGGCGCCGTTGCCCTGCGGGATTCCAGAAAAGTTCTACCCCTGCGATTTCAGCTGGATCTGAATGACCGGGGGTTGTTGTTAAGCTCCGTATGCTTGTGATTGCTCGGAGGCGCCACATTTGAGGAGCCTGGGCGACATCGTCTCGCCCATCAGCAGCCCTGCCGCTGCCCTGCCGCCGGCGCCACCCCCCAGTCGCCGGCGCCACGCCACCTTCCGCCCGACGCCCGTCGACGCCGGTCTTCGTCGACACCCCGGCGTCATCATCTACATCATCGCGGCAAGTTCTCCGCGACCTCGAGGTCGGCTACGTACGACTTCATCGTCAACGCTTGTGCGGGAGCGTAATCCCCGCTATCGGTCTACATGGAGGTAATGTAACCCGTTCCGCCACCGTTATCACATGTACTAGATAGATAGATCCTGGCTAGTTAGGGTGTTCATACGCTAGAAAAATTATTGTTTTCTGCACCGGAACCCCTTCAATTACCACCCCGGAAAGGCTAATGTAGTTGCCGATGCCCTTAGTCGCAAACCCTGCACCCTGAATGCCTTGATCCAAGCCGAACAGCCAACCTTGTTCAAAGAGTTCAAAGATTTTGGACTAGAGCTGGTTAGCCGCGGTTATCTCGCCAATTTAGAGTTAGCCCCAACCCTGATAGATCAAATCAAGGAAGCCCAAAAAGGTCATGAGAGCATAGAAGGAATTAAAAAGAAGATTTCTCTCGGCAAGGCGCCCGGTTTTACCGAAGATGCTGAAGGAGTGTTGAGATTCAATGGTCGTATCTGTGTGCCCAATATCACAGAACTTAAGGAGTTAATCCTGAAGGAAGCCCACGAGACCCCTTATTCAATCCACCCCGGCGGAACCAAAATGTACCAAGACCTTCGTGAAAGATTTTGGTGGCACGGAATGAAGCGAGAGATTGGTGTTTTTGTAGCCAAGTGTGATATCTGTCAGCGAGTCAAGGCTGAACATCAGCGACCCGCTGGATTGCTTCAACCTCTGAAAATTCCCGAGTGGAAGTGGGATGAAATTGGAATGGATTTTATTACCGGACTCCCAAGATCCAACCGAGGCCATGACTCAATTTGGGTCATCGTTGATAGACTAACCAAGGTTGCCCATTTCATTCCCGTCAATACCACTTATCGGGGAAATCAGTTAGCAGACCTGTATATTTCCAGAATAGTAAGCCTGCATGGTGTGCCTAAGAAGATTGTATCTGACAGAGGCACACAATTCACCTCGAGGTTCTGGAAAGCACTTCACGAAGCCCTCGGAACCAAGTTAGCGTTTAGCACAGCTTATCATCCCCAGACCGGAGGCCAGACTGAGCGAGTGAACCAGATATTAGAGGACATGCTTCGCGCGTGTGTTCTATCCTATGGATCCAAGTGGGAAGATTGTCTTCCATTTGCAGAGTTCTCCTACAACAATAGTTACCAGTCTAGTCTGCAAATGGCCCCTTTTGAAGCCCTTTACGGCAAGAAGTGTCGTACGCCCCTGAATTGGTCCGACACCGGAGAAGGCAAATTGTTTGGACCAGATACTCTCCGTGAGGCTGAAGAACAAGTCCAACTTATCCGTGAGCGTCTTAAAACTGCCCAATCCCGTCAGAAGAGTTATGCTGATCCCAAGCGTCGTGATGTCACTTTTAGTGTCGGAGATTATGTCTATCTCCGAGTGACACCCCTTAAAGGAATGCAGCGTTTCCATGTCAAAGGAAAATTAGCGCCAAGGTATATTGGACCCTTTAAGATCATTGCTCGTCGAGGAGAAGTGTCTTATCAACTAGAGTTGCCCCAAGAGTTAGCAGATTATCACGATGTCTTCCACATTTCCTTGCTCCGGAAATGTCTTGAAGTTCCTGACCAGCCTGATGTTTTCAAAAACATCGACCACCTTTCCATCGACCTGAATCAAGATCTGACTTATCGTGAGAGACCCATCAAGATTCTCGACGAAGATGTTCGTCTTACCCGAAGACGCGCGATCAAGTTCTACAAAGTCCAGTGGACTAACCACTCTGAAGATGAAGCAACTTGGGAACGCGAAGACTATCTTAGAAGCGAATTCCCAAACCTCTTTAGTGCCCAAACCTAGCAAATCTCGGGACGAGATTTATTTTAAGGGGGGAAGGATCTGTAACATCCCAAAATTATAATCAGTATTATTATATCAAAAATGTGGGCCAACAAAAAACTTTTTATGAATTAATATGTGTTGATTTCATATTGCTGCTTGTGATAATTATTTCTTGTGAATGTGTTGGTTGTTAGCTCTAATTAAAAACTTGAAGAAAAGAAAATAAACAAAACAAAAGATAAAACAATAAAAACAATGTGACAAATGTCACCCCATTTCTCCAAGTAAGAAATTCATTTTCTTTCAAACCAAATTCAGTGGAGTGGTGATATGATCACTCCCATTTTATTCCCACAACTTTTCCCTCTCCAAATATTAATTTCAAAAACCTAAATTTAAATTATATTTCTTTCTTTATCTTATTCAAATCACAAAATGTGCTATGTTGCACTTGTCCAATAAATAATCAAATAGCACAACAAATCTTGATAAACATATGTGAAGCAAATTATGAAAGAAAAATTCAGAAATTGGAATTTAATTTTGGTTCAGGCATTTCGTCGAACACCTGGTGACAGTGTTCTGTTCTTCCCCAAATCCGAGATCGATTTGATCAATTTCGATCAAATTGGTGCAAGCTACTGCCTCCCTTCGATTTGCCTCACTCCACTCACCTCACTGCGCTCACGGGAACGGAGGATTTGGGCCGGGGACGAGGAGGAGCGCCAGGGGACAGACGGTCGCGCGCACGTCGCCATGGTCGGCACTGTGGCCACGGCGGTGTCGAGCCGTGCTGGCCGCGCCATGCCCCCCCCTATCTTCCTCACCTCCCTGCTCCCTCTCAGCGCAGCAGGACGCCCAGCAGCAGCCCGCACCCGCAGCCCTCGCGCCACGCCGTGCACGTCGAGCGCCGCCCGAGCGCTCGCCACGGCCGTCCCCCACTCGAGCACGCGCAGCTCGCCTCCACGCGCCAACCTTGCTCCTCTGCACCCCGACACCGTAGCCGCACCGCACCGCACCCTATGGCGAGCCCTAGCCCCCTCTGGACCGCCCCAACACCCCGTCCACCATGCGCCGACCTTCGGCCTTATAAGCCCCCCCCCCCCCCCCCCCCCCCGAGCTCTCACATTTTCCCCACACTCCACCACTGCCTCTCCCTCGCTCCACACTCGCTCGTGCACCGCCAGGAGGGCGGAGCCGTAGCCGCGAAGCCACTGCCGCCGGTGGCCATCCTCGAGCTCGCCGTGCCCGAGGTAGACGACGACCACGGCCGAGCCGTGCTGCACTCTCTTTCCCTCCTCTCTGGCCTGCACCCCCTTCACCATTACCACCTCACTCACCCGCCCCCTTTTCCCCTCTGGTTCGTGCCCAGGAGCGACGCAGGAGCCTCGCCGGAGTTGGAGCACGGCCGCGGAGGAGGAGCTGCTCGCCGCCGTCGATTGGAGCATCCCCAGCGAGCGCCGTTCGTCCAGCAAGCTTCCCCGAGCCTCCGCCGTCGATCTGCATCACCCGCGCATCCTCCCGAGCCCCTAGGTGAGCGCATCGTCGACCTCGCCGTCGCCGGAACCACGGCGCCGCCCATTTTAGGTCGTCGCCGGTGGGCTCGATCCTCAGCCGTTGGATCTTAGATCCACGGCAGCGTACCGCTTCGCGCTTTAAGTCGCTGACCAGCGGACCCCGCTGTCAGCATTTTAAACATTTCCCAGCGCGCGCACTGTTTTCAGTTGAGTCACTGACGAGTGGACCCCACCCGTCAGGATTCTCAACATTATCCAGAACAGAATTGTTTTCTAATTTAAATTTCTCTGAAATTCCAGTACTGGACTCAACTTTGAAATTCAATATCTAGAGATTTATAACTCCAAATAAACCAAATCCAAATGTTCTGGAAATCTTATAAAATTGTCTAACCAACCCAAGTGGTTTCACCTCATTTGGATAAATAATATAAATGTAGTATTAAAAATACCACAAAAGGTTTAAAATCTAAACTTGTTTGTTTCTGATACTCTGTTAGGCCAAATGAATTAAGACCAATTTTATTGGATCAAATTTAGTCATGGTTAGTTACCCCTAAGAGGATTTAATTTTAGGACCAACAGAACTTGATTAATAGCTAAAACTTGATTATTAAGCTTCTGGATTAAAACAAGTATGTAGGGAGTTTGGTAACTCCAATTGACCCAAATCCAATTGTGTTGTCTTCTACACATCAGTAGCTTTCTGTAGAAATTTAGTTTGTATTTTTGTGACCAACAGAACTTGAGATATGTAATTAAACATGTTTAATTAGTTTCTGCCATAATTAGGACATAGTTAAATAATGGTTAATTCAATTAATTTGAAACCAAATTGTGTTGCTTGATGTATGCAGTGGCTATTTAGAGCATTCCAGATTGTATTGTTGTGATGTTGATTGAGTAGGTTAGTGATTGTTTGTATTTGTTTGATTGTGAATTAGACGAGAACGTTGTCGGATTTATCGAGGAAGAAGAGTTCGTGGAACCTGAAGATCAAGACCAAGATCACTTTGCCGAGCAAGGCAAGCTACTCTCTGAGCTTGCACCCTAATACATGCATCTATTTTTATAACATGATTTACTCCTAAGGCAAAGATTTTTCTAAAACCTTTTTAAAAAGTATATGGAAATTATTTTGCCACCCTATGTAGAAATATAGGATAACTTATACCAAATTATAGGATGGGAAAAATAAAGATTGTTTTATTCAAAACCCCTTTGAAAACCCCGGTGTGGCTATGAAGCGCCGAGATGTCGGCGTTGAAGTGGAGAAAAGGAGAATGGTGGTTTTGATAAAACGCACATTGTGTCTTTGTACTTACGTCAATCAGCCAATACCCTGTGCGACCACATTTACCCACATATGGGAAAGGGCTTGGTCATATAATTTGCTCATATTAGTATGGGATACCTCATCTACGGAGATGACTCCGTTATGCATGAGGGGATGGTTTGATGAACTACCCCTGACCTGGGTCCTCGCTTAAACTCTATGGAAAGATAAGGTGGAGGATAGAAGGATGTCCCCTATACACCGCCAGACAAAACTATGAGTCCTCACACTTAGATCCCGACGGGCTGGGTTAAGTGTTGATGGAAAGTATCATATGGGCAGGGTCCTATACTAGCATGAGCAAAGGACAGACTAGGATCGGTGTCTCAACTTCGCATACACCTTGTATGGCGGGACGTGGCTGACACGATGAGTTACCGGATGGATGTGGGAAAAGCGTGCTACCTCTGCAGAGTGTAAAACTATTCGAATAGCCGAGTCCTCGGATATGGACAGTTGAGAGACCCTACTTTGACCATGTGCAAGTTTTGAAAAGAATTGAGTTTTAAAAAGAAAAGGAAGTGGAGAATGTTTCATACACCTATACCAACGGATCGGTATGAGGTTGTTGGAGACCATGAACCATGGCGGGTTATGGTCAGAAAAAAAAAGAGGAGTTTTGGAGAAACTAATAAAATGGGACATTATATTAAGAGTAGTTATAAAATTCTTCTTACCTTCTTCAACAAAGATATAGAGATGTTTTAAAGAAATAAAAGTATGAAATTAAAATGAGGCTAGTGCATACTCATGTTGGAGTAGTTTGCGAGTACAATCAAATGTACTCATAATGGTTTCGTCCCTGGCTATTGTCGTAGCCAGACATGGAGGAGCACTACGCCAAGGAGGAGTATGGCGACTTCTATGCAAACTAGGGATCTTCATAAGTCGACTGCCTGTCGGGTCATTGTTAGGATATGATGTCTACTACGCCTTAGTTTCCGCTGATTATTTTGGTTTGGCCCTTGAAGGCACCTATGTAAGACTTGGTCTAAATGACCGTTTATGTAAGACTTTAATGCGGTATTGTAATGGATGTAAACTTCGGTATTCAGTTCGGATTATGTGCAATGACAGACTGATCACGGGATCGTTGTGTTAAGCATAATCGGGTATTTCGGACAGCTAGTCCGGGGTCCCCATAGGAGATCTAGATCTGCAATCCCACCAATCCATCTCTCCTCTAAGTGAGGGGAACCTAGTGGATCTAGATCTTGGAGTTCTTTTATGGTTCTTCTCCTTTGTTCTTCCTCTCTTCTCCCCCCATAAGCATTAGTTGCTTTTGGTGGGATTTGGGAATGAAGGATTTGACTCCTTTATGGTTTCTTTTGTTCTTCCTCTCTTATTCCCCCATAAGCATTTGTTACTTTGTTGGAAATTGAGAGTGAAGGACTTGAGCACTTCGTGTGCTCTTGCCATTGCATCTTGCATCGGTTTGAGCCCTCCACGAGGATTCGTGGTGGTGAAATTTGTGAGCTTGTTACTCTTGGGTCATTGGACCCTAGACGCCTTTTGTGGCCAAGACCTTTTGTGGTCACTTGGGAGCCCCCAATTAAGTTGTGGGTGTGTGCTCCAAGATTGTTGAAAGGGATTCGATCTCCGCCCGAAAGGGGATAAATAGTGGAAGGCGAACTGACGGGGTGTAAACCCGGCAAATCTCTCGGTTAGGTACCTTGGGTTTCGTACAAAGAGAAAAGTATGGCGGCTGGTGGTTCCGGACGGCTGACAAGCAAAGAGTTTACCCAGGTTCGGCCCCTCATTGTGAGGTAAAGACCTACTCCTGCTTGTCTGATCTTGTATTGATGATGATTACATGGTGGCCGTGATGGCTATGGTGGTCTCGTCGGGGTTTGCCCGACTATCTTCTGTCTATCTGTTATGGCGATGTCGCCTTGGCTATTTCTGTCTATCTCTTGACTTGTATTTTTGTCTACCCCTCCCTGTCTTTATATATGCAGCCAGGGGGGATTTACATGAGTCCTAATAGACTACGTGATGTGGTAAAGTCTTTCTCATAGAACCTTCATGGACGAAGCCTTTCCTTGCATACCTCCTCCACTAGGAGCTACCGGCGGATTCAGTCGAAGCAAAACGCATCTCCAGGCGCTCCAAGGGGTTTACGGTAATCAACAAGGAACTCTACCAAAGAAGTATCTCCGGGGTCCTCCAGAGATGCATCGCACCCGAGGACGGGAGTGCAATACTACTGGACATCCACGCCGGGACATGCGGACATCACGCGAGCAGTCGGGCGCTCGTGGCAAAGGCCCTGCGAGCCGGTTTCTATTGGCCCACAGCTATGCAAGATGCAGAGGACATAGTAAAGAAGTGCCTGGGTTGCCAAAAGTACGCGACCAGGCCACATGCCCCAGCAACGGAGCTCAAGACCATCCCACTAGCCTGGCCCTTCGCCCAGTGGGGGCTCGACATGGTCGGTCCTCTGAAGAAGTCGTCACGGGGTGGCCACACTTTCCTCCTAGTCGCGGTCGACAAGTTTACCAAGTGGATTGAAGCAGTTCCAGTCACAAACGCCACAGCAACCTCGGCAATAAATTTCATCAAATCCATCATTTTCCGCTTCGGGGTGCCCAACAGTATAATCACAGACAACGGAACCAATTTCACAGCCGAGGAGTTCCAGGACTTCTGCAGGAGTCAAGGAATCAAACTCAAGTACGCATCAGTTGCTCACCCGCAGTCCAACGGGCAAGTGGAGAAGGCCAACGGCCTGGTATGCAGCGGTTTGAAGAAAAGACTCCTAGTACCGCTCAAACCCGCGGCAGGCGCTTGGGCCGAGGAATTACCCGCCGTACTTTGGAGTCTGCGCACGACGCCCAACAGATCCACACAGTACACGCCCTTCTTTTTGGTACACGGAGCCGAAGCGGTCATGCCGTATGATCTAAAGTTCGACGCACCTCGAGTAGTGGCCTACGATGAGCAGGATGCCGAGGCCGCACTTGAGGACGGCGTGGACACACTAGACGAGGCACGCGACATCACCCTCGCCAGAACAGCGACCTATCAGCAAGCATTGCGGAATTACCACAGTCGCCGCCTTCGACCACGATCGTTCGCTGCAGGCGACCTCGTTCTTCGCCTAAAGCAGAAGAAAGTTCACAAGCTCGCATCGCCGTGGGAGGGACCCTTCATTATCACAGAAGTCATCGGCAATGGAGCATACAGACTGAAGCACGCCGAGACAGGGGAACCCTCCCACAACCCGTGGAACGCAGCCCACCTTCGACTATTTTATGCTTAGCAGCATAGCACCCTTTGTTTAGTATAGTTAGAATAAAATAAAGGCTGCACTCAGCCGCTTTTGTATCAGACAATCCTCTATTGACCAGCAATAAAATACAATGTTCCTCCATAGGAATACAGTACAAAATCTTTACAGTCTGCACAATTTCCAGTTTTTTTTTTCACTAGCAATATCAACCTGGGCCACTCCCGGCTCCATGTACATCAAGAACAATAACAACTCTAGGGGGCGGTAAGAATTACTGAGCACAAGCGGGCTCGGGGGCTGCACCGGGATGAACGCAGGGTCGCTACTAAAAAATACGCTGCCCTACAGTGGTTCCTGCTTTACCTCAGCTGTCAGTCGTCGACGATCAAGTTCCATGTCAGTTTCCTTCTCCATCAGTCCTATTATACAACTGGCTGGACCATGTGCAGCTTGGTAGTGCTCCTCCATCGAAACAGTACCCGCACCCTCGGGGGGACCAGCTCCGATTGTTGCCAAGTCAATATTAGGATGGTGCAGGCGCAGAACAGCAAACGCCGTGGTCGCTCCGGCAACCAGCTGAAGGCGAACGAAGTCACGAGTCGCATCTCCTTGCCGAAAACGGCTCAGCAGAGCAGTCAATCCGTGCGGCTGGTCATTAAGGGGAAACAGAGCCTGGTGCACGCGCGACAGCACGGAGGTACACAGAGCAGCAAACTCACCAACTTGAGCGACTCGATCCCGTAGGGTAAGCAGCGCCATAGCCTCGCTACGCATGGACCATATGGACGATGTGTCTCGACCATGCTCAGCCACTACGTCGACAAACCGAGATCGGACTCGATTTTGTTCGGCCGCCGCGTCAGTTTGGACACCTGGAAAAAGCAGAAGTAGTACAGATGAAGTCGTCAGGACTCAGAGTCATCGGTAAAGGGACAAAGTGAGACACTCGGGGGCTTGGGCGAGATACTCACATAGCAAACCAAGGTTCGCGTGTTCGATTTTCTTCATCAACACAGTCTCTCGTTCAACGGGACGAGGTTGTTTCGACTGGAGTATGGCCAATGCACCCCGAGTCACCCTCAAGTCTTGTTCGGCGGTCTCGCAGCGCACTTTTATCATATTGTACAAGTATCGATCCCGTGGAACGAATGGCGGCACAACTCCAGAAGAAGTGGTAGCATCGGACTGCAGTTGAAACAGCAGGAAGAGATCCACAAATCAAAAACACATCTCATTCGGGCAACTCCAATAAGATGGGATCAAACTTAGCATATATAAAGGACTCAGGGGCTGGGTTTTTCGCCCTTGGTAGCCGCCAGAGCTCAAGTCATAATACAAAGGTCAAGTTTTACAGGGGTAAGTGCGCGGCAGGCGCATAGTGCCAACAAAATAGCTACAGCTGGAATATCCTAGTCTACTAACTACTTCATGCTTGGAGCACTCGACGTAGAGGCGGATCCTTTTTTCTTGCGCTTCGCGATTCTTTGTTCAAAAGTCGCAAGAAGGGAGTCTGCCAGTCTACGCGCCTCCTCCTCATGCTGGCTGAGGGATACCCTCTTGCCAGCCGAGTCAAGCGGAAGAGCAGAAACGACGCTACCCAGATCGACAGCCACCCCATGCCCAAGTAGCATCTTGAAAGCAGTTGCGGATCCACATACCGTCTGCTCGCGGATGAACTTGGGAAAGGAGTCGCCTTCGGGCCGGAAAATCTCGGCTAGCGTCGCAAGGTCTCGGGGCACCTCCTGTTTTGGCAGAACAAGTCGATGGAGCGCCGACAACGCAGCAGTCGACGCCGAGAGAACAGCGGAGAGCTTACTCGTGAAACCTTCAGCTGACTCAACTGCAGCCTCCAACGGAAGGTCCGACGGAGGTGCATATTGATCGGCATGTAGACCAAGAGTCTCTGAGCTCAAGTAAACAGAGATTCGGTAAGCAGTCAGGAAGAACGCAGTGACAATTGCTCGGGAATTAGGAGCACTTACTCGCCAATGAGTTGCCAAACGCAAGCAGCCGGCTGGCCAAAGTACGGTCTCTCTCAGCGTGCTCTTGCTTCAGGCGTTCCTCGGCTTCTCGTAGCCCGTCAGCCCGCGCAGCCTTAACTTGGTCCGCAAGGTCCTGTTGCAGACGCTTGACCTCAGCATTCAGATCCTTCGCCAGACAGCGGGTCTGGTCTCTCTCTTGCTCAGTCGTCGCCAAGGCATCTGTGGTAGGAAGGTGCACTTAGCAGGTCAAGATGCGCAATTGAAAGACTCGTGCACCAATCAGTGTAATACCTTCGAGATTGTTGAGTTGCTCCTGGAGTCGCTTGTTCTCGGACTCTAGTTGAACGAACTCTTTGCCAATGTCCAGCAGTCGGCGAACGGTCGGCTGCGTGTTCAATCAAAGCAGTTAATATAGATATGGAATTTCATTTTTTGAGCCTGCACCCAACTACTGGTAGTTGGATACAGGCTCGGGGGCTACTCCCACCGGGAGCGCTGTCGCGCTCCCAATAAGGAATAAGTTACAAAAACAAGTAAGTCGGAAAGGTAAAAGGTCGAGGCAGTATTCAGAGAAAAAAAAAAGAAGCTCACGTGGTCAGCACTTGGGGTCGGAGCCTCCGAATCGGGTTTGGCACTTGGCTGTATTTCTACAGCCAGCCCCGCAGTCGGAGTCGTCAAAAGAGGACCCTCAGCCATGACTCCAGTCTCCTCCTGCTGAGTGGACGTTTCCTCGTGAGGAGATGGAACAGGCGAGTCTTGGTCTGTGTCCTGTTCGCTACTCGAGCTAAAGAAATATTCGACGCATCAGTGGGTGAACCAGTCACATTCTAAAAGACAGAGAAAGCAAAATGTAGAGAAAAGAAATAAATTTACTTACGAAGCCAGCCAGGGCGCGACATCTTCCAGGTTACGGGGTTTCGGAGCGGCAGGTGGTATGTATGATATAGGAGTGGCAGCTAGTACAACGGTTGTTGACACAGCAGCCGACGACAGATCAGCATCTTTATGAGCGGCATCTACCGCCGCTCGTTTTCTCCTATCCTGGGAATCGCCAGAACTTTCAGTCGGCGGTCGCCCTCGTTTCGGGTTTGCATTCTTCTCAACCGCGTCTTCATCAGAATTTGCGGTGGCGACTGATGGTTCCGACGCAGGCCCTCGAGTGTCCGTCACAATAATATCTTCCTCCAATATAGTCGGTTCGGAAACTGGAGGAGCAAGACCCTGGCAAGGACAGGTGTCATACAACATCATGCAGAGGCAAATAAAAAAAAAGATTAGTACGACTAAGTCGTAACATACCTCAGGTACAGGGTTCTTGGCATCATAGGCAGCGACTGGGGAGGTTAGGTCCCCGATTCTGGCAGATTTCAGCCCAGTCAACTGCTTAACTATCGCCAGTAGCTCGTTGTTCGAGTAGTCTTCAGTCGACACTCGAGTACAGTCGTCCGCTCCAGTGTATTCAAACATCGGGTGAGCGCGATCCTGCAGAGGCTGGACTCGGCGGCGAATGAAAGCAGTAACAAGGTGCGCGCCAGTTAGTACCTTTCCTTCGGTGGATTGGAGCTCTTCCACCCTGGTAAGCAGCAACCTCGCATCTCGCTCTTCACTGGCCGTCATGGGGTGGCTCCAGGAACGCTTCTTCTGAAGCTCGGCATTCCCGTCAAAGGAAGGCACACCAGAAGATATACCAGGAACAACTTCCGACTTGATATAAAACCAGTGGCCGCGCCAGTTCTGCACCGACTCCGACATCAGGATCTTTGAAGTAACCCGACCTCGGACGAGCTTGTATCCCAAGGCCGCCAGGGCCACTGCCGGATCCTTGCCCCTTGACGTTGAAGCAGAGTCGGAATAACCCCCAGTGAGGGGCTATTCCGAGGAAGCACTCGCAGAGGGTGATGAAGCACGCGATGTGGAGCACGGCGTTTGGAGGCAGGTCATGGAGTTGCGCGCCGTACACGCACAGCAGGCCGCGAAGGAAGGGGTGAATCGGGAAGGACAAGCCCCAATTCACGTGGTCAAGAAAACATACCCGCTCGTCGCTCGCGGGTTCGGGCTGGTTCTCGTCGCCGGGGATGCGAACGAAGTTGTCGGCGGCGGGCAGCATCGCCCGGAGAGATTCAACGTGCGCCGCCTTCATCACGGAGCGGCACCACGCGCCTTTCTCCACGGTCTCCGCGGCCGTGGTCTCCTTGCTTTTCCCAGCGTCTTTAGTCTTCGCGGACATGGCTTTCTTCATTGCGGCGGCAATGCTCGCAGCGGAGGCAAGGGTGGAGAAAGGAGGGGCGCGAGGAAGAAGATGAAGTGCAGGCGGCGGCGGTGCAAATGAAACCGGTGAAAATGGAGAAGGAAAATCCCCACAGTTTTTATAGGATAAAGTGAAGCAATGCTAGCCGTCCATATCAAATCTAGGACGCGTGGCACTCATCCAGGCGGGCACGGCGGAGGGCAACCATCGCCGCACTACGCCCACGACGCGCGTAAAATGAGGAGCTCGTCATCATCATGCCCCGTTTTTCGAACGCGTCGTGCGGTCAAATCAGGCCGGCAGCGGTCGCCTCTGCCAGTGAGGGCCCACAACCGGTCACGTCCTGACAGTGGCAGTGGAATAAAATAATGATCGCTCAGCTTCAACTTATACTTCGGTCATAACGTGACACGACGTAGCATTGGAAAGAGAGCAACCCGACGAAAGGTCGACTCAAAGGAGCAAAGCGAATATTTATTAAAGAAAGACATTCGATGAATTTCCTGGTCAGTTCACGGCATGCCAGAAAAATGCACTCCCACCGAGAGCAATAAATGGTAAATATCAGTTCTTCTATTTTTAATTTTTAGATTAAGTACAATTACAAGCAATTGCACTCAATCTCGGGGGCTACTTCCATCGGGAGCGCTGTCGCGCACCCGATGAATTACGTTGACGATCAGCGTCAGTCGAAGAATAAGCTCACTCGACAAATCGGAGTCACTCGAAGGCACATCAATTGCAAATACGAGACATTCATAGTCGAGGACCAGTCGAGTAACTCCTGCGTCGCATTCGATTATCTAAATAACAATTCCCGGGATGTTCCAGCCTAGACTGGTCCTCGGATGTTGTACAAGCAAGTGCAAAGGTAAGACCTGAATAAGGCCGGGTGGCCCGTACCAGCTACGTGGACCTGATAACTTTCCGTGCCAGCAGGTGCGATGCAAAATCCCGGCGGACGCGCCAAGGGTACTCTAAAATATGGCCGGGTTACGACCAGTAAGTCCCAGCAGGCTTGAGTCGAACTTGAACGGTCTTACCAGATTCGATAGAAGGGAGTCGAATTTGAGTAGGCTAGTAAGGTATCTCGCCCGAGTCGCGAGTTAACTTGACCCCGATCTGTCGGTTGAATCAGGCCTACTACGCCATCCATTCTTTCGAAATGACGAACGGAAAATATATATATGTTATAACGAGTAGTGAGATGTTTTCTCCCCGTTGTTATGTCCTTGTGAGCAGGTGTGTCTAATATCCTCAAAGAAACGACTCGACAGATTAAAGAGTGGTGAGTCCCTACACGATCCCTTGGAGTCGAATAGGCACTCGGGGGCTACTGATGTGGTAATACCCAACGGGTATACCCACGCTACTGTAATAAGGCTTAAACTACCGGAAGGCCCACCCAATGGCCCATAGAGACAACCTCGCAAGATGGCTCAAGGCAGCCTGATATGGCTAGGGTGCGACTCAAGAAAGAAGGAGTCGTACCGACTTAGAATTGGTCATATCTGTATATCGAGTTGTACTCAAACTCCCGAGACCTGGCCGCTTATAAAAAGGCCAGGAGGGAGCCTACAGCAGGGATACGCAATCTCATCCTAGAAACCCTAGCAAGCTGTTAACTCGCTGGGATACCATTGTAATCGCCTTGAGATCTTCAGATCGATAATTGAACAAGCGAGAGCTTTGCTTGTTACCGTCCGAACCTACCAACACCCATATACCGATTCCTTTAGATATAACCCCGGTGCTTAACCATGGGATTTGCCGAGTCCATGACTCGTCACTACGACTAGGAGTACTTGTCTTGTACTTCAAGTTATTTGGTAGCAGCTTCTTGGTCTTCATTGGGCCACCTGGTGGGCCTCATCTTCATTATACGCCATAGTGGGGGTAACCGGAAGGTATACCCACGTCAGTAGCCCCCGAGTGCCTGGTCGACTCGAAGAGTCGAGCAGGGTCTCATTACTTCATAGATCTTCAGCTGCTCCTTATGCATCATGGTTGGTTGGAGTCTTCAGTCGGTGCTGCGCCGAGTGCTTCTGTCTTAATTGTACTTCGAGTGCTTCTGTCTTGGTTGTACTTCGATTGCGTCAATTGCGCGAGCAGCGCTCATCGGGTGCGCAGCCAGCGCTCCCGATGGGAGTATCCCCCGAGGCTATGTGCGACTCGCAGAGTCGGGCATAGGCTAATGTTGTTCTAATGTTTTTCTAATCTCATGTATTTTATCTTCTGTTTCTTGGTTCCTCATATCCTGCGAACAAATATACTAAAAAGATTGATTTATCGAAGTTAGTTACTACAATTCGCCTTATCAGACGCTCCTTGTAATGAATGCCCAGCTGTGGGATGGTTGACATATTTGTTGTCTCGAATTCGAGTATATTTGTTTCGTCTTATGTGGGCTGGATGGCGTAGTAGGCCTGATTCAACCGACGGATCGGGATCAAGTGAATTCGCGACTCGGGCGAAATACCTTTCTAGGCTACGCAGATTCGAGTCCCTTGGCTCGAACCCGGTATGACCGTGCAAGTTCGACTCATGCCTGTTTGGACTTACTGGTCAGAACCCGGCCTTTTTATATGTACCCTTGGTGCGTCCGCCGGGATTTTGCATCACGCCTGCTGGCATGGAAATTATCAGGTCCGCATATCTTGTATGGGCCACCCGACCTTACTCAGGTCTTACCCTTGTACTTTGATACAGCATCCGAGGACCAGTCTCGGCTGAACATCCCGGGAATTATTATTTATATATTTGCATATGGTCCGGGAGATACTCGACCAGATTTTGACTGCATATGTGAGCTTTTGGCTCTAGATATTCTTCGAGTGGCCTCGATCCGTCGAGTGAGCTTTATCTTCAACTGACGCTGATCGTCGACTCAATTCATCGGGTGTGCGACAGCACTCCCAATTGGAGTAGCACCCGAGGCTATGTTTAATTGCTTGCAATTGAGCGTAATTGAGCGTAGTCTCGAAATCACAGCCGAAAATGTTGCAGGTGCCCTCCCGATGGGAGTAAATTGCTGAATCATGAATCGACTGAGTAGATGCTCAACTCGTATTTGTATCTGTGTATATTGGCTTGAAACAATGGCTAATCGGCCAATTAGTGTAAACAAATATAGTATTTTTGGAATAAAAAAGTATTGTTCATGCTGGCAAACTGAAATACAATAAATTAAAACTTATCTTTGAGAAGTAGTAGAAATAATAAGTGGAGTCGACACAGCGAGTATCGCGGTGGATAAAGCGAATGCGGCGGACCGGAGTCGACGCAGCCCCTGAGAGTCGAGTGCGACTGGGGTGACTTGTATAATGAACTGTTATGCCGCAGCCCACGAGCGTCGAGTGCGACTGGGGCAACTTGTTAAATGAACTGTTATGCCGCAACCCCCGAGCGTCGAGTGCAACTGGGGCAACTTGTTAAATGAACTGTTATGCTGCAGCCACCGAGCGTCAAGTCCGACTGGGGCGCCTTGTAGATAGCTGGTAGTCAACGCGGCGGAATAAATTAATCGACGCGGCAGATGAAATCAACGCGGCAGAATAAGTAGTCGAGACAGCAGACGGAGTCGACGTGGCATTGGGTGCGGCGTTTTAGTCGAAAGATAATCCAGGCGTCGGATGGAGTCGACGCGTCAGAAGGTGCGACTGTCTGAGAAAACTGATGCGAGTTTTAAAGAACTCGACATAGAAAAAATAAATCCGACGCAGGTTATAGAGAACCCGACTTTCAAAATTCCGTTGCAAGTGATGGTGAACCGGACTTAAAAAAAAATCCGTTGCGGGTTTTGTAGAGAACCCGACTTTAAAAAATTCCGTTGCGGGTAAGGAAAAAAATAGCGCGCTATATCGCCGCTAATAGCACGCTATGGCGTTTCGAGAATGTTCACGCTATATCAATTCGTATAGTATAGCGCGCTATAGCACGCTATATCATGATATAGCATGCTAATAGCGTATTTTTTAGTTCCGCGCTATATTGCTGTAGCGCGCTATTTTTTTCCTTGGTTGCGGGTCATAAAAGAACCCGACTTTAAAAATTCCAATGCGGGTTTTTTTTAGAGAACCCGACTTTGATTATCCGATGCCGGTTGTATCCCGACTTTGAGAAATCCAGTCGATTATCCAATATTTGCGCCGATGCATAGTTTCGACCAGCAAACAATATGATTTATTGTAAAAGAGAAAAATGATTGTATTGGCCGCAATTGTTATATCTATAATGGCTTAACAGCCAATTAGTATAAGCAAATATAATACTTTGAAATAAATGAAATTTACTCATAGTGATAAATTGCAAAGCTGTAAATTAAAACTTATCTACGAGATGTAGTAGATGCAGCGTGATATGTGGACTCGACACGGTGGACGGGTTGACACGGCGGAGTCGCGCGGCCTCTAGTTGGTCGGAGTCGATGTAGTTACCGGAGTCGACGCGGCGGGTGCGATTTCCAGCCCCCGAGTCCACTTGGCGAGTCGGCGAGGCGAAATCGAAGAAGGCGGAGTGGCGTGGCGTTTGGCCGGACGGAGTCGACGGCGACTGCAACGCCCAGCCCCCGAGTCCTTCTTGTCGGGTCGACAAGGCGGAGTCGAAAAAGGCACCGGAGTCATGCGACCGGTTGCAGCGATGGACTTGTTGATGTGGACGCGCCAACCCCAGAGGGTACCTGGTGTGCATGTTTCTTCGTCGGTGTAGAGGTTGGCGAGTGACCGGTGTAGATGTACAGTGCCGTCACACCGTACGTGACCGCCATCTTAAGTCGCCGGTCTTTCGGGTACGCGGGGTCGGAGCCGATACGCCGCCGAGTCAGACGCATCTTGCGGATTCGTGCACGCCGTTGAATTCTTTAAAATTTGCTACGGAAAACAACACAAGCAAAAGGTCAAAGATTTGCACATAATAGAATTTGATAGCATAACAAAATTTGATATAAGAGTGAATAAACTGTAAGAACACCACTGGATGTCAAAACAGATCGGTCGTGTCGAACCGTTGACGACAAAATTGATCGTCAGCTGCGCGTACGTGATTTCTTTCCCTGGCCGCAACCTCTTCGCGTCGATGCAAATATTTTGCTGGGCGGGTGCATGCTGCTCCAAATGTTTTTTTTTATAACTTTTGATCTACGTGAGCTGCTGCAAACGTCCCAGGCGACTAGTTTTCTCTTGTTTGTAGGGCTTGGCTATTCTCTCACGCCTCCTTATTTCCTTTTCTCCCTTGTTGATTACTTTTCTTGATTCCTTTTGATCCGTGTGCGGGTCAGAATAATACTACTAGCTGGAATTTGATTTGCTTCATTGATTACTCGCCGGAAGCACTGTTTCTTCCGGTTAGGAACCGACTCGGTAGTCTGCTAGAATTACAACTCCTTGATGCTGCCGCTCCGCTTCTCGTTCAGCCAGCAGCTTCTGGATATTACCGATTTGTTCACGTGTGTTTGGAAAATTGATTTTACTCTGTATATCTGTACTCGCTGCAGTTTCGGCAGGTTTTTGGCAAGTCGCTACTCGGTACCTTGGACGCTGCGGATGGGACGTCACCCGACATGTCTCGTCTTGATATGATCTCGCGATCTCGGCGAGTCACGAAATGTTGATGAATCTTAATACCAGTCGAATCGGACAATTTGACAAGACGTGATCTGGCAAAAGATGATGATGTTGATCTCGCTTGATGCTCCTGTTTGTGTCACGTCCAAGTCGCTGTCGTTCTTGATGATTGATGGTGTAGATCGGACGTTTGTAGATTGGATCGGATCGGATGTTGTTGTTGAGCCCCGTGCGCGGATTCGATACGGCGGGTCACCGTCGTTGTCGATAAAGATTAGGCCGCCGCAACCGTAAATCCAGCACACTGTTTTTCCCACAGACAGCGCCAATTGACGGGGTGTAAACCCGGCAAATCACTCGGTTAGGTACCTTGGGTTTCGTACAGAGAAAGAATTATTGCGGCTGGTGATTCCGGACGGCTGACAAGCAAAGAGTTTACCCAGATTCGACCTCTCATTGTGAGGTAAAGACCTACTCCTATCTGATCTGGTATTGATGATGATTACATACTGGCCGTGATGGCTATGGTGATCTCGTCGGGGTTTGCCCGACTATCTTCTGTCTATTTGTTATGGCGATGTCGCCTTGGCTATTTCTGTCTATCTCTTGACTTGTCTTTTTGTCTACCCCTCCCTGTTTTTATATATGCAGCCAAGGGGTTTTACATGAGTCCTAATAGACTACGACTAGGAGTACTTGTCTTGTACTTCAAGTTATTTGGTAGCAGCTTCTTGATCTTCATTGGGCCACCTGGTGGGGCTCATCTTCGTTATACACCATAGTGGGGGTACCCGGAAGGTATACCCACGTCATGAACCAAACCTTTTTTTTTGGTGCGGTTCATCGGAGAATAAGGTGAGCCTGTTATTGCGTTGAGACCGACTTGTGATGGTCGCTCACACCTCTACAACGATACGTACTCACTTAACTAGGAGGAACTCGGGAATACATCTTCGTCTCCGCGTGCCTCGGTTATTTCTATACCCGAGCTCTTTACTTATGCACTTCACATTGTGATAGCCTTCGTGCTTGAAGTTATCTATCTTGCTATCACCTTGTTACTTGTATTGCTTAGCTTAAGTTATAGTATATTTAAGTTGTATGCTTGTTAAACTAAAACTCTAATTTTATTCCGCCTTTTTCAAGCATACCGGAATTCTCGTTGGGACTCAAAAAACAGAGTGGTGTAGCATGAGTGATTTTCCGCACGAGGGTGACTTGAGCGTTTAAATCGAACTCTCAGGAAACTGTGCAGAAAAATGTATTTTTTCCTTCTTCGAGCAAGCTACAAAATAAAATATTTTGTCTTTTGCCCCCAACTCCACCATGTGGTTGTCAAGCACAAGGTGTAAATAAAACTGGAATAAAAATATGATAAAAAATAACAATGCAAAAAAGTAAATTAAACTATGCAAATATAATAAAAACGGTATTTGAAAATGTTTTTGGGTTTTGGTTTGTTAATGCAATAAGTAAAAATGTTTTTGTATTTTCAGATTTTTTAATAAATGAAAATGAAAAGTGATCTAAATGTGTTGGAAAGTGTGTTTTTATGATAAAAATTGAATTCGTGAGTTCACTTATACACTCTCTCTCCCTCTTTTAAAAGCTTGGTGAACATAGGTCCACTCTAGATTGATATAATATTGGTGCAATCGTATTTATGTGTAAGATAGCATTTATATAGGCATCATGTACTAACATATTTTACTAATCATGTCTCTTATACTCGAAAGGGAGACTCTTAAGCAATTTAGAATTAAGAATAAATCAGAAAAGAGCGGGCAAGCATGACAACTCTGTTGCAGCAGGATCTCCTGCATGTTCAACGACAGATGAAGCTGCAGGTAGACATGAACTACTCGAAAAGGTGAGAACTTGCATCTGGCAAGATGGTTAGGTGGGTGGTTGTACCCCAGCCCACCAGAGCTCAAACCCCAGGTTTGACGCTGGTGTCTCTCATTTAGGCGGAATATTATTCAGTGGGAGACGATGTTCCCGTCGACAGCGAGTCGCCTATGGTGACTTCGTCAATCTCAAGACCTGACCCGCCGGCTCAGTCCGGAGGTGATCATAGGGATAGGATGTGCGTGCATGCGTTCATAGGGGCGAATGTGTACGTGTGTATATGAGCGTTTGCGTTGTATTGTGTTTCGCAAAAAAAAAACCACTCGAAAAGGTCCTTCAAGGACGGGGACGTGGTGTTTTTAAAATTAAAACCATACATTCAGCAATCTGTCGAGGTACGAGGGAATTCGAAGCTCTCCTTCCGTTTCTTTGGTCCATACAAGGTGATTCAACGTGTGGGAGATGTGGCACACAAACTGGACTTGCCAGCATCGCGTCACATTCATCCGGTCGTTCATGTTTCACAACTGAAACGCCAAGTTCTTGCAAATACCCAGGTGCACACTTCTCTAACTTGTCTCGACTGACGGCCCTAGCCATTACTCCTACTCAAATCATCAGGCAAAAGGAAGTGGTTAAAGGAGGAAAGTCATTTGTAAGAGTGCTTATTCGCTGGTCAATAGACTCTCCTCAACTGACGACCTCGGAAGATGCTTCTGATCTCTACCGTCGATAACCGAATACAACTGCTTTGGGTCAAGCAGTTCTTTAAGGCTCGTTTACTAAGGGTTTTCTTAGGATGGGAAGAGTAGTGATGGGAGGAGATTTGGTGAACACCCAATCCTATAAATATTGTTCTCATACAATATTCCAATATATTAGTATGGACTAGAATTTTTGTTTTGAGCAAATGAGGTGATTGGTGGGGATATTTAGTGATTATTCATTCCAATCCCTTAAAATACATTAGAATTAAACAGATTAGTGAAAATCTTTCGAGATCCGAGATAATCCCCTCAAATACACTAGGGGTGTGTTTGGTAGCATGTGTCTCCCCAACATCTGTTTCTCAACTGGGCCAAGCTGAGATTTTACTGTGTGTTTGGTAGGTTGTGTATGTTGAAACAGGCTGACCTGAGATGTTGTTTGTTAGGTTGTATGTGTTGAGACTAGACTCCAGGAATTAGAATTACAAAAGGGTCCAAAGTTTTACACAAACGTCCTTGAGCAGAATTTTATAAAGCAATCAGGTCCTCCAATCAGACCCGGGTGGTGGGCAGGTCGCCGGCGGCGGCCCTGGGCGCTCGTGGCCATCCACGGCCAGGCGAGGATGAGGCGTTGGTCGGAGGCGATGGTCGGCGGCGCGAGGCCCTGGGCGGCGGTCAGCAGCGCGAGGCCCGGGGCTTTGGTCGGCGGCGCGAGGCCCTGGGCGGCGCGAGGCGTTGCTCGGTGACCTGGGCGTTGTTCGGCGGCGCGAGGCCCCGGGCGGCGGCGGGGAGATGCCCTGGACGGCGGCGGTCGACGCTGTAGGCGGCGCGGGACCTAGGCGGTGGCGGTCGAAGCTGGTAGGCGGCGGTGGGTGTCAGCGTGAGCCCTAGGCTGCGGCGAGGTGCTCTGGGGTCGAAGGGGCTCGCGTGGGTGGAGGGGGAAATGAGCTCACGGGGTGGAGGGGGCTCGCGTGCCGCCGCTCGGTGGGGCCCACGCGTGGGAATTTTTCCGTATGAGCTCAGCCTGGCCGAGTTGTGAAGCCCGATTTCCACTTCTCAACTGGGCATGGCTGAGGGGCCTTTTTCGCATGAGGTGGGCATGGCTGAGGAGAGGAAACTGGGCTACCAAACAACCGAAAATTGGGTGAGAGGAGATTTTCTCAGTCGGGCCGGGCTACCAAACACACCCTAGAAGTAAACAAAACCCTAAAGGGGGAGGGGGTGTAATGTCATGACTCATGAGCCTTCTTCACGGGCTGCGTCCTGGTTTGGGGCAAGAGCCTGTAAGCGTGCGTGGAGTAGAGTAGCGTAGGTTGCGGGTTTGTATCGCCACTAGCCTATATGACCAAGTCTCTGAAGAGATCTTGGCATCAAATTTGTAATAACTGAAACCACTTCCTAGATCTCAGATCCCAATACTGTTTCTGTATGTCTCCTGAAACCTTACTATTCTCCCTTGAATACCCTTTCCCTAGTATTTCCTGGTGTGTGTTCATAATAGAACATGAGGGTGTATATTTTAGACCCGACATGTGGGATGTATGATAATTAACGACATGAATATGACCATGCAAGAATGTTCAACCATGTGGTCCAAGTGACAAAAAAATCTTGGTGTGCTTAAGTAACATAAAAAAGTACCTAGATGTTTACCAAAAAAATGATCATGCAAAACAATGTGGAAATTGTAGTCTAGTGGGCCCACCCCAACGGATAGGGAAAACTCCCTTTATGTAGCTTTTCGCCATAAAGCAGACATATATGAAGTACTCCACGGGAGAGCAAAGTCGGGAAGCCACGTGACGATGGAGGCTATCGACGAGCACGTGCGTCGGTATAAAGAACCCCGGCTCTCAAGCACGCGGTCGAGCGGTGTCGGGACGACGACAGTGGCACAACATGCTCTAGGTGTGGGCGATCATTAGGCTACCCGATGAGAAGCAGAACACCGGGGTCAGACAACCTTGCTGCCTAGGTAATCATCGACACATGTGCATCACAAATGAACAGTAAGTGACCTCTGTTTTTTTGTCAATAGACTATTTTTTATTGTAAGTTGGTGTTAGTTTTGTTGTAGAATTGTAAAAGAAAATGAAGAGAAACAACAGTGACATTGCTGCCCTTTTCGGAAAATATGAAGCTTTGCTTCTTCTGATCTCCATTGGTTGCGGTTGATGTGCCAGTGCGGCTCTTTTCCTAACTATTTGTATTGCTATTTTAGCTAACTTCAATTTCAAACATATATGATGAGCTATAGTATGTAAGACATGATTTGTTATTTACATTGTTGTTTTTGGTAACATTGTGTGTTATATGTGATGCCGACTTTCTATTTTTTAAAGTGTCCACACCCTCCAAAAATTTCGCAACAAGATTCAACATTGCTCGAGCTATCTCCCATCCCAAAGCGGAACTTCGACCCCTATACCGTCACTGGATAGTCTAACACTTGGTTTTTATTGTACTAGGAAAAATGCCCGTGCTTCGCAACGGGAGAAAAAACCACGTCGTTCAACCTCATAATCATCCTCTCTAACATTGGCGACACTTAGTACTCCGCCGACGAAATCTCATTAATTTTGACCGATGTCGATTGGATTTGTTGAGAAGACGGGAGACTAAAAACATGTTTGTTCAAACACACGGCAAACAAAAACATGTTTGTTCAAACATATAAATATATAATCATCTCTTCCCACATTTGCGACACCTAGGGCTTCGTAGACAAATTCCCATCAAATTTGACAGTTATTGATGTGGTTATTATAGGGGAGAGACAAAAAAATAGTGGAGTTAATCTTTGACCTCCATTTTCTTCTTCACACAGAGGACATAGCCACATCAATTTGTGCGCCTAACCTATCTTCTCAATCTGTCACATACACAGACCCTTGCACTGATAGGATGCACAGCTCGTCGGCGGAAACCGGAAAGCGCCCCTAAACCCTAAAGCCAACAGTCCAGCCAGGCCCAAATCCAGCCCAAGGCCTAGATAGACCGAAACTCTAAATCCTCTTTGTTTTTTCTTGCCTTTCCCACCGCCCTGGCATCTGGCAGCCACCCTCCTCTCTTTTTTTTTGGCAGTTGGGTCCTCCCACCTCCATAGTACAGCAGTTTAGCAGACGCTGTAAAATATAGCACCACAAACATATTTCTACAACACATGTATAACAAATAGATCCCTGACTTTTACAAAGAAGATCCTAACTCATACAAATAGGTCCCTCACGAAAAATTGAAAAGCAATCAAGCCCCCAATCGTTGGTGGAGCTAGCTAGCTGCTGTGTGCAGCACACCACGGCGTCATCTCCGTCTTTGCCCACGGCGCCGGAGAGGCCGTCGCGAGGCCGCAGCGCCTCCGCGTCCGCCCGGCCGCTGCTCGCCGGCCTGAATCGACTGAATCAGCAGATCGACGACGCTCACGCACGCCTCCGTCGCGTATCCCCGCCGCCTCGGATCCTTCTCTCCCTCGCGTCGGCCGCCACTGGCGCCTCCTCCTCCCCTCGCGACCATGGGTCGCGGTCGCCCGTCCCAACTCCCACCGGCTGCGCTGCCCACGTCCGCACGCACCACGCCTTCGCCGGCCTTCATGGCCTCGACGCCGGGGACGTCCGTCTGCCCGCCAACCACGGCCGCCCCGCCGCGCTGGTCGTTGCGCGCCGTAGCCGGCGTGCCAAGCCGGCCCCGCCGCGCTGGTCGTCGCGCATCCATGCCTTGCCCGCTTGCAACGGGAGAGAAAAATCTACAATCTAGAGATGCATTAAGTACCCGTTGCCCGTTGGCATGTTAAGAGCGTTGAGTTAAATTGAATATGTAAGTGTTTCAACAGTACACATTGTTGACGTGTTTCGTAAAATATTAAAGAAGAAAATTATAGCCAGCAAAGAAACTGCAAAGTGGCAATAGTATAGTATACATATCCTAATGGAGTGAAATATGTTTGATTACATCCCAAAGTTCTAGTTCATAGAGTAGAACATGATCAATTTTCTCAATTGCCGCTGCATCCCATGTTTTTATTGTACATATAAAAACCCAGTAATGGTCATTCATGTTTGCAAATATGTATAATTGAATTCAAATCTGTAAGCACCTTACCAATAGTCCATTACTGGACACCGGAAACAATGCCACATTAGACTGCCAAAAAAATTCAGAACAGGAATGCATCAAGTGCTCGGAGCATGCACCAGGCTTATCTTCAACATTATTTTGTGAATGGTTGCCTAGTTGTGCTAGAGGATAAGAGGTGCATTTAACCATTGATCTAACTTATCTCAAATTGAGTTGGAAGCAACAACAGAGTAAGAACGACGGTCTTTTCCCGTTGCAACGAACATGCATTGTGCTAGTACACCATAATGCAAAAGGGATCCATCGATCCATCACATGGATCAAAGGTTCCAAGCTTAACTCTGAATACGTATCACATAGGTTCAGAAATCCATAGCACCACTGGGCGCATGTACAAACATCACAATCAGCGAGCAATTCTACCGACTGACCCGAAGACAGCAAGCTCCACAGGCCGTGGCCGCACATGGGGAAGGCGCTACCCCTGCAAGCTTGGGACGGCCCTCGCTCATGGTAGCAGGAGACGAATGATGCTACTTGTCCAGATCTACGGGCCACGGGAGCAGGTAGCTCAAATCGCCAGAGGCAGGAAACATTTGTTGCTCTAATCGGGACGCTTCCGCCTTGTCTCCGTCCTCATCAGGTGTGTCGGCTGCAGGGGAGTGAGGGGCAGGGGCAGGAACTATGGAAGGGGAAGCAGAGGTGGGGTCGAGGAGCGTGGAGGCAGCGGGGTATAGAGCCCTACCGACGGTGAACCAGGGAGGAGCAGAGCATCCGGTGGCGCGGGAATCGTGGAGGAGAGGAGGGCGGCGCTCCATATACATCAGCACCGCTGCCTGGCCCCGGCTGGCACGCCGCCGCCGGAGGGAGGTGTCGGCACGGACGGGAAGCTGGAGGCCACGATATTGTCGAATGTGAGGTTTAGGTGTAGCGCCACCGCATGCTGCTCTGCGTTGGTCTTGCCGCGCGCGTGCAGCAGCCACGCCGGCAGCAAGGCCAACAACGGCGGCGGCGCTGGGCGAATATAGGGGAGGTCGATTGATTCCTTGGTCTGTTCCGTCGAACCGTTTTTTTTTGACTTTGCGGTGGTAATTTGTGTAATATCTGATCCGGTGGAAGGGTAAAATCGGTATAAAAAATGACGGACCAACAAAAAGCCTTACTGCTTTTATTATTAGGTATAGATTAGGTATATAGATATAGATATAGATTTGTGCTTAGAACTCCAGTGCCTACTTTTAGGGAATTGAGTTCGTTGTCATGACTCATGACAGCCCGTTTAGTGTCGCTTCCACAAACCGTGCCCGTGCAGGTATAGACGTGCAACAGCTATCCAGCTTGTGACAAATTCATCAGTTTTCTTTAAATGGGCCAGACAATGCTGCTGTCTGACGAAACAATGAAAACATGACAATTTCGTCTCATCTAGGAATACACCAATGTTCTAGGAATAGTACTCCCTCCGTTACACAATAGGTGACTTTCATTTGTCAGAAAATGGATGTATTGTCTAAATACATCCACTTTTAGATAAATAGAAGTCATCTAATTTAAAACGGAGGAAGTAGTCGATCGAAGTCATGGTAGACATCTAATTTAGAACGGAGAAAGTAGTTGATAAAAGTCTTCGTAGACAGTAGTGCCCAGAGACTCAAGCATTCAGACAACTTTAGCAGAAAAATAAAGGCGTTCAAGGAGAAGGAGTTAGCGGAGACAAACGAAGAAGGAAGAAACAAAGGAGGAAGAAACAAAATGTAAATCACTAACCACGCCAGTATTTTTATACATAACATATTGCCGAGTCGGAGTACTCAATACATCGCCAAATTACTTTACTATATGCTTCTTTAACTACAACAAGACTGTCCTCCATTTTTTGCACCTCTCTCGTTTACCCAAATTCTCACAGAACACTGAAAAGTATAAGTATAAAAATACAGTTGCTGAGATGAAACAACATATGCTTATTATTGTTGACTATAACACGGTATCTCATCCTTGAAATTACCTGCTACCCGATAGGCGCTGCAATGGCTATATCTTCAATGCTACTTTTGTGGAACATTATCTCTGTTGGTTTCAAGCACCCGCGAATGTACTCGTGCCCAAGTTGGGCTCGCTCATTGTCCCCAAAACCAAACACGATACCTTTATTTGTCACTGCAACGGTGTGATATAGTCCGGTGCTTATTTGGGAGACATAGTGGCCACGCAGGCTGTCAAGAACGCGAGGCTGCATCACTTTCTCAGATGATCCTCGGTCATGAAACCCTAAACTCCCAAAGCCCATCCATCCAAATGCAATTACCGAGCCTTCATCAGTGAGAACAAAGGTCTTTCTCTTTCTTGCGCATACCTGTAGAAATTCAGGAACACAAGCGCTTTATACATGAAAAATAAATGATGTAAAAGCATGGGATAATGGAATATTCATTAGAACAGGCAATTCAGTCGCATACTACTGTCCATGAACTTTAAAACTAAGCATAGCAATTCCTTTCTTTACAGGTGGGATACTTTAACTGCAACAGGCAACCGCAAATCACTTTGGAACTTTTTCTTCCAAAAAAATAACACAGTAAGATATATTATTCAAATCTAGACAACACAAGAAAATTCTTTTTTTATGCTTTAACAAAGTCAGGAAAGTTCGGTACAAACAATATCAACAGACCTGTACAGCAACTTGACCCTTAAGACTGCCAATCAATTCTGGGCTAGTTTTATCATTTTCATCACCATGACCTAATGCTCCACAGTAGCCTCTACCCCATGTATAGACCTGGAAAGGGAAAAAAAAGACTTTTACTTATGTCTGGAGGAGACTGGCTAACAGTCACAACAGATAGCTGAAAGTCCTTCGAACGATATACTCACATGTCCGAGTGCATCAAGAGCCACAGCATGCTCATCTCCAGCAGATACACGAACTACATGAATGTTCCTCTTCTTAAATGATTGGATTGCACGTGGAAGAAGTTCATTATGCTGATCGCCATGTCCAAGGCAGAAGTTAGTACAAGACCCAAAAGAATGAACTGTCCCATCATCTGTCACAGCAAATGTATAGCTTGCACCAGCTGCAACCTGCACCACTGGACTGCTGCCTTCAAATAATTCAACAATTTTTGGAGCAGGCCTGTCTATAGTGTCACCATGACCAAGTTGGCCATGTGTGTTACTTCCAAACGTATACACTTGCCCGTTCCTTGTAAGAATGACAGTATAACTTAGACCAGTGGCGACCTGTGAAAATTACAGGATAAGATGAAACTAGGACAGTGCATCACAAAGAAATGAGGAACTCATATTAAGCACTTGTAACGAAAGCTAACCATTTTAAGAAATGTATAGAATAATCTCAAAACATAAGCTAAAATGATGCTATCTAGGCACATACAAGGAAATGATCATGGATAAAAATCATACAAATCTCCACATGACAACAAAAGTGTTGATTTTACATGTAACAGAAATTGATTAGTACCAACAGTGAAAGAAAGGGGTCAGGTGGTTAAGCAAAATGAAAAAGATAGAACATGTGAAGCTGATTTGGAAGATGCTACAGACATATGCACGTGCGATGACTAAAATTAGAAGATGGATAAAAAACAAGCTTGCAGCATCAAAGTTGGCCAGTTGGGGAATTTATCGTATATTCATTCAGTTGGCATCCATATTTTAAATTGTTATATTATCATGTTTGCAGCACGCAAGGCTGGCCCCCCAATATCCGCAAGGCCCTCCGGCGGCGTCTCCGTCGCCGCACCAATTCTGGCCGTCTACACGCAAAAAACGGAAGAGGCTCGGGGTCGGTGGCGCCCGTCCTCCTCCTCCTCATGCCGCGCAAGGCTACTCCGCCACGGCTGCCGGCGCAGCTTTTGTGGCGCGCCATGCAAATCCGAAGTCGCACACCACCGGGCCGTCCAAGGCCCCGGCGGTCCAAGGCCGTGCTCCTCATGGTTCGAGGAAACTCCGGGGAGGTCAATTTCTTTTCTTTCTCCGAAATTTGCGCAAAATTGTTGAATTTGCTAAGCAATGTTTCCATTGTGTAGCTATTCCATGCATTCAACATACTCGCAATTGTTGGATGAGAACACGGTCGATCTCATGAGTGCTCTACTTGACTCGTTCGAGTGCGAGATGCCCAAGGCCGAAGTGGGGGTGGGAGAAGCTGATGATGACGATGAAGTTGAAGAAATTGAGGAGGAGGTGTACCATGCAAGCCAAGCACAGTTTAGAAAACGTGCCGACAACTACACCTGAGTTGGAGGATACCACATTGATCCGAGGATGGGAGAGTGTATCACATGATGCCAGTGTGGATAATGATCAAACAATAGCAAGATATTGGCAACGCATCGAGGACAAGTACCAAAAGCTTGCCAACGTTCATTGTGATCTATCCAAGGCCGGTGGGAGATCATCGAGCAATCATGTAGCCGTTGATGTGGATGCTTTGAACAAGTGAGGAATGCACCTCCTAGCGGTTGCACCATGAATGGCTATGTGAAATCTTTCACACATTTGTGTTAGTTTTCGTTGGTTGCACATTTGTGTTCATGTTTTCTTTGGTTGAGCTCACACACTTGTTTGTTTTTGCAAATGTAGAATCGCATTGCCCATGAAAGGTTCAACCAAATACCGGCCATTCATGCTCCAACATTGTTGGAAGATCCTTGAGCATAGCGAGAAGTGGAGGTTGAGGGATCAAGAAGCTCCACCAAAGAAAGGCTCTCTCTCTTTCAAAGATGGAAGATGACGAAGATAGTGATGATGCACCAAAGGGAGGAAGAAACAAGGACAAGCCGGATGGAAGAAGGATGGAGAAAGCTCAAGCTAAGAGGTCGGCCGAGGCCTCCTCTTTGAGAGTTCAAATTGCTTCAATGATGAAGAGAAAGAAGCAATTATGGAAAAACACTTGGAGACCAAGGTGGCATTGGCCGAAAGAAGAATCAAGGCAAAGAGAAGAAGTGGGCAACAAGATGCACATTTGAAGAGTGCAAGATCTCTATTGAGGAGCAAAAGATGACGGTGGAGAATTGGCCGAAGAGAAACGGTTACCATGGAACCGATGGCAAGAGAGTTTTGGGCACTCACAAGAGAACCGGTTACCATGGAACCGATGGCAAGTGAGTTTTGGGAACTCACAAGAGCGGAGAGGAGATCATGTACCGAAGGAGACAAGAGCTTCATGATCTTATGGTTGGTTATGGTACTCCGGCCAATGGAGGGGGTGGTGATGGTGCTTCGGCCAATGGAGGGGGTGGTGATTGGTAGTGCTTTGGCCAATGAATGGGGTGGTGGCGATGTTGGTGTTGATGGAGGTATTGGAGATGGTGGTGTTGGAGTAGGTCTTGGTGGTGGTGATGCTTCGGGCATTCTTGACGTCGATGCTCGATTGACTTTCAAGTTGATTGATTGCGCATTCTTTTGGACAATTGTATTGCTACCTATATTGCGCATGATTTTGGATGTGTAGTAGTTGTATTAGGCTTTATATTCGGTTAAAACTTCCAGGTGTATCGAATTGTTGTATGCAAATGATGAAAATTGATTTCCGGTACCGGGCGGGTTTGGGGGCAGAACAGATGCGTGCAGGGTGCCGCACGGTACCGGAAAACAATATCCGGGTTAACCGGGTATGAGATATCCGGTACCAACTTATCCGGTATCTGCTAGAGATGCTCTAAGGCCAATAGCTAAGCTATAGCACCTGCTGGCTCTCGCTAATATAGCTATGGTGTCCATAACAGCTACAACGCAACTATAACAAGTTACTTACAACATTGGTTGGCATTCGAGAAAAATATTAATTGAGTACTTAGGTAAAGAATATAACTTCCTGTGGAAGAGGGAGAAAAAAACAGCATGGTATACCATAAGATGGAAAATAAAGCAGTCATGAAGATCAATGGCCCTACCTGCTTGCACGCAATTCCCTTAAGGGCTTCTATTTGGGTTGGCCGAAATATAGTTCGCCCCACATCACCGTGACCACAGCAAGATGATGAATTGTCTCCACATGTGAAGACCTATTTAGACAAAATACTTTAGAAACTGCAAGTTACATGTAACAAAAATATATTGTTAATCAGTACATAGCATCGACGAACGAGAGCGTCAATTACCTCCCCAGACTCTGTAACAAATGCGGCATGGTTGTGAAAGGCGGATATGTTAACAACACGGGCAAGCGACGGGAAGGAAACTCGGGTGAATGCCACACACTGTGTAGTGTCAGGACCATGCCCTAGGACACCACACAGGCTGGACCCACAAGAATAGACAGAAGAGTCATGGACTAATAGTGTGTGGTATCTCCCTGTCGCTACTTGCATCTGGAAACATACAACATGTTCACATACATAAGAAGCCAGTTAGGAAAAGAAGCAATTTTCTTGGCTAATTTGTTTACTTACTGACAAACATAACAAAAGTCACAGTCACAACAAGCTCAACGTACTATTAAAATCAGAAGGCTGAAAATGTCGAATCCAAATGAGCACTTTTGCCCTCTCCAAAACAACCTAATACGTGAGTCAAATCTAGTCTAGTGTGTACTTTCCATCAATAATTGGAATGGGTACGACTACAAATTCAAGCACAGTGTAATGACTTAAGTAAAACACAAAAGGCGCAATAGCCATAGAATTTACCAAGATGCCATCAGAACAAATCATTTCGAAATGACTACATATTCGCATTCCACGTTCATGGCAGCATTGTACTTCATGAAAGTGCTTAGAACAGAAAATTACTTAACTTTGGGCACTCCGAATACCCTGAAACATACATGGCAATCCCCATATGGGCAAATGTAAAACGCAATCGTTTGGACGATAATAACATAGTAAAATCTATAGATAGTATTGCTCACCAAGTCAACAAAGGTTGCATTATATAGGAATGAAAGAAAATGAAAGTATCCTCACGTTGCCGGACGAGGTCTCGACGGTGTCGGAGGACTGCTCGACAGACTGCAGGAACCTGAGCACTTTCTTCCAGCTACCTCCGCACCTGGCGAGGAGCTCCCCGCGGTCCGCAGGCCCCAAGACGGCGAACACTGTGCGGGCGGCGCAGAGGCGCGAGGCGGCGTGCTCGGCAAGAGGACGAAGGGCGCGGCAGGTGAGCTCCAACCTGGCGAGGTCACCAGCGGCGAGCCTGCCGGAGGTCAGGACCTCTCCGATGAGGTGGCCCGGTAGCTCCTCCATGGAGAACGCGCGCGGCGACTTCTCCCCGGCCATGGATCCACCGCCACAGCAGGCTGAGCGACGAGCCCCTCCGAGTCCGAGAATAGCGGCAGGAGCAGGACGATCCTCGGGGCGGAAATTTGGCGGCTTTGGTCCCGAATCGATGGGAATCATCCAATGATCCGGAGGAGCGAGACGGAAATGGCAGGAAGGAGGGAAATCCGCAGCAAGACTAGGCTATCGGAAGCATTTCAGCAGCTGCAGCAGGCCCAGTGGAGCGGAAATCAGATCGAACAGTGGAGGGAGGGAAGGAATCCCCGGTAGTATATGATTCCAATTCGGAGCTGCAGCAGCCCCGGATCGAATCCGATCGTCCGGAGACCAAATTGGGCAAGAGACAGCCCGATCCCGGCCCCCGTAGCACCAACCGGAGCTGGACAGAGCCGAATTGGATCGAGCTGGATAAGAATCGGCCGGTCGGAGGGGCTTGGAATTGATAAAAGGCGGGTTGGGTTGGAAAGGAAGAATCTTTCCGAACCCGGGGAGATTCCTTGCCTCTCTCCTCTCTCCAGAAGAGAAAATCGGCGAGTATTTGTACGCACGCACGCACGCGAGCGAAAAAGTATGCGAACGAACGAACAGGAACCTGGAACCGAAAGCGTAGGAGGAATGGAAGCGTGGACAAAATTCTCCACAGGCGAGGCGAGCGAATGATGAGAAGCGGCCAGAGAGATACAGCTACGCGCCGACTTTGACGCGAAGCCGAGGCTACCGGAGCGGCCGGTGGCCATATGTCAGTGAGAGCACAAATGGTGGGGTGGGCGTGTCAGCGGGAAGAAGGACGCTGGCCATGTTCGGTGGGGTTACTTGGAGGGGAAGGAGAGGAGGACGTGGCTCATGGCTGCGACGGCGTCGGCGTGGCCGCCACTATCGCCTCAGGTGATGTGTCAGCGGGGCACTGGCCAGGAGCGGGATGGGTTTTCCCCAGCCGTTCGCTTCTTCTGCTTTGGGAACGGACAGTGACCCTGCTGTGGTGAGGAGAAAGAAGCGATCGTCGTCGAATCATTCCGGTACCGGATGGAATAGCCAATTGCTCCAACAGCATGCGCCTGTCACGCAGCATCTACT
This sequence comes from Poa annua, assembly GCA_026929855.1. Taxonomy (NCBI): domain Eukaryota; kingdom Viridiplantae; phylum Streptophyta; class Magnoliopsida; order Poales; family Poaceae; genus Poa; species Poa annua. The sequence continues at coordinate 35,865,347 of CM049433.1, forward strand.
CAAATCAGACTGGAGCTTTGTGTAATTCTTGTCACGAGACATCACGATCATGGGAACGCGTACCACCACACTCGTTTATTCACGCTAGCCCGCGAGTTTTTTTTTAGAGCACACAATTGTGTGCCGTACTTTTATAGAAGGAAGGTAGAAAAGGTTTTACAAGAGTTGCCGCCTACACTGTAAAGACAGCATAGGGCAGCAACTTCACAGACGCACACCTTGTTCTATCTTAAACTAAGTTGCGATCTTCGACTACAGCTTGGCTCCAAATCTTCATATTTGTCACTGTTTTGGCCACCAATTCATTCTCATTGTATATCTGAGCAACATTACCAAAGACGCGTGTGTTTCTTTGCTAGCGCGGGAGTTAGGCTACACAAGACTAAAACATGAATTTATCGATCCTACGTAGCGCTTGTTTAACTCAAAAAAGAAATGGACAAGCACTAGGCGTCAGTCGTCGGCTGTAGCAATGCCTAAGCCATCCGATTCATTTAAGTGAAACGATCTCACACGTCCGATTCATGTAGAAAAAGTTTCACGCGTAGTACTATTTGTATGTGTATGAAACATCCTATTTAGCAAAAAAAAATAGAAAACATTGCGTCAGATAAATGTAGCGAAAATCTGAAGCATCAATTTTTATTTGAGCATGTAGCACGGGTGTGTAGCAAAACAAATTATTGTAACACGTAGCAAAAAATATATTGTAGCACTTTAAACATAGTCATTTAGTAAAAACCAACAACATATCATATCTAGCAAATCCCAATTTTATTGTAGCAAAGTGAGTACAAATTCACTTTTATAGAAATTGCACTGAATTGTAGCATTTGCCCACGCTGACACAAAAAAAATTGATGCACTCATGTAGCGAAAATGCGCAGTGTATGTGAACGGACAGACGTCACCTAGAGGGGGGAGGGGGGTGAATAGGCGAATAAAAACTTTTTCCGAGGAGCCGGATTATCCGGTCCAAGAATGACCCGGATATTCCGGTATGCTTGATAATGGCAGAATAAAACTAGAGTTTTACTTTAACAAGCATACAACCTAAATATACTAGGTTCACTTATATGCACCAACAACTTATGCTAAGCAATACAAGTAACAAGGTGATAGCAAGATAGATGACTTCAAGCACGAAGGCTATCACAATGTAAAGTGCATAAGTAAAGAGCTCGGGTATAGAAATAACCGAGGCACGCGGAGACGAAGATGTATTCCCGAGTTCCACCCAAAGGGTGTACGTCTCGTTGGAGAGGTGTGTGCAACCACAACAGGTTAGCCGCAACGCCACAAAGGCTCACCTTCTTCTCCTGATGAACTCAACCACAAAAGGTTGCGAATTCACCTTGCACTATTGATCCCCTTTGGGGCGGAGATCGAATCCCGTACAACAATCTTGAGGCACACACCCACAACTTAATTGGGGGCTCCCAAGTGACCACAAAAGGTCTTGACCACAAAAGGCCGGCCACAAAAGGCGTTGACCACAAAAGGTCGGCCACAAAAGGCGTCTAGGGTCCAATGACCAAAGAGTAACAAGCTCACAAGTATCACAACCACGAATCCTCGTGGAGGGCTCAAACCGATGCAAATGCAATGGCAAGAGCACACAAAGTGCTCAAGTCCTTCACTCTCAAATTCCAATAAAGCAACAAATGCTTATGGGGGAATAAGAGAGGAAGAACAAAGGAAACCACAAAGGAGTCAAATCCTTCACTCCCAAATCTCACCAAAATCAACTAATGCTTATGGGGGGAGAAGAGAGGAAGAACAAAGAGAAGAATCACAAAGGAGTCAAATCCTTCACTCCCAAATCCCACCAAAAGCAACTAATGCTTATGGGGGGAGAAGAGAGGAAGAACAAAGAGAAGAACCACAAAGGAACTCCAAGATCTAGATCCACTATGTTCCCCTCACTTAGAGGAGAGATGGATTGGTAGGATTGTAGATCTAGATCTCCTCTCAACTTCCCCTAAAGAATATGGAAGAATCAATGTAGGGATTGAGAGGAATCAAGCTTTCCAAGGTCAACAATGGAGTAGGAGAGAGGGGAAATTCGTGCTACCTTGGTTGGGGCAAGGAAGAAGAAGGGGAGGGGTATTTATACCCCTTCAGGAAAAATAGCCGTTGCGCCCAGAATTTAGACCGGAAATTCCGCCCAAAAGTGAAATTTCCGAGCTGAATTTCCGGTTCCAACCAGTGCCACTTTTTCGAGAAAAACTGCGCGAACCGGAAATTCCGGTCAGTCCGGAATCGGAAATTCCGAGTGCCTGAAAACTGACAGAAACAGCACAACGAAAACTGCAATAACTTTTTCATCCGGACTCCGTTTTCGATGATTTTCGGCTCGTTGTAATCGCTACAACGAGTTCTATAAGATCATACAGAGAAACATCATACTCCATCATGTGAGGATAAAACCAAATGGGGAAAGGTTGAACTTTCCTATAACATGTAAACCGGTAAAACCTCCAACATCAAAACGCAACAAGTTTTCCAAAGTAAAACCGTTTTCGATGAACTAGAGCTTGACATAGAGATGAACCAAGCTCTAATTCCTCACATGGATAAAAGCCAAATAAGAACTAATAAATATGATATGCCAAGTATGCAAAGGTTTGAGCTCTACACAATGATGCGATCAAGTTACTCACTTGAGAGCCCCTCTTGATAGTACGCCTATCTATACTATAGCCCTAACAAGATCATACCTTTGCATTTAGCATTCCACTTGAGTTAGATGATGGCTATCTTGATCTCTTCAAGTGGATCATCTTTCTTGATTGCGTGAGCACGCACATGCTTGATGAAGACTTCTTCAAATACTCCCCCATACCCATAATGGGAGAGTCTCGCTAATCTCCGTCTTCATGTATCCATAGCAAGCTCCAAGCATAGGATCTCTTCCAAAAGCTTCTCTTGGTCTTGCACATCTTATCCTTGATGACGATCACCACATGACGTCATCCTCCACGAGCTATATGAAATCTTCATTTGATGCAAGCCCATGGGAAGATACCTAACCCCACATAAAGATACCACACACACATATCATGGGTTAGTTCACAAAGCTATGTGGACAAGTGATTACCATCCCAAGAGATACATTATCCCACTTGGGACATCTTGTAGCTTTGTGTGTTGATCAACAACTTGATCAACCTTTTATCTTCCAATTTTTCTTTGCTAATATGATGTCTTGACTCCTTCAAGACATACTTGCAATATGCTCAACCCAACACATGACCATCCATCATATACATCCTTGAATGGGACATTGGTCATCAAATAAGCTTATAGAGTCCAACACATGAACTCCACCATTCCCATGGACACGATCTATAAAGATATCTCAAAGGAAACATTAGTCCATAGGGATTGTCATATAATTACCAAAACCACAAATGAGGGAAAATGCTCTTTCAATCTCCCCCATTTTGGTAATTGATGACAATCTCTTTTGAGAGTGTTTATAATATGGAATTTAGCGAACAAGAATGGTTGCACTAACATCAAATACTACAAAGGTATGTGATGTTAGTCCACCAACATATATAGAGCAAACTCCCCCATAATTTATGCACGTGTGTATGAACATGAATTCATTGCATATATTGTCAACCATTACCGATGGTGGAGTTTCCACTATATATAAAACCAAGCAACGAATGCAAAGGCAAGAAAGGCAAATATAGCAAAGTACAAAGCCAATTCCATACAACCCTCCAAACTTCTCCCCCATTGGCAACGATTGCCGAAATGGGCGAAAAGCTTTAGAAGGACAACATAATAAGATCTCCTCCATACATTATGCATTTCTCATGATATGAGTGAAATCAAATGCACATATCCAATGACAAATAGATGTAGGGGATCAAACTATATTGAGGATCCAACAATTGCACAAGAAAGATACCAATTGAAATCCACTAGAAGGATACTAATTGCAAAAGAAGGATGCATTCACAACGAAGCAAGCACTCAAAGGATCCAAACACCAATTTGTACACAAGAAGATTTTATGATAAGATAAACAAAGTGTTCTAAAAATCAAGAGGGAACTCCCCAAGGTACGTGCACAATGAAGGATTTGCATTTCAATGTAGTATGCACAACATGGAATCCTCACTTCCTCCTAGATAATTTTGAACACAAATAAGAGCAAGATAGTTTAGGTGGGGAAAGAAGAAATACAACTTGCAACAAACAAATGTTGAGCAACAAGAGAAAGAAGTGACAAATGAAGACTTGCTCAACCGGGAAAGAATGGATGTGTCATGGAAATACATTTTAGGAGACTAAACAAGGATGAGCCTAAGCATCACCATAGTCTTTCAAAATATGAGGCACATAGTGCATATTATGTATTTCGCAAACACACACTCCAAAGAAGATATAACAAATAGGATCACAAGCTTATTAATAGGCAAAGTGATACCGAAAGAAGAGCAAAGCTTGTGCCTTTTAGAGATCACCAAAGAATCAAGAAAGTAATAGAAGGTGATCACTAAAGATTTTGAATACCAATTAAAGATGGAACTACTCTCATGTGTATAAGTTTCTAGGTAGACACTAAGTCAACAAAGAAACATGCACACACAAAAATAGGTACAAGGTAAAAACATGATATCCAAGAGGAAGTCATAAATACACCGATAAGATTTTTGCTTCAAAGCAAAGCACATAGCTCAAAATAATCTTAAAGGGCATAGATTAACTTCCAACACCAAATTCTCAAAGCATCACAAATACCCACATAGGATAAGTGATAGTTGGGATGCTTCGATAAAGATAACAAATATCACATAAGGCAAATGATTTTGAGAATTCATCAATATTGGACAAGAGAGACTTTGAAAAAGATTTGCTAGATTAACATATTGGGGATTGGTGAATCATGAAAATGATTATATATATTCCCCTTGATGTGTAATCATCCCGGCTTACTCACATTTGCAATGAACATGTTTTGAAAGAAACTTTGCAAAAACCATGTCAAATGCAACTCAGAGATACTCATGCCAAAGAACAACCTACACAAGGTTGAGAGCTAGAAAAGTATGCATGAGTTAGATACTTGTTACCGAGATAGCATTGACGGTGTAGAGGATGAGAGTTCACAATCATCCAAGCTTGGCTCCAATAAGCACATGGTGAAGACATCTTCTTTAATATGTGACAAGCTTCCAATGCATCTCCGATGTACCTAAAACAAATCAAGTACACTATGGTACCCAAACTAATTTGGTCCAAAGTAGTTAGACCAACTACAATACATAGGACAAACTCCACATAAATATGTGCATATTGATATGAAATAGAATTTCATGCACATCTTAGCAATTTAGGATTTGATGAAGTTTATCCTATATATTGGATCAACGAAAGTAAGCATGCCATAAGATATACATATAGTAAATATGCATGCACAAAACTTTCAAGAACCAAATGAGATACAATTTGGACAAAACACCAATTAAATCAAGAAGCTACACAAAAGTGTGCCAAGAGAAAGATTTGTCCACATTATATCAAAGACTCAAATCAACACATGATTGGAGAAACCAATTTGAAAAGATAACAAATGAAAACAAGGTCAAGGCTAAACCAATGAGCATAAGAAATAAATCAAACAAACATGCTCGAAATTTATCTCATCTAAGAAGGTAGACTAAGAACCATGGGATGAGATAGCCAACTCCACAAAGAAGAGTAAGGTTCCAACAAATAAACCAAGCCCTCTACACTTTTCATGATGGCACAAAGTAGCAAGACGAAAAACGTTTGTCTTTCAAAGAGACATGTCATCGGGATCAAATACCAATTGAAGATAACTAATGTTATAAAGCATATATGATTGCTCATCCAAGATTCGTGCATTATTTATGATCTTGTATTTGAATACAAAATGCACACAAATGAGATCATCACTCTCCATATATATTGTTAAAGCATTAGTTATGTTCAAGAAGAGCAATAAGATATAGTATCAATTTAAAAGATGATGTTCTACTCAATGTAGGATAGCTCCCCCAATAATGGTGCATTACCTAGAATTAAGTATTTGAGTGTAAATGCACAAGAATGGGATCCTTACTTTTCCTAACTCAAGAAAGCACAACACTAATTATGAGTAGAGCAACAAGAAGATCCAAATGAAGCAAGGAAGAAAAAAGGGTGGTTAGACCAAAGAAAAACTTGGCGATAAAATAAAACAATTTTTGAACAAAATCCAATGTAACTATGATCAATAAATTTACCACAAATATTATTCTCACTTGTCAAAGACAATGGGTGTATGGAGATATTTCTCGGTGGTACATGACATATATGTATTCAAGATCATATTCACAAAACAAGAATTGAAAAACATGCTTATATAGAGATTCTTGATGGCTTCACATATTCAATGATCATACTAAGCATCAAGAAACTCTCTCACAAACAAGATACCAAAAGATGGGTGAACAAAATGCATTTAAGCAAATATGGAACTTGTTTGAGTACCATGCCACATAGAAACAAGATAATTATCAATATCAATTCTAAAGTGGCATTACCTCCCATGTTCACATTTTATAGGCTTGTAATATGCACATAGCTTATTACTCCCCCATAATGTGATAATCCATTATTTTTAACAAGAGGCAAAGGAAATCCAACAAGAGATAATTAATGGACATTAGAATTTGAATTTCACATGAGTAAGATATACCACAAAGAGAGTAGATAATATTGATGTACCATTACCAAGTGGTATTCCTCATGAATACACATTTTAGGATAGTGAATTGCCAAAGAGCACAACACTCCCCCAAAATGGGATAGTCCATTAATATCCGAACAAGAGCCAATTAAGATGAAATCAAATAGACAAGAGGCTCAAAACATACATGGTGTGCAAACCAACATACACAAGCTTGATTACTCAACATAAGTAAGTAGAGTGCACAACACATATAAACACTTGTAAGGTACAAAACCAAACACATGCAAGGGTGCAAGTAACTTTCAATGTAAACATATGAATTAAATACAAGTTACCGCAAGGAGGAGCATTGGATATAAGCTAAGACAATATAATCCAATTGACTTAACTTGAGAGAATATAGATGACGAAGATCCCTTAATTCTTCATAATGTAGTCAAGTCTCCAGTGTCCTCCGCCAACACCTATTGATCAAGTTTTAGCTTGTTGGTCCCCAACCAAGTTGGGTCCTAAGAGGTTAGTCACAATAGGCTTGGCAACCCAAATGGTTCTTTTCTTGACACCACTTTGAGTACCAACAAATTTGGCAAACACATTGCCAACCTTATCCTTCCGAAGAGAATGAACATTATCAATTGTAGTGGGGTTGGATAAGGTACCATGAGTGCATGAAGAAGCAAAGTGATCCTTCCCACGACATTTGTAGCAAAGTCGGATTTTACCTTTCTTTTTGGGAAGGGAAGGTTCTTCAACTTGGGAAGCTTGAGTTTGGACTTGAGTTTGCTTCCCTTGTTGCTTCTCACTAAGAGGCTTCTTCTTCAACGGGCAAGATCTAACATGGTGCCCTTCAACCTTGCACTTGAAGCACACAATCTTGGCCGAATCAATAACTTGTTCTTGACCCTTCTTCTTCACGAACTTGTGCTTCATCTTGTTATTGGACTTGTTCTTGTTATTGGAGTTGAATCCAAATCCACTCTTGTCATGAGGAAGTTGTTGCACTCTCAACATGTTGTCGAGGGTGGACTTCCCTTCATGACACTTCTTCAAGTCTTTCTTCAAAGAAGTGACTTGTGCCTTGAGCTCTTCGAGTTCCTCTACATGGTTAGTTTCGACACAACTACTAGAGGTAGTAGATGCTACATTGTTAGAGCAACAAGGCAAGGGATGTAATTCATCACAAGATTTAGCAATAGTATGTGATGTAGAATTACTAGTACTAGCACATTGCAATAAAGCATTAGTAGTAGAAGTTGTGCTAGTGTCCACAAGAGGCTCACAAGATGTTACCTTCGTAGTGACCTCCTCATGAGCTAACTTTAGCCTAGCATGGGATGCTAGAAGATCCTCATTAGAGCTAAAAAGCTTTTCATGAGTTTCTTCAAAATTCCCATACTTACTAGTTAGCAAATCAAGTTGAGCCCTTAGCTCAACATTCTCCTTCAAAATAGATGCTTCACACAAAGTGGAGTTAGTAGCACAAGCATCATTAACATTAGAAATGGAAGGAGACAACATGACAAGCTCATTATTTAACTTAGCATTTTCTTTACTAAGCACATTACATTTAGCAATAGCATGGTCATGTTTTTTAGTGAGTTTAGCAATTTCGGAGCTATGAGACTCCATGATAGTTTCAAGTTGCTCTTGAAGGAGAGCATTAGCTTCTTGTTCATTTTCTAGAGATGATTGAAGAGATGCCTTTTCATGGGCATCTTCTCTCTCAATCTCAACTTTTAGTTCAAGATCATCCTCAAGCTCACCTATACGGCTCATAAGGGAGCCAAAGTGTTTCTTGCCAACTCCTCGCAAGTTAGTCATGAAATCATCAAATGCAATAATTTCTTGTTTGATTTCAAGACTAATATCATCATCAACATCATGGGATATATTGGAATTCAAGGTAGGAGATACCTTATACTCCTTAGCCATAAGGCAAACATGAGTATTGGATGAAGACGATGAAGAGTTACTTGAAGCACCATTGAGGTCCATGTCTTGTTCCAACAATTGTTGGGATTCCTCTATATTGTTAGCCAAACAAGTACTAGAGGAAATAGAAACATTTTGATCATGGCAACAAGACAAGGAAAGCATATCATCATGAGATTTAGTTAAGCAACTACTACATGATATGTAAGGACTATCAACACTAGCATGTATGACATTTGGAGTGCTAGAGGTGTTTAAGTCCAAAGATAGAGCATTGCAATGAGATGGGTGTGAAGTATAGTCAATAGTGGATTCACCATCAAGAATGCAATTTCTATCACCACTCACCATATCATTACCTTGTGGCAAACCACATGTCGGTGAAGTGGAAGAAGACGTGAGCTCATCACGGCCGGAGGTGGAAGGAGGACAATCATCCTTGGAAATGTTGGACACCTCATATATATCTTGAAGTTTTGTCGATAATTCATGAGCGCTCTGAAAAGGCATGATTGACGCAAGAACTACCTCGCTCAAAACACATATGAGACCATTAGATGCTAGAGTATCGAGATAAGAGTTTTTCTCATCCTCTAAAGATAATTCTTGTGAATCCTTTGGAGGAGAAAAACCCATATCTACAATACTCTCTAAATTTGAACCCATGTCTCTAAAGAGACTAAGCATGCGAATTTTCCAAACATCATAATTTGTGCCATCAAATATATAAGTGGGATTGTGCACTAATTCTCTAAACGACATCTTTACTCTCTAGACGGTAAAGTCTAATAATGAGAGAACCTGGCTCTGATACCAATTGAACGGACAGACGTCGCCTAGGGGGGGGGGGGGGGGTGAATAGGCGAATAAAAACTTTTTCCGAGGAGCCGGATTATCCGGTCCAAGAATGACCCGGATATTCCGGTATGCTTGATAATGGCGGAATAAAACTAGAGTTTTACTTTAACAAGCATACAACCTAAATATACTAGGTTCACCTATGTGCACCAACAACTTATGCTAAGCAATACAAGTAACAAGGTGATAGCAAGATAGATGACTTCAAGCACGAAGGCTATCACAATGTAAAGTGCATAAGTAAAGAGCTCGGGTATAGAAATAACCGAGGCACGCGGAGACGAAGATGTATTCCCGAGTTCCACCCAAAGGGTGTACGTCTCGTTGGAGAGGTGTGTGCAACCACAACAGGTTAGCCGCAACGCCACAAAGGCTCACCTTCTTCTCCTGATGAACTCAACCACAAAAGGTTGCGAGTTCACCTTGCACTATTGATCCCCTTTGGGGCGGAGATCGAATCCCGTACAACAATCTTGAGGCACACACCCACAACTTAATTGGGGGCTCCCAAGTGACCACAAAAGGTCTTGACCACAAAAGGCCGGCCACAAAAGGCGTTGACCACAAAAGGTCGGCCACAAAAGGCGTCTAGTGTCCAATGACCAAAGAGTAACAAGCTCACAAGTATCACAACCACGAATCCTCGTGGAGGGCTCAAACCGATGCAAATGCAATGGCAAGAGCACACAAAGTGCTCAAGTCCTTCACTCTCAAATTCCAATAAAGCAACAAATGCTTATGGGGGAATAAGAGAGGAAGAACAAAGGAAACCACAAAGGAGTCAAATCCTTCACTCCCAAATCTCACCAAAATCAACTAATGCTTATGGGGGGAGAAGAGAGGAAGAACAAAGAGAAGAATCACAAAGGAGTCAAATCCTTCACTTCCAAATCCCACCAAAAGCAACTAATGCTTATGGGGGGAGAAGAGAGGAAGAACAAAGAGAAGAACCACAAAGGAACTCCAAGATCTAGATCCACTATGTTCCCCTCACTTAGAGGAGAGATGGATTGGTAGGATTGTAGATCTAGATCTCCTCTCAACTTCCCCTAAAGAATATGGAAGAATCAATGTAGGGATTGAGAGGAATCAAGCTTTCCAAGGTCAACAATGGAGTAGGAGAGAGGGGAAATTCGTGCTACCTTGGTTGGGGCAAGGAAGAAGAAGGGGAGGGGTATTTATACCCCTTCAGGAAAAATAGCCGTTGCGCCCAGAATTTAGACCGGAAATTCCGCTCAAAAGTGAAATTTCCGAGCTGAATTTCCGGTTCCAACCAGTGCCACTTTTTCGAGAAAAACTGCGCGAACCGGAAATTCCGGTCAGTCCGGAATCGGAAATTCCGAGTGCCTGAAAACTGACAGAAACAGCACAACGAAAACTGCAATAACTTTTTCATCCGGACTCCGTTTTCGATGATTTTCGGCTCGTTGTAATCGCTACAACGAGTTCTATAAGATCATACAGAGAAACATCATACTCCATCATGTGAGGATAAAACCAAATGGGGAAAGGTTGAACTTTCCTATAACATGTAAACCGGTAAAACCTCCAACATCAAAACGCAACAAGTTTTCCAAAGTAAAACCGTTTTCGATGAACTAGAGCTTGACATAGAGATGAACCAAGCTCTAATTCCTCACATGGATAAAAGCCAAATAAGAACTAATAAATATGATATGCCAAGTATGCAAAGGTTTGAGCTCTACACAATGATGCGATCAAGTTACTCACTTGAGAGCCCCTCTTGATAGTACGCCTATCTATACTATAGCCCTAACAAGATCATACCTTTGCATTTAGCATTCCACTTGAGTTAGATGATGGCTATCTTGATCTCTTCAAGTGGATCATCTTTCTTGATTGCGTGAGCACGCACATGCTTGATGAAGACTTCTTCAAATACTCCCCCATACCCATAATGGGAGAGTCTCGCTAATCTCCGTCTTCATGTATCCATAGCAAGCTCCAAGCATAGGATCTCTTCCAAAAGCTTCTCTTGGTCTTGCACATCTTATCCTTGATGACGATCACCACATGACGTCATCCTCCACGAGCTATATGAAATCTTCATTTGATGCAAGCCCATGGGAAGATACCTAACCCCACATAAAGATACCACACACACATATCATGGGTTAGTTCACAAAGCTATGTGGACAAGTGATTACCATCCCAAGAGATACATTATCCCACTTGGGACATCTTGTAGCTTTGTGTGTTGATCAACAACTTGATCAACCTTTTATCTTCCAATTTTTCTTTGCTAATATGATGTCTTGACTCCTTCAAGACATACTTGCAATATGCTCAACCCAACACATGACCATCCATCATATACATCCTTGAATGGGACATTGGTCATCAAATAAGCTTATAGAGTCCAACACATGAACTCCACCATTCCCATGGACACGATCTATAAAGATATCTCAAAGGAAACATTAGTCCATAGGGATTGTCATATAATTACCAAAACCACACATGAGGGAAAATGCTCTTTCAGTATGCAACATTGAAAATTCCCCAAAATAAGTGTTGGAAATATGCTCTAGAGGCAAATAATATATTGATTATTGACGTATTTCATTAAGTTTATAATAGGGTTATATCATGCTATAACTGTGTTAATAGGAATCATTAATGCGGGTGTGGTATTTAACCAACCAATGTCCCTATTAAGGCTTTATTAATACTAGTTCATTAGGCAACAGATGATCTTGATTCAGATCATGGACATTTATGTCGGTTGGTAATGTGGTCACACCATTGGGTGAATGTTGTGATGGACTTACCCAAAGATTAGCATTGCAACGAGATCGTGACACGATGTTCAAGTTGCATTGATAAGAAACGTTGAAACCTAAATCCTTAGACCGTGAGATGATACTTAATCACTACTCCCGGAGAATGCTTTGATGGCACCAGAAGATGCTTAGTCATGGAGCCTTGAGAACGGACACTGTTGGTCATTCGAAAGGGGTATGTTGAGGCATACGCACCAAGATCGGGATTTGTTCATCCGCGTGAAAGGAATGATACTCTGGGCCCGCTCGGTGAGATTACATCCAATGCTGCGCAGCAAGTGACTAGGTCACATGAGATGTAAGATCACAGGAACGAGTAAAGAAGCATCTGTCGGTAATGAGATTGAACCCCGGTATTGTGATATCGACGATCAGATCTCAGTCGATGTTAGTATCAAAGGAACAAAGGAATAGGGCGGTATTCATTATCAACGTTTACGGTTCAACGACAAAAGATCTTCGTGAACGCACAGGGGTCAGTATGGACATACAGGTTCCCCTGCTGATCATTCACCGAAGATAGTCTCGGTGATGTCTGTAGTGTTCTCGAACCGTAGGGTAATACACTTAAGGGGTCGATGAATTATAAGATGGTTTAGATGTCCGGAGTTAGTGGAGAATAATTTAGAGATCATCGGAATATGTTCCAGAGAGATTCCGAAATCGTATCGGATACCCGAAGGTAGTTCGGAGGGTTTCGGTAAAGTTCCGGAAGAGAGGTGATATTTTATATGTGATATAAATATGTTAAATAAGTTAAATAAATGTTAATTGATGAATTAATATTGTTTAAATGAATTTATTATGATTAAATTCGTATTTAATATAAAGGCCCACTAAATGGGCCAATAGGAGAGAAAAAGAGGCCCAAGAGGGAGTGCAACTTGCCCCCCAAGGCAAAGGGGGCCAAACCGACCTAGGGTTAGGGTTTGGGGGTTCGGCCGAACCCCTTGGCCCACCCTTGGGCCGGCGGCATGCCCCCTCCCCCTTCCTTATCTTATCTCTTCCCCTCTCCCTCCTATAAAAGGAGGGGCACCCCTCCCTTTTTCCTTGTCCCATAATTCCCTTTGGAATTTGCTCTCTCTCTCTCTCTCTCTTGTGTCTCTCCCTCCCACGTGGTTCCTCGAAGAGCTGCGCCATGGGAGAGATATTCTCCACCATACGCACGCCGTTGTGCTGCTCCAGATACGATCTAACAGATCTACTTCCGCGGTTCTGCTGGATCGTAGTTCCGGAAGGTTTTCATCGTCCACCGTACGTGTACGAAACTCGGCGGCGCCACACTTGAGGTGCCGGGTCGTTGCACCAAGTTCTTCCGCGACCTTGCGGTCGGCTACGCACGTCTTCATCGTCAACACCTATGCGGGGGTGTAATCCCCGCGATCGGTCTTCAAGAGGTATGTGACCGATACCATGATCGCTACCGCATTACTACTTAGTTAGATTCTTGGGGTAAAGGTGTTACGCTTGTTAGGATTTTTTTTGTATTTCCATCCGTAACCGAACAGTGGTATCAGAGCCCAGATCTATGCATAGTAATTTGCTGGTACGATAGAACACACATGTTTGATCGTGTGGGCAACGTCTACGTAATAGTTTCCCTCGTATGCACTTATTCACAACTGCGGCATTGTTTTGATGAAGCGGCTCGGACCGACCTTACGCGTACTCTTACGCGATACTGGTTCCACACCTGACATATGGCTTGCACCATATCTTGTGGAGTCAGAATTTTTGCTATCGTGAGGCCTCCTCGAGGGGATTGAAGAAACGGTTTGCGTAAACGTTGTTGTGATTTTACGTTCGTAGGTAAGAAATTGGTTCTTTCCCGAAAGCCCTAAAACTCACGTAAAACTTGCAAAAAGATAAAAGTAGAACGTCTAACTTTGTTTTGCAGCGGGGCGTGTGATGTGATATGGTCATGACGGTAAGTCATTATTAATTGCAAATTATTTGTATCTTCGTCATGATAGCGTCATGGACTTGGCGCCGTTGCGGAGGCAAGATGGAGATCACGCCGGAGCACCGGATGGAGATCGGGAGCACGATGATGAAAAAACCATATCATATCACGCAATTTATTTACATTTGATGTTATTATGTGTGAAACTTATTTGTGTGCTATATATACTAGGTGAATCGCCGCGCCCTTGGCGTAATTTTTTCATGGCGGCGTATGGATTGGCCTCCAGTGATTAAAGTCAGAAGAAGTGGAATAAGCAGCGGGGACGTAGGAGCTGGTACTTTAACAAACAAAAAATACATTTCTAGTGACTATAAGCCTGCGCTACGTCCGTTCTTGTTGTTGCCATCGTGGCTAATGTAAAATCTGAAAGGGTGACCTTCTAATATGAACAGATTTACAATTTATAAACTTAGGTACAACATTGTCATACAACATACTCTAAAATCTAAATTGCACCAACATCATGGAAATATGTCTTGTTTTGCACTCACACATTCAATTGGCCATAATACTTAGGAATCAAAACTTTCATTAACAAAACAATCGCACTACATCGAATAAAGCTTTACAAATACTCCACGCTTTTCATATGTTGAGACAACACTCTCCAAGGAGTGATACTTGACAGTTTTAATCGCAAAAGTTGTTCTCAGGCTTGACAAACAACTTACTGCAAATCTTGATATACTATCCGGTCAGCTGGATGTCTGGATCGGCTCCTGATCGAATGGTATGGGGTAAAATGGTGCTCTTTAGTGATCTTGTTAGTTCTGTACTTGCATACGGTGAGGTTAGACATAACAGTTACTGCTTACCTCCTTTACTCCTTGCTTCGTTGCTCCGAACGTAGAACAACTTGTCCTCATATGTTTGTACCTTTTTCACTTTAGTTCTATTCCCTGCAACCAGGAATAGAAACAGCACACATCAATCAAAGTCACTACCTCTATCAGGCAGGTCCTCTCGATGCTATGAACTTGCACTACTGTCATGAAACATGATATCTGTATAACTCCACAGTTGTTCTACATGATACGTATTTCAAATTATTATAGAAGCTGGCCAACTGAATAATCCCCCAAAAGTTCTCCGATGATAATGACCTAATACTTCTATTTACGATTTCAGCAACAACTATATGATTCGCATGAAGAACACAAACATTCGTTCAACCTTTCAAAATTGAAACATATGGGTCACGAAAGTAGTGAAAATAGTTAGCCTAAATTCATGAACGCAATTTTTTAATAAGATATACAGAGGGTGGGCAGTGTAATATAGAGCTCAAGAATTTTGGTGCTTTGTTCAATATAAGAATGAAATAATCCCATGAATCAAGAAGGAAGCCGTACAACAATGAAGATAAATTAACCTCAATTTTGTAGCATACAAATGTAATTTCCAAAAAATTCTAGAGAATATTGTGCCGTCATGAATCAAAAGTAAGAAACTTGAAAGTGTAAATCGCACAATGAGAAGTATCAATTATCTAACATATGACCGTTGCCAAGTCGTTTTCCTAATATCACAAACACCGTATCAGCATTGCAAAATGAGAGTGTGCCATATCAGTTAACACTACTGATTTGATAAATTTATTTTAACTCTGTTGTAAGGTGCTCGTCATCACGGAACCTGAAAAGCATGCACCATATTAATATACACAACTGATGATAAAGATAATGTGCTGGGCAGATAGATCTCTTCCTTCTACAAAAATATGCCAGTGCTTTTCATTTTCATGATTTTAGGAACCCAAAGGCAAAACCACTATCCAAAGATATGTGTAGGCGTACAGGGATATGAAGTAAGTAGTAAAAGAATGTACTTGGCTCAATTGTTTTCCCAAGACAGAAGTTCATGTTGTACCCGTGTATGATAACAGTATAAAAAGGTCAATGATGCATGAAAGGAGCACAGGGGCAAATCAATCACCTACAAAACTATTTATAGTAAATTTTACTGTGACCACACTCTGCTAAATATTCGGTTCACCCGTCAACAGAAAATAAGGGAAAAACATGTATAACACAACTGCAAGGTAATAAGAGACATCTCGGGAGCAAATTTGCAAGATGCCCAACCTAGCAATGAACTTAGTTTTTGTACGACAACTGGAGCTCTGTAAGCTCATTATTTAGTTTAGGCTAACATCCAGACCAGCTGACAGATGCATATATACTCCCTCCAAACAAAGCCTCGTTAATTATTTCTTAAAAATGTCATTAGACACTTGTACAGCAAAACCAAATTCTCAAAACCAAAAAAAATACTAATCACACTTGTTCGATAAACAAAGAGAAATTATGAAACACCCAGAATCTACGTAGCTGTCTTCCTGTGAACTAAGAATTCACAACCCATTGGGAAAGGTGAAGGCAGAAAATGTAAAATTCAATCAACAAAACGGAATCGAGTATCTATTCTGAAGGGAAGAAACAATCAGTTGCAACGAAGCAGGAAACCCGGCTAACTTGTACTGATCTCCATACCTCAAAGATGTTGAATTACATTCCTGAGTCGTGGATTTGCTTAAGTAAATGGACCATTCCTGGTAAAGCACATCATGAATTTCCCTTGCACAAGTGATGTTACTATATAGAGTATATTGTCTAGCCGGAGATGCTAATTTCGAAGATTTTTCCATGTTTCTCCATGAAGGTGAAGCATCATCCTGAAACATAATAAGACAGTTGGGCATATGGAAATATATCATGTGAAATAGAGATAGGAATTTATCATTTCGCAGTTTCCTAGTCTGTTTTTTTCTTTTGCTTTTATTTACCTCTTGTAAATCTTTTATATGAAATCAAAAAAAAATCACAGCAGAGACCTATTGTTTCCCACAAAAGAAAATCATAAATGGATCTGCAAAAGGAGCCACATCAGCTAGTACCTAAAAGAAACACTGTCACACTTCACTACTACTGAAGTATCTAGGTGACTATAAAATTTAAGCAATAGAATCAAATAGAGAAAATAGTGTACATTGTGCATACGACAGTTAATGATAAATTGATACCGACAATAGAACTAACTATGTTTGTTTATGTTTTATTACCTAGTGAACACTAATCCACAATCTCGATGGGTTTCTTATAATCTAGAAATACTTCGGATTTAGATGTAACAATCGAGACAATGCATATGTATTTCTTACCTTCTGGAAAGCTAACTCATGCATCAACTTTGTCTTTACAGTGTCATATTTATAAAACAACACTGTTCATACATCCTACCTCTTAATTGAAAGAGTAAACAAAAAAGCTGGTTGTCATCAGAATAAAATATGAGAGATGATAATATCCAACTATTGAAGTAGGGAAGTAAAATATAGATGTACCGCGATTTTTCATTAGAACCGTAATTAGCACAATGAGAAATCAAAAAATCCCTGAGAGGCAGAGACAATCTAACACATCAGAAAATGTTAAGGCGAAAGCATTTCTGTGGCATATCTTAGACACAGGATAAAACTTATATGTGACACAATTATGGACCAATCGAACATTTCACTGGAATAAATACCTGCAGTTATTGAACCGTTCTGGCTGTCTTTGTCCTTTGTGCTGAAACCTAAGGTAGATGTGCTTCAAAGCTCTCTAATTGCTTAAGACAACAAAGAAGCTAGATTTGCTTACCCTAACTATTCGCACTTTTGCAAACTGGCATGTAAAAAATCCCTGTATCCTTTTGTTTTCTTTACCTTCTGGTCCTCAGCAGCAAGCTCTCAAACTTACACATGCCTTTTTTCTTCTGGAAACTCCTAAGATTTGCTATACCACTAATAGATTTCAGACTATTTAGCCTGTAAGAATAATTAAATGTTAAATTTGATCAGCTTTTTTTTTTCCTGTAAACTCCTAGGATTTCCTATAACACTAATAGATCTCAGATTATTTAGGCTGTAAGAATAATTAAATGCTATTTGATCAGGGAAGTCAACTACAAACATTCAAAGCTGCACATCTATTAAAATTAAGTGCATGGTCCTGTAATCTTAGATCCACGTATTACATATGCCTAGACTAAAATATTTGAATTACATGAGGTATTATCTATTAGCCTGCTGATATCTTGAGAGCAATTGTACTTGAGCATATACTACAGAGTTGCATGCCAACAATAAATATACAGTGTGAGCATCATCTGTAGTGCCAATAGTAATAGAAAGAAGTAATAAACAGTAACTTATTTTCATCTTGTTTCAAATAAACTGGCGATTGATAAGTAACCATGACACAGCCCTGGACAAACATGGGTATAGGCGCTCACATGAAAGGTCCTAAATAGAAACAATAAGAAAGTAACCAAGACACAGCCCTGGACAAACATGGGTATGAGCACTCACATGAAAGGTTCTAAATAGAAACAATTAAAGTTGAAAGACAATTATAAATAAGCACCACTTTAAAATGGAATATTTAAATGAAATTTTGCGAACCTGGCCAAGCAAGCTGGAAAATATATTGTGATTCTTGTATCACACATCTTCTCTATTCTTGGTTGCTTAAGAGCCAGCAATCCTGTCTCCATGCCTTATCTTGATGTCTTCGTATACAACTACGAAAAGGAAAATAATGAGCAATATGAGATAGATAATTAATAAATATCTACCGATACTCTTTTTTAAGGGAGCTACATAATGCGGAAAGATTCATGTATCAATTCTGAAACAGAAAACAACGGACAAAAATGATCTTATTAATTACTCCATATTAATACCAGGAAGTCAAAGTAGTCATTGTACATAGAGCAAGAACAGCCACGTTTTAATAATGGGATGGCAAAATCTTAATAGCAACCAGATTACAAAAATGAAAGTCGACATTCCAGGGCAAATATGATATTCTAAAATTTAGGAGAAGACACAAGTTAGTAGAATCTGAACCAAGCAATGATTAGGATCCGTGTAAATGAGAGATATCTACCCTAGAATAGTACATTGCCAATCAAAACCTGTCCAACAATCAGCTTCGAAGAAACCTAAATCCTACTGCCTCACATCCTAAAAACCTTAAAACTGATGCCTGAGATGACGAAGAGTTTAACCAGTGCCTCCAATCCAACCAACAAACCGAATTCACTCACCTAGTAGAAGAGAACCACACCCAAAAAGAAATAGAAGAGCATCTCCCTCTCGTTTCCTCCTTGGCCACATCGGTCTTTCTGTACGCATGTCTAGCAGTCTCTGCACACACAAACCATATCAAAGGGAGAACGTCAATGTACTAAGTCTCGAGTGCTCCAACACATGAGAAATTAAAAATAAACACCACGGCGTGAGCATCACACCTTAGGCCACAATCGACGAAACGCCCAAGCTCAACGGCTGCTTCCCCAGATCGCCCAGGCTCATAGGAAGGATCAGCAATGGGCAAGAACTCGCAAAGATGGCCAGCGCGCCCTCGTTCGGCATGTCCTTGTACGGCTGGACCAATTGGGCATAAACACAATCCATCAGACACGTTTGACCGATCTCCCTCGTTCGGCATGTCCTTGTACGGCTGGACCAATTGGGCATAAACACAATCCATCACACACGTTTGACCGATCTCCACCTCCGTCGGTCCATCCTCCCTGCAGCATCCAACAACAATTTAAGGCAAAAACTTGAAGCGCGGAAAAAGTCGTTTGCCGGCATGGTAGCGGAGCTCGGCCAGAGAAAGAAGAAGACAGAGGCAGGGGTAAAGCTCAGTTAGGGCAAGGAGACCGCGCCAGGAGGCACGTCGAGGGCGACCCACCTGCTTCCGTCGTTCCCGACCGCCACTGCCTTGCCTTGCTCCCGGCGGCCATGGTGCGGAACAGCAGACGCCAGCGCCGTACCTGTCGTCATATGCCGCAGTCTCCGCCACCCGCGCGCCGCCGCCGACCATCCTCTCGTCTCCTCCCTCAAGGCCACGCATTGCCTCCTCTTCTCCCCGGCTGCTGCCGCCTCGGCCTCGCTCCCGGCCACCGCGCCGCAGCCCATCGTCGACGTCCTGCGCTCCGAGGAGCCAAGGAGAGCGGCCCTCGATGGCTCGGCGGCGGCGGCGTCGGGGTGGATGCCACCGCGTTGGGGAGGAGCTGGGTCGTGGAGGAGGAAGAAGGGCGGCAGGGGCGGCGCGTGTGGCGGCTGGGAGGGAAATGAAAAGGATTAGGGATTAGGGTTGCGGGTTGGTCTTCTATATAAAATGCACCGATTCGTAAATTTGGGGAAACGCAGGGGCTTTTGTGAAAAACAGCGCGGGAACCGTTGGATCACGAAACGGCCGGGATGAAAACACTGTAGATTACTGTAGATATCTACAGTAAATGTGGGCCCAGAACGAAGGAGAGGGGGAGAAATTGCTCAGCTTTCATATATAGGTAGATATAGATTATATACGACGGTAGCAAAATAAGTTAAATCCCAAGTTAATTCTCAATAACCAAAATAGTTGTTCTATCTTAGTGTGCAAACCACCAATAAAGTCCTTTGATATGAAGCCAGCCGTGATGATCTGGGGCTACACATATGACATATTAACGTTCACATACGGTGGATGAAAGCCATGTATTCACACGTAGAAACACTAAGGGTCATTTTGGCGAGCCTAGCATATACAGATATGGCCTCGGAACATGAGATCGTAAGATCGAGCATGGGTTGCATGAATGATGCAATTGACATAGTTTTGTCTACCTTTGAATCCACATTCTCGGCTGTGACGATCAGGGATTGTGTGGTGGACAGGGGCCGTGTGAGAGTGATGACCCTTGACGATGATGACAATGGCGCCAGAGACTCCAAGTATCTGCATCAAAAGAATGTGGGTTAGGTTGAGACTCCAAGTGCAGAGTGTATAGTAAGGGAAAAAGACTATTTTACCCACGAGGGTGACTCGAGGGTTTAATGTCGAACTCTCGGGGAAATGGACCAAAAGCTGTTGTCTCCTTATTGATTACCGTAGATGACCTGTGTCAAAAGAATACGGTTAGGTTGAAACTCCAAGTGCAAAGTGTATAGTAAGGTAAAAGACTTATTTTCCCCACGAGGGTGACTCGAGGGTTTAATATCGAACTCTCGGGGAAATGAACCAAAAGTTGTTGTCTCCTTATACTTCTTTATGTAACCTACAAAACAAAGTATATTGTTTTGTGCCCTCAACCTCACCAAGTGGTTGTCAAGCACAAGGTGTAAGTAAAAGATATATAAATAACAAATGCAAAACTGAAATAAATATGCAATGGTAGTAAATAAATAAACAAGGATGGTATAAATGATATGAGATCATGTTTTTATGATTTGTATGGTGTTTGCAAGATATAAAAGTATTTTTGTATTTTCGGATTTAATAATAACAGAAAATGTAAAGTGCAATAAAAGTGTTGGAAAGGTGTTTCTTATGATTAAATATGGACCGGGGTTCATGGTTTCACAAATGCACTCTCTCTTTTATATAGTGTTAGATAATGGAGCATATGAATTGACATATGAGATTGCAACAAGACAAGTTATTAATAATATGGGCATCACGTCCTAACATAGAGATCTTTTGATTATTAATCTCTCTTATATTCCACCAAGATGCGAACTAAATCATAACACCTCAATAATTAAGATAAACAGAGTATAGCTTTAAGTTCAATGACATGAAGTTTAAATAAGAACATGCTAGATCTAGTCATGGTGATAGTGGCAATGTCACCCACATATCCCCGGTAGCATGGTATTTTCTTTATCCCTAGTGAGGCAACAAAGTAAGGTAAAAACCCAAGTGGATCACGGTATTGCTGTCAACTTACCACAAAACCACCCCCCGTTACTCCAACTAGTGCACACGTTCCCTCTCACACGCTCTCATACACATGTTGGATCAAAACACATAGAGAAGAACGGGGAACATAATATGCATCTACTTTCATAATAAAGACATAATATTAGCAATCATCATAACATATATCAACTTAAGAGATCCACCACAAAGGTATTACATATATGACCATAATCATGTTCAACAGCTCATATGGCACTAATTAGTGAAGCTCAAGAGAGAGGAGAGGTACATAATTTACTTCCACAAACCCATAGTCCAGGGGTGGACTACTCCCTCTTCATCATGGAGACGGTGGAGAAGTCGTTGGAGAAGGTGGAGACCACACCGGCAGCGCACCGCCGGAGTTTTCCCCCTCTAATCTGCAGCTGCAGGTCTCTGTTTCGTGGTTTCTGTGTTTCTGCGGCGCTCCTCTCCGAAAGGGTTCGGGGGCTATTTTTATAGTCGTTTTTAGGTCAAGACGAATCCACGGAGGCGAAGATCGACGGCATCGGAGGCTCGAGGGCCAAGATGAGGGGCCCCACGCGACCAAGGAATCTGGCCGCGTGGGCCCACCTATCTTGGGCCTCAGCCTTCCATTTTTGTTCTTCCTTCGCTTCTAAGCCTTGTTCCTTCCAAAAAATGATCTCCGTGGAATATTAGGTCATTTGGACGTCGTTTGGGTCCGTGAAACATCAAAATATAGAAAAAAGGGGTTTTCTGACAGCACAGGGTTAATTCCAAATAAATAGGGAAAGTGTGAAATATTCCCAAAAACATTATAAAACATTGATATAACCTTTATATGATGCAAATATGAGTAATATAATGCAAATTTCATATATGCATTTTACATGCATCACTTATCCTTCTTTATGAAACCTACAAAACAAAGTAAATTGTTTTGTGCCCTCAACCTCACCAAGTAGTTGTCAAGCACAAGGTGTAAGTAAAAGATATAGAAATAACAAATACAAAACAAAAGTAAATATGCAATGGTGGTAAATAAAAGTGAAAGGATGGTATAAATGATAGTGGATGATGTTTTTGTGGTTTGTATGGTGTTTGCAAGATGTAAAAGTGTTTTTGTATTTTCGGATTTTTAAATGGCAGAAAATGTAAAGTGCTAATAAAGTGTTGGAAAGGTGTTTCTTATGATTAAAAATGGACCGGGGTTCATGGTTTCACAAATGCACCCTCTCTTTTATATTGTGGTAGATAATGGAACATAGGAAATGACATATGAGATTGCAAGAAGACAAGTTATTAATAATATGGGCATCACATCCTAACATAGAGATATTTTGGTTATTAATCTCTCTTATACTCCACCAACATGCGAACTAAATCATAACACCTCAGTAATTAAGATAAACAGAGTATAGCTTTAAGTTCAATGACATGAAGTTTAAATAAGAACATGCTAGATCTAGTCATGGTGATAGTGGCAATGTCACCCACATATCCCCGGTAGCATGGTATTTGTCCCTAGTGAGGCAACAAAGTAAGGTAAAAACCAAAGTGGATCGCGGTATTGCTGTCAACTTACCACAAAACCACCCCCCGTTACTCCAACTAATGCACACGTTCCCCTTCTCACGCCCTCATACACATGTTGGATCAAAACACATAGACAAGAACGGGGTACATAATATGCATCTAATTCATAACAAAGACATAATAATTGCAATCATCATAACATATATCAACTTAAGAGATCCACCACAAAGGTATTACATATATGACCATAATCATGTTCAGCAGCTCATATTGCACTAATTAGTGAAGCTCAAGAGAGAGGAGAGATACATAAGTTACTTCCACAAACCCATAGTCCAGGGTGGACTACTCCCTCTTCATTATGGAGACGGTGGAGAAGTCGTTGGAGAAGGTAGAGATCACACCGACAGCGCCCCGCCGGAGTTTTCCCCCTCCAATCTGCAGCTCCAGGTCTTTGTTTCGTGGTTTCTGTGTTTCTGCGGCGCTCTTCCCGAAAGTCGTCGGGGGACTATTTTTATAGTCGTTTTTAGGTCAAGACGAAGCCAGGGAGACGAAGATCGACGGCATCGGAGGCTCGAGGGATCAGATGGGGTGCTTGATACGTCTCCAACGTATCTATAATTTCTTGTGTTCCATGCTATATTATACCAAGTTATTACATGTTTTATATGCATTTTATATAGTTTAATGCATTTTCTGGGACTAACCTATTAACAAGATGCCACAGTGCTAGTTCCATGTTTTCTGCTGTTTTTGGTTTCAGAAAAGTACTTAAGGAAATATTCTCGGAATTGGACGATTTCTTTTCTGAAGTCAGTTTTTCATCGGGAACGTTCCAGAAAGCCGAACACGAGACGAAGTGGGCCACCGAGGCGGCGCTACCACGTGCTCGCGCGGCAGCACCCCTGGCCGCGCGAGGACCAGGTGTGGGCCCCTCGGGGCGCCACCGACTTCGCCCTTTCGCCTACAAATACCCCCCAGACTAAAAACCCGAACACGGTGTTCATATTTTCCTCCACGGGTCCCGAGCCGCCGCCGTCGTCAACACCAATTCGGGAGAGATCAGAACTTCTCCCTGGCACCCTGCCGGGAGGGGGAATCGTCACCGGAGGCCTCTACGTCGCCATGACCGCCTCCGGACTGATGCGTGAGTAGTCTACCCTTGGACTACGGGTCCATAGCAGTAGCTAGATGGTTGTCTTCTCCTCTTGTGCTATCATGTTTAGATCTTGTGAGCTGCCTATCCTGATCAAGATCACCGTTATGTGATACTTCATGTTGTGTTTGCTGGGATCCGATGAATATTGAGTACTAAAGTTATTGCTTCATAATATATCATGTGTGTGCTATTTATTGATCTTGCATGCTCTCCGTTACTTGTGTATGCTCTGGCCAAGTAGATGCTTGTGACTCCAAGAGGGGGTATTTATGCTCGATAGTAGGTTCATGTCTCTATTAAATCTGGGGTGGTGACAGCTAGCTCTAAGGTTGTAGATGTACTGTTGCTACTAGGGATAAAACAGTAGTACTTTGTCTAAGGATGATGTTACTTACTTACTTTACACACAGTGCTTAAGGCGATAATCTGTTGCATGCAACTTAATACTGAAAGGGGTGCGGACGCTAACCGGAAGGTGGATTATTAGTCATAGATGCGGTTGGAACGGTCTATGTATATTGTTGTAATGCCCGAATGAATCTCACACTAGACATCATAACATTGGTATATGCATTGGTTTGCTCATCATTATTCTATCAATTGCCCAGCTGTAATTTGTTTACCCGCATGAATGTTATTATTATTTATGGAGAGACACCACTAGTGAACTGTGGACCCCGGTCCTTCTCTTTAATTTGATAAACCACAAACTGCAAACCTGTTACTTTCTGCAAACAAACATCTTTCTTCCACACATACTTTTAATCCTTTGTTACATCAAGCCAGTGAGATTGACAACCTCACCGTTAAGTTGGGGCAAAGTATCTTGATTGTGTTGTGTGCAGGTTCCACGTCACCTACGTCCCAGGAAGCATTTTCTGGCGCCTTTACGTCGCAGATTTTTCTGGCGCCGTTGACACCTCGGGGGAATTCATTATTTCCTACTGGTTCGATAACCTTGGTTTCACAACTGAGGGAAACTTGCTGCTGCACTACTTCATACCTTCCTCTTGGGGTCTCCCAACAACACACCCACCGTGTGCATCAAGCATTTTTCTGGCGCCGTTGCCGGGGAAATAAGAATTCCTTTGAAGACCTTCACACTCCTCCGTCAACTTCGTTGCCGGTGATTTGAAGATTCTTCTATGAGGGGAGTCTCTCACATCCAATCTTTTTATTTTGTTATTGTCTTGCTTAGTTTATTTTTATTATTGTCTTGTTTGCTTAATATCAAAAATACAAAAAAAAATTAGTTACTTGCAATTTATTTTATTGTCTTGTTTGCTTAAATATCAAAAATACAAAAAAATTAGTTACTTGCATTACTTGGTTTATTTCGGTTTGCTATTTTATTTTCAGTTTTTGTTATTTTGGTTATTTCGGTTTGTTAATTAATTTGCTAAAATGAGTACTGCTGAGAATACTAAGTTGTGTGACTTTACTAGCACCAACAACAATGATTTTATATGCACACCTATTGCTCCACCTGCATCTAAAGCTGAATTCTTTGAAATTAAACCTGCTTTGTTGAACCTTGTTATGAGAGAGCAATTTTCTGGTGTTAGTTCTGATGATGCTGCTGCCCATCTAAATAATTTTGTTGAACTATGTGAAATGCAAAAATATAAGGATATAGATGGTGATATTATAAAACTGAAATTATTTCCTTTCTCCTTGAGAGGAAGAGCTAAAGAATGGTTGCTTTCATTGCCTAGGAATAGTATTGATTCATGGATTAAATGTAAAGATGCTTTTATTGGAAAATACTATCCTCCTGCTAAGATTATTTCTCTAAGAAGTAGCATCATGAATTTTAAACAACTTGATAATGAACATGTTGCTCAAGCTTGGGAAAGAATGAAATCTTTGATAAAGAATTGCCCAACCCATGGACTGACTGATTGGATGATCATCCAAACCTTTTATGCAGGACTGAATTTTTCTTCAAGAAACTTATTAGATTCGGCTGCTGGAGGTACTTTTATGTCCATCACCTTGGGGGCTGCAACAAAACTCTTGGATAATATGATGGTGAATTATTCTGAATGGCATACTGAAAGGACACCTCAAGGTAAGAAGGTAAATTCTGTTGAAGAAACCTCCTCCTTGAGTGAAAAGATTGATATTATTATGTCTATGCTTGCAAATGGTAAATCCCATGTTGATCCAAATAATGTTCCCTTAGCTTCTTTAGTTGCACAAGAAGAGCATGTTGATGTGAACTTTATTAAAAACAACAATTTCAACAACAATGCCTATAGGAACAATTATGGTAATAACAACTATAAGCCCTATCCTCCTAATAATGGGAACTCTTATGGGAACTCTTATGGTAATTCTTATGGTAATTCTTATAACAATAATAGGACTACCACCTCTGAACTTGAGACCATGTTAAAAGATTTTATCACTAGACAAACTCTGTTTAATAAAGCTGTTGAGGAAAAGCTTGGGAAAATTGATATACTTGCCTCTAAAGTTGATAGTCTTGTCCTTGATGTTGATCTTTTAAAATCTAAAATCATGCCTACTGAAACTAAAGAGAGTAATCCCTTTGCTAAAATTAATGCCATCCAAGTTCAAATAGATGAAAATGTTAGGATGATGGCCCAATTACGTGCTAGATGGGAAAGAGAGAAAGAACTAGATAAAGAGGCCAATATTGTTAAAGTTTTTACTATTACTACCTCTGAAAATAATGGTGTTTCACATGCTAGTAAGCCTCCTATTATCAATGGTAACATAGTTGGTGTTGGAAATGTCTCCTCAACTTCTTCCAAAAATTTAAAATTGCCCAAAACTGCTGAAACTAGTGTTGATAAAAGTGCTGAAATTTTTAAGAACATGGGAGAATGTGGTTCGGTTTGCTTTGATGATAATAATTTTGATTTTGATAATTGTAATATCTCTGAAGTTATTAAGTTCTTGCAAAAGTTGGCCACAAGTCCTAATGCTAGCTCTCTTAATTTGGCTTTTACTACTCATATTACAAATGCTCTCATTAAAGCTAGGGAAGATAAATTAAGACTTGAAGCTTCTATCCCTAAGAAGTTAGAAGATGGTTGGGAGCCCATCATTAAAATGAAAGTAGATAAATTTGATTGCAATGATTTGTGTTACCTTGGTGCAAGTATTTCTGTTATGCCTAAAAAGTTTTATGATATGTTTGATTTGCCACCATTGGAACATTGCTATATGGATGTTTTTCTTGCTGATAATGCTTTGAAGAAACCTTTGGGGAGAGTTAATGATGTTCCCATTATGGTTAATAATAACCTGGTCCCCGTTGATTTCATTGTCTTGGATATTGAATGCAATCCATCTTGTCCAATTGTGTTGGGAAGGCCTTTTCTTAGAACTATGGGTGCTATTATTGATATGAAAGAAGGTACCATCAAGTACCAATTTCCACTCAAGAAAGGTATGGAACACTTCCCTAGGAAGAGAATGAAGCTACCTTTTGATTCTATTGTTCGTTCAAATTATGGTGTTGATGCTTCATCTCTTGATAATACTTGAGTTTTGCTTTCTGTGCCTAGCTGAAAGGCATTAAACAAAAGCGCTTATGGGAGACAACCCACTTTTATTTCCTGTTATTTTGTTCTGTTTGTGTCAAGGACTTGTCCTACCTCTGTAGCAATTCCTTTGTATCTTTATTTTATTGCATTGTTGTGTCAAGATAAGCCTCTAGTTGAAAGTTCATGCTAAATTTGGATTCCTGCGCAGAAACAGTTTTCTGCTGTCCACCGTTTAATTCGTAACTCCTCACAGAAAAATCCAAATAATCTGCCCTTTTTTGTGCGTAATTCTCAGATATATATGCAACTTTCATTAGTTTTGAGTTTTCTGATCTGAGCAAGTTAAGTGCCTCGAAAATATTCGTCTTTACGGACTGTTCTGTTTTTGACAGATTCTGCCATTTATTTTGCAATGCCTCTTTTGCTATTTTGATTGGATCTTTTTATCCTATGAAGTATCAGTGGCTGTAGCTAATGTCCAGTAGCATTGGTAGCAATTGTGTTCCTACAGAATACCATAATTTTTCGTGCACTAACCCTCTAATGAAGTTTACTCTAAGTTTGGTGTGGAGGAAGTTTTCAAGGATCAAGAGAGAAGGATGATATGATGTGATCAAGAGGATAGTAAAGCCAAAGCTTGGGGATGCCCCGGTGGTTCATCCCCAACATATTTCAAGAAGACTCAAGCGTCAAAGCTTGGGGATGCCTTGGGCATCCCCTTCTTCATCAACAAACTATCAGGTCCTTTCTAGTGAAACTATATTTTAATTCCGCCACTTCTTATGTGCTTTTCTTGAAGCGTCGGTTTGTTTTTGTTTTTGTTATTTTCATTCTCTGAATAAAATGGATCCTAGCATTCCGTTGTGGGAGAGAGACACGCTCCGCTTTTTCTTATGAATACTCGTATTCTTCACTTATATTTGTTGAGTATTCTTCTATGTTACTTCAATGCTTTCTAGCTCTTGTTTTTCATGCATCTCTTGCTAGAGCTGTTAGCTTTATTATATCATACTCTCATATCTCATTGTTTAATTACTTGGAGAGTTTATTTTTTAAATAAGTTGATTGGTGTTTGGTTGAGAACAGAAAATGCTAAATGTGGTAGATGGTATAAAGAAAGATATACATGCTCTTATGGATTGTTATCTTGCATGTTGTGGTGCTTGGCAATTGTTTTGAGCTCTCAAGTAGATCATGTTTAAGCTTTTACATCATGTAGTTAAAACCTATTAGTGAGGAACTACCGTAAAACTTGCTGAAATTTGGTTTGCATGTTTGGTATCTCTAAGGTCTAGATATTTTCTAGTTAAAGTGTTTGAACAACAAGGAAGACAATGTAGAGTTTTATAATGCTTGCAATATGTTTTTATATACGTCTTGTTGTCATAGTTTATACTTGTGTTTGTTTCAAACAACCTTGCTAGCCAAAGCCTTGTACTGAGAGGGAATGCTTCTCGTGCATCCATAATCCTTGAGCCAAAACCTATGCCATTTGCGTCCACCATACCTACCTACTACATGGTATTTCCTGCCATTCCAAGTAAATACTTCATGTGCTACCTTTTATTCAAAATTTATTATCCCTTATTTGTGTCAATGTTTATTAGCTCATGAGGAAGTATGTGGTGTTACGGATATCAACCTTGTCATTTGCTTTTAGACAGACTTTCACCAACCGGACTAGTGGCATATACACCGCTTATCCATTAACTTTGCAAAAAGAGCTGGCAAATGGGGTGCCCAGTCCCAATTAATTACAACTTTAACCACTGCATTCTCTTCACATTTTTGCCCTGATCTAATCAGCCAAGCAATGATACTAGTTCTAAACTACATGTGTAAACAAAAGAGAAAAGAGGGATGATCTGCCCTTGGGTAGAAATAACGTCCTTCATGGGAGCCGCTCTTAAGAAAGTCTGGTTGACAAGGGGGGTAGAGTGCCCACTACCATTCGTTGACAACGACAAACACCGCTCAAAACTTACTTTTATGCTCTCTATATGATTTCAAAAACCTATAAAACTAAGAAGCTCTAGCACATGCTTGTATCCCTGCTTCCCTCTGCGAAGGGCCTATCTTTTACTTTATGTTGAGTCAGTTTACCTACTTCTTTCTATCCCCGAAGCAAACACTTGTGTCAACTGTGTGCAACAATTCTTATATGCTTACTTATTGCACTTGTTATATTTCTTTGTGTTGACATGGTTAGCTTGCGAAGTCGCATATGAATGCACTGTCGCATAATCTACATAGGTATAGAAATATATGGCAACTTCAGAAGTAGCCAGTGTGATTGGACTGAACAGTTTCCGAGCATATGTGGTTCCCCTTAATAGATCTCTTAGACTTTTAAGGCCCATGCTACGCGAAGGTTCGTGTCTCACTCCATCGACTAAGATATATTTCACCGTCATCGTAAGATACGGGATGATGTCAAACAAGTTGACATAGAAGTGTTGCAAAGCACATATAGGTCTCAATCTGTGAGATCCGTTGACTGTATTCCTCTTCCACGAGACAAGCATGCACCAAGTTGCTATGTGATACGTCTCCAACGTATCTATAATTTCTTATGTTCCATGCTATATTATACCAAGTTATTACATGTTTTATATGCATTTTATATAGTTTTATGCATTTTCTGGGACTAACCTATTAACAAGATACCACAGTGCCAGCTCCCTGTTTTCTGCCGTTTTTGGTTTCAGAAAAGTACTTAAGGAAATATTCTCGGAATTGGACGATTTCTTTTCTGAAGTCAGTTTTTCATCGGGAACGTTCCAGAAAGCCGAACACGAGACGAAGTGGGCCACCGAGGCGGCGCCACCACGTGCTCGCGCGGCAGCACCCCTGGCCGCGCGAGGACCAGGTGTGGGCCCCTCGGGGCGCCACCGACTTCGCCCTTTCGCCTACAAATACCCCCCAGACTAAAAACCCGAACACGGTGTTCATATTTTCCTCCACGGGTCCCGAGCCGCCGCCGTCGTCAACACCAATTCGGGAGAGATCAGAACTTCTCCCCGGCACCCTGCCGGGAGGGGGAATCGTCACCGGAGGCCTCTACGTCGCCATGACCGCCTCCGGACTGATGCGTGAGTAGTCTACCCTTGGACTACGGGTCCATAGCAGTAGCTAGATGGTTGTCTTCTCCTCTTGTGCTATCATGTTTAGATCTTGTGAGCTGCCTATCATGATCAAGATCACCGTTATGTAATACTTCATGTTGTGTTTGCTGGGATCCGATGAATATTGAGTACTAAAGTTATTGCTTCATAATATATCATGTGTGTGCTATTTAATGATCTTGCATGCTCTCCGTTACTTGTGTATGCTCTGGCCAAGTAGATGCTTGTGACTCCAAGAGGGGGTATTTATGCTCGATAGTAGGTTCATGTCTCTATTAAATCTGGGGTGGTGACAGCTAGCTCTAAGGTTGTAGATGTTGTCGGCCCAGTGGATTCTAGGGTGTGCAGAGCCCACTCTCCACGGCCCTCACACGCGTCGATGCCGACGAAACGACTAAGGACCAAGCAGACGCTTGAGGAGACCCTCGAGGGGAGAGCTCTCTTGCGGGGACTTGAGGGGGCAGCGAAACTCCTGAAGGGGCTCCCCCTGAGGCCGCCTCCCGGCAAGGCTTTCCTCCCTTGAGGAGAAGTCAACACAACTCCCTCGGCAGGGCCTCCCGAGCCCTGCGGGGATACTTCGCCACGAAGGAACCGCTGCAGAGCGCACATGGCCTCTACAGCAGCCGCAGAGTGACGCGCGTGTCTGCTCGCGATGACGACGGCGCCGCAGTTGCCGTTCTGGTGATAAAAGGAGTCAACAAAGAGCTGTGTCCCCTGCGCCGCCACCAAGGCTTTCCTCTTTGGTGATAAAGCGGGTGGCCGGCGCAACGCTCCAACGGCGACGTCACCGTGGGCACCCCCACGGCCTCTGCAGCACCAGCTGTCCGCTCTGCAAAGACAAAAGCTGCCCTGCCACGAAGGCAGGCTTTACGACCATGGACCAAGTCCATGGACGCCCGAGCTGCGGTGCACCCCGCTCCTCCGCTTCGTCGCCATGTGGGAACCCTTCCGCTGCGCAGGACGGAGGGATGAGGCCCGGGGCGCCTATATAAGGAGCAGGGGCGCCACCGTAGTGAGGGGATCGAGGAACCATCGGCTCACCCGTGTAAACCCTACCATAGCCTAGCCGAGCTTAGCGAGCTCGAGGAGGAAGACGAGCTTGCCCCTCTCCCTCCAAGCTCCGCATAGCCGCTCGAGAGCCCTCGGCAAGCTCATTGTGCTGTTCCTACTGCAGTGCAATACAGACAGGCAGGAGTAGCGGTTTTACCTCACCCTGAGGGGCGTGAACCTGGGTACGGGCCGGACTCCATCTCTGTCGTGCTGTTCCTCCACAGGCTCGACGAGCACCGTCGCCGAGCCGGCCGTAGGTTGTTGACCAACGCGTTCAGTCCCCTTCACGAACTTCTCCCCCGAGAGTGGTTATCCCTGTTCCGTGGGAATCACACCTCGACATTTGGCGCGCCAGGTAGGGGACTGAGGCGCGTCTTCAACCTCCGGCCGGTTTCCGCGTCATGGCGGACACCCGCACGACACGCGTCAACAGGCGCGCAGCTGACCGGGCTCACACAGAGCCCGGCACCGCTCCCGCTCGTGGACGCCGCGGTCGTCCTCGCGTAGCCGAGCGCGCCAACACCGGCCCGCATGTGGAGGAGCCGGAGAGCGAAGAGTACCACGGCAGCGACCACCGCGATGACAGGGACACTCCCCCGGAGCGCAACAACGACGCTGAGTCTTCGCACCCGTCGCGGCGCCAAAGCGCGTCTTCTCAAGGACGCCCGGAGCCCACGCCGCACACCGCGCTACTCATGGCCCAGGAGCTCCTACGCTACCGGCCTAGCGCTGAGGCCCACGACCAGTGGCTGGACCGTCTCCACCACCTCGTCGACGTCGCGACCACGCGCCCCGCTCCGTCGCGCTCCCTGGTCCATCACTCTGGCCGTGCGGGTACGGCTGCACCAGATGCGCCTCCACCGCCGCCGGGACCACCTCCAGCTGCCGCGCAAAGAGCTCCCTCTCATGCTTCCTCGCCGCATGACTGCCAGATCATGTAGCGCACTGCGCCTGACGCGCGTGTGGGCATGGAGCGCCGCCGTGACCTCCAGAACCGCCTCGTCGAAGAGCTCGGCCAAGCTGGACAGCAGAACCGCAGAGCTCTCCAGGGAGGAACCGCCACGTACGCCTCTGGCTGCCTGGCCTTCACCCGCGCTCTGCGTCGCGTGGTCTGGCCGCAGAAGTTCAGGCCAGCCCTCCCCAAGGGCTTCGACGGGTCCACCAACCCCCTCGAGTTCCTGCAGCTCTACACCACCTCCATCCAGGCTGCGGGGGGAGATGACAAGGTCATGGCCAACTGGTTCTCCCACGCGCTCAGGGACTCCGCGCTGTCCTGGCTCCTCAACCTGCCCGAGGACTCCATTGACTCATGGGAGTAGCTCTGCAAGCAGTTCGTCGCCAACTTCAAGGGCACGTACGAGCGCGCGCTCACCCACAACGACCTGCGCGCTGTGGTGCAGAAGAAGGATGAGACTCTCCGCAAGTACATCCAGCGCTTCAGCCAAGTGCGCAACAAGATCCCGAACATCCCCGACACTCAAGTCATCGCCGCCTTCCGGGAGGGCGTCACCAACCGCAGAATGCTTGAGAAGCTGGGCATCCACGACAAGCTCACCTCTGTGGTGAAGCTGTTCGACCTCGCGGACAAGTGCGCCAAGGCCGAGGAGGGACTCCTCTTCGTCAAGATGAGCCAGCGAGGGGACGACCAGGCTGAGGGCTCCAAGAGCCACAAGAAGCGCGAGGAGACTAAGCGCAAGACCACTGCTGTCCTGGCGGCAGAGCCAGCCGCCAAGAGCGCCCGCAGAAGCTCCCCTGAGCCTGGCGACAAGGAGGCGGACCACCGCCCCTTCCGCGTCTACCACAACAGGCGCGGCCACGCCACAGACGACTGCTTTGACCTCAAGAGGCTGAGCAGGGGGCGCGAGCGAGGCGAAGGCAGCGGGAACCGCGGCAGAGGCCGCGGCTACCGCCGCGACGGCAGAGGCGGGCGCGGTGGCAACTACCAGAGGCCGCAAGGCACTCAGGCCAACGCCGCCGAGAAGAACAACAATCTCCCTGATGAGGAGGACGGAGGCTACCAGGCCCCGAGAGGGGCTATGGCCTGCATCCTCGGCGGGGCTCAGGCGCCCAAGTCGAACAACCAGTTCAAGCAGTTCGCCCGCGAGCTCAACGCCGTGCTCCCGAGCACCGAGACCTCCAGGCCCCTCAAGTGGTCCCAGTACACCATCGCTTTCGACGCCAAGGACCACCCCAAGTCGACCAAGACTGTTGGAACTCTCCCCCTGGTCTGCTCCCCCACCATCAACAACATCACCGTCTCCAAGACGCTCATTGATGGGGGGGCTGGCCTGAACGTCATCTCTGTCGAGACCTTCGAGACGCTTCAGGTGCCCTACGAGTGGCTTATGCCCTCCAGGCCATTCACCGGGGTCACCAGTGGTTCCATCGAACCCCTGGGCTAGGTTCGGCTCGCCGTCACCTTCGGCACGCAGAAAAACTATCGCACAGAGCTGATCGACTTCTATGTCGCCCACATCGGCCTGCCGTACAACGCCATCCTCGGCTACCCCGCCCTCGCTAAGTTCATGGCCGTCACTCACCATGCCTACAACATGGTCAAGATCCCCGGCAGCGCTGGCACCATCGCCATCCACGGTCATATCCTGGACGCCACGCGTGCTGTCGAGAGCGCCTACAAGGCAGCGGCCATGGCATTCCCGGCCGACGAGGACATGGAGCCTCTCGAGAGGCCCAAGAAGAAGAAGCAAGTGTTCTCTCAGGAGCAAGCGGCCACGAAGAAGGTGCCACTTGGCACCAGTGCCTCGGGGGCCGAGGGCTCGGGGGCTAGCGTCACCATAGGCGCCGCCCTGCCTCCTAAATAGGAAAGCGCGCTCGTCGCCTTCCTTCAGGCAAACTCTGACATGTTCGCATGGACTCCGTCAGATATGTCTGGTGTACCAAGGGAGGTGATCGAGCACCACTTAGCCATGTGTCCAGACGAACGCCCCGTCAAGCAAAAGGCACGCAAGCAAGCCCCCGAGAAGCAAGCTTTCATCGTCAAGGAAGTAGAGAAGCTAAAGGCGGCGAAAGTCATCCGCGAAGTCGCGCACCCCACTTGGCTCTCCAACGGCGTGGTTGTCCCTAAACCCGCTGGAGGAGGCCGACTCTGCATCGACTACACCGATGTCAACAAGGCCTGCCCCAAGGACCCATATTCCATGCCGAGGATAGACCAGATCGTGGACTCCACCGCTGGTTGCGACCTCCTCTGTTTCCTGGACGCCTTCTCTGGTTACCACCAGATCAAGATGGCTAAAGAGGACGAGGAGAAGACAGCATTCCTCACCCCCTGTGGTGTGTACTGCTACACTTGCATGCCCTTCGGCCTGAAGAACGCGGGAGCCACTTTCCAGAGGCTCATGAGAATAGCCTTGGGGGCACAGATGGGTAGGAACGCAGAGGCCTACATCGATGATATCGTGGTCAAGTCGCGAGAGGGGGACACCCTCTTGAAGGATCTCGAGGAAACCTTCGTCAGCCTGCGCAAGGTGAACATCAAGCTGAACCCCGCCAAGTGCGTCTTCGGGGTCCCTTCAGGCAAGCTCCTCGGATTCCTGGTGTCCCACCGCGGCATAGAGGCAAACCCAGACAAGATCAATGCCATAGATGGAATGCAGCCTCCTCGCCGACTCAAGGACATGCAGCGCCTAGCAGGCTGCATGGCCAGCCTTGGCAGATTCATCTCCAAGTTCGGCGAGAGGGCCCTGCCATTTTTCAAGATCATGAAGAGATCCGGCACGTTCAAGTGGACCCCTGAGGCGGACAAGGCCTTTGAGGACTTAAAGAAATATCTGGCCAGCCCACCAGTCTTGGTGGCCCCCAGGACAGGCGAGCACCTGAAGCTGTACCTTTCAGCCACTCCTCAGACCGCAAGCGCCGTCCTGGTGGTCGAGAGGGAAGAGCCTGTCCTCCCCAAGAAGAGCACTGCCACTCCAAGCCCGAAGCCGCCCGACAAAGACCCTGCCGAAGGAGCAGCCTCCACAGACCCACTGACAGGCCCACCGCCTCAAGTCGAGTCTGCTCCCAGCACCCTTGTCGAGACGCCTCCACAGGCAGATCTCGACAGGGGCCCTGAAGAGCCTCCACAGAGGGCCGACATTGCGCCACCACAGGCAACCTTTGTCGAGCACCCCGTCTACTTCGTCAGCACAGTGCTGCGGGACGCTCGGGAGAGGTATCCAATGCAGCAGAAGCTCCTCGTCGCGCTCCTCATCGCCTCCAGAAAGTTGCGACATTACTTCCAGGGCCACCCCATTACGGTGGTCACTGCTTTCCCCCTGGAGCAGATCCTGCGCAACCCCAACGCCACAGATCGCGTCGCAGGATGGAACATAGAGCTGCAGCCATTCAACTTGCGCTTCGACACCACAAGGGTCATAAAAGGAAGAGCGCTGGCTGATTTCGTCGCCGAATGGACCGACCCAAGCCCTGAAGAGCCTCGCGAGGCAGAAGCCGAGCCCTCTGGAGACACAGTGCCCAGCCACTGGACCATGCACTTCGACGGAGCCTTCGCTTGCCGCAATGGCGGAGCAGGCGTTGTCCTAACTTCGCCCAAAGGTGACAAGCTATACTACGCTGTCCAGCTGTCCTTCACGATCGACAAGATCTCCAACAACATCGCCGAATACGAAGGCCTCCTCGCCGGCTTAAGGGCCGCCATCGCTCTAGGCGTCAAGCACCTACTCGTCAAGGGCGACTCCCAGTTGCTCGTCAACTTCTCCAACAAGAGCTACACGCCCAAAGACGACCACATGGCCGCATACCTTGAAGAGGTTCGCAAGCTCGAGAAGCACTTCAGGGGCATGGAGCTCATGCACATCCCGAGGAAGGAAAACCAAGAGGCCGACGACATCGCCAAGCGAGCTTCACGAAGGCAACCCCAGCAGGCCGACGTCTTTGAAGAAAGGCTCGCCAAGGCATCCATCAAGCAGCCTCGAGAGGCCACAGCCATAAGCACAGATGAAGCGCTCCCACCACCTCCCGAGTCTGGGGCCCCTGATTGCGGCCCCAGCACAAGGGAGCGCCTGTTGCTGACGGCAGCCCACCAAGCCACAGGCTGGATCGACGAGATCAAGGACTATCTGACGAAAGGGATCCTCCCTGAAGAGGACGCAGAAGCAGAACGAATCGCCCGACAGGCAAAATCCTACTGCATCCTCGAGGGAAGCCTATACCGCAAGCGCCCAAATGGCATCGCGCTCAAATGCGTCCCTCCTGAGGAAGGCCGAGTGCTGATCAAGGACATCCACAGCGGGGAGTGCGGCCACCACTCATGCGCACGCACCCTCGCAGGCAAGGTCTTCAGGAGCGGCTTCTACTGGCCTCAAGTGCTTCACGATGCGGTCGCCATCGTGCAAACCTGCGACGCCTGCCAATTCCACGCCAAGCAGATTCATCAGCCGGCGCTAGGGCTCCAAACCATCCCGCTCTCCTGGCCGTTCGCGGTCTGGGGGCTGGACATCTTGGGCCCCTTCCCAAAGTCGCAGGGGGGCTATCGTTTCCTCTTCGTGGCCATCGACAAGTTCACCAAGTGGGCCGAGGTCGAGCCGGTGCGCACCATACCAGCCAGGGCTGCAGTGAAGTTCATCAGGAGCCTGGTCTGCCGCTTCGGTGTGCCTAACCACATCATCACCGATAATGGCTCGCAATTCACCAGTGGCATCTTCCGAGCCTACTGCGACAAGCTTGGCGTCAAGATCTGCTTCGCCTCAGTGGCTCACCCACGCAGCAACGGTCAAGCCGAGCGAGCAAACGCAGAAGTCCTCAAGGGCCTCAAGACCAGAAGCTTCAACATCCTCAAGGGGCACGGCAAGGGCTGGATCGATGAGCTCCCATCTGTGCTCTGGTCCATGCGCACAACCGCGTCAAGGCCTACAGGCGAAACGCCGTTTGCCCTGGTCTACGGAGCTGAAGCAGTCCTTCCCGCAGAAATCAGGCATGGATCACCACGGGTCCTTGCCTTCAACGAGGACACCCAGGAGGGCCTCCACAACGACGACCTGCTGTTTCTCGAGGGCCTGCGCCGCCGGGCCGCCCTCAGAGCGGCAAGGTACCAGCAGGATCTGCGACGCTACCACAGCAGCCATGTGCGCTCACGCACCCTTGAGGCGGGCGACCTCGTCCTCAGGCGAATCCTCTCCAGAGAAGGCCTCCACAAGCTCTCGCCGATGTGGGAAGGTCCCTACAGGGTCTCCCACATCGCCAGGCCTGGCGCAGTACGCCTCGAGACCGAAGACGGCATCCCCGTCAAGAACCCGTGGAACATCGTGCACCTGCGCAAGTTCTACCCGTGATCATAGTCACGCCAGGCATTTTTTGTCTCTAGAGGGAAGCTCACGGCTTCGCCTCCAAGCTTCTCAAAGCCTCTCCCGAGGGTCAGCCCTCCGAGCTCTCCTGCTAATGAGCCACCGCAGGCCGCAGTGAACTTTGCGCTAATGAGGTGGTCCCCATGCCTCGACATGGAAGGAACGTTAGCTTGGCAAACCCAAGTGTGACGAACCGATTTCAGTTCCAAGAGAACTTTGCGCTCAGGCGCCATTTTCGTTCCAAGTGAACTTTGCGCTACGGCGCCGTGTCGTTCCCAAGTGAACTTAGCGCTAAGGCGCCGCTTTGTAATATCCTATGGCAAGTTTCACTTTCGTCATTTAATTTCGCATGTGCGCTTATATCCTTTACATGCGCATCTCGCGAGCGGGGGCTGAGTACGGTGCCCGTGCCCAAGAGCACCCCAGCAGCACTTCAAAATCCAAGGGACCCTGAGCTCTGGCTAAAGGGCATGCTCCCGGATACACGCCACCTCTCCAAAGGACCTTGGTACTCTCTCTCCTCGCGAGACACCCATGAGAAAGCCTATAAGCGCGCACGAGTCCCTATTTCTATACTCTAGCGTTTCGGCTTGCCTCTCTAACATCCACAGGGAGCGAAAGTCTCTCCAGGCCTGTGGAGGAAAAACTCGGCCCCTGAAGGGAAAAACATTGCCAGAGGAGACCTACATCAGGCAAAAAGCCTCGCGAAGCTAAGTTTCCTGCTCGCTTCAAGGGAATCCTTGCATTTCTCTCACGAGCACTCTGCGTCCCTCAAGTGGCCTTTTCCCTCACTCTCCATGGGCTGCTTGCGCGTCAAAGGGGGGCCCTCAGCATCGCGCCTCGAGGACTCTTACCTCCCTAAGCCTTAAACTCCCCCCGGCCTTGCCGAGTCATTGCTCGAGCATACCGCAGCGGCGGAGTCATAGCGCGAGGGGAAGGGTCCAGCGACGCAGAGCGAAAAAGACATGGAGTTGAAGCAAAGGCTCCTCGAGGGAAGCACACACGAACTTAATAGCAATTGTTCAAAAGCCAAAGAGTATATTACAGATTGAACAGCAAAAGTCTTTAAGATAAACATCCCTGCAGCGGTACAGGCGCACTAAACTGCAGGAGAGGATCTCAGGAGTAAGTTAGGCAGCGGCCTCGTCGTCGTCCTGGCCGAATCCCTCCTCTTCAAGCTCGCTCCCCTCGTCGTCGCCCTCGTCCTCCGCAGCGGCCCGCTTGAAGCGGCTGCAGAAGTCGTCCACTTGGTCACGGACGGAGTTGGAGGCCTTCCACCCAGCCTCCCCCTCGAGGGGCTCGGTCACCGTGGCGAGGTCGAACCCGGGCTGGAGGTGGACGAGGTTGGAGAAGATGCGGTCCACCGCCACCGCCAGAAGCTGACGGCACTCCTCCTCGACCACGTCGCGAATCTCCGCGGCGGGGCCCTCAAGCGCCGTGAAGAGCTGCTCGAAGTACTGGAGGTAGGTGGCGGCGTCGGAGTGGCCTTGGGCCGGGACGGTCGGCGCCTCTGCTCCCAGCTTTGCGGCGAGCTCGCGGCCCCGCCCCGTCAAGGACAGGAACATGCGCTCCCGCTGCTGCGATAGCACCTGCGCCGCCTTGACGCTCTCCGCTGCTTCCACCGCTTTCTCCACGGCAGGACCCACTTGCTGGTTCATCTCCTCCATGTCCGCCATGAGGGAGGCGAGGTCCTGTGCCATGTCTTCACGGGCCTTCTCGGCGGTGCGGCGGCGATCAGCTTCGCGCCTCACCTTGGCGACGAGGTTGGCGTTCACCTTCTCGAGCTGGTGAATCCGGGCTCCGCTCTCGCCAAGCCTCGTCTTGAAGCGGTCCTCCTGCTTGGAGAACTTGTCCTTGTAATCTTGGGAGACGGCGGCGCGAATCTCCTTCTCCTTCGCCTGGAGCGCCTTCTTGGCCTCATCCCTCCGCTCCACGAGCCGCGTGTTGGCACGCTCCACGTTCTCCTTGTGGGCGGCCACCTCACGCTCAAGCTTGCTGAGCTCCGCGGCCAAGCTGTCTTCGCGGGCCTCGAGGGTCGCGCGCTGCCCTGACAGCTCCTGCTCCCTCAGGGCCAGCTGCTCGTCGCGGCGGCGCGCATCCTCCTCGCGCTCGCTCAGAGCGCGCCCTCGGGCCTCCAAGCTTGTGCGGACCTCGTCGAGGGCGGACCGCACAGTCTCGGAGTCCGCAAGGATTTTCTTCTCGAGCTCGACGAGCTCGTTGTGCTTCGCCACCAGGGAGTGCTCCACGGTTTCGCGCTCCGCCCTGGCCGCGGCCAAGTCCTCTGCCGCGGCTCGGCGCTCGGCCTTCAGAGGTTGCAGGAGTTCCTCGGCGTCGCGCGCAGCGCCCTCGCGAACCTCCTCGGCGAAGCGCGCCGCCTCCTCGCGCTCCGCCTACAGAGCCTGGTCGCTCTTCCGGCGAGCCTCTACGGCCGCGTGGAAAGCGGCCCAAGCCTCTGCGAGCTCGTCTCGCTGCCGAGCGAGCTCCCGGTCCTCCGAGGCAAGATGGGCCTCTAGCCCCTCCAGGGACTCCCGCACCAGGCGGAAGGCGACCTCACGGTGGCCTCTGCTCCAATCCCAGCTGCCGAGGGCAAGGGACTGGGAGGTCCCGCGAGGCGCAAAAGGACCCGCGCCTGCATCGAGCCTGGAGGGGATAGCCTTCGCGTGGGCCTGGGGGCTCGGTGGCATGTCCTCCGCCTCCACGCTTGCGCCCTGCGCACCGGCGCCATCCTGTGCGGGTGGCACCTCCTGGCTTGCTTCCGGGGCAGAGGCGGTAGGTCCAGCCCTCGCTGTCTCCTCCTCCTCCGCGGTGTCTAGCGGGGGCGGGGGAGTATCCTCCCTGCGAGCCCTGGGCGGGCTTGGCGCCGACGTGGCACCCGCCGAAGCCGCTGGCTGCGCTGGAGGGATAGCTGCGTGGGGCGGGGTGGGCACTCTCTCCACCTGCTCCTCCATGTGCTCCTCCTCCGGTGGCGGCTCAGGCACCTCCACCTGAGGCGTGTCCCCCTGAGGGCCTGCAGAGGCCTCCACCTCAGGCCTCGAGGCCTCCACTGCAGCAGCCTCACCCGCCGCAGCCTCCGGTGCGGCCTGGGGAGTGGCCTTCTTCACATCCGCAGCTTTGCGGAGCCTGCGGCGCTTCGCAGGCGCTGGGCCGCTGACATAGAGAGGAGAAAGTCGGTCAAGAAGAACAAGCAAACAAGACTCGGAAAGGAAGGGCGAATGTCAATGGCTTTTACCTGGTCTTTTTGGCGCGGGAGTCAACCCACGTCATGCCTGGCGAGTGCCACGAGGGCGCGGCCCGGGCCCCTACCTCCTCAGGGGCCGCCTCAGCTTTCCTTTTGTGGGGAGCGCTCGGGGGCTCCCCGGCAGGCCTGTCATGGGCCGCCTTAGTCCTCGGCTCCTGGCGTCCCGCCTCAGCCTCCTCGCTGTCGCCGGAGGAACACTCGTGGACTTCCCCTGCAGGGGGCACGACACCAGACGAGCTTCCCGCGCCTGCGGAGGGCTCCACCTCCGTCTCCGCGTCGCCTTGCTCCGAGTCAGATGCGCACGGCGACTCGACGGTATCCGCTGGCATGGGCCCCTCTTCTTCTTCTTCCCCCGCCAGGCCTAGCGGGGTGAACGTGGGCATCCGCGCCAGGGTGGCCTGGCGCTTGTCCGGAACCTCAAACAGAGGCCTTATCGCCAAGGGAACCCTCGCGGGCACGTCAGGGTTGACGAAGAGGCCACCCATGATGGTGGCGACGACCTCGGGGCGGTGGTCGCAGGGGTGCAGCCGCATCGGGTCCGTAGGCCCCGAGTACGCCCACATCGGCCTCTTGTGCGCCTGAAGGGGGGCGATGCGGCGCTTCACGAACTCCCCCGCCACCATCTGACCAGTCAGGCCGTTCTCGCGGAACGCCCTCAAGTGGCCCACGAGGTCGGCTATCTTGCGGCCCTCCAAAGCCCGCTTGCCCCAGTGGGTGTTCTTCACGGGCGGCGCGTCAGGGATCTCGAGGAGAGCGCACTGCGACGGGACGCCGATGAGGAACCACTTCTGCCTGAAGTCATCCACTTTCTTCGACACCGCAGTCACGGGCCTCTCACCGCTCCAGGCCATGGGGATGTAGACGTCCCCCATGCCGTCCGCGATGCGGAAGGACACGCAGCCTGTCCGCTCCGTCTTCGCGGTGTTCCGGAGCGCGTAGAAGCTCCGGAAGAGGGCGACCGAGGGCTTCACCCCTAAGTATGCCTCGCACAGGAAGGCGAAGATGGAGAGGACGAGGATGGCGTTGGGGTGGAGGTGTAGGAGGTGGATCTGATAGAATTCAAGGACGGCCTCCAAGAAAGGAGAGTACGGGGGCACCAACCCGGCAAGGAGGGTTTGGAGGAAGATGGGGAAGAAACCCGCCGGGAAGCGGCCGGTCCTCGCGGCCTGGATGGCGCTGGCGCCGTGCTCGTTGTGCTTCCCGGCGACTAAGTGCTGGATCTTCTCCAGCGCAGCCGCAGTGACGCGCGCCCCGACCAGAGCGGGGCCGAACGCCTCATCCTCCTGCGCATCTTGGCGGGCCGAGGTCATCGCCGACTTGCCCTTAGGTCCTCCCATTGTCGGAGAAGGGCGGGAGCGCGGAGGAGCGAAAGGAAGGAAAGGGAAATGCTCGCCGGAGAGAGAAAAAAAAGTTCGCCGGAGAAGGAGAGCTAGGAGGTCGAGAGTTGGGAAAATGGAGGCGCAGAATGGGAAGCAGTGACTGCGATGCAGACCGGCGCGCAGCTTTATACCGCCGTCGGGCAGTTACCAAGGCGCGGTGGTGGAGATCGTGGTGGGACCCCCCACTACGCACGTTTCTACCGGAGAAACCGAGTCGCCGCAAGTTCATCTCCAAGTGACGCGTGTCATGGGCAGGCCGGGCGTTTTGGACCCGCGACGCTTCGTCTGGGCCCGATGGGCCTCGCCGTGCCCGTCGTGGGCCCGGGGGCTACTGTCGGCCCAGTGGATTCTAGGGTGTGCAGAGCCCACTCTCCACGGCCCTCACACGCGTCGATGCCGACGAAACGACTAAGGACCAAGCAGACGCTTGAGGAGACCCTCGAGGGGAGAGCTCTCTTGCGGGGACTTGAGGGGGCAGCGAAGCGCCTGAAGGGGCTCCCCCTGAGGGCGCCTCCCGGCAAGGCTTTCCTCCCTTGAGGAGAAGTCAACACAACTCCCTCGGCAGGGCCTCCCGAGCCCTGCGGGGATACTTCGCCACGAAGGAACCGCTGCAGAGCGCACATGGCCTCTGCAGCAGCCGCAGAGTGACGCGCGCGTCTGCTCGCGATGACGACGGCGCCGCAGTTGCCGTTCTGGTGATAAAAGGAGTCAACAAAGAGCTGTGTCCCCTGCGCCGCCACCAAGGCTTTCCTCTTTGGTGATAAAGTGGGTGGCCGGCGCAACGCTCCAACGGCGACGTCACCGTGGGCACCCCCACGGCCTCTGCAGCACCAGCTGTCCGCTCTGCAAAGACAAAAGCTGCCCTGCCACGAAGGCAGGCTTTACGACCATGGACCAAGTCCATGGACGCCCGAGCTGCGGTGCACCCCGCTCCTCCGCTTCGTCACCATGTGGGAACCCTTCCGCTGCGCAGGACGCAGGATGAGGCCCGGGGCGCCTATATAAGGAGCAGGGGCGCCACCGTAGTGAGGGGATCGAGGAACCATCGGCTCACCCGTGTAAACCCTACCATAGCCTAGCCGAG
Source organism: Poa annua (assembly GCA_026929855.1). Classification (NCBI taxonomy): domain Eukaryota; kingdom Viridiplantae; phylum Streptophyta; class Magnoliopsida; order Poales; family Poaceae; genus Poa; species Poa annua. The sequence goes on from CM049433.1 coordinate 35,909,758, forward strand.
CTTAGCGAGCTCGAGGAGGAAGAAGAGCTTGCCCCTCTCCCTCCAAGCTCCGCATAGCCGCTCGAGAGCCCTCGGCAAGCTCATTGTGCTGTTCCTACTGCAGTGCAATACAGACAGGCAGGAGTAGCGGTTTTACCTCACCCTGAGGGCCGTGAACCTGGGTACGGGCCGGACTCCATCTCTGTCGTGCTGTTCCTCCACAGGCTCGACGAGCACCGTCGCCGAGCCGGCCGTAGGTTGTTGACCAACGCGTTCAGTCCCCTTCACGAACTTCTCCCCCGAGAGTGGTTATCCCTGTTCCGTGGGAATCACACCTCGACAGATGTACTGTTGCTACTAGGGATAAAACAGTAGTACTTTGTCTAAGGATGATGTTACTTACTTACTTTACACACAGTGCTTAAGGCGATAATCTGTTGCATGCAACTTAATACTGAAAGGGGTGCGGACGCTAACCGGAAGGTGGATTATTAGTCATAGATGCGGTTGGAATGGTCTATGTATATTGTTGTAATGCCCGAATGAATCTCACTCTAGACATCATAACATTGGTATATGCATTGGTTTGCTCATCATTATTCTATCAATTGCCCAGCTGTAATTTGTTTACCCGCATGAATGTTATTATTATTTATGGAGAGACACCACTAGTGAACTGTGGACCCCGGTCCTTCTCTTTAATCTGATAAACCACAAACTGCAAACCTGTTACTTTCTGCAAACAAACATCTTTCTTCCACACATACTTTTAATCCTTTGTTACAGCAAGCCGGTGAGATTGACAACCTCACCGTTAAGTTGGGGCAAAGTATCTTGATTGTGTTGTGTGCAGGTTCCACGTCACCTACGTCCCAGGAAGCATTTTCTGGCACCTTTACGTCGCAGATTTTTCTGGCGCCGTTGACACCTCGGGGGAATTCATTATTTCCTACTGGTTCGATAACCTTGGTTTCACAACTGAGGGAAACTTGCTGCTGCGCTACTTCATACCTTCCTCTTGGGGTCTCCCAACAACACACCCACCGTGTGCATCAGTGCTCCACTTGGCCGCGTGGGCCCACCTCTTTTGCCCCTCGGCCTTCCACTTTTGCTCTTCCTTCGCTCCTAATGATCCCCGTGGAATATTAGGTCATTTGGACGTCGTTTGGGTCCCTGAAACATCAAAATATAGAAAAGGGGGTTTTCTGGCAGTGCAGGGTTAATTCCAAATAAATAGGGAAAGTGTGAAATATTCCCAAAATCATTATAAAACATTGATATAACCCTTATATGATGCAAATATGGATAAAATATGAGTAATACAATGCAAAGTTCATGTATACATTTTACATGCATCAATGAGTTTTATTCAAAATAAAATTATATTTTAAACTCCAGTTATTATAAACTTAGCATTTATGCCTTTGCAAAATTATTCGTGTAGATCATGTCTTTCCCTGAGATTCATATCAACTATGGCAATTTTCTGCGTGGAGAGAAACTTAAAAACGACGGGACAAACTTCATAGATTGGTTCCAACGCCTCACAGATGTCCTAACTCTGAATGGCATACTCGACATGATAGAAATGCCACCGGAAGATCCACCTTGAATAGGCTCTACTGCACAGGACCGCGATGAGTATCATGAACTTTGTAACATAGCCTTAGCAGTCCAGGAAATGATGGTCACCACCATGGAAGCTCAGATGCAGGGACAATATCAGAATCTCAATCCATATCTGATGATTGATGAGCTAAAAAGGTCTTTTGCACCTCAATTAAGATTGATGGCTTTTGACTATCTGAAAGAATTCTAGGGTACAAAGATGGAGGAAAATACATCATTGGCTCTTCATCTGGCCAACATGTATAGAATCTGGAAACATTTGGTTGATGACTTCAATTACTGTATGCCTGATGAGATCGCGATGGATGTGGTAGTGGTTTCTGTTCCCAAAACTTACAAAAGCTTTGTTGACGCCTATGTAAAGTTGGAAGATGATAACATCACTTTTCAAGAATTCATGATACAGCTGGAGCGCCTAGAAGTAGACGCAATTGAATAGGAACTCATCAATTGATCAGGTATATTTGATATACAAATTATAAATGTTTTATACTGCTGCGATATTAAGTATTTGATAATAATTCCCGTTTTATTCGAAAACAGGACCGCTGGAGCAAGTGGTTGATAAGAAGATGAAGCGTGAGTGTGGCAAGCAACAGTTGATGGCCGTGGACGTTCTACTTCGACATTTATCATAGGGATTAGATAAGCAGGATAAATTTTGTAATCATTAGAGGACCTTTTGTGTGTTTCACATTTTGTGAGACAAGTTACTCCTACGTAAGAAAGACAAGCAAGTTGTTTTGATATAATGATGATATAATGAGTAAATCCTTTTTGGTCAAAGTTTGATTATGAATTGTGTTATTCTCACTTATTTCTCGATGATTATTTATGAACATTTATAAACAATGTAAAACATTAAATTATCCAATTCGAGTAAATGACTTTATATTAATGACACTACAATTAAAAGTCATACTTTGGAATAAGTGCATGAATAAAGTTTCATACTTGGTGGAATTCATTGTTATTAGATAATTGATCTTCTCACAATATGAATCATGTTTTCGTTATGAAGAAATGACTAGAACTCCGAATTGTCGGAGAGTACACCCTTTTTGTTGACAACATTCAGATGTTTTCTGCATAGTTAAAGAATTGTACATAAATCGATAATATTATGCATAGAGATGTATGATACACAAACGAGTAGTGGATATCATTATTTCGAAATTATTAATTTAGAAATTCAATGTAGATATTTGTATTTACTAAGTCTTTGAATTCATCCGATGTGTTCAAAAGTATTTCTAAATTGAAGAAAAAAAAATAATTGAGTCAACTTGATAATTGATCAAGAACGATAAAATTATGAGATATGATTATGGTACAAGTATTTGTAGAAATTGTTCTATTGAATAAAACACCAGGAATACCTCAAGCGTATCTTCTATATCTAAATAGCAAAGACCCACTACAAGTAATTCTCTCAACATGCAGCCTATCCACCTCAACAGCCTACCACCTCAGCATCTCACATCCACGTCACCGATTCATGTAAACCAAGTGCGGCAGCCCAGCTTTCATACCCCAACTCTTCCCCTTCATGCAGCTGCCCCGGTTTTCCTGAGCAGATACCTTCAATTGCGTAATCGCTTTGGGCCCTTGATTTAATGCAATACTGGATCGATGAGTTGTACTCCTCCCATCGTTTCCCCTCCCTACTATCGAATCCTCTCTCTCATGTCTCTCTATCTTCCGTCGCCGATCTCCACATGGAGCGATGCCTCAAATGAGCAGCAGAAGATTCATTCGCTGGAGATGTATTAGTCAAAGGGTTGTATTCGTCTTCTCCTATAAGGTCGGATCAATTTGTGCAATATGACTCTAGCATCATGTGATCTCTCTCTCTCTCATGTTGCTTGGTCGTTTCTCCATGTACAGTTTGCAGGAAAATATGTTGCCTCCGCTGTACATCAATCCATTCCCGTCCTCAAAACCAATCGACATCTGATCAGCAAAAGGCCTATCCTGTATTTGCAGCCGCTGAGTAAGGTTTGTGGCCAGTCCTTGCTCGATTTGCTCTCCCGCTTTATTTGAGATTTGGTCGTCCATGCTTCAGGCATCCGAGACTCACATTTTCTTGATGCCTACCTGTGGTGTCCTGCAAATCATTAGCTCACCATGTGCATCTGTTATGATGTTTGTGTGTGATAAACTAATGAAAAAGCTGGATGGTTGGGCTGGAAATACATCTTCAATTGGTGGGAGATATATACAGATTCAATCCTCCCTTAGTGGGGTTCCTATCTATCTAATATCCATGTATTTGTTACATGATACAGACTTTGGTTTGTAAATATATGTCGGAAAACCACCGTAGGTCGCTGAAGGGGTAGTTCAGTCCCCTTGTTTAGTACTTTTCTGAGCTTGGTATTACGATCCCTGCGTGGTCGTGCCAGCTCCATGGCTATTAAAACCTCTAAGTTCGTCGGCTTTATTTTGGTTCTTTTCTGTTTGGGGTGTACAAACCGATGTTCTGTTATGCTTATAATGGAACCCGGCTCCCCTGTGTGGAGGCGTATGTTAAAAAAAAAATCTGTTATGATGTCTACTGTGTTGAAATTTTTTGTATTCAGGTAACTCTACTTATTGGTTCTGGATACGTTTCTGGCAGTGGTTCTTATCAATTGAGGAAAATTTATCTTTCTTTAGATCAAAACATAAATTTGTATTTTACCATCAGTAGAGATGTTTTATGGATATTTGATGGTCATATTAAAAACATGTAGCATGTGACCAATTTATACAGAACATGTCGATACATTATACTTCTATGTGGTCTAATTTGCCGACTCCTTTTTTCTCTTACAAGTAAGATGCAGTGCTGCAAGTTGAACCTACAGCGTGTTTCCCCTATAAAGCACCACAACTTTGGACACCAGTACTCGCTACGTCGGCTGCAGCGTCTTTCACTTCATCTATAGTGAGTTCAGACTTGAGCTATGCACCTCTTCTTCCCTGTTATCCGCTTTCTGCAATTACTGAATGGCTGTTGTATGTATTGCCCTAAGCTGAACCTGAAATGCTTGAAGAAAGGCAAGTGACGTCCTGACTTCTGATGGTGTCGTGCCACACTTTTGTTCATATCATGCTTGATCCAGGTTGAATATGGAACTCCTAGGTGTTTTCATGACAGTGCTTGGTTCCCCCATTGCATGTCAACGGTTCTCTTTATTTTTTATTATTGCGAGGAGTCCTAATTTCTACTATATTGATGGATTTCTCACCACCACACTCCATGGAGATAACTTGCAAAAACAGTGTTACGAAATGAAGAGCATTGTTCTAATTTGTTATTGGCTGCCCTTAATTCTTGCAAGTTAACATTCAACAGATGTGAAGAATGCACTTCAAGAAATTATGAAGGCTGATGACCCACAAGTATAGGGGGTGTATCGTAGTACTTTCGATAAATAAGAGTGTCGAACCCAACGAGGAGCAGAAGGTGCTGACAAGCAGTTTTGATGAGGATTTCACTTTAAATACTAGCAGACAGGTTTTTAGGAGTTTTTGATATAACAGATAAATAAAGTGCGAGTAAATAAAGCGCAACAATAATAATTGCAGCGAGGGGCCCAATCCTTTCTAGAGCAAAGGACAAGCCGGTTTGTTTACTTATGATGACCAAGCGTTATTGAGGACACACGGGATTTATGTCTAGTGCTTTCGCTTCATATAGACGATTAATCTTTAGTGTTTTGATAAGTGTCGTGTGGGTGAACCTATGCTAATGCACCGCCCTTTCTAGGACTAATACATACTTGTGATTATACCCTTTGCAAGCATCCGCAAATACAAGAAAGTAATTAAGATAAATCTAAGCACAGCCTTAAACTCTAAGATCCTGCTATCCCTCATGCATCGAGATATTAACGGGGGTTTAGGTTTCTGTCACTCCTGCAACCCCACAATTAATATTCGAATACACAATGCATTCCCCTAGGCCCATTAAGGTGAAGTGTCATGTAGTCGACGTTCACATGACACCACTAGAAGAATAGCCACAACTTAAATATCAAACCATTAAATATTACTCAACATAGTTCACTACTAACATCCAGACTTCACCCATGTCCTCAAGAACTAAACGAACTACTCACAACACATCATTTGGAACATGATCAGAGATGGTATAATGATGAGTAACAATCTGAACTTAAACCTTAATTCAACGGTTCCACCCAATAGCATCAATAACAATAGTAATTAACACCGGGAGAGTTTCCCCTATCAAACACACAAGATTCAGCCCTAGATGTTACAGCGGGAACGGAGTGGAGCGGTGGAGATGACGGTGACGGCGGTGGAGATGATGGTGACGATGATCCCGATGACGTGCAGCTCGATGACGGTGACGATGGCGACGATTTCCCCCCTCCGGGAAGGGATTTCCCCGGCAGATTTCTCCCTGCCGGAGAGCTTTCTTCTCTCTGTGGTTTTCCGCCTCGTGGCGGCGGCGGAATAATTCTAACTCTCCGTAGAAGGTCTTAGGTTTCAGGGGGATGAAGTACGCGAAGGGGCACGGCAGGAGGTGGGCCAGAGCGGCCAGACCCCATGCTCGCGCGGCTCCAGGCTTGGCCGCGCCAGGAGGGGGTGTGGGCCCCCTGGGCCCCACCTTGGCCTCTCCTCGTGGCTCCCTCCATGATCTGGCAAAACAATATTTTCCACGGTCTTCGTTCTGTATTTTGATCTTCGCAAATAGTGTATCTTGACGGTGCTTTTTACAGCTATTTCCAGACTCCGGTGATCAATTCTCCAATAATCATCAAACATGCAAAATAGATGGAATAACATAAGTATCATCTCTAAATATGAAATATATCAATGAATAACAGTAAATTATGATATAAAATAGTGATGCAAAATGGACGTATCAAAGGCCACAGAGGAATTTTCAAGATTCCAGTTTTCTAGGTGACATTTTGCTAAATCATATCCGATTTCAGTAATGAATGATCGATCATCTTAGTACAATGCGGATCACAAGGGTGATAACTGATTTTCTACCAGACCACGTCTCGAGTTTGATTCATCGCTGCATATTTGTTACCCCCACATTTTTCTACTCTCATTGTTGTAGATGTATATATCTAACAAGTTGCAATCTATTTTTATTTATTTTCCTACAAATATTGTTGTAATCTCATTTTTCTTGAATTATTTACCCAGACCACCTTGGATATTTATGTTATGTTGGAATATGTATCAACATTAACTATTGCACCTCATAATATGAACTTACCATGCATGAGATGAATGTATCTGCATTCTGCCTGCATGGGTACTGGCCTGATAGATTCTCCGATTGAAACAGTGGGATGTAAGCTGCTGCAACATACATAAACATCTAAGTAATTGCTACTTGCTTCATAATTTTCACTTATGTGCATCACTAAAAAGTCTCGCAGCAACGCGCGGGGTATCATCTAGTTGAAGTATATTATAAATCGTACTCAGTTGGATATAATGTGATACAAAAGAATTGATTCTTACGACATCAAATATTTATCGTGTAGAATATGACATTAAAATAGTATTATACTCAATTTATTAAATAGGAAACCATTTGATATTTCGTGGAAATGATATTATAAAGAGTTATAATATGTAGTAATTTCTGGAATTTCGGATTAAGTATAAAATTCGAAATTAGACAAATAAATCTTAGTAGTGTGTTCATAAAGTGTATTATGAATAAATATCTTTCATGATTAAATCCAATATTGCAAATTTGTATTGCTGGAGGTTTGGCATGATATCGAGGAAATGTATCCCGATAAGAAAATCATGAAAAAGGATAGAAGCTTATTTAAAAGTTATTTGAACTTTATAATGATAGAGTGGCGCAACGGAATTTGTTTCGGTACGTAATTCTACATTGTCGGCGGTAAGCGGCGACTGGGCATTGTCGGCGCTGGTGCAGGAGATGGCCCGCGGCAGCAGAAGCCAACATCGGGTAGCATAGCACAGAAGGGGATGCAGATGATTGAAGGGCGGTGGTGGCCGTGAGCCTCTTGGCGGCGGTGTGGAGCTCAGGAGGGGCAGTTTCTTATTTCTTATCTGTTTTCTATTTTCTTCTTCTTTTCATTTTCTATTTTCTTCTTCTTTTCATTGTTTCTTCACTTTTTACGATTTTGGAAAATAGAAATTTAAAAATTGTCAAATTTTAAAAAGAGTTTCAAAATTTGTTCAAAATTTAAAATATTCGAAATTAAAATTGTTCATAATTAAAAAATACCTTTGAATTTATTCAAATTCTAAAAAATATTAAAAATTGTAAATTGTTCAGATTTGAAGCATGTTCGTATTTTCAAAAAAATGAAAATATTTTAAAATATTCATAATTTGAATAAAATAGTTTTAAAAAAATGTTCAGATATGAAATTTATCAGATTTAAAAATATTCACCTTTTTAGTTAAAAATAAAAATAAAATAACGGTTCATTTTATTGGACAACACCAAAGTGGCCCATAAAGCATTGCTTTAGGCGGCGGAAGAGAGTTTGGTGTGACGAAGAAACGATAGTGAAGGAGATATGCCATAGAGGCAATTACTAAAGTGTTTATTTATCATATCTCATTTGTCCATAATACGTCTTTGTGTCATGCTATAACTGTATTAAGCGGAAACATTAATACACGTGTGACACGTAAGACAACCAGGTCCCTAGTAGCCTCTACTTGACTAGTTCATTGTGCAATTGATGATCGAGGTTTCCCGATCATGTGACATGGTGTCAGTTGACAATGGAGTCATATCGGTGGTAGAACGATGTGATGGACATACCCAATATTTGTAGGACGTAGTCATTACGCCTTTGACCGTGAGATCAACTCTTATTGCTATTCCTGAAAGATACTTTGATTGCATCAAACGTCATGTCTTAATAGTATGACAATAAAGGTGTCCCTCTCGGGTATCGGAAGGGAGTATGTTGAGACAAGGGATCAAGAGCGGGATTTGCCAGTCCGCATAGCAGGATAGATACTCTAGGGCCCACTCGGTGAGATTATGTCAAATGAGCTTGCAAGCGTGTGACTAGGTCACCAGGACATAATATCACAAACGAGTAGAAGTTAGCGGTGTCAGTAACGAGATCAAGCTAGGTATCATGATATCTATGAACGAGTCTCGGACACGCTAAGTATCGCCATGGCAAAAGGTTTAAGACTCGACGTCTAGGTTCGAAGCGACAAAGTTATTCGTTATCTCATAGGGATTAATTCTGGGTATCCAAGGTCCACGAATTAGTCATTGATCGGAGAAGTGTCTCGATCATGTCTGGCGAGATCTCGAACCGCTAGGGTAACACACTTAAGGGGAGTCGACATATTTACCGGAAGAGAAATTAGGAAAAGAGAGCACCGGGAACGTCCCAGGAAAGATCCGATGGAGATCGGGCAGCGACGAAATAGTTTTCGGAGCCAGAATAAATTATGTAATATGTATTTAATATTAATTAATGTAATTAATAGTTAAATATACTTTTATTTAATTTCTCCTGAATTTTTAAAGGCAAAATACCCTAAATGGGCCTTCTGGTGGAAAGAAGGCCCATGAGGGGGGGAAGGTTCCCCCCAAGGAGGGAGGGGAGTTCGGCCAGCCCTAGGTGGGCCACATGGGGCCCACCTAGGCCGGCGCACCAAGGAGGGGGGGCTGGTGTGGGAGTTTAGTCCCACACCGCCCGGCTGGCAAGGTTACCAGCTCCCATCCTCCTATATATATGGGTGCACCCCTGGCCTTTGAAACACACACCAATTTCTCTCTTGTTCTCCTTGATCCCGTGATTCCCTTGTTGGAGTTGCGCCAAGGAGGATTTCTCTCCACCATACGCACGCCACCGTGCTGCTGGTCTTCCGGTCCCAGTCTTCCGCTGCTCGTCTTTGGATCGGAGCCCGGAGGTTGTCGGCTTCACCGTACGTGTGTAACGCCCTGCGAGGTGCCACGCTAGTGGTGCTGGAGGTCTGCTTCCTCTACACGACCTCGAGGTCGTCTTCGTCGGCTTCATTGACAACGCTTGTGCGGGAGCGTAATCCCCGCTTTTCGGTCTACAAGGGTATGTATACCGATCTCCTCGGTATTACTATATCTGCATAGTATAGATCCTGGCTAGTTTAAGATTATCGATGTTAGGATTTTTTTTTCTGCCTGCGATCCCCTTCAGTGGTATCAGAGCCGATCTATGCGTAGATATAGCTGTACACTTTTAGAACCCGTGTTTATCACGGGGACATCGTTCTTTTATTTGCTACCCTCTCGCGTGCACTTGCATTGTCGGCAGCATTGAGTTGATGAAGCGGCCCGGACCGACTTTACGCGTACACTTACGCGAGACTGGTTCCACTACTGACATGCGGCTTGTACCGTATATGTGGCTGGCGGGTGTCTGTCTCTCTCTCTTTAGTTGGCTTTGCAATTTCAATGGAGGGCCCGAAAGGGATGAATAAATATGCAATTATTTGATCGTTGTTGTGGTCATAGGTTCGTAGGTATGAAGCGGTTCTATCTACGACAGCCCCAAGCCACGTAAAATATGCAAAAGATAAAGTAGAACGCGTCTACCTTTATTTTGCAGGGGCAATGTGATATGGTCAAGGTAGGTTTATTAAATTGTTTATAAACTGTGGGCGCGAAGGAGACCATCGGCGCAAGGACCATATCACGTTGCATTACATATTGATGTTTTGTGTGCATCTTATATTGTGTGTATATATATTTATATATTAGTTACACGACGGTGGTAATATAAGATGATCCCTCCAAAATACCATTGGTGTTCTCCCTTCGACGTGCACCACCAAGAAAGTTCTACGTTATGAGGCAGGCCGTGACGATCGGGTGTCAGACATATCGTCGTTCGCATACAGTGGGTGTAAGCCATGTTGCACAAGCGTATACGTTGAAGGTTATTATGGCGAGCCTAGCATGTACAGACATGGCCTCGGAACACGGAGACCGAAAGGTCGAGCATGAGTCACAAAAGTTATTGTGATTGACATTTCGATGTCTACCTTTGAAGTTGTGTTGCCGGCTCTGACGATGAGGGGTTGCACAATGGATTAGGGTCGTGTAATCACTAAAGCGATTAGAGGGATATTCGTTTTGAGTGGGAGTTCTTATAGTTATTTTCTAAAAACTAGAACTCAAAATATTATGGACAAATTCTTATGTTTTGCAAATTCCATTGTAGATGTCTCGCCCCACCTTTAACCTAGGCCTGTTCCTTGAGAGAGAAAAGCTTAAGACCAATGGGTCGAACTTCATGTCCTGGTTCCGCAACCTGAGGATCCTCCTCACTCCCCACAGGGTGGCTTACGTCCTTGAAGCCGCCCTAGGTGACCCTCCTGCAGACAATGCATCCGACGATGAGAAGAAGGTCTGCCAAACCAAGTTGGATGATTCCGCTTTTGTCCAGAGTGGCATGCTCTACGCCATGGAAGCCGACCTGCAAAAGCGCTTTGAGAAGATGAGTCCTTTTGAGATAATTTCTGATCTCAAGGCTGTCTTTGCGCCGCAGGCTAAGGCTGAGAGATATGAAGCTTCTGAGCTTTTCTTCTCAGCCAAGATGGAAGAGCATAGCAGTGTGAGCGAGCACGTGGTCAAAATGTCTGGCTACGTTCAACGCCTGAATGCTCTGGAATGCAAGATTCCTGATGAGCCGGCAATTGATAGGGTGCTGCAATCGTTGCCTCCTAGCTACAAAGGCTTCGTCATGAACTATAACATGCAGGGCATGGCTAAGTCCCTGTCTGAGGTGTTCGTGATGCTCAAGACTGCTGAAGTGGAAATCAAGAAGGAGCACACGCTGTTGATGGTCAACAAGACCGTCGATTTTAAGAAATCTGGCAGCAAGGGCAGGAAGAACTGGAAGTCTAAGAAGGATGGCAAACACGTTGCCAGATCCAAGACTAACAAACCTGGTCCCAAATCTGGCGTGGAATGCTTCTACTGCAAGGGAGATGGTCAATGGAATCGCAACTGCCCCAAGTATCTGGAAGATAAGAAGGCCGGCAAGATTGTCGGAAAAGAGAAAGGTATATTTGATATACATGTTATTGATGTGTACCTTACAAGCGCCCGTAGTAACACCTGGGTATTTGATACCGGTTCTGTTGCTCATATTTGTAACTCTCAGGAGGAGTTGCAGAATAAACGACGCCTGGCAAAGGATGAGGTGACGATGCGCGTCGGCAACGGATCAAGAGTTGACGTGGTGGCTGTCGGCACACTCCCTCTGCATCTACCATCGGGATTAGTATTGGTTTTAAATAAGTGTTATTTTGTACCAAGTTTGAGTGTAAACATTATAAGTGGTTCTTGCTTGTTGCAAGACGGATATTCATTCAATTCAGTATCAAGTGGTTGTGCTATCTCAATGAATGATATCTTTTATGTTGATACTCCCGAGAGTAATGGTTTATTCTTGTTGAATCTCGATCGTAGTACTCACATCCATAACATTGATGCCAAGGGGATTAAACTTAGTAGCGATACCTCCATGTATATGTGGCATTGCCGTCTCGGTCATATTGGTATAAAGCGCATGAAGAAACTCCATACCGATGGACTTTTAGACTCGTTGGATTTTGGATCCCTCGACACATGCGAACCATGCCTCATGGGCAAGATGACCAAGACACCGTTCAATGGTTTCATGGAACGGGCGTCGGACTTATTGGGAGTCATACATACAGATGTGTGTGGACCGATGAGCGTATCGACACGCAATGGTTATCGTTATTTTGTCACCTTCACCGATGACTTGAGTAGATACGGGTATATCTATTTGATGAAACACAAGTCTGAAACATTTGAAAAGTTCAAAGAATTTCAAAGTGAAGTTGAAAATCAACTCAACAAGAAAATCAAGCACCTTCGATCCGATCGTGGTGGCGAATATTTGAGTTTTGAGTTTGGCACACATCTAAAGGCATGTGGCATCGTGCCGCAACTTACGCCGGCTGGAACACCGCAACGCAACGGTGTGTCCGAGCGACGTAATCGTACTCTATTAGATAGCGTCCGGTCTATGATGTCTCTTACTGACTTGCCCGTATCTTTTTGGGGGTATGCATTGGAAACAGCCGCATTCATTTTAAATAGGGCTCCGTCCAAATCCATAGCAACGACACCATATGAGATATGGCATGGCAAGAAACCTAAGTTGTCGTTTCTGAAGGTCTGGGGTTGTGAGGCGTATGTTAAGAAACTACAGCCCGACAAACTCGAACCGAAATCGGAGAAAGTCGTCTTTGTAGGGTATCCGCGGGAAACCATAGGATACACCTTCTACAACCAAGCCGAGGGCAAAACGTTTGTCGCGAAGAACGACACCTTTCTCGAGAAGGAGTTTCTCGCCAAAGGAGTAAGTGGGAGGAAAATAGAGCTCGACGAGATCGTTGATCCTGAACTCGAAATTCCGAGTGGCGCAACGGAAACTGTTCCGGAAACGTCCTCCACAGGTGGAGTGGGAGAAGATGTCGAGAATACTATTTTACTTCGTAGGTCTGGGAGATCTCGTACCGCTCATGAGTGGTACGGCAACATGGTTTGCACCGTCATGTTAATTGAACAAGACGAACCTACGAACTACAAAGAGGCTATGGCAAGCCCTGAGTCCGAGAAATGGCTTAAAGCCATGAAATCCGAAATAGAATCCATGTATGACAACAAAGTATGGACTTTGATGGAGATTCCCGAAGGGCGCAAGGCCGTCGAGAATAAATGGATTTTTAAGAAGAACACTGATGCTGATGGTAATGTGACCGTCTATAAAGCTCGGCTTGTCGCAAAGGGTTTCCGACAAGTTCATGGGATTGACTACGATGAAACTTTTTCACCGGTAGCGATGCTAAAGTCTATTCGGGTTTTGCTAGCACTTGCTGCATATTACGATTATGAAATATGGCAGATGGATGTCAAAACAGCGTTCCTAAATGGTAACATTGAGAAAGAGTTGTATATGGTACAACCTGAAGGTTTTGTCAATCCAGAAAATGCTGGCAAGGTATGCAAGCTTCAGCGTTCCATTTATGGACTGAAGCAAGCATCTCGGAGCTGGAATCTTCGCTTTGATGAGGTGATCAAAGGTTTTGGATTTGTCCAAAATATGGAAGAGACCTGTATTTACAAGAAAATGAGTGGGAGCTCAGTTGTGTTTCTAGTACTATATGTGGATGATATATTACTAATAGGGGATGATGTGGATCTTCTGAATAGCGTGAAGAAGTATTTAAGTAGTAAATTTTCAATGAAGGACTTAGGAGATGCTACATACGTCTTAGGCATTAAAATCTATCGTGATAGATCAAGACGTCTATTAGCGTTGAGTCAGAGTACTTATCTTGATAAAATACTGAAATGGTTCGGTATGGAGATGGCAAAGAAAGGTTCTCTGCCGGTTATCAAGAATAAAACATTGAGCTGGGCTCAGTGTCCGGTGACGGAACATGATAGAGCCGAGATGGCTAAACATCCCTATGCTTTAGCCATAGGATCGATCATGTATGCCATGTTAAGTACTCGACCTGATGTAGCATTGGCTCTTAGCTTGACGAGCCGATTCCAAAGTAATCTTGGAAAGGATCATTGGGTAGCTGTTAAGAGCATTCTTAAGTATCTCAAGAAGACAAAAGAAATGTTCCTTGTGTATGGTGATTGTGAAGAAGAACTTGGCGTAACAGGTTACGTTAATGCAAGTTTCTGCACGGACCCAGATGACTCTAAGTCACAAACAGGATACGTTTTTAAGGTGAACGGAGGCGCTGTGAGCTGGAGGAGTGGGAAGCAACCCATAGTGGCCCAATCTACAATGGAATCGGAGTACATTGTTGCTTCTGAAGCCGCGAATGAAGCTGTGTGGCTAAGGAACTTCATCATTGAGCTTGGAGTGTTCCCTAGCGCGCAAGACCCTGTGACCCTCTACTGCGACAACACGGGTGCTATTGCTAACGCGAAGGAACCAAGGTCTCACTCAACTGCCAAACACATTCTCCGACGCTTCCATGTGATACGACAGTATGTACAGGAAGGCGATGTGAAGATTTGCAAAGTGCATACGGATCTGAATGTGGCAGATCCTCTGACAAAGCCTCTCCTACTTGACAAGCATGTAAAACACCAAAATGCTATGGGTGTTAGGCTTTTACCAAGTTGTAATCTAGAATAAATTGTACTCTAGTGCAAGTGGGAGACTGAAGGAGATATGCCCTAGAGGCAATTAATAAAGTGTTTATTTATCATATCTCATTTGTCCATAATACGTCTTTGTGTCATGCTATAATTGTATTAAGCGGAAACATTAATACACGTGTGACACGTAAGACAACCAGGTCCCTAGTAGCCTCTACTTGACTAGTTCATTGTGCAATTGATGATCGAGGTTTCCCGATCATGTGACATGGTGTCAGTTGACAATGGAGTCATATCGGTGGTAGAACGATGTGATGGACATACCCAATATTTGTAGGACGTAGTCATTACGCCTTTAACCGTGAGATCAACTCTTATTGCTATTCCTGAAAGATACTTTAATTGCATCAAACGTCATGTCTTAATAGTATGACAATAAAGGTGTCCCTCTCGGGTATCGGAAGGGAGTATGTTGAGACGAGGGATCAAGAGCGGGATTTGTCAGTCCGCATAGCAGGATAGATACTCTAGGGCCCACTCGGTGAGATTATGTCAAATGAGCTTGCAAGCGTGTGACTAGGTCACCAGGACATAATATCACAGACGAGTAGAAGTTAGCGGTGTCAGTAACGAGATCAAGCTAGGTATCATGATATCTATGAACGAGTCTCGGACACGCTAAGTATCGCCATGGCAAAAGGTTTAAGACTCGACGTCTAGGTTCGAAGCGACAAAGTTATTCGTTGTCTCACAGGGATTAATTCTGGGTATCCAAGGTCCACGAATTAGTCATTGATCGGAGAAGTGTCTCGATCATGTCTGGCGAGATCTCGAACCGCTAGGGTAACACACTTAAGGGGAGTCGACATATTTACCGGAAGAGAAATTAGGAAAAGAGAGCACCGGGAACGTCCCGGGAAAGATCCGATGGAGATCGGGCACCGACGAAATAGTTTTCGGAGCCAGAATAAATTATGTAATATGTATTTAATATTAATTAATGTAATTAATAGTTAAATATATTTTTATTTAATTTTTCCTGAATTTTTAAAGGCAAAATACCCTAAATGGGTCTTCTAGTGGAAAGAAGGCCCATGAGGGGGGGAAGGTTCCCCCCAAGGAGGGAGGGGAGTTCGGCCAGCCCTAGGTGGGCCACATGGGGCCCAACTAGGCCGGCGCACCAAGGAGGGGGGGCTGGTGTGGGAGTTTAGTCCCACACCGCCCGGCTGGCAAGGTTGCCAGCTCCCATCCTCCTATATATATGGGTGCACCCCTGGCCTTTGAAACACACACTAATTTCTCTCTTGTTCTCCTTGATCCCGTGATTCCCTTGTTGGAGTTGCGCCAAGGAGGATTTCTCTCCACCATACGCACGCCACCGTGCTGCTAGTCTTCCGGTCCCAGTCTTCCGCTGCTCGTCTTTGGATCGGAGCCCGGAGGTTGTCGGCTTCACCGTACGTGTGTAACGCCCTGCGAGGTGCCACGCTAGTGGTGCTGGAGGTCTGCTTCCTCTACACGACCTCGAGGTCGTCTTCGTCGGCTTCATCGACAACGCTTGTGCGGGAGCGTAATCCCCGCTTTTCGGTCTACAAGGGTATGTATACCGATCTCCTCCGTATTACTATATCTGCATAGTATAGATCTGACTAGTTTAAAGTTATCGCTGTTAGGAAATTTTTTGTTTTCTGCCTGCGATCCCCTTCAGATAGATGGGACCCCGGAGCAACGACCTGAGAACCGACTCGGCCTGCCATTCACTCCTTGACTCCAGTATAAACCTGGCAAACGTGCCAGCCCAGGCCCGGCACGGCTTTCACGTGCCTGGCACGACACGACCCACCACGACTGTCTAACCACGTGTCGTACTGTGCCAGCTTACGGGCAGCAGATGGTGGCCCAGGCACGACACTTAAGCTAAACGGGCCGGCCCACGGCATGTCTAACACGTCTGCCAGATAAAAAAATCTACTTATAAAAGACTAAAACAGGCTAAAATAAGAAAATTTGTTAAATGAGCCGATTTTACTCTATATGGGCCGTGCGTAGGCAGGCGGTAAAAAAATGACATTCGCGTACAGAGTGTCGGATCAGCACGCGGGCTCTAAAAAGAGACCCAGACACGGCCCCTGGTCTTTCACATGCCTGGCACGGTCCGTTTAGCCACGTGCGGGGCTGGCCTGAGACGGGCCTGACACGCGGGCTAACGAGCCGGCACGAAAAAGGCCAACCCGTTGGCCATGTTTGCTCCAGTATCGGCGAGAGGTCAGTGGCCCAGCACCGCACCGAGCAAGGGAAGGAACCAAACCGCCACCTCGCCGTTGTGGTCCGGTCACGTGGCGCCGCCTCCTCTCTCCTCTCCCCCTCCTTCTCCTTCCCACCTCCGCCATTTCTTCCCAAACCCAGCATCTCTCTGTCTCTCCTCTCTGCTCGGTCGGACGTGGAGCTGCATGCATAGCCGATGAGATCCCGGACATGGCGGGCCCCACCTCGCGGCTCCTCCACCTCTCCCGCGGCGCCGACCTCGGCCGCCACCGCCACGGCCTCCTCCTCCTCCGGTCCCTCCAGCCCTACGGCGCCCCCGCCACTGATCCCTCCCCGCAACCCCTCTCCGCCGCGCCACCTGTTAGAAGGTAATAACAGAAAGGAATTCAGGTCCATTTGGAATTTTGGATGCCCCGTATTAATCTGAGATGAGTAATACACGTAATAATGTACTACCTCTGTCGAACAAAAGATGTCTCAACTCCATCCAGAATTCGATGTATCTAGACATAACTTAGTGTATAGATACATCCAATTTTTAATCAAGTTGGTACATCCTTTGTTGGACGGAGGGAGTACGTACACATGGAGAACCAAATTCAATTCTAACTATGTGTACGTGTAATAATGCACGTTATATTTGAACTGAATGATTTGCAAGGATTGCAAACAGATCTCCAAGATGACTGTCTACAACTTGATCATCACTCCGATAAGCTTTGTTCTCCCCAAGCTTTCTTAACCTCAGTAAAAAAATTTTTTCCAGTTAATCGATTCAGATAGAGCAATTTTATCTTGTTTATTCCATTTGGTAAGCGGAGTTGCAACCTGAACAAAAAATAGCTAGTTAGAGGAAAAAAATAATGCTTTCACTCCAACCTCAGGTTAGTTCTAGCCGTATTGTCTAAAACATGATCTTTAGGGAAGTCGTTTCCTCTTTTGTAGCTATTCAAGTGCATTCACAAGCGTGCATGGCGGAAGGCCATCATCAGAATATGCAAAGATCAGAAAGGAGTCACTGGAAATCCAGTTTGGAAGAATCTTGGGGTCAAGTTCTCGTACACTCGGCTTTGGTCCGTTCCTTGCACTGTACAGGGCAGCAACTATTTCTTTTCATGTTGTAAAGCTCACTTTCTGGCATTTATTGCTCAGTGACGTGCATAAGCGTGCTGAGAAGGTATTTTTCTTGCCCCACTTTGCCTCTCTTTCCGTTGCATACTTGTTCTATTGGTGGAGGAACTGAGTGTCATGTCTGTGGTTGCCATTTTCCTTTTGTTTCAGTTCCGAGAAACGTTGATACGCTTGGGGCCTTTCTACATCAAGGTAGGCCAGAACAATTTCTGTGGAAAATGATAAACAATGGGAGATCTCTACAATGCAATATGACTTAAACTTTTATGTTATATTATTTTTGTTTACCTTTTCTGTATTGTGAATCTTTTATTGTGGATACTGAAATGGTACTAAAATATAAGATTTATCATGCCTAGCAGAACCTCTGGAATTAGCATAATCTTTAGTCACATCAACCTTTACTATGTGTGCATTTGTTATAGTGGTGAAAACTTGTGGTTGCATGTCGTTGTGAAATTGTACCAACATATGGTATTGGTTTGTTTATTATACTGTCTGTGAGATGTCATCCTTTTCCGCTACGAAGCACCGATACGGCAAGACGGATACGGCGATACGGGATACGGCAATTTCAGAAAACATCAATACGGCGATACGGCGAGTATATATATATAATTAATAAAATGCCATGTAATAAAGACAACAATAATTGAATGTAGGAGATGAGATCAAAATACTGCCCTGTTTGTTTGCTTTGCAAGTCCTTAATGACTGAATCAATGATCATATACGTCTACACTCCAACTCTCCAAGGATAACTTGCAAAATAGATCATATGCTCTTATTAGAATTTGAGAGAGAAAAAGAAACAACAAAGATGTTGGCTTGTAGCATGCTTACCAAATGATCAGTATGCTTCCCAGTTCCCACTCCCTATTCCATCTCCACATTAAGCAAAGTTTCAAATCAGCCACAGACCAGTAGAGAGTAGACCACAACCAGAGCTCAAATAGTTCACTAAGATTACATGATAATAAGGAAGATACAAGGCTCAGGGGCCATAAACCAGAGTCAAATAGTGCAGCAATTAAAAGTGTGCATTACATAACATAAAAACTCAAGACACGGCAGCAGTCAAGCAGAGCAAGCAAGAAGGCAAGATGGAGCAACGAGGATTCGAGCAAGCAAGATCAGGACTCAGGAGAGCAAGCAGAGCAGGTACCTTGCTGGGCTGCTGGCCGTGACGGGGAGAGCCGGAGAGGGGGAGAGGGGCGAATCTAGGCGGCGGAAACCAGCAAGCAGGGCGTCGACGGCGAGATTCCGGGCGGCGACGGCGTGTGCAGCTCCGGGCGGCGGCGGCGGCGGCGCGTGCTCGATCCCCTGCGAATGGATAGAAACGAGACTGGGCGTGGGGGGTTAGGGTTATCGCGTCGGGACTGGGCTCTTCCCGTATCCAGGCCGTATCGCCGCCGTCCTCCGGCCGTATCGGCTTTATTTTCTTTTTTTTTAAATCGTAAAAAACGAAAACGGCAGCGATACGCGTATCGGAGCCGTATCGGGCGTATCGGCGTATCGGCGACGTTTTGTACGGGGACACGACGCCTCTGGCCGTATCGGTGCTTCGTAGCTTTTCCGTAGT
Organism: Poa annua; assembly: GCA_026929855.1. NCBI lineage: Eukaryota > Viridiplantae > Streptophyta > Magnoliopsida > Poales > Poaceae > Poa > Poa annua. The sequence goes on from CM049433.1 coordinate 35,929,479, forward strand.
CATTGTTGAGAGTTTATAATTTTATCCTTTATATGAACCTTTCCCACTATGCAGCTTGGACAGGCATTAAGCACGCGACCTGATATACTGCCCAGCGCATATTGTCAAGAGCTCTCAAAGCTGCAGGTAGCATCTCATCGTGTTTTACATAGTTTCGTTTGACTGCCAACCAACACAATTGTAAGGCTATGCGTTTTTATGCCTAGCTTTAGTATTCTTTTTGCACCTGAATGACGAGGCCAAGGATTAGAGATGGACATAGGGTCTTGGAATCGAGGAATCAATATAGGATACTGGAAACTTTAGATTCTAAAATGGCAGAAGCTCAAAGTTGTATGGCAAAGTGACATTTTCTGTAATTAACAGCACTAAATCGAAATCTTGATGCTGAGAACTTGTTGTAGTAGCTTTTATCTTTTCTTGATTTAGTTATTGGTAGTGTGCCATTGTGTTCGCTGACAACCATCTTATTAGGATCAAATACCACCATTTCCAACCCGTATCGCAGTCAGGACTATCGAGTCTGAACTGGGCACTCGAATTTCTGATCTATTTGCTGATATCAGCCCAGAGCCAGTTGCAGCAGCATCACTCGGGCAAGTATACAAAGGTTAGTTGTAAAGGATAAGGAATTTTGTGTTATCTTATGATCATCCTTGTTGTTCACTGGTTTATCTTGCTTCCTTTAGCGTATATTTCAGATCTTAGTCATCCAAATTGAAATGCATCCCTTTGATATTTCAAGTCATGCAGCTCATCTACACTCTGGAGAGCTTGTCGCAATCAAAGTTCAGAGGCCTGGAATGGCACCCTTGCTGACTCTAGATGCACTTCTTTTTAATATGATTGGAGGACAGCTAAAACGATTTGCTAAGGCCCGCAAAGATTTACTGGTAGCCGTTAATGAAATCGTGAGTTTCACATCTTTCTCACTCTGATCTTAACCCTTTTGCCCTTATAATTTCTTAATTTCAAACTGATTAATTTAGTTGTGGTTTAAGTTAGTTTTCCCAGATTTCCTTAATCCATAATGATATAGTGTTCGGCATATGTAATTGTATACTTTCCTAACTTTGGTTCTGTCCACTTACGTGTGTGATGGATTAAATTCACATAACTATTTTCCCTAGTTATGCGGTGCACTCAAGAGTTCCACTTAAGTGTGGGGTGCTGAATTAAGTATGACATGTATCCACGTTGGAGACGAGCAAGACCAATCAATCTAATATCTTCCTAGTTATTCTGTCTTCTACTCTTCTCAACTTATGTCTACCCAATCCCTCACAGCCACGCCGTCTGGCTATCTTCTGGACGGTAGTTATTCTGTAGTGGCTCTAAGTCCACACACAAGTATATCATATATGTGCATTGCTCGCCTTCATCAGCTCGAGCTTTTGGGTGAACTTGGTGATGCATGCTTTTCAATATGGTATCAACCAAGAGGTCTTGAGTTCAATTAGATGAGGGAACCACACGTGAGAGGGAGCGTTGACCGTTGAAGTATAATTGCATTTCCCACCTCCACAAAGCTCAAGCTTTTGGGTGAACTGGCTGATGCATGCAATTCCACAATATGTTTCCTGGAAATATTGCCAAGGGAATTATATTTGCACCAAGAAAGTTAAACATTATTTATGTAGAATAAAATACGATGATTTGATTGAAGCTGATGTGCTCTGCTGTAATACATAGCTTATTTAATTTTCTCCGCGAATCCCTTGGCCATGCGCTCTGGCGATTCTTGTTAGAGAGTGGGTTCGAGCCATGCTTCACTAACCGAACGCTTGGACTTTGATATGCGGTGCATTATAGTTAACTCGGCATCTTTACCTTTTGTTCAACAGGTTAGGCACATGTTTGATGAGATCGATTATGTGTTAGAAGGAAAAAATGCTGAAAGATTTGCGATCCTTTATTCTCATGGTGAGTTTTGGAATCTTCATTTATTCAGTTCGTGGTTGTCAGTATGGTCCTCTAAAAACATATCATTGGCATGGGTTCCACTCCCATTTTCCCTTGAGCATTATATCTGGACGTAAATGCTCAAATCTCTTAATATCAAACATCTTTTCAGCTGTGAAGGCAATGCATATTAATTGACATATGCAACTCTCTGTAAGGCCATGATCTTAGTTTATTATCAGGTTCAGGTGGTGAAGGCAGGACAAGTATCAAGGTCCCAAAGGTCTACTGGAATTATACACGTAAATCTATATTAGCACTGGAATGGATTGACGGGATCAAGCTAACCGATGCTGAGCGCATTAGCAAAGCTAATCTAAACAGGAAAAAGATGATTGACGAGGTAAACTTGCAGCGTTTAACTAATTATATACTGACATTGGTACAAGCGATATTGTCTTGAATTATTTCCTTAACTTGTAGAAGGTGTTTGTGGTTCGCCGAATTTAGCCCTCAATCGGAATACGGCGTAAAGTAAAATGTTACTCACATTTGGTTGAGGCAGCCTGTAATTTGTTTACAAGTAATCTGATTACAACGCTATTCACAGTCGATACCACTTACCCCTCACCGGTATCGGTTCTCGATACCGGAGCTGGCAAGTCACTCTTACTTGGCTCTCGTGCAATTCTCTCCGGCCATATCATCCTTCCCCATGTCTTCTTCCCCCGTTCAGCCATGAGGTAAACGATATCACGTCAGAGGCTGGAGATCCTGCTGGCACTCCCCTTATCGTACGCGTGGAGATCCTGCTGAGGAAGCAACGTTGTTTCATTTTTCCTTCTTTCTTTTGGATCAGTTTAATTTGTAGATGTGCTTCGGCTTTCTTTTGCTCACAGGTAGAATTTTTTCTGTTATTATTACGAATTCTTCTGAACAATTAATATGGTTATAAATTTACAATCAGGTTGGTGATTTGTGATTCGGTTATTTCCATTTTATTTGTTTTCAAATTGCCAATTTGGTGAGTTTTTCCCCTATTGCTGAGCTTTCCCTTCAATACAAAAATTGATTACGGTACGGTCCGCTGAAACATACAAATTCTCGTTTTGCTCCCTTCCGTTAACATTGGCAGGGTAATCTCATTCAATTTGCGTTCACAGTACAGTTCCTGAACCAAACGCCTTAGTACCTTAGGTCTGCATAATTTTGCATAAAGTTCAATATTTTTGTATGATATGTTAGATTAGCTACTGGACCTTGACTTTTTTTTTGTATGTGAGCTTCCCTGTTTTGCAACGCGGTTTTCCCACACATATGAGGATGTCCCCCGCTTATCTTGATCGTTGATTTTGCATCCAACGGCCAATATTATTTCTACTAATTGATGTGTTGATAAAATAAAAAATATGTTAATCCGTGGTTTTATTTATTTTTGTCAATGCGTGCACATAAATTCCATGTTAGTACATCAATCTAAATTTTAAATTATATCAATCTAAAAATTAATGATAATGCGTTGATATTTAAACATTTGGTGATGATTTATGCATGGATCTTAAAGCATTTTGGACGTCCGGATAAGCGGGGGACATCCTTATATGTGTGGTTTGCTATTTTCGCCTGTTTTGAGCATACTCACTTGTTCGTTATGTTTGAAAGCTGTCTGGTTGGTTTCATTGGAAAGGCATGTTTTTATTTTGTCTGCTAAATAATTTGTACGAACTTGACAGGGTCTCTATTGCTCATTGAGACAACTTCTTGAAGATGGGTTTTTCCACGCAGACCCCCATCCAGGTAATCTGGTGGCAACTGCAGATGGATCTCTTGCATATTTTGACTTTGGTATGATGGGTGATATTCCAAGACACTATCGAGTAGGACTAATACAAATGGTAAGCTTCCTTGATCTCTATGCCTTCGTCTATGTTTGTTGCTTCTTGCTTGTCAGTTGTTAAAGGGTGATTAATGGTAAAACTAGATATATTTGACACTTGATGGTATGTGCCTATTATATATTTGTTATATACCAAATCTATTGGGTTTAAGCTTTTACTTTATGGTCTTCTATGGCTGGAGAAAGTTTGCTATAAGTATCTTTTTTAGAATAGGTTTAACATTGATAACCTGGTTTCTTATGCTAGACCACATCTAAAAAAAAAACAGATGTAAAGCCTTGAGATTGTCTACCGAATAGTCATAATGTTTCATAATTATCACAACTTAGTATAGGTAGGACATTTGGATGAATTGCAAGTCAGTAGAAGAGAAAATGATTACGTATGTACCACCGTAAATATAGAGCCAAGAAGCAATATAGATGTACTCATACATGTAGAAAATTTAACCTACTTACATGACTTTTGGATTAAGAACATAAATCTGAGTGTGTTTTAGTGCATATGTGCTACCATGTAAGCAGGTAGTAGTTGTTTGAGGGAAATGACACATATTTTTCTCTGAGTTCGTATGCCTTTCGTTGGTTTCATTTGTGTCCCTTTCTTCAAATACGAAATAGAACTTATAGGGACTGAGCTCACTTGTTTCAGCTCGTGCACTATGTTAATCGTGACCCCTTGGGCTTGGCGAACGACTTCCATTCACTGGGATTTGTCCCCGAGGGAACAGACCTACACGCTGTTGCAACTGCATTGAGGGTTGCTTTTGGTGGTGGAAGGAGGCAATCAAATGATTTCCAGGTTAGTGTTCTTCATTCCAGTATATGTCCTCTTATTATGATAATTTGTATTCTGTGGTGCAGTATTAAAATCAATGGATGAAGGCATCTTAAGCATGGTTGAGACTTAAAGAGTGAATACATATACTACAGGCCTTAGCTAGTAGTCTTAACAAATAGGTCAAATATGCAACTCTTTGTGTAGAACTTGATGAGTAAACAACCTAATACGTAAACACCAAATCAATGTCAATAGATCTACCATAAACTATATTTTCCGTACTATGTTTATTCAGCTCTATATATTCGGTCAAATTTAGTACACTTTGACTTTTGACTAAATTTATACTCCCTCCGTTCCGATGAATAAGGCCTATATTTTTTTGTAAAAGTCAAGTCAAGTAAAGTTTGACCAAACTTTTAGAAAAATATATCAACAAATATGATATTATATTGATATCATATGAAAATATAGTTCATGATGTTTCTAATGACATTAGTTTTATATTTTGCATGTTAATATTTTTTCATAAAAACTTGGTCAAACTCTACATGAGTTGACTTTTCCAAAATAATATAAGCCTTATTCATTGGAACGGAGGTAGTAGAACTTATCTATACCTAATAATAAAGGAAGCAAGGCTTCTTGTGTCGTCCGTCTCGAAATTACGATTGTACCCTCGCACAAAATAATGGATTTACGAAGATTGCCACCGCAAAGTTCAAAAACGGTTCAGAAAAACGGTTCGGTCTACCTAATAATAAAGGAGGAGCACCTCACCTCACGCCAAAGAGGCTTGCCGGCGGCCGCGCGCGAGACAACCACATCTCGCCCCCTCCATCCGCTACCGCCTCCACCACCTCCTGCCCCTTCTCCTCTCCCCAGCACTAACACATCTCAGCACCCCATCTCTGTTGTCACAAGGGCGAGGACGGCTTGCGGTGGTGATGGCGGCGGAGCGGTGGGCACGGGCGTCAAGTCGACGCGTCGAACGAGAGCAGCTGCATCAAGCACGGTGGCAGGTGCCGGTGTCGGAGTGGTCGGGGTCATGTCTTGGAGTGTGTTGCCTGCAGGTAGAACGGCCGGCGGAGATGCTGGTGGCCTCCACGGCAGCAGGCCGGCCAGAACACAGGGCGACGGAGGGGTCGACGACGGGGCTGACAGCACAGGGTCGCAGCACATCACGGGAAGGAGAGAGAAGACCGACTACCGGATCCGTAAGCAGTGGACGCAGGGGCGGCCGTAGCACGGAGATCTTGCCGGCAGCGGCCGCGCGGACGTGAGATCCATGGGCTTCAGAATATACATAGTATTTGGGGCCTTTTTCAGTGTTATTTTTCTTCAGTTTTTGTTACCAGAATTTGAAAGGAGTAAACAGAAAGGGCTCGATACTAGCCTCTGGCCAACAGTCGATTCCCAGCGACTTGTCCTTCGATCGTACGTGAATAGCTAGCTCGAGTGGATCGATCAATTTCATTGAGGTTTGCTGATTGTAGGCCTCTCCTGGCTGCTGTTTGGTTCATCGTTGTTTCCGGCAAGAGCAAACGGTTAGTAAACTACGAGATAAACTAAGTCTTCACAGGAAGATTTGCTATTTTTTCAACTCAAAAAAACTTGAAAATGAACCAACGAGTTGTGTTGTTCTTAGTTCAGAAACGACACCAAGTTCGCAGGATGGAGAAGATGAACCTAAAAAATAGTTGTTGAGGAGGCGACGATTACAAAGGCGATGATGATTTCTTTTCTTTGGGTGAAGCGTTCTTGCCGTCGAAAGGGAACCGATCTGGCTCTCTCGTGGACATGATTTGTATCCATTGTTGTGCACAAGCACGCAGCAGCTGCTGTGCTCTCTTTCTCTCTAATGTTTTTCTGCCATCGATCTTAAAGCATGAAATTGATTATTTATATGGTGTGCTAAAAGTGTTTGTTCAAATGCCAAATACCGGATATGAGCTATTTTGACGAGAGATTAGAGACGATAAATCATTTTTTTTGGGGTCGTGTGGTTTTAATGTCAATAAAAAGGAGTGTTTCGTGTCAAGATTTCTAACTTTTTTTACAACTACATTAAGACTTCAAAACCAAAGTTATTAAGATTTTTTCATAACTTGATGATTATCTTATAAAATTCACATTCAAAAATGAAAATTCATAGATTGCATATCTATAATTAATATATAACTAATATATGCATAGATAGTCATATTACGACGAATCAAGTAAATTTCAATTGAACGTTGAATTATGTGGTCATTATTTGCATACACATGAATTAATATATGCATAGATTTTCATATTACGACTAATCAAATGAATTTCAATTGAACGTGGAATTATGTGGTTATCTATTACATACACATGAATTATTTGTCGATGGAAGCCTTGGTGTTGCCAGTGTTTTAGCGAATGATAATGCAGTTTCACGACAATATTTTTCTCTCGGTGCAACGCACGGGCATTTTTACTAGTATTTTTAAATGGAGGTAGTATATGTTTGGAACGACAATTTTCTGATGTACCTTGAAACATATATGAGGCATGATATCAAAGATTTAGTCGAGCAATGCCATTTTCTTCTGTCCATGCTCTTGCTGTTGAGGTTCGGACATTCTGGAAATAATTAGCTGCATTCCTGGTACACACTGTTGGTTGACTGGGGCCTCTACCACATTCCCGGATATTTTCTATGGTTGCTGCCTTCATATGCCCGTTCTTTTTTTAGTTTCCTAACCTGGATGTGTTAGTGCATTCTAAATCCTCATTCTCTTACAGGGGGTAATGAACCATCTGTATGATGTTATGTATGATTTTAATTTCTCCCTTCCTCCGGATTATGCCCTGGTGATAAGAGCACTGGGTTCTTTAGAAGGGACTGCAAAAGCACTGGATCCTGATTTCAAAGTTATTGAGAGTGCATACCCATTTGTCATTGGGAGGCTCCTTGCAGACCCCAGGCCTGATATGAGGAAAATACTGAGGGAGCTTCTGATATGTGATGATGGATCCATCAGATGGAATCGACTGGAGCGACTGGTATGTTCTTTTGGTTCTGCTTTCTGTTTCTTGTCTTGTTGGGAACTTGGAATTATCTGCAATGCACTCTTGATATTTACACGCTAGAATTATTGCCATGTCTGCGATGACAGTAGCTTTATGGTTCTAATTATCAGTTTTTTTGTCCCTTCCTCTTCGTGAGCATGAATAAGAATTTGTGGTAGTCCCTTTTTGCCCTTGTTCACTTGGAAATTGAAATATTCTCCCTCCGTACCCATCTGGAAAGGCCCATGTCTACAATAGTATTTACAATTTTCTGCGTCAGCCATTATACTTCAGCTGACATGGACTGAAAGAAATACATCATAATGTTGGTTTTGCATCACTAAGAGTTAATTTATTTGACAGCCGTCTGGTTGGTATTCTTTGCTTTTGGCTTTTGATACTATGTTTCATCACTAATATTCTTCTGTATTCAGATTGCAGCTATATCTCAACAATCATCAGAATCTTCAAACAAACAGGGAGACGAAAATACTGCTAGCAGTTCCGAGTGGAGATCATTCGATATGCATTCTGTTGTTGCAGCTACAGAAGACCTGTTTGGTTTCATTTTATCAAGGAAAGGCTGGAGGGTTCGTGTTTTCCTAATCCAGGACATTGTGAAGGCTTCGGATGCGTTCTTACAAGAAGCAGCATTTCCAGGTATATTTGACGAAGAGGGAACTACAGGGGAGCAACATCCAGAGGTTAGTCAATGCTTGTCTGAGCTGCATGAGTTACTCTTTACTGGCATTGCATATCATCTATATGTTACGTACTATACTGCCTAAGAGTATGTATTGAAGGTTATTTTCTGTTGAACATGTAGAGAAGTAAAATGATCAGAAGGTTGATTAATGGAGTCCAATCTTTCCGTCAAGCAACCAGTTTGGCCCCAAATGCGTGGAGTGCGATGCTAATCCGTTCTGTCCTGAAACCTGAATCACAAAGGTTCATTCTTGATGTATTCCTAGCCTTGGCGAACCATTCCCGTTACAAGGTTCCAGAAACATGCTGGATTTTTATGTCGAGATATCTGAACTACTTGGACAGGCAGTCTAGACAGGTGTAGCGAAGAATGAAAAATGTGCAGTCTGATTGTGATAGGAATTTAGAGTTCAGTAGCTAGTACTTGAATCCGCTAAAAATGCTGCAGCTCGTTTTCTGGTTAACATCACGATCACAGAAAATCATCATCTTGCTCGTGTTCTGTGGATTCCTGTACGTGGTAAAAATGGTTATGTTGACAAAACATTTTGAGAAATGTTGTAAGAAAGGGTTCAATTTCACTAAGGATTCATGACGAAAGTACATGTGATGTCTTGTGAAGAGCCACTGGACTTGTGCGGATCAGCATGCATAACAGAGAACGGTGATGTTTTCAAGTCTCTTTGGTGGCAGCTTGAAGCACGATGTCTAAAATGAAGCGAAGTGAAAACATATTTGATTGCTTTCACCATGTCTTACTTTGCATATTTATCCACCTGCATAATTGGGTGGAGTCTGCCGTGGCATCTGAGCGTAGGGACAAATATTGCTGTGTGCCTGTCCATTGTTTGCTCTATTAGCTGAACATATTTATGTGCTCTACTGAGTTGAGCTCTAAAGACGATACCACGTCCCACATGTTCATGATCTGACCCTATAAATGGCAGCCAGTGGAGGGTAGTGATACGGCCCAGGCTGATGAGTACTATAATAAAGGGAGGCATGTGACACACTCTTCAACACATTATTGATTGCCAGCATTCAACCTTCGAGGTAGCCATGTTCTAGTGTATAGGTTGGATTGGGAGGCATTAGGAATTCAGTTGTTAGCGAGCGCTAAATATGGGACGCATCAATAGAGTGAAAAAGAAGGGGCTGATGCAAATATGGGACTAACTTGGTGGTAGGCACTCCGTAAACCAATTTTAGAGAAAACAGTGACTCCACAAAGCTCATATAACATATCATCCAAGTCAGTAATGGGGTGACGATATCTCACCATAGTGCTATTGATGGGACGATAATCCATGTACATCCGTAATGTGTCATCTTGTTTGGATATTAGAATTATGGGTACGGCGCATGCATGTGAGCTCTCACGGATAGAACTCTTGGATGGTAGATCTTAGAGCATCTCCACCGACACCCCCTAAATTTGTGCCCGGCCCCCAATCGAGGCCCAATTGGAGGTGCCGGACATGTGTCTGCCCAGGATTTCGACGCAGCCCACAGCGGCGCACCCCAAAGCCCCGCCCCCCAAATGCCGACCAAAAACCAAACACCTTGCCGGCGTTCAAATGAACTAAAAAAACTTCAACAATTCAAATTTCGTTTAAATGAACACCTCGCGGGTGGCGGATTGCGGATTTTATTAAACAAGATTTAACAAACTTACAATTTAAAATCTAAACGAGATTTAACAAACTAAACCTAACTACGGCGAACCTAACTACGGCGGTACCGGCGTAGCGCTACAGCGTCTAGCCAACCACTATACGCGCCGCCGGCGAGGAGAGATGTCGTTTCATAGCCGAGCGAAGGGAAGAAGATGCGAACCAAGCGCCGGAATCATCAACAGATATGTATGCGTCGATGATCGGCGCCGGAAGTTTCAGCTGCCATTTCCATAGGCTACAGCCTTTAGAAACGGCGACGGAGGCTTCTGGCTTCTGGTTCCGCGGCCAGCGAGCTACCGGCGGCGCGCCTGATCGGAAATCTCGCCGGCTTCGGCTGGCGCCCCATTCTCCGGTGACGGCGACGCTGCTAACCAAGATGTGCCTGCCGTTTCTATCGGTAGATCGGGCAGCTCGGGTTCGTCGTCGTCGTCCTCGGCTGCGTCGTCGTCGTCCGATGCAGACAACTCCGGCGTTGGTTCCCGACGTGCCGGTAGGGAGGAAGTCACGGTAGGGCGCCGATATGGAGTACTTGGGGTCAAGCTTCTGCTCAAACGGCATCGCATGCCACTGCCGCATGATGAAGTCGACGCGCTCCTTGCCGCGGAGCCGCGGCGCCACCGGCACGTTGACGGCGTTCGTCGTCCACCCTTTGGACAAGGACGCTTCCCCCTCCACCGGCACGCTGTGGCGGCTGCACAGCTGAGCCGTCTCCAGCGACACGACGTATGGAGGTGCGTTGGCTGCGTCCTCGAGCCACCGCTCGCGTTGATACGCCCTGGCCATCTCCACCTCCTCGTTGCAGCGACGGCGTTCCTCCATCTGCTCGAGGCGTAGCTCCGGCGTCTCGCAGTTGCCCTCCATGCTCGGCGGCCGATCTACTGGTGGCGTGTTGAGAGGGGAGAAGTGGTGGTGTGGGGAGAGGAGGGCTGCGACGCGCCGGGTTTTAAAGGCGGCCGAAGGAGCGGGGTTGGGTGGCCTGCATTAAAGCGGCCACCGGTTCGCCTGGCCACGCATTGATGCCGACGACGCGTGCGCAGGGCGCCGCCGCGGGCAGCCGTTCCGCCTGTAGCACGCGTCGCTTCCGTCTGCGCCATGGGAACGGGCGCGGCATTATTGCAACGCGTCGCTTCGCTCTGCGCCCGCTTGGGAAACGGGCGGAGCGTTATTGCGAGCCGTGATGACAGGCGAGCCACCGTCTCGTCGCCTTGCCATTAAACGCGGCGCAACGGCCTCCTGCCAAGCCCAAGTTAACACGGGCGCGGGGCGATGTCTCTATGACGGGCGGGTCAGCCCTGTTAGAAGCATGTCCGCCCCCATGAGGCCCTCTCAGGGGTGCCGGACACGATTTTGCTTGGGGCGAGGCATTGGGGGTGCCGCTGGTGGCGTTTTTTGGCGTCCGGACCCCCAATGGGCCTTGGGGGAGGGGGGGGGGGGGGGGGGTCGTTTGAAGGGTGCCGGTGGAGATGCTCTTTTATTTGCTTCTCAGTCTCCTCCGGTTTCCGGGTTGGTGTGGTAAGGAGTTCTATTGTGAAGACTGGAGAGGTGCACTTGGTATGAGATCAATGTGTGATCGATGCCACGTAGTGGAGGAAATTCGGGAGGAAACTCATCCAGAAAGATGTCACAATTTCTTGCAAAATAGACATCAAAGATGGAAAAATATTGGTTAACTTGTTAGTTCCATGTGCCTCTCCTTTACTCAAAAGCACAAAGTGGTGAGTGGATGTGTTTTCCCTCACTTGTACATCTCACGTTTGGTGTCTCGAAAACTATATTATAGGTGTCTCCCTTCATTTTGCACTCATATTTGGTCTCTAGCTCTCATTCACATGAAGGTGGTTCTCTCTCACCACTTATCTTACTAGTTGTTCTCTCTTGTTGTACTCTTGCTAGTGTCTTGACATTATCAGCGATGATTGTGCTTGAGTCATTACATGTAGCATAGAATTTTTATCATGCCACTTAAAGCTGTAACAGTTTGTTCGTCCGTCGTGGAGTACATCTTTGTCAAATTGCCAAGATCTACCGACAAGGAGGTGGCACACCATTACAAGGTTCCAGAAACATGTTGTATTTGTATGTCGAGATATCTGAACCACTTGGAACGGCGCTCGAGACATATGTAAAGATATTTGAACTACCTAAGAAACTGAGATTCGCTTTCAACTATCCCATTAAACTAAGAGACATATTTAACAATCTGTTTTTTTAGTTCGTACATTAACATAGATTATAGCCAAACATCTACTAAATCATTGAATATCTGAGGACACATGTAGTTTAGAGATTTATCTTGTCATCTATCATAGCAGAAGTTTTAGAATTCAAACCCATTTCATGAAACGTGCATTTTTCTCTCATTTCTCTTTGTCCATATGCAATAAGTTTATATCAGTAAGTATCCAATGATATTCTATATACAAATGTCGAGAAATTTGCACAACACATTATGCGACGACACTAGCCATGGAATGAAGTACCGTGATATGGCTACTTGGATGGGGCAATGAAAGCCATGGATAGACGGTCTAGATCTTACGTTTAACCTTAGTCGGACAGTGGGGAGGGGGCCTTAACTCCCTCGTATCGGCCAGCACCAGCAGCCTGGGGCATGTTTTGTAGCCTGGGCTCCTCTTTTTTGCATGGGGGTACGGAAGAAGGGTTGTTTGGTTTCCTGGTATCTTCCGTGTTGTTGCATGAACCGGAGATTAAAACACCTCCGGGCCAGGCCCGGGAGGAACGGTCAGATCGGCCGTTATTATGGAGCATGGCCCGTTGTTTTCAGACGGTTGCACGCGTGGGGAAGAGAGAGTGAAATGGTCTGTCGCTTCGGGAACACTCGTCATAACTCGGCTCACCGCCCCCTCTCCTTCCCCTCACTCGTCCCTTCACTCTCACCCCCCAAACTGTCACATCACCACGCCGGTTGCTCTACGGCCGACCAATCCACCGCACTGTCGCAGGGAGGAGGAGCGGGATCGGAGGAGGAGACGACGGGGACAACGACCGCGACCTCGGCCACAACCTGCACCGCGCGACAATGACCTGCTAATTGTGCGCGACCTCGAGCTCCTCCTCGACCTCGACAATGGCGGTAAGCTCCTTCTTCCGTTTATCTCTGTCGTAGTTCAGCGCCAACACGCCATGTTGTGCCATTTCTTAGGACATGCATATCGGATCTGCCAGGTTTTTTTATTAGGATATACTTCTAACTGAGATAGTTTGTTAGGATTGGATCTGCTAGAAGTTCGACCGAGTGAGTTCGTGCTTGACTTTTGCATTTTTACCCTTATATGTTCGTTAGGATTATAGATCGGATTCAGATCTTCCGTATTGCCACGTTTTACTCTAGATGCAAAGAGGACAAGGGGTTTATGTAGTAGTAGCCGCATTGTTAGCTTGCTTTGATGTGTTGCATTTTGTGATACTTCTGAGTAGACCTAATTTGTTCAGAACCAAGCGCAAGATAAACTGGATCAGTTTGAAGAATCAGATTGTTACGCTGAAGAACGTGCAGCGAACTCAAGCACAACTGTTGAGGTCTAAGAAACATGAATAGAAGACGGAAAGAGAGGTGCTGCTGGTTGAGAAAAAGGTCTTAAAAATGAAAAGAAAAAGTTAGATTATACCCCATTACCTATAAGCCTTTTCCTAGTAGTGATATGATCTGCTCAAACTGACTGATGTAAACAAGGAAAAGATCAAAATGATCAGGACTATTTGTGCTGAGTATCCCTATATGTAATTTATGAGATTTATCCAATGTTTGAACTAAGTGGCATTCGTAGTAAGTGGCATTAGTAATGTACACTGGTTTGGGAGAAATATGCCTTGGCCAATGAACTAAGCAGCATTTGTAAATGAACTAAGCAGCATTTGTAATGTAAACTAGCATCTGTATTATGACATCGTGTGCATGGCTTGCACTTCATACTTATGTCTTGGCCGATGATTGAAATGTGACACTATGAAAAACAAGGGGTTGCCCTAAAATCTAGTCGTGTGTGTAATTTCTTGCACACTAGACTTAGTTTGCGGACAATCAGTTTGTCTGCCGTGTGACCCAATGTATGAGGTCTCGCTAATTGATATCCTCGCATCTAATTGTTGTCCTTGTGCACCTAATTGTTATCCATATGCATCTAATGACTTGTGTTCTTTATGCAGAGTAAGCCGACGCACTTGCGAAGGTTCCCGACGAGGTTAGATCGGCCAAAAGGCGTCGAGGATGGCCGACTAACACCAACCACTTTCACGACGAGGATGGGCCGCTGCACTTCCTGATGACCATCTTCCAGCCGACCTTGGACAAGCTGCCATTCCCTACCAGCTTCATCAAGTGGTTCGGTCCCATCCCTTACAACATCATCGTCCACATCAACACTGATTGCAGCCGGAGAATGACCACTAAGAGAAGGAGGGTGACAAGTTATTCGTTGAGAAGGGGTGGCCGACCTTCGCCATTCCCCATCAGCTAAAGATAAAAATAGTTCCTCACCTTCAGGAAGGAGACCACGGGCGTCTTTAGTGTGGTCATCTTCGACCAACTGCACTGAGGTGATGACCAGGTGCCCGGATCATGGCGATGTGGTGTATTCGTGGAAGATGATGTATGAGAAACTGTTGGTATGTCAGTCTAGTGTCTGAACTTGGTTGTCTCTATCTACTTCATAAATCTTTATCGTACTGTGCAATTATATGTTTGTAATGTGTAATTACTTGTGTGATAACCTCAGAGCTAACCAGACTATGATTTGAGCTTGTAACCGACTAGTACATGGACTTAAAACCGGTCAACCAGGCAAAACCCAAATCTCCCACGTCGGCTGAAAAAACTTTCACAAGCAACCAAACAACGCCCCAATTGTAACTCGTGACGTGTATGAAACGTGCATGTTGCCCCATCTCCGACGAAGCGAGACGAAAAATAGGCCCAATACGAAACGTGCCCCTACAATTTTAACTCGTGACGTGTATGAAACGTGCAGGTTGCCCCATCTGTGACGAAGTGAGACGAAAAACAGGCCCAAACTACGAAACGTGCCCCTAGCCTGGGAGAGGAGATTGTGCGGAGTGGAGCTCGCCTTGTCAGTTTCCTGATCCAAAACAAACATCGGTGGACTCCATCCCATTTGCAGATTTGCTCGAGCCGAGGAGCAGAGCGAAAACCGGCCGGCGCGCTGCGCGATGGGCGGCCACCTCTACGCGCTCGACTTTGACGGCGTCCTCTGCGACAGCTGTGGCGAGAGCTCCCTCTCCGCCGTTAAGGTCTCCTCCATTCCCCTACTTTGTTTGGTTTGCTTCTGCCTGTTGTTCTTCTGGCTATCTCCAAACGAACTGGATCCGTGCAAACCAAGTTCGACGAGCAAGCTAACCAGCGGATCACAGTTCTCTTCTAGCGTCTGATAAGGAGAAATAGGGACAAAAAATCAGAGCCCTGATCGCTCCCGAAAACACGATTTAGTTAGTTTCACAAATAAGTTTTTACCCGCAAAAAAAAAAGTTTTACAAATAAGTTACAAGACCAGTCAGTCTGCCGCGCACCGTATCCGCGTATCGCATGCTGCTGTGGGCAGGACGCCATAGCCCAGCGCCTACAAACTGTGCCTGCGTCGGGGGTGCCAAAATTTACACTACAATGGATGAATAGCATAACTTCAATATTTTGGTTAAAAATTGTGAAAATTACACTACAAATAGTATGTTTTGGTCTTGATATGATTGTGATTCAATATTACATGGTTCCAAAATATGCTTTAAACTGTTAATGACATGTGTTAGTAGATTTGAAATTTTGGAGGGGGTGCCCCTGGAAAATAGCGCCCCCATCCCTATGGGTACACGCCAATGCGCCATGGTCACCTGTGGCAACATAGTGGCAGAAATCGGGGCATTGATTTTTAAGTTCACGAAAGAAAACAAATCCAGCTGTGGATAGCACTAATTTCAAATTCAGCTGTGAATAGTACATTTGGTTACTATTCATGACTGGATTTTACCCTCTTTTTTTGTCCTCAGTATGTGGATGCAATTTGCAGTTCAACTTTGTAGCTTTCTACATGTTAATTGTGCCAAACTACGTACTCTAGTGACAATTTCCGGCCATGCAGTGAGAGCACGACAGCAACCGAAGCCATGGTAGCCGGTAGCTCCACGAAAGCTTGTAGCACAAGAACTTTTCTCTTACTAAGGCTGATGCTTGCGTCATTAGTACTGTGGACAATGGCTAGTTGGTCAACTTGTCCTATTCTTATTTCTGTCTTTTTAGTGTTTGTTTGCACTGATATCTAACTTTGTGTTTGATGTTTTGCTTTCGTTTGTCAGGCTGCAAAGGTCCGATGGCCTTGGGTGTTTGAGCATGTTGACGCCACCATGGAAGGGTGGATCGTGGAACAAATGCACACTGTAAGCCCATGTGGTTCCCACACACCCAAAATCATCTTTGCAGTTTGCGTTTGAATAAGTATATCGGGCGTGCGATAGTTTTTTGATATGGCTGGAGCATCTAAGACCATGTTTAAGACAGCGCTATCCATGGGCGCTAAGCAAAACAATCCCGACATTCGGCTAGTATGGCTGTCCTTCTTGCCTTTGGATTAGCATAGCCTCTTAGTAAGGATTATGACACCTCGGCTGATTGATGGGCATAGGATGTACATATCTTTAAGCCTGCAATAAATACCATGAAAACGTCTAACCTTTTTTTCGTCTTGCCCTAATGGTCCTTGCAGTTTGAGCTTATTTTTGTTTATCCGGGTGGTAACTTTTTGGTGCAGTCTTTGGTGCATTCCAATAATCTTTCTCCTTTCTTTTTTGTTACCATATAAACAACTACTTGCATCCTAGAAACAACTATATTTATTTACGTCATTAAACAATCAAGTAAGAAATTAAAAATAGAAAATTTTAAAGAGTACAAACCAGTCTGATGCTGTGTTGTTCAGTACAAGCGAGACGCTAGCCTGAGATTTCCTCCTCCTCAACTTCTTATTTTCATCATTGTCATCTCCCTGCCCATAGCTAGAGGTGCGTGCAATGCCAGATGGAGAGCTTGCAGTGTGTCTCTATGTTTCATGTTTCTTGGAACATATTCCAAATTTGATGGGCGCCCATAGTACCTTTCAGTCGAGGATGGGTAGCTGCAGCCTTGCTTCTCCAGGTAGTTAGTATGTACTCTTTCCTTCTTATAAGGTGTATTACTTTTTGGAAAAGTCAAATGAGATGACCTCTGACCGATTTTTCAGAAAATATTATTAGCATTTACAATATCAAATCAGCATCATTAGATTCATCATGAAATATATTTTCTTAGTATTTCAAATGTTGATAGTTTTTTACTGAAATCTTGGTCAAAGATAGCAAGTCTGACTTTTCAAAAAACTAGTAAATCTTATAACAAGGAACGGAGGGAGTATTTGGCATTGTCGTGGATTATCATAATCACGTTTGCGCCACGCACTTTTGCATATTTTAGTGTTTGTTTGACCCGTTTTCCCCTATTTTAGTATTTGTTTGAACTGCTACTTTTAGGGATATTTTCAACAGCACACTTCAGCAACTGCGCAAACTGAATGAGGAATTAACTTTCAGTTTTTGAGCTAGCAAACGTAATGCAAAGCACTTCTTCTGTAGCAACTTTCCCCTTAGCTAGTTAGCTGTGCACCTTCCTTCTAGCACAAATGCTCCTTCTAGCTGTCGCTTTTCAACCTCTCAGTGTTTACACATTCATGTCAATTACCTAGTACCCAATATGGTAATTACGTGCAAGCAATTGCTAGACTGGGTGTTGTTTTCAAAATATTGGTGCAATGGAATATATATGTCCATGGTCATGCAACATTTAATAAGGACCATAAGATTCGTCTTCATAAGTTGTTGACCACACGTCAATATTGCTCTAGAATATTTTCCACTGTTGCAGCTTCGTCCGGTGGTGGAAACAGGATATGAGAATCTCTTGCTTGTTAGGTTGCTTGTTGAGATCCTGGTACCCTCTGCTCAACATTCATCGGTAAGTTTTTCTTAATACTCCAGTCCATTTGTAGAGAATTGATAATATGTCGCTAGTCGGCTATTAATTGAATCCATGCAATTTTCTTGGTGGTACATATGGTTCTAGCTTGATAATGTTTATATCTAGGCTATATGTGCAAGGTTTCAGATGGGCTTAGCGTCCAAGAAATATTGGAGAACTGGTTAAAACTGAAGCCGACCATCATGTCTGAATGGAAAGAAGATAGGGACTCTCTAGTTGATCTGTTTGGCCGCATAAGGGATGACTGGATTGAAAATGATTTGCCAGGCTGGATAGGCGCTAACAGGTGACTTGCGTACAGAATAATTGGTATATATATTTTCCAATACAGTTGCAGAGAAAGTAAGATATATTTAACCTAACACAGACACACTTCCAGGATCTAACCACACTGATGTAGTATGCACTTTATCTTAGCTTTCATACGATGAGCATACAAAGATGGCTTAGGAAAGCACCACCATATATATCGTGGAATCTGAATAAAATATGCTATACTGTATTCTGTAGTGAAGAATAAGATGAAATGCTAATTTCGCCACCCTCTCCTTTTTGTTTACCAGTTTCATACATATGAATAGTTTCTTCGATATCGAGTGAAGCTATTCTTTCATTGAAGAAATTATTCATATGTTTATTATAACTTGCTAAATGCACCATGGGTTACTCAGGTCTCCACCAGCATATTGATGCTTAAACCATGCATTTTTTTTATTTAGACCTGTCTTTATCCCCTTCAACCCTATTTTTTTAGAAATATAGTAGAACTTATTCATGTTTTGATTCCAATAAAAGAAGAAAATGTTCGTCAGTTTGTTAAGAGTTGCACAGAATTGTTCGCTTTTCTTAGAAAAGGAACATAATATCAGATAGTGGAAAACTAGCGTATCAACATGCGCTAAAGACAGGGAAATGTTTATTGAGAGGAACAAAAGAGGATAAGGAGGTCCAATCGGGGTATTACCTCTTGTGAGAGAGCAAGGCGCTGGCCACATCACACTGCACATTTTGAACAAGAATTATGCAAAACTGCAGATTTTATCCCGGAACAGCTGATGCATTGAAATTTTCAAGTTCGGAAATTTACATAGTCACTACAAAACAGGTACCTCACTTGTACATCTGCCCACTAACTTTATATGTTTGTTTTTATCTTCTGTGTCATGCTTATAATTGTCTTTTCTGAGTAAATGTTCATGACCAATCAATATTCTAAATTGCATTTCTTATTAGATTTGCTTTGGTTTATTTGATATCGGATGTTGGGTGATATATCATAAGTTCTAGTGAAATCCTGAGTATGTACATACTTTTTAGTTGGACTGACACATACGAACTCAAATTCACTGAGAACCCAACCAAGTGAAATACGCTCACTTTCTTAGTGATGACGTCAATTCACAGCTCCAATTGGAGGAAGGTGCACTGGCAAACATCATATTGATATAGGGTTACTATGTTGCTCCCTTATACTATAATATTCGGCTTCCTAGTATGTAACGGAGCGATATGTTTTATGACTATTTAAAATGCATTTGGTGTCAGCTTCTGCAATGTTGAGATACCGTCTGTCAAACTACAGATGATGCTAACAACTGTATTCAGGAATAAATATTTCATTCAGTAACTTATGAGGGAAATATGCGAATGTTGGCTCCTGTGTCTACTCATTTCATTTGTATTCCATGGTTGCCTGTTGTGTGCACACAGCAGAGGAAGCTGACACTACGTAATCAACTTTTAATTGCCTTTTCAGGGCAGATTTGCTGAAGCACTACTGAAAGAATTGGCCGGAATAGAGATTCCGTCTGAAAGGATATATGGCCTTGGCACTGGGTTGGTACACTTCTTGTTTTCTCCTCTGCACATATTAAGAAGTTTATTTCTGAATCTGTACCTCTTGCTTCAGTCCAAAGGTAAAAGTTCTTCAGCAACTGCAGCAAATGCCGCAGCATCAAGGCTTGACACTTCAGTAAGTCCCTAATATCACACCCTTAAATAATCTACCAACCTATCTTGAAGTAGCTCACTGCCTTAAATTTGAAAGTTTTTTTTCTATATGTTCCATCTTACCAGTTTTGTTGAGGACCGCCTTACAACTTTGAAGAATGTCATCAAAGAGCCGGCACTTGAAAAATGGAACCTCTACCTAGGTAAGTCATGTCTCTAGTAATTATTCAACCTGTGTGATTTGTTAGACTAGTTGATCTAGCTTAATGTTTCGGACGCCATATTTTCAGTAAACTGGGGATACAACACACCGAAAGAGAGGGAGGAAGCAAGCGATATATCAAGAGTCAAAGTCATTGATCTCCCTGACTTCAGCAGGAATCTTAAATAGCTGGGAAGGATGCAATTCACCAAACTGAGTTTTCTTTCTGGTGACCCCATTTGACTTGATGTGCTTGGGTTCATTCGCCCTTCTGAAACACTACTTCCTCGTATCATTTGCACATGACTTACATCAAGGAATCCACCCCTATAGTTGTAAAGTAATATTTCGCGTCACAGTTCAGTTGCTTTGGCTGGAAGGCTGACTCCTCTAAGATTTTGACTAGTCAATATTTGATCATCTATCTTATCTTGTTTTCCATGGTGTGGTCCCGAACTGTGACTTTGGAGGCACCCTGATGAGGAACATGAGTTCCACTGGGGACGCGTTGGTGAATTGACACGCGCTCCTTTTCGCCGCGAGGTAGAGGCACTAGCTGGAGTGAGAGTTTTCTAAAACTAGTAATCATGTATGCGCTTAACAAATATAACCAAAACTAGTAATATTGAGAAAATTTAGGGAGGCGTAGAGTAGGTCAGCCACCTGTATATACGGGTAGGAGTAGGTTGTGTGCACTGGTGGCCTTTGGCTATATGCCGTTTTTTCGAAATCTCTATGTGCCAGCATGAGCCATGAGGGAGTTGCCAGCGTCCTTCTCCTATCTTCCCCCTTCCTCCACGGTGTAGGCCACGGGAGAGGAGCGTGTCCGTTGAGGATTTCTTCAATAAGCTTGCTGGAGCTTCACCTCCCCCAGATCTGGCGGTTCTTGCTGATGTGGATCTATTCCCCTTATGGTCCTAGGGGTTTTAGACCTAATCTTTCACGACGAACCAGAAATTGCAAAAAGAGGAATCTAATATGTCCAAACCAAACTATAAACCCCTGGATAAAGTCCCACGTTGATTAGGTGTGATCTACTCCACGCACAGTAACCAACTTAAATGAAGAGAGCGCAAGCATAGAGGTTTTCAGGCTGCCTCAGAAACTCGGCACTGGTGTTTCACCATGGTTTATATCAAAACATAACCAAAGATACAAGACTGTCGAACAAACCCTTAAGCCTTAATATGGACGACACAAAAACCCTAAACCCTAATCCTTCCTGGAACGTGCGCAAGTGGACCTCATTTGATGGTCTTTAGGGACTCACGTACCAAACAAACGGCTGAAGACACTGATCCTCTCCTTGCGCTGCTGGAACAAAAACTGAGTCCAGCGGCTCTTGCATTATTAGAAGTAGCAGATTTATAAGTGATAGCATCAAACATGAGGCAAAGGAATCAATGAGGATTTGGCCGGATTTGAAACTCCTTGGGGTGCTCAAGCCATCCTTCAATCCATTTTTCATGTGGAGCTCATCCTTGGCGGCTCTTTCACGGCCTATCGTTGTCTCGCCGTCAACCACGATAGACGAAGGACAGCTGCTCCAAGCATCTTTTCAAAGCCGGTTCTTCTTCAACCTCTAGGTTAGGTTAGTGTGCCAAAAAGTGGTTTTATCCTGATGTGGTCCATCGGCTCCCAACCAAGTGGTTTTATCCCTGGTGCCGGAGCGGATGGTCGTGCTCTAAAGCTTCGCCGCATCGTCGGTGTTTAAGTACCCAACTATAATTTCTTTTTCTTTGGATTCTTGTGTGATAATTCGAGGATCATGGTATTATTTCTTTTTCCTTAGATGTACTCTTTGTAAAATATAATGCCACCACTTTGAGTAAATAGATCTTTGTCCTCTGAGACCTTGGGGGGTCCTTCCCCTCACTCCGGCTCTTCGGAAATAATCTGTAACGTTGCGCTCTAGCTACGCGTGCTACAGAGCATGAGAAAGGGTAGTCTAGTAAGAGCATCTCTACTAGACCCCTTAAAACGGGGACCTTAAAACATCTCAGTGAGGCTCACAAATATCTACTTTTTCCTTTTTTCTATTTTTCCCATCTTCTTTCTCAGGTCGCCCACAGATACTGAGCAGCCCACAGCACCGCGCATCCTCCACGCTCTCGGCCGCCCACCTCTCGGACTCGCCCCTAAGTCCGTGCCACCAGCACCGCGGCGGCCGGCGCAGCTCTCTCAAAGCCCCGCGAGCATGGAATTGACCTGTGCTCCACCCTCCTCCCTCGCCTTTGTCCACCTCCTCCCAAACCCAGTAGAGCCTCAAACGACGCGTTTATCGCTCAGAACGTTGAGGTAGCTCTTGCCGGTGGCCATGTGGCCAGATACGAATTTGAAGATGTGCATATGGAAAAAGGATAAAACATCTTATATTGTGGAACAGGGAGAGTAGGTTGCTATTTAGAGCAGCTCTAGCAGCTACTGTAAAATGCAAACTGTATATCGTCAAGTTCAGTTCACCGAACCCCGCGTTTCAATTCGAGAAACTCATGGGCATAGCCGATACTGAATCCTAAATTGAATATTTTAAAATTTTGCGTTGCACTCACGAGAAAAATTCAGAGATCACATCATAGTAGGAACATTAAGAGAAATGCATAGTTCATTGAAATGCGATCAACGTTGCGTCGCTAGGCGATCAATGTTGCTAGTCGCCTACAGAGCAAAATAAAGCCGCACGCATCTACCTACGGCAGCGACGACAAAGATTCAGTCGTCATCGATGACGACGATGCCCGCTGCGCGCTCCTCGGCCTTCTAGCGCTACTGGAGCTGCTGCACCGCCTTCTGGCGTTCGATGAGGCGGAGGGCCTCCTCCAGCTCGGCGTCGTCGTCGTTGGCGACCTCGCGGAAGCGGGCACGCTCGGAGCGCCCTGCATCCGGGCGAGGGCGCGTGCCTCGGCCTCGTCGGAGGCGACGAAGTCGCCCTTCGTCACCTCTGACGACCCTGTCGCCGTCTTCCTCTTCAGATTTCTCGGAGGTGAACCCGAGGAGAGGGAGGGCGGCGGCAGCAGCAGCTGCTGCTCCCCGCACCCGAGGAGGAGGCGCCGCCATAGGCGTACGCGACGAGGGAGGGAGGCACCGACGCTCCCCAGTTGGTCCAGCGCCGGGTGGCACGCTTCTTGCCGCCCACCGAGCGGCTTGCTCGGCGCTGGTCATGAGGCGCTGGCCGCAGGTGCCGAAGCGCGACGGGGAGGGCGGTGGGACGGGCTCCATGGGAGGGAGGCAGAGCGATTCAAGCTGAAGGGGTGGTGGATTAGGTGCTGGCGGCAGCGGATTTGAGCGATGGAGCTACGTCGACAGCGGCGGAGCGGGCGAGGTAGTGCGGCGGAGGGATAGGGTTTCTGTTCGGTTCCGACGAGGCGAGCGACATATGTATCGTGCGAAGTGGGCTATTCTCGGGCCACTGAACTTCGTTTACAAGCCGGCACCACTATACGGGTGCTGCACTACGCGCAAAACCGAGCACGGCCCGTATGTCACCGAACTTTCTCGGTTTTGGACCTGTTTACTGTTGTAGCTGATAGAGTAAAATTGCCTCCATTTTTTTTTGAAAGATGCCTCCAAAACTTTAGGCCCTCTTTGGACGGAAGGAAATTCATAGAAATTTTGGAGGATCCAATCCATAGAAATTTTTCCTATGTAATGTCTTTTGATTGTAGGATTGAGCCCACCAAATTCCTATGGTTCCATTCCTATGTTGTCCATTTCATAGGAATCTCAACGTGAGCTCAAACCTCATTTCATTTTTTCCTTTAGCACTCACACTCTATCTCTCCCTCATTTCTGCAAATTTTCTGTATTTATTTTCTATACACCATTCAAAGACATCGTTTACAAAATTCCTATGTTTTAAAATGTTGTAGGAAGGTCTCGGATGTCCTGTAAATTTTATACGGGCGCATGATTTTAAGGCACATGATTTTAAGGGGTCTGCCTGTGTCTTTCTTTTTCGACTCTCCGTAAAAGGTGGTTGCGTTTTTCGACTCTCCATAAAAGGCGGTTTTGTTTCACTAACCACTTTTAAGGTCTGCTAGAGATGCTGTAAGGTAGTGTCGCGTCGTTCTCCTTGCTCGACCGGAACCGGATCGATCGGAGCGGAGTCGATGGCGAACGCCGGGCTGCGCGCGTACCGGGAGGTGCTGCGGCTAGTGCGGCGGCTGCCCGCCGACACGCGGTCCTACTACGCCAAGTACGCCCGCGAGAACTTCGTCAACTACCGCCATCTCTCCGCCGATGACGACCTCGCCGCCCTCCTCCGCCGTGCGCACGACCACTCCGCTTGGGTCCTCTCCAAGGTACCGTCACGTCAACGCGCACGCACCGCTCTCTCTGTTCATCGTGCTGTCCATTCGCGGCTCATGGGAATCGTTCGACGAGCTAAGCTGGTATCTCACTGTTCCTGGTTGTGTAACTAACGCGTGGCTTGCCGCTTGCAGTACTCCATCGACTCTGAGGCGGCAGGGAGGCTCAAGGAAGTCTGCGCTGAGCCTGTCGCTGAGTGAGGGGAAGGTCGGCGTGGCAGCCCACGGCGCGGTGGTTCGGGCACGCCAGGTGTTCGACGATATGACTCAGTAGCTCGGTTTTTTTAAATTCGGTGGATTCCTTTGTTCTACCTCTACTCTGTTCTTTTACAGTTCGCGGCTTCATGCTTGCGTCGCCCTTTTCTTGTGGGAAATAAGACCAACATTCTGCCTGTGACTTCCGAGTCCATTTTTTTCAATCCAGTACTGATTTGCACTCCGGTTGATTTTTTTCCTCCACTACCCCGTGTTCCAGTGTAACCTTCGAAGTGCTCCATTTGCTTCCGACAACATGCATCCTGAGTCTGTAACGTGTAATCTTAGGTGCATAAATTTGGAATTCAGTTGAAATTAAATACCAAGAGTCAATCAAATGGAAGATGTACTCTTTTCTGCAAAAATGAGGGAAAAAAAAATCTGAAGCAATGTGCTGGAATATAACTCACCAATCACAGTCGGGTGGGAGAAGTGTAACCGATTTTTTTTCTTATGACAGGATCACAATTAAAAGTTCCAAAAATCTTATCTAGTCTCATTGCCTTGATACTGTACCTTGTTTCCTTTGAATAGGTGCCATGACGGCAAAACAGGTGGTTGTTATAGCATTACCGAAGTCTCTAGTTCGACTAGTTAATTAGCCATATAGTTTTACCCAAACATTTGTGTTTTAGTCTGCCAAAGGTACATAATGGCTAGAAAAAGAAGTGATGCTGTAGATCACCCATACATTTCAACATTATTCTGGCAATATGGTTGCATTGCAGGAAGGAGTTGGCAGAATCCCGGCCGCTGTGGATTGACTGTCTGTGGTACATGATAGAAACACCCTTGCATCCGCGGTATATGTAGATAATGATGTAGAGAAGCTTTACTCTACAGTAAACATGCGTGCATTGGATGTTCTGCGCTACATGGCAAGTAATGCCACAAATCTGAACAATAAGAGCGGTTCATAGGCAACTAACGACCATATGATCTTAAATGATTGACAAAAATTCAACTAAATATATATTTGAGATAATCGTCTTAGCAGCTATGCGGATTACTGAATGACTGATCAAATTATGTTGTCATAGAGGACTCCTGAAGATTATAAAGTTACTCATCTAAGTGTGTTACCATAGAGGTCCCTTGAAAATTAGAAGGTTAGGGCTAAACGGGCAAGTGCAATCATATGGACAAGTATTGTTTGGTAAGTAGCTCTCTAACAAGCCCTTACAAATGCTACTGAAACACATTGAATGTAACCCGACTTGATTCTTTCTTATGTTTTCGTTCTTCTGTTTTATTCATTTAAAATTCTTGAGTTGATGATGATATCTGAAGTAGCACATTATTCATTCCAATTCAGTAGAATTGGCGCTTCTATTAGGAACAACATATTGGAAAGCTGGGGGATGCCAATGCATGTGTTTTTTTTTTGAGATATATTGGAAAGATATAGTTTGAGGATCCTCCTTAGAGGTTACAGCACAAAACGGGGAAAGTAAATCAATGTACATCCCAGGTGTGTGGGAGGATGGCACACAGGCACACAGGCCCAGAGCGCCAGCGCGTGCCAATGCATGTGCTAACCGGGCATGTTTCAGCTGCTCACTGCTTGGCATCAACAAGATACAAATAGACATACTAACTTTGCTGTAAACAACAAGCAACAATTCACCCACTAAGGCACTAACTGACTCATACTAGATGTTAATCACATCTTATCAGGTTTCGCCCATTGAGCAGATGTCACTCATTTTCTATTTCCATAGTTAAGAGATTTGCAGCTTTACCGAGCCTCGGAAGGTCCTGGTGTTGTGCCTTTTCTCACTGTTCATCTTCCGTTTGAAGAAGTTTTCAACTTCTGCAGCTTCCTTTGGCAGCCTAATTTCATCCATTAGGAGCTTGACAGCAAACTCGATGCTCAAGTCTCGTTTAGACTCTCCATATACAGATGCCAAAGCAGATTTTGCACTTGAAAGATCAAACTCCTTAGCCCTAGTGCGTAGTTTCATACTTGAGAATACTGTGGGCTGAAACTTTACATTATTTGCTTTGCCTTTCGGGGGAGGAAGAGTGGTCTGCAGTAGATAGTGTGCAGCAGCAGTATCAGTCACACGAACTCCTGCCCACAGTGTTGAATTTTTTCCCCTAGTGCGGGCTGAACGTTTTCCATGCTTCTTAGGATTCATAAGTTTACTGCTGTTCAGTTTTGCTGTCAAGTCTCCTGAGCATGTTGAATGTACATGGGTAGTTGCTATATCCAGTGTTTGTTGTTTCTGGTTGCGTAACCTTCTAGAAAGGCTATCGTATTTCACTCCATTGTTCTCATGTTGCAAGGAGCATCTACGAGGTAATTCATCTGGTAAAGTCGGTTTTACAGGCCTGCAGATGCTAAATCTTTCAGAGGCCTGTCTGTGTTCAGTATCAAATTCAGAATCCCTTGATGATCCTGGATAATAGTAAAAGCAGCTTCTAATCATTCACATGTACACAAGGTAATTGACAGACTGCTATGCATGTAACTGCAAACATGAAGGGAAGTCTAAACAACAATTCAAGATGAGTAGTTAATTTGTAGAGCATTTTCAGCAGGCGACTTACTCCTAGGAGGTACGATGGGTATTTAACTTTAACTCCTACTCCCTCCGTTTTTATAAATAAAATGTTTTATTATTTGTCCATATTCATATGTATACAAATGTATCTAGTCAAGTTTTAGTGTGTATGTTTACTCATTTTAGTATGTATCTAGACAATATGTGAAGCACCTAAAACATCTTATATTAAAAAACAGAGGGAGTAGGAGGTAAGACGGGTATTCAACTGAAACTCCTTGGAGGCAAGAGGGGTATTTAACTTTAACTACATATTATGAGGGTAAGTTTGCCTTACAAGTATGAGATTCTACATATAGCAAGTTACTTGCATATAGAGACGTGGATGCTTTAAATTTATTTATTTATTTCTTTTGAATATATGAAGGTTTCATGATCACCTTAAACTCTGACACATACACTGAGTATATTTTTTATTTTCTCTGACCATATGGATCTTATAAAAAAAAGTTCTCAGTAAAAACCAAGAATTATATTTTGTGTCTATTTAACTGAAAGTCAAAGGGCACATGCACCAGTATTTGCTATGTGACTAATTTATCGGTATGGGTATCATGGCAGGAAACACTTTCTGCCTGTTTCTGCATTGCACACTAGAAACTCTTGATCTTTGTTTGAGTCAATGTTGGAGATATGCCCTGGCCTTGAAGGCAGGGTATTACATTGAGACCATTCGGTTGTAGATGTTTTGGGTTCTAAAGATGTTCCTGTTCACATATCTCATGCCTTAGCATGTTATTCTCTGTCATAGTAATAAATTATATGGATATTAACTTTTATGCCTCAGTTTTCCAACTTTTAATGCCTTTGACAGTAAACTTATTGGCTGATCCTAATCTCGATATTCATGGTATATTTGTAATGTCGTCATCCTTATTATTGAAAAACATGGAAAGGGAAATGTTCCTTTGCTATTCTTTATTATTTTTTACTTACAATCTTAGCATTGTGATTTAGTCAAACATGCGACCCGTGGCTTTTCTTGTGTGCGATGTAATCTATCATTTTTCTATGTTTTCTCATTTGTTATAGGCGATGGATCTGGAGCGTACCATCTTGTGAGGAAAGGTGATGCAGCTCAGTCGTTCTCAAGCTGAACATCTACAAAAGGTAGTGTCATTTAATTATTAATTTGTAAAAATTTACATACTACATGTTAACCATGGCTCATATTATGTGTATAGTCCGAGAGAGACATTTTGGCTCCCGGGTGCATATTATTTAAAGTGCATTTTGAAATGTAATTTTTTTTGCAAAAAACTATTCGCTCATAGATCTTAACATCCTATATGTTCATGAAGTCGTTTCACCAAACACCGACATTTTTGTGGCCTATTTAAATAAAATAAAATTTGGTACTAAAATAATGCTTTTCACGATTCATATATTTTGTCTTTTTATACAGGCAAAAAAAATGTTGGTTTAGTGCGGAACGACTTTTTAAACACATAAAATGTCAAGTTGTATATGTGAAATAATATTTCAAAACAATTCGACATTTTGAAATGTGTTTTGTAAATATCGAGTGCATATGCACATGGGAGCCAAGGTTGCTTTCCCGTATATGCCTCATTATATTATTGTGGTTGTTGCTTCTTTCACAGACAAAAAAGATGTAGGAACATGAACTGATTGACATATGGGAAGATTTACATTTGGTCCAAATGTCCAATTATGATGCAGCAAGTCTGAATTCAGTCAAAAAGTTACCTTCATTTGATTTTGGCATGATCTTTTCTTTACAGAAAATTCTTTCGCTCATATCTTCTGCTGGTGATTCCACTTTGATTGCAGAAGCCTGAGTCTGTAGCATTGAATAGAATAAAAAGTGGAGTAAATAAACTTATCCTTAAAAAGTCTCATAAATTCTTTACCCGGTTTCTAGGTCATATAGGCCCACCTATACCTGTGCGTTTATAACGGAAACTTTCTTCGGCTCCTACATTTTGAACAAGAATTATGCAAAACTGCAGATTTTATCCCGGAACAGCTGATGCATTTTCTAAGCTTGGAAATTTACATAGTCATTACAAAACAGGTATCTCACTTGTACATCTGCCCACTAACTTTATACGCTTATTTTATCTTATGTGTCAAACTTATGATTGTCTTTTCTAAGTAAATGTTCATGTCCAATCATATTCTAAATTGCGTTTCTTATTAGATTTGCTTCAGTTTATTCGATATCGGATGTTGGAAGTTCTAGTGAAATCATGAGTATATACATAATTTTTAGTTGGACTATACATAGGAACACAAATTCACTGAGAACTCACCTAAGTGAAATAAGCTCACTTTCTTACTGATGAATTCACAACTCCAATTGGAAGAATGTGCAAGGTTTCAAAATTTGGGGGCAGCTTATGGAAAAGCCAGCAAAATAACTGGCCTAAAAATAATAATTAAAACACACCAAGCTCATTTGTTAATCCACAATAGAGGATATCTCCTAATGGGTTGGGTGGGGGATCATCTCATCTCCATTACCATGCCTATTTCTGCCAGCCACTGCAGCCCCCTTTGTCAAGTCTTTTTGTCCTCACTTTAGGCTGTTCAATGCAAAAGACCCTTGCTTTAGCTTTGGGTTGTGCAGAAGCCAGCTGAAGCACTTAATTGTCGCAGGGGCTTCAGTGTGGGGAACCCTAACAATCTCGTCCCCTTGGAACGGCTTCGAAAATTTAGCATATTGTCTATCATGTGTGGTGCAACTCTGTAATACCCATGGATTATGTTTTTATTGTTTACTTGATATAAATTACGTGCGCTGTCTTCCTAGGGAAAACTAATAAAATCCTATAGGGCGTAAACAAAGAAAAGCTTCAGGTGGACATGCTTCGTCTTCCTGTAGAGAACTAAGAAAATCCACAGCAGGAAACAAAATACCATGGGAATCGCGATTCTTTCGACTTTGAACTGCAGATATGTTCCCGATATGACATGAAATGTAAATAAAAAAGGACTGCACTACGCAAAGACAAGTCACAAAAAAGTTGCGGGAATTATTTGTCAGAAGCATAACTCGTAAAACAAGATCGGGATGGGAAAAAATGGATAGGTGAATAGGTACAAACCGAGTGCTGCAGATTTTGAAGAGAGCCCTCTCTACCTCCGTCAACTCCATATCCAAGCTTGCCTTTGCCCTCCATTCGCTTCAAAAATTCCTGACACAAGTTCTTCTGAAAAACTATTTTTGCCCAATCTCAATGCCTTTCTCAAATTTCTCTGCCGGCACCTTGGTCTTTGTAAACCTCTCTAGAATCGTCCTTTTTATGTTTTTTCCTAGGATGATTATTGAAGATACATAGTAGACATTAATTCACGATATTGTGAACTTTCTAATTATAAGAGGTGTTTAATTGCACTTTAATGCTATTTTATTTCCTTCTTGAATTCGCAACTTTCTAATTATAAGAGGTGTTTAATTGCACTTTAATGCTATTTTTTTCCTTCTTGAATTCGCGATGTCCTTACGCCGGCCTAGTTTATCATGACGTATTTTTGCTTACATGTGGATCCCATGCCATCACGTGCTTGGTGTGGGGGTGTGGGCGTGGCGTGGAGTCTTCACGTCACTTATTTGGTTCGAAACAAGGGCCATGGTGCTGGTTTTGTTAACTTGTTGTGGTTGATAAAGGGA
This sequence comes from Poa annua, assembly GCA_026929855.1. Classification (NCBI taxonomy): domain Eukaryota; kingdom Viridiplantae; phylum Streptophyta; class Magnoliopsida; order Poales; family Poaceae; genus Poa; species Poa annua. Next base: position 35,960,432 of record CM049433.1, read on the forward strand.
TCTCGGTGTTTTGTGTCACAACTTGTGCATAAGAAAACAAGATGTTCACATGGATTCTTGATAGGATTATTGTTTAGATTAGAGTGTGAATATTCATATTTATTTTGGCAAATCCCATCAAGAAATAATCTTCATATTTAATTTTGATTCGGTAGTAAGATGTTAAACCAAATTTCTGCAAATTAGTTTAGAGCCATATGCTTCCATTGGCAAATCCAGCACGTATGCTTCGTCAAGCTTCAACACACCTCGATTTTTTTTTGGAATACCCTTCCTAGGCCGATGACAGCCAATGTATTTGCAAGTAAAACAAACACATCAGCTAGAAAAAAGGCGTCCTCTTAGGATGGTCACTTTTGGGTGCCACCTACGAGACAAGTGGCGCAATATGAAGAAGTCCTTCTCGCACGGCTGTGTTACCACGCGCCAGTTGCTAGTCTCGAGGTGAGTACCTTTGCGGTAAGGCAAGGAGTGGTTTTTCTATGGGTGTGGTTTTTCTGGGTGAGTACAGTTAAAAGTGAAATATCTTATAAACCGAGTGTCCAAATAATTTTTCTACGGAGTTTTATCAAAGTTAGGATGTTATTGAAGAGTACCAGATGCCTTGGTTGCTGAGCTCCAGAGGGAGAGTTACCTACGTTCAAGCTAAACTTTGTTATCATGCCTCTTTTACCCAAAGAAAGATGGTGGTGCAAATTCAACAATATCATCCTGTTTGCCTCCTTAAAACATATTCAAGACATCATCGTAGTAAACAAAATCACTGCATTATACAAGCTGTGGATGGTGAATGAAGCAGCCAAAGTTCCAGTCCGGCGATAAGCTAACCCTGTGATACATCCGATGATGAACAATTGAAAGAAACTTTCCACTGAGAGGTGTGCTACACTGAACATAAATGCGCTTATGATGACAAGAGTTCCTCCATTTCATCGAGGAAGACAGGGCTGTTAGAAGAAACCCACGGTAAATGGTTTCTTCCGACAATGGAGCAATCACACAGTACAGAAAGAAACAGACTAGCCTAGATGTTGGACTGTCAGAAAGGATTTCCTTTAGTATAGGATCGTATGCATCCTGGAATTAATTAAAATTGGAGGAAGAATGAATTAGGTAACAAAATCAGGGAGACCAATGCAGTACCTAGCTAGGGAAATGTGTGCAACGGTTAAACGTAATGTATGTGTTCTGATTGTACTGACCTCGGGACCTATCAGTCTGTCAGCTATAAGAGATGTGATAAAAACCATGGACATCAAAAGTCCAAAATATAATACAGATTCTTTTATCCAACCCTGCCTGGAAGAAAACTTGGCAGATAAGAAGGTTCCGACTTGATGGCGAGGCTTCGCAGTGTACTGCAAAAGTGTCAAACCCAGAGTAAGCTCCCCTAGTTGAAGCATGGTAGTGGATACAACCTGCATTGACAGGGTATGTGCGCATTAAGTATGCCCCCCCTAGAAAATTCTGCAACTCAATGATGTGAGAAGCAGACAAACACAACATTTAGATGAGTATCAAAATGGTAACACAAGAAAACTTATCACTTACTGTTGTCAGTGGATCTAGTGAGGAACAATGTAGCACTTTGGCTACCGCATCAAGTCCTCCAAAGCTCAAGGGTATATGCAAGATAAGGAGGTATCCTGCAAATGTTCTCCATACATCCTCAGTCTCCCATGGAATATCTGAAGAAAGAACCGAGTATTCCTGTGATCTCATCACAGAAAGACATATTAGAATGCGTTTATGTCACCGCATGTAAGTTACACTTAAGCATATACCTACTCCCTCCGTTTTTTAATATGAGATGTTTTAGCTAATAGCACATGTTGCCTAGATACATACAAAAATGAGTGAATATGGATACTAAAACATGTCTAGATACAAGTTTAGACATGTGAATGTGGAAAAAGGCTACAACATCTTATATTAAAAAACAGAGTTAGTACTATGGAGCATTTTGCACATCAAAGATCACAAAATGAATCCCTTTATTTAAAGATCACTATTAATACTATCAGGGTGTCCCTTACAGTTTTCATTTAATAAGGACACCAGAACTTTCAAGATGCTTTTCAAATTTCTTCCACATTCTCTTTTGTTCCAATAAATTAAACCCCGTAGGAAAAAGTTTTACAGAACAATAAATTCACCAGATTACCTACATATATTTAATATTTTATTCCGAAAACACCAAACCTTGGTATCCTGATGCATTAAAAGAAAGAAAACAACCAGATTATTGCAAGCCTAAGGCAGGGCGATCATCGGAAGACTATACTAGCTATCAATTGGCAGGAAATAAGTGAGAACCATCCAGCTGACCATGCACAGAACTGTGCCTCTGGGCTCACTGTTTCGAGGAGGCCCAGGAATTCCGGTCAATCCCCGTCAGAGGCACACCGGTTATGGTGCTTCCAGGATCCACCAAATGGCCATTTGTATCATCCATACAAGACCCTTGCACTGAGCCGGTGGTGCAGAGTCGGACCAAGGAGGACCACCAACGATTCTACAGTCCTCCCAGTGAATGATGGCTAACCGTTGATCGAATCCAAGAACGGCAAATACCAATTCACGAATTAAGAAAAAGATGAACTAGAAAAGAATGGCACCTGTTTGATCTGACGAGACTTAGAGATGGCATATGATTATATGAGCATAAGCTCAATGTTTCTCAAGCATAATGGTGTAGCTTGACAAACAAAAAAAGTTACCAAAGTCAGTTTTTTTTCCGATAAAGGGAGCTTTATTACTTAAAGAGTATTAAGCATGAATTTACTATGCATTACGAAGTGAAAATAACACATTAGTTATTGTGTTCTGGAATGAATACACTACGAGCCTGCTTTCACGCCACATAATAGTAACTGTGCACCCAATTAGTCGAAGAGAAAAGCAAATTGTATGAGCGAAATCAGCCGAAAACAGAAACGCGTAAGCAGCAACCCAAGTTCCATGAATGAACACACTCCAATCCGCAAAAACTGGGCGGGAAGATAGTGGTGAAGTGCAGAGACATTACATCGAACAGGTCGCGGTCGGGGTCCTTGTCGCCGGGAGTCGGAGCGGAAGAGCAGGCGCAGCCGAAAGTAAAGTAGGACGAGCGCTGTAGGGGCGTGGCGGGAGCTCTGGATTTCGCCGCGGCAGTACGAGGCGGAGCTCCGGCTCCGCCTGTCATGACCGCACATGTAGACCCACTGGGCCTTGTCGCCTTGGGCCAGCCTTGCCTAGAGGGAATGGATGCATCGCAATATATGGTCGGGACAAGCTGCAGAGGAAGGACATGGAAGAAGAGAACTGAACTCGGGTTGCTCCCGTTCCTCTCTCTCCCGTCCTCTTCCTCTCCGGTAGCCGTTCTCCACAAGCGGCAAACCTACGGTGGCGGCTCTCCACAAGCCGCGTTATCGTCTTCCTCACGCTCCGGCCATCTCCGGCAGCAAGGGGGTGTTACAGTGGTATCAGAGCCAACGATTCCTCCAAAAAAAATCCAAAAATTTCCCCAACTTTTCCCGCTGCGGCCGCCTCAATCTACGCCCAGTCGCCGGCGAACTCATCTCCTTCCCCACCATCGAGCCGTCTTCGTCACTCATCTTCACGCATCGGGTTGGGACTGCTCGTGCTCTGCATGCAGGCTCCGCCCTCGTTCCCGCCACGCCCACAAGGTGTTCGAGACTTGGCTCGACTGTCACCATCGGCAACAACCAGGCCGTGGTCGCGTTCTCGAGTGGCATGAGGCATCTCCCTCCTATGACACCCGCTGTGGCCAGCCTCAACCTCTCACTTGGGCGAGAAGCAACTTCCACCGTGGGTGCCCATAAGGTGTTCGATGGAAAGTCTGAGCGCCAAGAGGAGACAAGCAGCCACGTCCTCTATGTCACCATCACCTGTGTGTTGTACCCACTGACAGAGGAGGTGATCCATCAGGTCTTTGATCCCTATGGTGTCAATGAAGTATGTGTATTGCAGGAAAGTGCTCATGTCAAGGCCTTTGTGGAGTTTCAGTCATGGCGTGAGGCAAGCAAAGCTCGAGGTAGGCTGCATGGTCGGTGCATCTATGATGGTTGCTGCTTTCTTGACATCCAACATGCCCCACCATCCATCGGCATTCACAGGCTGCCCAACTCTGAAGCGGTCGTGGTTGATTGGGATCGAGCGGAGGTGGAGCCGCTAACTTCTTCACCTCCATCGTTTGCTACACCTACACCAAGTTCTACAACAATGCCCGTCTCAGGGGGACGAGTTGTGCAGGTGTGTGAGGGAGGTCATGTCGCTGCTATGGCCGCTAACACGGAGAGGGACCAAGTGGAAAACAACCTTGCGGCCATCATGCCTACTAGGTGTTCGACAATTGACTTGAGCATTGACGCCGACGTACAGCTGTCAGAATTCACTCAGGAAGCAACGCCATGTGCATCCCTGACTGCTGTTGTGCTGGATGGTGATCTCAAACCTGATGCCGATCAATTTTTCACTGAGGATTACCATGGTGTGTCGACTCATGTTGGTGACATCTCACTTTTCCTGGAGGTTTGTTTGCATCCTGCTGTTGATATTGGCGATAGTGTGCTCACTAATGTTGGAGGCCTGTCACTTTTCCTGGAACAGCCTATGAATTCTCTTGAGGAGCCTAACGATGCGGCTGACACTAGCATATTCTTGGGTCATGTAGCAACTGAAGTTCAGCTGGTGTTCCTTATGCTATCACCCAAAGATTTCAACAATAGTGAATTACTGACATTACAATGGGATGGAGGCACTCAAGGGGATGCAACACCTAATCCCATATTTCAGCTGACCTATACTACCAACAATGTGAGGCTCTCATTGCCATGGGATCGTGGCAAGTTACAACAGCTACTGTTAAGGGGGAGGCAATATGACAGTAATATTGTTTCATTTTCCTTATCATGGGATCCGGCTGGTTGTTCACTACAGCTTGACACTAACAGTACCACACTCACATTCCCATGGGATCCGGGAAACTGGCGATTGGTCTTGCAGCTTATAACAAGTGCTCAGTTTCTAAGTTTGGCAGATTTGAGCTGTTGGAGTGCTCACTACTCTATCTTCTGGTGTGACAAGCGGGTATGGTTATACAGGTTATTGAAATATTTCAATATCTTGCAGAAGCTTGCATGTTGCTGGGCATGGCCAAGTTTTTCACTGGACGAAAATGCAGAGAATGACATAATGCTCAAGGGGACAAATTTACATGACTGTGACTATGAATTCTACTCCAACCAGCAGTCCAAGTTGCAGGTACAGCTGCCGCGGCATTCCGGCAATGTCCACATCACTGACTTGTGTTCAATATCCGTTCAGTCCATCATATGTACTCTGGGAAGGCCGTGGGATCCAGGCATTGTCGCAATCTGTGAGTGGCAAGTGCAAGCCAATATCAATGCTGAAGTTGGAGCTGCCATCCTTGACAGAATTGACTGAGCCATTGCTTGGGGGCAAGCAATGTTTCTTGGGGGCGGTAATGTCATGACCGCACATGTAGACCCACTGGGCCTTGTCGCCTTGGGCCAGCCTTGCCTAGAGGGAATGGATGCATCGCAATATATGGTCGGGACAAGCTGCAGAGGAAGGACATGGAAGAAGAGAACTGAACTCGGGTTGCTCCCGTTCCTCTCTCTCCCGTCCTCTTCCTCTCCGGTAGCCGTTCTCCACAAGCGGCAAACCTACGGTGGCGGCTCTCCACAAGCCGCGTTATCGTCTTCCTCACGCTCCGGCCATCTCCGGCAGCAAGGGGGTGTTACAGCGCCGTTGGTTCTGACGGGAGAAAGAAGAGGACGCGACGAGCAGGATGCTGCCGCTGTTAGCAGCATATCCGAAGCGCACGCGCGCGTGGACGGTGGACCGCAGAGTGAGGTAGCGCTCCAAATCCATCTTCCTCGTTTGTTTTTCCATCCGACCGCCGAGTGCGACACTTCACTCGTCGGACCAACCCTGCACCGTGGATCTTTCTTGTTGCATCGTACAGATCTCTAGTAAAATCTAGGCCGAAGCTCCAACTCTCCAAGTTATTTATCAAATTTCTATAGGTCATATAAGAAAAAAATGGATGATATCCTTTGTTGGACTCATCTACTTGTGGCAATTGAACTGTCCCGAGTAATTACTCCTTCCGTTTCTAAAATTTAAGACGTTCTGCGGTAGTACTAGGGGTCCTCTCCCAATTTGTTTCAGGGGGAAATGAATCCATCATATGCAAAATTCTCGCGCCATAATATTCGTGCAAGAAAATTATACACCTTATATTCAGAAATGTAGGGAGTATTAATCAGCAACCAAACAAAAATCCTTTTTTTTTTGCACCAACCAAACAAAAATCCTAGATGTTCGACCATATCCTTTCCAAAGTGGCCTTGGATATGATTAGTCATCCGATTTTTTTTTTGCTTGTCCTAAGATCAGAACTTCTAAACGTGGCCATCAAACTCTTGCTGTGGCAAAAAGGATACATGCTATAATTATTTTAATCTCTGATTCATGATTGACACGGGATGCTCAGACTGATAAACACAACTTTTTCTTTCCTATATATGCTAATAATTTTTTGTTCACTTGTTATCTTGGTCTGTAGACATGATGTCACTCTTTGCAGCAAAATTACCGCTGAAATTCTGCATTGCATCTGCATACAAGGTATTTTCTGGATTATCGGCGATCTCCCAATTCAATTACGTTCTGCTACTACCACTTGCTGTTATTGTGGTACCTCTTTTGGTAGTTTAGGTGAGACAGAAGATGGAATTCATATCTCCCTCCACAGTTGCTCATCGCACTGCTATGCTCAACATAGAAGCCATCTTCTCTGAAAGGTAACTCGTCTACTCGTCCAGAGCATGTGGGTGTCTTTCTAGTTTCTATGGATGCATATGTACTGCCTTGCTGTTTCTGCAGGTACAACAATATGCACCTTTGTTTCAGACAACCAGGTATTGATCAAAGCCCTGCAACCTCATAGGACCCAAAACAAGACCACAAATTCTGCCTAGAGTCTTGAGTTAGTCTCAGTCATACTATGCCATCCTGAAATTGAAGTGCATCTGAAATGCAACCACCATGTTCACTGAAGCCTCGGGGATAGTAGATGTTTGCAATGAGTAACACAGAGAGTAATAAATTGATGCCAAAAAAATTTAATACAGTAAATGGCAATTTTATTCATGATAATTAGAAGAAGGTAAATTACATGAGTAGCATGGTATGTCACTTTTCTTGAAAGGATGTGGCAGAGCAGTAGACAGCGTGTACGCAAGAAATAAAACCGCACTTCGAAGTCAACATGTGAACATGCATGGTAGGATTGTACAGGTTGATAGGGGTTATAGAGTTATTACTCGAAACTATCTAGGGTGCTTGCTTTTCACTTCAAGGTTTGGGTACTTGCTTTCTTCTCTGCAACGACATCATCCCTATATTAACAAGCACACTCAAGATATTATGACCTTAATTCTGAAAACAGTTCGCAGCCTGCAATTAGACTATTGGAGGAAAGAAAAAGATTCTCACCGTATGAGTTTCCTCAATTGTTCAATGTGGATCGCAAGTTCTTTCTGCTTACATATTAGTGTCTCTAGGGTCTGAATATGCGAAGAAATTATCAGTCAGCTGATCTGAATTTCTTATGCTGCAATTTCTTGAATAAGCGTGTTATCTCACCTCCTTGGTCTGAGCAGCACAATCTTCAAGTTCTTGTATCTTCCCTGAGATCTGTTTATTGGCTTGTTTCTGCTGTGTATTTTCTGTCATCTCGTTAGCAACCTGTTCCATAAAACTTGTCACGATTAGTAACTGGAGATTCTTGTTTTATAAGTAGTAGTTGGGCTATGAGGCAAAACTACTAATCGAACGACATACAAGTAATATATGCTAATCTGAAATCTCAGTGCAACTTTATGACTGGTTCACGGTCAAACCATAGTAGAACACTTTTGAGATGTTTTTACTTGCTGTGTTGCCTGCTGTCACATGCTATTTCATATTATTAAATGGAAGTCTACAAGTACAGAAACAAAATTTCAGTGGATGAAAGTGACAGTATAAAGACCTGTTTATCCTCTAACAACAACATGCCAAGAGTACGTTTCCTACCACGAGTGGGATCTACATGTCTTGCTGAAGGCTCCTGAAAATAAAGTATCAAAGAATCCATAATGCGGTCTTTGCAAGGGAAATGTGGGAGGACCGGATGGAAGATAAGAGTATGGCTCTTCTATTCTGGTATGACACTTACTGATCGAATGGATGAGAAAGGCCAAAAAGGACATGAAATTAACAGAGACAATAAGATGTGGCGACTTTTTGTTTCTCCAATAGATTCTGTTTTGATGGGGAAGGTCTTTGTGTTATGCAATAAATATTTTTCTCTCAAACAAAGGAAAACCAGCCGAAGAAGAAAGGGAAACCTCACTGGAGAGATGAGGACGGGGCAATCAAGGAAAGGAAGCCCACAGGTATGACATTATTCTTTTTACTACTCTGAATGCCCCTGCAATGCTATGGACCTAAAGAACAAATCTAATCATGTTAGATTCATGGCCACAAAAATCTGACTTGGAGTTCGAAAAGAAGGCAACTTAGAAATAGAAAGACCATAAAAACAATTATACGACATATTTTGCAAATCCAAGATGGTGCCTATTGTGGAGACTGCCCACAGTGATGAAGTTACATTGGTGGAGGAGAAGTGGGATGGCGGACGTCAGCACTAACTCCAGTATTTATGGGAGTAAAGATAAAGATAAAATAGGACAGTACATATACTAAACGAGATTGAAAATTGAACAACCATGAAGCATCTAGTCTTATATCACTTGAAATTTAAAACTAACACCAACACAATAATATTGTAGCCTCCCTACTCGCCAACCAAAGGATAGGCTTAACTCAGCCAAAGCTATTTATGAGTTACTGAAAGATTTTCCACTTTACTAAAAACTTTCCAGGTAGATACAAAATATGCTCCGAACAAAAAATTGATGGAATTTAAAAGAACTCCTTACTAATTCAGCTTCCCAGAAAATTTCAGAAAACTCTAAAAGAAGCAACATCATACCTCACCTTAGAAGCACAAATAGTTTCGGCATCGGTCCATGGTCCTTTATCTTTGATCAAGCACCCTCCAGTTGCAGAACAAGCACATGTTCCACCAAGAAAGTCGGGTAAATTGCTGCAGGAAAGAGCAAACAGTCAATCTGCGAAATCTGAAAAAAAATGCTTATGAATTGATGCACTTACCTTGGCTCAACAGCTTCTAGTACTGTACTAAGGTAATTGGTCCCCAAAACCTTAGAAGTAGCATGGGGGTAAGTGAAGTATTCAAAGATTCTATCTATTTTATCTAACAACAACAATTAGCAGTTAAAGAAAGAAAGGATGTGCTACCTGAATCTTTTTTAAAGTTCTTGCCTCCATAAATGATTTCAGTACTTTCCACAATGCCCTAAACCCAGAACCAGCATTGATTATGTAAAGTTGATGTAATGTCTGTATCATAAATAAGGGCCAAATGAATATATTGTTGAAACTATTTGCTGCTGAGATTAGAAGCTACAAAATCTAGAAGTAGTTTTGTTTCAGAACAATAGGATAGTTTAGCCATACTATAACTGTTTCTGTTTTTGGCTGGTTCGGCATCAGAGCTGTTCTGAAAATGATGCTCCAAAATTCCCATGTAAAAATTCATAATGTGCTACATTTTTGTGGTCCAAAAGTTACCTCTGGATAGTAATTGCTGTCGATCTTCTGAATTTCTAAGAACATATCTCGTGCAGCTTTTGAAAAGTTGTTCATGCCCTGAAATAACAGGAGAATCGAGATGAATATACTGGTACACTGTAAAACAGCCCCATCATGTGCTAGTGGCGAGCACTTAAACAGCTTAGAAATATGATAGTTTCATGAATGACATTGTTGTTACAGCCATAAATTCCTATAAAAGACACAACTTGACGCAGGAACGCCTTAAGAATGAACCAAGTTACATGACAACCAAAAATCTGCTTCCAAGACAAATGCTTGGCCTCAGTTTGAGACAATGAAGAAATGGTTGAACAGTAGTGCTACTACGTTCTTCAATGCAACAATGGAATTAATATATAGCACTAAGAATAGGATACCACAGACAGCAACGCACCAATCCTTTTACATCCAATATGGCTGTTGTAGAGGATATGCGCTTCTTTGTGGCAAGAGAGCAAGCAGGATATCTCAAGGATAAAGTTTTCTCTTGTTCTGATATATGATATTTTATATATCGATCAATACTAGTCACTTGCATGAGCTTATTGATATCCACTGAGCCAATCCGTTCAATGTATAGCGGCCTTCCAAATCTGTCAACTCCATGAAATCCATGAGGATAACATTGTTTTAATGCATCATACTCCTCAAATTTAAAATCCTGTAACACAGAAACACCGCTTTCCCTTAGTATTCAACCAGACAACAATAATACTGTGAAATCACAATCCATTTTTTGCAGCTAGAAATATAGAAGGATACAAGGACATTCCGTGACTCTTCGGACAAATTACCCACATCAATATTTACAAACAATAGCCATGGCATACCTTTGCAATGGCATCAACAGCACAATCTTGACGCCATTTCAGCATATTCAAGAACATCTCTTTTGCCTTTAATACATTGAATCCTCGCATTCTCAGAAAGCTACACGGTGAAGACAGCAACCAGTTTAAGTTCATCTTCAATGCAAAATCAGAATACATGTTACCACCTACCAGTTGAGGTGTAAAATATCTCCCAGTTATTTAGGCAAGCATACAAAATAGTTCTGGATAACTAATAAAGTTTGCATACCGTAGTAGGACATGATAATCATCAAACTTCTCTGGGAGCTGGTCGCTTGCAAGAAGTGATTCCCTCAAAGATTGCACAGATTGCTCTTCCTTCTGGTCATGAATTCCACTGGCAATGTTCTGAGATACTTTGATCTTGCTGTTCCTTCTAAGTAACTGCTCAATAGATCTGAAGCTCATCTTTGATATGGAACTACTTTTGTTCTCCACTTGCACGATGTGCCAATAAGCTTCAAGTGGAAACTTGGTACATTAGTTCTGGCGATGTGATACTAAACCTTTCTTAAGAAGAATGCAGGCCATTATTTTCATTGCCTGAAGCAGGTCTGAACTCCACTATGGTCATTTTGGCAATCCACTTTCTTTTATTTGGTCAAACCATGTAAGCAAGCATACACAAAGCAGACAGGAAAGCAGAACTTCAACTGTGCAAGTCCACAGGTATGCAAATATGGTAGTTGTGATCTGGTGTTGTGATTTTTTTCCAGTAATACTATCAACGTTCGGAATTTTAATTTTAGGGCTTAATCTTTTCAAAGTTAACAAAAGTAACGTATTTAAGACCACCTATCCTACATAGAGCAATATGTTGTAACATCTGCAAAGAAAATATGAAATGGAGCGTATTGGACAGACTATCATGTTGGCTATCAAATTACAAGAATCATTATGGTCTTATATACTTATTATTGCTGTAGGAAGCACATGTTTGAAATGTGAGTTTGAAAGCAGTACTAAAATGAAAGCCAATTTCATTGCAGTAGTCCTATGATCCCAAGAACCAACCTAGAACGATTGGAGCAGGACCTTACCTTGGGTCGAAGCTGGGGGAGCGCGCAACAGACTATTTTACGTATAAACCAGGAGTCCCCTCCGTCCCCTGGGACTTGGAAGATATAAAAATGAATGCTGGGTCTCCCGGCCGTGAGAGCCGTGGCATAACGCCGAACATCTCGTGGGCACGCGGATGCGGGAGCGGGCGGAAAGGGTGAGGTTGCTTCCGCGCGCGGCGACGGTAAGAGGAATCCGGCCTCTCCCCCATGAACACGGCGCGGGTGAAGCAAGTTGAGGCGAAGGTATACTCCTCCTGCCATCACGTGCGCGGTGCGCCTGGCCTGCCCTCTCTCACCCACGGACTACTTAGGATTCATTTAGGACTAGAAACATACCGCGCGTTCGGCGGGAAACTTTTAATTTTTTACTATACAAATAAAGGATATAAGACTATGGATATGAATTAATTTATAGAAATATACAACATTTTTTATATTATTTGATGATAAAAAGTAGGTGACATGAAAAATTGGATGATAAAAATTAAATGACATGGATATATTACATACAAGAAAATATTGGCTTTAATGAATATTAGTGGGATGACATGAACATTTGGTTGGCTAAGAGAATGGATGATGTGGATAGTTTGCATGTTGAGATAGAAAATAATTAATGCACTTAGTGGGGTTTTGCTTTATAAGAGGTATAGATATGTTTGGTTTTAGAACGGGGTGGTGTTTGGTTAAACAGAGTAACGGAACCAACTGATTCCTTGAAAGGGAATATTCTCTTTATATGCGAAACGCATTCGAGTCCGACCAGGGACGGAGCTAGGATTGGAGATTAAGTGGGCAACATTAGCCTAATAGTGTGTGATCTTGATGAGGGGTGTTAATCAGGTTAAAATACACTAATCAAGTAGCTAGAATGGCTAATATTGCAATGAAAAGCATGAGCATGGGGGCGTAGCCCCTCCTCGTCCCCCCTTGTTTACGTCCCTACGTCCGACTAAATCGGTGGAACCGAGTGGAACGGCACACTAACTACACTGATAACTACACACTTCAAAGTTTTACACCATCATTCCGTTCCACCTCATTTTGTTTCTACCAAACATACGAATATTCCACTGGAATGGAACCGTTTCATTCCGTTCCACTTGGTTCCAAAACCATACACACCCGACCACTCAGAAGCAAAGAGAGGCGCTCCTCTGGCACCCAAATTTTGTCGTGCCGGACACATGGTCGGTACAAGGAGATGTTGCACGGTATTAAAAAAAATACCAAAAAAATAAAATTTTAGTTCAATTTTTAATATTTTATACTCCCTCCGTTCCTTGATATAAGGTGTATAGTTTTTTGAATAAAAATCCACAATATAAGGTGTATTTGTTATTTATGGATAATTTGACACATCAAAAAGTGAGATATAGTCTCAAAAGAAGGATTTAGCGGATTGCATACATTTTGTGCCTATTAAGAACTCATCTCTTGCCATTTTTTCAGAAAAAAATGAGTCCACTATGTACAAAATACATATGTCTTAATATCCGTGCAGAAAACTATACACCCTATATTCAGAAACGGAGGGAGTAATATTTTAAATGAAAATTAAATAAAATAGAGACGGTGACGGCTCCCCTAACCCTAATCCTCGTCCACCTCCGCGAGCCGGTTCCAATCGATGACATCGTGGATGTAGACTCAAGTGGAGGAGAAGGCTGCCCAAGGAGAAAGAGTAGGCGTAGCGCGGCACGCGAAGTGAAAGCGTCGCCGATCGAGGAGAAAACCTGCTATGCCGTGAGCTCCACCCTTCGAAACACCTTTTCACTTACAACCACTTTCTACTTAGCAAATATCATGATACCAGAAGCATTCAATTTAGGTTGTATTTAGCGCGGTAAAGTATTATGAGCTTAATAATATCTCTTCACTAATTAGTTTCAACTTACTTACAAACGTGTTCAACCATTAGTTTAGTTAATGTCTGAAAATAATAGTAAGGAATCAAGTTATCAACATTCAGTGATCAAGGGCATTTAAGTTTTTAGTTATCCCATTATTGTGTGCTATCGGCGGAGGTGATAAAATAACCAAATGTATCAAATTGCATGGACTTCTATTGAGGTTGAGATTGAGGGATAAGAAGTTTCTATCATGTCTTAAGAAGGATATACATATAAACAATCATGAAGAAGGGCCGGTGATCACCTGTGATCGATACAAGAGGCTTGAACTTTTTGATTCCTGAGTTGCAGTGATCCTTTTATTTTTTTAATAAGAATATATTTAGATTTAATAAAAATATATTTAAAAAACATTAATTTCTTTTAAGTCTAGATGACAAATACACAAGTATTATAAATTTTAGTTTTAAAAACATGCATTGTTCAATACACTCAGATCACTATTTTCATTTTTGTATAGCTCAAAATACAAAGTACTTTATAATGAGATTTAACTCGTTTATTGGATAAGTCATTGAGTTCATGTATGACTTTTTAAATTTTTATATTTTTTTGTAAATATAATTTGAATTTTATAAAAACAAAGAGAGCGGAAGGAGAAGCTAGGAATGAGAAATCCTTAACTCCGGAAGGTTCCGAATTAATAGTTATGGCGTTCAAAGCATCATGTTATCATGTTTTGCTGGGCTTCCTACCTGTTCCCAATTAATTAGCACGATTCAACAAAATGTAGTTAATGTTGTATCTTACAACTGTGTAAAATTGTAAAACTAAGTTCTTTTAAATCTACGAGGTGCCACAAAAATAACAAAGATTATAAATTTTGTCGTTTTGAAAATATGCATTGTTCAATATACTCTTATCACTATTTTTCCTTTTTATATAGCTCAAGATATAACGTATTTCATGACGAGATTTAAGTTAACACGTCCATAAGATACATCATTGAGTTCATCTAAGATTGTTTTTGTAAAAATAAAGGGAGCGAAAAATGAGAAATCCTCAATAACTCCATAAGGTCCGAATAAATTATGGCGTTCAAAGCATCCTGCTCTCATAGTCTCATGTTTTGCTGGGCTTCCTACCGGTTCCGATTTAATTAGCACGTTCAACTTGGCCGGTAACCCCCGTGGCGTGGCGACTCTTCCAGATCGAAGGCGTGGCCTGTTCCTCTCTGACGGATCTGGTCTGTGCGGTAGTATCGTGTACAGGGGCGGAGCTGGAGCTCGAGTCACCCTGATGCACTACTCTACTATAGCATAAAATTTTCACGGAACAATCGACTATATAGAAGTATTTATGACAATACAATGCGGTATAATAGCAAACAACAAATAAATTCAAAAGAACTTGTAACAAGAAATTAGAAAAAGCATATTATATTGATAAAACAATGATCAAAATTACTTGTAAAAGATGTCTTGCACTCACCTAATGGATGGAAATTGATAGCAGGCCTGATGATAGCAGAGCCAAGTCATACTGGAATTACCTAATGCCTAAATCTAATGGAGCTGCGATCAGGATATATAAGCAGAGCTGCGGGAGTACTCACCTAATGGATGGAGCTGAGCTGCGGGAGTGCTGGTTGCTCCGTGCTGGCTGCAGGCGCGGCGACACCGGCCGCCGGCGGCCAGCGATTTGTTTCCGACTTTCCGTTCCGCTCGAGGCAAGTGTCTCGAGACCTAGAGGATCGCTCGTGGTGTTTGGAGACGAACAGACGAAGAGTCTAGATCGATATAGACGAAACGAACCGTCGTCGGCAGAGAAAAAAGGCTAGCCCGGCGCAGCGGCACTGGAGAATGGGCCTGCACGTGGTCCACTTAACCCACCCTGATGCACAATGTTCAGCCCACCCTGATGCACAGGCCATTTTATAATGATGGGTACTAGTAAATTTTTTTTTGGCCCGTATTCCTGTGCATCAGGGTCAGCCCATTGGGCTCCGCCCCTGATCGTGTACTGATAAAGACATGATCAGATGACTTTGTGTTTAGATCAGTAGTAGTGTTGTGTGTGTACTGTGTATGTACTAATTAATTGTAATGATATTGCTAGGAGTGTGTTTCTTTAAAATTATTTGATTATATTTATAAATTCTAAAAAAGGAGAACATTGCTAACCTTCCTTTTATTTAAGTTTCCTTTTATTTAAGTTGTAATCAACTAATAATGAATCCTATTTTATTTTCATATTTCACAATTAATATGATGATCAAAATATTATATTATGAGCATACAGAGGGCTTATGCACAAGCAGAAACTCAAAATAACTGGGCCTAAGACCGAGCCCCACGATGCTTATTTTCTGCTATGGTCCGCTATAGGGGCTTAAGACCGAGGCTTATTGGCTATTGCTAATTGGAGACGCCCTCATAGTCTCATGTTTTGCTGGGCTTCCTACCGGTTCCGATTTAATTAGCACGTTCAACTTGGCCGGTAACCCCCGTGGCGTGGCGACTCTTCCAGATCGAAGGCGTGGCCTGTTCGTGGTCGGTTCGTTCATAGAAAAGGTTTGCATTCTCGACAGGCAGCTGAAACCACGGCGGCACCCCCCTCCCTCCCTCCTTCATCCGTCGCCTCCAGCTCCATCTCGACCGGCCGCCCAGCAGGGCTCTGCTCCACCTCGACCGGCCGCCGATCGCGTCTCACAGAGGTAAGAAGAACCTGAGGTGTTCGCTGCATCTCGTTCCGTCAGTCGTACTCTTTGCTGCATCATTCGCTGCGTGTGCAGTGCGTGTGTGTGCGTGTTTGACTTCCCACTTCGGAGGTGGGTGCCCGCGAGGTGTTCGCCGCTTTGCCTCCGAGGAGTGCAGAGCAGACGTAGGCGACGCGAGATTCTTGGATTGCTCTCTTGCTTCCTTCTTCCCCACAGCACATCACAACACAGTTGTTTCCACTCGCGGCATCCTTTCCTTGGCATCCGATCCCTTCCCATTTCCCTTCTACTCGTCCGAGCCACCATTTGCTTTAGAGGAAGCAAAGCGGATTCCCGCAAGCATACACGACGCCCGTCGCATCGGCACGCGGACGCGCTCCGCCGCAAGCATATGCTTCCTTCTTCTCCCCCAAGCTGTCGTCTCGCTCGCCACCTCGGTAGTTAGGTAGGTGAGGTACGCGCATTTTCTTTTCTTTTCTTTTCTTTTCCTTGCTCCCCTGCCTTGTCTTTCTCGTCTGCCCGCACGGCGCAGTAGCCCCACGCCCCCCACCGACCACCTCCGTCGTTGAGCCGTCGGGGCTTCGAGATGAGATGATGCGCCGCTGCGGCTGGCTTTCGTCTCTCTGCCGCCCCCGCCGGGGTGGTCGCACCGCCACTTTGCTACCGAACCCAGATCCACCGCCTCCCGAGCCCAAGGTATAACAGCTGCTGTCTTCTCTTCCTGCCGTAGTTGTTTCGACAGGTCTTGAACTATCTAGGACGCTCTCAAGTATGGAACTTAGGCTTTTGTTTATCACTGTTGACCTTGGTCGACTAGTCCGCCCACTGAACAAAGATTCAGGGCGTGTTTTGTTGTCCCATGGATGGTGCCATGGATATGAACTGCGAGAGGACAAACGTTGGTCGTATAGTTCACGCCTCTGCCCGTCTTTACACTTGATGTAATACCTGAGATCTTATCAAGTCTATCGCTACATTCCACATGCAGTTTCCTGTTTCTGAAATTCCTATCCCATTCCACAGTTCTTTAGGCATATGATTCTAGGAAAACGACATTTTTTAAAGAAAGTCAGGAAAATGAATTGGTTATTACTGTTGGTAGTTTGTTCATCGATCCTTCTTTTGTCAACTCTTTGTAAACACATTTCGTACTTACCAGCAGGATAATCAGCAGAGAAGGAGCTCTTTGATTTTGTATTAGGAAGTTTAATCACTTGTTTGCAAAGAATATCCTTAGTAATTCATGCAAAGGCAAGAAGCGCCTAGAAATGCAAATTAGAATCAGCGCATGTGATGAGCACTGGCCAAAGTAACAAAATACGTAATAGCATCCGTATGCCTAAAGCTAAGAAAGAGAAGATAGCTTATTGCAAGGAAATGTTCCTCCTTTCTTCCTTTGTGCAATATTCTGCAGACTTTTATATTAAATCTGGTGCATCTAGCTTCGCAAGTCAGTTTTTTTTTATGTTGTACATGCATGCTATTGCTATCGTTCTTCTTATGGCTGAAGACACTGGATTTGACATATGCAAAAATATTTATTATGCAACGTTGAGCAGGTAGAGGATCACGGTGCTTCTGAAGAAGTTATCATGGAGAACATTTTACCAAACAGTGATTTCTCTGAAGATCTATGTTCATGGCATCCTAATGGTTGCCATGCATCTGTAGCTGTTGAAGGATCAGGTTATCATAATGGTATAAGGCCACATTCAGGGTCTAAATATGCTGTACTTACTAATCGCACACAGAGTTGGCAAGGACTTGAACAGGACTTAACAGAAAATATTGGCATTGGTACCAAATACGTTGTTGCTGCCTATGTCAGAGTCCATGGGGAACTTCATGAGCCTGTTGGGGTCCAGGCCACGCTAAAACTTGATGATGAGGGATCTTCTACCAACTACCGCTCTGTTGCAAGGTACTTCAACTGGAAGGTGCTGTTTGTTGTCTTAAATCATATAAGTATCATTCGCTTATTTAAGAAAGTTGTTTGACTAGGATTTTGGCCTCAAAAGAACGCTGGGAGAAGTTGGAAGGTTCATTTGAGCTTACAACTATACCAAGACGTTTGGTATTTTACCTTGAAGGCCCCCCTGCTGGTGTAGACTTGCTCATAGATTCAGTTACTATCTCCTGTATGGTATGTTGTCAACTCTTTTATCTTTAATTTGGGTGAACTAATCTTGTATTACTCACAAATAGCAGCAGTGATGCTTCAAATTCTGATATATCAACATGTTAAGCTGTTGGCACCACATTTCCCAGTGCCTAATTTCTAGGACCGTACAACCAAAATACATTTCGCTTAACCCTCCAGCCGATGTAGTTGAGATATTTCCACCATAGTTTGTGCATACCATATGTTAGTATTTTGTTCTTAACACCAGTCAGCTCTATGCTGCTAATTGATTAGATTATGTGCTGTTTAATATTCTTAACTACTTTAAATATCTGCAGAAAGCAGAGGGGAAGACGTCCTTGTTGATTGGTGGAACAACAAACATCATTTTGAATTCTGATTTTTCGGAAGGCCTTCATTCATGGAATCCTATATGCTGTCATGCATATGTGGCATCCCAATGGTCCGGTTTCCTTGATGGTATTAGAGGGAACTCAGGAGAAAATTATGCCGTTGTTTCAAAGAGAACTGAACCCTGGCAAGGTCTTGAGCAAGATATAACAGATAGAGTATCTACTGGTACAGCTTATGCAGTTTCAGCATATGTTAGAGTTGATGGGAATATCCATGGTAAAGCTGAAGTAAAAGCAACCCTGAGGTTGCAAAATCCAGATGAGCCAGCACACTACAGTTCTATTGGAAGGTAATTCTTTGATGTTGTTCAACATCAAAATTCTTTCCTCGCCAGTTTCCACACCTAATTTGTGATAGAACCTGATGTGACAGGGTGTTAGCCTCAAAAGAAAAGTGGGAGAAGTTGGAAGGTTCTTTTTCCTTGACAAATATGCCAAAATCCGTGGTCTTTTACCTTGAAGGACCTCCTGCTGGAGCGGATATTATTATTGATTCTGTTACTATTGCTAGATCTGAACTTAACCCGTCCAAGGTGAGTGTTTTCTGTGTGTCTTTCTTTAACCTTTGCTGAACAATACATTTTACGATACAATTTGATAAGCTGTTGTATATTTCTCAGAAGTTAAAGTTCATCTAGAATTCACTGCATGTTATGCTTGAGCGTTGAGGAATGCTGATAGTCTTTTAGGCAAATAGTTACATTTTATACTTTTGGTGCAAAAGATCGATTATAGTCATTTAGCTTTCACAAATTTCATTACAAGTGATTTTTCTCATTTAGCCGTATTTTCATCTTCTGATATATTTGTTTTTATATGCGCTTTATGCGAGTGTAAATATTTTTTTGCAATGCTTATGGCCTGTTAATCTATCATTTGAAGGATGTCAAATCACCAAGTGAAATCAAGACTGTTATTAAGAATCCTCAGTTTGAAGAAGGGTTAAGCAGTTGGTCTGGAAGAGGATGCAATATCTGCAGGCATGAGTTCACTGCATATGGGAACGTAAAGCCCGTAAATGGTAGCTACTTTGCTTCAGCAACTGGACGGGTTAACAATTGGAATGGCATACAGCAAGATATCACAGGCAGAGTGCAAAGAAAAGTCTCTTACGAGATTAGTTCTCATGTTCGCATATTTGGCAGTGCTAATGAGACTGAAGTTCGTGCTACTTTGTGGGTACAAGAATATGGCCGTGAACGATACGTATGCATTTCAAAGTAAGTGTGCCAATCTTGTTATTTACATGCTCTGTTATAGGGGTCACAGATATTACCGGTTTTACTAAAAAAAAAATATTGTTACCAAAGAAACCAGGCCTCTGATAAGCGCTGGACACATTTGAATGGAAAGTTCCTCCTTCATGCTCCCTTCTCCAAAGCTGTCCTTTTTATAGAGGGGCCACCTGCAGGAATTGACATCCTTGTGGATGGCCTTGTTTTATCTCCGGCAAGAAAACTTCAGTCTGCTCCACGCCCCAAAATTGAGGTTTGTAAGCTAATTACTTCATTCAATTACTTCCCCTAGGAGCGAGTCATCAAACGACTCAGCTACTGTGCAGACAATAGTAGTTTTGCTCAATGTTGGGGATATTGTTTATCGGGAACTTACGGTTGACCCAAGATAAGGGAGAAATCGTCTGGTTTATCGGCATGTCGGCTGATTTATCGGCATATTGGCTGATTTATCGGCCGATTTATCTTATCGGTCAAACACCGATAAGGGATAAATCGGTCGATTAATCGGAATATCGAAAGATATCTTGAACAGTGGTTTTGCTAAAAAAAAATCTCAGTCATGGATAATGATTGCATAAATAAAAAGTTTTAGCTTTTCGATTCCAACTCAATTTTCTTTTTAATGAATGATGCTTTCCTTGTATTTCAGAATGTTAGGTATGGAGCCAATATTATGCAGAACAGCTCTTGCTCTCACGGGCTTACGGGGTGGAGCCCTATGGGTTCATGTCGACTTAGTGTCCATACTGAATCACCCCATATGCTATCCTCCATCTTGAAGGACCTATCGACTCAGCAACATATAAATGGTCGCTATATCCTTGCTACAAATCGCACTGATGTGTGGATGGGGCCTTCTCAGGTGATAACGGACAAGCTAAGGTTGCACACTACGTACAGAGTATCTGCCTGGGTACGCGCTGGATCTGGAGGACATGGCCGTCACCATGTCAATGTTTGTCTTGGTGTAGATGACCAATGGGTTAATGGTGGGCAAGTGGAAGCCGGTGGTGATCAATGGTATGAAATTAAAGGAGCATTCAAGCTTGAAAAGCAACCATCCAAAGTTATTGCGTATGTTCAGGGTCCTCCTTCGGGTGTTGATATCAGAGTCATGGGCCTCCAAATTCATGCGGTTGATAGGAAAGCACGTTTTGGGTATCTTAAGGAGAAATCAGACAAGGTGAAAACCCACACCCCCTCGACATTTTCCATGTTAGGATGAGGACTTTATGTCTCTACACAAGCATACTAAGATGTTCTCCTCAAAATCATTGTTAAACTGTAACCTTTCTGTGTACATCATCCATTGATTGCTTATAATAGCTGTGATCTTTAGAAATATTAAATTCATTTTTCTGATTTGGTCTGATAGGTAAGGAAGCGTGATATTGTTCTGAAGTTCCAAGGATTAAATGCTGCGAATGTCTTTGGTTCAGCTCTCAAGATACAACAGACTGAGAACAGTTTTGCATTTGGATCATGCATAAACAGAAGTAACATTGAGAATGAGGATCTTGCTGAATTCTTCGTGAAGAATTTTAATTGGGGTGTATTTGAGAATGAACTGAAGTGGTACTGGACAGAGGCGGAACAAGGAAAGCTAAATTATAAAGATTCTGATGAGTTGCTTAAATTTTGTCAGAAACATAACATACAAGTCCGTGGTCACTGCTTATTCTGGGAAGTGGAAGATTCAGTGCAGCCATGGCTTCGATCATTGCATGGACACCACTTGATGGCTGCCGTACAAAGTCGTTTGCAGAGTCTACTGTCAAGGTACAAAGGTCAGTTTAAACATCATGATGTTAACAATGAGATGCTGCATGGGTCTTTCTACCAAGATAGACTTGGAACGGATATTAGGGCCCACATGTTCAGGGAAGCACATAAACTTGATCCTTCAGCAGTTCTCTTTGTGAATGACTACAATGTTGAAGATGGGTGTGACTCGAAATCTACCCCAGAGAAGTTCATCGAGCAGATTGTAGATCTCCAAGAACGGGGTGCACCAGTTGGTGGGATTGGTGTGCAAGGTCATATCAGCCATCCAGTGGGAGATATCATATGCGACTCCCTGGATAAACTGGCCATACTGGGTCTCCCCATTTGGATTACCGAACTGGATGTCTCGGCAGAGAACGAACACATCAGAGCTGATGATCTCGAGGTGTGCCTCCGCGAATGCTTTGCGCATCCTGCCGTGGAGGGGATCGTCCTCTGGGGATTCTGGGAGGCGTTCATGTTTCGTGAACATGCTCACCTGATCGACGCTGATGGGACAGTCAATGAGACTGGCAAAAGGTACCTTGCTCTGAAGCAAGAGTGGTTAACCCAAACCAACGGCGACATCGATCACCATGGGGAGTTCAAATTCAGAGGCTACCATGGGTCGTACACGGTAGAAGTAACGACTTCCTCAGGAAAGGTAACTCGATCGTTTGTTGTTGACAAGGAGAACCCTATGCAGGTGATCACTTTGAACATTTAGCTTGTATCAGGGGAAGTAGGTAACATGCTGAGATTTGTGTGGTGAAAGAGTACGGAGATGTCTTTTGGTTTGATGCCATATCTTCAGAGTCTAACCTTGTATGTTCTACCAGCACAAATTACTTTGTTATAGAAAGTAATGTTAAACCTCGCATTCTTCCGATGCATATACTGAGATGAGATTCTGCTTGAATACCAATTTCCAGAATCTAGAGATTTATTAGAAATAGTAGCACTTGAGATTTGAGAACATGTTTAGGTTGACATGCAAATGGCTTAGAACGTGGAGCTGCAAGTTTTTGGAGAGCACATCTATATATACATTAGAAATGGTTTCGGGATATGTCAGTTGGCACTTTGATGTTATTAGAGCCCTGAATACGAAGCTTGTGGTACACAAATGAAGATTGTTTAGTTGTTTTTTTTCTCAAAATGGACGTTGAACCCCAGCCTCTGATTGTTTAGTTGTTTACTGACAGGAAAATCAAGGCAACGCGCTTTTGGTTATCAGCTGTCAAGTACTCTAGTGAAGAAACAGTTTATCGTGCGCACACCAGCGATGTTGGATTGTCCAGTGACCATAAACGTGCGTATTATAGTGCAGGGCGTGAGGGGCATGAAAGAGCAAACAAGTTGCGCTAGAAACAAAACCAAGAACTGCTCCTCCATTGCTCCATGGTTCTAAGTACAGGCTCCCCGTAACATAATTTTAAGGACTAATTACTACATAAGTTTAAGACGCTTAAGCAAGCTAAAACAAGTTGCCAAAATGTCTTATATTTCGGGGTGTATCGGTAAGTCATTTTGGCTCCCAAGTTCCAAAGTGCTGCCATTGATCTCGCCTTTTTTCAGAAAATCAAAAATGAGAGCGTACGTAGTCTCCCCTCCCGTCTCCCTCCTCGCGTCGCTCCCGTGGGCGACGGGGAGGGACCCCTCACCGCCCCTTCTCTAGGCACCTAGTCCCTCTCCACCTCCCCCTGGCCGCCGCCGGACACGACGCTGGCGGCGGCGAGGCCTCCTCTCCCTCGGATGGTGACGGCGGCGCGGGGCGCGGTGGCTGTCGAGGGGCGCAAAGGCGCGGCCGGTTTCTCGACGGCGTGGTGGCTTCGTGAGGTTCCAGTTCCAACGTATCCATGGTGGCGGCTGCAGCGTGATGACGGTTGTTGGCTATCGGCTGTGCGGGCTCAACCTGCAATGGCGATGCGTCTTGGCTAGGTGGCAGTGCATACAACAGAGGTGCGCGAGGCAGGCTAAGGGCAACAGGAGCCACTAGCGGCTTGGGCCGAATCTGGGACCGATCTGGCCGGGCGAGCCAGATCTCGGCCCGATCTGGTCCTGACGGGTTTCGGCCAATTCGTGTGTGGATGGCAACTCCTAGTGGCGCTGGTCATCTGGGAGGCGGTTGTGTCCATCTCCTCCGATTCCATGCTGCTGGAGGCTAGACGGGGCCAGGCGGGCCTACGTTCAGTTCGGCTGCCACCACCAACCAATTTGGCTTGTGGACGGCGTGGTGGTTGCCATGTCCACCTGGCTCGCCGCCCCATGTCCGGTCTCTCCCATACTACGCTCGTCTCGCTGGGCTAGCGGTAGCTGTGGTTGTCGATTGCTGGTAGGAGTGTGGATGACGGGCAGCGGCTCTGGAAGGCGGTCTGCGCAGCCGGCTCTCCGGCGTGCGGTGTTGCAATGGTGATGGTCTATCTCTTTGGCTGCGAGGGCGGCAATGAGTGGGCGGCGGGAATCCGGGTGTTGGCGGTGTTTTGACATGGCAGCTCCCAGATCGTGCCCTAGAGGTCTATTTTGGTATCGGCATGCATGTAGATCATGGTACGGTGGTGTTGCGGAGGTGCTTCCAGGCGAAAAGCCCAGCGCTGTGGCGCAAGCGGCGACGATCTGTGGGTGTCGTGATCCTCTTGAGGGCGCCGGTGTGGTTACCTTCCAAGCGCCAGAGCTCAGGGTGAAAACCCTTAACCTTTTCGATCTTGACGATGGCGGCGTTCTGCATCGTGACCCTCTTGGGGGCGTCGTCGTTGAGCTCAGGTACCTTGTGGTCATGGCAAGTCGATACCGCCGGGCAAGCTCGGATCCTAACTCGAAACTTCTTCGGCCCTGGCGTGCGTTGGTCCTGGCGTCCTCTTTCTTTTACCCGTGTCTTCGTTATCACCGCGCTTGTCATCCGTTGTCAGCCTATAGGACGGCGCTCCACGGTCCGGAGCGAGACGACGGGCGGTTCTATCCGACGATAACTTGGTGTGTGTGGTACAACGAAGTCCAATGATTTCCCGAGGCGGCTTGTTGGTGGTTTAGCGGTTTTTTGGAGGGGTGTGTCTACTACTATTTTATTTTCTATCTCTTATTTATCTTTTAAGAGGATTTTTTATTACTTTGTATATGTTTGGCTGTATGGCTTTATTTATAAAGCGGGAGGAAAATCTGTTTCGAGAGCATACGTAGCACATCTTCGTTGCTATACCTATGCCGACCAGACTTGAGGCATGAATTCCGACTTTGGCATATAGTTACGTGTGTGACACGGTCATTCCCAACTAGGACTACTCACAATGAGAGTATCATGCATGCCACATAGGCAAAAATCTGAGGTGGCACAATAATTAACGAAGAGAGAGATGAGAGTAGTACTGTATCATAGTATGATACCATATCATAGTATGATACCGTATCATGACACACAAAGCTAGAAAATTTAATGGCAAATGTATCATCTACACATATTTACGTTGAGATTCTACAAAATATTAAATATGATGTAATTATGATACTACTAGATTATACTATGCATAGTAGGAGTGGTATCATAAACTAGTATCATATGCATGATACTAGTATATGATACTTTACATTGTGACTAGTCTAAGCAAATATGATATTCCATGAATATTTTTTTTGGGCTTGCTCACCCTCGCTGGAAACCGAGGGCTGAAATAAACGGATGCTGAGAGGCATAAATTTAAAACGAGTCCGGGAGCGAATGACATATTAGCAACTCCCAAGTTTGAAATGCCTCTTGGCTCTTAGGATCCAGTGTTCCGTTCAGTCTAAAACATAGGTTTAAAAAAAATCAAAACATAGCCAAAGATATGTCGTACAAGTACGAAAAATCAAAATATAAAATTATATGTATCATATGCTATACAAAAACTACAATATCTAATAAAATACAGATATTCGAAAATATGCATACTTAGATCTACACTTTAGTTATTTTTATTTAGCTCATAATACAAAGTATTTAACATAGATGTTTTGCAAGTTTGTGGGATGCAACATTGGCTACATCCAGATTGCTTTACAACTTTTTAAAATCTAATAATTGTTTTTCAAAATTTTAAATAACATGATCACTGGACCATGGGAGAAAGAATTCCCAAGTGGTTGTCATTTTCCACCGGTAAGTGCCAAACCGGAGTCTTGTTCCTCCCTTAGCACCCCTTCATTTTTCTCTCGCTTGGTGAAGTACAGCCGTCGATTTAAAGTAAAAATACGCCAATTCGTTTTGTTTTGTGCGATAGTGTCCGCATCACGTTGTGCTTTGTTTTAGTTTGGCGTTACAACTAGGACATGACTGTTTCCGTGTTTCGGATAGCTACCTCTTCTACGCTTCTAGTACTATGTACTACTAGTACTATTATTTTTTCCAACCCTTTGAAATTCTGAGGCACGCTCAATCGATCAAGCAGCCATCGCCTCTGCCCTTTTCTCGGAGTGATGTGCATGTATCTACTAGACTACTAGTCTATCCAAAGATAATAAGAAATAAAAACGTTCGTCTCGCCGTGAAGGACAGATTTGACTATCTGAACTTAGAATGATAAAAAATAGTACATGAAGGGGAAGACAAAAATTCCACCGATATGTACTCGC
Organism: Poa annua; assembly: GCA_026929855.1. Lineage (NCBI taxonomy): Eukaryota > Viridiplantae > Streptophyta > Magnoliopsida > Poales > Poaceae > Poa > Poa annua. The sequence continues at coordinate 35,986,817 of CM049433.1, forward strand.
TGTTATCTAAAATCAGTGTCGCATTTTTTAGCCCCAGTTTAAAACTATGACACTTATTATGTGTCGGAGAGGTTAACTTTTTCTGGATTTTTTTTTAGAAATTGTTGCATGTCGTGTTTTGAAAAGAGAGTAGAGAGAGTGTCCAAGTAATTAATCCCAGCCGCTGCAATCGGCATCCTGAATTGACTCGGGCGAGCCGTGGAACCCCTCCTCCCCCGTGCCGTTCAGTTACCGAGTGCGGCGGGAAGGCGAGACGCGGACGCTGCGACGCCTGCAGGGCGTCCACGTGCCAGCTCGCCGCGTCCATGGCTGACGGTCACCATGGACACCGTCAGGTCTCTCTCCTCCCCTATAAATGAAGCACATCGATCTCAGCGGCACCACAGATCGTGTGCGTGAGAGAGAAAGAGAGCGGTAGGATTCTGGGCTTTGCTTCTCTCTCTCCGCCGTCCGTCAAGAGACAAATACGACATCGCCGGCCGGCACTAGGAGAGCAGAGCAGAGGGGAGAAGAGCACGCGACACGTACGCCTGCACGGCCTTGCCGACGGGCTAAGAAGATATGGAGGGCAGGGCGCCGTCGTGCCTCGGCCGTGCGGCGGTGCCGGTGAAGCGGGTGTGGCACGGCCTCAGCGCGCGCGTCGGCCTCCGGCGAACCACCGGTGAGTTCTTTTCCTTCATCTCTTGTCGCGACCGATCGAACCACACGAACAGTTTTCTGAGGCGGACGGATGCGGTGCAGGGCTGGGTGAGCTGCGCAAGGAGGTGCGGACGTGCGAGTACCGCGACGTGCACGTCATGTGGGAGATGCTCGGCGGAATGGACGATGCGCCGCGACACGACGGAGCCACGGCCGCCGCCGGGAAGAAAAAGAAGAACAACAACAAGAGGAAGGCCGCCGCCGCAGCGGCAGCGGCCTCGTGGAGCCGGCTCGTCTCCTACTGCTGCGCATGCGCACGCTGAAGCAAGCACCTGATGTCCTGATGGATTCCTCCGTCGGTTCTTGATGTTTGCGACGCCGCCTGAGAGTTGTAGAGCGTGTATTCAGAGCTGTAAATTTCATTGTGTACATGACCAGATCAGCAGGCACAGTTTTGGTTGCTTATTACTATTTGCTTGCTCATCTCATCCATAGTCTTGCTAATTTTCTTGTGCTTCCATATTCATGACGAGGGAATCATCAGGGATTAATGGTTGATATCCACGCGGAGAACGATTTGACGTGTGCCCAAGACTTTTTTTATAAATATAATACTGTAGATATATACCAGCTGTGGATAGATGGTGACTCTTCACCAGTTAATTCGTCTGACAGTCTTGCTAATGTGATCGTGAATAGCATATGGAAGATGCCGAAAGAACATAAGAAACAGCGCTTGGCAACAGACCATAGGAAATTACTCCATCTATTTTACAATATAAAATGTTTTAGTTATTTCACATATTCTGTAGATTCATAAAATGAGTTGACATATAAATTAAAACATATCTAAATACATGTGTATACATACGAATAAGGAAAAGAGTTAAACCATCTTATATTAGGGAACGGTAACTGGTCAATTCCTTCCGGAGTTCCGGGTAATGCTATAGAGAGCTTATATTTATTATTTTGTAGATTCATTTTATATTGTAAAGTTTTACATTATGAGATGTGTTGTGATGTTAACTGGCTGTGTTACTCCATTTGACATTTTTTATTAATTGCATGTCACACATTTTTTTGCCTATGTGACATCTATATTACCACCTTAGTTACTCTGGTCTTCTTAAGCTGATAGTTACTCCAGTCTTAAGCTGATGTGATCATCACGGGGCAGGAGAGACTCCCTGTGCCGTAGGAAGCGAGGCATCCACAAAACCTAACCCGGTGGCTCAGCTTCTGACTGCTGGCGCGGCAGCATGACTGATACCTATACGGATTACGACCACCTTCTGCGAAATTGTTCAGCGTGTATAACATGGGAGCCAGTGTATGCTGCTATTAGCAAAGACTTGGGGTGAATGCAAAGTGCATCGCTAGGCAATATCATGTGCACCATTCATCTACACTGGAATGTTCATGCTGAGGTGCTACATATATAACTCGGAAATATGTACTGCAGACAACATGCCTGACACACAGATAGCAAATAAGAAGAAAACGTACTCCCACCGTTATAAAAGGATGTCCCAACTTTATCTAAATTTATATTTATATGTATCTACACACAAACATGTCGATATATGCAAGTTTAGACAAAGTTGAGACATTTTTTTATAGACAGAGGGAGTAGATACAATAGAACGCAATGCAGAAAACTACTGTTGTTTGTAAAAACATAGAAATCCTATGTGACCATAGAATAGCCAAACAAGTCCGGGATACTTTTTGGAGAGAAGAAAATGATTATCGCACAGTTTTAATATCGGACCAAAACTTTTCTTGCTACAGTAGATGATGGGTATGCTTAAGGTCTTGCTTGGTTTGCAGAGCAGAATAGGTATCCAAAACTTGCCAGAGATTGACAGGGCAATATATTTGGGCTTGCCCAAACATTGGCAAGCCAAATTTTGGAATCAAACCAAGCATACAATATTTCCATTTTGTTCAAACAGAAGACTGATTTCTACCCAAGCTAAAACATTAAACATTCGTATTTTCTTGACCAACACACTTATCATTTCACTACAAAACTGATGTGAATCATTAACAAAACCAGCAGCCACAGCTACTACGTGCATACAGGACTGATGGAGGAACCTTAACTTCCGTTCTTGAATAGATAAAATAGGCAAATATGATACCACTGTATTCATATCAATATCCTACCAATAATAAAACATTACACTATCATAGGCTTCTAGCTCCTGACTGATATTTGATAAACTAAGTTTCCAGATGACTGGAGTAAAAGGAATCTACATGTATTTCAAAAAGATCATACCAGCACACTTGAGGGGGTAGGGAAGGCATAGCTTATGCTAAGCAGGAGGAAGGTTTCTGCAGAGTAAAAAAGGCCCTAGTATCAACTGTATAAGATGTAGAGTTGAAGGTTATCATAGTCATTTGTATTTCAAGGAGATCAAGCACTAGAATGTTCATCTATCGTTTGATTGTTCGCATATTTTCACTCCTAGGGAACATGTCAATTCATTTCCTGTATTCACCAAAAGTACGACATTCTCCATTTCTCCTGCGTGCTTCTTAAAATATAGGAAAGGGACAAGTTTCAAGACAGAGATACACAGTTTTCCTTTAGATTTCGGCTATACTGCCATAGTCAGTTTACCACATCTGTCCATCAGGATAATAAGTTTCATAGCTGTAACACATGTCGTGGCATGGATCTCTGATGTAATTATGTATGGGACTTTCTGTACATCGTTTATACATCACTAGACCCCAAGTATATGTTGTGTACTGATGAATCCAAGCACTATGGCTGTGTAAACATATCGACGCCTGAAAACTTCAATGTTCTATTCGGATAGAGCAAAGCAATAAACAATGTATATGTATCATCAGTGGGGTTCTGTGAGTGGATTGAAACATTACGACACATCAAGGAGTTACCTATCATAGACAGATATGTGTTTTATGGTGGAATAAGAATTGGCAACAGTCTTTGGGAAAGAAGCATACACCAGAATTCTTGTGCTCGAGTCAGGTGTGTGAGTCATCTATGATACTGACAAAATGATTTTTGGTTTAAACAGTACACACAACAATTCATAAATATATCAGAACTATTAACTGTATTAGGAAAAGCTAGAAGACTCCAGAATGAAAGAAAGCTTAAAATTCTACATCAAGGCCGCACTACAACGGACAATGGTATAGCACATCACGTACCCTGACCTCATTAGTCCTAATGCAGCACACCTGGAGGTAAAGTATCAGAAATTTCCTCTCGATCATGTCTTCGGATCAATGCTCTGGGAAGATGGGTGGCCAGACCATCATGAAAGGATAGATCTGAAACAGTTGATCATACTCATATTCCATCTCATACACCTTCTCCACCGTCCTGCTCCCAATGTACATGCAAAAGATCTCAGCGTCGACCCCTAAGAACACAAATTCAGCATTGTCCCCGGACCCAGCCAGACAAATGCACGAAGGCCCTGATTCCCAGCCAGTCTTAACAAGATGACCAAACGCCTGAAGTAAACAAATGGTATCAACTAGAACCCAAGTCCCAGTGCTGTTGCCATCTGTGGAGTGGAGCCAAACGTGGATCTTAAACCTTGCCAGACTGATGAGATAAACCCCAGAATCAACTGCCTGATGAGATAACTTGAGACTGAGCTGAAGGGTCTCGGGGCGCTCGTACCGCACCTCGTCTGGAAGCTCAATGAAGAATAAGCGTGTGGACGCCAATTCCAGCCCAAGTATGTACCCTGTTGTGCCCAACATATAGAGCTTGCCGTTGCCATCGTGCAGCAACCTACGGTTCATGGTGGATAATTTCCAATGTGCCGGGAGCATTATGGAGCCTGATGTCTGGAGATCATGGCAGACTCCATCTCGAAACAATCGTACCTTGGCGAAGACCTCCCGCTGTCTACACACAAAGTTCACAGATAGAACCTCGTCGCCGTCATTTGGGAGCAGCATATGTGCGCAGTAGCGATCCTCGTCCGTGATGGACATAGGGTAGGTCGCGACCACGGCTCCGTCTCTCGCCAGGTTCAGCGGGCTGCGGACCTGGTATACAGAGTTGTGGTAGGCTGTGTGGCGGAGGAGGAGGCGGCCATTTCGGCAGTGCTCGATTGATGTATTCCAGTAGAACTCGGCCGTGAGATCAAAGCTGGCGGGGCGGCGGACGAGAGCGGCGAGCTCCGGTGGCAGACCAGGGAGAGGCACGAACTGCTGGAACCCCTTGCAGGCGCTCTCGGCGTAGAAGCCGAGGAGGCGGGGCGGGTGGCGCTCCTGGAAGCGGCTGAGGAAGGCGGGATCGGAGGCGTGGGCAAGCCAGCGCTTGCAGACGAGGGCGGCGCGGACGAGCCAGGTGGGGAAGTCGAGGCGGAGGAGGATCTCCCGGAGGAGGTCGCTGTCGTCGAGCACCTTGGATACGGCGGCCGCGGCCGCGGCCGCGTCCGCCGGCGATGGTGGTGAAGGCCGCGGCCTCTTCGATTCTCTCATGATTCTACTCCGATGCGGATTTAGAGCGTGTCTTGGCAGCTAGAGGGATCCCAGACCGAGAGGGGGACGAGGGAGATCTAGAGGAATTCGGTTTCGGGCAGAAAGACAAGGAAGGCGACATGGGATGAGAAGGACACAATGGGAATTTCATCTAAACCATTTCGATTTGAAATATCAGTTACTCGTCTCAATTAATGTTTAAAAAAACATGCCAAAACTGGAAAGTACATCGGGACGACGAGCTCCACATAGCACTTTAATTTTTACAAAATTCGGAAATTAGATTTCAATTTCTTTTTATAGATAAAAAGCTCACCGCCCGGGTTTGAATTAACAAAACCACATGTTCCAACACACGAGATACAACGCTGCGGCATACAACTTAGCCAAAATAAAACAAGAAAAGGCTGCGACATACAGCTTAGCTAAGGTAAAAGCGAGAAAGCTAGAAGACTAGGCGATCAAGGGCACCGCACTAGGCGTACGGGGGGAGGAAGGAGATCTGCATGGATGGTCTTCAGCTTATTTACCGGAGTATTGCGCACTCCACGTCCGTCGGTTTTATCCCGGGAATGCAACTCTGTAGGAAAATCATCAGTTTTAAAGATGATGTCAGTCGGCTGCTTAATGAAATTGGTCTCGATGGCCGCCTTATTACGCACTTGCCACAAAGCCCAAGATTGGACAGCGAAAAAAATCCAAATCAAACGACGCTCAACCCTAGTTAGGGAGAGGAAATATGGCAACCACCTAGATCCAATCTAGGTGGGGTCGGCGGCCAAGTAGGGAAAGGGGAGGGCCAGCTAAAAGGATAACCATCACCTAGAGGGGGGGTGAATACGTGCTAATGATTTTTTAGTTCTTTTTCGATTTTAAGGCTTGACACAAAGTCAATTATCTAGAGATGCAATCTAGATGAATTTCCTATATGACAAGCTAACAACAATGAAGACAACTAAACAAGATACAATGGGGAAAGTAAAGGAGTGGAACAAAGTAACCAAGTCAAAGACACGGAGACGATGATGTTTTCCGAGTTCCACCAAAAAGGTGTACGTCTCGTTGGAGAGGTCTGAGCCACCACAACAGGTTGGCTCAACGCCACAAAGGACTCACCTTATTCTCCGATGAATCCCACTACAAAGGTTGGATTCACCTTCCACTATGAACTCCTTTAGGGCGGAGAACAATCTCGTACAACGATTTTGGAGGCACACACCCACAAACTGAATTGGGGGCTCTCAACACGACCACAACAGGTCAAGACTACAAAGTTCACTCCTCTCACCAACAAGCTACAAGGTTGACCTAGATCTTCCACATAGGAACCCTAGATTCGAAATCCCTCAAGGAAATGAGGGGGGATTGAAAAACCTTTGGTGGAGTTGTAGATCGGGGGCTTCTCTTTCAGATCTCCAAATATCAACGGATTTGAGTGGTTGGATGGAGAGATCCTCAAGAAATGAGTTTCAGTATTAATGGAGGAGATAGAATTCAAAGCTTTTCTGGCTGGAGGTAGGTGGAGGGGTATTTATACCCCTCCCCAAAATTCTGACGTTATTCCGTCTAGGGAGCCGGGACTTCCCGAACTTAGGCCGGAACTTCCGGTCACCCGGAAAGTTTCGGACAAAGGTCCAAACAGGCTTGTGTGTGGGCATGTTTTGACTTAGCAAAATTTCAGCCAGTCAGGTGCGGAACTTCTGGTCTCCAGACCGGAACTTTCCGGTTGAAATTCCGGACAAAGTTCCGCTTGCACAAGTACTTGAGCCATTTCCGACTTAGTGAAAATCTCACCAAGTCAGGTACGGAACTTCGGATCATTAGGCCAGAACTTCCGATTTCCCGACAAGGTCCGGACAAAGTTCCGCTCTTGCCAGTATGTGGGAAGTTTCTGACTTAGCGAAAAATCGCATAGACAAACCCGGAATTCCGGAACAAAGATCGGAACTTTCGGTCACCCGGAATGTTCCGCACACACCAGTGGCTAGAGTAAAAAAGACTTAGCCGAATTCTGGCCTCACCGAAAGTTCCGTCCTAGGGACCGGAACTTTCGGACTCTCCAGACATGAAACAACCAGCAGATTTCAGGTTTTAACCCCCTTTTCTTCAACTCCAATGTTCTCGAACAGACCTGAATCTTTATACAGTGAGTACATAGTTAGCATTCCTTTTTGCGTTGTCATCAATAGTCAAAACCTAGGACACCAAAAACGCACTTTCGCCGGTGCAACCCCCAACCCTAGCCGCACCCCCTCCCCCCATCCCATCGGAATGGCCCTTAGGGCCCATCTGGCGGTGCAATTTTCCTCTTGGGGGGTTCGACCCCCACATGGGCCCTTCCCTCTAGGAGGACCCATTTAGTGGGGCTGCCTATTAAATCATTATTTAATATATTTAAAGAATATTAGATCATTTAATTAATATTAATTAACATATATGATTAATTCCTACACCTCCAAAAACAAATTCGGAACCCTCCGAACTATCTTCGGTTCTTGAAATTCATTTTTTTCTGTCAACAATTTCAAGTAACTTCGGGTTCTCTCCTGGAACTTTTCCGTCACTCTCTTAAGTATTCTCCGCTAACTCTGGATCATCTAAAACCATTTTAAATTAACTGACACCTTAAGTGTATTACCCTACGGTTCGGGAACACTCCAGACATCACCGAGAACCCTCTCTGGTGAATGATCATCACCGGGACCTGGAATCTCGGTCATCGGTTGCCCAATGAAGTAGTATTAAAGAGGCTTACTAGGGACTGATGGGCGTAAAGATAATACACTTAGGTTGAGCTCCAAGTGCAGAGTTTGTAGATGTGGAAGACTTATTTTCCCCACAAGGGTGACTCGAGGTTTTATATCGAACTCTCGGGGAACTGTGTGTAGAAGATTTATCTTCTTGTCCTTCTCTTGAATACATGCAAAACAAAACAAAATGTTTTGTGCCCTCAACCTCACCAAGTGGTTGTCAAGCACAAGTTGTGAGCAAAGAGATGAAAATAACAAGTGCAAATAATAAATAAATATGCAATGATGATAAATAAATATGCAAGGATGGTGTAAACAATGATGGATGATATTTTTGGGTTTTGTATGGTGGATGCAAGATGTAAAAGTGTTTTTGTATTTTCGGATTTTTAAATGGCAGAAAATGTAAAGTGCTTAAAAATTGTTGGAAAGGTGTTTATGATTAAAAATGGACTGAGGTTCATGGTTTCACAAACGCACTCTCTCTTTTATATAGTGGTAGATAATGGAACATAGGAATTGACATATGATATGGCAACAAGACAAGTTATTAATGATATGGGCATCATGTCCTAACATAGAGGTTCTTTTTAGTTATTAAACCTCTCTTATACTCCACCAAGATGCGAACTAAATCATAACACCTTAATAATTAAGATAGAATCAGAGTATAGCTTTAAGTATCATGACATGAAGTTAAAATAAGAACATGCTAGATCTAATCATGGAGAAATGGCAATGGTCACCCCACATCCCCGGTAGCATGGTATTTATTTTTATCCCTAGTAAGGCAACAAAGTAAGGTAAAAATAACCAAGTGGATCGCAAAACTTTCTCTCACGTTCACTGCACAAGCCACCCCCCGTTACTCCAACTAATGCACACGTTCCCCCTCACACGCCCTCATACATATGTTGGATCAGAACACATAAACAAGAACGGGTACATAATATGCATCTACTTTCAAAACAAAGACATAACAATTGCAATCTTCAAAATATATATCAACTTAAGAGATCCACCACAAAGGTATTACATAGATGACTGTAATAATGTTCAGCAGCTCATACGGTACTAATTAGTGAAGCTCAAGAGAGAGGAGAGATACATAAGTTACTTCCACAAACCCATAGTCCAGGGGTGGACTACTCCTTCTTCATGATGGAGACGGTGGAGAGGTTGTTGGAGAAGATGGAGACCACGCCGGCAGCGCCCCGCCGGAGTTTCCCCCCTCCAATCTGCAGCTCCAGGTCTCTGTTTCGTGGTTTTGTTTTTCGCCGGCGCTCTCTTCCGAAAGGCATCGGGAGACTATTTTTATAGTCGTTTTTAGGTCAAGACGAAGGCAAGGAGACGAAGATCAATGACATCGGAGCCTCGAGGGGCAAAAAGGGGCACCCCACGCGGCCAAGGAATCTGGCCGCGCGGGCCCATCCTGTTTCCTCCTCGGACTTCCTTTCGTGCGCTTCTTGGCTCCTAGTCCTTCTTCCTTCCAAAAAATGATGTTCGCGAAGTTTCAGGTCATTTGGACGTCGTTTGGGTCACTGAAACATCAAAATATACAAAAAAGGGTTTTCTGACAGGGCATGGTTAATTCCAAATAAATAGGGAAACTGTGAAATATTCCCCAAAAAATTATAAAACAATGATATAACCCTTATATGATGCAAATATGATTGAAATATGTGTAATACAATGCAAAGTTCATGTATGCATTTTACATGCATCAGGGACTCTAGTTAGTTTAATACCACATGTGTATCAATGATTCCTATCAATACAGTTATAGCATGATATAAAGTTATTATGAACTAACGAGATATGTTAATAATATACTATAGTATTTGCCTCTGTATATCTCGCTTGCTTCACTTATATCTATTTGGAGAGTTGGTTAATTGGTTGGAAATAAAAATGTCATGCATGTGTGATGAGCGCTTAATTACACACGCTTGTTGGGACTCCATGAGTAGAGTTTTGTAGCAAGCAAAGCTTTCCCCACAAGGTGACCCGAGGGTTTAAATATCGAACACTTGGGGAGCTGTATGTAGAATGATTTCTTCGCGTCCTTCTTGAAGCAACCTACAAAATAATTGTAGTTTGCTTTGTGCCCCCAACTCAACCAAGTGGTTGTCAAGCACAAGGTGAAGATATTAGTAAATCTGAAATAAAAATGCAATTAATAAAGTAAAGTGCAATGCAATAATGAAAATAAATATGCAAGGATGATAAAAACAATGAAGGATGGTGTTTTTGGGCTTTGGTTTGTGAATGCAAGTATTAAAAGTGTTTTTTTATTTTCGGATTTTTAATGGATGAAAATAGAAAGTGATGAAAATGCGTTGAAAAGTGTTTTCTGATGCTTAAAAATGGACCGGGGTTCATGGTTTCACTTATGCACTCTCTCTATAAGTTGTGGTGGACACGGGACACTCTAGTTGACATAATATTGGTGCAAGATATTTATGTAAAGGTGACATTCATATGGGCATCACATCCTAACATAGAGATGTTATTTTACTAACAATCTCACTTATACTCCAATATAGGGGGGGGGGGGGGGGGGGGTGGGGGTTATTGCATGTAAAATGCATACATGAACTTTGCATTGTATTACTCATATTTCAATCATATTTCCATCATATAAGGGTTATATCATTGTTTTATAATGTTTTTGGGAATATTTCACGGTTTCCCTATTTTTTTGGAATTAACCCTGCACTGTCAGAAAACCCCTTTTGCTATATTTTGATGTTTCAGGGACCCAAACGACGTCCAAATGACCTAATATTTCACGGGCATCAGTTTTTTGGAAGGAACAAAGCGTAGGAGCGAAGGAAGCGAGAAAATGGAAACCTGATGCACTCGGTGGTGTTGTTGGGAACCCCAAGAGGAAGGTGTGAAGTAGTGCAGCAGCAAATTTCCCTCAGTGATGAAACCAAAGTTATCGAACCAGTAGGAGATGAAGAACACGTCTGAAGGTCTCCCTGGCAATGGCGCCAGAAATTACTTGATGGAAAGGGAGGTGGAGCCTGCACAACACAATCAAACTACTTTGCCCCAACGAAACAGTGAGGTTCTCAATCTCACTGGCTTGCTGTAACAAAGGATTAAACGTATGTGTGGAAGATGATGTTTGCAGAGAATGAAAGTAACAGTTTGCAGTTGGTTGTATTATCAGTTTAAAGAAAAAGGACCGGGGTCCACAGTTCACTAGTGGTGTCTCTCCATAAATAATAATAGCATACATGCGGGTAAACAAATTACAGCTGGGCAATTGACAGAATGAAGAACTGCATAATGATGCATATACTATAGTCATGATGTCTAGTGTGCTATTCATTTGGGCATTACAACAATATACATAGACCGTTCCAACCGCATCTATGACTAATAATCCACCTTTCGGTTAGTGTCCGCACCCCTTTCAGTATTAAGTTGCAAGCAACAGATTATTGCATTAGGCAAAGTGTGTAATGTAAGTAATACAATTATCCTTAGACAAAGCACTATTGTTTTATCCCTAGTAGCAACAGTACATCTACAATATTAGAGGTTGCTGTCACTCCCCCAGATTAAATAGAGACATGAACCCACTATTGAGCATAAATACCCCCTCTTGGAGTCACAAGCATCTACTTGGCCAGAGCATCTACTAGCAACAGAGAGCATGCAAGATCATAAACAACACACAACATGATATATTATGAAGCAAATGACATAGTATTCAATATCAATCGGATCCCAGCAAACACAACATGTAGCATTACATAAAGATGATCTTGATCATGATAGGCAGCTCACAAGATCTAAACATGATGGCACAATAGGAGAAGACAACCATCTAGCTACTGCTATGGACCTATAGTCCAAGGATGAACTACTCACGCATCAGTCCGGAGGCGGGCTTGGTGATGTAGAGCCCTCCGGTGATGATTCCCCTCTCCGGCAGGGTGCCGGGAAGAGGTTCTGAACCCTCCCGAACTAGGGTTGATGACGGCGGCGGCTCCGTAAGGGTTTCTGGAAAAGTGTTCGGGCTGTTTATGTTTTCACGTCGGGGGGTATTTGTAGGCGAAAGGGCGAAGGCGGTGGAGGCCCGAGGGCACCACACCTGGTGCTCGCGCGGCTGGGGGGCCTGCCGCGCCACCCTATGGTGTGGGCGCCCCTCGGCCCCACTCCTTCTTATATTCGATGTTCTGGAAGCTCCCGAGAAAAATAGGTATTTTGGCTTTTGTTTCGTCCAATTCCGAGAATATTTCCTTAACAGGTTTTCTAAAACCAAAAACAGCAGAAAACAGGGAACTGGCACTATGGCATCTTGTTAATATGTTAGTCCCAGAAAATGCATAAAAACCATATAAAGTGTATATAAAACATGTAGCAATGGGTATATTATAAGCATGGAACATAAGAAATTATAGATACGTTTGAGACATATCAAGCATCCCAAGCTTAGTTCTACTCGTCCTCGAGTAGGTAAAACGATAACAACAATAATTTCTGGAGTGACATGCTTTCACATAATCTTGATCATATAATATTGTAAGGCTCATGTCATGAATGAAGTGACTCAAAGCAATGATCTATAGTTTGCTAACAAATAGACAAGGAGTAAACAACTACATCATACAAGTAAAAACTTTTCATGAATAGTACTTTCAAACAAGCATCAAAAAGATTTACATAAGAGTTAACTCATAAATCAATATTCTCTAAGTAAAAGAGCATTGAAGCAACACAAAGGAAGATATAAGTTTCAACATTGGCTTTCAACTTTTTGAACATGTATATCATATAGATAGTTGTCAACACAAAGGAATATAACAAGTGCAATAAGTAAGCATATAAGAGTTGTTGCACACAGTTGACACAAGTGTTTGCTTCGGGGACAGAAAGAAATAGGTAAACTGACTCAACATAAAGTAAAAGATAGGCCCTTCGCAGAGGGAATCAGGGATACAAGCATGTGCTAGAGCTTCTTGGTTTTATAGGTTTTTGAAATCATATAGAGAGCATAAAAGTAAGTATTTGAGTGGTGTTTGTCGTTGTCAACGAATGGTAATGGGTACTCTACCCCCCTTGTCAACCAGACTTTCTAAGAGCTACTCCCATGAAGGACGTTATTTCTACCAGCAAGGTAGATCATCCCTCTTATCTTTTTTGTTTACACATGTAGTTAAAAACTAGTATCATTACTTGGCTGATTAGATCAGGGCAAAAATGTGAAGAGATTGCAGCAGTTAAAGTTGTAATTAATTGGGACTGGGCACCCCATTTGCCAGCTCTTTTTGCAAAGTTAATGGATAAGCGAATGTATATGCCACTAGTCCGGTTGTGAAAGTCTGTCTAAAAGCAAATGACAAGGTTGATATCCGCAACACCACATACTTCCTCATGAGCTAATAAACATTGACACAAATAAGGGATAGTAAGTTTTGAATTAAAGGTAGCACATGAAGTATTTACTTGGAATGGCAGAAAATACCATGTAGTAGGTAGGTATGGTGGACACAAATGGCATGGGTTTTGGCTCAAGGATTTTGGATGCACGAGAAGCATTCCCTCTCAGTACAAGGCTTTGGCTAGCAAGGTTTTTTGAAGCAAACACAAGTATAAACTATGACAACAAGACGTATAGAAAAACATATTGCAAGTATTATAAAACTCTACATTGTCTTCCTTGTTGCTCAAACACTTTTACTAGAAAATATCTAGACCTTAGAGATACCAAACATGCAAACCAAATTTCAACAAGCTCTACGGTAGTTCTCCATTAATGGGTTTTAACTACATGATGTAAAAGCTTAAACATGATCTACTTGAGAGCTCAAAAATTGCCAAGTACCACAACATACAAGATAACAATTCCTAAGAGCATGTTTCTTTTCTTTATACCATTTACCACATTTAGCATTTTCTGTTTCCAACCAATCAACTTATTTAAACATAAACTCTCCAAGTGTTCGGGCTGTTTAGGTTTTCACGTCGGGGGGTATTTGTAGGCGAAAGGGCGAAGGCGGTGGAGGCCTGAGGGCCCCACACCTGGTGCTCGCGCGGCTGGGGGGCTTGCCGCGCCACCCTATGGTGTGGGCGCCCCTCGGCCCCACTCCTTCTCGTATTCGATGTTCTGGAAGCTCTCGAGAAAAATAGGCATTTTGGCTTTTGTTTCGTCCAATTCCGAGAATATTTCCTTAACAGGTTTTCTGAAATAAAAAACAGCAGAAAACATGGAACTGGCACTGTGGCATCTTGTTAATATGTTAGTCCCAGAAAATGCGTAAAAAACATATAAAGCGTATATAAAACATGTAGCAATGGGTATAATATAAGCATGGAACATAAGAAATTATAGATACGTTTGAGACGTATCAAAACCCGAGGGCCAAAAGGGGGTGGCCCATGCGGCCAGATTCCTTGGCCGCGCGGGGCCACCTTCTGGAGCCTCCAGCCTCCGATGACGTCGATCTTCGTCCCCGTGCCTTCGTCTTGACCTAAAAACGCCTATAAAAATACTCCTCCGACGCCTTTCGGAAGGGAGCGCCGTAGAAACACAAAACCACGAAACAGAGACCTGGAGCTGCGGATTGGAGGGGGAAAACTCCGGCGGGGCGCTGTCGGCGTGGTCTCCATCTTCTCCAACGACTCCTCCACCGTCTCCATGATGAAGAAGGAGTAGTCCATCCCTTGACTATGGGTTTGTGGAAGTAACTTATGTATCTCTCCTTTCTCTTGAGCTTCACTAATTAGTATCGTATCAGCTGTTGAACATGATTACGGTCATCTATGTAATACCTTTGTGGTGGATCTTTTTATGAGTTGATATATGTTTGAGATTGCAATTATTTGTTATGAAAGTAGATGCATATTATGTACCCCATTCTTGTTTATGTGTTCAGATCCAACATATGTATGAGGGCGTGTGAGGGGGAACGTGTGCATTAGTTGGAGTAACGGGGGGTGGCTAGTGCAGTGAACGTGAGAGAAAGTTCTACGATCCACTTGGGTATTTTACCTTACTTTGTTGCCTCACTAGGGATAAAAAGAAATACCATGGTACCGGGGATGTCGGGTGTGACCATTGCCACTTCTCCATGACTAGATCTAGCATGTTCTTATTTTAACTTCATGTCATAGAACTTAAAGCTATACTCTGATCTATCTTAATTACTAGGGTGTTATGATTTAGTTCGCATCTTGGTGGAGTATAAGAGAGGTTAATAACCAAAAGATCTCTATGTTAGGACGTGATGCCCATATTATTAATAACTTGTTTCTTGCAATGTCATATGTCAATTCTTGTGTTCCATTATCTACCACTTTATTAAAAAGAGAGTGCATTTGTGAAACCATGAACCCCAGTCCATTTTTAATCATAAGAAACACCGTTCCAACACTTTATAAGTACTTTTCATTTGCTGTCATTTAAAAATCCGAAAATACAAAAATAATTTTACATCTTGCATTCACAATACAAAACCTAAAAATATCATCCATCATTGTTTACACCATCATTGCATATTTATTTCTTGTTTGCATTTGTTATTTTCATATCTTTTACTTACACCTTGTGCTTGACAACCACATGGTGAGGTTGAGGGCACAAAACAATTTACTTTGTTTTGCAGGTCTAATAAAGAAGGATAAGGAGACAACAGCTTTTGGCACATTTTCCCGAGAGTTCGATATAAACCCTCGATGCACCCTCGTGGGGAAAATAAGTCTTTCCCTTACTATACACTCTGCACTTGGAGTCTCAACCTAACCCATATTCTTTTGACGCAGGTGTTGGTGCTCAGCAAGATATCTTCTGGAGCCATCATCATCGTCAAGGGTCATCAGGGGTCTCCAAGAAATCTAGTATTTAAGAATAAATCAGAGTATAGCTTTACGGTCTATGACATGAAGTTAAAATAAGAACATGCTAGATCTAGTCATGGGTAAGTGGCATGGTCTCTTCCAAATAAACGGTAGCATGGAATTTTCTTTATCCCTAGTGGGGGGCAACTAAGTAAGTTAAACACCCAAGTGGTTCACAAGTTTTTGACTATCACTACCCGTTAAACCACTCGCGTTGCTCCAACTAATGCACACGTTCCCCCTCACGCACTCTCACATACATGCTTGATCAAAACAAGTAATGAAGAACGGGGTACATGATATGCATCTACTCATACATCTAAAACTGAAAACAATTGCAATCTCAATATCAACAATAAAAAGATCCACCACATAGGTAATACAAATATGACCGTAATCATGTTAGGCAGCTCATACGGTGCTCGTTCAATGGAGATGGAGAGAGAGAAAGATACAATAGCTACTTCCACAAACCCATAGTCCAGAGGTGGACAACTCCCCCTTTATTATGGTGATGACGGTGGAGACGTTGGAGAAGATGGAGACCACACCGCTAGCGCCCCGTCAGAGTTTCCCCCCTCCAATCTGCAGCTTATGTCTCCTGTTTCGTGGTTCCATGTTTTTGCGGCGCTCCTTTCCGAGAATCGTCGGGGGACTATTTTTATAGTCGGTTTTAGGTCAAAACCTACGCGTGGGAGGAAAGATCGACGGCATCCGACGCTCGAGGGGGAAACGGGCTAAGCTCACGCGGCCAGGGGTGGGCCCGCATGAGCACTACCCGTTTCTTCCTCGACCTTCCTTTTCGTGGATCCTTGGCTCGTACGTCTTCTTATTTCCAAAAAATGGCTCCCGTAAAATATGGGGTCAATTGGACGTTGTTTGAGTCCCTGAAACTTTAAAAATATAGAAAAAGAGGGTTTCCTGGTTTGTAGGGTTAATTCTAGAAAAATAGGGGAACCGTGAATTATTCCAAAAATTCATTCTAAAACATGAATATAACCCATATGTAATGCAAATAAGTTGGAATATCAAGTAATAAAGTGCAAAGTTCAGGAATGCATTTTACATGCATCAACATCCCCAAGCTTAACCTATACTCGTACTCGAGTATGAATGTGATAAAACTAACATGGACTGTGTACTTTAATACTATTCTGGATATCAAGAATGATTACTATTGCTACACAAAGTTAAATGATTCATTCTTAAAGGAGTAGCAATATGCAAGATAGATTATAAAGTGATATCTCATATACAATGTAAGGATGTTGAATAATAATTCACAAAGTGTAACATAGAAGAAAGAGCTATGGATCAAATTTTATACAAAGTGAAATAATAAAAGTAAAAGTAAGAACATCCTCTAATGGTCATAGAGTAATCTTCTCAAGTCTGAATATAAAAGTGGACACCTAGGAAACATAGATAATAAGTAGAGATTAAACATGAATAAGTCCTATATAGCTTCCAACTGCTTTCTCTTAAGTTTATGTTTGAAACATGGTATTCATTAGTGTTGAGCTCCCATTGCCCCTGTCATTAGCATCTTAAATGATTAAAATTAATATGAGAGCAAAAGTATGGCTTATATGCTTGACAAACTACAAGTTGAATGTCTCATTCCCCTTGAATACGAGTACATACACCACATGCTACTCAATTTAGGTCCCGAAATAAGTTCTTGTCATTGTAAGCACAAAAGTTTCAAACAAGAGCGTCAGCTGATGTACCTCTTGCCCCATGACATGGAGAAGTCCCTTGAGAGAGACTCTCCACACCAAAATAGCAAGACAAACAGACAACAACGAACATCTCAGTAATTCCTTTTATTTACTATTTGCCTAGCTTTTTATTAAAGATGCTTCATAGAATGCTCATTATGGGATGCTGTAAATTTCCACCATGAATGATGCATGGCTTAGATTAGCGGCTCAGGCATCTCAGTAACAAATATACAAACTCCATAAATTTAAAGTGTTTCCCTTTCATTTCACACCGATAGGCATCCATAACAAAAGAACATAATATCAACTAAAAGTAAATAAGTGCAATGTTGAAAACATGCCCGATGAAAGCATAGTTCTGCTACCTCCCAACTCATAATTGTTAAGCACATAACTTCATAATTTAGTCACAATGGTTCAGGTTTAATATGTACAATAAATAAAATGTGCCATCAAGTTTGTGAGAGCTTACTAACCAATTTTCCGTAACAAACATAACCATAAGATTTTTTAATTTGGAAGCTAGATAAAAAAAATAAAGCATGAGAAACGTACTTGGAATAGCAATAATGCTAATAGGTAGATATGGTGGACACTCTGAAATAACTTGGTTCAAAGGAGTCGGATAAACAAGTTTTAACTTGTTGGAAGTATTTTTAGGCTAGCAAGAGGGAGAAAGTTGACCGTCCACATGCATGCATATGTGTCCATAGCACTAATCAATCCATGTTAAACAATGTTAATCAATAGCAAGCACCAAAATTTGAATAAAAGATAGCCCTACATAAAACACTTGCAAATTAATATTAATTCAAAGCATATGAATCATGTAACTATATGTATTCTTTTTAAATCAACTTTAACATCCCAATCCCAATTCTTTTATAGCATCCAACGTAATTAAAACCAAACCTCCAATAGCTCTCCCATAAAGTAAATAAAAGTGGTAGTCTCATAAAAAATAAAACTAAAACAAGCAAACAAAAAAACAATAAAAGAACGCTCCAAGTTTATGTGATAGTAATGTTTTACTCAAAAAACAGAAAGTAGACGTGTGCAAACCGAGAGTGTGGTTGGTCCGGTGGGGTGCCTTGGGCATAGCCAAGCTTATGGTTTTCACCATTCTTGGATAGCTCTTGTGCATCTCCTCTAATCCCTGTGAAAAAACTTTAACACAAAATTTCACCCATCTTTTTTTCTTTGGGGTGACATTAGTAGGTACAAAACATATAATGCTTGCTGCAAGAAATTTCTAAACACAAGTCTATATAAATATAAAGTGTCCAGTATGTGTATAATAGTATAATGTTGTATGCTTTCTCATAAACTGAAATTAATAAAAAAATCAACTTAAAAGCTCAAAAAATGCATCAAACAAAATGGTATAAAATCTTTCCAGAAAACAGCAGCAGCAAAATGCAATTAATTACGGGAAATGATAGCAATCACCCGGGGGATTTGCGCGACAAGATCCTCCGCCTCCATTGCGCGCCGCGTGTCCTGTTTACCGAGACAGCTGGGGACAGGGTTCCATGATACGTCTCAAACGTATCTATAATTTCTTATGTTCCATGCTTATATTATACCAATTGCCTACAAATACCCCCCGACGTGAAAACCTAAAGAGGCGGAACACTTTTCCAGAAACCCTTACGGAGCCGCCGCCGTCGTCAACCCTAGTTCGGGAGGGTTCAGAACCTCTTCCCGGCACCCTGCCGGAGAGGGGTATCATCACCGGAGGGCTCTATATCACTATGCCCGCCTCCGGACTGATGCGTGAGTAGTTCATCCTTGGACTACGGGTCCATAGCAGCAGCTAGATGGTTGTCTTATCCTTTTGTGCCATCATGTTTAGATCTTGTGAGCTGCCTATCATGATCAAGATCATCTTTATGTAATGCTACATGTTGTGTTTGCTGGGATCCGATGGATATTGAATACTATGTCATTTGCTTCATAATATATCATGCTGTGTGTTGTTTATGATCTTGCATGCTCTCCGTTGCTAGTAGATGCTCTGGCCAAGTAGATGCTTGTGACTCCAAGAGGGAGTATTTATGCTCGATAGTGGGTTCATGTCTCTATTTAATCTGGGGGAGTGACAGCAACCTCTAAGAATGTAGATGTACTGTTGCTACTAGGGATAAAACAGTAGTGCTTTGTCTAAAGATAATTGTATTACTTACATTACACACTTTGCCTAATGTAATAATCTGTTGCTTGCAACTTAATACAGAAAGGGGTGCGGACGCTAACCGGAAGGTGAATTATTAGTCATAGATGCGGTTGGAACGGTCTATGTATATTGTTGTAATGCCCAAATGAATCTCATACTAGACATCATGACTATAGTATATGCATCATTATGCAGTTCTTCATTCTGTCAATTGCCCAGCTGTAATTTGTTTACCCGCATGTATCCTATTATTATTTATGGAGAGACACCACTAGTGAACTGTGGACCCCGGTCCTTTTCTTTAAACTGATAATACAACCAACTACAAACTGTTTCTTTCATTCTCTGCAAACATCATTTTCCACAGCATACGTTTAATCCTTTGTTACAGCAAGCCGGTGAGATTGACAACCTCACTGTTGAGTTGGAGCAAAGTTTTCTGATTGTGTTGTGCAGATTCCACCTCCCTTCAACAGCACTTTTCTGGCGCCGGGGAGACATTCGTTGTGTTCTTCATCTCCTACTGGTTCGATAACCTTGGTTTCATAACTGAGGGAAACTTGCTACTACGCTCATCACACCTTCCTCTTGGGGTTTTCCAATTAAGGGGATCGCAGGCAGAAAACAAAAAATTTCCTAACATCGATAACCTTAAACTAGCCTGGATCTATACTATGCAGATATAGTAATACGGAGGAGAACGGTATACATACCCTTGTAGACCGAAAAGTGGGGATTACGCTCCCGCACAAGCGTTGTCGATGAAGCCGACGAAGACGACCTCGAGGTCGTGTAGAGGAAGCAGACCTCCAGCACCACTAGCGTGGCACCTCGCAGGGCGTTACACACATACGGTGAAGCCGACAACCTCCGGGCTCCGATCCAAAGACGAGCAGCGGAAGACTGGGACCGGAAGACCAGCAGCACGGTGGCGTGCGTATGGTGGAGAGAAATCCTCCTTGGAGCAACTCCAACAAGGGAATCACGGGATCAAGGAGAACAAGAGAGAAATTGGTTTGTATTTCAAAGGCCAGGGGTGCACCCATATATATAGGAGGATGGGAGCTGGCAACCTTGCCAGCCGGGCGGTGTGGGACTAAACTCCCACACCAGCCCCCCTCCTTGGTGCGCCGGCCTAGGTGGGCCCCATGTGGCCCACCTAGGGCTGGCCGAACTCCCCTCCCTCCTTGGGGGGAACCTTCCCCCCCCCCCCCCCCCCTCATGGGCCTTCTTTCCACCAGAAGGCCCATTTAGGGTATTTTGCCTTTAAAAATTCAGAAAAAATTAAATAAAAATATATTTAACTATTAATTACATTAATTAATATTAAATACATATTACATAATTTATTCTGGCTCCGAAAACTATTTCGTCGCTGCCCGATCTCCATCGGATCTTTACCGGGACGTTCCCGGTACTCTCTTTTCTTAATTTCTCTTCCGGTAAATATGTCGACTCCCCTTAAGTGTGTTATCCTAGCGGTTCGAGATCTCGCCAGACATGATCGAGACACTCTTCCGATCAATGACTAATTCGTGGACCTTGGATACCCAGAATTAATCCCTGTGAGATAACGAATAACTTTGTCGCTTCGAACCTAGACGTCGAGTCTTAAACCTTTTGCCATGCCGATACTTAGCGTGTCCGAGACTCGTTCATAGATATCATGATACCTAGCTTGATCTCGTTACTGACACCGCTAACTTCTACTCGTCCGTGATATTATGTCTTGGTGACCTAGTCACACGCTTGCAACCTCATTTGACATAATCTCACCGAGTGGGCCCTAGAGTATCTATCCTGCTATGCGGACTGGCAAATCCCGCTCTTGATCCCTCGTCTCAACATACTCCCTTCCGATACCCGAGAGGGACACCTTTATTGTCATACTATTAAGACATGACGTTTGATGCAATCAAAGTATCTTTCGGGAATAGCAATAAGAGTTGATCTCACGGTCAAAGGCGTAATGACTACGTCCTACAAATATTGGGTATGTCCATCACATCGTTCTACCACCGATATGACTCCATTGTCAACTGACACCATGTCACATGATCGGGAAACCTCGATCATCAATTGCACAATGAACTAGTCAAGTAGAGGCTACTAGGGACCTGGTTGTCTTACGTATCACACGTGTATTAATGTTTCCGCTTAATACAGTTATAGCATGACACAAAGACGTATTATGGACAATTGAGATATGATAAATAAACACTTTATTAATTGCCTCTAGGGCATATCTCCTTCAGTCTCACACTTGCACTAGAGTACAATTTATTCTAGATTACAACTTGGTAAAAGCCTAACACCCATAGCATTTTGGTGTTTTACATGCTTGTCAAGTAGGAGAGGCTTTGTCAGAGGATCTGCCACATTCAGATCCGTATGCACTTTGCAAATCTTCACATCGCCTTCCTGTACATACTGTCGTATTACATGGAAGCGTCGGAGAATGTGTTTGGCAGTTGAGTGAGACCTTGGTTCCTTCGCGTTAGCAATAGCACCCGTGTTGTCGCAGTAGAGGGTCACAGGGTCTTGCGCGCTAGGGAACACTCCAAGCTCAATGATGAACTTCCTTAGCCACACAGCTTCATTCGCGGCTTCAGAAGCAGCAATGTACTCCGATTCCATTGTAGATTGAGCCACTATGGGTTGCTTCCCACTCCTCCAGCTCACAGCGCCTCCGTTCACCTTAAAAACGTATCCTGTTTGTGACTTAGAGTCATCTGGGTCCGTGCAGAAACTTGCATCAACGTAACCTGTTACGCCAAGTTCTTCTTCACAATCACCATACACAAGGAACATTTCCTTTGTCTTCTTGAGATACTTAAGAATGCTTTTAACAGCTACCCAATGATCCTTTCCAGGATTACTTTGGAACCGGCTCGTCAAGCTAAGAGCCAATGCTACATCAGGTCGAGTACTTAACATGGCATACATGATCGATCCTATGGCTGAAGCATAGGGATGTTTAGCCATCTCGGCTCTATCATGTTTCGTCACCGGACACTGAGCCCTGCTCAATGTTTTATTCTTGATAACCGGCAGAGAACCTTTCTTTGCCATCTCCATACCGAACCGTTTTAGTATTTTATCAAGATAAGTACTCTGACTCAACGCTAATAGACGTCTTGATCTATCACGATAGATTTTAATGCCTAAGACGTATGCAGCATCTCCTAAGTCCTTCATTGAAAATTTACTACTTAAATACTTCTTCACGCTATTCAGAAGATCCACATCATCCCCTATTAGTAATATATCATCCACATATAGTACTAGAAACACAACTGAGCTCCCACACATTTTCTTGTAAATACAGGTCTCTTCCATATTTTGGACAAATCCAAAACCTTTGATCACCTCATCAAAGCGAAGATTCCAGCTCCGAGATGCTTGCTTCAGTCCATAAATGGAACGCTGAAGCTTGCATACCTTGCCAGCATTTTCTGGATCGACAAAACCTTCAGGTTGTACCATATACAACTCTCCCTCAATGTTACCATTTAGGAACGCTGTTTTGACATCCATCTGCCATATTTCATAATCGTAATATGCAGCAAGTGCTAGCAAAACCCGAATAGACTTTAGCATCGCTACCGGTGAAAAAGTTTCATCGTAGTCAATACCATGAACTTGTCGGAAACCCTTTGCGACAAGCCGAGCTTTATAGACAGTCACATTACCATCAGCATCAGTCTTCTTCTTAAAAATCCATTTATTCTCGACGGCCTTGCGCCCTTCGGGAATCTCCATCAAAGTCCATACTTTGTTGTCATACATGGATTCTATTTCGGATTTCATGGCTCTAAGCCATTTCTCGGACTCAGGGCTTGCCATAGCCTCTTTGTAGTTCGTAGGTTCGTCTTGTTCAATTAACATGACGGTGCAAACCATGTTGCCGTACCACTCAGGAGCGGTACGAGATCTCCCAGACCTACGAAGTAAAATAGTATTCTCGACATTTTCTCCCACTCCATCTGTGGAGGACGTTTCCGGAACAGTTTCCGTTGCGCCACTCGGAATTTCGAGTTCAGGATCAACGATCTCGTCGAGGTCTATTTTCCTCCCACTTACTCCTTTGGCGAGAAACTCCTTCTCGAGAAAGGTGCCGTTCTTCGCGACAAACGTTTTGCCCTCGGCTTGGTTGTAGAAGGTGTATCCTATGGTTTCCCGCGGATACCCTACAAAGACGACTTTCTCCGATTTCGGTTCGAGTTTGTCGGGCTGTAGTTTCTTAACATACGCCTCACAACCCCAGACCTTCAGAAACGACAACTTAGGTTTCTTGCCATGCCATATCTCATATGGTGTCGTTGCTACGGATTTGGACGGAGCCCTATTTAAAATGAATGCGGCTGTTTCTAATGCATACCCCCAAAAAGATACGGGCAAGTCGGTAAGAGACATCATAGACCGGACGCTATCTAATAGAGTACGATTACGTCGCTCGGACACACCGTTGCGTTGCGGTGTTCAAGCTGGCGTAAGTTGCGGCACGATGCCACAAGCCTTCAGATGTGTGCCAAACTCAAAACTCAAATATTCGCCACCACGATCGGATCGAAGGTGCTTGATTTTCTTGTTGAGTTGATTTTCAACTTCACTTTGAAATTCTTTGAACTTTTCAAATGTTTCAGACTTGTGTTTCATCAAATAGATATACCCGTATCTACTCAAGTCATCGGTGAAGGTGACAAAATAACGATAACCATTGCGTGTCGATACGCTTATCGGTCCACACACATCTGTATGTATGACTCCCAATAAGTCCGACGCCCGTTCCATGAAACCATTGAACGGTGTCTTGGTCATCTTGCCCATGAGGCATGGTTCGCATGTGTCGAGGGATCCAAAATCCAACGAGTCTAAAAGTCCATCGGAATGGAGTTTCTTCATGCGCTTTATACCAATATGACCGAGACGGCAATGCCACATATACATGGCGGTATCGCTACTAAGTTTAATCCTCTTGGCATCAATGTTATGGATGTGAGTACTACGATCGAGATTCAGCAAGAATAAACCATTACTCTCGGGAGCATCAACATAAAAGATATCATTCATTGAGATAGCACAACCACTTGATACTGAATTGAATGAATATCCGTCTTGCAACAAGCAAGAACCACTTATAATGTTTACACCCAAACTTGGTACAAAATAACACTTATTTAAAACCAAAACTAATCCCGATGGTAGATGAAGAGGGAGTGTGCCGACAGCCACCACGTCAACTCTTGATCCGTTGCCGACGTGCATCGTCACCTCATCCTTTGCCAGGCGCCGTTTATTCCGCAACTCCTCCTGAGAGTTACAAATATGAGCAACAGAACCGGTATCAAATACCCAGGTGTTACTACGGGCGCTTGTAAGGTACACATCAATGACATGTATATCAAATATACCTTTCTCTTTTCCGACAATCTTGTCGGCCTTCTTATCTTCCAGATACTTGGGGCAGTTGCGCTTCCAGTGACCATCTCCCTTGCAGTAGAAGCATTCCACGCCAGTTTTGGGACCAGGTTTGTTAGTCTTGGATTTGGCAACGTATTTGCCATCCTTCCTAGACTTCCAGTTCTTCCTTCCCTTGCCGCCAGATTTCTTAAAATCGACGGTCTTGTTGACCATCAACAGCGTGTGCTCCTTCTTGATTTCCACTTCAGCAGTCTTGAGCATCACGAACACCTCAGACAGGGACTTAGCCATGCCCTGCATGTTATAGTTCATGACGAAGCCTTTGTAGCTAGGAGGCAACGATTGCAGCACCCTATCAATCGCCAGCTCATCAGGAATCTTGCATTCCAGAGCATTCAGGCGTTGAACGTAGCCAGACATTTTGACCACGTGCTCGCTCACACTGCTATGCTCTTCCATCTTGGCTGAGAAGAAAAGCTCAGAAGCTTCATATCTCTCAGCCTTAGCCTGCGGCGCAAAGACAGCCTTGAGATCAGAAATTATCTCAAAAGCACTCATCTTCTCAAAGCGCTTTTGCAGGTCGGCTTCCATGGCGTAGAGCATGCCACTCTGGACAAAAGCGGAATCATCCAACTTGGTCTGGAAGACCTTCTTCTCATCATCGGATGCATTGTCTGCAGGAGGGTCACCTAGGGCGGCTTCAGTGACGTAAGCCACCCTGTGGGGAGTGAGGAGGATCCTCAGGTTGCGGAACCAGGACATGAAGTTCGACCCATTGGTCTTAAGCTTTTCTTTCTCAAGGAACAGGCCTAGGTTAAAGGTGGGGCGAGACATCTACAATGGAATTTGCAAAACATAAGACTTTGTCCATAATATTTTGAGTTCTAGTTTTTAGAAAATAACTTTAAGAACTCCCACTCAAAACGAATATCCCTCTAATCGTTTTAGTGATTACACGACCCTAATCCATTGTGCAACCCCTCATCGTCAGAGCCGGCAACACAACTTCAAAGGTAGACATCGAAATGTCAATCACAACAACTTTTGTGAGTCATGCTCGACCTTTCGGTCTCCGTGTTCCGAGGCCATGTCTGTACATGCTAGGCTCGCCATAATAACCTTCAACGTATACGCTTGTGCAACATGGCTTACACCCACTGTATGCGAACGACGATATGTCTGACACCCGATCGTCACGGCCTGCCTCATAACGTAGAACTTTCTTGGTGGTGCACGTCGAAGGGAGAACACCAATGGTATTTTGGAGGTATCATCTTATATTACCACCGCCGTGTAACTAATATATAAATATATATACACACAATATAAGATGCACACAAAACATCAATATGTAATGCGACGTGATATGGTCCTTGCGCCGATGGTCTCCTTCGCGCCCACAGTTTATAAACAATTTAATAAACCTACCTTGACCATATCACATTGCCCCTGCAAAATAAAGTTAGACGCGTTCTACTTTATCTTTTGCATATTTTACGTGGCTTGGGGCTGTCGTAGATAGAACCGCTTCATACCTACGAACCTATGACCACAACAACGATCAAATAATTGCATATTTATTCATCCCTTTCGGGCCCTCCATTGAAAATGCAAAGCCAACTAAAGAGAGAGAGACAGACCCCCCAAGCCACATATACGGTACAAGCCGCATGTCAGTAGTCGAACCAGTCTCGCGTAAGCGTACGCGTAAAGTCGGTCCGGGCCGCTTCATCAACTCAATGCTGCCGACAATGCAAGTGCACGCGAGAGGGTAGCAAATAAAAGAACGATGTCCCCGTGATAAACACGGGTTCTAAAAGCGTACAGCTATATCTACGCATAGATCGGCTCTGATACCACTGAAGGGGATCGCAGGCAGAAAACAAAAAAATTCCTAACACCGATAACCTTAAACTAGCCAGGATCTATACTATGCAGATATAGTAATACGGAGGAGATCGGTATACATACCCTTGTAGACCGAAAAGTGGGGATTACGCTCCCGCACTAGCGTTGTCGATGAAGCCGACGAAGACGACCTCGAGGTCGTGTAGAGGAAGCAGACCTCCAGCACCACTAGCGTGGCACCTCGCAGGGCGTTACACACGTACGGTGAAGCCGACAACCTCCGGGCTCCGATCCAAAGACGAGCAGCACGGTGGCGTGCGTATGGTGGAGAGAAATCCTCCTTGGCGCAACTCCAACAAGGGAATCACGGGATCAAGGAGAACAAGAGAGAAATTGGTGTGTATTTCAAAGGCCAGGGGTGCACCCATATATATAGGAGGATGGGAGCTGGCAACCTTGCCAGCCGGGCGGTGTGGGACTAAACTCCCACACCAGCCCCCCCCCCCCCTCCTTCTTTCCACCAGAAGGCCCATCTAGGGTATTTTGCCTTTAAAAATTCAGAAAAAATTAAATAAAAATATATTTAACTATTAATTACATTAATTAATATTAAATACATATTACATAATTTATTCTGGCTCCGAAAACTATTTCGTCGCTGCCCGATCTCCATCGGATCTTTCCCGGGACGTTCCCGGTACTCTCTTTTCTTAATTTCCCTTCCGGTAAATATGTCGACTCCCCTTAAGTGTGTTACCCTAGCGGTTCGAGATCTCGCCAGACATGATCGAGACACTTCTCCGATCAATGACTAATTCGTGGACCTTGGATACCCAGAATTAATCCCTGTGAGATAACGAATAACTTTGTCGCTTCGAACCTAGACGTCGAGTCTTAAACCTTTTGCCATGGCGATACTTAGCGTGTCCGAGACTCGTTCATAGATATCATGATACCTAGCTTGATCTCGTTACTGACACCGCTAACTTCTACTCGTCCGTGATATTATGTCCTGGTGACCTAGTCACACGCTTGCAAGCTCATTTGACATAATCTCACCGAGTGGGCCCTAGAGTATCTATCCTGCTATGCGGACTGGCAAATCCCGCTCTTGATCCCTCGTCTCAACATACTCCCTTCCGATACCCGAGAGGGACACCTTTATTGTCATACTATTAAGACATGACGTTTGATGCAATCAAAGTATCTTTCAGGAATAGCAATAAGAGTTGATCTCACGGTCAAAGGCGTAATGACTACGTCCTACAAATGTTGGGTATGTCCATCACATCGTTCTACCACCGATATGACTCCATTGTCAACTGACACCATGTCACATGATCGGGAAACCTCGATCATCAATTGCACAATGAACTAGTCAAGTAGAGGCTACTAGGGACCTGGTTGTCTTACGTATCACACGTGTATTAATGTTTCCGCTTAATACAGTTATAGCATGACACAAAGACGTATTATGGACAATTGAGATATGATAAATAAACACTTTATTAATTGCCTCTAGGGCATATCTCCTTCATCCAACTCCTCACACCCGTGAGCATCAAGCACTTTTCTGGCGCCGTTGCCGGGGAGATCAAGACACTTTTGTTTAGAAGGCTTCAACTTCCCCTTCGACACCATAAGACTTTTCTGGCGCCGTTGCCGGGGAGATTGAAGCACATCTGCAAGGGGAGTCTCTCACTTCCCAATCTCTTTACTTTGTTTTTGTCTTGCTTAAGTTAAATTTTATTTCCTATTTTGTTTGTTTTTAAATATCAAAAACACAAAAAAATAGTTACTTGCATTTTATTTACTTTGTTATTATCTTGTCTGCTTCTTATTATCAAAAACACAAAAAAATTAGTTACTTATATTAAATTTTGTATTTCGGTTTGCCTTTTATTTTTCTAAAATTACTACTGCTGAGAATACTAAGTTGTGTGACTTCACTAGCACCAACAATAATGATTTTATATGCACACCCATTGCTCCACCTGCTTCCAAAGCAGAATTCTTTGAAATTAAACCTGCTTTGTTAAATCTTGTCATGAAAGAGCAATTTTCTGGAGTTAGTTCTGATGATGCTGCTGCCCATCTAAATAATTTTGTTGAACTTTGTGAAATGCAAAAATATAAGGATATACATGGTGACATTATAAAACTGAAATTATTTCCTTTTTCCTTGAGAGGAAGAGCTAAAGAATGGTTGCTTTCATTGCCTAGGAATAGTATTGATTCTTGGATTAAATGCAAAGATGCTTTTATTGGAAAATACTATCCTCCTGCTAAGATTATTTCCCTAAGAAGTAGCATTATGAACTTTAAGCAATTTGATAATGAACATGTTACTCAAGCTTGGGAAAGAATGAAATCTCTGGTTAAGAATTGCCCAACCCATGGACTGACTGCTTGGATGATCATCCAAACCTTCTATGCAGGACTGAATTTTTCTTCAAGAAACTTATTGGATTCAGCTGCCGGAGGTACCTTTATGTCTATTACTTTGGGGCTTGCAACAAAACTTCTGGATAATATGATGGTTAATTATTCTGAGTGGCATACTGAAAGGACTCCTCAAGGTAAGAAGGTAAATTCTGTTGAAGAAACCTCCTCTTTGAGTGATAAGATTGATATGATCATGTCTATGCTTGTTAATGGTAAATCTCATATGGATTCTAATAATGTTCCCTTAGCTTCTTTAGTTGCACAAGAAGAGCATGTTGATGTTAACTTCATTAAAAATAATAATTTCAACAACAATGCCTATAGGAGCAATTATGGTAACAATAACTACAAGCCCTATCCTTCTAATAATAGTGGTGGTTATGGTAATTACTATGGTAGTTCTTATAGCAATAATAGGAATACTTCCTCTGAACTTGAAACCATGCTTAAGGATTTTATCACTACACAAACTACCTTTAATAAAAGTGTTGAGGAGAAACTTGGGAAAATTGATGTTCTTGCCTCTAAGGTAGATAGTCTTGCTCTAGATGTTGATCTTTTAAAAACTAAAGTCATGACTAATGATACTAATGAAAGTAAGACCTTTGCTAAAATTAATGCCATCCAAGTTCGAATTGATGAAAATGTTAGGATGATGGCTGAATTGCATGCTAGATGGGAAAGAGAGGAAGAACTAGCTAAAGATGATAATATTGTTAGAGTTTGCACCATTACTACTACTGAAAATAATGTTATTCCACATGCTAGTAAGCCTCCTACTATTAATGGTAGCATAATTGGTGTTGGCAATGTTTATTCTACTACTTCCAAACGTTTAAAATTGCCTAAAACTCCTAAAACTATGCCTGATAAAAGTGCTGAAATTTTTAAGAACATAGGAGATAATTGTCCTATTACTTTTGATGATAATGACTTTAATTATGATAGTTGTAATATCTCTGAAGTTATTAAGTTCTTGCAAAAGCTAGCTACAAGTCCTAATGCTAGTACTTTAAATATCGCTTTTACTACACATATTACAAATGCTCTCATTAAAGCTAGGGAAGAGAAATTAAAACTTGAAGCTTCTATCCCTAAGAAGTTAGAAGATGGTTGGGAGCCCATCATTAAAATAAAAGTGAATGAATTTGATTGCAATGCTTTGTGTGACCTTGGTGGAAGTATTTCTGTTATGCCTAAGAAACTTTATGATATGTTTGACTTGCCACCTTTCGAACATTGCTATTTGGATGTTTTTCTTGCTGATAATGCCTTGAAGAAACCTTTGGGGAGAGTCAATGATGTTCTTATCATGGTTAATAATAACCTTGTCCCCGTTGATTTTATTGTCTTGGATATTGAGTGCAACCCCTCTTGTCCTATTGTTCTGGGAAGACCTTTTCTTCGCACGGTTCACTAGTAGGGAAAGGCTTATAGCCACCACAATACTGCTGGCGAACGTTTTTAATTGTGCGTCACTAATTATAGCGCTGGCGAACAAAATGTTCTGTACGCCAGCGGTAAAAGTGCTACCGCTGGCAGACAACCAATAATGTTCGCCAGCGGTAGCGTCGGGCTGGGGGCGGCAGTAGGGCGGCAGCGCTACCAAATATTACCGCTGCCGAACCTCTCTGTTGTTCGCCAGCAGTTTCTGTCGTTGCACCGCGCAGATACACGCCCCACCACCACCGCACCCGCACGCCTTATCCATCCGTCTCCTCCCCCTCCCTCCCCCGATTCATCCCTCGCCGCCACCTCGCCGGCACTGCCCACCTCGCGCCCACCTCGCCGGCACCGCCGCCGCCGCGCGGCGCCCCATCTCCTTCCTTCGCTCCTTGATGGCACCGGTGAGGTGTTGTTGGGAAACCCCAAGAGGAAGGTATGAAGTAGTGCAGCAGCAAGTTTTCTCTCAGTTGTGAAACCAAGGTTTATCGAACCAGTAGGAAACTAGAGATCTCCCGGAGGTTGTTGGTGATGACTTTGGCAGGGCGCACTACCGGTGTCAGCAACGAACGTGGAACCTGCACACAACACAACCAAGATACTTTGCCCCAACTTAACAGTGAGGTTGTCAATCTCACTGGCTTGCTGTAACAAAGGATTAAACGTACGTGTGGAGAATGATGTTTGTTTGCAGAGAATGAAAGTAACAGGATTGCAGTAGGATTGTTTATCAGTTTGAGGAAAAAGGACCGGGGTCCACAGTTCACTAGTGGTGTCTCTCCATAGATAATAATAGCATACATGCGGGTAAACAAATTACAGCTAGGAATTTGACAGAATAAAGAAGTGCATAATGATGCATATACTATAGTTATGATGGCTAGTGTGATATTCATTTGGGCATTACAAAAATATACATAGACCGTTCCAACCGCATCTATGACTAATAATCCACCTTCCGGTTAGCGTCCGCACCCCTTTCAGTATTAAGTTGCAAGCAACAGATAATTGCATTAGGCAATGTGTGTAATGTAAGTAATACAAATACCCTTAGATAAAGTACTACTGTTTTATCCCTAGTAGCAACAGTACATCTACAACCTTAGAGCTTGCTGTCACTACCCCAGATTAAATAGAGACATGAACCTACTATCGAGCATAAATACCCCCTCTTGGAGTCACAAGCATCTACTTGGCCAGAACATCTACTAGCAACGGAGAGCATGCAAGATCATAAACAATGCACTCACAAGATATATTATGAAGCAATAACATAGTACTCAATATTCATCGGATCCCAGCAAACACAACATGTAGCATTACATAAAGATGATCTTGATCATGTTAGGCAGCTCACAAGATCTAAACATGGTAGCACAAGAGGAGAAGACAACCATCTAGCTACTGCTATGGACCCGTAGTCCAAGGATGAAATACTCACGCATCAGTCCGGAGGCGGGCATGGTGATGTAGAGCCCTCCGGTGATGATTCCCCTCTCCGGCAGGGTGCCGGGAGGATCTTCTGAACCCTCCCGATCTAGGGTTGACGATGGCGGCGGCTCTGGACTTCGTGGAGGAAAAAGGTGCGTGTCTTAGGTCTTAGATATCCGAGGGGTATAAGTAGGCGAAAGGGCAAAGGCGGTGGAGGCTCGAGGGCCCCACACCCCGTGCTCGCGCGGCAGAAGGGGGCCGCGCCGGGAGGGGTTGTGGGCCCCTCGGGGTCCTCCTCCGTCTCCTCTTCGGTGTTCTGGAACCTCCCGGGGAAAATAAGCACTTTGACGTTTCGTTTGTCCAATTCCGAGAATATTTCCTTAACAACTTTTCTGAAACCAAAAACAGCAGAAAACAGGCAACTGGCACTGTGGCATCTTGTTAATAGGTTAGTCCCAGAAAATGCATAAAATGATATAAAAGTGTATATAAAACATGTATCAATTGGCATAATATAAGCATGGAACATAAGAAATTATAGATACGTTTGAGACGTATCACTCCTCCCCCGATTCATCCCGCGACCGTCCCTCCACCGTCGCCCGACGACTTCCACCCGCCTCCATACCCGCGGCCAGGAGCGCCGTCCCTCCACCGTCGCCCGACGACTTCCACCCGCCTCCACGCCCGCGGCCGGTGAGCACCAATCCCTTCTTCTCCTCCTCCCCCTTCCCAGTCCTCTCCGGCGGGCCGCCCTCCTCTCCGGCGAGCCTCCCCAACCCCGCGCTGGCTCTTCTCCTCTCCTACGGGCGGAGGCCACTGGCGCTGGCCCTGGTCCTCCCCACCGCCCGCCATGGGCCGACCACCCCTGGCCACGGGCCATCCTCCTCCCAGGCGCCCTTCCCATATCCGGCCGCCGCGGCCACCCGGCCTCCTCCATTGCGGACGGCTGCTCTGACCTGCGCCACGCCCGCTGCCGCCACCGACCTCCTGCATTCATAGGATTATTTTGCTTGCTATTCACAGGATTATTTTGCTTGCTATTTTCACAATCTATGTATGTATTCATAGGATTATTTTGCTTGCTATTTTGCTAGTGCAAGTGCTTCACTACTAGAAAATGTCTAATGTTCTATTATATATGTGCAAGTCTTGCATTATTGGTTTGTTTTGATTAATATCATGTACACCATCTTGTATATTTGTGGCTGTTTTGATTAATGGAATATTGTGGCCAAAACATTTGCTTTTAACTATGCTTGCTTCATGTCTCTGAATTGAGTTCATGTTACTTACCATACTGTTTTCAGCGAGATGTGGCTGGAGTAAATTTGCTTCTCTATGGATCCGGAGAAGATTCGGGGAGATGTGGGCTCGCCGGAGATGGTGAGTGCGGAGGCGCTGCTGGAGCTCTCAAGGAGAGCGCCAATCGCGGGGGAGACGACCAGGATCGGGGCGCTGCACTTTCACGACATGACAGCAGCCACTATACAGGCGCTGTCGTGCCCGCGCCACACGAGGAGGGTGGAGGTGATGCGGCTGGTGGCGGAGTGCCAGGGGAGAGGCTGGCAGCTAATCCTGCAGCGAGATCGACTGGGGCAAGCGTTCAGGGCGTTCGCGGTGTGCGATTCGACGGCGAACGCGCTCCGGAGAGCTGCCTCGAGAAATCCACCAACAGAGGAACAACCTGTGATGGTGATGGTACTAAACAAGGCAAATTCGCTGCGTCATCTGTCGGCAATGAGCAGAACCCAAGCGGCGAGCCTACATCAGATCCATCGCATGACAAGCTGGGTCGAGCCGGAGTTGATCAAGGTTGATTTCGAGTGGTTGATCGAGGTGGTGAGCGAAAATCTGGGGGAGCTACAAGGGATGTGACCTCCGTAGTCGCAACAAAGGTATGGTCGATCATGGTTAAGTACTACTGTATTAATCATAGGAAAATTTGTAAGCACTTCTAGATTGTCGATGATTAAAATTAGTAGAAAACATTTTGATTTCTGTTAGAGCTTACTGTTTCACTACCCGGCCGATGATTAGAATAAATGGTTGCACGTTGCATCTTCAGGGAGGTGTGAGCGAACCATGTTGTCTGAACACATATGCAATGTTCATTCCACGTTGTTCGCTTACACCGTCCCTGAAGTTCATGTGTGTGTGATCAATTCCATATGAGGCCTTGCTTGTTGAGTGCTTTTTTAATTTGCATTTTACCTTCTCTCTGTTTACCATCTTTTGATATGCCGATGATTAAATTGAGGTGACACCGTGTGATCCAGAGGTGGAGTGAGTGAGACCTGTGATGTGCACGAATATACATTTTTTGCATCTCACTGGATGTCACTTACTCCATCTCTGAATTTGTGTGTCCAGTCTAAGTATGAGGCATGCTTTTCAGTTGCCACTCTATTTCTAAAATGAAGATGATTAAACTATTGTGACACCGTGTGATCCAGAGGTGGCGTGATGATGCACATGGTGGTGTTGTTGGGAAACCCCAAGAGGAAGGTATGATGAGTGCAGCAGCAAGTCTTCACTCAGTTATGAAACCAAGGTTATCGAACCAGTAGGAGATGAAGAACACGTCTGAAGGTCTCCCTAGCAATCGCGCCAGAAACAGTCTTCGAAGGGGAGGTGGAACCTACACAACACAATCAAACTACTTTGCCCCAACGAAACAGTGAGGTTGTCAATCTCACTGGCTTGCTGTAACAAAGGATTAAACGTATGTGTGGAGGATGATGTTTGCAGAGAATGAAAGTAACAGTTTGCAGTTGGTTGTATTATCAGTTTAAGGAAAAGGACCGGGGTCCACAGTTCACTAGCGGTGTCTCTCCATAAATAATAATAATAATAGCATACATGCGGGTAAACAAATTACAGCTGGGCAATTGACAGAATAAAGAGCTGCATAATGATGCATATACTAATGTCATGATGTCTAGTGTGAGATTCATTTGGGCATTACAACAATATACATAGACCGTTCCAACCGCATCTATGACTAATAATCCACCTTCCGGTTAGCGTCCACACCCCTTTTAGTATTAAGTTGCAAGCAACATATTATTGCATTAGGCAAAGTGTGTAATGTAAGTAATACAATTATCCTTAGACAAAGTACTACTGTTTTATTCCTAGTAGCAACAGTACATCTACAATCTTAGAGCTTGCTGTCACTACCCCAGATTAAATAGAGACATGAACCCACTATCGAGCATAAATACCCCCTCTTGGAGTCACAAGCATCTACTTGGCCAGAGCATCTACTAGCAACGGAGAGCATGCAAGATCATAAACAACACACAACATGATATATTATGAAGCAAATGATATAGTATTCAATATCCATCGGATCCCAGCAAACACAACATGTAGCATTACATATAGATGATCTTGATCATGATAGGCAGCTCACAAGATCTAAACATGATGGCACAATAGGAGAAGACAACCATCTAGCTACTGCTATGGACTCGTAGTCCAAGGATGAACTACTCACGCATCAGTCCGGAGGCGGGCATGGTGATGTAGAGCCCTCCGGTGATAATTCCCCTCTCCGGCAGGGTGCCGGGAAGAGCTTCTAAACCCTCCCGAACTAGGGTTGACGACGGCGGCGGCTCCGTAAGGTTTTGTGGAAAAGTGTTCGGGTCTTAGGTCTTGTATTGTCGGGGGGTATTTGTAGGCGAAAGGGCGAAGGCGGTGGAGGCCCGAGGGCCCCACACCTGGTGCTCGCGCGGCTGGGGGGCCTGCCGCGCCACCCTATGGTGTGGGCGCCCCTCGGCCCCACTCCTTCTCATATTCGATGTTCTGGAAGCTCCCGAGAAAAATAGGCATTTTGGCTTTTGTTTCGTCCAATTCCGAGAATATTTCCTTAACAGGTTTTCTGAAACCAAAAACAGCAGAAAACAGGGAACTGGCACTATGGCATCTTGTTAATATGTTAGTCCCAGAAAATGCATAAAAACCATATAAAGTGTATATAAAACATGTAGCAATGGGTATATTATAAGCATGGAACATAAGAAATTATAGATACGTTTGAGACATATCAAGCATCCCCAAGCTTAGTTCTACACGTCCTCGAGTAGGTAAAACGATAACAAGAATGATTTCTGAAGTGACATGCTTTCACACAATCTTGATCATATAATAATGTAATGCATATAAACTGAGATCAAATGAATAAAAGCTGTAGTTTATATTGATATCAAATGAGTAATGAATAAACAAGTAGGAAGAACAAAGCAAAACTTTCAATGAATTAGTACTAGAGAACAATCAACCGTGCAAAGTAGATATTAAAGATGATTTAAGCATCAAGAACAGCAATATAATCATCTAATGAATCAAACACTCATGACAACTTTGTGAAAGGATCAAGTCAAGCAATAACAATATGCACGTAGAAGATCATCTCTCTATTTGTTCACTCAAAAACAAGCAAGTGTTCAGCGTTGGTTCCTGGCACCAGGATGTTGTGGCTAAAAGAATAATAATGGGGGTTTGGAAGGCCAACGGAAGAAAGTCTCACACAGCTGAAAGTGATCGTTAGACAAGAGGAAGTCTTATAATCGAAACTATGCAAGGAGTAGGGATTGCCACACAACGGATGCACATAGAGCTATAAGTGTATGAAAGCTCTCCAATGGAACTAGTGGGGGTGCATCTAACTTGCTTGCTCATGAAGACCTAGAGCACTTTTGAGGAGGCTCATCATTGGAATATACAAGCCAAGTTCTATAATGTAAAGTTCCCCACATAGTTATAAAAGTAAAACATGAAAACTCTCTCATATGGAGTAAAGGTGCTAAACATGAGCACAAATGATGACTATGAATATTACAGGTGCTATAACATGAGCACAAGTGTGGATAAAGAGTAGTAATGTTGCCCCCTTTTTATTCTTTCTTTCTTCTTTTTTTTCTTTTTTCCATTTTTTTTGTATTTTTCTGTTTCTCTTTTCGATGGCCTCCATGGCTCTTTTCACTTTTAGGGGCAAACATTCTAATATGACAACACACTTTTGATACAAGGATCTCATAAGGGATAAAACATGGTGTATGAAACGGTGCCTCTGCCAGTGTAGCAGGATATGCAATGATCTAGCGTAACATGGGTAAAACCACACATCAGCTATATAGAATCATGCAAAGCAATATATAAATGATAAATGACAACAAGTCATGTAATGTAAGATGGAAGTTGCATGGCAATATATCTCGGAACAGCTATGTAAATGCTGTAGTAGGTAGGTATGGTGAATGTTTTGAGGAAGATATTTGGCTTATGTGTAGGAGAACATGATGAAGATCTCCCACGAGTTTTGGATGTACCCGCGAAGTATGCACCAACTCTCAATGTGAGAAAGAGCAATGCAAAGTACCGAAGATGCTAGCAAATATGATGGTGGAAGTGCCATGAAAACCGCAGCTTTAGAACTCACAAGCAAAAAGATTCCAACTAGAAATATGATCTTACAAGGCATAATGAAAATCACTCCATGAGGGACTGTGGCAAATGAACAAGTCACTATTGGGACCCCGACCGTAGCGCATAACACAAAGTCATTACGTTTGTTTTTAACATTAGAAGTCATATATCATTATACTATCAACTGGATATTTAGTGTGGCACAGCTTCAAGTTTTCTAGACCAACCATTAATCATCCCACCTTACTAAACCATCATGTTTACCATTAAGCATATTAATATATAAAAACAACATCAATGATTCAAGTGACACAATTTAATGATCTATAAGATTATGTATCATTTAGTTATACCATCTACCACATTTAACATTTTCTGTTCTTAACCAAACACCAGCCAACTTATTTAAAACATAAACTCTCCAAGTATTTAACAATGAATCAAGAGAGTATAACATATGAGAACTAACAGCTCCGAACAAGAGGTGCATGAAAAATAAGAGCTGAAAGTATCGCAGTAGCTATAGAAGAATACTCAACAAATATAAGTGAAGAATAGGAGTATTCAAATTAAAAAGCGGAGCGTGTCTCTCTCCCACACAAGAATGGTAGGATCCATTTTATTCAGAGAACAAGAATAACAAAAGCAAAAATAAAAACAAACAGACGCTACAAGTAAAGCACATAAGATGTGGCGGAATTAAAATATAGTTTCACTAGATATGACCTGATAAGTTGTTGATGAAGAAGGGGATGCCTTGGGCATCCCCAAGCTTTGACGCTTGAGTCTTCTTGAAATATGCATGGGTGACCCACGGGGGAATCCCCAAGCTTAGGCTCTTTCATCTTCTTGATCACATGATATCATCCTCTCTCTTGATTCTTGAAAATTTTCTCCACACCAAACTCAAAGTAAACTTCATTAGAGGGTTAGTGCATAATCAAAAATTCTCATATTCTGCATGGAGACAATCAGTATCATGGTACTGGACATTAGCTACAGCCACTGGAATTTTATGGAACAAAAAGATCCATTCAAAAATAGCAAAAGAACCAATGCAAAATAAATGACAGAATCTGTCAAAAACAGAACAGTCCGTAATGACGAATTTTTTCGAGGCACTTACCTTACTCAAATCAGAAAACTCAAAACTAATGAAAGTTGCGTACATATCTGAGGATCACGCACAAAAAATATGAGGTCATTCCAACGTTTCTGTAAAGAGTTATGAATTTAACGGTGGACAGCAGAAAAACTGTTCCTGCGCAGAAATCCAAATCTAGCATCAACTTTATACTAGAGACTTAACTTGACACAACTTATGCAATAAAGTAAAGATACAAAGGAATTGCTACAGAGGTAGGCATGTTCCTTGACTCAAGAAAGTAAAATAACAGGAATAAAAAGTGGGTTGTCTCCCATAAGCGCTTTTCTTTAACGCCTTTGAGCTAGGCACAGAAAGCAAAACTCAAGTATTTCCAAGAGAAGAAGCATCAACATTATAGTTTGTACGAATAATAGAATCAAAAGGTAGCTTCATCTTCTTACTAGGGAAGTGTTCCATACCTTTCTTAAGTGGGAATTGGTAACTTATATTTCCTTCTTTCATATCAATAATAGCTCCAACCGTGCGAAGGAAAGGTCTTCCCAAAACAATAGGACAAGAGGGGTTCCACTCAATATCCAACACAATAAAATCAACGGGGACAAGGTTATTGTCAACCATAACATGAACATCATTAACTCTCCCCAAAGGTTTCTTCAAAGCATTATCAGCAAGAATAACATCCAAATAGCAATGTTCCAAAGGTGGCAAGTCAAACATATCATAAAGTTTATTAGGCATAACAGAAATACTTGCACCAAGATCACACAAAGCATTGCAATCAAATTCATTCACTTTCATCTTAATGATGGGCTCCCAGCCATCTTCTAACTTCTTAGGGATAGAAGCTTCAAGTTTTAATTTCTCTTCCCTAGCTTTAATGAGAGCATTTGTAATATGTGTAGTAAAAGCCATATTTAAAGTACTAGCATTAGGACTTGTGGCTAACTTTTGCAAGAACTTAATAACTTCAGAGATATTACAATTATCAAAATCAAAATCATTATCATCAAAAGTAATGGGACAATTATTTCCTATGCTCTTGAAAATTTCAGCACTTTTATCAAGCATAGTTTCAGCAGTTTTAGGCAATTTTAATTTTTTTGAAGAAGTAGAGGAAACATTGCCAACACCGATTATGTTACCATTAATAGTAAGAGGCTTACTAGCATGTGAAGTAACATTATTTTCAGTAGTAGTAATGGTGCAAACTCTAACAATATTATCATCTTTAGCTAATTCTTCCTCTCTTTCCCATCTAGCACGTAATTCAGCCATCATCCTAACATTTTCATCAATTCGAACTTGGATGGCATTAATTTTAGCAAAGGTCTTACTCTCATTAGTATCATTAGGCATGACTTTAGATTTTAAAAGATCAACATCAATAACAAGACTATCAACTTTAGAGGCAAGAATATCAATTTTCCCAAGCTTTTCCTCAACAGTTTTATTAAAGGAAGTTTGTGTAGTGATTAAATCTTTTAACATGGTTTCAAGTTCAGAGGAGGTATTTCTATTATTGCTATAAGAATTACCATAAGAATTACCATAATTAGGAGGATAGGGCTTATAGTTGTTATTACCATAATTGTTCCTATAGGAACTGTTGTTGAAATTATTATTTTTAATGAAGTTCACATCAACATGCTCTTCTTGTGCAACTAAAGAAGTTAAGGGAACATTATTAGGATCCATATGAGATTTACCATTCACAAGCATAGACATGATCATATCAATCTTTTCACTCAAAGAGGAGGTTTCTTCAACAGAATTTACCTTCTTAACTTGAGGAGTCCTTTCAGTATGCCACTCAGAATAATTAACCATCATATTGTCCAGAAGTTTTGTTGCAGCCCCCAAAGTGATGGACATAAAAGTACCTCCATCAGCCGAATCCAATAAATTTCTTGAAGAAAAATTTAGTCCTGCATAGAAGGTTTGAATGATCATCCAAGCAGTCAGTCCATGGGTTGGGCAATTTTTAACCAGAGATTTCATTCTTTCCCAAGCTTGAGCAACATGTTCATTATCAAATTGCTTAAAGTTCATAATGTTACTCCTTAGGGAAATAATCTTAGCAGGAGGATAGTATTTTCCAATAAAAGCATCTTTGCATTTAATCCAAGAATCAATACTATTCCTAGGCAATGAAAGTAACCATTCTTTAGCTCTTCCTCTCAAGGAGAAAGGAAATAATTTCAGTTTTATAATGTCACCATTTATATCCTTATATTTTTGCATTTCACAAAGTTCAACAAAATTATTTAGATGGGCAGCAGCATCATCAGAACTAACACCAGAAAATTGCTCTTTCATGACAAGATTTAACAAAGCAGGTTTAATTTCAAAGAATTCTGCTTTGGAAGCAGGTGGAGCAATAGGTCTGCATATAAAATCATTATTGTTGGTGCTAGTAAAGTCACACAACTTAGTATTCTCAGCAGTAGTCATTTTAGCAAAATTTAAAAGCAAACCGAAATACAAAAATTAATGCAAGTAACTAATTTTTTTGTGTTTTTGATAATAAGAAGCAAACAAGATAATAACAAAGTAAATAAAATGCAAGTAACTATTTTTTTTGTATTTTTGATATTTAATAGCAAACTAAACAGAAAATAAAATTTAACTAAGCAAGACAAAAACAAAGTAAAGAGATTGGGAAGTGAGAGACTCCCCTTGCAGATGTGCTTCAGCTCCCCGGCAACGGCGCCAGAAAACAGCTTGATGCACACGGTGGTGTTGTTGGGAAACCCCAAGAGGAAGGTATGATGAGTGCAGCAGCAAGTCTTCCCTCAGTTATGAAACCAAGGTTATCGAACCAGTAGGAGATGAAGAACACGTCTGAAGGTCTCCCTAGCAATGGCGCCAGAAACAGGCTTCGAAGGGGAGGTGGAACCTGCACAACACAATCAAAC
This sequence comes from Poa annua, assembly GCA_026929855.1. Lineage (NCBI taxonomy): Eukaryota > Viridiplantae > Streptophyta > Magnoliopsida > Poales > Poaceae > Poa > Poa annua. Next base: position 36,028,495 of record CM049433.1, read on the forward strand.
TACTTTGCCCCAACGAAACAGTGAGGTTGTCAATCTCACTGGCTTGCTGTAACAAAGGATTAAACGTATGTGTGGAGGATGATATTTGCAGAGAATGAAAGTAACAGTTTGCAGTTGGTTGTATTATCAGTTTAAGGAAAAGGACCGGGGTCCACAGTTCACTAGTGGTGTCTCTCCATAAATAATAATAATAGCATACATGTGGGTAAACAAATTACAGCTGGGCAATTGACAGAATAAAGAGCTGCATAATGATGCATATACTAATGTCATGATGTCTAGTGTGAGATTCATTTGGGCATTATAACAATATACATAGACCGTTCCAACCGCATCTATGACTAATAATCCACCTTCCGGTTAGCGTCTGCACCCCTTTCAGTATTAAGTTGCAAGCAACAGATTTTTGCATTGGGCAAAGTGTGTAATGTCAGTAATACAATTATCCTTAGACAAAGTACTACTGTTTTATCCCTAGTAGCAACAGTACATCTACAATCTTAGAGCCTATCGAGCACAAATACCCCCTCTTGGAGTCACAAGCATCTACTTGGCCAGAGCATCTACTAGCAACGGAGAGCATGCAAGATCATAAACAACACACAACATGATATATTATGAAGCAAATGACATAGTATTCAATATCCATCGGATCCCAGCAAACACAACATGTAGCATTACATAAATATGATCTTGATCATGATAGGCAGCTCACAAGATCTAAACATGATGGCACAATAGGAGAAGACAACCATCTAGCTACTGCTATGGACCCGTAGTCCAAGGATGAACTACTCACGCATCAGTCCGGAGGCGGGCATGGTGATGTAGAGCACTCCGGTGATGATTCCCCTCTCCGGCAGGGTGCCGGGAAGAGCTTCTGAACCCTCCCAAACTAGGGTTGACGACGGCGGCGGCTCCGTAAGGTTTTGTGGAAAAGTGTTCGGGTCTTAGGTCTTGTATTGTCGGGGGGTATTTGTAGGCGAAAGGGCGAAGGCGGTGGAGGCCCGAGGCCACGTCACGTGGTGTTGGCGCGGCAGGGGGGGAGCCGCGCCCCCACCTCATGACGGCGCCTCAGTGCCCTCCTTCGTTTCCTCTTCGGACTTCTGGAACGTGTCGGGAAAATAGGAACTTTGGCATAAAAATCGTCCAATTCCGAGAATATTTCCTTAAGTGGTTTTCTGAAACAAAAAACAGCAGAAAACAGGGAACTGACACTGTGGCATCTTGTTAATAGGTTAGTCCCAGAAAATGCATAAAACAACACAAAGTGTATATAAAACATGTAGCAATTGGTATAATATAAGCATGGAACATAAGAAATTATAGATACGTTTGAGACGTATCACGTGACAAAATTGAGCTTACTGTTTCACTACCCGGCCGATGATTAGAACAGATGGTTGCATGTTGCATCTTCAGGGAGGTGTGAGCGAACCATGTTGTCTGAACACATATGCAGTGTTCATTCCACGTTGTTCGCTTACTCCATCCCTGAAATTCATGTGTGTCATCAATTTCATATGAGGCCTTGCTTGGTTTTGTTGAGTGCTTTTTAACTTGCATTTTACCTTCTCTCTAAGTATGAGGCATGCTTTTCAGTTGACCCTACTTCATTTCTATAATGCCGATGATTAAAATGATGTGACGCACTATATGATATCCTGATAGTTTGTGGAACCTTGTATCATGCACACACATAAGTTGTGTGCTTTCTACTTGGTTCCACAAAACTATCAGGATTGCTTGTGTGTTTCACTATATGAGGCATGCTTTTCAGTTGACAATACCAATACTTTGTTTATTTCTCACTTTGTAAGTCAATTCAAGTTCTATTAATTCAAGTAACTATATATATATATATGTATGCGTGGGTGTAGTTACACCCGGGAGTAGAAACCATTTAACCTATATATATATATATATATATATATATATATGTATGTATGTATGTATGCATGAGTGCAGATCTTGTGATATGCATGAATGCAGATCTTGTGTTGACATGAGTGGAGCAAGGAAGGAGGAGCTGGAAGGAGTGGAGCAAGGAAGGAGGAGCTAGAAGGACCCGGAAGCTAGAACCAGAACCAGAACCGACTGCTTGTTTTGTAATGCGATGAACACTATATTTGTCGGAGGAGTCGACTACTTGTTTTGTAATGCGATGAACACTATATTTGTAATGTGATGAATCAATATGTACACCTGCTATATTTTGTCAATATTTGATTTTCTGGAATTCTGTATGAAATACCTGCTGTATGAAATACCTGATCAATCAATATGTAATGCAATTTTTAATAAAAAAATAAAATTCAGAAAACATACCGCTGGCGAACACGACGCATTACCGCTGGCGAACATGATTAACGCTGGCGAACACGGGTCCACCCGCAGAGACCAGCGCTGGCGGGCGGATATAGCACCGTTGGCAAACCGATCCTGTTCGCCAGCGCTAACCTCGCTACCGCTGGCGAACACAGCCGTTGTTCGCCAGCAGCTACCGCCGTCACCAGCGCTAAGTGCTAACACTAGCGAGTTCCCACTAGCGAACAACTGTTCGCCAGCGGTAGGCAGAATCTGTTCGCCAGCAGTAGCCTTTTCCCTACTAGTGGTTGGTGCTATTATTGATATGAAAGAAGGAAATATAAGGTACCACTTCCCACTTAAGAAAGGTATGGAACACTTCCCTAGGAAGAAGATGAACCTACCTTTTAATTCTATTATTCGTGCAAACTATAATTTTGCTTATTCTCTTGTAAACACTTGAGTTTTGCTTTCTGTGCCTAGCTCAAAGGCGTTAAAAAAACGCTTATGGGAGACAACCCACTTTTTATTCATGTTATTTTCTTTTATTGAGTCAAGGAACATGCCTACCTCTGTAGCAATTCCTTTGTATCTTTATTTTATTGCAAAGTTATGTCAAGTTAAGCCTCTAGTAGAAAGTTGATGCTAGATTTGGATTCCTGCGTAGGAACAGTTTTCTGCTGTCCACCGTTTAATTCGTAAGAATTCACAGAAAAATCAAAATGACATCGGATTTTTTGTGCGTGATCCTCAGATATGTATGCAACTTTCATTAGTTTTGAGTTCTCTGATTTGAGCAAGGTAAGTGCCTCGAAATTTTTTGTTTTTACGGACTGTTCTGTTTTTGACAGATTCTGCCATTTATTTTGCATTGCTCATTTTTCTGTTTTTGAATGGATCTTTTTGTTCCATAAAATACCAGTGGCTGTAGCTAATGTCCAGTAGCATGTGTAATGGTTTTGTCCATACAGAATATGAGAATTTTTGATTATGCACTAACCCTCTAATGAAGTTTACTTTGAGTTTGGTGTGGAGGAAGTTTTCAAGAATCAAGAGAGTGGATGATATGATGTGATCAAGAAGATGAAAAGAGCCTAAGCTTGGGGATGCCCCTGTGGGTCAACCAAGCATATTTTAAGAAGACTCAAGCATCAAAGCTTGGGGATGCCTAAGGCATCCCCTTCGTCATCAACAACTTATCAGGTTATCTCTAGTGAAATTATATTTTAATTCCGTCACATCTTATGTGCTTTACTTGGAGCGTCTGTTTGTTTTTATTTTTGCTTTGTTATTTTTGTTTTCTGAATAAAATGGATCCTAGCATTCTTGTGTGGGAGAGAGACACGGTCCGCTTTTTCATTTGAATACTCCTATTCTTCACTATTATTTGTTGAGTATTCTTCTATAGCTACTGCAATACTTTCAGCTCTTATTTTTCATGCACCTCTTGTTCAGAGCTATTAGTTTTCATATGTTATACTCTCTTGCTTCATTGTTAAATACTTGGAGAGTTTATTTTTAAATAAGTTGATTGGTGTTTGGTTGGAAACAGAAAATGCTAAATGTGGTAAATGGTATAAAGAAAAGAAACATGCTCTTATGAATTGTTATCTTCTATATTGTGGTACTTGGCAATTGTTTTGAGCTCTCAAGTAGATCATGTTTAAGCTTTTACATCATGTAGTTAAAACCCATTAATGGAGAACTACCGTAGAGCTTGTTGAAATTTGGTTTGCATGTTTGGTATCTCTAAGGTCTAGATATTTTCTAGTAAAAGTGTTTGAGCAACAAGGAAGACAATGTAGAGTTTTATAATACTTGCAATATGTTTTTATATACGTCTTGTTGTCATAGTTTATACTTGTGTTTGATTCAAACAACCTTGCTAGCCAAAGCCTTGTACTGAGAGGGAATGCTTCTCGTGCATCCAAAATCCTTGAGCAAAAACCCATGCCATTTGTGTCCACCATACCTACCTACTACATGGTAATTTCTGCCATTCCAAGTAAATACTTCATGTGCTACCTTTAATTCAAAACTTACCATCCCTTATTTGTGTCAATGTTTATTAGCTCATGAGGAAGTATGTGGTGTTACGGATATCAACCTTGTCATTTGCTTTTAGACAGACTTTCACAACCGGACTAGTGGCATATACATCCGCTTATCCGTTAACTTTGCAAAAAGAGCTGGCAAATGGGGTGCCCAGTCCCAATTAATTACAACTTTAACCGCTGCAATCTATTCACATTTTTGCCCTGATCTAATCAGCCAAGCAATGATACTAGTTTTTAAATACATGTGTAAACAAAAGAGATAAGAGGGATGATCTACCTTGCTGATAGAAATAACGTCCTTCATGGGAGCCGCTCTTAGAAAGTCTGGTTGACAAGGGGGGTAGAGTGCCCATTACCATTCGTTGACAACGACAAACACCACTCAAAAACTTACTTTTATGCTCTCTATATGATTTCAAAAACCTATAAAACCAAGAAGCTCTAGCACATGCTTGTATCCCTGCTTCCCTCTGCGAAGGGCCTATCTTTTACTTTATGTTGAGTCAGTTTACCTACTTCTTTCTGTCCCCGAAGCAAACACTTGTGTCAACTGTGTGCAACAACTCTTATATGCTTACTTATTGCACTTGTTATATTCCTTTGTGTTGACAACTGTCTGTATGATATACATGTTCAAAAAGTTGAAAGCCAATGCTGAAACTTATATCTTCCTTTGTGTTGCTTCAATGCTCTTTTACTTAGAGAATATTGCTTTATGAGTTAACTCTTATGTAAATCTTTTTGATGCTTGTTTGAAAGTACTATTCATGAAAAGTTTTTACTTATATGATGTAGTTGTTTACTCCTTATCTATTTGTTAGCAAACTATAGATCATTGCTTTGAGTCACTTCATTCATGACATGAGCCTTACAATATTATATGATCAAGATTATGTGAAAGCATGTCACACCAGAAATTATTGTTCTTATCGTTTTACCTACTCGAGGACGAGTAGAACTAAGCTTGGGGATACTTGATACGTCTCAAACGTATCTATAATTTCTTATGTTCCATGCTTATATTATACCAATTGCCGACTGATGACCCACAAGTATAGGGGGTGTATCGTAGTACTTTCGATAAATAAGAGTGTCGAACCCAACGAGGAGCAGAAGGTGCTGACAAGCAGTTTTGATGAGTATTTCACTGTAAACACTAGCAGACAAGTTTTTAGGAGTTTTTGATAATGCAGATAAATAAAGTGCGAGTAAATAGAGCGCGGCAATAATAATTGCAGCGAGTGGCCCAATCCTTTTTAGAGCAAAGGACAAGCCGGTTTGTTTACTTATGATGACCAAACGTTCCTGAGGACACACGGGATTTATGTCTAGTGCTTTCGCTTCATATAGATGATTAATCTTTAGTGTTTCGATAAGTGTTGTGTGGGTGAACCTATGCTAATGCACCGCCCTTCCTAGGACTAATACATACTTGTGATTATACCCCTTGCAAGCATCCGCAAATACAAGAAAGTAATTAAGATAAATCTAACCACAGCCTTAAACTCTGAGATCCTACCGTCCCTCACGCATCGAGATACCAACGGGGGTTTAGGTTTCTGTCACTCCGGCAACCCCACAATCAATATTCGAATACACAATGCATTCCCCTAGGCCCATAAAGGTGAAGTGTCATGTAGTCGATGTTCACATGACACCACTAGAAGAATAGCACCACAACTTAAATATCAAACCATTAAATATTACTCAACATAGTTCACTACTAACATCTAGACTTCTCCCATGTCCTCAAGAACTAAACGAACTACTCACAACACATCATATGGATCATGATCAGAGATGATATAATGATGGGTAACAATCTGAACATAAACCTTAATTCAACGGTTCCACCCAATAGCATCAATAACAATAGTAATCAACACCGGGAGAGTTTCCCCTATCAAATGCACAAGATTCAGCCCTAGATGTTAGAGCGGGAATGGAGTGGAACGATGGAGATGACGGTGTCGGCGGTGGAGATGGTGGTGATGATGATCCCGATGAAGTGCAGCTCGATGACGGTGACGATGGCGACGATTTCCCCCCTCCGGGAAGGGATTTCCCCGCCAGCTTTTCAGCCTGCCGGAGAGCTTTTCTCTCTCGGTGGTTTCCGCCTCGTGGAGGCGGCGGCTCTGTTTTTGGTCGATCCCCCGAGTCTTAGGTTTTCGGGGGGATGAAGTACGCGAAAGGGCGCTGCCAGAGGTGGGCCAGGGCGGCCTCACAAGGTGCTGGCGCGGCAGCAAGGGAGACCGCGCCGGGACCTCATGTGGGCCCCCTGGGGCCCACCTGGTTCTCCCCTTTTGGCTCCCTTCGTCATCTGGAAAAATAGGAACTTCTGTATTCTTGGTTTTGTTTTCTGAGGTTCGCAAATATTGTATCTTGTCGGTGCTTTTTGCAGCAGAATTCAGACTCCGGTGATTCATCCTCCAATAATCATCAAACATGCAAAATAGATGAAATAACATAAGTATCATCTCCAAATATGAAATATATCAATGAATAACAGTAAATTATGATATAAAATAGTGATGCAAAATGGACGTATCAACTCCCCCCGAGCTTAGACCTCGCTTGTCCCCAAGCGAAAGCTGAACTCAGTAAACATGGCCACAGGTTTATGGAGTGAAGTGTCGATAAAGAATATACGGACAAGAAGCATCACATATATCAATACACAAATCATCTTAGATATCAACTCCGTTCATATAACTCAACTTGTAATAAGTAAAGGGAAATCACAATAAAGTACATAGAGAAAACCATAGTTGGTGTTGGCAAACTTCGTTCTTGGTCAGAGAACAATGAACATATTGAGCTTACTCTATAAAACAGCCCTCTTTATTAGTTGCTAACTCCAAAAGTCATATTTATTAAGTAACAACAATGTGCTAAACAAGGAAGAATAAAAGACATGCTTAACAATACAAATGTATAAATGGTTGAATCACAATCAACTCAAATGCTTGCTTGAGATAGAAGGAGATAGGTTTACTGACTCAACATAAAGTAAAAGATATGCCCTTCGCAGAGGGAAGCAGAGATACAAGCATGTGCTAGAGCTTTTAGTTTTATAGGTTTTGAAATCATATAGAGAGCATCAAAGTAAGTTTTTGAGCGGTGTTTGTCGTTGTGAACGAATGGTAATAGAGTTCTTGTTATCTTCCATACTAAGCAAGTTGAGAGCAGTTCCGATTATTTAGTAACAAGCATTTATAATATGCAATTATATAACTTGACACTCCTCCCAACCTTTGCTTACACAAGCCATGGCTAACCAAATCCTCGGGTGCCCACCAATCAATCTCAAACCATGGAGGAGTGTCTATTTTTAACTTTCTCAACCTTTTGATATTATAATGGTCTAACCAGCTCTTTGCAATATTAGTGACGAGCAGATGGAGCATGCAAGTCAAGGGTTACTTGATTAGCATGGAATATAACAAACTCAACTATTATTTCCTCATGAGCTAATAAACATTGACACAAATAAAGGATAGTAGTTTTGAATAAAGGTAGCACATGAAGTATTTACTTGGAGTGGCGCAGAATACCACATAATAGGTAGGTATGATGGACACAAGTGACAAGGGTTTTGGCTGAAGGTTTGGATGTATGAGAAGCATTCCCTCTCGATACGGGTCTTTGGCTAGCAAGGTTGGGTAGCAAGCATAAGAGTTGAAGGATACAAACAAACATACATGTAGTAAAGAACAATCATGCAATTCTTACTTGGAAGCTACCATAAATTTGATAAATTATATGGAAGATCACTAACAATAAAATATTGCTAAATTGTTAAAGAATTCTAACACAAAAATCTAGTGTTTATATTTGAAGAAGCAAAGTATAGGTGAACGGCAATTACATGTCGTAGAGAGCAAAAATATTATTCTTTGAAGGGTAACATTTTTCAAGTATATCTTATACATATATGTATTCCAATGTGTCCAAACCTCTCGGTATGACAATATGAAGCCACATCCACATCCTTATTTTGCATACCTGATGGACGCAAATATAGGAAGGTTATTCTAAAGGAAACCCAACTTCCGTTGTTCCATTGATTCATATTCAGATGATTTTCACAGTAAATTTTAAATTGTGAATACTAAACTTATTAGCTACAAGTGAGAAAGATCATTGAATAATATGTCTATATGTGTCGGCCCAGTGGATTCTAGGGTGTGCCGAGCCCACTCTCCACGGCCCTCACACGCGCCGACGTCGACGAAACGACTAAGGACCAAGCGGAACGCTTGGGGGGACCCCCGAGGGGAGAGCCCTCTCGAGGGGACTTGAGGAGGCCGCGAAGGGCCTGAAGGGGCTCCCCCTGAGGCTGCCCCCCGGCAAGGCTTTCTCCCCTGAAGGGGAGTCAACACAACTCCCTCCACAAGGCCTCCAGGGCCCTGTGGAGTAATACTTCTCTACGAAGCAATTGCTGCAGAGCGCACATGGCCTCCGCAGCAGCCGCAGAGTGACGCGCGCGTCTGCGCGCGATGACGACGGCGCCGCAGTTGCCGTTCTGGTGATAAAAGGAGTCAACAAAGCGCTGTGTCCCCTGCGCCGCCACCAAGGCTTTCCTCTTTGGTGATAAAGTAGGTGGCCGGCGCAACGCTCCAACGGCGACGTCACCGTGGGCACCCCCACGGCCTCTGCAGTACCAGCTGGTCGCTCTGCAAAGACGGCGGCTGCCCTGCCACAAAGGCAGGCCTTCGACCATGGACCGAGTTCATGGGCCGCTCAGCTGCGGTGCACCCCGCTCCACCATTTCGTCGCCATGTGGGAACCCTTCCACTGCGCAGCGCGTAGGGATGAGGGCCGGGGCGCCTATATAGGGAGCAAGAGCACCACCGTAGCAAGGGGCCGATGAACCGATCACTCATCCAGAGACACCCCACGGTAGCTTAGCCAAGCCCAGCGAGCCCGAGGAGGAAGAAGGCCCGAACCTTCCCCCTCCGAGCTCCGCACTGCCTCGCGAGGGCCCGCGGCAAGCTCTTTGTACTACACCCTCTTCTGAGCAATACAGACAAGCAGGAGTAGCGGTTTTACCTCACCCTGAGGGCCGTGAACCTGGGTACGGGCCGGAGTCCATCTCTGTCGTGCTGCTCCCCCACAGGCTCAACGAGCACCGTCGCCGAGCCGGTCGTAGGTTGTTGACCAACGTGTTCAGTCCCCTTCACGAACTTCTCCCCCGAGAGTGGTTATCCCTGTTCCGTGGGAATCACACATCGACAATATGCAGTTCCTTTTTCTCCCCAGTCTCAAAGTATTGTAGCTACTGACCAATGCTAAGTTTGCCAAAACCAAAAGATTTACTATATGTTCCCAAAGTGATGCAAATACTTATAACAAGATCAATCATTTATGATAGAAGTTGCAAACTAAAATAAGGTGTGCAGAAAGTAAATGATAACACTTCTCATTAATATTCCATAACGGCAACTCACACCAAGTGATACATAGATAGATAACCAACTAAAAGAGAGATACTTCCACATTGCAAACCATCATATAAGATAACTTCCCTACTCATGATATGACACTACTAAAAAGGTAAAAGATAAAAGATAATGGTGTGATACCGCGACACTCCCCCCAAGCTTGGAACAAGCCAAGGGAGATGCCAATACCGATGATGAGTTACTCCTGAGGTGGCGTTGGTGAAGAGTCTTCTTCATCAACTTTCCAAGGTAAGGGCTCTCCATCAACAAATGATGACTTGGTCTCGAGTATCCTGAAACTTGCAGCAGCACTTATGCGTTTAAACCTGGTTTCATACTCACAGTTTTGATTCTGAACGTCGTAGAGTTGCGCCAGGAGATTGTTGGTAGTCTTATGGAGTTAGAAGATGTCCTCCCAAAGCTTTGCGGTCTCCTCCTCATGCTTGGCAATAAGTTCAGCCACGATCCGGTGAACGATGTCCACCTCACGTTCCGCCATCCTCTTGTATTTGAAGACCTCTTGCTCCAGACTCTTCATCTTGTCCTCCATGCTCCCTTCTCCTTGAGGGCCCTGAACGTCTTCAACTTGTACCTTCCCTTCCTTGAGCAGCAACTCTTTGGGATGCATCTTCAACTCGTTTAAATACGGGTTGACGACGTTTGCAAAGAAACTGTCCTTGGAGGGCTCGAACGAAGACATGATAGCTCTAGATCCAAGGTTGAAATCTGGCAGAAACAACTCGAAACAGAAACACGTCGAAAACACGATATACGGACCCCGGGGGTATCGGGAGATTATATAGCAAAAATAAGTGCAACAAAAGGAAGGCAATAGGGCGAAATCGAGTAGGAGACGGACTCCGAGGCTCTGTCCTCATGTGCTGGCACGGCCAGGATGGGGCCCGCGCCAGCACCTGATGGCGGTGCCTCGGGCACCGTCTCGTGCTCGTTTTGGTCTTGTATTTTTCCATATTTTCTAAAAACCAATATTCTATATTTCAAAATTAAATTCGCGAACTTTTTCTTACCGAAACTGTACCTTTTCGAATTCAGCTTCTGCAGACTCAGCAATATGTTCTTTAATAAAAGTTTCCAGAGTAATTGCATGAATAATATCAACATCTTCATTATAAGAATCTCCGGAAATATAATGCTTAAGTCTTTGTCCATTTACCACTTGTGTAGAGTCATATTTAAGCGAAGCAATTTTGATTGCACCCGAACGAAACACTTCCACGATAACATATGGTCCTTCCCACTTGGAGAGTAATTTCCCTGCAAAGAATCTAAGACGAGAGCTATACAATAGAACTTTCTCACCAACATGAAACTCTCTCTTAAGGATTCTCCTATCATGCCATTTCTTAACTTTTTCTTTAAAGAGTTTAGCATTTTCATAGGCCTCATTTCTCCATTCATCTAAAGAACTCAAATCAAGTAATCTTTTCTCACCGCCAAGTTTAAAATCTCTATTTAGTTCTCTCACTGCCCAATAAGCTTTGTGTTCTAATTCTAAAGGCAAGTGACAAGCTTTTCCGTAGACCATTTTATAAGGAGACATACCCATGGGATTTTTATAAGCAGTTCTATAAGCCCATAATGCATCATTTAATTTACTAGCCCAATTCTTCCTCGTTCTATTAACAGTCTTTTGCAAGATAGATTTAATTTCTCTATTTGATAATTCTACTTGCCCACTAGTTTGAGGATGATAAGCTGAAGCAATTCTATGATTAACACCATATTTAGCAAGAACTTTTCTAAAGCCACCATGAATAAAATGAGAACCTCCATCAGTCATGAGATATCTAGGGACACCAAACATAGGGAAAATAATATCTTGAAGCATTTTTAATGATGTCTCACCATCAGCACTTTTAGTAGGTATAGCTTCTACCCATTTAGTAACATAATCAACAGCAACAAGTATATGAGTGTTACCTTCTAAAGAAGGGAAAGGACCCATAAAGTCAAATCCCCAACAATCAAATGGTTCAATAACAAGAGAATAATTCATAGGCATTTCATTACGTCTAGAGATATTACCAACTCTTTGACATTCATCACAAGATAAAATAAACTTTCTTGCATCTTTAAAGAGAGTAGGCCAATAAAAACCTGATTGTAGAACCTTTTGTGCAGTTCTATCTCCAGCGTGATGTCCTCCATAAGCACTACTATGGCATTTTCTCAATATCTCTTTTTGTTCATACTCTGGAACACATCTTCGCATAATACCATCCACTCCTTCTTTATATAAATGTGGGTCATCCCAAAAATAATGCCTCAAGTCATAAAAGAATTTTCTTCTTTGTTGAGCTGAAAAGGTTGGAGGCAAATACTTCGAAACAATAAAGTTAGCATAATCAGCGTACCAAGGACTATCTCGTGAACTCACCCTTATTGCAGCCAATTGTTCATTTGGAAAACTATCATTAACAGGAATAGGATCATATGCAATGTTTTCCAATCTAGACAGATTATCAGCAACAGGATTTTCAGCACATTTCCTATCTACAATATGCAAATCAAATTCTTGCAAAAGTAATACCCATCTAATAAGCCTAGGCTTTGCATCTTTCTTTTCCATAAGGTATCTAATTGCAGCATGATCAGTATGAATAATAACTTTAGAATCAACAATATATTGTCTAAATTTATCACAAGCAAAAACAATAGCTAGAAATTATTTTTCAGTTGTAGCATAATTCTTTTGAGCAGAATCAAGAGTCTTACTAGCATAATGAATAACATTTAACTTCTTATCTATTCTTTGTCCAAGAACAGCACCAACAGCAAAATCACTAGCATCACACATAATTTCAAATGGTAAATTCCAATCAGGTGGTTGAACAATAGGAGCACTTATTAAAGCCTTCTTAAGAGTTTCAAAAGCTTCCTTACAATCATCATCAAAAGCAAACGGTACATCTTTTTGCAAGAGATTAGTAAGAGGCTTTGATACCTTAGCAAAACCTTTAATAAACCTTCTATAGAAACCAGCATGACCAAGAATACTACGAATACCTTTAACATCTCTGGGGCAAGGCATTTTCTCAATTGCTTCCACTTTGGCTCTATCAACTTCAATACCTCTTTCAGAAATTTTATGTCCAAGAACAATTCCTTCATTAACCATAAAGTGACATTTCTCCCAATTAAGAACAAGATTAGTTTCTTCACATCTCTGCAAAACTTTATCAAGATTGTGCAAGCAATTATCAAAAGAAGTACCATAGACGGAGAAATCGTCCATGAACACCTCCACAATTTCCTCACAAAAACCATGAAACATAGCAGACATGCATCTTTGAAAAGTAGCATGAGCATTACATAAATCAAAAGGCATATGTCTATAAGCATAAGTACCATAAGGACAAGTAAATGTGGTTTTCTCTTGATCTTGAGTTTTAACAGCAATTTGAGAGAAACCAGAATAACCATCAAGAAAGCAAAAGTGAGTTTTATTGGCTAATCTCTCTAACATTTGATCTATAAAGGGTAATGGATAATGATCCTTCTTAGTAACTTTATTAACCTTTCTAAAATCAATGCACATTCTATAGCCAACAACTACTCTTTGAGGAATAAGCTCATCATTATCATTAGGCACAACAGTACTTCCACCTTTCTTAGGGACACAGTGCACAGGACTAACCCATCTACTATCAGCAATAGGATAAATAATACCAGCATCAAGAAGTTTTAATACCTCATTTCTTACCACTTCCTTCATCTTGGGTATTAAACAGCGTTGATTTTCAACAACTGGCTTTTCATCGGGCTCCATATTAATAGAATGTTGACATATAGTAGGAGAAATCCCTTTTAAATCGTCCAAAGTATAGCCCATAGCTCCACGGTGTTTCTTCAATACTTCCAATAATCTTTACTCTTCTTTACCTAAAAGGTTAGCACTAATAATAACAGGATATATTTTCTTATCATCAATATGAGCATACTTAAGATTATCAGACAAAGGTTTTAAATCAAAAACAGGATCCTCTTTAGGTGGAAGTGTTTTACCCAAGTCTTCCACCTTTAAATTATGTTTAAGAATAGGTTGATGGAGGACTATTCATCAAGTTCATTCCTTTCTTCCATAAAGACTTCACTTTCATGATCTTCCATAAATTGCTGCAGAACATTGTTAGGAGCAAGAGCAATAGAGGCAAGCTGTTCAAGTTTAAAATCCTCATTAGGCAATTCGGTTTCATAAGGGACTTTAGCAAATTTCAAAAAATTAAATTCATATGAGTCACCAGCAAACTTAGTCAAGATTTTCTCTTTCTTACAATCTATAACAGCACCACAAGTGTTCAGAAAAGGTCTACCAAAAATGATAGGACAAGTCTTACTAGCAACTGAACCAAGTACGAGAAAATCAGCAGGATATTTAATCTTACCACATAAAACTTCAACATATCTAACAATACCAATTGGAGAGATAGTTTCTCTATTAGCAAGTTGAATAACCACATCAATTTCTTCAAGTTCACAAGGACCTATCTCATGCATAATTTCTTTGTAAATCTCATAGGGAATAGCACTAGAACTTGCACCAATATCACATAAACCATAATAGCAATGATCTCCAATTCGAACAGGTAACACAGGCACACTAGTTTTCTTTGAACTTTTAGGATGAGAAACAACATTAGAAGCATCCTCACAAAATATAATGTACTCATCTCCAACATTTTTAGTAACAAGGTCTTTAACTATAGCCACAGGAGGTTCAATTTTAATTTGTTCATCAGGTACTATGGCTTTCTTAGCACTTTTGTTAACAACACTAGCCATAACAGAATGTTCCTTCATCTTAGCAGGAAAAGGGACTTTTTCAATATAAGGCTCAGGAATAATATGATCAACAGTATTAGCTTCAATGCTTTTAGTTATAGGAGCAATAGATTTATCTTTATAAGGTTCATGATATTTTTCAAAGCCTTCCTTGGGCAAACCGAAATAGGCAGCAAAGGATTTATAATAATTTGCAACAACTTGAGAGTCAAGACCATAAGCATTATTAATATTTCGAAATGCATCAGTATTCATGAAAGTTTTAATGCATTCGAAGTCATATTGTATACCTGACTCCCTACCTTTGTCGTTCTCCCATGCTTCAGTATTCTCTTCAATACGATCAAGAAGATCCCACTTAAACTCTTCTTTATTACGAGTGAATGATTCAGCACAAGAAGTATCCAATAATGTTTTATCTTCAAAAGAGAGTCTTGCATAGAAGTTATCAACAATAATATTACCAGGCAGCTCATGAATGGGGCATTTGAGCATTAGTGACTTCAATCTCCCCCAAGCTTGGGCAATACTTTCTCCATCATGAGGCCAGAAATTATATATAGAATTCCGATCTTGGTGAATCTCACTTGGAGGATAAAATTTAGAGTAAAAGAGAGGTACAATTTCCTCCCATCCAAGAGAACTCCTGTTCTTCAACAATTTGTACCAATGCGCAGCTCTCCCAGTAAGTGATATGGAGAATAATTTCTTCCTAACTTTGTCCATTGTAATACCTGCACACTTGTACAACTCGCATAATTCATGTAAAAACAGTAAATGATCACCGGGGTGGACAGTTCCATCCCCTTCATAGCAGTTATCCATAACACGATCAATAATTTTCATAGGTATTTTAAATGGCACTATTTCATCAGGCGGCGCCTCATTTTCTACCTCAGCAGTGGTAGAAGCCTTTCCAAACAGGAAAGCAATAGATCCTCTCTCCATGATTAAGCAAATTAGGAGACAGAAATAAAACCAGCACTTACAGCTAAAGTTTTCCTTACCAATTCCACTTACCAATAGCGCTTCACTCCCCGGCAACGGCGCCAGAAAATAGTCTTGATGACCCACAAGTATAGGGGGTGTATCGTAGTACTTTCGATAAATAAGAGTGTCGAACCCAACGAGGAGCAGAAGGTGCTGACAAGCAATTTTGATGAGGATTTCACTGTAAACACTAGCAGACAAGTTTTTAGGAGTTTTTGATAATGTAGATAAATAAAGTGCGAGTAAATAGAGCACGGCAATAATAATTGCAGCGAGTGGCCCAATCCTTTTTAGAGCAAAGAACAAGCCGGTTTGTTTACTTATGATGACCAAACGTTCCTGAGGACACACGGGATTTATGTCTAGTGCTTTCGCTTCATATAGATGATTAATCTTTAGTGTTTCGATAAGTGTTGTGTGGGTGAACCTATGCTAATGCACCGCCCTTCCTAGGACTAATACATACTTGTGATTATACCCCTTGCAAGAATCCGCAAATAAAAGAAAGTAATTAAGATAAATCTAACCACAGCCTTAAACTCTGAGATCCTGCCGTCCCTCATGCATCGAGATACCAACGGGGGTTTAGGTTTCTGTCACTCCGGCAAATACACAATGCATTCCCCTAGGCCCATAAAGGTGAAGTGTCATGTAGTCGACGTTCACATGACACCACTAGAAGAATAGCACCACAACTTAAATATCAAACAATTAAATATTACTCAACATAGTTCACTACTAACATCTAGACTTCTCCCATGTCCTCAAGAACTAAACGAACTACTCACAACACATCATATGGATCATGATCAGAGATGATATAATGATGGGTAACAATCTGAACATAAACCTTAATTCAACGGTTCCACCCAATAGCATCAATAACAATAGTAATCAACACCGGGAGAGTTTCCCCTATCAAATGCACAAGATTCAGCCCTAGATGTTACAGCGGGAACGGAGTGGAACGATGGAGATGACGGTGTCGGCGGTGGAGATGGTGGTGATGATGATCCCGATGAAGTGCAGCTCGATGACGGTGACGATGGCGACGATTTCCCCCCTCCGGGAAGGGATTTCCCCGGCAGCTTTTCAGCCTGCCGGAGAGCTTTTCTCTCTCGGTGGTTTCCGCCTCGTGGAGGCGGCGGCTCTGTTTTTGGTCGATCCCCCGAGTCTTAGGTTTTCGGGGGGATGAAGTACGCGAAAGGGCGCTGCCAGAGGTGGGCCAGGGCGGCCTCACAAGGTGCTGGCGCGGCAGCAAGGGAGACCGCGCCGGGACCTCGTGTGGGCCCCCTGGGGCCCACCTGGTTCTCCCCTTTTGGCTCCCTTCGTCATCTGGAAAAATAGGAACTTCCGTATTCTTGGTTTTGTTTTCTGAGCTTCGCAAATATTGTATCTTGTCGGTGCTTTTTCCAGCAGAATTCAGACTCCGGTGATTCATCCTCCAATAATCATCAAACATGCAAAATAGATGGAATAACATAAGTATCATCTCCAAATATGAAATATATCAATGAATAACAGTAAATTATGATATAAAATAGTGATGCAAAATGGACGTATCACCTACAAATACCCCCCGACGTGAAAACCTAAAGAGGCGGAACACTTTTCCAGAAACCCTTATGGAGCCGCCGCCGTCGTCAACCCTAGTTCGGGAGGGTTCAGAACCTCTTCCCAGCACCCTGCCGGAGAGGGAATCATCACTGGAGGGCTCTACATCACCATGCCCTCCTCCGGACTGATGCGTGAGTAGTTCATCCTTGGACTACGGGTCCTTAGCAGTAGCTAGATTGTTGTCTTCTCCTTTTGTGCGATCATGTTTAGATCTTGTGAGCTGCCTATCATGATCAAGATCATCTTTATGTAATGCTACATGTTGTGTTTGCTGGGATCCGATGGATATTGAATACTATGTCATTTGCTTCATAATATATCATGTTGTGTGTTGTTTCTGATCTTGCATGCTCTCCATTGCTAGTAGATGCTCTGGCCAAGTAGATGCTTGTCACTCCAAGAGGGAGTATTTATGCTCGATAGTGGGTTCATGTCTCTATTTAATCTGGGGGAGTGACAGCAACCTCTAAGATTGTAGATGTATTGTTGCTACTAGGGATAAAACAGTAGTGTTTTGTCTAAGGATAATTGTATTACTTACATTACACACTTTGCCTAATGCAATAATCTGTTGCTTGCAACTTAATACTGAAAGGGGTGCGGACGCTAACCGGAAGGTGGATTATTAGTCATAGATGCGGGTTGAACGGTCTATGTATATTGTTGTAATGCCCAAATGAATCTCATACTAGACATCATGACTATAGTATATGCATCATTATGCAGTTCTTCATTCTGTCAATTGCCCAGCTGTAATTTGTTTACCCGCATGTATGCTATTATTATTTATGGAGAGACACCACTAGTGAACTGTGTACCCCGGTCCTTTTCTTTAAACTGATAATACAACCAACTGCAAAATGTTTCTTTCATTCTCTGCAAACATCATTTTCCACACCATACGTTTAATCCTTTGTTACAGCAACCCGGTGAGATTGACAACCTCACTGTTGAGTTGGAGCAAAGTTTCCTGATTGTGTTGTGCAGATTCCACCTCCCTTCAACAGCACTTTCCTGGAGCCGGGGAGACCTTCGTTGTGTTCTTCATCTCCTACTGGTTCGATAACCTTGGTTTCATAACTGAGGGAAACTTGCTACTACGGTCATCACACCTTCCTCTTGGGGTTTTCCAACTCCTCAGACCCGTGAGCATCAGTCCACCAACGAATCTTATCGTTTCCTCCGGTATTCTCCTCCACTCTTTTTCTCGTTCCCCATTTTTCTCGATTCCCTGCTCGCAGCACGGCCGTTTGCCATGGCGCCGCCTGCGCCGCTCGCCCGCTCGGCCATGGCGCCGCCCGC
Organism: Poa annua; assembly: GCA_026929855.1. Taxonomy (NCBI): domain Eukaryota; kingdom Viridiplantae; phylum Streptophyta; class Magnoliopsida; order Poales; family Poaceae; genus Poa; species Poa annua. The sequence goes on from CM049433.1 coordinate 36,047,015, forward strand.
TTCCCCCCTCGGCCAAGGCGCATGCTCCATTTGCTCCGGTGCTGGCCATGGTGCCCACCCGCTCCACTAGGGGTGCCAAGCTCGAGCTAGCCGCGTCCTCGTCCTTTCGCTGCTGCGCACCCCACGCTCGATCGAAGAGGTCTTGTCGTCGCGGCTCACCGGCCGGCTCCTAGTCACGCCCACTTGCTGCCAGGTTCGTCTTCTTCTCCAACTACACCTGCCTAAACTGCAACCTTGTTTGCCTTCTCGGCGCCGCACGCGGACGTGTGCTCGTATTAATGTCTGTGTGGCTCCCGGCAGCCGTTCAAGGTACTGCACGGCGGCGTGTCCGCCGCGTCGCCGGCATGCAGCTCAGCATCAGCCACTTCCGGAGCGCCGGCGTCGGCGACACCGTCCTCGCGCGCGCCGTCCCCGTCCACAAAGGGTGCTCCACCTAGGTTTCCTTCGATTAATCTGTGCAGCTGCCAGCCATGGGGCGCGGCGCATTGGTACTCTGAGGAGCAAGTTGCTGATGCGAGTTGCGCTTTGGGAATGGGATGCTGCAAAGCGGTAGCTGACGACCGGAAGTGGTGCTGCCGGAGAAGGCGACTTTGCTCTCATGGGAGCACGGCGTTGCTGCCGATCACCAGAAGTGGTGCTGCCGGAGAAGGGTGATTTTGCTCTCATGGGAGCACGGCGGTGCTGCCTACGGTGCACCCACCGTCGTTGGGCGAAGCTTTCCAGCTTGCTACGATAGGCGCGGGGTCATGCTGCCATAGACGACGACTGATGCTGCCGGCCAAGGTCGTCGGTGCTCCCACCGTAGTCGGCTCATCAGACTTTTGCTAGAAAGCACCATTTTTTGTATGGTTTGAAGCAAAAAAAAATCATTTTCTGATGCAAATCGACATAATGTTTGTACGAAATTTTGCTACAAGGGTTTCTGGCGACATCTCATCAGACTTGGTGTAATATAACAAAAAATTTGCTATTATACTTATGTGGTGTTGTTATAATAGTACAGTGATTTTGCTACACAAGTTTCGAAATTAATATTGCTACTACAGCACAATTTTTATAATAGAATAATTTTGTTACGTGGAGATGCTACAATAGAAAAAATAAAACAATTTTGCTACGTGAGATGCTACAATGACGACCGTTTCATTTTGCTCCGTAATAGCATCTACGGTGGTTTGAGGAAGATGCTTGAAGGAGATATGCCCTAGAGGCACTTAATAAATATAGTTTATTCGTCATATCTCAATTGTTCATTATATGTTTTATACCATGCTATAACTGTATTAAGCGGAAACATTAATACACGTGTGGTAGATAAACAACCAGGTCCCTAGTAGCCTCTATCTAACTAGTTCATTGGGCAATTGATGATCGAGGTTTCCCGATCATGTGACATTTATGTCAGTTGACAATGGAGTCATGTCATTGGGAGAATGACATGATGGACATACCCAATATTTGTAGGACGTAGTCATTACGCCTTTGACCGTGAGATCTACTCTTATTGCTATTCCTGGAAGACACTTTGATTGCATCAAACGTCATATCTTACATAGTGTGACAATAAAGGTGTCCCTCTCAGGTGTCGGAAAGGAGTATGTTGAGACGGGGGGTCAAGAGCGGGATTTGCCAGTCCGCATAGCAGGATAGATACTCTAGGGCCCACTCGGTGAGATTATGTCAAATGAGCTTGCAAGCGTGTGACTAGGTCACCAGGACATAATATCATGGACGAGTAGAAGTTAGCAGTGTCGGTAACGAGATCAATCTAGGTATGGAGATATCTATGAACGAGTCTCGGACGCGCTAAGTATCGCATGGAAAAATGTTTAAGACTCAGACGTCTAGGTTCGACGGTAAAGTATTCGTTATCTCGCAGGGATTAATTCTGGGTATCCTCGGTCCACGAATTAGTCATTGATCGGAGAGGAGTCTCGGTCATGTCTGGTGAGATAATCGAACCGCTAGGGTAACACACTTAAGGGGAGTCGACATTTTACCGGAAGAGAAAAATTGGAAAAGAGAGCACCGGGAACGTCCCGGGAAAGTTCCGATGGAGATCGGGCAGCGACGAAATAGTTTTCGGAGCCGGAATAAATTATGTAATATGTATTTAATGTTAATTAATGTAATTAATAGTTAAATATATTTTTATTTAATTTTTCCTGAATTTTTAAAGGCATTTTTTCCTAAATGGGCCTTCTTAGGCAAAGAGGCCCATGAGGGGGGGGAGGAGTCCCTCCAAGGGAGGGAGCTTGGTTCGGCCGGCCCTAGGTGGGCCACATGGGGCCCACCTAGGCCGGCGCACCAGCCATGGCCGGCTGGGGTGTGGGATTAGTCCCACACCGCCAGCCTGGCAGGTTGGGCAGCCCCTGGCCTCCTATATATATGGGGGTACCCATGGCCTTTAAACCTACACCTAATTCTCTCTCTCTCCTTGGATCCCGTGACTCCCTTGTTTGGAGTTGCGCCGAGGATAAGTTTTCTCCACCATACGCACGCCGCCGTGCTGCTGGTCTTCCGGTCCCAGTCTTCCGCTGCTTCGTCCCAGGATCGGAGCCCGGAGTTCGTCGGCTTCACCGTACGTGTGTAACGCCCTGCGAGGTGCCACGCTAGTGGTGCTGGAGGTCTGCTTCCTCTACACGGCCTCGAGGTCGTCGTCGGTTTCATCGACATCGCCGCGTCATCGTCTTCTTCGTCGCGCCAAGTTCTCCGCGACCTTGAGGTCGGCTACGGCGTCTACGTCAGCAACGCTTGTGCAGGAGCGTAATCCCCGCTTTTCGGTCTACAAGGGTATGTATACCGATCTCCTCCGTATTATTATATCTGTATAGTATAGATCCTGGCTAGTTTAAGGTTATCGCTGTTAGGAAATTTTTTGTTTTCTGCATGCGATCCCCTTCAGTGGTATCAGAGCCGATCTATGCGTAGATATAGCTGTACGCTTTTAGTGAAGGAGTTATGCCCTAGAGGCACTTAATAAAGAGTTTTATTTATCATATCTCATTTGTTCATAATGCGTTTTTGTGTCATGCTATAACTGTATTAAGCGGAAACATTAATACAGGTGTGATACGTAAAACAACCAGGTCCCCAGTAGCCTCTTTTTGACTGGTTCATTGTGCAATCGATGATCGAGGTTTCCCGATCATGTGACATGGCGTCTATTTTACAATGAAGTCGTGTCGTTGGTAGAACGATGTGATGGACATACCCGATATTTGTAGGACGTAGTCATTACGCCTTTGACCGTGAGACCTACTCTTATTGCTATTCCTGGAAGACACTTTGATTGCATCAAACGTCATATCTTACATAGTGTGACAATAAAGGTGTCCCTCTCGGGTGTCGGAAAGGAGTATGTTGAGACGGGGGGTCAAGAGCGGGATTTGCCGGTCCCATAGCAGGATAGATACTCTAGGGCCCACTCGGTGAGATTATGTCGAAAGAGCTTGCAAGCGTGTGACTAGGTCACCAGGACATAAGATCATGGACGAGTAGAAGTTAGCGGTGTCGGTAACGAGATCAAGCTGGGTATGGAGATATCTATGAACGAGTCTCGGACACGCTAAGTATCGCATGGCAAAAGGTTTAAGACTCGGACGTCCAGGTTCGATAGGAAAAGTATTCGTTATCTCGCAGGGATTAATTCTGGGTATCCAAGGTCCACGAATTAGTCATTGATCGGAGAGGAGTCTCGATCATGTCTGGTGAGATAATCGAACCGCTAGGGTAACACGCTTAAGGGGAGTCGACATTTTACCGGAAGAGAAAAATAGGAAAAGAGAGACCGGGAACGTCCCGGGAAAGTTCCGATGGAGATCGGGCAGCGACGAAATAGTTTTCGGAGCCAGAACAAATTATGTAATATGTATTTAATATTAATTAGTGTAATTAATAGTTAAATATATTTTATTTTAATTTTTCCTGAATTTTTAAAGGCTGCATACCTTAAATGGGCCTTCTGGTGGAAAGAAGGCCCATGAGGGGGGGAAGCCCCCCTCCTTGGTGCGCATGGGGGAGGGGCCGGCCTAGGTGGGCCAAGTGGGGCCCACCTAGGGCCGGCGCACCACCTTGGCCGGCTGGGGTGTGGGATTAGTCCCACACCGCCAGCCTGGCAGGTTGGGCACCCGCCCGGGCTCCTATATATAGATGGGTACCCCTGGCCTTTGAAAACACACCAATTTCTCTCTCAATCTCTCTCCTTGGATCCCGTGACTCCCCAGTTTGGAGTTGCGCCAAGGATAAGTTTTCTCCACCATACGCACGCCGCCGCGCTGCTGGTCTTCCGGCCCCAGTCTTCCGCTGCTTCGTCTTTGGATCGGAGCCCGGAGTTCGTCGGCTTCACCGTACGTGTGTGACGCCCTGCGAGGCACCACGCTAGTGGTGCTAGAGGTCTGCTTCCTCTACACGGCATCGAAGTCTTCGTCGGCTTCATCGACAACGCTTGTGCGGGAGCGTAATCCCCGCTTTTCGGTCTACAAGGGTATGTGCACCGAACCCCCTACGTACTACTATATCTGCATAGTATAGATTCTGGCTAGTTTAAGGTTATCCGTGTTAGGAAATTTTTTGTTTTCTGCATGCGATCCCCTTCAGTGGTATCAGAGCCGATCTATGCGTAGATATAGCTGTGCGCTAGCTGCACCCGTGTTTTTCACGGGGGCAACGTTCTTATTATTTGCTAACCTCTCGCGTGCACTTGCACTACCGGCAGCATCGAGCTGATGAAGCGGCCCGGACCGACCTTACGCGTACGCTTACGCGAGACTGGTTCCACAACTGACATACGGCTGGTTCCGTATATGTGGCTGGCGGGTGTCTGTCTCTCTCTCTTTAGTTGGCTTTGCATTTTCAATGGAGGGCCCGAAAGGGATGAATAAATATGCAATTATTTGATCGTTGTTGTGGTCATAGGTTCGTAGGTATGAAGCGGTTCTATTTACGAAAGCCCCAAGCCGCGTAAAATATGCAAAAGATAAAGTAGAGGCGTCTAACTTTATTTTGCAGGGGCTGTGTGATATGGTCAAGGTAAGTTTATTAAATTGTTTATGAACTGTTGGCGCGAAGGAGACCACCGGCGCAAGGACCATATCACGTCGCATTACATTTGATGTTTTGAGTGCATCTTATATTGTGTGTATATATATAGTATATATTAGTTACACGGCGGTAGTTATATAAGATGATCCCTCCAAAATACCATTTGTGTTCTCCCTTCAACGTGCACCACCAAGAAAGTTCTACGTTATGAGGCAGGCCGTGATGATCGGGTGTCAGACATATCGTCGTTCGCATACAGTGGGTGTAAGCCACGTTGCACAAGCACTTTCGTTGAAGGTTATTATGGCGAGCCTAGCATGTACAGACATGGCCTCGGAACAAGGTGACCGAAAGGTCGAGCATGAGTCACAGAGTTGTTGTGATTGACATTCCGATGTCTACCTTTGAAGTTGTGTTGCCGGCTCTGATGATGAGGGGTTGCACAATGGATTAGGGTCGTGTAATCACTAAAACGATGAGAGGGATACTCGTTTTGAGCGGGAGTTCTTATAGTTATTTTCGAAAATACTTGAACTCAAAATTTTATGAACAAAGTCTTATGTTTTGCAAATTCCATTGTAGATGTCTCACCCCACCTTTAACCTAGCCCTGTTCCTTGAGAAAGAGAAGCTTAAGACCAATGGGTCCAACTTCGTATCCTGGTTCCGCGATCTCAAGTCCATTCTGAATACCCACGAGGTGGCTTACATCCTTGAAGCCCCCTTAGGTGATCAGCCAGCAAACACCGCCTCAGAATTCGTTAGGAGTGTCCACGAGTTAAAGGCGGAGATTTCCTCTTTTGTCCGGAGTGGCATGCTCTTTGCCATGGAGGCTGACCTGCAGAACCATTTTGAGAACATGAGTGCTTATGAGATAATCACTGAACTCATGGTTATTTTTGCACGGCAAGTCAAGGATGAGAGGTTTGAAGCTACCAAGCTTTTCTTCTCAGCCCAGATGGAAGAGCACGGCAATATAAGTGAGCACTTGGCCAATATGTATGGCAGCGTTCAGCTCCTGAAAGATCTGGGATATGTGATCCCAGAAGAGCTGGTTATAGATAGGGTGCTGTTGTCGATGCCCCCTAGCTATAAGGACGCCATCATGAACTACGACATGATTGGGACATCAAAATCCCTGTCGGAAATTCTTATGATGCTCAACATGGCCGAATTGGAAATCAAGATGGACAAGATGGTGGTGACCATCAGATCCCTGGAAACGCAACTGCCCAAGTATCTGGAGGATAAGAAGGCCGGCAAGATTGTCGGAAAAGAGAAAGGTATATTTGATATACATGTTATTGATGTGTACCTTACCTGTGCCCGTAGCAACACCTGGGTATTTGATACTGGCTCTGTTGCTCATATATGTAACTCTCAGGAGGAGTTACGGAATAAGAGGCGCCTGGCAAAGGACGAGGTGACGATGCGCGTCGGCAACGGATCAAAAGTTCACGTGGTGGCTGTCGGCACACTCCCTCTACATCTACCATCGGGATTAGTTTTGGTTCTGAATAAGTGTTATTTTGTACCGACCTTGAGTGTAAACATAATCAGTGGGTCTTGCTTGTTGCAAGACGGATATTCATTCAAATCAGTATCAAGTGGTTGTGCTATTTCTATGAATGATATCTTTTATGTTAATGCTCTCGAGAATAATGGTCTATTCTTGTTGAATCTCGATCGTAGTACTCACATCCATAGCATAGATGCCAAGAGGATTAAACTTAGTAGCGATACCGCCATGTATATTTGGCATTGCCGTCTCGGTCATATTGGTATAAAGCGCATGAAGAAACTCCATGCCGATGGACTTCTGGACTCGTTGGATTTTGGATCCCTCGACACATGCGAACCATGCCTCATGGGCAAGATGACCAAGACACCGTTCAATGGTTTCATGGAACGGGCGTCGGACTTATTGGGAGTCCTACATACAGATGTGTGTGGACCAATGAGCGTGTCGACACGCAATGGTTATCGTTATTTTGTCACCTTCACTGATGACTTGAGTAGATATGGGTATATCTATTTGATGAAACACAAGTCTGAAACATTTGAAAAGTTCAAAGAATTTCAAAGTGAAGTTGAAAATCAACTCAACAAGAAAATCAAGCACCTTCGATCCGATCGTGGTGGCGAATATTTGAGTTTTGAGTTTGGCACACATCTGAAGGCCTGTGGCATCGTGCCGCAGCTTACGCCAGCTGGAACGCCGCAACGCAACGGTGTGTCCGAGCGACGTAATCGTACCCTATTAGATAGCGTCCGATCTATGATGTCTCTTACCGACTTGCCCGTGTCTTTTTGGGGGTATGCGTTAGAAACAGCCGCATTCATTTTAAATAGGGCTCCGTCCAAATCCGTAGCAACGACACCGTATGAGGTATGGCATGGCCAGAAACCTAAGCTGTCGTTCCTGAAGGTCTGGGGTTGTGAGGCGTATGTTAAGAAACTACAGCCCGACAAACTCGAACCGAAGTCGGAGAAAGTCGTCTTTGTAGGGTATCCGCGGGAAACCATAGGATACACCTTCTACAACCAAGCTGAGGGCAAAACGTTTGTCGCGAAAAACGGTACCTTTCTGGAGAAAGAGTTTCTCGCCAAAGGAGTGAGTGGGAGGAAAATAGACCTCGACGAGATCGTTGACCCTGAACTCGAAATTCCGAGTGGCGCAACGGAAGCTGTTCCGGAAACGTCCTCCACAGATGGAGTGGGAGAAGATGTCGAGGGTACTATTCTACCTCGTAGGTCAGGGAGATCTCGGATCGCCCCTGAATGGTATGGCAACATAGTTTGCACCGTCATGTTGATTGAACAAGACGAACCTACGAAGTACAAAGAGGCTATGGCTAGTCCTGAGTCCGAGAAATGGCTTGAAGCCATGAAATCCGAAATAGGATCCATGTATGACAACAAAGTGTGGACTTTGATGGAGATTCCCGAAGGGCGCAAGGCCGTCGAGAATAAATGGATCTTTAAGAAGAAGACTGATGCTGATGGTAATGTGACCGTCTATAAAGCTCGGCTTGTCGCAAAGGGTTTCCGACAAGTTCATGGGATTGACTACGATGAAACGTTTTCACCGGTAGCGATGCTGAAGTCTATTCGGATTTTGCTAGCAGTTGCCGCATATTATGACTATGAGATATGGCAAATGGATGTCAAAACAGCCTTCCTAAATGGTAACATTGAGGAAGAGTTGTATATGGTACAACCTGAAGGTTTTGTCGATCCAGAAAATGCTGGCAAGGTATGCAAGCTTCAGCGTTCCATTTATGGACTGAAGCAAGCATCTCGGAGCTGGAATCTTCGCTTTGATGAGGTGATCAAAGATTTTGGATTTGTCCAAAATAGCGAAGAGACCTGCATTTACAAGAAAATGAGTGGGAGCTCAGTTGTGTTCCTAGTACTATATGTTGATGATATACTACTAATAGGGGACAATGTGGAACTTCTGAATAGCGTCAAGAAATATTTAAACAGTAAATTTTCGATGAAGGACTTGGGAGAAGCTGCATACGTTTTAGGCATTAAGATCTATCGTGATAGATCAAGACATCTATTAGCGTTAAGTCAGAGTACTTATATTGACAAGATACTGAAACGGTTCGGTATGGAGACGGCAAAGAAGGGTTTTCTGCCGGTTGTCAAGAATAAGGTATTGAGCAAGGCACAGTATCCGGTGACGGAACATGATAAAGTCGAGATGACTAAACATCCCTATGCTTCAGCCATAGGATCGATCATGTATGCCATGTTAAGTACTCGACCTGATGTAGCATTGGCTCTTAGTTTGACGAGCCGGTTCCAAAGTAATCCTGGAAAGGATCATTGGGTAGCTGTTAAAAGCATTCTTAAGAATCTCAAGCATACAAAGGAAATGTTCCTTGTGTATGGGAACTGTGAGGAAGAACTTGGCGTAACAGGTTACGTTGATGCAAGTTTCTGCTCAGACCCAGATGACTCTAAGTCACAAACAGGATATGTGTTCAAGGTGAACGGAGGCGCTGTATGCTGGAGGAGTGGGAAGCAACCCATCGTGGCCCAATCTACAATGGAATCGGAGTACATTGCCGCTTCTGAAGCCGCGAATGAAGCTGTGTGGCTTAGGAAGTTCATCATCGAGCTTGGAGTGTTCCCTAGCGCGCAAGACCCCGTGACCCTTTACTGCGACAATACGGGCGCCATTGCTAACGCGAAGGAACCGAGGTCTCACTCAACTGCCAAGCACATACTCCGACGCTTCCATGTGATACGACAGTACGTACAAGGAGGTGAAGTGAAGATTTGCAAAATATATACGGATCTGAATGTGGCAGATCCGTTGACAAAGCCTCTCCTGCTTGACAAGCACGTGAAACACCAAGATGCTATGGGTGTCCGGCTTTTACCAAGTTGTAAACTAGATTAAGTTGTACTCTAGTGCAAGTGGGAGACTGAAGGAGATATGCCCTAGAGGCACTTAATAAAGAGTTTTATTTATCATATCTCATTTGTTCATAATGCGTTTTTGTGTCATGCTATAACTGTATTAAGCGGAAACATTAATACAGGTGTGATACGTAAAACAACCAGGTCCCCAGTAGCCTCTTTTTGACTGGTTCATTGTGCAATCGATGATCGAGGTTTCCCGATCATGTGACATGGCGTCTATTTGACAATGAAGTCGTGTCGTTGGTAGAACGATGTGATGGACATACCCGATATTTGTAGGACGTAGTCATTACGCCTTTGACCGTGAGACCTACTCTTATTGCTATTCCTGGAAGACACTTTGATTGCATCAAACGTCATATCTTACATAGTGTGACAATAAAGGTGTCCCTCTCGGGTGTCGGAAAGTAGTATGTTGAGACGGGGGGTCAAGAGTGGGATTTGCCAGTCCCATAGCAGGATAGATACTCTAGGGCCCACTCGGTGAGATTATGTCGAAAGAGCTTGCAAGCGTGTGACTAGGTCACCAGGACATAAGATCATGGACGAGTAGAAGTTAGCGGTGTCGGTAACGAGATCAAGCTGGGTATGGAGATATCTATGAACGAGTCTCGGACACGCTAAGTATCGCATGGCAAAAGGTTTAAGACTCGGACGTCCAGGTTCGATAGGAAAAGTATTCGTTATCTCGCAGGGATTAATTCTGGGTATCCAAGGTCCACGAATTAGTCATTGATCGAAGAGGAGTCTCGATCATGTCTGGTGAGATAATCGAACCGCTAGGGTAACACGCTTAAGGGGAGTCGACATTTTACCGGAAGAGAAAAATAGGAAAAGAGAGACCGGGAACGTCCCGGGAAAGTTCCGATGGAGATCGGGCAGCGACGAAATAGTTTTCGGAGCCAGAACAAATTATGTAATATGTATTTAATATTAATTAGTGTAATTAATAGTTAAATATATTTTATTTTAATTTTTCCTGAATTTTTAAAGGCTGCATACCTTAAATGGGCCTTCTGGTGGAAAGAAGGCCCATGAGGGGGGGAAGCCCCCCTCCTTGGTGCGCATGGGGGAGGGGCCGGCCTAGGTGGGCCAAGTGGGGCCCACCTAGGGCCGGCGCACCACCTTGGCCGGCTGGGGTGTGGGATTAGTCCCACACCGCCAGCCTGGCAGGTTGGGCACCCCCCCCGGGCTCCTATATATAGATGGGTACCCCTGGCCTTTGAAAACACACCAATTTCTCTCTCAATCTCTCTCCTTGGATCCCGTGACTCCCCAGTTTGGAGTTGCGCCAAGGATAAGTTTTCTCCACCATACGCACGCCGCCGCGCTGCTGGTCTTCCGGTCCCAGTCTTCCGCTGCTTCGTCTTTGGATCGGAGCCCGGAGTTCGTCGGCTTCACCGTACATGTGTGACGCCCTGCGAGGCACCACGCTAGTGGTGCTAGAGGTCTGCTTCCTCTACACGGCATCGAAGTCTTCGTCGGCTTCATCGACAACGCTTGTGCGGGAGCGTAATCCCCGCTTTTCGGTCTACAAGGGTATGTGCACCGAACCCCCTGCGTACTACTATATCTGCATAGTATAGATTCTGGCTAGTTTAAGGTTATCCGTGTTAGGAAAATTTGTGTTTTCTGCATGCGATCCCCTTCATTTAGAACCCGTGTTTATCACGGGGGCATCGTTCTTTTATTTGCTACCCTCTCGCGTGCACTTGCATTGTCAGCAGCATTGAGTTGATGAAGCGGCCCGGACCGACTTTACGCGTACGCTTACGCGAGACTGGTTCCACTACTGACATACGGCTGGTACCGTATATGTGCCTGGCGGGTGTCTGTCTCTCTCTCTTTAGTTGGCTTTGCATTTTCAATGGAGGGCCCGAAAGGGATGAATAAATATGCAATTATTTGATCGTTGTTGTGGTCATAGGTTCGTAGGTATGAAGCGGTTCTATCTACGACAGCCCCAAGCCACGTAAAATATGCAAAAGATAAAGTAGAACGCGTCTAACTTTATTTTGCGGGGGCAATGTGATATGGTCAAGGTAGGTTTATTAAATTGTTTATAAACTGTGGGCGCGAAGGAGACCATCAGCGCAAGGACCATGTCACGTCGCATTACATATTGATGTTTTGTGTGCATCTTATATTGTGTGTGTATATATATAGTTATATATTAGTCACACGGCGGTATTAATATAAGATGATCCCTCCAAAATACCATTAGTGTTCTCCCTTCGACGTGCACCACCAAGAAAGTTCTACGTTATGAGGCAGGCCGTGACGATCGGGTGTCAGACATATCGTCGTTCGCATACAGTGGGTGTAAGCCATGTTGCACAAGCGTATACGTTGAAGGTTATTATGGCGAGCCTAGCATGTACAGACATGGCCTCGGAACACGGAGACCGAAAGGTCGAGCATGAGTCACAAAGTTGTTGTGATTGACATTTCGATGTCTACCTTTGAAGTTGTGTTGCCGGCTCTGACGATGAGGGGTTGCATAATGGATGAGGATCATGTAATCACTAAAACGATTAGAGGGATATTCGTTTTGAGTGGGAGTTCTGGTAGTTTTATTTTATTAAAACTTGAACCCTATTTTATAATGAACAAAGTCTTTATGTTTTGCAAAACCTTTGTAGATATTAACCAATATAATAGCCTTCTTTAAAAATTAGGCGCAATCCTGCGATTGAGAAACTTAAAACGTTGGGTCCAAACTTCATAGTTTTATACTTTAGCTTGAGTATACTCCTTGTTTAAACCATTAGTTCTTTATGATACAATACCCGCTAGGAGATAAACCCGGAGATTCCGCTAACAAAAGGATGATTTGGATTATCAAGTTTTTGTGCGGATAATATCATCATAGTCCAGTGTATGCTATGATCTCTGCCATAGAGAATTTACGGTGGGTACGAGTTGTTAGATCGCGAACATATGAGATGATCGCTAAACTCAGGATACACCTAAAGTTGGGTTGATGAAGTTTATCAGTACATTGACTGTTTTACTTCTCAACCAAGATGGAAGAGAACACACGCATTGAAAGAGCACATGGCAGTCATACTTGATGACCCTGGTCATACTCGATGACATTGGTCATACTTGATGACATTGAGACGCCTTGCTCAGCTCGATCACTGGATGACAGACAACGTTGTCAGATGCAAATGTTTTGTCATAGACTATGTCATGCAAGCGGAATCGTTCACCTTCATGGTTCTTGATTGCGTTGGAAGAATCAAGAAGATGAAACAGATCGCCGGGAAGTCATCAATGATGATGGTGTATATATGATATACACGTTATGAATGTTTTACCTAAGCAAGTACTCGCAGTAGTGACTAAGTTTTTGATACTAGTCATGTTTTATGAAAACCAGATTTACTACTTGAGTAGCTTGGAAGGATGAGGCGACAATGTGTGTTGATGATGGCAGACAAAATGTTGTGATGGCCATAGACACTCTCCCTCAAGATCTACCATTTGAATAAATTCTTTTATGATCGCCTGTGAGTATGATCGTTATAAGTGTGTTTCCTCTAGCGAGACAACTGTTCATATATGTTAGTGACAAAATCATTGTCCTATATTTATAAAGTAATGATCATAAGCCGATTTGAATTTAGATGGTAGAAGCTCCCACATTCATAATATTAATGCCAAATAAAGACACCACATTCGTGTGGCACTACCGTTTAATTCATGTCAATGTTATAGTCAATGAACAAGCTCCATACGGATGGATATACAAGTCTTTAGATTTGATCTTTTGACACTTGCAAGATAACTAAGACACCGTTTTCGGAAAGCGGTCATATGACTTATTGATAATCATGCATATAGATGTATATGGATCAATTAACGCGTAGTGGAGACCTTTATTTCGTAAACTTCACTGAACGTTTTGAGTATAACTTGTTGAGAATCATGCATATGGGTGTATGTGAATCAATGAAGTACTTTAACGTATAGTGGAAGTCTCTATTTCATAGACTTCATGAATATTCCGAGTAGATATATCGATATCCACTTAGGGAATGTTAATCTGGAAATTTTGATTCGATCAAACAAGTTCAGAATGAAGTAGGAAATAAATTTAACAAGAAAATCAAATTTCTACGATACAGATCGAGGAATAAAGATTTGAGTTATAATGTTGGCATATCATTGGAAGACTTGTGAGAAGAGTTCCACAAATTACGTCGCATGGAACACCATAGTGTTATGGTATGTTAGAACGTCGTAATCGCACCCTATCGGATAGTGTGTGGTAAATAAATCTCTTATCAAATTATTGTGATCATTGGAGTCATATGGTAGAAACATAACATTCACGTTAGATAATAGGGAAACCATTTAAATCCATGGAGACAATATCATATGAGTGATGGCATGGCTTTTAGCCTAGAGTGTCGTTTCAGCAATTTAGTGTTTCGATGTGATCAAACCTAAAATGGATAAATCTTTGTAGTGTACCGTACCTAAATAATTAGTTGGGTACATGTCTCACGACATAGGCAAAAACGTTGCCGGAATATACCTTGCAAAAGAAATAGTTTCTTCTCCAAGGGTATAAGTGGGAAAGAAAGTAGAGCAAGACGAAGTTAATGAACTTTCTCTCCAGACATCAGAGTGGCGCATCGGAAAGTGTTTCCGGTGTTATGCTCCTCAACTTGAAAGAAGCTGATGATAAAGATCATGATGCTCTGAGCTCATACTGAGAACGTAGGTGTACAAGGTTGTGTTCCACACTGTGTGGTACGACAATCTTGTTATGAAGGTCATATTAATGGAATATGACAGACCTACGAACTACGAAGAAGAGATGGTAGACCTAAGTCCGAGAAATGGCTATGAGTCATATATGATCCGAGATAAAATCCATGTACGATTACCAGGTAATGACTTGGGAGATCTTCTTGATGGCATCAAGGCTGTTAATAGAATATGGAATTTTATGAGAGAGTAGACACTGATAAGGATCGATTTGTCGTGAAACAGTTCCGACAGATTCAAAAGTTGACCACAACGAGATTTTGTCTCAAGTGGCGAAGCCTAAATCTATTCGGGGTCGTTTAGCAATTACTATAATTTCAAATTGAGAAATTGATAGATGGATAAGGAAACCATGTTTCTTAATGGTATCATTAAGAAAAAGTTGTAATTAGTACAATGAAATGGTTTGGTGATCCTGAGGATGCTAAACATGTATGCAAACTTCAGCTGTCCATTCATGGGCTGAAGCAAGCATATCGGAGCTGGAATCTTCACTTTGATAATGTGATCAACGGATTTTGGAGTTGTCCAAAATAGTTGAAGAAACTTGCATTTGCAAAGAAGTGAGTGGGAGCTAAGTAGCTTTTCTTGATCTTATATGTGAATGGCATATTTGAGTGGGAGCTAAAAGAAATTCCCTAGTCTTATATACGGATGGCGTATTTAAGTGGGAGCTAAGTGTCATTCATGATTTTATGTAACGACATATTGAGAATGATACAAATCCTTTAGCAAAGTATAAAGGATTATTTAAGTGATTAAATTTCCTATGAATGAAGTTAGGAGTATTAGGCATCCGATCTATAATTGTATAGATCAAAAGGGGCTTAATAACATTAGGTCGGAATATTTTCCTAGGTTAAGATTCTGAAGTGTTTCAGAATAGAACAAGCGAAGAAAAAGGTTCTTGCTTGTATGACTAGGTAAAATATTAAGTTTATCTTGGCATTTTCAGTGATAGAAAATGATGTTCGACATTCTCTATGCCTCAGACATAGATTCTATCAGACTGAAAGCTCGACTTGGTGTGACCCAAGTTCTTGGTTGAAGAACGGGTTCTGGAGTGATCCTTGTGTGGATCGATGAACAAACGTTAAGTATATTCTTTAGTGTCTGTGAGAACTAAAGATATGTTTTCTGGTAAAGGGTAAGAGTGGAAAGACAACTTGCCGTAAAACGGTTACGATGATGCAAGTTATGACACTGACCCATACGACTAGAAATCTCATATAGGAGATGTCCTTTGTTTTGAAGAAAGACATGGTTAGCTTGCGAAGTCGCATATGGATGCACTGTCGCATAATCTACATAATAGGTATAGAAATATATGGCAACTTCAGAAGTAGCAAGTGTGATTGGACTGAGCGGTTTTCCGAGCATATGTGGTCCCCCTTAATAGATCTCTTAGACTTTTAAGGCCCATGCTACGCGAAAGGTTCGAATCTCACTCCATCGACTAAGATATATTTCGCCGTCATCGTAAGATGCGGAATGATGTCAAACTAGGTGACATAGAAGTGTTGCAAAGCACATATAGGTCTCAATGTGTGAGATCTGTTGACTGTATTCCTCTTGCACGAGACAAGCATGCACCAAGTTGCTATGGGTGTTGAGCTTTTACCAAGTTGTAAACTAGATTAAGTGTTACTCTAGTGCAAGTGGGAGACTGAACGAGATATGCCCTAGAGGCACTTAATAAATATAGTTTATTCGTCATATCTCAATTGTTCATTATATGTTTTATACCATGCTATAACTGTATTAAGCGGAAACATTGATACACGTGTGGTAGATAAACAACCAGGTCCCTAGTAGCCTCTATCTAACTAGTTCATTGGGCAATTGATGATCGAGGTTTCCCGATCATGTGACATTTATGTCAGTTGACAATGGAGTCATGTCATTGGGAGAATGACATGATGGACATACCCAATATTTGTAGGACGTAGTCATTACGCCTTTGACCGTGAGATCTACTCTTATTGCTATTCCTGGAAGACACTTTGATTGCATCAAACGTCATATCTTACATAGTGTGACAATAAAGGTGTCCCTCTCGGGTGTCGGAAAGGACTGTGTTGAGACGGGGGGTCAAGAGCGGGATTTGCCAGTCCGCATAGCAAGATAGATACTCTAGGGCCCACTCGGTGAGATTATGTCAAATGAGCTTGCAAGCGTGTGACTAGGTCACCAGGACATAATATCATGGACGAGTAGAAGTTAGCAGTGTCGGTAACGAGATCAAGCTAGGTATGGAGATATCTATGAACGAGTCTCGGACGCGCTAAGTATCGCATGGCAAAAGGTTTAAGACTCAGACGTCTAGGTTCGACGATAAAGTATTCGTTATCTCGCAGGGATTAATTCTGGGTATCCTCGGTCCACGAATTAGTCATTGATCGGAGAGGAGTCTCGGTCATGTCTGGTGAGATAATCGAACCGCTAGGGTAACACACTTAAGGGGAGTCGACATTTTACCGGAAGAGAAAAATAGGAAAAGAGAGCACCGGGAACGTCCCGGGAAAGTTCCGATGGAGATCGGGCAGCGACGAAATAGTTTTCGGAGCCGGAATAAATTATGTAATATGTATTTAATGTTAATTAATGTAATTAATAGTTAAATATATTTTTATTTAATTTTTCCTGAATTTTTAAAGGCATTTTCCCCTAAATGGGCCTTCTTAGGCAAAGAGGCCCATGAGGGGGGGGGAGGAGTCCCTCCAAGGGAGGGAGCTTGGTTCGGCCGGCCCTAGGTGGGCCACATGGGGCCCACCTAGGCCGGCACACCAGCCATGGCCGGCTGGGGTGTGGGATTAGTCCCACACCGCCAGCCTGGCAGGTTGGGCAGCCCCTGGCCCCCTATATATATGGGGGTACCCATGGCCTTTAAACCTACACCCAATTCTCTCTCTCTCTCCTTGGATCCCGTGACTCCCTTATTTGGAGTTGCGCCGAGGATAAGTTTTCTCCACCATACGCACGCCGCCGTGCTGCTGGTCTTCCGGTCCCAGTCTTCTGCTGCTTCGTCCCTGGATCGGAGCCCGGAGTTCGTCGGCTTCACCGTACGTGTGCAACGCCCTGCGAGGTGCCACGCTAGTGGTGCTGGAGGTCTGCTTCCTCTACACGGCCTCGAGGTCGTCGTCGGTTTCATCGACATCGCCGGGTCATCGTCTTCTTCGTCGCGCCAAGTTCTCCGCGACCTTGAGGTCGGCTACGGCGTCTACGTCAGTAACGCTTGTGCGGGAGCGTAATCCCCGCTTTTCGGTCTACAAGGGTATGTATACCGATCTCCTCTATATTACTATATCTGTATAGTATAGATCCTGGCTAGTTTAAGGTTATCGCTGTTAGGAAAAATTTTGTTTTCTGCATGCGATCCCCTTCAATGCTACCATGGACCATTTATGTTGCTGCAAGCGTCTACCATGGTGTTGCTGCGACGCTGAGGTCTTATTGAACTTGCTACAGTAGGAAAACAGATGGCTATGAATGAAACTTTTTGCTAGGTAGAAGCATTGGGGACCGGCGGTGGTGTTGTCGTGTTGCGACGCGGTGCTGCTATCATGGTGGTGGCGGCGACGGTACTCCCACCGGCATCAAAATTATGCGGTTTTCGCCGGTGCTATTAGAAGCGCGGGGGCGTGCTACCACAAGCGACAACCGATGCTACCATTCAACTTGGGGATTTTCTATGTCCCAACAGGGATTTGCTATATAGTCATATTTTTTTTGCTATGTTTATGTTTTTAAAATGCTGGAATGTCACAATTTTTTGCTACCAGGGTTTCCGACGAGAACTCGGGCGAGATATCGCCAGACTAGCTGCAATATAACAATTAGTTTGCTATTACTGTTATGTGGTATTGCTTCCGACGGCACGTGGCGATGCTACTGACGGCGTGCGCCGTTGCTACTGACGAATAAATGATATTACGAGAGGATGCTATCGACGTTTCATGATGTTTCTATCGATGAGCCGACAATGCTACCGACGTCTTACGATGCTATGGACGAGACGATGATGCTACCGATAGTGCATGACATTGCTACCGATGAGCCTGTGATGCTACCGGGGGCGTGTGATGTTGCTACCGACGACGACGTTTTGCTCCGTAAAAACATCTACCAAATGGTGCGAGTGGGCGATGCCTCGTCGGAGCTCTAGAGAAAGATGCTACCACGGAGCATCACGTTTGCCGTTTGCCATGGTGTTGCTGCGCCGGGGTGTTCTCCAATGGTGCCAGCGAGGTCTTGTCGGATTTGCTACAATAGCAAAAAAAATGCTACAAAGACAACATTTTTTCTCGCTTCGAGGAGCACCAAAAAATTGCTATGAATTAAAGTTTTTGCTTCCTAGAAGCATTTTGAATTTAAGAGAAAACTGGACTTTTGCTACGGCATTAGAAATTCTTATTGCAAACGAATTGCTCTTGCTTCATAGAAGCATTTGCAAAAAAATTGTGAGAATTGACAACAGGACAAAATTCTTATTACGAACGAACTGTTTTTTTTTTTGCTACATGAAGCATTTTACGTGATTGTTTTACTGCCCGGCTGAAGTCTCTGATGGAGTAGATTTTACTTGAGCAGTACAACTTTTGCTACGTGATATGGTACAAAAGCAAAAACATGATGCTCCTATCAGCTTGCCGTCGTGCTACTTGTCATGGACAGTAGTGCTACCATAGAACAACAGTGCTGCTGTCGGCTAGCCGCCGTGCTACTCGCTGGCGGTGTTTTTACCGACGGCTTTGCGCAACGAGTTGTCGATGCTATCGACGCATGGTGTTGCTTCCGACGACATGCGACAAAGCTACCAATGGCGTGCGTCAAACTGACGATGCTACCAAACTGTATCCGACAATGCTACGAGCGGATGCTTCTGACGTCTCGCGATATTGCTACCGATAAGTCGGTGACGCTACCGACGGCGTATGGCATTGCTACCGATAAGTCAGGGGGCGCAACGTTGCTACCCACAACACGCAGCGATGTTACCGACGACCCATGTTACCAACTATTTGGTTTTAGTTACTTTGAATATCATGAGAAAATTGCAAGAACCAGCAACTCTTGGGGTGTTTGTTGTGCAAACCAGTGACTTGAGTTTGTTTTTGCACAAACCAGCAACTCTACGTCTAATTCATTGCAAGGAGCTCTAATTATCAGATCAAACTTACAACACCATTCCTGACAGCAATCAAAGAAAGCATGGACCTCCCCATCCAAGCTTCATTAGCCAACCTACAAATATATTTGACATCTAGTGAATCAGACTGAACAACACAGTACGAACTAGGGTTCTTCTGCCATCCATAAACCCAAACGAAAATCAACATTAATTGCAAAAAGGAGTGGACTGCGTGAAGGAGATTGGATCGTCGGATTCAATCGTCGACGTCCTTCCCAACGGCTGGCCGCCATAGTCGCAGTCCCCCATTGCCTCGGGGTAGCTCACCAATGAGGTCGCCGCTGCGTGGGAAGAAATGGAGCAGACCATGGTCTCCTGGCCCGGCACTACCATGTTCATCGCCCCTCGTCGCCGTCCGTGCGCCGCCGCCACCGTCCCCATCACATCCAGGTGGTTGCATCTGGCCGCCGCCGCTTGGGAAGAAAGGAGGAAGACCGGGGAATCCTTGCCCAGATCGCTCAGAAGACCCCGTTGCCGGCAGCACACCACCGTCGCCGTCCCCGTCGGCTCCCGGTGGCCGCATCGGGCCGCCGCCTGCTGGGATCAAAGAGAATGAAGATGGCTTGTTCCCAGACCGAGCGGTCTCTGTTTTCCCTTTTTTTTTAAGAACGCTCTGTTTTGCTTAGCCACGATGGGCACACCCAGGCCCCAAGATTATTCATTAGTTGGGCCACTTTTGCCAGATATTATGTTAAATCACCTAATATTTTTATTAGAGCTCCTTGCAATAAATTAGACGTAGAGTTGCTGGTTTGTGCAAAAACAAACTCAAGTCACTGGTTTGCGCAACAAACACCCCAAGAGTTGCTGGTTCTTGCAATTTTCTCGAATATCATAGAAACATAAACGTGGTATAGAGGTAGCAAATATCAACATACTACTTGTCCTCTAATATTGCATGCATAATATGAAAAAACCAAAGTACCGTGTTAGAAAGGGAAAAAACTGCTAGCTGATTGCTAGCTAGGCGCGCGCGAGAACAGCAGAGGCACGGTCGCGAGGATAGCACGTGGAAAAAGAAAACGATGCGAGGACAGCGCGCAAAGCTATCGTCTATTTCGGGACACGTGGCAAGCGTTCCGTAGGGAGGATCGGGAGTTCCGATCCCCGGAGCACGCTCAGCACAATCCATTAATTACCTACTTAGACATGTTCTAAGATCACGAAACAATTAAAATTAAAGCATACAAAGGATGAAAAGTTGTAACTACAGTTAAAATATTAGCTCATTCGGAGTTACAGAATAGAAATAAAAACCATACGGTGCACAGATTTGTGCAGGAACATGCAACTCCATATATAAGTTCAACTTTCCAATCGAAAGTGGATAAAACTTGGTACTTTATTAAGAAAATCAGAACTAAAACAAAAACTAATATCTCTTATTACAGCAAAAAGACACAAAGAAAATCGAAATAAAAACAACCGGATTATCTCATGTAAAGTGTTTTCTTTATAGCCATATTGCTAGGCTTACTTACTTGATAATTAAGAGGGTTGAACCTCATGAGTGAGCTTACATTTTGGAGTATCCCTCTTTCGAAGAAAATTTACCGCTGGCTGTATCACCTTCCGTTTGAAGTTTTCAACGACTATTCATTCAACATTAAGTACTTTTTTGGACGCCATTTGCGGGGAGGTTAGAAGTTGTAGGAAAGGGAGTTACACGCATTTTATCTTTTACTTTGTTATTATCTTACTTTATTGATTTTCGTTTGATTAAATTTAATTGCTTGTTTTTTTTAATTAAAAACAAAAATAGAATTTTTATAGTTCGATTCGCCTTTTGTATTTGCCTGTTTATTTTTTTTAGGGGAAATCACGTAACGCGCGCGTGCGCTTTTGATTGCCGGGCGCACGCATAGCTGCCCGGTGCCCGGATTGTAAAATTATTCCACATTTTTAAAAGTCCATAACTTTCAAACCATGCGGCCGAATTAAAATCGGTTTTCACCATAATGTTTCTCACGTCGTGATCTTCGAAACTAGATCCCATATGAACATGTTTTAACATTCATTTCTGAAAAGCAACTTTCCTCGTATAACTGCCTTTTTGTGATACAAATTTTGTTCAACTCGTCGATTCATTGTACAAATGAAAATTTTGACCATAAAGTGTTTTTTCATGATAAAAAATGTTTTTCAAATTTTCTTTTATGAAATCAACTTGAAATATAAACTTGCCTTTTCTATCACAAAAGTAACTATGTAGTATACAGCAACACGAAAAGAACCTTTTGTACTATAAACTTGCTTTCGTTCAAAAACAAAAAAATTGACATACTGCAATCTTGTCTATCGGCATGCATAGTACCACCACATTTTCTAATTTTTAAAAGCAACTTCTATGACATAAAAGTTCGTACAATAAATTTTCAAAATATTGATACAATTTTGTTTCAACTCGTCGATTCGTTATACAAAAGCAAATTTTGACCAGAAATTGTTTTTTTATGATAACAATTGGTTTTCAAAATATTTTACAAAGTCAACTTTTGAAATATAAACTTGTTTTTCATCACAAAAGCAGCTATGTAGTATACAGCATCACGAAAAGCAATTTTGTACTATAAACTTGTTTTTAAAAGAGAAAATCTTGTTTCTACTTGGATGTTTTTTTTTCAAAAAGTAATTTATTGGTTGAGACATATTTTTCTAGCATATACATTTCCGTTTCTCTCATGTTATGATTTATAAAAGCAACTTACATGACAAGAACAAAGTTTGTACTATAAATTTGCGTTTTCTTTTATAAACAATAAATAATGTGAGGATGAGTGGGGATATGTTTTCAGATCCAAGCAATGGTCAACTTGTTGGTTTATGAGAGACTATCATGCTCCTTGGCATGAGGCATTCAAAATAATATCTCATACTTATATACTCCGATGAATATTTTCTAAAACCAACTTCTAGATAGAAAAAAACATGTTTTTATCATGAACTTGCTTTACCATGATAAAAAGTTGCTTTTTGGAAAATAAATATCGGAACATGTCCATGGGGATCTAGTTTTGTAGATCTGGTCGCGAGTAGCACTACGGTCAAAACCGATTTTGATTTGGACGTTTAGTTTGAAAGTTATATATTTTTTAAAGTTTAGACTAGTCTTTTGTGTGCCATTTACATGTCAGATTCCATTGGTGCTTTTGTTTCGACGGGAGAGTTACGCACACATGCAAGTCCCGCGATTCCTTTTTCTGCTTTTTCTGGAGCGCACTTCGCGCGTGCGTCCTGGGCTGAAAAAGCGCGCGTGCGCTCTCCTTTTTTTTAGTTATCATGTTTACCCCCTCGGTGGAAGGTCAAAAAGAAAAATCCCCTCGGTCGCACGCTGCACTGTGCTAGTGTGCACACTTCTGTTTGATTTCCGCCGATTCATCTGGGGTTTTCTGCAGCTTCCAGTCTGATTCTTCTTCTGTCCGTGATAATTGGAGGCGGAGCTCCTCGTCGTGTCCGCTGCCTCCCCCAAATCGGGAGTACTGACCAACCCCTACCCCTCTTTTCTTCTTCAGCCGCGCTTGTTCTTGCGCTTTCCACCGTTCAGGACGGCGCCCGCGACGTGTTTAATGTAAGGAATCATGGTTAATTGAATCTTGGAGCATGGACTTTACCTATTTCTTTTCAGTTAATACGCCTCTATTGATATCGATTGGAATTTACCTTGATTTTTAGTCCTTTTGGACGTATGTGTTAGTTGGACGGCGAATTGCATTTTTCGTAGTTGTAGTTATGCTTTAGTTCGATCGGAAGTTAGGTTTTCCTTACGCAAGTAGTGCTTCTATGTGTGTATTTCATGCTGACAGCGATATAATTGCAGGGAGGCAGCAGCACTGGAAGAAGTTCAGAACTGTGTGGTGAAGCTGGTTAGTGTTTGTAAGAACTGGATTGTTTTCATATTAATTATACTTAGTGAAATGAATGCTTCAGTTAGTTTAACACGTCTATCTCTTTATAGAGGAACAATCCTCAGCGGCACAGGAACAAAGTATATGTTGGCTGCGGGGCTGGATTTGGGGGTGACCGGCCGATGGCTGCTTTGAAATTAGTGGAGAGAGTCGAAGAACTTAATTACATAGTACTTGAGTGTTTAGCAGAGCGAACACTTGCAGACCGCTACCGTGTTATGATGTCGGGAGGGAAAGGATTTGATCCCCGAGGTATAGTCTTTGAGTAATAGTTGATACTTATGCATTTTATTGTGTTCCTGCTCAAAGCATGTGATACCTGTTATCTGGTGAACTTCATCTGTGGCCGCGAGTTCAGTGAGATTCTATTGCATGTATTAAACCTCTCTGATTTTACCATGCAACTACAAATTTTTCCTTTTTGTTGTAGGACTATTTAACTAACTATTTTAATGATTTTCTTGTGGTACCGTAGACAAGAATTTCAGTGCACCTAATATGTCATTATGTAGTTAAGGAGTGGTTGTCCATGCTTCTACCCTTGGCTTTGGAAAGAGGAGTTTGCATAATAACTAACATGGGTGCAAGTAAGACAACACTCACTGTAGTTTTGCACTTTTGCTTTACCTCACTTGTTTTGTTTTCTCACCTAGAGACTGCAAGTGTCTTTCCTATTTGTTAGTTGATCCACCTGGCGCACAGAAGGAAATACTGGACCTTGCATCTGATTTGGGACTGGAGATAACAGTCGCTATAGCTTATGAATCATCGGTTTCACATTCAGGTACTTATGATTTGCTCGATACTACCAATTTTATAATGCTTTGGGTGCTTCCAAGGCTGTAAGTAAGGAATGTCAACCATCACAGCTTGGTGCTTGGGATCAAAATTAATAATCAACCATAGAACTATTTTTAAGTTTGGTCTTTTGCAGGAAACTCTGTGTTATCGAATGAATCAAATGAACTTCAACAGGTAATCTGTTTAACTTAATTTGTTGCTCCCTTAGAATTATTCATTGTTGTTGTATTTTGTTCATTTTATTTACTCAAATAATGCTATCTTGTTTCTTAGCCTCATGAAAATTTGTCTATACCTAATAATAAAGTCAGGGAGGCTTCTGCTAATTTTTTCGTCGTCCACTTTTTTGGACGGTTTTGCCCCCGTGAGTTTGGTGATATTACCCACCATTGCCACCGGTAAGTTCGGTACCGTTTCATTTTCTTTTGCCTGCGCCGTTGATCGTGCGTCGTGCTCCTGCCGGGCCCCGCTGTCCTCCCACGAGCCGCTGCCCCCTGCTGGCTGCTTGTGCTGCCGCAGCGCCGCCGCCGGGCCCTGGCCGGCCGCAATCCGCGCTCGCGCCGCCGCGTCTTCGACCGTGCTCTGCGCACCTCCTCAAACCCGCGCCCTTGCGCACCGCCTACTCCGCCAGATGCGGCTGCGCTCCGCCTCCATCCTGGCCGCTGGCGCTTGCCGGCGCCGCCGCGTCGCCGCCCCCGCCCTCCGCCATCACGGCCGCCGCGTGCTGGGAGTCCCGCATGCTGCGCTGGAGGAGGTTATCGTTGGAGATGAGGGGCCAGTCCGGGCGCCGGCGAGGCACCTCCGGCTACAATCAGGTTTCTACTGAGGAATTTGACCCATCCTCGCTCAAGAAGGAGCTTGTCGAACTCGATGGCGAGCTTGACTACGGGGGCGGCGGTGGCGGCGTTGGCCACCACAATCTCTGCGCATCCGGATCCCCCGCCGCCGGAAGATGGCCACGCATCTATAGGTTACCCGCAGTCGTCCAGTGCCCGCGGTATTGATCCCGCGCTTGGCCTGGATCGACACTGGTTGCGCGCGGCCGCCATGGCCCCAGTCTGAAAGTCATGCGACATGAGCAGACCCGACATTGCAGCTGCCGCTCTCCTCCCTATCCTTCTCACATCCCATCGTTCTGGCAGGCAAGGGTCGCGGTGGAGAGCACACCGATCTGATATGAGTAGTTAGGCGTCCTAGATGGAGAAGGTGGCCATGGCGTGGAATCTGGGCACCTCTATGCCAGGAACCTACTCCTGACGATTATTTGATACCTTGACGCCTTAGCAAACTGCATGATGATGTGACCATGGCGTGGAATAAGAACCTTGACGCCAAATTTCATCCATTAATTTTCCGTTGGTTCTGAAAGATACATAGCTCATGCTTTTGTTTAAACAAAGTATGATGAATGGTCGGAGCGTACATACTGTTTCATTGAATGGGTGAAAGTCTGGAAGAGGGTATTCCGCAACAGCTGATACAGTTAATAACCAAATTGGTGCACATTGTTGTATTATTATTATTATTATTTGAGATCTGGTATCTATTGCTGTAAGCTGGATATGCATATGGCTGAGATATTTTCCCTCCTTCAATTTACACGCTGCATTAATTTTCTAAGTCTTCACATTAAAAAGTTATTGGAAAGGAACATAAATACAAACAAGAAAGTATTGTCCAAAAAAATTTAAACTTTTATGTCTGGTCTTTTAGGCCGGAGAAGTGTGTGTGGGTGGCGTCTCAGACAAACCAACATCATTTTGACCTTTTGTTCTACCGTCTCAACCCGTTTATGTCAACGCATGTTCTGATGCGCCGGTGTGATGTTTGCGGAATATCTTCTTATTGATTTCATCAATCTGTTGAACGCACGGGCACATTTCCTAGTTAAACTTATAAGATAATAAGTTGCCATAATTGATTAGCAATTTGCATCCAAACTCTTGAAGTTCCTTACCTTGTGCTCAATGTAACAAAGAAATTTATGGTTGACCTGACACGTGAGGTGGCCAAATGATTGCTACCGAGGATCTTCAGAAACCTTGAGAGAGAAAACTATGAGTGAGGAACTGAAAACTCTGCCATCAGGAGATTCTCAAGTGTACCCATTCTAGAACTTACGAAACATATTGTTGCTCCTTTGCCTCGCTATACATATAATTTCCTAGCCATTTTTCACTGAAGTTGGCAATAGTTCAGAACTTGCACATTATTTTATGTCGGTTCTCCATTTGAAGGAATTTCGTTGTGTGTGCAGGGAAGAAGCACATACCTTGGTGCAGCCCCCATTGTACATTGCCTGGAAAATTACAAACCACACGTCGTCATTACTTCTCGGGTTGCTGATGCTGCACTATTCTTAGCACCTATGGTATGCTTTTCATGGCTATTGTTATGTTAACTAATAGTTTCATAATGTAACTTCATTGTTTAAGCATATGAGTTCTAGCACAGTGAATAAGTCGTGGTAGGAGGGCAGGGACCTTGGGCTTTATTTCAGTAGGCTTTAGTTATGTTTCTCTTCTCTCTAGGCCTCTCAAAATACGCAAATCTGAATATTTTTTCCTATCATAATTATTTAGTTAATGTTCTATCCTTTTCCCACGGCCTTCCGTTATAAAGGTTTACGAATTGGGTTGGAATTGGAATGACTTTGAGGAGTTGGCACAAGGAACATTAGCTAGCCATCTTTTGGAATGTGGTTGTCAACTCACTGGAGGATATTTCATGCACCCCGGTACATCTTCGTTTTTTGAAAATCATTAGACAGGCATCTTCACTTCTTTCATTGTTCATGTTTATCTTATGTTTTACTTCTGGTGTTGTAAAGAGCAGGAGATGCATATCGGGATTTTTCTTTGGAGCGGCTTCTGGATTTGTCTCTTCCATATGCTGAAGTTAGTTACGACGGAGAAGTTTGTGTTGGCAAAGCAAAGGGTAGCGGAGGTCTTCTGAGCTATAGCACTTGTGCAGAACAGCTTTTGTATGAAGTCGGGGATCCTGCAAACTACATAACTCCTGATCTGGTGAGGCCAATTGACATTTCCAATTTGATGTAGTTTCTTGTCTGAACAGTGGTCATATTTTTGTGGAGCAGGTTGTAGATTTCAGTGATGTGCAGTTCCATCAAATATCAAAAGACAAGGTTCACTGTAAAGGAGCAAAACCATCTAATCCTTGTCATCCTGAGAAACTCCTCCAATTGTTTCCTACTGTATGTTTTCCTTAGTAAGCATATAATTTGTATTATTCAAGTTTTCTGTTAGTCTTCTTCCTAGTAAAACCATCTAGTGCCTAGCATTAAAGTTTCACATAGTTGGTTATTTACCCTTTTCCATGCTATCTTAGAGGAACTGTAGAAGTCTTATACACTAAGTGGAGTATTTTAATGTGTCTTATGTCTGAAATTTTTCTGTCGGTTAGCTTTATTGTTTCCTAATCAATTTTGTTTTGTAATTTTCCTAATCAAAGTAAGCTTGCTATTCTCTGATAGAATCGAACAGCAGTGTTCGTGAATTGAAGAAATGTCCCTCAATTATAGTCCATCCAGATAGTTTTTTTTCAGGAGGCTCATACTTGTCTTTCTCACTGTAGTCATTCCCATTTTTTTAGGAGAGTGGTTGGAAAGGCTGGGGAGAGATATCATATGGTGGACAAGAGTGTTTAAGGCGCGCTCAGGCAGCAGAATACCTAGTAAGTTCATGGAAATGTTTGAATGCAATATACTTTTAGATCTCTATTTTGTTAACAATTGAAAGCCATGCTCGGCTTCGAGCTGGTGGTATTCTTGCCTTTCGCTCGGATGTCATTTTTCTCTTTTGACCTGCTTGTATGAGGATTTCCTCGCCACTTTTTTATCGGTTCTGCCGTTTGGGCTTTATTTGTAAAGCGGGGTGAAAGCCTGTCTCGAGAATAATTGAATGCACCTCGTTACGTTACAGCACATAGGCAGTTTCTGCACTTAAAACATTTTCTTCTGGCACCAGGTTCGGTCATGGATGGATGAAAGATATCCTGGCACTGAAGAGAAAATTGTCGCATACATTATGGGATATGATAGTTTGAAAACTGTTGGAGGTAATAAATACAGCCACTCTCCCAAGGAAGTAATAGATGCTAGACTTCGGATGGATGGACTATTTGACCAGGAGGAGCATGCTGATGGATTTGTTCAGGAGTTCATTGCACTTTATACAAATGGTCCAGCTGGTGGTGGTGGCATCAGGTACTTGCAATTAATTGCGGTTGTCTTGTATTGTAGAGCTACTCTAGGTGCTGCCTCAATTTGTCTAATCTTGGCATAATTGTGTATGCACTGAGGTCGGCATTACATAGATGTCTATCCAATGAGATTTGGATCAAACATGTTGTGTGTGTAAATGAAATACCGTATTACCATTCATGGAGAAAATGTCATCTTTTTTACTTTTTCCTTCTTCCTGGAGTCACTAAAACAATTTGACTAGTTTGTTTCCAATTGGCAGCACTGGGCAGAAGAAGGAAGTAATTCTGCAAAAGTTGCTGGTACTGATGACCACATTGCATAATCTCATGAACATTTTATATGTTGTTTTATTCAATTTGTTTTCATTATAATAGACACCACTTATTAACCTGATGCCAATATTTTGTAGGTAGGATTTTAATACAACTGTTTGCCTTTCGCCATAGCACTAATTTCTATTTGTATAGATTGATAGGGAAAATATCTTCTGGCAAGTCAATGTAAAGAACTCAAGCATTCCTAGCTCAGAGAACCGGTCTGCAAACATTAAGAAGGGTCAGGTGCGTACTCTACAAGAGAAAAAGTACCTCAGTACGAAATTGGAGGAACCACCATCTCCTGTATCTGCTCCATCCGGATCAGAGATCGCTCTCTACCGCGTGGCCCACAGCAGAGCTGGTGATAAAGGAAATGATCTGAATTTGTCCATCATTCCTCATTTCCCTGATGACATTGGCCGGCTCAGGACCGTGATCACTCCTGATTGGGTGAAGAATGCTGTTTCACCACTTCTTGATCCGTCCTCGTTTCTGAATGATCGAGCAATCCAGTGTCAAAATCTACTTGAGCATGTCGCAGTTGAAATTTATGATGTCCCTGGCATCAGCTCGTTGAATATCGTGGTGAGGAATATCCTCGACGGCAGCGTGAACTGCTCCAGAAGGATAGATAGGCATGGGAAGACTCTGTCGGATCTCATCTTGTGTCAGAAAGTTACTTTGCCTCTGTAGTTACGAGTGCTAGCACCCAATGTGGCTGGGTGGAGATTATACACATTTTTTTTGTGTATTATTAAGGAAATAAAATACTTGAGTTCCTACTTTTTCTTGAGAATACTTGACTTCCTACTAACCGAAGTGAACAGAGCAATGCTTATTGTATGAGAGAAACCATAATGTTATTTGTTGGGCCCTGAGAGGTACTCCCTCCCTTCCAAAATGATTGAAGTTCTAGGTTTGTCCTAAGTCAAACTACTTTAAGTTTGACCAAGTTTATGGAAAAAAATTATCAACATTTACAACACCAATTTAGTTTATTTAGATTCAGCATGTAATATATTTTCATACTCTGTAGATTTGATGTTGTAGATATTAACATATTTTTCTAAAAATTCAGTCAAACTTAGAGAGGTTTGAATTAGGACAAACCTATAACTGCAATTATTTTGCAATGGAGGCAATGGAGGGAGTAAAATATAATAACTGCTCCAGGACCTGACCAGTTCTTTCTTAGAAACCGAAACCCTAAGCCTAAGGTAGGCCGTGGCCGACAAACCTTGTTAGCAAGGTTGATCTCGTCGCAGTAAAACTCCAATGAAGAATTGAGCTAGCCTTGACGATGAACTCGAATTCTTCATGTACCTGCGGGCTACACTGACGAAGGAGAAGAGAGGCTTGACCTTTCCAACTCTGGAGCCGAGCAGAGCTGCGGCCAGACGGAGACGGACCGCGATTTGCTCGGGCAAAAGTATCAGAAGACAAAGGAACGACTAGGTATCGTCGACCGGCATATCAAAATCTTGCGCAAACGCCTAGTGAGAATCTCAGACGATTCTGATGGTGGTGGTGACGAGGAGGAAGAGGAAGTGTTGGACCGGGGCAAGTCAACCATGCGGGAGGAGCCCATGATCGGCTCCAACTTTCAACTGGAGGTGGATGCAGTAGCAGGGACGGAGGCAGATGCAGGTGCCAGTGAGTGAAGCGGCCATATTCAGAATGAATAGTTAGTAGACCTGATCCGCCGGCTCAGTCTCTCGGAGGTGCTTATAGGGGTAGGGTGTGCGTGCGTGCGTTCATAGGGGTGAGTGTGTGCGCGTGTATATGAGCGCTTGCGTTGTACTGTGCTTCTCAAAAAAAAGAATGAATAGCTAGTCAAACCTGATCCCATTTCCACTGACATAACGCCCAAACTGGATGTTGATGACGACCATGATCCTGCTGCTGATCGTGAGCAAGGGATGGAACCAGACCCACAATTAGCCGAGATAACCGCCGAGGAGCAGATGTTCATTCGTAGTGGCTGGGAATATACTTGGAGCGAAACCCGTAATTTCTTCCCAGACACAAGTGAGTAAACAAACATGCTTCTTTTCTCACTGAATTTTGTTTAGCTTGTCTCTTTGGACCACGCACAAAGGTAATTCAATAGCTCTTTTGAGGACGCACACAACACATGCTCGAGTCGGTTTGGTTCTTGCTGTTCGACGGATCCGATGACCCGGGCTGTAGCATACGAGTATCCAATGCCCAACCGCCCCGGCATTGCCACACAGTTCAAGGCATTTGACGGTTTGTTACGCTTTTACAATGTTTTGTCAGAAAGTACCGAAATGATTCCAGCAGTATTAAATGTCAAAAAATAGATGACGCCTTGGTTAATTTTAATCTATACCTAATAATAAAGGGAGGAACCTTTCTTGCGGTCGTCATTTTATTTTTCGATTTTACCCTCCCACCAAATTCCATATTACAGCCAATGCCACAGCGTTAGTTAAAAAACTATTCACATCCTTGAGCCAGCGGATGCCAAGGCCACGCGTGGGCCAGCCGCATGCCTTTCTCGTGGTACCTGCCGGCTGTCCCCTGGCAAAGACGACTCCGACTCCGCCGACGTCGAGACTGACCGCCGCATGCGACATGCTGGAATAACTCTCGGTCAAGCCCATCACGCACAGTCAGACAACTTCTTTGCCGTGCGAGACGGCATGCCCAGCTTGGGGAAGAAGTCCCTGCGTCATTATCGATCCTTGGAGCAGCTCGCTCGCCGAGAAAAATCCCTGACCAAGCCCATCACGCGGCGCCAGTTGGGCAGCTTCTTTGCCGTGCGAGACGGCACGCCCAGCTCGGGAAGACGTCTCTGCGTCGTGCTCGATCCTTGCAGCAGCTCGCTCGCCAAGAAAAACTCCCTGCAGCCCCATGGAGAGAGGCGGAATTGCTTGGAGGGCGCGGCCGCCCACATCCCTGCGGTCACCATCCACCATCCGGCCTGGAAAAGAAACGCCCAGCATACCTCTCGCTCTTCTATATCCTCTCACGCTCTTTGAACAGGTGCAAGAAGGCGGTCACATCGGCAACGCCGTGGTCGACATGGAGGCGGACACTCGATCAGCAAGCTCTGTGACCTGTGCGGCAAGAACCGGATTGGTGGCGTTCTCTGTTATCTCCGAGTGGAAAAACGACCAAACAACGCACTTGACGGGGCAGCGAATCCGCGACACTGGCCAAAACGGCCTGGATGAACTTGCTGCAACTTTCGCGGCAAGGCGTTGTCCTCCGTTGCCGGTGCAGGGACTCAGCCGTGATCACCATGAGGTCCCAAAAGGTGTATGGTGGACGGTCTCCGGTAGCATCATCGGCGGCGGCTGCGTTGGTTCTGGCCGGACTCTATGTCGAGAGATGCAGATGATACGTACATCGTCTAACTCCTAAGTGTCTCAGATGGAGTCAAGAATGTTTGCAACAGTAAGGAGCGCAAGGAGAGATGATGCCGCACAAAAGAAGAAGCAGAACTCAGTACGCGGCACAGCTAGAGGGTGACAGCAAATGAATAATGAGTAATGCTCCGGTGCTTTCCGGGGAAATATGTTGCACGAATTTTAAAGCAAATCGATAGCTGTGATTAGGGGTGGGGTTGAGAGTGCTAATCTCACATGGTAAGTACTCCTCTTAGATCACTTCTAAATCACATGTGAACCTAATCATAGCCGTCGATGTGCTTTAAAATTTGTGCAACATGTTTTTCCGGAAAGCTTCTCATGAATAATTCTGCTACATGCAGGCCAAGTGTTTGTGATATTGTCAAGATATCCCGTGCATAACACTTAGCATCCAAGAGTAGTTCCAGGTTAATATGTTTACTGACTTTGACAAGCATATGAAAGTCCCTGATGAATGGACACC
Organism: Poa annua; assembly: GCA_026929855.1. Classification (NCBI taxonomy): domain Eukaryota; kingdom Viridiplantae; phylum Streptophyta; class Magnoliopsida; order Poales; family Poaceae; genus Poa; species Poa annua. Next base: position 36,079,579 of record CM049433.1, read on the forward strand.
TTTTTTTAGATGAATAGACCGACGTCTGCTGAAACATGCATTTGTTAAGATGGTCCTGGTGCATTTCTTGAGATAATAATTCGAAAACAGCATATGTATATGGATGTGCATTCTTAGTCTTTTGTATAGTTCAGAGTAATGGGACGATGCACCTTGATATTCAGTTAAAATTAGAGGTGCACCGACATTTTTAGTACCAAAATGTGTAGGACGTGAGTGCAATGTTTTAGACGTCATATCAAAATATTCAATTTCATAAAACCTGTTGCAACGCACGGGCATATTTCCTAGTACAACCTATTTTAAATACCTGAAAGATGGTTCAATTGTCAATACGTATTTCAATATCCTAACGTGTTCAATTCCTGAAAGATGCATTGTGCAGGTGCTGTAGAAATAATATGAGATGGTTCAATAGGTAATTCAATATCCTAACGTGTCCAATTTGTTCCATTGGTCCAATATTATGAACGTTTTCTTCCAAATACGGTTGGCCCAATTCATAATTCTCAGTGAAATCAGTATGAAACTGAATTCAAATTTACTCATTCGCTGCTCGATGTTGCTAACAAAGTGACGACCATAAGAATTAAGAGGTCGTGAGAGAGGTTGGTGGCACGAAAAATAGCAGTATCAGGACACAAGATATATATGTAATTTTTTATTTCTTGCATTGTAAGGCACGGACATGTTTACTAGTACAACTGGCTAAATGGGTCGGTCTGAAGCACGGCTTTTTTTGGCACGGCACGAGCATGACACGACATGAATTAAATGGGCTGCGGCACCGCACATGCGTATTAGGGCCACATGTTTTATGCATAAGTCGGCTTATGGATTCCAGTGGGGAGAAACTGTGGTGTGGAGAAGCTCCTAAAAACTGTTGGGAGACTTGTTTTTTGAGCTTGTGCAGTTTTGGCTTATTTGCTGTATTCAGGTGTGAGATGTCTGTAACGTCCATAATTTGATTTTACACATAGTAAAGCGGTGTACGCATATTGTTTTCTAGAATAAATGAGATTAAAATAAAATATAAAATAAGTAGCTGATAAAAAAAGGCGTTGTAGTATAATTTAGTACATGCCAAAATAAAAGAAATGTTATAGTTATTTCAAATTACAATAACCATAACTTCTCAAACTACAATTTCTTCAGCGATGCTCTATCGTAGTGCTGCCATGACGCTGTCAGATGAAGAGGGAGTGGGTCCAGCGGCATAAGATGCGCTCTCCTCGTGAACATATGCGCACCGCTCGAACGGCTTGAAATGTTGATCATATAGCTTACTATCACGGATGAAGTTATGTAAACACATGCACGCGAGGATGATCTTCATTTGCGTCAAAGGGTCATGGAAATGTGGAACAGCAAGCAGAATGCGCCACTTCATCTTTAGAACGCCAAATGCTCTTTCAATAGCATTTTGTAGATAGGAATGAAGATGGTTGAATTTCTCCTGCATGTTTCGTGGAGGTGCACCTTGAAAGTCTGGAACATGGTAGCGCTGCTCTTTGAATGGGGCGAGATAACCAGTTCTTTTTTGATATCCAGAGTCAACAAGATAGTATTCTACACTGGACATCTGAGTAGTTGATTGGAGGCCATAGTCAGCAACAAGAATGTCATGCAGCATTGTAAAAACTTACCTCCTCGTTCTAAAACACATGTAGACTCTTTTCGGATCCTTCATCCTCTCCTCAACCCATTGTATCCCTGTCATTACTGGCACTCGTCTTCCAACATACGGAACCTTTTCATTCTCTTCAATACAAGCCGCAAGTATCAGCATATCTAACTCTTCGTCAGATTCACTATTCTGTAATTGAACAAAAATATATAAGCAAACATGGACGTACAACTAACATGAATGAGTGGCTCCAAGGAAATAACAAAACATGGATGGAAATAAGCAAACATGAATTCCAGGTTTGAAAATAACAAAATTCATCATTACAGTACAAGTTCTAAACAAACATAGATTCATGACAAATACAAAAGTGAAAGCGAAAAGCTCATAGTTTCATGACAAATACAAACACAAATCACATAGAATTATTTCTTGTTGTTATGTTGCTCCCATGTCATCTTCAGCCAGTCGATTCTCTGGCTAGGTGTTGCCTCCTCCATCAAACAAGTGAATACATCACGGTACTCCTTTATAATAAATGGGCACTGCCATATTTTCTACACATAGAGTACAATCCATTTTCTCCTAGTACTGAAATCCCAGATGTTCACATCCAGTACACATCACAAATGTTCACATCCAGTACACATCACAGGAGGAATCAGATGACCAGCAAGAAAATCCCTAACAGAGCATCTCACATTTAGAAAAAAAATGGGATGGGATGAGCTAGTTACCGGCGGCTGCGAGGACAACATCGTCGTGGAAGAGGTTCTCCAGAGGTCGGACGAGCTGTTGTTCGAGGAGCTGGGCCGGCAGCGGTCGGAGGAGAAGGCCGGCGCAAACAACTGTCACGGGGACGGCTGGACGAACTGCTGTTGGAGGAGCTGGGCCGGAGGCGGTCAGAGGAGGAGGAGGCGGGCGCGAGTTTCGATCCAATCGAGAGAGTTTGACTTCGTCTTTTTTCCCCTACACATGTTTTCCTTGTGGTGGTGGCAGTTTTGTGGTAATTAGCTAGAAAACGCTTTGGACCCGGGAAGCTGGGCACGCGAGAAGCCCAACTTCTTTTGACCTTAAGCGGTTCAGACCTCGAATCTGTTTTATAAGCTCAAAAGAAAAAAGAAGTGGCTCTTAGTGCGCGGACCGCTCCTCGAATTGAAGCGGGCGGGCCGGTATGGCACAACACGCTTAACTATTTTTTAGATTTTATAGCTATTTTTACATTTTTTTTATTTTATACCTATTTTTTTACATTTTTTTACTAGTTATTACACGTCTCGAGCCCGACCAACGGACCAAGGAAGAAGCGAGAAGAAGAGCAGGCTAGGGTTTCTCCCCAGCCCCACCACCCTCCCCGCCATGGACGCGCAGCGAGCTCTCCTGGACGAGCTCATGGGCACAGGTAAAAATCGGATTCTCCGACCTCCTAGTGTAAAGCCCCCGCCGAACTTGAATTCTTATCCTAACCTAATCGCGCCGCGGGCTCCGGTGTTTGCAGCCCGCAACCTGACGGAGGAGGAGAGGAAAGGGCACAGGGAGGTGAAGTGGGATGACCCCGATGTGTGCGGACCCTTCATGGTCCGCTTCTGCCCCCACGACCTCTTTGTCAACACCAAGAGCAACCTGGGTATTTCCATTCTGCCCCATTCCATTCCTCACCTTGACCAATTCGCCTACTTCTGTATTGACTCGTGGTATGTTTTGCTTATTTGTTCCGTTCGTTGTTCTCAGGGCCTTGCTTGAAGATCCATGATTCCAAGCTCAAGGAAAGGTAAGGCTGTGGATTTCCTTGAAACTTTGACATATCTGGTACTTAGTTTGTTGTGTTTTTGGAGTAGAAGGTGTATTTGGGTTGGTGGGAACTGTGAAGGGAGTTTCTTTAGTTTTGTCCGAGGTTAGGTCATGATTCCAAATCGTATGGATAGTTTCTTCTGTGTTGTGAGCTATTGAGCGTGTTATTTCTTTTGAACTCACCTGAAGAGAGCTTGTTAGCTTTTCATGGGAGTCTCATATAATGATGTCTCGGTTCATCTTTGCATCTTACTCGATCGAAACATGACGATAGTGTCGCCTGTAATGTTGAGATTTTTTTATGTATATGGATATCAGTGGGTTGAATACATATATTACTATGGCCTACCTAGCATAACATATCTAAATATCATAAATTGGCTAGTCTTTGAGTAAGAAATCGTGCGTCTAACACTTTATGTTGGATTGAGGGAGCCAATGTAGGTGTTTTTTTCTACAATCTGAATGCAGAATTTCATAATATTATGCGAGATGTTTTAGAGAGGTATTATTTATTTACAAAGTTGTGCATGAGGCATAATTTGATCATGACGTCATATTAAAGGAATACGGTTGTGCCAAAATCAGGAGTACCTGATGAACAAACTAAAATGATTGTAATAGCCTAGTTGCCTTTGCTAGTTCAAGACCAACAAATCCTTACCTTCTATACTTCAAAAGTATTTTTTTATCTTAATAGTACTTCATCTGTTATGAAATGTTGTGCATATTTTGGCTGCCCCATTTTTTATCGTTGACCATAAAATCCATGTGTAGTATTAATCACAATTGTATCACATTTTGTTGAACATGGCCCAATCATTATTGGATTAATTATTGGTCAAAGCATGTGTTTAGACAGTCAAAAACACCCCACATTTTTGCAATGAGGGAGTAGTATAGTGAAACACCCAAAAGTAGTCCACGACAAACACCATTTTTATTATTCTCATTGAATTTGACATGTTATTTTTACATCTCTGCACATACTAAAACGCTATTGAGCTTAACTATAGTGATTGTACTTGAGGAGAATAGTGATATTTCCAGCTCGATGTCACCTAGTGTCTTGGTCCAAAGGTTTGAGAGTTATTTGGATCAATAAGAAATCATGTATAATGCGAGTCTGCAACCTTATAAATACGCTCTGAGTAACTGAAGAATTGACATGCAACTACAGCATCCTTGAACGGCCCAATGTCTAGCGGGAAAATTTTGTTTTTGCCACTGTAGATTTTGCCCATTTTGCTTTTGCCACTCTAAATTTTGACATTTTGCTTTTGCCCTCTTAGTTTCTGGTAATACATCAGTTTTGCCCTCTCTAGGGCAAAAGCAAAATGAAAATGATAAAATTTAATTTTGTTTTTGCCACTATAGTTTTTGCCCATTTTGCTTTTGCCCCAACTGTTGCTGTTTTGCTTTCCTTTTTGCCTCTCAAAAGGGCAAAAGCAAAATGTCAAAATTTAGAGTGGCAAAAGCAAAATGGGCAAAAACAACAGTGGCAAAAACAAAATTTTCCCAATGTCTAGCTGGATTAACCTTGTCGTTTATCTTCCTAGATAATAGGTGACTATCATTGATTGTGCTTGCTTTGCAATTTCAGCTCTTTAATTTGTAGAATTTTTTTCTGACGTATAATTCAGCTCTCTTATTGTTACGACTAGCTATATGTATAAATAAATAAAAAAAACTTATGTTTCAAACTCGATTTTCTTGACACTTGCAGCTTTGAGAATTCTCCAAGGCATGATGCTTATTTGCGACGGTTTGAGACAGAACTAGCTCAACAGTGTGAGAAATTGGTGAGTTTTCACTTGCTCTTGTAAAGTTTTGTAAACAGAAATATTTAAATTTCCTTACTTTTTTCGCAGGTAACTGATTTGGATAGAAAAATAAAGCGTGGTCGAGATCGGTTGTCGCAAGATACTATTGCGCCACCTCCCATCCCTGGAAAAACATCTGAGCAGCTGGCAATGCTAGAAGAAAAGATCAAGACGCTACTGGAGAAAATGGAGGAGCTTGGTGAGGCTTGTAAAGTGGATGAAGCTGAGGCACTTATGAAGAAGGTAATGATGTACAAGATCCATCTTAATTCTTTACCTTGTTTCAAAATTATTTATTGATTACTCATTGGATTGCCTCTTCTGGATTACAGGTTGACCTTCTAAATGCTGAGAAGACAGCTTTAACTAACCAAGCAGATCACAAAATGCTCATGCTCCAAGAGAAGAAGATGGAACTTTGTGAAATATGTGGTTCATTTTTGGTATCCGATGATGTTCTCGAGAGGTCCCAGTCCCATTTGACCGGGAAACAGCATATTGGGTACGGTCTAGTGAGAGATTTTCTGGCTGAATGCAAGGTGAAGTCATTGCTACAAATTAGTAATATGACTAATTTTGTAAAGTACTAAAAGTATCCTTCTGCTATCCAGGCGGCAAAAGAAAACGAGAGGCTTGCAAGGGTGAAGAAATCAGAGGAACGCAGGAAACAAAGGGAAAAGGAGTATGATTCTGAGAGCAGGGAGGGTGGTACCAGAAGAGAGAAATCTGGGGAGCGTGACTACGACCGTGATCTTTACTATGAACGAAGTCGTGAAAGAGAAAAAACCCATGATCATAGAGATAGAGGATCGCAGTATAGGAGCAGTCCCTACAGAAATGGCAGGGATTCTGAAAGAGGCAGGCACAGATATAGGAGTGGTGATGTGACAAAGGGCCAAGGGGGAATGAGGAGCAGGTCACGTTCCCCAGGCAGGCGTGGCTACGGAAGGTCAAGGAGTCCAGATCATTAGCTGAACATTTAGATAGGTCTTTCGCAGTTGGGGTTCATAAGGTAGACCATTATGTCCCTTTTTGCTATTTATTATTATTATGGCATGGATGGATTCTATTGAACTGTTTATCTCTGCTCTGCTCTAGCAGCTCTGTTGGAACCTACAATCTTCCTTTTAGAGGGGGAAAAAATCTCAGGTAGGTAACGCATGTCCTTACAGTTTTGGAGCTGTCTATACTCTATATGCTATGCTGAAGTTCTACTTCAGTGTCGAGGGCTAAAAATTATTGTCTGATAAAGATGACGTTAATTAGATAGCACTGGTATTGGACAGCCAATGAGGATGCAGTTGTTTTCACCTTATAACAGGTAAAAATGTGATAAGTGAATGTTTTTGTTGTTCTTTTCCGTTTCCTGCACAATTTCTTGCTCGTGCCAGTGTAAACCCCACCAGCTAACTATAACCCAGTCATGGATCTGTCAATTCAATGAAAATTTTACGCAAGTGTCTGTTATAACTGCTAGTGAGTATTACGGAGCGATGCCCTCTACCGAAAGAACAATCATAAAGGAAAAACGCCAGGGTCTGATGCTTGCAACTCATAATTCTTTTTTGTAGCATCATAAAAATGGCCGCATGGAATCAGTTTTGTCCGATGTTTGCTCAGTTTCCTGCTTCTTTACGGTTTTCTGTAACCTGCTCTCTGGACAATGATCTTCCATCATTGACTCTAGAATTTTTTTATATATAAATATTCACCACAGATATACCTAAGTTGGACAATCTGTTTGCTCTTACATACAATTTGTAGGAGTCGCATGGGGTTTCGGCAACTGATGCTTCGGTGCTCTCAAACACAAACATCTGGGTGGACCTTCCAACTTCGAACTCACGCTATGTCATCATGATGCATTTTCCATGTACAATCGTGCTTCTGGAAAATGCATATAGCTCTATGGTAACCGCGGGCACTCTCCAAAGAATAATTTTATGCGAAGTGAGAACAAGGCCACATTATGCTGGTGTGCATTTGTAGCGCTACGAAGTATTCTTGTGTCGCAGTTCAGGTGTTTTGACTTTTCAGCCTCTGGCTTGACATGTCCCTGGTTGACAATACTAGAAACAAATGACGCCAAAACAATGTTGTGATCTTTGTGAGAAAAAAGTGAGATAATTTACCGCTTGCTAGGGAGCAAGGGTGCTATTGGGAGTGATCCACGATACTGATTCCATTATCAGACCGAACGACTGAACAGCCTGTAGTATCCCTGCAAAATAAAAAGAGCTTCTATAGACTGTTTTGTACGCGGCTGAGGGAAAAACAGGGTTGCACGAGTGTGGATTCTCATGCTTGATGAAAAGAGAAGCCCCGCTGTACAACTTACAATAACTGTTCTTTGCGCTTATCTGTTTGTGTTTGTTCTTTGCGCTTATCTGTTTGTGTTTGCGCGTCGTGATTAATGTTGGAGTAATAAATGTTAATAACTTTTTAATATCGGTTCGGGTGTTTTGTCCAGTGGTATGATTCTCTCTACGGGTGCGAGATCCCAATTGCTCTGAATATCCATTTTTTTCACCATATCTGCCTTACATTCAACCTCATACTCATTTCGCATCTTGACCTCGGACCCCTTGCCTCCTATCCTTTCATTGTGGTATTTGATGTTTCGGTAGGTTTTCAACCAAATTTACCTTGTATTTAATCTCACACCGATTTCGCATCTGATTACTTAGCGCGGTGACAGGTAGCTCGCTTTCTTTTGTTGTGTTATGCTTGTCGTTGATGTTTACTTAGGTCTGGTGTCCAGCAACATCGTTATGGCATTAGAAACGGCATTGCTTGGATGTTTGGTTCCGGACCTAACGTGGGTTGGAGTGGAATGGTCCCTCTTTTCGATCTGTTTGGTTGCAAATCTGAGTGGGTCGTTCGGCCCAAATGAGAGTGTATGCTTCCCAGATGTTGTACCAAATGGTTTCTTCAAATCGGCCGAACCTATCGGTCCATGTTTTTCTAATTGCCTCTCTGACTACTAATCCTTCTTCCTTGCGCTGCAATGGCTCGTCCCAATCGCGATCGAAGCTTGTCGTTGCCCCACCGCTTGAGCCTGCTGCACACAACCTCAGCAGGCCGTAGCCGTCGTGGATCTACACTGCCACCCACAAGCCACGGCCGCCAGCGGCCGCCGTGCTCCAAATGGATCTCTAGCGCCGCCCACAGCCCATGGGCCCCGCCGGCCGCCGTGCTTGTCGTGGATCACTCACTCGCTGCTCCCTCACTCACTTCGACATGGAGCTGGCCATGACCGCTGCTTCCTCGCCCGCTTGCCCTCGCTTCGACATGGAGGTGGCCAACACGGTGGCGGCTGCTCGATGGTCTACAGCGCTGGCCTTTGCTTGATTTCCTGGCTGGCCTCTGATTGATTTCCCAGCCAATGGAGCCGGCCTCTTCTCACGATCTGCTCAATCTCTCAGCCAGCACTACTCTCCATGTCTCGGCTGATTAACCAATTTTTTTGGATAAGCTAATTGTAGTTTAATTAGTTAAATCATCTATTAATAAATATTGTAACTAAACACATTTGATCCGTCCCACAAATTGTTGGAACCAAACAACACAGAATCATTCGAATCTGGACCATCCCGCCCACCAAATGTTGACCATCCCATCCCATACACATTGGTCCATAAAGCAAACACACGCTTAAGTCTCTCTGTTCCTATTTTTATCATCTTGCGCAACCTTGGTCACTCTGATTCTCGCAACATTTCAACCAACCTCGGGACATGTCCTCGGCGAACATATATCATGAAGTCTTTATCTCGTGTTGTAGACAATTTTCTAATGCATTCGTTTGAAAATTAACCATGACGATTAAGTAGTGTGCTCCATGTATTTTATGGTCTTTTAGGTGTGGTGTCCAGCAGCAGCGCCAAGATCATGGAAACACCACTTCTTGGAATTAAGTCTCTTTGACTCCTTTTCTATCGTGTTTACGACCTTCATCATGCTTATAAAGTTTGAGACATGTCCTTGGCTGACTTACAAACGGTGAATTCTTGTGTCTCGTGTTGTAAGCGTGTTTTACGGTGTTTGAACCCTCTTGGCCAAAGTTGATGGCAGCGTCTCCGTCTGCATGTGCTTTATATCTTGTTAAGCATTGTTTTCTATCTCTGATAACATATGCTCTCTCCGTTAGCAGAATATAAATGTATTACATTATGTATGGCTAAGCATCAAAATCTCTTTCATTCCTTCTCCCTTGTATATATGTATAGAAGGTTGAAACTGGATTAGGTGTAGGTTTAGGTTCGGTTAGCAAGTAATCATTGATCATAAATACCCCTAAGATCAATACAATCATTTGTTGCATCCAATCTCTCAATCCACATGGTACCAAAGATTGAGTCTATAAACCGATATAACCCTATGTTTTGTCACCTTTCCCACGGCCATCATGGCCTCGTCCCACTTCTCTGACACAAAACCCTTTCGTTGACCATGAGCCCGCTCCCACCTCTAATGCCTCACTCTCGACTCTCTGTCATGTCAACTTCCACAAACACGCGCCTGAAACGCTAGATCTTCAAGCCCCCAACTTCATCTGGTGGTCCTCCTTCCTCGCCTTCCGGGAGCTTCGACGCCCGTTATCATGTTGACGACACCAAAAACGCTCGACGTCAAGTGGATGTCCACTGACACGAGGTGGACTCTCTATCTATGACTCCGGTCTCTTCACCAATATGATGTGCGGTATTAACCGCGAGTCCGGCTAGGCATCTCCAACTTATCGCTCCTTATCGAGCCGACGTTCGTGCAAGCTCTTGCCTTCGGCTCAAGGAGCGCCTTGACGGGTTTTGGAATGAAGGACATTGTTGGGAAATCGTAACCTAATCACAGACTGAGAACACAAAATTAAAAACATGGCGTTTGATATTAATCGAATGAGCTTTACATGTTCACTATGTAGTCTACTTTGTACCCATACATTTTTATTAGAAAACCTATACATTTTGAATAGCGAACATAAAAAAAATAATCCTATGATTTCATGCAAACTACAATATATGTCATTGTCATCCATGTAGTCTACATGATGTAGAACAATTTGGATAAGACCAGAATTCAAGAAGTGAAGTATACTTTTATAGAAATTGTACTATATAAGATATCTAAGTACACAATTTAGCTTATATGTCCAACCAAGTGTACCTTATGAACAAAAAGAAACGTGTCATTTGTCTAGTACATACCTTGGTACAAGAAAATATACTCTGAAGTTTGATGCACATGGCAATTAGAAAGGGCGCAAGAACCAAATAAGACATTACATAACTATAAGTATTACAATATGATAATTCTATCTATATAAATAATCCGAACAACGCAAAAACAACAACAAAGATATAACATAACTCTTTTTTCTAAAATATACCAAATGAATTGGTTTCACGCTTCAGATTGCTTTACCTAGTTGATTATCGCTTGCTTAGGTTTTTTTTTTGGATAAAGGGCTTTTATTACTTAGAGTTTAAGCATTACACCCGGTCTCTGCATAGGTAAGATGCACACAGCCACCAGTTCACCAACACTCAATACAGTGACCAAAAAGTAAATAGGCGAATTACATATCATAATGAGAAATTGTGGATCCGCCTAAGAAGCTGGTAGGTCTATCCGGAGTCTATGTTGCCACCCATGCCGGGAGAATAACTCCCTGGCCGCAGCCTCCAGTCTCGACGCCACCTCCAAAAATAAGTCTCGGTGCTCCACACGCTGCAGGGGCGTCCATGCTCGTAACGTTCTTGTGCACCGGTAAATAACCTGCATAAGAGAAGCATTTTTATCATTAAAAACCTTGTCATTTCTACATAGCCATAGCGACCAAATAACAGCAATCGCTCCCACCCTACTGAATAGTTTGAACCTAGTATCCACACCGTTTAACCAGTTGCCAAAAATATTAGCAACACTACTTGGTGGATGTAAGGTAGAACCTATCTGGATGGCTGACCATATAGACCTAGCGAACTCGCACTGAAAGAAAAGGTGTGTAATGGTCTCGTCATGTTGACAGAATACACACTTTTTACTTCCGTGCCAATTGCGTTTGGCAAGGTTATCTTTGGTAAGGATTACTCCTTGACGTAAATACCACGCAAACACTTTTGTTTTTAGCGGTATTTTCATCTTCCAAAGTTTGTTATTATTTAAACTACCGACTGGAATTTCAGGAAGTATTAGTGCTCTATACATAGAATCAACCGAGAATTTACCATTCTTCATAAGATTCTATTGAAATTTATCTGGACCATCCAACAGTTGGATTGAATCCAATAGGATGAGCAAAGCATTCCACGATGCTTGTCTTATTCCAATTAAACTTCTTCTAAACGAAACATCTGGTGGGGAAGTACCCAACACCTTCGCGATCGTGTCGCTTTTGTTTCGTACGATAGAGTATAGAGCCGGATATTGTTCTTTGAGCGTAGATTGGCCAAGCCAAATATCCTCCCAGAAACGAATTTCCGAACCGTCGCTTATTAGGAAAGATCCATGTGGAAAGAAGAACTTCTTTGTAGCCATGAGGCCTGCCCAGAAGTGTGAATCACCAGGTTTCCAAAGAACCTGGGAAACAGCTTGATCTCCCACATATTTTCTCCTAAGGAGGGTTTGCCAAACTCCATCTTCAGAAAGAAGTTTAAATAGCCATTTACGTAGAAGCGCTCTATTCTTGACCTCAAGGTCATGAACACCGAGCCCTCCTTGGTCTTTAGGACAGCAAACCACACTTCATTTAATCAGTCGATATTTTTCTTCTCACAATCCCCTTGCCAAAAGAATCTAGATCGGAAATAATCCAATCGTTTTAAGATTCGTTTAGGCAGTTGGAAGAATGAAATCATATACAATACCATATTCGTTAGTACCGAGTTTATGAAAACCAATCTTCCACCCAGAGATAGAAGTTTGCCTTTCCAGCTATTTAAACGGAGTTGAATCCTTTCCTCCACCCTTTTCCATTCAGCCTTTGTAAGTCTCCGATAGTGTATCGGAATACCCAAATAGTTGATAGGACAATCATTCGGTGACAATTTTAACCATAGAAAAAGGAGGACACTCAATCTTTATTCTCTTGGTTCTTACCTTAGAGCCCGTGACAATTTTAACTCTGGCGCAAACGATCTTTAGAAATTGGACTCCTATTATTTTTGCCTTAGGCTTATTATATGTGTTGAGCCATAAAAATTATGTATTACCGGTGTGCATATTAGCTAAACTATAATATAATAAAGTCCTTTTCGAATGTCACTATGTTTCTAAACTATTAAGAGCAATTCCGTTTCATTTAATTATGATGTTTTCTATGAAAATCGTGTCAGCTAGCATTTGTTAAAAGAATATGGTATTCAGCACCTCATATGATAGACTCACAAGCAACACAAAATCTAAGACTGGGCATCTAACAAATGATTTACGAATAATGACTAATACATTGTAAAAGTAAGAATCACTGGACTTTTTTGCACCATTCACTACGAACTGAACTGTCAACAAACATGATGGAACGTGCAGTGGGTTCTGTAGTTTCATCTACATAGCTAGCCAACTAATTCAACCTAACCTAGCCTTAGGCTTCGTGGAACCAAGTCTTGTTGTCGAAACCTGAACATATATGCTAGAGTAGGGGTGTTATTTACTCTAAATAAAGGCCAGGTATACTAGCATCTTGGTTTTGCGCAAGAATTTCCCTTTTTCCAAAAATAATGGTTAACTGTAGTGTAGTTTTGCCATTGAAGAGGGTTTGCTTTTTCCTGAAATAGCAGTCATGTGTAGCTCAATTTCAGGACCATAGTATCAGCCATCAATCTGGCAAATGATCATGCACATTGCTCCCTCACTTTGTATAGCTCAAATCTAGCTCTAGGGTGGGACGGGAACCAGGGAGAGGAAGAAGACGAGAGAGGAGGGGACGGGAGAGGAGAGGAGCACCTCGCGGCGGTCGGGAGAGCAGAGGAAGGGAGGGACGCAACTCGCATATGACGTCCCTCTGACTTCGAATTGGCTACGTGATCGGATCGTACTCGTGAACGGAGCCTGTCAAAGGACATCAGATTGGACTCGTATCTCTCGCCGATCTCTTTATGTCTCATCGGGAGAGATTGCACACGGCCTGCTCCCACAAGTCCTGCTTCCTGACCGACCGGCGATAAACAGTTCAATGGATCAAAGACCATCACCATCGGACGCCTCCGGCAACCAACGGTAAGGAGCTATTTATCATCTCCCAATGTCGGTGTTTTTTGTTCCTTGCATCTACTAGATGTATATCGTCTCCGGTGGAAATAGGAGTGACCCACGACTCTACTCTTTTCCATGTTTTCTTGAAATACCAATCTGGAGTTCGTTGAAACCTCGGGCAGACACTTGTCGATCAATGCTTGAGCCATATTCGATGATGTTGTCGCTGCAACAACTGTATTTACCTTCTTCTTCCTGATGGGGCGTCCCGTCGAGGTTGTAGAGGATGAGGGGCCATGTTGATGCTACCAGGCTACCCTTCTTGAGTTGCTTCCCGATGATCATCCGTTTCTCGCAAGTTTGGAGCTTTCTGAAGCAATGCATCAAGTTGATCTCCTTGGCCTAAGGCGGCAAGGTTCGCCGCCATGGCACTCTTGGATTTCCACAGCCGGCAGGAGACATGGTGCCTGTGCTCAACCGTTAGATTAACACGGTAAGGTTCACCGTCTCCTGTCTTCAAGCATTATCATGTTGCACTTCCGTCATGCCTACCCACCGCCCAATGATATCCCTCTCCCACACCTCGTCGGACATCCACTCCGGCTTCTCCTTGAGTGGGTGAAGCCTCCGCCGAAGGCGGAGTCCCCTTTGGCTTCTCTTTGCGCCCACGCGGCGGCGGACCGGGGACCAACAAGTGTTACAAACATCCTTACTTTTCCTACTCCCTCTGATCAAAAACTGTCAGAGCCACTTAACATGTCAATTTTATGAAAAGAATCATAGACATTCCATTATTCACAAAAATGTCGTCGTAATCAGAACAGGATCCAATCGGCAGCTCCGGCCTTGAGAAGCTTCGCCCCCTATCCATCACGCCCGGGCAGCTCTCTCTCTGTGGCCTGCTCCCGCGTGCAGCTCTCCGATCCCGCGTGTCCGACGGCATGAGTAGGTGTCCGAGTAAGCAGCAGAATCTCGAGTGCGTGGTCGCTCGGCAGCAGCTCCGGCCGGACTGCCGGCAGAAGCAGCCGGGGCAAGCGGACCACCGGGTCGTCGTCTGGGCCTCACTGCCGCAGCGAGCGGCGAGCCCCTCCCGAAGGCCCCTGTTCGCATTCCTTCACCGGAGAGCACGCTCGTGAAGCGGCGCTGATTTGCCGGGCGTCTAGGATTCGTCGTGGTGGCTGAGGCTCGGGGGTTCCGCGCCATGGAACCGGTGGAGAAGGAGTGGGGGTTCCTAGTCGGTGGTCGCCGGCGGGAGGAGCAACCGGAGATCAGCCAGCGACGGTGGCAGATGGAAAGGCCGAAAGAAGAGAATTTTTCGTACCTTCAGCGGGAGGAAAATGTAGGAGCTGCACCTCGGCAGCTCATCTTCTTCTTCTACCTCTCACAACCACTCTTGTTTGCTCTCATGAACAGACACAAGAACACACACACTCGGCCAAGGAGGAAAAACACCATGTCTTTGCCATGACTCTCTCTCTCAATGGCACACACGTAGGTTACATTGTTTTCTCTGCCCGCAGGCATTAACTTCTCATTCACTTACTCAACTTAAATAGGCACTACAAGACACTAGTAGAAAACAGGTCTTCGGACCACCCCATTTGTACCGGTTGCATTACAAACCGGGATAAATGGGGGCCTCCCAGCCTTCACGTGCTCCAGATGCTCCAGATCGGGAGCTTTTGTCCCGGTTCTAGCCACGAACAGGGACAAAAGCTCCGTGGCTCATCAGAGCATCCTTTTTGTCCCGGTTCATGTCTAGAACCGGGACAAATAGGTGCATGCCTATATATATCTGCAGCCCCTCCCCCTCCAAGACCATTGAAGGCATTTTTTTCAGTTATGGTGGGGAGGTGTGTGTTGGTTTATTTTTCTTAAGTATGCAAGAAAGGTGTTCGATGAAATGACTGAGAGAGTTCACAAAATGATTTGATGCACACTTAAGTTTGATCCATCTTTTCGATCGAGGTTAATTTTTCTCTCCTTTCATTTGTCATTGATACAATGCATATGTTCAGTGGTTATTTCTCGATGTTCTGTAATGCATGGTTATTGATATAGTTAATTATATAATGCAGATGGACCGACAATGGATGTATGGTGACCGACGCACTGACGAGTACATGACGGGTTTGAGGAAATTTCTCGAGGTAGCCAAGGCACACAATACCAATGGTTTCATGTGTTGTCCATGTGTCAACTGTCAGAATAAGACAGATTACCCAGACGCGAGAACCCTTCAAACCCATCTTATTCGGCACGGTTTCATGCCCAGCTATAATTGTTGGACCAAGCACGGAGAAGAAGGGGTTATGATGGAAGACAATGAATAAGAAGATGATGACAACTATCCTATGTTCCCGGATTACGGTGATACTGCAACAGGGGAAGCTGAAGATGAAGAGGCACCAGATGAGCCCGATGACGATCTTGGTCGGGCCATTGCTGATGCAAAGAGAGAGTGTGGAACTGAAAAGGAGAGGTTGAAGTTCGAGCAGATGTTAGAGGATCACAAGAAATTGTTGTATCCAAGTTGCGAAGATGGTCAGAAAAAGCTGGGTACCACACTGGAATTACTGCAGTGGAAGGCAGAGTGTGGTGTGACTGACAAGGGATTTGGAAAGTTGCTGCAGATAATTAGGAAGATGCTTCCAAAGGTCAACGAGTTGCCCGGCAGTACGTACGAAGCAAAGAAGGTTCTATGCCCTCTAGGATTAGAAGTGCAGAAGATACATGCCTGCCCTAATGACTGCATCCTCTACCGCGGTGAGTACGAGAATTTGGATGCATGCCCGGTATGCACTGCATTGCGGTATAAGATGCGGCGAGATGACCCTGGTGAAGTTGAGGGCGAGCGTACCCGGAAGAGGGTTCCTGCCAAGGTGATGTGGTATGCTCCTATAATAGCACGGTTGAAACGTCTGTTCACAAACAGAGAGCATGCCAAGTTGTTACGATAGCACAAAGAGGACCGTAAGAAAGACGCGATGTGCAGACACCCCGCTGATAGGTCGCAGTGGAGAAAAATTGAGAGAGAGTTCCCAGACTTTGCAGATGACGCAAGGAACTTAAGGTTTGGTCTAAGTACAGACGGCTTCAATCCTTTTGGGGAGCAGAGCAGCAGTCATAGCACATGGCTTGTGACTCTATGTATTTATAACCTTCCTCCTTGGTTGTGGATGAAGCGAAAGTTCATTATGATGCCAGTCCTCATCCAAGGCCCGAAGCAACCTGGCAACGAGCTTGATGTGTATCTCAGGCCATTAGTTGAATAACTTTTATAGTTGTGGCGGGAAGAAGGTGTACGTGTGTGGGATGAGCACAAACAGGAGGAATTTGACCTACGAGGTTTGCTTTTTGTAACGATCAACGATTGGCCAGCTCTTGCTAACCTCTCAGGGCAGACAACCAAGGGGTACAATGCATGCACACACTGTTTGGGTGAGACTGAATGTATATATTTGGATAAATGTAGGAAGTGTGTGTATCTGGGGCATCGTCGATTTCTTCCGATCAGGCATACTGCAAGGAAGAAAGGCAAGCATTTTAAAGGTGAGGCTGATCACAGTAGGAGGCCTGTCGACCGTACTGGTGAAGAAATATTTGATATGGTTAAGGATTTAAAAGTAATCTTTGGAAAGGGTTCTGGAGGACTAGAGGTTCCAAAACACGCTAACGGGCACGCACCCATGTCGAAGAAAAAATCTATATTTTGGGAGCTACCATATTGGAAGGTCCTAGAGGTCCGATCTGCAATCAATGTGATGCACGTGACGAAAAATATTTGCGTGAACCTGCTAGGCCACTTGGGCGTGTACGGGAAGAAAAAAGACACAGAGGAAGCACGGGAGGACCAGAAACGTCTGAAAGAACGAGACGGCCTAAATCCCGAACACTACGAAGGTCCTGCCAGCTACGCTCTTACCAAACAAGAGAAAGTAATATTCTTTCAATGCCTGAGCAGTATGAAGGTCACGGCTGGCTTCTCGTCGAATATAAAGAGGATAGTAAATGTGAGACTCCAAAAATTTCAAAACCTAAAGTCACATGACTGCCACGTGATTATGACGCAATTGCTTCCGATTGCACTGAGGGGGCTTCTACCGGAAAATGTTCGAGTACCCATTGTGAAGCTTTGTGCATTTCTCAATGCAATATCTCAGAAGGTAATCGATCCGGCGATTCTACCAAGGTTACAAAATGATGTGGTCCAGTGTCTTGTCAGTTTTGAGTTGGTGTTCCCCCCATCCTTCTTTGATGTTATGGCGCATCTCCTGGTTCACCTAGTCGAAGAGATTCAAGTTCTCGGTCCTGTATTTCTACACAATATGTTCCCATTTGAGAGGTTCATGGCAGTGTTAAAGAAATATGTTCATAACCGTGCTAGGCCAGAAGGAAGCATCTCCAACGGCTATGGTACAGAGGAGGTAATTGAGTTCTGTGTTGACTTTATTCATGATCTTAAGCCGATTGGTGTTCCACAATCACGGCATGAGGGGAGACTTAGTGGAAAAGGCACACTAGGAAAGAGAACACAAATTTGTATGGATGGGCATTCTTTCACTGAAGCACACTATACAGTTCTACAAATTTCTACCTTGGTGGCCCCGTATATCGATGAACACAAGAATATTGTACGCTCCCTAAACGCGGGGAAGTCTGACAACTGGATTGTACGTACACACATGGCGACTTTCGGCGGTTGGTTGCGAACACATCTCCTGAATAATGGCAAGAAGGTTGAAGAACAGTTATACCTATTGGCCAGGGCACCATCTACAACTATATGTACTTTCCAAGGGTACGAGATTAATGGGAATACATTTTACACGATAGTCCAAGATAAAAAGAGCACCAACCAAAACAGTGGTGTTCGCAATGATGCAACAAACAACAATGGGCAGAAGAACACATATTATGGTTGCATAGAGGAGATATGGGAACTTGACTATGGACCTTCTTTTAAGGTACCTTTGTTTCGGTGCAAATGGGTCAATCTGAAAGGCGGGGTTGAGTTAGACAAGATGTACGGAATGACAAAGTGGATCTAAACAATCTTGCGTACGGAAACGAACCATTCGTGCTAGCCAATGATGTGGCTCAGGTTTTCTATGTGAAGGACATGTCTAGCAGACCAAGAAAAAGGAAAAATACAGAAACGAATACACCATACGATGAGCCGAAGCGTCACATAGTTCTTTCAGGAAAAAGAAACATCGTGTGAGTGTAGGACAAGACAGACATGTCAGATGATTATAACAAGTTTGATGAAATTCCGCCCTTCGTAGTGAACATTGACCCAATCATCAAGTTGAATGAAGAAGATGCTCCATGGTTCCGACCCAGAAGAACTGGCGGCGTTGTGTGATGGAGATGTTTGTGCGATGTGTAATAATGTATTAAACATTTTATAATGTATTAAACATTTTTACCTGCATATAAAATGAATCCACCGCCGTCGATAGAACAAAACACACGGTTTCACCTGCATACAGCCCCACGGTGGCTCCTGAGTGCCCGCATATCAAGTGCACCGTGGGGCGTATGCAGGGAATCCGAATGATTTGTATTCGGCCGATGAACTGAAGTATTTGGTAGATAGAACAAAACACACGGTTTCACCTGCATATAGCCCCACGGTGGCTCCTAAGTGCCCGCATATCAAATGCACCTTGGGGCGTATGCAGGGAATCCGAATGATTTGTATTCGGTCGATGAACTGAAGTATATGGAGACACTAGAAGAAGGAGACACTTAGAAGAAGGAGACACTTAGTGCCGACCATGTCCGAGAGGGGGCTATATATATAGGGTCATGTGGCTCACGAAGTGGTTCTGATAGTGCAGATCCAACAACTCACAAGCCCTCAGAGGAAACACACCACTGATCTAACGGCTCACAAGTGCTTGAAACAAACACACGATCCGTGTGCTTCTTTAGTCCCGGTTTGGAAGTTATAGTTTTGATCCAACAGCTCACAAGCCCTGAAAAGAAACACACCTCTGATCTAACGGCTCACAAGTTCTTGGAACAAACACAGGATCCGTGTGCTTCTTTAGTCCCGGTTTGGAAGTTATAGTTTTGATCCAACAGCTCACAAGCCCTCAAAAGTCATATTCAAACCATTTTCAAAATAGTTAAAATAATTATTATAGAAAACAGAAAATGGTTTTGTATTAGTTATTCAAATACAAACACTAAATGGTTTTGTATTAGTTATTCAAATTCAAACACTTTTCATATTGAAAGTTTTTTTAAATTCCAAAGTATGCAAAAGTTATTCAAATTCATATTCAAACCATTTTCAAAATAGTTAAAATAATTATTATAGAAAACAGAAAATGGTTTTGTATTAGTTATTCAAATACAAACACTTTTCATATTGAAAGTTTTTTTAAATTCCAAAGTATGTAAAAGTTATTCAAATTCATATTCAAATGGTTTTAAAAATAGTTAAAATAATTATTATAGAAAACAGAAAATGGTTTTGTATTAGTTATTCAAATACAAACACTTTTCATATTGAAAGTTTTTTTTAAATTCCAAAGTATGCAAAAGTTATTCAAATTCATATTCAAATGGTTTTTAAAATAGTTAAAATAATTATTATAGAAAACAGAAAATGGTTTTGTATTAGTTATTCAAATACAAACACTTTTCATATTGAAAGTTTTTTTAAATTCCAAAGTATGCAAAAGTTATTCAAATTCATATTCAAATGGTTTTCAAAATAGTTAAAATAATTATTATAGAAAACAGAAAATGGTTTTGTATTAGTTATTCAAATACAAACACTTTTCATATTGAAATTTTTTTTAAATTCCAAAGTATGCAAAAGTTATTCAAATTCATATTCAAATGGTTTTCAAAATAGTTAAAATAATTATTTCCAAAAACAGAAAATGCCGCCGCCGCCATCCCGCGCCTCCGATCCCTTGCACGGCCGCCGCCGCCCGCACCGCTGCCGCAGCCGTGACCGCGCCGATGCTGCTGCCATCCCACGCGCGCACTGCCTCCCTTGCACGGCCGCCGCCGACATCCCGCGAGCGCACGGCCGCCGCCGCCATCCCACGCCTCCGATTCCTTGCACGGCCGCCGCCGCCCGCACCGCTGCCGCAGCCGTGCCCGCGCCGATGTTGCCGCCCGCGCGCACTTAGCCACGGCCGCGAATGCCTCCATTGCTGACGTCTGATGACGTCAGCGTTTAATTTTTTTTTATTTGCCTAATTAAATGTATATTGTGTTAGTTAAATATTGTAGTATTATTAGTATGTAATTTTTTTTAGTATTTGTAGTATTGTGTTAGTTAAATATTGTAGTATTTGTAGTATGTAATTTCCCTTTTTTTTGCCTAAATGTATATTGTAGTATTTGTAGTATGTAATTTTCCTCTTTTTTTTGCCTAAATGTATATTGTAGTATTTGTAGTATGTAATTTTCCTCTTTTTTTTTTGCCTAAATATCATTGCAATGTGATAAATATTGTAATGTGTTAACATATTGTAATGTGTTAAAATATTGTAATGTGTAATGTGTTAAAATATTGTAATGCTTAAAATATTATAATGTATTAAAATATTATTGCAATGTTTGCGTGTAGGTAGTCGGATTTGTCACCGTGTCGGAGCCGCCCTCTCGGAGCCGCTGCCCCCTCGGAGCCGCTGTTCGACTACTCCGCCACTGTCAGAGACGAGCAAAAAAAATGTAAATGGATTATTGAAGATGTATTTTTGTTACTTTATTAGTCATTAACTATGGAAATAACATTGTTCGACTACTCCGCCACCTTCATGGTTAATAATATGATACTTCAATCGAGATGAAAATAGAAATGAAGATGTGAATTTGTCTTAATAACTTGCAGAAATTATGGAGCCCGGTAGAGACCATGAACAAGAAGCGGACATGTACGACATCATCCGCGCAGGTCGTGTAGAGGGACAGGAGGACCACTCAGACGATTTCACCGCATAGTTCCTCAACGAGTCCGGTGATGGATTGGAGGGGCCTTCTGACGAAATAGATGTCCCCAACGATACAGCTCTACGGAGAGCACATGCTGACTCTGGTGTTGGAAAGTCGTCCGCCGAGGTATATATTACCCCTCCGGTGTTCGTCTATGTTGAATAGATGCGTTAATTGTTTTGTGTGTATACATATATTAACTAGCACTTCTTTCTTGTTTTAGCCCTCCGGATCGAGCAAAAAAAACATCCGCCGAGTCAAATGTTACGCACCGAGGCCGGACAAAAAAGCTGGACGGAACTCAAAAGTACCACATTGAAGTAATCAATGCAAAAGGCAAACCAATTGCTCCGGTGAAGAACGCAAAAAAAATTGTAAGTCAGTGCGGAGCCATTGTTATGGACAGAATCCCCATCACGACATAGGAATGGAATAAGCCAAAGGTGCCAAGAGAGGGGGTTACTTATGTCCCCAAGTAAGACAAAGAACGTCTTTGGACCGAGCTCATGAAGAATTTCACTTTACCGGCAGAGGAAAAATGAAGAAGACCCGGTTATAGAGAAACGATGCAAGGCCTGGACTTTTATGGAGATGGGAGAACTGTTCCGCAGCTGGAAGAAAAGGCTAAACAAGTTCGTAACTACAGGTACGACTCCAGAATTTGTCGGAGTCTTTGAAAACATAAAAAATGAGTGGGATGCATTTAAGGCGTACAAGCTATCGGCTGAAGCTACAAAAAGGTCAGAGACAAATAAGCTAAATGCAAAAAACAAGATATATCACCATGTTATGGGGTCAGGTGGCTACCAGACGGCCAGGCCTAAGTGGGAGAAAATGGAGGATGAGCTAGCGGCTAAAGATATAGAATTCGAGACATTGGATTGGCCCGAACGGCTTAAGGCTTGGTTCTATGGGCATGGTGGAAAGTTAAACCCAGAAACAGGGGAATGTATTTTCACCAAGAAGCACGGACCAGACCCTGTCCAAAGACTCAGAGAAGTATGGCAGGAGGTGGAGGCAGGCACGTTCGAGCCTGACAGAGAGAAAGACGAGCTGTCGCGAGCCCTCGGGAATGCTGAACACAGTGGACGAACACGAGAAACCGTCGACTCCGTTCCGTGGAAGATTGGGTTTCCCGCTGATGCTAGCACTTACAGAAGCCGAGCGAGAAAGAAGAAAGAGGAGAAAGACCGGGTACAGAAGCTAGAAGATAGATTAGCAGAGCTAGAAAACCGGTTCCTCAAGGTTGAGAAGCAGCGTCAACGGAATTCCTGTGAATCTGAGCCGCACGAAGTTCCTTCTCCTGATCCAAAATCTTTGCGGAGAAGCAGCGTGGCATCCACCGAGCTCGATCGCCACGATGATAACACGGGTCCTCGTCAACCCGTGGATTTGATCGTGCAGCAGGAACTGTGCGAGCTACATGTGCCATGCTTGAACATTACCGTGAAGGTGGCGGTACGGCAGTACCGCCTAATGGAACTTACCATGGCCGCCTGATTCCAGATGGCTATGCTGTTGTTGGGGTTGATGAGTTTATGAAGGGATATGAGGAAATTAAGCTGGACTTCCCTACGGGCGAAGGCGAGGACGAGTTGAGATATGCCTGCAAGACTACATGCTTATGGAAAAAGGAATACATTGTGTTCCCACACTTGTTGCAAAAGCAACCTTGTCGGAGAAGCAATCGCCCTCCCAGTCCAGACCTCCCCGACAACGACAACGACGACCAAGGCGCCAATCCATCTCCATCTCCGCCGCCGCGTCAGCCGACTCCGTCGCCGCGTCAGCCGACTCCGTCGCCTCCGCAAAAGAAGCGGAAGTCCACCGCTGCATCGACTAGCAGTACTCAGAAGAGCGGTACGGCGAAGAAAGCGAGGAAGATGACACCGCCGCCTCCTCCGCCGCCTCCTACTACCAAGTTATCCTTGGCACGCAAGAAGTCTCCGCCAAAGCCGGTATATTCTCCTGAAGCGATACAGTGGGCCTATGAATTTGTTACGCAGCCATCGCAGTATCAGTTGAATATGAAAGATGACTATGTACGCGTTCTGGTGCGTACCGCTAGAAGAGTGCGGGACGAACGAAGACGGGCTGCGGGTGCAACACAGAAGCGAGACGTTTCTCAGCTCGGAATGCAGGCGGGACAATCGGTCGCCCCGCTCAGAGTGTACGCCAGTGGTGCACAGACAGAAATTGAGAAGCAAGCTCAAGAAATAGGTATCTCTGTTTCATCCCTTCGCACCTTACAATCGGGCGGCACTATCGGGTTTGGTGAATTGGCGCGGCAATATGTTAGAGGGCAACCTCTGATCGACTCTTCTCACCTGCGCCTCCTACCAGCAAGAATGCACCAATTACATGATTGGTACATGTCTTACACGGCCAATAATGATGAAGACTATATCTATGCAAAAATTCAAAAGTCTCATTATGACCCAGGTGATGATGAGCTTCATATTGAGCTCCCAGAATTATTCCGGTTATTCAATTTTGACGCACTCGACAAATCTATCGTCAGTGCCTATTGTCTGTAAGTGATTAATTTATGCATGTCATTAATTCTCTAGCTTAGCTTGTTTTTCATTGCCTGTAATTATCCTTATCACTATATTCTTTTCTACTATATTATTATGCAGACTGAAGGTTATACAAGCTCGGAAGTTTGGAGTTGATAATAACATTGGGTTCATTGACCCAAATCGAGTTCATCATTATGGTATATTAAATTACCTAGAGAATACGGAGCAGCTTTTGCTCTCATACTTAATGCCGCAATATTACAAAACCTACATACTATTTCCTTACAAATTCAAGTGAGTTTTTTAATTACTGCCTTGTACATATTCAATAATTTGCTTACTCCATGTTAAGTGTAATTGATGAGTTATTGACGTATATAAACATGCGCAGATATCACTGGATACTGCTTGAGCTTGAGGTTGAACGGGTAAAAGTATGCATATACGACCCATTAGGCAAACCGATTGAGAAGTTAATCGACTTGCAACTAATGCTCCAGAGGTAATTTCAATCATTATTGTGGCATGTTCCGTTCTAATATAGGGAAATTAATAACTTATTTAATCATTTTCTATACCGTACAGGGT
Organism: Poa annua; assembly: GCA_026929855.1. NCBI lineage: Eukaryota > Viridiplantae > Streptophyta > Magnoliopsida > Poales > Poaceae > Poa > Poa annua. Next base: position 36,104,088 of record CM049433.1, read on the forward strand.
TTGGGACAAGTTCACCGGATTCCACAAGGGTGTACGTAAGGATCTAACTTTTAAACAAGAAGAGGTAAGTAGTCATAGCTAGGTCCGCGCATCTATTTAAATATTCTAGTTAGTAATACCATTTTTAGTATCTTCTATTATTATTTAATTGAATCCTATCATATTCTCTCTTAAAGTGTGTGACGCAGCAACAAGGCACTAATTTATGTGGATTCTATGTCTGCGAGTTCATGCGTTCACACATCAATGAGCGGCGAAATGAATGGCAATCTGTACGTAAAGAATATATTCAAACTTGTTTCTTCAATTTTGTTCACTTTTCTGATGATTAATATATTAATGTTGTTGATATCTCCTTTACAGTTTGAAAACATCCGGAACCGGCTAGATGCAAAAAACCGTCTACTCCCAATTGCGGAGGAGCGGTCAAGCTTTCTGATGGACTATGGGCTTCAGAGGGGGGGGGGGGGGGGGGGGGGGAATGCAGTACTCAAGCAGCTCTGAAGAGCAATGGCGAATGCAGTACTAAAGCAGCTCGAAAGTAGTGCCTCCCCGGTTGTAAATATTAGTGCCTCCCCGGTTGTAAATATTAGTTTCAGAGTACTATTTGTTTAAAATGAAATTGTAATATGTTAACCCAACTTGTTTGAACTGAAATAGTAATATCGACATCAAAACACAAAAGAAAAAGTACATCAGAAAACACAAAAGAAAAACAGAACAGGAAATAAAACAGAAAAGAGGGAAGGAAAAACAAAAAAAAACCAATGTCCCGGTTCGTATTACGAGCCGGGACAAAAGGTTGGCCTGCAGACGCGCAGGCCGCGGCCCACGTGAATAGGCATTTGGCTCCGGGTCGTGGCGTGCCTGGGACAAAAGGCCATCCTTTTGTCCCGAACACGTTGTCCCGGGTGCAAGACCGGGACAAATAGCCCTTACGACCCGAGACCAATAACCTGTTCTGCTCTAGTGAGATACACACACAGGCTAACAACCTGCACACCACACGGCCACACCGGCCACTAACCCACTAACTACTGGATCCACTAATCTCTCCGCTAACTAGATGCATGCATACGCACACGGTCAAGGCCACAACGGCTTGATCCACTTTTCTCTCACAGCTAGCTACACACACGTTAGCCACTACCAAATCCTCTTGCAGACCACTAGAAGCTCACAGCGCCACAACTAGCTTGCTTCTTTCTCTACGTCCACCACTTGACTCGGTACATGTAGCTCCACACGATGCATGCATGCTGCAACTATCACGCAGCTTCAAGTTTCATGACCCAACTCCATGCATGAACCGAAAATAAACATGATGAAGTCCTAACTAACAAGATTTGTTCCAACAGAAAACCTTTGTCTTCCATAAACCCCTGTTAGTAAAATGTCCTTTCAAATCTTTCGACCTCACGAGGTCAGCTAGAAATCCAGGAGCTGGAAACAGAATTCATGTTCGACAAAGTGTTCTATATTCAAATCGGCCGGTGTCTCGAAGTAGACGACAAGGATAACTATTGTAAGTGTACCTAGAGCAACTCTAGGAGATCCCGCATCCGTCCCGCATCCACATAATAACTGCCAATTTACAGTTTCGGCAGGGAAAAACACGCATACTAGATCAAACATCGGAACTGCAAACCGCAAATTTTTTGCAGATGATCCGATTCCGCGCCTCCGAGGCTCCATATACCCAGTTTTCCCCACCCTCCCACGCGCAAACCCATCCCCTTCCCCGCGTTGGCGCCAAGGAAGTTTCACCTCCCACCTCCCCCACTTCCGCCGCCGCCAATCTCCACATCACCTCCGTCTCCGGCCTCGCCGCGGTAATCTCGGCACCGCGATGACCTCCTCCGCCCCTCCGGAAGTCGCTGACAAGGTCATGCCGTCCCCCCCCCCCCCCCCCCCCCCCCCTGACCCCGGCCTCCGCTTCCGGATCTCGATCCGCCAGCCAAGGCAGCCAAGGACGCCGACGCCGGATTTCAAGCTCCCCTCCCCAAGCGCAAGCGGCAACGGCACCACGTCGTCCCGACCGGGGCCGTGGATCCCGCGGTTGCTGCCTCTGCTGGCGCCGGCGCTGCTTCCGGTGTGAGGGCGGACAAAGCCGTCGGCAAGAAGCCAGGTAAGAAACCGTCGTGGCAGGGATTGGCCAAGAAGACTACCGCCATCAAGAGGCCTGCTATCGCCAAGATGGGCTCGCTGTCCTCTTTGACCTCCAAGACGGCGGCGATGGCCGATGCATCTAAGGTGCTCGTTGCAAGTTCTGTCCTTGCCGAGTCACCGACCGAGACTCCGCTCTCTTTCGCCGAGCTGCTCAACGATGCGTCTGTCGACATCGACTCTCCACCGCTCGGTGACTTTGGGCTCTACGTCGACGACATGGAAGATGGCCTCGAGGACGAGAGAATAAGGCGGCGTCGAAGAGGAGGATGAAGTGCAAGAGATAGAGGAGGAGGCGTAAGAAGTGGCAAAGAAAAAATCGGTGAGGACCGGCAACTACTCCGAGTTCGAAGATGTCACCTTGATCAAGGCGTGGGAGAGCGTCACGTTGGACTCCATCATCGGATCGGACCAGACGGGGAAGAGGTATTGGCAGCGCATAGAGGACCGGTTCTTCAAGTTGATGTCGTCGGTCGCTTCCTCCCCAACTCGCTCCTACCGATCACTCCAAGGCCGGTTGAATACCATCAAGACCGCGCGCAGCCGCTAGGCCGGTTGCATGGAGGTCGTGAGGAATGCGCCACCGAGTGAAACCAATGCCGGTGATTGGAACTCGATTGCCCAACAAAGGTACCGAGACATGCCGTCATCAAAGGGTAGGCCGTTTAGCCTTGTGCATTGTTGGGCCATTCTTGAGCACAATGATGATCAACCCAGCTGAGATGGATGCGCCTCGCCTTGAGTGGTGGAACCTTGTGAGGACGGAGATCATACCGAGAAGGAGGGCCGCGGCTCGGGATGCCATGGCCGGAAATGGTGCGAACGATCCGGCAGCCTCCAGCGATGCTTGATGTCTTTGTGCGATTCACTATCATGTTTTGTATGATTACGAGTACTTTGACAATCAATATTTTGGATGATTTGTATGTTGTGTTTGCCGAATGAATGCGCTACATATTTTTCATAAACCCTGTGTCGCGGTTCAGTTTGGGGCTGAAAATAGACCGCGCAGATCAGCCCCCCATGCGCGAACCGAATATGCTGTTATGCGGTTCGCGCATGAGGGGTCTGGTCTGTGCGGCTTGTTTTCAACCCCCAAACTGCCGATTGCACGGCCTGCATCTTGCAATATGTAGTTTGCGGTTTTGGGGATCTGCTAGAGTTGCTCTCTTGTATTTCACTATCTCTTCGCCGAACTAGTGCACCTATACATCTGACAAGTGTATTGGGTGTGTTGGGGACACAAGAGACTTCTTGTACCTTAATTGCAGGGTTGCTTGAGAGGGATATCTTTGACCTCTACCTCCCTGAGTTCGATAAACCTTGGGTGATTCACTTAAGGGAAACTTGCTGCTGTTCTACAAACCTCTACTCTTGGAGGCCCAACACTGTCTACGAGAATAGAAGCGTGCGTAGACATCAGAATCTTGCGCCCTTGTCTCCCCGCCGCGAAGGCCATGGATGCTGACGCGACATTCCCGCCAAGCGGAAACCCAGACGACGTCGTGGCATTGTCGCGACCTACGCGGGCAACGTGAATGGCCCCTCCGTCATCTATGCCGCCTCCGCCTCGCCGGAGGCACTTACTCCACGCGACGTCAAGATGCACGAGAGTTTCTTGTTGCCGGGCATGGTTCTTAGCGTCAGCCTTTCTTCGCGCCGTACTTCGGGAGTACAGCCTCCTTCTTGCGCATCTTCATCCCAACGCTGTATTGGTACTCGTTGTGTTCCAGTTCCTGTGCGAGGCGTATGTTGGGGTGATGCCCTCGGTGGCCTTCTTCCACCACTACTTCGTTCCGCGCATTGAAGATGAAGACGCCCTCTCCGGCACGGTTACCTTTCGGTTCCGCCCCAGTGCTTCGAGCGAGTTCATCCCACTGCGGAAGAGAGAGTGGCAGGCTCGGACAGATTGGGCGGATGTATACATCCACGACGCTCGCCTCCGCCCTCTCTCTTACTGGATCTCCTCACGAAGGGTGGCCGGGCTCATCGGCCGTTATGTGATAGTGTCCTTTTTTCGCCATCGCATCTCTCCCCTGCAAAGAGCGACCTCACATCATGCTCTATGGGACTTCTTGCAAGGTTATACCCTGACCTAACCAAATACATGCCATTCTTCGTATGAGGCCAGCAAACAAAGTCTTCCCCATGTTAGTCAATCTGAATCTACAAACCTGGTCCGCCGTCTCCTTATCAAAGAAGGCATTGACAATCTCGGGAATCCAAGACTTTGTTCGATTAGACAATGAACTGTAGCCGCAACTTGGATCGGCTTAGGAGGACGCAGCATGTAAGCAGGACGATCCGGAATCCAATTATCAGAGGTGATCTTCACTGCCCCATTGAGCTCCTCGGAGGAGTTGCTCACGTCCAAATAGATACAGTACCTGCCTTGTTTACGATCAGACAAAAGGCCAGGTCCATTAACCGAGTGGGCCTATCCAACTTTCAAGCCCACATCTCGACTCCCTCACGAGATAGAGCACATAGTATAGCTGGTCAAATGGGCCGGCCCGAAGCACGACTTTTTTGACACGGCACGAGCACAGCACGACACGGTTCTAAATGGGCCGCGGCACGGTACGGGCCCGTTAGTGTCCGGACCGCTCCTCGATTTGAAGAACGCGAGCCGGCACGACACGGCACGCACGATTAGCTATTTTTTATTACCTAATTTTACTTATTTAAAGATAAAAATTAAAAAAAAGAAAAAAACGTGCCGTGGTTTTTTACTCATTTTTTATTATCTATTTTTACTCATTTATATGAACGTGCCGTGCTTTTTTTAAAGCGGGCCGTGCCGGCCCGATGGGCAGCTATAGCACAGAGGAGCAAGCAGCTGATGTCGCAGGAAACCACGATAGCGGTAGTATTTACCAAGACAGCCCACGTTCGCCCCATTCGTTCTAAAACCCTAAACCTCGCCACCGGGCACGGCCATGGCAGCCCCCACCTTCCTCCGCGAGACCGAGCTCCGCCTCCTACGCTGCACCCTCCCCTCCCCTCCCTCGCAACCAGCGCCCCCTTCGCCTCCCCCAGCCCACACGCTCGGCCCTGTCGCGGCCTCCGCCCTCGCCGCCGTCGAGGCCGGGGACTACGCGGCTGCGCTCGCGTCCGCTGTCACGCACCTCATCCACGGTTCCGCCTTCGCCTCCGCCGATTTCGCCAACGGCTCCCCGGCGCAACTTTACGCCGACCTCGCTGCCGCTGCAGAGTCTTTCCTCCAGGGGGACGGCGACGCGGGCGAGGGGTTCCAGTGCAGGTGCGCGGTTGTTCTCTGCGCCGCGGTGGCTGCGTTGCTCGCGTTCGCGCAGCAGAACGTGACTGGGTGAGTTGCTAAACTGAACTGATTGTTCCTTCTGCGTTTTCATTTTCTATGCCATTACTGGAAACCGGTTTATTCAGTACACGGTTGCTTGATTCGGCAAAATACGAGAACTGTTTAAGCGGAAATTGGAGCGTTTGTGGGCATATTTACCAGCAAAGTACAATGGTTGCATCATGCTCTATGGGACTTCTGAACTCGAGCTATTGAAATTTGATAGACTTCGTTTAGGGACGTAGCATTTCAGTTTGCTTAATTCGGGGCTCCCTCAAATATACCCTCGCCGATCATCATGGAACACGACAACCTCGAGGGCACACACACATCTAACCTGGTTACCAACACAAGCTTCACACACACCACCAAAACAAGAGCTGTCGTCAAGTGTCGTGACATCAAGGTTGCCCATCGGTGTCATTGTCATCACTCCTCCACTAGCCAGCGACTCCGACTCAAGCTTTTCGAGTCCAGCGTAGTCAGGACTAGTCAACGAGTCACAACTCCGAGGTTGACTCAATGTTCTCGACTCGACTAATTGGAGCGGTTCATTTGACTAGTCTCCAGTCCACTAGTCCAGTTTTTTGAGTCGAGCCACTAAAAATCGGCCCAGCCTGTCATATATTTTTTCATATTGCTTGCCCAGTTTCCCCCTCAAAACGTATCCTGGCTCCTGCGATGGAGTGCTCTCCCTTGGCTGGCGCCACCGCAAGCCCGTGGCATCACCGCCTGTTCCTGGCTCCTCACCTGCTCCTCCACTGGCTGCTGCTGCTTTGAGGCTCCTCCCCTGGTTGCGTCGGCTGCTGGTCTGCTTCTCCCTCCGCAGGCTGCTGCTGCTTCTTGTCTGCTCCTCTGCCGGTGGGTCTGCTCCTTCATCGGCTGCTGCTGCTCCCAAGATATGGAGAGCAACGACGATGACCATGATGATTCACCAAATGATCCAAGACATCGGGTTTCAGCTTGAAGACATGGATCTTAACGCTTGGTTGCTTGAAGATGTGTTGTTTCTATCTTGCATTCATGTAGGCTGCTGGTTCATGGAGAAGAGGAAGGCCTTGACCATTGTATGGAATTGCCCATGTTTGTATCAGCCAATACATGTTTCCATAACTCTTAAGGGGTCGTTTGGCACCCATCATTTTCATGGAATTCATTTCAGATTCCATACCCAACCGTGTTTGGCTGTCATGGAATTGGAATGTCATTTCAATTGAAATTCCAAGAATGCCTATGCTATGTTAAGTCAATTCCTGCCCCTAATGCTGTCATTTCTTTGAAATTCATTTAATTTTGCCAAATGAAATGAAATGATGGTTGCCAAACGAGCCCTAAGGGTGTTTCAGACAATTTCACAGTTTACAGCCACACATCCAGCTAGTTGCCAAACACTAACACTCAGAACAGCAGCTTTTCCTGCTTTCTCTGGACAGAAGCACAACCAGCCCAAACAAACACACCCTTAGACTATTACTAAGTATGTACTACGGTATTTTATGGTACCTGTTGCTTGACTTGACTCATGTTGACATGAGTCTTTGACTAGTCATGACCAGTCTATGAGTCCCTACCCCAGAACGACTCGTTGACTGAAAACCTTGCTTCAACTTCACCGAAGAATGACCATTGAAGAAAACATTGCCGCAACGGCCCCGTGAAGGCGTGAAGCCCAGACCAGACCATGCCAAAAATGAAAATATTATTCAGTAGCATTCTAAAGGCTAAACATATTATAAGAGAAATTGGGCGTCTGGCATTGTCAGGAAGAGATGAAACTGGGCCGTACTAGAGATGGATGTAGGATAATGAGATAGGGGTGAGTGAATGTAAATGTAGTGAAGTTTATGTAATTCATGGGAACTGTCTGCTGTTCTGTGGATTCTTGCGAGTCACATCTGGTTCTCGGGAATGAGAAACCAATGCAGTGTGTGTGGGCTCAAGATGCATATACGTGAGAACAGGGGCGGAACAGCCCGGGCCACAGCCCCGGTCGTGGCTCACGTAGTATAGGTACACCCCTCCTATATTTCACCCATCGAAGTAGCCCAGCACGTGTCTCTGGGGCAAAATGACCAGGGCTGGTGTCACGAGCCCACCAAGGCCTAGAGGGCAGGAGCGATCAATTCTCACGAAAAAGGAGGTAGGATTGATCCATCAGTGGTTAGCGCACGTTCGCGTGCACTGCCAGCTCTGTTCCTATTCCTCTGCTCCTTTGTTTAGATCGCCGCCTCCAGGCTCCAGCCCTCGACAAAATCGCACCAGCAGCTGGGTCCTATCGACCCCATCGTGTTGCCGCCGCCGCTGCCGCCCTGGCGAAGCCGCGCTCGTCGTCGCTGCTGTGCCGAGGCTGATAAACTGCAAGTCCGCGACACGGGCGCTTGCCAATCTTCAACTTCTCGTCATCAATTGGGCATCTTCTTGCACACACTGTATCTGCTCATAGGTAATTAGTTGATTTCCATTGCAAAGTCTGAATTTAATGAAGGGAACAGTCAATTTCAGACTTTCAGTCATATTGAACGGGTACAAAAATTGCTACTATTATGTTAGCTAATAGTAAATTTTAACTTGAGTTAGTATGAGTATGTACAAGATAAGGGGCACAAAGATATCCAAGACTTATTCATTCAGACTAGTGCCATCTTACTTTTCATCAGCATCACAAATTACCAATATGAACCAACTTCATGCGGCTGTGACTGCGGTTGAAGCATCTGGGCTATTTAGGTACTCAATATGTGTCTCATTATTCATTATGCTATCACCCCACCACTCTGTTATTTATTGTGTGCTTTTTTTACTATCATTTGATTAAATATTAAACTTATGCTTCACATCAAACTGCATTGCATGATACATTTTTGTGTGCTTTGCCTAATATATAAGTTGTTGAGAGGGAATCGATAGATTTTTTTCCATAATTTTTGGGCGTTATAAATTAGCCCCGGTATTTCCCAAATCCTGGGTCCGCCACTGCGTGAGAATGAAGACAGCTTATATCGAACTTTGTGGTAGTAGTACTCCCTCCGTTCCAAATTCGATGACTTCTATTTGGACAAAAGTAGATGTATCTAGATATGCTATAAGTCTAGATACATCCACTTTTTGACAAAAGGAAGTCATCTAATATGGAACGGAGGGAGTACTTCACTTCACGTTGTTCTGAAGATGCATATATGAGATAGTGATGTCAGCTCATATAGAACTTGTGCGAGCTTTATTTGTGTAAATGTGGCTAACATATTTTGTGTTTGTTTTCTGTCTGACTATTTGTAGACCTTCGGGAAAGTTTTCACCCTTCCCGTTCCAGATTTCATCTTTAGATGAAGGGTGGTATAGTGATTCTGGAGGCAAATGGGATATATGGGCTTCGGATCATTTCGCTTCTCTTGGTTCCCATGTTCATGGGAAGTTCTCTCTCTTGCAGGTATAGATTTTCTGTCAGCTTGCTCATTAATCTGTTCGCAATGGGATTTATTGTATTGTATGACCTGTCATTTCTGTTCAGTTTTTTATGTGATATCTCTTCTATGATCTTTCCGCAAATGATTACTTTACGCTGAAATAACACATGTTTTGTTTGGTGAAGCACCGTGACTGGTTTCTGTATGAGTTTTTATTGAATGTTATCTTGTCTCACATGATAGACTAACCATTCCGCGGTGCAGGTTGACCTTCTGAATTTGTTAGTTTTGCACAAATAACTCAAAGAAACACATAAGTAACATTGGCACATTATTTTTTATGATACTGGGTGATAATGTGGCTATGGATATGACTGTACCTTTTGATTGAAAATTCGCAGTTGCACTTATACAGTTATACTGCAGGTGGCTACTACTTAGCGATCTATTTAATTTACTTTCTGGCTGTACCTATAGTGGAGGTTACCAATACTTTTGTTCCAAATCCTGGATCACCTTTTGTAAGAACTTCTGGCATTAAATGTATAAGGTTTGAAAACCTAAAATTAGTTACGCCTGAGGGTACTTTTAGTTAGATTTTGTGATTGATTCTTGATAGTAATATATAGGATGAATTTATTAGCCTATCTCAGATATTGAGCATGTTAGTTTCTGTGTTGTTGTTTTGCAGTTCATTATCTTCGCAGAACTTCTGTTCACAATCATAAAGAGTCTTGACTCCTCTGACTGCCGGACTGTGTCATGGTGGTTGTGCAGAATATCCATGTACCAGCAGAATATTTTAGATGAGCAATCGTCCTCCTTGTTTGATCAAGTTCAAGTGTACAAAAATAAAATGCTGCAGCATTTTGGTGAACTTGAAAAGGTTTATAGCTACTGGGGTTCTTTGTTATGTGATGGAGAAGGCTCATCTTTTGTCTCAGCTGCTTTTTTAGAAGCTGGAATAACCGAATATAAGTACGGTCGAGTTGATGCTTCAAGGTAAGAAGTCATATATCGATATTACAAGTTCCGTAAAGAATATTTGTCCTCAGTTTATTTTCATTATAACTAAATGAATCCCACTAAAGTTGCTGTAAGGCGATTATTCAAGATCACTAGAGATGAACCGAGCAATAGTAGGAACGTGTCAAGACATTTGTCGCTATGTTACTTCTCTCTAGTTAATTCCTCTTACGTTTAACATGGAATAAACATGGTGCGTTTAAGTGAATAAAGTTAACTGAGTATAAACTAACTCCAGTTCTTTCTATAGTTAACTATATTTCTTACTACCTCCGATCCGTTAAGAGTGTCGGAAGAACTACATGTACGATGCACAAACTCTTAACTATATCAGCGACAATTTTTCTGGACTGGAGGGAGTAGTTCAAATGTTGATAATGTTAGACACTCAACATACTATTGTCTCACTGAATGTATTGATTTGAGGCTTTCACGATTTTAAATGCTGTGGAAAGTGGAAACCCTGTCTTACATTGAGTTGGTGCATGCGAACTATTAAAAGTTTTGTTAAAAGATCTGGGGGTACGTTTGGAAACAAATGTTCTCCATAAATATTTTCCATGAACAATTCATGCCTTTGTGTTGTACTTTTAGGTGGCATAGGGGACTGATTGACAATCATAGGGCACCTCAATTTTGCGGAGTTAGCCAACCTATATGCTGAACGATGATAAGAACAGAAAACCTATGGAAGATTTTATAATACTGTCATAAAAGAACTTTGGGTTTGATGTTTTTATAGGTTGCATCTGGATAGTGCTCAAGAGGCATGTGGGATTCATCTCTCTCTCACAGGGATTCTTGGTTTTCGAACAATACACCAGGTATATTACACTCCTCTTTTTACTTTCTCTTTCCATTTTAACTTATAGAGCTAGATTGCTAGAGGAACCATCTTCATTTTCCAAGGCATGCTTTTGAAATGAATGTCTTGACTTCCTTTTTCTGAATCTACTATCATTGCATAGCATGTAACACCCCTTCTGTCCGGCTCTTTGAGGGCCTTGTGTTATAATCATGATAATTGAGTCGCGAGTCGCAAGCGAGTCGCCGACCCTGCGACTTGGTGATTAGTCGAGCAAAGTCGCTGTATAGTCGCGGCAAGTCGCTGTATAGTCGACTCAAAAACCATGCATAATATAAGAAAAATATGTTGTATTTGTCACTTTAATATTGAATGGTACTACATTTATATCATTCATTTTGCTGTTGCACAACATATGCATAACCGCTATCTTTGATTTTTTTTTGAACGATCCATCTCTTGGTATAGGTGGACGCAAAGTCCCAAATGGTACTAGTTGCGAAGACTACTAAACCAGCAGCTGATGGGAGACAGTCAGCAGAGCTAACAGGAGCTCAGAGTGATGAGGTGGCATTTAGAAACGCCAGGAGCTCTATTCCTGGTGAAAGTGATGAATTTTGTGATATATTAAGAACACCTAAATTGGCAGAAAATGGGAATGACTCGAGCAGTGAGAGTACGCCAGCTGCAAGCACACATACATCACTAACTGCTACCCAGCAGGCTGTTGTACTTGCACAGTGTTTACATGTGAGTCGGAGGAGTCGGAGTGATGAAATGTCTGGTATGGTCATACTTTCGTTCCTTGTAGACATTGCAATAGATATTGGTTCTATCTTTAACAGAGCTAAGTCATTTATAGTAATTATTATATTACATATAATATTAAAAAGGACAGACCCAGTGCTAGAAGCTCCTACATCAGGTGGGGTCTGGGAAGGATTATACGAGTCAAGCCTAACCCCTGCAAAGTGCAATGCAGAGAGGCTGAATCGAACCCACGACCTCTTGGCACAAGTGGGGAGTAGTTCACCACTGCGCCAGGCCTGTCCTTCATATTACATATATGATTGGTATAAAAAATATGCATCTCAGTTTTCAGATAGAGTGCTTATCTACTGGGTCACTAAGGTAGCTCATTTTGTAACAATAATTGCTATAATCAATAGATATAAATGCATCACCTTTTGGAGGATCTATCTGTTTTTTATGTTTAAGTTCTGTTTTAGCTATTTCCCTGTAGTGGCTTGCCTTTGTTCTTTTGTTTGGATCTTGTTGACCCTTGTACTAGAATTTGAAATTATTCTTCGGAATTTGTTTCTGGGTATGTATACAAAGAAATATGCTGAAAAATACATATCTTTGAAAAATGTCTCTCAAACTAAATACTTTAGGGTATACTTGGTTACTTGTTCACATGCTCTGAAATCTAGGTATGTAGTTCAGATACCCTGAATTGTGGGCAAATGATCTAAATATACTATATTAAATTTATAAAAGTAGGTGACGTTTCGAAATATAACTATTTTATTTGAATCTTTATATTCTGTCAATACCAAGTAAATGATTTAGGGTTATACCTACTATTTGGCACAAGGTTTAGCACACTTACTCTACATGTGGTTGGAAACCAAGTAAAATTGTGTATTAGATTGTGAATCCTATGAAAGGGTTGTAGATAAAAAATATATCTTGGATTGCAAATAGTTGTCGAAAATATCATAAAACCTGGTGGTGTAAACTATTGTAAAACCAGGTAGTGCACAAACATGCAGGAGTAGAATAGCACAGCTTCATATGTATTCACAACAGGGCTCTACGCTACTGTTTCCCGTAAAAAAGGGATGCTTTTAATAATTGCTAAAATTTGTGTGTGCAACTGCATAATGTGGAATACAAGAGTTTATGTTTGTCTCTGTGATATGGACATATGATTATATTCACATATGCATACAAGGAAAATATTTTATTTTGTAATGATATTCTGTTATTTTTTTGCATTTTCGAAGGAATTGAAAAGACTCAAAGAAAAGAAACAGCCTTTTATGGTTAAAGCAAATTCTTTCGTAATTTTGCATAGTATTTATTTGTTATTTCTGTAATATCGAACCAGATATTTCTTAAGTGAACTTTATTTGTTTTTGCACGAGTAGTCCTGAAATAGCATATATCACTGATGTTTTTTACTTATTCATTTTATTTCTTCCCAGGGTGGGAGATGGCACCATACATAGAGTCAATTGACTCTCAGGAAGAATCTTACTTTGTGGTACGTTTTAATTGCGCCATATCTTTTCTTGAAACATGTGCAGATAAGGTGGTAAAGGAATGGTTCTTCAATTTGGGTCTCATCTGCGTGCTGGATATTTTGCTATGTATACTCAACATAATATTTCTTATATTTTGAGAAACATATTTATCCGTCGACGACACTTTGTCTCATTTCAGGTCAGTAGCTTGTGTGATGTTCTGCGTATTAGGTGGGAATCCTCCCGCAGTCGGACAAAACAGAGGGCACTGTTAATGATGGAGAATTTGGTACGTGCAATATTAAGTCCCTACTATTGTTTAATTTCCTCAAAAGGTGATCATGATCTTGTGGGTGTTCCTACATGCTTCAGATATAGAGCTTGTTCGGTTTCATAGGCTCAACTTTTTCTTGGGCAAACTGATGTTAGCCAGCCACACTTTGCCTGAGCTTATTTATGACATAGTTTGTTTTTTGGTGGTAGTGGAAGTGAAATTTGATATATCATTTTAGGTTGGTCATGTAACTTTGCTTAATTTGGTATTCTCTGTTCTCAGGTACAAAATACAAATATGTCACTATATCATCAGTCCTCTATATCCTCTAGCTCTGGCAATGTTGGATTTAATTATTTTATGCACACTAGTACATAATTAGGGTTAACATCTATCTTGAGGATGTTGAATGACCACCTGGAGATTAGGCCCTTTATGGTTCAATTTTTTGGATTCTATTCCTTCGGAGTTATCCCTGTACAACCTGTTTAGTGTGTAGAATGGAAACCATACGAATGTTAATATGGTATACTCTGCATGGATTTCAAAAAGACAATTCCCATTAGTCTTCTATGACATGCACCTAACCATTAGAAAAGTTGCTGCATTTTCCGTGGTGCAACTGAACAACTTCTATTACACCTGTGTTTTCAAGGATTCAATATGGCATAATATCGAAATCCTATGTTTATCCTATCCATGCGTTTTCAGAATGCTGCTAACTGCTACATGCGCAAGAGGGCTAGTTCAAAACCCAGACCCCATCAATGATAGTAACTAGTTAAGTACAATTATAAGGAAAACTGTGTCAGCTTGTTCATATCTCAACTTTTCATCCATACAATATTGTCTGGAGGATGAGGCATGGAATAATATGGAGGCCTGTGGATGTCATGTGGGAGACTTTTGTATCAGCAGAGAATTCCGGGATAGCAGCTAGCATCCGCCCCAGCTGATCAAGCATCAGTTGTACCAGCCACCCCAGTCACACACCAGTCAGACTACAACTGCAGTCGAGTCTTATTGAATCCAGATATTAGTACATGTGCATATCCTACCAAGTCTTCAGCCAGTAGTCCATGCCCATGTCATAGTTGGCCTGAAGCTGTGTCCTTGTGTTTGCTGGCTTTCAGCCAGACATTGAGTGCATCTATGAGTCGATCAGTAAAGGGTCGACCCATCCTTGTGAGTAGCCTGTGAGTGAACTGGACGGTTCACTTCAACTTGATTGGTTGTACTATTTGTTCAATGCAAAATAACTAGGTGGATAGTTTGATCAGCCATGGAGCAGTGCTCATCGTCAGAGTGTGTAGATGGCGGTGGCAGCCAGCACTTGTCGTCAGGGCAGGAAGATGCCGCCAGCGCTCGTCGTCGGGGCGCTGGCGGCGCACCAAATAGATGGCGGGTAGACGAGCAGAACGTTTGTCGGGGTGGAGCAGAAAATAACAATGCAGATGAACTCTTGCGCTCCATGAGGTGTCTTTTGTAACATGCAGGCTGAGTGTGTGGAGCAGTAAAAGCTCTGTTATCCTGGAGGCAAGGCTGAACAGAAATCTTATCTGGTTTCTTGGCTTTTATCTCCTTCCCACGTCTTATTGTTCTTCCTCCGTTCCTCTAATTTGTGCTCCCAACCCCTGATCGTCCTTCCCAATCAGTGTTAGTACCCACTAGAGCAGTACCAATACCAGCAAAGGGTAAGTTGAAGTACCTCAACTGAAGCACTGCATTGAAAATAGTCTCTGCATATGCTTGACTGTTAGGCCAGCAAATGATAGGCATCTAATGCACTCCTGTTAGTCAGGACCATGAGGTATGATCAGATTCGTGTGGTTAACATGCCAAAAGTTGCAATTGCAGTATGAATAATTATTAGTCGTTCGTAAAATATACCGGGTCTTATTTTAAAGAAGTTTGGGCAAAGTACATTTCTGCCTGCTATTAAGTTTGAAATGTAAGCTCCTACTAACATGCAAATTGGATGCATTCCTCAGGTTGAAGATATCGCCAAAGAACTTCCTGTGGTTTCACAAAGAGCCAAAATGATTTTTGGAGTTCACTTGCCGACTATCCCTGCATTAAGGAAGTATGTACTGATATGCCCGAGCCTTCTTGCATCTATAGGAACACTAATCACTAATGTGATTTGTTTTTCTGTGTGAACACAGAGAATATGGTGAACTTTTGGTAAGTTGTGGTTTACTTGGAGAAGCTCTGAATGTTTTCAAAGATCTCGAATTGTGGGATAATTTAATCTATTGCTATGGGTATGCATTTCCACTTGTAACGTAGCTAACCTACTTTCAATTGAATTCTTCACTGTAACAATTTGAGTTTGCTCTTTGGCAGATTATCGGGTAAAGTTGCGGATGCAGTTAGTCTAATAAATGCCCGTCTCTTGGTTACACCAAATGACCCAAGGTTATGGTAAGTAGATCTTGGAGATCATTTTGGATTTATTTGTCTTTGATATTTTAGATTATGATTTGCAGCTATATCTGTCTCATCTTCTTTCAGAGTTTCTGATGCTTGAATCTGCTCTGTAACACTTGACATGGCTTTGGGATCTTCCACAACAACAAAATTAAAAATCATTAAGTACTAGAGTAACTATTGCACACATGGCTCTATTTTGGGCACTTTATAGTCTGAATTTTCAACATCCATCATGCATTGCATGAGAGTTGGAAGTGGGAAAATGTGGGCGATGGCAACAGTTGAGTAAGGTGTTTCTTGTGTAGCCATCCCCATCACTTACCATAAAAATAGGAATATAGGATGCATCAGACATCCTACTCCTCACTATTGAAATTGAAATACTTAATGCCTGGATGCTGCTTATATGTGACCTCTCTTCTTTTGGAGTCCATACGTTAGCTTGCACTAATGTAGAAGAAATGGTTTTTACTGAGAAAGCACGACACCTCTATTGTGCAGTTCATAATTAAGTAAGCAGTAAGCCAACCTACTATGCTAGCATCTTAAGTCTTTGCTGACTATATAATAGAGTAATAATATCATTGCAATAAGGATCTGCAACTATACTCCTTACGCGCTGACATGGAATGATTCCCGAGGAAAAGGATTTAGCTAGCTTGTATCACGTTCAGTATACAAATGGTTACTTTAATCAGCCGTGGCAAGATTTTAATGCGATTTCTCTTCCGTTTCTCTCATATTTGTATTAAATCTGTTCAGACTCGTGCTATTTTTTATTTTCTTTTGACATGGAACAGAATTTTATTGCTGTGGTTGGATAACTTCATTTTATTAGGTGTTCACTTGGCGACGCTACAAATAATGACGATCATTATAAGAAAGCATTAGAAGTCTCAAAGAACAAATCTGCTCGAGCTCTGGTATTCTTCTATTTTGTTTTGCTCACCAGCCTTTTGTTCTATTACTAGTCATGCTTTCATTTGATTGGAACTGGTTTTACAGTCTCATACCTTTGGTGCAGCGTTCTCTGGCTCGCAGTGCATACAACAGGAATGACTTCTATACATCCAAAATTCTTTGGTAAAAGAGCAAATTTAAGCAACTTGTTTGTTTACAGTTGTCCCTTACATGAAAATCACTTGCGTTTGATCTTTGGGCAGGGAATCTGCATTGGCATTGAATTCTTTGTTTCCAGATGGCTGGTTTGCCTACGGTACAGCTGCCTGGAAGGTAACTCTCAAAACTATTTTATGTTATACTCCCTCCGTTGAACATACATGTCTAGATACATTTGTATACATGTGAATGTGGAAAAAGGCTAAAACATCTTATATTTAGGAACGAAGGGAGTATTTGTAAGTTCTTGAGACAGGAGCATATGGATATGTGATTATCTACCTAAGTACCTATATATGAATATATTTCACTGAGTTTATGGATATTTGATTACTCGTGAAGTCACAACATCAGAATATGATCTACTATCTGAGATCCAGCTATCGGGAGTATAGCCAGTACCATGCAATTATTGTTTTGAATTTAGTTATTTGCAGTGTGAACTAAATTATCTTGTTAGATTCAGTGACAAATATTTTACTCCCTCCGTCCAGAAAAAGGATGTAAAAATAGTTGTATCTCGACATATTTTAATGCTAGATACATCCATTTTAGTGACATTCTTTTCCGGACTGAGGGAGTAGTATTTCTACCCTCGTGCAACAATGCTTCTGGCTTCTATTTGCCAGTGGCATTAACTTGGGACATGAATGCTGAGATGATTTTGTCTACTTTCTAATGCCTTAGAGAGCACTCGCTAAGGAGCAATTTCCACAAGTCTTATTTGTTGGAGAGATAGTTGTATTGTACTAGGACTCTTTTGCATTTCCTTCCGTGTTCTGTTTCATATACCGGTATCTTACAAGTGACTTGATATTCACGTTCCAAAAACTATCTCTTGGAACAAACATAAGGTGCTGTCTTGTTTTGTTCACACAGGATAAGGATCTTGAGAAGGCCGTGGATGCTTTTAGTCGTGCTGTGCAGATTGATCCTGAAAATGGAGAAGCATGGAACAACATAGCCTGCCTGTATGCCCGCCTTCAATATATACTCCTTCATTACTATGTTCTGATGTTGATTGTTTTGCTGGGTGTTCTTTGACTGTATTTCATTCTTTCCTTCCCCACGCGCTGTTGATATTTCCTTATTTTAGTTGACACCTGTTAGTTCACCAGGCTAACTTCAGATTGTTCTTGTTTTGACATGTTGAATTTATATGGCAGTGCTAGGTTGTATTTTCGTAGGTTTCATAAAAAGTGCACAGAGACTTGTGTAGACATATTTGTAATGGAAATTATAATGTACCAAACATGCAATTGTCAATTGTGTTTTTTGTGTAGGTTTTCGTCCCATATCATTTGTCTGATATAGTTAACTTTGCAGGCACATGATTAGAGGAAAGAGCCAAGCGGCAGTCCAGGCATTCAAGGAAGCTGTAAAATTCAAGTGTGTATTACCTCATATTCCATAAGTTTATTAACGAAAATATCTAATTCATCCTAAATAAATCATTTATAGGAGGAATAGCTGGGAAGTTTGGGAAAATTACAGTAAGGTTGCTTTGGACACATCCAATATTCGACTGGTAAGATATGTACATGCGAATAATTCTAGATTTCTCATGAAGCAGGCATTTTAACTTTTCAGCTGAGCACACATTAGCATACTCCTGTTTTCAGGTTTTGTTCCTGATTTTCTACACATCCATTATTTGTTGTTTGAAGGATGTACAACAGGGGAGAGCCCTGCTGTTAGTAGAATATATATTTCAATAGATTAGTACTGTGCATACATAATTACAGAAATATTAAAGAAAAGAAACTATCTCAGCCACTGCTAGCTTGGCTTGTTGTAGCATACTTACCAAAAAAGAGTGATGCCTATGAGGAACTAGGCATCAGTTTAATCTAGGTAGAGCTGAGGATTGAACCATGATTTTTGAGTCGTGAGTCGCCAACCCTCCGACTCGCTATATAGTCGACGAAAATCGATGTATAGTCGCGAGTCGCCGTGATTTTTGAGAAACGACTCGGCGATTAGTTGGCGACTATACAACGACTAATCGGCGACTCAAATACCATGGATTGAACCCATTGCTACCCCACCATATATGGTGCTAGCCAGTAAGCCCCTTGATGACTTCTCCAGATATGTAACTTTTTCTTTTTTTTTTGCTTGTTTATTTTAATGCCATAGAAAATGATGGTGCTCATCTGTTGTAATGATATACTTTTAGATAATGTTTGATGATAGATAGCATAGCAAATGATACATGTTACCAAAACTCTTAACAGTCTACCATGATATGAATACATAGCTTTTCTCAGTATCCTCCTATAGGGCAGACATGATCTCTCATCTGAATATTTCAGGCCCATACGTCAGCAAAACATTGTCTAAACTGGTTAGTATGACATACAATAATGCTTAGTATCCTGTGCAGACACTTAAAGCTGCCAAAATGGTATTGAATTTGTCCTCAAACAAGCGCTTCAATGTTGATTTATTGGACAAGGTGATGACCACTCTCGAAGAGCAAGCTGCACATCTTAATGATACTCAAGAAGCTGAATCCATAAGCAACACCTCAGATGATTCAAAGAACGTGACTAGGCAAACGAATCAATTGCTAGATATAATTGGCGATATCCTTCAACAGGTTCATAAGCTATGTGGCTTGACTTTTACTCGTACATTCCCACATGGATTGCAGTTTACCTGACTGGTAATGTTTGTAGATTGTACGAAGTGGTGCTAGCAATGCAGAGATATGGGGATTATATGCAAGATGGCACAAAAGCAAGGGCAACCTCATGGCATGCTCTGAAGCTTTGTTGAAGCAAGTTCGATCCCTCCAGGTGCATAAATTACCGTCACGCTAAATGACTTCATTCCTCTTTTCTCTTTGTCTGTTCAATTAATTACAGCACATTGCATAAATTCCTCGGTATTCCACTTAGGCGGCTAGAGACAGGGAACACATAGTGCACATTGCTTCTTTCAATACAAATATGAAATATGTTAACAAAACACCACAAGTTTGACAAATAGAGTTGGTGCACACTAAATATTTCAAGAGGTCAAACATCCAGAATACATGTTTCTCTAAATTTAGTTCTTCATAACGAGCAATTTGAATTAAAAATGATGCCTAAGGGGAAGAAACCCCATAGTTTTTTATTAGAATACATGTTTCTCTAAATCTAGTTCTTCATAACGAGCAATTTGAATTAAAAATGACGCCTAAGGGGAAGAAGCCCCATGGTCTTTTTGCTTAGAAGAGCGTGTGTCAACCTGAAATTGTGGTCACGGAGGCTCGAACTCGGGTTGTCAAGGATGCATGAGTCCACCCTTGCTATTAAGGCTAGGCCTCGGTTCACAAGCAATTTGAATTATGTACTTGCATCTACAGAATAAACATGCCTAGGACTACATAATCACCATTTCTCATCACACTGTCCCTATGAATAAAATATTTAACACAAATACCCAATGTTTGGGTTCATTGTTACGTGTATTGGAGGGTGGCTGGGTGAGCATCTAGGTTCAGTTTTTTTGTTTTGATACAAAATCCAAATCTTGGCTGGAATAGCCGTTAGAGTGTGTCGCTGGGGTGTCTCACCCACGTGCTACATTGTGCGAATGTGGACAGTTACTTCCTTGAGTCGGACTAACACAGTTCCTGGCCATTGTGCTGCTCAGATCTGTTGGGGCATTGCTGGTCCGGTTCGAGCTGTTTTAGTAGTAGGATGGCGAACATGTGAAGACCAGAATGGTCGTTGCTGTGCTGATGGGCCAGTTGGCGTGAATGCGAGCATGGGGTGAGACCGAGGGGTTAGAGTGGAACAAAAAGCTGGTGCATAGGTATGATCGAGGAGAGAAATGAGGTGTTATGAAATAGGCAACTTGTCTTTCCATGAGACCAAAAAAAAGACGAGGACCAATATCAGACATGAGAAACTGCTCACTAAGACGAGCCTTCACAAGGGCAATGCACTCAGAATCATCTCCAGTGATGATGATCATGTCATGAATATACAAAAGAAGAAGAGTCTGACCACAAGGTGAAAAGTGGACAAAGTGAAAGAATCACAAGTCATATGAAAACACACACCAATATCAACCATGTAGAAGGTGCTCTTAGTGCTGGAAGAGTGTACGAGCATGTTTTAAATACCGGGCTACATCAAATAGCGGCGATCCTCAAAATGGGGCTATAGCAGGCTAAATGGGGATATAGCGGATAAATTGTAAATGGATTAATTTAGCGGCAACATACTGAAAAGGCTATAGCGAGGCTATATCGGGGATATAGAGGGCTATTTAAAACTATGTCGAGAACCTGTCTATGAAGAATCGGAAACAACAAGCAGGCTTCGGAGTCATGCAATCTCCTGCTCAGTTAGGGCCACAAATGAAGAGGTTGAGGTGAGAGCACCTGGCGATGGAGCGAAACAGGTGTCGAAGTCGTGTAATCTCCTGCTCAGTCAACAACACAACTGAAGTGGTCGAGGTTGAAAGCACCAAAGTTCGTAGAAGAGCGGTGTGGAAGATGCCCCTTCTTGTTGAATCAAGTATACTTGACGACCACCAAGAGTAGAGTGGTCAACACCATGCGTGCAAGCCGCCAAACGAGTCGTAGAGCAGCCACTACCGCGTGGTGAAGCCACCATACGAGTTGATGTCGAGCGACCACCACAGCCTGCAGAAGCCACCGGAGGATTCGACGTTGACTTGTCCGTGGAAGCTGCCGAAGAAGCCGATTTAGTAGGTGGATGAGCACCAAGCACCAAAGGAATGTGCATATGCTAGAAGAATTTGGTCTAATTAACACCTAAAAAATCACCGGCACTGAGGGATGAAAACATATGACATTCTCTTTCTCGAGATGGATGGGAACCAGAGCGGGAGCTAGCTACCTAGTACACAGTGCATCAGCCAGCGAGCTACCAAGCAGAGTGGCCTCTCGAGAATAGCAGGCTGCAGCAGCTAGCTAGCCTCACGGGACAGGGAAGCAACCAGAAGATCGAGGTGGGCTGGCGAAAGCATCAAGGCATGCTGGAAGAAACATATCAGTGGCGGGCTGACTACCGACGGGACCAGGACGCTGGTGGCCGACAAAGTACCTGTGAGTGATGAGAAATGGTGATTATGTAGTCCTAGGCGCCGGACCAGACTGCAGGCAGATGATAGCCAGTACCTGTCAGTGTAGAGGAACACCGCAGACAACTAGAGGACTTCGGGGCAGTGCTGCCTGATGTGCAGTGGACCAAGGAGTTGCAGGTAGCAGCGATCAAGGGGAGCTGCAACTGCAAACAATGGGCAATGAGTGGCCGACTGATGGCTGGACCACAGCGTAGATCGGGGGCAAAGTTTAAAGCAGAGCAGATTGAGAACTAATAAAAAATCTATTTGAAAAAGGCGAAACTGACCAGAAATCGACCCAGGAAGAGAAGATCGATCAAAAAGTAAATCGATTGATCTGTTTGTGAGGAGAGATGAACGATTGCAGCGTCCAGAAAAGAATTCAAAACTGTAGATGTCAACTTTGGCTAATACGCAACTTGTACTTCCATGAGGCCATAGGGGTCTGCGTACTTGTGTGGTAACTGTCATGTTTCATGCACTAGCCAACACCATCAAAAGTCCGAACTGATGGAAAGGGATAGTCAATCCACATATACACTTCAACAGTAACATGCAGAAAACCTCTTATACAACGGTGATAGTACAATACATGAGAAGTATATACAACTCTAACAAAAGGAATGGTGTTGGGAGGTGCGGAGAAGAAACCGATGGAGGGTATGTTGGAGAAATTTTATTGGCAGTGAGAATACACCCATTCGCTTCTTTTCAATGGCATTTGCAAATCGGGCATGTACTTGCAAATACACAATTACTCCCTTGAGGTTAGGCACGCCTTAGTGGTCAGTGAATATCCACCTGTCGTTAAGGTTAGATATTATATCTTCAGTATCTTCTCAAGTAGCACTCCTGTAATTGCAGACTTTTTTTTCCTTCTATTGAATCCAAATTTTTAATGCTGAGTTGCTCATTTGTACTTTCTTACAACAACATTATTCCTTCTATCACATCCTCTTATTAGTGTCTGTTGTCCTCACAGGGTTCAGGGTTATGGCATGACCAGAAGAAGTTCACAAAGTATTCTCAAGCTTCTCTTCAGCTTTGCAAGGTTTACATTAAAATTTCTTCAACGACTGGAAGCAGGCGAGAATTATTGTCAGCTGAGATGCATCTTAAAAGCTCCTTGAAACAGGTACCTGAGTTTTGCTTGTGCTGTCCACCATCCTTAATTATTGAATGATGGGAAACGATGTATCGTTTAGCCATCCTTAATTAGATTTTTTTGTTCATGAACATGTGGAATGCCACAACACCTTCTGTTACATGTCTTCCTGACAGTTCAATGTTTGGACTGATCTTCTTTACGTAGGCAAAGGACTTCTCAGATACGGAGGAGTATCAAGCACTTAATGACTGCCTTGTTGAATTAAAGGACCTGATTGGTGCCGCATAGACTTACTGAGGTAGGTTTGAGTTTCAGCTCTCTTTTTCTTACTACTTTTCTGCTCAAGTATTGAAAATTCAGTATCTGGTCCTGAGACTTTTGGGTCGTGGGCACGTCTCAGAACCTCGGCAGTATGTTTCTGGATTAGTGGAGTATTTTGCTGACATAGTTTTTGGGTGTTAAAATGCATTGACGGAGTCACAAACGTGGAAAAAGACCAGGCATAAAGCATAACTAGGGGTTCTTGTTCTGCAATTGCTGAGTTTTTTCTGGTCGTTGACCGGTATTAATTTTATAATTTACAATCTAACCAAGTAGGTTTTGTTGGCTACTTCCTACAGTAGTGATCCCACCTTTTAATATAAGGCGGAGATCTGTGCTAGTCCCTGGATCAATAAGCTAGCACCATAGTTCAAGATGAAATATCATTGCAAAAGTGTCAAGTACTTTATTACATCGAAGATCCAGACTTAATAAAATTCATTACAAATTGCATAACCTCATGGGCATTCAGATTTCAAACAACGGAAATAAAAGATAGCATTGAGTCCCATCAACATAAAAGATTGCCACAAGGGTTTGTCAATGACACCGAAGGTGGATATAATGGCAATTCTATTATCTGCATGAATATTTGGCTGAGTGAAGCTTTGCTAATTTTCAGAAAGCAAGTTTTATCCTATGTTTTCTCAAAGACATTTCACATCTAATTAATTAGTAACACTGGTTCCTCCAGTGTACCAAGACAACGCCAGTTACTCCAGGAAATCCCTCCTACCCGTGTTCACCAATCAAGTTTTATTAAGAAGTTAGCATGTGGAGATCCTCCGTCAGTTCCTTGTCCAGCTGCTCAAGTGGTCCTTCGCGAGGAACGTGGCTAAGTACTTAGTTTTTATTCCTCTTGAGAGTTTGTACACTTTACTCACTAGACTCAATCAGTGATAAGGAAAAGGAGAAGATTAAGACGAGATCAATTTCGAACCCTTATGTCGTCTTGTCACTACCAGATTGTATCCATTGGCCAAATATCGGTTTGATCAAGATTTTGTCTAGAGTACCAAAAGCAAGCATGACGTCGTTATGAACATAAAGGCCCAAGGTACACTTTACTCACTAGACTCAATCAGTGATAAGGAAGAGGAGAAGATTAAGACAAGATAAATTCCGAACCCGTATGTCGTCTTGTCATAACCAGATTGTATCCATTGGGCAAATATTGGTTCAATCAAGATTTTTTTTTCTAGAGTACCAAAAGCAATCATGACGTCGTTATGAACATAAAGGCCCAAGGTATGTAATCTTAGAAATAGACTCGCCCAACTTAAATGAGATATGATAGCTTCTTTATGGTCTAACATTCTTGCCAACATTATCCTCATTCTGTTCAGAAGCATTTTCACATACCACTAGTCGAACAATACCACCTACATCCCTCTACATCTACTTGTTCGACCGGTCAGGTCCACACAACTTAGTCAATCAAGAAAGAGCCCATATAATCAATCTGAACAATGAGTAACTTGAGATCTCATGAGTCTTGAGTGGCTTTCTGCAAGTGTGATTTATCCTCCCGTACTGGGAAATCACCATCTCCAATAGCTCCACCATAGGCAGATCTTTAACTTGGTTGTTTTTCCTTATCGACTACTAAAACATTTTTCATTGCATAGTTAAGCATTTCCAACTGGCATAAGACAAAAACATAGAGAAACAATTCAATACACATGGCAATACATTAACAATGCAATGCATGAATGAATGCAAGTGTCACACTCTAAAATAACACAATTACTCTCTAGTTATTAATGCATGATGCTTCATGTCAAATTTTATTACAACTTGATTAATTTTAAACATTTTAAAATCATCAAAGGCTTTAAACAACAAATAAACTTTTCTTCCATTAAAACATTTTCGGAAATTATAAATTTGATTATTATGGACAGAGGGTTTCAAAATAAATCTACTGCAACTTAATTGAATTATGCCCAAAATATGAATTAAAGTGTTCTGTAATTTATGAGATGATGCACGATGCAAAAATGCTATTTTTGGCTATTATATTCTTATCATTTTTCTGAATCCATAGATATAAAGTTTGTTAAATTGGTATAAAGGTTTGAAATATATGTTTTTTAAAGTTAAAACTCTTTCCGTCTATTTTTTAAGTAACTGACGAATAGAACAGAAACTGTCACGTGGCGATCTGTGATTGGACGACACGTTTCGGGATGGAAATAGATTGCACCAGATTGCACCGTACCGATTCATTAAGTTATCAAACACAAGCCGTCAGATCTAGATCTGACAGTCCAGATCTAAAGGATACAAATCGGGCGCCAGAAACCTAGACGGAGAGCTGAACCACGTGACGACACACATGGCAACGTGCATTGCTGGCGATCTACAGGATGCGGGGAAAACGGAGCTCACACTGATGATCAGGCGATGGTGATAGCGTGACGGAGTGGTCCGACGTGTTCTCCTTGAATCGCTCGTCGGAGTTGATGGCAGCGGCTGGCTTCGATCGAGCACGTACTCGTCGATCTGACGCACAGAAAACAGAACCGTGTCACAGTGTTCATGCTATGTGTGCTGCCCTTTAGCCACTGATGCTAACTGGATTGTCTCGCCTCAAACATTGTCCTAGCCCAGGGACGTGGATACTCTAATTGTCTATTTGTTTCACGTGTAAATGCAGATATGATTCAATCTAATTTTTGATTTTGTTTCTCTTTCTTGGTAGATCTCAGTAGTCAATTGAGGTCACCTCGTCTGGATGGCAACCTTGCGGCTCTGGCTGGCAAATTCTTGGTATATCTTATAACGAATAGGTCTTAACTTTCCAAAAATGACAAAGCATGGTCATATATCATCTCATGGAGATGGGAGAGCATCATAAGCTTGAGGAAAGTACAGTGGTAACTTATATGCCTAACTTAAAGCCTAAGTTAGGTGGGGCTTTGACCATGTTCAGCGCCAACATGAAACCACCTTACATTGGTTTACTTGTCAGTCATAATTCTGGTCAGGGAAGGACCTGTGTTGTTATCTGTTGTGTAACTTTTGCAATGTCATGGTCGAATGTAATTTTAGTTACTCCAGAATATTCTCTGAATTATAAAATTTCGAATCCTTCCAAGTTCTAACTACATGGTCCAACCTAGCCTACGGTTGAACATAGTATCTTTCAATATTTCTAAGCCTGTCCTACAAGAATTCGGTGAATATATTCCAATACAAACACTCCAAATAGATTATTCCAATACAAGGCGTGTTAAAAATATATTTAGCTAAAAGTGTAAATTGAGAATTCTGCTTTTAAAACACTCAAAAATAACTTATTCGTTTCAAATCAGTATTTTCACAACATATTCAACACTCAGAGACATTCTAGACATTTCACCTCGCAATCTACAGCAGCAGTTGTGCCTGCCAAACATCAAATCTCTGCTTTCGATAGCTGATTCTCACAGCCGTTTTTTCACAGCTCATTAGTTGTTACAACTGCTTTTCAAAAGCTGCAGCCCAAACAAACAGACCCTAAGCTTGGAGTTTCAGTACCGAACTGCTCACACCAACTATATTGTAGGAAGTTCGCTTCAAAATTGGGTCAGAACCTCTTATAATTCACAAGGCGATTCCATTTATGCTTCTCCGTGAAGCCTCATGAACCGTACCAGACAGGTTGTTCCTGTGTTTTGTGTAGTTAAGTTTCCAGTTTACTTAGGGTGTTCAGCTGTAGATTTTAAAAAGCTGCTGTGTGAACTGTGAGCTGTGATGATGTGAGAACTGCAGCAAAGTTGAAAGTTGTTTGGTTGAAACAACTGTCAAATTGTGGATTTTGTGCGGATCATCTGTAATACCCTGAGACCACGTGAGTGCCGTCGGCTGGAGCATCGTCGGAGTTGGTGAGAACCTCGCCGGAGTTCGTCACGGCTGGTCGAACCACCGTGTTGGAACACCTCGCCGGAGATCGACAAAGCCATGTCATACCTTGCCGGAGCCATGTCGGACTGCTTCTAACCACCCTGGTTATCGTTGAACACTCGCCGGAGTTGGTCGGACCTCACTAAAACCTTGCCGAAGATCGGCGAAGATACGCCTTGCCGGACATTGCTCGACCGCCTCCAGCCACCTTGATTATCACCGGAACCTCGCCGGAGTTGGTCGGATCTTAACGAAACCTCGCCGGGGATTATGAGAACCACCCGTAGACCTTTCTAGACAATCTAGCGAGCTAGCTAGTTTGTACGTGCCTGCTAGGTGCTAGTAGTAGCTAGTCTGTAGTACGTGCAAGTTCAGACGCATCTAGATCGAATTACGGAAACTCCATTGCCAAAAGAAAAAAGACCAAAAGGAGAAAATGATTGTGCAAGCCGAGGCATCAAGCTGATCGAACTCTGGCACACATGGCTGGCGCCTGGCGGACCAGTTGGTCCGAGCATGGCGAGCCAAGCGAGCTGCGCCATGGCAGGTTTTCCTTGACCCGATCTCTACTTGGGGACGGGGCTCCAAAGGCGGACCTAGTTGGCAGAGATTGAGCCAACGGCGGCGGGCAGACCGGATGCTTCAAGCATGGCGATCTGCGCCATGGATGGTCTTCATGGATCTGGGTTCGGATGGCACACGTTGTGAGCGACGCGAGAGGAAAGAAGAAATAACGATTGGATCACTTATTGATGGCAAAGCGGGTAATTTTCTTCCCAAGATGATTCTGAACGCGATGGAAGCTGGTCCTGCGGCGCTGCGAAATATGGCTCGTAAAAACAGGTTGCGTTTATAGATTCTGCGGCCGATAAAAGACGTTTGGTTGGCGTTCGGCTTTTCAAACGTAGAAGCAGACTGCGGAAGCTGAACCACACACACTCTTAATCTGCTACCTTGAATAAACCTATGGACATCTCGGAGCTTTGTTCTATGTTTAGACTTAGATCTTAACATGAATGTTGTCAATGAACAACGTGTCATTTGGGCAGGAGAAGCAAGGAAGTCATAACCAATTACTCTAGAGAGGGCTTGTAACCTTCCTGAATAAATTGTGTAATGAATTACCCTTTGGATCAAGCATGGTTTCGCTGGTTGAACTTTAGAGCACGTAGGCATTGTCACAAGTTGATGTAGTGCAACCCATGGTTATCACCATGTCATGCACTACATCATGTTTCAAGTCGCCACGGACCCCGAAGGTGAACCCCTTACTCTACTTGAACTCATTCCCCATCCTCTTGATTGGTATGCTACGTCATGTTCCGTCCTTTGATAATGCTAGATTCGTCATGACGAGTACTACTACACGAGAGGATGACAAAGGTGCAAGAGGAATGGAACCTGACAAGACGGTGGCCTAGAAGAGGAGAAGGAAGAGGAGCAACAGCTCCAGGAGCGTTACTACCGCCGGAAGATAGCGGTACTACCGCCCATGCGCTACCGCCGACGCTACCGCTAGATTGGCCTTCGGACGCGCCTATCCGGTACCTGGCGGTACCGCCAGATTGGCCTTCAGACGCGCCTATGCGGTATCTGGCGGATTCAGAACAGGCAGATGCCCTTGTAACTTTCTCCCACCTACCCCCTTTTTGGCATAGACTATAAATAGGAGTTCCCCTCCCACTTTAGAGAGGAGGAAGCATA
Organism: Poa annua; assembly: GCA_026929855.1. NCBI lineage: Eukaryota > Viridiplantae > Streptophyta > Magnoliopsida > Poales > Poaceae > Poa > Poa annua. Next base: position 36,132,992 of record CM049433.1, read on the forward strand.
TCAGATGAGATAGAGCTTGTGTTCTCCCCTCCCTTTGTGGAGATGATGCCTCCTCTTGTGGAGAAGATCCCTCTTGTGGATTCAACACCTCTCCTTAGATCATCCATCTATTGAGTTGTATCAAGATCCCTCCTTGTACTCAGTCTTTCCTTGTTGGATTCTACCAAGTGCTTGCCAATCTCCCACCCCTCTTATGGATTCTATTGGCCCGGTTGGTCACATCGGTGAGGGAAACATGTCCTTGTATCGTGTTTGTGTTCTTGTGTTCTTCGCGTTCTTCGTGTTCTTGCGTGTGTTCATCCGAATCCGCCGTCAATCCATGAAGATCGGGTACCCCAAGAGGTTCACCCCTCATCATATGGTATCAGAGCCATGTTGCATAAGTGATGAGAGAGTACCAATCCCATGTGAGAATGAGTGCCACCTAGCCCACTTGAGTGAGAGTGAGAGTGAGTTGAGTGCCTCCACCATATGTGAGATTGAGTGCTCCAACTTTGAGGGAATGAGTGATACACCACTTGAGTTGAGAGAGTTAGTTGATAGGTCAAGTGAGGCCATTTTGCATTCTAAGAACTTACCCCTTTCCTCTATTGTGTTCTCTCATTGTGTGCTAGGATCCTTGGGGGATGAGACGTCAATACTTGACATGATGGTGCCTCCAATCGACAAGATGTACATGGAGGATGAAGTCGGCCACATGGAGGCGACTACTACTGCAACACCCACTTCACATGAGCGGAGCTACCAAGGTATGGGTGTTGATGTGACCATGATCCCACTAGTGAACATGATGAATGTTGGTTGCTTGCATGCTTTGGATGATTTGATTGACATCACATATGAGTTATTCCTTTTTCCTTGTGATCATGTGGATTGCTCTATTTGTGATGATGTTTCCATGCCCATGCTTTGCAATCAATGTTTGCATTACTCTCCCATTGTTGCATCCAAAATGTTGAACACTTGTTCTTTCTAATGTTTGGTTTGCAATAATGATGGAATGTTTGAAAATGAGAATGCCCCCATAGCTTTCTCACATTTTGGAAATTTTTCGTTTTCTCTTAAGGATCTTGTTCCATCCTTCAATTTGCATTATGACCACCCACATATGTCCTATTTTCCAATTGACTTCGGCGTGCTTGGTAATTTGCAAATGAAGAGACGCATCATAATGGATGATGTATTCCTTTACCATGCACATAATGTCTTCCTTTACTATTTTGTGTGTTATTGTCCAAGGATGCTAATGTCAACCTCAATTGAGCATGAGTTGACAATACGAGCTCTTGAGAGCATACCCATGAGTTGTGGACCGATTCCAACTCAAAAATCATTTCCATGTTTTGCATCAAACAAGTTGAACAATTGCTCTTGCTTTTGGTTTGTTTGCAAACATGATGGCTATTTTGGTTGATCCTATGACAAGAATATCTCCTTGATCCTTTCTATGAATGATTTGTGTGTGCCACCACATCTATTGAACATTTGTTCCTCTCGATGGCGGGTTGGCAACCATAATGACATTTTAGGCATGTCTTGTCATGAGTGTTTTGGTTTCTACCCACTTGGTGTTCCACAACAATATGAAAAAACTTGCTCTTTCATGTGCTTTGGTTTGGGAACATCATATGGTCTCCCATGAATTGCTTGCACATTGACCTTGCATATGCATTCAATTCCATATATTTGTGTTGTGCTAATTGTGTAATGAACAAGAATGGACATGTCCTTTATGATATGATCCTCTATCGTGCACACACATGTTTTGCTTGGTTTTTGGCGTGTAGGTATCACAACATGGTGAACCGACCGACAAGGTCAACACATCTACCCCCCTTGCATGGTGAAGGCGATTCATCGTCGAGGACGACGATCTTTGAAGCGGGGGGAGATGATGTAGTGCAAACCATGGTTATCACCATGTCATGCACTCCATCATGTTCCAAGTCGCCACGGACCCCGAATGTGAACCCCTTCCTCTACTTGAACTCATTCCCCATCCTCTTGAGTGGTATGCTACGTCATGTTCCGTCCTTTGATGATGCTAGGTTCGTCATGACGAGTACTACTACACGAGAGGATGACAAAGGTGCAAGAGGAATGGAACCCAACAAGACGGTGGCCTAGAAGAGGAGAAGGAAGAGGAGAAGGAAGAGGAGCAACAGCTCGCGTTACTACCGCCGGAAGACAACGGTACTACCGCCCGTGCGCTACCGCCGACGCTACCGCCGTCGCTACCGCCAGATTGGCCTTCGAACGCGCCTATCCGGTACCTGGCGGTACCGCCAGATTGGCCTTCGGACGCGCCTATCCGGTACCTGGAGGGATCAGATGCCCTTGTAACTTTCCCCCACCTACCCCTTTTTGTCATAGACTATAAATAGGAGTTCCCCTCCCACTTTAGAGAGGAGGAAACATATCAGATGAGATAGAGCTTGTGCTCTCCCCTCCCTTTGTGGAGATGATGCCTCCTCTTTTGGAAAAGATCCCTCTTGTGGATTCAAGACCTCTCCTTAGATCATCCATCTATTGAGTTGTATCAAGATTCCTCCGTGTACTTAATCTTTCCTTGTTGGATTCTACCAAGTGCTTGCCAATCTCCCACCCCTCTTGTGGATTCTATTGGCCCGGTTGGTCACACCGGTGAGGGAAATGTGTCCTTGTCTCGTGTTTGTCTTCTTGTGTTCTTCGCGTTCTTCGTGTTCTTACGTGTGTTCATCCGAATCCGCCGTCAATCCGTGATGATCGGGCACCTCAAGAGGTTCACCCCTCATCACAAGTGTCACATAACACCAGAGTAGCCCACCGTAAATTTGCATGCTGTACTAGGTCGGGTCGGTTTAGAACCTATCGGACCCCATCGTCGGTCTAACATGTTTGAAGGAAGGCGCCTCTTCTTTACATCTAAGAGGGTGTGACTGTGAACTGTGAACGGGGGATGGATTACTTAAATGATATGAATCTGTCAACTTCAGCTTCTTGCAAATGGTATGCACCCTACATTCGGCGTGATTCTACTAGAGTTAACCCAATTCCTGTGTGTACATTAGTTACAGAGTACATACTGGGATATGTTTCTCACACACATTTCTCCATTCCCAATTTCTGATAAGTTGGGAAATTGTACTTACACAGTAGCAATGTGTTAAGACTCGATGCATTGTTGTTAAGTAAAGATCACTGATATGGCTTAGGCGGGTCCTACAGCAGAGATCATTTAGTTTCTTTCAAACATTCAACGCATTGAAGTGTTGGCTTCTAATCTGATTTCAGTTGAACTTGTGGCTCCTTTGGAACTATAGAACTAGGGAGAGAGGGTGGAAGGGCTGCACGAGAAACATAAACCTAGAATACCATTTTTCCTTACTTTCTCTTCTACCTCTCCAAAATATATACCGTGCTTGGATGTTAGAAAGATGGGCTCGGAATTGGAAATCTGAAATTTCTAAGCTAACTCCGTTGTTTGGGGTGGTCGAGAAATTGGCGTCTGGAAAGGCGAGCTAATTCCAAGCGAGGCCCCGCGCACGCGTCCCACCCCTCCTGGCGATTCCGAGCCCGCGCACGGAATCGTCGCCTCCACCTCGCGTACCTGTTCGCTCGAGGAAACATACGGAGGCTCTCGCCCTCGCGCTCGAGGAAGGAAACGGCGACGGCGGCACCGACATCCTCCCTTCCCGACCTCCTTTATGCCTCTCTCCCCCGCCATCCGTCCTGTTCCCCGACATCCTCTCCCTCCCGCCATCCCGTTCAAGAAGCTGGACACGGTCCAGATCGAGGAGGCGATGGGGATGTGCCTGACCGACTGGCCGTGGTGGCTTCGGCGTCCGCGTTCGCGTGGGTCTCCTAGCGCGTGTGGCCATATCTGGTAGATGCTCACCCTGGGCTGCAAGCCTGCAACTCTGTCGTTCACGCGCTCTTCATCGACCACCAGCTGTAGGCCTGGTCCGACGACGTCTAAATTCAGTGCAGAATCGTGCTACATACGCGTGGTGCAGATACATACTCAGTTACTCGTGTACTACAAGAGATCGAAGACTGGTTTTATCGTTGCACGCCTGCACGCATAGAAGCAAAAGGGATTTCTGTATTCCATCAGAGATGGACGCCATGGCTACGCTGCAGATCTCCGACCATGATTGAAGTTTCGTAATGTGCATACTATTTTCTTGATGCCTGAGTGGACATGGAGACAGGCTTGTGATGTAACTAGAATCTTGTAATCTACTCTCTCTGAAACAAGACAATTTAATTAGTAATTGGGTTATTGTTGTCACTTGATTTTAATTTTAATGGTATTATGTGTGCAAAATAGTATATCAATATTCAAATATACATATACAACTTTTTCATATACTGTCCCCCAAATTCAACAAAACTTTCAATTCCAAGGTTTACACTTCCAAACAGAAATTGGAATCGTGTGCTACCTTTGATTCCAGCCATAGATTTCATTAACAACCAAACAACGGAATTCGAATTGGAACCCATTTCCTTTTCCAACCTGGAAATGGAATTGCTATTAATATTCAATTCCCAGCAAAGTTTCCTACATCCAAACACAATAGAAACCTTTTTAGCAAGCTAAACTAGCTTACTTATGAAACGGAGGGAGTACCTTTTATTTTACCTGCTTTCCTATTTGGATTTGCATCTTAATTACCCTCATCAGATTTCATGGCTCAGGCGTCTATAACCATAGCAAGGTCCTGACAATTGGTATTAGAAGCTTTTCTCACCACGCAAGACCCCACCCCTCTCTTTAGTCGGAGCGCTGAACAAGCGCCATGGTTACCGAATCACATTGATTTAGTTGTGAAATCCCTTCTATGTTGATCATTGCCCAAATCTGATCTTGATCTTGCCCCGTCTCTCTCCTTTATGCCTCACTCACATACCCGTTCTCAAGAAAGGATGGCTGCACAAGAGGATGATGCTGAGCTCTTGGCATCAATGTTGGGGATATCGCTTATCGAAACTTATCGGTCGACCCATCATAAGGGCGAAATCGGCCAGTTTATCGGCATATCGACCGATTTATCGGTATATCGGCCGACTTATCGGCCAATTTATCTTATCGGTCAGACAACGATAAGCGATAAATCGGCTGATAAATCGGGATATCGGCCGATATCTTGAACAGTGCTTGACATTGATGCAATATCAAGAACAACTTAGGAAGAGATATGTACACATATTCTTTGCGAGGTCATCAATATTTAGGGACGGTTGGATCATCAACAAGTGTCGGTCAAATCCATCCAAGGTAATCTCTTGAAGTTGACCGAGATGGTGGCGTAGATTTGCTTGGGAGGCAGATTCTCACACTCATGCACCCTCTAGTAGAACTACCGTGATGTTCACCACTCCTCCTAAGCCCAACTTGAGCCCAATTCTTGAAGGAAATACATCCAATAGAACGTCAATTACACTCTAGTCGCAACCTACACCACATCCAACTCAAAGCCACCTCATTTATTTCGCCAACACACCCACAAACCATCCACAAAACTCTAAGATGAACCCTTCACCACCAAACTACACTGATTCTCCACATATTCAGTACTCTGACCATAACCGTGTTGGGTACTCTATTGTACCAACTCAACTGCCACATCTCAAACGGTTTACTAGCCCAACCACCACGCACACGTGTACAAGACAGTTCCAAATCCTAACTCTCTCTTCTCACCCCAAATAGTAAGATCAAGGTAGCACATTTTGCTGTATTACACTATCATCGAGTACCTCACAAAGCTGGATGATATTTCCGTTGCACAATAGCTTGTACAATCGGAGAACCTAACCCGTGTAGAGGCAACATGGGAAGACACCAAGTTCATGCATGCAACATTTTAACCTTGAAGTCTAGTGTTTGGTAGCAAAAGCTCTTAAGTTCAGACCGGCATTCATATTCATAAAGACGCACAAGATACACCAAATTGTACTGTGGAGATCATTTAGTTTCTTTCAATTGTTTAAGACATTGACTGTTAGTTTGTAATTTGAATTCAGTTTAACATGTCGGTCCTCTAGAATTATAAATCTAGGGAGAGAGAGGGTCTAAGGGCGACACGAGAAACAAAACCCTAAATGACAGTTTTTACACCTCGTTCGTTCTTCATTTTCCTTTTCTTTCTGCCTTCAAAATGTTTTATTATTTTGATCTGCTTCTTAATTATCCTCAATTACCGCTGTATGGTTAGAGCCTCTAATCATGGCAAGATCATGACGCTGTGTGCACCATGATTAGTTATCTAACAACCCCACTTCCACGACAACGTCGAGAAACTCATGGGAGTGGTGTGGTTCTCGAGGACTTCGTTTGGCGGTGGCAGTCTCCGAATCGTCATGGAGCTTCATCAACGGTTCATCCTTCTTCTTAGGCTTCGGAACAGATGTGGTCTTATTGACCCGTTCGACGACTTCCCGTCCGCAACCAACAACGTCAGGCTGGCTCTGGGAGGAGCGGCAACGGCGATGCGCCGTCGACATGGTCTAGAGGTTGAAGACGAAGGGCATCTTAATCATCTTGTTATAATTTTTGTTTTTGTTCAGGTGTTTTGTACTTTTCGATGTTTCTTTTAATGACATAGTCCTTTTCACAAAAAAAAAAAACTAATTGACTACATCCACTCTATTTGAGTGCTGTCATATTTTCACAATGAACCATGGACTTGTATTTCATATTCCTGGATTAGATGTGGGAATTAGGTAAATCCAGGACGACACATGTGCATGCCCAAAGTAGAGTCAATCAATAGCTCGATTGAGACACATTGTACATGAAGTCAACACGAGAGACATCTTTACACAATAGGTTATATATTAATTTTTATACAATGTCTACACAAACTAGCACTAAGATCCAACTTCGTAGTTCGTACAAGGTATCTAATGTCGTCTCTAGAACTTATGACATTTTTACGAATAGTCAATTTATTGGTTCTCCTTCATGTTTTATCTAAGAGTAAAAATGTTTCATCCTTTCGTGATGACCTAGATGTCTAATTTGACCGGATAGATGGGGCTAGAGTTTATCAACTGAAATTTTTGACAAAGCTAGCGCTCTTACAGCTGTTCATCCTGTTCCCGAACCAAGTGAGCTGTGTGTGGGATTCAATATTGTGTGCAGCTTGTCCTAAGCGCATAGGTTACTCCTTGTCATTGTGTGACATATGCCCATTGCTGTAGAGAATGAGCCTGCGCACATGATACCATGTGCAATTGTTTCGTGTCATAAAAATCTAGCACCTTAGGGTCTGTTTGTTTGGGTTGTAGCTTATAAAAAGCAGCTATAGCAGTTGAACTATGAGAAAGCTGCTGTTAGAAGCAGCTGCTGAAAGCAGAGATTTGATGTTTGGTAAGAGTGTTGTTGGCGCAGCGCTTTTCTCATCTTCGCTGTTTGTTTGCGCTTCGACTTATTGACCTCAAAAGCTGAAGCGGAAGCGAAAACAAACAGACCCTTACACTAGTGGAAAACGGTTCTTTAGTACCGGTCGGGGAGGAGCATCAGTACCGGTTTCGCAACCGGTACTGCGCAATCGGGACTGATGCCCCCCCAGCATCAGTACCGGTTTCTTATCGTCCGGTACTAAAAGGGCCCCCACGTGGGCGTGGGGATCGGGCTCGTGCGGAGAACTTTTAGTACCGGTCGGTAACACCGGCCGGTACTAAAGGGTTTAGGTTTTAAGGGTTTTGCAATTTATTTTTCGTTTCCTTTTTTTTTTCTGTTATCTGTTTTCTTTTCTTCACTGCAATTTTATTTTATGTTTTCTTTTTCATCTACTGTTATACATTCATACGGTATTATATATATACACGGTACACGTTGATGCATACGTAATATACTTTCGTATATGTATTCTATGCTACTACATACGGTAAACGTTGATATATAATATAATTTAGATATAGGACATATTCATACTACGTTATTACATACATATATACATATATACAATCCGGTGTATAGAGATCGCAATAATGTCATACATCCTCCTCTTTCATATGGCATAGCTATATTTAGGATTATGGTATTCTCCCTTTGGATTCATGACCTCCTCAAGGATAAATCCCGCTATCTCCTCTTGAATTGCTTCTACGCGCTGATGTGGTAGGATGGCGTTCCGCTTGTCGTTAAGCTTTAAACGAGATCAATATGAATATATTAGTTGTGTGTGTATATATATATATATCAAATCATAATAAGATTGAAATATAGTACAAGACAGTCACACTCACATCCATTCTTTTTTCACGCGACGCCTGCTCAACGCTCAAGGTCCTCATGAACTCGCAGACGTAGAATCCACATAATTCATTTCCCGGAGGCTGCTTCATGGTCTTTACGAGAATATAACTTAATTAAATAATAATTCAAAATGATGATGAATTAAAGAGACTATGTTTAATAGTAGCACACTTACATCAATATGTTTAATAGTCAGCTCTGGTTTCCATTCACCCCTCTCTCTCTTGATGAATATTTTCCAAACCCTACTCACAGAAGCAAATGAATAAATGTGTTATGATTACTTGATATCATGAAATGGGGTTAATGGTTGAAATTACCTCTGAAGCATGTCAATCAAGTCCTGGTAGTATGATTGTGGTTTGCGTAATGAGTCAAATACTTCAACTAATCCCTTGTCAATGATAATGTCCAGTAGAATCCAATGGAAGCTGCACACGTTTATATAGTGAGGCATGAATATAACTCATCAATTAAACTTAACATCTAGTCATTAGCAATATAGAAATGTGTTGAAGACAGTCACACTCACTTGAAGTTGTAAGGAAGAAGTATATCTGCCGCATGTGTTTGGCTCAATAGCGACCTCAACAATGCCTCCTCGCAGTCCCCGGGCTTCCGCTCTAAGTTTTTGCAGTTAACGATAGATGGGTCAATGAACCCAACTTCCCAGAGTCTTTTCCTTTTGCACTCGATAAGCATCCACCTGCATATATAATAGCATACGAAAGAATATAGTGCAGATAATTACAGGATAATTACATGCTCAGCTAGACATTTCGAAAAAACACTTACAGAACATAGCAACTCATGATAGTTGCGTCGAGAGCACGCCGGTTGTATAACTGCCATAATTCATCAAATTCGATACATATCTCGTGGTTGACGAAGAATTGGTCTTCTCGGTATGTCACGTAAAACACGAGTTGCTTGTCCTTTGCAACCTTCATGTACCAGTCATGCAATCTCCGCATTTGAAAAGCTAGACGCACCATCTCATCACTAGGGAGAAGATCTTTCCCGTAGACAAACGTCCGTGCTATCTCAGTCGACTTGGGGAAAAGTGCGTCAAATGCATCATCGTCCATGTAGTCAGTAACAGGAACATTTGTCCCAACGTTGGGACTCTTGTCTGTCTGAACCTTCAGCGGGGCGACCGACTGTACTTTCTGTTCTCCGAGCTGGGGAACCTTTTTCCCCTTCTTTTTCTTCTGTGCAGCGACCCTTTTCTTTTTATTCTCCTCTTGCGTGTCAAAACTCTTCGAGATAGAGCGTTCATAGTTATCAGGCAAAGTTCTACGGTCAGGATCACAGACGATGTCTAAAAAGTGTTTAACACCCTTAGGGTTTAGTACCTATTTTGGCTCGGGCACTTTCTTCGCAAAGTGTGTGGCATTGTGAGCTTTGACCAAGGGAGCATTCTCCTCAACGGTCCGGTGGTAAGTTAACACCGGAAGATCCTTCAACGACGGCCCGTACTTGTAGGTGTCCTTTGGAGCACCACTCGACGCACCGGCAAGCATCTTCTGCCTCATTGAGAAGGTCCTATTGCCGGTGGGCGGACTCTTTGCAAGCTCCGGGGTGGACTCCCGCTGGAGTGGACTCTTTGCAAGTTTCGGGGTGGACTCCCGCTGGAGTGGACTCTTTGCACGCTCCGGGGTGGACTCCCGCTGGAGTGGACTCTTTGCACGCTCCGGGGTGGACTCCCGCTGGGTTGGACTCGCGCACCGGGGAGATGGAGTCGCGCTGGGTTCCCTCTCGGTGTCCATATTTTCAATGCGGGGTGGACTTGGAGGTTGATTGCTACTCGGAGGGGTTGGTGGCCTACGCGTCGATTCTCCAGGAAACACGATGTGTTCCTTTCTCCATAGAATGATTCCGCGCAACACTTCTCCCAGTGTCGTCTCCCCTTCAGCTCCAGGAAAGTCAAGCTCTAGGTCCTCGAATCCGTTCATAATTTCGTCCACCCCGACTCGCGCGTAGCCAACTGGAATCTGACCGCCATGAAGGGTTGCTCCGGGTATATTCTCTAAAGCAAAGCCGACCGCCACCTTTATGGATAGGTTCCTCATCTTGATGTGCAGCTCACAGTTTGTTCGCCCCTGAATCTGATCCACGGGGTATGTTGCGTCATCAGGCTGGACATTTTGTGTGGAAGCCACGCTGCTTTTCCGCTGAGATGCCATATCAAGTTGGTCCTCCTGCGGCTCAGATGCCTTTTTCTGCCTCATTTCATGTCGCAGGTCTATTATCATGTCTTCCAACCGCTGATATTTCTCTGCCTCCTGTTTCTTCTTCCTGTCACGACTCCTGTAGGTGTCCCTATGCTCGGGGAACCCAACCTTCCAAGGGACGACGCCCACGCCTCGTACTCGCCCAGTGTGTTCAGGATTCCCGAGGGCGAGTGACAGCTCGTCCTTCTCTCTATTGGGCGCGAACCTTCCCTCCCGAGCGGCAACTACTGCATCATCAAGTTCTTTGGCTTTATTCCGAATTTTTTCTCTTTCGGGCTCTCCCTCGGGGCCTGGTTTAACCTTTTCCTTCAACACAAGAAGGCCTGTCTTTGGGTCGGGCTCCAGCCCGACGCTGAACGCCCAATGTCTCGCCCTTGCGGGATAGCTTGATGTACATGGAGTGACCCCGGCAGCAATTAACTTGGCGTCCCTTTCTTCCCACTTAGGAATGGCGGTCTTATAGCCACCTGGCCCCAAACGTTGGAAATATTGCTTTTTGTCGGCATTCAACTTATTTTTCGCCGACTTTTCCAGAGCTTCTTCTGATTCCTTGTAGTCCTTGAATTCTTGCCACTGATCTCTTATCCTCCTGTACTGTACGTCTTGAAAATTAGGGGTTTTCTTTGTCTTGATGAATTGCTGGTATAACCTTTTCTTGTAGTTCATGAATTGTTCGGCCATTTTCTTTAGAGTCCACTGGAAGACTTTCTTTTTCTCGGCATCTCCGAGGCCTGTCGGTAGGGCGAAATTGTGGAAAACGGACTTCAGAAGTTCCCTCTTGCAAATATCTGACACAAAACTCTCTCCTCCACCCTTCGGCTTGTGCCATTCTCGGATGGTGATCGGAATGTTGTCCCGAACAATAACTCCGCACTGACTCACAAATTTACGTGCGTGCTCTTTCGGAGCAATCGGTTTGCCAATTTCAGAGATTTCTTCGATATCAAATCTTTCTTCTTTTAACTTTTTGGCCGGGCCTCGTTTTCTTTTAACAGACTTGCTCGATCCCGATCCGGAGGGCTAAAAGAAGAAATATTATGTTAAAACATGTATATGTACACATATCAAATCATTAATTTATCACAAGAAGCTATGTATACCTCGTCGGTATTCTGCGCTACATTCTCATCGGCATTATTGTTCGAGGCGGATGGAGGAGCTTCTAAGTTATAAATCTCCTCGTCCTCCATTTCACCACCGGACATGTTAAGATATTGCGATCCATCATCTTCACCATCTCTGATGATGTCGAACAATTGATCTTCCCCTGCTCTGCCGTCCATAGCTTAACTAATACAAAAAAAAAGATAGAACAATTTAGTGCCAAATCGGGCGGCGGCATTATTGTAAAGAAATAACATGTGCGCACGGTAGAGGCTCACCGCGGGGGAGGGCACGAGGGGATGCTCGGGAACGACGGTGAGGCGCGGGATCAACGAGACTCGGGAAGGTCACAGACAGGACGACGGTGAGGCGAGAGATAGACGGCGAGATTCCTACATGATGACAAGTTATAACGGTGAGGCGAGGGATCGACGAAATCAAGTACTTTGCATTGGGGAAATTGTGATTGCATTCCCCGCGCGTTGCCGCGGAAAATTGTGGTTGCATTTTCACAATACTATTTCACAAATTCTAACACTTTCATTCACAAATTTCAACACTTGAATCCACACTATTTATTACATTGTAGCATTTTAATCTTTGCATCAAATAAAATTACATAGTAGCATCCATAAAATTACCCTAAATTACACAAGTACTTTGCACAACTACTTTGCATCCACACTATTAATCCAATTTTACAAACTTCCTAACATTGCAAAACAGACAGCAAGGCCTCATATAGAATTGCTTCAGGGATGGTGTCAGCGAACAACGTGGAATGAACATTGCATATATGTTCAGACAACATGGTTCACTCACACCTCCCTGAAGATGCAACGTGCAACCATCTAATCATCGGCCAAAATTTATAAACTTCCTAACACTGCAAAACAGTACCAATTCACTTAACATTTACAAACTTTCATTAAAAACAATAGCATTTCCTAGCAATTCATCTAAAACAGTAGCATTTCCTATAGCAATTTAAAAAACAGTACCATTACAAACTATTAATCCACACTTATAAAATTACAAGTTATTTGCATCAAATAAAATTGCATAAGTACTTTAAATTCATATAAATAACACATCAAAATCTAACAATAGCATTCATATAAATAACATTTTAAATTCTAACAATAGCATATAAATAACACTTTAGAACAATTGTAGCATTATAAAGAACAATTCACTTTGTCACATTGACAAATCAAAAAATTGCACAAATCCTACAAACCGTAAAACAATACTAAAAATCCTAAAAATCCAACAATAGCATTCACATAAATATTCTAACACTATTACACTTTAAATTCTAACACTAGCAAGTCTAACTAGCAAGTATAACTAAATTTTCCTAACAACACCTAAAACAGTAGAATTTTCAAGTCTAACTAAATATTCTAGAAAAACAAGGTGATGACGTCACCATGACGTCGCCAATGGAGATTCAAGTTCCTGCCCCTCCATTGCAGACGAGAGGAGGAGCCCGACACCGCGGCGAGTTGCACACCGACGGGCGCAACCTATTGGTGGCGGCGCCGCCCTAATTTTGTCACCGGAATAGGGCCATAGCCACGCAACCGCCGCCGCCGGAATCGGGCGCGTCGAGGAAGGCTTCCTGCACGTCGCGTTGGGTATGGGCGGCGTCGGGGACGGCTTCGAGCAGCGGTCAGCGGCACAGCATGGCAGCGTCTCCGGCGCAGGAAGCCTACTCCGGCGTTCTAGAAACCCTAGCTCCGGCGTGGCAATGGAGAGAAGAAGGAGGAGAAGAGCTTACCTATCGCCGCGCGGAGATTCGGCCGGAGTCGGGGGAGACGAGCAGCGGCGCGGCACGGCAGCGTCTCCGGCGATGGCGTCGAGGGAGGCGAGGCGTCTGCGTCGTCTTCGTCGTCGAGGGGCTCGGGGTTCGTCTGTGTGTGGTAGAGAGAATGAGAACTGGCCGATCTGGGCGAGCGCATTTAATGCATGGACCTTTAGTACCGGTCGCTAGCACGGACCGGTACTAAAGCTACTTCAGTACCGGCTGGTAGCACGGCCCGGTACTAAAGGTCTGTCGTTTGGGCGCCCAGAAAACTGGCGCGAAACGAAAACCTTTAGTACCGGCTGGTAGAACGGACCGGTACTAAAGATCTTTTTCATTTTATTTCTCTTTTCTTCTTTTCTCCTTTCTGTTTTTTTATATCTACTGATGTAATTGTTTAATTAGTTTGTAATAATTACTAAAAATCATGTCTATATTGAAGAACATGTTTTGAATAAATTACAAAAATTAGATATTAAAAAATGTAACATTTAAAATAAAGGGAATTGATAATCCCCATTTTAAATCATGACTTTTTTTGTGAACAAAGTACCAAAAATATGATGCAAAATGGCACCCATTTAATTTTCATGGAAACTAGTCCACATATGATGGATAATCGCCAAGTAGAAGGTTTTCTTAGATTTCTACCTAATTTTCCCTAGTTAATTGAGTTTATGTCGATTTTTCGAAAGTAATTCAACTTTGAACTACAACTATTTGATAGTTTGGTCTTAAGTTTTTGGAAAAATCATTTTAAGGTACACAACTAGTGGTTATATCACAGAAACATTGATAGTTCTAGAAACTTGATTTCTGACAAAATTTGCAAAAAAAAGTCTTAACAAAAAAGGTGTATCATGTATGAACATCTAGAAGTTTCAAGACAAATGACCAAGTTATGGTCATTTCAACAACATAGTTTGTGATAAAGACCTCATATTCCACAACATAGTTTGTGATAAAGACCTCATATTTCATAAATATCATTCCTGGATTACACATCACCAATATTCCCATCTGTTGTATTATTCCTCCTTTTTTTCGATTGCTTAACTTTGCGCCGGAACCATGGAGAATCTTCATTACTTAACGCGATGCTTGGGTCAGTGTTGACTTTGAAGGGCGGAATTTCATCAAACTTATCATAATCTTCTGACATGTCTGTCTTGTCCTCCACTCCCACGATGTTTCTTTTCCCTGAAAGAACTATGTGGCGTTTTGCCTCGTCTGATGTATTCGCTTCCATATTTTTTCTTTTCTTCGGTTTGGTAGACATGTCTTTCACGTAGAAAACTTGAGCTACATCATTTGCTAGGACGAACGGTTCGTCTTTGTAATCAAGATTGTTCAGATCCACCGTTGTCATTCCGTACATCGGGTCTACCTTTACCCCGCCTGCATTCAGCTTGACCCATTTGCACCGAAACAAAGGGACCTTAAAAGAAGGTCCATACTCAAGTTCCCATATCTCCTCTACGTAACCATAATATGTGTCCTTTTGCCCATTGCTGTTTGTTGCGTCAAAGCGGACACCACTATTTTGGTTGGTGCTCTTTTTATCTTGAGCGATCGTGTAAAATGTATTCCCATTTATCTCGTACCCTTCGAAAGTGACTATAGTCGAAGATGGTGTCCTGGCCAACAAGTACAGCTCAACATCAACTTCGGTGTTACTCATGAGATGTGTTTGCAACCAACCGCTGAATTTCGCCGTGTGTTGATCTTTAATCCAGAACTCATCCTCCACCGGGTTCTCAGATCGTAAAATATTCATGTGTTCCTCGATATACGGAGCTGCCAATGAGGAATTTTGTAGAACTGTGTAGTGCGCTTGACTGAAAGAAGGTCCGTCCCTACATACAAATACTTTTTTCCCTAGAGTGCCTTTTCCACTCAGTCTCCCCTCATGTCGCGACTGTGGAACACCAATCGGATTAATGTCAGGAATAAAGTCAACACAGAACTCAATGACCTCCTCGGTTCCATAGCCCTTGGAGATGCTTCCTTCTGGCCTAGCACGGTTATGAACATATTTCTTTAAGACTCCCATGAACCTCTCAAATGGGAACATATTGTGTAGAAATACGGGACCGAGAATTTGAATCTCTTCGACTAGGTGAACCAAGACATGCGTCATAACATCGAAAAAGGATGGGGGGAACACCAACTCAAAGCTGACAAGACACTGGACCACATCATTCTGTAGTCTTGGTAGGATCATTGGATCGATTACCTTCTGAGATATTGCATTGAGAAATGCACAAAGCTTCACAATGGGTACTCGAACATTTTCCGGTAGAAGCCCCCTCAATGCAATCGGAATCAATTGCGTCATAATCACATGGCAGTCATGAGACTTTAGGTTTTGAAATTTTTGTTGTGCCACATTTATTATTCCCTTTATATTCGACGAGAAGCCAGACGGGACCTTGATACTGCTCAGACATTCAAAACATATCACTTTCTCTTGTTTGGTTAGAGCATAGCTGGCAGGACCGTTATAATGTTCTGGAAGCAGGCCGTCTCGTTCTTTCAAACGTTTCTGGTCCTCCCGTGCTGCCGTTGTGTTTTTTTTCTTCCCATACACGCCCAAATGGCCTAGCAGGTTCACACAAATATTCTTCGTCACGTGCATCACGTCGATTGCAGATCGGACCTCTAGGACTTTCCAATATGGTAGCTCCCAAAATATAGATTTCTTCTTCCACATGGGTGCGTGCCCGTTTGCGTCATCCGGAACCTTTAGTCCTCCAGGACCCTTTCCAAAGATTACTTTTAGATCCTTGACCATATCAAATATTTGTTCACCAGTACGGTCCATAGGCCTCCTACGGTGATCTGCCTCACCTTTGAAATGCTTTCCTTGCTTCCGGACGTTATGCCTGACCGGAAGAAATCGACGATGCCCCAGGTACACACACTTCTTACAATTATCCAAGTATATACATTCAGTATCATCCAAACAGTGTGTGCATGCATGGTATCCCTTAGTTGTCTGTCCTGAGATGTTACTAAGAGCAGGCCAATCATTGATCGTTACGAAAAGCAACCCTCGAAGGTCAAAATCCTCCTGTTTGTGCTCATCCCACACACGTACACCTTCTTCCCGCCACAACTCTAAAAGTTCGTCAACTAATGGCCTGAGGTACACATCAAGCTCGCTCCCTGGTTGCTTCGGTCCTTGGATGAGCACTGGCATCATAATGAACTTTCGCTTCATGCACAACCAAGGAGGAAGGTTGTAAATACATAGAGTAACAGGCCAGGTGCTATGACTGCTGCTTTGCTCTCCAAAAGGATTGAAGCCGTCCGTACTTAGACCAAATCTTAAGTTTCTTGCGTCATCTGCAAAGTCCGGGAACTCTCTCTCGATTTTTCTCCACTGGGATCCATCAGCGGGGTGTCTGAACATCGCGTCTTTCTTCCGGTCCTCTTTGTGCCATCGCAACATCTTGGCATGCTCTCTGTTGCTGAACAAACGTTTCAACCGTGGTATTATAGGAGCATACCACATCACCTTGGCAGGAACCCTCTTTCTGGGGCGCTCGCCCTCAACTTCACCAGGGTCATCTCGCCTGATCTTATACCGCAATGCACCGCATACCGGGCATGCATTCAGATTCTCGTACTCCTCACCGCGGTAGAGTATGCAGTCATTAATGCATGCATGTATCTTTTGCACCTCTAATCCTAGAGGACAGACGATCTTCTTTGCCTCGTACGTACTGTCGGGCAATTCGTTATCCTTTGGAAGCATCTTCTTTATCTTTTTCAACAACTTTTCAAACCCCTTGTCCGATACACCATTCTCAGCCTTCCATTGCAGCAAATCCAGCGTCGTACCCAGCTTTTTCTGGTCATCTTCGACACCTGGGTACAATTTTTTTTTGTGATCCTCCAACATGCGCTCCAACTTGACCCACTCCCTCTGATTTACGCTGTTTCTCTGTGCATCAGCAATGGCCCGAGAAAGATCATCAGCGGGCTCATCCGGCGCCTCTTCGTCAGGCGCGTCTTCTCCAGTTTCCCCCATTGTAGTACCGTCGTATTCAGGAAACTCAGGATAGTTGTCATCGTCCTCTTCTTCTTCATTGTCTTCCATTATGACCCCTGTTTCCCCGTGTTTGGTCCAACAATTATAGCCGGACATGAAACCGGACTGAAACAGGTGGATGTGAATGGTTTTTGAGTTGGAGTAACTCCTGATATTCTTACAAGCACAACATGGACAATACATAAAACCATCCCGCTTATTTGCCTCAGCAACACGGATAAAATCCAGCACGCCGGTCATGAACTCCGGAGTGCGTCGGTCAACGTACATCCATTGTCGATTCATCTGCATTATGTAAATATATACAAAACCATTACACAATAGTTATATATATATATATCTACTATGAATAGATAGATACGTGACCAATTCATTAATACAAGTTCACCATATTTAAACAAATCTAATACATAGTTCTCATAAAACATTCATTAATTGAAACTAACATAGAACTAGCTAAAGAATTTCAATCCAACGACAAATGCGATCAAAATCGCAACTAAGGTAATTATTGAACCAACAGCATAATGATACCAAGCCTCTTGACTAATGACATATTTTCTAAACTTTTTAAGCTTCAAGCGCATTGCATTCATCTTGATCTTGTGATCCAAGCGCATTGCCTCCATCTTGATCTCGTTATCATCGACGACGTCGGCAATCTTCAACTCCCATTTCATCTTCTCTTCGAGACGAAGATCTTCACTTCTTTTCAATTTAGCTTTCAAATCATTGTTTTCTTCTACTAAAAACTCGAAAATAGGGTCGGGCTCATTTTCCGGTTCAACTACCTCCTAGATAAAAATATATCTACGTTAAGTTGGTCGGTATAATTTTTGTAAACACGAAATTAAACAAACATATACTTATAACAAACAATCGTACCACATCCGAATAATAGAGCGGGCGAGAGCCAGTGTGGACAGATGTCAAAACCATGACACTATATATAACAAAAAGTTACACAAATAAGAAAATTATACAAGTAATAATTCTATAAACAATTAATTACGTAATTATAGCATAAAATGAGCTAAACTAGGACTAAATGAGCTAAACTAGGACAAAATTAGCTAAACTAGCACAAAGTAAATGATGAAACTAGCACTAAATAAGCTACATTTGTAGATTTTTCTAAATTTTTCTATCTAGGTCAAACTAACAATACATTTCTAGATTTTCCTACATTTTTCTATCTAGGTCAAACTAACACTAAATGAGCTCAAACTAGCACTAAATGAACTGAAGTTTCCAATTAAATGTAAGAGAAACAAGTTTCTAACCTTTTTGACCAAAAATGGTGCCACCAAATTGGACAAATCGCCGGATCACCACCGAGCTCGAGCAACAACAGAGAGAAATAAATGAGGAGGCAGAGAGTGAAGTGAGCTCGGGCTGGAGGAAGTAGATGGAATTTATAGCGAAATGTTTTAGTACCAGTTTGTAACACAAACCGGTACTAAATGTTCATCTTTAGTACCGGTTTGTAACACAGACCGGTACTAAAGGTTCTCGGCGTGGGACCCGCCGCTGCAGCGCCAGCCCCAAATCCTTTAGTTCCGGTTGGTTACACCAACCGGTACTGAAGGTTGCTTACCGACCGGTACTGCTGCCGTTCGCCTGTCCGGCCGCTGGGACCGGTACTAATGTTATATTAGTACCGGCCGCAAATTGATGCGGGACTAAAAGTATGGACCAAAGTTCCGTTTTCTACTAGTGTTAGATGTCCTAAGAAGTATGGCTACTACTAGATCGACCATACACTGCTACCAAACGTGTAACTACTCTGTTTCGCTGGATAAAGAATCAACGGTAAGGATTGTTACATGTAAATTTTTATTTTGAATATGCTTTGAAATAAAAACACACTCTAAGTTTAAATATGCCAAATGTTGTTTATAAAGAGTGGAAGCCTGGTCAGAACACACAGATCTGAAAACATAAGACATTTATCAAGTGTGAAGTACATATGAACGGATGCTAGCACACAAATACTCCAATGTGCAAAGGGATGCTTGTCAAGGAAGGCTAGAATGTTGTAGGGACTTTCGCTGAGTGTCGGAGGGGTCCGACCAGGTCGAGCCGGGCAGCTCCGATGAGGCCCTAAACAACTCTGATTAGGTCTGGGAGGTTTCGGGGTGGTTCTAACGATCTCCAATGAGGCTCGGGCCAATTTCGTCGAGGGTCCGGCAAGGACCAAGGAGGTCAGTGGCGGTCTGGCGTTACTCTGGCGAGGTAGGGCGTGGCTTTGCCGATCTCCGAATGTGGTGGAGGTCCGCGCGATAGAGCTCCGGCGAGGCACGACGAAGCTCCGACGCGTGGTTCAGTGAGGCCCAACGGTCCGGCGAACCCCAACAAGACTCTGTCCGCGCGGTGAAGCTCTGGCCTTGGCAGGGCTACGTGAACTCTAGCGCTTTCTGCAGGGTCTCAGGGGTAATATAGCTGATTCACCCAAATTTGAAGTTTCAGTGTAGTTTCAACCAAAACAAATTTCAGCTTGTCAAGGTTTTCAGCTCACATCGGGTTTTCACAACAACTTTTTTGGGATTCATAGCTGAATCAAACAGATACTTAGTAGCTAGTAACCATTTTTCTCGGTGACATCCATAGTTGACCACGGTGTCTAACCGGTAGGTACCGATATGTGGTTTGATATTGGATGGCGTGGCGCAGTAGAGGGAAGAATTCATGCACAGCTAGCTGTGTAGAGTGTACAACTTCCGTACGTTCAGGAAGTTGTCCTGCTGTTGTTAATTTTGCAGTTTATATATGTTTGGAGATCAAGTATATGGAGTGGATAGTTGTTTAATTATATATATTGGGGACAGAGAGGAATAATGCATGTAAAAGTCCTCGCATTTGACTAAATCACAGACGTTGATAAGTAGACACCCCAACCAATTGGCTTGCTTAGTCCTTTATTTAGATGATACTATTGAGAATATATAGATTGAAATAAACTTTTTACACTGATGTTTTGTTATTTGTCAGGCAAATCACGTGTTTTTGTTTCATGGGAGATCTAGCAAGATACTAGTACCGTACCAATCAAAATCATCTTCATCTCCGTTTGCACATGGAGTATATGTGTGTTACTACCTCTATTCCACAATAAAGAGGCTTACATTATTGAACGGAGGGTAGCTACCATCGACATCTACTCTCCACGGCTCCCAGCAGACACTACTGGAAATCGGGGCTCTAGTCCCGGTTCCAGAGGGCCTGTAGTCCCGGTTAGGCAACCGGGACTACCAAAGCGGGACTAGAGCCCCCCCCCCCCCCCCCCACCTTTGGTCTCGGCTCAATACGAACCGGGACCAGAGCCCCACCCCAATGAGCGCCCCCCACGTGGCCACGGCAGAGCGCGCGGGGGTCGACCCTTTAGTCCCGGTTCGTGCTACGAACCGGGACTAGGGTTTTACTTTTTTTTTAGTTTCGACAAATTTTTAGGGTTTTGCTTTTTCTATTTTAATTTCGACCAATTTTCAGGTTAGGGGTTTCGGATGGTACCACACGTCGATGCGCCAAAAACAGGTATAAATTACTATACGAAGCTAGATCAAGTTGCATATGATGCATACATACAATTACATGAAGATCGTGTTGATGACACATACACAATTAAGTACGTGGTACATGAAGATCACGTTTCCCGGTTCCAAGTACTTAGTTACATGGAGATCACTATTACATGTACGCATACTACTTAGAAGTATAGTGGTACTCTCCGGACTCCGCTATGACATGCTCAAGGTAAAATCCCGCCAACTCCTCCGCAATTGCTCTGAAGCGGGTCTTTATTGGTAACTCGTTGCGCTTTCTTGCCAACTGTTAAAGAATGTTATCAGAATGAATACATGATATATGAAATGAATAAAACTTATCACGATTGATGGTATAAAAATAATGTTGTGAATAATGTTTACGTACTTCTTGACTTCTTTTGCTCTTCAAACTCTCTTTGACCAGAGTGTGCATGTACTCGCAAACGAAGAATCCACATAAATCAGTCGCTGGTGGCTGTTTAAGGCAAGTCTATAGAAGAATAGAATTTAATCAAATAATAATCAAGTATGATAATGGTGCATGGGCCTAGTTATACTATTACTTACGTTGTTTCTACGCCAGACCAGCTTCTTAGGCCATCCAGCGGTCGGATCTTCCACGATGAACTTTTCCCAAACGCTGCCCGACAAAGAAAATGAACAAATAATTAGTCATAAATTCTTTGATATCAGGAAATGAACGAAAGAGGCGATAAGAAATGAAATTACCTTGTCACCAAATCAAAACATGTCTTGTATTGTTTAGGGCATCTCCTTAACGAGTCAAGGACAATAATTTCTCCTTCCCGCAAATTAATGACGAGAAGAATGAAATGGTACCTGCGCACGTTTATAAATAGTCATGCATAACTCATCAGTTAAACTTAACATCGGGTGAGAAAAATAGAAAGTGTAATAAACAGTAACACTCACTTGAAGTTGTAAGGCCATAATATATATGTTTTGTAAGCTTGTCGCCGGAAAAACATTAGCAAATTCCCCGGTGTGTACTTGTTAAGTAATGGATCTTCTATGTTCTTATCATGCATTATATCGGGGTCAATGAACACAAAATATTATAGTGATGATATATAACCACAGACAATGAACGAGCTGAGCTAAAGACTTAAATTACAGAAATAGATCACTTACAGACAATAGGAACCGATGACAGATTTGTCGAGGGCCCGGAGATTGTATAACTGAAAAAGTTCGCTGAAGCCAATCATAATAGCATATTCTTGGAAATAGTGCTCTTCCTTAACTGCCAACATAAGCTCGGTCTTCCCGTCCTTTACGGCATTCTTGTACCAGGTTTGCAACTGACGCATTCTTGTGGGTAAGTCGCCGTCTAATAAATTTTCCCCGAGAACATAAGTAGCAACAACATCAGCGATGGGGAAATCAGCTCCCGAATATACCAGCTCCCGCACATTGATGTTTTCGAGAACGTTGTCGCCAAACACCTTGAGCGGGGGGGAGGGGGGGGGGGGGGGGGGGCGATTGTGCGTCTTGATCTCCGAGCTGGGCAACTTCTTTCCCTTTCTTCGATCGATTTTCCATCTCTTCTTCATAGGACTTATCAATCGAACGAGCATAGTCTGTTAGCGGCGGTGGTGGAGGGTTCCATAGGTTATCGAGGCAACGTTCAACTTTCTCCTTCGGAATTCCGGCAGTAAATTTTGGAGGAGGCAATTGCTTCGCTAACACTTTCGCTTGTACGCCAGCAAAAAAGGCATCCACATCTTTTCTGACGGCGGTATTTTGTTCCTCGTCGGTTTTGTCCCAAGGTAACTTCTGAATAGGCGGCGGTGTTTTCTGCTTTCTAGGTTTCTTCCTAATAGGAGAACCAGATTTTCGCTTCGGGAGCCACTTAACAGGCGGCGAAGACCGAGATGGCCTCGCGCTGGGTTCCGTCTCGAGGGGTGGTGGGCTCTGCTGATGAGGTGGAGATGGACTCGGGCTGGGGTCCCTCTCGGGGAGGTGTGGGCTTTGCTGATGAGTTGGACTCCTACAAGGAGGAGTCGGTGGCCTCGGCAAGGGGTCTGGAAAGACGATGTATTTCTGGTTCCACAGGGCAAAGCCACGCCTGACGTCTGCCAATGTCTTCACCTCGTCACCTCCAGGAAACTCAAGGTCCAAGTTTTCAAATCCCGGCATGATTTCGTCCACCCCGACACGAGCATAGCCAGCTGGAATTTCACCACAATGGTAGAGTTCTCCAGGTTCAATTACTAAAGCAACGCCCACCGCCACCTTCAAAGATATGTTTCTCATTGATATATGTAGCTCACAACTTGTCGGCTCTGTGATGTCATCCACGGGGTAGGAACCATCGACTTGATGCGTGGAACCCACGCTGCTTCTACGCTGAGATGGGGCGGCATCGGCTTGAGGCTCTAATTCTAGCCGCTCTTGAGGTTCCCTTCTTTGCTCCTTCAATGCTTTCAGTTTCTCCCGTGTCTCCTTCACCGCACGTTCCAATTCTGATAACCGGTCGGCCTCCTTCTGCTTTTTTCTGCTACGGCTTCTATAAGTGTTAGCGCAATCCGGCCACGCACTCTTAAACGTAGTACCGCCGGGATAGCCTCGAGCTCGTCCAACATGTTCAGGATTCCCCAGGGCCCGTGTCAGCTCGTCATCCTCTCTATTAGGTATGAACACACCATTACGAACATCTCTTATTGCATCTTCAAGCTTCTTTGTGACTATTATGATTTTGTCCTTCCATTTTCCTTGTGCAACAATCATTCCTGTCACTGGGTCCAACCCTGCCCCATGCGCAAACAACCAAAATTTTGACCCCTCGGGCCAGTCAAGTGTATGTGGACGGACCCCTGATTGTAGCAGTTTTTCTTCAAAGGCTAACCACTTAGGAATGGCGCTCTTGTAGCCACCTGTCCCCAATTTATGGTGGTATTCCTTCTGCTGAGCATTCAACTTATTTTTCTTCGACCGGGTCACAGCCGTAGTTGATTTCCTATACGCCTTAAACGCATCCCATTCAGGTTCTAATTTTTTTAGTGCTCCACTGAAATTTTGATCTTCTTTTGTTTCTTCATATTGATTCCATAACTTTTTCTTCCAGTTCCGGAATTGTTCCGCCATCTTCTTAAGAGTCCACTTCTTGAGGTTGTCGCTCTTGACTTTATAGAGATTTGGCGGGAGGTTGAAATGTGTCAAGAGCGTGTTATAGACCAAATCCTTAAGAACTTCGTGGACATAACATGGGTCCTCCTCATCTGCGGCCGCCGGCTTATTCCATTCACGTATGCTGATCGGGATCATGTCCCTAACAATAACTCCAGCTTGACTTATAAATTTGTTGCGGTTCTGTTTTTGTTCGAGCGGTTCGCCGGAATCAGCAATTTCCTCAATCGGTAACTTTGGATCCTCGCTCCTCATTCTTTTTGCCATGCCTCGAGAAGCACATGCTGGTTTTTTGACAGATTTGCTCGATCCGGAGGGCTAAAAAAAGTGAGTCATTAATAAGTGCAATACAAATCAATTAATGCATCTAGTGATCAACAACATATCGCCCTATTATATACACATATACACCTCTCCGCCGGAGTTTGTTATGATCACATCTGCTGACTCCATTCCATCACCATAGTCGTTCAAAAATTGTGAGAAATCATCGTCGACATCTTCTCCACCTCGGGCCTCGTTAAAAATGATCTGTTCCATTTGGTCTTCTCTCTCCTTGTCTCGTTGAAGTAGGTCTTCTGTCTGCTCGTCTCGCAAGTGCTCCATAGCTCAATGTACCTACAATCAAATTTTTTTGC
Organism: Poa annua; assembly: GCA_026929855.1. Taxonomy (NCBI): domain Eukaryota; kingdom Viridiplantae; phylum Streptophyta; class Magnoliopsida; order Poales; family Poaceae; genus Poa; species Poa annua. The sequence goes on from CM049433.1 coordinate 36,157,778, forward strand.
ATATGTAAAATCTAAATCTAGTAAAAGCTCTATATGCTCCATAGCTCAAATGGAACTCAAACAAGATAATCAAGCATCACTTAACAAAGATAATCAAGCATCACTTATGCTAAACATTTACACTTCACATTTACAAAACTAACACAATTTGCATACACATTTACACATTTTCATACACATTTACAATTTGCATACACATTTATGCATTTTCATACACATTTACAATTTGCATACACATTTACAAATTTTCATACACAATTTGCATACACATTTACAAAACTAACACAATTTGCATACACATTTACAAATTTTCATACACATTTTCATACAAATTTTCATACAAATTTTCATACACATTTACAAATTTTCATACACATTTATAACCAACCAATGCATGCGTGTTTAGACAGGAAGATTATAATAAGGATTATTTCAAAAGCAGAAAAACACTGAAGGTAACCTTGTTTTCTGCAAGTTTTTCCCACCTTAATTATTTTTCACAAAATAATAAAAATGTGTTCCTGGATATTTGGAACATGTTTAATAATGTCCAACTTGAAAAATCACAATTGGATTTCATTTGCTACTTAAAACATGCTCCAACTTTTCCTTGAAAATAAGACAGGCAGAGAGAACCTGAGAAAAACAGAAAGTACTCATCTTTTCAGCATGTTTCCAAAGCCTTGCACTTTTTCAAAATAAAATTAAATGATTGTTTCTGAAACTAGATATCATGCTTAACATTTTCCAATTTGAATTTTTCAAATTGAAGTTTATTTGCTTGTCCATCCATGCTTCTACTTTTCCTAGTTTCTGCCTGCCTCAACACTTGGTCATTTTTCTGAACTTCTGAACTTGTCTGGATCTGAATTTTCTGAATCCTCACTGCAAAAATAAAAATCCTCACTGCAGGAGGTTGGGGCGGACCCGAAGGTGGCGGCGCCGCCCAGAATTGGTCACCGGAGCTACTCCGGTGACGTGCCCGCGCGGCTGCCCGGAGCTAGGGTTTCGAGGAGCTCACCTAGTAGAGGAAGGTCGGAGGCGGGAGAGGCGACGGCGGCGGCGTCCAGCAGCACGGCGGCCTCCTTCGCGACGGCGTCGGGGAGCAGCAGCACAGGTAGAGCACGGCGGCCTCCTTCGCGACGGCGTCGGGGAGCAGCAGCACAGCGGCGTCGGGCGGTGGCGCGGCAGCGGTGGCGCTGCAGCGGCGGCATCGGGCGGTGGCGCGGAGATCGACGGCGGCAGAGGCGGGGGCGGCAGTGTGGAGGCAGAGGCGATTTGGGGGAAGATAGGAATTTTTGGGTGCAAACCACCCAAATCGGCGCGGAACGGACCTTTAGTCCCGGTTCCAACCACGAACCGGGACTAAAGACCCTCTAGTCCCGGTTGGTAACACCAACCGAGACTAAAGGTCTGTCTGGGCCGCGAAAAATTGCGCGCGAAGCCCAGCGGCCCTTTAGTCCCGGTTGGTATTACCAACCGGGACAAATGGTCTTCTTTTTCCATATTTCTTTTTCTTTTTCTTTTGATTGGTTTTTGTTTATGTTTTCTTTTATATACTTTGTTTTACTTTCTTTTTGAATTGTTTTGTTTCTAGTTTGTTTTTCTATTTTGTTTTATATTCTTTGATTTACAAAACAAATCACACAATGTGAAAAATTACTGATTTAAATGACTTTATGTTGATTTAAAGATAGACTTTAAATGATTTAAATGACTTTAAATGATTTAAATGACTTTAAATTATTGAAGGAAATCTTGAAATTATTTTCATAAATATCATTTTCCATTTTTTAAGTGCAAAAAATGACTTTTTTTGTGAACAAAGTACCAAAAATATGATGCAAACGAAACCATTTAATTTTCATGGAAACTAGTCCACATATGATGGATAATACCCAAGTATTAGGTTTTTCCTTGATTTCTACCTAATTTCCCCTAGTTAAATGAGTTTATGTTGATTTTTCGAAAGTAATTCAAATTTGAACTACAACTGTTTGACAGTTTGGTCTGAAATTTTTGGAAAAATCATTTTAAGGTACACAACTAGTGGTTATATCACAGAAACATTGATAATTCTAGAAAATATTACCTCTTTCGATGAATAGTCATCGCGACCCTTTTGATCGTTTTTACGAAAAAATGAAATAAATTGATAAACATCTCAAAACATGAAATCCTTTGGCATGGGCTCCTTATATGTGTACTAGTTGCTATGAAAAATGATAAACTTGATTTTTGACAAAATTTGCAAAAAAAGTTTTCACAAAAAGGTCTATCATGTATGAACATCTAGAAGTTTCAAGACAAATGACCAAGTTATGGTCATTTTCACGGCATAGTTTGTGATAAATATCTCATATTCCACAAATAGGTGCATCTTGGTATGAGAAACAACCATTCAAAAGGAAATCTTGAAATTATTTTCATAAATATGATTTACCATTTTTTAAGTGCAAAGCATTCGGATTCCCTGCACACGCCGAATACAAGAACATCCCTATCTAGTGTTCACTTGTTCTTCTGATTGCGCCGTAACCATGGACAATCTTATTCATTTAACTTGATACTTGGGTCAGTGTTCACTTTGAAGGGCGGAATGTCATGAAACTTATCGTAATCTTCTGACATGTCTGTCTTGTACTCCACTCCCACGATGACTCTTTTCCCTGAAAGAACCATGTGGCGCTTTGGCTCATCATGTGATGTACTCGGTTGCTTATCTTTTCTTTTTCTCGGTAGGGTAGACATGTCCTTCACATAGAAAACCAGAGCCACTTCACTGGCTAGGACGAATGGTTCGTTCTCGTACTCAAGATTCTTGAGATCCACTGTAGTCATTCCGTACCGTGGGTCTACCTCTACCCCGCCTCGTAGGTTGAACCATTTGCACTTGAACAAAGGGATCTTAAAAGTAGGTCCATAGTCAAGTTCCCATATCTCCTCTATGTAACCATAATATGTGACCTTTTTCCCATTACAGTTTGTTGCATCAAAGCGGACACCACTGTTTTGGTTGGTACTCTTATCTTGGTTGGCTGTGTAAAATGTATTTTCATTTATCTCGTACCCTTGAAAAGTCAATATAGCCGAAGATGGTGACTTGGCTAACAAGTATAGCTGTTCTCCAACATTGGTGTCATTAATGAGACGTCTTTTTAACCAACTGCTGAAAGTGTTCATGTGTTCTCCATCAATACTATCTTCAGATTGCTCCGGGTATATGGAGCGTAAAACATTCTTGTGTTCCTCAATAAACGGAGCCACCAAGCTGGAATTATGTAGAACTGTGTCGTGTGCTCGAGTGAAAAAATTTCCGTCTTGACATATTGTTGATTTCTTTCCTAGGGTGCCTTTTCCATGTAGTCTCCCCTCATAGCGCGATTCAGGAACACCGATCGGCTTCAGATCAGGAATAAAGTCTACACAAAACTCAATAACCTCCTCTGTTCCATAGCCCTTGGCGATGCTTCCTTCTGGCCTAGCACGGTTATGAACGTATTTCTTTAAGATTCCCATGAACCTCTCAAAGGGGAACATGTTGTGTAGAAATACAGTACCGAGAACAGAAATCTCTTCAACTAGGTGAACCACGAGGTGTGTCATAATATTGAAGAAGGTTGGTGGGAACACCAACTCGAAGCTGACAAGACATTGGACCACATCCTTCTCTAAACTTTTTAGAGTTAGTGGATTGATAACCTTCTGAGAAATTGCATTGAGAAATGCACATAGCTTCACAATGGGTTCTCGAACATTTTCCGGTAGAAGCCCCCTCAATGCAACCGGAAGTAATTGTGTAATAATCACGTGTCAGTCATGAGACTTTAGGTTTTGAAATTTTTGCTCTGCCATGTTTATTATTCCCTTTATATTCGACGAGAAGCCAGATCAAACCTTCATACTGCGAAGACATTCAAAAAATATTTTCTTCTCTTCTTTCGTAAGAGCGTAGCTTGCAGTACCTGGATGATTCTCTGAATGAGTGTCGTCTCGATGCATCTCTTCGCTCATACGTTGATGGGCCTGCCTTCCTTTCGGTGTATCTTTTGACTTCCCTTTTTTTGACTTCCCTTTTTTTGACTTCCCATCTTTTGACTTCCCATACACGCCCAAGAAATTTAGCAGGTTGCAGCAAATGTTCTTTGTCACGTGCATCACGTCGATTGCAGATTGAATCTCTACCATTATCCAATAGGGCAGCTCCCAAAATATAGATTTCTTCTTCCACATGGGTACGTGGTTGTTTGCGTCATTCGGAACAGTGAGTCGGCCAGGACCCTTTCCAAAGATTACTTTTAAATCCTTAACCATATCATGTATAACAGAACTAGAAGGGCGGGTAGGCCTCGACCGATGATCTGCCTCACATTTGTAATGTTTGACTTTCTTCCTTAAGGGATGCTTGGGTGGAAGAAACCGACGATGGCCCAGGTACACATTCTTGTTACCTAAATGTATACTAGCAGTCTCAGCTAAGCAGTGCGTGCATGCATTGTATCCCTTGTTTGACTGTACTGAAATGTTACCAAGAGCAGGCCAATCATTGATGGTTACAAAAAGCAAAGCTCGTAGATCAAATTCCTCCTGTTTGTGCTCATCCCACACACACGTACACCTTCTTCACGCCACAACTGCAAAAGTTCTTCAATTAATGGCCTGAGGTACACATCAATGTCGTTGTCAGGTTGCTTCAGGCCTTGAATGAGCACTGGCATCATAATGTACTTCCGCTTCATGCACAACCAAGGAGGAAGGTTATAGATACATAGAGTCATGGGCCAAGTGCTATGACTGTAGCTCTGCTCTCCAAAAGGATTAAAGCCATCTATACTTAGACCAAATCTTAAGTTCCTTGCGTCATCTGAAAATGTCGGGAACTCTCTGTCAATCTTTCTCCACTGGGACCCATCAGCGGGGTGTCTCAGCATCAAGTCTTTTTTAGGTCTTCTTTATGCCATCGCAACAACTTGGCATGCTCTCTGTTGCTAAACAAACGTTTCAACCGTGGTATTATAGGAGCATACCACATCACCTTTGCAGGAATCGTCTTCCTGGGGTGCGGGTCGCCCTCAACATCACCAGGGTCATCTCGCCCGATCTTATACCGCAATGCACCGCATACAGGACATGCATTCAAATTTTCTTGCTCACCGCGGTATAGGATGAAATCGTTAATGCATGCATGTATCTTCTGCACCTCTAATCCTAGAGGGCATACCACCTTCTTTGCTTCATACGTACTAGAGGGCAATTCGTTATCATTTGGAAGCATCTTCTTAACTATTTTCAACAAATTTTCAAATCCCTTGTCAGAAGTACCATTCTCTGCCTTCCATTGTAGCAATTCAAGTGTGGTACCCAGTTTTTTCTGGTCATTTTCGCAAGTTGGGTATAATAATTTTGCGTGATCAGCTAACATGCGCTCCAATTTCAACCTTTCATTTTCACTTCCACAGTCCATTTGTGCATCACGAATGGCCCTACGAAGATCATCGTCATGCTCATCAATATTGGGATCTTCTTCAGCTTCGTCTTCTCCCATTATAGTATCACTGAACCAAGGATAGTTGTCATTATCCTCCTCTTCTTCATTTTCTTCCATTATAACCCCTGTTTCTCCGTGCTTGGTCCAACAATAATAACCAGTCATAAAACCATTCTGCAACAGGTGGGAGTGAATGACTTTTGAGTTAGAGTGACCACTCATATTCTTGCAGACATTACATGGACAACGAATAAAACCCTTCTTCGGCTTGTTTGCCTCAGCCACATGGAGAAAATTATGCATGCCATCAATGAACTCTGGACAACATCGGTCACCGTACATCCATTGCCGGTTCATCTGCATTACATAAAAATATATCGAACCCCATTACACTACATCATGAATAAAATGCAAGACCAAATTAATTAATACAAATTCATCCCATTAAAAGCAAAGTATAGTAGTGACAGCTCGTAATACATATATAGTTCTCATAAAACATATATTACTTGAAACAAATATAAAAACTATCTAAAGAATTTAAATCCAACAACAAATGCGATCAAAATCGCAACTAAGGTAAATGCTGAACCAACAGCATAATGATACCAAGCCTCTTGATTAATGACATATTTTCTAATCTTTTTAATCTTCATGCGCATTGCATCCATCTTAATCTCGTTAGCATCGATGACGTCAGCAAGCTTGAGCTCTAATTTCATCTTATCTTCTAAGCATTGGAGATAAAGATCTTCACTTCTTTTCAATTTTGCTTTCAAATCATTATTTTCTTTAACCAAAACCTCGGTAATAGGGTCAGTTTCAATTTCCGGTTCAACTACCTCCTAGATAAAAATAAATCTATGTCAAGTTGGTCGCCATAATTGCCAGAAATACAATGAAACAAATGGTTTTGAAAATATACCACATCCGAATCATAGACCGGACGAGGACCGACGGGGACGGATATCAGAACCATGACACTATACATATAATACAAGTTAGAAAATTATACAAGTAATAATGCATCTAAATCATAAAGCTAAGTTTTTAAAAATAAAATAAAATAAAAACAAGAGGCTCACCGAGGTGGTGCCAGTGACGGGACGACGCGGGCGATCGACGGCGGTAAGGACGGGGACGACACTAAAACACATAAATCATTATTTAGTTTGAGCACAAATTGCACATATGAAACAAATGAAATCCTAACTTAGCCATTTCATCAAACACCTAGCTTGCACTACAAATTTGAAATGAGCTAAATAAGCAATGCCGGAAAGAGGATGAAGCGGCTAACCGTGGGGTGCCTTCAATCTTGCCAAATGGTGAAAAAAAATTGAGTATAAATTAAGCTTGTGGGGAGGAAATGGAGATGAAATGGAGTTGAAAATGGTGAGCTCGGGTTGAGCTGACAAAATGGCGAGCTCGGGTTGAGCCTGACAAATTGCACCTCGGAGATTCCACCCCTCTAGTCCCGGTCTGAATTTAATTTCGGATTAAATGGGTGAACCTAAGCCCCGTTTTCTAGTAGTGAGAGACGACGTACGCCGTGCCATCACAGATACACCACCACCAAAACGTGCAACTACTCAATTTCGTTGGATAAACCATCGATGGTAAGGGTTGTTAACATACAAAAACTTATCCAAATATGCTTTGAAATAAACAGGCTGTAAGTTTAAAATTTTCAAATTGGTCGAAACACACAGATCTGATAATCACATCTCGCTAGATCTCCCACGAAACAAAAACACATGAATTCACCCGAGAAGTAACACACAACCATTGTCTACAAAGTTTAATTCAATATTTAACTTATAAAGGCTGAAGGCAAACCAGGCCACCATAGACGTTTCGCGAAGCACACCTCCGCGATTTTAACAGATTTGTACACATCCTCTGCATACCCCTTCTCACTGACGCACGGGCCCGTGGGCGTGTGGGCCCGTGTGCGTAGCCTCTCGATCCGTTCTCCATCTCCTCCTCCCCCAGTCCACGCCTCTCGGCGCTGCTCCTGCTCTGCACGGAAGGAATGCAGGTCGTTGCCGCGGCCGACCTCGCGCGACTGGTGGACGATTGTGGCCTCGGTGCCGCCCGTGAGGCCGTCCCCGTACAGGCCTCCGCCCACGGACGCGCGCCACTACGCGGCCTCCGGCGCCGTCCGGGAGATTGAGGCGGTGGTCGGCCTCCTCTCCGTCGACAGCATCTGCGCCTCCTCGCGCATCCTCTGCCGGCGCATCCTCACTGTTTATGGTGAGTCCCGGTATCCTCTCTTTCTAATGCGTGATCTCTTTCCTCTCTTACTCCGTATTTGTGTGCCATTTGCTTGTTCAGCTCAGGATTTGAGGAGGACGGCCATGCAGAAGGTGGAAGCGCCTCTCCCCACGGTGAAGCTCTCCATGAATCTAGGCCCAAAAAAAAAAGAGATCGAAAGGAGGGGAAAAAGGGGCCGTGACCCAGCCAAACCCTTTTCCTCATTCGCTCGCTTGCTGCCGCCGCCGCCTTTCGTTTCCCATCCTCCTCCCTTCGAACCCCACACCGGCCTCCCTCGACTCTCCGTTCTGGCCGGGGCGGCGGCGCTGGGTGGAGTAGGGGCTTGGGTGGAGGGGGAGGGGGGCTGGCCTAGAGGAGGAGCTGCAGCCGTGCTTGCACGAGAGAGCAGTCTCAATATCCGGGACTCCCTCTCTCTGGCTTCAAACAGGGAGTTCCTTTTGTCCTGCTAGTAATGCATGTTTAATTTCATTCTTATTTGTTCCATTTCACTGCTGATAAGAACAGATGTGAAATGTCCTCTTTCTCATGTTTCTTCCTGCTGTTGAGAACATATCTTTAGTCAAGAATAGATGAAGAAAATGATTTCTTCATGTTGGTTGTGATAGCTGGATATATTGTGATGACATTTTGCTGAAATGCAAAGTTATCATTGCTGAACTGTAGCCATAATGACATATTGCTCAACAAGATGGCACAAATCTGAATTTTTCAGAATATTGATGATGTCGCAGTAGTATTTATTTCTGCTATCGGTTGCTGATCTGCGGCTGCAAACCACACCTAATAAGTTATTACTTGAGTTGAAGTTTGATAGGTTTCAGCCAATATAGATTTGTTTATATTTGTAGAAAGAGGACATTGTTTAGATATGACTTACACTTATCTTTATTGTTTCTTGATTTACAGATTTCCTTATACATTGATTTCTGGAGGCATTTGCACAAACAGAAAATAGGAATGAGGGGAGTATCCAGGTTGCTGCCCCATTGTTATTTTTCCTTTTCTAGCTCTCTCATAATCTAACAAATTTAAGAATATTGGGAAAAACAAGCCGCTGTGAACTCTACATCTTTCCTTTGTTAAACTGACTTAATCAATGAAGTGTTATTGATTCTAGATTTATGTGTAACGCTAGGTGCAAACATATGCGCTTGTCTATGATTTTTTTGTATGTAATTGCTTTGTATGTTCTAGCAAATATAGCTGATGTACTTCTAAAATTATCTCCATACTTCAAAATGCCTCGGTTTCAGTTTAATGTTATTAGACACACTTATGTACCTCCGTATTGCTACTCCTGAAATGCTGGGTGAAAGGAAGCAAGTACTTTTAACGACGTTCTGCTGGCTGTTGGGCATGTCTTCGTGTGTATGCACATTTATTTGGAATTGAGAAGATTGGTGTATGCGTTAAGGTTCAGTTTTACTCTTCGGTTTGATTACGGACTCCCGGTGTCCAAGCCAAGTATAATCTAGCTTTGTATTTTCTTTCGTAGCTTGATGTTTTACATCCTTCATGCTATAAGCATAAAATCTGATGTGTCTATACATACATGGTTCCGTGACAAAAAAAATTGTGACTTGTGTAGAATATAGTTTATGGGTTTTTTCTTATGCCAATAAATTTACGATATCTCGGACATTTGCGCCAGTCGGCGCAACGGGTCATCTAGTATGTATAACATCTACGTAAAGGACAGAGCAAGCCAATTGGTTGGGGGTGTGTACTTATTTTTCTTATAAGAGCGGCACAGTTTATGTTGCATTGAAATAGTAAAATACTAGTAGTGGATCGATAGGATGTTGCACTCACAACGTCCGTGATCTAGTCAAATGCGAGAACCTTACATGCATTACTCTTCTCAGTCCCAAATATATAATTAGAAAACTATCCTCTCCATAAATACACTCGATTCCAAAACATATATAAACTGCGAGATTAAGAGCATCCCCACTCCTCCCCCAAAGGCCCCCAAAGGGCTATGGGGGCCGCCGGCGTTAAAAATCCTGCCCAGCCGCGACCCCCAATTCCAAATTCGCGCCGGCTCGGCCCAAGGAGAACTCCAGCGCCCCCAGGCCGAACCCAATACAAAGGGGGGCAAGCGGGGGCGCCGGTGCGATGAAGTTTCGACGCGAACGTCGCGGGAAAAAAAAGGCGGGCACCGCTTCAGCGTCGTGGGCCACCGATGTCAGCGACACGCCACCGTTCGCGCCACCGTTTTGACTGGTCCGTCGTCTTCCTCGCCATCCGCGCCGCGTTAATGGCCTGCTCGCCTTCCGCGCCTGCGCGGCAGTGGTCAGGCGGACGGCCGCAGTTGATGACGCGTCTCGTCAGCGTTAATGCGGCCACCGCTCCCCGGCCAACCCCTCGCGGCACTATAAAACCCCTCCACCACGCCGTACTCAGCACACACCACCGCCGTCTCCTTCTCCAGCCACTCTCCACTGCGATCGTCGCCTCCAACTCTCCACCGCGATCGTCGCCTCCAACTCTCCACCGTGATCTCCCGCACGATGCACTGCTCCGACGACGACGGCGCCGCCGCGAACGGCTTCGGCCGCCGCCACCTGCTGAAGAAGGAGGCCCGCGCCCTGTTCGAGGCGGGGTACCCCGCCCCGCCGGACTTCCGGTGTCCATCGGCGGGGTGGGTGCTCAGCATCGGCGGCGTCCCGCAGTGGAACCCCGACAACGAGGTCGCCTGGGACGCCTTCTTCGAGCGGCAGCGGCAGGACCGCATCGCCGCCTACGACGGCCAGGGCCGCCGCCGACCAACTTCAACGCCGAGGGACGACGGCGCTGGTGGGGCGCTCGAGGTCGTACGCTGGCGTACGTCCTGGACTATATCGCCAATGGGAACAATCCTCCGTTGACGATGCCGCCGCCGCGCCCACGCTGCCCCCAGGCCTAGCAATGGGGGCCTCGGCGCATGTCGTCGGGGGCCTCTTCGTCGCGCTCGGCGTCCTCGTCGCGCTCGGGCGGCTCGGGCGACCGCTACTCCCCGTACGGGACGCCGCCATCCCGCTTCTACCAGCCCCTCCAGCCGGTGAGGACCGAGCCCGAGGAGGAGGAGGACAACGCCCCGCTCCGCCGCCGACAGCCAGCCCGTCGCCTCGAGGCCGCCTCCGCCTCGGCTCCTCCTCGCGTCCGGGCCCGTCTTCACCGCGCCCGGTGAAGAAGGAGTGGACGCCGCCTCCAGGGTACAAGGCGGCGGCCCTCCAGCTCAAGCTTGAGGACGACGATGAGGAGTTCCCGGGGCTCCGAGCCGCCATGCTCACCTCCTTCAACGAAGTGCCCGCGGCCACCCCCGAGTTCGCCAGCGAGTGGTCGGTGGAGGAGCACCGGGAGGAGATGGCGCGCCGCCGTGGCCTCTTCATCGACGTCTCCGACGAGGACCAACCCATCAGGGGGACGACCAGGCCGCTCGGACGAGGACGCCGTGGCGACGCCGGCGAGGGCTGCAGCAGCCACCCGGCGATGCGGCGGCCCAAGGACGAGCCCGACGACGAGGACGACGACGGCGACTACGTGGCGGAGATGTACTACCGCCTCGGACTAGGCCGGGGCGGGTTTTAGTTTAAATATTTTTAAATTTATGCAAAATTTCGTGTAATCGCCGAACTATCTATGAATTTCTATTAAGTTTACTAAATTTCTACTAAATTAATTTTTTTAAATTGTTTGAAATGGGGGGCGCGACTGGGAGCCGCTCGGCCCCCAATTTCCCAAATGCGCCGGCATCCCCATATGGGCTAAAAAAAAGGCCGTTTTACACGCCATATGGGGGGACGAGTGGGGATGCTCTGACAACAGTAGTACAAATTCCTGACGTACTTACGGAAGTTGTACACTCTACACAGCTAGCTGTGCATGAATTCGTCCCTCTGTTGCGGCACACCATGCAATATGAAACCATATATCGGTACCTACCAGTCAGTTAGACTCCAAATGGATGTCACCGACACCGACATTACCGCAGGGAATGAGCACATACGCAATGTCAACTAGCTAGTTCAATAGAGTTGTGAGTTGGTGCTCGCCATGTTTCCGCGCTTGACTTCTCTGTCCAACATACTGCAACCAAACATTATTCCTGCATTCCATCTTGGCTCGATCACATCTTTGTTCCTGAGCTATAAATAGACCAGAGGAACATCGAGTTTTCCACAACCCATCCTCCTCTCCCTATCTCACGAGGCACGCACAACACAATACCATAGCGAATATGGCCAGTGGTAAGCTTGCCGCCTTGGCCCTCATGGTCTTGCTTGGCCCTGTGGCTCACGCTGTTGCAGGGTACGGCGGGTATCCCAATCCAAGCACGCCAAGCTACCCTCCTCCACCAAGCCCGACGCCTCCTTCTCCTGCAGGGTATCCCAACCCAAGCACGCCTAATTGTCCTCCACCAAGCTCAGCCCCTCCTAGCCCGACGCCTCCTTCTCCTGCAGGGTATCCCAACCCAGGCACGCCTAGCTACACTCCGCCGACCTCAACCCCGCCAAGCGCGACACCTCCTCCTGCTTCACCAGTGCTTGCGATCGGCCACTACCGCAACACGTGCTACGAAGCGGAAAAGACCGTGAGAGACGTCGTCGGGAAGGCTGTGTACGCCAACCGCGGCATCGGCGCCGGGCTCATCCGCCTCTTCTTTCACGACTGTTTCGTCAGGGTAAAACCTCGATACACACGTGTCTCTTGTTGTGGGTATTTGTGAACATTTGGTTGGATGCATGCATCGACTCGATATGCAAAGGCTCGAGGCCGTTCTCCTCCACGAATAGCAATTCATGCCGCTAGCATTGGTGATAGGACTCTGACAAGATCTTCCTAATTTGTGCAGGGGTGTGATGCATCGGTTCTCCTTGACCCTACCTCGGCAAACACTCAGCCAGAGAAGCTTGGAATTCCCAATTTCCCCAGCCTTCGTGGCTTCGAGGTCATAGACGCGGCCAAGGCCGCAGTTGAGAAGGCATGTCCGGGCATCGTCTCATGTGCCGACATTGTTGCCTTCGCTGGGCGTGACGCAACCTTCTTCCTCAGCAACAGGAAGGTGGATTTCAACATGCCGGCTGGTCGCTATGATGGCCGTGTGTCCCTTGCCAGTGAGACCCTCACAGATCTACCCCCACCTTTCGCCAACCTCCAGCTACTCAAAGATATGTTCGCTGCCAAAGGGCTTACCACAGACGAGATGGTTACCCTCTCTGGGGCGCATACCGTTGGGATTTCTCACTGCTCGTCCTTCTTAGACCGCCTCCCTGCTAACGCCTCAGACCCCACATCCATGAACAGTAGATTAGCCAAGTCGGTGGAGAGGCAATGTAACAAGAGTGGTGACCCCACCGTGGTCCAAGACGTCGTGTCCCCAATAAATCTCGACGGCCAGTACTACCAAAATGTGCTCGACCGTAAAGTGTTGTTCACATCGGATGCCGCTCTCCAGTCAGAGGAGACAGTTGCCGAGGTAAGGCTCAATGCCAGGATCTCTGGGCGATGGGAGAAAAAGTTCAAGGCTGCAATGGTGAAGATGGGTAGCATCGAGGTGAAGACCAATGCCAACGGGGAGATCAGAAAGCAGTGTCGATTCGTCAACTAGAGGTTGATCAAAAGACCATGAGAATTGACGTGCATCTCACCTTGACTTTTGAGGCTCGTGATCACTCGTGCGAATAAGCTCGTGCATTCGTGTTTGCTGTTTCTGATTGAGTTATCATTGTTGTTTACTTTGCACTAAGTATTTTTTTTCATGCTTGTATTACATTTGTACGTTTCTTATTTGTGTACTTCTATGGATTAATTATTAATGAGAGTTCCCCTATGCATTGTCGGAAAGCACTCGCTTTACCTCTTTTGAGTTAATTTTTGTGTTAATTTCCTAAAGACTTATGGTGTGCTTTGTTAATCACGTTATCAAGGAATGTTTAGTTTGCTACAAGGAGACTTCAGTACTAGTGTGCCGACCTGTATGCATGACGTGGTGTTACTCATTTCAGCAACTAAATGATCTCATGGATGGACTACTAGACCAATCAGATGTAATATTTGGGGATATGTAGCCCGTCGAGGGCATCGTTTGATATGGTGTTGAGCACGCTCCCACTATCGATGGCATCGTTTGATATGTAATATATTCCGCTCAAGCCAGCACGGTACGGCAAAACGAGTTTTTGTGGTTTGAGCCAAATTTATGGTTTTGAACAACCTAATCTTAACAAATACAATAATCATCCCAATTATTATAAATGTACAAATCCAAAAATTAAAAAATAACGAATGGACTGGAATCACTACGGGAATTAATAGCTACGTCGACGGCCGGGAGATACACCGACGACCAAATATCGGGGCCATCGGCGTAGCCGACATAGGCCTTCGGTAAAAAAAAAACTGCCGTCGACATAGAAAAGCCGTAGGCATAGCTCTCTTTCTCCATTTTCCCTTGCAAATGGTCAATGTATGACCATTATCGTGTCATAGTCTGTCATGAAGTACCCATATTTGGCACATAGGTGTGTCAGGGTATGGCAAACAACGTCGCCAAACCAATTTTCTAAACTATTTTAGAAATATCATTTTCCATTTTTTAAGTGTCAAAAATGACTTTTTTATGAAACAAGTATCGAAAATAGGGTGAAAAATGGCATTCATAATATTTTCGCATAAAGTAGTCCATATTTGATGGACAGTACGTAAATATTAGGAATTTTCTTACTTTCAATTTAAATGACTTTATGCCGATTTTTTGAAATTAATTCAAATTTGAACTACAAGGGTGTGATAGTTTGCTCTGAAATTTTTACAAAAATAATTTTAAGATACACAAGTAGTGGTTACATTTTAGAAACGTCGATAGTTTTGAAAAATTTGACCACTTTCAATGAATAGCCATGGTGGCCATTTTGACATTTTTTAAAAAAAAATCAAAGAAGGTGAAAAAATACAAAAAAAAGAAACCCTTTGGCATGGAGTCTTTTTATGTGTAATAGTTTCTAGGAAAAATGATAACCTTGAGTTTTGAATTTTTTTTCAAAAAACAACTTCTCAAAAAGGTCAAATATTTATAAACATGTATAAGTTTCAAGCCAAATAACCAATATATGGCCAATATCGTGTCATAGTTTGTGATAAAGTGCCCATATTCAGCAAATAGGTGTGTCATGTTAGGGGAAATAATGTCGCCAAACCGTTTTTCCAAATTATTTATAGAAATTTCATTTTCATTTTTTTAATTGCCAAAAATGACTTTTTTTTAAGCAAATGTAGAAAATATGGTGAAAAATGACACCATATAATTTTCACATAACATAGTGATGCATGTAAAATGCATACATGAACTTTAGATTTTATTACTTGATATTCCAACTTATTTGCATCATATATGGGTTATATTTATGTTATATAATGATTTTGGGGGATAATTCACAGTTTCCCCATTTATTTGGAATTAACCCTGCAGAACCAAAAAAAACCCTTTTCCCATGTTATTGACTTTCAAGGACCATACGACGTCTAAATGACCTAAGATTTGACGGGGCCCAATATTTGGAAGGAAGAAGAAGTAGGGGCCAAGGATCCGCGAAAAAGGAAGTACGAGGAAGATTTTGGGTAGGCCCACACGGCCAGATTCCCTGGCCGCTTGGAGCGCCCCCTTTTCCCCCTCGTGGCTCCGATGCCGTCCGTTTTCGTCTCCGTGGCTTCGTCTTGACCTAAAACCGACTATAAAAAAAGTCCCCCGAGGAGTTTCGCAAGGAGGTGGCGGAGAAACACGAAGCCGAGAAACAGAGAGTTAGAAGGCTGCCGCCGGAGAAGATTGGAGGGGGGAAACGCCGCCGGATCACCTCCGGAAGGCTCCTCCATCCCCCCTACAGAGTCTCCATCAACACCACCGTCAAGACCAGCACCATCTCCGTCATCCACTTCACCCCCATCATAGTTTGAGATTGTTCGAACCCTAGCTATTGTCTAAGTACTATGCTACATGTTTGTGAATTGCTACTTGTCATTGTTTTGTGGGGAGATTATATTTTCAGATTGTGTTGTATCACTTATACCATTGAATCATATCATGTCTTCGTGTTGTGAGTAGTTCTCTCATGTTCCTGAGGGCATAGGAGGGATTGGCAATGATTTTTCACTAAACATGTGTTGAGTGTTTGGTCAAGTTTTTATCTTTGATGATTTTCTTGTGTACAATATATGAGTGCACACATATGTTGGGGAATGCATAAGGTGCTATCACCGTATTGTAATGGAATGAGGGAGACTTGGGAGGACAGTAAACCTGAGGCAAAGTCATGAAGTTGCATTATGAGGGTTAATATCGGGGACCTTAGAGTTTATGGCTATGGTGGGACTCTATGTCTTAATAACTCTTGTGCAGTCATTTACTTGGCCACAAGACCCATCATAAGGGGTTTAGTATATTTATTTAGCTACACCTAATTATGGCTCCATCCAAAGAAGATTAATACTTGACAAAATACTTACCTTGTTGTTCTAGAAATATCTATGCCATGAAATCTATGTAGCCCTTGGGAACGTTTTTCACACATAAGAAAAACACACTTAAGCTTGTCCTCTTGCTGCATGGAGGATTGGGCTTTCTCTGTTTGAGAGCTTTCACTCATCATATTTTATTTTCATCTTTTTACTTTATTGCAAACTCTACACCAAAAACCCAAAAATACTTGCATCATTTTACTTTGTCTAGTGCATAGATAATAAGAATAGTGACACTCTTATTTGAAGGATAAACACTTATACGTTCTACTCCTCGTGGGATCGATACTAATACTTACACATTGAAGATTTCAACGATCCCCTATACTTGTGGGTATCAAGACATTTTCTGGCGCCGTTGCCGGGGAGTGTAGCGCTTAAGTTTTTATTCTTGTTTGCACTAGATATTTATTTTCAGTTTTGCATATACTCTAGTTTACTTTCAGTTTTGCATTTAGTTTAGTTTTACTCTCAGTTATATATATAAAAAACACAAAAAATATATAAAATGGAAAATACCGAAAAAACCGGCGGTATGGAATGGATGATGAATTTTTGCTCTTGAGTACAAGAAAGCTCATAAGGTTGCCAAGGAATATAGAGAATCAACAGAAGGGAAAATACTAAAAAAAATCATGGAAAGATTTAATTATATTGCTGGAGAGTGACTTTTATTCCATGATGATAAAACTTGTTGCTTTAAACATAGAAAAAGGGGACAATTGCTTCTATGCCCTACCTATCTCAGTTTTATCTGTTTGTGCCCTACCCGCATAGTTTCTCTCGTGCGTGCCTTGGTGATACGTTTCCAACGTATCCATCATTTCTGTTGTTCCATGCTTATATTATACCAATTGCAACATGTTTTATATACACTTTATATCATTCTTATGCATTTTCTGGGACTAACCTATTAACAAGATGCCACAATGCCAGTTCCTGTTTTCTGCTGTTTTTGGTTTCAGAAAAGTTGTTCTGGAAATATTCTCGGAATTGGACGAAACAAATTGCAAAGTCCCTATTTTTTCCGACACGTTCACGAAGTCCGAAGAGGAAACGAAGAAGACCCACGAGGGAGCCACACCTGGTTTGGCCGCGCCACCACGTGGTGTGGGCCCCTCGGGCGCCCACCGACATTGCCCTTTCGCCTATAAATTACCTCCCTTAGGAAAACCCTAAACCCCCGAACACTTCTCCACGAAACATCCCGTAGCCGCCGCCGTCGTCGACCCTAGTTCGGTAGGGTTCAGAAGCTCTTCCCGGCACCCTGCCAGAGAGGGGAATCATCACCGAAGGGCTCTACACCACCATGCCCGCCTCCGGAGTGATGCGTGAGTAGTTTATCCTTGGACTATGGGTCCATAGCATTAGCTAGATGGTTGTCTTCTCCTCTTGTGCCATCATGTTTAGATCTTGTGAGCTGTCTAACATGATCAAGATCATATTATTGTAATGCTACATGTTGTGTTTGCTGGGATCCGATAAATATTGAATACTATGTCAAGTTGCTTAATTATATATCATGTGTATGTTATTTATGATCTTGCATGCTCTCCGTTACTAGTAGATGCTCTGGCCAAGTAGATGCTTGTGACTCCAAGAGGGAGTATTTATGCTAGATAGTGGGTTCAGTCTCCATTTAATCTGGGGGAGTGACAGCAACCTCTAAGGTTGTGGATGTGCTGTTGCCACCAGGGGTAAAACAACGATGCTTTGTCTAAGGATAATTGTATTGTTTACATTACGCACTTTACTTAATGCAATAATCTGTTGCTTGCAACTTAAAACTGAACGGGTGCGGACGCCAACCTGAAGGTGGATTATTAGTCATAGATGCGGTTGGAACGGTCTATGAAGCATGTTGTAATGCGCAAGTAAATCTCATAGTAGACACCATGACTAGTATATGCATTGTTATGCACTTCTTTATTTTGTCAATTGCCCAACTGTAATTTGTTTACCCACATTTTAGTCATTATTTATTGAGAGACACCACTAGTGAACCATGGACCCCGGTCCATTCCTTTACATCTATAATACAACCTATTGCAAACACTGCTCTCTTTCATTCTCTGCAAACAAATATCATTTTCCACACTATACATCTAATCCTTTGTTTTTAGCAAGCCGGTGAGATTGACAACCTCACTGTTTCGTTGGGGCAAAGTAGTTTGGTTGTGTTGTGTGGAGGTTGTCGGCCCAATGAGGACCGGGGTGTGCATAGCCCACTCCCTACCGGCCTCGCCCGCGACAGATTCGACAAAACGACTAAGGACCAAGCTACCGCTTGGAGAGACCCTCGAGAGGCATCTCCTCTTGAGGGCCTGAAGAGGAAGTCGGGGCCTGAAGAGGCCACCGCGCTTCAAGAGACTCCCCAAGGCTCACCACGCCTGGAGAGAGGTCAGCAGGAAACCTCTCCACAGGCCACCGCGGCCCTGTGGAGACACTTCGCGGCTAAGCAAGCGCTGCGGGGCGCACATGGCCCCTGCAGCAGCTGCAGGGTGACGCGAGCATCCCAGTTGCCATTCTGGTGATAAAGGGGTCAACAAAGCCGCGCCGCCTGCGCCAGGACCGCCAGGACTTTCCTCTTTGGTGATAAAGCGGCTGGACGGCGCAACGCTCCAAGAAGATCGTCATCGTGGGCTCCACCACGACCTCTGCCGCGCCTGCGAGCCGCTCTGTACCGTCTGCAGCCTGTCGGCCACGGCGCGCAACTTTAGCACGGATGGACCGCGTCCATGAACGGATGAGCCGCGGTGGACTCCCGCTCCTTCGCGTCACTGGCATGTGGGAACCCACGAGCACGAGGATGGAGCCCGGGGCGCCTATAAAAGGAGCAGGAGCTCCACCATAGAAACGGATTGATCTCCAATCGGCTGATTGCTTCCTAGACCCGGGGAACCTTAGCCAAGCGCGTAGGATAGCCTGCTGCTGGAGGAGGAAGACGACCATTGTGTCCCTCTCCAAGCACCACACTGCCTCAAGAGAGCCCTCGGCAAGCTCATTGTCCTGTAACCTCCACAGTGCAATACAGACAAGCAGGAGTAGCGGTGTTACCTCCTTGAGGGCCGCGAACCTGGGTACGGGCCGGCGTCCTTCTCTGTCGTGGTTGTCCCTCTCCAGGCCCGGCGAGCACCGTCGTCGTGCCTCTCGAGGGTCGTTCGACCTCCGCGTTCAGTCCCCCCTTCGAACCTCTCTTCAGGGTGTGACTACCCCTGTTCCGTGGGAGTCACTCTCCGACATTTGGCGCGCCAGGTAGGGGACTGAGGCGCGTCTTCGACCTCCGAACTCCGCGCCATGACGGACACCCGCGCGACGCGCGCCAACCGGCGTGCCTCTGAGAGAGCTCACACCGAGCCCGGCACTGCTCCCACCCGTGGCCGCCGTGGTCGCCCCCGTGCGGCCGAGCGCGCTGGCACCGGCCCGCGCGTGGAGGAACCGGAGAGCGAGAAGCACCGCGGCGGAGATCAGCGCGACGACGAGGACCTCTCTGAGCGCCGTGAGGACGCTGAGTCCTCGCACCCGTCCCGGCGCCAGAGCGTGTCCACGCGGGAGCACCAGGAGCCCAACCCGCACACCGCGCTGCTCATGGCCCAGGAGCTCCTCCGCTACCGGCCAAGGGCCGAGGCACACGACCAGTGGTTGGACCGCCTCCACCACCTCGTCGACATCGTGACCACGCGCCCTGCTCCGTCGCGCTCCATCGTCCACCACTCCGGCCCTGCAGGGACGGCCGCACCAGGTGCGCCCCCACCGCCGCCAGGACCACCTCCGGCCGCGGCACAGAGGGCTCCCTCCCATGCTTCTTCGCCGCACGACTGCCAGATCGTGCAGCGCACCGCGCCTGACGCGCGTGTGGGCATGGAGGGACGCCGCGACCTCCAAAACCGCCTCGTCGAGGAGCTCGGCCAAGCGGGGCAACAAAACCGCAGGGCCCTCCGGGGGGGAACGGCCACCTACGCCACTGGCTGCATGGCCTTCACGCGCGCTCTGCGCCGCGTGGTCTGGCCGCAGAAGTTCAGGCCAGCGCTCCCCAAGGGCTTCGACGGGTCCACCAACCCTCTCGAGTTCCTGCAGCTCTACACCACCTCCATCCTGGCTGCAGGGGGAGACGACAAGGTCATGGCCAACTGGTTCTCCCACGCCCTCAGGGACTCCGCGCTGTCCTGGCTCCTCAACCTGCCTGAGGACTCCATCGACTCCTGGGAGGAGCTCTGCAAGCAGTTCGTCGCCAACTTCAAGGGCACGTACGAGTGCGCACTCACCCACAACGACTTGCGCGCTGTGGTGCAGAAGAAGGATGAGACTCTTCGCAAGTACATCCAGCGCTTCAGCCAGGTGCGGAACAAGATTCCGAACATCCCCGACACCCAGGTCATCGCTGTCTTCCGCGAGGGCGTCACGAACCGCAGGATGCTCGAGAAGCTCGGCATCCACGACAAGCTCACCTCTGTGGTGAAGCTGTTCGATCTGGCGGATAAGTGCGCCAAGGCTGAAGAGGGACTCCTCTTCGTCAAGATGAGCTCGCGGGGGGACGACCCTGGCGAGGGGTCCAAGAGCCACAAGAAGAAGGAGGAGCCCAAGCGCAAGGCCACCGCAGTCCTCGCGGCAGAGCCTGACGCGAAGGGCTCCCGCAGGGGTTCTCCCGAGCGCGGCGACAAGGAGGTGGACCACCGCCCATTCTGCGTCTACCACAACAGGCGCGGCCATGCCACCGAGAACTGCCACGACCTCAAGAGACTAAGCAGGGAGCGCGAGCGCGAAGAAGCCAGCGGGAGCCGCGGCAGAGGTCGCGGCTACCGCCGCGACAGCAGAGGCGGACGCGCTGGCGGCTACCAGAGGCCGCAAGGCACTCAGGCCAACGCCGCAGAGAGGAACAACAACCTCCCTGACGAGGAAGATGGAGGCTACCAGGCCCCAAGGGGAGCCATGGCCTGCATCCTCGGCGGGGCTCAGGCGCCCAAGTCGAACAATCAGTTCAAGCAGTTCGCCCGCGAGCTCAACGCCGCGCTCCCGAGCACCGAGACCTCCAGACCCCTCAAGTGGTCCCAGTACACCATCGCCTTCGACGCCAAGGACCACCCCAAGTCGACCAAGACTGTTGGAACCCTCCCCCTGGTCTGCTCCCCCACCATCAACAACATCACCGTCTCCAAGACGCTCATCGATGGGGGAGCGGGCCTGAATGTCATCTCTGTCGAGACCTTCGAGACGCTTCAAGTGCCCTACGAGTGGCTTATGCCCTCCAGGCCATTCACGGGCGTCACCAGTGGTTCGATCGAGCCCCTGGGTCAGGTCCGGCTGGCTGTCACCTTCGGCACGCAGAAGAACTATCGCACGGAGCTGATCGACTTCGATGTCGCCCACATCGGCTTGCCGTACAACGCCATCCTCCTCGAGAGGCCACAGCCGCAAGCGCAGACGAAGCGCTCCCACCGCCTCCTGAGTCTGGGGCACCCGATTGCGGTCCCAGCACAGGGGAGCGCCTGTTGCTGACGGCAACCCACCAGGCCTCAGGCTGGATTAATGAGCTCAAGGACTACTTGGTGAAAGGAATCCTCCCTGAAGAAGATGCTGACGCAGAGCGAATCGCTCGACAGGCGAAATCCTACTGCATCCTCGAGGGAAACCTCTACCGCAAGCGCCCAAATGGTATCGCGCTCAAGTGCGTCCCTCCTGAGGAAGGCCGAGAGCTGATCAAGGACATCCACAGCGGGGAGTGCGGCCACCACTCATGTGCGCGCACCCTCGCAGGCAAGGTCTTCAGGGGCGGCTTCTACTGGCCTCAAGTGCTTCAAGATGCGGTCGCCATTGTGCAAACCTGCGACGCCTGCCAATTCCACGCCAAGCAAATTCATCAGCCGGCGCTGGGGCTTCAAACCATCCCGCTCTCCTGGCCGTTTGCGGTCTGGGGGCTGGACATCTTGGGCCCCTTCCCAAGGTCGCAGGGGGGCTATCGCTTCCTCTTCGTGGCCATCGACAAGTTCACCAAGTGGACCGAAGTTGAGCCAGTGCGCACCATACCAGCTGGGGCCGCGGTGAAATTCATCAGGAGCTTGGTCTGCCGCTTCGGCGTGCCCAACCGCATCATCACCGACAATGGCTCGCAATGCACCAGCGGCATCTTCCGAGCCTACTGCGACAAGCTCGGCGTCAAGATCTGCTTCGCCTCGGTAGCTCACCCACGCAGCAACGGTCAGGCCGAGCGAGCGAACTCGGAAGTCCTCAAGGGCCTCAAGACCAGAAGCTTCAACATCCTCAAGAGAGCCCTCGGCAAGCTCATTGTCCTGTAACCTCCACAGTGCAATACAGACAAGCAGGAGTAGCGGTGTTACCTCCTCCTGAGGGCCGCGAACCTGGGTACGGGCCGGCGTCCTTCTCTGTCGTGGTTGTCCCTCTCCAGGCCCGGCGAGCACCGTCGTCGTGCCTCTCGAGGGTCGTTCGACCTGCGCGTTCAGTCCCCCCTTCGAACCTCTCTTCAGGGTGTGACTACCCCTGTTCCGTGGGAGTCACTCTCCGACAGAGGTGCCACGTTCGTTGTTGACACCGGTAGTGTGCCCTGCCAAAGTCAGCCACTAACAACCTTCAGAAGCGTCTTCATCTCCTACTGGATTGATTACCTTGGTTTCATAACTGAGGGAAACTTGCTGCTACACTCATCATACCTTCCTCTTGGGGTCTCCCAACGAACGTGTGTCAAGCAGCCATCAAGACCTTTTCTGGCGCCGTTGCAGCACACGTAGCACTGATGCACCGGTGTGGTGTTGTTGGGAAACCCCAAGAGGAATGTATGAAGTAGTGCAGCAGCAAATTTCCCTCAGTTGTGAAACCAAGGTTATCAATCCACTAGGAAACTAGAATTCTTCCGAAGGTTGCTGCGGTTGACCTTGGCAGAGTGCACTACCGGTGTCAACCACGAATGTGGAACCTGCACACAACACAACCAAGATACTTTGCCCCAACTTAACAGTGAGGTTGTCAATCTCACTGGCTTGCTGTAACAAAGGATTAAACGTATGTGTGGAAAATGATGTTTGTTTGGAGAGAATGAAAGTAACAGGATTGCAGTAGGCTGTATTATCAGTTTAAAGAAAAGGACCGGGGTCCACAGTTCACTAGTGGTGTCTCTCCATAAATAATAATAGCATACATGAGGGTAAACAAATTACAGCTGGGCAATTGACAGAATAAAGAACTGCATAATGATGCATGTACAAGTCATGGTGTCTAGTGTGAGATTCATTTGGGCATTACAACATGATACATAGACCGTTATCCAACTGCATCTATGACTAATAATCCACCTTCAGGATAGCATCCGCAACACCTTTCAGTATTAAGTTGCAAGCAACAGATTATTGCATTAAGTAAAGTGTGTAATGTAAGTAGCACAATTATCCTTAGACAAAGAACCACTATTTTATCCCTAGTAGCAATAGTACATTCACAATCTTAGAGGTTGTTGTCACTCCCCCAGATTAAATGAAGACATGAACCCACTATCGAGAATAAATACCCCCTCTTCGAGTCACAAGCATCTACTTGTCCAGAGCATCTACTAGTAACGGAGAGCATGCAAGATCATAAATAACGCACTCACATAATATATAATGAAGCAAATGACATAGTACTCAATTATTCATCGGATCCCAGCAAACACAACATGTAGCATTACATAAAGATGATCTTGATCATGATAGGCAGCTCACAAGATCTAAACATGATGGCACAATAGGAGAAGACAACCATCTAGCTACTGCTATGGACCCGTAGTCCAAGGATGAACTACTCACGCATCAGTCCGGAGGCGGGTATGGTGATGTAGAGCCATCAGGTGATGATTCCCCTCTCCGGCAGGGTGCCGGGAAGAGCTTCTGAACCCTCCCGAACTAGGGTTGACAGCGGCGGTGGCTCTGGAACGTATCGTGGAAAAGTGTTCGGGTTCTAAGTCTTATTTCGTCGGGGGGTATTTGTAGGCGAAAGGGCGAAGGCGGTGGAGCCCCGAGGGGCCCACACCATGTGGTGGCGCGGCCAGAAGGGGGGCCGCGCCTCCACCAGGTGAGGCCGCCTCGTGGCTCTCCTCCGTATCCTCTTCGGTGTTCTGAAAGCTCCCGAGAAAAATAGGGACTTTGGCTTTTGATTCGTCCAATTCCGAGAATATTTCCTTAACAGTTTTTCTGAAACCAAAAACAGCAGAAAACAGGGAACGGACGCTGCGACATCTTGTTAATAGGTTAGTCCAGAAAATGCATAAAAACCATATAAAGTGTATATAAAACATGTATCAATTGGTATAATATAAGCATGGAACATAAGAAATTATAGATACGTTGGAGACGTATCAAGCATCCCCAAGCTTAGTTCTACTCGTCCCGAGTAGGTAAAACGATAACAAGAATAATTTCTGAAGTGACATGCTTTCACACAATCTTGATCATATAATAATGTAATGCATGTAAATTGAGATCAAATGAATAAGAGCTGTAGTTTATATTGATATCAAATGAGTAATGTATAAACAAGTAGGAAGAACAAAGTAAAACTTTCAATGAATCAGTACTAAAGAACAATCAACCGTGCAAACTAGATATTAAAGATGATTTAAGCTTCAAGAACAACAATATAATCATCTAATGTATCCAACACTCATGACAACTTTGTGCTAGGATCAAGTCAAGCAATAAGAATATGCACGTAGAAAATCATCTCTCTATTTGTTCACTTAAAAACAAGCAAGCGTTCAGCGTTGGTTCCTGGCACCAGTATGTTGTGGCTAAAAGAACATTAAGGGGGGTTTGGAAGGCCAACGGAAGAAAGTCTCACAAAGCTGAAAGTGATCATTAGACAAGAGGAAGTCTTATAATCGAAGCTATGCAAGGAGTAGTGATTGCCACACAACGGATGCACATAGAGCTATAAGTGTATGAAAGCTCTCCAATGAAACTAGTGGGGGTGCATCCAACTTGCTTGCTCATCAAGACCTAGAGCACTTTTAGGAGGCTCATCATTGGAATATACAAGCCAAGTTCTATAATGTAAAGTTCCCCACATAGTTATGCAAGTAAAACATGAAGACTCTCTCATATGGAGTAAAGGTGCTAAACATGAGCACAAGTGTGGATAAAGAATAGTAATGTTGCCCCCTTTTTTATTTTTCTCTTTCTCTTTTTTTTTCTCTCTTTTTTCTATTTTTTTGTGTTTTTCTATTTCACTTTTTGATGGCCTCCATGGCTCTTTTCACTTTTAGGGGCAAACATTCTAATATGACAACACACTTTTGGTACAAATAACTCATAATGAATAAAACATAATGTATGAAACGGTGCCTCTGCCAGTGTACCAGGATATGCAATGATCTAGCGTAACATGGGTAAAACCGCACATCAGCTGTATAGAATCATGCAACGCAATATATAAATGATAAATGACAACAAGTCATGTAATTTAAGATGAAAGTTGCATGGCAATATATCTCGGAACAGCTATGGAAATGCTGTGATAGGTAGGTATGGTGGATGTTTTGAGTAAGATATTTGGCTTATGTGTAGGAGAACATGATGAAGGTCTCCCACAAGTTTTGGATGTACCCGCGAAGTATGCACCAACTCTCAATGTGAGAAAGGGCAATGCAAAGTACCGAAGAGGCTAGCAAATATGGTGGTGGAAGTGCCTTGAAAACCGCAGCTTAGAACTCACAAGCAAAAATATTCCAACTAGAAATATGATCTTACAAGGCAATGAAAATTACTCCATGAGGGACTGTGGCAAATGAACAAGTCACTGTTGGGACCCCGACCGTAGCGCATAACACAAAGTCATTACGGTTGCTTTTAACATTAGAAGTCATATATCATTATGCTATCAACTGGATATTTAAGTGTGGCACAACTTCAAATTTTCTAGACCAACTATTAACCATTCCACTTTACTAAACCATCATGTTTACCATTAAGCATATTAATATCTCAAAACAACATCAATGATTCAAGTGACACAATTTAATGATCTACAAGATTATGTATCCTTTCGTTATACCATCTACCACATTAAACATTTTCTGTTCCAACCAAACACCAATCAACTTTTTTAAACATAAACTCTCCAAGTATTTAACAATGAAGCAAGAGAGTATAACATAAGAAAACTAACAGCTCTAACAAGAGATGCATGAAAAACGATAGCTGAAAGTAATGAGGTAACATAGAAGAATACTCAACAAATATAAGTGAAGAATACGAGTATTCATAAGAAAAAGCGGAGCGTGTCTCTCTCCCACAAAGAAATGCTAGGATCCATTTTATTCAGAGAATGAAAATAACAAAAACAAAAAACAAACAAGCATACGCTTCAAGTAAAGCATATAAGATGTGACGGAATTAAAATATAGTTTCACTAGAGATGACCTGATAGTTTGTTGATGAAGAAGGGGATGCCTTCAAGGCATCCCCAAGCTTAGACGCTTGAGTCTTCTTGAAATATGCTTGGGTGACCCACGGGGGCATCCCCAAGCTTAGGCTCTTTCATCTTCTTGATCACATCATATCATCCTTCTCTCTTGATCCTTGAAAACTTTCTCCACACCAAACTCAAAGTAGACTTCATTAGAGGGTTAGTGCATAATCAAAAATTCTCATATTCTGTATGGACAAAATCATTACACATGCTACTGGACATTAGCTACAGCCACTGGTATTTTATGGAACAAAAAGATCTATTCAAAAACAGCAAAAGGAGCAATGCAAAATAAATGGCAGAATCTGTCAAAAACAGAACAGTCCATAAAGACGAATTTTTTCGAGGCACTTAACTTGCTCCAATCAGAAAATTCAAAACTAATTAAAGTTGCATACATATCTGAGGATCACGCTCAGCAAATATCAGATTTTTTCAATTTTTCTGCAGAGAGTTAGGTATTAAACGGTGGACAGCAGAAAACTGTTCCTGCGCAGGAATCCAAATCTAGCATCAGCTTTCTACTAGAGGCTTAACTTGACACAACAATGCGATAAAATAAAGATACAAAGGAATTGCTACAGAGGTAGACATGTTCCTTGACACAACAAAATAAAATAACAGGAATAAAAAGGGGTTGTCTCCCATAAGCGCTTTTCTTTAACGCCTTTCAGCTTGGCATAGAAAGTGTAACACAATTGTTTACAAGAGAAAAATTATAAGTACGAGGGGTTCTATGTTTACTTTTCTTACCCTTGTTCTTACTCTTGGTTATAGGGAATACCTGACCACATCCAGGAGGGGAGGTTAGATTTATTGTACCCTTTCCAACATCTATTAACGCTCCCAAGAGTTTTAGTAGAGATCTTCCAAGAGTAATTTGTCCTGTTCCTACACATTCAAAAACAAGATAATCAGTGGATACCGTTCTTCCCAAGAATGTTGTAAACACTCCTTCAGCTATTCCAACGGGTTGTATAATGGCATTATTAGTGAGAGTTATTCCTTCTCCCCCTTCAGAAAGTTCCCAAAGATTTAAAGATGCATAAATATACTTAGGCATAAGGCAAAACTCAGACATAATATCACAACGAACACGAAAAGTTTCATCACCAATAGCAACTTTTATTATAGGGAGCCATGTTGAAGGTTCAAAGTTTACGGGGACGTAATCATAATATTCACGAATTTGATTATACCCATCTTTTAAGCAAGATATATGTGTCTCAAGGGTATTTAATCTAGTATGAATATTCCCAAGGCTTGTATCACATTTATTGGTTGAAGATGATGATGTAATTAATTTCTTTATTGCATTAAAAGCCCGATCTCCATCACATTGAAGGAAATCTCCTCCCACTACAACATCTAAAGCATATCTATAACAAAGAACAAGCCCAAAATAGAAGCTACTAAGAAGCATACTTAGAGTCATTTTTGGTTCGATTTCACCATAAGATTAAAAATTCTAGACCAAGCTTCTCTAAAAGTTTCCTCACTCCCTTGTTTAAAGGTGAAGATTAATTCCTCAGGTGACATAGTGACAGGAATAGGACTAGACATGATAATAGACTGAAAAATAAACTAGACGATTTTTTTTATATATTTCGATGATAGGGAGAATACAAGTAAAGAAACAAACAAGATAATAATAGAGATAAACCAAACAAGAAAATAGCAAGGTAAATAAAATGCAAGTAACTATTTTTTTGTATTTTTTATATTAAGTAAACAAGACAGTAATAAAAATAAACTAAGCAAGACAATAACAAAATAAAAAAATTGGGTGTGAGAGACTCCCCTCGTAGAAGAGCTTAGTTTCCCCGGCAACGGTGCAAGAAATTAGCTTGATGTACCGGTGTGGTGTTGTTGGGAAACCCCAAGAGGAAGGTATGAAGTAGTGCAGCAGCAAATTTCCCTCAGTTGTGAAACCAGGGTTATCAATCCTGTAGGAAACTAGAATTCTTTCGAAGGTTGCTGCGGTTGACCTTGGCAGGGCGCACTACCGGTGTCAACCACGAACGTGGAACCTGCACACAACACAACCAAGATACTTTGCCCCAACTTAACGGTGAGGTTGTCAATCTCACTGTCTTGCTGTAACATAGGATTAAACGTATGTGTGGAAAATGATGTTTGTTTGTAGAGAATGAAAGTAACAGGATTGCAGTAGGTTGTATTATCAGTTTAAAGAAAAGGACCGGGGTCCACAGTTCACTAGAGGTGTCTCTCCATAAATAATAATAGCATACATGAGGGTAAACAAATTACAGCTGGGCAATTGACAGAATAAAGAACTACATAATGATGCATGTACAAGTCATGGTGTCTAGTGTGAGATTCATTTGGGCATTACAACATGATACAAAGACCGTTATCCAACTGCATCTATGACTAATAATCCACCTTCAGGATAGCATCCGCAACACCTTTCAGTATTAAGTTGCAAGCAACAGATTATTGCATTAAGTAAAGTGTGTAATGTAAGTAGCACAATTATCCTTAGACAAAGAACTACTCTTTTATCCCTAGTAGCAACAGTACATTCACAATCTTAGGGGCTGATGTCACTCCCCCAGATTAAATGAAGACATGAACCCACTATCGAGCATAAATACCCCCTCTTGGAGTCACAAGAATCTACTTGGCCAGAGCATCTACTAGTAACGAAGGGCATGCAAGATCATAAATAACACACTCACATAATATATAATGAAGCAAATGACATAGTACTCAATTATTCATCGGATCCCAGCAAACACAACATGTAGCATTACATAAAGATGATTTTGATCATGATAGGCAGCTCACAAGATCTAAACATGATGACACAATAGGAGAAGACAACCATCTAGCTACTGCTATGGACCCGTAGTCCAAGGATGAACTACTCACGCATCAGTCCGTAGGCGGGCATGGTGATGTAGAGCCCTCCGGTGATGATTCCCCTCTCCGGCAGGGTGCCGGGAAGAGCTTCTGAACCCTCCCGAACTAGGGTTGACGGCGGCGGCGGCTCTGGAACGTATCGTGAAAAAGTGTTCGGGTTCTAGGTATTTTTTCGTCGGGGGGTATTTGTAGGCGAAAAGGCGAAGGCGTTGGAGCCCCGAGGGGCCCACACCACGTGGTGGCGCGGCCAGAAGGGGGGCCGTGCCTCCACCAGGTGAGTCTGCCTCGTGGCTCTCCTCCGTATCCTCTTCGGTGTTATTGAAGCTCCCGAGAAAAATAGGGACTTTGGCTTTTGATTCGTCCAATTACGAGAATATTTCCTTAACAGTTTTTCTGAAACCAAAAACAGCAGAAAACAGGGAACTGGCACTGCGACATCTTGTTAATAGGTTAGTCCCAGAAAATGCATAAAAACCATATAAAGTGTATATAAAACATGTAGCAATTGGTATAATATAAGCATGGAACATAAGAAATTATAGATACTTTGGAGACGTATCAAGCACCTGGGTGGGCCGCAAATGGCCCGCGCACGGCCAAGACGGCCGTTTCAGTCTGCTCAACCTCGTTTGACCGTCACTTGGCCTGACTTGTGGTGTCGGCCTGGCGCACCGGCCTTACTGGTGGGGTCGGCCTGGGTCCTCCTCGTCCTTATCCTCCTCCTCCTCCAATTGGGACCGCTCAAATGGGGACAGGAAGCGAGTCTCAAGTGGGGACAAGAAGGGACGAGTCTGACGTCCAGGTTGGGTGTCTCAGCCCCAATTAACACGTCGTTAACACCGAATTAACTAAATTAACACTGAATTAACTGAAGTAACTGACAATTCGTTGATTAGTACGTCATTGTTTAGGGACAATTCGTTGATTCCAAAGTGGGGACAGGAAGCGAGTCCTTGTTTAGTGAGAATTCGTTGATTAGTACGTCGAATTGAAACTGAAACTCGATTTATAACTCGAATTGAAACTGAAAATTGATTTACAATAGGATTCATAACTCGATTTGAAAACTGAAACTTGATTTATAACTCGAATTGAAACTGAAATTCGATTTATAATAGGATTCATAACTCGATTTGAGACTGAAACAATTCATAACTCGATTTTTAATAGTTATAACTCGAATTGAAACTGAAATTCGTTTTATAATAGGATTTATAACTCGATTCATAACTTGATTTGAAAGTGAAACTCGATTTGAAACTGAAATTCGATTTACATTAGGATTATATTAACAATTACAAAAGACATGCACTGCTATTATGTCGGCGGCGGCCTAATACTACTAATAATCAGTAGCAGTGCAACTAATGCACTACTACTGCTACTACGTACGCCGGCCTACATGCGCCGCTTCTTGGCTGGCGGTTCGTCGTCGTTGATGCATGTAAAATGCATACATGAACTTTGCATTGTATTACTTATAGTTCAATCATATTTGCATCGTATAAGGGTTATATCAATGTTTTATAATGATTTTGGTAATATTTCACAGTTTTCCTACTTATTTGGAATTAACTCTGCACCGTCAAAAACCATTTTTTTTCTATATTCTAATGTTTCAGGGACCTAAACGACGTCCAAATGACCTGAAACTTCGGGAACATCAATTTTTGGAAGGAAGAAGGAGTAGGAGCCAAGGAAGCGCACGAGAGGAAGCCTGAGGCCCAAAAGGGGGTGGCCCACGCGGCTAGATTCCTTGGTCGCGTGGGGCCCACCTTCTGGAGCCTCGTGGCTCCGATGCTGTCGATCTTCGTCTCCACGCCTCCGTCTTGACCTAAAAACGACTATAAAGATACTCCCCCGACGCCTTTCGGGAGGAGCGCCGCAGAAACACAGAAACCACGAAACGAAAACCTGGAGCTGTGATACGTCTCAAACGTATCTATAATTTCTTTTGTTCCATGCTTATATTATACCAATTGCTACATGTTTTATATACACTTTATATCATTTTTATGCATTTTCTGGAACTAACCTATTAACAAGATGCCACAGTGCCAGTTCCTGTTTTTCTGCTGTTTTTGATTTCAGAAAAGTTGTTAAGGAAATATTCTCGGAATTGCACGAAACAAAAGACAAAGTCCCTATTTTCCCTGGAAGCATCCAGAACACCGAAGAGGAGTAGGAGGGGGGCCACGAGGCAGCCACACCATGTGGCGGCGCGGCAGCCCCCCTGGCCGCGCCGTGACGTGGTGTGGGGTCCTCGGGCGCCCACCGACGTTGCCCTTTCGCCTATTTATACCCCCCGACGGAAAAGCCCTAAGTACCCGATCAAAATTCCACGAAACATCCCGTAGTAGCCGCCGTCGTCAACCCTAGTTCGGGAGGGTTCTGGAGCTCTTCCCGGCACCCTGCCGGAGAGGGGAATCATCACCGGAGGGCTTTACATCAACATGCCCGCGTCCGGACTGATGCGTGAGTAGTTCATCCTTGGACTATGGGTCCATAGCAGTAGCTAGATGGTTGTCTCCTCTACTTGTGCTATCATGTTTAGATCTTGTGAGCTGCCTAACATGATCAAGATCATTTTATTGTAATACTACATGTTGTGTTTGCTGGGATCCGATGAATATTGAGTACTATGTCATTTGCTTCATAATATATTATGTTTGTGTTGTTTATGATCTTGCATGCTCTCCGTTTCTAGTAGATGCTCTGGCCAAGTAGATGCTTGTGACTCCAAGAGGGGGTATTTATGCTCGATAGTGGGTTCAGTCTCCATTTAAGTCTGGGGGAGTGACAGAAACCTCTAAGGTTGTGTATGTACTGTTGCTACTAGGGATAAAACAATAATGCTTTGTCTATGGATAATTGTGTTACTTACATTACACACTTTGCCTAATGCGATAATCTGTTGCTTGCAACTTAATACTGAAAGGGGTACGGACGTTAACCGGAAGGTGGATTATTAGTCATAGATGCGGTTGTAACGGTCTATGTATATTGTTGTAATGCCCAAATGAATCTCACACTAGATACCATGACATGTATATGAATCATTATGCAGTTCTTTATTTTGTCAATTGTCCAGCTGTAATTTGTTTACCCACATGTATGCTATTATTTATTTATGGAGAGACACCACTAGTGAACTGTGGACCCCGGTCCATTCTTTTACATTGATAATACAACCTACTGCAAACATTGCTCTCTTTCATTCTCTGCAAACAAACATCATTCTCCACACTATACGTCTAATCCTTTGTTACAGCAAGCCGGTGAGATTGACAACCTCACTGTTGAGTTGGGGCAAAGTATCTTGGTTGTGTTGTGTGCAGGTCTCTCGTTAGCTACACGCCTACACGCCAAGCTCTTTTCTGGCGCCGTTGACACCTTCAGAAGCGTCTTCATCTCCTACTGGTTCGATAACCTTGGTTTCACAACTGAGAGAAATTTGCTGCTGCACTACTTCATACCTTCCTCTTGGGGTTTCCCAACAACACCATCGTGTGCATCAAGCTGCAGATTGGAGGGGGAAAACTCCGGCGGGGCGCTGCCGGTGTGGTCTCCACCTTCTCCAACAACTCCTCCACCGTCTCCATGATGAAGAGGGTGTAGTCCACCCATGGGCTATGGGTACTCTCTCTTGAGCTTCACTAATTAGTGCCATATGAGCTGCTGAACATGATTATGGTCATCTATGTAATACCTTTGCGTTGGATCTCTTAAGTTGATATATGTTTAAAAGATTGCAATTGTTATGTCTATGTTATGAAAGTAGATGCATATTATGTACCCCGTTCTTATTTACTTGTTCTGGTCAAACTTGTTATGAGGGCATGTGAGGGGGAACGTGTGCATTAGTTGGAGTAACGTCGGGTGGTATTGTGATAAGTTGACAGCAATATCGTGATCCACTTGGGTTTTTACCTTACTTTGTTGTCTCACTAGGGATAAAGGAAATACCATGCTACCAGGGATGTGGGTGACATTGCAACATTCTCCATGACTAGATCTAGCATGTTCTTATTTTAACTTCATGTCATGGAACTTAAAGCTATACTCTGTTCTATCTTAATTACTGAGGTGTTATGATTTAGTTCGCATCTTGGTGGAGTATAAGAGAGGTTAATAACCAAAATATCTCTATGTTAGGATGTGATGCCCATATTATTAATAACTTGTCTTGTTGCAATCTCATATGTCAATTGCTATGTTCCATTATCTACCACTATATTAAAGAGAGATTGCATTTGTGAAACTATGAACCCCAGTCCATTTTTAATCATAACAAGCACATTTCCAACACTTGATAAGCACTTATATTTTCTGCCATTTAAAAATCCGAAAATACAAAAACACTTTTATATCTTGCAAACACAATATAAAACACAAAAACATCATCCATTATCATTTACACCATCCTTGCATATTTATTTATCATCATTGCATATTTATTTCAAGTTTGCATTTGTTATTTTTATATCTTTTACTCACACCTTGTGCTTGACAACCACTTGGTGAGGTTTAGGGCACAAAATAATTTACTTTGTTTTGCAGGTCTCATAAATAAGGATAAGGAGACAACAGATTTTGGTTCATTTCCCCGAGAGTTCGATATAAACTCTCGAGTCACCCCCATAGAGAAATAAGTCTTTTCCCTTACTATACACTTTGCACTTGGAGTCTCAACCTAACCGTATACTTTTGACGTAGGTCATCTACGGTCATCAAGACTATTTTCTGGCGCCGTTGCCGGGGATCAAAGAAGCAACACCGCATCAACTTCCCTCGTCAACTTAGCGCTCAGCAGTCGTCGCCGTCGGAATCGTCGGAGTCGTCATCCTCCTCCTCCTCCTACTCCTCCTCCTCCTCATCCTCGTCGTCGTCCTCCTCCTCCTGGTCGTCATTCACCAACTCCGGGTCCGAGTCCTCCTCCTCGGACCCATCATTGTCGTCGTCGTCGGAGTCGGGGTCGGAGTCGCCGTCCTCCCCCTGGTTGTTGTCGTCGCCCTCGCCGTCGTCGTCGGAGCCGGCGTTCTCCTACCAATGACCGTGGCCCTCTTCCAACCACGGGATCGGGTTCCCCACGCCGTCGGAGTCGCTCGGGATGGCTTCGTTCTGTCACCACGGATCCATTGCAGTGAAGGGGGTGGTTGGGATTTTTTGGACCGGAGAGAAGAGAGAAACTGCACCAGAGAGAAGAGAGAACCGAGTGAACCACAATGCAATGGGATTGGGGTTTTTATTTGTGAAGGGATAGTGATGAATTAACTTCCGCCGGAGCGTATATCGATAACCGCTTGGGGCACCGAACCGGCGTATCGCTTCGTTTTCTTGCAACCGCAGTGTAAAATGACAACACAATTTACAGATTATATTCGCTATGATGACATCATGTGACCGCGCTTCACGTCTAGTCGAACTGCCATGCCTGTAAATGTTCACCGCGTCATCTGGTGCCCCTATACGTGTCGAGTACAAGTGTCGAACAGTTGATGTGCGTCATCGTTATGGTCAAATTTAATGCAGTTGGAGACGCTGTGAGACATCTAGACGTATCAGAAGCATTTTTGGCTAGAACTGACGCGATTAACTTTTTGCTTACGTGTAAATATGCGTCGGTGCATCCGTGTCAACACACCAAGCGCGATCTGGACACGAACTAGACGTGAACTGGCACCCATAATGCGCGCTCTCTGAAGTTATGTGATCTGAACGTGCGTAGACCTTCTTTATCAACTTGAATCGTTAGTATATGAAATAAGACGACTATGTGCGCAGGATTTTCCTTTTTTGGATTTTTTTTTTGAATTTTGAAGCTCATTTCAAAATTCGGTCAAACTAACGTTGACCGATATTTAAACAAGTTTAAAACATGAAAATGAAAAAATAAGCATGGATCCTTCTTAGTCACTCCAAAATGAAACTTTGTGAGGTGTTTGCCCATTTTCATGTTGGAAATCCAAAACCCCTTCTCTTCACCCTTGAAATCATAGGACATAGTCAGAGATATCACCTTAGATACATGCATTTCTCATATGAAATGTTTATAGATGATGTTTATCAACTTGAATCGTTAGTATATGACATAAGACGACTATGTGCACAGGATTTTCCTTTTTTTTATTTTTTATTTAAATATTTGAAGCTCATTTCAACCTCGAGTTCATACGACATAATTCGAGGATATCTCTTAGATACATGAATTTTTCATCTGAAGGTGTATAGACATTGTTTATCAGCTTGAATCGTTAATATATGACATAAGACGACTATGTGCGTAGGATTTTCCTTTTGATTTTTTTTAAATATTTGAAGCTCATTTAAAATTTCGGTCAAACTAACGCTGACCGATATTTAAACAAGTTTAAAACATGAAATTTGAAAAACGAAGCCTCGATCCTTCATAGTCGCTTCATAATGAAACTTGGACACTTTATCAAAGTCTTCAAAACCCCGTTCAGTGCCTCCAAACCCCATTTGAACAATGACCGTCGAACTAACCCTACCGCTGAACTACAGCCGTCCGATCGTTCCTCTAGAAGGAATCTGCAGGCAGACTCGGGGCGATCCGCGAGAAGCTCACTCTGCGATCTGATTGGACGTGCGCGTAGGACTAGGGCTTAAACCGCTGACGAGTGGACCACGGCCTCTATAACATCCTAATTTTTCAAAAAAAAATAAAACCTTGTATTCATGCATCATCATCATTTAAACATGTCATTCAAATCACATAAGGTTTAAATTAAATTCCATTTCTATGTTTAAATTGAAATTATTTCCATAAAGTTGTTAGTTTGTAATTATAATAATATTCTATTTTATTTTATTATATTTTTAGACAATAATATTACCAAGCAGTTCTATTTTAAATAAGCTTTTCAAAATATATTTTTATGAGAAGTTTTGATAGAGTTTTGAATTTAAATTGGATTCAAAAGATTTAAAACAGAAAAACATTTGAATAAAAACAAAATAGATCGGACCAGCCTCCCGACCCATTTGGGCCGAAGCCTGCGTCCTATCTACCGCGCGCGCAGCTTGTAACAGCCCGCCAGCGGCCCAGCCCTCTCTCTCTCGCTCACAGATGCCGACAGGTGGGACCCACCTGTCATCCCTCTCGCCGAGCAATGGCTCGCCCCTTTACTCGCTCGCGTAATGGTCGAAGAAACGCCCGATTCAATCCTCTTCAATCCGAGGAATTACTCGGTCGTTTCAAGCGCCGCTGCTGTCTTCTTATAGCCCTCGACGCCCTCTTCCATTTGCCCCAAACCACTTAGTTCGAGAGCCTCCAGGCTGCCCGCACTCGAGCTTGTAGCTCCGCCATTGCCGCCTGCGAGAAGCACACCGTACGGCGAACTCCGGCGACCTCGAGCCCTCTCGTTTCTCCCTTTCTTTTTCTTTTCCTAGTGCGCATACTTTTGACACGGTCTCGTATTTTTTCGTGCGCCAGATCGACGCGCTCGTCTACTTCCGAAGCACACCGCCGCCTTCGTCGACTCTGGCGAGAAATACCCGGAGGAGCAGAGCACCCCGACGCCGTCCACCGCGCCACCGACCTCGCCTCGACCTGCGCTTCGTCTTGGTATGATCCATTCGTCCCCGTAGACCTTAGAGCACCAGGAACGCGCGATGCCGTGCGTGTCGCCGCCGCGGGCACGTCCCCGGCTAGGTTTCCGGCGAGTTGCGTCGCCCGCTTTTTGTCGTTTAATTGTAGACCGTAGAATCTAGATCTGACGGCCTGGATGAAATCCTTTAAACGCGAACCGGTACGCTGACGTGGCTTGCTCCGTCAGCGCACAGTCAGCGCTCCATCAGCGCCACGTCGGATCCACGTGGATAAGAATTTCCACGAATTTTCTTAAATAGAATTAAATGGCAGTTTGCAGAAAACCCCCTGCATATTGTTTTTATCATTACTTTTCATCTGTTTAACCAAATTCAAATATTTTTATATATTTGGAATCCTTAGAACCAGTAGAATCTTTTGGCTTCATTAGTTTTATGTTTTGACACATTCAAAAATTTTAAATGTTCATTTGAGTAGTTTGAGTATTTTTTACATAACTTTAGATAGAAAAATTATTTTTGAGTAAATCAAATTGCTAAAAATTTGTTTAAATGCACTCTGTCCAGTAGCACTGTTTACAAATTTTGTTCATAATTTTTATTACAGAAAACTAAATTCTTGTGTTTACCTTTTTATTCATGTCTTGCTATAATGGAAATTAATAAAAATTGCATTTTGGCATCATGCATACTTCATAAAATTCCTAAAAGTTAAATATTTTAGTTTCTTGTATTTAAAATATTGCATTTCATGCATAGCATATTTTATTGTATTGTTATGTTGCTTGTGTGTTTATGTGTGGCCTTTTATTTTTGTTAGACTATTCAGAGGGAAACGAGAACCTTTGCAACTGCAATTGCTGCACTCCCTGTTGCCAAGGCAAGTGGCACACTACATAAAAGTCCTAGTATTTATCTATGCATGTGTAGATTATTTTCCTAAGCATGTGTAGGACTTAGTAGAAATGCTATGCTAGACCTGTTTAGAAATTCCTTACTCCTGTGTCTAGGTACCTATATAACACTTAGTAGAATCGTGATGCTATGCAAAACTATTTTTGATGAAATGTTAAATTCTACTAAGCTAAGAATGAAACACATGGGTGGAAAGCGGTTAGTATGGTTTATGTTGAGTGGGTTCCAGGGGCGTACCTGTGGAATTACACTTGTGGACGGCCACCCAGGAATAGAGGGATATGAAGAACTCCGAGTGAAGATTGCTTCCAGTGCAGCCATTGCCAATATGGTCTCTGGCTTGATCAACTAAGATGCGTGGACTCGCCCCGGCTTGACAGGTGGTGGTAGAGGAATGTAGGGGGAACGTGTCAGGCCAGTATGGGGAGGGAAAATGCTTCTGAAAGATCTCGTCTCATTCTTCTCCTTTTCCTTATCACTTCCAGAGTAAAGAGGATAGTGATACGTCTCAAACGTATCTATAATTTCTTACGTTCCATGCTTATATTATACCCATTGCTACATGTTTTATATACACTTTATATGGTTTTTATGCATTTTCTGGGACTAACCTATTAACAAGATGCCACAGTGCCAGTTCCCTGTTTTCTGCTGTTTTTGGTTTCAGAAAAGTTGTTCTGGAAATATTCTCGGAATCGGACGAAACAAAAGCCAAAACTCCTATTTTTCTCGGAAGGATCTAGAAGACCGAAGAGCTAACGAAGATGGGCCACAGGGCGCCCACACCTGGGGGAGGCGCGGCTCCCCCTTCTGCCGCGCCACCACGTGGTGTGGGGCCCACGGCCCTACACCGACGTTGCCCTTTCGCCTATTTATTCTCCCCGACGAGAAAACCCTCAGTACCCGATCAGAAATCCACGAAAAGTTTCAGAGCCGCCGCCGTCGTCAACCCTAGTTCGGGAGGGTTCAGAAGCTCTTCCCGGCACTCTGCCGGAGAGGGGAATCATCACCGGAGGGCTCTACATCACCATGCCCGCCTCCGGACTAATGCGTGAGTAGTTCATCCTTAGACTACGGGTCCATAGAAGTAGCTAGATGGTTGTCTTCTCCAATTGTGCTACCATGTTTAGATCTTGTGAGCTGCCTATCATGATCAAGATCATCTTTATGTAATGCTACATGTTGTGTTTGCTGGGATCCGATGAATATTGAGTACTATGTCGTTTGCTTCATTATATATTATGTGAGTGCGTTATTTATGATCTTTCATGCTCTTCGTTATTAGTAGATGCTCTGGCCAAGTAGATGCTTCTGACTCCAAGAGGGAGTATTTATGCTCGATAGTGGGTTCATGTCTTCATTTAATCTGGGGGAGTGACATCAACCTCTAAGATTGTGAATGTACTGTTGCTATTAGGGATAAAACAGTAGTTCTTTGTCTAAGGATAATTGTGCTACTTACATTACACACTTTGCTTAATGCAATAATCTGTTGCTTGCAACTTAATACTGAAAGGTGTGCGGATGATATCCGGAAGGTGGATTATTAGTCATAGATGCAGTTGGATAACGGTCTATGTATCATGTTGTAATGCCCAAATGAATCTCACACTAGACACCATGACTAGTATATGCATTATTATGCAGTTCTTTATTTTGTCAATTGCCCAGCTGTAATTTGTTTACCCTCATGTATGCTATTATTATTTATGGAGAGACACCACTAGTAAACTGTGGACCCCGGTCCTTTTTCTTTAAATTGATAATAAAATCTACTGCAATACTGTTCTTTCACTCTCTGCAAACAAACATCATTTTCCACACCATTCGTTTAATCCTTTGTTACAGCAAGCCAGTGAGATTGACAGCCTCACTGTCAAGTTGGGGCAAAATAGTTTGATTGTGTTGTGTGCAGGTTCCACGTTCGTGTTTGACACCAGTAGTGCGCCCTGCCAAGGTCAACCGCAGCAACCTTCAGAAGAATCTTCATCTCCTACTGGATTGATAACCTTGGTTTCGTAACTGAGGGAAATTTGCTGCTACACTGCTTCACACCTTCCTCTTGGGGTTTCCCAACGGCTGAGAAAAAGATCTTCGACTCAGTCATCAGATAGTTTGGGCTGAATGAGTACAACGGTGAACGTGCACAACCTCTGCGGAGTTAAAATCTAAGTACTTAGCCGTGTCCCCGGTACGGACAATTTGAGCAGCTGATCAAGGACGTCAACGGAGGATCCCACCATTCCAACTTCTAAGTTAAAACTTGATGGGTGAACAAGGGTAGATTGAGACTATGGCTTTCATACCTTATTTGTCTCAACTAGGTAAAGTTGTTTCAAAGTGTTAGGAAAAACTTGCTTTCTGGAAAATAGCCTTGAGCTCCACCAGCCTAAATATGCATATAGGTTATTACAGTTTTCCTCTAAGTGTCCACCATAGTGTCACTTGCCAGTTCCATTTTTAAATGGTTCTGACCCACGTTGCTGCAAACTTTTTCTTATTGCAGACTGCTCAGATGATGAGTGAGATTTTTAGCTAAGGGTTTCGTGTCTTCAACTAACATGTTCGCCTATGGCACATGAAGATGATGGGGACTCCATGAAGAATAATTTTCCACTGTTTACTCTTTCGAATGCTAGCTTTACGCTATGCAAGTTGTAATGAATATTTTCTAAGTCTGGATCAGCGATGTTATAAATTGATGCTTTGTTGTGATATTACATCGTAAACTGTGTGTGCAAACGAATCGATCCAGGGATTTGCACTATACACAGGGACTTGCCAATTTTTAAGTGCAGGTCCTTTACAGATGGTATCAGAGCACTGTGTTGCCTGTAGGTTCGAGCCCTTAGGATTGGATAAACCCTTTTTAATCATAATATTATCTCCTTTGAGTATGTTGGATCCTAGAGGCATAGTGATATGAAGCGGCCCGGAGACTAACTTTACATGTCCACGTACATGAGACCTGTCCCACAAGCAAAAGTAGCTGGCCGGGTGACCGTCTCTCTCACTATAGTGAATATCCAATTTAGAAAGAGTTATTAATATTTGTTGATCACCTTGTAGAATAGTCTTAATATTTTCTCTAAGTATTTATACACATCATGACTAGTACTTCTTTACCTTATGTATTCTGTTTTGATTATTTTACTCTTCTAAACTTAAGGATGACGATCATCAAGTATGACACCGCGGAGGACTTCAAGGACACACGCTTTGGAAGATATCTCCTGGAGTTAGTTGAATTGCTGGCGCTACCCACACCCTCCATCAAGGCAACTCAACTGAAGAATTTCAACAAAGAAGGCTTATGGGGGATCCGACTTCTCCAACTCGGACATGAGACGGAACCCAAGACCGAAGACATGAAGATCAAGTCGATTAGTGACTCCTTGGAGAAGGGCCTCAATCTCGCCATCCAGGAGTTGATAGGACGTCTTTGTGAGCAACACCACCAAGAGCTGAAGGACCACTATTTTCATCCCCTAGGCCGGCGTGATGAAGATGGAGAACCCTTCCTCGTAAATGAAGAAGCTAAACACAAAGCGAATCCCTTGCACCCGTATCTTGAGGACTTAGAAAATCACCTCAAGGACCTCGAAGATGATAGGCATACCGAGCTACTAAACAATGATGAGCTACTCGCCCAACTCAAGGAGACT
Source organism: Poa annua (assembly GCA_026929855.1). NCBI lineage: Eukaryota > Viridiplantae > Streptophyta > Magnoliopsida > Poales > Poaceae > Poa > Poa annua. The sequence continues at coordinate 36,199,529 of CM049433.1, forward strand.
CAAGAGAAGATAAACGCCCAAGAAGAAGTGACCAACGCTCAGGAGGAGAAATTCCAGGAGCAATAAAACAAGTTCAAGAATCAGGAGAAAAGAGTCCAAGAAAAGAATAAGAAAATAAAAGAGCTGAAGATGGAGCTCGAAAGCAACGACATGGAGTTTGAAGCTGATCGCGACTTAATCAAACGACTTCGTGCTGAGAAGAGGGAGCTGCAGGAGAAGAACTCCGCTCTGGAGAAAGAAGTAAAGGAGCTCAAGGAGGTGCTCGACAATGAAGGAATTGAGATTCAGGAAGTAGAAGAAGGAGAGGATACTATGGTTGAGTAGTTAGATAGTGAGACCACCATTTACCTTTCGCCTCATCGCTATCTTCCGTTTTCGTATTGACCTACCAACTTGTGGTATGGCAGTACCGTCTTCTGTATTTCTTTTCCAGAACCTCTTGTGTTTGCTTTCCAAACGATTAGATTTTTATCGAAAAAGAGTTTGTTTCTTGTTTGATGTGGTTTGTGTTGTTTCTTTGCATGGGTAGAATAATTCCTTAGTTCTTTCTATCTATACTCATCTATGCTAAAACCACAGATGCCTCCTCGTCGTGCTCCCGAGAACAACAACAACAACAACAACAACAGCACCAGCAGCAGCAGCAGCAACAGCAGCAACAACAGCAACAACAGCAACAGCAACAGCAACAGCAACAGCAACAACAACAACAACAACAACAACAACAACAACGATGCCATGTTTCAGCAGATGATTGCAGCGCAAACTCAGCTGATGACAATGATGGCTCAGTTTATGGCCCATGAGAATTGACCGCCACCTCCACCGCCGCCACCACCACCTCCCCAAGTGGACAGGCTTGCCAGATTTCTGAGGCTTAGGCCTATCAAGTTCTCCAATGCAACTGAACAAATTGTGGCAGATGACTGGCTGCGTTCAGTAGACAGAGATCTGGTGACTTGTGATTGCACCGACGCTGAGAAAGTGAGGTTTACTACCCATCTGTTGGAGGGACCGGCAATCCAATGGTGGGAAACTTATCAAATCACCCACCCACTGGAGACCTTGACTTGGGAAAACTTCAAGGAAGGCTTTCGTAATGCTCATATCTCTTCGGGCATTATGAACTTGAAGCAAGAAGAGTTCAGAAACCTGAGACAAGGGAACGGGACCCTTAAGGAGTATATGGATGACTTCCATGCCTTGTCCCGTTATGCTCTTGAGGACATTAACACTGATGTTAAGAGGAAGGCAAAATTTCTCAAAGTGCTGAGTGACGAACTGAAGATTCCTCTGACGGTCGCTTACGCCCCGAATTATCAGGCCCTCCTAGATCAAGCTATCATACTAGAAGATAGTATCAAAAAGGCTGAAAGCAGGAAGAGAAAGCTGAGTATCAACAAGCACCACTCTGAACCTTCATTCAAAAGGCACTTCCCTCATGATGCAAACCATGGTCATAAACATGGGAACTCCCATAGTGGAGGAAACAACCAGAAACATCATGGACATAACCACAATGGTGGGTTCAAGGGAAACAATGGAGGCCACAAAGGAAATGGACATGCTGGCCATAACCATAATAATGGACAGCATCGCCCAAATCCCGAGTACAAGAAAGATATCAGCCGTGTTATGCTACAAGTGCAATAACAATGGTCATTATACCAACGATTGCCCAGAAAAGAAGGTTGTAGAACCTGCCAAGCCCAATCCTTTCTAGAAGGGACATGTGAACCATATCAACGTGGAAGAGGTGTTCGATGAACCCGATGCTGTCATTGGTACGTTCTTGCTCAACTCATGTCCAACATTAGTTTTATTTGATACTGGAGTATCGCATTCTTCCATTTCAAGAGCTTTTGTAAACAAACATGGGCTACAGGCTGAAAGCATGGGGAATCCTGTTAGGGTAAGTTCTCCTGGTGGAGAAATGTTAGTGACTTCCAAGTGTAGACAGTTAAGTATGAAAATTGGATCACATCAGTTCCCGACAGACCTAGTTATCCTAAAAACCCAAGGTTTAGATGTGATCTTAGGGATGGATTGGATGACTCTTTATGAAGGGATCATAGACTGTGCAAATAGAGCTGTCACTCTCACCACTCCGAAGGAAAGAAAATTAAGTTCAGATCAAAGCTCGAACTAAAGAAAGTTAGGCTTAATTCTCTTAAGGGGGTTAGCCTAGGTGATGTTCTTATAGTCAAGGAATACCCAGATGTATTTCCGGAGGAACTATCAGGAATGCCACCCGATAGAGATGTCGAGTTCCTCATTGAACTAAAACCGGGTACGGGACCAATAGCTAAGAGACCATACCCAATGGCCACTGATGAATTGAAAGAACTCAAGAAACAACTTGAAGAGCATCTGCAAAAGGGATTTATTCGTCCAAGTTCATCACCATGGGGAGCACCCATCCTTTTCGTCGAGAAGAAGGATAGTACTCAGAGACTAGTCACAGACTGCCGAGCTATAAATGAGCAAACCATCAAGAACAAGTACCCCCTTCCCAAAATCAATGAGCTCTTCGATCAATTAGAAGGAGTTGTTGAGTTTTCTAAGATCGATCTTCGATCAGGATACTTTCAGATGAAAGTTAGAGAGATGGACATACCCAAGACTACATTTGTCACTAGATATGGCTCGTATGAGTACACAGTAATGCCTTTTGGGTTAACCAATGCTCCAGCTTATTTCATGAATATGATGAATAAAGTGTTCTTGGATTTTCTGGACAAATTTTTCGTTGTTTTCATTGATGATATCTTAGTCTACTCCAAAAGCAACAAAGAGCATGAAGAACATTTGCGCCTGGTATTACAGAGACTCAGGGAGCATAAGTTATATGCCAAGTTCAGCAAGTGTGAGTTTTGGTTAGAACAAGTTGAATTTCTAGGACACGTGGTGTCTAAGGATGGAATAGCAGTGGACCCCGAAAAGGTATCTGCTGTAACCAACTGGGAACCACCCAAGAATGTGGGAGAAATCCGTAGTTTTCTAGGACTAGTAGGATACTACCGGAGATTCATTGAAAATTTCTCCAAGATTGCCAAGCCTATGACTGAATTACTGAAAAAGGGTAAGAAGTTTGAGTGGACAGAAACTTGTGAGACTAGTTTTCAAGAACTGAAGAAACGTTTAGTATCAGCACCAGTCTTGTGCCTAACAGACTTGGTGAAAGATTTCCAAGTTTATTGTGATGCTTCATTTCGTGGTCGAGGCAGTGTGTTGATGCAAGAAGGTAAAGTGGTATCTTATGCCTCCAGACAGCTCAAGCAACATGAAGTCAATTACCCCACTCATGATCTAGAATTAGCTTCTGTAGTACATGCCCTGAAGATATGGAGACCCTATCTATGGGGAAAACGTTGTGAAGTATTCACAGACCACAAGAGTCTCAAGTATTTCTTTACACAGAAGGAATTGAACATGCGTCAGAGGAGATGGCTAGAATTGATCAAAGAGTATGATTTAAGTCTACAATATCATCCAGGAAAGGCCAATGTAGTGGCTGATGCCTTGAGCCGCAAGCCCTATGTAAATGGACTCACGGCAGGTGAATTTCCTGAAGACCTATGCAAAGGATTGATGTCCACGCACGCCTCTATTCTCGTGGACAGTGTTGGGCCTCCAAGAGCAGAGGTTTGTAGAACAGCAGCAAGTTTCCCTTAAGTGAATCACCCAAGGTATATCGAACTCAGGGAGGTAGAGGTCAAAGATATCCCTCTCAAGCAACCCTGCAATTAAGATACAAGAAGTCTCTTGTGTCCCCAACACACCCAATACACTTATCAGATGTATAGGTGCACTAGTTCGGCGAAGAGACAGTGAAATACAAGTAATATGGATGATTATAAGTAGTAATTGCAATCTGAAATAAAAATGGCAGCAAGCAAACATGCAGCATAACTTGTTGTAAACGGTGTTTTAATGCTTGGAAACAAGGCCTAGGGATCGTACTTTCACTAGTGGACATTCTCAACAATGACATCAAAGCTGAATAATAAATACTACTCTCAAACACTATCTTGTTGGATGATAAACACCATTCATTGCGTAGGGCTATAACAGCACCCTCAAAGTATGAGTAAACACACACCACAACGTCATAAGGGAGTCACACACGATGCACACACTGTCAACTTTAAACCATGGAGACTCCGGAGTTCATATTTAAGTAACCTCTAGAGTGCATAATATATAAAGAGTAGCATCTACTATTCAACTAGATTACAAAGCTCATGATCACATAAAGATCACACCATGGGAGAGAGAGATAAACCACATAGCTACCGGTAGAGCTCTCAGCCTCGGGGGAGAACTACTCCCTCCTCATCATAGGAGTCAGCAACGTCGATGGAGATGGCTCCCGGGGGCAATTCCCCGTCCCGACAGGGTGCCGGAACAGAGACTTCTGTCCCCCGAAACTTGTCTTCGATGGCGGCGGCGCAGCGGAACTCTTCTCTGTAAAACGCCAATTGATCTAGGGTTTTTGCGTCGGGGGCAATATATGGGCGAAAGGGCGAAGGTGGTGGAGGCACGAGGGCCCCACACCATGTCCCGGCACGGCAGGGGTGGGACCCGCGCCGGCACGTGGATAGGGCGCCTCATGGCCCCTCTCCGTCTCGTCTTCGGTGTTCTGGAAGCTCCCGAGAAAAATAGGGACTTTGGCTTTTGTTTCGTCCAATTCCGAGAATATTTCCTTAGCAGGTTTTCTGAAACCAAAAACAGCAGAAAACAGGGAACTGGCACTGTGGCATCTTGTTAATAGGTTAGTCCCAGAAAATGAATAAAACAATACAAAGTGTATATAAAACATGTAGCAATTGATATAATATAAGCATGGAACATAAGAAATTATAGATACGTTTGATACGTATCAAGCATCCCCAAGCTTAGTTCTACTCGTCCTCGAGTAGGTAAAACGATAACAACAAATAATTTCTGAAGTGACATGCTTTCACATAATCTTGATCATATAATATTGTAAGGCTCATGTTATGAATGAAGTGACTCAAAGCAATGATCTATAGTTTGCCAACGAATAGATAAGGAGTAAACAACTACATCATATAAGTAAAAACTTTTCATGAATAGGACTTTCAAACAAGCATCAAAAAGATTTACATAAGAGTTAACTCATAAAGCAATATTCTCTAAGTAAAAGAGCATTGAATCAACACAAAGGAAGATATAAGTTTCAGCATTGGCTTTCAACTTTGAACATGTCACTTCAGAAAGAAATATAACAAGTGCAATAAGTAAGCATATAAGAGTTGTTGCACATAGTTGACACAAGTGTTTGCTTCGGGGACAGAAAGAAGTAGGTAAACTGACTCAACATAAAGTAAAAGATAGGCCCTTCGTAGAGGGAAACAAGGATACACGCATGTGCTAGAGCTCTTTAGTTTTTATAGGTTTTTAAAATCATATAGAGAGCATAAAAGTAAGTTTTTGAGTGGTGTTTGTCGTTGTCAACGAATGGTAATGGGCACTCTACCCCCCCCTTGTCAACCAGACTTTCAAGAGCGGCTCCCATTGAAGGACGTTATTTCTACCAGCAAGGCAGATCATCCCTCTTATCTCTTTTGTTTACACATGTAGTTAAAAACTAGCATCATTGCTTGCTGATTAGATCAGGGCAAAAATGTGAAGAGAATGCAGCGGTTAAAGTTGTAATTAATTGGGACTGGGCACCCCATTTGCCAGCTCTTTTTGCAAATTTAATGGATAAGCGGTGTATATGCCACTAGTCCGGTTGGTGAAAGTCTGTGTAAAAGAAAATGACAAGGTTGATATCCGTAACACCACATACTTCCTCATGAGCTAATAAACATAGACACAAATAAGGGAGAATAAGTTTTGAATAAAAGGTAGCACACGAAGTATTTGCTTGGAATGGCAGGAAATACCATGTAGTAGGTAGGTATGGTGGACACAAATGGCATGGGTTTTGGCTCAAGGATTTTGGATGCACGAGAAGCATTCCCTCTCAGTACAAGGCTTTGGCTAGCAAGGTTGTTTGAAGCAAATACAAGTATAAACTATGACAACAAGACGTATATAAAAACATATTACAAGCATTATAAAACTCTACATTGTCTCCCTTGTTGTTCAAACACATTTACTAGAAAATATCTAGACCTTAGAGATACCAAACATGCAAACCAAATTTCAACAAGCTCTACGGTACTTCTCCACTAATGGGTTTTAACTACATGATGCAAAAGCTTAAACATGATCTACTTGAGAGCTCAAAACAATTGCCAAGTATCACAAAAAATTCAAGACAATGATCTACAAGCATATGTATGTCTTTTCATTATACCATCTACCACATGTAGCATTTTCTGTTTCCAACCAATCAACTTATTTAAACATAAACTCTACAAGTTATTTAACAATGAGACAAGAGAGTATTTCATATGAGAACAAACAGCTCTGAACAAGAGGTGCATGAAAAACAAGAGCTGAAAGCGTTGAAGTAACTACAAAAGAATACTCAACAAATATAGGTGAAGAATAGGAGTATTCAAATGAAAAAGCGGAGCGTGTCTCTCTCCCACACAAGAATGCTAGGATCCATTTTATTCAGAGAAAGAAAATAACAAAGAAAAAATAAAAACAAACAGACGCACCAAGTAAAGCACATAAGATGTGACAGAATTAAAATATAGTTTCACTAGAGATGACAAGATAAGTTGTTGATGAAGAAGGGGATGCCTTGGGCATCCCCAAGCTTTGACGCTTGAGTCTTCTTGAAATATGCTTGGGTGACCCAACGGGGCATCCCCAAGCTTAGGCTCTTTCATCTTCTTGATCCCATCATATCATCCTTCTCTCTTGATCCTTGAAAACTTCCTCCACACCAAACTCAAAGTAGACTTCATTAGAGCGTTAGTGCATAATCAAAAATTCTCATATTCTGCGTGGACAAAACCATTACACATGCTACTGGACATTAGCTACAGCCACTGGTATTTTATGGAACAAAAAGATCCATTCAAAAACAGCAAAAGGAGCAATGCAAAATAAATGGCAGAATCTGTCAAAAACAGAACAGTCCGTAAAGACGAATTTTTTCGAGGCACTTAACTTGCTCAAATCAGAAGACTCAAAACTAATGAAAGTTGCATACATATCTGAGGATCACGCACCAACAATCCCAAGTCATTTCGATTTTTCTGTGAATTCTTACGAATTAAACGGTGGACAACAGAAAAACTGTTCACGCGCAGGAATCCAAATCTAGCATCAACTTTCTACTAGAGGCTTAACTTGACACAACAATGCGATAAAATAAAGATACAAAGGAATTGCTACAGAGGTAGACATGTTCCTTGACTCAAATAAAAGAAAAATAACAGAAATAAAACATGGATTGTCTTCCATAAGCGCTTTTCCTTAAAGCCTTTTAGCTAGGCAATGAGATTTTTATGATGCTCTCATAAAAATGAGCGTTGAAAAACAAAGGAGAGCATCAAGAGGTAAACATCAAACACATTTAAGTCTAACCCACTTCCTATGCAAAGGAATCTTGTAATAGGATAAATTATTGAAACATAAAGCAACTATCATAGAAAGATGAAACAAATGCAACTTCAAAACTTCCAACATAAAGAGAGGTGTTTTAGTAACTTGAAAACTTTTACAACCGTATTTTCCTCTCTCATAATAACTTTCAGTAGCAGCATTGATAAAATCCACAATATAACTATCACATGAAACATTCTTATCATGATCCATATGCATAAAAGTATCATTATTTCCCTCATAAGAAAAGTTCTTCTCGTTAATAACAAGGGGAGCAGGATCATCATAAAGAACTTGAACATGATAGACAAGTTGTATATTAAAAGAATTTGTTTGAGTAATTTCTCTATAACTATGACAAGTTTCAAGAGGATAATTGTAATTATAACCTATGTCATAGTATTCTTTATAATTATCAAAGACTGGAGGCATAGTATCATCATAAGCAATAGAATAGTTATCCTCCAAAGTGTGTTCATTTGTAAACATATCATCATTTTTACTAGAAGGAGAGGTATCAAATATATAATCATTAGTGGCAAAAGGATTTTCAAACAGCTCATCCAAAAGCTCAGAGCTTTCTATAGCATCATGGGAAGAAACATGGATAGTACTAATAGTATAGCAATTATTAACATCATCATTTTCAGAATTAGTGTCCCAGAGATCTTCAATATCAAAAGAAGTGTGCTTTTCCCAATCATGATCACTAATATAAATAACAGGCATAGGTTCATCATCAAGTTCAGAATCATCGAATTCACAGTTATAAGTATTAATTGTAACAGGAGCAACAGGTTTGGGAGAAGATACCGTTTCCTCTCTCCTTTTACTCCTCTTCTTCTTCTTCCTCTTTCCCTTTTTCTTCTTCTTTTCCTCTTTAGGAGGGAGAGGCTTGAAAGGAAGCTTCTCCACATAACCTGGTTTAGTATTAGAAACAATGGAAGAAACTTGGGGGAATTCCTCTCTTTCATTAATAAGCTCAAAACACACATTAGTCCTGTCATACTTTGGTAAAGTCTCATCCTTTATAATATTTTGTATGTAAGTGTTAGCATGGCAATTATTAACACAATAGAGATAACATCCATGCAACACATCATTCATATCAATATCACTCATATTTAACAAAGAAGTTTTTCTTGATAACTCTTCACACCCCAAAAATAATGTAAGTTCATCATGTTGATTAGGAGTGATCATGTTATCACAAAAGTCTCTTGCAATATCCTTATTAGAACCTGAGCATTGAAATTCGAAATGACCCTCTTCATAGCAAAGTTCACAAATAAAAGGATAGGTGGCACAAACTTTTTCACCAAGATCTCTTAGAACCTTATACCAACCTCTAGTATTTTCATTCCTATGATGGATACAATATTCATCTTCAATTTGATTAATTCCACAAGGTCTATGTATTCCACAAAAATTAACATGCTTATAAGAAATAGTATTTTTAGGAGTTTGAGCATGTCTATTGCAATCACTAACAACAATTTCATTTTCCATGCAAGTGTCTTTGAAAGGTTCATGATACACGTCCCAATTTTATTTAGGAACATTAATATGAGAAGCAAAGGTTCTAGAACAATCAACAATAATATGAGAATCAAGACCATATTTAGCACTAAGCTCTTGAAAACCAGCAGTTTCAACGAAAGACTTAATGCAATCATATTCATAATTTATACCTGATTCTTTACCTTTGTCATTCTCCCAATCTTCAGCATTGTTTCGAATTGTTTCAAGAAGATCCCATCTAGCTTCAACCTTCTTACTTGTGAAAGAGCCCTCTAAACAGGAATCGACATAATCCTTGCAATGGCCTGAAAGTCTTGCATAAAAATTATTAACAATTATTTTATCAGGAAGTTCATGGTTAGGACATTTGAGTATTAATGTTTTCAGCCTTCCCCAGGCTTGAGCAATGCTTTCTACTTCATGAGGCCAGAAATTATATATAGAATTCCGATCTTTGTGAATCTCACTTGGAGGATAAAACTTAGAATAAAAGAGAGATACAATTTCCTCCCATCCAAGAGAGTGCCTATTCTTCAACAATTTATACCAATGCGCAGCTCTTCCACCAAGTGACATAGAAAATAATTTCTTCTTAACTTTGTCCATTGAAATACCTGCACACTTGAACAACTCGCATAATTCATGTAAGAATAGCAAATGATCACCAGGATGGACAGTTCCATCCCCTACATAGCGGTTATCCATAACACGATCAATAATTTTCATAGGTATTTTAAATGGCACTATTTCTTCAGGTGGCTTTAGAATATCACAAGCATCATTAAAATTATCACATATTGGAGGCAAAGCATTATCAAGGCAAATTAATTCCTCCAAAGCTGAGGAGCAAAAAAGATTATTTTTATTTAAACTAGCTTCCCCAAGCTTAGGCTTTTCCATAGCCTTAGCAATAATGGTGTCCAAAGAATTTATACTAATAACATTACTACCATTATTATGCAAACAAACTTCCCGTAGGAGATATGCCCTAGAGGAAATTAATAAAGAGTTTATTTGTCATATCTCATTTTGTTCATAATACGTTTTTGTGTCATGCTATAACTGTATTAAGCGGAAACATTAATACACGTGTGATACGTAAAACAACCAGGTCCCCAGTAGCCTCTATTTGACTGGTTCATTGTGCAATTGATGATCGAGGTTTCCCGATCATGTGACATGGTGTCTATTTGACAATGAAGTCATGTCGTTGGTAGAACGGTGTGATGGGCATACCCAATATTTGTAGGACGTAGTCATTACGCCTTCGACCGTGAGATCTACTCTTATTGCTATTCCTGGAAGACACTTTGATTGCATCAAACGTCATATCTTACATAGTGTGACAATAAAGGTGTCCCTCTCGGGTGTCGGAAAGGAGTATGTTGAGACGGGGGGTCAAGAGCGGGATTTGCCAGTCCCATAGCAGGATAGATACTCTAGGGCCCACTCGGTGAGATTATGTCAAACGAGCTTGCAAGCGTGTGACTAGGTCACCAGGACTGTCGGCCCAGTGGATTCTAGGGTGTGCATAGCCCACTCTCCACGGCCTGCGCACGCGACAGCGTCTACAAAACGACTAAGGACCAAGCCAACCGCTTGGAGGGTTCCCCCCGAGGGAGAAACCCCTACGGGGGACCTGAGGCGCTGGAAGGGGCCTGAAGGGGGCTCCCCCCGAGGGCGTCCCGCTCGAGGACTCTCTCCCCCTGCAGGGAGCCGGTCCGGCCCCTCCCCCTCGAGAGCCTCAGGCCCCTGAGGGGATACTTCGTGACGAAGGAAGCGCTGCAGAGCGCACATGGGCTCTGCTGCGGCCGCAGGGTGACGCGCGCGTCTGCGCACACGGCAGCAACAGCGTCACAGTTGCCGCTCCCATGATAAAAGGGGTCAACAAAGTTCTGTGTCCCCTGCGTCGCCAACGAAGCTTTCCTCTTTGGTGATAAAGCAGTTGGCCGGCACAACGCTCCAACGACGACGTCACTGCGGGCACACCCCACGGTCTCCGCCGCGCCTGCGAGCCGCTCTGCCAAGTCTGCAACTTGTCGGCCACAGTGCGCCGCTTTAACACGGAAGAGGCGCGCCCAAGGACGGAGGAGACAGCTGCTCTGCCACGAAGGCAGGCTTTGCGACCATGGACCGAGTCCATGAACGAGCAGGCAGTAGTGCACCCCACTCCGCCACTGGTGGCCATGTGGGAACCCGTCCACTGCGCAGATCGCAGGGATGAGGCCCGGGGCAACTATTTAAGGAGAAGGGGCACTTCCGTAGGAGAGGATCCGGAAACTCGACCCCAAGCTCAATAGCGTCCTCCACCTCCGGACCCTCTCAAGGCCCGGAGGCTAGTTGTACTATAGTCACCACAGTGCAATCGAGACAAGCAGGAGTAGCGGTGTTACCTCACCTTGAGGGCCGTGAACCTGGGTAAGGGCCGGTGTCACTCTCTGTCGTGCAGTTCCGCTCCAAGCACCGCGAGCAACGTCGCGGCGTGCATCGAGGGTTGTTTGACCTCCGTGTTCAGTCCCCCTTCGAACCTCTTCCCGGGGCGAGACTACCCCTGTTACGTGGGAGTTCATTCCTCGACATTTGGCGCGCCAGGTAGGGGACTGAGGCGCGTCTTCAACCTCCGAACTCCGCGCCATGATGGACACCCGCGCGACGCGCGCCAACAGGCGCACCTCCGATAGAGCTCACACCGAGCCCGGCACCGCCCCCACCCGCGGCCGCCGTGGTCGCCCCCGCGCGACCGAACGCGCTGGCACCGGCCCGCGCGTGGAAGAGCCGGAGAGCGAGGAGCACCGCGAAGGAGACCAGCGTGACGACGAGGACCTCTCCGAGCGCCGCGGGGACGCTGAGTCCTCGCACCCGTCCCGGCGCCAGAGCGTGTCCACGCGGGAGCATCAAGAGCCCGCCCCGCACACCGCGCTACTGATGGCTCAGGAGCTCCTCCGCTACCGGCCAAGTGCCGAAGCGCACGACCAGTGGCTGGACCGCCTCCACCACCTCGTCGACATCGCAACCACACGCCCCGCTCCATCACGCTCCATCGTGCCTTCCGGCCCTGCAGGGACGGCCGCACCAGGTGCGCCACCGCCGCCGTCGGGACCGCCCCCGGCCGCGGCACAGCGGGCTCCCTCCCATGCTTCCTCGCCGCACGACTGCCAAATCGTGCAGGGGGGCTACCGTTTCCTCCTCGTGGCCATCGACAAGTTCACCAAGTGGACCGAGGTTGAGCCGGTGCGCACCATACCAGCTGGGGCTGCGGTGAAGTTCATCCGAAGCTTGGTCTGCCGCTTCGGCGTGCCCAACCGCATCATCACTGACAACGGCTCGCAATTCACCAGCGGCATCTTCCGAGCCTACTGCGACAAACTTGGTATCAAGGTCTGCTTCGCCTCGGTAGCTCACCCACGCAGCAACGGTCAAGCCGAGCGAGCAAACGCAGAAGTCCTCAAGGGCCTCAAGACCAGGAGCTTCAACATCCTTAAGGGCCACGGCAAGGGTTGGATTGACGAGCTCCCCTCAGTGCTCTGGTCCATACGCACAACCTCCTCGAGGCCTACAGGCGAAACGCCGTTCGCCCTGGTCTACGGAGCCGAGGCGGTCCTCCCCGCAGAAATCAAGCATGGATCGCCACGGGTCCTTGCCTTCAATGAGGACACCCAAGAGGGCCTCCACAACGACGACCTGCTGCTTCTCGAGGGACTGCGCCGTCAGGCCGCCCTCAGGGCGGCAGGGTACCAGCAAGACCTGCGACGCTACCACAGCCGCCATGTGCGCTCACGCACCCTTGAAGCGGGCGACCTCGTCCTCAGGCGAATCCTCTCCAGGGAAGGTCTCCACAAGCTCTCCCCGATGTGGGAAGGCCCCTACAGGGTCTCCCACGTCGCCAGGCCTGGCGCAGTACGCCTCGAGACCGAGGACGGCATCCCCGTCAAGAACCCGTGGAACATCGCGCATCTGCGCAAGTTCTACCCGTGATCACAGTCACGCCAGGCATTTTTTGTCTCTAGAGGGAAGCTCACGGCTTCACCTCCAAGCTTCTCAAAGCTTCTCCCGAGGCCCAGCCCTCCGAGCTCTCCTGCAAATGAGCCCCCGCAGGCCGCAGTGAACCTCTGCCACTAATGGGTGGTCCCCATGCCTCGACATGGAAGGAACGTTAGCTTGGCAAACCCAAGTGTAATGAACCGATTTCCGTTCCAAGTGAACTTTGCGCTCTAGCGCCATCTTCGTTCCAAGTGAACTATGCGCTACGGCGCCGCTATGTAATATTTTGGTGGTGAGTTTATTACAGCTTTATTTCATTTATTGAAAATGGGCACTTATATCTCTCCACATGCGTACCTCGCGAGCGGGGGCTGAGTACGGTGCCAGTGCCTCAAGTGACACACCAGCAGCACTGCAAAACCCAAGGATCCGAGCTCTGGCTAGAGGGCAGGCCCTCCCAAGCACGCCATCTCTTCAAAGGACCTTGGTACTCTCTCTCCTCGCAAGGAACGCCTGAGGGGACCTATAAGCGCGCATTAGTCCCTGATGCTGTGATCTAGCGTTTCGGCTCGCCCCTCTAACATCCACAGAGAGCGAAAGTCCCCACCAGGCCTGCGGAGGAGAACCCTCGGCCCCTGAAGGGGAGAACTCCGCCAGAGAAGGCCCACACCGGGAAAACGCCTCGCGAAGCTAAGTTTTTCGCCCACCTCAAGGGAATCCTCGCATTTTTCTCATAAGCACTCTGCGTCCCTCAAGCGGTTCTTTCCTTACTCTCCGTGGACTGCTTGCGTGTCAAAGGGGGGCCCTCAGCATCGCGACTTGAGGGCTCTTACCTCCCCAAGCCTTAAACTCCCCCCGGCCTTGCCGAGTCATTGCTCGAGCATACCGCAGCGGCAGGAGTCATAGCGCGAGGGGAAGGGTCCAACGACGCAGAGCGAAAAAGGCATGGAGATGAAGCAAAGACCCCTCGAAGGGAGCGCACACTTAATCGATAGCAAAATGTTTACGAAGTGAAGAAGTAAATTACAAGGTGGAAAATGAAATTCTCTAACGGGCAAACGCCCCTAAAAGCGCTGCAAGCGCGACGCGTTGCAGGAGGAGATTAGTCGGAGGCCTCAGCGTCGTCCTGGTCGCTCTCTTCTTCCTCCTCGGGCTCGCTCCCCTCGCCGCCTTCCTCTGCAGCGGCCCGCCTGAAGCGGCTGCAGAAGTCGTCCACCTGGTCGCGGACGGAGCTGGAGGCTTTCCACGCAGCGTCCCCCTCCAGTGGCTCGGTCACCGTGGCGAGGTCGAACCCGGGCTGGAGGTGGACGAGGTTGGAGAAGATGCGGTCCACCGCCACCGCCAGAAGCTGACGGCACTCCTCCTCAACCACGTCGCGGATCTCCGCGGTAGGGCCTTCAAGCGCCGCGAAGAGCTGCTCGAAGTACAGGAGGTAGGTGGCGGCGTCGGCGTGGCCCTGAGCCGGAACGCTTGGCGCCTCTGCCCCCAGCTTCGCGGCAAGCTCACGACCCCGTCCCGTCAAGGACAGGAACATGCGCTCCCGTTGCTGCGACAGCACCTGCGCCGCCTGGATACTCTCCGCCGCCTCCACCGCCTTCTCCACGGCAGGCCCCACCTGCCGGGTCATCTCCTCCATATCCCCCGTGAGGGCGGCGAGGTCCCGGGAGGTGTCATCTCGGGCCTTCTCGGCGGCGAGGCGGCGATCGGCCTCGCGCTTCACCTTGGCGGCGAGCTTGGCGTTCTCCTTCTCGAGCTTCTTGACCCGGGCGCCGCTCTCCTCCAGCCTCGCCTTGAAGCGGTCCTCCTGCTTGGAGAATTTCTCCTTGTAGTCCTGGGAGACGGCGGCGCGGATCTTCTGCTCTTTCTCCCGGAGAGCCTTGTCGAGCTCCTCCTTCCGCTCGGCAAGCCGCGTGTTGGCGCGCTCCACATTTCCCTTGTGGGCGGCGACATCGCGCTCGAGCTTGCTGAGCGCCGTGGCGACGCTGTCCTCGCGGGCCTCGAGGGCCGTGCGCTGTCCGGACAGCTCCTGCTCCCTCAGCGCCAGCTGCTCGTCGCGCCGGCGAGCATCCTCCTCGCGCTCGCTCAAAGCGCGCCCGCGGGCCTCCAGGCCCGTGCGGAGCTCTTCGAGGGCGGTCCGCACCACCCCGGCATCCGCCAGGATTTTCTTCTCGAGCTCGACGAGCTCGGCGTGCTTCGCCGCCAGCGAGTGCTCCCCGGCCTCCCGCTCTGCCTTGGCTGCGGCGAGGTCCTCGGCAGCGGCTCGGCGCTCAGCCCTCAGGGGCTGCAGGAGCTCCTCAGCTTCACGCAAGGCCCCCTCGCGAACCTCCTCGGCAAAGCGCGCCGCCTCCTCGCGCTCCGCCTGCAGCGCCTGGTCGCTCTTGCGTCGGGCCTCTACCGCCGCGTGGAAGGCGGCCCAGGCGTCGGCGAGCTCGTCTCTCTGGCGGGCGAGCGCCTGGTCCTCGGTGGCCAGGTAGGCCTCGAGCCCCTCCAGGGACTCCCGCACGAAGCGGAAGGCGACGTCGCGGCGCCCTCGACCCCAGTCGAACCGGCCCAGAGCAAGGCCCTGGGGCGGACCGCGCGGCCTAGAAGGGCCCGCGCCCGCGTCCGGCTCCGCGGCAGACGCCCTCGCGTGGGCCTGGGGGCTCGGAGGCAGGACCTCTTCCGTGCTCGGTCCCCGGCCCCCTGTGCTTCCCCCCTCGTGCGGCACCTCCCGATCCGCCTCCGGGACAGGGGCGTGAGGCCCGGCCCTTGCGGTTTCCTCCTCCCCCGCGGTGCCCGGTGGCGGCGGTGGAGTGCCCTCCCTGCGAGACTTGGGAGGGCTCGGCGCCGACTCGGCACCCGCAGGAGCCTCTGGCTGCGCTGGCGGGGTAGCTGCGCGGGGAGGAGTGGGCGCCCTCTCCACCTGCTCCTCCACCCGCTCTGCCTCGGGTGGCGGCGCAGATGCTTCCGCCTGAGGTACCTCCTCCCGAGAGCCTGTAGGCCTCGAGGCCTCCGCCGCCGCGGCCTCGCCGGCCTCAGCCTCTGGTGCGGCGTCAGGGGCGGCCCTCTTCACGTCTGCGGCCTTCCGAAGCCTACGGCGCTTCGCAGGAGCGGGGCTGCTGTGGTGAAAGGCAAAGAATTGGTCAAGAAACAAGAGCAAGCAAGCTGGACTCAGAAAGGAAAGAGAAGGGTAAAAGAATCTTACCTCGTCTTCTTGGCGCGGGTGTCCACCCACGTCATGCCAGGCAAGCGCCATGAAGGCACAGCCCGCGCCTCCGCCTCGAGGGCCTCCTCGGCTTTCCTCTTGTGGGGAGCGTTCGGGGGCTCCCCGGCGGGCCTGTCGTGGGCCGCCTTAGTCCTCGGCTCGTAGCGCCCCGCCGCGGCCTCCTCGCTGTCGCCGGAGGAATGCTCGTCAGCCTCCCCCGCCGGGGGCGCAACGCCGGAAGAACTCCCCGCGCCCGCCGAGCTCCCTACGCCGGCAGAGGGCCCCGCCCTCGTCTCCGCGTCGCCCTGCTCCGAGTCAGACGCGCTTGGCGACTCGGTGGTGCCCGCTGGCATGGGCCCCTCCTCCTCTTCATCCCCCGCCAGGCCTAGCGGGGTGAATGCGGGCGCGTCCGTCAGGATGGCCCGGCGCTTGTCCGGAACCTCAAAGAGGGGCCGTATCGCTACGTGAACCCTCTCGGGCACCTCCGGGTTGACGAAGAGGCCTCCTAGGATGACCTCGACGACTGCGGGGCGGTGGTCGCTCAGGTGCAGCCGCAGCGAGTCTGTAGGCCCTGAGTACGCCCACATCGCCTTCTTGTGCGCCTGCAGGGGGGCGATGCGGCGCCTCACGAACTCCGCCGCCACCATCTGGCCGGTCAGGCCGTGCTCGCGAAGCGCCTTCAGGTGGCCCACGAGGCCGGCTATCTCCTGCCCCTCCAGGGAGCGCATGCTCCAGTGGGTGTTCTTCACCGGCGCCGCCTCGGGGACCTCAAGAAGGGAGCTCTCCGAGGGAACGCGGATGAGGAACCACTTCTGCCTGAAGTCCTCCACCTTCTTCGACACCGCCGTCACAGGCTTGTCGCCGTTCCAGGCCATGGGGATATAGACATCTCCCATGCCGTCCGCGATGCGGAAGGATACACAGCCCGTCCGCTCCTTCCTCGCAGTATTCCGCAGAGCGTAGAAGCTTCGGAAGAGAGCGATGGAGGGCTTCACTCCCAAGTACGCCTCACACAAGAAGGCGAAGATGGAGAGGATGAGGATGGCGTTGGGATGAAGGTGCAAGAGGTGGATCTGGTAGAACTCGAGAACGGCTTCGAAGAAGGGAGAGTAGGGCGGCACCAGCCCAGCGAAGAGAGTGTGGAGGAAGATGGGGTAGTAGCCGGCGGGAAAGCGTCCGGTCCGTGCAGGCAGAATGGCGCTGGCGCCGTGCTCGTTGTGCTTCCCGGCGACCAGGTGCTGGATCTTATCCAGCGCCGTCGCGTCGATGCGTGCCCCGACCAGAGCGGGGCCGAACTCCGCCTCTCCCTGTGCGCCATGGCGGGCCGAGGCCGCTGTCTTCTTGCCCTTGGATCCTCCCATTGTCGGCGAAGAACGGGAGCTCGGAGGACGGAAGGAGTCGGCCGGAGATGGGGAAGATTTACTGGAGACGGGAGTCTAGGAGGCGGAGAACCGATGGACTGGAGAGACAAGACAGGACGGGGTAATGACTGCGGCTCGGACAGCGCGCGGCTTTTAACCCCGTCCGTGCGGTTACCGAGGCGCGGTAGTGGAGATCATGGCGGGCGTGGTGGCCCCCCCCGCTACGCACGTTCCCGCCGGAGTAGCCGAGACGCCGCGAATCCTCCACCAGGTGACGCGTGGCCCGCGGCGCTTCGCCTGCAGCTCCGGGCCCGCGACGCTTCGCCTGCGGTTTTGGGCCCCACGACGCTTCGCCTGCGGTATTGGGCCCATGACGCTTCGCCAAGTCCCAATCGGCCTCGACGTGCCCATCATGGGCCCGGGGGCTACTGTCGGCCCAGTGGATTCTAGGGTGTGCATAGCCCACTCTCCACGGGCTGCGCACGCGACAGCGTCTACAAAACGACTAAGGACCAAGCCAACCGCTTGGAGGGTTCCCCCCGAGGGAGAAACCCCTACGGGGGACCTGAGGCGCTGGAAGGGGCCTGAAGGGGGCTCCCCCCGAGGGCGTCCCGCTCGAGGACTCTCTCCCCCTGCAGGGAGCCGGTCCGGCCCCTCCCCCTCGAGAGCCTCAGGCCCCTGAGGGGATACTTCGCGACGAAGGAAGCGCTGCAGAGCGCACATGGGCTCTGCTGCGGCCGCAGGGTGACGCGCGCGTCTGCGCACACGGCAGCAACAGCGTCACAGTTGCCGCTCCCATGATAAAAGGGGTCAACAAAGTTCTGTGTCCCCTGCGTCGCCAACGAAGCTTTCCTCTTTGGTGATAAAGCAGTTGGCCGGCACAACGCTCCAACGACGACGTCACTGCGGGCACACCCCACGGTCTCCGCCGCGCCTGCGAGCCGCTCTGCCAAGTCTGCAACTTGTCGGCCACAGTGCGCCGCTTTAACACGGAAGAGGCGCGTCCAAGGACGGAGGAGACAGCTGCTCTGCCACGAAGGCAGGCTTTGCGACCATGGACCGAGTCCATGAACGAGCAGGCAGTAGTGCACCCCACTCCGCCACTGGTGGCCATGTGGGAACCCGTCCACTGCGCAGATCGCAGGGATGAGGCCCGGGGCAACTATTTAAGGAGAAGGGGCACTTCCGTAGGAGAGGATCCGGAAACTCGACCCCAAGCTCAATAGCGTCCTCCACCTCCGGACCCTCTCAAGGCCCGGAGGCTAGTTGTACTACAGTCACCACAGTGCAATCGAGACAAGCAGGAGTAGCGGTGTTACCTCACCTTGAGGGCCGTGAACCTGGGTAAGGGCCGGTGTCACTCTCTGTCGTGCAGTTCCGCTCCAAGCACCGCGAGCAACGTCGCGGCGTGCATCGAGGGTTGTTTGACCTCCGTGTTCAGTCCCCCTTCGAACCTCTTCCCGGGGCGAGACTACCCCTGTTACGTGGGAGTTCATAATATCATGGACGAGTAGAAGTTAGCAGTGTCGGTAACGAGATCAACTAGGTATGGAGATATCTATGAACGAGTCTCGGACACGCTAAGTATCGCATGGCAAAAGGTTTAAGACTCAGACGTCCAGGTTCGATAGGTAAAGTATTCGTTATCTCGCAGGGATTAATTCTGGGTATCCAAGGTCCACGAATTAGTCATTGATCGGAGAGGAGTCTCGATCATGTCTGGTGAGATAATCGAACCGGTAGGGTAACACGCTTAAGGGGAGTCGACATTTTACCGGAAGAGAAAAATAAGAAAAAGAGAGACCGGGAACGTCCCGGGAAAGTTCCGATAGAGATCGGGCAGCGACGAAATAGTTTTCGGAGCCAGAATAAATTATGTAATATGTATTTAATATTAATTAGTGTAATTAATAGTTAAATATATTTTATTTTAATTTTTTCTGAATTTTTAAAGGCAAAAATCCCTTAATGGGCCTCTTTGGGCAAAGAGGCCCATGAGGGGGGAGAGTCCCCCCAGGAGGGGGGCTTGGTTCGGCCAGCCCCTAGTGGGCCACATGGGGCCCACTAGGGCCGGCGCACCAGCCATGGCCGGCTGGGGTGTGGGATTAGTCCCACACCGCCAGCCTGGCAGGTTGGGCAGCCCCCTGGCCTCCTATATATACATGGTTACCCCTGGCCTTTGAGCACACACCAAATCTTCTCTCTCTCTCTCCTTGGATCCCGTGACTCCCCAGTTTGGAGTTGCGCCAAGGATAAGTTTTCTCCACCATACGCACGCCGCCGCGCTGCTGGTCTTCCGGTCCCAGTCTTCCGCTGCTTCGTCTTTGGATCGGAGCCCGGAGTTCGTCGGCTTCACCGTACGTGTGTGACGCCCTGCGAGGCACCACGCTAGTGGTGCTAGAGGTCTGCTTCCTCTACACGGCATCGAAGTCTTCGTCGGCTTCATCGACAACGCTTGTGCGGGAGCGTAATCCCCGCTTTTCGGTCTACAAGGGTATGTGCACCGAACCCCCTGCGTACTACTATATCTGCATAGTATAGATTCTGGCTAGTTTCAGGTTATCCGTGTTAGGAAAATTTTTGTTTTCTGCATGCGATCCCCTTCAGTGGTATCAGAGCCGATCTATGCGTAGATATAGCTGTGCGCTAGCTGCACCCGTGTTTATCACGGGGACAACGTTCTTATTATTTGCTACCCTCTCGCGTGCACTTGCACTGCCGGCAGCATCGAGTTGATGAAGCGGCCCGGACCGACCTTACGCGTACGCTTACGCGAGACTGGTTCCACAACTAACATACGGCTGGTTCCGTATATGTGGCTGGCGGGTGTCCGTCTCTCTCTCTTTAGTTGGCTTTGCATTTTCAATGGAGGGCCCGAAAGGGATGAATAAATATGCAATTATTTGATCGTTGTTGTGGTCATAGGTTCGTAGGTATGAAGCGGTTCTATTTACGACAGCCCCTAGCCACGTAAAATATGCAAAAGATAAAGTAGAGGCGTCTAACTTTATTTTGCAGGGGCTATGTGATATGGTCAAGGTAGGTTTATTAAATTGTTTATGAACTGTTGGCGCGAAGGAGACCATCGGCGCAAGGACCATATCACGTCGCATTACATCTGATGTTTTGAGTGCATCTTATATTGTGTGTATATATATATATAGTATATATTAGTTACACGGCGGTAGTTTTATAAGATGATCCCTCCAAAATACCATCTGTGTTCTCCCTTCAACGTGCACCACCAAGAAAGTTCTACATTATGAGGCAGGCCGTGACGATCGGGTGTCAGACATATCGTCGTTCGCATACAGTGGGTGTAAGCCATGTTGCACGCGCGTTTACGTTGAAGGTTATTGTGGCGAGCCTAGCATGTACAGACATGGCCTCGAAACAAGGTGACCGAAAGGTCGAGCATGAGTCACAAAGTTGTTGTGATTGACATACCGAGGTCTACCTTTGAAGTTGTGTTGCCGGCTCTGACGATGAGGGGTTGCACAATGGATTAGGGTCGTGTAATCACTAAAGCGATGAGAGGGATACTCGTTTTGAGTGGGAGTTCTTATAGTTATTTTCGAAAATACTTGAACTCAAAATTTTATGAACAAAGTCTTATGTTTTGCAAATTCCATTGTAGATGTCTCACCCCACCTTTAACCTAGCCCTGTTCCTTGAGAAAGAGAAGCTTAAGACCAATGGGTCCAACTTCGTATCCTGGTTCCGCGATCTGAAGTCCATTCTGAATACCCACGAGGTGGCTTACATCCTTGAAGCCCCCTTAGGTGATCAGCCAGCGAACACCGCCTCAGAATTCGTTAGGAGTGTCCACGAGTTAAAGGCGGAGATTTCCTCTTTTGTCCGGAGTGGCATGCTCTTTGCCATGGAGGCTGACCTGCAGAACCATTTTGAGAACAAGAGTGCTTATGAGATAATCACTGAACTCATGGTTATTTTTGCACGACAAGTCAAGGATGAGAGGTTTGAAGCTACCAAGCTTTTCTTCTCAGCCCAGATGGAAGAGCACGGCAATATAAGTGAGCACTTGGCCAATATGTATGGCAGCGTTCAGCTCCTGAAAGATCTGGGATATGTGATCCCAGAAGAGCTGGTTATAGATAGGGTGCTGTTGTCGCTGCCCCCTAGCTATAAGGAAGCCATCATGAACTACGACATGATTGGGACATCAAAATCCCTGTCGGAAATTCTTATGATGCTCAACATGGCCGAATTGGAAATCAAGATGGACAAGATGGTGGTGACCATCAGATCCCTGGAAACACAACTCCCCAAGTATCTGGAGGATAAAAAGGTCGGCAAGATTGTCGGAAAAGAGAAAGGTATATTTGATATACATGTTATTGATGTGTACCTTACCTGCGCCCGTAGCAACACCTGGGTATTTGATACTGGCTCTGTTGCTCATATATGTAACTCTCAGGAGGAGTTGTGGAATAAGAGGCGCCTGGCAAAGGACGAGGTGACGATGCGCGTCGGCAACGGATCAAGAGTTGACGTGGTGGCTGTCGGCACACTCCCTCTACATCTACCATCGGGATTAGTTTTGGTTCTGAATAAGTGTTATTTTGTACCGACCTTGAGTGTAAACATTATCAGTGGGTCTTGCTTGTTGCAAGACGGATATTCATTCAAATCAGTATCAAGTGGTTGTGCTATTTCTATGAATGATATCTTTTATGTTAATGCTCCCGAGAATAATGGTTTATTCTTGTTGAATCTCGATCGTAGTACTCACATCCATAGCATAGATGCCAAGAGGATTAAACTTAGTAGCGATACCGCCATGTATATATGGCATTGCCGTCTCGGTCATATTGGTATAAAGCGCATGAAGAAACTCCATGCCGATGGACTTCTGGACTCGTTGGATTTTGGATCCCTCGACACATGCGAACCATGCCTCATGGGCAAAATGACCAAGACACCGTTCAATGGTTTCATGGAACGGGCGTCGGACTTATTGGGAGTCATACATACAGATGTGTGTGGACCAATGAGTGTGTCGACACGCAATGGTTATCGTTACTTTGTCACCTTCACCGATGACTTGAGTAGATATGGGTATATCTATTTGATGAAACACAAGTCTGAAACATTTGAAAAGTTCAAAGAATTTCAAAGTGAAGTGGAAAATCAACTCAACAAGAAAATCAAGCACCTTCGATCCGATCGTGGTGGCGAATATTTGAGTTTTGAGTTTGGCACACATCTGAAGGCCTGTGGCATCGTGCCGCAGCTTACGCCAGCTGGAACGCCGCAACGCAACGGTGTGTCCAAGCGACGTAATCGTACCCTATTAGATAGCGTCCGATCTATGATGTCTCTTACCGACTTGCCCGTATCCTTTTGGGGGTATGCGTTAGAAACAGCCGCATTCATTTTAAATAGGGCTCCGTCCAAATCCGTAGAAACGACACCGTATGAGATATGGCATGGCAAGAAACCTAAGTTGTCGTTCCTGAAGGTCTGGGGTTGTGAGGCGTATGTTAAGAAACTACAGCCCGACAAACTCGAACCGAAATCGGAGAAAGTCGTCTTTGTAGGGTATCCGCGGGAAACCATAGGATACACCTTCTACAACCAAGCTGAGGGCAAAACGTTTGTCGCGAAGAACGGTACCTTTCTGGAGAGAGAGTTTCTCGCCAAAGGAGTAAGTGGGAGGAAAATAGACCTCGACGAGATCGTTGACCCTGAACTCGAAATTCCGAGTGGCGCAACGGAAGCTGTTCCGGAAACGTCCTCCACAGATGGAGTGGGAGAAGATGTCGAGGGTGCTATTCTACCTCGTAGGTCAGGGAGATCTCGGATCGCCCCTGAATGGTATGGCAACATGGTTTGCACCGTCATGTTGATTGAACAAGACGAACCTACGAACTACAAAGAGGCTATGGCTAGTCCTGAGTCCGAGAAATGGCTTGAAGCCATGAAATCCGAAATAGGATCCATGTATGACAACAAAGTGTGGACTTTGATGGAGATTCCCGAAGGGCGCAAGGCCGTCGAGAATAAATGGATATTTAAGAAAAAGACTGATGCTGATGGTAATGTGACCATCTATAAAGCTCGGCTTGTCGCAAAGGGTTTCCGACAAGTTCATGGGATTGACTACGATGAAACGTTTTCACCGGTAGCGATGCTGAAGTCTATTCGGATTTTGCTAGCAGTTGCCGCATATTATGACTATGAGATATGGCAAATGGATGTCAAAACAGCCTTCCTAAATGGTAACATTGAGGAAGAGTTGTATATGGTACAACCTGAAGGTTTTGTCGATCCAGAAAATGCTGGCAATGTATGCAAGCTTCATCGTTCCATTTATGGACTGAAGCAAGCATCTCGGAGCTGGAATCTTCGCTTTGATGAGGTGATCAAAGATTTTGGATTTGTCCAAAATAGCGAAGAGACCTGCATTTACAAGAAAATGAGTGGGAGCTCAGTTGTGTTCCTAGTACTATATGTTGATGATATACTACTAATAGGGGACAATGTGGAACTTCTGAATAGCGTCAAGAAATATTTAAACAGTAAATTTTTGATGAAGGACTTAGGAGAAGCTGCATACGTTTTAGGCATTAAAATCTATCGTGATAGATCAAGACGTCTATTAGCGTTAAGTCAGAGTACTTATATTGACAAGATACTGAAACGGTTCGGTATGGAGACGGCAAAGAAGGGTTTTCTGCCGGTTGTCAAGAATAAGGTATTAAGCAAGGCACTGTGTCCGGTGACGGAACATGATAAAGTTGAGATGACTAAACATCCTTATGCTTCAGCCATAGGATCGATCATGTATGCCATGTTAAGTACTCGACCTGATGTAGCATTGGCTCTTAGTTTGACGAGCCGGTTCCAAAGTAATCCTGGAAAGGATCATTGGGTTGCTGTTAAAAGCATTCTTAAGAATCTCAAGCATACAAAGGAAATGTTCCTTGTGTATGGGGACTGTGAGGAAGAACTTGGCGTAACAGGTTACGTTGATGCAAGTTTCTGCTCAGACCCAGATGACTCTAAGTCACAGACAGGATATGTGTTCAAGGTGAACGGAGGCGTTGTATGCTGGAGGAGTGGGAAGCAACCCATCGTGGCCCAATCTACAATGGAATCGGAGTACATTGCCGCTTCTGAAGCCGCGAATGAAGCTGTGTGGCTGAGGAAGTTCATCATCGAGCTTGGAGTGTTCCCTAGCGCGCAAGACCCCGTAACCCTGTACTGCGACAATACGGGTGCCATTGCTAACGCGAAGGAACCAAGGTCTCACTCGACTGCCAAACACATACTCCGACGCTTCCATGTGATACGATAGTACGTACAAGGAGGTGAAGTGAAGATTTGCAAAATACATACGGATCTGAATGTGGCAGATCCGTTGACAAAGCCTCTCCTGCTTGACAAGCACGTGAAACACCAAGATGCTATGGGTGTCCGGCTTTTACCAAGTTGTAAACTAGATTAAGTTGTACTCTAGTGCAAGTGGGAGACTGTAGGAGATATGCCCTAGAGGCAATTAATAAAGAGTTTATTTGTCATATCTTATTTTGTTCATAATACGTTTTTGTGTCATGCTATAACTGTATTAAGCGGAAACATTAATACACGTGTGATACGTAAAACAACCAGGTCCCCAGTAGCCTCTATTTGACTGGTTCATTGTGCAATTGATGATCGATGTTTCCCGATCATGTGACATGGTGTCTATTTGGCAATGAAGTCATGTCGTTGGTAGAACGGTGTGATGGGCATACCCAATATTTGTAGGACGTAGTCATTACGCCTTCGACCGTGAGATCTTCTCTTATTGCTATTCCTGGAAGACACTTTGATTGCATCAAACGTCATATCTTACATAGTGTGACAATAAAGGTGTCCCTCTCGGGTGTCGGAAAGGAGTATGTTGAGACGGGGGGTCAAGAGCGGGATTTGTCAGTCCCATAGCAGGATAGATACTCTAGGGCCCACTCGGTGAGATTATGTCAAACGAGCTTGCAAGCGTGTGACTAGGTCACCAGGACATAATATCATGGACGAGTAGAAGTTAGCAGTGTCGGTAACGAGATCAAGCTAGGTATGGAGATATCTATGAACGAGTCTCGGACACGCTAAGTATCGCATGGCAAAAGGTTTAAGACTCAGACGTCCAGGTTCGATAGGTAAAGTATTCGTTATCTCGCAGGGATTAATTCTGGGTATCCAAGGTCCACGAATTAGTCATTGATCGGAGAGGAGTCTCGATCATGTCTGGTGAGATAATCGAACCGCTAGGGTAACACGCTTAAGGGGAGTCGACATTTTACCGGAAGAGAAAAATAAGAAAAAGAGAGACCGGGAACGTCCCGGGAAAGTTCCGATGGAGATCGGGCAGCGACGAAATAGTTTTCGGAGCCAGAATAAATTATGTAATATGTATTTAATATTAATCAGTGTAATTAATAGTTAAATATATTTTATTTTAATTTTTTCTGAATTTTTAAAGGCAAAAATCCCTTAATGGGCCTCTTTGGGCAAAGAGGCCCATGAGGGGGGAGAGTCCCCCCAGGAGGGGGGCTTGGTTCGGCCAGCCCCTAGTGGGCCACATGGGGCCCACTACGGCCGGCGCACCAGCCATGGCCGGTTGGGGTGTGGGATTAGTCCCACACCGCCAGCCTGGCAGGTTGGGCAGCCCCCTGGCCTCTTATATATACATGGGTACCCCTGGCCTTTGAGCACACACCAAATCTTTTCTCTCTCTCTCCTTGGATCCCGTGACTCCCCAGTTTGGAGTTGCTCCAAGGATAAGTTTTCTCCACCATACGCACGCCGCCGCGCTGCTGGTCTTCCGGTCCCAGTCTTCCGCTGCTTCGTCTTTGGATCGGAGCCCGGAGTTCGTCGGCTTCACCGTACGTGTGTGACGCCCTGCGAGGCACCACGCTAGTGGTGCTAGAGGTCTGCTTCCTCTACACGGCATCGAAGTCTTCGTCGGCTTCATCGACAACGCTTGTGCGGGAGCATAATCCCCGCTTTTCAGTCTACAAGGGTATGTGCACCGAACACCCTGCGTACTACTATATCTGCATAGTATATATTCTGGCTAGTTTCAGGTTATCCGTGTTAGGAAATTTTTTGTTTTCTGCATGCGATCCCCTTCACTTCCATAGGTTTTTTTAATTTTCTCTTCAAAAGTATCATGTCCTAATGCAATATAAATTTCATATAGATCTCTATTTTTTTTTTTCCATTAAGCCTAACTAGTAAAAAAAATAAAAACAAGAAACAAAAATATTTAACTGCAGGATCTAAAGGAGATACCTTCCAACGCTTACCTCCCCGGCAACGGCGCCAGAAAATAGCTTGATGTCTACGCACGCTTCTATTCTCGTAGACAGTGTTGGGCCTCCAAGAGCAGAGGTTTGTAGAACAGCAGCAAGTTTCCCTTAAGTGAATCACCCAAGGTATATCGAACTCAGGGAGGTAGAGGTCAAAGATATCCCTCTCAAGCAACCCTGCAATTAAGATACAAGAAGTCTCTTGTGTCCCCAACACACCCAATACACTTGTTAGATGTATAGGTGCACTAGTTCGGCGAAGAGACAGTGAAATACAAGTAATATGGATGATTATAAGTAGTAATTGCAATCTGAAATAAAAATGGCAGCAAGCAAACATGCAGCAGAACTTATTGTAAACGGTGTTTTAATGCTTGGAAACAAGGCCTAGGGATCGTACTTTCACTAGTGGACATTCTCAACAATGACATCAAAGCTGAATAATAAATACTACTCTCAAATACTCTCTTGTTGGATGATAAACACCATTCATTGCGTAGGGCTATAACAGCACCCTCAAAGTATGAGTAAACACACACCACAACGTCATAAGGGAGTCACACACGATGCACACACTGTCAACTTTACACCATGGAGACTCCAGAGTTCATATTTAAGTAACCTCTAGAGTGAATAATATATAAAGAGTAGCATCTACTATTCAACTAGATTACAAAGCTCATGATCACATAAAGATCACACCATGGGAGAGAGAGATAAACCACATAGCTACCGGTAGAGCCCTCAGCCTCGGGGGAGAACTACTCCCTCCTCATCATAGGAGTCAGCAACGTCGATGGAGATGGCTCCCGGGGAAATTCCCCGTCCCGGCAGGGTGCCGGAACAGAGACTTCTGTCCCCCGAAACTTGTCTTCGATGGCGGCGGCGCAGCGGAACTCTTCTCTGGAAAACGCCAATTGATCTAGGGTTTTTGCGTCGGGGGCAATATATGGGCGAAAGGGCGAAGGTGGTGGAGGCACGAGGGCCCCACACCATGTCCCGGCGCGGCAGGGGTGGGACCCGCGCCGGCACGTGGTCAGGGCGCCTCGTGGCCCCTCTAAGTCTCGTCTTCGGTGTTCTGGAAGCTCCCGAGAAATATAGGGACTTTGGCTTTTGTTTCGTCCAATTCCGAGAATATTTCCTTAACAGGTTTTCTGAAACCAAAAACAGCAAAAAACAGGGAACTGGCACTGTGGCATCTTGTTAATAGGTTAGTCCGAGAAAATGAATAAAGCAATACAAAGTGTATATAAAACATGTAGCAATTGGTATAATATAAGCATGGAACATAAGAAATTAGAGATACGTTTGAGACGTATCAAGGATTTAAGGACCTTCGGTTGGAAGTAGTACCTGAAGGATTCCTAGCATCATTAGAAGTACAACCTCTCCTGATTAACAAAATCAAGGAAGCTCAGAAAGAGGATAAGGCGATAAAAGAAATCAAGAAGAACCTAAGTGAAGGCAAGGCCAGAGACTTTAGAGAAGATGAAGAAGGAACTCTATGGTATAAAGAACGCATATGTGTTCCTGATAATGCTGATCTCAGAAAGTTGATACTTCAAGAAGCTCATGACTTTCCTTATTCCATACATCCGGGTAACACCAAAATGTATATGGATGTAAAGGAAAGGTATTGGTGGATCAATTTGAAGAGGGATATTGCTGAATACATTGCAAGGTGTGACGTGTGCGGTCGAGTGAAAGCAGAACACCAAAAGCCAGCGGGCTTGCTGCAACCATTACTAGTACCATATTCTATTTGGGTTATCGTTGACCGTCTAACGAAGGTAGCTCACTTTGTACCCGTGAAGACCACTTACACCAGTGCCAAACTAGCTGACATCTACATGAAGAGAATGGTTTGTCTACATGGAGTTCCCAAGAAGATTGTGTGTCGTGGGATTGTCACGGCAGATGCTTCCGGGTGGAAACTTTGACATGAGGGGCAAGGCGACTCTGGTGTTCAGGAGATTGTCTAGCTCTACGGGGAAAGATGTTTTTTACCCAAGTTCGGGTCCCCTCGGTGGAGGATCCCTACGTCTTGCTATAAATCACTGATATGATAATATGTTACATGGTGCGCCAATGGCGATCGCCGGGTTTAGATGACTCCGGCGTGGGAGCTCTCTCTTGGGAGCTCTCTCTCTTTTGTCTATCTTATTCGGCCTATGGCTTATCGTAGCCTCTCTTAACTTCTCGTGACTTATCTCTCTATGACCTAGGAGCCCGCTTATATAGACATCCGGGTCTCCTGGTTCTTTACATGGTAAGGCTACTGGAGTGCTACTCTAACTCGTCTTGTCTTTCGTATCCTCCAAGTCTTGGACTCTGTGATGCATACTGCCTCCGGGTCTTCTAGAGCCTTCTTTACTTAGGCCGGGTTACCGACAAGCTCTCTGGCCCATCCTTGAAACCCGACCATGCTGATGGCTAGCTAGCCTCGCCGGACCTCCTGTCGGGCGGGTCATGCTTCACTCTTCATGGGCCTACCGGGTTATGATTCCCCCAACAGTAGCCCCCAGGATAACTCGGATATCAGACTTGGCTTGCTTCTCCTTGCACTCTTGGGCATAATCTTGGAGAAGCCATCAATTCTTTTGTCCGGCTTATCTTCCTAAAAATAATAAACATTAATCAAACAAGCAGGCTCTCGTGTTTCAGTTTGACCGGCTCTTCCTGGTAGCCTGTTCATAACCCGACCATTGCTTTGCGACTTTAATCTCCGGGACTTTGGATATGAGCTTGGTTTGCTCTCCTTCATGACCTTGATTTTGATCATCATGTTCCGGATGGAGCCGTCAGCTCAATCATCCAGATTAATCTCCTGAAATAAGATAAATACTTTGGACTAGAAGTCCAAGTTAATTAAATCACGGGGGCCGACTCTTCTTGGCGTCCTTCCTCAGATAAACATGTTTTCTTCAACCCGGGTTCATCTGACCCGGACTTGATTAAGCCTGCTAATGCGGAGGCTATGCCGAAGGATGCTCCAGATATTTATGATCCGGACTTGATAAGACCTACTCATATGGAGGCCGTGCTGAAGGATGCTCTAGATATCTATAACCCGGGATTGATGCAGCCTACTCACACGGAGGCTGTCATTTAAGACCCGGTTTTGAAGACCCCGCGTGAAAACCTTCAGCTTATTCTTGAGATCCGAAATTGATTTTGATGCTTCACCTCGGGGAATATTACTTCCCGACTCTAGCCCCCAAGTGCCGGGTTGTTGCTCGCAGCAATCTGGGACTTCAAGTTTTGCACTTTAATAGCTTTTGAGATTCAAACTGAGTACCCCCAAGAGCCGGATCTGCAGCTTGCTGCGTTCCGGGTCTTCTTGTAGGCCTTTTGAATTCTTAATAACCAGAAATCTTTGAACTGAGTAGGCCCAAGAGCCGGATCTACTGCTTGCAGTGTTCCGGGTCTTTCTTGAGAACTGATAGCTTCAAACTGGGTTAGCCCCCAACTGCCGGGTTCTATCCTACGGCAATCTGGGACTTATATTAATTTGAGCATAACTGACTTTTCTGATGAGTAGCCCCCAAGCGCCGGGTCTGCTGCCTGCATCTACTCGGAGCTCTCTAAATTTCATAATACCGAGTTATTCTGATGGTGCACGCACACCCTGAGAATTTGATTTATTTGATGAACGTTATCTGTCGTTCTGCAAATCGTTTTGGTTTAGATGACCCTTTTGGTTTCCTTGAACTATAAGCCGGCTTTCGCATGGATTTTTCATGTCGCCACCTCTCTGATAAAAACAGGGTCAGACAAGTCCCAATGGGCATCAGGCTGATTGAATTTACAAGTGGGCAATCAGGCCATATAAGCGCGAGTCACATCGAGCTTAAGCAAGAAAACCAAGAATATAATGGCTCTGGGCCGGATCATGAGATTGCAGCTGTACCTTTTTATAAATAATCAGCCCCCATAACCAATATGGCTTTTTGCCGGATCTTGAGTTTGTAACTGCGCTATTCAAGCAATCAGCCCAAGACCTCAAATTTGCCATATTGTGAAGCACTCTCGGGCGAAGCTAACCGAAGTTGCGAAGCACTCTTGGGCGAAGCTAATATTTGGCAGTGAAGCACTCCTGGGCATCGCTAACCGAAGTTGCGTAGCACTCTTGGGCAACACTACTTTTCATCGCAAAGCACTCCTGGGCATCGCTAACCGAAGTTGCGTAGCACTCTTGGGCTAAGCTAATTTTTGTTGCAAGCCGCTTCTGGGCATCGCTAACCGAAGTTGCGTAGCACTCTTGGCGTTGATGCATAAACCGGATTATGGCAATTGGCGACGACAATAGAGCCGTAGCACGATGATGGCGCTTTAATAGCGATCTTGTTATTTAGAAATCCATTGCGAGCGATAGATAACTCGACTTTGAAAAATCCATTTGCGGGAATTAGATAGCCCGACTTTGAAAAATTCATTTGCGGGAATTCGATAGCCCGACTTTGAAAAATCCATTTGCGGGAATTCGATAGCCCAACTTTGATAAATCCATTGATCATATAAATACTTTACGATGCTTACGAAGTGCTCACGGGTCTCACTAAGCAATGTAAAGGCTGAGAGATGTTTTATGGATCGTCCACCAATATGTTTCACGTGCGGGGTTCAGTGTTCGTAACCCGAACGTCATCACACATGTCTTTTAGGCGGTTGGATCCATGTTTTCAACATAGCGATTGTCTGAATGTGCCGACTTTATTTAACCGACTGAATAATATAAAACTTCGATCATAATCATGACTTAACTGTCTGGATGTCATTGGCGACGTGGTGAGACCCGGCGACAGGCGCGCTCGAAGCCGGCCTGTGGCCGGGTTATGGATGGATGTTGTCCAAAACTGTAACGACCGGGACACTGATCGCTGCTGCTTGGTGCCGGCGGTCGGCCGGGTCGTCGATGATTTTGATCTTTACAAGCCTGATACAACACAGCTAGCTGGGATGCCGTGGTTTTGCTTTTCTTTCTTTTTCTGGCCGGCTTGCTCGTCCAAGGCATGCTAGAAATCCCGCAACACTAAAATTGGTTGATCTATGTGACTTGCCATCTTTTCTTTTCTTCGTACATAACTCTTGCTTTGCCTGCCCTTGCAAGCAGCTCACGTTCTTGTCTTTTCTGGAATGTCTTCTTGATCTGCATACGACCTCTAGTAGCACTGCCATATTTTTTCCTTTTAACTTTCTACCCGGATAGGAGCTCACGCCTGCGTTGACAACACACCAGTTTGAAACCGGTGCCTGAAGCCGACCCACAGCCGCTGAACAGCTATGGAAACTGTATTGTTGTTTGAGCCGGACAAGAATTACCGTGTACAACTTTCATAAGCCGGCTGCTCTTCCTTCTTTTTTCTTTCTTCCTTTCTAGCTTTAGAGGCCGGATTGCCCATGGAATCCTACACGTGGGTGGGGTTGCACTTCTTTTCTTTCTTCACAAAACACGAGTGTAGATATGTTGTCCTGGCTTCAAGCAGTACTATTCTGAGTCGGACATGATTTTCTTTATTTCTCCTTGGGACTTGCTTCAATGAAATCAACTGCTGCTTCAAGTACATACGCACGCAAAAACAAACCGGACAACTCTCAGCCACGTCAAGCTTTTTGCATCGCTTGATTGATATTCCAATGATCAGGCGTACATGCAGTCCACCTAGCCGGCATCTTTTTTTTTCTTCCACCTGATTCGGATCAATCTTGCTTTCTTCCATCCTTATTTTTTCTTTTCTTTGCATCGGGAACAACACGCCTTCGCCATCATGACTTCTTTTAAAATTATGCAGGGCATCGTAATCTCTGATATTCGCCGGGTCTTGGTTCCTCCATGGCCGACTCTTGTATGTATGGCCGGCTCTTCTTTCTCCAGCGAATTTATTTCCGGCTCCTAGCCGAAATCTGAACGATGTGATTTTCTTGCTGATTGTCGACGATCTCGCCGACGACGATTCTCTCCATCCTCGCAGCGCTTCTCCTTTAATGAGCACAAATCTGGCCGCAGGCCCCACGGTGGGCGCCAACTGTCG
This sequence comes from Poa annua, assembly GCA_026929855.1. Classification (NCBI taxonomy): domain Eukaryota; kingdom Viridiplantae; phylum Streptophyta; class Magnoliopsida; order Poales; family Poaceae; genus Poa; species Poa annua. Next base: position 36,232,461 of record CM049433.1, read on the forward strand.
TGGGATTGTCACGGCAGATGTTTTCGGGTGGAAACTTTGAGATGAGGGGCAAGGCGACTCTGGTGTTCAGGAGATTGTCTAGCTCTACGGGGAAAGATGTTTTTTACCCAAGTTCGGGTCCCCTCGGTGGAGGATCCCTACGTCTTGCTATAAATCACTTATATGATAATATGTTACATGGTGCGCCAATGGCGATCGCCGGGTTTAGATGACTCCGGCGTGGGAGCTCTCTCTTGGGAGCTCTCTCTCTTTTGTCTATCTTATTCGGCCTATGGCTTATCGTAGCCTCTCTTAACTTCTCGTGACTTATCTCTCTATGACCTAGGAGCCCGCTTATATAGACATCCGGGTCTACTGGTTCTTTACATGGTAAGGCTACTGGAGTTCTACTCTAACTCGTCTTGTCTTTCGTATCATCCAAGTCTTGGACTCCGTGATGCATATTGCCTCCGGGTCTTCTAGAGCCTTCTTTACTTAGGTCGGGTTACCGACAAGCTCTCCGGCCCATCCTTGAAACCCGACCATGCTAATGGCTAGCTGGCCTCGCCGTACCTCCTGTCGGGCGGGTCATGCTTCACTCTTCATGGGCCTACCGGGTTATGATTCCCCCAACATTGTGTCTGATAGGGGTACTTAGTTTACTTCTCATTTCTGGAATCAATTGCATGAATCATTGGGGACCAGATTAGAATTTAGCACAGCATTCCACCCACGGACGGATGGACAGACAGAAAGAGTAAATCAAATCCTAGAGGATATGCTGAGAGCATGTGCTCTGGACTACAAGTCTTGCTGGGATGATAATCTTCCTTATGCTGAATTCTCTTACAACAACAGCTATCAAGCAAGCATAGAGATGTCTCCATTTGAAGCCTTGTATGGAAGGAAATGCACTACACCACTACTGTGGAGTGGCGTAGGAGAACGTAGTTTGTTTGGACCTGACATAATCAAGGAGGCTGAAGAAAAAGTTAGACTGATTAAGAACCGATTGAAAATAGCACAATCCAGGCAGAAGAGTTATGCAGACTCCAAAAGAAGAGAAGTCACCTATGAAGTGGGCGACAGAGCCTATCTTAGAGTTTCACCTATGCGAGGAGTGAAAAGATTTGGGATCAAAGGAAAATTGGCACCACGATTTATTGGACCTTATAAGGTCCTATCCCGCAAAGGAGAAGTGGCATATGAATTGGAACTTCCGGAAGCCCTTTCCGTAGTTCACAATGTATTCCATGTCAGCCAGTTGAAGAAGTGTCACCCAGAAATGGCAGAGACACCGCTAAGAGATACGGTGCCACTAGAGGAAGTACAACTAGAAAGTGATCTCACTTAAGAAGAGAAGCCCATAAAGATTCTAGAGACAGGCGAACGTGTCACCCGAACCAAGACCATAAATTTTTGCAAAGTACAGTGGAATCACCACTCAGAGGAAGAAGCCATTTGGGAAAGAGAAGATGACCTGAAAGAAGACCACCCTCACCTATTTGCTAGCCAATCCGAATCTCGAGGGCGAGATTCATCTTAAGGGGGTTAGGTTTGTACAATCCTAATTTTTCAAAAAAAAAACCTTGCATTCATGCATCATCATCATTTAAACATGTCATTCAAATCACATAAGGTTTAAATTAAATTCCATTTCTATGTTTAAATTGAAATTATTTCCATAAAGTTGTTAGTTTGTAATTATAATAATATTCTATTTTATTATATTATATTTTTAGACAAGAATATTACCAAAAAGTTCTATTTTAAATAAGCTTTTCAAAATATATTTGTATGAATATTTCTGAGAAGTTTTGATAGAGTTTTGAATTTAAATTGGATTCAAAAGATTTAAAACAGAAAAACATTTGAATAAAAACAAAATAGATCGGACCAGCCTCCCGAGCCATTTGGGCCGAAGCCCGCGTCCTATCTACCGCGCGCGCAGCGCGTAACACCCCGCCAGCGGCCAGCCCTCTCTCTCGCTCGCTCGCAGACGCCGACAGGTGGGACCCACCTGTCATCCCTCCCGCTGAGCAACGGCTCGTCCCTTTACTCGCTCGCGTAATGGCCGAAGAAACGCCCGATTCAATCCTCTTAAATCCGAGGAATTACTCGGCCGTTTCGAGCGCCATTGCTGTCTTCTTATAGCCCTCGACGCCCTCTTCCATTTGCCCCAAACCACTTAGCCCGAGAGCCTCCAGTGGTTGCCCGCACTCGAGCTCGTAGCTCCTCCACTGCCGCCGGCGAGAAGCACACCGTACGGCGAACTCCGGCGAACCCGAGCCCTCCCGTTTCTCCCTTTCTTTTTCTTTTCCTATTGCGCATACTTTTGACACGGTCTCGTATTTTTTCCTGCGCCAGATCGACGCGCTCGTCTACTTCCGAAGCACACCGCCGCCTTCGTCGACTCCGGCGCGAAATACCCGGAGGAGCAGAGCACCCCGACGCCGTCCACCGCGCCACCGACCTCGCCTCGACCTGCGCTTCGTCTTGGTATGATCCGTTCGTCCCCGTAGACCTTAGAGCATCGGGAACACACGATGCCGTGCGTGTCGCCGCCGTGGGCACGTCCCCGGCTAGGTTTCCGGCGAGTTGCGTCGCCCGCTTTTTGTCGCTTAATTGTAGACCGTAGAATCTAGATCTGACGGCCTAGATTAAATCCTTTAAACGTGAACCGGTACGCTGACGTGGCTTGCTCCATCAGCGCAAAGTCAGCGCCACGTCGGATCCACGTGGATAAGAATTTCTGCGAATTTTCTTAAATAGAATTAAACGGCAGTTTTGCAGAAAACCCCCTGCATATTGTTTTTATCATTACTTTTTATCTGTTTAGCCAAATTCAAATATTTTTATATATTTGGAATACTTAGAACCAGTAGAATCTTTTGGCTTCATTAGTTTTATGTTTTGGCACATTCAAAATTTTCAAATGTTCATTTGAGTAGTTTGAGTATTTTTTACATAACTTTAGATAGAAAAATTATTTTTGAGTAAATCAAATTGCTAAAAATTTGTTTAAATGCCCTCTGTCCAGTAGCACTGTTTACAAATTTGTTCATAAAAGTTTTATTACAGAAAACTAAATTCTTATGTTTACTTTTTATTCATGTCTTGCTATAATGGAAATTAATAAAAATTGCATTTTGGCATCATGCATGCTTCATAAAATTCCTAAAAGTTAAATATGTTAGTTTCTTGTATTTAAAATATTGCATTTCATGCATAGCATATTTTATTGTATTGTTATGTTGCTTGTGTGTTTATGTGTGGCATTTTATTTTTGTTAGACTATTCGGAGGGAAACAAGGACCTTTGCAACTGCAACTGCTGCACTCCCTGTTGCGAAGGCAAGTAGCACACTACATAAAAGTCCTAGTATTTTTCCATGCATGTGTAGATTATTTTCCTAAGCATGTGTAGGACTTAGTAGAAATGCTATGCTAGACCTGTTTACAAATTCCTTACTCCTGTGTCTAGGTACCTATATAACACTTAGTAGAATTATGATGCTATGCAAACTATTTTTGATGAAATGTTAAATTCCACTAAGTTAAGAATGAAACACCTGGGTGGAAAGTGGTTAGTATGGTTTATGTTGAGTGGGTTCCCAGGGGCGTACCTGTGGAATTACACTTGTGGACGGCCACCCAGGAACAGAGGGATCTGAAGAACTTCGAGTGAAGATTGCTTCCAGTGCAGCCATTGCCAATATGGGCTCTGGCTTGATCAGCTAAGCTGCGTGGACTCGCCCAGGCTTGACAGGTGGTGGTAGAGGAATGTAGGTGGAACGTGTCAGGCCAGTATGGGGAGGGAAAATGCTTCTGAAAGATCTCGTCTCATTCTTCTCCTTTTCCTTATCACTTCCAGCGTGTAGAGGATAGTTTGGGCTGAATGGGTACAATGGTGAACGTGCACAACCTCTGTAGAGTTAAAATCTAAGGACTTAGCCGTGTCCCCGGTACGGACAATTTGAGCAGCTGATCAAGGAAATCAACAGAGGATCCCGCCATTCCAACTTCTAAGTTAAAACTTGACGGGTGAACAAGGGTAGATTGAGACTATGGCTTTCATACCATATTTGTCTCAACTAGGTAAAGTTGTTTCAAAGTGTTAGGAAAAACATGCTTTCTGCAAAATAGCCTTGAGCTCCATCAGCTTAAATATGCATATAGGTTATTAGAGTTTTCCTCAAAGTGTCCACCATAGTATCACTTGCCAGTTCCATTTTTAAATGGTTCTGACCCACGTTGCTGCAAACTTTTTCTTATTGCAGACTGCTCAGATGACGAGTGAGATTTTTAGCTAAGGGTTTCGAGTCTTCAACCAACATGTTCGCCTGTGGCACATGAAGATGATGGGGACTCCATGAAGAATAATTTTCCGTTGTGTACTCTTTCGAATGCTAGCTTTACGCTATGCAAGTTGTAATGAATATTTTTTAAGTCTGGATCAGCGATGTAATAAATTGATACTTTGTTGTGATATTACATCGTAAACTGTGTGTGCAAACGAATCGATCCAGGGATTTGCACTATACACAGGGACTTGGCAATTTTTAAGTGCAGGTCCTTTACAGCCTCAGTGACACAAAATGGGGATTTTGGCACACAAAATGGGGATTTTGGCTGTAACCCATCATCGTAACTTTAATGGGGATTTTGGCACACCAAATGGGGATTGCCATGAGCTTGGTCAAATCTAGCTTGAATCCATATAATTTTTTTTAATGAGCTTGGACTCGCTGAATAATGTGTTTCAAATGAGCTACAAAGGTAGGGTAAACGGCTCCATTTCTAAGCAAAAATGGTGGACTCGCTGAAAAATGTCTGTCAAATGAGCTCCAAAGGTAGGGTAAACGTCCCCATTTCTAAGCAAAAATTGTGGACTCACTGAAAAATGACTTTCAAATGAGCTCCAAAGGTAGGGTAAACGGCCCCATTTCTAAGCCAAATTTGCAAACTGAAGTGATTTTTGGCACACAAAATGGGGATTTACACACACAATTGGAAATGTCAAGCACAAGGCCTTGCCCATTTTCATGGTAGTACAAAATGGACTTGCCCTTGCCAAATTATAAAATAGATCAACAACTAATAACTAAATTGGCACTTGCCCTTAATAAAGCAACTAATAACTCAAATGGACTACCACTCGTCCTCGTCATCGGAAACCTCCACCGACTCGGCCTTGCCCTTGCCCCTGGCCTTGCCCTTGGATCGACCTCCATTGGGGCATTGCTGTTCGACGAAGACCACATGACCTTCTTCTTCCCCTTGCTCCCCGAGTTGATCTTGAGTTGTTGCTGCTCGGCGACGGAATGCTTGGCCAGCTCCGTGGCTTTATAGTCGGCCATGGCCCAGGCCATACCCGGGTCCAGGACCTCTGTGACCTCCTCCTTCAAGGCCATGGTCCAGTCCATCTCCTGGTCGTCCTCGTCGTCCTCGTCGGACAGATCGATGAAAGGAATGGGATCGGGAGCAATGGCCCTGCCCCTGCGCCTGCCCCTTGGAGACAACCCGGATCGTACAATCTCGATCCTTGAACGCATCCTGCTCGAACTTGGAGGAGTACGCGCACGCCCACGCCCACGCCCCATGTCGCTTCACTCGCTCACCTCAAGAAACCAAGGATAGAGGACGTGGCGGCGGCGGTTCGAGCTGGGAGTAGAGCTGTGATACGTCTCCAACGTATCTATAATTTCTTATGTTCCATGCTTATATTATACCAATTGCTACATGTTTTATATACACTTTATATGGCTTTTATGCATTTTCTGGGACTAAACTATTAACAAGATGTCGCAGTGCCAGTTCCCTGTTTTCTGCTGTTTTTGGTTTCAGAAAAACTGTTAAGGAAATATTCTCGGAATTGGACGAATCAAAAGCCAAAGTCCCTATTTTTCTCGGGAGCTTCCAGAACACCGAAGGGGATACGGAGGAGAGCCACGAGGCGGCCTCACCTGGTGGAGGCGCGGCCCCCCTTCTGGACGCGCCACCACGTGGTGTGGGCCCCTCGGGGCTCCACCGCCTTCGCCCTTTCGCCTACAAATACCCCCCGATGAAATAAGACCTAACACCCGAACACTTTTCCACGATACATTCCAGAGCCGCCGCCGTCGTCAACCCTAGTTCGGGAGGGTTCAGAAGCTCTTCCCGGCACCCTGCCGGAGAGGGGAATCATCACCGGAGGGCTCTACATCACAATGCCCGCCTCTGGACTGATGCGTGAGTAGTTCATCCTTGGACTACGGGTCCATAGCAGTAGCTAGATGGTTGTCTTCTCCTATTGTGCCATCATGTTTAGATCTTGTGAGCTGCCTATCATGATCAAGATCATCTTTATGTAATGCTACATGTTGTGTTTGCTGGGATCCGATGAATAATTGAGTACTATGTCATTTGCTTCATTATATATTATGTGAGTGCGTTATTTATGATCTTGCATGCTCTCCATTACTAGTAGATGCTCTGGCCAAGTAGATGCTTGTGACTCCAAGAGGGGGTATTTATGCTCGATAGTGGGTTCATGTCTTCATTTAATCTGGGGGAGTGACAGCAACATCTAAGATTGTGAATGTACTGTTGCTACTAGGGATAAAACGGTAGTTCTTTGTCTAAGGATAATTGTGCTACTTACATTACACACTTTACTTAATGCAATAATCTGTTGCTTGCAACTTAATACTGAAAGGTGTTGCGGATGCTATCTTGAAGGTGGATTATTAGTCATAGATGCAGTTGGATAACGGTCTATGTATCATGTTGTAATGCGCAAATGAATCTCACACTAGACACCATGACTTGTACATGCATCATTATGCAGTTCTTTATTCTGTCAATTACCCAGCTGTAATTTGTTTACCCTCATGTATGCTATTATTATTTATGGAGAGACACCACTAGTGAACCGTGGACCCCGGTCCTTTTCTTTAAACTGATAATACAATCTACTGCAATCATGTTACTTTCATTCTCTGCAAACAAACATTATTTTCCACACATACGTTTAATCCTTTGTTACAGCAAGCCAGTGAGATTGACAACCTCATTGTTAAGTTGGGGCAAAGTATCTTGGTTGTGTTGTGTGCAGGTTCAACGTTCGTGGTTGACACCGGTAGTGCGCCCTGCCAAGGTCAACCGCAGCAACCTCCGGAAGAATTCTAGTTTCCTACTAGATTGATAACCTTGGTTTCACAACTGAGGGAAATTTGCTGCTGCACTACTTCATACCCTCCTCTTGGGGTTTCCCAACAACACCACACCGGTGCATCACAACTGAGGGAAGTTTTCTTATGTTATACTCTCTTGTTTCATTGTTAAATACTTGGAGAGTTTATGTTTAAATAAGTTGATTGGTGGTTGGTTGGAACAGAAAATGTTTAATGTGGTAGATGGTATAACGAAAGGATACATAATCTTGTAGATCATTAAATTGTGTCACTTGAATCATTGATGTTGTTTTGAGATATTAATAGTGTGAAAGCATATCACTTCAAAAATTATTCTTGTTATCGTTTTACCTACTCGAGGACGAGTAGAACTAAGCTTGGGGATGCTTGATACGTCTCAAACGTATCTATAATTTCTTATGTTCCATGCTTATATTATACCAATTGCTACATGTTTTATATACACTTTGCATTGTTTTATGCATTTTCTGGAACTAACCTATTAACAAGATGCCACAGTGCCAGTTCCCTGTTTTCTGCTGTTTTTGGTTTCAGAAAACCACTTAAGGAAATATTCTCGGAATTGGACAAAATTAATACCAAAGTCCCTATTTTTCACGGGAGGTTCCAGAACACCGGAGAGCTAACGGAGAGGGGCCACGAGGCCCCCAGATGAGGTCCCGGCGCGGCCCCACCCCCTGCCGCGCCAGCACCTCATGAGGGCGCCTCGGCCCTCCACCGCCTTCGCCCTTTCGCCTATTTAAAGTCCCCGACAATACAAGACCTAGCACCCGAACACTTTTCCACGATACGTTCCAGAGCCGCCGCCGTCGTCAACCCTAGTTCGGGAGGGTTCGGAACCTCTTCCCGGCACCCTGCCGGAGAGGGGAATCATCACCGGAGGGCTCTACATCACCATGCCCGCCTCCGGACTGATACGTGAGTAGTTCATCCTTGGACTTCGGGTCCATAGCAGTAGCTAGATGGTTGTCTTCTCCTATTGTGCCATCATGTTTAGATCTTGTGAGCTGCCTATCATGATCAAGATCATCTTTATGTAATGCTACATGTTGTGTTTGCTGGGATCCGATGGATATTGAATACTATGTCATTTGCTTCATAATATATCATGTTGTGTGTTGTTTATGATCTTGCATGCTCTCCGTTGCTAGTAGATGCTCTGGCCAAGTAGATGCTTGTGACTCCAAGAGGGGGTATTAAGCTTGTCCTCTTGCTGCATAGAGGATTGGGCTTTCTCTCTTTGAGAGCTTTCACTCATCATATTTTATTTTCAGTTTTTTTTACTTTATTGCAGACTCTACACCAAAAACCCAAAAACACTTGCATCATTTTACTTTGTCTAGTGCATAGATAATAAGAATAGTGACACTCTTATTTGAAAGGATAAACACTTATACCTTCTACTCCTCGTGGGATCGATACTAATACTTACACATCGAAGATTTCAACGATCCCCTATACTTGTGGGTATCACATAGTCCATATTTGATGAACAATAACATGAATATTAAAATTTTCTTGTTTTCTATCTAAATTATCCTATTTAAATGACTTTATGCCAATTTTTGAAAAGTAGTTGAAATTCAAACTAAAAGTGTGTGAAAGTTTGATATGAAAGTTTTACGAAAATAATTTTAATATAAACAAGTAGTGGTTACATCACAAACCATCGATTTTTAAAAAATTCGACCACTTTCGATGAATAGTCATGGTGGCCATTTTGACTATTGTTTCAAAAAAATCAAAGAAAGTGAAAAAATACTAATAAAAAGAACCTCTTGGTTTGGAGTCCTTTTTACGTGTACTACTTTATAGGAAAAATGATAATCTAGAGTTTGGACAAACTTTTAGAAACAACTTCATAAAAAGATCAATCATCTATAAACATTTGTAAGTTTTAAACCAAATGACCAATGTATAACCATTATTGTGCCATACTGATGCATGTAAAATGCATACATGAACTTTACATTTTATTACTTGATATTCCAACTTATTTGCATCATATATGGGTTATATTTATGTTTTATAATGATTTAAGGGGATAATTCACAGTTACCCCATTTATTTGGAGAAAACCCCCTTTTCCATATTTTTATGTTTCAGGGACCCAAACGACGTCCAAATGACCTAAGATTTTATGGGGCCCAATATTTGGAAGGAAGAATACGTACGAGCCAAGGATCCGCGAAAAAGGAAGTCCGAGGAGGGAATTAGGTGATCCCACGTGGCCAGATTCCCTGGCCGCGTGAGCCACCCTCTCTCCCCCCCTCGTGGCTCCGATGCTGTCCATTTTCGTCTCCGTGGCTTCGTCTTGACCTAAAACCGACTATAAAGATAGTCCCCCGAGGAGTTTCGCAACACGGCGGCGGAGAAACAAAAAACCACGAAACAGAGAGTCAGAAGGCTGCCGCCGGAGAAGATCAGAGGGGGGAAACGCAGCCGGAATCACCTCCGGAGGGCTCCACCCCCCTCCGGCGTGTTCATCATCAACATCTACAGCTAGATCATCTTCATCCCTCCACTGTAAACTCTTGGCAAACATGATGTATGATGCAATATACTATTCCCTTGATCTATTGTGTCTCCCCGTTTATGTTTGAGAAGTGATTTGTTCATGGCAATAGTGAAATAGTTCGTTGATTGGTTGCATACAAGTTTTGTTATCTTTTGTGATTGTCTTTATGTACAACATATGAGTGCACACATATGTTGGGGAATGCATGTAAGGTGATCACCGTAGTGTAATGGATTGAGTAGGACTGGACGGAGTACTAGGACAGAAACCGTGTCTGAGACTTGAAGTTGCATTATGAGGGTTTAATATCGGGGACCTTAGAACTTAAGGCTATGGTGAGACTTTATGTCTTTATAATTCGTGTGTGCTCATTTACTTGGCCATGAGAACCATCATAAGGGGTTTTAGTTCATTTACTTGGCTACACCTATTTAATGCTCCTACCTAGAAGAAACAATGAAGACTGAAACATGTGCTTCACTAATTGTGACAACCACACAAATGAAATAACAATTGCTAGAACACTTGCTCCCTTGAGATATTTGCTACTATCTACTTTGAGAAACTTGCTTGAGAAAACTGTTGTAAGAAACTTGCTTGAGAAAACTGTTGTAAGAAACTTGCTTTTGAAACTGGATTGAGAAACTTGTTACTTGATAAACCTGTTCCACACCACTTATATAACTTGCTTTCATTAGTTTATATATAGTTTAACTTTTCGTAATTCAGCGGGACTCCGAGCCCTCGGTCGCCGCCGCCAACAGGAGCCCCTTCTCCCTCCTCGCTGGCCGCCCGCTCACCCAGTCCTCCCCCGCCTCCGCGCCAGACGGTCCGTGCCCCTCCTGTCCACCCGGCCCCCGCGAGTGCCGCTGCACCTGTGGATGGCCCCCGCCCTTGGCAGCACGTCGGTGGCCGCAGGCGGCGCCGCAGCCAGCCCCAGGCTCTGCTCCCTGCGCTGGTCATCCGGCATGGCCTGCCTCCGGACCTCGCCGGATGCTGCTTCAACTGCGCCCAGCCGGGCCACGTCGCCGGCCTCTGCGAGAACCCCACCATTTGCCTCCGCTGTCGGCAGGAAGGGCACCACGCACGGGAATGCCTGCGACCTCACGCGCGCTCTCCGGCAATCGCGCCTCAGCAGACCCGGCCTGGTGTCCACCATAGGCTCGGGGTCCGTGTCGTGGAGGAGGTACAGAGAGTGACGCCAGCGAGGATGCGCCTGGGCGGCCGCGTCGAGCCACGCGCCGAGCCGGGCACGGCGGAGTCCAGACGCCGGACGGCGAACGCGGAAGGCGCCGCTCCTGCCCCCCCCCCCCCCCCCCTCGAGTGGCGTTGTCGAACCGGTTTTGATCGCGCTGGCACGGTCGCGGTGGGTGGACGCGATGGGCTTGTGGGCAGCAGCAACGAGGGCGCGCGGGCTGGGCACGTGGGAACCAGCCGTGACGGCACGCACGCTAGGCGGCTCCATGCCGGTTGTGGCGAGGGCGAGGTCCGGGAGCGCGATGGTGGCACTCGCGATGCGGGGCGCAACCGTGGCGCGGTGGATGCCGGCGAGCGCTGGCGCCCGCTCGCCTCCGAGGTTGTGGTGGACCGGTGGTGGAAGCGGATGTCTCGAGCTCGGACGAGAGCATGGACCCGGACGAGGGCAGGCCGGAGATGGAGATGGTCATCATCCCGCGCTCGCCGGAGATCGTGGCGGCCGAGGAAGCGCTTCGGTTCGGGGTCGTCGGGTTCCTGGCCGGACGGAGACGGCGCATCTCATGTGCAACTGCGGCGGCTGCGATTGCCGCGCTCCTCCCACGCACAGAAGACTACTTCACCTCTCACCGCCACTGGCCAGCGGACTTCCTGTTCGTTTGCTCGAGTCGCCATATCCGTGACGAGCTGCTCGGCGCCGGCGTGGTGGAAGGCGACGGGTTCTCGCTTCGTTTCTCGCCGTGGAACAGGCAGCCACAGGCGACACGCCATACCATGCGCCAGCGCCTGCATCTCGAGATGATCGGCATCCCCGCGCACGCCTGGAATAGCTCCACGGCCACGGTGGTGCTTGGCTCCGGCGCCTGGGTTGAATGCCTGGGCACCTCGACGGCAACCCACGAGGACCTCGGTGGCTTCCAGGTGGTGGCGTGGACTTCGGAGCGCCGCTTGATCCCCAAATCCAAGCTCGTGCTTATCGAGGAGCCAAACGATTTGATGGAGGAAGATGAAGGCCTCGTTCTGCCCGGCAATGCTCTCATCCCGCTGGAGAAGACGATGTTGGCCTACTGTATCTCGGTGAGGATTTTGTACCAAGAGGACATCGGCCCTCCCCCTCCTCCCTCCGATGAGCCCGAGAACGGCAGGCGGCCGGCGCCGGACCGTGGCGCAGGGCGGCGCGACGGCGATGGAGGTCCGCGGCCAGACTCGGGAGGATGTCGGAGCACTGACGGACGTCGCCGCCTGGGCAATTTGGACCGCGCTGGGATGGACTACAGAAGTGGCTCTCGCCGCGCCGATGTCGCGGCCGCCACGCCCCAGCCCGCTCCGGCAACGGCGATCGACGGTGACCTGCATGGCACTGGGCCCCGCTCTGGCAGGCGATCACTTGGGAGGACGGTTCACGGTGGGACCCGATGGTGCTAGAGGCGTCCCTGCCCTGCCAGGTGCTGACGCGTAGCGAAGTGGAGCCCGATGGTTTTCGCGCGGAGACCACTTTTCGCGCCCGCCCTTCCCGCTTGCCTCGCGGCCCATTGGAATCGGGTCAAAAGAAGTGGGCGGCCCCTCTTGCCCCTCTGGCTGCTGACCTAGAGGCCTGCGTCACCCCGTGGATACCTTTGCGCAGGTGGACCGCCTTTGGCGCAGTAGACGACGATTGCCTGTTGTCCTCGGCTGGCTTGCTGATGCTGGGCAACTCGGCCCGCTCTTTTTCCAGCTTGAATTCAAACTGGTCTCCTCGTGGGCCGCTTTCCCTCGCGGGAAGAGTGGACAACGGTAAGGCCTCCCTGTTTGAGGTCTCGCTATCGGCGGCAGATAGCGTGGTGGGGGGCGCGGTGGTCGCGGACCACTCGCCCATGGCGGCCCACGAGGGCGAAGTCGATGCGGCCCAGGAGGACGACGTGGACTCGGCCCAGGCGTGCGGGACTGCTGTTACCGCTACGTCTCCTGGTATGCAGCAAGCGGCCAGCCTTGGGGCTTTTCGTGGGGCCTGCCAGAAGCCCGTTTCCCCCCTCCTAGCCAGACCGGCGGCCCGACGCAGTAGGACCAGGCGCATCCAGGAGGGGCCCGTGCGCAGGAGTGGACGCCTCCGTGGTAAGGTTGGACACGCTGCTCCGATCAAGCAACAACAGAAGACGCTCATCACCCGCCTCGGTGTCTCACGCGAGGGTGATGTGATCGGCGATGAAGCCCTGCAGGCCTACCTGGACCTCTTCACCTCCCCCCTCCCGCAGGCTCACATTGACGTGGTTCTTAGCTTGTTCGGCTGGCTACCTGACGCCCTCACTTTGGTGGATGACTCCCCGGCTACCTGCGTGTAGACCTCCCCCCACCCCCCCCCCCCCCACCCTCTCTCCCTCTCCCACCTGCTCTCTACACCTTTGTAAGCTCTCTGAAGCTATTGTAGTGTTTTGGTCCGTCATCATGTCTCTCTCTTTTGCGGATCTCTGTGTTTCCATCTGGAATACACATGGGCTTAACTCTCTTGCGCGGCGACTGGCCATCTTCCAAGTGGTCTCGGTGGCAAGGCCAACCGTGGTTTGTCTCCAGGAGACTAAAATGGAGGTGATCACTCAGGTGGTGGTACGAGACTGTCTGGGGCCGGGATATGACTTTTTCTTCCTCCCAGCCGTCGGCACTCGCGGGGGTATCCTCCTGGCCTAGCTAGCCTCGGTGGTGATGGCCACGAACCCACACCTTAATCCCAACGCCATCACCGCCTGTCTCTCTATCGGAGGTGGTGATAGTTGGTGGTTCAATGGGGTCTACGGCCCCCAGTCGGATGAAGCCAAGCGGGAGTTCCTCACAGAACTCTGCGACATTAGGGACCTGCACGCAGGGCCCTGGGTGGTTGCCGAAGATTTCAATCTCATTGTGGATGCATGTGATAAGAACCAGGGGGCGCTCCACCGTGGCATGATGGGTAGATTCCGGCGCACCCTGTCAGACCTGGAGCTGAGGGAGGTCTATCTCAATGGCAGGCGGTACACCTGGTCCAACGAGAGACAGCAGCCCACGATGGAGAGACACGATCGGGTCTTCGTGATCGTGGATTGGGAGGCTATCTACCCTGATGCCGCCCTCTCGGCCTTGTCCTCCGGGCCGTCCGATCACTGCCCCCTTCTCCTCAGCCTGGCGCCAGATAGGCACAACGGGCGTCGTTTCCACTTCCAAGCCTTTTGGCCCAAAGTGGATGGCTTTCTGGATGTTGTCCAGGAAGCGTGGAACTCGGTACCACCTAACCCCAACCCCTTTAAGCGCCTGGATGATAAGCTGAGGGCAACCGCCAAGAGCCTTTCTCGTTGGAGCGACCGCTTTGTGGGGCATGTTAAGCGGCAAATCCTGTTGGCCACCGAGGTGATCTTGAGGCTGGATGTGGCCATGGAGAGTCGGCAGCTCTAGGAGGGGGAGTGTGGACTCCGATGCCTCCTCAAGAAGAAGCTTTTGGGCTTGGCATCCCTGGAGAGGTCCATGGCCCTACAGCGGTCGCATCTTACATGGCTCCGAGAGGGGGAGGCGTCTACCCAGTTTTTCAACCTCCACGCGAGCAACCGGAGGAGGAAGAACTATGTGGGGCACCTGCTCGTGGATGGGGTGCAGGTCTCGAGCCATGAGGGCAAAGCGGAGGAAGTGGACGACTTCTTCACAGAGCTACTCGGCACTGCACAGGACAGGCATTTCACCCTGGACCTGGACTTCCTGGGGCTGCCCTCAGCGGACCTGGCCCACCTTGATGGGGACTTCTCCGAGGAGGAAGTGTGGAATGTCATCAAAGCCATGCCTCTTGACAAGTGCCCGGGCCCAGACAGTTTTTCCACTCGGTTCTATGTGGCTTGCTGGAGTGTGATCAAGGGGGATGTTATGGAGGCCTTCCACTCCTTATCCCGCCTCGACGCACGTGGTTTTGGGGTGCTTAACCAGGACCTAGTTACCCTCCTGCCCAAGACTCCGGGCGTAGAGGAGATCCGGGATTTCCGACCCATCAGCTTGATCCATGGGTTCACGAAGCTCGTGGCTAAGGTGCTCGCGGTTCGAGTTACGCCAGCTATTCCCACCCTGGTTGGAACTCACCAGAGTGCCTTCGTCCGTGGAAGATGCCTGCATGATAACTTCATGCTAGTGCGTGGTATGGCGCGACGGCTACACAACACGAACAACACTTTGGTGTTACTTAAGCTCAACATCCGGAAGGCTTTCGACACGGTGGATTAGGCCTTCCTCCTCGAAGTGCTCAGGAAGGTGGGGTTCGGGCACAAGTGGATCTCGTGGATATGCATTCTCCTGTCCACAGCTTCGACCCGTGTGCTGGTTAATGGGTCCCCCGCTGGCAAGATCCACAACCAGCGGGGGCTTCGGCAGGGGGATCCCTTATCCCCACTGCTGTTCATCCTGGTCATGGAGGCCCTCTACCACCTTATTGAGAAGGCAACTGTAACATCCCCAAATTAGCTTAATGGTAATTAGGATTTGTTTTGTGCATCATTTGCATTTAATTTGAACTTGAGAAAATTTGTAGTTTTAAAATAAAAGAGAAAACCCTAAATTGGCCTAAACAACTTGTAGTTTTGAATGTGTTAAAATAATTTCAAATCCAAAGTTGCCAATGGCTTCCTTGTAAAATTTTGAGTTTCCTGGTATTTTTATACAAATTTTCTGTTTACAGAAAGGCCCTAAAATTCCTTATTTCTCAACTCAGGGGCCTGTTTTCAAAAGTTTTGCAGATTTCCGAAATATCCAGGGGGGTTTCTGGGAAATCTTCAGTCGTCTTCAACCTTCCAACCGGAGCAGCGCGCTGTCGCGCCTTCGGCCGTCCAACGCCGCTCCGTGCGCCAAGATCCTCGCCACCGTTGTGGGCTAGGGTCTAACGTTCACCTCCGCCGCCAGATGCAAACCGTAACCTCCAATTCCTTCTCATTGTCCCCCAAATCCGAAACCCTAGCCGCGGAGAGCTCTCGGGTCCGGCGACGATTTCCGTCGATTCCGGCCACTCCGAGGTCCGGTGAGAACCTCTGGAGCTCCGCCGCATTCCTGGCTCCCTCCCCGATGTTCCGTGCTTGCTGGGAAGCAAGAAATCGATGGGATTTTGCCGTCCCGTCCTCGTCATCCTCAACTCCGGCCGCCGGCCACCATCGACGTTTCCGGCCGCCTCCGGCCTCTGCTCGCCTCCTCGACTCGTCCACGAGCTTCGTGGTGAGGCTCTGGTCCTAAGGGACCCCTCCTTTTGGTCCCTCCCCCTCTCGCTACGCCGGCCGCCGTGCGTGCCCTCGGGCCGCCGCGCGAGTTGCTCGTAGGAGCAACTCCGGCGACCACTGGCTAGCGGCGCCGCCCGTTTCTGGCTCCCCGCTCTCCCGTGCGTGCAACGCGCGTGGTCGAGCTGCCCCTCGCGTCCGATTTCGCCAAAATCGTCTTCGGCAGGAGGCATTCCTCCATTGATGACGTCAGGGTGATGTCATCGTCTGTTTTCATTTTCTGAAAATAATTTAAATCATTTCTGTATTTATTTAATGTATGACAGGTGGGGTCCCCTTGTCAGAAATTTATTCATCTCCAAATAATGTTTTCTGTAATTAATAAACTTATGACATGTGGGGCCAACTTATTTAACAAATTTTATAATTTGAATTAATTGTTTAAAACTTTGAAAATTCATAAGTAATTCATTTTATATCAAAAAATATGATTAATATATCCAAATTTGCAGAAAAATAAGTTCTATTCAATTATGTCCAGATCATGCATGTTTAACCAACTTTGAACCATGTTTAAAATAGAAGAACAATTTACTAATTATTAAATATGGGGTTTGTTCCAACTCAATTTAAAATGTGCTTACATGTGTAGGGCTTACATTTCAATCCTTTAACTTGTCATGTCATACATTGTGCGCATTGCATCGATGCCATGGTTGAATGTTGTTTCCCGTTTCCTTTCCGGTGTTTCGTTCCTCGCGGTAGAATTCGAATCCGAAGTGGAGATCGACAACATCGAAGGCCAGTGTTGGATCATCGACGATCAAATCAAGAGGAAATCTATAAAGGCTCCTTTATTATTGGTTATCTCGATCAAGTCAAGCCGAAGATTTTCAAAAGCGTTATATGTTATCGAATAGCAAGGCAAGCATAACCTCTTATCTACACATATAAGATTTCAAAGTATTTGATTCTGGTATTATGCATGCGATTCAAATGTGGTTTTGAGTTGAGGTATAGAGTGTTGCATATGGTGCATCGCTAGAGTCTGCTATGCTTAGCCATGCTTAGATCTTCCCTCTGCTCCATCCGGTTGATGAATCGGAGCCATGAAGGATGACGCGGAATGATCAGAGATGTGTTGAATATGCTAAATGCTTGGATGGGAGGCCACATCGGGATTGTGGTGGGTTGTTCCATTCTTGCCGACCTAGGAACTGAGTTTCTCGTCTTTGGAACCAAGACTTCGTATGCCCACATAGGACTTGGACCTCCCTCGGCCCCAACTTGTCTAGCCTACTACGTGAAGCCACTAGTTTGAGTTTTCCATTTGCGTGTGCGGTAAAAGAAATGGAGAGTAGGGCTCGGGTCAGGAAAGTGTGACGCTCTGATCTTGACCCTGGCAACTCGCACTAGGGATCGCTGAGATGGCGGCCTGACCTACTGCTGTGGCTCATGGACATAGGCGAAGCTTGGGAAAGGTCATGGACAACCCTTCTGCCGGCACTCCCCGGAAGAGTGCTAATAGCTGGCGTATCGGTTGGTTGGCGTGTGTGGGAAGTTACACCCCCTGCAGGGTAAATCTTTCGGAAAGCCGTGTCCACGGTTATGAACGACTTGGTACCTTATGTCTGATGATCATAGACAACTATAATCTAAATATAAAACTTGCCAACTAAGAGAGGATTGCTTACTCGGGTTGAGCGACGGGGTGAATCTGGTGGGTGGTACAACTCATGATGATCTGGTGGAGACTGAAGATGTGGATGAAGTTGGTGTTTCACTCTCTTATCCCTTTTAAAAAGTCTACTGATGCGAGATTCTTTTCTTCCTCGATTTGAACTCAAAACTGGCTTTATGCAAAGGGCATTCATTAATACTCTCTGAACGAGCAGATATATAATAGGTTAAATAGCCTAAATGAGAAATACCTGCGCCAAACCTGGGGGTTCACTTGAATCTCGCCCACCAATTACCTATTCGCTTGCCAAGGTTTTATTTCATCTGCTGCAACAATTTAGACATGACTCGGTGCAGTTGAAATAAATGATTGTTCCTTCTCAATGCAAGAAATAACATGACGTCTAGCGAACACCACATACTTCTTCACAAATGAAACAATACTATTTGTAGGCAATGCCGCATCACGCCCGCACGTAGGAGGAGGAGCTCCACGCAGCCGAAGGTGAGGGTGCGACGGAACTCGGCGTGGGGGCAGGACGCAGCGGGCATTGGCCGTAGGCGAAACAATGGAACGTTAGTGAGGGCCAGTAGAAGGGGGTCAAGGTTTCCTCGATTTATCTGAAGAATGAGGAAACATGAGGTTAGGGATATATACGGAACTATGAAGATGCGTCATGGGTCGGGTCCACGGGACACGCACATGTGGGTTTTGGTCGGAATGAACGTGCGCGGCTGGTCGCGGATCGGCACCATCGCTTTCATCGGATGGTCAACGCGAGATTGCTCGGTAAGTCACGATGGCATCCGTGCGTTTTTTCAGGATTTGTGATAACAAAATGGTACCTAATGAAAACCATAAATATTTGTACTGGTTCTTTCAAAAAAAAATTGTACTGGCTCCTTCTCTATTTGATTTCTTTTTCACTGAAGAAAATAAACTGCATACATGTATGGCGCGTGTGATTAATTGGTTACTAACAATAAATTAATTGATCGACTAGATGTGAGGTTTTTTTTGCGAATAACTAGACGTGAGTTTAATTGGTGGCAGGGCAGAAGGTGACGTCATATACGGCGGCGCCGGAGCAAGTGAAGGTGGAGCTGGCGTCGTCGTAAGCGTAGCTGTAGGCCGTCGGGCAGGCGGACTTGAAAACCTGCGAGTAGTTGGTCGGCCCGCACGCAGCTGGCGTGCCGTAGTCGCCGCTGCAGCAGTAGCGCGGGCTCCCGTACGCGCTGCACGCGCTCTTGCACGCCACCACCGCCCCATCGCCGGAGGCGGAGATAACGCGCAGGTCCGTCGGGCACACGGCGTTCACGTCGCCAGCGCACTCCGCGGCACGACAACCTTCGTTGGAGGGGGCGATTCGGAGGGGCACGTTGAAGCCGTCGACGAGGCTGACGTCGTAGAAGTCGAGGCCTCCGGAGCCGGGGGCGGCCAGGGTGACCTCGGCGAGCGTGACGGGCGGAGCTGGCCCGCGGCCGTCGCAGGCGACGTCGCCGGAGCCGCAGTCCGCGGTGGCGCAGGAGAAGCGGCCCGTAGAGGTTTCGGTGGCGCAACCGGTGCGCGCCCAGAAGTTGCCTGACCATGCGCCGGAGGAGGGCGCGGCGAGTGCGGAGGTGGCGCCGGAGGCGAGGTAGAAGCCGGAGCGGGACAGCGGCGGCGAGGTGGCGCCGCTGAGTGAGCCCACCCACACCGGGTGCGCGCACGCGTTGGTGAAGCTGAACGACACGGCGTCACCCCTGGCGAACGCTCCGAAGAGAATTGTGTTGACAAGAAAGACGATCAGCTGCCTGCTACCGTTGCCGGCGGCGGTCATGGTGATGGAGATTATTGATCAGCAGAACAAAAAGCTGGGTGATCTAGCGATCGGTACGAAAGAAGAATGTAGCTAGCTAGCGAAGGGTCACTGCGAGATTTGTCTCAACCACAAGCAAACAACTAGATCAATCTATCGTGTTTATATATAGCATGTCAAAGTAAACATGTAGGTACATGCAAGAAGAGATCGATGATGGTAGGTAGGTTAGGGTAGATAGCTAGCTAGTAGAGAGGATAGGTGGTCGATGCGTGCGTGGCGAAAGAAAAAATTAAGGACGCAGGCGCAAGGAAAAAAGTTACTGTACTTTCTTGGCGAACTTCTTTATTTTATATAAAGGGGAAAATGTACTAAAAAAGATAAGTGGCATCACGTACGCCGATCTGTTCATCATCAATTCCACCGATCGATTGGTCGGTCGACCGATATGTTTTTATGGCTCGATTTCGGCGCAAAATGAAGCGCGGGTTTTGAACTCGCAGTACCAATACTGGACTGGAAGTCTGGAACAGTACGTACGCTCCAACCTAGAGTCAAGTGACAGTTGAACTGACAAAAGAAAAAGGCACGCTCAAGGAAGGACAAGTAAATTACATGGTACTGTTGGTTTTAAGGAGAGGAGGAGATATGTGAGCAGGGCCTTGCCATATCTACTACTCCCTCCGTTCTACTCCCTTTCCAAATTAGATGACTTCTATTTGGACAAAAGTAGATGTACCTAGATATGCTATAAGTCTAGATACATCCATTTTTTGATAAAAGGAAGTCATCTAATATGAAACAGAGGGAGTATATTAGATGACTTCCTTTTGTCACAAGGTGGATTTATCTAGACTTATAACATATGTAGATACATCCACTTTTGTCCAAGTAGAAGTCAACTAATTTAGAACGGAGGGAGTATATAATACGGCTTGTGTTTCTCTTTCGTCCGTCTGTGGTACGTCGTACGTTGCGCGCAGATCGTGTTCGCTCGATCAGGTTCGTGCCACTTGTGCAATTTGGTCCCTAAAGAAAGAGAAATCAACCCGCAGTCCAATAGACAAATCGTCACTTTACATTCTAACCCCTTAACCCTATCCAGACACCACCCCGATTCCTTTCCTTCTTCCTCATCACGAAGAGCTTGTCGGATGGCCCCGAATCCTCCAGCGGCTGAGCGTCTACGTCCTCACCGACTGCCCTGCTCGCTCCCCACCGCCGAGGCCGCCCTCCGGGGAGATGGAGATCGGATGGGTCTTGCCGGACGGCCCCGAACCTCCAGCGGCTCAGCGTCCTGTCACGACCCTCGTCATGTCTCAAGCTCTACAGACCAAGCATCGGACGCATCGTCAAGCCCAAGCCCAAGAGAAGAACGAGTCCAAGACTGACAGTGGGACCCTTCAGGCGTGAGAGGAGCTGCTGCTATATGCCGAGGTGCCGTCCCATCTGAGGGGATCAATCAATTGTAAACAATTATTCCTGTCTTAGACAGCGAACTCTCCCTTCCTCCTTTCTCGCGACCTGATCGCCGAGTTCATCGCCCAGCAAGACGCTGTGGCAATTTGTATCGTGAATCCTTGATAGTAAACGAGGCTTGGGATATAGCATATGGTACCAGAGCCAGGTTGATCTGAGATCCACGCTCAAAAATTTCCACAAAATTTCCACAAAAAAGAGAGAGTAGAGAGCACCAGATTCAACTTCGATCCGGTGCAATCCAGTGAGCGGGAGGCAATTTCGAGAGCGGGCGAGTTGGTTGGGCAACATCCCGCAAAATCCCATTCTCGTTGCGTAACTCGCGGAGGCGGAGCGGTTGTCGGCGTTTTCCGACGATCTACGGCGGCGTGTGGTGGCGGTAGACAATTCGGACGCAGATCTTACGGGAGTGGTTCGGTTGCTTGCAGATCCCTACTGCGAGCGGTAAAATTCCGGTTCCGCGGTGGATCCGTGCGTCAGTGGCGGCGAGTTGTTCAGGCGGCGGTTGACCTTGATCCCCGAGGCGGCGGTGTGGGGATCAACTGATCAGGTGCGGATGGAGCGGATTCAGTCAGACCTCGGTGCTCTGAAGAAGCAAGGGGATGAACTGCACAAGCAGTGCACGGAAACCTCTGGTACGTTGAAGGCAATCAACGAAACATTGAAGGGTTTGAATGTATGGGTCCCGAAAGTGGATGAATCGATCAAGGAAATTCAGGAAACACTGGGCACGATGGGTACGAGGTTGGAGACATTGGAAGCAGCGAGACCAGCATCAGCAGGGGCTCGAACAGGAGAAACAGCTGCTGAGGATGTGGATCCAGGAACACTTACAACAGCTCTGAAGGTAACTGTGCCAGTTCGTGGTAGTAGCAGGAAGGAGTATCCACACACTCCAATCAATTTTGATCTCGGAGAAGGATCGGCTGCATTTGAGGACAGTGGGTATCCAGCATCACGGGGTGGCAATTATCGTTCACGACCACCCAGAACAGACTTCCCCAAATTTGATGGTGACAATCCTAAAATGGTGGAAGACCGTCTGTGAGAAGTATTTTGCATTATATGCTGCTGAGCATGATACTTGGGCAAGCTTTGCTTCAATGCACTTTGTGGGCAATGCAGCACCGTGGCTTCAAACATTCGAAGCTGAACATGATGTGGCAACGTGGGAAGAGCTGTGTGTGGCAATTCATGCGAAATTTGGGAAGGATAAACATCACAGATATCTAGAGGCCTTGGAGAGATGCAAGCAAACACACTCTGTGGAAAAATACTACCAGAAATTTGAAGCTCTAGAGTGTTGGTGCACAACAAACATTACGATGAAGCTTATTTTGTGACCAAATTTGTCAATGGACTCAAGCGTGAGATCAGACGGGCAATTCAGTTACACAAACCCAGAACGGTGGATGCTGCTCTGTCTTTAGCTGAAACTCAGGAAGAATTATTGGAAGAAGGGCGACCATTCTCTTACAATCGCTCCAATAATGACAACAGAAGTAACTACAGTCGCACGGGGTACCCAGGAAAAGGAGTGGTGGGCAGCACACCTGATGAAAACAAAACATAGGTGGTGAAAACAGTGGCGAAAGCACACTGGAATGATAAACTGCAAACACTGAAAGCACAACGCAGAGAGCATGGGGAGTGCTTAAGATGTGGTGATAAATTCGTGCCTGGACATGTATGTCGAAAGACAGTCCCACTCCATTTAGTAGAAGAGCTATTGGAGGTTTTTTCAGTTAGCTGAAACGGAACTCGAAAAAGAGGAGAATCAAGACTCAGATAGTGATGAATCCTTGTGTGTCATATCATAGTGTGCACTTGCAGGCACCACAGCACCAAAAAGCATAAGACTCCAAGGCACAGTCAAGGGCAAGCAGATGTTGATATTGATCGATTCAGGCAGTTGTGGCAGTTTCATTAGCAAGTCAGCTATGGAACAATTAGGACTGCCTGTGACAAACATTGATCCAGTCACAGTGCAGGTTGCTGATGGAGGCAAAACCAAGATCACGGAAGCAGTGACAGAATTGACATGGGACTATCAGAACAACACCTTTGTAAACACGTTCAGGGTGTTTTCAATACCATGCTATGATATCATCTTAGGCATGGATTGGTTGAATGAATGTGGAAAAATGTGGATTGATTGGCCGAAAAAGGTACTCCGATTCCGACACAATGACAAGAGAATTACCCTTAAAGGAGTAAAAGATAAAGTGGTTAGCTGTGAAGTAATATCGGGTGATGAGCTGAAAAAGTTAATGGATCAGAGAGCACTGGCGCAAGTGATACGACTGTGTCCAATAACTGACAACTCCAGTAATTCAGATATGCCATTCGCAATTGAAGAGGTGCTGCAGCAGCATCAAGAGTGCTTCTCCACACCACAAGGGCTACCACCTAGACGTGATTTTGATCACCACATACCGCTAATGCCAGGGGCTCAGCCAGTCAATGTGAAGCCATATCGGTACTCTCTGCAACAAAAAGATGAAATTGAGAGACAGATCAAAGAAATGATCAAACAAGGGATAATTAAACCTAGCCAGAGTCCTTTCTCTTCTCCTGTACTGCTGGTGAAGAAGAAAGATGGCACGTGGCGCTTCTGTGTGGACTATAGACAACTGAATGCTATAACTGTCAAAGACAGATATCCAATGCCTGTAGTAGATGAACTACTAGATGAGCTATCTGGAGCAGTTTACTTCACCAAGCTGGATTTACGCTCAGGTTACCACCAGATACGCATGGCTGAAACAGATGAAAGCAAAACAGCGTTCAAGACGCACAGTGGACACTTTGAATTCAGAGTGATGCCGTTTGGGCTTACATCAGCTCCTGCAACCTTTCAGGCAGCAATGAACACTATCTTTGCACATGTAATTCGCAAATTTGTGCTGGTATTCGTGGATGATATACTGATATACAGTAAAACGATAGCAGAGCATGCTAAGCATTTGGAACATGTATTTCAACTGCTGGAACAGAACAAGTTATACCTCAAAAAGAGTAAATGCTCCTTTGCTCAATTGTCGCTGGAATATCTAGGACACATAATCAGTGGTGCAGGTGTCGCTACAGATCCAGCTAAGATATCAGCAGTGGAATCCTGGCCTCCACCAATAAATCTGAAGCAACTAAGGGCTTTCCTAGGATTGGTTGGATATTACAGGAAGTTCATTGCCTTGTTTGGTATCATCTGTCGGCCGCTAACAAATTTGTTGAAGAAGAATATGCCATTCGTGTGGTCCCCAGAAGTGAATGATGCATTCCTGGCGTTGAAAAAGGCACTGATTCAGGCCCCAGTTCTCGCATTACCTGATTTCGACAAGGAGTTTGTTGTGGAGGCTGACGCATGTGCAACAGGTGTTGGAGCTGTATTGATGCAGCAAGGTCACCCGTTGGCATTCCTGAGTAAGGCTTTGGGACCCAAGAACCAGACAATGTCCATTTACGACAAAGAATGTCTAGCAATCTTGCTAGCAATCGATAAGTGGAGACCTTATCTGTCACACAGGCCTTTTGTGATTCATACTGATCAGCGAAGCTTAGTTCATCTTGGTGATCACAAGTTCAATACGCCTATGCAACAAAAGGCATTCTTCAAGTTACTGGGACTCCAATACAGAATTGTATACAAAAAGGGTGCTACTAACAAAGCTGCAGATGCTCTGTCTCGCAGACCTCAACAAGTGTATGCTGTGTCCAAAATAATACCCAGGTGGATGGAAATAGTAACTGAAGGATATCTGCATGATGCAAAAACACAGCAACTCCTCCCTGAACTGAGTGTGCAGAGCCCGAATGACCAAGGATTTACACTTACTGATGGTGTAATCCGCAAACAAGGGAAAATATGGCTGGGATCACACAAGGAGGCCCATCAGGCTATTCTCAAGGCACTACATGACAGCGGTATAGGCGGGCATTCAGGATTCAGGGTGACATATCATAGAGTGCGCCAATTGTTCGCTTGGCCAGGCATGAAACAGGACATCTTGCAATATATACAGAATTGCCGGATTTGCCAGCAAGCCAAGCATGAACATATCAAAGTGCCGGGTAAACTTCAACCATTGCCTATACCCCCTGAAGCATGGCATTCAGTTGGTATGGATTTCATTGAAGGTCTACCTGTGTCCAACAGATATGACACAATCCTAGTGGTGGTGGACAAATTCTCGAAGTTTGGACACTTCATTCCCTTGAAACACCCATTTACAGCAGCAACAGTGGCACAGGCGTTCTTTGATAATGTATTTCGTTTGCACAGTATGCCACAAGTGCTTATATCTGACAGAGACAAGATTTTCATCAGTCAGTTCTGGCAACAACTATTCAAATTGGCTGACACAACACTGAATATGAGTTACTCATACCACCCACAAACGGATGGACAGACAGAACGTTTGAATCAATGCTTGGAAACATATTTAAGATGTTTTGTTCATGATCAACCAAAACAGTGGTCTAAATGGTTGACTTTGGCAGATCATTGGTACAACACGGCTTTTCATTCCGCTCTGGGGAGATCACCATTTGAGGTACTGTATGGACGCAAACCAAGGGCATTCTGCTTTGCACGGGAGAACAAAACAAACAATGTGGAGCTGGATGATTGGCTCGCAGACAGAGAAAAAATCATTCTCTCGATACAGCATCATCTGCAAACAGGTCAGAAAGAGAGTTCCAGGTGGGTGAGTGGGTTTATCTCAAACTGCAGCCCTATGTGCAGACATCAGTGGAAGCTCGACCATCACAAAAGCTAGGATTCAAATTCTTTGGGCCATTTGAAATAGTGCAACGAGTTGGCAACGTCTCTTACAAGTTGAAGCTTCCTGAGAAGTCACGCATCCACAATGTGATCCATGTCTCAATTGAAGAAGTCGCTCCATAACGGTGAGTCTGCCGGCGCAACTCTTCCTCTAGCACTGATGCAAGATACCATCACAGTACAACCACTGATGATCGAGGAGACAATACTGATTCGTCGCGGTGCCAAACAAGTTCCTCAAGTTCGTCTCAAGTGGGAAGGGTGTGCTCCGACGCACAGCACCTGGGAATATCTCCACGCCATGATCGACAAGTACCCGCACGCGCCGGCTTGGGGACAAGCCGTTTCTTCAGGAGGGGGTAATGTCACGACCCTCGTCATGTCTCAAGCTCTACAGACCAAGCATCGGACGCATCGTCAAGCCCAAGCCCAAGAGAAGAACGAGTCCAAGACTGACAGTGGGACCCTTCAGGCGTGAGGCGAGAAGCTGTGGCAACTTGTATCGTGAATCCTAAACGAGGCTTGGGATATAGCACGTCCATGTCGCCTACTGCCCTGCTCGCTCCCCACCGCTGAGACCGCGCTCCACGGAGATGGAGCTAGGGTGGGGTGCCACCGCGTCCCCGCTTCTCTACGCCGTGCTCCACCCTTCGACCGCGTGCTCGCACGACGCCGGCAACTCGGGTGAGTCGTCCTCTTCTTTCTCCTCATCGCCTTCTTGTCGATTACACCCGGTGATTCACCGCACAGCTCGTATCAGTAATATCATCGAGCAGGTCGCCTTCCTTCCATAGAGTCAACGCCCCGCCTGAAATGGCAATTACCGGATCTCGAGATCCGGCCGCACTACATTCCAGAATCCACAAGCTGTCACATTTAGGTCCAATCTAATCAGGGACCTAGCGAAGTTGCGGTAGTTCCATCCTCATTTTGTTCAGAGAGAAAGTTGTGTGTAGATCGGCCATACTTTTGCTCGCTCCAATTCCTATTTTGGTGTAGTGGACATCACAGGGCACATGACCATGTATCTGTTCCTGACGCTACATTTCTTTCAACAGGATTCAGTCCAGACTCCAGACAACAGTGATTCTCCGTCAGCGGAATACATTCTCTTAGGCAAGTTAGTAAATGATTGGTTAACTGCCAGTCTAGGTATGCCCAAAATTGGCTATCTGGTCAAGCACTAGCCTATTCATACGTCGGAGGCTGAACTTTGATCATCTGTGCCTGCAACGGTTGTTCAGGTGTATGCTGCTGGGCCACTACATCCGAGGAATCGAGCGCCGGTTGGAGTTTTCGCAGCTCCTGGCAGTTTCTATTGACGCGAGGTCATGATTTATGTGGTGATAATTGACATGCTTAGCATCATGAAGCTTAATATGAATGGATCGATAGGTTACTTTTCCTGTGTTGCCTATTCATACGTCAGAGGCTGAACTCTGATCATCTGTGGTTGGAGTGTAAGTTTTCCGCATAGTTTTCTGATCAAGCTGATACAGATTGCATTTAAGTCTTATTTTTATGCATCATGTGCTGTAGTGACTCAAACATTCGTTTGCACTTTTCTGAACAAAATCTGCATCCACTTTGGGCTTGATTTAATCAACCCTGTCTGTTGCGAGCAACAGGGTCCAAGCACTTGGCGCATGATATATCATATATGGGATGGACTTAAACAAAGGTCTCTCCTTTTGGTGGCAGATAGTTTTGGATATCTGTACTTGTGAGTATCCCTAGGAGCAGTTTGATACGTTCTCTGAGACTAATTGCTTGCATGCAGTACTTACAACTTCCTTTCAAACTATTGACTTGGATGTTTATATGATTTATTCCATGTATCTTTTGCTCAATTCAAAATAGTTCGCAATCAGGGATGAGTTTTTGTTTGAGTTCAAGATATTGCTGTATACTGTGATATGCGATTCAGATATCATTGTAAATTGTCATATTTGAATATTACCATATACTCTTTGTCATCTCAGAGTATATGACAATCTGTTGTGAGCTATATATCTATCTTACGCCTTAATTCTCGCAGACTGGATAGTAGATCGTAGGAAAGAATCGGCAAGGTGACTGGCCTCCATTGCACAAGGGGCTACTGGGCATTTGGGATTATGTTTAGTTGCATGAGAAGATCACTTACGATTATGTTAAGTTGGTAGGTGAGTTACCGGGTGGTGTCTTATATTTGTTTCCTTGTGTTGTGCATATGTTCGGGTAGTTTTTCTAAAAATCAACATATGCGACTATGTGGTCATCTATAGAGCTTGGTTATATACAACTCTGTGGTTATATCCTATTGTATACTAGCAAAATGCCCGAAAATAAATAATTATTTTTTTCATCAGCCCGTAGCAATGCACGGGCATTTTACTAGTGTACCCTAATCTGGATGAAATGTCCTCCAGCAGTATGAAGAGCGAGGAAGCAACTGCGGGCAGTAGTTGATATCGTCACCTGCAAGCCTAAATAAAGGAAAGGAAAGAGCGATGAGTTGAGGTCGGGGTAAATGTTGAAGTACCCCTCACAAAGGGTGATGTAGCAGGCGATGCGGGTCACACAATCTGGGGTCAGATGCTGAAGTTGGATCCCGTACAAACTAGGGATCTACCCAAGGAAAGGATGAGCTGGAGGGGAGAGCTCCCTCTCCAAGTGGTAGGAGAACAACACGCACTCATCCGATCGAGGGGTCGGCACTCGGCACTGGCTCCGTGATCGGACTCGCCACCGAGAGCGTTCCCCTGCTGCCTGCTGGGGATGAAGCCAATGGCGCTGATTTCCTTCAACTACCCAGAGGCGATGGAGGATCTCGTCTACGAAGGTTAATTAGGAATTGCATTAGCCATTGGAAAACTAGGACTAAAATCAAATATGCTATTGAGCGGGACAAAAATACTAAATATTTTCATGCGTCCAACAGTTAAGGCACAATAAAATCACAACAACAGAACACAGCCATTGGAAAACTAGGACTAAAATCAAATATGCTATTGAGCGGGACAAAAATACTAAATATTTTCATGCGTCCAACAGTTAAGGCACAATAAAATCACAACAACAGAACACAACGGCCTCCAAATTTCGAACAATGACCAGAAAATGGCCATACTTACCTCCTACTCTAAGGGCATCTCCAGTCGTCTCGCCCCCCTAGGGCCCAAAACGCCGCTGTTTTGGGGCCGTCGTGGCGCCAAACGGCGCTAATCTGGAACCTGGGGGGCGCGGTTTCCAGTCGTTACCCAGCCCAAGTTTCGGCCCATGCGATTCAAAAAATGGCGGGTAGAAACAGTGGCGATTTTCATTCATATTTTGGCGCAAACAATGGTGATTTCATTCATATTTGGCAAACTCGCCGATTACATGGCGGAAATTTAAACTAAAAACTTAAAACAGAAATTTAAACTTAAACACGCCTAATTGAACAGGCCGAGGCTGTTGGCGATCGCCTGGCTGTAGTCGCCGTCGTCGTCGCCGCCGGGCTGCTTGCTCGTGCCTTCGCCAGCGTCGTCGCCCCACCACCTGCTCTGCTGCAGGGTGCGCTGGACCTCCTCCTCCTCGTCGGTGTCGGGGTCGAGTACGACGTACGGGACCTCTTTCGGTTGCGTCCGAGGAGGGACGCGGCGGCGGCCCGCAATGGTGGCAGCTTGCTGTTGGCGCTCCGCTCGCTTGCGCTCCGCCTCGGCGAGGAGCTGGCGCTGGACCTACACTCTTGCGCCGTGAACTCGCGCAGACTCCATTCGTCGGCGAAGTCGTTCTCCGCCGGCTGGACGGTGTTGAAGGAGGCCTCCTCGGCCTCCTTCAGACCGGGCCACTCCTCCTCCTGCTCCTCTTCCGGCTCCGTCTTCGGCTTGACGACGCGCCGGGACAGGCTCGACGGAGGAGACGCCGCGCGTCGCTGGCGCGGCTCGCCGATGCGCAGGGCGCCGCTGCGCGTGGGGGCACACCGGCCGGAGTTAAGGACGGGAGGGGTGAGGGATTGGGGCGCCGAGCGCGTACCTGGACGAGGCGCCGAGCGCGCGCCGGATTAGGAAAAGGTGGCCAAGGAGGAGCTGTCGGCTCCCATCCGGCGCAGCGTCCAGGCGTTGGTCCTCGGCGGCATCGTCAGCCGGGGCTCGTTGCCGGCGGCGATGTAGTCGAGCACCCACTGGAGCGTGCGGTGCTCGCCGCCCCACCAACGCTTGCGGCCAAGCGTGTTGCAGCGGCCCTCCACCGGGCCGTTGTTGCCGCGGTCGGCGACGTCCTCGTCGTGGCGGCGCTGGAAGTATGCCGTCCAGAAGGCGGCGTTGCCTTCTGGCCTCCAGCGCGGCTGCGCGGCCTGCTCCGGCGTCAGGCCAGCGCGGACCTCCGCGATGGCGTACTCGAACTGCTCGCCGGCAGGGACGGGGGGCATGGGGATGCCGCCCGCGCTCAGCTGCCACGGTCCCTGGCCGGCGGAGGCGCCGGGGACGCGCATGTCCGGCGGGCACGGGTACCCCGCCTGGTACAGCGCCCACGGCTCCTGCTTGCAGAGGTGGCGGCGGCGGCGGCGTAGGCCATTTGTGCTGGGAGAAGGAGGAGGGAGGCAGAGGCGGCGAGAGAGAGGAACGGCGAGTGTGGACGACGAGGGTTCGGGGGTTTTATAGCGCGGTGGCCAGGCGAAGGGGCGGTGGGCGGCGGTCGCTGGCCAGGCGAAGCGGTGGTCGATGGCCATTTACTGCGCCGCGTGCCCCTCGATTGGACGCCGAAGCAACGGCTCGCCGGCCACGCCATTACTCCGGCAGCCTTTGACCGACGCGGGAGCCGAGAAGACGAGCACGAGGCCTCACGGGCGGTTTCTGTTCCGCGCCATTTTCTCCTGCGTCGCTGACAGCGCTGGCCCGCGTCGCGTTTCCCGCCTTTTCGCCCCCCCCCCCCCCCCCCCCCAAAGCCGAACCCAGTGGGCTGGGTTTCGCCTGGGTGCGCCGGCGCAAAATAACGCTGAAACGGCGCTAATTGGTCTTCTGGGGGCGGCTGGTAAAAAAACGACGTTTTTTACTTGCGCCGGCGCTAAAAAGGCCTCCTGGGGCTCTGGGGGGCGACAGGAGATGCCCTAACCTTCTAGGAACCCACTTCCAGTCGACCTGGAATATCCAGCTCTCGACTGTCCAGTTGACCAAAACCTCCGTGACCTCGAGCTGCCCTTCACGAAACAAGAGATCTTCGATTCGTTCAGGGGGGTGTCACTACGTGAAGGCTTGCCTTTAGAAAGGTCGATCTATGCGCACCGCACGACTGTCGTACCGCCACGTGGCATATGCCGTACGCGTACGATGCGCAGCCCCACGTGGTCGTCATGTACGAATCTCCCCGCGGTTGTATGTGCGTACAAAGGCCCCCGCATGTACGAGACGGCCGATGCATCACAATAGAGCAGCGGACAAAAAAAATCTCAGATGTACAGAGTTGGTAGTACATCATATATAGGCCACGACACACAGAATAGGTGTACAACTACAGAGTCAGGTTGTAGGACTCAGCCGTACAACTAAACAGCAGATTGTATGTACAACTATACAGATTCAGATGTACAATTATATAGACTCAGACGTACAACTACACAGACTCAGTTTGTACGTACAGCTACACAGATTCAGCCGTACAACTAAACAGACTCAGGTTGTACAGCTATACACATTCGAAAGTAAAAAAAAGTTCGTCAAAATCTATCAATATGGGATCTAGTTTTGAAGATCTTGACGCAATAAATTTAAAAGTGAAAACCGTTCATAATTTGAATAAACGATTCTCGAGATATTTCATTTTGAAGTTTCGGATTTGAAAAATAAAGTGAAAAACTGTCATCCCACCACAGGCACGTAACAATTTCTCTCACATCCTCTTCTCACCTTTATTCTAGTTGTGATACTTACACACATGCAAACACGCATAGATGGACCATGTGAAGGACAATACGACACTTGTCAACGGCATGTCTTTCCCTTTGCAAAGGAAAGCCTTTTTCAATATTATTTTTTTGAGAATAAAACACTTTTATTATAGCAAACAAGCCGCCTCATTAAAAACCTCCCATTCTCCTTCGGTACCCTGGTGAGGAAAAGAGTGCGTCGGAAACTTGTTGCTCCGAGTTCACAGAATCATTACATCGCTGATACGGGATACAAACGCCATTAGGCGGATTAGTAAGCCAGACGTAGCGTCCGGTGGGCATGCCGAGCACCATTCGTGCAAGGTCATGAGGCTCTTTATTTGAAGATCTTCCCTCGTGAACGAAGGTAGCCTCGACGAAACCAGCAGCGGTCGTCGATATTTCATGCAGAATGTGACTATAAACTCCTAGATCGTGTCCTTCCATCGCCTTGATTACAGCTAGGCAGTCACTCGCCAAACGAATCCGTGTGAGAAGAAGGTCTTGGGCAAGACAAAGACCCTCTCTAACTGCCAGCGCTTCAAGTACCTCCGGTTCTAAAGAACCCTCCTCCAAATGAACTGCTGAAGCTCCCAGATAAACTCCAGAATCTGACCTCGCCACTACTGCCAATGCCCCGGTCCCCCTATTCTTCGCAACACCAGCATCCACATTTAGTTTAGCAACTCCATGTGGCGGTGGAATCCAAGAATTACAAGACTGGGTAGTGATCCTGACCTTGCTGGTACTCTGCTGCTTTTGCACTTGATCAAGTTCCCGATATGAAATTCTCCACAAACAAGTGAGTGCTAAGCGGGCTCTGAAACAACCCCTCATGAATCGCTTTCCTTCTTGCGTGCCAAATTGCCCAGAGGGTAACAACAACTTGTATGAGCTGATCGTGGGGCAGGGTCTCAATCATAGTTAAGAGCCTGTTCGGAAGCCCTCCACTCTCTAAACTCTACTCCGCTCAGCGACCAGCCGTGGAGCTCGGTTTGGTGTGCTCCGTACTAACGCTCCGTGCGCTCCGGGAGCAGCCACGAGGAGCGGAGGGTTTCCGAACGGGCTCTAAATAACCAGTTCCGCGCCTCCGGTTCCTGGACCTGACACATATGTTCGACCATCTCCTCTTCTGGAAGGAAAGCCTTTTTTAGTGAATTCCCGTTCAGGAGCCTCAACCCAATTGCTAGCCCTGGGCCAGACGGTTTTGGCCCAGCAGGCCGACGATGTGAGGGAAACGCAACAGCTATGGTGACAAAAAACAGACTGACGAAACATGTAAGCAGCGACACACACAGTGAAGTCGTTAGTTTTGTATTGATGAGAACAAGAGGCCAAAAAATGTATAATCTTTGTGAGTTACATGTCATAACTCAGAATCCCTCAAACTTCAGTCCTTCTATAAGACTCTGCTTAAAAGGGACATCAACAATGCACAGGGGTAGCTGGCAACTTAATGCTATAAATAAAATAAAATCCTATAACACAGGCGAACTACAGGAGCCGTGACAGCTTTGGAAACTCTATCGTCCTTGCCTAGGGTATTTCCTGGGGTGGGTATTGGGCTCATCCCTTGAGGACAAATATCGACCTCTGCCTTCCCTGATTGTGTACTCCACCTCATCATATTCGTCAGGACCAAAGCTGTTGTAAACACCAAATAAAAAAATTAATACCAAGCGTTTGCAGGGAGCAATTGGTTTGTGCGAATATATGAACACAGAAAAACGTACCTCCGCTGGTCATGAAAAGGTTTCGTGATCCGGCGATGGGGAGGAACTTGAGGATTTGAATGAGTTCTAGCTACCTCGCTTTGAGAGCTAGAAGGGGCTGATGACTTTTGTTCCTAAAGAACAAGAAACATAAAAAATTAGAATCAAGATATGACTAAGAAACAAAGACAAATATCCAATATGCTTCTGTAGTTACCTTGTAGCATTCGCTACAATCACACATCGCAGGAGGACTTGAAGGCAACAATTCAGGTTCCTATGAAACAGAAGCCCCAATAGTTAGCATCAACCAGCAGCAAAGTAAATCTGTAGATGAAATAGTTCATACCACCTCGCGATAGGGCTCCTTGCGCTGAGATGCTACTTGAGAAGTCAAAGGCGTGAGATCATGGTCCTAAGAAATCGAATCGGCCCACAATCAACACCAAGATGGGGATAAAACAAACAAAACTGGAAATTATGCACTTACTGTCTTATAATAGGCCTTCTCAGATCCACTGGTTGCAGAAAATTCTTCACTATTCTGATTCTGATAGCGGTTACCAGCTTTGTCACCGCTGGTGTAATGGCCATTCTGATAAGCACTGGAATTATGATCACCTCGAATACATTCTGGGCAAGATTCACTATGCGGCCTCTCCAGGTATGAATTTCTATATTTACTCCTGCTATAATCATCTCCTTGCATGGATGCTTCATATGCTGCATGCTTATGTTTTGGATATTTATTAGCATATCGACTCTCAACATAACCTTCCCGGATTCTGGTTCCGGGGTGCGCCCTTCCATATTTATGACTGGGGTCTACAACCAAGCATTGAAAATGACCCTTCAGTAAACTTGTGGAAAAAACAAAGAGCAATAAATTCATTTGGTGCAGATCAAAGAAAGCCAACCAGGTACTGTAGAATCTCTTCTGTAGTAAGACCTGTATTCTCGCACTGAAACAGGTCTATCTTCATCATGAACTGCCATAGGAGGCAATCTGCCAACCATAGGTTGGCGACGGTAGTTGCTATGACCAAGATTGTTGGAATAAGGACGTCTTTCAGGACTAAAATGCCTGAATCTGTTCGGGTGGGGCTCTCTATCACCATAACTTTTGCCAATAAATCCTCTCCTGACACCTAACATATGAGTATCCCCTTGCCATGAAGGTTTTTTGAAAGTAGGTTTTGGTCTTTGTAAGGTAGCCTTCATGCGAACCTAAAAACATTCAAGTAATGATAAACAACACCTGAAGCAAATAAGCCAAACGTAGAAGTTGCCCAAACAATAGAGTGCGTAAAGTGGTTACCTTGGCACTACCTTCGCCAAACCGACCTTTATTGACTGTATCAATGCAATCTAAAGCTGCCTGTCTTGTAGTAAAGCTGATGAAACCAAAATCTTTACGTTTTGCTGTGAACATATTTCTAGCAAGTTGGATACTATCAATTTCACCAAACTTTCCAAACTTTTCCCTCACGTCATCTTCATCCCAATGAGGTGGTAAGCCATCCAAGAAAACAGACTTTACCTACATTGCGAAATGAAAATAAGAGGTGTTAAATGGTGCAAGCAAGATAGTGCGCTAACTCAAGTAATAGAATCAAATAGAAGATAAAGCTGATATGTTTATGGTTGTACCTTTTCCATAATCTTATCATCTTGTGAAATGGTGTTTGAGAATGATATTTGTGCTCTAACATCAGTACCAAGATACAAATCTTTTTTCTGTAGTTTAAGAAATCCAGCCACGGCATCCACATGTGAGCTGAAGTCGAGAAATGCATAGCCTCTATTTTTTCCCTTTCTATCCGGATTCTCAATTAAATTGATATCTTCAAGGTTTTCCAACTCAAAAGTTTGCAGCTTCTCAGTTAACTGTAAGAGATAACCATTACTCCAAATAGCAAGGTGCTTGCAACAAATGCTAGTAGCAAATAAGGAAGAGAGCATACGTCATCTTTTGACCAATCGAAGCAGATATTCCGCAGATGAAGGGTCTCATTATCATTGTTCTTGCATATTCCACATGTTTTTCCCTTTATCTGGAAACCACAATTACTTGTCATACTCATGTACTGATATATTGACTAGTGAAAAAAATTGTGCGTTCATACATGGATCTGAAGCGTGACAAAGAATTGTAAGTATATTGAATAAAGTAAGCTCAGCAAATGCAATTGCTATACTATCATAGAGAACCTAATCAAGCATAAAAACTTGACAGCTTAAACTTTTTACATGGGAGCACAGTACATCATAAAACAGACACAGACATACAAGAGACTATCATATTACTAACTTAGAAGATCGTAAGTACCTATCAATAGCCTGACTGAACTGATGTAAAAGTTAAGGCCACCTAAATAAAAGCCAAAAAGTTAATAGTCATTGATTCACGAATTTTCACCCCAAAGACATGGGACCCGAACTTGGAAACCGACCTATCTATGATACGATCACTTATTCCTATTTTGACTATGCCCTCACTAATTTGCTTAACCTTTAACATACTATTATCATTAACTGTAGACTTTGCTTCCTGATTCTCCTAGACGGGTATGCTAGCTGCTGTCATTTAAGTTGCAGAACCTGTCGTGCCACTAACCCAGACTACATGTTGACTATCATAGAGTCGTTGCCAACCATATTTTGCTCTTGGGTTACTGCTGGTCACACTCCTCTCAGACAAGCAGAATAACCTCACGCTGTGGGGTGGTGATCAAGTCTGATTTATTCTAAAGCCACTCATGGATGGGATATTGGGATTCTGGTTCCACATAGCACTAGAATGAAATTACACCTTGAAGACTGCTAAGAGCATTGCTGGCAGTATAGCTGGGAGCGATACGATGCACCATCTCTCTTCCTTTTTTTAATAAAGGGATCTTTATTACTTAAAAAGTTTTAAGCATTACAGCCGGCCTCTGCATAACTAGGATGCACACGACCCCAACCAGTTCACAAGTCTTCGAAAAAAAAGGCGAATTACATATCCTAATGAGAAATTGTAGACACGCCTAAGGTGATGGAGGACAAATGCGAAAATTATGTTGCATCCATGGAGGGAAAACAACTCCCGTGCCGCAACCTCCAGCCGTGATGCTACCTCCGAAAACAGGTCGTGGTGTTGCACACGTTTTAGGGGCGACCATCTCTCTTCCTAGCACTAGAAGAAATGACACCTTGAAGATTGCTTAGAGCATTGCTGGCAGCCTAGTTTTAAAAACTGGACCAGAGCGGCGGTTGAACCGGAAAAACCGGAACTGCAGCCTTTGACGGTTGGTTAAGCGCACAGGACCGGTCACAGTCGTGAACCGGCCGGCAATCCCGCGGTCCGACCGGCAGTTTTGGCTAAAATCCGGGCGTAGCAGGCCACCGATCTGACCGGAGAAGACCTTGCGCCGCAAGAAAAATTAATTGCCTGCGCCAGGAATCTAACTGGGCACATCGCGCGTCCCTTGCGAGCAAGTAGCCTGCGCTGGCCAACTAGTGCGTGCACTGTTCGTGTCATATTCTTTCACAGATGCATTAAATACATTGATATTTTAAACAGATTATTAATGTTTCTGCCGTATTCTCTTTTTAATAAACCAGCAATTGAACCGAGTGAACCGGCGGTCCAACCAGGTGAACCGTGAACCGAGGCCCTCACCGGTTCAACCACCGGTCCGGTTTTAAAAACTATGGCTGGCAGTATCGCTGGAAACGATGCACCAGCTCTCCTCCTTACCAGTGGCCTGGTCACTTATCTTGCATGGCAAGAAGAAAACCATCGTACCCTCTCTTTCTAAATCTGTCCTCCAAACAATTCCTGATTGTATATCCGAGCATCACATACAAAATTAAGATGGCTCAGCTCTATTTCCTGAGCTGGACGCTCTCGGTTGGGAGGTAGCATAACACATGCATAAATGTTTAGGCCCTCCTTCTACTCCAGGTGGGACATAAAATAAAATAAAAATTGCAGGCCGTGGATTCGATATTTCTTCCCCAAGCATAGACTTCACAAAAATCAAAATTGGTTTGCATGAGTAAGCCGTGTATGGTAATTTTTTATTTTAGACAAACTCGTGTCTGGAAACACCAAGAATACTTGCATGTTTCACGAATTGGGAATTGCATACACATCCGAGATTAATTTCAGAGTCATGTCAT
This sequence comes from Poa annua, assembly GCA_026929855.1. Classification (NCBI taxonomy): domain Eukaryota; kingdom Viridiplantae; phylum Streptophyta; class Magnoliopsida; order Poales; family Poaceae; genus Poa; species Poa annua. The sequence goes on from CM049433.1 coordinate 36,270,040, forward strand.
TTCCGCTTTGAGATTCTGAATAAAGCTTGCATGAGACAATCTGGTACCATGCATGGTTGAGCCCTCTAATGTACTTTCGGTGTGCTCTCTTCCTTCCCATTAACCTCTCTCACAACATTGCTAGCTTGAGATTTCTTCGACTGACGCAGCAGATGTCCATCATGCCCCCATGGAACTCATGTCCCACCTCCAGTGTCATGCAGATAACCGAACCACCTGACTCCCTGATCGTGACATCATCTTGACAAGACAACAAAGGCCATGGTTTATGTTTGCAGTCAAGGATGGATGCCGTGAGGCTGTTGGTGACACCGGTGGAGCTACATGTAGCTACCAGGGTGCACAGACACCCGGCTGGAATATATTTTTACCTTGTAATTAGCCTAAAAATTGATGTGTGCACCCCTCTAGCCCATGATTAGTGCACCCGGATGGCTTAAATCTGTCCCTAATCCTCCATAAACACAGGCAGTGCACCCTGATTAGATTTTCTCTAGCTCCGCCACTGGTTGGTGATGCTCTTCATCGCATGCCATGGTAGTCACATGTGGCTATTGTTGTGAACTTTGACTAGCAGTCAAGATAGCTAGATTGCACGGTTTCTCAGACTACGAAGGCATAGGTTGCAAGAGAATATTTCAAGAGAAAAATTTAGATTCTTGCTTGCTTTCAAATATACAATCCTGCTCTTACATAACTTGACACCTAAAACTTAGACTCTAACTTTGAAACAAAATCACCTAGGTACGGCATCTTACTCCTATTCTGAATGTGCCTTCAGGATGGGACTGGGCCGGCTCGACCCCCTGGGTCACTGGCCCGGCCCAAAAATTCAAGGCCAATGGGCCTCGTGGGTTGTCCTTGAATGATAGATGGGTCAAAAGAGCCGGCACCACTCGACCCAATGGATCAGTCGGGTCGACCCGTCAACTTCACCTGGTATACATCTCCTAGACTCCTAGTTGTAGTCGCCGAGCCCTCCGTCCAGATTGCCCTAGCAATCTCTGCGGCTGGCGTTGCCTCCCGCGCCTAGCGCTCCTTCCGCTCGACGTCGAGCTCGCCGTCTCGGTCGGCCCCAACCATCCCTGCCGCCGGTGTTGCCTCCCGCTTCTGTCGCTCCTTCCGCTCACCGTCGAGCTCGCTGTCCCGGTTGCCACCAATGATCATGGCCGCCAGCGTTGCCTCCTGCTCTTGGTGCTCCTTCCACTCACCATCTCGGTCACCGTCGAGCTGGTCGTCCCAGTCGGCATACTGCTCATCCGGAAATTGAAGAGCTCCCTCTTGCTAGATTCGTCCGGAGATTGAAGAGCTCCCCTCTGTCCGGCTTCTCCCTTCCCAGCACTGCTGCGTAGGTGAGACAAGCCATAGTTTTTATATATGTGGTTTCCGGGTTCCTGTTTTGGTTCTTGCTCAGTGTGCGTATGCGCAAACTCTTCAATAGTTTCAGTAATGTAGGTTCCCTGTCAGTGTTCAGTAGATTGTGAACTCCGTAGTAGTTTCAGTAGCCAGTACAATGACATGATTTATGATTGTAATGGACCCATCTGGAGCTGCTCTTGATCTTTGCTTCCCAATGATGTGAAAGGATTGAATCTGAACCTTTATTTATTCTATTCAATGATGGCTCGGCAATGATTTGCTCTATTTGTTCTCTGTGTAAACAGAGTAGAAAACTGTATATTCACTTGATTTTGGGTCGGCCTCATATGCCCAACGGGTCAGCAGCGCCATAACTTTTTGACGAAATGGGCTGACCCATGGCCTCCCATATTGACCTTGGGGCCACGGGGCCAGGGCCGGGTCGGCCCATTCCCATCTTGAACGTGCTTGTATTACATAATGCAATCTCTGACATACTATTCTTATTACCTACAGACTCTGATCTCCTGAATTGCAATGCAGCGGCGGGCGCGGGGGGGCTTAGTTTTCTGTTTTGGCCTTGTTTATACCGAAAACAGGCCTACACTTCGTCCATAGCTTCGACTCGTAATACCACACTCAGCTATTTCACCATTCTATTTAGCCAGGTCACATGAGAGGTGCCGTAATATTGCAGATACAGAGCAACCTGGACTTATGAATCTAAACTTAGTTAATTAGAACATCTGCACTTGAACTAGAACAATTAACAAGGATATGTGCACGTGGTCTATTCCATTTCTACAATTACTGCTTGAACTGGATATATGACAAGAGACAAAGTTGCATGAGAAATGTTATGGTAAGAGCATGAAGGTGCAACAGCATGGAAGTGGGTTTAAAAAGATGCCACATTAAAACGTCTGGACTATATTTGGACCCTTGAAGTAGAATTTTGAAAAGGAGGAAGTGAAGAGATTTGTAATAAGACTCAAAATCAGGTTACTAAAAAGTGCCCTAGGCGATTAGGCCATACGAAATTCATCACTATCATGTTGGTGACCAGTAGAGTAGGGTTACTGTTTTTTAGAACACTGAACAAAATCAATCCTTCCATCATTGTGACTTGGTTTTCTTTCTAAGTGTAATGAAGCTAAATTAGGTATAATAATTAACACCGTCAGTTTTGTTCCGGACTATGAAAATACTTGATTTCTAAAAAACATACAACTAAGACTTGACTAAAATGATAGGTACAAGTACAACTAGGAGCATCACAACTTTGCTTAATTTATAACGTTTGTCTCAATTGGTTTTCCGTTGCCAGGTCGCATCACTTATATGATCATATGCAAAAAGCATGACCCAGTTAGAGAACACCAATCAACTACAAGCGTAACCAGTGAGATCCAACATTCTAAATTAAAACACACCAGGTTCACGCTGCATTAATCAATGAGCTGGCCCAGCAGGGACTGCTGCCAAACTTTTAGGTAACGGTCGTATATGCCGTTATCACTAGGATGTGCTAGTTCAAAAGTAAACCTTCCTGATATGAAATCCTTCTACAACAGTAGCACAAGATGACTCAAAGACACTATTTTGAACCCAGCTACTTTGATTTCAATGTGTGTGATCTTTCTACAGTACCCCAAGACTCCTGAAGGATGGTGGTGGTGCCCAAAGTCCATAAATTTATCAGCAGTTTGTTCACTGGCCACTTGGTTTCATTCACATAGCTAGCAATGAGCAGGATCTAGTGGTTGCAGTAGCTGTAAAAGAAGAAAATACCATAGCCGTGCGTAGGTCGTTGGCAGCCCATCGCGCCTGCCAGACCTCGGCGAAGCGCACGAAGGCGAAGCCCTTGTTGAGCAGCGGCTCGGCCGGATCCCGGACGAGGCGCACCTCCTCGACGACGCCGGCCTCGGTGAGCGCCCCCGCGACGTCGTCCTCGGCGGCTTCCCGTGGAAGGCCAAAGACGAACACCTCGTACTCCTTCTTCTTCTTCCCCCTCCCCTCATCATCGCCTCCTTCCCCCGCCGCCGCCGCCACCCCCACCTCCTGCACGACCTCCTTCTCCACAATAGCATCTTCCTCCTCCGCGGCGGCCTCCTCGTCCTCCTCCATGATCACCTCCTGAGGATCTTCCTCCTCCTCCTCCTCAAGAACTTCCTCCACCTCGAGCACCTCCTCCACCACCTCCTGGGGCTCCTCCTGCTCATAGGGCTCCTCGAACTCCTCCTCCATGGCGATGTTGAGGTCGAAGAGCGGCCGGCGCGGGGCCGGCGTGGGGTCGTCCATCTCCGGCACGGCGGCTAGGGTTTGGTCGCGGCGGCGGTCTCCGCTTGGATTTATGCTGCTAGCGGTAGCGGGTAGAGTCTAGTTCTACTCCGAGATGTGGCGATGAGATGTGGCGATGTACGGTGCCGGGGAGAAGACCAGACCACAACAAGAGGGCCCGTGTCCCGCAAACCAAGGGTTTTCGCAGCGGCGGCCAGCCTAACGATACGTGGGGCCCGCTGACAGTGACAGTGGCCCACTTGTCGGTGCAGTTGACTGCTCTCTGGATGGCAATACCGTGGTTGACTTTGGTGTGTCCGTAACCGTTTCCATTGTGGGACGCCACGTGGGTGAGGAGGAGTGGTGGGGGTGATGCTTTGCTGCCAGAGCACCGGGTTGGAGCTATGTGGGGCCACGGATTTATTTCTCTGGGACCCATGTGTCGCGTGAGGTTTTCGGCTCCTCTTCGCCCGCCAAGGTCACGCTGGACATTTTTTTTTAGGAAAAAGGCCGAAGTCCAACGTTAAATTAATAACGTCAGAATTAATAACGTCAGGAACGGCGACAAGAATACAAAGTGCTGAACCTAGCTTACAACAACAAACCACACACACAACCAAAGAAACACCAGAAAGGCGGACTCCACCTAAGAACTACTCCGAAGACGCTAAGAACTAGCAGGACGGGCAAAACTAATGGGCCGAAGATCACCGACGGGACAGACCGGCACACCGACACATGCTGAACACCGTCAACACGGGCAAAGTCGTCAGGCCGAAACTCCCCTAAGAGCCAAGACCGGCACACCAAACAGCACTGCACACCGCCGAGACACGCACAAGCTACCGCAAAGACAGCCACCAGGGGAGCAACACCTCACAAAGTGGAACCAAGGGTGTTGCGAACGCAGGCCAAGTCACAAGCTTTGTCGAAGGAAACACGCCGAAGAACCCTCCGACACCAACCTCCAGAGAGCCACCCGAGAGCTCCGAGACGACGTCTCCAAGAAGAACACGACGCAAAGCGCCATCGCCGCCCGATCCTAAGATCTTAGGTTTTCACCCGGAGCACGTATGAGGGGAGAGACGCCACACCGCCGCCTTCAAGAAGGGAACAACGTAAAAGACGCCGTCGTCGGGGCCCGAGACACACGTCCTTGGCGAGGGTTTCCCCTTGACAAGACTTCTCCACCATCCACACAGGGGTAGGGGAGCCGCCGAGACGACCACCGCACCACTGCAACGGGACACAACTCACTAGACACCACGTCGTCCACACGACCATGGTTCTGGCAGCACCAGAGTCACGGGCTCGCCCGCCAACCCACAAGACTCCTGCCTTCCAGGGCCGCCGCCCCGGCATCCTAGCTCCGTGCACCGCTGAAGAGGGCAAGACGAGGAGGGAGCCTCCACCACCAAGTCAACCACCGGCAGCCCCCATGGCTGCTGTGGCCACAACCTGGCCCTGAAGCAGAGGGGTTGAGAAGGAGAGAACGGGCCCCTGCCCCATCCCCAGCTCGGGACGGCCACGCCATGGCCGCCACACCCCACCAGCCTCCCGGAGAGCTCCAAGCAGACCACCTGCCCGAAGCAACGCCGCCACGCCGGCACCAAGAGCAGAGACCGAGCAGCATCCTCGACGCAGAGCACCGCAGCCCGCGCGACCCAACAGGGCCCAGATCGGGCCCGGGACGCACCGCATCTGCCACCTTGACGGCAGCTCCTGGAACCGCCACCACCACCAGAGCTTCCGCAGAGCCGCTCCAGCACGCCGCTGATGCACCGGTGTGGTGTTGTTGGGAAACCCCAAGAGGAAGGTATGAAGTAGTGCAGCAGCAAATTTCACTCAGTTGTGAAACCAAGGTTATCAATCCAGTAGGAAACTAGAATTCTTCCGAAGGTTGCTGCGGTTGACCTTGGCAGGGCGCACTACCGGTGTCAACCACGAACGTGGAACCTGCACACAACACAACCAAGATACTTTGCCCCAACTTAACAGTGAGGTTGTCAATCTCACTGGCTTGCTGTAACAAAGGATTAAACGTATGTGTGGAAAATGATGTTTGTTTGCAGAGAATGAAAGTAACAGGATTGCAGTAGGTTGTATTATCAGTTTAAGGAAAAAGGACCGGGGTCCACAGTTCACTAGTGGTGTCTCTCCATAAATAAATAATAGCATACATGCGGGTAAACAAATTACAGATAGGCAATTGACCGAATAAAGAACTGCATAACAATGCATATACAAGTCATGATGTCTAGTGTGAGATTTATTTGGGCATTACAACATGATACATAGACCGTCATCCAGCTGCATCTATGACTAATAATCCACCTTCAGGATAGCATCCGCAACACCATTCAGTATTAAGTTGCAAACAACAGATTATTGCATTAAGTAAAGTGTGTAATGTAAGTAGCACAAATATCCTTAGATAAAGAACTACTGTTTTATCCCTAGCAGCAACAGTACATCTACAATCTTAGAGGTTGCTGTCACTCCCCAGATTAAATAGAGACATGAACCCACTATCGAGCATAAATACCCCCTCTTGGAGTCACAAGCATCTACTTGGCCAGAGCATCTACTAGTAACGGAGAGCATGCAAGATCATAAATAACGCACTCACAAGATATATTATGAAGCAAATAACATAGTACTCAATTATTCATCAGATCCCAGCAAAACAACATGTAGCATTACATAAAGATGATCTTGATCATGATAGTAAGCTCACAAGATCTAAACATGATGGCACAATAGAAGAAGACAACCATCTAGCTACTGCTATGGACCCGTAGTCCAAGGATGAACTACTCACGCATCAGTCCGGAGGCGGGCATGGTGATGTAGAGCCCTCCGGTGATGATTCCCCTCTCCGGCAGGGTGCCGGGAAGAGCTTCTGAACCCTCCCAAACTAGGGTTGACGGCGGCGGCGGCTCTGGAACGTATCGTGGAAAAGTGTTCGGGCCCTAGGTCTTATTTCGTCGGGGGGTATTTGTAGGCGAAAGGGCGAAGGCGGTGGAGCCCCGAGGGGCCCACACCATGTGGTGGCGCGGCCAGAAGGGAGGCCGTGCCTCCACCAGGTGTGGCCGCCTCGGTCTCCGTCTTCGTCTCCTCTTCGGTGTTCTGGAAGCTCCCGAGAAAAATAGGGACTTTGCCTTTTGATTCGTCCAATTCCGAGAATATTTCCTTAACAGTTTTTCTAAAACCAAAAACAGCAGAAAATAGGGAACTGGCACTGTGGCATCTTGTTAATAGGTTAGTCTCAGAAAATGCATAAAAACCATATAAAGTGTATATAAAACATGTAGCAATTGGTATAATATAAGCATGGAACATAAGAAATTATAGATACGTTTGAGACGTATCAAGCATCCCCAAGCTTAGTTCTACTCGTCCCGAGTAGGTAAAACGATAACAAGAATAATTTCTGAAGTGACATGCTTTCACACAATCTTGATCATATAATAATGTAATGCATGTAAATTGAGATCAAATGAATAAAAGCTGTAGTTTATATTGATATCAAATGAGTAATGAGTAAACAAGTAGGAAGAACAAAGTAAAACTTTCAATGAATCAATACTAGAGAACAATCAACCGTGCAAAGTAGATATTAAAGATGATTTAAGATTCAAGAATAACAATATAATCATCTAATGCATCCAACACTCATGACAACTTTGTGAAAGGATCAAGTCAAGCAATAACAATATGCACGTAGAAAATCATCTCTCTATTTGTTCACTTAAAAACAAGCAAGCGTTCAGCGTTGGTTACTGCCACCAGGATGTTGTGGCTAAAAGAATAATAAGGGGGTTTGGAAGGAGGCCAACGGAAGAAAGTCTCACACAGGTGAAAGTGATCATTAGACAAGAGAAAGTCTTATAATCGAAGCTATGCAAGGAGTAGTGATTGCCACACAACGGATGCACATAGAGCTATAAGTGTATGAAAGCTCTCCAATGGAACTAGTGGGGGTGCATCCAACTTGCTTGCTCATGAAGACCTAGAGCACTTTTGAGGAGGCTCATCATTGGAATATACAAGCCAAGTTTTATAATGTAAAGTTCCCCACATAGTTATGCAAGTAAAACATGAAAACTCTCTCATATGGAGTAAAGGTGCTAAACATGATCACAAATGATGACTATGAATACTACAGGTGCTATAACATGAGCACAAGTGTGGATAAAGAGTAGTAATGTTGCCCCCTTTTTATTTTTCTTTCTTTCTTTTTTTTTTCTTTTCTATTTTTCTTTTTTCTTTTTACTTTTTCTGTTTCTCTTTTCAATGGCCTCCATGGCTCTTTTCACTTTTAGGGGCAAAAATTCTAATATGACAACACACTTTTGATACAAGTAACTCATAAGGAATAAAACATAGTGTATGAAACGGTGCCTCTGCCAGTGTAGCAGGATATGCAATGATCTAGCATAACATGGGTAAAACCACACATCAGCTGTAAAGAATCATGCAAGGCAATATATAAATGATAAATGACAACAAGTGATGTAATGTAAGATGAAAGTTGCATGGCAATATATTCCGGAACAGCTATGAAAATGTTGTAGTAGGTAGGTATGGTGGATGTTTTGAGGAAGATATTTGGCTTATGTGTAGGAGAACATGATGAAGATCTCCCACGAGTTTTGGATGTACCCGCGAAGTATGCACCAACTCTCAATGTGAGAAAGGGCAATGCAAAGTACCAAAGAGGTTAGCAAATATGGTGGTGGAAGTGCCATGAAAACCGCAGCTTAGAACTCACAAGTAAAAAGATTCCAACTAGAAATATGATCTTACAAGGCATAATGAAAATCACTCCATGAGGGACTGTGGCAAATGAACAAGTCACTGTTGGGACCCCGACCGTAGCGCATAACACAAAGTCATTACGGTTGTTTTTAACATTAGAAGTCATATATCATTATGCTATCAACTGGATATTTAAGTGTGGCACAGCTTCAAGTTTTCTAGACCAACCATTAATCATTCCACTTTACTAAACCATCATGTTTTACCATTAAGCATATTAATATCTCAAAACAACATCAATGATTCAAGTGACACAATTTAATGATCTACAAGATTATGTATCATTTCATCATACCATCTACCACATTTAACATTTTCTGTTCTTAACCAAACACCAATCAACTTATCTAAAAATAAACTCTCCAAGTATTTAACAATGAGATATGAGAGTATAATATAAGAAAACTAACAGCTCTAACAAGAGATGCATGAAAAACAAGAGCTAATAGTATTGAAGTAACATAGAAGAATAGTCAACAAATAATAGTGAAGAATACGAGTATTCATAAGAAAAGGCGGAGCGTGTCTCTCTCCCACAAAGGAATGCTAGTATCCATTTTATTCAGAGAATGAAAATAACAAAAACAAACAAACGCTTCAAGTAAAGCACATAAGATGTGTTGGAATTAAAATATAGTTTCACTAGAGAGGAACTGATAGTTTGTTGATGAAGAAGGGGATGCCTTGGGCATCCCCAAGCTTAGACGCTTGAGTCTTCTTGAAATATGCTTGGGTGACCCACTGGGGCATCCCCAAGCTTAGGCTCTTTCATCTTCTTGATCACATCACATCATCCTTCTCTCTTGATTCTTGAAAACTTCCTCCACACCAAACTCAAAGTAGACTTCATTAAAGGGTTAGTGCATAATCAAAAATTCTTATATTCTGCATGGACAAAACCATTACACATGCTACTGGACATTAGCTACAGCCACTGATATTTTATGGAACAAAAAGATCCATTCAAAAACAGCAAAAGGAGCAATGCAAAATAAATGGCAGAATCTGTCAAAAACAGAACAGTCCGTAAAGACGAATTTTTTCGAGGCACTTAACTTGCTCAAATCAGAAAACTCAAAACTAATGAAAGTTGCATACATATCTGAGGATCACGCACAAAAATCCCAGGTCATTTTGATTTTTCTATGAATTCTTACGAATTAAACGGTGGACAGCAGAAAAACTGTTCCTGCGCAGGAATCCAAATCTAGCATCAACTTTCTACTAGAGGCTTAACTTGACACAACAATGTAATAAAATAAAGATACAAAGGAATTGCTACAGAGGTAGACATGTTCCTTGACTCAACAAAATAAAATAACAGAAATAAAAAGTGGGTTGTCTCCCATAAGCGCTTTTCTTTAACGCCTTTCAGCTAGGCACAGAAAATGATATTCAAGTATTTCCAAGAGATGAAGCATCAACATCATAATTTGTACGAATGATAGAATCAAAAGGTAGCTTCATTCTTTTTCTAGGGAAGTGTTCCATACCTTTCTTGAGTGGGAATTGGTATCTAATATTTCCTTCTTTCATATCAATAATAGCACCCACAGTTCTAAGAAAAGGTCTTCCCAACACAAGTGGACAAGATGGGTTGCATTCAATATCTAAGACAATAAAATCAACGAGGACAAGGTTATTGTTAACCATAATAAGAACATCATTAACTCCCCCCAAAGGTTTCTTCATAGCATTATCAACAAGAAAAACATCCAAATAGCAATGTTCCAAAGGTGGCAAGTCAAACATGTCATATAGCTTTTTAGGCATAACAGAGATACTTGCACCAAGGTCACATAAAGCATTGCAATCAAATTTGTCCGCTTTTATTTTAATGATGGGCTCCCAACCATCTTCTAACTTCCTAGGGATAGAAGCTTCAAGTTTTAATTTCTCTTCCCTAGCTTTAATGAGAGCATTTGTAATATGAGTTGTAAATGCCATGTTCATGGCACTAGCATTAGGACTTGTGGCTAAATTTTGCAAGAAATTAATAACTTCAGAGATATTACAATTATCAAAATCAAAATCATTATCATCAAAGCAAACTGAACCATTATCTCCCATGTTCTTAAAAATTTCAGCACTTTTATCAAGAACAGTTTCAGCAGTTTTAGGCAATTTTAATTTTTTGGAAGAAGTAGAGGAAACATTGCAAACACCAATTATGTTACCATTAGTAGTAGGAGGTTTACTAGCCTGTGAGGTAACTTTATTTTCAGTAGTAGTAATAATATAAACTCTAGCAATATTATTCTTTTTAGCTAGTTCTTCTTCTCTTTCCCATCTAGCACGTAATTCAGCCATCATCCTAACATTATCATCAATTCGAACTTGGATGGCATTAATTTTAGCAAAGATCTTATTATCTTTAGCATCATTAGGCATAGCTTTAGATTTCAAAAGATCAACATCAAGAGCAAGACTATCAACTTTAGAAGCAAGAGTATCAATTTTACCAAGCTTTTCATCAACAGTTTTATTAAAAGCAGTTTGTGTAGTGATAAAATCCTTAAGCATGGTTTCAAGTTCAGATGAGGTATTCCTATTATTGCTATAAGAATTACCATAGTTGTTGCCATTATTAGGAGGATAGGGCTTGTAGTTATTATTACCATAATTGTTCCTATAGGCATGGTTGTTAAAATTATTATTTTTAATGAAGTTTACATCAACATGCTCTTCTTGTGCAACTAAAGAAGCTAAGGGAACATTATTTGGATCAAATATGAGATTTACCATTCACAAGCATAGCCATAATAACATCAATCTTTTCACTCAAAGAAGAGGTTTCTTCAACAGAATCTACCTTCTTACCTTGTGGAGCTCTTTCAGTATGCCACTCAGAATAATTAACCATCATATCATCTAGAAATTTTGTTGCAGCCTCCAAAGTGATGGACATAAATGTACCTCCAGCAGCCGAATCAAGCAAGTTCCTTGAAGAAAAGTTCAGTCCTGCATAAAAGGTTTGAATGATCATCCAAGCAGTCAGTCCATGGGTAGGGCAATTTTTAACCAAAGATTTCATTCTTTCCCAAGCTTGAGCAACATGTTCATTATCAAATTATTTAAAGTTCATAATGCTACTTCTTAAGGAAATGATCTTAGCAGGAGGATAGTATTTTCCAATAAAAGCATCTTTGCATTTAATCCATGAATCAATACTATTCCTAGGCAATGAAAGCAACCATTCTTTAGCCTTTCCTCTAAAGGAGAAAGGAAATAATTTCAGTTTAATAGTATCACCATCTATATCTTTATACTTTTGCATTTCACAAAGTTCAACAAAATTATTAAGATGGGCAGCAGCATCATCAGAACTAACACCAGAAAATTGCTCTCTCATAACAAGGTTTAACAAAGCAGGTTTGATTTCAAAGAATTCTGCTTTAGAAGCAGGTGAAGCAATAGGAGTGCATATGAAATCATTATTATATGTGCTAGTGAAGTCACACAACTTAGTATTCTCAGCAGTACTCATTTTAGCAAAATAAAAGCAAAACCGAAATAAATAATTTAATGGAACTAACTATTTTTTTTGTATTTTTTATATTAAGCAAACAAGACAGTAATAAAAATAAACTAAGCAAGACAATAACAAAATAAAAAGATTGGGTGTGAGAGACTCCCCTCGCAGAAGAGCTTAGTTTCCCCGGCAACGGCGCCAGAAATTAGCTTGATGCACCGGTGTGGTGTTGTTGGGAAACCCCAAGAAAAAGGTATGAAGTAGTGCAGCAGCAAATTTCCCTCAGTTGTGAAACCAAGGTTATCAATCCAGTAGGAAACTAGAATTCTTCCGAAGGTTGCTGCGGTTGACCTTGGCAGGACGCACTACCGGTGTCAACCACGAACGTGGAACCTGCACACAACACAACCAAGATACTTTGCCCCAACTTAACAGTGAGGTTGTCAATCTCACTGGCTTGCTGTAACAAAGGATTAAACGTATGTGTGGAAAATGATGTTTGTTTGCAGAGAATGAAAGTAACAGGATTGCAGTAGGTTGTATTATCAGTTTAAGGAAAAAGGACCGGGGTCCACAGTTCACTAGTGGTGTCTCTCCATAAATAAATAATAACATACATATGGGTAAACAAATTACAGCTGGGCAATTGACAGAATAAAGAACTGCATAACAATGCATATACAAGTCATGATGTCTAGTGTGAGATTCATTTGGGCATTACAACATGATACATAGACCGTCATCCAACTGCATCTATGACTAATAATCCACCTTTAGGATAGCATCCGCAACACCATTCAGTATTAAGTTGCAACCAACAGATTATTGCATTAAGTAAAGTGTGTAATATAAGTAGCAGAAATATCCTAAGATAAAGAACTACTGTTTTATCCCTAGTAGCAACAGTACATCTACAATCTTAGAGATTGTTGTCACTCCCCCAGATTAAATAGAGACATGAACCCACTATCTAGCATAAATACCCCCTCTTGGAGTCACAAGCATCTACTTGGCGAGAGCATCTACTAGTAACGGAGAGCATGCAAGATCATAAATAACGCACTCACAAGATATATTATGAAGCAAATGACATAGTACTCAATTATTCATCGGATCCCAGCAAACACAACATGTAGCATTACATAAAGATGATCTTGATCATGATAGGCAGCTCACAAGATCTAAACATGATGGCACAATAGGAGAAGACAACCATCTAGCTACTGCTATGGACCGGTAGTCCAAGGATGAACAACTCACGCATCAGTCCGGAGGCGGGCATGGTGATGTAGAGCCCTTCGGTGATGATTCCCCTCTCCGGCAGGGTGTCGGGAAGAGCTTCTGAACCCTCCCGAACTAGGGTTGACGGCGGCGGCGGCTCTGGAACGTATCGTGGAAAAGTGTTCGGGCCCTAGGTTCTTATTTCGTCGGGGGGTATTTGTAGGCGAAAGGGCGAAGGCGGTGGAGCCCCGAGGGGCCCACACCATGTGGTGGCGCGGCCAGAAGGGGGGCCGCGCCTCCACCAGGTGTGGCCGCCTCGGTCTCCGTCTTCGTCTCCTCTTCGGTGTTCTGGAAGCTCCCGAGAAAAATAGGGACTTTGCCTTTTGATTCGTCCAATTCCGAGAATATTTCCTTAACAGTTTTTCTGAAACCAAAAACAGCAGAAAACAGGGAACTGGCACTTTGGCATCTTGTTAATAGGTTAGTCCCAGAAAATGCATAAAAACCATATAAAGTGTATATAAAACATGTAGCAATTGGTGTAATATAAGCATGGAATATAATTCTTATAGATATGTTTGAGACGTATCAGCCGCCTTCGCCTCCCCTGCGCCTCCAAGCCCCACACGTCGCCGAAGAACCACCACCCTGCGCCTCCCGCTTGACGCCCCACCCCCGCGTGAAGGGAGCACGCCAGGGCCCGCGCGCCTCGCCCACCGCCTTTGACGGCCGGGCGCGGCCGCCACCGCCGACGGCGGCAGCGGCCGGAGAGAGTCGCGCCGCCGGCCTTTTTTTGTTAGGGTTTGGAGCCCTCTGGAGCGGCCCGCGCGAGCCGCCCGTGAGGGAGAGCCATTAGCGATTCGAAAGTCCGCTGGACATATTTTCCGACCATGATGTCGAATGCCGAATTTCTTCGTCCCAATCTCGAATTTCGACCATGATGTCGAAAGCTATTTTAGAATTCTGAAAAAGAATTAGGGTAATTCAAAAATATAATGTAGTTTTGAATTCCGAAAATCGCGAAAAAATTAAAAAGCTCAAAAGCCTAGGTTAAGCGTATTTTTTTCAATCCAGCTGAAACTCATGTAGGCTATGTTTGACATCTCGGTGGAGTATCCCGTTGTGGGTGCTGCATGAGTCGACGCATGAGGCAGCACGGCGTACCTAGCAGGTGTAGAGGCAGCGAACAATGAGGCGGCGTGATGGAGTACATGGGCGCCGAGGTGGTCGCAACCAGTCCGAAGTGAAGAGCGAGCCGCTCGGCATCGAGAGGCTCGAGAACATGGTCATCTGGTTGAGTTCCGACGATGAGATTGGCACCGGAGGGACCGGAAGCGACGACGCGACCGTGGTGGTCATGACAACCGGGAGGGAGGTAGACAACGAGGAGTTAGTGGTCAACGTTCCTAGATCGATCACTTGCGGCAGAAGTACCAGATGATGCAATCCGACGGCGATGGAAACTGATTAGGTCAAGAGCACGACGGCTCTGATATACTCCCTCCGTTTCTAAATATAAGACTTTCTATGTATCTAGACATATTTTTAGTGTGAATCATATGCGAAGGGAGTGCTAAAGTTCTTTTCAGCCTAATTGCTTGAGTATCCAACCCATCTCTAGCCATTTTCCATGCAAAATAGGAACTTTTGGAGGTACCTTTGCCTTCCAAATGAGTTGCCATATAGTCCTTTCACCGTCGCCTCTACTGCTCGTTGCTTGCTCCCTCGGAAAACCACGGTGTTGGAGGGCAAGCTTGTAGGCACTCCGGACTGAAAACAGCCCAGATTTTCATAGTGCCATACAATTATATAATTTTCTCTCCTGATCGGCAACTTTAGTTTTTAAATCTCTTCAACATAATCTAAAAAAACTCCTCAACATCACATGGAAAAAATATACTCCCTCCGTTCCGTAATGTAAGGCGTATAGTTTTTTGAGAAAAATTCCAAAATATAGGGTGTATTACTATTTATGGATAATTTTACGCCTCTAAAAATAAGTTTCAATCTCTAACAGAGAGATTTAAATGATTGTTTTCAATTTATGATTGTTTGGGACTCCTCTATTCAAAAAGAAATCATGGTAAATTGTGTCCACCATATGCAAAACACTCCCGTCTTAATATTCGTGCAAAAAACTATACGCCTTACATCAAGGAACGGAGGGAGTATTATTTTCTTCCTCTTCTGTACCCCACTGACTAGTACCTTGATCAATCAATTGAGATTGCACATAAAGTTTCACAAAAAATGATATATTTCGTGGATGTATAAAAACACACACAAAAATATCTCATGAAAAATTAAAATTTTATAGCACTGAACTTTGTCTTTTTTGCACACAAAAAATTATGTTTTCATGACGCTTTTTATGCAAAAATAGAATGTTCATATATACACCTGAATTTTTATTTGGACTTTTTTACATTTTAAAATACAATTTTTGAACAATACGTGTCTCTACACCTATTACCCAAAACAGATTTCCGGCACCTCCATCCTTTTCTCGGTCACTCGGCTCATAGGCCGAGCCTCGGAAAAAAATCTATAGTGAACTTGGGTGTACCTAGAAAAAGGGAAGCCTTCCGGAAAGTCACCCTGCCGTATGCGCGCGCGCCCGAGCTGCCACGTGGCGTATGGAGCCCCGCGAGTCTTTTCTGTGGGACGACATACGGTGAGACTGCGAGCCGTGGCGAAGCCCCGCGAGTCTTTTTTGAAGCAAATTTTGAGTACGTATATGCACGACCACACAAAATTCGGTTATATGTACCATCAGACTCAGATGTACAACTATATAAACTCAGCCGTGCGACTACACAAATTCAGTTTGTACGTACAATTACACTCAGACGTACAACTAAACAGACTCACACGTAAAACTACACAGACTCAGCGTACAACTACACAGACTCGGGCGTACAACTATATAGACTCGGGCGTACAACTACACAGATTCAGGCGTACAACTACACAGACCCAAGCGTACAACAACACAGACTCGGGCGTACAACTAAACAGACTCGGGCGTACAACTACACAGAGTCAGGCGTACAACTATACAGACTCAGATTGTACGAACAACTACACTGACTCAGCCGTACAACTCCATAGAATCAGGTTGTACGTACAATTAGAAAACTCAGGTTGTACTATACATAACTGGAAGTAAAAAAAAAGTTCGTCAAAACCTATAACATGGGATCTAATTTTAAAGATCTCGATGCAAGGAACTCAAAAGTGAAAACGGTTCATAATTTAGACAACCGGTTCTTGAGATATTTTATTTTGAAAATTCGGTTTACAAAAATTAAAGGTAAAATCTGCTTTCTCACCTCTCCCATGTATCTTTCTCTCTCATCCTCAATGCTACTTTTATTCTTGTTGCGACACTTGCCGGACAAACAAACAACCATGGAGGAGCAAAATAAGCAGAAAACGACACTTGTCATCATGGGAGTGAGGGTAAAGTTCCCTTTGCAAAGGGAAGTTTTTTTTTTTAGTGATTTCCAGTGAACTTGGGTTTGGACTGTGCTAATCTAAATTGGGCTTTAAGGACGATGGCCTGATTTTCGCTGTGGTTTAGGGCCTCCCGGGTACCAGATCTCTATAGACTACTAGACCTGGTTTTCTCCGAGTTGGAGAGCGGCTGAGACATGGCGGCGGCGACACCGACGACGGCGGAGGAGGCGGACGAGCTTACGAAAGAGGTACGCTAGCTTCCCGACTGGTTCCCTACCTCGTTCTCCCTGCAGTTCTTCTTTCGATTTATTTGTTGACACTAAAAAAAGAATCTCGGCGTCCATTATTCTGTTCAATTTGTGAAGATTCGAGCGCACGAGGTGGCAATTGGCGAGCTCAACAACCTGCCTCCCTCCAGGGTAATCCTCCCTCCTCTATCTCGCCCACATCTTTGATAGGTCTCCCTGGTCGAATTTTATGCGATAAATTTATTTTTCCTGCCATGATAGAGCAAAATTACCAGTGGTGATTGGGCTGCTGTAATGTGATAGATTGATAATTTTTGTAAGTTATAAGTAGAAACAGATGACCATATGAGGGAACGCCAGTAGAAAGTTCACCCATCGGTGATAATTAGTCATAGCTGTGATTCTTGGTGCAATTTTCTTACCACCTGCCTGCCTTATTGCTATCATCTTGCGTCGGATTGGCGCAGGCCGCGTACCAGAAGACGTGCAACATCTTCTTCCGCAAGAATATAAAATCGGCAGTCGCGTCTGAACAAAGTATGGCGCCTAACGCATTTCATCGCCTTTATCTTTTTTCTGGTGTTTTCTCCTTTATGCTATGATTTATACTGTTAATGGGGTAACATGATTCCTCCCTGTTCAATTCTTAGAGCATCTTGATATGGCGAAAGCTCGGCTTCACAAGCTTGATCAAGCCTGAAGTTTTACTGCAAAGAAGTTGCGCTGCAACACATTCAGGGGTTGCAACTTGCAAGCATACCCCTTCGAAATTGTAACATGCCACCTCTATGTATCCTCTCATCGGACATTAAGCCTGGATACAGTGCCGGACATTAAGCCAGGATACAGTGCCCGACAATGTACAACTTCTAATAGCTTTCTGTGTGATGGTGTTGTTACAAGCTGGTTGCTAGTTATGAGTATGACATGAGCCCATTGCTTAACTTGGGAGGATGGATAGTGAATGGTGCTGTCATTGTGTTGTGCTTTGTAAATTCATCTAGAATTCGCAGTTGCAGCTTTGTGAATTGTCATTCAGTTAAGTCAACATGTTGGTAGTTTGGGTATGAAGTTTGTAGGTGCTGGTTTCATTGCGTCATTCAACTGCTGGTCTATCGCTACTGTTGGATGTGAGGAGTTAAAGCAGTTAAATACGTAAACCGTTTCAGTGCCGTGATCTGCAGCATTTCTGCAATCTCGTACACTTCGGAAGTATGTTAAAAACACTCAAAGCAAGTACCACCAACGCACCAAGTAGCATCAGTGGCGTACAAACATAACAGGTTAATGCTTCTCTTCGTATTTTGTCTCGTCTTTGTAAGCATCGCAGTTTCTTCTCTTCGTATTTTGTCAAACTCAAGAGATAAACATATATATGTCCCGCTTCACAAGAAGTCAATACCTTCCTGATATCGCGAATAGTACATTAAAATACTGATGAACGAACTCTTAACGTTGTATACTTAATAAAGTAACGAACTACCACTTGATGTTTCTTAGCTGTCTCTACTGATGACTCTTGATGTTTTCTACTTCTATGATCTATGGATATGAAGGTTACCTGAGAGGGAAAAGGAATACAAGAATCAGCTCTCAGAGGAATTACAAACATCACAAATCAGATTAGCTGTGTGCATAATTAACTAAGGTTATTGACAAATGAAAAGCTGACAATATCAATTAAGAAAAATTATGCAGATTTTAGAAAATTAGGTACGATTGGAATGCAAAAACAACGCAAGTTAGCAGGAGGCAAGAGCTAAACTGGAAGTTGCAAAAATATACATCTGACAGCACATTGCCCAGGCATCAAAAAAAGATTTCCAGTCATCGAAACACTAGCTATTTTGACAACTGATTGGAGCCAAATAAAAACATATAAGTACTTGTAAATTAATGGAGTGCTTGGTCCACGAAACTAACTCATCCTAAGAGAGTTCCATCATGGACCATGCCATAATTTTGTACTACTCTCTACTTAAGAGGGATGAGGTGGTAATTAACCAGGTTGGGGATCCTACCAATCCCAGCTCATCGATGCAGAGCCTTGCATGGATAACCTGAAGCAACAGGGTAACTACAAAAATGATGTGTGCGTGTGTGTATGCGCATGTTTGTGCGTGCTCACATTTCATGTTGAAGATATCTAACAGTGTACTAATCAGTGACCATTTACACCACATCCTACTGACATAATTTCACAGACAACTAAGTCAAAATTGGAATGTAATCAGACACATGCAGCCAGAAGTGTAACATCTATCGTGTTGAAGACAGCTAAATTCTTAACAACAACTGTGTTGCAATATTGACTCAAGTGTGCTTTGTCGACAATGACATATTATAAAGGTTTGGTAACCTAAACTTGTTCATCAAACAGATAAATTTGTGAGCATCAACCCAAGAGGGGGGATGTCAAACAAGAAATTACTTGACAACCCAAGGATAGTGAGCATCAACCAGAAACTTAATTCTATCACGGTGTCACAAGTTTAGCCAACAAGGGCAAAATAAATGAAATAATAGATACAAACCAAGGATCATGCATTAATGTGATGCAGATGACGTCTGTGCCAACTGAAGTAGCAGAAAATAAATTTCTGAAAGATACTTTAAGCTCAACAGTTCATAGATAGTTGATTCTTACCCAAAATACTTGTATGTAGAACTTGAACTGCCAACTAGACTGGCATTGAGATATTATAACGGCTGCGCAGACCGTCAATTGCCTTCTCCACAGATTTCGTTATCTCAGGGATACTCACCTTGGACACTAAAAATGAGAAAGAGATGAGAACTTCAAATATTTAAAAATTCAACAGGACATACAAAGATTCTATGTAATATTCTTAAAATGGGGGTTAATGTAATGATAATGTAGACACAAAGGCAGTCTTGCATTTCACAGAGTACATGTCATCATCAACTAAACTTTACTAGAAAATGGTATTAAAGGCTCCATATAATAAGTTGAAATGCAATAAATGGTGTTTCTCTGTTCAGAACGAGAACAGAGCTTTATTATAGGACCAGTTAGTATTAGTCTATTCCAATCATGTGTGTTAAACCATAGACACAAAACAAAATGATTGATCACTTTCAACTAAATATCCAAAGCCTATATAAATCATGTGTTTATTCTTGCAAGCAACACAGAGCTGTTACGGTGAACAATAGTGGCGAGAAATTCCAATTAAATACCATGCGATGTGGATGACCTAGTCTCTGACATGATCAGCTTGTACTTGGCCTACAAAACGAAACTGGGATCAAAACAAAGAAATAGAAAATTGAACCAGCTGTGAACAAATGATCTAATCGTACCTTGATCTTCTCTGCAGTTTCGTTTATACTATCTGCCATCTTCTTATACTCCTTGTCCACTTCGTCTGTTAGCTGCTGACAAGCCTGGTTCTGGGTCTGGAAGACATCGAGATTGTACACATTATAGAGCAACTACAATGCCACAAGAAAAGAAGATCTATATCTGTATATAAAAATACTAAATGGGTCATAAGCCTATAAGTGGATAAGCAAGCATCTTGGCATAGAAAGACCATTATAAAAAAAATCTGCACTGGGATAATTAGCAACACAGATAATTCCAAATTTTCCTGCAGCACTGTAAGGCATGTGTGGTCTATTCATCAATTCACATATGTTCCCTGAATATATATACATCAGTGCAAATATATGTCAATATGTCATGATCAAAGTTCCAAATATTTGCTCTCCCAGAGCCTCACCCCGCAAGACTCCAAGTTATGCAAATCGATGTCAGGATTACTACTTCACAGAAACGACCTTGCTAATCTGACAGACGTTGCAGGTGCTCAAGTGTTCAGAGCTGGAGCAAAGCAATCCTATCACTTACGCATGCATATATCAAAACACGGCAAGCATCAATTCACACATATAGAAGCATAAAAATGCCTCATATGACAAGATAATAGATAAATATGTATGCTGCACATCAGTTCACATGTGTTGACATTTGATAAATGAAAGCATATACCCAAGAGCTACATCAACCACTAGACGTGATCAGTACATCTAGATTGCTATGGCGCATCAACGATAGATCGCTATGACGTATAAATCAACACTCACGCTAGGAAATCAATGCGATCAAGCATCATCTCACATGAGAGAGCAGATCCGTAGCATTAATTAAGACCGGTAATGCGATTTTATCCACCAATCGAAGGAAGCGAACCACGCATGTGCTAAGTAAAAAACGGAACTACCGAACCCTAGCTAGTTGCAACTTGCGAGACGCTAAGGGAGGGAAGGGGGGCGGGGGAGTCACCTTGAATCGCTTGGAGGCGCGGGAGAGTGAGGCGTCGAGGTCGGTGTGCCCGCGGGAGTGGATCCCGTCGAGGCGGCGCCTGAGGGACTCCATCTGCGACGCTGCGGCGCTCCTAAGGTCATCGACGCTGGAGACCGCCGAAGCAGAAGCAGCGGCAGGGGCCGCGGGGGAGAAAGGGCTGGCGAGCGGAGGCGAGCGCGCAGCCGGCTTGGCCTTGGCCCTGGGCTTGGACGACCTGGACTTGGGAGCGGGCTCCGGGGAGAGGGAGGACGGGGAAGAGAAGAAGCTGACGCCGGTGGGGGAGGAAGGTGACGGGGACGGCGAGGACGAGGCTCCACCGTTGCGCTTGCGGGTGGCGGCGGTCGGCGCCGTGCGCGGCGAGAAGAAGGTCGGCTTGGACTTTGGGTTGGCCCTCCTGGACATGGCTGCAGCGGCCCCGTTGGCCCGTGCTACCGCGGCGGCGGTGGCCCTGGGTCTGCCCATGGCGGTGGCGGGCGCGGTGGGTTGGCTTGGCTTGGCTGCTCCGCTGCGGTTCGCTCTGGACTGGGAGGTTCGAAATCGGAAATGTGTGTGAGTGTGTGACGTTTGGCACCAAGGATCGGGGAGGTTTGGTTGGTCTTGTGGGTCTCCACTTGACATGTATTTTGCGCATAAAAACCGAAGACCGAAAACCGAAACCGAAAAGGCCGAGACCGAAACCGAAAAGACCGAGACCAAAAAAGACCGTTAGAAATTTGGGTAGCAAATTAGAAAAGACTGAAATTATATCAGAAATTCGGTCATCACTTATACATAACCCGAATAGACCGAAAGACCGATTTTATTTTATTTTGAGAGAATTACGTACGAAAGCAACCAAATTTGTGTGCCAGCCTAGTTTATGTACATATATTCTATAGTCCCAACTATGGAACCAAGCATACCATATAGTCTCTATGCCCAACAACTGAGTATCCTAACCCCGTGTAATGTAGATTCTCCCGTGCGCGAGAGACCAGTTGATCGCTTCCCACTCTCCCATTACCAGGCGCCGATTCCTCTTCTTGCGCACTAGATTTTGGTCTATTTAGTCATGACCGAAGACCGAACCGAATAGACCGAAGACCGAATAACAGAAAACCGGAAAGACCGAATTTATTACGGGTATCATTTCTAGATGACCGAAATTGTTAAAGACCAAAAAGACCGAACCGAACTAACCGAAAAGACCGAACGCCCACCCTTGATCATATCAGGCCGATACAAGACATAGTTGTGCTCTGCCACAAAGTCATATACAGTACTTGGTACTTACTTGATATTTGTTAGTATTTCTGTTTAAAAGAATTTCCATGCGTGCCTTACATCATGTTCTTGTTTCAGCTCATGAAGAGTTGTATTGATCCTTATGTTTATCTTTTGATCGATGCATAAGAATCTTGTTGATGTCACAGTTCTATCCTTATTCATATTCTTATAGTGTTTTCTAGCATCAAATCCTATTTTTTCTGCATAACAAATCTAGAAATTCCATGCTTCATCCGTTGTACTGAATTCCATCTTGCCTGAGAGTCTAACTTGCAGCTTGATCGGTGTTAGTGTTTGATTCCACATTAAAAATTTCACTAATTTTTTTATTGTTTTTTGTCTACATTACTTGATGACACCGAAGTAAGAGAAATATAAATATATGGATCTGAAGGTTTGAGGAAGAATAGAATAGATTAGTTAGTTTTGGTTGGAAAAGACAAGTAGATGATTGTTACGCTAGTTTTTGGTGGGAAAAAACAGTACGTGGTGTGTTTTTGGTGGGAAAATCAGTGCGGGTAGTTTTTTTTCTAGGGAACCATTAAAAGGAAAAAAAAATCCCTCCAAATTAGTAGATAAATCTAAGGCCATGTTTGAGAACACAGGAAGTAAAAACGTAGAAATAGGAAAAGCGCAGGAATTGAGATGTCATGTTTCCTGAATTCCAAATGAATTAAAAACACAGGAAATTTTTCAAAGTGTGGTTTGGATGTCACGTAGGAAAACATAGGAATTGTAGACATAGAAAAATTAAAACATGAGATGGGAGCTCATGTTTGTTTTACTCCAAAAAAATTATGTAATAGCCTATCTCATAGGTATTTTAAAGGAATCCAAGTTTTCTTTTTTTTTTGATTTTTTTTTTTGAGAAACACAGTACCAACGCAAACGCTCACAACACGCGCGCACACTCATACCTATGAACGCACACGCACACCCTACCCCTATGAGCACCTCCGAGATACTGAGCCGGCGGATCAAGTCTTGAGATTGACGAAGTCACCACGGGCGCCTCGCTGTCGACGGGAACGTCGCCTCACACAATATACCGCCTAAGAGCATCTCTAACAGAGCCCTCAAACCGCGAAACCGTAAACGCGATATAAGGTTCGCGAAAGTCGCTTTTTTTTTGCTCGAAAACGCGCCGCGCCATAGCAGTACCCGTAAAGCAGAATCTCAAAACAGTGCTGTTTTGAGGTTCTGCTTTACGGGTACTGCTATGGCGCGGCTATCCTCAAACTGTGAACCTTAAACACATTTGGTACCAAAATATGCCGAAATGTTCAAAATTTCATCAGCAGTTTTGCAAATAACTTAGTTTTCATCATAGCAGAGGGCAAATAAACATAGTTCACGAACATGTCCACACATATGACCCAAAAAATGCATCCAAAATAGGAACCCACATGTAAAACTAGAACTACACATCAACTCCATCACCTCCACGAGAAGTGCTCGAGTTGAGCAAGGCTTACTTCCTTCGGTACAAGATGTCCTGCCGAGTGATGTCATGCCACTCCAGAGTGAGTGGATCCATCTCGGCTCGGTTCATCATCATGATCTTGTTTTCCTCGGCAAGTAGCTTGGCAACGGACTTGTTCTCCTCGGCAGCCACTCTTCGGCGTTCAATATCGTCCTTGCGCAACCCTTCATCCCGAAGTACAAGCCACCTCTCTCTCTTCTCTTGAGATATCTTCTCGGCCATGTTTTGCCTTGCCTCCAATGTTTTGGTCACCATACTCTCATTGGAATGCACCAATTGGTCAAGCTTCTCTCTCAAGAGGGCAGCCTCGGCTTCCTTCATCATCCGCAGCTTGGCTTTCTTGTTGCCTTCGAGCTTGTTGAGGTTTCTCCCTCCATTTTCATCGTCATCATCCTCGATGACGAGTTCATTCTTTTTATTTGGTTCAAGGAGCGACAACTTCCACTTCTCGCTGTTTTGGAGAATTTTCCAACAATGATCAAGGAGAAAGGGCTTGTTCTTCGACGCCGGCATGTCCTTGTACCGCTCCCTTGCAATGCGGTCCTAGAAACAACAAACAATTTCCATGTAACTAAAAAGCAGCTAGGCATTTACATTTGACGGAGAGAATCATTGTAGCTTACCCAATCGGCCTCCACGGTTCCACTCGGAGGAGCATTGTGCACCTGCTGCAGACAGCCACTCCACCTCAAGCAAGCTGTCTTGATCACGTCCCAATGCCTTGGAGCGACCGGAATGTTCGAGGCACCCTTTTGACATTGCGAGGAAGAAGTTGAAAATATTTGTCCTCAACTCGTTGCCAAAACCGCAACTTGGCTTGATCGGTGCCATGAATTGCGTCAAGAGTCATAGCCTCCCAAGCACGGATCAACGTCTCATCCTCCTTCACCGTGTAGTTAACGCCGCGTTGTTTCATCGCCAAGGCATCGACTTCCTCCACCTCGTCGTCGTCCCCTCCAACTCCACCCTCAACGCCTCCGTCGGTCTCGTCATAGGAATAATCACCGAGCGGAGGTTCGGCAATGTCCACAGACGCGTCGTTCATCATTTCGGTAAATGAGTTCGGACCGTCGCCGGGAGGGTTGCTACAAATTGGACGCCGAATTGGAGGACGAATTGGAGCAAGAAGAAAGGGGACGGCGGCGATTTGGGCACATACCTCGGGCTGGCAGAGGGCGGACCCATGGAGGCGGCGGTAGCGGCGCCGGCCTTGACCTTCCGCACAACTGCCCGCTTCGCCCCTCCGCCGGGTCGCGCGGATGGGGAACCGGCCGTCGCTACGGCTACGGCCTCGCCTGCGGCCAAAGCTTGGGCCGCGCCAGCAGTTCCGAGCCTCTTGCGCTTCGTGCCGGCAGCTTCGGCCTCAGGCGAGGCAGCCGCGGGGCGGGAGCGGCTCGGCGGCACCGGCGGCGGCCCCGGCCCACCGAGCCCTGAGCCCACGGGATCTGCCGCTTTGACCTCCCCAACGGGGACGGTGAACAGCGCGGCATCGGACGGGTCCATGGCTGAACGGGAATCCGGCACCGGGGGGGGGGGGGGGGGGGTGAATAGGTGCTATTACAAATTTTAACTCTTTTCAATTTGGGCTTAACTCAAAGGTAAATTCTCTAGATATGCAACTAAGGTGAATTTACCTAAATGACAAGCTAAGCAATAAAACAAGATACAAGATAAATATAAGTGCGAAACAAGCAAGTAAGGGAGTAAGTATTAGGGGAACCAAGTGAAGCACGCGGAGACGAAGGTATAATCCCGAGTTCCACCACAAGGGTGTACGTCTCGTTGGAGAGGTGTGTGTCACCACAACAGGTTGACCACAACGTCACTAAGGCTCACCTTCTTCTCCGATGAACTCAACCACAAAGGTTGCGAGTTCACCTTCCACTATTGATCCCCTTTGGGGCGGAGATCGAATCCCTTACAACAAGCTTGAGGCACACACCCACAACTTAATTGGGGGCTCTCAAGATGACCACAACAGGTCAAGGACCACAAAAGGTCAAGGCAACACCAAGAAAGCAACAATGGTGAGCTAGGTTTTCCCAAAGGAAACCCTAGCCACGAAATCCCCAAGTGAATGGGGAGGAAATGCAAATCGCTTCGGTGAAGTAGTAGATCGGGGCCTTCTCCTTCAATCCTCCAAAGATCAACGGATTTGAGTGGGGGGGGATTGGGAGATCTTGATGATTTGAGCTTTCTTGAGAATGGGGAGAGAGAAAACCAGAGAGCTAGCTGTTCTTGAGGGAGTGAGGGGGTATTTATAGCTCTCCCCAAATCTGGCCGTTGGCTGTCTCGAAGGCCCGGAAATTCCGGTATAAGTCATCACCGGAAATTCCGGTCACCCGGAATATCCGGTCGAATGGAAATTTCCGGGCTGAATTTCCGATTAGAGGCAGAACGTCTTCGTCTCTTTTCCTTAGTCAATTTCCTTGAGGCTTCTGAGGGTCACCCGGAAATTCCGGTTCAGTGAAATTTCCGGGCTGAATTTCCGGTTGGAGACAGAACGTTTTCAGCTTCTTTCCTTAGCCAATTTCCTTGAAGCTTCTGAGGGTCACCCGGAAATTCCGGTTCAGTGAAATTTCCGGGCTGAATTTCCGGTTGGAGACAGAACGTTTTCAGCTTCTTTCCTTAGCCAAAATCCTTGTGCCTTCTGAGGGTCACCCGGAAATTCTGGTTCAGTGAAATTTCCGGGCTGAATTTCCGGTTGAAGGCAGAACCACTTTTCAACGTTTCCTTGGTCAAATTTCTGCGAAGTTCTGGGGACCCGGAAATTCCGGCCCTGGGAATTTCCGGTTCCAATATTCCGGTTCCTGGAACATTTCCAGAACAACTTCTTCTTTGTATTTTTGGCTTTGATGCATATGATTTATAGTCATACCCTAACTGAAATACTTAGCATTATAGTTAGTACGTCATTGGTATTGTTAACTAACACACAAAACATTAGGGATTAAGAAATGTTCTTTCAATGGCGGCGCGACGGGAGCTTGCTGCTTCGCCGGAGCGGAGGAAGTTGGAGGAACGGCGGCGGTGGCGGCGGAAGAGCGGTTTCGCGCGGGCTGAAATGTCCCTCCCGCCAACGCGAAGCCGAGATAGGGTTCGCCCTTCGGTTCGGAGGGGAAAACCAGATTTTTCCAGGTTCGCGGGTGGATTTGCCGGGCGCCCTCAAAAATATTTACGGGTGCGCGAGTTTTACGAGCGCTGCTATTTCTGATTTTAAGGAACCGTGTTTGGCAGTTATTTTACAGTTCGGCGCGGTTTGAGGGCTCTGTTAGAGATGCTCTAAATGCAACACACAGACGTCAAACCTGGGGCTTGAACTCTGATGGGCTGAGGATACAACCACGCTGCTAACCATCCAACCACGGGTTGGTTTGCAAACTGTACCATTTCCTTCTTTATTCCAAACTGTACCATAGAAAATCTTCCTATAAAGTTTCTATCCTTCAAAATTCTTACAGTTTTCCTTTGTTCTAAACAGGGTCTAAATTTGTTTACAGCTGATTAAATTTGGACCATACAGACACAGCGATTTGCCCAACTCCACGCCATGTAGGTGAGTCCAACTCGAGGGAATCCGAACCCGAAATCATGTTCCAGTTGTTGCAAACGTCCAAGTCTGCCTTCGCGGAACAATCTAGAATCGGTTCTGGACATTTCCCCATCGGACTGGGCACGAGACCAGCATCACGGCCTCACGGGCTCCGCTACGCTCACACACCAAAACCTCCCTAACAAACCCAAACGGGGTACCACCAGATCACAACCACACCACCATCACTGCTCCAACGCCCCCAACCTCCCCTGCTCCGGTCTGCACACCTGCACCGCACCGGCCACCGCGCTCACCTGAGATCCGACGAGCCAGCCAGGGATGGGGAGGCGAGGGGCGCCCTACTACGTGGAGGCGGCGCCGCCGGTGGACGTGAACAAGAACACCGAGTGGTTCATGTACCCCGGGGTCTGGACCACCTACATCCTGCTCCTCTTCTTCGCCTGGCTCCTCGTCCTCTCCGTCTCCGGCTGCTCTCCGGGGGCCGCATGGACCACCGTCAACCTCGGCCACTTCGCGGTACCTACCGCCCCCGTCGCTTCCTTCTACTACTTGCCTCAGCTTCTTTCATCCTGATTCTTGATTGGCTTGGCTTATATTCTTTAATTTATCCATTATTGATCCGCTCGAGTAGGGACTTGCTTCTGCTTGGCTCTTCTTCTCAACTTCTGCTCTAGAACCTTTTGATTGCTGTAACTATTACTATTCTGCGCGTACGTGCTTAGCAAATGGTAGTATTAGTATTCTTGGTATCGTTGATGATGAATCATTGCTATACTATTCAATCAAGCCTACGGCCACTGATTCTACGCAGCAATAAACTTATAAATCTGCTTTTGCGTAATTTATTTGCGGCAAGATTATGCTACTATAAAGTATAAACAGTTACCCTGATGTTGAGTTATTCTATTCCTGTATCTCAAGCATATCCCTGCGCACTACTGTTTGTGGATTGCCTTCGCAAAAGTCCAAACGGCATAAGCCAAAACACAACTACTGGTGATGGAAGATTTGTTAGATTTCTTAGAATCTCTGTTCCCGCTATACTTCTCGGGAGTCAAATTATGTCTACAGCCAAAACACAAAACCATCGTAAGTTGATGGAAGAATTTGTTCGCATCATTGTTCTGAAAAAAAAATGTTCCACGTCTATTAAGTCTCGATTAATGTTCCACATCTATTAAGGCTAGATTAATTATTGAGTCATAATTTATGTTTTTGATCCTAAGCATGGCACTGGTAACAAATTAACAATGGGTCAAGGATTGTCATACTGAGATTCAACACAGCAAATCATTTTGTGTTCTCACGAAACAGGGTAACTAAAGGCCATGAGAATCTGATAGGACTCCTGCTTTACATGTTTCTCCCGATGTTCTGTTCAGTTAAACATGAACTTGAACAAAGTTTTTAGAATTTCTCTTCCCCCCGATTCAGCTAATAGTAGAATTCTTCTTGTTTTATTTTCAGATCACTTACCACTTCTTCCACTGGAAGAAAGGAACACCGTTTGCTGCTGATGATCAAGGCATCTACAACAGATTGACTTGGTGGGAGCAAATTGATAACGGGCAGCAGCTTACACGTAATAGGAAGTTCTTAACCGTGGTACCTGTTGTTCTGTAAGTTCCTTACCACCCTAAAGGACTTACAAGAGACATAGAATAGGAACATTTTATTAGCTCCCGGTAACTGATACGAGTATCAAATCTGTCAGCTCACCTTGCATTTTATGATGACCTGTGTTTTTTAGTGGAAGCATCCTTCGTT
The DNA here is from genome assembly GCA_026929855.1 of Poa annua. Classification (NCBI taxonomy): domain Eukaryota; kingdom Viridiplantae; phylum Streptophyta; class Magnoliopsida; order Poales; family Poaceae; genus Poa; species Poa annua. The sequence continues at coordinate 36,299,302 of CM049433.1, forward strand.
GTGAGATTCATAAACTAGTTGGTTCGGTTTGAGTTGTGCATATGTTCATACTTATGTGCTTTTCATTCAAATAGGATGTTTGAATTACCAAAGATGCACTAGTAAAGGCATGTGCTGATGTTACACTCCTTTCCGTGTTCTTTATTCTGTTAGTAGACGAAACATGGATTATCATCTGCTTGATAGCACACTCCTTTTTGTGTCTTCATTCTGTTCGTTCTAGAATAAGTGAAACATGGAGTGCCGTCATGTCCAAGCATCTCATGACAATTAGAATATAGGGTTGTTCAGGCCAGGCAGCGCCTTTTGTGTGATCATGTGGATCTCATCCTACTATGAACCTAGTGATTTGTATATTTAGAACTGCACAAATTTCATAGGCATTTTTTGATGATGCTTAGCTTTGATATCAAGACAACATAGATAGTTTTTGTTGTGCTGTTAAGAATCTTGACTTGGTATTTTGAGTGGTATGTTCTAAAATGGGCTCTTGCTGCAGGTACTTGATTGCGTCACACTTGACCGACTACAATCAGCCGATGCTCTTCCTCAACACTGTAGCTGTTTTAGTGCTTGTTGTAGCTAAGCTACCAAACATGCACAAGGTTCGTATATTTGGAATCAATGCAGATATCTGAGGAACGCGGGAAGACTGATACAAACTTCAGCAGTGCGGAAAATGTCAAGGCAGGATGATGCAACACAGTACTATAACCTTTGTATATAGGTTTAAGAGAGAATTGTAAATGTTTTACTAGAATACGGAAGTGTAGAATGTAACTTCAATAAATATCCCATTATGTGGATGGAGAAGTGTTCAGCAAATGCTGCTTGCCGCTTTGTAAACTGCTAACTAGGCATGAGCCAGGAGATATAATCATCAGGCCACATGATATTGTGAATGGTATTTCTCTAAAGAGAATAAAACATAAACAAAAATACGGTGACATTATTGAGAGAACACACCCCCAGTACACGTTGAATTCCAGCTGCAAAACAACATGAGCATATTTACAACAACACAGCGACTGGTAGCACACCAACAAAATGAAAGATCCGTCGCAAACTCAAGAACTAAGATGCTAATCCAGTCGCTTTCTCCAAATGGAAAGGGGGTGGAATCACTGGAGCCATTGCTCTCACACAGGATGTGGCAATGCTCACTCACTAATGTTGCAGACCGACATGAACTTCTGAACTGCATTGTGGTATTGGGTCCCCTGTGGAAAATGTAAAATTGTTGGATACAAGAAACAGGGAGACTAACGTGTACTCTGAATGAGGAACTGGAACAAAATACAAGGTACCTCCCAGTACAGTTGGTTGCAGTCGGTGCACTTCCAGAATTCCAGATTTCTGTTGAAGAGACATGAGGGGATGACCTGAAAACCTTTGGAGGCTTCCATGGCTTCATCCAGCGTTAGTGGTTTCTGAATGAAACTTCCGTTGCACTTTGTACATCTCGACATTAGGCGGTCCTCGGAGATCTTTAACTGGAAGGTATCAATCACCTGCAACAGCCAAGTTAAGCAATCTAATCAACTCGCTTCAGAATATCCTTTCTTTCCTTCTTTTTACTTCAGAAGTTCCCTTCTAATTCCACATTATTTTCAACTTCATAGTGTTTATAATCTTACATGTTTCTTTACCTATCGACATCGAGACGGGTGACAATATTATCCTTTTATGTCTTCAAATATTACTTTCTAAATTTATAAGTACGTAAACATTTTGAAAATATTAGTGAGATGAAAATACATTTAATGACAAAACTTGTAATATCATCTGCACATTACAAATCCAAATACTTCTGTCGGTGTGTATATATTATGGACAACTTTTTAGAAGTTTATTTGCAAAGAAAACTTTTTATAAGGTTGATGTACACAACATCTTAAGTGAGTCTTACTTAAAAAAAAAACTAGGTGAATTTGAATTTCTGCAAAAAATGTCAAAAACTGCTTCATTTAAGCTGGTTCAAACAAGGTGTTGAAAGGTATCTCACTGGTAATTTAGCTGATACTGGACCAATTACTACCAGACAGAATTGCCGTGCATAACCATAAAGTCAACAAACAAGAGAAAAGTTGCCTAATTTTCGCTGATCAAATATATATGATTTTTGATCCATAAATAAAATTACAGAAATTCAATCGTTTGAAGATGCAATAGATCAAAATAAGCATATACCTCAGCGAGTTGATCATGCTTTAGCAGGCTTTTCACTTTGTATACCTGATTAGTCGCCAAATACTGATATTTTAAAAGCTTCACATCTCGTGTTAGTAATATCCGTCCTTCCTTATAAATTTGATTTAGTAATTCCCTAAAGTTGAGTAACACAAGCAGCAAATAGCATGTTAACTAAAACATTTTACTCTTAATAAGAAGCTACTATACAAATGTTGCAAAAACTATTGCAGAAAGTATTGGGGGAAGACCTTGGTTGAGGTTTCCTACAAGATGGTGTGGCAGCATCTATTCCAACACATCTCAAGTGCTTAGCTAGACCCTCAATCTGTTCAATTTTTTCTTCACGTCAAATCTATCAGACTTCGCAAATAGAGAACTTGTGTACTTGACTAATTTATACGGTTGTAAAACTTCAAGTTCACCTTATTCAGTGGTATTTGAATGAGATCACAAAATCAAGACAGTTGTTGAAAGCAATGGGATTAGAAACAGTTACCATGACATCACATAAAAACTTTGGGTATCCATCTCCACCAATGGATAGATCCCATGGTGGGGGACCCTGCCATTCAGTACTGCAATCAAACTTTTCTTTGTACTTGGCATCGGTAGGAAGCTTTTGTTTTTCTTTTCTTCTTGAGGAACGTGCTTTTGTATCTGTCTCTGTCAGCAAAATCCTCTCACTGTACTTTGCTATAATGGATGTTAAATAACCATCAGAGCCAATGGCATATCCCGATGATGAGCACTCTACTGCCCTTGGTGAGCAAAATTCATCTGAAGTTAGTTCTGTTGTCGGCAAACATTTCTCTGCAATAGCACAATAAATAATTACAACAACGACACCATAAAATTGTAACGGTAAATCATTCTCAGTTGTTAATGACAAGCTCTTAATATTATTGTCCTACAAAAACAAAACAAAAAAGAACAACAAATTCCCATAATAAAATCATTGGTCTTAAGCATGAGGGAAAATACCTTCAGTGCTGACCTTTAGCTGAAAGAGATCAAATATATCTAGTAAGTAATATGCATCTGACGCAGCATATCGTATTTGTCCTTCACTCAAGGGCCGGAACGACCAATCGCTACATTGGAGTTCCTAGAGTAGCATTTAAGGATAACAATTAGGTAACAGCTTGAAATACTAATGCTAACATATTAGTGCGAGCATCGTATTTTTTGTAGTATAGATGAAAACAAAGAAGACATAATAGATGAATTTGTCTACTTGGGCTATGTAGGAAGACCAAGAAGCTTGAATTGAAATGTTCCAGAAAGCTTGAAATTAAATTGCACGCTGATCAGGTAAGCTCAACTAAAGAACTCGTACTGAGAGTCTAAGACACATACTTAAGTCAATGCTATATGCATATGTATGTATATTTGTCTACTCAAACAACCTGGTAGTGTTAGCATTGCTTCATGTTGATTACTGATAATATATGTGAGGAAAATGAACCCTACCAACCAAGCTTACATGTAGAAGGAACCAAGCTTCAGCTAAACCCTTTGTGCAGAAGTGCTAGGAGTAGATACGGTAGTGGGATAACCAGAATTGGAAAAACAAAATGAACACATAATGTAGTAATATAAATAATACCTGACTATTTATGGAAATTATGAGCAAATCTACAAATAAACTTAGAGAGGCGGGAATTTTCTACTCCCTCTGATCCTAAAAAAGGGTCGTCAGTTATTCTCAGAGAGTGTAGGTAGTTACTAGTTAGTTCTTTTCCCATGACAGAAAAAGCGGATCGGAGGGAGTATCAGATATGCTTATCAGGGCAGTATAAGAAATAATAGTATTGATCAAGGAACTTTAAGTAATAAACAAGGATTCGGGAAAGCTGTCCTACAATCTCTCTAATTTATAGTTGTACCAGTATAAACTCTAGTAAATATCTGCCAAGCAATTGATTCATATGGCAGTAAAATTTTGGTGGCTCGTCCAACCATGCTGAAAAAAATGAAGTTTCTAGTTTGAAGTTAATGATTGTCATCTAGATTAACCTTGGATAAAGAGACATTCAGCAGTTCCTCACAAATTGTAGCCAAACTCTTGGTCTCCTTGGGCAGCCTCTTTTGCCTGTCATGCCCCTTGAGGTAGTAATAAACGTTGGTGATATCCATGAAAGGCTCCACCTTGCAAAGATGAATGACAGCAACATATTATTCACGAGATTTTAATGCTTAATCCCCTGTTCCAAAGACAGCTGATAGGTGGCAGTGATCATGTAGCTGGAAACATTAAATACTAAGACAAAGTGTCCACAGCTATAAACCAGTTCAATCTACAATATAAGTGTTACCTACTGTACTAAAAAGGAATTTGAGGTATTCCTAGAGAACATTGTGGACGATCTGATATAACAGAAAATAAACACAATTTGCATTACATTCACTGTACCCTGTCGAATCCAGAGTCGCATCCGAGAGCGGCGGTGAAGGTTGCTGACAGGTACACAAGATCCTGCTTGAACCGGAACCCCAGCTTCAGCACCTCGGGCCGTTCAAACAACCCCCTCAGCGGTGAATACAGGTCGGCGAGCGGCACGGCGAGGAGGTCGATGACAAAAACCTCGTTGGCCCCTTCTTTGCTGCGGCAGGCAAGCTGAAGAACCGTAACCGTCGGCAACTGCGGCGGATTCGGGGGTGCCGGCGAGGCGTCGGAAGCGCCGCGGCGGCGCGGCTTCCACTCTGCGTCGAAGGCGACGAGGCGGGCTGTGACGAGGGACTGGAGGAGGTGGGATAGCTCCGTTGAGGAGGAGCCCCCGGTGACGAGGTGTACGGCGAATGGCGGTGGTATCGCCCGTGCGGCGTCCATCGGTGCGGGGGGAGTTGGCACAGGGGAGCGTGGAAGAAGAAAATACAGGGCACGCAAGAAAATACCGGTTTACTTTTTTTTTTGGAGAGAGTACCGGTTTACTAAATGACGTCAAATACGCAGCCGCATATAAATTTAGACAAAACACAATATTTTTAAATTTAGAAAATGAGTCTAACATATTTTTAACTTAGAAAACGATGCCTCAAAAATAACATGTTGTTAAGGGGCACTTCTTTTGGGCTTCTAGAGCGGATTCTGGGAGAACCTTCTCCCCACCAGTTTCTCCCAGAAGCTCAAAATCTAGTTTATAATCTAGTTTGGTCAAAACTAAGTTATAAACCAGAACATATTTAGCTTTTGACCTTTTAGGAGAAACTGATGGGGAAAAGTTTTTTTCAGAAGCTGTTCCAGAAGCCCGAAAGAAGTGTGCGTGTACAAGTACAACGTGGATGCTTAACACGGGCGTCAAGCATAAATTCTTTTTTCTATTTGGTAGTTAGTATTAGGATCAAAATCTTGTTTCTTTCCATTTTTTCTATTGTTTTTGCAACTCTTTTTTTATTCTAAATATCCATTGACAAAATGATGTGCACACCCTAGTAAGCGCCTCAAGCGCTTTGCGTTGGAGTTTAAGACTCCTACTAAGTTTTTTTTTTCCTGGTAAGTCCTTTTTTGGGGCTGTCAAGCGCCTATGCAAGAGCCTACCGCTGTGAATACCCTTAGAATTAGTCAATGTGTAGGACTTAAAGTCTCAAACTAATGAACAAACACAAAGTAAGACCAAAAGGAGACATCTCTCTCAGTCTCTCACTACTGATTTGTAGAAAACAGACGATGATGACCTTTTTGTGTTGCAAATCATCTAAAAAAATAGGAGAATATGGAAAAGTCATGTTCCCAGCTAGGCGATGTTGTGTAATAGTTTTAGTGTAGTTTTAACTTGTTGATGTAATTATTTGTCCAATGGGTTAAATACTTTTTGCATGGACAATATGTATAATGAACAAGTTTCCTTACTTTGTATGGACGCCTAATGGTTTTGTTGATGAAATTCGGCAGGAATCCGGGTTGGGAGATCATGGGTAGATGAGATGCTCAAAAGAACGGGGAAATTAGATTTAGAACATCTCAACTCTCTAGAAAGAAGACTCTTTTTTACAAGTTTAAAAGGATTATTCCCGTTGGGTGTATATAACCCATATATTTTTAACCCATATCCCAGATGTTAATCCCTTCAATCTGGTTGGATATTTGGGCGAAATAGAAGTTACTCTTGATAATACATTTGTAAAACATGTAACCTGATATCCCAACAAGGCAACAAGTATGTTGAGACCTGTCAAATACGGAGTACTATTTATTGCAAATTTTAATAGACCATTACATTTGTTCAAACACAATCCTGTGGTAGGAAAATACAAGAGCGTGGGACCTCGCCGGTATATAATATACTCACTCCGTATCAAAATATAAGATGTTCCAATTTCTTTTGATCATTATGTATCTAGACTTGTTTTAGTGTGAGGTTCAGCACCTTACACTAAAATATGTCTAGATACGTAATAATTAAAAAAGTTTGGAACATCTTACGTATTGATACGGAGGGAAAGGGAATAGTTTCCCTGTGTTTACCCTGAAAAAACGCGTGTTCGAAATCGGAAACAAAGGCGGCGGCAACGACTGGAGGACCCGCGGCGGCCGGCGGGATCCTACTTGAGTCCGGACACGGATTTCTCCTGAAAAAGGGTTTCCTTCCAAGCAAGCAGTAACTACAACCGACAAATCTCCCTCTCGAACTCGGTCTCTCTTGTCGCGGAGCCATTGCCATCGCTTGCTAGCTGCAGGAAGCCGCACCGTCGATCGGATCCTTCTTCGCCCGCCGCATAGTTTCCTTCCGACTCACGCCAAACTGGTTCGTAACAGATTGATCACGAATTGTGCATTTGCAGTTGATTAATTGTAATTAATAGGGGATCATGTATTATTCAATTGATTTTTGTCATGTGTTTATCTGTTTTGTTTAATTCATTGATCAAATGGATTATTGATTTCATCCAATCTTGTTGTCTCTTCTGCTGCAGAAAGCAAGCCGCGGAAGCAGCAAGAAACGTCCGGCCGGAAACTACAGCAGAACGTAGCAAAACTGGAAATTAAGGGACATCGCCGCGGGTGTACTGATTACTATGCATCCTAAGAAATACAGAAGCCATTCAGCCCGTCCGAGGGGACAGAATTCTACGCCGTGGGGAGTAGTACCAGTCGAGACCCTTCCCGATCCCAAAGAAGAGCCAAGCAAATCTGAGAACGATCGCAGAAGCGTCGGCGCAAAGAAGAGGACGAGGCCCAACCAATTAGAACGATGCAGCACGCCACCGCGCCGTGCATCTCAGCGGATGAAGAAGAAGCCAAGAAAGTACAGTTTCCAAGAAGAAGAAGTAACAACAGAGTTCGGTGGAATCGTGGATCCCAAGAACCGTGGGAAACGCTCGGTCCGGCCTAGGGGCAACAAGCCTGCTAGCACGTCATGGGCAATGTCACTGAATGGGTTTCAGAATCTTGGAACGGCGGCAAGCAAGCTTCCGAGCGTTGGCTCGCAGAGCATGAAATCGACTACTCCAGGCACAGGGTCGTCGCTCAGTGTGCCAAAAGACATGGCTAAGGTTGAGGAGAGCAGCGGTGAAGCTGTTGAGCAGACCAATGTCGCTGATGGTTTGGCCGAGGTGGTGGAGGGCAATGAAGCAGGAGCAAACCGTACTGACGACCAGACCAGTGTGGCTGTTAGTACTTCACTTGATACCAAGGACAGCAATCATGGAGGTGATAATGCTGCAGCTGAGCTCAAGCCCAGGAATGGTACATGTGCAAATTCTGATGTTCACACCAGTGTCCTCAAGGAGAGCAACGTCGCCGACGCGCTTGCTAGGACTGATGTTCAAACAGACAATGACCCTGATCCCCTGAAAGACAATGCAAACGGTGAGTGTGACTACAAAACAATTTCAGGCCTAGATCTTGTCAATGGAAATGTCAACTTCAATCTTTCAAGTGCAGAATCTGCTCTGGCGTCCCTCTATGGAGAGTCTGACAGAGATATCTGTATCGAGTTTGCCGTGAAGCTCCTAATGAACGAAACACCTTTGCCAAAGGAGGTTGCAGAAATTGAAGATTTTTTCACCCAAAAGATCCACGGCGAGAAGAGCGCAAAGAGGCTAAGGCAAGACGAACCAAGTAACAGCTGCTCTGTTTTGGGAAACCTCCAAAGCGATAAGTTACTGTTGACATCCAGATGCTACTAGGCTTGATTCAAGTATATCTCAATATTTTTAGGGTTATTATTATCTGGAGATTATACACAAATTATTCCCCTTCCAGTTTGGGCCTTTGGGGTGTACAACAGAGTATACTTTTCAAATTTCTGAGTTCTGATGTTTTTGCCAATGCCAAGAAGACAGATATCTGTTGAGAAATGGCATGTGCTTTTCTTAGCTAGCTGCCCAGACGGTGGCCTTTCTTTTCCCATCTGACAACAACACACACATCAACGCAACATGGCCTACAGTTCAATCCAATTTGCAATTATCACCGGGCTCTGAACCAAAGTCACCATAAAGTCAGCCAGGCAAAGTCCGCAAATCTGAATCGACGGCAACGCCCTCGCTTCAGTTCTAACATCACAAGCTGTATCACTTGACCTTCTGATGCATACTACTATATGTCTATACATCCCATCAATTTCTACCAGTTTCTGGTAGCTGAGTGTGATCATCGGTCTAATCTGGAGTTCCCCTCACCCGCCGACAGGCGTCAGGACGAAGAGCTTGCACGAGTGTGGCCCGACCTGCGCCGTGAGCATGCCGGCGAACCTCCCCAGGAGTGTCTCATGCTGTATACATCGACCCAGAAATTAAGATACCAGTCAGCATGGAAACAACGTTGCGAAGCTTTATCACATGTAAACTAAACAGGAAATTTTTCAGAGATCCAGGAAGGTCATATATATATTCACCTTCTAGACGTCCCTCGCCTCAGCGACGATGCCCCGCCGGAGCCCGACGTCGGCCCAGTTCGCGGTGATAGACCGGCTGCCTGTAGCCCCTCGGTTCAGCACCAGCACCGCCTTCCTGTGTCCCGAGAGCTGACCTGCCCATACCTGCATGAAACTTAGCTCAGGAAAAAAGGAATAGTTTTTCCATCACAAGAGCTGCTAAAATTCTGTACCTCAATTTCGTCGTCATACTTCCTCACTCTCTTTCCCTGGATGCCAAATCGATCTGCAAAGCGTCACATTTTCCATTCATAAGAATGTAAGTAAGATGAGTCTAAGTGTCTAAGCAACATAACCCATTATGCATACTACGCTTGGAATGGCCAGGTCGACCTCTTGTTCTGACCTTGGTTTATCGCGATGACTTCTGGAATTGACAGTATCCCCAGCGTCTCCTTGGTGATGCCCGTCACATAGCCGATTATCAGAGGAGCCTGCAAAACATCATAGGAAAAACTAACTGGTCAACAATCCTAACAAGACATTGCTGTGGTTTCGTTCGTACTAGTAATAATTTTGAGCCACCGGACGAAGTACAAAAGGTAACTTGGCAATGGGCCACAAGCTGAAGTGCACGATGTACTCGTTGTATGTCAATCCACCATTGCCAACCTCGAGCATATCAGGATCTGTGCGTATGTCATAGTGACAGAGAGTGATCGTCGCATATAAATCACAATGTTTGGGTGTGATTCACACTGACCGTTCCAGCCTCCAGGCTTTGCGTACTTGGCAGGGGCGGATCCAGGATTTAACCATGGCGGGGCCGAACATATTCGTAAAAAAAATGTCGTTGCCTTAAAGAGATAAACCATAAAATAATATAAAGTCTTACATATATACTGATATCAAATTGTAACAATGTATGTTTTACATTGATAATACCTTGGATTTGAGCAGGGGCGGAGACAGGGGGGCTAGCAGGGGTCGGACCCCCCAACCGTTCGCACCCCCCAATACTTTTAGGTAGGTAATACTAGGTATATTAGCCCATTATTAGTTACTTGATCCATTATTTACATAGGTTGCTAGGCCCAAACTGTATACAGATGTAATTGAGCCCATCAGGTTAGCCAACGCCGAACAGCAGACCAACCGACGACCGCGCGATCTGTTTGATCAATCGATCGAATCTGCTAGGGTTGTCGCCGTCTTGCCTGATCGCTGCACGGCGGAAAGGAACAGGTAACATCGATCGCTGGCTAGCTTTGTTTTACTGTATATCAGATCAACACATGTTTTATACTTGTAACAAGTAGATTTGTTTATAGACGGATCTGGCATAAGAGGACCGGGGTCGGCTGACATTAGGACTAACTACTACTATATTAGGACTTCTATGGAATGAACCCACTGCCATAGACACAAAATAGAGATGACCCTAATGTCCATTTTTTCCGGCTTCGGTGCCTTATATTAGCACAATAACACACCTCTAATTTTTATCTTCTATAATTTTGTTCAAAGATGAAGAGAAAGAAAAGTGGAGTAAATTTCTTTTTCAAGCGGGTTGGTTCTACTAGATTATCGACTTATTCGACACGGGTGGTCGTAAATCAAAGTTTAAGCAAATAGACATGTAATTTTCTTTCTAAACGTCGAACATATATTTCGAATATTCATATGTATTTTTCATTATATATTTTTAGACTTAATATATTATAATGTTTATTGTCTTTGATGGTCATGAACTTTTCGCCCCCCTATGTTTGAATCCCCCGCTGTACAAAAGGCTGCAGACGAGATTTGCCACAAAGCTTAAGGGTCAGGTTGAGCCGATGGTGTACCCGTTGAGGTACGAGCGTGTTCCACATTTTTGTTTCCATTGTGGGTTCATCGGCCATCGCGCGGAGGAGTGCGAAAAGAAGATTAGAGGGACCCCGTCAATGCACTATGATGCTTCGCTGAGATGCTCGCCAAAGAAGAAATATGAGAAGAGGGTGATTGCTGGTTCTGGCCACACTGGAGTGAAAAAGGGGCTGGTTTTTAATTCGCCAGCAGGTAGCATGTCCTTCACCACGACGGGCAAGCCGAATCATGCCCAGAACAAGCAGGCCACGCCCAAGGCACCGTATACAGTCCAAGTGCCTGAAGCGGTGGATGCCCGCGATGGTTTTGAGGAACAGGAGTTCCGTACTGCAGAGGAGGTGGAGCGTTCCTTGGCGCATACAGTGGAGATGATGAATCTTCTTCGTGGAGGACATGGAAGGAGACGCCCAAGATGCAGTTCGGAGCCTCCGAGGACTGCAGCGTACCAGGCTGATCATATGCAGACGGAGGGTGATGGGCAGGAAAAGGAAGATGAGATGCCACCATTGGAGGATGATGATCCGCAAGGTCGTGGGGTTGAGAAGCCAACCTCTGAAGATATGATACCAGCTATTAAAAATTTGTCAAACTCAATGGTGTCTATCAGTAGCACGTCAGACATCAATATGCCAGCTGCAGACTCGGTGTTGGGGAAACGAATTGCAGCAGATGGTGATGCGGAGGAAAACCTGGACCTCACACTAGCGCTGAACCTGACAGGGCAAGATGGTGGAGCGATGAAGAAAGGGCGGGTGCAGAAACCACATACCGTGGTGCAGGAGATGGATGGGAAGGTGGTGAAGATGCAGAAGCGTTCAATAAGGCAGCAACCGGACCTGGGGCTTCCGGTACCCTGACGAGACCTAATGTGTGGTCTCGTCAGGAGCAATGAATTGCCTGGCGCTCAACTGTCGAGGAGCAGGGAATGCCTCGACAGCTCGTGAGCTTGCTACAATTTCCCAAGTTTGGAGTCCTCGCTTATTTTTTCTTTGTGAAACTAGACAGGATAAGAGTGAAATGCGTCGGTATCGTAGTCGTTTAGGTTTAAAAGGCTTTGCAGGTTTTAGTAGTGATGGTCTTAGTGGTGGGCTTGCTTTAGTTTGGCATGAGAGTCTTGTCGTTGAGGTGCAACTTATTAATGAAAGAATGATTGATGCGTATGTGCGTGCTTCCCCCTCGTCACCCCAATGGAGACTGACTTGTGTGTATGCGGAACCTCGGGTGGAAAACCGTCATCTTATGTGGGATGCCCTTCGAGAACGCAAAACCCTCAGTAACCTTCCTTGGCTGGTAATTGGTGATTTTAATGAAGCCCTTTGGCAAGAGGAACACCTGTCTTTGACACCACGGGCGGTAAACCAAATGGAAGCTTTCCGTGATGTTTTATTTGACTGTAATCTCACTGATTTGGGTTTTTCAGGTGTACCGTACACATATGATAACAAAAGGAGAGGAAACGCCAATGTTAAAGTATGTCTGGACCGTGCCGTTGCGACACCAGATTGGAGGGAAAGGTTTGCGGACTCGCATGTACAACATCTGACAACCTCTGTCTCTGATCATTGCCCTATTTTGCTTAGTATTGAAGAGGAAGTTCGCTGCCCAAACAAGCAGCCAAGGCGCCAATACGAAATATTTTGGGAGAGGGAAGCGGAACTTGCCGAAAGAGTGGCTGCTGCCTGGTCTTCGGCGGGACAAAAAACTGATGTGAAAGACATTATGTCAGGCCTGGACAAAGTTATGACAACGCTCACGGATTGGGGCAGGAAAAAGTTCGGCAACGTTCTGAATCAGTTAAAGGCGGCTCGGAAAAAGCTGAAAACTCTAATGATTAATGGGGCAAGTCAGGAGGAAATCCGTAGAACATCTGATCAACTCAACGAACTGTTGTATAGAGAGGAAATGTTGTGGCTTCAGAGATCACGCATCGCTTGGTTGAAAGATGGTGACCGTAATACAAAGTTTTTTCACCAAACTGCTAAATGGCGGGCACGCAGAAATAAGATAAAAAAGCTTAAGGACGCGGATGGAGTTTGGCAGGAAGCCCCTACGGATATGGAGAGAATGACGACGTCGTATTTCCAGGAGCTTTTTACCAAAGATCATACACTAAACTCGGATGATTTGATCCAGCTTGTCCAAGAGAAAGTTAATCCGGAGATGAACGTGGAATTATGTAAGGATTTCCTCTAAAAGCTCCTGGTGTCGATGGTTTTCCCGCAAGATTCTATCAGCGAAACTGGGCAAGCTTAAAAACTGAGGCCACTAATGCGGTTAAGCTGTTCTTTGCTACTGGTCGTATGCCTTCAGAGGTGAATACAACGGCTATCGTTCTTATTCCAAAAGTGGAGCAGCCGGAACAGCTGAAAGACTTTAGGCCAATTAGCCTATGTACGGTAATCTACAAGGTCATATCTAAATGCATGGTTAATAGGCTGAGTCCCATGCTGGCTCATATTGTGTCTCTAAATCAAAGCGCATTCGTGCCGGGTAGATTAATTACAGACAATGCCTTGGTTGCTTTTGAATGCCTTCATTTTATTGATCAGAATACAAGAAATGATAAGAATTTTTGTGCTTACAAGTTGGACCTCTCCAAAGCTTACGATAGGGTGGATTGGGAATTCCTTCGGAAAATGATGCAGAGGCTAGGGTTTTCGCATCGGTGGGTTGACTGGATTATGGCATGTGTCACCTCGGTGCAGTACAAAGTAAAATTCAATGGAACCCTGCTGGATTCATTTTCGCCTTCGCGAGGTCTTCATCAAGGTGATCCCCTCTCTCCCTTTCTGTTTTTATTTGTGGCTAACGGCTTATCTACCTTGTTGCAACATGAGATAACGACACAAAAGATTACTCCGGTGAAAATATGCCGCCAAGCTCCGGGTATATCTCACTTGCTATTTGCGGATGATAGCCTCTTGTTTTTCCAAGCCTCGGTGGATCAAGCACAGAAGGTGGTGACCGTGTTGGATAAATATGCCAGGAGCACGGGACAGTTAATAAACCCTGATAAATGCTCACTGTTTTTTGGAAGTTCCTGTCCGGCTGTATTGTGCCATGATATCAGAAACACACTGAAGGTAACACAAGTATCTTTTGAAGCTAAGTATTTGGGGCTCCCTACACCGGATGGCCGCATGTCAAGAGGTAAATTCGAAAGCTTACAAGCCCGCCTTGCTAGATGTTTAGTTGAGTGGGACGACAATCACAAGTCGCAAGCTGCAAAAGAAGTGTTAATCAAAGCTATCGCCCAAGCCATACCTGTCTACGTTATGAGTGTTTTTAAACTTCCTTTCGGTCTTTGCGATGAGCTTACAAAGATGATCAGGAGATATTGGTGGGGAGCTGAGGATGGTAAGCGGAAAACAAGCTGGATAGCATGGGATATAATGTTACGGCCGAAAACTCACGGTGGTGTTGGGTTTAAGGATCTGCGTCTGTTTAATCAATCGCTATTGGCTAGGCAGGCATGGCGACTTATCCAATTCCCTGACACTTTGTGTTTGTGTGCTCGTCTCCTGAAGGCCAAGTATTACCCAAATGGTTCATTGTTGGATACGGTGTTCACAGGGAACAGTTCATCGACATGGCATGCAATTGAATATGGTTTGGAGCTCGTCAAAAAGGGAGCAATTTGGAGGATTGGCAATGGATCTCAGGTGCGTACTTGGAGACATCCTTGAATCCCACAGGCGCCTAATTTTGGACCGAGTACTAATCGTGGCAGATGTAGATACCGGTGGGTAGCCGACTTTTTGTTGCCGAACGGGGAATGGAATCAAGAGAGGCTTCAATTGTATTTTTGCCAGCTGGATATTGATAGGATCCTTCGTATCAGAACCTCGAAGCGCAATGAGCAGGACTTCATCGCTTGGCAACCAGACAGCGCAATGAGCAGGACTTTATCGCTTGGCAACCAGACAAGAAAGGAGTTTTCTCGGTGAAGAGTGCGTATAACCTGGCGCTTTCGGCCAAACTACAATCGCAGGATTGTGGAGCAACAAGCACACGGCCAGGTGGTGATAGGCCGGACTGGAAGCTGATTTGGAAGTGTCCTGTCCCGCCAAAAGTTCAGCTCCTTGCATGGAAAATCTGCACAAATGGCCTGGCAACTAAGGCGAATCTCCAACGTCGCGGGATTGTCACTCATGCTACCTGTGAAATCTGTGGTGCCGAAGATGAGGACACTTTCCATGCTTTTACACGCTGCCCCCATGCTCGTGCCTTATGGCTTGCTATGAACGAAGTGTGGAGTCTACCGCCTGATGAGCTGCTACTGAATACTGGACAAGAATGGCTGCTCCAACTGCTAGCGATGATTTCGGATGACCAAAGAGCTCTGACACTTATGATCTTATGGCGTATATGGCATGCGCATAATGAAATAACACATGCTAAGCCATGCCCTTCCATTGAGGGCTCTCGGCGATTTTTGTCGAGCTACGCGCATTCACTGATGTTGATCAAACAATTTCCGGAAGCTGACATTATTAAAGGGAAGATGACGGTGGATACGGAGCTGGGATTCCGTCGGAAACCTGATGATCTTGACGGAAGACAGAAGGTTCCCAAGCGATGGGAGCCACCGCAACCGGGAACAGCTAAGCTAAATGTGGATGGAGCGTTTGTGCAGGGTGAGGGTGCCGGCGCTGGGATGGTTCTTCGGGATCATGAAGGGCAGGTAATCTTCGCAGCGTGCAGATCCTTGAGGCATTGCAACGATGCTACAGAGGCTGAGCTGTGCGCCATTGAGGAGGGCGTTCAACTTGGCCTCCAATGGACGACTCTGCCGTTTGTGGTGGAAACTGATTGCGCTGATGCGATTGCTATGATCAAAGGACACCAGTCAAATAGCTCCATC
This sequence comes from Poa annua, assembly GCA_026929855.1. Taxonomy (NCBI): domain Eukaryota; kingdom Viridiplantae; phylum Streptophyta; class Magnoliopsida; order Poales; family Poaceae; genus Poa; species Poa annua. The sequence continues at coordinate 36,315,046 of CM049433.1, forward strand.
CATGCCTTCAGAGTTACAGAGATTCGTCAGCTTCTTCTCGAAAGGGGAATTGAAGTCCAGAAGATTAGCCGTGACATCAATGTTGTTGGTCATGAGCTAGCTAGACTTGGTAGGGTTCAGGCTAGAACCGGGGTGTGGCCATACAGTTTCCCTCGGGAAATCAGTACGGTTGTGACCACTGATCTACCCCCTGTTAGGGCATAATGTAATTTTCCCTTTCAACGCAAAAAAAAAGTATATCTCAATATTTTTAGGGTTATTATTATCTGGAGATTATACACAAATTATTCCCCTTCCAGTTTGGGCCTTTGGGGGTGTACAACAGAGTATACTTTTCAAATTTCTGAGTTCTGATGTTTTTGCCAATGCCAAGAAGACAGATATCTGTTGAGAAATGGCATGTGCTTTTCTTAGCTAGCTGCCCAGACGGTGGCCTTTCTTTTCCCATCTGACAACAACACACACATCAACGCAACATGGCCTACAGTTCAATCCAATTTGCAATTATCACCGGGCTCTGAACCAAAGTCACCATAAAGTCAGCCAGGCAAAGTCCGCAAATCTGAATAGACGGCAACGCCCTCGCTTCAGTTCTAACATCACAAGCGGCATCACTTGACCTTCTGATGCATACTACTATATGTCTATACATCCCATCAATTTCTACCAGTTTCTGGTAGCTGAGTGTGATCATCGGTCTAATCTGGAGTTCCCCTCACCCGCCGACAGGCGTCAGGACGAAGAGCTTGCACGAGTGTGGCCCGACCTGCGCCGTGAGCATGCTGGCGAACCTCCCCAGGAGTGTCTCATGCTGTATACATCGACCCAGAAATTAAGATACCAGTCAGCATGGAAACAACGTTGCGAAGCTTTATCACATGTAAACTAAACAGGAAAATTTTCAGAGATCCAGGAAGGTCATATATATATTCACCTTCTAGACGTCCCTCGCCTCAGCGACGATGCCCCGCCGGAGCCCGACGTCGGCCCAGTTCGCGGTGATAGACCGGCTGCCTGTAGCCCCTCGGTTCAGCACCAGCACCGCCTTCCTATGTCCCGAGAGCTGACCTGCCCATACCTGCATGAAACTTAGCTCAGGAAAAAAGGAATAGTTTTTCCATCACAAGAGCTGCTAAAATTCTGTACCTCAATTTCGTCATCATACTTCCTCACTCTCTTTCCCTGGATGCCAAATCGATCTGCAAAGCGTCACATTTTCCATTCATAAGAATGTAAGTAAGATGAGTCTAAGTGTCTAAGCAACATAACCCATTATGCATACTACGCTTGGAATGGCCAGGTCGACCTCTTGTTCTGACCTTGGTTTATCGCGATGACTTCTGGATTGGACAGTATCCCCAGCGTCTCCTTGGTGATGCCCGTCACATCACAGCCGATTATCAGAGGAGCCTGCAAAACATCATAGGAAAAACTAACTGGTCAACAATCCTAACAAGACATTGCTGTGGTTTCGTTCGTACTAGTAATAATTTTGAGCCACCGGACGAAGTACAGAAGGTAACTTGGCAATGGGCCACAAGCTGAAGTGCACGATGTACTCATTGTATGTCAATCCACCATTGCCAACCTCGAGCATATCAGGATCTGTGCGTATGTCATAGTGACAGAGAGTGATCGTCGCATATAAATCACAATGTTTGGGTGTGATTCACACTGACCGTTCCAGCCTCCAGGCTTTGCGTACTTGGCAGGGGCGGATCCAGGATTTAACCATGGCGGGGCCGAACATATTCGTAAAAAAAATGTCGTTGCCTTAAAGAGATAAACCATAAAATAATATAAAGTCTTACATATATACTGATATCAAATTGTAAACAATGTATGTTTTACATTGATAATACCTTGGATTTGAGCAGGGGCGGAGACAGGGGGGGCTAGCAGGGGTCGGACCCCCCAACCGTTCGCACCCCCCAATATTTTTAGGTAGGTAATACTAGGTATATTAGCCCATTATTAGTTACTTGATCCATTATTTACATAGGTTGCTAGGCCCAAACTGTATACAGATGTAATTGAGCCCATCAGGTTAGCCAACGCCGAACAGCAGACCAACCGACGACTGCGCGATCTGTTTGATCGATCGATCGAATCAAAACTTCTCATCTGACCGCATCCTCGTCTGCTAGGGCTGTCGCCGTCTTGCCTGATCGCTGCACGGCGGAAAGGAACAGGTAACATCGATCGCTGGCTAGCTTTGTTTTACTGTATATCAGATCAGCACATGTTTTATACTTGTAACAAGTAGATTTGCTTATAGACGGATCTGGCATAAGAGGACCTTGTCAGCTGACATTAGGACTAACTACTACTATATTAGGACTTCTATGGAATGAACCCACTGCCATAGACACAAAATAGAGATGACCCTAATGTCCATTTTTTCCGGCTTCGGTGCCTTATATTAGCACAATAACACACCTCTAATTTTTATCTTCTATAATTTTGTTCAAAGATGAAGAGAAAGATGTAACATCCTAGAATTTTTCAAATTTTGAAAAATCAGAAAAATTAAAAACTTTCTGAAAACTAGATGTATGTTGTTTTGAAAAGAAAAGTTAAGCATTGCATTCATGCATACATGCATCATCATCATTTGAACCATGTCATTTTAATCAAAGGTTTAAGTTAAAATGCAATTATAATTTTAAATAGGAATTTAATTCCATAAACATGTTGTTTGTACCTCTTATAATATTCCATTTTATTTAATTTTATTTTTGTGAAAGAATACCACCAAAATGTTCTATTTTTAATAAGCTTATCAAAACATATTTTTATGAATTTTTCTGAAGAGTTTTGATAGATTTTAAAAATCATTTCTGTTTTTAAAAGATTTAAACATGAAATAGAAAAGGACTATAAAACAGAAAAAAAATGTGTCCCGAGCTAACTGGGCCGAAGCCCATCTCCTCCCTCGCGCGCGAGCGTCGCATAGCAGCCCAGCAGAAGCCCAGCAACCCTGTCTCGCTCCTCTCTCGCTGACGTGCGGGACCCGCCGTGACGTCAGCGGTGACGTCAGCCTTCAACCTCCAGCCGCAAAAATCTCGTCCGGGAGTCCGATCCGAGCACGCTCAAATCTCCCCGATTCTTGCGGGATACGTTGCCCCGAGCACCCCTATAAATACTCCAGACCCCGCCGCCTTTTTCCCCTCTCAAACCCTAACAAACCGTGCCTCCAGGCCGTCGAGATTGCTCGCCGGAGTTGCTTCGGCCACCACCGCGATTTCTCTGTTTCCGGCAAGGGTAAGCCCCCTCCTGCGACCAAGACCCTCTCCCCTATTACCCTGCTTCCGTCCGCGTCTCCTGATGCCATCGGGCGATTATTCCCTACAGAAGAACATCGAGGACGAGCTCGATAGAAGCACGCCGGCGCCCCGCACGGTGCTGTCCACCATAGTCGCCGCAGCAGGACCTGCAGATCAACACCGACGTAGCCATCACGTTCGTCGCGACAAGACGCACCTCTACGTCATCTTCACGAGTCCGGGGAGTCACCGGCGCCACCAGAGCATCCACGCCCGAGCCGCGCCGCCGCCACCTTCTCTTTCTCCGGTGAGTCGCGCCGCCATCTTCTAGTCACGCCTTCAGCAGCCGTTCGATCCCGATCTTACGGTGTAGATTAGATCCGTTCCTGAACCGGTACCAGCGAATCAGGAGGCGCCACCTCAATTGCCTCGTCAGCGCTGAGTCGGCGCACAGTCAGCGCCTGCGTGGAAATAGATTTTCCTAATAAGATTTAACTGGCAGTTTTGCAGATTAGTCCCTGTAATTCAAACCTTTACAACTTTTTAACCACAACACTAAATTAGACAAACTTTATATTTTTGGAAAGCCCTCGACATGTAGAATATTTTAGGTCTGTTAGAATTCAAATTTGACTTAGTTTAAATTACTCAAATTTCAAATGGAGGATTTGAGTATATTTGTCATAACTTTAAATCTATTAGTCCAAAAATTGTAAATAAAATATTTTCATAAACCTTAGAGTATGTGTTATATTATGCCTCTGTTATAAAATATTTTTGTAAAGAATTTTATATGACTTTTGTAATTAATATTGATTAAATATTTTTTAGGTGTTATTTTAATGATTAAAAATGTATTAAAATTTATTTTCATCATTTATTCGAATAAAAAAATGACTTAGTCATATTATGACCACTTTAGTTACAAAATTTACTTAGAAATATTTTTGCCTTTTAAAAACAAAGTAAATTCTTCCTTAGAAAATATTTGATAAATATTTGACAACACTTTTCCTTAGAAAAATTTCAACATCTTAAAAATGCTAAATCCTTTCCTTAGAAAAAAAATTAGCATCTAGAAACCTTAGTTGTTTTATTTTGATAAGTGTTGTCCTTAGAAATAAAGTGCATTGCATGCATAGCATATGTATTGTATAGTTATTGTTTTTCTCTAAGTTAGGATTATTTTTCGACATAGTGTTTTGGAAAAGTGTTATGCACTTAGAAACACTTAGAAAATAAAATGCTCTTCATTCCATGTTTGTCATACTTCGGAGTCTCAACATGAATTTAGAAGGCCAATGAAGACTTAGAAGAAAACAGACTCCAGAAGCATCTCCAAGAAGTTGAAGCACTTAGAAGAAAAATCAAGAAGAACTTCAAGAAGACCAACCCCTTTATTTCTCTAAGTCTTTCTCTCTTTTCTTTTCTCTTTCTTTTAGACTTCGTGGTGACAAAGTTATATCCAAGACCAGCCCTGGAGATATCAGAATCATCAAGTCTGAAGAATCATCAAGTCTGAAGAAACATCAAGTCTACAAAATTTCAATGTAGACATCACACCAAGAAGAAAGTACGAGGAAGCCTAGAAGACCAACTACATCTTTTTCTTTATCTTTTTCTGCCTTCCTATTCTTCTTTCACTTTGGACATAAACCAAGTCCTTAGTGATTATGACCAAGTCCTTAGAGTGCTAATTGAAGATGAAGAAAAATACAAAGGAGTTGAAGAATTCAAGAGCCAAGATGTGGAAGACTTGGAGCAGCCTTACAACTTAATCAAGTTGATTCATAGCAAGTTATTTTTATGACTTTGGTCCTTAGCCATTTTCGCTAACATACTTGCCTTGCATTAACTTAGAATATTTTCATGGCATGGCATGCATCTCTAGTCCTTAGAAATATTTTGCACATCATGCATAACATATTTTGTATTGTTATTTTGTTTGTATGTTTATTTGTGTCTTGTTTGATGTGTTAGAAATTCCGGAGAGAAACGAAGACTGTTGCAACTTGAAAGGACAATGATGTCGCCTAGAGGGGGGGGTGAATAGGCGGTTTAAAACTTTTCCGGTTTAGGCTTGATAATTGCGGAATAAAACTAGATGTTTAAATTAACAAGCCGACAACCTAAATAAACTAGGCTCACCTATGTGCACCAACAACTTATGCTAAGCAAGACAAACAACAAGGTGATAGCAATATAGAATACTTCAAGCACGAAGGCTATCACAATGTAAAGTGCATAAGTAAAAGCTCGGGTATAGAAATAACCGAAGCACGCGGAGACGAGGATGTATTTCCGAGTTCCTCCTTGTTAAGGGAGTACGTCTCGTTGGAGAGGTGTGAACCGACACAACGGTTCAACAACCACAAAGGTTTCACCTTTTCTCCGATGAACCGCACCACAAAGGCTTGGTTCACCTTCCACTATCGGAATTCCTTCGAGGCGGAATCCGGAGCCTTTCAACAACAATCCGGGGCACAACCCACAATGGGATTGGGGGCTCCCGAACGGCCTCCAACAACAATCCGGGGCACAACCCACAATGGGATTGGGGGCTCCCGAACGGCTTCAAGTGACCACACAAGGGTCCAACCACCACAAAGGCGTCTAGGGTCCAAGGACCCAAGAGTAACAAGTTCACAAGTTTTCAACTTCCACGAATCCTCGTGGAGAGCACACCGATGCACCAAATGCAAAAGGCAAGAGCACAAGTGCTCAAATCCTTCACTCTCAAATTCCAACAAAGCAACAAATGCTTATGGGGGAATAAGAGAGGAAGAACAAAGAGGAGATGCACCAAGAACTCCAAGATCAAGATCTACAAGGTTTCCCTCACATAGAGGAGAAATCGATCGGTGGAAACGTAGATCAAGATCACCTCTCACTTTCCCTCAAATATTAGCAAGAACCATGGGAGGGATTGAGAGGAAGAGCAAGCTTTACAAAGGGCAACAATGGAGGAGAGAGAGGAGAAAGACTTGCTCTAGAGCTTAGCAAACCAATGGGGAAGAAGGCCCCTTAAATAGCTCATCCCAAAAATCCAGCCGTTGCAGCAGCTTCTTGTTCCGCAAGTGCGGTAGTACCGGACTCAAGCCCGGTAGTACCGGCCCTGCGGTAGCTTCGTCAACACAGAAAACCGAGCGCGCGGTACTACCGGGGAAAAATACCCCGGTACTACCGGGCCCAAGTGCTGGGCTCCAACCCCGGTACTACCGGGGCCATCCGTGCCAAAACGTCCGAAAAACCAACTTCAGAGAGTAGTACCGCAGAAAGCCCGGTACTACCGCAGAGAGCCCGGTACTACCGGCTTACTGCGGTACTACCGGAACAAAACTCTCCGGTACTACCGGGCCTGTCCGAACACCAAAAACACAGCTATAACTTTTGCAAATGAACTCCGAAAGAGGTGAGACCAACTCCGTTGGAAATGTACCGACAAGGAGAAGGCTACAAAAAGTGAAAATATTGCATCCCATAAATAGAGTAAAATCACCACACATGGCAAGGTGTGGGACTTTCCTCACGGTTGAACCGGCAATATTTCCGCCACCGAAAACGCAACTAGTTTTCCAAGGTAAAACCGTTTTCGATGAACTAGAGCTTGACATGGAGATGAACCAAGCTCTAATTCCTCACCACCATAAAAGCCAAATAAGAACCAAGAAATATGATATGCCAAGTATGCAAAGGTTTGAGCTCTCCACAACGATGCGATCAAGTTACTCACTTGAGAGCCCCTCTTGATAGTACGCCGTCTATCCTAAAACCCGGTCTCCCACTAACACCATGAGACCGGTAAAAGAAAACCTATCAAGATCATACCTTTGCCTTGCGCATTCCACTTGAGCTCGATGATGACGATCTTGACTCTCTCAAGTTGAAACACCTTTCTTGATTGTGCTTGCTAGCACATGCTTGATGAAGACTTCTCCAAATGCTCCCCCATACTCCATTATGGGAGGGCCTCGCTAAGCATCGTCTTCATGACTCCTTTGCAAGCTTCAATCAAATGATATCTTCGAGATGCATCATATTGATCTTGCGCTTCATCTTCTTCTCTTGATATGTATGATGGCTTGGGGTAAAACATGATTGATCACTCAATCTTCTTTTCCAAGCCATACTTGCAATAAGCTCAACTCTTCACATGACCATTCTTCATATAAACCCTTGAGTAGAGCATTGATCATCATGTAAACTACTAGAGTCCAACACATGAACTCCAATCTTTTCCTATGGACAAGATCTACAAGTATATCTCAAAACAAACATTAGGCCATAAGGATTGTCATTAATTACCAAAACCATGCATGGGGACAACCATGCACTTTCAATCTCCCCCATTTTGGTAATTGATGACAATCCATTTTACGAGGGTTTATATAATGAATTTAAGCAACCATGCAACACAAAGAGCAAGGATGCAAGAGAACCGCAAGAGAACAAACCCATATTCTCTTAAACCCTCTAAATTTCTCCCCCATTGGCATCGATTGCCGAAATGGAAAGAAAAACTTAGAAGGCAAATATAGTGAGAGCTCCCCCATAATGTGTGCATTTCTCATAATATGAGTGAAATCAAATGCACATATCCAATGACGAGTAGATGGAGGGAGATCAAACTATATAGAGGATCCAAGGATTGCAAAAGAATATCAAATGGAAAGATACTTCAACGAAAGAAGCAAGCAATCAAAAGGATCCGAAAAGTGTTCTAAATATCATGAGGGAACTCCCCAAGGTACGTGCATAAATAGGATTTGTATTTCAATATAGTGTGCACAACATGGAATCCTCACTCCCTCCTAGATGAATTCGAACACAAGCTCATGCAAGAGAATGTAAATGATAAAGGAGGCAAAACAACTTTCACCTAATAAAATGTTTTGCAACAAGAGCAAGGAGCGGCAAATAAAAGAATGGGTGTGAGATACAAAGACATTTTAGGAGACTAATACAAGGATGAGCCAAAGCATCAACATAGTCTTTCAAAAAGAGTTGCACATAGTGCATATCATGTCTTTCCCATACCCCCACACCAAAAGAGATAAAGCAAATAGCTCCACAAGCTTAGTAAAATGCAAAAAGCATAGCACAAAAAAATGAAGCTTGTGCCTTTTAGAAACCACCAAAGAATCAAAAGCAAAAAGAGGTGGTCACTAAAGAATTGGAATATCAATTAAAGATGTAACTTTTCTTATGTGTATAAGTTTCTAAGTAGACACGAATCACTAAGATATGGGTCTACAAATAAACATGTACACACAAGATAGATACAAGGGTAAAGAATCATGATATCCAAGAGGAAGTCATAAATACACCAATAAGATCTTTGCTTAATAACATAGCACAAAGCCGAATTATATCTTAACGGAATATAAATGAACTTCCAACACATACTCATCATAGCATCAAAAACTATCCACGAGGGATAAAGGTTAACAAATGGATGCTCCGAGTAAGATAACAAGTAACACAAAACGCAAATGATTTTGAAAATTCATCAATGTTGCACATGAGAGACTTTAAGTAGAAAGTGCTAGATTGACATAATTGGGATCGATGAATCATAGAAATGAATATATAGTCCTCTTATATGTAATCATCCCGGCTTACTCACATTTGCAATAAAGACGTTTTGTAAGAACCAAAAATAATTGCAACAAAAAGATTCATGCCAAGATACAACCTACACAAGGTTGAAAACTAGAAATGTATGCATGAGGTAGATACTTGTTACCGAGATAGCATTGGTGATGTATAGTATAAGAGTTAACGATCATCCAAACTTGGCTCCAATGAACACATGGTGACACCACCTTCCTTGTAAATGAGACAAGCTTCCAATGCATCTCCACATGTACCTAAAACAAATTCAAGTACAAAATGGTACCCAAACTCATTGGGTCCAAAGTAGTTAGAGCAACTACAATACATAGGACAAACTCCACATAAATATGTGCATATTAATGTGAAATTGAATTTCATGCACATCTTAGCCATATAGGATTTGATGGAGTTTATCCTATATATTGGTTCAACGAAAGTAAGCATGCCAAAGAAATACATGTAGTAAATATGCATGCACAAGACTTTCAAGAACCAAAAGAGATATAATTTGGACAAAACACCAATTAAACCAAGAAAGCACACACAAGTGCGACAAGAAAAAGAATTGTCCAAATTATATCAAAGGCCCAAATCAACACATGATTGAAGAAACCACTTTGAAAAGATACCAAATGAAAGCAAGAAACCAATTGAAGAAAATAACATCAAATAATAAACCAAACCCTCTACACTTTTCATGATGGCACAAAGTGACAAAACGAAAAATGTTTGTCTTCCAAAGAGACACGTCATCGGGATCAAATACCAAATGAAGACAACTAATGTTCGAAAGCACATAGGATTGCTCCCCCAAGATGTGTGCATTATTTATGATCTTGCATTTGAATACAAAATGCACACAAATGAGATCATCACTCTCCATATATATATTTATATAGATATTCAAACACTAGTCATATTCAAGAAAGGTAAGAAATTGCAATACCAATTTAAAGAACGATGTTCCACTCAAAGTAGGATAGCTTCCCAAAGAATAGTGCATTATCAAAAAGTATGACTTTTGAATGTCAATGCACAAGAATTGGATCATTACTTTTCCCAACTCAAGAAAGCACAAAACAAATTTCAAGTAGAGCAATAAAGTATCCAAAAGATACAAGGAAGACAAATAAGAGTTAGATCAAAAGCAAATCCTTGGCAATCAAATAAGGCAATTCAAAGCAAGAGCCAAAGTGAATATGATCAACATATTTACCCCCAAATATGATTATCACTTGTCAAGACAAGTAACGTATGGAGATATTTCTCGGTGGTGGATTGCAAGGATATATTCAAGATCATATTCACAAAACATAAGCATGAGGCAAAGAATAGGAATTAAAAGCCATGCTTAGATAGATATTCTTGATAGATTCACAAATCATGTGATAATGCAAAGCAACTCCAAGGAGTAGCTTGAATCAATTGGCTTCCCAAAAAGATATATGAGAACATATTTAGGGAAAGCCATATCAAGAACATCCTCCACAAACAAGATCCAAAAGAGTGAGAGACAAAGAGCATTTAAGTAAATGGGAACTTGTTTGAGCAACATGCCACATAGGAACAAGATAATTAGCAATATCAATTCTAGGTGGCAAAACCTCACATTTTCACATTTTCTAGGCTTGTAATATGCACATAGCTTATTACTCCCCCATAATGTGATAATCCATTTATTTTAACACAAGAGGCAGACAAAAACAACTAGAGAAATTAATGGACATTATATAATTTGAATTTCTCATGAGCATGACATACCACAAAGAGAATAGATAATATTGATATATCAAAACTAAGTGGTATTCCTCATGTACACACATTTTTAGGATTGTGAAGTGCACGAAGCATATCACTCTCCAAAAATGGATAGTCCATTTATCTCTCAAAGAGAGCCAACAAGATAAGATATGATATAAAAGCAATAAGGCTCAAAACAAGTAGATGGTGTGCAAACCAAAATACACATGCTTGATTTCTCAAGATAAGTAAGTAGAGAGCACAACACATACAAACACTAGCAAGGTACAAAACCTAACACATGCAAGGGTGCAAGCAACTTTCAATGTATATATGATTTAAATAAAAGTTACCGCAAGGAGGAACATTGGATATGAGATAGAACAATATAATCCATATGACTTGACTTGAGAGAATATAATTGATGAAGATCCCTTAATTCTTCATAGTGTAGCCAAGTCTCCAAAGCCCTCCAACAACGCCTATTGATCAAGTTTTAGCTTGTTGGTCCCCAACCAAGTTGGGTCCTAAGAGGTTAGTCACAATAGGTTTGGTAACCCAAATGGTTCTTTTCTTGACACCACTTTGAGTACCAACAAATTTGGCAAACACATTGCCAACCTTATCCTTCCGAAGAGAATAAACATCATCAACTATAATGGGGTTGGATAAGGTACCATTAGTGCATGAAGAAGCAAAGTGACCCTTCTCACGGCATAGGTAGCAACATCTACTTCCTCCTCTCTTCTTAGTTGGAGTCTTGACTTGAGGAGGGGTAGCTTGATTCTTCTTGGGAAGAGACCGTTCTTCAACTTGAGGAGCTTGAGTTTGAACTTGAGGCTTATTCCCTTGTTGCTTCTCACTAAGAGCCTTCTTCTTCAAAGGGCAAGATCTAACATGGTGCCCTTCAACTTTGCACTTGAAGCAAACAATCTTGGCCGAGTCTTTGACTTGTTCTTGGCCCTTTTTCTTCTTAATGATCTTGGACTTGTTCTTGTTGTTTGAGTTGAATCCAAGTCCACTCTTATCATTGGGGCGTCTTTGAACACTCAACATATTGTCAAGTGTGGACTTCCCAACATGACGCTTTTCCAAGTCTTTCTTCAAAGAAGTGACTTGGGCCTTGAGCTCATTTAATTCCTCTACATGGTTAGTATCAACAAAAACACTAGAGGAAGTAGACGCTTCATTGTTAGAGCAACAAGGTATGGAAAGTAATTCATCACAAGATGTAGAAGCATTGTGAGTGGATGAATCACTCGGACTAGCACATGGCAATAAGGCATTTCTAGAAGAAGTTGTGCCAATATCCACATGAGGCTCACAAGATGTTACCTTTGTAGAGATAGCCTCATGAGCTAACTTTAGCCTAGCATGGGATGCTAGAAGATCATCATTAGAGTTAGAAAGCTTTTCATGACTTTCTTCCAATTTCCCATACTTACTAGATAGCAACTCAAGTTGAGCCCTTAGCTCAACATTCTCCTTCAAAATAGATGCTTCACAAGAAGTGGAGTTAGTAGCACAAGCATCATTAACATTAGAAATGGAAGAAGACAAATTGGTAAGCTTATCATTCTTAGATAGTTGAGTTTGGAGTTGATCATGAGACTTGATGAGGAGAGAGTGTTCACTTTCTAAAGCCTTGAGAGCTTTGTCAAGTTTCTCTATGTCCTCACTTAGTCTAGCATTGTCAACACCAAATTCAACTTTTTCCTTTTTAAGCACTTTATATTTTGCAATAGCATGATCTCTTTCCTTAATGATTTTAGCAATAATAAGATCATTAGACTCATCAAGGGATTCAAGTTTCTCTTCAAGAGAAGACCTAAGCTCTTCTTCTTTTTCAAGAGAAGCGTTCAAGTAAGCTATGGTGATAGAGTCATCTCTCTCAATTTGACACTTCTCATCAAATTGACTTTCCAAATCCTCAATGAATTCCCTACTCTTAGTAACATAATCAATGATTTCACAAAGAGGAGGGATAGCTTTACTACCTTTGGGGAGAGCACCAAGTACCATCTCACCCATCTTGGTTAAGGATTCAAAGTCAAAACCTTCTTCATGAGAATCCTCATCCACATCATCACTATTTGGATTCGAGGTGGGAGATACCTCGGAATCCTTAGCCATAAGGCAAACATGATTAATGGTTGAAGAGGATGAAGAAATACTTGAAGCTCCATTGAGTTCCATGTCTTGTTCCAACAAGTGTTGGGATTCCTCTACATTGTTAGTCATGCAAATACTAGAGGATATGGAAGAGTAATTTTCATCACAACAAGACATAGAGAGCATATCATCATCATATTTAGTTAAACAACTATTACTTGATATGCAAGGACAATCAACTCTAGCATGTATGATATTTGGAGTGCTAGAAGAGTTTAAGTCCAAAGATAGAACATTACAATGTGATAGAGAAGAAGTATAATCAATAGTAAGTTCACCATCACCAATGCAATTTCTATCACCACTCACCATATCATTTCCTTGTGACGAATCACATGTTGGTGAAGTGGAAGAAGTTGTGAACTCATCACGGCCGGAGGTGGAGGGAGAACAATCATCCTCAATAATTTTGGACACTTCATATATATCTTGAAGCTTGGTCCAAAGCTCATGTGCATTTCGAAAAGGCATGATTGAAGCAAGAACTACATCGCTCAAAACACACATAAGACCATTAGTAACTTGAGTCTCGAGATGAGAGTTTATCTCATCCTCTAAAGATAATTCTTGGGAATCCTTTGGAGGAGATAAACTCACATCTACAATCCTCTTAATATAATTTGGACCCATGGCCCTAAAAAGATTAAGCATGCGAATTTTCCAAACATCATAATTTGTGCCATTGAATATGAAAGTGGGATCGTGCACTAATTCTCTAAACGACATCTTTTACTCTCTAGGCGGTAAAGCCCAAAAAGAGAGCCCAGGCTCTGATACCAATTGAAAGGACAATGATGTCGCCTAGAGGGGGGGGTGAATAGGCGGTTTAAAACTTTTCCGGTTTAGGCTTGATAATTGCGGAATAAAACTAGATGTTTAAATTAACAAGCCGACAACCTAAATAAACTAGGCTCACCTATGTGCACCAACAACTTATGCTAAGCAAGACAAACAACAAGGTGATAGCAATATAGAATACTTCAAGCACGAAGGCTATCACAATGTAAAGTGCATAAGTAAAAGCTCGGGTATAGAAATAACCGAAGCACGCGGAGACGAGGATGTATTTCCGAGTTCCTCCTTGTTAAGGGAGTACGTCTCGTTGGAGAGGTGTGAACCGACACAACGGTTCAACAACCACAAAGGTTTCACCTTTTCTCCGATGAACCGCACCACAAAGGCTTGGTTCACCTTCCACTATCGGAATTCCTTCGAGGCGGAATCCGGAGCCTTTCAACAACAATCCGGGGCACAACCCACAATGGGATTGGGGGCTCCCGAACGGCCTCCAACAACAATCCGGGGCACAACCCACAATGGGATTGGGGGCTCCCGAACGGCTTCAAGTGACCACACAAGGGTCCAACCACCACAAAGGCGTCTAGGGTCCAAGGACCCAAGAGTAACAAGTTCACAAGTTTTCAACTTCCACGAATCCTCGTGGAGAGCACACCGATGCACCAAATGCAAAAGGCAAGAGCACAAGTGCTCAAATCCTTCACTCTCAAATTCCAACAAAGCAACAAATGCTTATGGGGGAATAAGAGAGGAAGAACAAAGAGGAGATGCACCAAGAACTCCAAGATCAAGATCTACAAGGTTTCCCTCACATAGAGGAGAAATCGATCGGTGGAAACGTAGATCAAGATCACCTCTCACTTTCCCTCAAATATTAGCAAGAACCATGGGAGGGATTGAGAGGAAGAGCAAGCTTTACAAAGCGCAACAATGGAGGAGAGAGAGGAGAAAGACTTGCTCTAGAGCTTAGCAAACCAATGGGGAAGAAGGCCCCTTAAATAGCTCATCCCAAAAATCCAGCCGTTGCAGCAGCTTCTTGTTCCGCAAGTGCGGTAGTACCGGACTCAAGCCCGGTAGTACCGGCCCTGCGGTAGCTTCGTCAACACAGAAAACCGAGCGCGCGGTACTACCGGGGAAAAATACCCCGGTACTACCGGGCCCAAGTGCTGGGCTCCAACCCCGGTACTACCGGGGCCATCCGTGCCAAAACGTCCGAAAAACCAACTTCAGAGAGTAGTACCGCAGAAAGCCCGGTACTACCGCAGAGAGCCCGGTACTACCGGCTTACTGCGGTACTACCGGAACAAAACTCTCCGGTACTACCGGGCCTGTCCGAACACCAAAAACACAGCTATAACTTTTGCAAATGAACTCCGAAAGAGGTGAGACCAACTCCGTTGGAAATGTACCGACAAGGAGAAGGCTACAAAAAGTGAAAATATTGCATCCCATAAATAGAGTAAAATCACCACACATGGCAAGGTGTGGGACTTTCCTCACGGTTGAACCGGCAATATTTCCGCCACCGAAAACGCAACTAGTTTTCCAAGGTAAAACCGTTTTCGATGAACTAGAGCTTGACATGGAGATGAACCAAGCTCTAATTCCTCACCACCATAAAAGCCAAATAAGAACCAAGAAATATGATATGCCAAGTATGCAAAGGTTTGAGCTCTCCACAACGATGCGATCAAGTTACTCACTTGAGAGCCCCTCTTGATAGTACGCCGTCTATCCTAAAACCCGGTCTCCCACTAACACCATGAGACCGGTAAAAGAAAACCTATCAAGATCATACCTTTGCCTTGCGCATTCCACTTGAGCTCGATGATGACGATCTTGACTCTCTCAAGTTGAAACACCTTTCTTGATTGTGCTTGCTAGCACATGCTTGATGAAGACTTCTCCAAATGCTCCCCCATACTCCATTATGGGAGGGCCTCGCTAAGCATCGTCTTCATGACTCCTTTGCAAGCTTCAATCAAATGATATCTTCGAGATGCATCATATTGATCTTGCGCTTCATCTTCTTCTCTTGATATGTATGATGGCTTGGGGTAAAACATGATTGATCACTCAATCTTCTTTTCCAAGCCATACTTGCAATAAGCTCAACTCTTCACATGACCATTCTTCATATAAACCCTTGAGTAGAGCATTGATCATCATGTAAACTACTAGAGTCCAACACATGAACTCCAATCTTTTCCTATGGACAAGATCTACAAGTATATCTCAAAACAAACATTAGGCCATAAGGATTGTCATTAATTACCAAAACCATGCATGGGGACAACCATGCACTTTCAATCTCCCCCATTTTGGTAATTGATGACAATCCATTTTACGAGGGTTTATATAATGAATTTAAGCAACCATGCAACACAAAGAGCAAGGATGCAAGAGAACCGCAAGAGAACAAACCCATATTCTCTTAAACCCTCTAAATTTCTCCCCCATTGGCATCGATTGCCGAAATGGAAAGAAAAACTTAGAAGGCAAATATAGTGAGAGCTCCCCCATAATGTGTGCATTTCTCATAATATGAGTGAAATCAAATGCACATATCCAATGACGAGTAGATGGAGGGAGATCAAACTATATAGAGGATCCAAGGATTGCAAAAGAATATCAAATGGAAAGATACTTCAACGAAAGAAGCAAGCAATCAAAAGGATCCGAAAAGTGTTCTAAATATCATGAGGGAACTCCCCAAGGTACGTGCATAAATAGGATTTGTATTTCAATATAGTGTGCACAACATGGAATCCTCACTCCCTCCTAGATGAATTCGAACACAAGCTCATGCAAGAGAATGTAAATGATAAAGGAGGCAAAACAACTTTCACCTAATAAAATGTTTTGCAACAAGAGCAAGGAGCGGCAAATAAAAGAATGGGTGTGAGATACAAAGACATTTTAGGAGACTAATACAAGGATGAGCCAAAGCATCAACATAGTCTTTCAAAAAGAGTTGCACATAGTGCATATCATGTCTTTCCCATACCCCCACACCAAAAGAGATAAAGCAAATAGCTCCACAAGCTTAGTAAAATGCAAAAAGCATAGCACAAAAAAATGAAGCTTGTGCCTTTTAGAAACCACCAAAGAATCAAAAGCAAAAAGAGGTGGTCACTAAAGAATTGGAATATCAATTAAAGATGTAACTTTTCTTATGTGTATAAGTTTCTAAGTAGACACGAATCACTAAGATATGGGTCTACAAATAAACATGTACACACAAGATAGATACAAGGGTAAAGAATCATGATATCCAAGAGGAAGTCATAAATACACCAATAAGATCTTTGCTTAATAACATAGCACAAAGCCGAATTATATCTTAACGGAATATAAATGAACTTCCAACACATACTCATCATAGCATCAAAAACTATCCACGAGGGATAAAGGTTAACAAATGGATGCTCCGAGTAAGATAACAAGTAACACAAAACGCAAATGATTTTGAAAATTCATCAATGTTGCACATGAGAGACTTTAAGTAGAAAGTGCTAGATTGACATAATTGGGATCGATGAATCATAGAAATGAATATATAGTCCTCTTATATGTAATCATCCCGGCTTACTCACATTTGCAATAAAGACGTTTTGTAAGAACCAAAAATAATTGCAACAAAAAGATTCATGCCAAGATACAACCTACACAAGGTTGAAAACTAGAAATGTATGCATGAGGTAGATACTTGTTACCGAGATAGCATTGGTGATGTATAGTATAAGAGTTAACGATCATCCAAACTTGGCTCCAATGAACACATGGTGACACCACCTTCCTTGTAAATGAGACAAGCTTCCAATGCATCTCCACATGTACCTAAAACAAATTCAAGTACAAAATGGTACCCAAACTCATTGGGTCCAAAGTAGTTAGAGCAACTACAATACATAGGACAAACTCCACATAAATATGTGCATATTAATGTGAAATTGAATTTCATGCACATCTTAGCCATATAGGATTTGATGGAGTTTATCCTATATATTGGTTCAACGAAAGTAAGCATGCCAAAGAAATACATGTAGTAAATATGCATGCACAAGACTTTCAAGAACCAAAAGAGATATAATTTGGACAAAACACCAATTAAACCAAGAAAGCACACACAAGTGCGACAAGAAAAAGAATTGTCCAAATTATATCAAAGGCCCAAATCAACACATGATTGAAGAAACCACTTTGAAAAGATACCAAATGAAAGCAAGAAACCAATTGAAGAAAATAACATCAAATAATAAACCAAACCCTCTACACTTTTCATGATGGCACAAAGTGACAAAACGAAAAATGTTTGTCTTCCAAAGAGACACGTCATCGGGATCAAATACCAAATGAAGACAACTAATGTTCGAAAGCACATAGGATTGCTCCCCCAAGATGTGTGCATTATTTATGATCTTGCATTTGAATACAAAATGCACACAAATGAGATCATCACTCTCCATATATATATTTATATAGATATTCAAACACTAGTCATATTCAAGAAAGGTAAGAAATTGCAATACCAATTTAAAGAACGATGTTCCACTCAAAGTAGGATAGCTTCCCAAAGAATAGTGCATTATCAAAAAGTATGACTTTTGAATGTCAATGCACAAGAATTGGATCATTACTTTTCCCAACTCAAGAAAGCACAAAACAAATTTCAAGTAGAGCAATAAAGTATCCAAAAGATACAAGGAAGACAAATAAGAGTTAGATCAAAAGCAAATCCTTGGCAATCAAATAAGGCAATTCAAAGCAAGAGCCAAAGTGAATATGATCAACATATTTACCCCCAAATATGATTATCACTTGTCAAGACAAGTAACGTATGGAGATATTTCTCGGTGGTGGATTGCAAGGATATATTCAAGATCATATTCACAAAACATAAGCATGAGGCAAAGAATAGGAATTAAAAGCCATGCTTAGATAGATATTCTTGATAGATTCACAAATCATGTGATAATGCAAAGCAACTCCAAGGAGTAGCTTGAATCAATTGGCTTCCCAAAAAGATATATGAGAACATATTTAGGGAAAGCCATATCAAGAACATCCTCCACAAACAAGATCCAAAAGAGTGAGAGACAAAGAGCATTTAAGTAAATGGGAACTTGTTTGAGCAACATGCCACATAGGAACAAGATAATTAGCAATATCAATTCTAGGTGGCAAAACCTCACATTTTCACATTTTCTAGGCTTGTAATATGCACATAGCTTATTACTCCCCCATAATGTGATAATCCATTTATTTTAACACAAGAGGCAGACAAAAACAACTAGAGAAATTAATGGACATTATATAATTTGAATTTCTCATGAGCATGACATACCACAAAGAGAATAGATAATATTGATATATCAAAACTAAGTGGTATTCCTCATGTACACACATTTTTAGGATTGTGAAGTGCACGAAGCATATCACTCTCCAAAAATGGATAGTCCATTTATCTCTCAAAGAGAGCCAACAAGATAAGATATGATATAAAAGCAATAAGGCTCAAAACAAGTAGATGGTGTGCAAACCAAAATACACATGCTTGATTTCTCAAGATAAGTAAGTAGAGAGCACAACACATACAAACACTAGCAAGGTACAAAACCTAACACATGCAAGGGTGCAAGCAACTTTCAATGTATATATGATTTAAATAAAAGTTACCGCAAGGAGGAACATTGGATATGAGATAGAACAATATAATCCATATGACTTGACTTGAGAGAATATAATTGATGAAGATCCCTTAATTCTTCATAGTGTAGCCAAGTCTCCAAAGCCCTCCAACAACGCCTATTGATCAAGTTTTAGCTTGTTGGTCCCCAACCAAGTTGGGTCCTAAGAGGTTAGTCACAATAGGTTTGGTAACCCAAATGGTTCTTTTCTTGACACCACTTTGAGTACCAACAAATTTGGCAAACACATTGCCAACCTTATCCTTCCGAAGAGAATAAACATCATCAACTATAATGGGGTTGGATAAGGTACCATTAGTGCATGAAGAAGCAAAGTGACCCTTCTCACGGCATAGGTAGCAACATCTACTTCCTCCTCTCTTCTTAGTTGGAGTCTTGACTTGAGGAGGGGTAGCTTGATTCTTCTTGGGAAGAGACCGTTCTTCAACTTGAGGAGCTTGAGTTTGAACTTGAGGCTTATTCCCTTGTTGCTTCTCACTAAGAGCCTTCTTCTTCAAAGGGCAAGATCTAACATGGTGCCCTTCAACTTTGCACTTGAAGCAAACAATCTTGGCCGAGTCTTTGACTTGTTCTTGGCCCTTTTTCTTCTTAATGATCTTGGACTTGTTCTTGTTGTTTGAGTTGAATCCAAGTCCACTCTTATCATTGGGGCGTCTTTGAACACTCAACATATTGTCAAGTGTGGACTTCCCAACATGACGCTTTTCCAAGTCTTTCTTCAAAGAAGTGACTTGGGCCTTGAGCTCATTTAATTCCTCTACATGGTTAGTATCAACAAAAACACTAGAGGAAGTAGACGCTTCATTGTTAGAGCAACAAGGTATGGAAAGTAATTCATCACAAGATGTAGAAGCATTGTGAGTGGATGAATCACTCGGACTAGCACATGGCAATAAGGCATTTCTAGAAGAAGTTGTGCCAATATCCACATGAGGCTCACAAGATGTTACCTTTGTAGAGATAGCCTCATGAGCTAACTTTAGCCTAGCATGGGATGCTAGAAGATCATCATTAGAGTTAGAAAGCTTTTCATGACTTTCTTCCAATTTCCCATACTTACTAGATAGCAACTCAAGTTGAGCCCTTAGCTCAACATTCTCCTTCAAAATAGATGCTTCACAAGAAGTGGAGTTAGTAGCACAAGCATCATTAACATTAGAAATGGAAGAAGACAAATTGGTAAGCTTATCATTCTTAGATAGTTGAGTTTGGAGTTGATCATGAGACTTGATGAGGAGAGAGTGTTCACTTTCTAAAGCCTTGAGAGCTTTGTCAAGTTTCTCTATGTCCTCACTTAGTCTAGCATTGTCAACACCAAATTCAACTTTTTCCTTTTTAAGCACTTTATATTTTGCAATAGCATGATCTCTTTCCTTAATGATTTTAGCAATAATAAGATCATTAGACTCATCAAGGGATTCAAGTTTCTCTTCAAGAGAAGACCTAAGCTCTTCTTCTTTTTCAAGAGAAGCGTTCAAGTAAGCTATGGTGATAGAGTCATCTCTCTCAATTTGACACTTCTCATCAAATTGACTTTCCAAATCCTCAATGAATTCCCTACTCTTAGTAACATAATCAATGATTTCACAAAGAGGAGGGATAGCTTTACTACCTTTGGGGAGAGCACCAAGTACCATCTCACCCATCTTGGTTAAGGATTCAAAGTCAAAACCTTCTTCATGAGAATCCTCATCCACATCATCACTATTTGGATTCGAGGTGGGAGATACCTCGGAATCCTTAGCCATAAGGCAAACATGATTAATGGTTGAAGAGGATGAAGAAATACTTGAAGCTCCATTGAGTTCCATGTCTTGTTCCAACAAGTGTTGGGATTCCTCTACATTGTTAGTCATGCAAATACTAGAGGATATGGAAGAGTAATTTTCATCACAACAAGACATAGAGAGCATATCATCATCATATTTAGTTAAACAACTATTACTTGATATGCAAGGACAATCAACTCTAGCATGTATGATATTTGGAGTGCTAGAAGAGTTTAAGTCCAAAGATAGAACATTACAATGTGATAGAGAAGAAGTATAATCAATAGTAAGTTCACCATCACCAATGCAATTTCTATCACCACTCACCATATCATTTCCTTGTGACGAATCACATGTTGGTGAAGTGGAAGAAGTTGTGAACTCATCACGGCCGGAGGTGGAGGGAGAACAATCATCCTCAATAATTTTGGACACTTCATATATATCTTGAAGCTTGGTCCAAAGCTCATGTGCATTTCGAAAAGGCATGATTGAAGCAAGAACTACATCGCTCAAAACACACATAAGACCATTAGTAACTTGAGTCTCGAGATGAGAGTTTATCTCATCCTCTAAAGATAATTCTTGGGAATCCTTTGGAGGAGATAAACTCACATCTACAATCCTCTTAATATAATTTGGACCCATGGCCCTAAAAAGATTAAGCATGCGAATTTTCCAAACATCATAATTTGTGCCATTGAATATGAAAGTGGGATCGTGCACTAATTCTCTAAACGACATCTTTTACTCTCTAGGCGGTAAAGCCCAAAAAGAGAGCCCAGGCTCTGATACCAATTGAAAGGACAATGATGTCGCCTAGAGGGGGGGGTGAATAGGCGGTTTAAAACTTTTCCGGTTTAGGCTTGATAATTGCGGAATAAAACTAGATGTTTAAATTAACAAGCCGACAACCTAAATAAACTAGGCTCACCTATGTGCACCAACAACTTATGCTAAGCAAGACAAACAACAAGGTGATAGCAATATAGAATACTTCAAGCACGAAGGCTATCACAATGTAAAGTGCATAAGTAAAAGCTCGGGTATAGAAATAACCGAAGCACGCGGAGACGAGGATGTATTTCCGAGTTCCTCCTTGTTAAGGGAGTACGTCTCGTTGGAGAGGTGTGAACCGACACAACGGTTCAACAACCACAAAGGTTTCACCTTTTCTCCGATGAACCGCACCACAAAGGCTTGGTTCACCTTCCACTATCGGAATTCCTTCGAGGCGGAATCCGGAGCCTTTCAACAACAATCCGGGGCACAACCCACAATGGGATTGGGGGCTCCCGAACGGCCTCCAACAACAATCCGGGGCACAACCCACAATGGGATTGGGGGCTCCCGAACGGCTTCAAGTGACCACACAAGGGTCCAACCACCACAAAGGCGTCTAGGGTCCAAGGACCCAAGAGTAACAAGTTCACAAGTTTTCAACTTCCACGAATCCTCGTGGAGAGCACACCGATGCACCAAATGCAAAAGGCAAGAGCACAAGTGCTCAAATCCTTCACTCTCAAATTCCAACAAAGCAACAAATGCTTATGGGGGAATAAGAGAGGAAGAACAAAGAGGAGATGCACCAAGAACTCCAAGATCAAGATCTACAAGGTTTCCCTCACATAGAGGAGAAATCGATCGGTGGAAACGTAGATCAAGATCACCTCTCACTTTCCCTCAAATATTAGCAAGAACCATGGGAGGGATTGAGAGGAAGAGCAAGCTTTACAAAGGGCAACAATGGAGGAGAGAGAGGAGAAAGACTTGCTCTAGAGCTTAGCAAACCAATGGGGAAGAAGGCCCCTTAAATAGCTCATCCCAAAAATCCAGCCGTTGCAGCAGCTTCTTGTTCCGCAAGTGCGGTAGTACCGGACTCAAGCCCGGTAGTACCGGCCCTGCGGTAGCTTCGTCAACACAGAAAACCGAGCGCGCGGTACTACCGGGGAAAAATACCCCGGTACTACCGGGCCCAAGTGCTGGGCTCCAACCCCGGTACTACCGGGGCCATCCGTGCCAAAACGTCCGAAAAACCAACTTCAGAGAGTAGTACCGCAGAAAGCCCGGTACTACCGCAGAGAGCCCGGTACTACCGGCTTACTGCGGTACTACCGGAACAAAACTCTCCGGTACTACCGGGCCTGTCCGAACACCAAAAACACAGCTATAACTTTTGCAAATGAACTCCGAAAGAGGTGAGACCAACTCCGTTGGAAATGTACCGACAAGGAGAAGGCTACAAAAAGTGAAAATATTGCATCCCATAAATAGAGTAAAATCACCACACATGGCAAGGTGTGGGACTTTCCTCACGGTTGAACCGGCAATATTTCCGCCACCGAAAACGCAACTAGTTTTCCAAGGTAAAACCGTTTTCGATGAACTAGAGCTTGACATGGAGATGAACCAAGCTCTAATTCCTCACCACCATAAAAGCCAAATAAGAACCAAGAAATATGATATGCCAAGTATGCAAAGGTTTGAGCTCTCCACAACGATGCGATCAAGTTACTCACTTGAGAGCCCCTCTTGATAGTACGCCGTCTATCCTAAAACCCGGTCTCCCACTAACACCATGAGACCGGTAAAAGAAAACCTATCAAGATCATACCTTTGCCTTGCGCATTCCACTTGAGCTCGATGATGACGATCTTGACTCTCTCAAGTTGAAACACCTTTCTTGATTGTGCTTGCTAGCACATGCTTGATGAAGACTTCTCCAAATGCTCCCCCATACTCCATTATGGGAGGGCCTCGCTAAGCATCGTCTTCATGACTCCTTTGCAAGCTTCAATCAAATGATATCTTCGAGATGCATCATATTGATCTTGCGCTTCATCTTCTTCTCTTGATATGTATGATGGCTTGGGGTAAAACATGATTGATCACTCAATCTTCTTTTCCAAGCCATACTTGCAATAAGCTCAACTCTTCACATGACCATTCTTCATATAAACCCTTGAGTAGAGCATTGATCATCATGTAAACTACTAGAGTCCAACACATGAACTCCAATCTTTTCCTATGGACAAGATCTACAAGTATATCTCAAAACAAACATTAGGCCATAAGGATTGTCATTAATTACCAAAACCATGCATGGGGACAACCATGCACTTTCACAACTGCTACACCTGCTCTCCCTGTTGCCAAGGCAAGTGGCACACCTCATAAATTCCTAAGTATTTTTATATGCATGAGTAGAATTATTTTTCCTAAGCATGTGTAGGACTTAGTAGTATTGCTATGCAAGACATGTTTAGAATTCCCTATTCCATTGTGTCTAGGTACCTATGAAATGACTTAGTAGAATTTCGATGCTATGCAATTGATGAAAGATTTTACAAAATGTTAATTGTGTCTACTCAGGACCATGTCTATGAGGGTTTTCACCTAAGATAGTTCTACTATACTTAGGATCATAGTATGTGGGGGTTTTCACCTGAGAGTACACATCCACTAAGTTAATGAATCATCTGGGTGGAATGGTTGTTTGGTTTATGTTGAGTGGCTACTCAGGACCATGTCCATGAGGGTTTTCACCTAAGATAGTTTCTACTATACTTAGGATCATGAACGTGGGGGTTTTCACCTGAGGGCACACTTGTGGATGGCCACCCAGGAACAAAGGGATGTGAGGAATAAAGTGATGTGAAGAAAGTGAAGAACTCAAGGAGAAGATTTCCAAGTGAAGATTGCAGCTGATCAGGGACACCATCGGAGGAATCCCAACATTCTAATTTCTTAATAAAATTTTGATAAGTGAACAACAGTGAACTACTCAGGACCATGTTCATGGGGGTTTTCTCCTAAGATAGTTTCTACTATACTTAGGACCATTGAATGTGGGGGTTTTCACCTGAGGGTGCACCTAAGGACGGGATATCTTTTGGTTCACTTGGGTTTACCAGTGTTGCCAATTATGATGTCAATTTTGTTTTACAAAGAGTTAGGCAAAACTGGCTTTATGCAAAATAGCCTTGAACTCCACCAGCCAAATATGCATACAGGTTATAGAGTTATTCCACTAAGTGTCCACCATAGTGTCACTTGCCAGATCCATTTTTAATGGAATCTGACCCACTATGTTGCAAAATTTTACTTGTTACAGGTTATTCAGATGACGAGTGAAGTTACGTTAAGAATTTCGAGTCTGCAACCAACATGTTTTCGCCTGTGGCAACATGGAGATGAGGGAGACTCACTGCTATGTTATTTCCGCTGTTTATTCTTTCAGAGCTAGCTTTATGCTATGCAAATTGTAATGAATATTTTATAAGTCTGGATCATCGATGTAATAAATTTGATACTTTGTTGTGATATTACATCGTAAACTGTGTGTGCAAACGAATCGATCCAGGGATTTGCACTATACACAGGGACTTGCCATATTTTAAGTGTAGGTCCGCTACGAAAGAAAAGTGGAGTAAATTTCTTTTTCAAGCGGGTTGGTTCTACTAGATTATCAACTTATTCGACACGGGTGGTCGTAAATCAAAGTTTAAGCAAATAGACATGTAATTTTCTTTCTAAACGTCGAACATATATTTCGAATATTCATATGTATTTTTCATTATATATTTTTAGACTTAATATATTATGATGTTTATTGTCTTTGATGGTCATGAACTTTTCGCCCCCCTATGTTTGAATCCTGACTCCGCCCCTAGATCTGAGAGATGCAAAGACACGAGAATTGTTCTAATCATCGACGCTTGAACCTTCAACCCATCTGTCCGTGTCCTGTGTTCTGGCGGAGGCAGCGATTGGAACCATTGGGGCCGATCTGTTGTTTTCGCGGAGGCGGCGATTGAAACCATTGCGGCTGATCTGCTTCACAGGCGGAGTCGCGAAGATTGGTGGCTTGATGTAGATGTGATCGCACCGTCGCGTCGTACGCCTAGTAGAGGAAGTCAGATCGTACGGTATACATCGATCGATCCCGTTGCCCCGATAAGCCTACTACGTGCGCGCATTGGGCTTGGGCCTCTAAATCAGCAGGCCATGAAATCTAGTCTCTCGGCTGTAGCTTTGTAGTCCGTAGGGAGAAGTAATTAGCAGCCTATTAAATCAGTATATTAACGGACTAATATTTAGGGGAAGGGTTGGCCCGCGCGTCCTCTCTCAGCTCGCCACGTGGCGTACAAAACGCGGGACCGCACCAGATCCAGATTTAGATCCAGTTGTAAA
The DNA here is from genome assembly GCA_026929855.1 of Poa annua. Taxonomy (NCBI): domain Eukaryota; kingdom Viridiplantae; phylum Streptophyta; class Magnoliopsida; order Poales; family Poaceae; genus Poa; species Poa annua. Next base: position 36,341,311 of record CM049433.1, read on the forward strand.
TAAGATGTACAAACACCACACAACACCATGTACAAAAATAAACTTAACTAGTACAACTACACAGACATGGTTGTACGTACAACTACACAGATCACGTTGTACAAATCACGTTGTACAACTACACAGCAGGTTGTACAGATCAGGTCGTACAACCATACCGATCAGATTGTACAGAACAGAACTGAACGTACAATTACACATATCAGGTTGTACAGATCTGGTTGTACGTACAACTACACACAGTTTAGTTGGATGTACAACTACGCATACCAGGTTGTACGAACTGTACACAATCCGAAGTAAAAAAAAAAGTTTGTCGAAACCTATCAACAATGGATCTAGTTTTGAAGATCTCGACGCGAGGAGTTCAAAAGTGAAAACGGTTCGTAATTCGGATAAACGGTTCTTAAGATATTTCATTTTGAAAAAAACGAATCTAAAAAAAATGCACGTACAACTCTCTGTCCACCACCAGGAAGCTGCCACTTGTCATGCGCGGAGGAAAGGTGGAGATTAAAAGCGCCCGAAAATGCGACACTTGGCAGCAGCGGAGCGGACGAGAAGCGACCTTCGCGAAGGGAACCCTTTTTCTAAGGATTTCCACTAATATATGGCCCCTGATGCATATCCATGGGGGGTGCCGAACCATAGGGGGCCTGGCTACCTCTCGCCCCCACCTGGATCCGCCCCTGGTACTTGTTGGCATAGGCGTCATTCTGATCGATGTTGCTCAACATGCTGTTTTACTCACACGAGTAGGAAAATCACCAACTAAAAATGTTTGAAACGAGATTTCACCGTATATCGATGTCCAAGAAGTAGTCGATTAATTGTTACCTTGCCCATGTGTCGTTGATGTCGCCTGTAGTCCTCCAGCTGTTCCCATACGATCCGCCCCATGTCGCCACATCCATGTAGCCCCTGAAGACCAAAGAACAGTTAAATGGCACATTTCAAAACAACAAAGATTATTCTTTTGTATAAGTAGTTAGGAAAGTACCAAAGAGGAACATTACCCAGATTTTACGGCCCTCCCAGCGCTCGGGCACTGTTCATATGAACAGTTATGAATAGTGTTTTCATCCCGCGCCGTTAGCCCCCAATCCGACGGTCCCACTGACATTTTGCAAGTAAGTCCCTACGTTTTCTACAAATTGTGAATTAATCCTTTTATATATAGAAGAATCCCAAACCCTAGATCAAAGCTATTCCTCATTTTTCCCCATCTGTCTCCTCCCCGAGGCAGATGCCTCCCGCTCTCACCGCCACCCCGCCGCCTCCCCATCCGTATCCTCCTCGACCCGGCTGGCTCCCCCCGACCCGAGCTCTCCTACCACCTCCGCTGCGAGACGGCTCACCTCCAGCGGGAGCGCGCGGCGTTGATCCGGTCCGCGGCTGACAGGCGGTCGCTCGCGGCGATGCACGCGGCCTACTACTGGTCGGCCGTGTCGGGGACGCGCTCCGTCGATTCATGGCGGTCGCGCTCCTCCAATCCGACCCTGTCGACTCTCCCGCCGTCCGCGTCTGGGTCGTTGTCTACACCGAGATGAAGTACGTGGAGGGGATTCCAGAGCTTGAAGACGAGACGGAGCTGGAGGCCATGGCTGCGGCGGCTTCAGATCCATCCACGCAAGCTGCACCTCACACTGAAGAGCCAAAGAGAGGAAGAACCTGCAGGTCGGCCTCTATTCTTTCTTCCTCTGCTTCTACCGTGGCCCAAGTCTACAGATCGATCTGCCACAAAGCGTTGTAATTAAGCAGACTACTAATGCGTTGGGTTTGTTCTTTGGGTCGTAAGGATTAAAAAGAGGCAGAGAGGGCAGCGGTCAGGTTGAGAATATTTTACATGCATGTGCGCTGCCGCTCCTACCTTGAGTCATCAGATGATTTGGTAAGCAAAATATTGCTCAATGTGGCCTGTCAATTCCACAAGCTTTTATTAGCTCTCTTAATTTCATTCTTAAATTTTGCATGTGGCCTATTTTTCCCCTATAATATCCTTGGTGTTATGTCAGGTTGGCTTGCAACCATTAAGAAACACATTCATTTGGACTAGGTATGTACGGATGCAGGCAATGGTCCTTTCTAGGTTCAGCTTTAGTACACTGACAATGATTATTTCAAAGATCCTGCTCATCACTCCGCTGCTATGTTTTCGAAATAACGTATTTATTCGCTCAAGCATCACATTGTGTTTAAGCATGCAGATTCATTTATTTTTTCATTTGTTGACTGTCAATGGATTTTTCAAAGTACATTGGGACTGCATGGAAGCAAACACAATGAAAGTATTTCTGAATTTAGCTTTTACATTAACTATACAAATTTTGAACGGTATTAGGATTATAGATAATAATAAATTATAAAGCGTGTGCCACTGCTTCCATAACTGAACCAAAGTTTTCTTCTAGCATTGCAAGGTTAGAGCATATTACATTAAGTAACATATTGTGTTGGGCTGAAGTGAACTTCATTAAGTAACATATTGTGTTGACGCTCTACTCCATCTAGCAGCTCTCATGAAGCAACACAACTTCTGATGGATTGGTTATAGTAAGCGTACATTGTGTAGTAAGATGCAACTTTTTCCGTTAGTAGAAGCAGCCGAGAAATTTTTGGTGATTGTGCTTATGGTTAGCGAATTAAATTTTTGGTGATTGTAACAGAAATATCATATATATTCAGTTTGGTGTGTTTATCATAATTGCTAACGAGGATAATATTTTGCTAACCAGCATTTAGATAGTAATTGATTTTCCTTATAGAGAAATATATAATATACTCTGTTGCAGAATATACTGTAGGAGATATGCCCTAGAGGCAATTAATAAAGAGTTTTATTTATCATATCTCATTTGTTCATAATACGTTTTTGTGTCATGCTATAACTGTATTAATACACGTGTGATACATAAAACAACCAGGTCCCCAGTAGCCTCTATTTGACTAGTTCATTGTGCAATCGATGATCGAGGTTTCCCGATCATGTGACATGGCGTCTATTTGACAATGAAGTCATGTCGTTGGTAGAACGATGTGATGGACATACCCAATATTTGTAGGACGTAGTCATTACACCTTCGACCGTGAGATCTACTCTTATTGCTATTCCTGGAAGACACTTTGATTGCATCAAACGTCATATCTTACAAAGTGTGACAATAAAGGTGTCCCTCTCGGGTGTCGGAAATGAGTATGTTGAGACGGGGGGTCAAGAGCGGGATTTGCCAGTCCCATAGCAGGATAGATACTCTAGGGCCCACTCGGTGAGATTATGTCAAACGAGATTGCAAGCGTGTGACTAGGTCACCAGGACATAATATCATGGACGAGTAGAAGTTAGCAGTGTCGGTAACGAGATCAAGCTAGGTATGGAGATATCTATGAACGAGTCTCGGACGCGCTAAGTATCGCATGGCAAAAGGTTTAAGACTCAGACGTCTAGGTTCGATCGGTAAAGTATTCGTTATTTCGCAGGGATTAATTCTGGGTATCCACGGTCCACGAATTAGTCATTGATCGGAGAGGAGTCTCGATCATGTCTGGTGAGATAATCGAACCGCTAGGGTAACACACTTAAGGGATGTCGACATTTTACCGGAAGAGAAAAATAGGAAAGGAGAGACCGGGAACGTCCCGGGAAAGTTCCGATGGAGATCGGGCAGCGACGAAATAGTTTTCGGAGCCGAAATAAATTATGTAATATGTATTTAATATTAATTATTGTAATTAATAGTTAAATATATTTTATTTTAATTTTTTCTGAATTTTTAAAGGCAAAAATCACTAAATGGGCCTTTTTGGGCAAAAGGGCCCATGAGGGGGGGAGGGAGGTTCGGCCGGTCCCTAGTGGGCCACATGGGGCCCACTAGGGCCGGCGCACCATGGCTGGCCGGCTGGGGTGTGGGATTAGTCCCACACCGCCAGCCTGGCAAGTTGGGCAGCCCCTGTCCTCCTATATATATGGGGGTACCCTTGGCCTTTGAAGACACACCAATTTCTCTCTCTCTCTCTCTCTGCTTGGATTCCGTGACTCCCCAGTTTGGAGTTGCGCCGAGGATTAGTTTTCTCCACCATACGCACACCGCCGTGCTGCTGGTCTCCCGGTCCCAGTCTTCCGCTGCTTCGTCCTTGGATCGGAGTCCGGAGTTCGTCGGCTTCACCGTACGTGTGTAACGCCCTGCGAGGCACCACGCTAGTGGTGCTAGAGGTCTGCTTCCTCTACACGGCATCGAAGTCTTCGTCGGCTTCATCGACAACGCTTGTGCGGGAGCGTAATCCCCGCTTTTCGGTCTACAAGAGGTATGTGCACCGACCCCCCTTCGTACTACTATATCTGCATAGTATAGATTCTGGCTAGTTTTAGGTTATCGCTGTTAGGAATTTTTTTGTTTTCTGCCTGCGATTCCCTTCATATACTTCATGGCACTGCATTGCACTGATACTTTAAAACTGGCATATGAACTTTGTTCTGGTCCTAATCTTTGCTGATTTTCCATTTATTTACATAGTATAAATTCGAGATCTATAATGTGATCCTTCAAATTATAGAAATATATAAATGCTTTGTTGCAAAATATACTTCAGGGCACTGCATAGACTAGCAATTTAAAATTGGCGTATGAACTTACTTCTGGTCCTAATCTTTGTTGATTTCTTTTCTATTTACAGAAGTATAAAGTCAAGCTCAATAATATGATCCTTCAAATTATAAGGTTACATGCAAACTCACACCAGCAGTAAGGTAAACTGATTAATTTTGCTTTTGGTTTTCATGAGCCCATTAGGATTCAATATCAAGTTCACCTTTCTTAACTATTATCGGGTAGTTTCAATATTGTTATATACATGAGTTCATTTGCGTGTGCTATTTGAGATTTTGAGAAGATGTCTATTTTTTTCCTTCAGGTATATGCTTCTTAATAGTTGACTACATGAAGTTATCTCTTCAATCAATATGTCATAATACGTTATAATCCGCAGTTCATTATCTATTGGCTAATATTTCATGATCCGCGGTTCATTATCTACATAGTCATGTTATAGGCTTACAGATGTTGGCCTCTATGATTTACAAAACCATATAGAGCTCATAGATAACTAATCTATGACGTACGAAACTTCATATAATCTGGCAACACTGATTTTGGCGATTCAAAGATTCCAAGCATTGGTGAGATGAAAACCAAGCCTGATGGTTGGGAAACTACTTCAAGATGTCAGGATGGAAACATATGGGAGATCTCACAACATGAGGAGGACATTCTTATCCAAGAATTTGATAGGCGCAATGCTTTCAGTAAACAGCAGGCCAAGGACGATAATTCCTTCACACAGTAATCTTTGTCAATACTAGAGATTACCTAATAATGTAACTGTGGCTGGAGATTGCTAGCTTCATCTTGACTACAAAGCTCCCGTCTATTTTCGCCATATGCTGCATTTGCTTTCTGGATCGTACCAGATCATTTATAAGGGGCACCCTATTAATATTTTAGTGCATTTTTTCTCCCATGAAAGAAATGTATTGCGGTAGTCACTTGATCCATCAACTACACTATTGTTTTGGTTAAAGGAACATATAGAGTTGCCTATTATAATTATTTGTCTGTGGCAATGGGGGAAAGGATATTGTACAAGTTATTGCATGATGTTTCCTTCATTTACTCCTTGCAGTTATTAATTGGCAGCAAGACTTTATCGACATGGTTAGTCTAACATCCTGCAAACGCAAGTAACAACTTACTTTACCAATATACATGTATACTCAACCTATAGTCTATGTGAGACTTACTTGGTTGGTTTTCTATTTATATTCTGATATGACCATTTAAGAGTCGACTGCCAAAACTGTTGCTTGGCTACTTCATCATCTCCATGTTGTGATTAAGCAAATTGCAATAGCTGGAAAATATATATGCATTGCTCTATCCTCAGTTTAGAGGCAGGACTACCAACTTTCTGCTTGATAAACAATGCTTCTTCCTATTTGCAAGGTATATTTCTTGCAGGTGGGATGAAAGTGGTTTAGATCATCTCCTATAGAATTTTCTTTCTGACCGAATCAGGTGGTTCCAGTTTGTTCAGCTATGTGTTTGTTGCTTTTGGTTCATACAACTTTCATACATACTTTCTATAATCTATAATGCAGCTCCTTACTAATCTTCTCAGGTCAAAGCTTATATTAGGCGTATATAAGTTATCCATGGCGAATTTTGGGACAACGATGTGGCTACCATTTTGATCAAGCTGCTGCTTCGCAGCAACCGCTGACCAACTAATTAAATTAGCGACATGTTTAAACCTCCCACCATTTTGTAAAAGCAGTAGGTGCAGCTATGTCATGACAATAGCAAAGCATCTCTATTTTTTTCGAAAAACGGATGCACCCCAACTAATATAGACCCTAATTATCTGTGCATCTATATTCTCATGTGTTTATGTACATACATTCAGCTAATGCCAAAACTAAACATGTTGTCGAGCTCAAACTCTCCACCAATTTTTCATAATATACACTTTTCATGCTAAATTAGAAAACCAAAAAAAACCTACATCAAATTCGTCACCAAGGGCGCGGCGTGTCGCTGCGCCGATTACAACTAGTTATATAGTTATGAACTACTTCCTCTGTCCTCTATTAAGATGTCCTAGCAGTTCAATTTGTACAGTTAGAACGTCTTATATTCAGGGACAGGGGGAGTAGTACATGCCGCCATACCATTCACAGAGTGAGTAGAAGATGGGCCGGCCGGAGTTCCTCAGGGCGCGAGACATCCTCGGAAATCAGCGGTGGATGTTCCAAGTTCAGAGCACACATATATAACTGAAAGAGAAGTAAAGAAAATTCAGTCATGGGGTGACTGCCAAAAGGAGTATTACCAGATAGTTTCGTTTGATCCATCGCGGAAACAATTGTCGTACTTCAAGTAACCCACATCCTATAATGGGGAAACGGAACATTCGGTGTTTATTCCCATGGATTTGTGACAATTTATCTATGCCGTGATCGATCTAGATGACTCCGGATCATTTTTCACTGTTGCTCCAGAAATTACCCATGAAGCAAACGTCTTAGCGTCGGTGTCCTCGTGGCCGAGGGATCCGGGCATCCGGTCGCTGCAAGTTGAGTGTGCTAAAGAGGAACATTCTTCTTCTGAATGAATTTACTGCAGTTGCGCAGCAACACTTTACCCGGCTGAAGAGTACAAGCCTAACTTGAGCCCCTTGCTGTGCACATAATGGGCGAGGGCCTTTATCCCCGACGGAAATGTCACAGGGTTAGCGGCCATGTAACCCTAAGGAATCCACTAGCCAGCGCCATTAGTCATGCAGTAGATCTGACTTCAAAAGCACAAGGGTGTAGCATGCACATATGTCGTACGCACCTCTTTGGTCCTTTGGTAGTCTGCCCAGCAATCATCTGCAGGCAGCACAAAATTTCGCAGTAAACATTAGCTAGGACTAGTTAGTATGCTTAATCAAGAGTGGTACGTACTACCGGTAGTTTAGAGAAAGGTTTCATGTGTGTACCAAGGTTGACGTAAGTGTATCCTGCGCTTGCAAGGCCGGTGGAGACGAGCGCATCAACTGTTTTTCGGATGTACATAGGTGACAAGTTTAATCGATCGTTTTCCGTGGACTGATCTTACCGGTGCTCCGGATCACCGTCTCGTTGAGATGTCGCAGCCGAAATGGTTCCAGCTGTTCCAGCTGACGAGAACATACACAAATAAAGCCACTGTTTCTGATTGTATATAAGAACACAGCCAGAGAGCTAGATGAGTTCTCACCCCATCTGTGGCGTCCGCGCGAGCCCGTTGTCGACGAGGAGGCGGCGGGCGCTACCATGGCCCGTCACGGCACCGGCGAGGACGACAGGTCCGCAGCCGGGCAGCGCGACCACGATGGCGACGACTGGTAGGAGAGCAGCGCCGCAACGATTGATCGCCGCCATTGTTTCTTTCCCGAGCCTCCCACCGCTCTCTCCCCCCCCCCCCCCCCCCTACGTGTATGACTGGCTGCCGATGGTGACTCGAGCTCCTCGTCCTGGTTACGCAGAGTGTGATGCGGTTTTCCTGGCTTTCTGTCCGGCGCGTGTGACGATCCTGCCGCCCACTCCGCTTTCTGTTTTGGGCTTGTCATGCTATCCGCACGCCTAGCGTCTGTTTCACACCCCGCGTGCCTGCGCATCTCACTGGGGCTGTGGGCAGTTGGCTCCATCAAAGCCGAGACTCTGCACGGGAGAGGAGCTCATATCACTCTCCCACGGCCGACGCATTTTAAGATCAAATCTAATCCGTTTTGTTCCGTTTACGTAGCGCCGCGGACAGGTTTAGGTCTTTGTCCTCCCCCTTATCCGTTTGGGTCGGGTGCTCTCCCAGCGGCCAGCTCAGACCCTTTTTTTTTATATAATTTGCATTATGCACTAAAAATAACAAGTTTAACCAAAAGGACATAAATTTGCATTATGCACTACAAATAACAAGTTTAGGCAAAATGACACAAAACCGATCACGCGCCGCGTTGTAGAATGATGGCACGACGCTTCTCCACCCAAGCATTTTGCCCCTCCGTCATGTTGGTGGTGTTCGCTAACATGATCTCCCTCTCCTCGGGCTCAATTGCCTTTGCCTTTTCAAACTCTTTTCAACCTCAATTGCCATCCTTTTTAGGTCAAATAATTGGTGGCCTCTTTCTCAGCGTTTCTTCTCCTCCCTCGCCGCAATGGCCTCCTCCTTGTCGGTCATCCATCCCTTGAAGGTCTCGTTCAATGCAAGAGCGGCGACATCCTTTTTCATGTCGGATACCGCGGCCTTGTGGCCGCTTGGCCTACGGGGAAGGGGGCCTTGTCACCGTCCTCATCTTATATGTCCACGGTGGCCGACGCTTTGCCATTATTTAAGCTTTTCTTGTAGCCTTGATAGGTGAGTTTCCATTTCTCGAAGTCCTTAAGCACCCGCCAACAATGGACCAAGTTGTAGGACTTCCCATCATGGACGGTCTTGAAGTCCTCCAAGGTCTGAGGAACCTACATAGACCATGGAATGGTGACCACTCACGACGACAAACAATGGAGCATGCCATTTGACATGAGGACAAGGACGTACCATATCGGCGACGCCAACACTGGATTGCCGGCGGTTCACGACATGCTCAATGACACCGCAAAACTTGTTGGTCTCTTGTTGGATGAGGGACCATCGCTTTGGAATAGACACTTGGCCGCGGTTGAAAGTGCATGTGCCCTCATGTATGGTTTTGGTAATTAATAACAATCCCTATGAACTATAGTTTGAGTTGAGTAATTTGCAGGTTGTCCGGTTGTACCGACTGAGGCGGTAGTTCCGGGCAATTTCCCCGGTAGTACCGGCCTCGTCCGGTACTACCGCGAAATACACGGTACTACTGTCTGAGCATATTTCTAGCTCGTATCTGCTCTGACTCCAGCGGTAGTACCGGGAAAAGTCCGGCACGTAGTGCTGGTAGTACCGGGCTTTTTGCTCCGGTAGTACTACAGATGGCAATGGGTACCCGTTACCCGTAAACCCGACGGGTACCCGCACTAAATGGGGAGGGTATGGTGTGAAAAATACCCGCGGGTGTAATTAACGGGAAAATTCCAGACCCGCCGGGTCTAGCGGAGCCGGGTATGGGGGTGCCAAACCCGTACCCTCTAACCCGCATAACCGACAACCCACATGTCAGTGTGTATTTCCCATCCACACCCAGCTCCACACGCGGCCACGCCCCACCTGTCAATCTGTCATCGTACAGTAGAGAGTACGAACCCAAAGCCACGCGCCCACGCATCATTATTCCCCGTTTCTTTTCCTTCCTCACGCGTGTCCCCGACGCTGCCGCCGCACCCCAGCCTACATCCCCGCCGCCGCCGCCGCCATCTGCGCTGCCACTCCCTAGCCCCGAGCCCCCGACGCCGCCGCGGCCAGCGCCCTGCACTACCTCCCCGGACTCACCGCTGCGGCCTGCGCCCTGTACTGCGCCGCCGCGGCCTGCCTCCTACCTCCTCGAGCTTGTTGTCGCGGCAAGCAGCAAGATGGAGGCGGAGGGGCTCGCGGACGCCGCAGGGAAGACGCATCGAGGAGAGGAGGTCGCGGGGAGGACGGGCTCCGCCGCGGCCTGCCTCCTACCTCCTCGAGCTCGCCGTCGCGGCAAGCAACAAGATGGAGGCGGAGGGGCTCGCGGACGGCGCGGGGAGGATGGCATCGAGGCGGACGGGCTCCACCACCGCTCTCATTTCTTCGCCTCTGCAGCCTTGCCTTCGGCGGCAGCGGCATCGAGCAGAGCACGCCGCGCCACCACTCCACCCCATGCCCCAAACGATGAGGACTTGGCGGGTACCCGTCGGGTCCCCAAAACCCGATGTGTGACGGGTATGGTTGCGCTCTGGACCCGACGACGGGTATGGGGGCGGGTGGCGGGTGGCGGGGGCGGGTACGATCCTAGCTAAACTAACAGGATTTTTTTTAACCCGGCGGGTGCCATCCGGAGGTAGTACCGTCCTAGCTAGACTCGGCGTTGACTGACCGTTTGATGGATGGTCATATGTTGAGTTGAGCATATTCTCAAGTATGTCTTGAAGGAGTCAAGACATCATATTAGCAAAGACATATTGGAAGATAAAAAGTTGATCAAGTTGTTGATCAACACACAAAGCTACAAGATGTCCCAAGTGGAATCATGTATCTCTTGGGATGGTAAGCACTTATCCATATAGCTTTGTGAACTAACCCATAATATGTGTGTGTGTTATCTTTATGTGGGGTTAGGTATCTTCTCATGGGCTTGCATTCAAATGAAGATTTCATATAGCTCGTGGAGTATGACGTCATGTGGTGATCGTCATCAAGGTTGAGATGTGCAAGACCAAGAGAAGATTTTGGAAGAGATCCTATGCTTGGAGCTTGCAATAGATACATGAAGATGGAGCTAAGCGAGACTCTCCCATAATGGAGTATGAGGGAGTATTTGGAGAAATCTTCATCAAGCATGTGCTAGCAAGCGCAATCAATAAATGTGATCCACTTGAAAAGATCAAGATAGTCATCATCTAACTCAAGTGGAATGCTCAAGGCAAAGGTATGATCTTGATAGGTTTTCTATTCTACCGGTCTCGTGTAGTTTGCGGAGACCGGGTTATAGGAGGCGTACTATCAAGAGGGGCTCTCGAGTGAGTAACTTGATCGCATCTTTGTGGAGAGCTGAAACCTTTGCATACTTGGCATATCATCTTTCTTGGTTCTTATTTGGCTTTTATCCTTATGAGGATTTAGAGCTTGTTTCATATCCATGCCAAGCTCTAGTTCATCAAAAACGTATTTCATACGAAGATCTTGTTGCGTTTTTGTTGTTGGAGGTTTCACCGGTTGTTCTCTTATCGAGAGGTTTTACTTTTTCCCATTTGGTTTTAACCTCCCTTTTTGGAATATGATGTTTCTCTGCATGATTTTATAGATCTCTTTGTTATGATTCCAACGAGCTAAAAATCATCGAAAACGGAGTTCGGATGGTCAAGATATTGACGTTTTCGTTTAGTTGTTTCTGCAGTTTCTGGACACCGCGGTAGTACCGCGATTTTGGCCGGTACTACCGCCCGAAACGGAAGGTTTCACGTTTTCTGAGTGCACAAAATGCCCAGGGGGTAGTACCGGGTTTTGGGGGGCAGCAGTACCGACCGTGCGCAGAAAAACTGCATAACGGCTCGATTTTGGAGGTCCTATTTAAGGGGGTCTTCTTCCCCACTGAAACCCAATCACTTGAGCACGATTTTCCCTCTCTCTCACTTCATTGTTGAACTTGGAAAGCTTGCTTATCTCTCAATCCCTCCACTGATTCTTGCATATTCTTTAGGAAAAGTTGAGAGGGGATCTAGATCTACAATCCCACCAACCCATCTCTCCTCTAAGTGAGGGGAACCTAGTGGATCTAGATCTTGGAGTTCATTTGTTGTTCTTCTCCTTTGTTCTTCCTCTCTTCTCCCCCCATAAGCATTAGTTGCTTTTGGTGGGATTTGAGAGTGAAGGATTTCACTCCTTTGTAGTTTCCTTGTTCTTCCTCTCTTATTTGCCCATAAACATTTGTTGCTTTGTTGGAATTTGAGAGTGAAGGACTTGAGCACTTCGTGTGCTCTTGTCATTGCCTTTTGCATCGGTTTTGAACCCTCCACGAGGATTCGTGGTGGTGAAACTCGTGAGCTTGTTACTCTTGGGTCATTGGACCCTAGACGCCTTTTGTGGCCAAGACCTTTTGTGGTCAAGACCTTTTGTGGTCACTTGGGAGCCCCCAATTAAGTTGTGGGTGTGTGCCCCAAGATTGTTGTACGGTATTCGATCTCCGCCCCAAATGGGATCAATAGTGGAAGGTGAACCAAACCTTTTGTGGTGCGGTTCATCGGAGAATAAGGTGAGCCTGTTGTGGCATTAAGATTGACCTGTGGTGGTCTCTCACACCTCTCCAACGAGACGTTCTCCTTAACAAGGAGGAACTTAGGAATACATCATCGTATCTGCGTGCCTCGGTTATTTCTATACCCGGGCTCTTTACTTATGCACTTTACATTGTGATAGCCTTCATGCTTGATGTCATCTATCTTGCTATCACCTTGTTACTTGTATTGCTTATCATAAGTTGTTGTTGCACATAGGTGAACCTAGTATATTTAGTTGTGTGCTTGTTAAAGTAAAACACTAGTTTTATTCCGCCTTTATCAAGCATACCGGAATATCCGGGCCCTTCTCGGACCGGATAATCCGGTTCCTCGGAAAAAGTTTTAAATCGCCTATTCACCCCCCCCTAGGCGACGTCTGTCCTTCCAATTGGTATCAGAGCCAGGTTCTCTCATTATTAGACTTTATCGTCTAGAGAGTAAAGATGTCGTTTAGAGAATAAGTGCACAATCCCACTTATATATTCGATGGCACAAATTATGATGTTTGGAAAATTCGCATGCTTAATGTCTTTAGGGACATGGATCAAAATTTAGAGGGTATTGTAGATATGGGTTTTTCTCCTCCAAAGGATTCCGAAGAATTATCCTTAGAGGATGAGAAAAACTTTTATCTCGATACTCTAGCATCTAATGGTCTCATCTTTGTTTTGAGCGATATAGTCCTTGCGTCAATCATGCCTTTTCGGAGCACTCATGAATTATGGACAAAACTTCAAGATATATATGGCATGTCCAACATTACCAAGGATGATTGTCCTCCTTCCACCTCCGGCCGTGATGAGCTCACGTCTTCTTCCACTTCACCAACATGTGGTTTGTCACAAGGTAATGACATGGTGAGTGGTGATAGAAATTGCATTATTGATGATGAATCCACTATTGACCATATTTCATCTCTGTCATATTGCAAGGCTCTATCTTTGGACTTAAACACCCCTAGCACTCCAAATGTCATACATGCTAGTGTTGATAGTCCTTGCATATCATGTAGTAGTTGCTTAACTAAATCTCATGATGATATGCTTTGCTTGTCTTGTTGCCATGACAAAAATGTTTTTATTTCCTATAGTACTTGTTTGGCCAACAATGTAGAGGAATCGCATTTATTGGAACAAGACATGGATCTCAATGGTGCTTCAAGTAATTCTTCATCATCTTCGTTCGTTACTCACTTTTGTCTTATGGCTAAGGAATCTAAGGTATCTCCTACCTTGAATTCCAATACATCTCATGATGATGATGATGATGATATTAATGATGAAAATGAGAATGATGCCTCCATTGATAAGAACTTTGATATTGTCTCTCATGCTCTTTTAAATAACAAACATGCTCATGATAACTTCTTAGAAATCATGACTATCCTTATTGAGCGCAATGAGACAATTGAGGCCTTGGAGACCCGTTGTGATGAAGGGTGGGGTCTTGCTCGTGATTCCGTGGATGAGATCCACAATCTTGAGAATGCTCTTGAGGAAGAGCAAGAAACTCGGGTTTCTTTTGAGGAGAGACTCGAAACTAGTGAGGAGTTAGCTAATGAAATGATTGCTAAACTCACTAAAAAATGTGACCATGCTCTTGCCAATTTAAAAATGATTGAATCAAAATCTCTTGAGGAGACTCTTACTTTAGAATTATCTAAAGTAAAAGAAACCCGTGATAGAGCTCTTGAGGAGGCAATTAAGTTCAAGAGCAAATATAATGAGCTTGTTAAATTGTCTTCTTCCATTACTAATGATAATGATGCTTGTGCTACAAACTCCATTTCTTGTGAAGCATCTATTTTGAAGAAGAATGTTGACCTAAGGGCTCAACTTGATTTGCTAACTACCAAGTATGGGATATTGAAAGAAAATCATGAAAAGCTATCAAGCTCTAATGAGGATCTTCTAGCATCACATGCTAGGCTAAAGTTAGCTCATGAGGCGGTCACTACGAAGGTAACATCTTGTGAGCCTCTTGTGGTCACTAGCACAACTTCTAGTAAAAATGCTTTATTGCCATGTGCTAGTTCTAGTAATTCATCCACTCATAAAATTGCTACATCTTGTGATGAATTACTTTCCTTGCCTTGTTGCTCTAACAATGTAGTATCTACTTCCTCTAGTACTTGTATTGAAACTAACCATGTAGAGGAACTCAAAGAGCTCAAGGCACAAGTCACTTCTTTTAAGAAAGACTTTAAGAAGTGTCATGAAGGGAAGTCCACCCTCGACAACATGTTGAGAGTGCAACAACTTCCTCATGACAAGAATGGACTTGGATTCAACTCCAATAACAAGAACAAGTCCAATGACATGATGAAGCACAAATTCGTCAAGAAGAAGGGCCAAGAACAAGTTATTGATTCGGCCAAGATTGTGTGCTTCAAGTGCAAGGTTGAAGGGCACCATATTAGATCCTGCCCTTTGAAGAAGAAGGCTCTTAGTGAGAAGCAACAAGGGAAGCAACCTCAAGTACAAACTCAAGCTTCCCAAGTTGAAAAACCTACCCTTCCCAAGAAGAAAGGAAAAAGGCGAGTTTGCTACATATGTCGTGGTAAGGATCACTTTGCTTCTTCATGCACTAACGGTACCTCATCCAACCCCATTATAATTAATGATGCTTATTCTCTTAGGAAGGATAAGGTTGGCAATGTGTTTGCCAAATATGTTGGTACTCAAAGTGGTGTTAAGAGAAAAACCATTTGGGTTGCCAAATCTATTGTGACTAACCTTTTAGGACCCAACTTGGTTCGGGACCAACAAGCTAAAACTTGATCAATAGGTGTCGGTGGAGGGCATTGGAGATTTGGCTACTTCATGAAGAGTTAAGGGATCTTCGTCAACCATATTCTCTCAAGCCAAGTCAATTGGATTATATTGTCTTATCTTATATCCAATGTTCCTCCTTGCGGTAACTTGTATTTAAATCATATATACATTGAAGGTTACTTGCACCCTTGCATGTGTTTGGTTTTGTACCTTACTAGTGTTTGTATGTGTTGTGCTCTCTACTTACTTATGTTGAGTAATCAAGCTTATGAATGTTGGTTTGCACACCATGTATGTTTTAAGCCTTTTGTCTATTTGTTTTCATCTTAATTGGCTCTTTTTGGGAGACTAATGGGCTACCCCATTTTGGGGGAGTGTTGTGCTCTTTGCCAATTCACTATCCTAAAATGTGTATTCATGAGGAATACCACTTGGTGATGATACATCAATATTATCTACTCTCTTTGTGGTATGTCTTACTCATGAGGAATTCAAATTCTAATGTCCATTAATTATCTCTTGTTGAACTCCTTTTACCTCTTGTCACAAGGAATGGATTATCACATTATGGGGGAGTAATAAGCTATGTGCATATTACAAGCCTAGAAAATGTGAACATGTGAGGTAATGCCACTTTAGAATTGATATTGATAATTATCTTGTTTCTATGTGGCATGGTACTCAAACAAGTTCCATATTTGCTTAAATGCATTTTGTTCACCCATCTTTTGGTATCTTGTTTGTGAGAGAGTTTCTTGATGCTTAGTATGATCATTGATTATTTGAAGCCATCAAGAATCTCTATATAAGCATGTTTTTTCAATTCTTTTATTTTGTCACATGCTTATGTTTTGTGAATATGATCTTGAATACATATATGTCATGTACCACCGAGAAATATCTCCATACACTCATTGTTTTTGACAAGTGAGAATAATATTTGTGGTAAATCTAATGATCATATTCACATTGGCTATTGTTCATAGATTGTCTTAAGTATTGCCAAGGTTTTGTTTTGGTCCCTTTTTGTCTTCCTTGCATCTTTTGAATCCTAATTGCTCTACTCAAAATTTGTTTTAAATTCATTCTTTGGGGAGCTATCCTACATTGAGTAGAACATCATCTTTTAAATTGATATCAGATCTTATTGATTTTCTTGAAACTTCGTGTTCAAAAAGATATATGGAGGGTGATGATCCCAGATGTGTGCACTTTGTATTTAAACACAAGATCATAAATAATGCACGAATCTTGGGGGAGCAATCCTATATGCTTTTGGACATTAGTTGTTTTCAATTGGCATTTGATCTTTTTTTTATTTTGGTGTTAATCCCGATGACGTGTTTCTTTGAAAGACAAACATTTTTCGTCTTGGTACTTTGTGCCATCATGAAAAGTGTAGAGGGTTTGGTTTATTTGTTGGAACCTTACTCTTCTTTGTGGAGTTGGCTATCTCATCCCATGGTTATTAGTCTACCTTCTTGGATGAGATAAACCTTTGAGCATGTTTGTTTGATTTATCTCTTATGCTCATTGGTTTAGCCTTGACCTTGTTTTCATTTGATATCTTTTCAAATTGGTTTTTCCAATCATGGGTTGATTTGAGTCTTTGATATAATGTGGACATTTCTTTTTCTTGCCACACTTTGGTGTAGCTTCTTGATTTAATTGGTGTGGTGTCCAAATTGTATCTCGTGTGTTTCTTGAAAGTTTTGTGCATGCATATTTACTATATGTATATCTTTTGGCATGCTCACTTTCGTTGATCCAATATATAGGATAAACTCCATCAAATCCTAAATGGCTAAGATGTGCATGAAATTCAATTTCATATCAATATGCACATATTAAAGTGGAGTTTGTCCTATGTATTGTAGTTGCTCTAACTACTTTGGACCCAATTAGTTTGGGTACCATATTGTACTTGAATTTGTTTTAGGTACATGGGAGATGCATTGGAAGCTTGTCTCATTATCAAAGAAGGTGTTGTCACCATGTGCTTATTGGAGCCAAGCTTGGATCGATGATTGTGAACTCTCATCTTCTACACCATCGATGCTACCTCGGTAACAAGTATCTACCTCATGCATACATTTCTAGCTCTCAACCTTGTGTAGGTTGTTCTTTGGCTTGAGTCTCTCTAGTTGCATTTGATGTGGTTTTTGCAAAGCTCCTTTCAAAACGTCTTTATTACAATTATGAGCAAGCCGGGATGATTACATAGTAAAGGGAATATATATAATCAATCTCATCATTCATCAATTCCAATTATGTTAATCTAGCAATTTGTCTTAGTTTGTCTCATATGCAATATCGATGAATTTTCAACGTCATTTGCCCTTTGTGAGAATTGGTACCTTTCTCGAAGCATCCCAACTATCACTTATCCTATGTGGGTATTTGTGATGCTCTGAGAATTTTGTTTTGGAAGTTCATCTATACCCTTTAAGATTAAATTGAGCTATGTGCTTTGCTTTTAAGCAAAAATCTTATTGGTGTATTTATGACTTCCTCTTGGATATCATGTTCCTCACCTTGTACCTACGTTCTGTGTGCATGTTTCTTTGTGGACTTAGTGTCTACTTAGAAACTTATACACATGAGTGTAGTCACATATTTAATTGGTATTCAAAATCTTTAGTGATCACCTTTTATTACTTTCTTGATGCTTTGGTGATCTCTAAAAGGCACAATCTTTGCTTTTCATTTGATATCCTCATTGCCTCTTAATAAGCTTGTGAACCTATTTGATTTGGCTTCTTTGGTGTGCTTGTATGCGAAATACATGATATGCACTATGTGCCTCATATTTTGAAAGACTATGGTGATGCCTAGGCTCATCCTTGTGTTAGTCTCCTAAAATGTATTTCCATGTCACACCCATCCTTTCTCGATTGAGCAAGTCTTCATTTGTCACTTTTTTTGTTGCTCAACATTTGTTTATTGCAAGTTGTATTTATTCTTTCACACTTATACTTTCTTGCCCTTATTTGTGTTCAAAATTATCGTGGAGGGAGTGAGGATTCCATGTTGTGCACACTATATTGAAATGCAAATCCTTCATTGTGCACGTACCTTGGGGAGTTCCCTCTTGATTTTTAGAACACTTGGCTGATCTTGTCATAATCTCTTCTTGTGCTCAATTGTTTTTTGGATCATTTTATTGCTTGCATCTTTGTGAATGCATCCTTTTTTTTTGCAATTGGTATCATTCTAGTGGATTTCAATTGGTATCTTTCTTGTGCAATCTTTGGATCCTCAATATAGTTTGATCCCCTCCATCTATTTCTAATTGGATATGTGTATTTCATTTCACTCATTTTATGAGAAATGCATACTTTATGGAGTAGCTCTTATTATGTTGTCCCTCTAAAGCTTTTCGCCCATTTCGGCAATCGTTGCCAATGGGGGAGAAGTTTTGAAGGGTTGTATGGAATTGGCTTTGTACTTTGGTCGTATTTGCCTTCTTTGCCTTTGCATTCGTTGCGTGGTTTTATATATAGTGAAAACTCCACACCGGTAATGGTTGACGATATATGTAATGAATTCATGTTCATACACACGTGCATAAATTGTGGGGGAGTTTGCTATATATATGTGGATGGACTAACATCACATACCTTTGTAGTATTTGATGTTATTGCAACCATTCTTGTTCTTTAAATTCCATATTATAAACCCTCTCAAAAGAGATTGTCACCAGTTACCAAAATGGGGGAGATTGAAAGAGCATTTGCCCTCATGTGTGGTTTTGGTAATTAAATGACAATCTCTATGGACTAATGTTTGCATTGAGATATTCTTGTAGATCTTGTCTATGGAAAGAGTGGAGATCACGTGTTGGACTCTTGAAGCTTATTTGATGACCAAGGTTCCATTTAAAGGTGTATATTACGGATGGCCATGTGTTGAGTGGAGCATATTGCAAGTATGTCTTGAAGGAGTCAAGACATCATATTAGCAAAGAAAGATTGGAAGATAAAATGTTGATCAAGTTGTTGATCAACACACAAAGCTACAAGTAGTCCCAAGTGGGATCATGTATCTCTTGGGATGGTAAGCACTTGTCCATACAGCTTTGTGAACTAACCCATGATATGTGTGTGTACTATGTATATGTGGGGTTAGGTATCTTGCCATGGGCTTGCATCAAGAAGAACATTTCATATAGCTCGTGGAGGATGACGTCATGTGGTGATCGTCATCACCACGTGAGAAGTGCAAGTCCAAGAGAAGCTTTTGGAAGAGATCATGTGCTTGGAGCTTGCAATGATACATGAAGACGAAGCTAAGCGAGACTTTCCCATAATGGTGTATGGGGGAGTAGTTGGAGATGTCTTCATCAAGCATGTACTACCAAGCGCAATCAAGAAAGGTGATCCACTTGAAGAGATTAAGATCGTCATCATCTAGCTCAAGTGGAATGCTCAAGGCAAATGTATGATCTTGATAGGTTTTCTATTCTACCGGTCTCGTGTAGTTTTGTGGAGACCGGGTTATAGGATAGATTGGCGTACAATCAATAGGGGCTCTCGAGTGAGTAAATTGATCGCATCGTTGTGGAGAGCTCAAACCTTTGCATTCTTGGCATATCATATTTCTTGATCCTTATTTGACTTTTATCTTTGTGAGGATTTAGAGCTTGTTTCATATCCATGCCAAGCTCTAGTTCATCAAAAACGGATTTCATACAAAGATCTTGTTGCGTTTTTGTTGTTGGAGGTTTCACCGGTTGTTCTCTTATCGAGAGGTCTTAACTTTTCCCATTAGGTTTTAAACTCCCTTGTTGGACTATGATGTTTCTATGCATGATCTTATAGAGCTCTTTGTTGTGATTCCAACGAGCTAATAATCATCGAAAACGGAGTTCGGATGGTCAAGATATTGACGTTTTCGTTTAGCAGTTTCTGCAGTTTCTGGACACTGCGGTAGTATCGCGATTTTGGCCGGTACTACCGCCCGAAACAGAAGGTTTCGCGTTTTCTGAGTGCACAAAATACCCAGGGGGTAGTACCGGGTTTGGTGGGGGGGGGGGGGGGGGGGGGGGGGGGGGTGGGGGGGGGGGGTGGCGGTAGTACCGACCCCGCGGAGAAAAACTGCCTAACGGCTGGATTTTGGAGGTCCTATTTAAGGGGGTCTTCTTCCCCATTGACCCCAATCACTTGAGCACGATTTTCCCTTCTCTCTCACTCCATTGTTCACCTTGTAAAGCTTGCTTATCTCTCAATCCCTCCATTGATTCTTGCATATTATTTAGGGAAAGTTGAGAGGAGATCTAGATCTACAATCCCACCAATCCATCTCTCCTCTAAGTGAGGGGAACCTAGTGGATCTAGATCTTGAAGTTCATTTGTTTTTATTCTCCTTTGTTCTTCCTCTCTTCTCCCCCCATAAGTATTAGTTGCTTTTGGTGGAATTTGGGAGTGAAGGATTTCACTCCTTTGTGGTTTCCTTATTCTTTCTCTCTTATTCCCCATAAGCATTTGTTGCTTTGTTGGAATTTGAGAGTGAAGGACTTGAGCACTTCGTGTGCTCTGGCCATTGCATCTTGCATCGGTTTGAGCCCTCCACGAGGATTCGTGGTGGTGAAATTCGTGAGCTTGTTACTCTTGGGTCATTGGACCCTAGACGCCTTTTTGTGGCCGACCTTTTGTGGTCAACGCCTTTTGTGGCCGGCCTTTTGTGGACAAGACCTTTTGTGGTCAAGACCTGTTGTGGTCATTTGGGAGCACCCAATTAAGTTGTGGGTGTGTGCCTCAAGATTGTTGTACGGGATTCGATCTCTGCCCCAAAGGGGATCAATAGTGGAAGGTGAACCAAACCTTTTGTGGTGCGGTTCATCGGAGAATAAGGTGAGCCTGTTGTGGCGTTGAGATTGACCTGTGGTGGTCTCTCACACCTCTTCAACGAGACGTACTCCCTTAACAAGGAGAAACTCGGGAATACATCTTCGTCCTTCGCGTGCCTCGGTTATTTCTATACCCGAGCTATTTACTTATGCACTTTACATTGTGATAGCCTTCGTGCTTGAAGTCATCTATCTTGCTATCATCTTGTTACTTGTATTGCTTAGCATAAGTTGTTGGTGCACATGGGTGAACCTAGTATATTTAGGTTGTATGCTTGTTAAAGTAAAACACTAGTTTTATTCCGCCTTTATCAACCATACCGGAATATCCGGGCCCTTCTCGGACCGGATAATCCGGCTCCTCGGAAAAAGTTTTAAATCGCCTATCCACCCCCCCCCCCCCCCCCCCTCCCCCGCCTAGGCGACGCCTGTCCTTCACTTCATGCTTGAAGTCATGTATATCTTGCTTTCACTTTGTTACTTGTATTGCTTAGCATAAGTTATTGATGCACATAGGTGAACCTAGTATATTTAGATTCTATGCTTATTAAAGTAAAACACTAGTTTTATTCCGCCTTTATCAAGCATACGGAATATCCGGCTCCCCGAAAAAAGTTATAAATCCCCTATTCGCCCCCCTCTAGGCGACGTCTGTCCTTTCAACGGTCGCTATGGATCTTGAAGGGTTTGAGTTGCCAGCGCTCATGGTAGTCGACGGTCATCCTCTTCCTATAGGCCTTGGCCTTTTGCTCGGCGCGACAATGGGGTTTGGCTCATTGCAAGCCAAGACTGACAAAGGCAAACGTCCTCCTTGGGCGTATAGCCCGCGGTCCTCTTCGATATCTTCTTCTTCTCGGCCGCGGGATCAGTGCCCGTGGCGGTGGCCGGAACATCGCCGTTCGGATCGGCATCGTCCTCCTCCACGTCCTCGATTTCATCTTCCCGTTGGCCAGCGGCGTAGAAGGCCGTGAGGTCGGCCGATCCCACATCGAAGAAAGGCTGCCTTTCGATGTCGTAGGCCTCGGCTTGGGTGCCTTCCTCCACCCCAATGGCATTGCCGGTTCCATGGCCACCATTGTTGATCATGTCAAAACATCATTGGCGGAGCTACAACAAAGCCGACCTGGGTCATGGCCCGCCCAGAAATTTTGAGACAATGCTACCCGCCACACCTCTATGAGACCCCCGACTACGTCATCCTCGACCCATTGGATGGCGGGGGATTAGTAGCTGGCGGCCGACAACTGGCCCTAGCGTGGCCCTTGTATAGGTATGTTTTTTATTTCTACTAAATTTAAAATGACCTTTTGTGGCATACCTCTATAAATGTAAATTAGACCCATGTATGATAAAAAATGGCTCAATAAAAAATAAGAAATGTATCGAGCTCGTTGGGTGTAGGAAGGCGGACAACACATGTATGTTTGATGATATATAATATCATCTCCACTCGGGGTGCCCAAACGGTTGGTCGCCCAAAGGTCTTTCGGGCGTGTCAGACAGATTTTTGCTCCCACTTGCAGCGCCCAAATTCGTTTTCTGTTTGGCGCGACCCTTTTTTGTCCGGCACGGTCAACCCACATTCTCCGCTTAGGTGGTCGAGGGCTGCGCCGGAAGGAAAGAAGCGTGACGCCATGTCGGCCTCTGACGCGCGGGCCACGCCTGCCTGTCATTAAGACGTCAAGGCTGTTCAGATGATTTAATAGCGGGCGGCGTCCCCGGTTTCCTAGTCGGGCACAGCGCTGCTTCGCTGCACGACTCTGCAACGACGACCATAGCTGAATTCATTTTTTGTCCACCGCATCCTCAACAGAAGGCGGAGGAGGTTACTGGTGATGATAACGACTCTGAGAACTGGCACTCGACGGAGTGGGACCTAGGCCACATGCAGCTCGCCATTGCGGCTGACATAGCCACCACTGCCGTCGAGCGTCGTCTGCCGCCATCCGCCACACGGCTATCTCTACTGCCTCTGCTGCTGCCGTCCGGCTCCCCTGGTTGACGCCACGTTGGCGGGCTACTGCCCGAACTGCCAGTGCCTAGCGTGCCAGCCTGTCAATTAGGGTTTAGATTTCTAAATCTATGTATTTAATCTTTGTACGAATTTTCGGTGGTTTGTTATCTGAAATTTAGCTACTTTTGTCTTTAAATGTCGAATTTGAGACAAAATTGGCTGTCGCGAGTGGGGAGCGACGGTGCCCATATGTAAAAGGCCATCCAGACAGCGTTCAAATGACCCGTCCGAAGGACGTTTGGCGACCGTCGCAAACGGGCCGCGGTCGTCCGAATCGGTCTGTTTATGACCGGGCAGGAAAAAAATCCAGCCCAACAACCCGACGCATTTACGCCGCGTTGTCCGCGGTGACGCAAACACAAACCAAATTTGGGCGCGGTTTGCGTCACCGCGGAATGCCCCCCCCCCCCCCCCCCCCCCCCCCCGCAGTGGCGTGAAAACCACTCCCACTCTGGCCATTGCCAAATTTTACTCGCGTCAGCCCGAAAACCCTCCGACGTCAATGGCGAACACCGCCACTGACCCTAGCATCGACGCCTTAGACGTAGCTGTCACAGCACTGCGGCCGACCAACACGGAGGGGTGGTCGGCCTGTTCTAGGAGCAGATCAGCAGGGTCGCCGGTCCACGACTAATTAATACTGGCCATGGCCATGCAGTGGTGGCTGTCATCGCGCGAGCTCCGCCTAGTAGATCTCCTCCTGCTGCTGTCGGGTGAGCAGTACCTCCTGCTATCGCCGCTATGCCTCCTCGACGGACGGGCTGCTGGAGGACCGAGCCAAGTCTCTGCCATCGGCCAGCTTATCCAGCGTCCACGGTGAGCATGATTTCGGCCAACGCGGCCATCACGTCGAGGTCCTCGTTGTAGTCGGGGTCCTCCTCCTTAACCACAGGCGGCTGGTGGTGATGGAGCACGGCCCAGCCTGAGGTGGGACGACCGGGTTGTGCTGCAAATTGATTATAGATATTTGCACAGATTATACAACGTGTTTTACTATCCTATTTGATCCAGCGAGATTTGCACAGATTATAGATATTTGCAAATTGATTCAGCGAGAATGGGGGCCATCGTTGTCTGAGAAGACCCCACAAGCAAAAAACAAAGCAGCGAAAGGAAGATCAAGAAAACAGTTTCGACCATTCATAGCTTTCAGACACATAATCTGCAATCCTCAAATGTCCCAAATCACAATACAGTTCTGCAAGTTGTACCACTTCAAGTCAAAGCGAATAGACAGGCGCGGCCTATATAAGTACTGTATAATACATCATCTCCAATGTAGTGTCTCGGGGCAGACCGTACATCTTTAGATGACAAACTAGCAGCACAAGATGTGCAGACTTTTGTCCTCAGCGCGCTTCGTATTGAACAACTGCCCAAGTGATAAGACAGTTTAATCAGAAATTGTACATGCCAACACAGCAAGTAAAGATTAAACATTGCAAACAAATTAAGTTTGAAATCGACAGTTACAGAATATAATCTACAGTTTCATCGTTGAGATCGTGGTAAGAGCAAATTTGAAATTCAGTTTTAGCTACAAAATGTAAGTTGATGGAGAAAAAGAAAATTTGTCAATCAGATGCCTGATTTGAACTCCTTTACACAATCTGTTACTTTATCAATAAACATCACTAGGCCTGGATGAGACGGGGTAAGTAAAATGCGGCGTTTGTAACAAAGGTAATTTGTTAAGTTGGAAGGGGTGGAGAATGTAGAGCTGAATACTTTCTTGATGACATAACTCAATGGTAAATACTAAATAGGTTTTCATCCTGGATCGTGCACTAGGTTTTCACCCAATAAAATGTACCCAAACATCAATAGTTTGTTTCATTAGCAACATTATCTCCAAATAATGGTTTCTGGACACAGAAAGGGGTAGTTTTAAAATAAAACTATAAGGCAATTTCGAGTAGTTGCCTGCCTCAACTTTGTTTCAGTACAAAAGTTCCATATAAGATAGATAAGCTTCAGTATATTTTTCAATATGCTAGGTGCTCTAAAAACATGATGTATGAAAGAAAACACTGCATAAATATTGGAAATTACAGTATGATCAGATTTTGTTCCAAATACAAAATACTAGTACCAATGGTTGCTGACAACGTCAAATATTTATGAGACGGTCCAAATGGAACCTCAACCATTAACTCACAAAGTTGCAAAAAAAACATGCTAGCGTCCTTCTAAACTTTGGGAACGGATCTCAAACTGCATATTCTAACCCTAAGTGTCAGCATGTAACAGTGGTAGACGGACTGTTTTAAATTAATGGTGTTACCCAGCTATTCCACAAATATCAGGGTAATGTGGAGTCCATATTCTGTCCCCCAAATTGTCTACATTCTACTTTGAGTAAATAACATAGTATTCAAATGGAAGCATATGTACGCACTTTTGAGTGACCATAATGGCACATACTTGCATCCAATGTGGCTGTACTAAATTAAGGAACAATATATATGTGATTAATATCAGATTCAACAACAGGACAACAGGAGTACGTATATTCAAAGTTATTATGACAACGTCTAGAAATGTTTGAGAGTATAAATTGTACCCCTAAAATTGTGTTATGTGATGTAAGTTTGAATATTCTTTATCACAACGTCTATATAAATGAACCTTAGGGCATCTCCAGCCGTGCCCCACAGCAGGGCCCCAAGGCCACTTTTTGGGCCAAAAAGCGCCGGAATTCTACCAGCCAGCCCCCCCCCCCCCCCCCCCCCCCCAAGGATTTGAAAAAGCGCCGTTTTAGCGCCGGCGCACCCAAGGCGAACCCAACAGGCTGGGTTTGGCCTGGGGGACGATTTGCATGCAAAAAGGCATCTTTCTCCTACCTTTTCTCTAATTTGCATGCAAAGATGCCTCTCTCTCCTACTTTTTCTCTCTCACCAAAAGACCCCCATTTTTCCTGCTTGGGTGGGCTACGGCTGGAAAAATGACCTCCCCAGGTTTTGATTTTGCGCCGTTTTCACCCAGTTTTGAATCCTGGGGGGGGGGGGGGGGGGGGGGGGGGGCAAAACGACCGGAGATGCCCTTGGCAAAAATGAAATGAAATGAACTCCAGACAAATGACAGCACTTAAGGACATGAATTGACTTAACATAGCCAAGGCATTCTTTGAAATTCCAATTGAAATGACACCAATTCCATGACAGCAAACACATTTGGGTATGGAATCTGAAATGAATTCCATGAAAATGATGGGTGCCAAACGACCACTTAGTGAAAATACACCCAACTTCATGAAGTCAAAACAGTACATTCTAATCCTTAATTGTGTTAGCATGCAATTATGGGGCCGGAGCCCAGTTTTAAGCTTAACGGCATTACAAGGCTTTTCCCCAAGTTTCAAGAGGCTACGTGAATCTTTTCAAACTTCCTATTTCTAATGTGGATCTAACTTCGAACTTGACTAAGTGACATAGTATTGTGGAAGTAAACACAATCACACCAAAGGTTCATACGCACTTCACCGAGCATATATAATTTTCGAAGTTGACATAGAATATCTGCATAAACAATTGAATCATGATGACAAGACTTCCTAACCACATTAACTTCAAGCCATATTTATCCTATAGCGTGTTACGAAGCAATTTCGGGATAAAGTATGCTTCTCAATTTAAATATTTTATAGCAGCTCTTGCCCAAGATGAAGGAGGACATAATTTTTCTTCTTCAAATATTCGATATCAGTTTACACAAATGGAAGCACGTACACAGTTTGTATGCAATACGGTGAGCACATATAACATGCACATACTTACATCTGTGCATCAGCACCGTACAAGACTTCACAGTTCAGAGGAATTAGTAATCAAATACTCCATCCATTTAGGACGGCAGATAGTAATATTGTAGGACAAAAATGGTGAACACTATTCTATAATAAAGCAGAATGCTCGAAGTTACCGCAAAGTTCGGGAACTCCAGTTCGCTGGCTCAACTAGTTAACTAGGTCCAAAACGTTATTATCAATAGCACAAACAATTTTGTTCGAGTAAAGTCCGTTTTGAACCTTGAACATGCAGAGGTTAGGTAATTCAAACCCCAAACTTTAAATCCCGGAAATTGCCACTCTTAACTTGTGAATCCCAGTCCATTTTAAACCCTCAGACTGTTTTACACACTAGAAAAAAAGTAGCCAATGGGATAATTTGCTACTCACGCTGACTAAGTTGGCCCATGTGTCATATATATCTCCCACCTCTAGTCTGTCTTCCCAATCCTCTGAACTAGTCCCTACGGCGTCGAGACGTCCTAGCGGAGGACCTCAGACGGCCTGGTCAAGGATCAGCCCACAACTTTCATCCTACTGCCAGTCCCTTGCCGAGGATGAGACCTTCATCAATTTCCCAGTGCACCAAACATGTCTAGGGTTGAAATTGGACGGGATTCACAAGTTTGGAGTGCCAACTTCCGGGATCTAAAGTTTTGGGTGCGATTTAGCTAACCTCTGCAAACTGAACGTTCAGAATGAACTTTACTTATTTTGATCCTAACAGCATACCATGCCTTAACTATACTGGAATCTATCTATCGAGCGCAAAAAAACAAACACCGAATGAACAATTAGACCACAGCAGCGAAAAGCTAAATATATTAGGAATATATCAAGAGGAAGTTTTATCTGGCCATACTGCGGCGGGTACGCTTCTTGTACAGGATGCGGTAGCCACACTCACGGCACTGGATCACATCTCCAGTCTTCAGCGTGTTCTCAGCTCCGCAATCTGAAGAAACACACAAATACTCATTAAATTGTGAAAGAAGAAATCCAATTATTTATTTTTTTGCGCTGCGAAATCGAATTATTGATAATGGATAAACAACAAGAAATTCCAGCGGGCAGCGAATTTAACAATTTCCATGATCGATACCACACACGCCGTCACACGAGCATATGGTGCTCGCCAAATCGAACAAAATAAATCTCAGCACGAACAGATTGGTTGGGGAGAGAGGGGGAAGGAAGGAGAGGCAACCTCCGCACAGATAGCTGACTGGCTCCGGCTGCTGCGGATCCATCGTCCACCTCGCAGGCTCCTGGACTGGAGTAGGGTTTAGAAGGGTTAGGGTTGGTGAGCGGCGTCGGGGATGAAAGGGAACGAGGGAAGGAAGAAGCACATAAAGAGCCTTGCTGTCGACGTCCTTGGTCTGAAAGATACATAACCCCACAAGTTTCAGAAAAAAGATGCAGCACCCCCTCAGGTTTAAACCGGAACACTTAACCCCTCAACTTTGCAAAACCGGGCAATCGACCCCCTAGCTCCATTGTAAGCTGTTTTCGTTGGTGGTTTTGCACACGTGGCAAAGAAAAACCAGTGAATGACCGTGCTGGCCTCTTCTCCTCTAGCAATCACCTTGTGGCCGCGCCGCCGCGGCCGAGAACGCCGTCGAATGACCTGGAGGAGCAGGTGCTCACCCTGGAGACTATGGAGGACCCGGCAGAGAGGGATGTTCTCCCTGGAGGGAGTATCGACGACAGCCGACGTTCGGGAAGACGACACCATGGTGACGAACGACGGGGTCCCAGCCTCTCAGTTCGATTCACTTGACGAGGAGCAACAAGACGGCGAGGCGAAGATTTCCCACAGGTCAACTAGACGCGGCGAAGGCCGTAATGACGACGGTATGAAAATGCAATTTCGGAGACCTCGCGTACGGGGGGCGTCAATCTCACTGCCCCGGGACGTGAAGAGCATATGCTGCCGGAGTCGAGGATGACGGACAAGTAGTCCCTGTACGGCTCAGCCCGCGTGGTCGCATTGAAGGAACAAATCAGAGGCGCGTCGCCCTTGGCCGCGTCGTTGAGGACGTTTAGCTCGCCGCTGGATGTGAGCGTGAGTGACGGCCAGGCTCGCGTGCTCTGAGAACGCGCGGTTGCTGACCCCGGCGACGGTCCTCGGCTGGATGCTACGATATCAGATGCAGGTAGAGGCGGGCGGCCGGCGGGGTTGCAGACACGTGGTCAACGCGATGCACGGGCACGACCCTTGCGGGCGCTGGACAGGGAGAAGATGGGAAGATGAGAGAGGCGCAGACGAAGGAAGGAATACCAGCGGTGAGCTGGCTGGCCGGCGGCATCGGGTTTCAGACGAGGTGAGCGAGAGCCGGCTGAGGAAGAAGATAAGGAGGCATTTTGACTATTCTACTGCCACGTAACTAATACCGGACATGAAAACCACTAAAACTGGGCTAGGGGGTCAATTGCCCGGTTTTACAAAGTTGTGGGGGTTAAGTGTGCCGGTTTAAACCTAAGGGGGTGCTGCGTACCTTTTCTGAAACTTGTGGGGTTATGTATACTTCTTTCTCCTTGGTCTAAACTCCAAACCGACACTTTTTTTTAGAACTCCAAACGGACACTGCTTAATGGGCTGGACCACCTAAGGTGCTTCGATGGGCTCTTAAATTACCAGCTTTCTCGGTCTGGCCCAGCCCATTAGTAGGAACGCCAGTTAACTCTCCCCCCCTTCGCTCTCGTACAAACACAGACATGCTTGCAACTATTTTGCTCCACAGATAAAAAAAAAATGATTTCTGCTTAGGTAAGGTTTCCCTGATCTGATGTTCTTCAACTTCTTCTGATGCAGATTAATCATCAATTTGTAACTTCTTTCAAGGCGATGCCAAAGGGATGCTGAACATTGCGTCGACGACTGATCAAAGCTTTCTCCCTCGATTAACTTCCACAGGGAGGAAGTTGCCCGTGCGCCCGGCCAGATTTGTGCACCAATACGAAGAGTTTGGCCGGTTGTCATCTTCTTGGTTCTGGGAAGAGTTAGTTGCAAGATGGGGTCTGTCGTTGGCACGGCGGCGAACGGCGTTGGCACGCTCCTCGGCAACGCCTTCGCCGCGCCCTTCAGGGCTCTCTTCAGCGTCTCCTGCGAGTAAGCAACCCCTGAAACCAAGATCGAAACTGTATTTCCCTTGAATTGCGAGCATGGATGGATGTGACTGACACCAACTGGTTCTCTTGAATCGAATTCAGGGGCGTTTGTTCGGGGACTTGGGACGTGGCCTGCTTCCTGGAGCACTTGTGCGTCGCCAGTCTAGCCAGGCTCTTTATGGTTCTGGTCCTCGTCTACATCAGTAAGCCCCGATTCTTACCGCCATGAATTTTCTTCGCGGTCCGTGGCGCTGATTAAGTTATTGTCTCTTCTTCTTTCTCGCGCACGCAGTGCTCTTCTTCGTGTACCTCATGTGCAAACTAGGCATCATCAAGTGCGTGGCGAAGAACAGCTGCAAGATGGCCGCCGCTGCATGCTCGGCCTGCTGCCGCGCGCTGACGGGCACCTCGTGCTTCCTCTGGCGCAAGCTGCGCGACACGAAGCGCGTGCACCGCGGTCGACGCCGGCGGCGGCCTTCAGACATCGAAGCGGGCGGAGGGGAACGGGGCTCCGACGAGGAGGACTCCTCCGATAGTGATCGCGACCGTGAGGGAAGGGATGCGAGCAGTAGTACAAGGTGGAGCAGAGGAGGAGGAGGGGCGCTGTCTACGGTGAGGGTGAGGAGGAAGGACATGCTGCGGCGGTCGCTGCGTCTGAAGAGGCTAGCCTCGAAGAAAGAGCAGTATGCCACGGTGAGAAGCCATGTGAGTGGAAGGCATCATCACCGCTGTCGTGTCGGGTTGGACAGAACAGATGTGCCGTCCACGTCGCTGTGTGTTCATGGCTCGCCGAGGCGCAGTAGATGATCAACTTGTGTGTATTCATTTGACTTTTAGGACTTATAAAAGGAGAATATTTCCAAACGCAGTAGCCCCTATAGCTCAGTGGTAGAGCGTCAGTCTTGTAAACTGAAGGTCTGTAGTTCGATCCTGCATGGGGCAATTTTATTTTTTAATTATTTTTCCTTCCCGTCAGCAAGCACCACACAAGAAAAAACCGCAACACGTCCACTTTTTCTTTAATTTCTAAGCCAGCTTTAAATAAAGATAGTCGGCGGCCACGTGATATAATGTGTTTAGAGCAAGTCCAGTAGTCCCCTTTGTTTTGCGTGATGGCTCCACTTTCTCTCTCGTGCTAGCCACCTTGATGTTCGTCAACGACCTTCATTCTTTGCACACATCTTATTCACCATTCGTCTCTTTATTAACTCAAACCTAATGATACATAAATATAATAACATAGGCAGTATAACATTCTTATAATATTCTTATAATTCATGGCACCAAATCCAACTAGGAATGTGTTCACCTTATAATAATCGATTATTATGCTTACTATTTCCTTCCAGCTTCAACATGAATATTCATCATAATCCATAGATGTGTATCCTCATCAGGCCATCCTTATGAATTGTCACAACCAAACGGTTATTGTCAAAGTGAATAGTGTTAAGGATAACAGGAAGTAACCAAGATACGTTAAAACACGTTTAAAGTTCGGAGTAATCACGTATATTCAAACAGACAAAACCTAGCATATCTCTCTACGAAGGGATTATCATGTAATGTGACAGACAGTGCATCTAGCGAGATAAGATTGAGAACCATGAGTGTTACACCATAGTGGTTGTAACACCCCGGCCCACCCCCGGACTAGGCCTGTCACCCCTGGCAGCTCTCTAGGATCTACAGACTGGCCCCACAGATCAACACTGGTCTTTTCTGCGCACTTTGTACTCACTCGTGCGCACCCGGGAAGGACTTCCTGGTCAGTCACCCATCATCAAATCGCTCCGGGCCAAGCACGCTTAACCTCGGAGTTCTTTTCAGATGAGTGATGCTCTACAGGCACGTTGGGGAACCCCAAGAGGAAGGTGTGATGATGTAGTAGCAGCAAGCTTCCCCTCAGTTGTGAAACCAAGGTTATCGAACCGGTAGGAAACTAGAATTCTTTCGAAGGTGTCAACTGCGCCAGAAATTCTTGCTAGCGCTGAGTTGGCGTGGAACCTGCACACAACACAACCAAGATACTTTGCCCCAACTTAACAGTGAGGTTGTCAATCTCATTGGCTTGCTGTAACAAAGGATTAAACGTATGTGTGGAAAATGATGTTTGTTTGTAGAGAATGAAAGTAACAGGATTGCAGTAGGTTGTTTTATCAGTTTAAACAAAAGGACCGGGGTGAAGGGGATCGCAGGCAAAAAACAATAAATTTTCTAACAACGATAACCTTAAACTAGCCAGGATCTATACTATGCAGATATAGTAATACGGAGGAGATCGATATACATACCCTTGTAGACCGAAACGCGGGGATTACGCTCCCGCACAAGCGTTGTCGATGAAGCCGACGAATACGACCTCGAGGTCGTGTAGAGGAAGAAGACCTCCGAGCACCATTAGCGTGGCACCTCGCAGGGATCCACACACGTACGGTGAAGACGACGACCTCCGGGCTCCGATCTAGGGACGAGCAGCGGAAGACTTGGACCGGAAGACCAGCAGCACGGCGGTGTGCGTATGGTGGAGAGAACTTCGCCTTGGCGCAACTCCAATGGAGGAATCACGTTTCAAGGAGAAGAAGAGAGAGAGATTGGTTGTTCTTTAAAGGCCAAGGGGGCACCTCTATATATAGGTGGAGGGGGGCTGCCAGCCTTGCTGGATGGGTGGTGTGGGACTATTCCCACACCAGCCCGCCCCCAAGGGGTGCGCCGGCCCTAGGTGGGCCCCATTTGGCCCACCTAGGGCAGCCCCCTTTCCTCATGCGCACCTAGGGGGAAATTCCCCCCCTATGGGCCTTCTCTCCCATGGGAAGGCCCATTTAAGGCGGGCTGCCTTTTAAATTCCGAAAATCATTAAATAAGAATGTATTTAACTATTAATTACACTAATTAATATTAAACACACATTATCTAATTTATTCCGGCTCCGAAAACTATTTCGTCGCTCTCCGATCTTCATCGGATCTTTCTCGGGATGCTCCCGGTGCTCTCTTCTAATTTCTCTTCCGGTAAACTTGTCGACTCCCCTTAAGTGTGTTACCCTAGCGGTTCGAGATCTCGCCAGACATGATGAAGACGCGCTCTCCGATCAATAACTAATTCATGGACCTTGGATACCCAGAATTAATCCCTATGAGATAACGAATAACTTTGTCGTTCGAACCTAGACGTCGAGTCTTAAACCTTTTGCCATGGTGATACTTAGCGTGTCCGAGACTCGTTCATAGATATCGCGATACCTAGCTTGATCTCGTTACCGACAACACTATCTTCTACTCATCCATGATATTATGTCCTGGTGACCTAGTCACATGCTTGCAAGCTTATTTGACATAATCTCACCGAGTGGGCCCTAGAGTATCTATCCTGCTATGCGGACCGGCAAATCCCGCTCTTGATCCCTCGTCTCAACATACTCCCTTCCGATACCCGAGAGGGACACCTTTATTGTCATACTATTAAGACATGACGTTTGATGCAATCAAAGTATCCTTCATGAATAGCAATAAGAGTTGATCTCACGGTCAAAGGCGTAATGACTACGTCCTACAAATATTGGGCATGTCCATCACATCGTTCTACCAACGATATGACTCCATTGTCAACTGACACCATGTCACATGATCGGGAAACCTCGATCATCGATTGCACAATGAACTAGTCACGTAGAGGCTACTAGGGACCTGGTTGTCTTACGTATCACACGTGTATTAATGTTTCCACTTAATACAGTTATAGCATGACACAAAAAACGTATTATGAACAAATGAGATATGATAAATAAAACACTTTATTAATTGCCTCTAGGGCATATCTCCTTCAGTCTCCCACTTGCACTAGAGTACAATTTATTCTAGATTACAACTTGGTAAAAGCCTAACACCCATAGTATTTTGGTGTTTTACATGCTTGTCAAGTAGAAGAGGCTTCGTCAGAGGATCTGCCACATTCAGATCCGTATGCACTTTGCAAATCTTCACATCGCCTTCCTGTACATACTATCGTATCACATGGAAGCGTCGGAGAATGTGTTTGGCAGTTGAGTGAGACCTTGGTTCCTTCGCGTTAGCAATAGCACCCGTGTTGTCGCAGTAGAGGGTTACAGGGTCTTGCGCGATAGGGAACACTCCAAGCTCGATGATGAACTTCCTCAGCCACACAGCTTCATTCGCGGCTTCAGAAGCAGCGATGTACTCCAATTCCATTGTAGATTGGGCCACTATGGGTTGCTTCCCACTCCTCCAGCTTACAGCGCCTCCGTTCACATTGAAAACATATCCTGTTTGTGATTTAGAGTCATCTGGGTCTGTGCAGAAACTTGCATCAACGTAACCTGTTACGCCAAGTTCTTCTTCACAGTCACCATACACAAGGAACATTTCCTTTGTCTTCTTGAGATGCTTAAGAATGTTCTTAACAGCTACCCAATGATCCTTTCCAGGATTACTTTGGAACCGGCTCGTCAAGCTAAGAGCCAATGCTACATCAGGTCGAGTACTTAACATGGCATACATGATCGATCCTATGGCTGAAGCATAGGGATGTTTAGCCATCTCGGCTCTATCATGTTCCGTCACCGGACACTGAGCCTTGCTCAATGTTTTATTCTTGATAACCGGTAGAGAACCTTTCTTTGCCGTCTCCATACCGAACCGTTTCAGTATTTTATCAAGATAAGTACTCTGACTCAATGCTAATAGACGTCTTGATCTATCACGATAGATTTTAATGCCTAAAACGTATGCAGCATCTACTAAGTCCTTCATTGAAAATTTACTATTTAAATACTTCTTCATGCTATTCAGAAGATCAACATTATCCCCTATTAGTAATATATCATCCACATATAGAACTAGGAACACAACTGAGCTCCCACTCATTTTCTTGTAAATACATGTCTCTTCTATATTTTGGATAAATCCAAAACCTTTGATCACCTCATCAAAGCGAAGATTCCAGCTCCGAGATGCTTGCTTCAGTCCATAAATGGAACGCTGAAGTTTGCATACCTTGCCAGCATTTTCTGGATCGACAAAACCTTCAGGTTGTACCATATACAACTCTTACTCAATGCTACCATTTAGGAACGCTGTTTTGACATCCATCTGCCATATTTCATAGTCGTAATATGCAGCAAGTGCTAGCAAAACCCGAATAGACTTTAGCATCGCTACCGGTGAAAAAGTTTCATCGTAGTCAATTCCATGAACTTGTCGGAAACCCTTTGCGACAAGCCGAGCTTTATAGACGGTCACATTACCATCAGCATCAGTCTTCTTCTTAAAGATCCATTTATTCTCGACGGCCTTGCGCCCTTCGGGAATCTCCATCAAAGTCCATACTTTGTTGTCATACATGGATCCTATTTCGGATTTCATGGCTTTAAGCCATTTCTCGGACTCAGGGCTTGCCATAGCCTCTTTGTAGTTCGTAGGTTTGTCTTGTTCAATTAACATGACGGTGCAAACCAGGTTGCCGTACCACTCAGAAGCGATACGAGGTCTCCCAGACCTACGAAGTAGAATAGTATTCTCGACATTTTCTCCCACTCCATCTGTGGAGGACGTTTCCGGAACAGTTTCCGTTGCGCCACTCGGAATTTCGAGTTCAGGATCAACCATCTCGTCGAGGTCTATTTTCCTCCCACTTACTCCTTTGGCGAGAAACTCCTTCTGGAGAAAGGTGCCGTTCTTTGCAACAAACGTTTTGCCCTCGGCTTGGTTGTAGAAGGTGTATCCTATGGTTTCCCACGGATACCCTACAAAGACGACTTTCTCCGATTTCGGTTCGAGTTTGTCGGGCTGTAGTTTCTTAACATACGCCTCACAACCCCAGACCTTCAGAAACGACAACTTAGGTTTCTTGCCATGCCATATCTCATACGGTGTCGTTGCTACGGATTTGGAAGGAGCCCTATTTAAAATAAATGCGGCTGTTTCTAACGCATATCCCCAAAAAGATACGGGCAAGTCGGTAAGAGACATCATAGACCGGACGCTATCTAATAGGGTACGATTACGTCGCTCGGACACACCGTTGCGTTGCGGTGTTCCAGCCGGCGTAAGTTGCGGCACGATGCCACAGGCCTTCAGATGTGTGCCAAACTCAAAACTCAAATATTCGCCACCACGATCGGATCGAAGGTGCTTGATTTTCTTGTTGAGTTGATTTTCAACTTCACTTTGAAATTCTTTGAACTTTTCAAATGTTTCAGACTTGTGTTTCATCAAATAGATATACCCATATCTACTCAAGTCATCGGTGAAGGTGACAAAATAACGATAACCATTGCGTGTCGACACGCTCATCGGTCCACACACATATGTATGTATGACTCCCAATAAGTCCGACGCCCGTTCCATGAAACCATTGAACGGTGTCTTGGTCATCTTGCCCATGAGGCACGGTTCGCATGTGTCGAGGGATCCAAAATCCAACGAGTCTAAAAGTCCATCGGTATGGAGTTTCTTCATGCGCTTTATACCAATATGACCGAGACGGCAATGCCACATATACATGGCGGTATCGCTACTAAGTTTAATCCTCTTGGCATCAATGTTATGGATGTGAGTACTACGATCGAGATTCAACAAGAATAAACCATTACTCTCGGGAGCATTAACATAAAAGATATCATTCATCGAAATAGTACAACCACTTGATACTGATTTGAACGAATATCCGTTTTGCAACAAGCAAGACCCACTGATAATGTTTACACTCAAAGACGGTACAAAATAACACTTATTTAAAACCAAAACTAATCCCGATGGTAGATGTAGAGGGAGTGTGCCGACAGCCACCACGTCAACTCTTGATCCGTTGCTGACGCGCATCGTCACCTCATCCTTTGCCAGGCGCCGTTTATTCCGTAACTCCTCCTGAGAGTTACAAATGTGAGCAACAGAACCGGTATCAAATACCCAGGTATTACTACGGGCGCATGTAAGGTACACATCAATAACATGTATAGCAAATATACCTTTCTCTTTTCCGACAATCTTTCCGGCCTTCTTATCTTCCAGATACTTGGGGCAGTTGCGCTTCCAGTGACCATCTCCCTTGCAGTAGAAGCATTCCACGCCAGGTTTGGGACCAGGTTTGTTAGTCTTGGATTTGGCAACGTATTTGCCATCCTTCTTAGACTTCCAGTTCTTCCTTCACTTGCCGCCAGATTTCTTGAAATCGACGGTCTTGTTGACCATCAACAACGTGTGCTCCTTCTTGATTTCCACTTCAGCAGTCTTGAGCATCACGAACACCTCAGACAGGGACTTAGCCATGCCCTGCATGTTATAGTTCACGACGAAGCCTTTGTAGCTAGGAGGCAACGATTGCAGCACTCTATCAATCGCCAGCTCATCAGGAATCTTGCATTCCAGAGCATTCAGGCGTTGAACATAGCCAGACATTTTGACCACGTGCTCGCTCACACTGCTATGCTCTTCCATCTTGGCTGAGAAGAAAAGCTCAGAAGCTTCATATCTCTCAGCCTTAGCCTGCGGCGCAAAGACAGCCTTGAGATCAGAAATTATCTCAAAAGCACTCATCTTCTCAAAGCGCTTTTGCAGGTCGGCTTCCATGGCGTAGAGCATGCCACTCTGGACAAAAGAGGAATCGTCCGACTTGGTCTGATAGAGCTTCTTCTCATCATCGGAGGCATTGTCTGCAGGAGGGTCACCTAGGGCGGCTTCAATGACATAAGCCACCCTGTGGGGAGTGAGGAGGATCCTCAGGTTGCGGAACCAGGACATGAAGTTCGACCCATTGGTCTTAAGCTTTTCTTTCTCAAGGAACAGGCCTAGGTTAAAGGTGGGACGAGACATCTACAATGGAATTTGCAAAACATAAGACTTTGTCCATAAAATTTTGAGTTCAAGTTTTAGAAAATAACTATAAGAACTCCCACTCAAAACGAATATCCCTCTAATCGCTTTAGTGATTACACGACCCTAATCCATTGTGCAACCCCTCATCGTCAGAGCCGGCAACACAACTTCAAAGGTAGACATCGAAATGTCAATCACAACAACTCTGTGACTCATGCTCGACCTTTCGGTCACCGTGTTCCGAGGCCATGTCTGTACATGCTAGGCTCGCCATAATAACCTTCAACGTATACGCTTGTGCAAACATGTCTTACACCCACTGTATGCGAACGACGATATGTATGACACCCGATCGTCACGGCCTGCCTCATAACGTAGAACTTTCTTGGTGGTGCACGTCGAAGGGAGAACACTAATGGTATTTTGGAGGGATCATCTTATATTACTACCGCCGTGTAACTAATATATAATAATATATATATATATATACACAATATAAGATGCACTCAAAATATCAATATGTAATGCGACGTGACATGGTCCTTGCGCCGATGGTCTCCTTTCGCGCCCACAGTTTATAAACAATTTAATAAACCTACCTTGATCATATCACATTGCCCCTGCAAAATAAAGTTAGACGCGTTCTACTTTATCTTTTACATATTTTACGTGGCTTGGGGCTGTCGTAAATAGAACCGCTTCATACCTACGAACCTATGACCACAACAACGATCAAATAATTGCATATTTATTTATCCCTCTTGGGCCCTCCATTGAAAATGCAAAGCCAACTAATGAGAGAGAGACATACACCCGCCCGCCACATATACGGTACAAGCCGTATGTCAGTTGTGGAACCAGTCTCGCGTAAGCGTACGCGTAAAGTCGGTCCGGGCCGCTTCATCAACTCAATGCTGCCGGCAATGCAAGTGCACGCGAGAGGGTAGCAAATAAAAGAACGATATCCCCGTGATAAACACGGGTTCTAAAAGCGTACAACTATATCTACGCATAGATCTGCTCTGATACCACTGAAGGGGATCGCAGGCAGAAAACAATAAATTTTCTAACAACGATAACCTTAAACTAGCCAGGATCTATACTATGCAGATATAGTAATACGGAGGAGATCGATATACATACCCTTGTAGACCGAAACGCGGGGATTACGCTCCCGCACAAGCGTTGTCGATGAAGCCGACGAAGACGACCTCGAGGTCGTGTAGAGGAAGAAGACCTCCGAGCACCACTAGCGTGGCACCTCGCAGGGATCCACACAGGTACGGTGAAGACGACGACCTCCGGGCTCCGATCCAGGGACGAGCAGCGGAAGACTTGGACCGGAAGACCAGCAGCACGGCGGTGTGCGTATGGTGGAGAGAACTTCGCCTTGGCGCAACTCCAATGGAGGAATCACGTTTCAAGGAGAAGAAGAGAGAGAGAGAGATTGGTTGTTCTTTAAAGGCCAAGGGGGCACCTCTATATATAGGTGGAGGGGGGCTGCCAGCCTTGCTGGCTGGGTGGTGTGGGACTATTCCCACACCAGCCCGCCCCCAAGGGGTGCGCCGGCCCTAGGTGGGCCCCATTTGGCCCACCTAGGGCAGCCCCTTTCCTCATGCGCACCTAGGGGGGAAATTCCCCCCCTATGGGCCTTCTCTCCCATGGGAAGGCCCATTTAAGGTGGGCTGCCTTTTAAATTCCGAAAATCATTAAATAAAAATGTATTTAACTATTAATTACACTAATTAATATTAAACACACATTATCTAATTTATTCCGGCTCCGAAAATTATTTCGTCGCTCTCCGATCTTCATCGGATCTTTCCCGGGACGCTCCCGGTGCTCTCTTCTAATTTCTCTTCCGGTAAACTTGTCGACTCCCCTTAAGTGTGTTACCCTAGCGGTTCGAGATCTCGCCAAACATGATTAAGACGCGCTCTCCGATCAATGACTAATTCGTGGACCTTGGATACCCAGAATTAATCCCTGTGAGATAACGAATAACTTTGTCGTTCGAACCTATACGTCGAGTCTTAAACCTTTTGCCATGGCGATACTTAGCGTGTCCGAGACTCGTTCATAGATATCGCGATACCTAGCTTGATCTCGTTACCGACAACACTATCTTCTACTCGTCCATGATATTATGTCCTGGTGACCTAGTCACATGCTTGCAAGCTTATTTGACATAATCTCACCGAGTGGGCCCTAGAGTATCTATCCTGCTATGCGGACCGGCAAATCCCGCTCTTGATCCCTCGTCTCAACATACTCCCTTCCGATACCCGAGAGGGACACCTTTATTGTCATACTATTAAGACATGACGTTTGATGCAATCAAAGTATCCTTCAGGAGTAGCAATAAGAGTTGATCTCACGGTCAAAGGCGTAATGACTACGTCCTACAAATATTGGGCATGTCCATCCCATCGTTCTACCAACGATATGACTCCATTGTCAACTGACACCATGTCACATGATCGGGAAACCTCGATCATCGATTGCACAATGAACTAGTCACGTAGAGGCTACTACGGACCTGGTTGTCTTACGTATCACACGTGTATTAATGTTTCCGCTTATTACAGTTATAGCATGACACAAAAAACGTATTATGAACAAATGAGATATGATAAATAAAACACATTATTAATTGCCTCTAGGGCATATCTCCTTCACGGGGTCCACAGTTCACTGTGGTGTCTCTCCATAAATAATAATATCATACATGAGGGTAAACAAATTACAGCTAGGCAATTGACAGAATAAAGAACTGCATAATGATGCATGTAGAAGTCATGGTGTCTAGTGTGAGATTCATTTGGGCATTACAACATGATACATAGACCGTTATCCAACTGCATCTTTGACTAATAATCCACCTTCAGGATAGCATCCGCAACACCTTTCAGTATTAAGTTGCAAGCAACAGATTATTGGATTAAGTAAAGTGTGTAATCTAAGTAGCACAATTATCCTTAGACAAAGAACTAATGTTTTATCCCTAGTAGCAACAGTACATTCACAATCTTAGAGGTTGCTGTCACTCCCCAAGATTAAATAGAGACATGAACCCACTATCGAGCATAAATACTCCCTCTTGGAGTCACAAGCATCTACTTGGCCAGAGCATCTACTAGTAACGGATTGCATGCAAGATCATAAACAACACACAACATGATATATTATGAAGCAAATGACATAGTATTCAATATCCATCGGATCCCAGCAAACACAACATGTAGCATTACATAAAGATGATCTTGATCATGATAGGCAGCTCACAAGATCTAAACATGATGGCACAAATGGAGAAGACAACCATCTAGCTACTGGTATGGACCCGTAGTCCAAGGATGAACTACGCACGCATCAGTCCGGAGGCGGGCATGGTGATGTAGAGCCCTCGGGTGATGATTCCCCTCTCCGGCAGGGTGCCGGGAAGAGGTTCTGAACTCTCCCGAACTAGGGTTGATGACGGCGGCGGCTCCGTAAGGGTTTCTGGAAAAGTGTTCTGCTTGTTTAGGTTTTCACGTCGGGGGGTATTTGTAGGCGAAAGGGCGACGGCGGTGGAGGCCCGAGGGGCCCACACCTGGTGCTCGCGCGGCAGGGGGTGGGGGCGCCAGCCTATGGTGTGTGCGCCCCTCGGCCCCACTCCTTCTCGTATTCGATGTTCTGGAAGTTCCCGAGAAAAATAGGCATTTTGGCTTTTGTTTCGTCCAATTCCGAGAATATTTCCTTAACAGGTTTTCTGAAACCAAAAACAGCAGAAAACAGGGAACTGACACTGTGGCATCTTGTTAATATGTTAGTCCCAGAAAATGCATAAAAATCATATAAAGTGTATATAAAACATGTAGCAATAGGTATAATATAAGCATGGAACATAAGAAATTATAGATACGTTTGAGACGTATCAAGCATCCCCAAGCTTAGTTCTACTCGTCCTCGAGTTGGTAAAACGATAACAACAATAATTTCTGAAGTGACATGCTTTCTCATAATCTTGATCATATAATATTGTAAGGCTCATGTCATGAATGAAGTGACTCAAAGCAATGATCTATAGTTTGCTAACAAATAGACAAGGAGTAAACAACTACATCATATAAGTAAAAACTTTTCATGAATAGTACTTTCAAACAAGCATCAAAAAGATTTACATAAGAGTTAACTCATAAAGCAATATTCTCTAAGTAAAAGAGCATTGAAGCAACACAAAGGAAGATATAAGTTTCAGCATTGCTTTCAACTTTTTGAACATGTATATCATATAGATAGTTGTCAACACAAAGGAATATAACAAGTGAAATAAGTAAGCATATAAGAGTTGTTGCACAAAGTTGACACAAGTGTTTGCTTCGGGGACAGAAAGAAGTAGGTAAACTGACTCAACATAAAGTAAAAGATAGGCCCTTCGTAGAGGGCAGCAGGGATACAAGCATGTGCTAGAGCTTCTTGGTTTTATAGGTTTTTGAAATCATATAGAGAGCATAAAAGTAAGTTTTTGAGTGGTGTTTGTCGTTGTCAACGAATGGTAATGGGCACTCTACCCCCCTAGTCAACCAGACTTTCAAGAGCGGCTCCCATTGAAGGACGTTATTTCTACCAGCAAGGCAGATCATCCCTCTTATCTCTTTTGTTTACACATGTAGTTAAAAACTAGTATCATTGCTTGGCTGATTAGATCAGGGCAAAAATGTGAAAAGATTGCAGTGGTTAAAGTTGTAATTAATTGGGACTGGGCACCCCATTTGCCAGCTCTTTTTGCAAAGTTAATGGATAAGCGGTGTATATGCCACTAGTCCGGTTGTGAAAGTCTGTCTAAAAGCAGATGACAAGGTTGATATCCGTAACACCACATACTTTCTCATGAGCTAATAAACATTGACACAAATAATTGATAGTAAGTTTTGAATTAAAGGTAGCACATGAAGTATTTACTTGGAATGGCAGAAAATACCATGTAGTAGGTAGGTATGGTGGACACAAATGGCATGGGTTTTGGCTCAAGGATTTTGGATGCACGAGAAGCATTCCCTCTCAGTACAAGGCTTTGGCTAGCAAGGTTGTTTGAAGCAAACACATGTATAAACTAAGACAACAAGACGTATATAAAAACATATTGCAAGTATTATAAAACTCTACATTGTCTTCCTTGTTGCTCAAACACTTTTACTAGAAAATATCTAGACCTTAGAGATACCAAACATGCAAACCAAATTTCAACAAGCTCTACGGTAGTTCTCCATTAATGGGTTTTAACTACATGATGTAAAAGCTTAAACATGATCTACTTGAGAGCTCAAAACAATTGCCAAGTACCACAACATACAAGATAACAATTCATAAGAGCATGTTTCTTTTCTTTATACCATTTACCACATTTAGCATTTTCTGTTTCCAACCAAACACCAATCAACTTATTTAAACATGAACTCTCCAAGTATTTAAACAATGAAGCAAGAGAGTATAACATATGAAAACTAACAGCTCTGAACAAGAGGTGCATGAAAAATAAGAGCTGAAAGTATTGCAGTAGCTATAGAAGAATACTCAACAAATATAAGTGAAGAATATGAGTATTCAAATGAAAAAGCGGAGCATGTCTCTCTCCCACACAAGAATGCTAGGATCCATTTTATTCAGAAAACAAAAATAACAAAGCAAAAATAAAAACAAACAGACGCTCCAAGTAAAGCACATAAGATGTGACGGAATTAAAATATAGTTTCACTAGAGATAACCTGATAAGTTGTTGATGAAGAAGGGGATGCCTTGGGCATCCCCAAGCTTTGACGCTTGAGTCTTCTTAAAATATGCTTGGGTGACCCACGGGGGAATCCCCAAGCTTAGGCTCTTTTCATCTTCTTGATCACATCATATCATCCACTCTCTTGATCCTTGAAAACTTCCTT
The DNA here is from genome assembly GCA_026929855.1 of Poa annua. Classification (NCBI taxonomy): domain Eukaryota; kingdom Viridiplantae; phylum Streptophyta; class Magnoliopsida; order Poales; family Poaceae; genus Poa; species Poa annua. Next base: position 36,385,043 of record CM049433.1, read on the forward strand.
CACACCAAACTCAAAGTAAACTTCATTAGAGGGTTAGTGCATAATAAAAAATTCTCATATTCTGCATGGAGACAATCATTATGATGGTACTGGACATTAGATACAGCCACTGGAATTTTGTGGAACAAAAAGATCCATTCAAAAACAGCAAAAGAACCAATGCAAAATAAATGGCAGAATCTGTCAAAAACAGAACAGTCCGTAAAGACGAATTTTTTCGAGGCACTTAACTTGCTCAAATCAGAAAACTCAAAGCTAATGAAAGTTGCATACATATCTGAGGATCACGCACAAAAAATCCCAGGTCATTTTGATTTTTCTGTGAATTCTTACGAACTAAACGGTGGACAGCAGAAAACTGTTCCTGCGCAGGAATCCAAATCTAGCATCAACTTTCTACTAGAGGCTTAACTTGACACAACTTTGCAATAAAATAAAGATACAAAGGAATTGCTACAGAGGTAGACATGTTCCTTTACTCAATAAAATAAAATAACAGAAATAAAAAGTGGGTTGTCTCCCATAAGCGATTTTCTTTAACACGTTTCAGCTAGACACAGAAAGCAAAACTCAAGTGTTTCCAAGAGAAGAAGCATCAACATTATAGTTTGTACGAAGGGCTCTTCGCCTATTTTTCTTACTCTTATTCTTACTCTTGGTTCTGGGGAATACCTGACCACATCCCGGAGAGGAAGTGAAATTCATAGTACCTTTCCCAACATCTATCACAGCTCCCAAGAGTTTCAACAAGGACCTTCCAAGTGTAATTTGTCCTGTCCCTACACATTCAATAACGAGATAATCAGTGGATACCGTTCTTCCCAAAAATGTTGTAAACACTCCTTCAGCTATCCCAATGGGTTGTATAATTGCATTATTCGTAAGAGTTATTCCTTCTCCCCCTTCAGTAAGTCCCCAAAGATTTAAAGATGCATAAATATACTTAGGCATAAGGTAAAACTCAGACATAATATCACAACGAGCATGGAAGGTTTCACCGCAAATAGCAATTTTAATTATAGGGAGCCACGATGAAGGTTCAAAGTTTACAGGAACATAATCATAATATTCGTGAATATGAGCATACCCTTCTTTTAAACAAGATATATGTGATTCAAGGGTATTTAACCTAGTATGAATATTCCCAAGGCTTGTATCACATTTGTTGATTGAAGATGATGTGATTAATTTCTTTATTGCATTAAAAGCTTGATCTCCATCACATTTAAGAAAATCTCCTCCTACTACAGCATCCAAAGCATATCTATAGAAAAGAACAAGTCCAAAATAGAAGCTACTAAGAAACATGCTCAATGTCATTCTTGGTTCGGTTTCACCATAAGTTTCAAAAATTCTATACCAAGCTTCTCCAAAAGTTTCCTCACTCTTTTGTTTAAAAGTTAAGATTGATTCCTCAGGTGACATAGTGACAGGAATAGGGCTAGACATGATGATAGACTGAAAAATAAACTAGACGTAATCGAAACTAATTTTTTTGTATTTTTGATAATAAGAAGCAAACAAGATAATAACAAAGTAAGTAAAATGCAAGTAACTAATTTTTTTGTGTTTTTGATATTTAAAAGCAAACAAAACAGGAAATAAAATTTAACTAAGCAAGACAAAAACAAAGTAAAGAGATTGGGAAGTGAGAGACTCCCCTTGCAGATTGATGCATCAGTGTGGTGGTGTTGGGAAACCCCAAGAGGAAGGTATGAAGTAGTGCAGCAACAAATTTCCCTCAGTTGTGAAACCAAGGTTATCAATCCAGTAGGAAACTAGAGTTCTTCCGAAGGTTGCTGCGGTTGACCTTGGCAGGGCGCACTACCGGTGTCAACCACGAACGTGGAACCTGCACACAACATAACCAAGATACTTTGCCCCAACTTAACAGTGAGGTTGTCAATCTCACTGGCCTGCTGTAACAAAGGATTAAACGTATGTGTGGAAAATGATGTTTGTTTGCAGAGAATGAAAGTAACAGGATTGCAGTAGGTTGTTTTATCAGTTTAAAGAAAAATGTCCGGGGTCCACAGTTCACTAGTGGTGTCTCTCCATAAATAATAATACCATACATGCGGGTAAACAAATTACAGCTGGGCAATTGACAGAATGAAGAACTGCATAATGATGCATATACTATAGTCATGATGTCTAGTGTGAGATTCATTTGGGCATTACAACAATATACATAGACCGTTCCAACCGCATCTATGACTAATAATCCACCTTCCGGTTAGCGTCCGCACCCCTTTCAGTATTAAGTTGCAAGCAACAGATTATTGCATTAGGCAAAGTGTGTAATGTAAGTAATACAATTATCCTTAGACAAAGCACTACTTTTTATCCCTAGTAGCAACAGTACATCTACAATCTTAGAGGTTGCTGTTGAAGGGGATCGCATGCAGAAAACAAAAAATTTCCTAACATCGATAACCTTAAACTAGCCAGAATCTATACTATGCAGATATAGTAGTACGCAGGGGGTTCGGTGCACATATCCTTGTAGACCGAAAAGCGGGGATTACGCTCCCGCACAAGCGTTGCTGACGTAGACGCCGTAGCCGACCTCAAGGTCGCGGAGAACTTGGCGCGACGAAGAAGATGATGACGCGGCGATATCGGTGAAACCGACGACGACCTCGAGGCCGTGTGGAGGAAGCAGACCTCCAGCACCACTAGCGTGGCACCTCGCAGGGCGTTACACACATACGGTGAAGCCGACGAACTCCGGGCCCGATCCAGGGACGAGCAGCGGAAGACTGGGACCGGAAGACCAGCAGCACGGCGGCGTGCGTATGGTGGAGAAAACTTATCCTTGGCGCAACTCCAAACTTGGGAGTCACGTGATCCAAGGAGAGAGAGAGAGAGAAAGGTGTGTTGAGAGGGGATCTCTCACCCTCTATATAAAGGGGAAAGGGGGGCACCCCACCTTGCTAACCAGGCAAGGTGGGACTAAACCCAGCCGCCGGCCCCCCCACATGGGCCCCTAGGGCCCAATTCGGCCTCCCCTTGGTGGGTATGGCCCTTGGGGGGAAATTCGGCCCTATATGGGCCTTCTCCCCTCCGGGGAAGGCCCATTTAGTGGGCTGCATGTTTAAATACGAATTTAATCATTATAAATTCATTAAAATAATATTAATTCACTAATTAATATTAATTTAACATATATAAACAATTTCCTCTCTTCCGGAACTTTTCCGAAACTCTCCGAACTATCTTCGGAGCTGCCCGATCTCCATCGGAACTTTCCCGGGACGTTCCCGGTCTCTCTTTTCCTATTTTTCTCTTCCGGTAAAATGTCGACTCCCCTTAAGTGTGATACCCTAGCGGTTCGATTATCTCACCAGACATGATCGAGACTCCTCTCCGATCAATGACTAATTCGTGGACCGAGGATACCCAGAATTAATCCCTGCGAGATAACGAATACTTTACCTTTCGAACCTAGACGTCTGAGTCTTAAACCTTTTGCCATGCGATACTTAGCGTGTCCGAGACTCGTTCATAGATATCTCCATACCTAGCTTGATCTCGTTACCGACACTGCTAACTTCTACTCGTCCATGATCTTATGTCCTGGTGACCTAGTCACACGCTTGCAAGCTCGTTTGACATAATCTCACCGAGTGGGCCCTAGAGTATCTATCCTGCTATGCGGACTGGCAAATCCCGCTCTTGATCCCCCGTCTCAACATACTCCTTTCCGACACCCGAGAGGGACACCTTTATTGTCACACTATGTAAGATATGACGTTTGATGCAATCAAAGTGTCTTCCAGGAATAGCAATAAGAGTAGATCTCACGGTCGAAGGCGTAATGACTACGTCCTACAAATATCGGGTATGTCCATCACGTCATTCTCCCAATGACATGACTCCATTGTCAACTGACATAAATGTCACATGATCGGGAAACCTCAATCATCAATTGCCCAATGAACTAGTCAAGTAGAGGCTACTAGGGACCTGGTTGTTTATCTACCACACATGTATTAATGTTTCCGCTTAATACAGTTATAGCATGGTATAAAACATATAATGAACAATTGAGATATGACGAATAAACTATATTTATGAAGTGCCTCTAGGGCATATCTCCTTCAGTCTCCCACTTGCACTAGAGTAACACTTAATCTAGTTTACAACTTGGTAAAAGCTCAACACCCATAGCAACTTGGTGCATGCTTGCTTCGTGGAAGAGGAATACAGTCAACAGATCTCACACATTGAGATCTGTATGTGCTTTGCAACACTTCTATGTCAACCAGTTTGACATCATCCCGCATCTTATGATGACGGCGAAATATATCTTAGTCGATGGAGTGAGACTCAGTCCAATCACACTTGCTACTTCTGAAGTTGCCATATATTTCTATACCTATTATGTAGATTATGCGACAGTGCATTCATATGCGACTTCGCAAGCTAACCATGTCTTTCTTCAAAACAAAGGACATCTCCTATATGAGATTTCTAGTCATATGGGTCAGTGTCATAACTTGCATCATCGTAACCGTTTTACGGCAAGTTGTCTTACCACTCTTACCCTTTACCAGAAAACATATCTTCAGTTCTCACAGACACTCAAGAATATACTTAACGTTTGTTCATTGATCCACACAAGGATCACTCTAGAACCCGTTCTTCAACCAAGAACGTGGGTCACACCAAGTCGAGCTTTCAGTCTGATAGAATCTATGTCTGAGGCATAGAGGATGTCGAACATCATTTTTCTTTCATCAGCTATCACTGAAAATGCCAAGATAAACTTAATATTTTACCTAGTCATACAAGCAAGAACCTCTTTCTTCGCTTGTTCTATTCTAAAACACTTCAGAATCTTAACCTAGGAAAATATTTCGACCTAATGTTATTAAGCCCCTTTTGATCTATACAATTATAGATCGAATGCCTAATACTCCTAACTTCATTCATAGAAAATTTAATCACTTAAATAATCCTTTATACTTTGCTAGAGGATCTGTATCATTCTCAATATGTCGTTACATAAAATCAGGAATGACACTTAGCTCCCACTTAAATACGCCATCCGTATATAAGACCAAGGAATTTCTTTTAGCTCCCACTCAAATATGCCATTCACATATAAGATCAAAAAAAGCTACTTAGCTCCCACTCACTTCTTTGCAAATGCAAGTTTCTTCAACTATTTTGGACAACTCCAAAATCCTTTGATCACATCATCAAAGTGAAGATTCCAGCTCCGATATGCTTGCTTCAGCCCATGAATGGACAGCTGAAGTTTGCATACATCTTTAGCATCCTCAGGATCACCAAACCATTTCATTGTACTAATTACAACTCTTTCTTAATCATACCATTAAGAAACATGGTTTCCTTATCCATCTATCAATTTCCCAATTTGAAATTATAGTAATTGCTAAACGACCCCGAATAGATTTAGGCTTCGCCACTTGAGACAAAATCTCGTTGTGGTCAACTTTTGAATCTGTCGGAACCTTTTTACGACAAATCGATCCTTATCAGCGTCTATTCTCTCATAAAATTCCATATTCTATTAACAGCCTAGATGCCATCAAGTAGATCTCCCAAGTCATTACCTGGTAATCGTATATGGATTTTATCTCGGATCATATATGACTCATAGCCATTTCTCGAACTTAGGTCTACCATCTCTTCTTCGTAGTTTGTAGGTCTGTCATATTCCAGTAACATGACCCTCATAACAAGATTGTCGTACCACACAGTGTGGAACACAACCTTGTACACCTACGTTCTCAGTATGAGCTCAGAGCATCATGATCTTCATCATCAGCTTCTTTCAAGTTGAGGAGCATGACACCGGAAACACTTTCCGTTGCGCCACTCTGATGTCTGGAGAGGAAGTTCATTAACTTCGTCTTGCTCTACTTTCTTTCCCACTAATACCCTTGGACAAGAAACTATTTCTTTTGCAAGGCATATTCCGGCAACGTTTTTGCCTATGTCGTGAGACATGTACCCAACTAATTCTTTAGGTACGGTACACTACAAAGATTTATCCATTTTAGGTTTGATCACATCGAAACACTAAATTGCTGAAACGACAATCTAGGCTAAAAGCCATGCCATCACTCATATGGTATTGTCTCCATGGATTTAAATGGTTTCCCTATTTTCTAACGTGAATGTTATGTTTCTACCATATGACTCCAATGATCACAATAATTCGATAAGAGATTTATTTACCACACACTATCCGAGAGGGTGCGTTTACGACGTCCTAACATACCATGACACTATGGTGTTCCATGCGACGCAATTTGTGGAACTCTTCTCACAAGTCTTCCAATGATATGCCAACATTATAACTCAAATCTTTATTTCCTCGATCTGTATCGCAGGAATTTGATTTTTTTGTTAAATTTATTTTCCTACTTCATTCTGAACTTGTTTGATCGAATCAAAATCTCCAGACCAACATTTTCTAAGTGGATATCCGTATATCTACTCGGAATATTCATGAAGTCTAGGAAACAAAGACTTCCACTATACGTTAAAGTACTTCATTGATTCACATGCACCCATATGCATGATTCTCAACAAGTTATACTCAAACGTTCATTGAAGTTTATGAAATAAAGGTCTCCACTACACGTTAATTACTTCATTGATCCACATACATCTATATGCATGATTATCAATAAGTCATATGACCGCTTTCCGAAAACGGTGTCTTAGTTATCTTGCAAGTGTCAAAAGATCAAATCTAAAGACTTGTAGATCCATCCGTATGGAGCTTCTTCACTGACTATAACATTGACATGACTTAAACGGTAGTGCCACACGAATGTGGTGTCTTTATTAAGTTTGTATCCTTTGGCATTAATATTATGAATGTGGGAGCTTCTACCATCTAAATTCAAATCGGCTTATGATCATTACTTCATAAATATAGGACAACGATTTTGTCACTAACATATATGAACAATTGTCTTGCTAGAGAAGACACACTTATAACGATCATACTAACAGGCGATCATAAAAGAATTTATTCAAATGGTAGATCTAGAGGGAGAGTGCCTATGGCCATCACAACATTTTGTCTGCCATCATCAACACACATTGTCGCCTCTTCCTTCTAAGCTACTCAAGCAGTGAATCTGGTTTTCATAAAACATGACTAGTATCAAAAACTTAGTCACTACTGCGAGTACTTGCTTATGTAAAACATTCATAACGTGTATATCATATATGCACCATCATCATTGATGACTTCCCGGCGATCTGTTTCATCTTCTTGATTCTTCCAACGCAATCAAGAACCATCAAGGTGAACGATTCCCCTTGTATGACATAGTCTATGACAAAGCATTTGCACCTAGCAACGTCGTCTGTCATCCAGTGATCGAGCTGAGCGAGGCGTCTCAATGTCATCAAATATGACCAATGTCATCGAGTATGACCAGTGTCATCAATTATGACTGCCACGTGCTCCTTCAATGCGTGTATTCTCTTCCATCTTGGTTGAGAAGAAAAACAGTCAACATACTGTTAAACTTCATCAACCCAACTTTAGGTGTATCCCGAGTTTAGCGATCATCTCATATGTTCGCGATCTAACAACTCGTACCCACCGTAAATTCTCTATGGGAGAGATCATAGCATACACTGGACTATGATGATATTATCCGCACAAAAACTTGATAATCCAAATTATCCTTTTGTTAGCGGAATCTCCGGGTTTATCTCCTAGCGGGTATTGTATCACAAAGAGCTAATGGTTTAAACAAGGAGTATCCTCAAGCTAAAGCATAAAACTATGAAGTTTGGACCCAACCTTTTAAGTTTCTCAATCGCAGGATTGCGCCTAATTTTCAAAGAAGGCTATTACACTGGTTAATATCTACAAAGGTTTTGCAAAACATAAAGACTTTGTTCATTATAAAATAGGGTTCAAGTTTTAATAAAATAAAACTACCAGAACTCCCACTCAAAACGAGTATCCCTCTCATCGTTTTAGTGATTACATGACCCTCGAGTCGCATTGGCGAGCTCGAACACCTCATTGAGGAAAAGGGTAAGATTGAGAGAGAGGATGCTATCACCATAGCACATCTTCAATCCTCTCTCCGAGATGTTGAAGAGTCTCATGTTCGTCTAGAAAAAGAACTTGAGAACATTGAGGAGCCACATAACTCTATGCATTCTGAACTTGTTAAAGAACGTGACCTCTTCTTTGCTAAGAACAAGTTGGCACAAAAGGATAAGGCCGATTTTGTGGTTGGCCATGTGAGTCTTATTGAAGACATGGAGAAGCTCTTCAATGTCCATGCGGCATTGGAGAGTGAACATGAACTTCTTAAGAAGTCACGTGATCAATTACAAACTCGGCTAGCTAATCTTGAGAAACCGAGCACGTCCATTCCTATTTGTGCTTGTGATCATGCAAATATTATGAACGAAAATGCTAGGTTGAAGGAAGAAATTGCCAAGGCCTCCTCCGCTAAGATCATCCTTCTCAAGGGTAAGAATGTTATTGAGACTCCCACATATGAGCCTCAATCTCGCAAAGTGAAGGAAGGTCTTGGCTATGTGAGGCCAAACAAGGTTGGTACCAAGAAGCCCATTCCCGCACAAGCAAAGGTGAACAACATTGCAAGTGGGAATGCCACAAGGGGCAAGCCTACTCGCAATGACTTTGCGGAAGACACTAACCCAAACTATGCACTCTATGTGAATTACTATGGAAATGTTTGTGCTCGCTATGTTGGTCCCTTTGATGGCTTTATTGCTTACTCTATTTGGGTTCCCAAAAGTCTTGTGGCTAACCTTAAGGCACCCATTGTTAAGCAATGGGTACCTAAAGTTAAGAATTAATCTCTTGTAGGGTCTTGCTCCCGGTGGTTCGAAATGGATAATCGATAGTGGGTGTACAAGTCATATGACCGGGAGCAAGGAGCTTGTCACGGAGATGAGGCCTAACGTTGATCAAGTAACCGTCTCGTTTGGTGACAAGTCAAGGTCAAAGGTAACCGGGCTTGGCAAAGTGGTAGTTGCCCCCGATGTTACTCTTATCAATGTTATGCTTGTTGAGTCTCCTGGCTATAATTTGATGTCGGTTCGTGCCTTAACAAAGTTGGGTATCTCAACTTTCTTGTGGAGCAAGTCCCTTCGAGTGGCCTTCGTGGGGCATGTCGAACATGATCTTTACGTGGTTGACTTCTCCGGAGTCACCACTACTCATGAGATGTGCCTTTTTGGAAAGGCCGACGTGGGTTGGCTTTGGCATCGCCCACTAGCCCACGTAAACATGAGGACTTTGCAAAGTCTCCACAAAGGGGGCCACATCCTTGGACTAAAAGATCATGTTACTTTTTACAGAGATCGAGTGTGTAGGGCATGTGTGGAAGGAAAGATGCATGACATTCATCATCCAAGTAAGACAATCATCTCCTCCACCCGGATATTGGAACTCCTTCATGTTGATCTTTTCGGTCCAATACCGGAAATAAGTCTTGGTGGCAAGAAATATTGTTTGGTGATCGTGGACGACTACTCAAGGTATACATGGGTGTATTTCTTCAAGACCAAGGATGAGACACAACAAGTATTCATCGACTTCTCTAAGGAGGTTCAACGCCAACACAACCTTCCCATATTGGTAATTCGAAGCGACAACGGGTCGGAGTTCAAGAACTACACGCTCAACGACTTCCTTAGTGACGAAGGAATTCGTCATCAATATTCCGCTGCATACACTCCGCAACAAAATGGTGTTGCGGAGAGGAAGAATCGTACTCTCATCGACATGGCAAGATCTATGTTGGCCGAGTTCAAGTCCCCAATCAACTTTTGGGCGGAGGCCATTTCGACGGCATGTCATTCATCAAATCGCCTCTTCTTCCGCAAAGGCCTCAAGAAGACACCTTATGAGGTACTCACCGGCAATAAGCCCAACATCTCATACTTCCGAGTCTTCGGTTGTAAATGCTACTACCTCGTAAAGGGCATCCGGTTGGGTAAGTTTCACTCTAAAACTCTTGAATGCATATTTGTTGGATATGACATCGAATCCCACACCTATAGGATATATGACAAATCCTCAAGGATAGTCATAGAATCTTGTAGTGTGGAATTCGATGAAAATGACGGCTCCCAAGTGGAGCAAGTTGGAATAAGTGATGTAGGTGAGTATCAACCCCAAGATGCAATAAAGAGAATGGGAATAGGCTTCCATCATCCCATTGAAGTACATCAAGGAGTTGATCAAGACGGAACAAGCTCTTCACATGAAGGGCACTCACCATCACAAGAATCTTATGATACCCCACCCGAAGCAAATGGTGAAGCCTCTCAAGATCATCCTCAAGCACCTCCACAAGAAGAACAAATTCTTACTCAACAAGATGCTCCACCGCAAGGACCGCTCCAACAAGTTCTCCATCCTCAAGAAGATATTGAGTCCCCATCCAAGTAGAATGAAGCAAGTATCTCTAGTGCAAGTCCCTCTCATGTGCAAGATCATCCCTCTCCCTCAAGTGAAGAACCAACTCATGATGATCAAGGCACTCATGATGGTCAAGGCGAGGATCCACAAGATCATGATGATCAAGAGAGTCCCTCTACATCAAGAGAGGCAATCGAAACTCGCCGCCAAGCAAGATTTGAAAGATCCTTGGAACTAAGGGCTCTTTCCCTTGACAAGGCCATCGGTGACGTGAGAAGAAGGGTGTCCACTCGGAGTCAATTGGCCAACTTTAGCGAGCATCAAGCACACATCTCCATGGTGGAACCCAAGAAAGTATTCGATGCCCTTGAAGACCCCGATTGGCTTGAAGCAATGCACGAAGAGCTCAACAACTTCGAGCGCAACAAGGTGTGGAGACTAGTGGAGAAGCCAAAAACTTGCCGCAATGTTATCGGCACCAAGTGGATCTTCAAGAACAAGCAAGATGAACACGGCATCGTTGTGAGGAACAAGGCGCGGTTGGTGGCCCAAGGCTTTTCTCAAGTTGATGGCATCGACTTTGGTGAAACCTATGCGCCGGTTGCACGCCTCGAGTCGATACGTATTCTAATTGCCTTTGCATCTCATCATGGTTTTAAATTGCAACAAATGGACGTTAAAAGTGCTTTTCTTAATAGCCCTCTTAATGAACTTGTCTATGTTAAACAACCTCCGGGTTTCGAAAGCCGCGACTTCCCGAACCACGTCTACGTGTTGGATAAGGCTCTCTATGGGCTTAAACAAGCACCTAGAGCATGGTATGAACACCTTCGGGAGTTCTTGTTAGACCGTGGCTTCGAAGTCGGGGTGATCGATCCCACTCTTTTCACAAAGAAAGTAAATGGGGAACTCTTCATTTGTCAACTATATTTATGAAGTGCCTCTAGGGCATATCTCCTTCAGCTGTCACTCCCCCAGATTAAATAGAGACATGAACCCACTATCGAGCATAAATACCCCCTCTTGGAGTCACGAGCATCTACTTGGCCAGAGCATCTACTAGCAACGGAGAGCATGCAAGATCATAAACAACACACCTCCTCGAAACAGGCTTTCGCCCCGCTTTATAAATAAAGCCACACCGTTTGAGACCGCTACTGGGCCAGACAGCACAACGCCCAAAAGAAAAGCAAAGAGAAAAAGAAAAAGAACAAGAAGAAGAGAAATGCCGAAACGACGGAAAGACAACAGAAAGCAAGCTCCACAACCGCAGCGCCCACCGGAGACCTGCCACCAAGCTCCTAGTGCTCCGGAGCGTCGGTACCAATCAACACCTTCAGGAAGGGATGCGACGATGACGACGCTGTTGCCAAGGGTTTCCCCCGGTACGCGACGGGAGGAGGAAGGGGAACACCGGACGCCCCTCAGGAAGGACTGACGACACACACAGGTGCCACCACGCCGGGGTCGGACATGCCGATTAGGATTTCTCCCGATCCCCCGTCCTCCAGACGCTCCAGAGCACTCCACCAAACCGCCCACCACCCCACGCCACACGATCGCGAAGCCGCTCCTGATGTCTCACCAGGCACAAAGAGGAGCAGTCTGCACACTGAAAAAGAAGAGCCGGGACTAGGGCCCACAGCACCGCCGACGTGCGGGAGGGACCGACCTCCACCGTCACAGATGGTAACCGACCGGACGCAGCAGCAGGAGCATACCAGGCCCGCGAGCCCGGCCGAGCCTCTCGGCCTCGAGAGGCCCGTGAAGCTCCCACCGTCGCGCTGCAGAAGGCACACCATTGGCGCTGCCGCCCCCAATCCGAGCTGCTCTCCGTACTCAATGTGTAGAGGGTCGCGCCACCGAGAATTCAGACTGACCCGCCTAAAACCCAGATGGGCCCTAGAGGGTCCAGATCTGGGCCGGGGATGGTGCATCGGACCAACACCCCAATGGACACGGCCCTGCCGCCAAAGGGAGGCGCCACCACACTCCGACCAACCTAACCCAACCCGAGAAACCCCCAAGGAGGATCAGAGCGTCGCCATCGGCCGAACAGCACCACTGCTGCACTCTCGACAAGGCCAAAGAGCAACAGCGCGGGTAAGGGCAGTCTCGACCCGGGGTGGTCACAGCCACGCAGCCGTCGGCAGATCTGGGCCCACCTGGCCCAAATCGAGCCCGCAACATACTACCGGCCATGCCATGGAACCTCCACAGCAGGCCGAGCGGCGCCGTCACGAGCACCAGGGCGAGGCACGCTGCTGCCGGCAGATCTGGGCCCACCTGGCCCAGATCCGCACCGACTCCAAGCCAGAGTCGTCAGCGCCGCGGCCCGCCTGGCCCGCCCGAGGCCCAGATCGAGCCCGGCGCCGCTCGGACCTGCAGCCACCGCGACCACACGCCGCAGCACCTCCGCGCCACCGCGCAGACCTCCACGCCGCCGCGCAGAGCCGTCACCTTCGCCTTCACCATCGCACAAACCGCCGGGGAACCGGAGCAAACCGCCCCGCCGCAACCTTCCTCGGGAGCGCCCGGCTTTGCGGGGCGGAGGGGCGGGAGGGGTCCGGCGGCGGCGGATTTATTTTCCGCCTGAGCCGCCTCGCGGAGGAGACGACGCAGGGGTTCGAGAATGGTCCTTCGGCCCAGAGCAGAGCAGGAGCACCTCCTCCGAACGCAGCCTCCAGTCAGCGCCTCCGCCGTGCACAGCACCCCGCGACGCCGCATCCACGTCGAGTGTGCCGGCCGCGGCCCGCCCCAGGCCCAGATCGGGCCTGGTCTTCAACGGCAGCACCACCACGGCGGGACGCGCCACCATGCACGCCCGCTCCCCCTGCACAACAGCCTCGTCTTCCGCTCCGTCCGCCGCCATTCGCGCTGCCGCGCGCAAGCACGCCAGCGCCGCCATCACCGCTGACCGAACCCACGCGGGAGAGCCGCGATTTGTGGAAGAAACCGCCTCGCCGCCACCTTCCTCGGACGTGCGCGTCTTTGCCCACGCGCCCTCCGGCGGCGGCGTTGCGGGGAAGGGCGGGGAGGTCCGGCGGCGGCGGATTTCTAGGGTTCCCCCGAGCCGCCAGGGGAGGGCGACGCGGGGGCCAGCCTTCGAGTGGAAGGTGACTCTGTCGAGGCGGAACCGCGCATCCCTAGTAGCAACAGTACATTTACAATCTTAGAGCTTGCTGTCACTACCCCAGATTAAATAGAGACATGAACCCACTATCGAGCATAAATACCCCCTCTTGGAGTCACGAACATCTACTTAGCCAGAGCATCTACTAGCAACAGAGAGCATGCAACATCATAAACAACACACAACATGATATATTATGAAGCAAATGACATAGTATTCAATATCCATCGGATCCCAGCAAACACAACATGTAGCATTACATAAAGATGATCTTGATCATGATAGGCAGCTCACAAGATCTAAACATGATGGCACAAAAGGAGAAGACAACCATATAGCTACTGCTATGGACCCGTAGTCCAAGGATGAACTACTCACGCATCAGTCCGGAGGCGGGCATGGTGATGTAGAGTCCTCCGGTGATGATTCCCCTCTCCGGCAGGGTGCCGGGAAGAGGTTCAGAACCCTCCCGAACTAGGGTTGACGACGGCGGCGCCTCCGTAAGGGTCTCTGGAAAAGTGTTCGGGGGTGTTTAGGTTTTCACGTCGGGGGGGGGGGGGTGTATTTGTAGGCGAAAGGGTGAAGGCGGTGGATGCCCGAGGGCCCCACACCACGTGCTCGCGCGACTGGGTGGGGGGGTGCCGCGCCGGCCTATGGTGTGGGCGCCTCATGGCCCCACTCCGTCTCGTCTTCGGTGTTCTGGAACCTCCCGAGAAAAATAGGCACTTTGTCTTTTGTTTCGTCCAATTCCGAGAATATTTCCTTAACAGGTTTTCTGAAACCAAAAACAGCAGAAAACAGGGAACTGGCACTGTGGCATCTTGTTAATATGTTAGTCCTAGAAAATGCATAAAAACCATATAAAGTGTATATAAAACATATAGCAATGGGTATAATATAAGCATGGAACATAAGAAATTATAGATACGTTTGTGACGTATCAAGCATCCCCAAGCTTAGTTCTACTCGTCCTCGAGTAGGTTAAACGATAACAACAATAATTTCTGGAGTGACATGCTTTCACATAATCTTGATCATATAATATTGTAAGGCTCATGTCATGAATGAAGTGACTCAAAGCAATGATCTATAGTTTCCTAACAAATAGACAAGGAGTAAACAACTACATCATGTAAGTTAAAACTTTTCATGAATAGTACTTTCAAACAAGCATAAAAAAGATTTACAATAAGAGTTAACTCATAAAGCAATATTCTCTAAGTAAAAGAGAATTGAAGCAACACAAAGAAAGATATAAGTTTCAGCATTGGCTTTCAACTTTTTGAACATGTATATCATATAGTTAGTTGTCAACACAAAGGAATATAACAAGTGCAATAAGCATATAAGAGTTGTTGCACACAGTTGACACAAGTGTTTGCTTCGGGGACAGAAAGAAATAGGTAAACTGAGTCAACATAAAGTAAAAGATAGGCCCTTCGCAGAGGAAAGCAGGGGATACAAGCATGTGCTAGAGCTTCTTGGTTTTATAGGTTTTTGAAATCATATAGAGAGCCTAAAAGTAAGTTTTTGAGTGGTGTTTGTCGTTGTCAACGAATAGTAATGGGCACTCTACCCCCCTTGTCAACCAGAGTTTCTAAGAGCGGCTCCCATTGAAGGACGTTATTTCTACCAGCAAGGTAGATCATCCCTCTTATCTCTTTTGTTTACACATGTAGTTAAAAACTAGTATCATTGCTTGGCTGATTAGATCAGGGCAAAAATGTGAAGAGATTGCAGCGGTTAAAGTTGTAATTAATTGGGACTGGGCACCCCATTTGCCAGCTCTTTTTGCAAAATTAATGGATAAGCGGTGTATATGCCACTAGTCCGGTTGATGAAAGTCTGTCTAAAAGCAAATGACAAGGTTGATATCCGTAACACCACATACTTCCTCATGAGCTAATAAACATTGACACAAATAAGGGATAGTATGTTTTGAATTAAAGGTAGCACATGAAGTATTTACTTGGAATGGCAGAAAATACCATGTAGTAGGTAGGTATGATGGACACAAATGGCATGGGTTTTGGCTCAAGGATTTTGGATGCACGAGAAGCATTCCCTCTCAGTACAAGGCTTTGGCTAGCAAGGTTGTTTGAAGCAAACACAAGTATAAACTATGACAACAAGACGTATATAAAAACATATTGCAAGTATTATAAAACTCTACATTGTCTTCCTTGTTGCTCAAACACTTTTACTCGAAAATATCTAGACCTTAGAGATACCAAACATGCAAACCAAATTTCAACAAGCTCTACGGTAGTTCTCCATTAATGGGTTTTAACTACATGATGTAAAAGCTTAAACATGAGCTACTTGAGAGCTCAAAACAATTGCCAAGTACCACAACATACAAGATAACAATTCATAAGAGCATGTTTCTTTTCTTTATACCATTTACCACATTTAGCATTTTCTGTTTCCAACCAAACAACTTATTTAAACATAAACTCTCCAAGTATTTAACAATGAAGCAAGAGAGTATAACATATGAAAACTAACAGCTCTGAACAAGAGGTGGATGAAAAATAAGAGCTGAAAGTATTGCAGTAGCTATAGAAGAATACTCAACAAATGTAAGTGAAGAATAGGAGTATTCAAATGAAAAAGCGGAGCGTGTCTCTCTCCCACACAAGAATGCTAGGATCCATTTTATTCAGAAAACAAAAATAACAAAGCAAAAATAAAAACAAACAGACGCTCCAAGTAAAGCACATAAGATGTGACGGAATTAAAATATAGTTTCACTAGAGATAACCTGATAAGTTGTTGATGAAGAAGGGGATGCCTTGGGCATCCCAAACCTTTGACGCTGGAGTCTTCTTAAAATATGCTTGGGTGACCTACGGGGGCATCCCCAAGGTTAGGCTCTTTTCATCTTCTTGATCACATCATATCATCCACTCTCTTGATCCTTGAAAACTTCCTCCACACCGAACTCAAAGTAAACTTCATTAAAGGGCTAGTGCGTAATAAAAAATTCTCATATTCTGCGTGGAGACAATCATTATCATGGTACTGGACATTAGCTACAGCCACTGGAATTTTGTGGAACAAAAAGATCCACTCAGAAACAGCAAAAGAACCATTGCAAAATAAATGGCAGAATCTGTCAAAAACAGAACAGTCCGTAAAGACAAAATAAAATAACAGGAATAAAAAGTGGGTTGTCTCCCATAATCGCTTTTCTTTAACGCCTTTCAGCTAGGCACAGAAAGTGTAACTCAAGTATTTCCAAGAGATGAAGCATCAACATCATAATTTGTACGAATGATAGAATCAAAAGGTAGCTTCATTCTTTTTCTAGGGAAGTGTTCCATACCTTTCTTGAGTGGGAATTGGTATCTAATATTTCCTTCTTTCATATCAATAATAGCACCCACTGTTCTAAGAAAAGGTCTTCCCAACACAATAGGACAAGATGGGTTGCATTCGATATCCAAGACAATAAAATCAACGGGGACAAGGTTATTGTTAACCATGATAAGAACATCATTACCTCTCCCCAAAGGTTTCTTCATAGCATTATCAACAAGAAAAACATCCAAACAGCAATGTTCCAAAGGTGGCAAGTCAAACATATCATAGAGCTTTCTAGGCATAACAGAGATACTTGCACCAAGGTCACATAAAGCATTGCAATCAAATTCATACACTTTTATTTTAATGATGGGCTCCCAACCATCTTCTAACTTCTTAGGGATAGAAGCTTCAAGTTTTAATTTCTCTTCCCTAGCTTTAATGAGAGCATTTGTAATATGAGTAGTAAGTGCCATGTTTATGGTACTAGCATTAGGGCTTGTTGCTAACTTTTGCAAGAACTTAATAAATTCAGAGATATTACAATTATAAAAATCAAAATCATTATTATCAAAGCAAACTGAACCATTATCTCCTATGTTCTTAAAAATTTCAGCACTTTTATCAAGAACAGTTTCAGCAGTTTTAGGCAATTTTAATTTTTTGGAAGAAGTAGAGGAAACATTGCCAACACCAATTATGTTACCATTAATAGTAGGAGGTTTACTAGCTTGTGAAGTAACATTATTTTCAGTAGTAGTAATAGTATGAACTCTAGCCATATTATCCTTTTTAGCTAGATCTTCTTCTCTTTCCCATCTAGCACGTAATTCAGCCATCATCCTAACATTATCATCAATTCGAACTTGGATGACATTAATTTTAGCAAAGGTCTTATTCTCTTTAGGATCATTAGGCATAACTTTTAATTTCAAGAGATCAACATCAAGAGCAAGACTATCAACTTTAGAAGCAAGAGTATCAATTTTACCAAGCTTTTCCTCAACAGTTTTATTAAAAGCAGTTTGTGTAGTGATAAAATCCTTAAGCATGGTTTCAAGTTCAGAGGATGTATTCCTATTATTGCTATAAGAATTACCATAATAATTACCATAGCTATTGCCATTATTAGGGGGATAGGGCTCGTAGTTGTTGTTACCATAATTGTTCCTATAGGCATTATTGTTAAAATTATTGTTTTTAATGAAGTTCACATCAACATGCTCTTCTTGTGCAACCAAAGAAGCTAAGGGAACATTATTTGGATCAATATGAGATTTACCATTCACAAGTATAGCCATAATAACATCAATCTTTTCACTCAAAGAAGAGGTTTCTTCAACAAAATTTACCTTCTTACCTTGAGGAGCTCTTTCAGTATGCCACTCAGAATAATTAACCATCATATCATCTAAAAGTTTTGTTGCAGCCCCCAAAGTGATGGACATAAATGTACCTCCAGCAGCCGAATCAAGAAGGTTTCTTGAGGAAAAATTCAGTCTTGCATAAAAGGTTTGGATAATCATCCAAGCAATCAGTCCATGGGTAGGGCAATTTTTAACCAAAGATTTCATTCTTTCCCAAGCTTGAGCAACATGTTCATTATCAAATTGTTTAAAGTTTATAATGCTACTTCTTAAGGAAATGATCTTAGCAGGAGGATAGTATTTTCCAATAAAAGCATCTTTGCATTTAATCCATGAATCAATACTATTCCTAGGCAATGAAAGCAACCATTCTTTAGCCTTTCCTCTCAAAGAGAAAGGAAATAATTTCAGTTTTATAATATCACCATCTATATCCTTATACTTTTGCATTTCACAAAGTTCAACAAAATTATTAAGATGGGCAGCAGCATCATCAGTACTAACACCAGAAAATTGCTCTCTCATAACAAGGTTTAACAAAGCAGGTTTGATTTCAAAGAATTCTGCTTTAGAAGCAGGTGGAGCAATAGGAGTGCATATGAAATCATTATTATTTGTGCTAGTGAAGTCACACAACTTAGTATTCTCAGTAGTACTCATTTTAGCAAATAAAAAACAAAACCGAAATAAATAATTTAATGCAAGTAACTATTTTTTTTTGTATTTTTGATATTAAGCAAACAAGACAGTAATAAAAATAAACTAAGCAAGACAATAACAAAATAAAAAGATTGGAAGTGAGAGACTCCCCTCGCAGAAGAGCTTAGTTTCCCCGGCAACGGCGCCAGAAAAGTCCTTGATGCTCTACAGGCACGTTGGGGAACCCCAAGAGGAAGGTGTTATGATGTAGTAGCAGCAAGCTTTCCCTCAGTTGTGAAACCAAGGTTATCGAACCAGTAGGAAACTAGAATTCTTCCGAAGGTGTCAACTGCGCCAGAAATTCTTGCTAGCGCTGAGTTGGCGTGGAACCTGCACACAACACAACCAAGATACTTTGCCCCAACTTAACAGTGAGGTTGTCAATCTCACTGGCTTGCTGTAACAAAGGATTAAACGTATGTGTGGAAAATGATGTTTGTTTGCAGAGATTGAAAGTAACAGGATTGCAGTAGGTTGTATTATCAGTTTAAACAAAAGGACCGGGGTCCACAGTTCACTAGTGGTGTCTCTCCATAAATAATAATAGCATACATGAGGGTAAACAAATTACAGCTAGGCAATTGACAGAATAAAGAACTGCATAATGATGCATGTACAAGTCATGGTGTCTAGTGTGAGATTCATTTGGGCATTACAACATGATACATAGACCGTTATCCAACTGCATCTATGACTAATAATCCACCTTCAGGATAGCATCCGCAACACCTTTCAGTATTAAGTTGCAAGCAACAGATTATTGCATTAAGTAAAGTGTGTAATGTAAGTAGCACAATTATCCTTATACAAAGAACTACTGTTTTATCCCTAGTAGCAACAATACATTCACAATCTTAGAGGTTGCTGTCACTCCCCCAGATTAAATGAAGACGTGAACCCACTATCGAGCAAAAATACCCCCTCTTGAAGTCACAAGCATCTACTTGGCTAGAGCATCTACTAGTAACGGAGAGCATGCAAGATCATAAATAACGCACTCACATAATATATAATGAAGCAAATGACATAGTACTCAATTATTCATCGGATCCCAGCAAACACAACATGTAGCATTACATAAAGATGATCTTGATCATGATAGGCAGCTCACAAGATCTAAACATGATGGCACAATAGGAGAAGACAACCATCTAGCTACTGCTATGGACCCGTAGTCCAAGGATGAACTACTCACGCATCAGTCCGGAGGTGGGCATGGTGATGTAGAGCTCTCCGGTGACGATTCCCCTCTCCGGCAGGGTGCCGGGAAGATCTTCTGAACCCTCCCGAACTAGGGTTGACGGCGGCGGCGGCTCTGGAACGTATGGTGGAAAAGTGTTCGGGTACTTAGGGTTTTCCCGTCGGGGCGTCTTTATAGGCAAAAGGGCGAAGGAGGTGGGGCCCCGAGGGGCCCACACCACGTGGTGGCGCGGCCAGAGGAGGAGCCGCGCCTCCAGCAGGTAGGCCGCCTCGTGGCCCTCCTCCGTATCCTCTTCGGTGTTCTGGATGCTTCCGGGGAAAATAGGGATATTGGCTTTTGTTTCGTGCAATTCCGAGAATATTTCCTTAACAGCTTTTCTGAAACAAAAAACAACAGAAAACAGGGAACTGGCACTGTGGCATCTTGTTAATAGGTTAGTCCCAGAAAATGCATAAAAACCATATAAAGTGTATATTAAACATGTAGCAATGGGTATAATATAAGCATGGAACATAAGAAATTATAGGTACTTTTGAGAAGTATCAATGAGCTTCCGGAAAAAGAAGTTGCAACTTGTTGATATGAGTATTCTATCAATCCTATTAAGCCCTGAGCCAGGATCTCACATCCTTCCCCCCTTAGAAGACCGACGCACTCATCGGTCAGCCCCCAGTCCAGGAACTCCCCCCCCCTTGGCACCCGTCCATGCGCCCAAAGCCGGCACATATCACATGTCCGCGCCCTGACCCGCACACACCCGAGTTACCGCGGGGGTCGGCTCTGATACCAAATGTAACACCCCGGCCACCCCCGGACCAGGCTTGTCACCCCTGGCAGCTCTCTAGGATCTCCAGACTGGCCACACAGATCAACACTGGTCTTTTCTGCGCACTTTGTCCTCACTCGTGTGCACCCGGAAAGGACTTCCCGGTCAGTCACCCATCATCGAATCGCTCCGGGCCAAGCACGCTTAACCTCAGAGTTCTTTTCAGATGAGCTTGCGGAAAAGAAGTTGCAACTTGTTGATATGAGTATTCTATCAATCCTATTAAGCCCTGAGCCATGATCTCACATCTAAAACCTGTCGCACCCCCAAGAGCTAAGCTAGACAAATCCGAGACCTTAATCTGGGATAGGCCTAACCTAGATCTCGAAAGCCAACAGTTGAAATCGGTAACACAATAGAAACCCTACAACACCAGAATCATTATGTTAAGCTCTTAACCGAGCGAAGAAGCAAATATCACCAAATAAGGTCACTGACCTGTCAATCACCAATACAACGGAAGGCAAATTATGCTATTAGACATAGCAAGACTAGCAAAAGGCCTAAGAGGCCAAAAGCATAACGGCGACGTCCCAGTCCATAGATCCCAGGCTGCCGTCTGGGAACCCCAACCTACTCGTCGATGTCCACAAAAGTCACCTGTCCAAATAATTGCGCAAGGCTGAGTACAGGAGGTACTCAACAAGACTTAATTAACCTATTATATATCTGCTCGTTCAGAGAGTATTCATGAGGTCCTTTGCGTAAAGCCAGTTTTGGTTTCCTAATCGAGGGAGGAGAGAATCTCGCATCAGTAGACTTTTAAAAAGGGATAAGAGAGTCAAACTTTAGCTTCAACCACCATCTTCAGTCTCCACAAGATCATCATGAGTTGTACCACCCGCCAGAATCACCCGCTCGTTCAACCCGAGGAAGCAATCCTCCCTTAGTTAGCAAGTTTTATGATTAGGTTAAGTTTGTCTATGATCACCGAAATAAGGTACCAAGTCGTCCATAACCGTGGACACGGCTTTCCGAAAGTTTTACCCTGCAGGGGGTGTAACTACCCACACACGCCAACCAACCGATACGCCAGCTATTAGCACTCTTCCGGGGAGTGCCGGCAGAAGGGTTGGCCACGACCTTTCCCAAGCTTCGCCTATGTCCATGAGCCACAGCAGTAGGTCATACCGCCATCTCAGCGATCCCTAGTGCGGGTTGCCAGGGTCAAGATCAGAGCGCCACACTCTCCTGACCCGAGCCCTAATCTTCCTTAACTCATTTTACCGCACACGCAAATGGAACACTCGAACTAGTGGCTTCACGTAGTAGGCTAGGCAAGTTGGAGCCGAGGGGAAAATGAATGCCCTATGTGGATGCACGAATAGTCTTGGTTCCGAACCCAGGAACTCAGTTCGTAAGATCGACAAGAATGAGACAACCCATCACAATTCCATTGTGGCCTCTCATCCAAGTCTATAGCATATTCAACACATCTTTGATTACTCCACGTCATCCTTCACAGCTCTGATTCATCAACCGGATGGAGCAGAGGGAAGATCTAAGCATGGCTAAGCATAGCAAACTCTAGCGATGCAACACTTAAGACACTCTATAACCCAACTCAAAACCACATTTCAATCGCATGAATAATACCAGAATCAAATACTTTGAAATCTTATATGTGCAGATAAGAGGTTATGCTTGCCTTGCTCTTCGATAACAAGATATATATTTTGCAAATCTTCGGTTTGACTTGATCGAGATAACGAAGAATAACCCGTCATAGATTCTGTTTGATTTGATCGCCGATGATCCAGCAAAGGCCTTCGGTCTTGTCGATCTTCACTTCGGACTCGCATTCTACCGCGAAGAACAAAACACCGGAAAAGAAACGGAAAATAACATTCAACCATGGCATAATGCAATGCGCACAATGTATGACATGACATGTTTAAGAGGATTGAAATATAAACCCTATACATGGAAGCACGTTTTAAATGGAGTTGGAATGCCCGACAGGTGCCATTCGACAAACTCCATGTTTAAAAGAAATGATGTAACTTGTTCTTCTATTTTAAACATGATTCAATGTTACTTAAGCATGCATGATTTGGACATAATTAGATAGATCTAAGTTTTCTACAAATTTTGATATATTAATCACATTTTTCAGATTTAAAATGAATTAGTTATGAATTTCCAAAGATTAAACAATTTTAATTCAATTTAAAACATATATGAAATTGGATAAATAAATTGGACCCACATGTCAGATATGTATTAATTACAGAAAACATCTTTTTTGAAATGATTAAAATCCTGACATCATGGACCCACCTGTCAAAATTAAAAGAATTATAGAAAGGGATAAATCACTTTCAGAAAAGAAAAGGCCTCGTTGACGTCATGATGACGTCAGCAATGGAGCACCGGCTCCTGCTGAGCACGGTCCCGACGATTTGGGGCGCGAGGGGAGGAGCGGGAGTGCGCGTGGGGCACGCACCGATGCGGGCGACCAAAAGGAGGCGGCGCCACCCTCCAATGGTCGCCAGAGGCGCCGGATGGCTCGCCGGAGCGGAGGCCAACAGCGGCGCATGGCGGCCGGACGAACCAGAGGGGCAGGGAACGCACGGAGGGGTTCGAGAGGACCAGCTGCTCACCTTGAGGATGACAAGACAGTCGGGGATGCGAGGGGATGCTGGAGGCGGCCGGAATCAACCATGGAGGCCGGCGACCGGAGTTGGGGCACAGGACGGCAAAATCCGTCGCACTCCAGGCTTCCCGGAAAGAGAGGATCGACGAGGAGGTACAAGAGAGGACGGAGGATCCTCAGAGCTTCTCACCGTGGCTTGGGATGGGCGGAAACAGCGACAATCGCCGGCAACCCGTGAAGCTCTCCGCGGCTAGGCTTTCGGTGATTTGGGGGAAATGAAGAGAGGAAACGAATGATAAGGCCTCTCCCGGCGGATGAGGAGGATTTATAGCAGGCGCAGCGTCGGCGGCGGTCATCTTGGCGCGGGATGGCGGCGGACGGCCTCGCGCGCGACAGCACACGCTCGCGCCGTGAGAAGGAAGAAGACGACTCCCAGTTTTACAGAAACCCCCCTGGCGTTTTGAAAAACTATAGAACATTTGAAAACAGGCCCCTGGTTTGGGAAATGAAGCTTTTGAGGTTCTTTTTGTAAACATAGAATTTGTAGAAAAATACCAGTAGCTTTAGAATTTCACAAGGAAGCCATTGGAAACTTTGGATTTTGAAAGTTTCAAAATGTTTTTAACACATTCAAAATAACAAGTGGTTTGTGCCACTTTAGCGTTTTCTCCTTTATTTTAAAATTCAAATTTTGTGCAACTTTTTAAAATAGATGCAAATGATGCTCATGATGCACAAACAAATATTAATTACCACTAAGCTAAATTGGGGATGTTAAAGTGGTAATCCAACCTCTATGATCGGAGATCCCGTGAATTAGGGAATGCAAATAATAAGCTAGTGTTTTAACAAAGAAGAGTTATTATTTAACCCTCTCTGTGAAAATGCAAAACTCTCATTTTTTAAGAAGGTTGGCAACATTGTTTATTGTATTTCTGTTGGCTATTCATAGCAAATATGATCTCCTATAAAGCAGTTATGAAAGAACACACCTATGAGTGGGCCTATGAGTCCGATTGTTAAATGTCGCAGTCTATATAATTTAGGTGATCTCTAGTAATCTCAAAGAGATCAGGGAGTATGAGGTATATACTCCACCTGCGGGGTAGGCTACTAGCAGCCGCATATTGGTTATGACTTTGAGTGAATTCTTTTTTTTAAAAACACAGTACAGACGCAGACGCTCACAAACACGCACGTACAGACACCCGTATGAACGCACGCACGTAAACCCTACCCCTATGAGCACCTCCGAGAGACAAGTCCGACAGATCTTGAGGTTGACGAAGTCACCACAGGCGCCTCGCTGTTGACGGGCACGTCACCTACCACTGAAAGCACAGCGCCGGTTAAATCCTGGAAAATCCAGGAAAATGCGAGTACCCGTGTCAAGTCTAGGTCTTGAACCTGGGTGGGCTGGTTCCACCACAAGGAACCAACCAGCTGAGCTAGGCTCACTTCGCGACTTTGAGTGAATTCACTTTGAGTGAATTCTATTAGCACCAAGATTACAATTCAAGTTTCGTCTCTTGTTCAACTTGTTCGTTGGTAGATGTAGTTGCTGAAACACTGGTATATAAACAAGATTCATCTGCAAACGTTCGGTGTGTGTGACATATTTGAACTATGATTTTACTATGCATTGGCGTATGTGCATCTGATATGTTTGTATTTCACATATATTAGTAACTGTTGTCTTGTTTAATATTTTAAAATTCATCATGAAACTATTGCCAATTATAAGAGCCGCCGCCTTGAAATGTGTGAACCGTCGTGTGAGTGAGGTGTAGCTGTACTAAGAGGGTGTTTGGTTAGACTTTTTTCCTTGAGTTTGAGTTTTGCTTTTGGCTTATAAGTCATAAAAGCATCTAAATATGTGATTTTGGCTTTTGACTTATGTTACACTATGGTATAAGCCAAAAGCCAAAAGCACCTAAATAGGTGCTTTGATGGCTTATAAGCTAAAAGCAAAAGCCACGAAAAAAGTCTAACCAAACACTCTCTAAGTATACAAGTACCCTTCACCCTTATATACAAGTACTGAAGTACCCTTCATTTGACCAATAAACTTGTTAATTAGCGCGCACGAGCGTGGACCCAAAGAGGAGATCATGTGGTAGTAGTACGGGACGTAGTACTGTCATGTACTGTACGAAGGAAGCTGCCGGGCGCCTGGGATGGGCGGGATACAGATAGTAATCGGGAGATGCTGCTGCCGCGGATAAGGCCGGCCGGCCGGGGTATACTACGCATGCCATGAGATACGACCCGTACGGGGATACGGTTCAAAGGATGCCCAGCGATTCGGTTCCCTGCCCCCCGCGCGCGACAGCGTGATCAGGCAGAGACGCCTTCTTGCCATGAACATTCAATCACATGATCCTACAGCGGATCACAGGCAGGCGGAGGCAGGGCAGGGAACCGTGTGGCTGTCCTCGCGCACGGCATGCAGCCATGCAGGCAGCAGGGCGTCGTGATTTGATGCCGATCATCATCATATAGTAATAGTAGGATATCTGATACGATGGATCATGCTACGAGATTACATGAATGAATGCCAGAGATACTACTCTATTGGCGAGGGTGCGTGCAGCGAGGGCGGCCGCCACCCACCACCGACTCCACGGCCGCGGAAAAGATTCACGTACCGCAGCCGCAGCGATCTCTGACCCGATCCGCAAAATCAATCAATTGCGCGCTTCCTTACCGCGCTCGATATCGGGTTCTTTATATATAGTGCCTGCCACCGCCAGGTCTTGCTACGGATTCGTGCTGCTTAATCTCGGGAGAATAAGGCAGACAGAGATAGATAGGCAGAGCCAGATCAATGGAGGTGTCGTCGGCTCTAGGGGCGACGGCGGAATGCGCCGTCCGAGGAGGAGAGGCTTGTTGCCGCGGCGGCGGCGAGGAGGGGAAGGACAAGAATACTGTCAAGGTCGACAGGGTGGCGCTGGTGTCACCAGTAGACGATGACGAGGTGCTGCCGCCGCCGTACGTCATGACCGTCGACGACAGCTCCGTCGACCGCGCCCTCGTCACCGCGCTGCTCCGCCGATCCAAGTTCCGAGGTACCTACGTAATTCTGAAATATGGTGTTTCCGTGCGAGTCGTCCCCTCATTCTTGCACCTAAAAAGAGAGGATTTCTTGGTGCAGTCACTGCCGTTGATAGCGGCAAGCGGGCGCTAGAGATACTGGGCTCGGTATGTAGTGTCTGGATACAACCTCTGATAGATAAACATTCTTCTGTACTCGATCGGATCCTTTTCCTTCATCGACCCAACCTATTTTTGTTGACCCTGTGTGCAATCGAAATTTCGTCCTGTGTTTCAGGAGCCCAACGTTAGCATGATCATCACGGACTACTGGATGCCGGAGATGACCGGGTACGACCTGCTCAAGAAGGTCAAGGTATAATACATGTTTTGCCCCGGAGCTCCCAAACTAATTATTACTGATAGGAACCCGAAGTTTCTAACCCGTGATATATATATATATATATATATGAATACAAATGCAGGAGTCGTCGGAGCTGAAGCAGATCCCCGTGGTGATCATGTCTTCAGAGAACGTGCCCACGAGGATCACCAGGTCCGTTTTTTCTCCGGCAACCGCCCCGTCAGATCGACATATCCCCTCGATAATTCTGCCTCACCGATCATTTTTAGTCCACTGGTAGTACAAGACTTCATGCAAGGGCATGCATTTTACGGACCATGGTTGTTAATTAAATTACAGATGCTTGGAAGAAGGCGCCGAGGAGTTCCTGCTGAAGCCCGTCAGGCCGTCGGACATCTCCCGAATATCCAATCGGATGCTGCAGTGAAGATGAACGGCGGTGTCCGGTCGCCGCCTTGTCCGTGGTGGTGCACAGTCCCTGGTAGGATGTACGACGGAGGAAAAATCAAGAAGAAAGAGGGACTACGGAGGAAGGAGATTTTGGGTGGCGGTATGGTGGTGTTATCTCTGGAACCTGCCGAGCTTAGTCGTAGGCATTAGCTTACTTATGTTTTAGAGGACCTCTTGTTTATTTGTTGGCAGCAGAGTGTGTCTCTTACCCACAAATTAAATTTCTAAGTTTTTTTGAGAAAAATTAAATTTCTAAGTCGATGTTGGATGGATCTTAAATTTTGATCTAACGCTTAATTTAAGATTTTTACATTTTAAAATCATGCATACATTTTGGGTTAGAATCAACCAAGTCCACAATGATCATACATATGGGTCAAGCCCAGAAATTCGAGGTATAGTGCTACTACCTCCGACACAGTATAAGCCTACAGAATATGCTCATTACGTGAAGTTAACAGTACAAGGGGTCCCCTCCGTGGCGCCCGGGCGATCCCCTGCTCCCGTTTCGCCCGACTGGGCCGGCCCATTTAGTCTCGTTTTTTTTCGTTCCTTTCCTTATGTTTCTTTTTCCCTTTCATTCAGCTCGTTCCTTTTTCTGTGGGGCCAGCTTGTGTGACACCCCGATCTAAAGATCGGAATAGTCCTGTATACTAGTCCCAGAAACACCAGTATACAATCATTTGATATTAAAGACAAGACCAAATACATAGGTTCGAATAATTATATATAACACGACTCGAGAGAGTGGCTCCGGAGGAAGGCGCAACGGCGCACATTATTCTTGGTCGACGGAGCTAAGGACTAATGCAGCGGAAAGCGTAGACGGAAGCGTAGTACGGCGCGCAGACCACACGGGGTTCTGCCTAGAATACTTAATCCTAGTTTTCGTAGAACAGGTACTCCGGGACGGGCGACGGAGGGTCTGACCAAAGAATTAGCAAGGTACTCGCAAGACATCGGCCACACGAAACTCATGAGTATCTATATGGCATGGAATAAGTACGGAAAGTAGCATGGCATATGTACGGAAAGTAGCATGACATTGTTCTAAACATGGCATAGACAAAGCAACGTAGAATAATCTAGCACAACATAGATCAAATGAACAACGAGTCCCATCTTAACGTTGGGACTTAAATATGACACCGAGTAGCGGTGTCCACAACATATTTCTCAAGGTAAGTTTCACCGATTCCGGGCTCTCTAGCCCCTCGCCAACTCTGGCGCAGCATTTAGACTTCACGAGCCTCACACAGTTATCAAGTTCATTTGCAAAGTTTTCCCCGTGACAAGACTGACTCTAAGTGCGACTCAACCCAAACTTGTCCCGTATCATTGGGACTAGGCTAGTATCTAGATACACTCTCGAGAGGTCGCAACAACACAAGCTGGAGTGCACAATAGTCCCACCGGTACCCAAGTACTTAACCATTGCTGGCGGCGAGCACTAGTGGAAAAAGGGCTACCTGTGGCGCACCATTAAGCCTTTCTGTGGCGCACCCAGAAAAATGGGGGGTGAGCCACAGAATTCTCGCCACTAAATTGTAATTCTGTGGCGCACTCGCCCGGTGCGCCACAGAAAGTCCCATATTTCTGTGGCGCACCGATCCAAGTGCGCCACAGAAATTTATCAGTGGCGCATTCCTAATCCGTGCGCCACAGAACTGCATGCGCCACAGAAACAAATTCCATGCGCCACAGAAAAGTTTAGAAAAGTTTACAGAAATTTTCGATTTACTTTTCCTGTTGTACAAATATAGGTATATATATACAGATATATTAACGAAAATACAAAGAAGTCTTATTACTACAATTAGTAGAGAAGTCTTAATATTACAATTAGTAGAGAAGTATTATTATTACAATTAGTAGAGAAGTCTTATTATTACAAAGTAGCTAGAACCTAAACAAGATAGAAGCCAAGCTAGAAAACAAGTCGCACGAGTAAACTACTCGTCGTCGGAGCTGGTGTTATAGAAGAAGTCGGACCACCTGTCATCATCGGTGTCCCAGTGTTCCTCGCTCTCCCTCTGGGCGGCCTCCCGACGGCGGCGCCGGTCTGCCCTCCTTTGCTCCCTTCGGTTCCTGAAGAATGCCTCCTCGTCGGCGACATCGCCCGGGAACTCCTCCCTCCACCGACGCATCAGCTCCTCGTCGTGCTCGGCGGTGGCGATCCGGCGCTGCACCTGGCGGTGGCGGTGACGATCTTCGTCGGTGAGGAGGGGTGGCCGTGGCGCGAGGAACTCCGCCTCCACGATGTCCTGGCAGTCCGGGAAGTTTAGCTCGCTCCGCGGGCGCCGGAAACGCCACGCGACCGCGTCGTACGCGCGCGCTGCCTCCTCCGGCCTGGGGTACGTCCCGAGCGTCTGCCGAAATCCGCCCACGCGGATTTCGGCATATTAGGTGCCGTTGGGCCGCTCCCAAACACCGCGGAAGCCGGACGACCCGCGGCGGCGCGGCGGCATCGTCTACATGCACAAGAGGAGGTTAAGCGGTTAGTACAGCAAATTAAACTTGCTTAATGGTGACATGTAAATAAAAAGTCTAATTGAAAACTTATAGACAACAAGATTCAAAAAATAATGTCAACACAAACGCATGCCTCATATATTGGACACAAATTTAGAAGTGACACATGCTTCAGGGATGGAGCCAGTGAGCCAGGTAGGATGCACGAGATCTGTGCACTCATGCATATCACAAGGCTCACTAGCCCCACCCCTGGAACCTGTGGCGCACCATTAAGCCTTTCTGTGTCACAACATTTTAATCATCGGCATATCAAAAGATGGTAAATAGTACAGAAAGTAAAATGCAAATTAAAAATCACTCAACAAAAACAAGCAAGGCCTCATATGGAATTGATCACTCACACATGAACTTCAGAGACGGTGTCAGCGAACAAAGTGGAATGAACACTGTATATATGTTCAGACAACATGGTTCACTAACACCTACCTGAAAATGCAACGCGCAACCATCTGTTTAATCACCGGCCAAAAGTAAACAACCATACTAACAGTTAATAACCAAAGAGGACAAGAAAACTACTAACAGGACAAGAAAGTATTGCACACATATGGGCATAAAACCAATAACATCAATGCTTTTTGACCACAACTACAATTTTAACATATTTCTACTGCATATTAACATATTAACATGGATGAGACGGGGAATTTGCATGGATGAGACGGGGAATATTGTTAGGTAGTAGCCCACATCAGTAGCATACGACTCACAAAATTGTTAGGTAGTAGCCCAAACTAGCTCCACCTTTGTGTGCAGCAAGTAGCATACGACTCACAAAAACTGAAAACATGTAGCATACGACTCACAAAAACATGTAGCAAGCAGCAAGTAGCATATTGATTTGATAAGCACATCTACATAACCAACTGTATGAGCAGTTGAGCACATCTACATAGCTAGGTTTCAACCAAACCTAGCTAGGGTTTCCAAATCCACCTTATAGCATACAGAATCACGATATACCTCAAAAATTCCTACCCAACATGGTATTCTGGAGATTCCTACTCGGGTCAAGACTATACCGTTCAAAGATTCCTATGAGACAGCACAATCTGCAGAAGCTAACAGATGACGAAGAATCACGGGGGGGCTCGTGGAACGCGCGGCCTCGTCGGACGCCGCAGCGGCGCCCGTAGCGGGGTCGGCGCCGACGCGCGGCGGGAGCAGGCGAGGGAGGCGGCGCACGGCCGGCGCGGCTCCCGGGCGGACGAAGGCGGGGGCGCGAGGGCCGGGGACGGGGACGCGCGTCCGCGGCGGCGGCGGTGGGAGGAGGGGTAGCGCGCGGGAGGAGCGGCGGCGGCGCGCTGGAGGAGGCGCGCGCGTGAGAGGATAAGGTCGTGCGGGATAGGGGTAGGTGGGGGTTTTGTTGGGGAGTCCTTTCTATGGCGCATGGGCTGGCTGCGCCACAGAAAGAAGCAGCATGCGCCACAAAAATCCAAGCGCCACAGAAAAAAGGATGCATGCACCACAGAAAAACCTGGGGTGCGCCAAACAAATCTACCCTATAAAAAAACCCTGTTGAATCGCATATATCTTGAATTGAATTCTTCTACATAAATTGAATCTTCATTGTGCTAAACTTCAAATAAGTTGGTACTGAATAATATACAACTCAAACCAGCATCACATATAACACACGACAAATTAAAGATACAACAGAGCTGAAATAAAAATACAACACAACTCAAATGGCGATACAACATAGCTGAAATGAAGATACACAACACAACTCAAATTCGCCGAACTTAATAAATTCACCTCCCATCAACACAGCCTGCTGCATCCGTTGATGCAGCGCCCTTGCCCTTTGACGATGATACACTCTTCTTCTTGGACGACGATTCAACCTTCTTGCCCTTCCCCTTCGACGCTCCTTCAGACTTCAGGGCCTTGGACGACGGCATGAAGTCATCAGAATGATCGCTCTCATCTACCCAACGGTAAGAATCAGCGTATGAATCAAGATCCCATTGAGTCTTGAAGAACTTGCCCTTCTCAACTTTCTTCTCAAACCTGGCTCGAATCCTAATCAATTCACGACGAATTTGGTTAGGGGTCCGATATGGATACCCAGCGCTGCATAGCTTGGCTCCCAGCAAAGCGAGATGGCTCTCACTCTCAATAAGTTCGTCGTGGTATACTTTCCTACCCTCAACATGCAAATTATGGGAAATACGCGCGAGATACTCGGCGGCGGGACTGTGGAACCCGCCAGCCGCACACTTATTGCAAGGACCAACACAAACCATGCTTGCCCGCCTAGACTGAAAATCTATAATACCAAAGCTCAGACCGGAGGGGGGGGGGGTTTTATAGGAAGAGGAGAGCAGAAAAATGGCGGGAAAGGGTGGCGGGAGAAAAGGCGGGAAAGGTGTGACAGGAAAAAAGGCGGGAAAAGCTGGTTCTGTGGCGCACCAGGCCCATGCGCCACAGAATGTTGGATTTCTGTGGCGCACCCCTCACAATGCGCCACATAATGTCTACTTTTTGTTGCGCATGGTCCAGGGTGCGCCACAGAATGTCTACTTTCTGTGGCGCATGGGCTTCGTGCGCCACAGAAAGATCCCCGGATTTCGAAATTCGACCTGCCTGGCGGGGACCACCCTCTTTCTGTGGCGCATGCTCCACGGTGCGCCACAAAAAACCAAATTTCAGTGGCGCATTTTTATTTTGTGCGCCACAGATGTTTGTGGCGCACTAGTTTGGTGCGCCACTAAATGTTTTTTGTGGCGCATGGGCTAAGGGTGCGCCACAAACGGGCATCCCACTTATAAGTCTTTTTCTACTAGTGGAGTGCCCACTCCCCAGCGGTCCACAAAACCAAGACGCCCCCTATATAGTCACCGACATGCCCTACGGGCCTTGTCTTAGGCTGAACTAATTTCCGGCACGTCCCCAACCTATGAGCGACGCCTAGCTTCGGAACTATCAGAAGACTAGCCCCGACCACACAGGTAACTGACTAGACTTGCCAAGGGGTGACATCAAAGGGGATCCCGATAATGCTACTAACCTAGGTCCGCCCATTTCAGATGACGCGTGACTGAGAAATAAGGTTTGCTGAATGGCACCGATGACTCAATCTAGTCGAGGGAGGTGATTAGGTTCTTAGTCAAGTTTATCCAGATATTTCCAAAAGGTGTTTCCACAACAATGAATGTAAAACCAGTGTTTCCAATGCATCAACAAAACAATGTTAGAATAACAACATGCAAATATGATGATCACAACATACACAAATATACATATCAATATAACAGGTAACAATCAAAGTCAATTAAACCGACAGGGGGCTCTTAGCTAAGAAGCTTAGATCCACCACTTGTCGTCTTTAGTGGGTTATTAACAGTCATAATATCCACAAACAAGAAAACAATCAAAACCAATTAATCCGATAGGGGGCTCTTAGCTATGAAGCCTAGATCCACCACTTGTCGTTTTTAGTGGGTTGTTAAAAGTCGTAATATTAACACAAACAAGAAAACAATCAAGGTCAATTAATCCGACAGGGGGCTCTTAGCTATGAAGCCTAGATCCTTAGAATCTATTCCAAATCAATAAATATGTGTTAAAACCCTCGCAAATGCTACTGAAGAAATGAACCAGCAAATAAACTCCAAATCAACCCATCTTGGTTTCATTGGATAGAGTCGTGAGCTTCGTTCAATATTTGTAGCTTGAGCTCGACGTTGTCGGGTACGCAGAGGCGGTTGCCGTAGCGCAATACTCCGTCTTCTCCCACCGAGAATCCCTTTGCCTTCCCAAGGGGAATCTTGCCGATGATGCTCTGAATCTCGGGGTCGTTTGCTTGCTCGGACTTGATGTTCTCTTCGAGGTCGGGCTTCGCTTCAAGAGCATTTAGATAAGCTTGGTCGCCGATGCATAGGTTGAGCTTCGCAAAATCCTTTTCTAAGCTCGAAGGTATAGGCAACGGTCTTCGACTCAACGCGTCGGCGACCACGTTGGCCTTTCCCGGGTGATAGTGGATGCCGAGGTCGTAGTCCTTGATTACTTCAAGCCATCTTCGTTGCCTTAAGTTGAGGTCGGGCTGGGTGAATATGTACTTCAAGCTCTTGTGGTCGGTGTAGATTTCACATCTCCGTCCAATAAGATGGTGTCGCCAATGCTTCAAGGCGGGTATGACGGCGTCTAACTCCAAGTCGTGAGTCGGGTAGTTCATCTCATGAGTCTTGAGTTGCTTGGACACATAGGCAATAACTTTCCCTTCTTGCATAAGCACGGCGCCTAGTCCGTTTCTGGAGGCGTCGCAATACACGGTGAAATCCTTTCCATCATCGGGTAACACTAGTATTTGGGCCGTGGTCAGTCGATTCTTGAGCTCGTTGAAGCTCTCTTCACACTCGTCGGTCCAAGTGAACTTGCGGTTCTTCTTGAGTAACTCCGTCATTGGTTTAGCGATTCGGGAAAAATTCTCAATGAACCTCCGGTAATATCCGGCTAGTCCAAGGAAGCTTCGGATCTCCGACACGTTGGTGGTTGTCCTCCAATTCAGGACGTCGGAGATCTTGTTGGGGTTGATGGCTACGCCGGCACCCGACAGAACATGTCCAAGGAATTGAACTTCCTTTAACCAAAACTGACACTTGCTGAACTTGGCATAGAGTTGTTGCTCTCGTAGTCTCGTTAAGACTAGTCTTAGGTGCTCTTCCTCATTCTTGGAGTAGATGAGGATGTCGTCGACGAACACAACCAGGAACTTGTCGAGGTACTCCATGAACACCTTGTTCATCATTCCCGTGAAGTAGGCTGGTGCGTTGGTCAATCCAAAGGACATCACGGTGCACTCATATAATCCGTATCTCGTGGTGAAGGCAGTCTTGGGAATATCGCTGTCTCGGATCTTCAACTGATAATATCCTGTACGGAGATCAATCTTTGAGAACACACGGGCACCACGGAGTTGGTCAAACAGGTCGTTGATTCTGGGCAGTGGGTACTTGTTCTTGATGGTGACTTCATTCAGGGCGCGGTAGTCGATGCACAGACGGAGTGTACCATCACTCTTCTTAGCAAACAATATTGGCGATCCCCACGGTGAAATGCTTGGGCGGATGAACTTCTTCTCAATCAACTCGTCGAGTTGTCGCTTGAGTTCCACTAGCTCGGGGCTTGTCATGCGATAGTGTTTCTTGAATATTGGGTTTGTTCCGGGCACAACTTCTATTGCAAACTCCACATCTCGATCGGGCGGCATTCCGGGTAACTCATCGGGGAACACATCGGGATACTCGCTGACAACATAAACTTGACCAATTTCTGGAGCTTGGATAGAGAACATCTTGGCATTGATCTGATGAGGTTTATTGGGCAGGTACGTGGTGCTGATTCCTTCGGGGTTGGTGAGTGTAACTTCACGGCTGGCACAATTTATCTGAGCTAAGTGTTGGACCAACCAATCCATTGCAAGAATGGCGTCCAGACCAGGTACATCGATCACGTTGAGTTGAGCGGGGAACTCCACTTGGTAAACCCTGATGGTCAACCCCTTGCAGGCGTTGGTGGTATTCATCTCAGAGGCGGGGGTATGTGTCACCAAAACGTGGTCCAAAAGGGAAATCGGAAAACGGTGTTTGGCGGCAAAATCTTTCGAGATGAAAGAATGGGAAGCTCCGGAATCAAATAAAATGAGAGCGGGTTTAGCGTTGATGGTGCACGTACCAAGCACTACGACCGTGGCCTCATAGGCCTCCTCGGCGGACATGTGGTGGAGACGGGCGACCATGGGTGGCTTGGGCGCGTTGTCCGGGTTGGCGTTGCCGTAGTTGTTGTTGCCGTTGTTGGGGTTGTTGGGGCAGTCTTTGATGTAATGTCCCGGCTTGCCACACTTGAAGCAAGTGTTGTCCTGCTTGCGCTCATCGGACTTGGGGCACTTGTTGAAGACTTCGCGGTTCGGAAACACGATCTTCTTAGGCTGGCTCCAAGCAGGTGGTGGTGGCGGGAGGTTGTTGCTGCTGTTGTTGGACTGCCACGGGCGAGACTTCGCGGAGCGGCGGTCATGGTGAGACTTGCGATCCTCAAACTTCCTCTTGTGGTTGTCATAGATGTGACGGTGCTCCTTTTCTGAAATCAGCGCAGTGTTGACCATGGTCTCAAAATCCGGGAACTGCAGAACACTCAGCTGAGTCTTGATAGCCTGGTGCATCCCGTGCAGGAATATGTCCTTCTTCTTTTCTTCAGTGTTGGTATCATCTGGGGCATAGCGGGCAAGGTTGTTGAACTTGGTGAGGTACTCGCTGATCGAGCGGCTGCCCTGAGTGAGTGCCAGAAATTCCTGCTGCTTCATCTTGACGAGGCTGGATGGGATGTGCGCCTTGCAGAAGGCTTCCTGAAAAGCGTCCCAAGTGATGGGCGCTTCGCCGTTCTGTGCGTCCCTCTAGTCGTCCCACCAAGCGTTGGCGGGGTCCTCGAGGTAGTGCGTGGCGTACATCACTTTGTCCTGCTCATCAACTCGGGCGATGGCGAGTTTCTTGTTCATGGTGCGGAGCCAATCATCGGCTTCCAGTGGATCCTCTGCAAATGCAAACTTGGGCGGCTGGGTACGCTGAAAGTCTTGCAGCTTGGAACGTTCGCCACGGTGCGCTGGCGGTGCGGTCATGTAGTTGCCAAACTCCCTCATGATGGTTGCCACATGCTGATTGTGCCTGTCATCCATCATCAATAGAAGCTGGCTCGGTGACGGCTCAATGGCGGGGCCGTGCGGCAAGTTATCTTGATCATCGGACCTTGGCGGGGTTTGGGACTGGCTGCCATCGGTATTCATCCTGAGGTTGCACGTTGCGTTGCGTACCATGAGCATCCTTAGGGGGAAAAGGTAATCATCCAAGCAAAACCAAATGGAAACCCAAATATTTGAAAGCAAGGAGTGGTGGTATAAAACAACGGTGAGTGGTTTAGTACAAGGATGAAATTCGGAACACATGCATGGATGCAATCTAAGTTACATGGCTGAGTACAACCCATCATACAACATGAGTACAACTAAAGATGTAGGCATGAATGCAACTACGATACATGGTTGCGTACAACCGATACAAGCATTCCCGCGCCTACCACCACGTTATTAAGCATGATACGATAAGTTACTCTAATCTTCGAGAGCCCCAAGCATCTAGAAGTCCATCACGAGCGGCGTTGCGGGGGTGGCGGTGTCGAGGCTCGTCCTGGCGGGGCTGTAGTCCGGAGTCGGCGGGGCGTCACGAGGTCCTGCCGAGCGGGGCGGAGCGACGGGGTCACCACGACGGCGGCAGGTACGAATGATCGGAACACGTGCAAAGTGGCGAGCAACGGGGCGGATGGGAATAGCAATAGGTGGGGTACGAGGAGAGGTCTCAGACAGGCGGTTCCGGAGAAACTCCAGAGTACCACGAGTAGACATAGGAAAGGAGAAAGACTGAGAACCCGAGGTGGCACCTGCGCAGCGAGGGCGAGTAGCCATGGCCAAGTCAATGCGGTGAGCCGCAAGCAGGCCAAGAGTGGCGTGGAGGAACTTGTGGAGAAGCGCCGTGTAGCGGATGAAGGAGGTAAGAGACGCCTCGGGATCACCGGGGTTCGGGAAGATGACATTCCCGGAGGTCATCTGCAGCCTAGGGAAGTGAATGTAGCGGCTGCAATCTCCCATGACAGGGTCAAAGGTGCGGATGAAAGTGATAGCGTCGTAAGCGACCTCCTGGATAGCTCGGGTCACCTGAGAGGAGATCCCGGAAGTGAGAGAGTGGAGGACGGTCGGGTCTCCCGTCTCCGGACGCAAGATGATGGTGGCGGAAAACTCAGAGTTGGTCCCAGTGGGACGGTCATAGTACACGCGGTACAAAGGAGGAGAGGAGTTAGGGTAGATGTGACTCCAGATCTCCCGCAAGAACTGCGGAAAGCCGGCGATGTGCTCGACAGTCGTCTCAGCGAACAGCTCCGGCATCTGTACCAGAACACAGCCACAAAATGTAAACGTTAACGTTAATCGTTAGAAGTAGAGAAACTACCCAAACTAAAACCCGTAAATAGGAAGAGAAACAATCCAAAGAACAAGGTAACGGTCCTGTTCTAGCGTCCGTGAACTAGGGTATCCTACAGGCAGTCAGGCTCTGATACCAAGCTTTGTGACACCCCAATCTAAAGATCGGAATAGTCCCATATATTAGTCCCATAAACACTAGTATACGATCACTTGATATTAAAGACAAGAAAAAATACATAGGTTCGAATAATTATACATAACACGACTCGCGAGAGTGGCCCCGGAGGAAGGCGCAACGGCGCACACAACAGTTTGTACAATATTCTTGGTCGACGGAGCTAAGGACTAATGCAGCGGAAAGCGTAGACGGTAGCGTAGTACGGCGGGCGGACCCCACGGGGGTTCTGCCTGGAATACTTGATCCTAGTTTTCGTAGAACGGGTACTCCGGGACGGGCGACGGAGGGTCTGACCAAAGAATTAGCAAGGTGAGTACATTGCATGTACTCGCAAGACATCGGCCACACGGCACTCATGACTATCTATATGGCATGGCATAAGTCTGGAAAGTAGCATGGCATATGTACGGAAAGTAGCATGGCATTGTTCTAAACATGGCATAGACAAAGCAAGATAGAATAATCTAGCATAGCATAGATCAAATGAACAACGAGTCCCATCTTAACGTTGGGACTTAAATATGACACCGAGGAGTGGTGTCCACAACATATTTCTCATGGTAAGTTTCACCGATTCCGGGCTCTCTAGCCCCTCGCCAACTTTGGTGCAGCATTTAGACTTCACGAGCCTCACACAGTTATCAAGTTCATTTGCAAAGTTTTCCCCGTGACAAGACTGATTCTAAGTGTGACTCAACCCAAACTTGTCCCGTATCCTTGGGACTAGGCTAGTATCTAGATACACTCTCGAGAGGTCGCAACAACACACGCTGGAGTGCACAATAGTCCCACCGGTACCGAAGTACTTAACCATTCCTGGCGGCGAGTGCCCACTCCCTAGCGGTCCACAAAACCAAGACGCCCCCTATATAGTCACCGACATGCCCTACGGGCCTTGTCTTAGGCTGAACTAATTTCCGGCACGTCCCCAACCTATGAGCGACGCCTAGCTCCGCAACTATCACAAGACTAGCCCCGACCACACTGGTAACCGACTAGACTTGCCAAGGGGTGACATCAAAGGGGATCCCGATAATGCTACTAAGCTAGGTCCGCCCATTTCAGACGACGCGTGACTGAGCAATAAGGTTTGGTGAATGGCACCGATGACTCAATCTAGTCGAGGGAGGTGATTAGGTTCTTAGTCAAGTTTATCCAGATATTTCCAAAAGGTGTTTCCACAACAATGAATGTAAAACTAGTGTTTCCAATGCATCAACAAAACGATGTTAGAATAACAACAGGCAAATATGATGATCACAACATACACAGATATACATATCAGTATAACAGGAAACAATCAAAGTCAATTAAACCGACAGGGGGCTCTTAGCTAAGAAGCTTAGATCCACCAGTTGTCGTCTTTAGTGGGTTATTAACAGTCATAATATCCACAAACAAGAAAACAATCAAAACCAATTAATCCGACAGGGGGCTCTTAGCTATGAAGGCTAGATCCGCCACTTGTCGTTTTTAGTGGGTTGTTAAAAGTCGTAATATTAACACAAACAAGAAAAAAATCAAGGTCAATTAAACCGACATGGGGCTCTTTGCTATGAATCCTAGATCTACCACTTGTCGTCTTTAGAGGGTTATTAACATTCATAATATCAATATAACAAATGTAAATGACTCGTTAACATGCAACGGAAAAATGCAAGAATGAGTGCAAAAACATCCAAGTCAAATGGAGCAATTCCAAAATGCAGCAATGGTGTAATGTGGTGGATGTCTTGCCTTCCACAAGATAGGGTGCTGGTCCCTCCTCAAGATCCTTAGAATCTATTCCAAATCAATAAATATGTGTTAAAACCCTCACAAATGCTACTGAAGAAATGAACCAGCAAATAAACTCCAAATCAACCCATCTTGGTTTCATTGGATAGAGATATTTCTTTAGTTTCCAACAAGCTAAAGTTTGTAATTTTTGGACAAAAGTTGAGTGAGATATGCCCTTTCAAAGTTTCTGTTTTTAAATGAATAAAAACAGAGTTTTTAAATAAAACCGAAAACATTTCGGATAAAGATTAAAACGCTGACGCGTGGGTCCCACTAGTCAGTGACCCCGGTTCCGTTCGAACCGTTACGTGCGCGGGAATAGGACGCGGGCGGCGCTCCCGTCGCCGGCAAGGACTACGGCGAGGGTTTCCGGCCAGGGTACTAGGGGAGGGTGCGGGGCGGCTCACCGTGCTCGGGGGCGTCACGGCGGCGAGGTTTTGGACGGTGAGGAGGGCTCGGGCGGAGATGCCCCGTTTTTCTACGGCTCCGGCGTCGGGTCGTGGACGAATCCGACGATTCCGGCTACAGTTTACCGAGGAGAGTGCGGCGTTGGGATCCTCGTGGGCTAGGGAGGCGAGGGCTAGGGTTAATCGACGAACGAAGCTTCCTCTGGCGAGAAATTTGTCCACGACCGAGGCGGCTAGGGCAAATCCATCGCCGGAGTTGCGGTGCTCGTCGAGCTTCAATCGGGGCAGGGGAGTGAGCTGGTGGTGCTAGGAGGTGGTGTGTGTCATCTCGAGGGCTGGGGGGGGGGGGGGGGGGGGGGGGGGGTTTATATAGCAGCGCGGCGAGCGGTCGGAGTAATGGAGGTAGCTCGGCCGGTGCGGAGGCGTAACTCGACGGAGTGAACGCCGGTGTCGCCGGGGCGGTGGCACAGTACGGCTTGTGGGTGCGTCAGGAGGGGAGGATTGAAGGCGCGGCGCCGTCGGACACGCTGACGAGCGGGTCCCGTCGTGCACAGGGCCGGGCGGCTCGTCGGCTAGCGGTTGGCGGCACTGCGGCGGCGCGCGAGCGAGCGTGCGGGGGCGAGGACGGTCAAAGGAGGTGGCAGCGTGCGGGGGACTCGCAGGGGCGCGGGTGCGTGTGCGTCTCCGGCGACCAGAAACGGGCGGCGCTCCGCGGGCACGTCCATGCCGACGCCGGCGCGTTCCAGAGCGTGGCAAAAGCGGCAGCGACACCGTTCTCGGCGCACAGGTCTCCAAATGCAAAAAGGAGAACATCCCCGTGCACCAAATTGGAAGGGCTACCAGATTGCAGAAGGAATTTTTTGCAAATTCGAGCAAAGTTCTATACAGAATTTTCGAAAAACAGTTCTGGCCAAAGTGAAGATATTTTGCTAGGAGGGGTAAATGGGGTTGGTTGAAGATGCCCTCTTGTCCTGAGGTAGGAGGGGTCAAATGGAGCTTATCCATGCCTTGGATTCTTCCAGGAGAATTATTTAGGCAGGTTTTAAAAATGGATTTGCAAAATGGGCAGAATGGAAAAAGGGGTGTGGAGAAATATTTTCCGAAGACAAGGCTCTATATTTTCTTAGAAATGGGTTCCACATCAACTAGGGATGGATCCCTGATTTTTGCAAAAAAATTGGAGACATAAAAATAGGGGTTCCTTTGGAGGGCTAATGAAAAGGTTAGTTTTTAAAAGAGAAAAGGAATTTCTCAAATCAATATTTGTCCAAGGTAAAAATAATATTGGCAAGTACCAAGTGGGAGGGAAATGGAAAGCACAAGATCCCAACTTGATTTATCAGATTTGAAAAGTTTTTGAATTCAAATGGTTTTGCGGAGGTTTATATTCAAATACATTTAAATAAGTAGAAATAATGTATTTTGGATTTTTTTTAAAAGGGTCAAAAATCCAGGGTGTTACAGCTTGTCAGATAGTATTGTGTGTCTTCCTCTTGCTGTGTTGCTGGTACATGGGTGGGCGCATGGGGCCATTTAAGTTGGTGCAGGTGTCATCCAACTTCCGAGGTGGGACTAAACAAATGCGCCTAATACGCTGCGTGCGCGCTGTGCAGAATCTTCTCGGGAACAAAAATAGGGAACACGAAGGAACAATTGTGCCTGTTCGCGAGCACAGAGGAACACGATTCTTGTTTGGTAACATGGGAACAAAACTGTTTCGTGATGCTTCTTGTCCCTTTGGTGCATACTTTTTGGAACAAATAGGCAGAACACGAAGGAACAAAGGAACAAAATTTCTTGTTTGTTTAGGAACACGGAGGAACAAAAATATTTCGTGATGCTCCTTGTTCCGTTTGG
This sequence comes from Poa annua, assembly GCA_026929855.1. NCBI lineage: Eukaryota > Viridiplantae > Streptophyta > Magnoliopsida > Poales > Poaceae > Poa > Poa annua. The sequence continues at coordinate 36,427,160 of CM049433.1, forward strand.
TGCACACTTTTGGGAACAAATAGGCGGAACACGGAGGAACAAGATTCCCTGTTTGGGAACACGGAGGAACAAAACTGTTTCGCGATGCTCCTTATTCCGTTTGGTGCACACTTTTTGGAACAAAAAATAGATGGAACACGAAGGAACAAAGGAACAAGATTTCTTGTTTAGGAATACGGAGGAACAAAACTATCTCGTGATGCTCCTTGTTCTGTTTGGTGCACACTTTTCGGAACAAAATAGGCGGAATACGGAGGAACAAGATTCCCTGTTTGAGAACACGGGAACAAAACTGTTTCGCGATGCTCCTTGTTCCGTTTGGTGCATACTTTTTGGGAACAAAAATAGGCGGAACACGAAGGAACAAAGGAACAAGATCTACCGAAGGAACAAAACTATAGACTAGCTAGAACAATGTCTTTTTTGGCTACGTGGAGTATATCATCACTATTTTGGCAAAATAAATCACAACAATAGATTGAAACCAAATTAAACATAGATGGAAGAAAAAAAGTAACCTAGATAAAGAAAAATACACTTACATAACACATCTCTAGTAGAAGAGATTAAGAGATGAAGAAAAGCGTGAAAATGACACGAAGGAAGAAGAGAAGGAAATAAAAAAGAGAATGAAAATAATATAAAAATGAGAGAAGGAAAAGAAAAATAGGAAGAAAAAATGCTAGTGGCAGCAGCACGCACTTGTACATATTGTTTCTTCGGTCTCAACAATGTTACGTACGGAACCTAGGTCACAATCTACTCCTCTTTGCATTTAAAAAAGGTATAATACACTTTGGATATTGTTTGCTAGTCCCGTCCGACCTATTACAATGCAAAACTGAATTACCGTGTACAAAAGATAGAGATTGGGTTTTAGTGAACGACGTGCATATGCATCATTCATTCTTTCTAGAGTAGACAGTGTGCATGCTGCTAGGATTTAAAAATGCAAGTGAGAAATGGAACATTAATGGTATAGGAAACAGAAAAATCTGTCAGTACACGCAGAACAAATATCATTACTAATGGAACAAAAATACACTAACAAACTAGAATAAAGTTTTAAATCGTGGAAAAGGAGAGCAAAATTTCACACTAAATGAAACAAAATAGTCTTGCACATAAAACAAATCATAATTTCTAGCAGAAAAATTGCTACTACTAGAGTTAGACAATTTTGAACTAAGAGGAACAAAATCGCGACCACACTTGAGACAAAAAAAATTACAGCGCCGAAGAAAAAAAATAACTTCACCCGAGGAACAAAAATATCTAACTCATGGAACAAAATTTAAAATCACGATTTAAAGGGACTATGATAAATGGAATAAAGTTTTGAGATTCATGAAGTATAGGCTTGGAACAAATATAGCATGTGGGACACAACACAATTTGGAACAAAGTTTAAATACGTTAAACAAATCGCTACTACTACTGGAACAAAATAACAATGTGTTACAACTGTTTAGAGCATGTGCAATACAACACGATTATAAGAGGAACAATATTTAGATCACATGGAACGAAGTTTAAACACATGAGAAATAAATCACGACTATTAATGGAACAAAAATTGACTATGTGGAAAAAAAATTAAGCATGTGGAACAGAACACAATTACAAGAGGAACACAATTTAGATTACATGGAACAAGATTATACACGAAAGAAACAAATCACGGATACTAATGGAACAAAAATTTAGAGCATGTGGAACACAACACAATTACAAGAGCAACGAAAATGAGTTAGCATAGAACAAGTTTAAACATGGCTACTAATGGAACAAAAATATGAAGTATGTGGAACAAAATTTGAGATACATGTGGAACACAACACGATTACAAGAAAAAAAAATTGGATCACATGGAACAAAGTTTAAACACATCAGAAACAAACATGACGACAAATGAGGCAAAAGAATTGACTTCCTGGAACAAAAGTTTAGAGAATGTGGAACACAATATGATTATAAAGGAACAAAATTTAGATCACATGGAACAAAGTTAAAACACATGAGACACAAATCATGACTACCAAAGGAACAAAAATTGACTACGTGGAACATAATTTTAGAGCATATGGCGGACAACACGATTACAAGAGGAGCGAAATTTAGATCACATGGAACAAAGTTAAACACATGAGAAACAAATCATGACTACTAATGGAACGAACCTTTTGACTATGTGGAACAAAATTTAGAGCACACAAGGCGAACACAATTTAGATCACATGGAGCAAACCTAAAACACATGAGAAAAAAGTCATGGGTACTAATGTAACAATAAAGTTGAATATGTGTAAAAAAGTTTAGAGCATGTCGAACACAACAGGATTACAAGAGGAACAAAATTTTTAGGTCACATGGAACAAAGTTCAAATACACGAGGAAACAAATGACGACTACAAATATAACAGATGGTGTACTATGTATAAAAAATCATAAATAATATGTGAAAAAATAGTGATAATGGAACACATACCCATCATAAAGGAACATATTTTTGGACCAAATGGAACAAACAATAAAAATCATGGACTTACCTTAAATGAGATTCTAGTTGATGTAACAAAATCTAGCGACCATGGAACTAATAAAGACTAATGGAGGAACACGATATTAAATGGAGGAGAGCAGAAGCTTAGCAATCTCGGAATAAATCAAAAATATATGTGAAACAAAGATTTAACACGCAAAAGAACAAAACAATTCCAACAATACAAGCATAACAAATTTTAGTCAAACGTAACAAAATTGGACGACCATGGAACAAATAACGACTTCCAACAGAACACAATATTAGACGAAAAGAAACAAAAGTTTAGCATTCTTGGAACATATCACAACTAAGTGGAACAAAAACAATAGCATCCTTGGTACACAACCCCACTATAGAGGGACACATTTTTAGGATAAATGGAACACGTGTTTAAGAATCAAGGAACAAAACAAGATTACTGCCCGGACACTATATTAGCTTTTGAGGATATGTTTTGTCCTTTTGGGACAAGAATACATTGGAACAAAAAAGGATAAAGCGAAAAATATTTAGAAACACGTTGAACAAATCGAGGTTAATACTTGAACAAATATTAGACCACGTGGAACAAAAGTTAGCACTCGCGGAGCAAATTATAAGGAAGTAAGAATTTAGACCAAGCCAGAAAAGATTTAGAAATGTGAGAAACAAATCGTGATTACTAATGGAATACAAGTAGGTGGAACAAAAAGTAGCAATCAAGGAACAAATTACAAAGTTGGAACAAAATAAGGAAGATAAAAGAAGAAACAAGCAAAACACAATATTAGCGCATGATGAACAAACTATGATTATAGGCGGCACACAATAAGTGGAAGAAAATCTAAAAGGCACAAAATAAAAATAAATAGAAACTTGACTTAAAATAGAAACATCAGAACCTAAATAATGGAAAGAAAAATAAGAAAAAAAATAACGCGAGAAAGAGGAGAGAGAGAAACATATACGAAAGTAAAAAGAAAGGAAAAAAATAAGACCAAATTCTAACGGACAAGAAACCAAGGAACGAGCTCAGTTAAAAAATGGATGTGACGCTACAATCAGCAAGCGGAAGCAGAACGAACAATCAGGTCAAAGAAAAAGGGATCTGTCTATATGGTCCGGCATGCTATACTGCTCTATTAGTATGTACACTGCCCCATGCGTTAAACGGGCTGAGCCCAAGTCGTTTTTTCTTTAGCGAAACCGCGGTACAGATCGCTCGGGCGATGCGGAGGGATTTCCCAGTACAAGCTACCACACTCTTTATGGGTCGTAGGTAGTATAATTATTATTTCGGTCCACTGTGGTATGCTTCAATCGGCCTAGCTCAAAGCTTCAGCCCATTCTTTGTCATAATGCTTTTTTCTTTGTGCCAAAGTCTTTTCTAGTCTAAATAAATGCCAAAGTCTTTGCCCTTCGCTCGAAGCTCCGGTCGGCCACGGCCGAAACCATTAGAGCTTCCCAGATCTCCCATGGAATCACCTCCCGCTAGAAATCACCGGTTGAGGTTATTGCCGTCCTCCAAGTAGCAAGATTTTCCTTCCTATGACGCAAAACAATAGTACCAATTTTCTCCTCCATATGATGCAAAAAAACATAACAACGCTCCATGCTATGATGCAAAAGAGAAGACCAACAGTAGCAATTCTCCTTACTATGATGCAAAACCAAAGAGCATTGATAGCAATTCTCCTTGCTATGATGCAAAATAGAAAAACATTGGCAGCAAATTTCTCCTTCCTATGATGGTAGGAAAATCCATCTCCTATGATGCAAACAAAAGGTGATTCGTAGCAAAAACATATGTAGCAAAAAAAATCTTTCTTATGATGCAAAACAAAAAGTGATTCGTAGCAAATTTCTCTTTCTTATGTCGCAAAACAGAAGAACGACAGTAAGCAAAATATCTCTCCTATGATGCAAAAAAGGGATTTGTAGTAAATTTCTCTTTCTTATGTTGCAAAACAGAAGAACGACAGTAGCAAAAATTTGTTTCCTATGATGCAAAAAACAAATTAGTAGTACTCCCTCCGTCCAATAAAGGATGTCTCAACTTGATAAAAAATTGGATGTATCTAGACATGACTTAGTGTATAGATACATCCAAATTTGATAGAAGGTGTGACATCTTTTGTTGGACAGAGGGAGTAACAATAATCACCCTCGTGTGATGCAAGTTTTGTAACTGCGGTGTCCTTCCCTGGCAATAACGGTGGTCCAATTTGCGGCTACCGCCGGTAGCACCAACGACTTCCGCAACACCGCCCCTCTCCCTTGCAGGGCCGACTTATAACACCGTTACAACAGCAAATAGCTTCTTGCAGCTCCTGCTTGCAGCCTCATGGTGCCACGTCCAATGGCGGGCTTGAAGCACCGCGATGACAACAAACAACTGTTTGCAGCTTCGGCTTGCAGTATCGCTTTGACGCCCCACAGCGGGATTGGAGCATCACAGCCCGCTCTCGATGGCAAGCTTGGAGCATCCGGATTGCAGCTGCCATCGGCCAGCAACGAATGGGGAGCTGCTGACATCGAGCAGAGCAATTGATCGAGGAGAGCCAGCGTCGAGAAGAGGCATTGCTCACGGAGGTGTAGGGGAGCAGACCATCGGATTGGAGGAGGAGGCAGCGGTAAAGTAGGGATAAGGCAGCAGTGTCTGCGCCGTGAGAGACAAGAAAATGAAGGAAGGAGGAGGACGCGAGGTGTCGTGGGATTGTCACGACAGATGTTTCCGGGTGGAAACTTGAGTATGGGGACATAGCGACTTCTGACATCGGGAGCTTGTCTAGCGTGGCGTGGGGAAACAAGGGTTTACCCAGGTTCGGCCCCTCGTCTTGAGGTAAAGACCTACTTCCTGCTACTGCTTTATTGATATGGGTTTCGAGGACTCGGTGCCTTAGCTTCCGGGTCTCGAGATTACAATGGTGATACTTGCGATCTGGTAAAGCTTAACCTTCTAGGAACCAGGAGACCCCCTCATATAGGCGGTGGGTCTTGCTGGAGGTACAAGGCGGGATCCGGGTTACAATCGTACCCGGACTCTACTCTAAGTCCTCTAAGTCTTCGCCTTCCTTATCAGGACTCCGTCTTGTACTTGGTCTCCAGCCTTCTGGATCCTTCTTAACTTGTGGGCCAAGGCACACGTCGCACACCGGCTTACGTGGGACCCGGCCCATCTCTTTATGCTTGATCCGGCCCAGGCTCTCACAAGGCCGGCTTATCTTCTATGTCGGTGGGCCTACCGGGTTATGATCCCCCCAACAGTAGCCCCCAGGATAACTTGGACACCAGAATCGACTTGCTTAACCTTAGCACTCTTGGGCACAATCCAGGAGAAGCCGTCATTCCTTTTGTCCGGGTTATCATCTGAAAAATAATAAACAACTTATTAAACAAGCAGGCACACGGGTGTCAGTTTGGCCGGCTCTTGCTGGCGGCCCGTTCATAATCCGGCCATCACTTGTTGACTTTCATTTCTCTGAGACTTTGACTTTCTTTTTCTTTCTTTAATCTTTTTCTCCGTCGCCGGTCAACCTTCTTGGTCAACGGCATATTTAATGCATACCCGTGCGCGGGAATCGAGGAAACAACAACCAGCTCGGGGAGGCAAAGATCTTGCCAGGAATATCTCCTGTAGATCAGATTCTGTTCCCCGGGATAATGATTATCTTTCCACTTTTACCGCTTTACCCCTAGGTCAACTCCAGGGTCTATAAATAGGGTCCCGGGGTGAAAAGTGAATCACTTCCCCCCGAGCTCTCCACTTCGTCTTCCTCCTCGAGCCGCTTGCCCTTTCGTCTTCCCGAGCTCAAGGTTTCTCCGCGCCGCCCATTGCAAGATCCGTCCGGCGAGCTCCTCCGCGTTCTCCGTCCTGCGCGCGCGGCCCGGACCTCACCTGACCTTCTCTTCCGCACCGGTAGGCTTCTCAATCTCTCTCATTTTCGATCTCACGGCATCGTGCTCTTCGGTTAACCTCGAGTTCATCGCGTTCTTCATTCTCTTCCTTTTAACTTGTTTTTCCGAGGCGCCCTAGATCCATTTTGCTGTGCATTGTTCACTTTTTCACTGTTTGCTCCTTCGGACCTTAAATCTTTCTTCTTCTCGAGATTTCTCCGACGAACTGGCTCGGGCCTCTTGCTCTTCTCTTTTCTTCATTTCTTTTCTATTTTTCAGATCTGCAGTGAATCACTTTCTCCTCCGTACGTTGTTTGCAGACCTTTGAGTTCCCAGTTTCTGCAATGGGTTTGAAGTCAGCCGCTCAGCGTGCTCCTAAGAAGGCTAAGAAGACAGCCGGCGCCGGGTCTTCCACGACAGTCGCCGTGGAAAAGGCCAAGCGCAAGATTACTTGTAACTGGACCAAGTCCTGCGTCCGCGAGAGTCGGCTGCACGAACTTGCCGAACTCGGCTATCTTCCTCCTAAGACGGAGATCTCCTGGCGAGCTTCGGATGAGGACGAGACTTCTCCCCAGCCGGGTCAAGGTGAAGTCGCCATCTTCGCTGATCATGTCACCCGGGGATTCCGTCCCCCGGGCTCCCTCTTCTTCCGTCAGGTTTTGGACTACTTTCAAATCTACCCACAAGACATCGCACCTAACTCGGTGCTTAACATTGCCCATTTTGTGGTTCTGTGCGAGGCTTACCTCTGCATAGAACCCAGCCTTCCTTTATTCCTGGAGTTCTTCTACTGCAAACCCCAAAGGGAGAACAGCGACGGTCCTTTAGTCGCCTGCGGGGGTGTCACCATCCAGCGCCGCAGGAATATCATTTTCCCGGGTGTCGTTCTCCACTCGCACCCGAAAGACTGGCAGAAAACTTGGTTCTACTGCAAGACAGTCACTCCAGCCAGCGAACCTGCCCTTCCGGGTTTCCCCGTCGACCGGCTCTTGATGAATGACAAGATGAACTCCTTCGCCGCCCCTGAAGCCCGGAAGGCCCTTGAGCCTCTGGTCGGCCGAGTCTGCGCCCTCCTTGCGCACGGCTTAACAGGTACCGACCTTGTTAAGTGTTGGATGGGGTGGCATATCGCCCCGCTCGTCGCGCGTCCGGCTTTGATGCATCAATACACCAGGTCTCTCGACGACCCCTTGCGCTTTAACAAGATGCAGCACACCGAAGCTGTCATGATAAAGGCTATCCGGAAGATAGTCAATGAATCTCCGGCTGACCTCGCAGAGAATGGTCTCCCACCTTTCTCTGCCTCGAACCCGCCAAAGCCGGTACCTACAACACTCTTTCGTCATTTGTACTTTGTGTTATTGTCTTTGTCTTATCTTCACATATTTCAGACTAATGACCCCTGGTGGGCTGCTATGCTATCCTCCGCGCCTAACTCGGGCGAGGATTCTGAGGAAGATAAGCCGGAGGTTGATGCTGATGCTGAAGACGCCGGCCCGGAAGCCGTCGCGGAAGAAGAAGAAGAAGAAGAAGAAGGTGAGTCAGACTTCATCACCTGGATCTTCCTCGAGTTATTAGACGCCGATCTTCAGAAAAACCGGTCTTCTCTTAATCCAAACTCGAATCTGTCAGATACCACCCTGCCCTCTTCAGACCCGGCTCCACCAGCTCCGAAGAGGAAGCTTAGGTCGGATACTGCAAAGGTAATCACCATAATGCTTCTTTTATCTGTGACCTTTCTTTTGACGCATGCTGACATCTTTGTTGGCCGCAGGAGCAATCGGAACTCCGCCGTCAACGCCGCCGGCTTCGATCTTCGGACTCTGACGAGCCTCTGAACGAAGGTATTCCTAATAACCCGCCTCCTCGCCGGGTTAAGAATCTTCAAAGGCGTCCTTCAGTTCTTTATCCTTTAGCCGGGACTCAACGGAAGGCTAAGTCCCAGTCTCTCTTAGATTCTTCAGATTCGAGCTCCGACCCCTTCGGAGACTTTGCCGTCAACGAGGGGTAAGACCGGCTTTCCTTTACTTTGTTTAGATGCTTGGCTTGTTTCTTTCTCCCTAATATCTTTGCTTTTTGCAGAGCTCGTGCTGCGCCGGCCTCCGTCTCGACCCCTCCTGGGTCGGATGATAAATCTGCTGGACACGCCGCGGAGGACATTGAGAAGCCGGAGTCGCCCTTCGCTTCTCTTTCCTCTCAGGATGACCAGAACGTGGATTCTCCGGATGTGGAGATTGTCGGCACTAGGCAGGGGGAGAAGCCTGCCGGTTCTCGCCTTGCCAAGACCAGCAAGCCAGAAACTGCATCAGCAAGACCTTCTACTGGCAAGGCTCCAATGCCCGGCCCTGGTTTCCGGTCTTATAAAGACTTGGACTTTACTTCCCTTTTTGGGGAGTTTGGGCGGCGCATCAGTGAGCACCGGAAGGCGGAGGACGGCATGATCGCCGACCTCCAGGACAAGTTCCAGGTATGGGAATATTCCTTTCCTAGTACCCAAGTGCCTAGTTACCAGCTTGCGGTGATTCGGGACTTCTTTGAATTTTGACACTTTGTTTTTGTACACAAGAATAACTTCGATGAGTAGTCCCCAAGAGTCGGGATGATTGCTTGCAATGTTCCGGGTCTTTTTGTTGAACTGCTGTATCTTGAAACTGATGAAACTTCAACTTAGTAGTCCCCAAGAGTCGGATCTACAGCTTGCTGTTTTCCGGGTCTTCTTGTTGAACCCTTTGCTTTTGTTGATCTCAAATTGAGTAGCCCCCAAGTGCCGGGTTTCTGCTAGCGGCAACCTAAGACTTATAACAATTTGAGTAGTTGATTGCTTTCTTGTAATCTTTATCATCTCTTTATTCTTTTGAAGTTTTCAGGACCAAGCTCAACAGCATGATCAAACCCTCCAGGTCGTGAAGGAGGAGCTGAAGACTGAAGCCGGCCGACGTGCCGAGCTGGAAAAGAAGGTTGCCGAACTGGAGAAGAAGCTTGGCCAGGCAGCCGAAGAGAACGCCGGGCTTCGTCAAGACATTGAAGAGCATGAGAGTGCCTGGGCGGACGCGCGGGATAAGCTGCAGGAAGATCTGAAAGCCTCTAATGCTAAATTTGATAAGCTCGTTGCCTTCATCACTGAAATGGTGACCTCACTCTTTGGTAAGTATATTTACTGCCGGCTATCATTTCTTTTCTTTCCCCAGAATGTCCGTCTTAACCCCTTTGCCGAATTCCCAGGAGGCTGGAGCCCCATCTACCAGCTTGAGCCGGAGACGAAACTCAGAGCCATCTGCACACTCGTGCAGCAGCTGTATTATGGCGCAGGCAAGGCGATGATGGCGTGTCACGGGTGGGAGAAGCCCCCAACTACTCAACTCAAGTTCCTGGAAGCTCTAAACATGTTGCCGGGCTGGATTGAGAGTTGGAAAAGATCTGCTGCTCGTCGCTCTGCTATGCGCGTGCTTGCTTTGGCCAAGTCATATTATCCGGTGCTGGACACTGCGGTGCTTATCCGAGGATGGCCTTCATTAAAGAGTGACGGGTCTCCCTTTACCAAGGAAGACCTACCAGCTATTGATCAGTCGATCCGGCATCATTGCACCGTTCTTACTGATAAGATGAGCTTAAGTTCCTTCCAGCCTTGTTTTAGCGCCGATGGTAAAAAACTGAACCCGAAGGATCCGGCTATCACGAAGATGGATCCCAGCTACCGGGCGCCTCCTCCGGTTGATGATCCGGCTGCGGGTTCTTTAAGTGTGCCGGCTTCCGCGCGAGCAGCTGTGGGAGATGAGCAACTGCCGAGCTTGTTCCAGATTTGCTGAGAGGATGCGGAGGGAGTGTCCAAAAAGTCGTCCAAGAAGAAATCCGGCTCTTCCAGCTCAAGCGCTCCTGCCCCCAAGACTCCTGCAGTTCCGACTGAGACTGGCCTGGCAGAGAAATCCGGCTTGTAATGCTTAAAAGACTTGTTGACGTCCTGAAAACAATATTCTTTTGACCTGTATGGCTTGTAATAGGTTAGCTTAAACTATTATTAGCTATACCTGTTTTGGTGCACCTTCGTGTGCTTCCAAAGACCTTGCTTATTTATAACAAATCATCTTTTGTGAATTATGCAAGTCTTGTTGGTTTCGATGACCCTTTTGGTTTCTTTAGCTCTCTGCAAAGCCGGTTTTCTCGTGACTTTCTGTGCATAAAATTCCTGAGCGATCAGGGTCTGCTAAGTCCCCATGGGCTTCATAGTCAGATTGAAAGCCGGATTTTAGCATCTGGTCATATGTGAGAATAACATCAAGCTAGCAGGCAAGAAACCAAGCATAGTTGTGGCGTCTCTGCCGGATCATGAGTTTGTAACTTACCACTTTCTTAGTTAGTAAGCCCCCAAGACCCTGATCATATGAAAAATAAGGAACTGAAAACACAATACTCTTTCTCTAGAGGTGCCTTCCTCATTTCATTGATCATATAATATGTACATAGCTAGCAAGCCGCCTCATTAAAAACCTTCCAGTCCCCTTAGGTACCCTGGTAAGGAAAAGAGCGCGTCTGAAACCTGCTGCCTTTAAACTGAAAAGATACAAAAAGGTGGAGCCCGTCTCACCCGGGGGCTCACAAAACCTAAGTGTAGTATGGTCTAAGCTCTGCTATGTTCCAGGGCCTGTCGTTCTCTGTCATTGGGTGTCTCGTATGGTCTGTATTGTTTCCTGTTGTTATAGTTTCTTCTCTGAGTTCCACCAAGTAGTAGGACCCGTTGTGCAAGTTCCGGCTTATCCCGAAGGGACCTTCCCATGGGGGAGTCAGCTTGTGGAAGCCGGTCTTGTTCTGGGCTAGCCGTAAGACTAAGTCTCCCTCTTGGAAAGTTCTTGATTTAACCCGGGGGCTGTGATAACGCCTCAGGTCTTGCTGGTATATGGCTGATCTTTCCAAGGCTAACTCTCTTGCCTCCTCAAGCATATCGACTGAATCTTGCCGGGCTTGCTCGTTCTCTACCTCAACATAGTTTGCAACTCTTGGAGAATCATGGATGATGTCGCTGGGTAACACGGCTTCTGCCCCGTAGACCATAAAAAAGGGAGTGAAGTCTGTTGACCTATTGGGGGTTGTGTTTATGATCCAAACGACTGATGGCAACTCTTCTTCCCAGCACCCGGCTGCCCGGATCAATGGAACCCGGAGTCTTGGTTTGATGCCTCTTAAGAGTTCTTGATTTGTCCTCTCGACCTGTCCGTTTGACTGAGGATGTGAAACTGAAGCGAGGTCAAGCCGGATGCCGTTCTCTTTGCAAAATATCTGCATCTCTCCAAGTGAAAAGTTTGTCCCGTTATCAGTGATGATTCTATGAGGATATCCGAAGCGATATATGATCTTCTTTAGGAACTTGACCGCTGTTGCTGCTGTAAGACTGTTGACTGCTTGAACCTCAACCCACTTTGTGAATTTGTCCACTGCAACTAGGAGGTGAGTCTTCTTATTGGGTGAAGTTTGGAAAGGTCCCACCATGTCCATGCCCCAGACTGCAAAGGGCCATGTTATTGGGATAGTCATCAAATCCTGAGCCGGCACATGTATCTGTCTTGCATATCGCTGACATCCGTCGTAAACCCGGGCTATGTTCTCCGCGTCTGCCAAAGCCGTCAACCAAAAGAAGCCATGTCTGTAAGCTTTGGCAACCATTGATCTTGTAGAAGCATGATGACCACAATCTCCTGAGTGGATTTCCTGAAGAATCTTCCGGCCTTCCTCTGGTGAGACGCATCGTAGGAATACTCCAGACGCGCTCCTTTTATGCAGCTCTCCGTTGATGATAACATAAGCCTTAGCCCGGTGTACGATCTGCCGTGCCAACACTTCGTCTTGTGGTAGCTCTTCTCTCGGTAAGTAAGCTAGATATGGCTCTGTCCATGATGGAGTCTGGTGTATGGCGGCGACTAACTGTGAATCCGGGTCATCCGGGTTTGCTAACTCCTCCTCTGTCGGAAGCTTAACTGATGGATGATGTAACTCGGCGAGGAACACGTTTGGGGGCACCGGCTCTCTCCTAGAACCGAGTCTTGATAAGGCGTCAGCTGCCTCGTTTTTCCGCCTGTCGATGTGTTCGACCTGATACCCGGAGAAAAAACCGGCCACTCGGTCTACCTCTCTTCTGTAAGCCTCCATGTTGGCATCTTTCCTGTCCCAAGTTCCTGATACTTGTTGAGCAACAAGGTCGGAATCTCCATAGCACATGATCCTCTTGATGTTCATCTCTTTGGCGACTTTCAGACTGTGCAACAAGGCCTGATACTCAGCGATGTTATTGGTGCAAGGCTCGAAGTATATCTATAAGACATAACTCAGCTTGTCTCCCTTTGGTGAAGTTAAGACAACGCCGGCTCCTGCTCCTTCGAACAACTTTGACCCGTCGAAATGCATAACCCAGTGCTTCGCGCTTGGTGCAGGTGGTAAAGGATCGAACTCTGTCCAGTCATTGACAAAATCAACTAAGGCTTGTGACTTGATTGCTGTCCTTGGCTCGTAGTCGATATGATAAGGCCCCATCTCGATGGCCCACTTTGCGGTTCTTCCTGTTGCTTCTCTGTTTCTGATGATTTCTGCTAAGGGAGCGGAACTCACCACCGTGATGGGGTGTTCTTGAAAATAGTGGGGCATTTTCCGGCTTGCCATGAAGACGCCATAAACCAGCTTCTGCCACTGCGGGTATCTTTGTTTCGACTCTGTCAGCGCTTCGCTAACATAGTAAACCGGCCTCTGGATTGGGTACTCCTTTCCTTCTTCCTTGCGTTCCACCACAACCACGGCACTGACGGCTCGTGAGTTTGCGGAGATATAAAGTAACATTGGCTCCTTACTGGTGGGAGCCGCCAGAACTGGTGCTGATGATAATGTCTTCTTCAAATCTTCAAAGGCGTCATCTGCTTCCTGACCCCAAACAAATTTATCCGACTTCTTCAACAGCTTGTAAAGTGGAAGTGCCTTCTCTCCCATCGTTGCAATGAACCGGCTTAGGGCTGTGACACAACCCGTCAGCTTCTGGACATCATTGATACACTCCGGCTTCTTAAGGTTCATGATGGCTTTAATCTTTGCCGGGTTTGCTTCTATTCCTCTTTCTGAGACTATGAAACCCAGCAGCATGCCTGCTGGAACTCCGAACACACACTTGGTCGGCTTTAACTTCATCTGATACTTGCGAAGGTTGGTGAAGGTCTCTGTCAAATCGTCCAACAATGACCCGGCTTTCTGCGACTTGATCACGACGTCATCAACATAAGCATGTATGTTGCGACCGATCTGGTTCTGGAAACAATTCTGGATGCATCTCTGGTAGGTGGCACCTGCATTCTTGAGACCAAACGACATGGTTTTGTAACAAAAGGCGCCAAAGGGGGTGATGAACGAAGTCTTCTCCTGGTCATCCACGTTGAGCTTGATCTGGTGATACCCGGAATATGCATCCAAGAAACATAACAACTCGCTGCCGGCTGTAGCATCGATGATCTGATCTATGCGAGGCAAAGCAAAGGGGTCTTTCGGGCAAACCTTGTTCAAGCTGGTGTAATCCACGCACATGCGCCACTCTCCGTTCTTCTTCAAAACTAGGACCGGGTTAGCCAGCCACTTGGGATGGTGAACCTCCATGATGAACCCGACTGCGAGCAGACGAGCTATCTCTTCTCTGATGATCTTTTTCCTCTCTACATTGAAACGACGTAGTCCTTGCTTTACCGGCTTTGCCTTTGGATCAACATGTAAGCTGTGCTCAGCAAGTTCACTCGGTACACCCGGCATGTCTGAAGGAGACCATGCGAAGATGTCCCGATTCTCACGGATGAACTTGATGAGCTCGCTTTCCTATTTTGGGTCCATGTGGGCCCCTATCGAGAACTGCTTGGAGGAGTCCCCTTCTACGAAATCAACCATCTTTGTATCTTGAGCCGACTTGAATTTTTTCTTCTCTTCCTCGTGAGCCGGCTTTTCCAGCACACGCTTATCTGTCGGGTCTACTTGAGACTTGTAGTACTTGAGCTCTTCCTCTGAGCAAGCCTGCTCTGCCATGATAGCGTCCCCATTGTCACACTCTACAGCCATAGTCTTGCTTCCTTCCACTGTGATTACTCCCTGGGGTCCTGGCATCTTCAGTTTGAGATACACGTAACACGGCCGAGCCATGAACTTGGCGTAAGCCGGCCTCCCGAATAGAGCATGGTACGGACTTTTTAGATCAACAACCTCGAACGTCAAGAACTCCGACCTGAATTGCTCCTTGCTCACTCCAAATGCCACCTCTAGGCTGATCTGGCCAATTGGGTGTGCCGACTTCCCTGGAACTATGCCATGGAAGATTGTCGATGTTGGGGTCAAGCGGTCTTGGGTTAAACCCATCCTTTTGAACGTGTCGAGATATAAAATATTGATACTACTGCCTCCGTCCATTAGAACCTTATTCAAAGAGAACCCGTCAACTTGCGGTGCCACAACAAGAGCCAGGAGACCCGGATGTTCCACTGCCGGCGGATGATCTTCCCTGCTCCAAGTAACTGTTTGCTCTAACCACTTCAAGAATCTCGGAACGGCTGATGCTACTGCATTGACGACTCTTGCTTTTAACTTCCTGTCCCTCCTGGACGTGCTTGTGGTGAAGACATGATACTGGCCTTGGCTATGAAGCTCCTTTGGCTTCTGCTGATACCCGGTTGTGACTTGATTCTGTTGCTGACTAGACCCGGCGTTATTGTTTGGCGGTCCATTCAACCCAGCCCCCTGTCCGGGTCCCGCCGGGTGACCATTGTTTCCATTGTTACTGAAGTTGCCGTTGTTTCCGAAGTTTCCTTGACTCCTCTGTGCCTCTTGTTCATGTCTCATCCAAGCTCTTATGTCGGCGCATTGGGCTAACGAGTGATTTGATGGTCTCCCGTTCTTGCTGTGTTTCGGGCATGGCATGCTGTACATCTCGTTGAAGTTTGTGTTTCTCGGAGGTCCTCCCCTGAAGTTACCACCGGGTCTCGGCCCCCTGTAACCCGTCGTCTGGGTTGTGCCTACGAACTCTGAATTTCCGCCCTCATAAGGACGCTTGTTATTCCCGTTCTGATTGCCATTGTTTGGGTTACGGCCTCCACTGACCCGGTTATTCCTCTGTTGTTCCTCTGTCTCACCCGGCCTTTTATCCGTGGCTGCATACTTGTTTGCTGTTGTCACCACTTCTCCTATTGAGATCTCCCTGCAGGCCGGGTCTTCCCTCATACGTCCGAGCTTGTGCGTCAACGGCTCAAAGCCGCAGTTTTTCTCCATGTACGATATAGCTGTATGTGCTGAGATGTTGAGGGATGATTGTAAGATTTCTGTAACACGGCCCATCCATTGTTTTGTTGACTCAGTTTTTCTCATGACACAACGATCCAAATCTGCCTCGGTGTATTGTTTCTTGCAAGTTCCAGCGAAATTCTTGATGAACGCCGCTTTTAGCTCCTCCCACGAATTGATACTGCGTGGTGGAAGTCGGTCTAGCCAAATTTTGGGTGCTCCTTCTGCTAACATAAGATACATGTAACGTGCACACAGATTCGCTGATGCGTTCTTCATGTCCATGGCCATGCCATTACTACTCAACCACGTCTCCGGGTTCATGTTTGGCTCGTAATTGCATACTTTGGTCGGCTCTTTGAATTTTTCTGGTAACGGCTCCGCTCTGATAGCATCTGATAAACACTTTGGTCCTGTCAGGTTTGAAGACGAACCCCCTGCGTGACCCGGCGTAGGCGAAGATGCAGCGGGTCTGGCGGGGATCACTACTCCGACTCCGGCTGCTCCGGCTCCGGCCGCTCCGGCTCCGGCTGCCAGTGGTGCTACCGCCGCGGCTGCGCGTCTTGCTCTTGAGCTATTGACTATTGACTATGCCGCGGACATGGCCGGTGCGGCGGCCGCCGGCTGTTGCTGCTGGATCACTTGCTGGTTTACCGGCCCATGCCGGTTCTGGATGGATCTTGCTGCCGCCGGCTCTTCGTGCCGGCTTCTGGTACGACTCCTTTATGGCTCTGAATTAAATGCTTGCGACCCGCGTGGATTATTGTTCTGTTGGACCACTGCTGTGCGTAACAAGTCAACGGCTCTCCGTGCTTCGATGCCGGCTGGTGAGTTGTCGAACGGGATCTGCTGTAGGGCATGTGCAGCTGCAAAAACATTGTCAACCGGATTATTGTAATGACCCGGGGGAGTACTAAACCTGGGAGGTGGTGGAGGTAGTTGTTCTATGACTGCTTCTCCGGCTCTGGCACCTCCTGCCGGACTTCCCGCACCTCCTCCGGCTTGCGCTCCTTGTAACCCGGCCTGCGGCGCGCCGGCTCCCATCACCGGGTGGACCGCCGCTACGGGCGCGTTGGCTGGCGTCGTCTGATACTCCAGGACTTGAGGTACTATGGTGTTGACTCCAGTTGGTAGAGGTAACCGGCTTCCGCGCCTCCTGCTCTGCACCGCAGTTAACTCGTCCCTCCTCCTTTGGAGGGCGTCTCTTTCGTCTTGTAACCTCTACTCTTGCTGGGCCAAAGATCGTTCTTTTTCCGCTACACGCTGGGCTTCATCCGCGCGCTCTTGGTTCGCTCTGGCCATGGCCCGCTTTAGATCTTCCAGCTCCCTCTGCATGGCCGAGTTGGTGTTTGTTACTTCTCCTAAGTTCTGTGTCTGGTTTCCTGACGCGCCGGCTCTCGTCTGATCGTTCGTCGCCGTCAGGATCGGGTTTGTGAATGCAGTCCCGGGCGCTGGTGTGTGTGTCTGTATTCCTGCGCCGAAGGTCGGTAAAACTGGCCCGGTATTGGGATTGGGCGGTGGGTACGCTGCTGGCGGCATACCGAGCTGACCCCGCTCCCAGATTTCTCTATCCTGTCTGGCGGTTCTCTCAGCACTTGTCTCGCTACTAACGGAAGTTTCCGTTCCATCAGTCTCCTGAGCCGCTGTTACCACGTGCACCGTCATATGTCGTGCGGGTCCTGGGGACACCGGGTGATCTTCCTCTTCAAATCCGAACCCCCAACGATCTTCAAACAGTGGCAGAATCCTGTAGTGCTTGAATTTCCGCCTCTTCCTCGATGGACATGACTTCGCACTCTGGCGATCCAACAGACTCCTCTCCATCTGTCTGGGCCATGGTGGCTGACCCGGACTCTGACTCGTACTCCGGCTCATACTGATCTGAGCCGGCTCCTGTGGTCTGGATCACGACGATGAAAACGCTGATCTGACCAAAGATGATCGTAGATCCGGTTTCCAGCTGATCCGCCTCTTCCTTCCAACCAAAGTCGTCCACGATCCGCTCCCCTCCTGGAAGCGTGTAGATCTGGCCGATAGCTAGGTTTTCCATACCGCGCCGCGCTTCTCCACAAATCATGATGTTCTTGGCCGCAGGCCCCACGGTGGGCGCCAACTGTTGTGGGATTGTCACGACAGATGTTTCCGGGTGGAAACTTGAGTATGGGGACATAGCGACTTCTGACATCGGGAGCTTGTCTAGCGTGGCGTGGGGAAACAAGGGTTTACCCAGGTTCGGCCCCTCGTCTTGAGGTAAAGACCTACTTCCTGCTACTGCTTTATTGATATGGGTTTCGAGGACTCGGCGCCTTAGCTTCCGGGTCTCGAGATTACAATGGTGATACTTGCGATCTGGTAAAGCTTAACCTTCTAGGAACCAGGAGACCCCCTCATATAGGCGGTGGGTCTTGCTGGAGGTACAAGGCGGGATCCGGGTTACAATCGTACCCGGACTCTACTCTAAGTCCTCTAAGTCTTCGCCTTCCTTATCAGGACTCCGTCTTGTACTTGGTCTCCAGCCTTCTGGATCCTTCTTAACTTGTGGGCCAAGGCACACGTCGCGCACCGGCTTACGTGGGACCCGGCCCATCTCTTTATGCTTGATCCGGCCCAGGCTCTCACAAGGCCGGCTTATCTTCTATGTCGGTGGGCCTACCGGGTTATGATCCCCCCAACACGAGGGTATAAGACCAAGGGGTGGGCCTCACCTGTGATGCTATCTCCATGCGGAGGGGCACGTGGTGCGCTCTGAGGCCGGGGGGCACGAGATACGCGATCCTCCGAATGACTAGAAGGTTTTCCCCTCCTTCTTCTCCTTACCATCGTGTACTGCTCGAGTCCTCGATTGCCGACATTAGGCTGCGTTCACATATCTTTCGAAAATGCATTTATTTCTCTTTCGACACTAGGTCCAACGCGCGCGACGCATCGCATAACTGTTTTTTTTTTCGTTTTTCCTAAACATGCCATTTATGGGTTGTTTTTTCATTGATTAGGGGAGGTGGGCCACAAACATGGTTTTACATAATAAGGGTTTCTTTAAATCGTATGGTTGGAAAACACAGGAACGTGAAAAACACAAAAAAAATACATTTTCGCAAGTGCAAAACAGAGAATTGCAAAACACATGAACAATGCGGAATTGTCGTTTGGATAGAACGCATGAAAAACACATGAAAGTGTCTCGATCCTCACACTTGAGTGTAAAAAAGAGGTTGGAGTGGAAGTTCAAATTCCAATGAAATTGAGGCATAGGAATCAAATCCATAGGATTTTGCTAGCACCATTCCTTTAAACCGAAGGCAATCCATCGGAAAAATTCATAAGAATTGGAATCATATGAATTTCTATTAAAAAGAACAAATGACCTAAAATGGGGGAGGAGGGCTTTCTACGCCTGGTCGTCGGAGGAGAGGACGACATATGGTGGCGCCTTCCACAACTATGCCGGTGGGGCTCGCGCCGACGGCGTGGGAGGCTACTGTCGCAGCAGTGGAACATGGGGTTCCCCTAGCGCTGCCCAAGTGGGTCAACCGCCTGTGGGACCAACACGAAGATGGACAAGACCAAAACTCGTCGCAAGACTTGGTGGGCGCACCCGCGCCAAGCGAGACCTTCCGGGTACATAGGACCCCCGAGTCCCTTGTGCCCCGGATGGAGCCGAAGACACCGAGAGCGCGAGTCCGCGGCAGGGCCGGGCTCCCTCTCGGGTACCAAGCCATACAAGGAGAAGATAAGGATTCTACCACCTTCCAGAGGATGGAAGAAGCCCTTAGAAGACTTGGGAGGCAAGGCACGGACAGGGGACACGACCTGCCCGCTGTCAGCCCCTGTCCGCTGCTTTCCCCAAAGGTGCCAGAGATCTCACCAACCCGGTGACCGATACTTGGAGGAGAAGAGGCCACGTCGGCGTCTCCACCATGGAGAGGGGTTGCTTTCCGCCAAGACCCCCTCACGTTCCTCGCATGACCTCTGTGGCAGCCCCTTTCCCTATAAAAGGAGGACAAAGGCATAGAGGAGAGGCAGGTTGGATCGACACAAGCTCACCGGCGATCCAAGGAAGAAGATGACCGCCAAGCTAGGTTAGGGCGAGGAAGAGAAGGAAGGTGATCTCCTCTGGGCAAGGATCTGTCCTTCCTCTTCCTCTAGCCGAATACCCTGCCGGGTATCTCGCCGGAGAACACCATTGTAGCCACACCAGGATTCGTCCATCTATTCAGACATGCAGGAGTAGGGCTGTTAGCCTTCGGGTGGCCTGAACCTAGGTAGATCGATGTGTGCTTTCCTTGTTTGCCTACCACGTCGATATCTGTGAGTGAGTGAAGAGCTTGCCGGCGATCGTCCCCCGGGAGACGTTTCCAGCCTCCTTCGCGCCCCTACCGAATCTACGAAGGGGGTGTCTTGCATCCCCGGTGTCCGTCCTTCGAGACACGACATCTAGCGCGCCAGGTAGGGGGTGCAAGCGCTGATATCGTCTTCTTCGACTCGGAGATCTTCGTCAAGCATGCCGCCCAAGAAGATGCCCGAGCCTGCGACCACCAAGGTCGTCTCTCCCTCGCGCTCTCGAGCTTCTACTGACCGTCGCGTTGCCGATGGAGAGCGCACGGACGCGCCACCCCCGCCGCCTACGGAGAAGGCGGTGCAGGGCGGCGCGGACGGGCCCAACCACGAGCTTGGCGGCAGGTCCAAGGAGGCTACACCTCCCCGTTCCTCGTTCCAAACTCCGCCTCTTCCTTCAGAAGAGAAGAGCATCGACAACGGGACGGCCGAGGACCGAGTCACGAGATGTACTCCTTCATCCAAGAGCAAGTCCTTCACGAACGCGTCCCCGGACGCCCAAGCTCGTCACGACGCCCTGGTGGCCGCCCGAGCGCTGATGCAGTTTCCGCCAAGTGCCTCCGACCCCAAGGTGTACCCCAAGGCCGCGCGTGGAGAAGCTCCTCGACTACGCCGACGGCGGACCAGTCCCTACAGCCACTAAGGCTACCACCGTCGACGACCTTGGAGCCACAACCGGTAGGACGCGCGGACCGCGGGCACGGCCCCGTGGAGAGCGCCTCGCCGAGACGGAGCCAACCCAAGCTGCTCCACCGATGGCCAACCGGCCACTGCGAGACCAAGGCAAGGCCATCTCCGTTGGGTCTTCAACCTCGAAGGAGCATGATTTTTGTAACGAACTCAACAATCGCCAGCGCGAGGACATGCGCACCCGCATCGAACGCCGCCGAGAACGTCACCGCCGGGAAGATCGCGATGACGACCTCGCCGAAGGCTGTAACGCCCTCGCTCCCGAGATCCGTTGCTTAGACTGGCCCAAGAAATTCAAAAACAACGTCCTTCGCTTCGATGGCACCACCAACCTAGGGACTTTCTGCAGATCTACTCTCTCGCTGCAATGGTTGTCGGGGCCGACGAGATCATGATGGCCAACTGGTTCCCATTGGCCCTGAAGGAGATGCCCAGACATGGCTCCTTAACCTCCCCAAGTGCTCCATCCGATCTTGGCGAGTGATATCCCACAAGTATAGGGGGTCGTGTGTAGCCTTTTCGATAAGTAAGAGTGTCGAACCCAACGAGGAGCTAAAGGTAGGATGAATGTTCTCTTAAGTTCTATCAATCACTGATACAACTCTACGCACACCAAACGTTTGAATTATCTAGGAAATAAAACTAGAGCAATAATACGGGTATGAGAGATAGCTTTGCAAGATAATAAATACAAGAAAGTAAATGTTAGTGCTGCAGCAATAAAAATACTAAGTAACCATAAACTAACAGTACCATGAGTGTGGAAAAGTGGTGGTAATTGTGGTCGCTTTGTCCAAGATTAATTAGTGAAGATATTGGTTTCATTGTCTTCGATGCAGTTTTCTATGTGGGAGAGGCTACATATACATGCACTCCACTACTTGTGATTACAAGTACTATATGATTGGATTGTTAGCAAACATCCGTAAATACTAAGAATGCATTAAGGTTTCGCCAACCATAGCCTTTAGTTCATGGTCCTCTTACTCCCATACGTGCAACTAACCGGTTCGAGTCCTCAGGTTTCTGTCACTCCGGCAGAACTACCCCCCTTCCTTTGCACATACTACTAACCCTAGGGTATTGATCCATGCGCGCACAAATATAATGGACACCAAAGGACAGTACCATATAGACATACAACTCTAATGAACCTCATGCATTCAACAAAGCAATCAAAAGACAAATAAACTACAGAAACATGACATAGATCATAGGATAAATATTATAGCATCAAACACCATGTTTACATAGGACGGTACAGAGCTTTGTGGGAGGATGAACCACTGAATACAAGGAGGAGTTCGTGATGGAGATGGCGGTGAAGACGGCGGAGAGGGCAGCGAGAGGCGCAGGGCGGCGCCGGCGCCGGCGGTGGCGCGTGGAGGTGCTTCCCCGCCGCCGGCATCATGGGGTAGCGCTGCCCCTTAGCCCCCTTCCTTCATGGCTTCTTGGGAGCCCTCCCCCATGGAGATGGGATCCATGGGGGAGGCAAAAACGTGGCTTTGGTGGCTGGAAATTCGTGGGTGGAGGAGTCCCTCACGACCTAGGGTTTCCTTCTTTATATAGACTCTCGGATTTCCGTCAACCCCTGTTGGGCTCCACGAAAACGGGCATATCTGGAGCATCCGGACTCAGATTGGGCCGCATTTTTAGTCCAGATTT
This sequence comes from Poa annua, assembly GCA_026929855.1. Classification (NCBI taxonomy): domain Eukaryota; kingdom Viridiplantae; phylum Streptophyta; class Magnoliopsida; order Poales; family Poaceae; genus Poa; species Poa annua. Next base: position 36,449,553 of record CM049433.1, read on the forward strand.
ATTAAAATACAATTGCCTACAATTTCCTCTTCTGTGTCACCTTCATTTGACGTCGTCTTCAGGCCCAAACGTGACAATCTTCGAAAATAGTTTTCAGACAGATTTCTGTAAATTCCCAATTCGACTCTAAAAAGGTTTCATCTTGTATTCTTGATAATTTCTACACATCAAAGAGTAAAACAAGAATATTGTGCACTTTTGCAACCATTAGTAGGTTAGTCCAAATAAATAATAAACTTAATATAAAAACAAGTACTAAAAGCATAAAAATGGCATGAAATAATCAAAAATTATAGATACGTTTTGGACGTATCAGCGAGCATTGAAGGAGCAGTTCCTGGGAGCGTTCCAAGGGGGATACGAGCCTCCGGGTACCCCAAGGGACTTGTACGACTTTAAGCAGCTTCCGGGCGAAACCCTCCACAACTACATCCAGCGCTTCAACCACAAGATGAACACCATACCGTGCATCAAGTACGAGGTGGTAATCCAATCTTTTAGCGCCAACGTCCGCAACCCCCGGATGCAAGAGAAGCTAAGCATCCAACGCGTGGAAACCACCCGCAAGCTCTGGGAGCTCGCAGACCGCTGCGCGCGAGCGGAAGAAGGCGTAAGGGAGGATGAACCTGAAGACAAGGCTACAGCGGCCAAGAACAAGAAGCGGGATGCTGGGGCCGACAAGCGCGTCTTCGTCGCCGAGCCGCTCGCGAAGAGGGTCAAGCCTGCCGGAACAGAAGAAGAAGACGAAGACCCGTGGTGTCAAATACACCCCGACGACAACCATCCGCTCAAGGACTGTCGCGCTCTCCGGGGCCTCGCTGATGCATGTAAAATGCATACATGAACTTTGCATTGTATTACTCATATTTCATTCATATTTGCATTATATAAGGGTTATATCGATGTTTTATAATGTTTTGGGGAATATTTCACGGTTTCCCTATTTATTTGGAATTAACCCTGCACTGTCAGAAAACCCCTTTTTCTATATTTTGATGTTTCAGGGACCCAAACGACGTCGAAATGACCTAATATTTCACGGAGATCATTTTTTGGAAGGAACAAAGCGTAGGAGCGAAGGAAGTGCAAAAGTGGAAGCCTGAGGAGCAAAGGGGGGGGGGGGGCACGCGGCCAGATTCCTTGGCCGCGTGGGGCCCACCATCTTGGCCCTCGTGGCTCCGATGCCGTCGATCTTCGTCTCCCTGGCTTCGTCTTGGCCTAAAAATGATTATAAAAATAGTCCCCCGAGCCCTTTCGGAGAGAGCGCCGCAGAAACACAGAAACCATGAAACAGAGACCTGGAGTTGCAGATTGGAGGGGGAAAACTCCGGCGGGGCGCTGCCGGTGTGGTCTCCACCTTCTCCAACGACTTCTCCACCGTCTCCATGATGAAGAGGGAGTAGTTCACGCCTGGACTATGGGTTTGTGGAAGTAACTTATGTATCTCTGCTCTCTCTTAAGCTTCACTAATTAGTGCCATATGAGCTGCTGAACATGATTATGGTCATATATGTAATACCTTTGTGGTGGATCTCTTAATTGATATATGTTATGATGATTGCATTGTTATGTCTTTGTTATGAAAGTAGATGCATATTATGTACCCCGTTCTTGTTTATGTGTTCTGATCCAACATATGTATGAGGGCGTGTGAGGGGAACGTGTGCATTAGTTGGAGTAACGGGGGGTGGTGAGTGCGGTGAAAGTGACAGTAGTTCCGCAATCCACTTGGGTATTTTACCTTACTTTGTTGCCTCACTAGGGATAAAAAGGAATACCATGCTACCGGGGATATGCGTGACCATGCAATTTTTCCATGACTAGATCTAGCATGTTCTTATTCTAACTTCATGTCATAGAACTTAAAGCTATACTCTGTTTATCTTAATTACTGAGGTGTTATGATTTAGTTCGCATCTTGGTGGAGTATAAGAGAGGTTAATAACCAAAACATCTCTATGTTAGGATGTGATGCCCATATTATTAATAACTTGTCTTATTGCAATCTCATATGTCAATTCCTATGTTCCATTATCTACCACTATATAAAAGAGAGAGTGCATTTGTGACATCATGAACCCCAGTCCATTTTTAATCATAAGAAACACCTTTCCAACACTTTATTAGCACGTTACATTTTCTACCATTTAAAAATCCGAAAATACAAAAATAGTTTCATATCTTGCAAACACCATACAAAACACAAAAACATTATCCATTATCATTTATACCATCCTTGCATATTTATTTATCATCATTGCGTATTTATTTCTGTTTTGCATTTGTTATTTCAATATTTTTTACTTACACCTTGTGTTTGACAACCACTTGGTGAGTTTGAGGGCACAAAGCAATTTACTTTGTTTTCTAGGTTTCATAAAGAAGGATAAGGAGACAACAACTTTTGGTACATTTCCCCGAGAGTTTGATATTAAACCCTCGAGTCGCCCTCGTGGGGAAAATTAGTCTTTACCTTACTATACACTTTGCACTTGGAGTCTCAACCTAACCCACATTCTTTTGACGCAGGTGTTGATATAGAGATATCAAGACTATCTTCTGGAACCATCATCATCGTCAAGGGTCATCAAGACTATTTTCTGGCGCAGTTGCCGGGGAAGTGAGCAAGTAAAGAGTTGTCCCACAAGTCTTCATCAACTGTGCAAGATCTTCTGGTGCTATTGCTGAACAAGTGGAAATGATATCTCACAACAAAGTTAACATCACCAACGTGTGCAAACACCTAAGCTTGGGGAGGTTGCACCTACGTGAGCATCATCTTACCCATCTTTTTACCTTCAAAGCATTATATTTTGTTTTGTTTTTGTCATTTTTATATTTCGGTTTGTTATTTTATTTTCAGTTTTGCATTTTATTTTACTTTTATCATTTCGGTTTACATTGTTTTAGTGTCATTTTATTTTCAGTTTTGCATTAAAAAATTAAAAAAACACATAAAAACTTGCTACATTGGGAGAAAGAACTAAGTTGTGTGACTACACAAACACTCCAAATGATCAATTTATTGCTAGGCCTATTGCTACACCTAAGATAACATATGAGAGTTATGAAGTGAGTCCCAGTTTGTTGAACTTGATAACTAAGGAACAATTTGGTGGTAGTGCTATGGAGGATGCCTCTATGCCTCTTCATGATTTTGTTGAAATATGTGATATGCAGAACTTTAAAAATGTGGAAAGTGATATTCTAAAACTGAAGTTATTTCCTTTTTCACTTAGAGGGAAAGCTAAAGAGTGGTTGCATTCACTACCTACTGATAGTATTAATACTTGGGATGATTTAAAATAAGCTTTCATTAAGAAGTATTATCCACCTGTTAAAATTTTGCAAAATAGAAACAATATTCTTTCTTTTAGGCAAAATGAAAATGAACATGTTGCTATGGCTTGGGATAGGATAAAAGTTATGCTTAGAACTTGTCCATCTCATGGGGTTAACGAATGGACCATATTACACTCTTTTTACAATGGTCTAAACTACATGTCTAGAAATATCCTTGATTCTACCGCAGGAGGGGCTTTTATGAGTAAAACTATAGTAGAAGCTAAGAACATCTTAGAGAGTATTTTGCAAAACTATAGTCAATGGAACACTGAAAGAGCACCTAATCCCCCTAAGAAAGTAAACTCCATAGAAGAAAATTGTGTTTGTCATCTAAAATGGATACTATTCTTGCTTTCATTAATAAAAAAAATATTGAGAATGTTCCTTTGCAAGAACTAGTTGGTAATAATCCTGAGAATGTTGATGTTAACTTTGTTAGATATGGTAATAGTGGGTTTGGTAACAAAAACTATAATTCTTATAATAAACCTCCATATGTTCCCAACACTCGTCCTTTTGTTCCATATCATGGTAATAATGATAATAAGTGCAAGCCTATGCCTTCAAGTAATGATAATTTTGATGCTAATAAAATTCTTATGGAACAAGTTGCTAGTCATAATACCATGATACAAGAGTTGAATAAGTCTGTTGCTTCCATTAGTTCTGATATTAAAGGTTTACAACTACAAGCTGAAGGTCTAGACAAACCCCTTTCAAAACTAGCTGATAATCAAGCCACTTTATTGAGTATGTCTGCAGGGAAACCACAAGCACCACCTGTGGTTGGAGTGAGTTCTATTAATATTGCTGAAAATCTTCCACCTACTTTGGAAGAAACTTTTAATGAATTGTTGAAATATCCCGAATACTTGTTACCATTTATGTCTTATCTTAATGGTTTGAATGAAGCTAATGAAATTAAAAGTAATGATCCTCTTATGTTAGAAAAACAAGTTGAAGAAGTTAAGATGCTTAGTGAAGTCAAGGAACCACTACTTGATTTAGAGAACTGTAGCCTGCATGAACTTATGTCTATCTTACAAAAAATTGCTAGTGATCCTTCTATTAATGTTAACCAAGCTGGTTTTGGTTCTTATATTGCTAGTCATGTTTTAAAAGAGAAAATTGCTAGGTACAACAAAGAAGCTATGCTGCCACCTAAGCTTGGGGATATATGGGTTCCCAAGGTATTATTAACAATTGGAAAAGAGACACACCATGCTATATTAGATCTAGGATCTAGTGTCTCTGTTATGTCTAAAGAATTATATGAAGTACTTGAATTAAAGAATCTTGAAAAATGCTCTATTGAACTTGCACTTGCTGATGATTCTATTAAACATGCTTTGGGAAAAGTAAGTAATGTTATGATACAATTGCATTTAACATTTGTGCCTGTTGATTTTCTAATCATGGACATGGGGAATAAAACCTCTAGTCCTATTATTCTTGGAAGACCTCTTCTTCATGCCACAGGTGCTATTATTGATTCAAAGGAGGGGAACGTGAAGTTTCAGTTCCCACACAAGAAGTACATGGAGCACTTCCCAAGGAAGAGGGACACACCAAAGTTCAAGCTCCCTCATGAACTTCGTCCACAATAACTATCAAGTAAGAAGCCTAGCTATATGGCTATAAAGAAAGCGCTTTACGGGAGGCAACCCGGTTGTTTTTATTTGGGATTTTCTTTGAGTCCTCTTGCTGTACCAAAAGACTTTATTTTTATTCTAAGTTCTGGAATTTTTAATAAAGTGCCAAGTTTTACCCATTTGGGCTTAGAAAAGTTGCTTTTTCTATTCGGAGATTTTATTCCAGCACGAATCTGTGCATGGTATGATTTTTCATTCCTATTCTGTAACTCCGAATGAGCTGAAATTTGAACTGTAGTTGCAACTTTTTCATCCTCCGTAAGCGTGAATTTCTTCAGATTTTTTCGACATATTTAAGTGGGGTAAAAAATACGTTTTGCTGCTACTGTTTTTCTGGACAGATTCTGTCCCATTTTGTGTTATGCATTCTTTAAGTTTTTAACTTGAATCTTTTTTTATCCAATTGAGTTTATTAGAAGGAATACAACATTATACACTTTCTGTACATGTTTCTTATGTTTGTCTAAGGATTTCATACAGCAAGCAATTCTATTGTTTTGTGCCTACTAATGTCACCACACAGAAAAGAAATGGGAGAAACGGTGTTTTGAAGTTTTTTCACAGGGATTAGAGGAGATGCACCAAGAGATATCCAAGGATGGTGAAGACCATAAGCTTGGGGATGTGAAGACAACCCCACTGAACCAACACACTCTCGGTTTGCACACGTCTAACTTCTGTTTTTCGTTCATTGCACTTTATCGCATAAACTTCGAGCGTTATTTTTGTTCCTTTTATTTTGGTTGGGACAATTGCTTCTGTGCCCCGGTTCTCTCTAGTTTATCCGTCTGTGCCATACCTGCGTAGTTTCTCTCGTCTGTGCCCTGGATGGCTCGGAAATCGGCCAAACGCTCCGTTGCCCTCTGGTCAACCGTCACTTGGCCTGACTGGTGGGGTCGGCCTGGCGCGGCTCAGTTGGGATTTCCTAGGGTCGGCTAGTGGGGTCGGCCCTTTGACCTTAGATGTCGGCCCTTTGCTCGTCCTCATCCTCCTCCTCCTCCAAGTGGGACCGCTCAAGTGGGGACAGAAAGTGAGTCTCAAGTGGGGACGGGAAGGGACGAGTGTGACGCCCAGGTTGGGTATCTCGGCCCCAATTAACACGTGGTTAACACCGAATTAACTGAGTTAACACTGAATTAACTGAATTAACACTGAAGTAACCGACAATTCGTTGATTAGTACGTCATTGTTTAGTGAAACTGCTATTACTAATTGAAACTGCTACTACTACTAATTGAAACTCGATTTATAACTCGAATTGATTTATAATATAGGATTCATAACTCGATTTGAAAACTGAAATTCAATTTATAACTCGAATTGAAACTGCTACTACGAATTGAAAATCGATTTATAACTCGAATAGGATTATATTCACAATTACAAAAGATTAGCAGTGCATGCAGCACTGCTACTACGACGGCGGCGGCCTAATACTACTACTAATCAGCAGTGCAACTAATGCACTACTACGACTACACCGGCCTCGGCCTACACGCGCCGCTTCTTGGCCGGCGGTTCGTCGTCGTCGTCGTCGAAGTCATCCTCCTCCTCCGCCTCCTCCTCATCGTCGTCGTCGTCCTCCTCCTCCTCCTCCTCGTCGTCCTTCACCAACTCCGGGCCCGAGTCCTCCTCCTCAGACCCGTCGTGTTCGTCGTTGTCGGAGTCGCCGTCGGAGTCGTCGGGGTCAGAGCCGCCGCTTTGGTCGTCGTCGTCGCCCTCGCCGTCGTCGTCGATGCCGGAGCCGCCGGCGTGCCCGTGCTCCTCATCCCACCACGGGATCGGGTTACCCTCGCCGTCGGAATCGCTCGGGATGGCTTCGTTCTGCCACCAGTGATCCATTGGAGAGCAAGGGTGGTTGGGGTTTTTCGGAATGAGGAGAAGAGAGAAACTGCACAAATGCGCAATGGAGAGAAGAGCGAGTGAACCGTAATGCAATGGGATTGGGGTTTTTATTTGTGAAGGATAGTGATGAATTCACTGCCGTCGGCCCATAAATCGATAACCGCTTGGAGCACCGAACAGGCGCATCGCCTCGTTTTCTTGCCAATGCAGTGTAACATGACAACACAATTTACAGATTATATTCGCAATGTTGACATCGTGTGACCGCGCTTCACGTCTAGTCGAATTGACATGCCTGTAAATGTTTACCACGTCATCTGGTGCCCCTATACGTGTCGAGTACAAGTGTCGAACAGTTGATGTGCGTCGTCGTGGTCAAATTTAATGCAGTTGGAGACGTTCTGAGACATCTACACGTATCAGAAGCATTTTTTGCGAGAACTGACGCGATTAATTTTCTTTTTACGTGCAAATATCCGGACACGAACTGGACGTGAACTACACGTATCGGTGCATCCGTGTCAACACACCAAGCGCAATCTGGACACGAACTGGACGTAAACTGGCACCCACAGTGCGCGCTCTGTGTAGTTACGCGATCTGAACGTGTGTAGACCTTGTTTATCTACTTGAATCGTTTGTAATATTTGTTATTGTACTTCTGTCGAACACCTTAAGTGCGCACTCTGGACGCGCCATGGCGTGCTCCGGACGCGCCACGGCGTGCTCTGGGAGCGCACTGGCGCACATTTGGGCGCGAACTAAGCCTAGACCATTCTTAGTCACTCCCAAATGATACTTTCGTGAGTATTTTGAAATTACCATGTTGCAATTCCAAAACCACTTCTCTTCAACCTTAGACCTCATCGTTTGAGTTTTGCGATATCACATGAGATACATGCCCTTCTAATTTTGAATGTATGTACACCATGTTTTTCAACTTGAGTCGTTAGTATATGACATATGAAGACTTTGTACATCGGTTTTTCAATTTTTCGATAATTTTTTAATTTATTATGGTTATTTCAAATTCGGTCAAACCTAAGTTTGACCAACATTTAAACAAGTTTAAAACATGAAAATGAAAAACTAAGCATGTATCCTTCTTAGTCACTCCAAAATGAAGCTTTTGTGAGGTTTTTGAAAATTTCATGTTGCAATTCCAAAACCACTTCTCTCTAACCTTAGACCTCATAGATCCATGCTGACGGGGTGTAAACCCGGCAAATCCCTCGGTTAGGCACCTAAGGTTTCGTATAGAGAGAGAAGTATGGCGGCTGGTGGTTCCGGACGGCTGACAAGCAAGGATTTACCCAGGTTCGGCCCCTCATTGTGAGGTAAAGACCTACTCCTGCTTGTCTGATCTGGTATTGATGATGATTACATGGTGGCCGTGATGGCGATTGTGGGGAGACGTGGTCTCGCTAGGGTTTGCTGGCTATCTTCTCGGTCTGTCCTTTTGTCTACCCCTCCCTGTCTTTATATATGCAGCCAGGGGGGTTTTACATGAGAGTCCTAGTAGATTACGAACTGGAGTCCTTGTCTTGGTCTTCAAGTTAATAGCTTCTTGGGCTTTGCTGGGCCACCCGGTGGGCCTCATCTTCAGTATACGTCTTAGTGGGGATACCCGGAGGGTATAACCACGTCAGTAGCCCCCGAGTGCCTGGTCGACTCGAAGAGTCGGGCAGGGACTCATCACTTGATAGATCTTCAGGTCCTCCTTATGCTTGATGGTTGGTGGAGTCTTCAGTCGATATCGCGTTCAATGCTTCTATCTTGGTTGTACTTCGAGTGCTTCTGTCTTGATGATTCTTCGAGTGCGACAATTGCGCGAGCAGTGCTCATCGGGTGCGCGGCCAGCGCTCCCGATGGGAGTAGCCCCCGAGGCTATGTGCGACTCGCAGAGTCGGGCATAGGCTCAAGTTGTTCTAATCCCATGTATCTTATCTTCTTTCTCTTGGTTCCTCATGTCGTGCGAATAAATATAATAAACAGATTTATGTATCGAAGTTAGTTACTGCAACTCGCCTTATCAGGCGCTCCTGGTAATGAATGTCCAGCTGTGGGATGATTGACATATTTGCTGTCTCGAAGTCGAGTATATTTGTTTCGTCTTATGTGGGATGGATGGCATAGTAGGCCCGATTCAACCGACGGATCGGGGTCAAGTGAATTCGCGACTCGGGCGAAATACCTTTCTAGCCTACACAGATTCGAGTCCCTTGGCTCGAACCCGGTAAGACCGTTCAAGTTCGACTCACGCCTGTCTGGGCTTACTGGTCAAAACCCGGTCATATTTAGAGTACCCTTGGCGCGTCCGCCGGGATTTTGCATCATGCCTGCTGGCACGGAAATTATCAGGTCCGCATAGCTTGTATGGGCCACCCGGCCTTACTCAGGTCTTACCTTTGTACTTTGGTACAGCATCCGGGGCCTGACTCGGCAGGTACATCCCGGGAATTACTATTTGTATATTTGAACATGGTCCAGGAGGCAATCGACCGGATTTCGAATGATATCATGTACGCTTTTCTTTTTCTTCCTTTCGAGTGACGCTGATCGTCGACTGTCCTTTGTATCAGCAGCGCTCCCGATGGGAGTAGCCCCCGAGGCTATGTTTAATTGCTTGCAATTGAGCGTAGGCTCGAAATCGCAGTCGAAAATGATGCGGGTGCCCTCCCGATGGGAGTAAATTGCTGAAGTATGAATCGACTGAGGAGATGCTCAACTCGTCTTTGTATCAGTGTATATTGCCCTTGAGACGAAGTAGAGATGATGGGCGGAGTCGACACGGCGAGTGACGCGGTGGATAGAATGATGTAGCGGACCGGAGTCGACGCAGCCCCCGAGCGTCGAGTGTGACTGGGGTGACTTGTTGAATGAACTGTTATGCCGCAGCCCCCGAGCGTCGAGTGCGACTGGGGCGGACTTTGTTTGAATGAACTGTTACATCACAGCCCCCGAGCGTCGAGTGCGACTGGGGTGAGTTGTTGAATGAACTGTTATGCCGCAGCCCCCGAGCGTCGAGTGCGACTGGAGCGGCTATTAGATAGCTGGTAGTCGACGCGGCGGACGGAGTCGACGCGGCGGATGAAATCAACGCGGTGGAATAAGTAATCGACACGGCGGATGAAATCAACGCCGTGGAATAAGTAATCGAGCCAGCGGACGGAGTCGACGCGGCGACTAGTGCGGCGTTTAGCCGGAAAAATAATCCAGGCGGCAGACGGAGTCGACACGGCAATGAGTGACAGCAGTTTGAGAAATCCGATGCAAGTATTTAGAGAACTTGACTTTAAAAATCCCGATGCAGGTTATAGAGAACCCGACTTTGAAAAATCCAATGCGGGTTGTAGATAATCCGACTTTGAGAAATCCGGGGCAGGTTATAAAGAACCCGACTTTGAGTATATGATGCGGGTTATAAAGTACCCGACTTTAGAAATCCGACACGGGTTATGACCCGACTTTAAAAATCCGATGCGGGTTAGATCCCGACTTTGAGAAATCCAGGCGATCATCCAATATTTGCGCCGATGCATAGTTTCGGCCAGCGAACAATATGATTTATTGTAAGAGAGAAAAAATGACCGTATTGACCGCAATTGTTATATCTATAATGGCTTACCAGCCAATTAGTGCAAGCAAATCTAATATTCGGAAGTACAAGAAATTTGCTCATAGTAATAAATTGTAATACTGTAAATTTAAACTTATCTGTGAGTTGCAGCAGACCCGGCGAACGGAGTCGAAAAAAGGGCGGCGTGGTGCGGCGTTTGGCCGGGCGGAGTCGAAACGGCGACTGCCACGCCCAGCCGCCGAATCCGTCTTGTCGAGTCGGCGAGGCAAAGTCGAAAAAAGGGCAGTGGAGTCGATAATGGCACCGAACTCGTCTCGTCGGTGCAGCGAGGGAGTTGTTGTTGTAAATGTCGAAGCGCCAGCCCCGAGTGCATACGGCACCCTCCCAGGGAGCAGGCTATTTGCGCTGATACCGCAGGCGCGATCGTTGTTGTGATGGTCGATGAAGTTTTTGTCGAAGCGCGGGCGTCGGAATTTTTCTGAGTGATGTTGTAGTCGATGATGACGCGGCTGCGATGGTCGTGAGTCGAAGGTGGTCGAGGTTGAAGCGGGATGTCACGCTCTTGTTATCGATGATTTGATCGACAGCCCCCCGAGCGTGAGGTACGCCTGTTTCCGCGTCGATGGCGGTTGTTGGGCGGCCGACGAAGATGCGCAGTATCGCCACACCATGTGTCGCCGACGTCAGTCGCCGGTCCGTCGGGTACGTGCGGTCGAAGCCGATGCGTCTGACATCCGAGCGGGCCACGACCACAAACGGTGGCTGAGGTTGGAGTCGCCACTATTGCGAGTCGGCAACGGATGTTGTTGTTGAGCTATTTTTCCTTTTTCTCGCACGTGAAACTTCCCCGCAATGACAAGCTAGCGGATCGCTTCCCATTGATTTTCTTTTTTCCTTAGAATTCGCCTCTTCGATCCATGAACGAGTCCAGTATTACTCCTTTTCTTACGCACCTAGACGGCATGAGCAGTACTCTGACCATGCACGTAGCTGGTCTCCTGGCCACGTGATCCACGTAGCTAGCCTCTTCCCTTCGATCCTTGATTTTCCAAATCGATTTCTTCCCATGTCTTGCTTCTTGTTTTGTTAGCCCACGATGCATGTAATTGCATGCATGCACATGGGACATGCTGGCGACTAAACGGCTCCTGGCCTGGCGATTGGGTCGTGTGGGCTGTCGGCTTGCTCGTCCATGATCGGACCGGATGGAAGGACGCGGTCGCTGCGCGCGGCCCCTGTACATCTCGCGATTCTTTCGAGGAACGCGGCTGCCGCCGCTGATGTTGAAGTTGTCGCTGGAACGTCACCGCCGCCGATTGGCCGTGACGCGAATCAGATCGTGAGGCCATGCAGATTGGATCGCGGATGCTATGCACCCGCAACATTGTCGCCGCGTAGTTGTTGATGTAGATCGAAGGTTGTTGTTGTAGGTTGCATCGGATCAGCCGCGTACGAGGACGGTCATGCCATCGAGCCCCCGTGCGCTGATCTGATACGGCGAGTCGCCGTCGTTGTCGATGAAGATTGGGGCCGCCGCAACCGTAAATCCAGCACGCTGTTCTTCCCACAGACGGCGCCAATTGACGGGGTGTAAACCCGGCAAATCCCTCGGTTAGGCACCTAAGGTTTCGTATAGAGAGAGAAGTATGGCGGCTGGTGGTTCCGGACGGCTGACAAGCAAGGATTTACCCAGGTTCGGCCCCTCATTGTGAGGTAAAGATCTACTCCTGCTTGTCTGATCTGGTATTGATGATGATTACATGGTGGCCGTGATGGCGATTGTGGGGAGACGTGGTCTCGCTAGGGTTTGCTGGCTATCTTCTCGGTCTGTCCTTTTGTCTACCCCTCCCTGTCTTTATATATGCAGCCAGGGGGGTTTTACATGAGAGTCCTAGTAGATTACGAACTGGAGTCCTTGTCTTGGTCTTCAAGTTAATAGCTTCTTGGGCTTCGCTGGGCCACCCGGTGGGCCTCATCTTCAGTATACGTCTTAGTGGGGATACCCGGAGGGTATAACCACGTCACATGCCCTTCTCCTTTTGAATGTATGTAGACCATGTTTTTCAACTTGAGTCGTTAGTATATGACATAATACGACTATGTGCGCATGATTTTCCTTTTTTTGATTTTTTTTGAATATTTGAAGCTCATTTCAAATGTCGGTTAAACTGCAACCGTCCGATTTCCTACAGAAGGCATCTGCACGCAGACTCGGGGCGATCCGCGAGAAGCTCATTCTGCGATCTGATTGGACACGCGCGTAGGACAAGGGTTGTACACCCGCTGACGAGTGTACCACGGCGGACCCAACAGGGATTTTGGCTCGCCCACCCCCATTTGCCTCAGTGATACAAAATGGGTATTTTGGCACACCAAATGCGGATTTTGGCTGTTACCCGTCATCGTAACTTAAATGGGGATTTTGGCAAACCAAATGGGGATAGCCATGAGCTTGCTCAAATCTAGCTTGAATCCATATAAATTTTCAAATGAGCTTGGACTCGCTGAAAAATGTGTATCAAATGAGATCCAAAGGTAGGGTAAACGGCCCCGTTTCTAAGCAAAAATGGTGGACTCGCTGAAAAATGTGTTTCAAATGAGCTCCAAAGGTAGGGTAAAAGGCCCCATTTATAAGCAAAAATGGTGGACTCGCTGAAAAATGTGTTTCAAATGAGCTCCAAAGGTAGGGTAAAAGGCCCCATTTATAAGCAAAAATGGTGGACTCGCTAAAAAATGTATTTCAAATGAGCTCCAAAGGTAGGATAAACGGCCCCATTTCTAAGCAAAAATGGTGGACTCGCTGAAAATGTGTTTCAAATGAGCTCCAAAGGTAGGGTAAACGGCCCCATTTCTAAGCAAACTTTGCAAACTGAAGTGGATTTACACACACAATTGGAAACGTCAAGCACAAGGCCATTGCCAAATTTCATGGTAGTACAAAATGGACTTGCCCTTGCTAAATTATAAAATAGATCAACAACTAATAACTAAATTGTCACTTGCCCTTAATAAAGCAACTAATAACTAAAATTGACTACCACTCGTCCTCGTCATCCGAAACCTCCACCGACTCGGCCTTACCCTTGCCCCTGCCCTTGCCCTTAGCATCGACCTCTTCTAGGGCGTTGCTGTTCAACGCCGACCACATGTCCTCCTTCTTCCCCTTGCTCTCTGAGTAGATACTGAGCCGTTGCTGCTCGGCGGCTGAATGCTTGGCCAGGTCCATGGCTTTCTGGTTGGCCATGGCCCAGGCCAAACCCGGGTCCAGAACCTCCGTGACCTCCTCCTTCCAGGCCATGGTCCAGTCCATACCCTGGTCGTCCTCGTCGGACAGATCGATGAAGGGAATGGGATCGGGAGCAATGGCCCTGCCCCTGCCCCTGCCCCTTGGAGACTCCCCGTCCCATGCCGCTTCCCTCGCCTCCTGCTCGAACTTGGAGGAGTACGCGCACGCCCACGCCCACGCCCACTCCCCATGCCGCTTCCCTCGCTCGCCTCAAGAAACCAAGGATAGGGGACGTGGCGGCTGCGGCGGTTCGAGCTGGGAGTGGAGCTGCCATCACCACGAGGCATGGAGAGATACAGGACTGGGCGAAGGTGTCTAGGAGAGGAAGAGGGGATTTGTGAGCGCAATGGGCAAGGAGATTGCTCCTTTTAATGTTAGGAGCGGTCTGGACGGCGTCGTGGTCTAGACGGCAGTAATGGCGACCGAGCATTAAGTCGGCTCCAGACTGCTCATCTTGCAGCAGGATAGAGTAGGCAACAGAGACGCGAGGACGGCGGAGCAGATGCGCGTCCGGTCCGGCAGTGTAGGCGGCGAGGCAGCCTTTTGCCGGCCAGGGGGGCACGCCATTGAAGGCGCGGCGAGCACAGGTGGAACGGCATGGACGCGCACGTACGGCCGCATGCATGCAGGTGGGACGGTCAAAGGGCCGACCCCACTAGCCGACTCCAGGAAATCCCAACCGAGCCGCGCCAGGCCGACCCCACTAGCCGACCCCAGGAAATCCCAACCGAGCCGCGCCAGGCCGACCCCACCAATCAGGCCAGGTGACGTTTGACCAGAGGGCAACGGAGCGTTTGGGCGATTTCCGAGCCAACGGGGCACAGATGAGAGAAACTACGCAGGTATGGCACAGACGGATAAACTAGAGAGAACCAGGGCACAGAAGCAATTGTCCCATTTCGGTTTGGTTTTTTGTTTGAGTCCACCAATTTTCAATTATGTTATGAGATAGCTACTGGAAATTTGGGTTGAATTAAGTTGGATTAATATAAAAATATTGGGAAGAGGATGTTTGACTTGATTTAAAAAAGATACATATAGTTGCATGATTTATGTGCTTGTTAATGAGTATTAATATGCAAGTGTCTTATGAAGAGTTATTTCTTATTCATGTTTTATATGCTGAATGATGATTTACTTTGTTTAACATGAAATGGTTTGCTCTATGGACACTTATGCATGCATTTAGATGGTCAACTTTCTCCCTCTTGCTAGCCCAAAATTTCCAACAAGTAAAAAACTTGTTTTCCAACACCTTCAACCAAGTTTTTCCAGTGAGTCCACCATATCTACCTATTAGCTAATATGCTATTCCAAGTATGTTTACCATGTTATATGGTTTTATCTATGCTTCCAAATTAAGATGCTTATGTTATTAGGATTGTTATGGGTAAAGTTGGTTAAAAAGCTCTCACGAACTTGATGCACACCTTACTTGTATTGCACTTAATAAATATGACCCATTGTGATTAAGATTATGATGTTTTGGGCTTGACAAAGGTCTTTGGTTGAGAGCTAGCTCATACGTGCTAACACGTGGCAAGTTTTCAACGTGCACTTTATTATCTATAAAAGTTGATATCATGTTCTTTTGTTGATGGATGCCTAACATTGCGTGAAATAAACATGGAAACTTAGTAAGTTCGGGCGAGTGGTATTAATGGCTAGAGAGACACCTGTGGCTGCTAACTTAAGCCATGTGGCCCATGGTGGAAATTTGCAACGTACCTATAGTGGAGGAATCTATGATACATCTCTTAACAGAAAAGGCATTTACAAGAAAAAAACATTAGTAAAAGAAAGAGATGTTGAGATGTCCACTGTTTGTTTGCTTTGTCATTTGGACATGGGCTCGTTCTGTGTCCTAGGGCAAAGGGTACCCGGGGTGATACTCTCTATGATGCCACTTTTACTCACGATGACTGTAACCTTCACTTGCTTGTGGCCCAAGTTGAGTAGCCAGTCGGAGAGGTTTTTGTTTTCAAGGGGCTTGAGGCTTTTGACTCATACTTTGTCAAGCACATAACTCATATTTGCTTTCACTTTCAACTATTAATCACTAAAGATGCTATGACAGGGGTAATGAGAACTTCACACCAATGGGAACTACATGGCAAACATTAACTTAAGTTGAAGCATTTGGAAGCTAGATGATACTCTTGCATGTTATTCCTCTACTTATTTATCTATCTTTCCAAAGTGTCCACCTTTTATATTCAGATTTCTATAAGAATACTCTATGACCAATATAGGATATCTTTTTTACTTTTCAGTTATGCATTCATTTGGTCCATAGAACTTTTCTTTCATGTTACACTTTGTGAATTATCATTGAACATATTTGTCTTGAATATTTGATACCTCTTGATAATATATCTTGTATGTTGCTACTCCTTATTAAGAATGAATCATTTGACTCTATGTAGCAATAATAATCATCTTTGATATCTTTTTATAGTAATAAAATGCCAAGTCCATGTTTAGTTTTATCACCTTCATACTCGAGGACGAGTATAGGTTAAGCTTGGGGATGTTGATGCATGTAAAATGCATCCATGAACTTTGCATTGTATTACTCATATTTCATTCATATTTGCATCATATAAGGGTTATATCAATGTTTTATAATGTTTTGGGGAATATTTCACAGTTTCCCTATTTATTTCGAATTAACCATGCACTGTCAGAAAACCCCTTTTTCAATATTTTGATGTTTTAGGGACCCAAACGACGTACAAATGACCTAATATTTCACGGAGATCATTTTTTGGAAGGAACAAAGCGTAGGAGCGAAGGAAGTGCAAAAGTGGAAGCCCGAGGAGCAAAAGAGGGGGGCCCACGCGGCCAGATTCATTGGCCGCGTGGGGCCCACCATCTTGGCCCTCGTGGCTCCGATGTCGTCGATCTTTGTCTCCCTGGCTTTGTCTTGACCTAAAAACAACTATAAAAATAGTCCCCCGAGCCCTTTCGGAGAGAGCGCCGCAGAAACATTGAAACCACGAAACAGAGACCTGGAGCTGCAGATTGGAGGGGGAAAACTCCGGCGGGGCGCTGCCGGTGTGGTCTCCACCTTGTCCAACGTCTCCATGATGAAGAGGGAGTAGTCCACCCCTGGACTATGGGTTTGTGGAAGTAACTTATATATCTCTTCTCTCTCTTGAGCTTCACTAATTAGTGCCATATGAGCTGCTGAACATGATTATGGTCATATATGTAATACCTTTGTGGTGGATCTCTTAAGTTGATATTATGTACACCGTTCTTGTTTATGTGTTCTGATCCAACATATGTATGAGAGCGTGTGAGGGGGAACGTGTGCATTAGTTGGAGTAACGGGGGGTGGTGAGTGCGGTGAAAGTGACAGAAGGTCGCAATCCACTTGGGTATTTTACCTTACTTTGTTGCCTCACTAGGGATAAAAAGTAATACCATGCTACCGGGGATATGGGTGACCATGCCATTTTCTCCATGACTAGATCTAGCATGTTCCTATTCCAACTTCATGTCATAGAACTTAAAGCTATACTCTGTTTATCTTAATTACTGAGGTGTTATGATTTAGTTCGCATCTTGGTGGAGTATAAGAGACGTTAATAACCAAAAGATCTCTATGTTAGGATGTGATGCCCATATTATTAATAACTTGTCTTGTTGCAATCTCAAATGTCAATTCCTACCACTATATAAAAGAGAGAGTGCTTTTGTGAAACCATGAACCCCAGTCCATTTTTAATCATAAGAAACACCTTTCCGACAATTTATTAGCACTTTACATTTTCTGCCATTTAAAAATTCGAAAATACAAAAATACTTTTATATCTTGCAAACACCATACAAAACACAAAAACATCATCCATTATCATTTATACCATCCTTGCATATTTATTTATCATCATTGCAAATTTATTTATGTTTTGCATTTGTTATTTCAATATCTTTTACTTATACCTTGTGCTTGACAACCACTTGGTGAGGTTGAGGGCACAAAGCAATTTACTTTGTTTTGTAGGTCTCATAAAGAAGGATAAGGAGACAACAGCTTTTGGTTCATTTCCCCGAGAGTTCGATATTAAACCCTCGATTCACCCTCGTGGGGAAAATTAGTCTTTCCCTTACTATACACTTTGCACTTGGAGTTTTAACCTAACCAACATTCTTTTTACGCAGGTGTTGATACAGAGATATCAAGACCATCTTCTGGAACCATCATCATCGTCATGGGTCATCACTCGCCCTACGAGAGCAGCGTCGGACTGACGGGTTCGGTCCAGGCGGCTGCTACAACTGCGGTCTCGCCGGGCACATAGCTCGCGAATGCCCTACGGGTCGCCAAGACGGAGGCGGCCGTGGCTGGCATCGCGGCGGTGGTCGTGGAGGCCTTCATCATTTTCATTCGGCACAACAGTAATTCCTCCTTTCTTACGGATACAGTGCACAGGACTAACCCATCTACTATCAGCAATAGGATAAATAATACCAACGTCAAGAAGTTTTAATACCTCATTTCTTACCACTTCCTTCATCTTGGGTATTAAACGGCGTTGATGTTCAACAACTGGCTTTGCATCAGGCTCCATATTAATAGAATGTTGGCATATAGTAGGAGAAATCCCTTTTAAATGTTCCAGAGTATAACCCATAGCTCCACGGTGTTTCTTCAATACTTCCAATAATCTTTCCTCTTCTTTACCTGAAAGGTTAGCACTAATAATAACAGGATATATTTTCTTATCATCAATATGAGCATACTTAAGATTATCATGCAAAGGTTTTAAATCAAAGACATGATCCTCTTTAGGTGGGAGTGTTTTACCCAAGTCTTCCACCTTTAAATTGTGTTTCAAGATGGGTTGACGAAGAAATATTTCATCAAGCTCATCCCTTTCCTCTCTAAAGGCTTCACTTTCATGATCTTCCACAAATTGCTGCAAAACATTGTTAGGAGCAAGAGCAATAGAGGCAAGCTGTTCAAGTTTAAAATCCTCATTACGCAATTCGGTTTCATAAGGGACTTTAGCAAATTTCAAAAAATTAAATTCATATGAGTCACTAGCAAACTTAGTCAAGATTTTCTCTTTCTTACAATCTATAACAGCACCACAAGTGTTTTGAAAAGGTCTACCAAAAATGATAGGACAAGTCTTACTAGCAACTGAACCAAGTACGAGAAAATCAGCAGGATATTTAATCTTACCACATAAAACTTCAACATCTCTAACAATACCAATTGGAGAGATAGTTTCTCTATTAGCAAGTTGAATAACCACATCAATTTCTTCAAGTTCACAAGGACCTATCTCAAGCATAATTTCTTTGTAAAGCTCATAGGGAATAGCACTAGAACTTGCACCAATATCACATAAACCATAATAGCAATGATCTCCAATTCGAACAGGTAACATAGGCACACTAGTTTTCTTTGAACTTTTAGGATGAGAAACAACATTAGAAGCATCCTCACAAAATATAATGTACTTATCTCCAACATTTTTAGTAACAAGATCTTTAACTATAGCCACAGGAGGTTCAATTTTAATTTGTTCATCAGGTTCTATGGCTTTCTTAGCACTTTTGTTAACAACACTAGCCATAACAGAATGTTCCTTCATCTTAACAGGAAAAGGGACCTTTTCAATATAAGGCTCAGGAATAATATGATCAACAGTATTAACTTCAATGCTTTTAGTTATAGGAGTAATAGACTTATCTTTATAAGGCTCATGATATTTTTCAAAACCCTCCTTAGGCAAACCGAAATAAGCAGCAAAGGATTTATAATAATTTGCAACAACTTGAGAGTAAAGACCATAAGCATTATTAATATTATGAAATGCATCAGTATTCATGAAAGTTTTAATGCATTCGAAGTCATATTTTATACCTGACTCCCTACCTTTATCGTTCTCCCATGCTTCAGTATTTTCTTCAATTTGGTCAAGAAGATCCCATTTAAAACCTTCTTTATTACGCGTGAATGATCCAGCACAAGAAGTATCCAATAATGTTTTATCTTCAAAGGAGAGTCTTGCATAGAAGTTATCAACAATAATATTACTAGGAAGCTCATGAATGGGGCATTTGAGCATTAGTGACTTCAATCTCCCCCAAGCTTGGGCAATACTTTCTCCTTCATGAGCCCAGAAATTATATATTGAATTCCGATCTTGGTGAATTTTACTTGGAGGATAAAATTTAGAATAAAAGAGAGGTACAATTTCCTCCCATCCAAGAGAATTCCTATTCTTCAGCAATTTATACCAATGAGAAGCCCTTCCACCAAGTGATATAGAGAATAATTTCTTCCTTACTTTGTCCATTGAAATACCTGCACACTTGAACAACTCGCATAATTCATGTAAAAATAGCAAATGATCACCGGGATGGACAGTTCCATCCCCTACATAGCGGTTATTCATAACACGATCAACAATTTTCATAGGTATTTTAAACGGCGCTATTTCTTCAGGTGGCGCCTCCTCTTCTACCTCAGCAGCGGTTGAAGCTCTTCCAAACCGGAAGCCAATAGATCCTCTCTCCATAATTAAGCAAATTAGGAGACAGAAATAAAAACAGCACTTACAGCTAAAGTTTTCCTTACCAATTCCACTGACCAATAGCGCTTCACTCCTCGGCAACGGCGCCAGAAAATATTCTTGATGACCCACAAGTATAGGGGGTGTATCGTAGAACTTTCGATAAATAAGAGTGTCGAACCCAACGAGGAGCAGAAGGTGCTGACAAGCGGTTTTGATGAGGACTTCACTGTAAACACTAGCAGACAAGTTTTTAGGAGTTTTTGATATAACAGATAAATAAAGTGCGAGTAAATAAAGCGCAACAATTATAATTGCAGCGAGTGGCCCAATCCTTTCTAGAGCAAAGGACAAGCCGGTTTGTTTACTTACGATGACCAAGCGTTCCTGAGGACACACGGGTTTTCTGTCTAGTGCTTTCGCTTCATATAGATGATTAATCTTTAGTGTTTCGATAAGTGTTGTGTGGGTGAACCTATGCTAATGCACCGCCCTTACTAGGACTAATACATACTTGTGATTATACCCCTAGTAAGCATCCGCAAATACTAGAAAGTAATTAAGATAAATCTAACCACAGCCTCAAACTCTGAGATCCTACCATCCCTCATGCATCGAGATACTAACGGGGGTTTAGGTTTTTGTCACTCCGGCAACCCCACAATTAATATTCGAATACACAATGCATTTCCCTAGGCCCATAAAGGTGAAGTGTCATGTAGTCGACGTTCACATGACACCACTAGAAGAATAGCACCACAACTTAAATATCAAAACATTAAATATTACTCAACATAGTTCACTACTAACATCTAGACTTCTCCCATGTCCTCAAGAACTAAACGAACTAATCACAACACATCATTTGGAACATGATCAGAGGTGATATAATGATGGGTAACAATCTGAACATAAACCTTAATTCAACGGTTTCACTCAATAGCATCAATAACAAGAGTAATCAACATCGGGAGAGTTTCCCCTATCAAACACACAAGATTCAGCCCTAGATGTTACAGCGGGAACGGAATGGACCGATGGAGATGACGGTGTCGGCGGTGGAGATGGTGGTGATGATGATCCCGATGAAGTGCAGCTCGATGACGGTGACGATGGCGACGATTTCCCCCCTCGGGAAGGGATTTCCCCGGCAGATTTCTCCCTGCCGGACAGCTTTTCTCTCACTGGTGTTTTCCGCCTCGTGGAGGCGGCGGAATAGTTTCTCGTCCGTCCCCCAGGTCTGAGGTTTTCGGGGGGATGAAGTACGCAAAAGGGCGGCGCCAGAGGTGGGCCAGGGCCCCCTCACCATGTGCCGGCGCGGCAGACATGGGGGCCGCGCCACGGCATGGTGTGGGCCCCCTGGGCCCCACCTCGGGCTCCCCTTTTGGCCTCCTCCGTGATCTGGTAAAATAGTAACTTCTGCCTGGTTGGATTTGTTTTCTGATCTTCGCAAATATTGTATCTTGACGGTGCTTTTTCCAGCAGATTCCAGACTCCGGTGATCAATTCTCCAATAATCATCAAACATGCAAAATAGATGAAATAACATAAGTATCATCTCTAAATATGAAATATATCAATGAATAACAGTAAATTATGATATAAAATAGTGATTCAAAATGGACGTATCACTGAGCTCCTCGGAGAACTGGAAGCCCGACCACGGCCACCGCGGCCGCCGCGGCTCCCTCTTCCTCGACCTCGACACCCGCCGCGGCCACGGACAGGTGGTCCTTCTCTCGCCGCGGCTTGAACAGTGCGTGCACGCCCTCGCCTTCTTTTCGCCGGTGCCATTACAGCAATGGCTCTGGGTGGATTGGGAGGCAGGAAGGCAAAGAAGATGGATGGGGAACAGAGGAGTCCGCCCCCGTTTTTATAGCGCGAGCTCTTCTCCCCACGGTGGACTCCTCGGTTCTTCCGTTAACAGGAATCGAGGAGGCCAGCGCAGTTATTCCCCCGAGCGGAATAACTCCAAGAAGACCAGGCGCCGGACCCACTTTGACTCTTTTTTTGGTCATAGCCTCGGCAGCCTCAGAAGACCGAAGCCGCCGGGACCATGCCCGGGGTCTACTGTCGCAGCAGTGGAACATGGGGTTCCCCTAGCGCTGCCCAAGTGGGTCCACCGCCTGTGGGCCCAACACAAAGATGGACAAGACCAAAACTCGTCGCAAGACTTGGCGGGCGCGCCCGCGCCAAGCGAGACCTTCCGGGTACATATGACCCCCGGGTCCCCTGTGTCCCGGATGGAGCCGAAGACCCCGAGAGCGCGAGTCCCCGGCAGGGCAGGGCTCCCTCTCGGGTACCAAGCCGTACAAGGAGAAGATAAGGCTTCTACCACCTTCCAGAGGATGGTAGAAGCCCCCAGAAGACATGGGAGGCAAGGCGCGGACAGGGGACACCACCTGCCCGCTGTCAGCCCCTGTCCGCCGCTTTCCCCAAAGGTGCCAGAGATCTCACCGACCCGGTGACCGATACTTGGAGGAGAAGAGGCCATGTCGCCGTCTCCACCACGGAGAGGGGTTGCTTCCCGCCAAGACCCCCTCACGCTCCTCGCATGACCTATGTGGCAGCCCCTTTCCCTATAAAAAGGAGGACCAAGGCATAGAGGAGAGGCAGGTTGGATCGACACAAGCTCACCGGCGATCCAAGGAAGAAGACGACCACCAAGCTAGGCTAGGGCGACGAAGAGAAGGAAGGTGATCTCCTCCGGGTAAGGATCTGTCCTTCCTCTTCCTCTAGCCAAATACCCTGCCGGGTATCTCGCCGGAGAACACCATTGTAGCCAGACCATGATTCGTCCATCTATTCATACATGCAGGAGTAGGGTTGTTAGCCTTCGGGCGGCCTGAACCTGGGTAGATCGATGTGTGCTTTCCTTGTTTGCCTACCACGTCGAGATCTGTGAGTGAGTGAAGAGCTTGCCGGCGATCGTCCCCCGGGAGACGCTTCAAGCCTCCTTCGCGCCCCTACCGAATCTACAAAGGGGGTGTCTCGCATCCCCGGTGTCCGTCCTTCGAGACAGGACAGCTGCGGCTGCTTCTGCTCCTCCGGAGGCGTTGCTGGCGTCGGTGGCGTGACCGGACGTGCTACCAGGTCCAGGTTACAGCTCCAGCTCATGCCCACGAGCCCCTCGGGGAGTGGAGAGCTTGGAGGGTACAGGTCCTCGAGGTCCTCCTCCATGTACTCGTACCATGGACGCTCTGCGAGTTCAGCGTCCATGGCGACCTGCAACTGGCGCGCCGCGTGGGCGTGCTGTTACGTGGCCTCGTCATGTCGCGCTACCTCGTTGAGGACAAGTTCCCAGCACCTACGCTCATCCTCCGCCACCGTCTCCTTCGAGGCCTTTAGGGCGAGCCTGAGGTCCTCGTCCATGTCGTCGGTGGCCTCGGGCACCGTCTCGGGTTTGACGTGGCGCGGTGGAGAAGGCGGGAGGATGCCACGGCCTCGCAAGTGCGGTGGTGGTGACCACCTCCCTGTCGACGGTGCTGGGGGGCTCGTGAAGAGATTGGCGCGCTGATAATCCCCAAGAGCAGGGAATCACTCTAGCACAATTCGATAAGTATTTGAGTGATTCTCTAAAGCCCTATAACCCTCTTATATGGCTTTTTATGCACAGCAATCAATTAAAATATGAAAAAAACTTATTACTACTAACTATAAAACAGGAAATTACTATAAGTAAAACTACAAATAAACTAATGTAAGGAAGTTATATAAGTGATGTGAAGCAGGTTTATCAAATAACAAGTTTCTCAAGCAAGTTTCTAAAGAAGTTTCTTAAGCCATTTTTAGATTTCTCAAAGCAAAAAATCTCTTAAGTAGCAAGTTCCTTTTATTCGTCCGTTTGGTTGTTTATTGTTTCTTCCAAATAGGAGCCATAAATAGGTGCAGCCAAGTAAATGCGCAAATTACACAACTCTTATGACGGGTCATGTACATGAGCAAGCAAAGGAATCATTAACACATAAATGTCCCACCATAGCCAAAAGTTCTAGGGGTCCCCGATATGTATTCCCCCTCATAGCAATTCCAAGTCTCAGACACCGGTTTCTGTCCACTCCGTCCTGTCCTCCTCAATTCATTACTCTAAGGTGACCACCTTCATGCATTAACCAACATATGCCTGCACTCATAAATTACATAAAGACAATCATAAAAAATAACAATACCAGTATGCAACCAATCAATAAACTATTTCACTTTTGCCATGAACAAATCACTACTCAAACATAGACGGGGAGATGCAATAAATCATGGAAAATAATATATTGCATCATACATCATGTTTTCCAAGAGATTAAAAAGTGGGTAGATGAAGAGGATCTTGATATAGATGTTGATGATGAACACGCCGGAGGGGGGTGGAGCCTTTCGGAGGCGATTTCGGCAGCGTTTCCCCCTCCGATCTTTTCCGACGGCAACCTTCTAACTCTCTGTTTCTACCTTTTTGATCTCCCCCTACGTGTGTGTCGAGGATCGTCGAAAGGAGGGATATATAGTCGGTATTAGGTCAAAACAAATCGGATGGCGAAAACATGAGGTGAAACGGAGATCCGACGGTCAAACGGGCACAGCTTGTGCGACCCCACTTCCAGGTCGCGCCAGCCCTTCCCTTTCACAGATGGTTGGGCTGATGGTCTCCATCTTAGACCCATTGTGTTCGTCTCAAAAATTCTAAACTGTGCTCTTTGGCCTTGCCCTTTTCGGAGTCTCCAAGCTCCCGAAAAGTCCAAAACACTAAAAAAGATGTTTTCTCAAAATCATTATAAAACATGAATATAGCATCATATACGTTGCAAATATGTAGGAATATCAAGTAATAAAGTGCAAAATTTATGTATACATTTTGCATGCATCAAGCGCCGCTCGTCTTGCTCT
Organism: Poa annua; assembly: GCA_026929855.1. Taxonomy (NCBI): domain Eukaryota; kingdom Viridiplantae; phylum Streptophyta; class Magnoliopsida; order Poales; family Poaceae; genus Poa; species Poa annua. The sequence continues at coordinate 36,474,672 of CM049433.1, forward strand.
TCCTTGAACCAGGTATGCCAGTTCAAGGACGAGGCGGTGAAGGCCCGGTCGCAGCGATGCTCCGGAGGGAGCCACGCGCGCCTTCACGTGATCTCCTTGTCCCGCACGCGCAGACTCTGCGGGATGGGTGGCACTGAAATCCGCTAAGGATTCAGGTGCCACCCATCGAGGAGCTTCACGTCTGGCCATGGCACGACGACCGCGTGATTCCAGTACCACCATCAATCCCCGAAATGGACGTACTGGCGGTCTCAACCGCGCGCCACCTCCGCGCTTGGAGGCGCAATGCGGAACGGGAGCGGTGCCCGAGCACGGGGAAGGTTCGAGGAAGAACCACATGGGGGAGAGGGACCGCATCCTGCGGCAGCGGCCTGAGGACGACCTTGCCTCGTGGTCGTTGTTTGCTGCCTTGCCGAACCGGCGTGGGATTGCGGCTAGGTGGGTGGCGCGAAGAAGCGACTAGGGTTCAGGGCAGATGAGAGGGCGGAGCGCGACTGAAGCGAGGGGAGTGGGGACTGGTGTGGGGTGGGTGGGAGATGGACCGGTGGCATTTAAAACGACTGTCACTCGGGAGGCTGACCGGCGCATATCACTAGCATGTGGGCCAAGGGGGCACCACGCGGTCACGCGGTCAGTCTGCCATGTGTCCGTGCAGACGCAAAGCTGACCCACATTTAGGCCGGTAATGGGTCGAGTCGGGCGCGTGAAGACCCTCAGATTTGCATCTACGCGTTCGGCCGTGTTTTTTCAGCGTAGACGGAGCCGCGCGGACCGAGGCGAATTCCATGGGTCGCCCTGTTGAACTCAGTCATCCTAAAGATTCAAACAAGGTCATTAGGTGGTGAAATTTTTAGAAACAAATAGTGCCACAAAAGTGAGAAGCGCGGTACCGCAGCAGTCAGCGTGGCCTACCGTTGCAGAAGCAGGTATTTTTCAGCGCGATGATGAACTGAGCAGGCACGTTTCGGCTCTGCCCCGAGACTCCTCATGGTCAAACTCGAACGTACCTGCATCATACTCGAGATAAAAAGAAGATGAAAAAGGCCGGACGTGCATAGATTCGTCAGAACTTCGTTCGTTGACGCTCGTGAGGCTCAGAGCAAGTACAATAGAGTCCAGTCAGCTGGTCATAAGGGTTTAAATATTATATTTATGCTTACATGGAGGAGTGAGAAGAGGAGAGAGAAAGGAGGTGGACTCTTATGCAATAGCCAGCTCTAGCACGTGCTCCTATGCACTATGTGAGAGTGAGAGGTGGGTCATGTTTTAATAAAATATCACACATCTATGTTTCACTATTATACATGTTGGCTATATATGACATGGCAAATTTTTATAGCCAGAAGCTGGCTATATTATTGAACTTGCTCTCAACGGCACCATGTACAGTCGTCGGTGTCACAGTGTCTTGGGTTCTGCAGGCTAGCGCAGCGACTGGCAGCTGCTGCGTCAGGATTCATGACGAAATGAACATGGCCGGATCTCGGATGATGATGATGCTGATGGCTGGCGTGATGCTCTCCGTCCGTGTGTCCTTGTGGCTTTGGTTCTGCATGGAACATGGATGGTCCTTCTGGTTCTGCCGTTCTGGTGATGCCAAGGACGTTTCCTTTGGGATCTTTGCATCGCTGCGTGCCCGTACGCTAGTCTATTCACTGTTCTGCTGAAATCTTCCGCACGCAGCCACTACTCAGTAATCTATATCTACTCTCATCACAAAAAGAGATATGTGTCTGTTGGTTTTAGAGCATCTCCACCGGGTCTTCAAATTCATCTGGAGAAATGTCCACAGTGGCGCACTCCAAAGGTCGTCCCCTAAATGGTTGGGATTTGGTCAAACCGAAATTACAATTTTCTTAAAACTAAAACCAAAACGTTGGTACAATAAGAATTAACAAAAATAAAAATTAAACCCTAATCTAAACACCGCCGCTAGGGCTAGTCTAGTCGTCGTGCGTATTCTGGGCTAAGCACGAACGCAAACACACCTCATGCCGCTGCACGCTTGCTGCCCGACGCATCGCATCCCGCTATTTTGTCGCCGCAGCAGCCGCCCTCACCACGGTTCAGCTCCTCGTGGGACGCACGCTCCGCCATCAGCTGGGAGGCGACATGGATACGCACCTCCTAATGGGCGGAGTCACTGCTGCTCGGTCGACGTCGCCTGAGCATGGAGCTGCTCATACACAGCCCGCTCGGCGGCCATGAAGCGGCAACAACGCTTGATGCACCGGTGTGGTGTTGTTGGGAAACCCCAAGAGTAAGGTATGAAATACTGCAGCAGCAAATTTCCGTCAGTTGTGAAACCAAGGTTATCGAACCAATAGGAAACGAAGATTCTTCTGCAGGTGTCAACGGCGCCAGAAAAGAGCTTGGCGTGTAGCTGACGTGAAACCTGCACACAACACAATCAAGATACTTTGCCCCAACTTAACAGTGAGGTTGTCAATCTCACTGGCTTGCTGTAACAAAGTATTAAACGTATGTGTGGAAAATGATATTTGTTTGCAGAGAATGAAAGTAACAGGATTGCAGTAGGTCGTTTTATCAGTTTAAGGAAAAAGGACTGGGGTCCACAGTTCACTAGTGGTGTCTCTTCATAAATAATAATAGCATACATGCGGGTAAACAAATTACAGCTGGCCAATTGACAGAATAAAGAACTGCATAACAATGCATATACAAGTCATGATGTCTAGTGTGAGATTCATTTGGGCATTACAACATGATACATAGACCGTAATCCAACTGCATCTATGACTAATAATCCACCTTCAGGATAGCATCCGCAACACCATTCAGTATTAAGTTGCAAGCAACAGATTATTGCATTAAGTAAAGTGTGTAATGTAAGTAGCACAAATATCCTTAGATAAAGAACTACTGTTTTATCCCTATTAGCAACAGTACATCTACAATCTTAGAGGTTGCTGTCACTCCCCCAGATTAAATAGAGACATGAACCCACTATCGAGCATAAATACCCCCTCTTGAAGTCACAAGCATCTATTTGGCCAGAGCATCTACTAGTAACGGAGAGCATGCAAGATCATAAATAACTTACTCACAAGATATATTTTGAAGCAAATGACATAGAACTCAATTATTCATCGGATCCCAGCAAACACAACATGTAGCATTACATAAAGATGATCTTGATCATGATAGGCAGCTCACAAGATCTAAACATGAAGGCACAATAGGAGAAGACAACCATCTAGCTACTGCTATGGATTCGTAGTCCAAGGAAGAACTACTCACGCATCAGTCCGGAGGCGGGCATGGTGATGTAGAGCCCTCCGGTGATGATTCCCCTCTCCGGCAGGGTGCCGGGAAGAGCTTCTGAACCCTCCCGAACTAGGGTTGACGGTGGCGGCGGCTCTGGAACGTATCGTGGAAAAGTTTTCGAGGGTTAGGTCTTATTTCATCAGGGGGTTTAAGTAGGCGAAAGGGCGAAGGCGGTGGAGGGCCGTGGGCCCCACACCATGTCCAGGCGCGGCCAGGGGGGCTGTCGCGCCGCCACATGGTGTGGCTGGCCTGTGGCCCCCCTCCTACTCCTCTTCGGTGTTCTGGATGCTTCCGGGGAAAATAGGAGTATTGGCTTTTGTTTCGTCCAATTCCGATAATATTCCCTTAACAGCTTTTCTGAAACCAAAAACAGCAGAAAACAGGGAACTGGCACTGTGGCATCTTGTTAATAGGTTAGTCCCAGAAAATGCATAAAAACCATATAAAGTGTATATAAAACATGTAGCAATTGGTATAATATAAGCATGGAACATAAGAAATTATAGATACGTTGGAGACGTATCAGCGCTCGGCGCTCTCGATCGACGCCTAGATGATGACAGCCTTCGCGACGTTGTTCGTCCCCAGCAGGGCCGCCCATAACTTGGCGGTAGTCCTAGTCGTTGTGCCAGCAAACTAACGAGTTGATAGCAACTACCTGGTTAGGCCACAGCGGCGGCAACGCCTCATGCTCCTGCTCCGACGGCGGCTCCTGACCAGGGTAAGGACCTCCGGTGGTGGCTCCTGCTCTGCCTGCTCCTCCACATCGGGCACCTCCACGCAATCGAAGGGTTCTTCGAGCTCAGCAGGTGGAGGGGCTGACTCCTCGTGCTCAGCTGGTAGAAGGTTAGCCCGGAGTGTAGCCTGGTGAGGGTAGCCCATGAGGGGACGAGGCGGCCAGTCATAGTGCCTTCGGTGGTGTGGTGTGTTGTGTCGACGGCGGGTGCTTTTCATAGCCGGGCGAGGGTCGATGCTGGGCGGGAAATGGAGGCGGGAAGCGGAGGCGCTGGCCGGAAGCTGCGGCTTTGTGAGCACGAGTCGCATCGGCGTAAATGGCGGCGACACGTCCCCGCCGCATAGGCGACACTTGGGAAGTCGGGAAAGACTGGCTGATGTGCAGCACCGGCATAACTGCGACGTGTGCGGTAGACGCATTGTCGTCCCGTTCCTTTGTCGCCTGCGAAAATGACTCGACTCGCATTTACGTCGACCGAACGGCCTCCTGCACTTGCCATAAACCGCCTATGCGTGGTTTATGTGTACGACAGGTGGGGGCGGCTTGTTAGTGGGCCGGTGCGGGCAATCTCTGGCATCCCGACAGGGCTTCCAAATTTGGAGGCCCTCTCTAGGGGTGCTGCTGGGGCCCTTTTTTGACGTCCGGACCCGCAATGGGTCTTTGGAGGGTCCTTCGGAGGCCCCCGGTGGAGATGCTCTTACTCCATCTGTCGTGTCTCGAAGGACGGACACCGGGGATGCGAGGCACCCCCTTTGTAGATTTGGTAGGGGCGTGAAGGAGGCTGAAAACGTCTCCCGGGGGACGATCGCCGGCGAGCTCCTCACTCACTCTCCGATCTCGACGTGGTAGGCAAACAAGGAAAGCACACAGCGATCTACCCAGGTTCAGGCCGCCCGAAGGCTAACAGCCCTACTCCTGCATGTCTGGATAGATGGACGAATCATGGTGTGGCTACAATGGTGTTCTCCGGCGAGGTACCTGGCTGGGTACTTGGCTAGAGGTAGGAGGAGGATAGATCCTTGCCCAGAGCAGATCACCTTCCTTCCGTTCCCTACCATAGCCTATCTTGGTGGTTTTCTTCTACCTTGGATCGTCGCTGAGCTAGCCTATGGCTTGTGATTGCTTGCCTCCTAAGCTATCTTGGCCTTGTGCTAACCTGCCTCTCCTCCATGGCCTAGGTCCTTCTTTTATAGGGAAAGTGGATACCAGAGAGGTCACGCGAGGAGGGTGAGGGGGTCTTGGCGGGAAGCAACCCCTCTCCGTGGGGGAGACGGCGACGTGGCCTCTTCTCCTCCTAGTATCGTTCACCGGGTTGGTGGGATCTCTGGCGCCTTTGGGGAAAGTGGCGGACAAGGGCTGACAGCGGGTAGGTGGTGTCCCCTGTCCGTACCTTGCTTCCCAAGCCTTCTGGGGGCTTCTAGCATCCTCTGGAAGGTGGTAGAAGCCTTATCTTCTCCTTGTATGGTCTTGTACCCGAGAGGGAGCCCAGCCTCGCCGGGGACTCGCGCTTTCGGGGTCTTCGGCTCCATCCGGAGCACAGGAGACCCGGGGGTCCTGCGTACCCGGGAGGTCTTGCTCGGTGCGGGTGCACCCGCCAAGTCTTGTGACGAGTCTTGGCCTTGTCCATCTTCGCGTTGGGCCCATAGGAGGTGGACCCACTTAGGCAGCGCTAGGGGAACCCCATGTTCCACTGCTGCGACAGTAGCCCCCGGGTATGGTCCCGGCGGCTTCGGTCTTCGGAGGCTGACGAGGCTATGACCAAAGAAGTCAAAGTGGGTCCGGCGCCTAGTCATCTTTGTACTGCTAGGTGGGGCCCGCCAGGATGAAGTAGACGCGAGCCCCCGAGCTCCTTTGACCGAGTCGTGCCGCACGTTGCGATTCGTGCGGGCCTCAGACGCAGTCGTGCATCCATCAGTCAGGTCGCGCCGAAGTCAGCATGACTCCTCGATCCCCGCGCCCGTCGGAGTAATGGGGCCGCGACGTGATGTGTGGGATCGACCGCTGGCCTTGACTTAGTGGTTCCGGAGTAGCCGCCTCCTTACCTTCGCCATTCTCCCCCCAATCCATTGCCTCTAAATCTTCACCTTCCTTCGCCGAAGCCACTACTCACCCCTCTTGCCTCCTTCATCGTGACCTCAAATCCATCCCGCCACACTCCGATGGCACCCAAGAATGCTCGGCGGGCGGTGTCGAAGGTGAGCAAGTCGTCAAAGGCCAAGAAGACGGCGGCGGCTCCACCGGGCGCACAAGCGACGGCGCCTCCGGCAAGGGTGTCTCAGGCGCTTCTGTCCCCAAGCAAGTTCTCCGACGAGAAGGCCATGGACGGCGTCCGCAGCGCCCTATCTTCGCGCTTCCAAGGAGCGGAGGTGGTGGTGTATCCCGGGGATGGAAGAGAGTACTACGACGGGGTAATCACGTTTGACACCTTCTCGGTGATGGGTCTCCTCCCGCCCTTCTCCGAGTTCTTCCTGGCCGTCTTGGAAGCTTACGACATGGCGATGCGGCATCTGCATCGCAATGCGGTGCGGATCCTGGCCATCTTTGCCTATGCATGTGAGGCGTTCGTGGGCATCAGGCCGTCGGTGGCTCTGTTTCGCCACTTCTTCGTCCCACACTTGGGCAAGTCCAAATGGATTGCCGGGGGCGTGACCTTCCGCTTCCGGGAGGGCGTCGAGAGCCAGTATCTGGAGATGGTCGTGTCGGGTGCCACCAGAGAATGGAGAGGCGAATGGTACTCTGTCCGGGCGGACGTGTCGAAGACCAACCTGGCGGTTCCGCGCTATCCGGCTCAGCGTCTGGCTCATTCCAAGAAAAGGAGCCCTCAGGACGGAACCCTGGCTCTGGCGGTAGCCATAATGACCTTCCTCCGAGAGAGAGGCGAGACCTGCGCCGCGATTGCGGCAGACTTTCTTCGCTAGGGACTCGCTCCTATGCAGTTCAGGGACCACCCGATTTGGGAGATCTACCTGGTGGAGAGCAGCGCCTCTGCACGGACGTTTCGAGCCCAGGAAGCCAGCTGGAAAAAGATCCTAGGAATCCTGCCGCCTCGGGCGTCGATCGCTCTTCCGGGCGGCATCCTGCCCTTGTTCGAGGAACCTCTCGCGAACGAAGTCGTGCTCTCTATGCCCCCGTGCAACGAGTATGGACTGGAAGGCACGATGGCGATTGAACCTCCTCCCGTGCCCAAGAACCAGGAGCCTCTTCGGGACGGCCTGCAGGCGTCAGGCTCGGTGCAAGGGGATCTTTCCCCAGAAGAGCTTGGCGTCTCCGACGGAGAGTGCAAGGATGAGCTCTCGGGAGCCCCTGCGGGAGACATCGGCTCTCGCCTGTCGAGGCAGTCGGCCTCGCCATGTTTTTCGAACGGGGTAGACTCTCTTCAGCGGTCGGTGAGCATTCCTCCCCCGGAAGCCACCGACGGATAACAAGTGTCGGGCGCCCCGACGCCCGGCGTCTTTGAAGACCTGGTGGAGACCAGTTGGGGCTTCTCTGGGTCCAAGAGGAAGGAAAGGTGAGCTTCATTGCCGCGAGCTCCGGCCCGGGAAAGCCGGCTTGTTTGAGATGTCGTCCTGACATCCTTCTCTGTTTTGTCCAGGAGCAAGTCGCCCGATTTCTTCAACAAGCGTGCCCGGGAAGACGGCGGCACTAATGTCGATGTCGAGGGTGCCGGGGAGAACGCCCCGATCCCCGAGCCTGTCTCGGCCCTGACGAACTTGTCGGCTGATCCTTCGGCGGCCCCAGCAGGCGGCACGCGGGGTCATGAAGCCCCCGGGGGAAGGCGCAACGTGGACCCCCGGGAATCCTTTGGTCAGCCCGGCGCTAGGGTTGACGCTTCTCCTCGGGTCGAGGACCCGGAAGAAAAGACTTCCCCGAACGACCTTGGGGGAGCCGGAGCGGGCTCAAGCTTCCCCACGGAGTTTACCAATGTGGAGGAGCTTCTGGAGTTCACCGAGGCTCAGCTACGCCAGCTGGCGGCTCCCTTGTCCCATCGCGAGGGCATGCTGAAGTCATGGGAGCAAAGGTTGTCGGCCGACGCAGAGGCTCTCGAGGCTAGGGAGAAGAAACTGGCTGCGGACGATGAACTGCTGGACGCCCGTGAGCAGCGAGTCTCGGGGCGAAAGGGAGCTGGACGCCCGGACTTCCGCAGTGGATGACGCCGAGAAGAAGTGCTGAGAGGGCAATGTGCAGCTCTCCCTGGAAAAGGATCAAAGCGAGGCCCATTTTGAGCAGGGCGTGGTGAATGCGGAGAGCAGGGCCCAAAGAGAGGTGAAGAGCAAGGATCGTCAGATTTCCTCCCTCACAGAGAAGGTCTCCCAGCTGAAGAAGGACCTTGCGAGTAAGAGGAGCGACCGGGATCAAGCCCGCACGGATTTCCAGAAGGCCCAGGAGGAAAGGGACAATCAAAAGACCCGTACTGATGGTCTGGCGCGCGACGTCGCCAAGATCAAAGATATCGTGGCCGACCGTGAGGGGAAGCTTGAGCGCATCAAGATCCTTCCAAGGAGAAAGAGGAACGTGAGGCGAAGGACGTCGAGCTCGCGATGGCGAAGGATGCCGCCGAGACCTCCAAGTCCACGGCGCAGGTTGCCTGGGCACGCCAAGAGGAGCTGGCGGGGCTTATGAAGGTGGCCCACGACGAGCGGGACAAAGCAGTGGCCGCCAAGCGCAACCTTATGAGCCTTCTTCCGTACATGAGTGCGTCGGCGACGAAGATCTCCCGGGAGCTGGTGAAATTGCAGGTGCCCAAGCCCCCTGTCATCTCGAGCAGGTTCTCCAGCTCCTTCAGGGGCTACCCTTCGTTCTTGGGGCGCGTCGCGGAGCTTCATGGCGAGCTCCGGTCTCAAGCGAGCGAAGCCACTCGCCTAGCTAGAGAGAAGGCCGCGAGGCAAGCGGTGACCTTCTTCGTGGCTGCCCTTCGGCGACGTCATCCACGGCTCTCCTTGCTTGAGGAGATGGACCATGCTACCCCAGAAGTTACGCCTTCGCCGGAGGTTTCTGACGAGGTGGAGAAGATCATGAAGCGCTTCTCCCGGGAGGACGACCCATAAATCGTCGGGTATCCTGAAACATTTGGAAAGACGATACCGGGTGTCGTGAACTGTGTTTTCTGTACCGCCGAAAGGCTCATAGCAAGAATTAATGCTTTTGAATGTAAATATTCCTTCACCTAAATTGAATTATTTTTGTTATACCCGTGGGGGCTTGACGCTCTCGGGAAGGATCCATCGGCCAGAGCGCTAACCAGCTGTGTGCCCCCAGACTATCTGGAGCGCAGACACAGGGCGCAACCCCCCAAAAGACCCATCGCTCCTGACCGCACGATCCTCAGCCCACAACCCCACTGCCCGAGGGAAACGGACAGTGGTGTTTGGGAAGGCGCTGCCCCAGGTTTACGCTCGCGTTCGTTTTAGCCAAGGCATAAAGAAAAAAAAATTAGGTGAAGGTACTTAGCTTGATTCGCGGAGTCCTTTGGCTATCTCGATATTTTGTAGCGCCGCCGCCGTGGCGGGTCTTCTACGCCGTGTTTCGGGTGTAATTCTATTCTGTCTGCTCAATCTTGCAAGAACAGAGCCTTGAACCGAGATAGCCCATTCCCGGATCTGACCCGTAGTATCTTCCTTGGCACGGCTGTTGCTGGCCGGAGCCGGTCCTAAGACATTTTATTTTGTTCCCCTGGAACCCGGAGACCACCACTCGGGTGAACCGGTTGACTGGCTGGCGTAGTGAAGACGCCGGTCCTGAGACCTCTATCTCTTTTCCAATACTCGGAGTTCACCACGAAGGTGATCCGGCAGCTGGCTGGCGTAGTGAAGACGCCGGTCCCGAGACCACTGGACTTCTTCTCCAGATAGAATACCCTTCCAGCGAGAAGACCCAGAAACTTTTGCTGGCGTAATGAAGACGCCGGTCCTGAGACCTCAAGAATACCATTCCGGCGAGAAGACCCGTAGACTTTTACTGACGTAATGAAGACGTCGGTCCTGAGACCCATCAGAAAAATCCCTTCCGGCGAGAAGACCCGGAAATACTTGCTGACGTATTGAGGACGTCATTCCTGGGACCTACCAGAAAAATCCCTTCCGGCGAGAAGACCCGGAAATACTTGCTGACGTATTGAGGACGTCAGTCATGGGATCTATCAGAAAAATCCCTTCCGGCGAGAAGACCCGGAAATACTTGCTGACGTATTGAGGACGTCGGTCCTGGGACCTATCAGAAAAATCCCTTCCGGCGAGAAGACTCGGAAATACTTGCTGACGTATTGAGGACGTCGGTCCTGGGACCTATCTGAAAAATCCATCCCGGCAACTTGGGATTTAAGCAAGAAATCCAATTCTGTATATATTCCATTTTTGCTATTGATGCGGCAGAGGTGCCGGTCCTGTGACTCCAACAGTGCTGGACTTGAATTCCTTGGAAGCCAACCATCTAGATATCCAATATTTTTGGGGAGGCACGCTGGAACCTGTTTGGATAGTCACTACATGACCGGGAAGCTCCCATTGTCCACCAGGAGCGTCTCCCGGGGCGAAGGCCTGATCCCAGATGGAAGTTGTACTTTGCGTGGGCTGCTGAGGGACTGGTAGATTGTCTTCAGGAAAGTCACTTGTTTGCGTGGAGACGCTTGAGAAGGTCCGAAGAGGTCTTTCCTTCTTGGGCACCCGGAAGTCTGATTTGGCCTTTCTTGCTGGTTTGAGGGGGCATTCCCGGCTGAGGTGCCCAAGTTCTCCGCAGGTATAGTAGTCTTCTCTATTGTGCTTTAGATAATTGTTGTTTCTGAACTGTCGGCAGTCCTCCAAGCTGTGCTTATCCGACTGGTGGAAAACGCACCAGACTCCTGGCTTGTCGTCCTTCCTCGAAGGGATGCAAATCTCCTAAGGGGTGTATACGCCGTCGTCTTCCTCTGGCAGGCCCTCTTTCTTGACTTAGTCGAGGTCGTTCTCTTCTGGAGGTGGCTCCGCGGGCTGTGCTACTGGATAAAGCCCTGGTGAGTCCCCCTGCACCCGCGGAGGAGGATGGATCTCGGAGTCCGCAGCGATTTCCTCGGGGCCTCTTTTGCTGACCAGAGGACTGACGCACGCAGCTGGCGGAACGAACTTGACTCCAAATGTTCGGCCTTCTGTTGGGGGAGGAGACTCCTCAAGGACATATCCGAGGCCGGGATATCGCAGGAATTCTATCGCGGTACTCCCATTTCTCTTCTGGGCCATGATGAGCACCTCGGGTCCTCCGAGGCGTGCCGGGAAGGGAAAGATGGGCTTTGCCTACGTCGGTTGACGAAAAGGCTTCCGCTTAATGACGAAGATCTTGAGGGCCGATCTTGCCGTTGGTGAAGATCTTGAAGTAGTTCTTGTGCCGGAAGAAGAACTCGAGGTGGGTAGCGCTTTCACCGAAGAAGAACTAGATGTAGATCTTGACAAAGAAGAACTCGCCGTGGCTTGAGATCCGAACGAATCCAGCGCTTGCGCCCCCTACCTAGCGCGCCAGATGTCGTGTCTCAAAGGACGGACACCGGGGATGCGAGGCACCCCCTTTGTAGATTCGGTAGGGGCGCGAAGGAGGCTGAAAACGTCTCCCGGGGGACGATCGCCAGCGAGCTCCTCACTCACTCTCCGATCTCGACGTGGTAGGCAAACAAGGAAAGCACACAGCGATCTACCCAGGTTCAGGCCGCCCGAAGGCTAACAGCCCTACTCCTGCATGTCTGGATAGATGGACGAATCATGGTGTGGCTACTATGGTGTTCTCCGGCGAGGTACCCGGCAGGGTACTTGGCTAGAGGTAGGAGGAGGACAGACCCTTGCCCGGAGGAGATCACCTTCCTTCCCTTCCCTGCCCTAGCCTATCTTGGTGGTTGTCTTCTACCTTGGATCGCCGGTGAGCTAGCCTATGGCTTGTGCTTGCTTGCCTCCTAAGCTATCTTGGCCTTGTGCTAACCTGCCTCTCCTCCATGGCCTTGGTCCTCCTTTTATAGGGAAAGGGATACCACAGAGGTCACGCGAGGAGCGTGAGGGGGTCTTGGCGGGAAGCAACCCCTCTCTGTGGTGGAGATGGCGACGTGGCCTCTTCTCCTCCAAGTATGGGTCACCGGGTTGGTGGGATCTCTGGCACCTTTTGGGAAAGTGGCAGACAAGGGCCGACAGCGGGTAGGTGGTGTCCCCTGTACGCGCCTTGCTTCCCAAGCCTTCTGGGGGCTTCTACCATCCTCTAGAAGGTGGTTGAAGCCTTATCTTCTCCTTGTACGGTCTTGTACCCGAGAGGGAGCCCGGCCTCGCCGGGGACTCGCGCTCTCGGGGTCTTCGGCTCCATCCGGAGCACAGGAGACCCGGGGGTCCTTCGTACCTGGGAGGTCTTGCTCGGTGCGGGTGCACCCGCCAAGTCTTGTGACGAGTCTTGGCCTTGTCCATCTTCGCGTTGGGCCCACAGGCGGTGGACCCACTTAGGCAGCGCTAGGGGAACCCAATGTTCCACTGCTGCGACACCATCACTCTACCATTTCAGGGCAACTCCAACTGCAAGACGCAAACCGATACCTAATACTCCCTCTGATCCAATAGGCCCCGTTTGGAACACATGAAGTAAAAACGTAGGAATTGAGGTGCAATGTTTTCTAAATTGCTACATGAACCAATATCATAGGAAATTTTCTAAAGTGTCGTTTGAATGACATGCAGGTAAATCAGAGGAATCGTAACATATGAAGATTAAAACATGGGGTCATACCTCATGTTTGTTTTCCTGCAAAATTCCTATGCAATAGCATATCCCATAGGAATTTCAAAGGAATATGAGTTTTCTATTACTTTGTTCTAAACGGTGTCATAGCAAATTTTCTGTAAAATTACTATCCTCCAAACTTCCTACCATTTTATTTTGTTCCAAACGGGGCCTAAATGTCGCTAGTAATCACCTTGTCACTTCCAAATTCCAGGTACAACTCACGTCACTTTTTACGGTCCAGAGGGAGTAAACCACAAGCAGTGACGCATTTTTGCTCTTTTTATTAGATAGGGCCACAAATGGCTAGCTTTTACATTAACAAAGATATAAAAATACCTAAAGATAAACTAGAGCCCATGGTCGGAGCCTACTCCTCCTCATCGTCTGTCGCTAGCGTACTCCGTCTCGTCGTGAGATGGCTCAAGGATGACGAAGTCCATGGCCTGGTACAGATGCGTCGGTGGCGCTGCTGTCGAACCAGGTGTCCCGGTAGGGACTGTCCTAGGCGAAGCCAGGTGGTTGACAAGGTCGGCAGGGGGATGGGCCCTTTGCTCCCGAATCTCCCTCCCACTGGCCATACCGTCCGCCAGAGGCATCGGAATCCTTTCCGGATCAGGTGCAAGATGTTAGGAAGTCTGGAAGGTGGATGTATGACCATGGTACAGGGACAACGTTGTCCCAGTATCACTGCGCCTTGCGCTAGGGCAGGTACGGTTGCTGCCGCACACGTTGGTCGCCCTCCACCGGTGGTGATAGCTGGAGCGGTGCGGCTGCTGGTACAACGCGGCGATGGCGTGATGAGGAGCTTCCCTCCTGGTCTTGCTTGCCCTTCGTTGTCCGCTTAACGACTCCATTGTGCCGACTAGCGGAAGTTAGGGTTTGCGTTTGGCGACGGGGAGCACAGTGGGGATGGATAGTTGTGTGCTCGTCTTGGGGTTGCTGTCCTTTGTTGTTTCGTTGACTTAGGCAGCTCTTGTAAACTGATTTGGATCTTCTATAGAAGTACGGCAAAAATTTACCCTAACTGAAACTGCAAGATGATTCGGCACATTGCGCATGCACAGCTGAGGACAAGAGGACAAGTTTGCAAGCTCAAGACAGCTGGAGAAGACAATACTCAAATATCGGGAAATGATTGGATGCTCCCGGGTGCATGTGCACCCGGTTGAAAAGATCATTTTCCCAATGTCAAAAATGCATGTAAAAAATACGCGCACGTAGATCTCGCATGTACCAGACATGTCTTGCAAGTTTTGTGAAAAAATGATTTTTCGTTTGGCCCGTACAAAAAAGACAAAAATATGTCACATATATACTGCTATATAGCACATAAATTTTCTCTTTTTTACCGAGACAAAATAAATAATATTTTCGACACGAAATTCATGCACGGGGTACATATTTTGTAAGTCTTGTACATGAATTTTTTGTTTCACATTTTTGGAAATGTTTTTGGCTTTTTTTTTTCATTTCCAAAAAACCGGGAGCATGTGCCCCCGGGTTCATTCTATCCACTCAAATATCCCATGATAGGTCTGAGAATGGTGACATGTGACAGCTATTGGGATCAAGGAACGAAAGGGAGAGATCGGTTGAGCGCAATTCCTAGTCTTTATTGTGTCCTTACCTTGTGATGATGAGTCATTTGATCGATAGGGTTTGGTTGGTTCTTGGCTATCGGTATCCAAAGTAGCAGCAAACCGTTGCGGACATGGAAGGCTAAAAATAACAAATGTCAGACAATGGCATAATCACTTTGGGCATTAGAATTCAGAGCGGCGTGCGGAGACAAGCAAGAAAGAAGTACTTATTTGTGATGAATCACTTGCTTGGCGGATTGATTTAGATAGAATGTCGATCATACCGTGGCTAAATAAAAATAGGGACATGAATAGTAGCACAGGCTAATAAATTAAGACGAGGGATCCCATGACAGAATTACAAGACATTTGCAGGCACGCACGATCGATTACATGGAAGAAGCCAACGCATGCAGCTGCTGAAACAAAACACGACCATAGATTGTTGCAGCGGCAAACTCTCGGAGGGTAGCTAGTAAAAGCGTTTATTTCTTCTCCCGCAGCCTCACACAGGTCGCCATTGCTTCAGCACCACACCACACTCATCTTGCTGCAAGATCACGTGGATAAACTTAGGCGTTGCTCCTGAAGGAGCCGAGGGCCTTGATGGCGCCGGCCCTGAGGATGTACTGGTGGTAGAGCGCCGCGATCGCCGCGCCCACCATTGGGCCGACCCAGAAGATCCACTGCAAATTAAGAGGAGGATCAGCATGCATCCAAGTTGTACAGGGTGAGACGAAGGCATGTACTGTACGTGTGAGTGAGTGTGTGTGGTTCAAGTAGCTAGAAATACCTGATCATCCCAAGCCTTCTCGTTGTTGTAGATGACGGCAGCTCCCAAGCTCCTGGCCGGGTTGATACCGGTGCCGGTGATGGGGATGGTCGCCAGGTGGACCATGAACACGGCGAAGCCGATTGGGAGGGGAGCCAACACCTGAAAGCGAAACATAAACAGGCAAGATTTAGTTGATTTTTCTGTGAGTAACTTTTAGATATTCAGTGTAATAGTAATACTTCCTTATCCAAGCATAAAAAACGCAGTGCAGGACAGCGCAACACTGAACTAGTGAACAACCTCTCTCTCTCTCTCTCTCTCTCCACCATCGTTTTCAGGTAGTTTCGTCAGGCATGAGCATGCGTGCTTTGGACATCCACATCATGGAACCATTTGAGAGCCTCCCTCACAAAGGTCGTGGCCACTTGCGATGTCCCTTTTGAGCAGGGAAGAAGAAGCAACAGGTGATGTTTCTTTTCCCTCCCCCTTTGGGTACACACGCCAACCTCGCAGTTGCCTCGGCCTAGTGCGCGTTTCACCACGCCAAAAAGACACTCACTCACCACCAAGAGCATATTTTGACGAGATGGGTAAGCTCGTGCAAGGCGCCCTAGACAGGACGTTTTGTCACTCTCCGATCCAAAACCACCACCACAAGTTTTCAACCTAGCTAGCAGGCTCTCTAGAGTAACTCTGAATCTTCACAGCCACATGTTTGCTCTCAAGGCGAAAGCATGTACGGGCAGAGGTAGAGTCTACAGTAGCCAATAATTCATCATGGAGTCATGGCAAAAAAAAAAACAGCTCAAGCTTTTGGTTTCGCTGGGGCCACATGTCCGCGCCCCAGGCCAAGCAATACTACCAGCCACCGTGATGGAGTGCAACAGTAAGAAATGGAGGTGACTGCAATAAGTGTTAAATATGCCGCTAGGGACGTGTACTGGATTCATCTTGATTCTTCCACGGATTGTCGTAGTACAACTACGGTGCCCGTACAACCGTTTATGAGCTACATTTACCTACTGCGGCCTATGGGACGGATTTAAATTTTTTACAAAAATAGCAGGATAGGCATGAACACAGTACTCACCGCATCTGCTTTAAAGAAAACAGGTTTTTGGACATTATTTTTCTTCAAAACTCAGTGGTTAAGTTGTTGCGTGCCTACAAATGAAATAATCGGAGGCATCTCATGATTGAATCTTGTTTTCAAGAAAAAGCATTCTCTATCAAGCCTTATTCCTTTGTCTCCACAATTCTACTTCTTTTCTAGAGGATAGGATAGGATATTCCTTGCGCCTTTTTGTTCAGATGTGTGTGTCACCGATCCCTCCCATTTGCACCAAAAGATGCTATCTTCAGTTAAGCTCCAACTAAGCTAACCTTTTTGTTGTTCTTACAAACAAGTACGTAGTACCTAATAGCTGAGAGAGCGTAATCTTACCGGAACGTGAGAGTCACGGGCGCTGCGCTTGGGGTCGGTGGCGGAGAAGACGGTGTACACCAGCACGAACGTGCCGATGATCTCGGCGGCGAGGCCGGTGCCCTTGGAGTAGCCGGCGGCGAGCGAGTTGGCGCCGCCTCCGTACCTCTGGAAGTACGCGCTCTGGAAGGCCTTGACGAGGCCGACGCCGCACATGGCGCCCAGGCACTGCGCGATCATGTAGAGCAGCGCGCGCACCAGGGACACCTTGCGCGCCAGGAAGAGCCCGAACGTCACGGCCGGGTTGATGTGCCCGCCGGAGATGCCGGCGGTGCAGTAGACGAGGACGAAGATCATGCCCCCGAACGCCCACGCGATGCCCAGGATCCCCACGCCGCCGCACGCGGCGTCAGTGCCGTTCACGGCCGCGTCCGTCTGGTGCTTGTACCCGATGACCGTGGCCACCGTGATGTAGAGGAAGAGCAGCGTGGCGATGAACTCGGCGATGACCGCGCGGTACAGGGACCAGGACGCGAGCTCGGCCGCGTCGATGAGCGGAGCCGGAGGAGGGTCCGTGTAGTCCTTGGCCGCAAAGTCGCCGCCGCTCTCCACCACCTCGTCCTTGGCCATCTCGACCTTCTGTGTAGCTTGCTGCTAAGAGAGAGTGACCAGCCTTGCAAGGAAAATGGAGGTGAGCTTGTGCTGTGTGTGTGTGGTGGTGGGCGAGTGATGAGAGGGAGGTGGTACTTATGGGGAGGGAGAGAAGTGGTAGGTAAAAGACAACAAGGCCGGGCTGGGTTTTTTTCGTGGGGCGCTTGCTTGTTTATTCATCATCAATCAAGTTTCTTCCGTGATGTCCCTGATGGAACAGAAAACTGTGCTCTTTATTTGTTTTCTGGAATCTACAGTATTTAATTTGTTGATAAGATTGAATGAATGGGCATTTTGTATTTCTTGCCGCCTGGTTGGATAAGCTATTGGGGCATGTGCTGCGCTGCAGTGCAAAGTCCTGATTTCACGGATATATGATTTCCTTTGTGCAGACAGAAGTTTGCAGAAAGACGAGTATACATGGTGTTTCACAAAATGATGGAACAGTTCTCCCTCCGGTCCGATGTATAGCTCCTGCGCAGATCACGTTAATTTGATTAACGAAATACAAAAAATATATGACAAAACGTAGATTATTAGAAACTTTACATGATATATTTTTAATGGTATAACTTTTCTTACAGAATTTAAAAAATGCGAATGACTTTTTATAAATTTGACTAAATCATTAAAATAATATGAAGAACTACCGTATATTTTCATAATGTATGTATGAAATGTTGGAGTTGTCTATGTTTATTCTATATATTGCTGAAATTTTAGTGTACTTGGGCTGGCCAACTAAAATCCGACATTTCCATGGCCCATTAATAAGTGGCTGATTGAGTGAGTACGTGACTAATGTTTAGTCCCATACTGCTATTGGAGAATGAGCTGCACCACTTTATATAATAGGATGTTCTAATACTAGTATGATCTACTGAGAGCATGAGAATATGAAGAGTGTCACACGCGCGCTCCTCCTTCTCGCCTCGCCACGCCTCGCCACGACGCGTGTTGCGGGTTGCGGGTTGCGGGAATCTCGCCGAGCTGAGGTTATATTTTTGCAGTCTGGGAAAATTAATGAGTCATTAATTGGTAATTAACGGACGCGTTAATTATTTTACCGTTTCCGATTCCAATGGAGATCGTGAGGCGTTACCGACTCAGTCGTGCCTTACAGCACACGTCCTACCCGACTCGCACCATATATACAGCCCGGGGCAAACCCTAGCCGCCACCACGCGATACACGGTCTCACACCGTTCCAGAACTTTGCGCCGCCGTCTTCCAAGTCTTCTCCATCTCGTCTTCCGGCGTGCACCGGTTGAGGGGACAGTAGGCCTCCGGAACCCCGCCTCTTGTGATCCTGTACGGGAGAGGGGCGATCAGGTTTTTGGGGAGCGCACTCGCGCGACTACTGGCTTCGAGTTCTTCCCCAACGACGACTTCTTTGCCGACATCGCAAACCTCTTCATCGACAACATGGGCGACACGGGGAACTCCAGCGGCACTGCTGCCGCTGCACTGTACCTATTATTGATCTTCATATATGATGTTATGTTAGAGTTTTTACTTGTAGTATATGCTCTAGATTCAATCTGTTTATCCACTGTTTACGTAGATCACATGATTAGTTTAATCTGTATTATTCTAGTCATGAATTGTTTACTGTTTTCGTGAATTAAATCATATGCTAAATTGTCTAATTATTCAACAATCCAAAAACCTGATTATAGGCAATTAGCACCTGATGGCTTTATCGCGTCTACAAAGCCGTTTCCCTTTAAAAGGGTAATGTATAAGCGGTAGCGCATGAGAGCAGTGTTATGGTTCCAGAACATGAACTGATATGCTGCCACCAAATGCAAGCCTAATGGCGAGCTTGATCCTGCACAGCAGGAGGTTTTTGATAAGCTCGACACCATGTTTAAGAGTGCCCTTTTGAGAATTCTTGACGATTCCATTGTGTATTCGTATATGTCATTTTCTAACGGCAAGGACATGTGGGATGCGCTTCGAGGCCAAATTTGGGGTCTCGGACACGGGCAGCGAGTTGTACGTCATGTAGCAATTCTATGACTACAAGATTACTGATGAGCGCTCTGTTGTACAGCAGGCTCATGAGATACAGTCACTCGATAAGAAACTTGAGCACTTTACGTGTAACTTACCGGACAAGTTTGTGGCCGGTGGCATTATCGCCAAGCTTCCACCTTCGTGGAGCAATTTTGCTACTTCTCTGAAACAGAAGAGACAAAAGTTTTCCGTTTCGGATCTCATTGGGTCGCTTGATGTGGAATAGAAGGCGAGAGCAAATGATACACGTGCTCGAGTTACCGAGGCTGGCTCTAGTGCCCATGTGGTACAGAAGAAGAACTACCAGCCGCCCCACAAGACCAAGTTTAACAAGAACAACTCTGGGGGTAAGGGCAAGCCTGATGGAAAGTTCAAGTCATCACAGACTACTAACTTTAAGAAGAACAACAACAAACCGATGAAGGGTTCATGCCATGTTTGCGGTGATCCAAATCACTGGGCACCTCGTTGTCCCAACCGCCATGAGCTGCGTGAATCTGAGAACAACGGCAAGAATGTCAATGTTGTCATTGGCGATATTGAGATGAAGGAATCAGGGTACGGTATATTTCCTACCATCCTTTCAGTTTGTCATTCTCCTGAATGGTTAATTGACACTGGCGCCAATGTGCATGTTTGTGCTGATGCATCGATGTTTTCTTCTTACCAGGTCACAGGGACTTCTCCCGTGCTGATGGGGAACGGGTCACATGCTTTTATTCGTGGTGTTGATACGGTCGATCGGAAGTTTACTTCGGGGAAGACTGTGCGCCTGAAGAACGTTCATCATGTGCCCGCCATCAATAAGAATCTCATCAGCGGATCATTGTTGTGTCGAGATGGTTTTAAGTTGGTTTTCGAGTCCAATAAAGTTGTAATATCTAAGTATGGGCAATTTGTTGGAAAAGGCTATGAGTGCGGAGGCTTGTTCCGCCTATCTTTATCGGATCTTTGTACTAAAGTTATTAATCATGTTTACCACGAAATTGAGTCTAATGTTTGGCATTCACGACTTTGTCATATTAACTTTGGTAGCATGACGCGGCTAGCTAATTTGGAGTTAATTCCGAAATTCACTAACGTCAAAGGTTCCAAGTGTCAAGTGTGCGTTCAAGCTAAACAACCTCGCAAGTCCCATAAGGCTGCTGAGGCAAGAGACTTGGCACCACTTGAACTTATACATTCAGATCTTTGTGAGATGAATGGCGTGTTGACAAAAGGCGGAAAGAAATATTTCATGACGCTTATAGATGACTCCACTAGATATTGTTATGTGTATCTTCTGAAATCGAAAGATGAGGCTTTAAATTTCTTCAAAATCTATAAAGCTGAAGCAGAGAACCAACTTGATCTAAGGATAAAACGGCTAAGGTCTGATCGTGGTGGAGAGTATTTTTCCAATGAGTTTGATTCTTTTTTTGCGGAACATGGTATAATCCATGAGAGGACGCCTCCTTATTCACCTCAGTCAAATGGGGTTGCCGAAAGGAAGAACCGAACTCTAACAGATTTGGTTAACGCCATGTTAGACACTTCGGGTCTCTCCAAGGCATGGTGGGGGGAGGCGCTATTGACAGTTTGTCATGTCCTAAACCGAGTTCACATAAAGAACAAAACCGTTTCTCCATTTGAGGAATGGGAAAGGAAAAAGTTGAAACTCTCTTACTTACGTACTTGGGGTTGTCTGGCGAAAGTCAATATTCCAATTCACAAGAAGCGCAAGCTAGGATCAAAAACCGTGGATTGTATTCTTCTGGGCTATGCTTTTCATAGCATTGGTTACAGATTTTTGATAATCAAATCTGAGGTATCCGACATGCATGTTGGTACTATTATGGAGTCGAATGATGCGACTTTCTTTGAGAACATCTTTCACATGAAGGATATGCCTAGCTCATCAAATCAGGAGATACGTAATACATCTAGTCAGGAATAGTTGAGATTCCTAACCCTACCATTTCAATAGAACACACTGATAATCCCGTGGAGGATGACAATGAAGTTCCTGTTAGGAGCAAGAGACAGAGCACTGCAAAGTCCTTTGGTGATGATTTCATTGTGTACCTTGTGGATGACACCCCCAGGACCATTTCAGAAGCTTATGCATCTCTTGATGCTGGCTACTGGAAGGAAGCTGTTCATAGTGAGATGGATTCCATCTTAGCTAACGGAACCTGGGAAGTTACTGATCGTCCTTATGGGTGCAAGCCTGTAGTATGTAAGTGGGTGTTAAAGAAAAAGCTTAGACCTGATGGTACTATTGAGAAGTACAAGGCACGGATTGTGGCCAAGGGTTATACCCAGAAAGAAGGAGAAGACTTTTTTGATACTTACTCACCTGTGGCTAGACTGACCATGATTCGGGTGCTACTTTCATTGGATGCCTGGCATGGTCTTCTCGTTCATCAAATGGACGTTAAGACAACTTTCCTAAATGGAGAGTTAGACGAGGAAATTTATATGGATCAGCCAGATGGTTTTGTAGTACCTGGTCAGGAAGCAAAGGTGTGCAAGTTACTGAAGTCTTTATATGGCCTTAAGCAAGCTCCTAAGCAGTGGCACGAGAAGTTTGAAAGAACTTTAACTGCTGCAGGTTTCGTTGTTAACGAATCTGATAAGTGTGTGTACTATCGCCATGGTGGGGGCGAGGGAGTTATTCTTTGCCTTTATGTCGATGACATATTGATCTTTAGAACCAATCTTGATTTAATCAAGGAGGTTAAGGATTTCTTATCTCGCTGTTTTGATATGAAGGATCTTGGAGTAGCTGATGTTATCTTAAACATCAAGCTGCTGAGAGATGGTGATGGTGGGATTACACTTCTCCAATCTCACTATGTGGAAAAGATCTTGAGTCGCTTTAGGTATGACGACTGCAAGCCTTCTCCGACACCATATGATCCTAGCGTGATGCTTCGAAAGAATAATCGCATTGCTAGAGATAAACAGAGATATTCTCAGATCATTGGCTTGCTTATGTATTTGGCATGTGCCACGAGGCCTAACATCTCTTTTGCTGTAAGCAAGTTGAGCCGGTTTATTTCCAACCCGGGAGATGATCATTGGAATGCGCTTTAGAGAGTTATGCGCTATTTTAAAGGCACTGCGAGCTATGGGATTCACTATTCCGGTTATCCTAGGGTACTGTAAGGCTATAGTGATTCAAACTGGATATCTGATGCTGATGAGATTAAGGCCACGAGTGGTTATGTGTTTACACTCGGTGGTGGCGCTGTTTACTGGAAGTCTTGCAAGCAGACCATCTTAACGAGGTCAACTATGGAAGCAGAACTCACAGCGTTAGATACAGCCACTGTTGAAGCAGAGTGGCTTCGAGAGCTTTTGATGGACTTACCTGTGGTTGAAAAACCAATACCCGCTATGCTTATGAACTGTGATAGTTAAGATTAAAAGTTCTAAGGATAATTTGAAATCATCAAGGCATGTGAAGAGGAGATTGAAATCTGTCAGGAAATTAAAAAACTCCGGAGTTATTACGTTGGATTATATCCAAACATCTAAGAACTTAGCAGATCCCTTCACAAAGAGTTCATCACGTAATGTGATAGATAATGTATCGAGTGAGATGGGTTTGAGACCCACGGTATGAGTTGTCCACAGTGGTAACCTACTCTATGTGATCGGAGATCCCGTGAAATAGAAGTGGGAAATAGGCTGTTGGTCGGCTGAGAGGAGAGTATCCTTACATTTTACTATTCCACTCCGCAAAGATGTAATACTCTCCTAATCTGCATGGTAGGTTGATATTTATCTTAATGTGTTCCAAGAGGCTTAAATATATAAGCGGAGATGTTTTACTGCATAGCATCTCTTGAGTAATACACCTATATGAGTCTGACTGTTAAACGTCGCAGTCTATTAGAGTTGGATGCTCTTTAATAAACTCATGAAAGTACTTGGAGTACGACGTATAAGCTCCACCCGCGGGTAAGACTTGCGGTAGCCTAGTATCGGTCAAAGGCTTGTGTGAAATTAGTTCGCAGTAAACTTGTAGTTCAAGGCATATTCATTTAAGTTGCGGTCTAACGTAGCATAAGTTTCTAAGTAGAAGTTAAACTTAACAGTCTCCACTAAGCACCGGTATATAAAACAATGTTTTGAAACAAATGTGGTATAACGTGCCAATGAGACTTTGTGGGGGGTTGCTGAAATTTTAGTGTACTTGGGGCAGCCCAACTAAAATCCGAAATTTACATGACCCATTAATAAGTGGCTAGTTGAGTGAGTACGTGACTAATGTTTAGTCCCATATTGCTAGGGGAGAGTGAGCTGCACCACTTTATATAGTGTGATATTCTAGTACTAGTATAACCTAGTGAGAGCATGAGAAGATGAAGAGTGCCACACGCCCGCTCCTCCTTGCTCGCCTCGCCTCGCCTCGTCACGACACGTCACGACGCGCCGCGGGTTGCGGGAATCTCGCCGAGCCGAGCTTATATTTTTGCAGTCTGGGAAAATTAATGAGTCATTAATGGGTAATTAACGGACGCGTTGATTACTTTGCCGTTTCCGATTCCAATGGGGGTCGTGGGGCGTTACCGACTCAGTCGTGGCTTACAGCCCACGTCCTACCCAACTCGCACCATATATACAGCCCGGGGCAAACCCTAGCCGCCACCACGCGATACATGGTATCACACCGTTTCAGAACTTTGCGCCGCCGTCTTCCAAGTCTTCTCCATCCCGTCTTCCGGCGTGCACCGGTTGAGGGGACAGTAGGTTTCCGGAATCCCGCCTCTTGTGATCCTGTACGGGAGAGGGGCGATCAGGTTTTTGGGGGAGCTCACTCGCGCGACTACTGGGTTCAAATTCTTCCCCAACGACGACTTCTTTCCCGACATCGCCAACCTCTTCATCGACAACATGAGCGACATGGGGAACTCCAGCGGCACTGCTGCCGCTGCACTGTACGTATTCTTGATCTTCATATACGATGTTATGCTAGAGTTTTTACTTTTAGTATATGCTCTAGATTCAATCTGTTTATCTACTGTTTACGTAGATCACATGATTAGTTTAATCTGTATTATTCTAGTCATGAATTGTTTACTGTTTTCGCGAATTAAATCATATGCTAAATTGTCTAATTATTCAACATATATTTGATCAAATTTCAAAATCAAAAACTTTTTTCCTAATATATAATCCACCTGTTTGTAGATGGGGGAGTAAATTGGTAAAATTAACGATCTATATATGCGTGCATGACTTATACACTGAACTGTGGAGTCTGGAGGTAGTAAATTTTATAGAGATAGCATTCCTGACACATCTAATTAAGCTGGGTTTCACATTAGTGCTGCTTCCGGACCAAAAAATCATCATGCCACCTGGACATGACTGAGCTATTTAAAAAAAAAAAATCAAAATCGCACTTGGCTGCCCCGAACAATCTACCAGAAAACATATATATTTATATACATCTAAATTTTGATAAAGTTGAGACATACTTTGTTGGACGAATTAAGTACATGTTTCTCACTCATCAAGTTTTGTTTAAAAATACGGTATATTTTAGATAACATAAAAGGATAAAATAGGGACAAAATAGTGGACTTTTTCTAATTTATACAACAAAAAAGTAATATTTTCATGTAGCCCAAAATGAAACGTGTTTGATATAAAATTTGTGGACACATATACATACCATTTCTACATCTACCATTTCTGAAAAAATCAAAAATAAGCTTGTTGGTACCGAGGATGCATCAAGAACGTGGCCGTGGAGCTCTCTCTATGGCGGCAGAAGAGTAGAACCACCACGTGGCATGCTCCGAGCAGAGCGAGAACATGGCCTTTTCTTGCTGATGCACATCTATGAGTGACGCGGCTTTTGCCTTTGCACTGCCACATCGCGAAAGCGTGGTCCTCATGGGCCGCCGCGCACGCTGCATGTCAACACCTTCGTTTGACTCCAACGACGACAAGAGCATCTAGCGCGTGCGGGAAAAGTCCCTCTGCTTCGAAGAAACACGCAATGAAGCGTTGCCGTGAGAACGACGATGTCCTAGAGGCGTTCAACACCGACTACTTAGGGCGTGGCCTCGAGCAGGACGCCGAGAATGCTTCTCGCATGCGGGAGTGGGAGGAGGAGCCTCCTCCCACGCCACATCCACGTTTATTCCTCCGAAGAGTAGAGCTAGTGAGCTCGCCGACACCACATCCCATGTTCGTAGGCCGAATGAGATGTATCACGTGGCGTTTGATTAGGGTTAATTAGGTTAGTTCTATTTGTGAAATCCGTACTTATATATGATGATCTATGCTGTCACCATGGATTTCTTTTGATATGTTCCGGGAGCACTTTTTTGGAAAAATTGTTGTATTTATTTACAATACCCAATTTGGCGGATGAATTGCCGAAACTTAGAAGAAGTTTGAAGGGCACCTCAAAATGCATTTACTCCGTTCATACAAAAACTGCATTGACCGGATACAGTTTCAACCATTTCATCATAGAATTTTTGAGAGAATTAGGTTGGTTCTTAATCAATCGTTTCATCGTAGAATCCGCATCATGACTCGTGCACACATCGGTTGCAACTGGTTTCTAAGTTGATAGTAAGATTGCAAGTGAGAAAAGTTGTTGAAATCGCTCCGTGATTTGTGATTTTTTTGTAATCTGGTTCGTGTTAACCATGGGTTAAACATGGTTTGCAACTTAAATTTAACGATTGAGTTCTCGTTCGGCTGAGAATTAGTGACACGAGACCTCGAGAGGTGCGGAAGGGTGGCACGCAACATCAGCGTATAGCCTACGGGAGCAGGCAGGCAGGTAACGTGGATTGGAACTCCATTTGAACGTGAGATGCTACGGCTACTGGCTGGCATATTGATTAGTTTACTTATCATGAGGATTGAGGAGGAAGGAGACGACGCAAGCGCAGGCGCAGCAGACACCGAAATCTCCTGACCATGTGGCGCGAGATAACGCACACCAGCAACGCTCGCGGCCGTTCCCAAGTCTCGCGCATTTCCGATGGAGCACGAACCGAGATGTCTTGAAGAGTAGTACAGTATAAACTATAGGAGTAGACGGGATGGGCTGGAGCTGTGTATAGGCATGGGGAAAAAGAAGAGGTCTGACTAAACATGACGATGAGGCAAGAGGAATGGGCGCGGTGGACGCATCATCCGGCCGCCCAAGACCGTCTGACCTGAATGCATGATGAACGTAGGGGTACCATTTTATTTTAGCAGAGTGCTGCTCGATCCTTATGTTTGCCGCGCACAATGATATCGTATCGTGTATCCTCACCTGCCTGCCCGCTGGCCCCGTTGGTTGGCGCGCGAGGCCAGGCTGGTTCGTAGTTGCGCTGCAGTCTGCAGATCGCATGCATGAGGAGGATCGGACCATGTAACAACAGCTCGGAGGGACGTTGGGTGGATGACAAATCAGCAGCAGTGCCACTGGTATGAGTGAGTGGCCCGATCGATCAAATGGATCGAGGTGGCAACGTCTACAAGTTGCGACGGCGCGCTGCCGAGAGGGGGCTAGGGAAGCAAATCAAATCAGGAAATCATGCAGGTTGGTGGATATCTAGCTAGGCAGCTCGGTGCGCACTGCGCAGGAGCGTGTATGCAGCCTACAGTGGGCGAGCGAATCTCCTCATTTCTCCTTAATTACCTTTTGCCTTTTGCCTACACAATTATACAGTACAAAATAGGCAATTAGCAAAAGCCTGATTGAATACAACAACAACAACAACACAAGGGCCCAAAACAGGTCCGGTACTTTTAGGGTGTAAAGGTTTCATCACGTAGCGGAGCAGTTGCATACATGCATATGCATGCATCACCCAACGCCTTTTTCGACCCTATATGCTCATGGTCCTTGATTAACCGCTTGTCTTTTCTTCTGGATTCAGAAATTAGCGGTCACATTGTCGGGCACCTCGTTCTTCTCTTGATCCCGTTGTAGGTATACGTGTAAGGTGTGCGACTCACACCGGTAGAAAACAAGACTTTGGTGAGGCCAAATTTGGCACCGGATTGACTGGAACAAGTACTAAAGGGGTATTAATACCGGTTCCAGAGGCGAGACAGCCGGCAGGCAACGGCACCGGTTGCGTTGGACCCTTTAGTACCGGTTGGTAATACAAACCGGTACTAAAGGGTTGCCTCAGTCGGCTGCAGCGCGCGGCCCCCACGGTCAGACCCTTTAGTACCGGTTTGTATTACAAACCGGTACTAAAGGTTCGGCCTGCAGCGCCCGGCCCCCACGGCCAGACCCTTTAGTACCGGTTTGTAATACAAACCGGTACTAAAGGTTCGGCCTATATTGCCTTCTTCCACCCGACGCACAGCTCCATTGCTTTCATTCAAACTCCATTTTCTTCTCTCTTTGCTCTCCCAAGCTCTAGCACTACTTGATCTCTACAACATTTGTTAAGATTGGTAGCACTTACTTATATAAGGGTTAGCAACTTCATCTTCTCTTCCGGCATTTCAATTTTAGCTCATGTTGCTAGTTTAACTCATTAGATTTTTCTAGTGCAAGCAAGGTGTTTGATGAAATGCCTAAGTTAGAGATTTTATTTGTTTTATATGCATTTTGAGCTCAATTTAAAATAAGATTTGTGCCTTTTTATAGTGTCGTCCCCACTTCCTCACCGCCGCCGATCGCCCGCGGCGCCCCGTGACCGACACCACCTCGGTGAGCCTCTTGTTTTTTCTTATATTTTTAAAAAATATTAGTTGTATGGTTTAGATGCATAATTATTACTTGTATATTTTTCTTACTTGATAATTGTTTGTTATATATATAGTGTCATGGTTTTGACATCTGTCCACACCGGCTCTCGTCCGCTCTATTATTCGGATGTGGTACGATTGTTTGTTATAACTATATATTTGTTTAATTTCGTGTTTCTAACAATTAAGTCGACCAACTTAACGTAGATATATTTTTATCTAGGAGGTTGTTGAACCGCAAAATGAACCCGACCCTATTCTCGAGTTTTTTGTAAAAGAAAACGATGATTTGAAAGCAAAACTGAAAAGAAGCAAAGATCTTCGTCTCGAAGAGAAGATGAAATGGGAGTTGAATATTGCCGACGTCGTTGATGATAACGAGATCAAGATGGAGGCAATGCGCTTGGATCACGAGATCAAGATGAATGCAATACGCTTGAAACTTAAAAAGATTAGAAAATATGCCATTAGTCAAGAGGCTTGGTATCATTATGCTGTTGGTTCAATAATTACCTTAGTTGCGATTTTGATCGCATTTATCATTGGATTTAAATTCTTTATCTAGTTATATGTTAGTTTAAATTAATGAATGTTTATGAGAACTATGTATTTGATTTGTTTAAATCCGGTGAACTTGTATTAATGAATTTAGTCATATGATATAGCTGTGGTGTAATGGTTTTAGATATATTTATATAATGCAGATGAATCGACAATGGATGTACGTTGACCGACGCTCTCCGGAGTTCATTAGCGGCCTACAGGAATTTCTCCGTGCGGCTGAGTTAAACAAGAAGAATGGTTTTATGTTTTGTCCATGCGATGAGTGTCGGAATAAGACGAATTACCCTAGCGCAAGAACCCTAAACTTCCACCTGTTCCGGAAAGGCTTCATGCCCAATTATTTTTGTTGGACCAAGCACGGAGAAACAGGGGTTATAATGGAGGACAATGAAAAAGATGATGATGACAACTAATCTCTGTTCTCTGAACACGGTGATACTAAAATGGGGGAAGACGAAGCTGAGCATGAGGTCATTGTTGATGATCAGTCTGATGATGATCTTCGTCAGGTTATTCTTGATGAACAGATAATCTGCGGAACTGAAAACGAGTGGTTGAAGTTAGAGCGCATGTTGGAGGACCACAAAAAATTGTTGTACCCAACTTGTGAAGATGGCCAGAAAAAGCTGGGTAGCACCCTGGAATTGCTTCAATGGAAGGCAACGAATGGAGTATCTGACAAGGGATTTGAACAGTTGCTACAAATATTTAAAAAGATGCTTCCAAGGAAAAATGAATTGCCCTCCAGTACGTACGAAGCAAAGAAGATTGTCTGCCCACTAGGATTAGAGGTGCAGAAGATACATGCATGCATCAACGACTGCATCCTCTACCGCGGTGAGAAGTACGAGAATTTGAATGCATGCCCGATATGCGGTGCATTGCGGTATAAGATCAGGCGAGAAGACCCAGGTGATGTTGAGTGCGAGGCCAGCCCCAGGAAGAGGGTTCCTGCCAAGGTGATGTGGTATGCTCCTATAATACCACGGTTGAAACGTTTGTTCCGAAACAAAGAGCATGCCAAGTTGTTGCGATGGCACAAAGAAGACCGTAAGGAAGACGAGATGCTGAGACACCCCGCTGATGGGTCGCGTGGAGAAAGATTGACAGTGAGTTTCGAGATTTTGCAGCTGACGCAAGGAACTTAAGGTTTGGTCTAAGTACAGATGGCTTGAATCCATTTGGGGAGCAGAGCAGCAGTCATAGCACCTGGCCTGTGACTCTATGTATCTATAATCTTCCTCCTTGGTTGTGCATGAAGAAAAAGTATATCATGATGCCAGTGCTTATCCAAGGCCCGAAGGAACCCGGCAACGACATTGATGTGTATCTGAGGCCATTAGTTGACGAACTTTTACAGTTGTGGTCTGACGAAGGTGTACGTGTGTGGGATAAGTATAAACAGGAGGAATTTAACCTACGAGCGTTGCTGTTTGTAACCATCAATGATTGGCCTGCTCTTAGTAACATTTCTGGACAATCAAACAAGGGATACAATGCATGCACGCATTGTTTAGATAAGACTGACAATATATATTTGTGTAACAAGATTGTGTACATGGGGCATCGTCGATTTCTTGGACCCAAGCATCCCTTAAGGAAGAAAGGCAAACATTACAAAGGTGAGGCAGATCATCGGCTGAGGCCTACCCGCCCTTGTAGTTCTGTTATATATGATATGGTTAAGGATTTAAAAGTAATCTTTGGAAAGGGTCCTGAGGGACTACAAGTTCCGAATGACGCAAACAACCACGTACCCATGTGGAAAAAGACATCTATATTTTGGGAGCTGCCCTATTGGATACTGCTAGAAGTTCAATCTGCAATCGACGTGATGCACGTGACAAAGAATATTTGCTGCAACCTGCTTAACTTCTTGGGCGTGTATGGGAAGTCGAAAGAAGGGAAGTCAAAAAAAGGGAAGTCCAAAAAGGGGAAGTCAAAAAAAGGGAAGTCAAAAGATACACCGAAAATAAGGCAGGCCCATCAACAGATGAGCGAAGAGATGCATCGAGACGACAATGGGACAGAGAATGAACCAGCTCCTGCCAGCTACGCTCTTACGAAAGAAGAGAAGAAAATATTTTTTGAATGTCTTCACAGTATGAAGGTTCCATCTGGCTTCTCGTCGAATATAAAGGGAATAATAAACATGACAGAGCTAAAGTTTCAAAATCTGAAGTCTCATGATTGCCACGTGATTATGACACAATTACTTCCGGTTGCATTGAGGGGGCTATTACCGGAAAACGTTCGAGAACCCATTGTGAAGCTATGTGCATTTCTCAATGCAATATCTCAGAAGGTAATCGATCCAGCAACTCTACCAAGTTTACAGAAGGATGTGGTGCAATGTCTTGTCAGCTTCGAGTTAGTGTTTCCACCATCCTTCTTCAACATTATGACGCACCTCATAGTTCACCTAGTCGAAAAGATTTCCGTTCTCGGTCCTGTATTTCTACACAACATGTTCCCCTTTGAGAGGTTCATGGGAGTCTTAAAGAAATACGTTCATAATCGTGCTAGGCCAGAAGGAAGCATGTCCAAGGGCTATGGAACAGAGGAGGTCATTGAGTTTTGTGTGGACTTTATTCCTGATCTTATGCCAATCAGTGTTCCTCAATCGCGCCATGAGGGGAGACTGCGTGGAAAAGGCACGCTAGGAAAGAAAGCAACAACAAGTATGGATGGACATTCTTTCACCCAAGCACACTACACAGTTTTAGCAAATTCCAGATTGGTGGCTCCGTATATCGTGGAACACATGGATATTTTACGCTCCGAATATCCGGAGCAGACTGACTCCTGGATTAAAGAAAAACACGTGGATACTTTTGGCAGTTGGTTGCGTACACATCTCATTAATAACAAAGATGTTGGAGTAGAGCTATACTTGTTGGCCAATTCACCATCTTCGACTATATTGACTTTCGAAGGGTACGAGATAAATGGAAATACATTTTCCACGGAAACCCAAGACAAAAAGAGCACTAACCAAAACAGTGGTGTCCGCTTTGATGCAACAAACGACAATGGGACAAAGGACACATATTATGGTTGCATACAGCAGATATGGGAACTTGACTATGGACCTTCTTTTAAGATCCCTTTGTTTAAGTGCAAATGGGTCAACCTGTCAGGCGGGGTAGAGATAGACCGACGGTACGGAATGACTACCGTGGATCTCAACAATCTTGGGTACTACACCGAGCCATTCGTCCTAACCAATGATGTGGCTCAGGTTTTCTATGTCAAGGACATGTCTTCCAGACCGAAAAAAAGAAAAGATAAGCAAGCTGATACATCATACGATGAGCCAAGGCGCCACATAGTTCTTTCAGGGAAAAGAAACATCGTGGGAGTGGAGGACAAGACAGACATGTCAGAAGATTACAATAAGTTTGATGAAATTCCGCCCTTCAAAGTGAGAACTGACCCAAGCATCGCTTTAAATGATGAAGATTGTCCATGGCTACGGCGCAGTGAGAAGAAAGGGACACACACGAAGAAAAAATGAACACTAGATAGGGTGGTTGTTCGTGATGTGTAACTTCTAAAATGAACACAGTGGGATATGAGATATTTATCACAAACTATGCCGTGGAAATGACCATAACTTGGTCATTTGTGTTGAAACTTCTAGATGTTCATACATGATAGACCTTTTTGTGAAGACTTTTTTTGCACATTTTGTCAAAAATCAAGTTTATCATTTTTCATAGCAACTAGTACACATATAAGGAGCCCATGCCAAAGGATTTCATTTTTTGAGATGTTTATCAATTTATTTCATTTTTTCGTAAAAGCGATCAAAACGGTCGCGATGACTATTCGTCGAAAGAGGTAATATTTTCTAGAATTATCAGTGTTTTTGTGATATAACCACTAGTTGTGTACCTCAAAATGATTTTTCCAAAAATTTGATAACAAACTATCAAACAGTTGTAGTTCAAATTTGATTTACTTTCGATAAATCAACATAAACTCATTAAACTATGGGAAATTAGTTAGAAATCAAGGAAAAACCTAATACTTGGGGATTATCCATCATATGTGTACTAGTTTCCATGAAAATTAAATGGGTCCCATTTTGCATCATATTTTTGGTACTTTGTTCACAAATCAACAAAGAAACTAGATATAAAGCAAAACAAAAAACATAGGAAAACAGAAAACCAAAAAAAATTCAAAAGACCATTAAAACCGGTTGGTTATGCCAACCGGTGCTAAAGGGGTGGGCTACGCGCGCGAAATTTTGGAGCTGCCCAAATCAACCTTTAGCACCGGTTTGTATCTGCAACCGGTGCTAGAGGCCTGCTTTCGCGGCAATATCTGTGCCCGCGCCCGAAATTTTGCATTCTCACTTCTCAAAATCGACGCCGCGCCCACGCAATCCTCCGCTCCGAGGCCTCCGGCGAAGCCATGCTCCGCTCGCCGTCGCCTCCTGCGCCTCGCCCTCCTCCACGGCCCTGACGGCCGTCCGGCGACCTCGCCCCTAGCCGTTAATCCCGAGGCCCTTCCTCGTCGCCGTTGCCGTCCCCGGGCAGCTGTGGTGTCATCATCGCCGTCCCCCGTCCCCGGCCCGTCATCGTCGCCATCCCCCGTCCCCGGCGCACGCGTTGCTGTGAGCCCTTCCTCTCTCTCCCCGAGCTTGATCCCCTCCGAAATCGGACCGACAGGTGAGCTCCTCCTCCCTCCCAGTGCCCGTCCCCGAGCTCAATCCCCTTCCGGAATCGGACCGAGGTGAGCTCCGTCCGGCCAAGTAAAATAAAAGTTGCAAATTTAAACATTTATATATATAAGGGGGGCGGCGATATGGCCTAAGGCCATTAGATTTTCAGGTCTGATACGGGGGGCGGCGACGACACCGGAGGCCTAAGGCATTAAAGAAAAAAAGGCCTAAGGCCATTACATTATGCAGGGTGCGGCGACGCCGGAGGCCTAGTCTAGGATGAAGTACGGCGGCGGGGTGTACAGATAGCTCCGCGGCGGCTGCTCCTCCGCCGGAATGTGATGCTCCTCCGGCTCCTGCGGCGGCTGCTCTTGCGGCGGCTGCTCCGGCTGGGGCTGCTCTTGCGGCGGCTGCTCCTGCGGCGGACTTGGGACCTGGCCAGTCCAGGTCCAGGACTGGTCGAGGAGCCCGCTTGGCATTATTGGCTCCGTCCCCATCTCCATCTCCTCCGATGCCTCTTGCTCCTGGGGCAGATGTTGCCACCACTGCATTGGCGGCCGTGGCGGCGGCATGGCGGCCGCGGCCACGACCCGCTCCCAGCGCTTGACCTCGTCGCTGACGAGGGTGCGGAGTGAGGCCTCATAGACGGCCTTCATCTCCGGGTCGTCATCATCGTCGATGACATCCTCCTCGATCCACAGCTCGGGCTCCTGGCCCGGCGGCGGTGCGGGGTACTCCGGGAGCTGGCCGGTCGGCGGTGTTGGAGCCGGCGCGAAGTAGGTGCGGCGGCGGTCGTCGTGCTCGGCTGCGAACCAGCGGTCCCAGTTGCGGGATGCCGGCGCGTATGCCGGGTCGTTGTAGAGGTCCGGTGGGAGGAGACGGCGGCGGCGTGCGATCTCCACCGCCCTGGACCGGCCACTGGCCGGAATGGGCGGCACCGAAATCCGCTGCGGATTCAGGTGCCAGTCGTCCGGCAGGTGGACGTCCGGCAGGTGGACGTCCGGCCAGTACACCGGGGTGGCATTGTTCCAATGCCACCAGCACTCCTCCACGCGGACGTAGCGGCGGCGCCGCTTCTTCTTGGTCTGCGGCGCCGTCCCCCCGACCATCTGCACGCCCTCCAGTGCGAGGCCGAACGCGGCCAGCGGAGGAGGTGGAGGATTCGCGGGGCGCGGTGACGGAGGAGGAGGAAGCGCGGCGCGACGGCCGGAGCCGCCGGACTCACGCTGGTTCTTGGCTGGCTTGAACCACTTCGACATGGCTATAGGGCTGGAGGTGGGGGCGCCGGAAGGGGAAGTGTGGGTCGCTATCGGCCGGGGTCAATTTTTAAAGGACCAGCAAGGGCCGCATTGACTACGGTTGGTGGGGGACGTTTGGTGGGAGACGGTGGCTCGCTGGCAGGTGGGGCCGGGGACGCATTGACTTCGGGGTGGAATACGAGGGGGGCGGGTGGGTCGCTGGCAGGTGGGCCAGCATAGGCCAGTTGGGCGGTCACGCGGGGACGCATTGACTTCGGGGTGGAATACAAGGGGGGCGGGTGGGTCGCTGGCAGGTGGGCCAGCATAGGCCAGTTGGGCGGTCACGCGGGGACGCATTGACTTCGGGGTGGAATACGAGGGGGGCGGGTGGGTCGCTGGCAGGTGGGCCAGCCTAGGCCAGTTGGGCGGTCACGCGGGGTCGCGGGGGACGTGGCGGTTGGCCGCGCGAAGTGGCCATGCGGGCACGTTGCCCTGCGGGTCGCTCGCAGGTGGGCCAGCATTGACCAGGCGCTCCTGGCCAGGGGCGGATGCTGGCCCAAATTGGGGCTGGCAGAAGGCGAGTCTGGAATTGTTAAGGACCTACTGCTGGCCCAAATTTGGGCTGGCAGGTAGGACCCAATGCTGGCCCTAATTTGGGCTGTATTTTTTAAACATTGCAGAATTGCATTTTCTTGTTACAATTTATTTATAGATGCAAAATTATAGTTGCAAATTTTATTGATTGCAGGGTACATTGAGATACGAAAAACTTGCGAGACGAGGAGATAGAAGATGCCGGTGATTTTACACAAGTTCTAAACGACCATGGTGAAGGACTTCGAATTGAAGATTTGGTCGAAAGAAACTCCGGCGAGGTGTATATATATAGACTGAATTTTAATATGTGTAATATGAATACTTTATATGTGTAAATCTTCTAAAAGCCCTAGTCCTCTTCGAGGCAAGACAAAAATATTAATACGTGTAATATGAATACTTTATATGTGTAATGGGTACTTTATACGTGATCTCCTCCGAAACCCTAGAAAATAAGCAGAAATGAAAAACAGAAGCCCTAAACCCCAAAAAATAAGCATAAAAGAAAAAACAGAAACCCTGGAAAAAAGTGGAATGAAAAAAAAATCAGAAACTATTAAAACCGGTTGGTGTTACCAACCGGGACAGAAGGTCCTCCGCCCCCGCGCGCGCAGCCGTGCCCACGTGGATCCCTTTAACACCGGGTTCATAGGGTACCGGTGCGAAAGGGGTACCCCTTTAGTCCCGACCTTTCAACACCGGTTGCACACCCGGTGTTAAAGGCCCTTTAAAGCCGGTGCTACTGCCTTGTTCTCTACTAGTGTCATGAGCTACAATCGTGATTTTCTGTTTGCCGGATTATTCTTTTTTTTTATAAAGGTGGTCGTATCCACCGCCCGAATAGATAGAAAGAGTTGACCCAGTTTATGAGGGAAACCGGGTCCAAAAACCATGCAAACTGTACAAAAAAAATGACACAAACGAAGCGACTCGCCGCCCACATGACCCAAGTCGACAAACGCCACAACACACACCACCAGCTCCGGGCCGCCGCCCCGACGTAACAACCAGATCAACCTTCGCATAGCCCAAAAGTGATCCAGTCATGGTCGATAAACCCTCTGCCCACACAGTCTTCATCCAGATTGCCACCAAAACCACCTGTGCCGGGGCCGCCACCCCGGCGTAGCAACCAGATCGGCCTTCGCATTGCCCGAAGGTGATCCAGTCAGGTCGACGAATCCTCTGCCCATGCAGTTTTCATCCAGGTCGCCCCCTAGACCCCCGCTAGACAACGGCTCCGCCTCATGGAACCATTGTATCGTGGGAGACCGAGACCGCCGCCTCGACGCACCGCCACCGTCCGGGGCCGCCGCCCCGGTCATCCGCTCCCCTGACAACATAACCGCCTGCCTAGCCGTCGCGAAGCCAACACACCGCGAGGACCAAGAGCTCCAAGGCGACGCCTTAAAGAAGGTAGTGACGTGCTCGTCACCGTCGCCCGCTCCAAAGGTAGTTTTCACCTGAAGATCTTGGCACCAATCGCGTCGGAACGAATCAATCTCCTCGACGACGCCAACAAGAATGAGAACGACGCCGCAAAGGCGCCGCCGTCGTCGGCACAAACCGAAGTCTGTGCAGGATTTCGCCCGAATCTTGACTCGACCATGAAGAGCTGGGAGCATCAAGCCGGTAGGGGCCCTGTTGCCGTCCACCGAGCTCCACCGCCGAGTAAAGGAGATATGCCCTAGAGGCACTTAATAAAGATAGTTTATTCGTCATATCTCAATTGTTCATTATATGTTTTATACCATGCTATAACTGTATTAAGCGGAAACATTAATACACGTGTGGTAGATAAACAACCAGGTCCCTAGTAGCCTCTATCTAACTAGTTCATTGGGCAATTGATGATCGAGGTTTCCCGATCATGTGACATTAATGTCAGTTGACAATCGAGTCATGTCATTGGGAGAATGACGTGATGGACATACCCAATATTTGTAGGACGTAGTCATTACGCCTTTGACCGTGAGATCAACTCTTATTGCTATTCCTGAAAGATACTTTGATTGCATCAAACGTCATATCTTAATAGTGTGACAATAAAGGTGTACCTCTCGGGTATCGGAAGGGAGTATGTTGAGACGAGGGATCAAGAGCGGGATTTGCCAGTCCGCATAGCAGGATAGATACTCTAGGGCCCACTCGGTGAGATTATGTCAAATGAGCTTGCAAGCGTGTGACTAGGTCACCAGGACATAATATCATGGACGAGTAGAAGATAGCGGTGTCGGTAACGAGATCAAGCTGGGTATGGTGATATCCATGAACGAGTCTCGGACACGCTAAGTATCGCCATGGCAAAAGGTTTAAGACTCAGACGTCCAGGTTCGAACGACAAAGTATTCGTTATCTCGCAGGGATTAATTCTGGGTATCCTCAGTCCACGAATTAGTCATTGATCGGAGAGGTTGTCTCGATCATGTCTGGTGAGATCTCGAACCGCTAGGGTAACACACTTAAGGGGAGTCGACAAGTTTACCGGAAGAGAAATTAAAAGAGAGTGCACCGGGAACGTCCCGAGAAGGATCCGATGGAGATCGGGCAGCGACGAAATAGTTTTCGGAGCCGGAATAAATTATGTAATATGTATTTAATATTAATTAATGTAATTAATAGTTAAATATATTTTTATTTAATTTTTCCTGAATTTTTAAAGGCAATTTACCCTAAATGGGCCTTCTTAGGCAAAGAGGGCCCATGAAGGGGGGGAAGGACCCCCCCATGGGAGGGAGGCTGGTTTGGCTGGCCCTAGGTGGGCCACATGGGGCCCACCTAGGCCGGCGCACCTGGCTTGGCCGGCTGGGGTGTGGGAATAGTCCCACACCGCCAGGCTGGCAGGCTGGGCAGCCCTCATCCTCCTTTATATAGAGGGGTACCCCTGGCCTTTATAGAACACACCAATTCTCTCTCTCTCTCCTTGGATCCCGAGACTCCCTATTTTGGAGTTGCGCCGAGGATAAGTTTTCTCCACCATACGCACGCCGCCGTGCTGCTGATCTTCCGGTCCCAGTCTTCCGCTGCTTCGTCCCTGTATCGGAGCCCGGAGGCAGTCGGCTTCACCGTATGTGTGTAACGCCCTGCGAGGTGCCACGCTAGTGGTGCTGGAGGTCTGCTTCCTCTACACGACCTTGGAGGTCGTCTTCGTCGGCTTCATCGACAACGCTTGTGCGGGAGCGTAATCCCCGCTTTCGGTCTACAAGGGTATGTATATCGATCTCCTCCGTATTACTATATCTGCATAGTATAGATCTTGGCTAGTTTAAGGTTATCGCTGTTAGGAAAATTTTTGTTTTCCGCCTGCGATCCCATTCAGTGGTATCAGAGCCGATTTATGCGTAGATATAGATGTACGCTAGTTGCACCCGTGTTTATCACGGGGACATCGTTCTTTTATTTGCTACCCTCTCGCGTGCACTTGCAATGTCGGCAGCATTGAGTTGATGAAGCGGCCCGGACCGACTTTACGCGTACGCTTACGCGAGACTGGTTCCACTACTAACATACGGCTGGTACCGTATATGTGGCTGGCGGGTGTCTGTCTCTCTCTCTTTAGTTGGCTTTGCATTTTCAATGGAGGGCCCGAAAGGGATGAATAAATATGCAATTATTTGATCGTTGTTGTGGTCATAGGTTCGTAGGTATGAAGCGGTTCTATCTACGACAGCCCCAAGCCACGTAAAATATGCAAAAGATAAAGTAAAACTCGTATAACTTTATTTTGCAGGGGCAATGTGATATGGTCAAGGTAGGTTTATTAAATTGTTTATAAACTGTGGGCGCGAAAGAGACCATCGGCGCAAGGACCATGTCACGTCGCATTACCTATTGATGTTTTGTGTGCATCTTATATTGTGTGTGTATATATATAGTTATATATTAGTCACACGGCGGTAGTAATATAAGATGATCCCTCCAAAATACCATTAGTGTTCTCCCTTCGACGTGCACCACCAAGAAAGTTCTACGTTATGAGGCAGGCCGTGACGATCGGGTGTCAGACATATCGTCGTTCGCATACAGTGGGTGTAAGCCATGTTGCACAAGCGTATACGTTGAAGGTTATTATGGCGAGCCTAGCATGTACAGACATGGCCTTGGAACACGGAGACCGAAAGGTCGAGCATGAGTCACAAAAGTTGTTGTGATTGACATTTCGATTTCTACCTTTGAAGTTGTGTTGCCGGCTCTGACGATGAGGGGTTGCATAATGGATGAGGATCGTGTAATCACTAAAACGATTAGAGGGATATTCGTTTTGAGTGGGAGTTCTGTTAGTTTTATTTTATTAAAACTTGAACCCTATTTTATAATGAACAAAATGTTTATGTTTTGCAAAACCTTTGTAGATATTAACCAATGCAATAGCCTTCTTTAAAAATTAGGCGCAATCCTGCGATTGAGAAACTTAAAAGGTTGGGTCCAAACTTCATAGTTTTATACTTTAGCTTGAGGATACTCCTTGTTTAAACCATTAGCTCTTTGTGATACAATACCCGCTAGGAGATAAACCCAGAGATTCCGCTAACAAAAGGATAATTTGGATTATCAAGTTTTTGTGCGGATAATATCATCATAGTCCAGTGTATGCTATGATCTCTGCCATAGAGAATTAACGGTGGGTGCGAGTTGTTAGATCGCGAACATATGAGATGATCGCTAAACTCAGGATACACCTAAAGTTGGGTTGATGAAGTTTATCAGTACGTTGACTGTTTTTCTTCTCAACCAAGATGGAAGAGAATACACGCATTGAAGGAGCACGTGGCAGTCATACTTGATGACATTGGTCATACTCGATGACATTGGTCATACTTGATGACATTGAGACGCCTCGCTCAGCTCGATCACTGGATGACAGCCAACGTTGCCAGATGCAAATGCTTTGTCATAGACTATGTTATGCAAGGAGAATTGTTCACCTTCATGGTTCTTGATTGCGTTGGAAGAATCAAGAAGATGAAACAGATCGCCGGGAAGTCATCGATGATGATGGTGTATATATGATATACACGTTATGAATGTTTTACCTAAGCAAGTACTCACAGTAGTGACTAAGTTTTTGATACTAGTCATGTTTTATGAAAACCAGATTTACTACTTGAGTAGCTTGGAAGGATGAGGCGACAATGTGTGTTGATGATGGCAGACAAAATGTTGTGATGGCCATAGACACTCTCCCTTTAGATCTACCATTTGAATAAATTCTTTTATGATCGTCTGTTAGTATGATCATTATAAGTGTGTCTTCTCTAGCAAGACAATTGTTCATACATATTAGTGACAAAATCGTTGTCCTATATTTATGAAGTAATGATCATAAGCCGATTTGAATTTAGATGGTAGAAGCTCCCACATTCATAATATTAATGCCAAAGGATACAAACTTAATAAAGACACCACATTCGTGTGGCACTACTGTTTAAGTCATGCCAATGTTATAGTCAATGAACAAGCTCCATACGGATGGATCTACAAGTCTTTAGATTTGATCTTTTGACACTTGCAAGATAACTAAGACACCGTTTTCGGAAAGCGGTCATATGACTTATTGATAATCATGCATATAGATGTATGTGGATCAATGAAGTAATTAACGTGTAGTGGAGAACTTTATTTCGTAAACTTCACTGAACATTTTGAGTATAACTTGTTGAGAATCATGCATATGGGTGTATGTGAATCAATGAAGTACTTTAACGTATAGTGGAAGTCTTTATTTCATAAACTTCATGAATATTCCGAGTAGATATATGGATATCCACTTAGGGAATGTTAATCTGGAAATTTTGATTCGATCAAACAAGTTCAGAATGAAGTAGGAAATAAATTTAACAAGAAAATCAAATTTCTACGATACAGATCGAGGAATAAAGATTTGAGTTATAATGTTGGCATATCATTGGAAGACTTGTAAGAAGAGTTCCACAAATTACGTCGCATGGAACACCATAGTGTTATGGTATGTTAGGACGTCGTAATCGCACCCTATCGGATAGTGTGTGGTAAATAAATCTCTTATCGAATTATTGTGATCATTGGAGTCATATGGTAGAAACATAACATTCACGTTAGATAATAGGGAAACCATTTAAATCCATGGAGACAATACCATATGAGTGATGGCATGGCTTTTAGCCTGGATTGTCGTTTCAGCAATTTAGTGTTTCGATGTGATCAAACCTAAAATGGATAAATCTTTGTAGTGTACCGTACCTAAAGAATTAGTTGGGTACATGTCTCACGACATAGGCAAAAACGTTGCCGGAATATACCTTGCAAAAGAAATAGTTTCTTGTCCAAGGGTATAAGTGGGAAAGAAAGTAGAGCAAGACAAAGTTAATGAACTTTCTCTCCAGACATCAGAGTGGCGCATCGCAAAGTGTTTCCGGTGTTATGCTTCTCAACTGGAAAGAAGCTGATGATAAAGATCATGATGCTTTGAGCTCATACTAAGAACGTAGGCGTACAAGGTTGTGTTCCACACTGTGTGGTACGACAATCTTGTTATGAAGGTCATGTTAATGGAATATGACAGACCTACGAACTACGAAGAAGAGATGGTAGACCTAAGTCCGAGAAATGGCTATGAGTCATATATGATCCGAGATAAAATCCATGTACGATTACCAGGTAATGACTTGGGAGATCTTCTTGATGGCATCTAGGCTGTTAATAGAATATGGAATTTTATGACAGAATAGACGCTGATAAGGATCGATTTGTCGTGAAACAGTTCCGACAGATTCAAAAGTTGACCACAACGAGATTTTGTCTCAAGTGGCGAAGCCTAAATCTATTCGGGGTCGTTTAGCAATTACTATAATTTCAAATTGAGAAATTGATAGATGGATAAGGAAACCATGTTTCTTAATGGTATGATTAAGAAAGAGTTGTAATTAGTACAATGAAATGGTTTGGTGATCCTGAGGATGCTAAAGATGTATGCAAACTTCAGCTGTCCATTCATGGGCTGAAGCAAGCATATCGGAGCTGGAATCTTCACTTTGATGATGTGATCAAAGGATTTTGGAGTTGTCCAAAATAGTTGAAGAAACTTGCATTTGCAAAGAAGTGAGTGGGAGCTAAGTAGCTTTTCTTGATCTTATATGTGAATGGCATATTTGAGTGGGAGCTAAAAGAAATTCCTGATCTTATATACGGATGGCGTATTTAAGTGGGAGCTAAGTGTCATTCCTGATTTTATGTAACGACATATTGAGAATGATACAGATCCTCTAGCAAAGTATAAAGGATTATTTAAGTGATTAAATTTTCTATGAATGAAGTTAGGAGTATTAGGCATCCGATCTATAATTGTATAGATCAAAAGGGGCTTAATAACATTAGGTCGGAATATTTTCCTAAGTTAAGATTCTGAAGTGTTTTCAGAATAGAACAAGCGAAGAAAAAGGTTCTTGCTTGTATGACTAGGTAAAATATTAAGTTTATCTTGGCATTTTCAGTGATAGCTAATGAAAGAAAACAATGTTCGACATTCTCTATGCCTCAGACATAGATTCTATCAGACTGAAAGCTCGACTTGGTGTGACCCAAGTTCTTGGTTGAAGAACGGGTTCTAGAGTGATCCTTGTGTGGATCAATGAACAAACGTTAAGTATATTATTTAGTGTCTGTGAGAACTAAAGATATGTTTTCTGGTAAAGGGTAAGAGTGGAAAGACAACTTGCCGTAAAACGGTTACGATGATGCAAGTTATGACACTGACCCATAAGACTAGAAATCTCATATAGGAGATGTCCTTTATTTTGAAGAAAGACATGGTTAGCTTGCGAAGTCGCATATGGATGCACTGTCGCATAATCTACATAGGTATAGAAATATATGACAACTTCAGAAGTAGCCGGTGTGATTGGACTGAACAGTTTCCGAGCATATGTGGTTCCCCTTAATAGATCTGTTAGACTTTTAAGTCCCATGCTACGCGAAGGTTCGAGTCTCACTCCATCGACTAAGATATATTTCACCGTCATCGTAAGATACAGGATGATGTCAAACTAGGTGACATAGAAGTGTTGCAAAGCACATATAGGTCTCAATCTGTGAGATT
This sequence comes from Poa annua, assembly GCA_026929855.1. Lineage (NCBI taxonomy): Eukaryota > Viridiplantae > Streptophyta > Magnoliopsida > Poales > Poaceae > Poa > Poa annua. The sequence continues at coordinate 36,517,722 of CM049433.1, forward strand.
ATGTCAAATGAGCTTGCAAGCGTGTGACTAGGTCACCAAGACATAATATCATGGACGAGTAGAAGATAGCGGTGTCGGTAACGAGATCAAGCTGGGTATGGTGATATCCATGAACGAGTCTCGGACACGCTAAGTATCGCCATGGCAAAAGGTTTAAGACTCAGACGTGCAGGTTCGAACGACAAAGTATTCGTTATCTCGCAGGGATTAATTCTGTGTATCCTCGGTCCACGAATTAGTCATTGATCGGAGAGGTTGTCTCGATCATGTCTGGTGAGATCTAGAAACGCTAGGGTAACACACTTAAGGGGAGTCGACAAGTTTACCGGAAGAGAAATTAAAAGAGAGTGCACCGGGAACGTCCCGGGAAGGATCCGATGGAGATTGGGCAGCGACGAAATAGTTTTCGGAGCCGGAATAAATTATGTAATATGTATTTAATATTAATTAATGTAATTAATAGTTAAATATATTTTTATTTAATTTTTCCTGAATTTGTAAAGGCAATTTACCCTAAAGGACCCCCCCATGGGAGGGAGGCTGGTTCGGCCGGCCCTAGGTGGGCCACATGGGGCCCACCTAGGCCTGCGCACCTGGCTTGGCCGGCTGGGGTGTGGGAATAGTCCCACACCGCCAGGCTGGCAGGCTGGGCAGCCCTCATCCTCATTTATATAGAGGGGTACCCCTTGCCTTTATAGAACACACCAATTCTCTCTCTCTCTCTCCTTAGATCCCGTGACTCCCTATTTTGGAGTTGCGCCGAGGATAAGTTTTCTCCACCATACGCACGTCGCCGTGCTGCTGATCTTCGGTCCCACTCTTCCGCTGCTTCGTCCCTGGATCGGAGCCCGGAGGCAGTCGGCTTCACCGTATGTGTGTAACGCCCTGCGAGGTGCCACGCTAGTGGTGCTGGAGGTCTGCTTCCTCTACACGACCTTGGAGGTCGTCTTCGTCGGCTTCATCGACAACGCTTGTGCGGGAGCGTAATCCCCGCTTTCGGTCTACAAGGGTATGTATATCGATCTCCTCCGTATTACTATATCTACATAGTATAGATCTTGGCTAGTTTAAGGTTATCGCTGTTAGGAAATTTTTTATTTTCTACCTGCGATCCCCTTCACCGAGGTCCCCGCACGGCACCCCAAGCCACAGAGGGCGCCGCTGCTTCCTCGCAGACATAGCGTCCACCTGTAGCGCAGGCCAACAGCCATGCCACACCCGCTCCCGCACTGGAGCGTCCGCCACCGCGCCCCGCTCGAACCGGCGCGCCCCCGAGCACGAGCAGACAGCAGGCGCGCTCCCGAGCTCAGGCCCGCCAAGCCCATCTGAGCGCCGCCGCCTGCAAATCCCGTAATCCTCCGACGAGCCCCACGCAGGCACCGCCGCCCGCACCTCCGACGTCTTCTCCCGGGCCAGCCGGCCCGGCATCCTCCACCCTGACCGTCGCCGCCCCCACAGGCCGGTCGCCTCCAGCAGATCGAGAAACCGCCTCCCGACCACCCTTTTGGCAGCGGAGGGGTGCCGCCACCGCCGCGGCCGAGGCCGGCAACGGCAGCGGCAAGGTGGCGCAGGTGAAGGGGAGGTGCTGGCGGCACGCTTGGGTGCCCCTGGCGCCGCCTGGGGGGGCGACGCGAGGGGGACGGGAGAGTCGAGTGGTCCGTTCAGGGCTGGTGTTGTCGCAATTTGTGGTGCTGCTCCGAATTATTCTTCAGCCCTTGTGTCAAAAACTTTGGGTATGTTTTTCTCTGCCGGTGCGCGTCCAGTAACACTCCTACAACCACAAGGCCACAAGGCACAAGCCGGTTGGCGGTTGGCGGCGCTCGGCGTGATTCTCTTCCCCACACACAACTCTCCTCTCATCTCTCAAAAAACCTAGCTAGCATGCCTTGCAACCGTAAGCCGCGACTATCGATGACGAACGAGGAGCTTGCCCGTCACCATCGATTGAACACGGACCGTTGTGCTCGGCACCAACACGCAATGACCCCGAGCGCCGCCATGAGCATGAGGAGCAGCACCACCTCCAAAACAAGGGGCAGCAGATGGGCGAGGTGTAGTGTCGCGAAAAGAATGAGTGGAACATGACCCAAGAGCAACAGCGTCTTCTGGACGAGTAGCGACAGATGAATCGCAAGATGCACCGTCGCGAGCAGGGTGCCTCGTCACTGGTTAGCAGAAGGGTGGGTGTTGAACGTCGTCAAGGTGTCGGTGACGCCGTCGCTCACCGGGAAGGCCTGCCTCGATACATCATGTGGTGGTGGAGGGACCTGCCTTCTACTCCATCTCAGCGCCACTAGCAGGTCCTGGTGGATACGGAGAACAAGACGCGCTGCGACAACTTCTTCCTCCCCACTTGGTAAATGCCTACCAAAGGGAGAAGATTACCGAACTTTTTTCTGTTCTCTTCGCTTCCTAAAATATTTAGGGAAAAAGCCTAGTCGGCCACCGCTCGCTAATGACGGAAGGCATCGTCAATGAAAGGGTCCTCGCGTGGGACTTAGTGGTTTGCATCTAACAACAAGCGGTCCCGCTCTGACGACTACAGTTGCCGACCTTCCCTTACCGCCAGCACCGATGTCGGCACAGGAACCTGCCCCACCAACAGCACCGACACTGGAGGAGGGGGCACATGATGAGGACAACAATGTCGACTCACCATAGGTGAAGTGGGAGGGAATGTGTGCATGCCACCATCGAGGCCTCCCTCCACCGCTAGATCAAACCCAACCATACTCGGCAAGGACAGTCACGCGTAGAAGTTCCTCAAGGCTGCAGCTAACGTCGGCAAAAACCAAATGTCTCAGCCGCCGCCGTCAATGTCAATAGCATATAACATTTGGGTGGCAGATCCTTGAGGCATGCAAGTTTGATGCTAGAGATGCGAAAACGGGAGTTGTTTGTCCCATTGATGTCTACGCACGCTTCTATTCTCGTAGACAGTGTTGGGCCTCCAAGAGCAGAGGTTTGTAGAACAGCAGCAAGTTTCCCTTAAGTGAATCACCCAAGGTATATCGAACTCAGGGAGGTAGAGGTCAAAGATATTCCTCTCAAGCAACCCTGCAATTAAGATACAAAAAGTCTCTTGTGTCCCCAACACACCCAATACACTTGTCAGATGTATAGGTGCACTAGTTATGCGAACAGATAGTGAAATACAAGTAATATGGACGATTATAAGTAGTAATTGCAATCTGTAATAAAAATGGCAGCAAGCAAACATGTAGCAGAACTTGTTGGAAACGGTGTTTGAATGCTTAGAAACAAGGCCTAGGGATCCTACTTTCACCAGTGGACATTCTCAACAATGACATCAAAGTTAAATAAATAAACACTACTCTCAAACACTCTCATGTTGGATAACAAACACCATTCATTGTGTAGGGCTACAAGAGCACCCTCAAAGTCAGAGTAAACTAACACCAACAACGTCATAAAGGAATCACACACGGTGCACACACTGTCACCGTTACAACCGTGAATAACCCCGGAGTTCATATTAAAGTAACCTCTAGAGTGCATAATAGATAAAGAGTAGCATCACATATTCAACTAGGTTACAAAGCTCATGATCACATAAAAGATCACATCATGGGAGAGAGAGATAGACCACATAGCTACCGTAGATCCCGCAGCCTCGGGGGAGAACTACTCACTCCTCATCGTAGGAGTCAGCAACGGCGATGGAGATGGCGGTGGAGTCGATGGAGATGGCTCCGGGGGCAATTCCCCGTCCCGGCAGGGTGCCGGAACAGAGAGTTCTGTCCCCCGAATCTTGTCTTCGATGGCGGCGGTGCTCGGGACCCGTGGAGGAAATATTGCACACCGTGTTAGGGTTTTTAGTCTGGGGGTATTTGTAGGCGAAAGGGCGAAGTCGGTGGCGCCCCGAGGGGCCCACACCTGGTCCTCGCGCGGCCAGGGGTGTTGCCGCGCGAGCACGTTGTGGCGCAGCCTCGGTGGCCCACTTCGTCTCGTGTTCGGCTTTCTGGAACGTTCCCGATGAAAAACTGACTTCAGAAAAGAAATCGTCCAATTCCGAGAATATTTCCTTAAGTACTTTTCTGAAACCAAAAACAGCAGAAAACAGGGAACTGGCACTGTGGCATCTTGTTAATAGGTTAGTCCCAGAAAATGCATAAAACTATATAAAATGTATATAAAACATGTAATAACTTGGTATAATATAGCATGGAACATAAGAAATTATAGATACGTTGGAGACGTATCAACATCCCCAAGCTTAGTTCTACTCGTCCCGAGTAGGCAAGAACGATAAAAGAAGAATAATTTCTGAAGTGACATGCTTAAACACAATCTTGATCATAATATAATGTAAGGCTCATGTTATGAATGAAGTGACTCAAGGCAATGATCTATAGTTTGCTAACAAATAGACAAGGAGTAAACAACTACATCATATAAGTAAAACTTTTCATGAATATTACTTTCAAACAAGCATCAAAAAGATTTGCATAAGAGTTAACTCATAAAGCAATATTATCTAAGCAAAAGAGCATTGAAGCAACACAAAGGAAGATATAAGTTTCAGCTTTGGCTTTCAACTTTTGAACATGTATATCATATAGATAATTGTCAACACAAAGAAATATAACAAGTGCAATAAGTAAGCATATAAGAATTGTTGCACACAGTTGACACAAGTGTTTGCTTCGGGGATAGAAAGAAGTAGGTAAACTGACTCAACATAAAGTAAAAGATAGGCCCTTCGTAGAGGGAAGCAGGGATACAAGCATGTGCTAGAGCTTCTTAGTTTTATAGGTTTTTGAAATCATATAGAGAGCATAAAAGTAAGTTTTGAGCGGTGTTTGTCGTTGTCAACGAATGGTAATGGGCACTCTACCCCCTTGTCAACCAGACTTTCAAGAGCGGCTCCCATGAAGTACGTTATTTCTACCAGCAAGGTAGATCATCCCTCTTATCTCTTTTGTTTACACATATAGTCAAAAACTGTTGTCATTGCTTGGCTGATTAGATTAGGGCAAAAATGTGAAGAGAATGCAGTGGTTAAAGTTGTAATTAATTGGGACTGGGCACCCCATTTGCCAGCTCTTTTTGCAAAGTTAATGGATAAGCGGTGTATATGCCACTAGTCCGGTTGGTGAAAGTCTGTCTAAAAGCAAATGACAAGGTTGATATCCGTAACACCACATACTTCCTCATGAGCTAATAAACATTGACACAAATAAGAGATAATATGTTTTGAATAAAAGGTAGCACATGAAGTATTTACTTGGAATGGCAGGAAATACTATGTAGTAGGTAGGTATGGTGGACACAAATGGCATAGGCTTTGGCTCAAGGATTATGGATGCACGAGAAGCATTCCCTCTCAGTACAAGGCTTTGGCTAGCAAGGTTGTTTGAAACAAACACAAGTATAAACTATGACAACAAGACGTATATAAAAACATATTGCAAGCATTATAAAACTCTACATTGTCTTCCTTGTTGTTCAAACACTTTAACTAGAAAATATCTAGACCTTAGAGATACCAAACATGCAAACCAAATTTCAGCAAGTTTTACGGTGGTTCCTCACTAATAAGTTTTAACTACATGATGTAAAAGCTTAAACATGATCTACTTGAGAGATCAAAACAATTGCCAAGCACCACAACATGCAAGATAACAATCCATAAGAGCATGTATATCTTTCTTTATACCATCTACCACATTTAGCATTTTCTGTTTCCAACCAAACACCAATCAACTTATTTAAAAGATAAACTCTCCAAGTAATTAAACAATGAGATATGAGAGTATGATATAATAAAGCTAACAGCTCTAGCAAGAGATGCATGAAAAACAAGAGCTAGAAAGCATTGAAGTAACATAGAAGAATACTCAACAAATATAAGTGAAGAATACGAGTATTCATAAGAAAAAGCGGAGCGTGTCTCTCTCTCACAAAGGAATGCTAGGATCCATTTTATTCAGAGAATGAAAATAACAAAAACAAAAACAAAAACAAACCGACGCTTCAAGAAAAGCACATAAGAAATGGCGGAATTAAAATATAGTTTCACTAGAAAGGACCTGATAGTTTGTTGATGAAGAAGGGGATGCCTCGGGCATCCCCAAGCTTTGACGCTTGAGTCTTCTTGAAATATGCTTGGGTGACCCACGGGGGCATCCCCAAGCTTAGGCTCTTTCATCTTCTTGATCACATCATATCATCCTCTCTCTTGATCCTTGAAAACTTCCTCCACACCAAACTCAAAGTAAACTTCATTAGAGGGTTAGTGCATAATCAAAAATTCTCATATTCTGCATGGACACAATCATCACACATGCTGCTGGACATTAGCTACAGCCACTGGTATTTTGTGGAGCAAAAAGATCCACTCAAAAACAGCAAAAGAGGCAATGCAAAATAAATGGCAGAATCTGTCAAAAACAGAACAGTCCGTAAAGACGAATTTTTTCGAGGCACTTAACTTGCTCAAATTAGAAAACTCAAAACTAATGAAAGTTGCGCACATATCTGAGGATCACGCTCAGCAAATATCAGATTTTTTCAATTTTTCTGCAGAGAGTTATGAATTAAGCGGTGGACAGCAGAAAACTGTTCCTGCGCAGGAATCCAAATCTAGCACCAACTTTCTACTAGAGACTTAACTTGGCACAACTATGCAATAAAATAAAAATACAAAGGAGTTGTTACAGAGGTAAGCATGCTCCTTGACTCAAATAAAAGAAAAATGACAGAAATAAAATATTGGGTTGTCTCCCATAAGCGCTTTTCTTTAAAACCTTTTAGCTAGGCATAGTGATATTTATGATGCTCACATAAAGATGAGAGTTGAAACATAAAAGAGAGCATCAAGAAGCATATATAAAACATATTTAAATCTAACACACTTCCTATGCAAAGGAATCTTGTAAGAAAATAAATTAATAAAGCACAAAGTGACTAGCATAGGAAGGCAAAACAAGTGCAACTTCAAAAAATTTAACATAAAGAAAGGAGACTTAATATTATTGTGATGTATGAAGTCATGTCTCCTTCTCTCATAAGGACCAGTAGGTCTTAAAGTACCCAGCAAATAAAAGCAAATCAAGAGAAAGCTCAAAACATTCATCATAAAGAGAATAAATTTAGTAACATGAAGATCTCTATAACCATATTTTCCTCTCTCAAAATAATTTTCAGTGGCATCATGAATAGACTCAACAATATAGCAATCACCTAAAGCATTCTTATCATGATCCATAAGCATAATAATATCATTACTCTCCACATAAGCATAATCAATTTTATTAGTAATAGTGGGAGTAAAACTATCACATCCATCATTGTAATCATCATAAATTGGAGGCATAGAATAATCATAATTAATTTTATCCTCAATAGTAGATGGACTGAAAACATCATATTCATCATTGTAAACATCATATATAGGAGGCATATCATAATCAACATAAACTATATCATCAATAGTAGGTGGACTAAAAATATCACAAAGATTATAATTATCATATATTGGAGGTATAGTATTATCAAAGTAAATTTTCTCCTCCGTGCTTGGGGAACTAAAAATATCATGCTCACCAAAACCAGCTTCCCCAAGCTTAGACTTTTCCATAGCATTAGAAATAATGGTGTTCAAAGAATTTATACTAATAACATTACTACCACTATTATGCAAATAAAGTTCCATAGGTTTTTTAATTTTCTCTTCAAAAGTATCATGTCCTACTGCAATATAAATTTCATAGAGATCTCTAATTTTTTTGTTGTTTTCCATTTAGCCTTACTAGTGAAATAAAAACAAGAAACAAAAAGTAATAACTGCAGAATCTAAAGGAGATACCTTCAAGCGCTCACCTCCCCGGCAACGGCGCCAGAAAAGAGCTTGATGTCTACGCACGCTTCTATTCTCGTAGACAGTGTTGGGCCTCCAAGAGCAGAGGTTTGTAGAACAGCAGCAAGTTTCCCTTAAGTGAATCACCCAAGGTATATCGAACTCAGGGAGGTAGAGGTCAAAGATATTCCTCTCAAGCAACCCTGCAATTAAGATACAAAAAGTCTCTTGTGTCCCCAACACACCCAATACACTTGTCAGATGTATAGGTGCACTAGTTATGCGAACAGATAGTGAAATACAAGTAATATGGACGATTATAAGTAGTAATTGCAATCTGTAATAAAAATGGCAGCAAGCAAACATGTAGCAGAACTTGTTGGAAACGGTGTTTTAATGCTTCGAAACAAGGCCTAGGGATCCTACTTTCACCAGTGGACATTCTCAACAATGACATCAAAGTTAAATAAATAAACACTACTCTCAAACACTCTCATGTTGGATAACAAACACCATTCATTGTGTAGGGCTACAAGAGCACCCTCAAAGTCAGAGTAAACTAACACCAACAACGTCATAAAGGAATCACACACGGTGCACACACTGTCACCGTTACAACCGTGAATAACCCCGGAGTTCATATTAAAGTAACCTCTAGAGTGCATAATAGATAAAGAGTAGCATCACATATTCAACTAGGTTACAAAGCTCATGATCACATAAAAGATCACATCATGGGAGAGAGAGATAGACCACATAGCTACCGTAGATCCCGCAGCCTCGGGGGAGAACTACTCACTCCTCATCGTAGAAGTCAGCAACGGCGATGGAGATGGCGGTGGAGTCGATGGAGATGGCTCCGGGGGCAATTCCCCGTCCCGGCAGGGTGCCGGAACAGAGAGTTCTGTCCCCCGAATCTTGTTTTCGATGGCGGCGGTGCTCGGGACCCATGGAGGAAATATTGCACACCGTGTTAGGGTTTTTAGTCTATGGGGTATTTGTAGGCGAAAGGGCGAAGTCGGTGGCGCCCCGAGGGGCCCACACCAGGTCCTCGCGCGGCCAGGGGTGCTGCCGCGCGAGCACGTGGTGGCGCCGCCTCGGTGGCCCACTTCGTCTCGTGTTCGGCTTTCTGGAACGTTCCCGATGAAAAACTGACTTCAGAAAAGAAATCGTCCAATTCCGAGAATATTTCCTTAAGTACTTTTCTGAAACCAACAACAGCAGAAAACAGGGAACTGGCACTGTGGCATCTTGTTAATAGGTTAGTCCCAGAAAATGCATAAAACTATATAAAATGCATATAAAACATGTAATAACTTGGTCTAATATAGCATGGAACATAAGAAATTATAGATACGTTGGAGACGTATCACCCATTTTCCCCATTTAAGGTTCCACCATTTTATCCATATTTGAAATTCAAAAAACATTTATTAAAATCGACTGATGGGGAGAGTTCCCTTAGGACAACAACTTTGGTTGACTCCAACGGGCCGACGCATTGAGTACACCCATGTTTGTTCATGTCCGCGCTAGGCAAAATCAAGGCCCAACAGGGCGACTGATGCACTGTGTGTCAAGCTTCGGGGGCGTAGAGTTGGCGTGGGAGATGGATGCGCTGTTGATGATGATGATGATGAGTAAACTCCCCGGCAACGGCGCCAGAAAACAGCTTGATGCACACGGTGGTGTTGTTGGGAAAACCCCAAGAGGAAGGTATGATGAGTTCAGCAGCAAGTCTTCACTCAGTTGTGAAACCAAGGTTATCGAACCAGTAGGAGATGAAGAACACGTCTGAAGGTTGTCGGTGGCGGAATATGGCACGGCGCAACACCAGGGATTCCAGCACTGACGTGGAACCTGCACACAACACAATCAAAGTACTTTGCCCCAACGAAACAGTGAGGTTGTCAATCTCACCGGTTTGCTGTAACAAAGGATTAAACGTATGTGTGGAAGATGATGTTTGTTTGCAGAGAATGAAAGAAATCAGTTTGCAGTTGGTTGTATTATCAGTTTAAAGAAAAGGACCGGGGTCCACAGTTCACTAGTGGTGTCTCTCCATAAATAATAATAATAGCATACATGTGGGTAAACAAATTACAGCTGGGCAATTGACAGAATAAAGAGCTGCATAATGATGCATACACTAATGTCATGATGTCTAGTGTGAGATTCATTTGGGCATTACAACAATATACATAGACCGTTCCAACCGCATCTATGACTAATAATCCACCTTCCGGTTAGCGTCCGCACCCCTTTCAGTATTAAGTTGCAAGCAACAGATTATTGCATTAGGCAAAGTGTGTAATGTAAGTAATACAATTATCCTTAGACAAAGTACTACTGTTTTATCACTAGTAGCAACAGTACATCTACAATCTTAGAGCTTGCTGTCACTACCCCAGATTAAATAGAGACATGAACCCACTATCGAGCATAAATACCGCCTCTTGGAGTCACAAGCATCTACTTGGCCAGAGCATCTACTAGCAACGGAGAGCATGCAAGATCATAAACAACACACAACATGATATATTATGAAGCAAATGGCATAGTATTCAATATCCATCGGATCCCATTAAACACAACATGTAGCATTACATAAAGATGGTCTTGATCATGTTAGGCAGCTCACAAGATGTAAACATGATGGCACAATAGGAGAAGACAACCATCTAGCTACTGCTATGGACCCGTAGTCCAAGTATGAACTACTCACGCATCAGTCCGGAGGCGGGCATGGTGATGTAGAGCCCTCCGGTGATGATTCCCCTCTCCGGCAGGGTGCCGGGAAGAGCTTCTGAACCCTCCCGAACTAGGGTTGACGACGGCGGCGACTCCGTAAGGTTTTGTGGAAAAGTGTTCGGGTACTAGGTCTTGTATTGTCGGGGGGTATTTGTAGGCGAAAGGGCGAAGGCGGTGGAGGCCCGAGGCCACGTCACGTGGTGTTGGCGCGGCAGGGGGGGGGGGAGCCGCGCCCCCACCTCATGACGGCGCCTCGGTGCCCTACTTCGTTTCTTCTTCGGACTTCTGGAACGTGTTGGGGAAAATAGAAACTTTGGTATAAAAATCATCCAATTCCGAGAATATTTCCTTAAGTGGTTTTCTGAAACCAAAAACAGCAGAAAACGGGGAACTGACACTGTGGCATCTTGTTAATAGGTTAGTCCCAGAAAATGCATAAAACAACACAAAGTGTATATAAAACATGTAGCAATTGGTATAATATAAGCATGGCACATAAGAAATTATAGATACGTTTGATACGTATCAGCGACGCAAACGGTCCGATTTTGCCCGCTATGACCCCATTCTCATCCCAAAATTGGGCCGAGTTTGTGTTGCGCACAGACACCAAGTGTGTCCTTTCCCAGTCAGCCCCTCCCCCGCCGATCAGACCACTCGCATCCCCATTCCTATCCTTCTTGCTCGCCCTCCCACCGCCACCCCGCCGATTTGTTGCTGCAGGCCATTCTCGCCGCCACCTTGCCTACCCTTTGTCCTCGCCGGCACCGGAGATGTTTCCTTCCTCGCCGCGGCCGGTGAATCTCGCGACCACGTGACTCGCGACGTTTGCGACCCGACGCCGACCCGATGGTGTTCGACTGTTTGCCGCGGCAACAACAAGGTAAGAACTCGGCCATGGGCAGCTCCGACGAGTGCTTTTTCAGCAACTATATCATGCACCAGCCCTCCTCCGATGAGTCGGCGGTGATGACAGTGATGGCCTTGTTGCCACCCTCGTTGTCAATGAAACTATCAAGAGGATGTTGCCATTGTTTGTAGGGTCATTGTTGTCGGGCCGTTCTCCGGCATTGGACCAAAATAAATCAGCTGGCCACCTGCAGCTCTATGTGGATTACTTTCGTCCGGTTAAACCCATGTATCCTCTCAAGATTTTCCTCCCAAGATTTTCCGGCGCCATTTTCGGATGAGAAGATCCTTGTTCAACCGTATTTGGTTGGGCGTGATGAATTTTGATGATTATTTCTTATGCAAAAAGGATCTTCTCGGTATGTACAGCTCCTTGTCGTATCAGAAATGCACTGCCACAATATGCATGCTTTCATATGGAGTAGTCGGTGATCTTGTGGACGAGTACGTGTGGATGACTCAGTCCACTTACCTAGAAGCACCAAATCGTCGGAGACGAGCAAAGACGGACCGCCTATTGGTCTCGGTTTATAAACAATACAATGGGAAGAAGGTCCTTCCACCCTACCATGACCAAGTGATGTACAACCGGACCGAGTTGAATCAACAAGATGTGGTCACACATCCGAACAGAGGTGAGCAAGTTTTATGGCTCCTGAGAGCACGTCCAAATCCAGCCGAGGTAGCGCTAGGGAGGCCGATGCTAGAGCCAAGGAGGCGGAGGCAAGTGTTCGCCCTACAATAAGAGGAGACCCGGATCATGGCCATGTATCTCTCCACCTTCACTCCCAAGAAGAAGGCTTACTACGAGAAGAAGCGAAGATACTATATGGAGCGAGGGTGATCACATCTCGCTCCATTCACTCCTTTCGTAATTTTTGCAAGTCTGTATTGTAAACCTTGACCGAGATAGCAGAAAGAACATGGTCAAGTGGTGGCCGGGATGGTCCTACGATTTATAGTTGAATATTTTGAGATGAATGCCGACATGGCCACATGTTTATTATGTTTGGGACGTTCGTTTAAATTCGACCATATTATTATTTGATTGATTTGATCTATGATCAAAATGTGCAATATAAACCCTACCCGATAATTAAATGGCCAAAACTCTAACAGGGTGGACTGGATGCGTCGAACCACCATGTCTTGAACCAACTCAAACGGATAAAAAATCTGTCCGTTTGGTTGGTCCTATATCGGCCTTCTCAATCGTATGTGGGCGGCAAACTTGCGGACACTGTATTAGGCGAGCCGGCAAAAACACTCTGATTAGCTAAAGCTACAGTACAAATATTTTTTTTTTTTTGAATAACTGCAGGAGAGCTGATATATTGATAGCGATAGAAGAAGAGGGTCGAGATGACCGGTCCAGTTTATAAGGAAAACCGGACCCAAAAACCGTACATAGCGACTCAGTTTATGAGGAAAACTGTGTCAAAAAACCGCACGTAACGTTGTACCCATGCCGTCCACACGACACCAGGCCACAACTGAACCAAACACACGCCACCATGTCCGGAGCCGCCGCTCCGACTTTCCCCGCTCGGTCGCGAGCCGCAACGCCGCACAGAATAGACGCCTTGTAGCCCATGCTACACAAGAGAACCATCCGTAGACCACGAACGCCGCGCCAAAAGATCCGGGGCCGCCGCCCCGACATGCCAACCCGACCGACCAGCGTGTCGATAGGGCCAGGCCGACGAACTCGCTACCCTTGTAGCACCAGAGCGCCACCCATGCCTTGCTACGCCATGGCCGAACCCCATGCAACCATCGCGTCAAAGCCATCCGAGGCCGCCGCCTCGGCATCCATCCACCGTCCGGAGTCACCACCCCGGCTTCCACCACCCTTGACAGCAGACCACGTGTAGCTGTCGCAAACCTCCCGTGTCACGAGTGTCAAGGATTCCAAGGCGGCGCCTTCAAGAAGGTACCTTGAAGAAGGTATGACGCATGTGTCTTCGCTGCCCGCTCCGAAGGAGCTCAGATTTTCACCCGGATTCACAAGAAACTCGCGACGGCAGGAGATGCAACTCGACAATGACGCCTTCAAGAAGGAGTACGACACCGAAGGTACCGCCGTCATCGGCACCGCCGTCGGCGAGTGCTAAGTTTTCGCTTGGAGTCTGCATCTCCGCCATCGGAAACCCGGACAACAGGAGCGTGACCAGCAGCACAGGCTTGCTGTCGACCACCATACTCAGCCACCTCGGGCCCGCCCAGACCCAGATCCGGCCCGGAACTGACCGCCGCCGGCTAGCCCGGCGCTGCACGGCCCTCCACAGCTCCACACGACGTCGTCGTCCTCGTCCACGCTCGCTACCGGACGGCTGTCGCCATCGTCTTGGAGCTAGCCGGTCGCAGCAGCTCGCCCGCTTGGTCTCCATGGCGACACCCGCTTGGGCCCGGTCAGCACAGATCAAGCCAGCCCCGCCGCCACCTCAGTCCGGGGCGCTGCCCCAGCGCCGGAGCTCGCCCATCCACCCCTGCGCCATCCAGAGCGGGAGCACGAGCGACATCGACGTCCCGCGACGCCCGGTGTCCGCCTCGACCGAATCCCCGCTAGCTCCGTCGGAGGCGCCCACCCTTCGCAACGCCGTCGAGGTGACAGCCGCGCGACCACCATCTCCGGGGCCGCCGCCCCGGCCTCCAGTCGGCGCCGGCATGGCCTCCGCCCCCCAGCAGAGGTGGCCGGCCGGCGGCGCGACGAGCAGCAGGAAGTCCCCCCCACAGCCTTTGTCTGTAGGCAGGGCCCGCCGCCACCGCGGCAGGCGCCGGCGGCAGCGGCGGCGAGGGGGCCAAGGAGGAGGAGCTGGGGGGCGGCGCGGCAAGGTTCGCCCCGGTGCCGCCTGGGGAGCGGCACGGGGACGGGAGCTCCTTCTAGTGACCTCGCACGCACAAAGAGTGACTGCAACGGATCGGAGCACGGTGACGCACGCCCACAGTACAAATATATGAAAAGCATCGTCGCAAACACTGGCTCTGCATTGGACTGCCTACGTACGTGACACATGCCGTGCTGTCGCCTGGCGCTCCTGTTTGTCCAAATAACATCACGCAGCGGCAGGCGGTCGGACCCCCATCCAGCGAGGCTCCCCCGTCCGTATCTCCGTAGCTATCCACGGAGATCCTTGTGCTAACATGGCATGGCCCGTCCATGTTTTTTTTGAAATTCCATCTCAATCACTACGCCGACAGCTGCCCGTTGGCTGGCGCGCCGCCCCGAACCGCCACGGCGCTCGCGGCCACACACCCAGCGGCGACGCGTCGCCCTTCGGCTGCTGCGCCGCAATTTTTCTTCTCTGCTCGCACATACACATTCATCTCGTGCCATACTGTTTTGGTTGTTGGTCCTCCTAAGACTATGTCAGACTCACTGAGCTGAGTCACTGCCACTTGAACTCTCGTCGATCTATTTACCACCTCATGCATGATGCACACATTCTGTCCTTCCGACTTTGTAACTAGGAGTGGTAGCTTGTGGCGATATGAACGTCCACCCGTCCATCGCGACCCAGCATTCCCGGGTGAGATCCCAGCCATCCCTGGTCACACAAATAAGGAAATCCCTCTCTAGGGCTCATTTGATTCATAGGATTTTTAAAGGAATTTATCCTATAGGAATTTTTCCTACATTGGTCATTTGATTCATAGGATTGATTCCTATAGCAATTTTTCCCATAGGAATGATTGAACTACAATCCATAGGAATTCTAACATTCACTTGAACCTCCTTTTACAATTCCTTTGCTCCATCAAACACAACTACTCTTTCTAAATGATTCAACTAGACATGACATTCCAATCCTATGGATTTCCATTCCTACACTTTTCCTATCCTACGAATCAAATCAAACGAGCCCTAGTAATCAGGAAAGTTAGCGCTGCTGCAGACAACCCTTGGTGAAGTCTAGACTCTAGAGTACTTAACTTGGAAAGATGCCACCGTTGCTGCAGAAATCCTAGAAGATGCCGCCAGTTGTTCTCGATACACGTACTGCACCCTCTCGAACACATCACGTGTGAATAACAGTGCACCTTTTGTTTCTTTCCATGCAGTATACAGGATTAAACTCATAATTAACTGGTCAACGTGCCTTCTAGGCCCGGTCTTCTTTCCACATTTTATAGATAGATTATTATATTATTATTACTCTGTTATTAGCTGATTGATCTCAACCACAGATGGAGGATCCCTGCTGCTGCATTGTCATCTTCTCTGCCAAGCGTCGGACGAAACTGACAGGATTAGGCATTTAGGCTAGTATTACGTCCTTCGAGGCGCATCGAAACTCACCTCTACTACTAGTACTAGTCCATTTTGTAGTCATGAGCGGTGGTACAACCGATGGATAATCTCGAGGCACCAGCACATGACACGTCGCCGTGATTGCCACTTTGGGACAGATACGAGTAGGACACACGTGAGACCACACACCTGGTATTGTTTGCCAAACTAGCACGGCGGCCCTCGTATTTGCGAGGGCAACATCCCAAAATATCTGACAATTTTTTTTGTTTCATGCATACTTATGTTATGCATTTTTGGATTAATACTGATCGATAGGCAGGATAAATTTCATGTTAAATAAATTTAACTATGTGCGGATTTTTTTAGTTATCTTTAATTAATTTGTGGGTGGACGATTTCTTCAAGATTTATAATTCACATATCATGAATTGGCCATATGTAAAAATCACATGACATGGTATCATGTGTTTTTTCTTAGATGTTACATTTGTGCTGGGTTGTCGTAGATATTAGACCAATTTATAGTAGATATTAGACCAATTTATGCCCAACTTAACATAAGGTGATGTCTAAATAAAAATTAGGGATGATGCTTAGTTATAGCTACTGCAGTCTATAACCGTGGACTACCATAAAAAGAACCATCGAACTATTGGCCGTATGATGATAAATACAATTATGAAGGCATATTGTTCTTGCATGTTAATGATAAGGTTCAAGATGTGAGGGCGTTGTATTTAGTATGTGGAAGATTCCAAGGAATTTTAAATATAGTGTTTTTATTGATATCACATTATGTACTCCTATTTAGGGCATAATTTTTGAATCTCTTGGTCCAAGGTGTTAAATGATTGGGGCTAAAGTATTGCATGCATCGGTAGGGAGAGGTACGCAACCACTAATTGAGAGTGGATTAAATACAATTGTGCCTAGAATGTGGGAAGTGTTTGGGCAAATTCTTTTGCGGATTGTGCCCATGATGCCGAGACGGAGATAATACTAAGAAATAATACGGCTATACCAACACAAATTTGTATATGACAAATGCAGACAATATAGCATGTTCAAACAACATTAAATTCTAGGCAAGGGTTATTTCCATAAACACCCATATATGTTATTTATGTGCTATTATATTAGTAAATATAACTGTATTTTCTATGTGATCTTAGATTAAGGCGAAGTTAATGTGGGTATTATATATAGTTAAAAAATTCTCATATTTTGGTTTAAATAGCAATCACAGTTTCGAGTGCATTGACTTTATTACGTTGAAACTTTCCCACAAATAAGTTTGTGCTTATGGTATCACATTATGTGAGAAGAAATGATACAACCCTAACACCAACAAAATGATACAGTAGATAATATAGCACATATTTTGGTAGTATCTTTAATTTGTTGGGCCACAAATTATTGAAATTGGGGGTATAGACAATATTCACCATTCATATGTTCTTTTATGTTTTCAAATGATATTTAGAAATTCACCTATCTTATGTGTGGATCTGTGGATAGAAGAGATGGTGTATCTCTAATCAGCACATGTCAATCTCGATAATAATGAACACATATGACAATGGTGAGATTTATTAGGATTTCACGCCATACCTATATTAACCCTAGATCCTATCTAGCCTCTTATCATAGCTCCTCTTCATGCCTTTTGTCACTTTGTATAAGCAAACATCACATTTTCCATGATCGATGTCACTTCTAGTTGCACGTATTATTTGATCGCTACTTTGCTTATGTCCCTATTCTAATAATATTTTTAAGTGTTTTCTCTTAATATTGTACTTAGTGGTGATACTTATGAATATATATTACTTAGGGTCTACAGAATTTATTAAAAAGGATGCAACAAATCAACAATAGGAAGGATGGCAGTTTCATATAAATTTCTATTATCTCAGTGTATTTTCAAGTTTTACTATGATTTTATCATACACTAAATTAATTTGAGAGTAACATGATTATTTCTTGTGTTTGCTATTTTATCAATGCGATGTGCCCATATAGTATATATTCATAAATCGGTAACCATGTTTTTTTAATTAAAGTGAAATTCATGAATACTGTGTGTTTCTTAATTATATTGGTGTGGAACTTTCGCAGTAAGATGTGCAACCTTCAAAAGAATGTTTTTCATGAGGGTATTTTCAAACCATCCATAAGCTCTTCTATGTTTTGAACTGGAAATTAGAGATGTAAATGTGTTAGAGAACCATCGTGCACATATCAACACCTTAATTTCTAACCTAAAAGTCTCATTAAGAGAGTTTATCTTTTAAATGGAAGATGGCATTCTTATTGATAGATTAGTGGTGGCTTTGCCATAAATTGATTTTCATTTTTTTCATATAAATTGGAGTGAAATTACTTTTTTTGTTATAACCAATGTCAGGTGAGATTGGTAGGAAGGTGCTTGTTCTCAACCCACCAGGTATGAAACATATATTTTTTGCACCATGTGTGCATTGCTAAAACAGATTATCTTTAGAACGGCAAACAACATTGCCGTCGATAGTGGCGACTTCGCCAATGTTTAAGCTCTACAACTCTGGTCATTAGTATATGTGAGTGTGTGTACATATAGTGGTATTTTTTCGTGTGTATGTCGATATCCAACTCTATGTATAAAATCATATCGATATCTTGTCATTTTTAGTCCACTCATGCACAGATATTACACATGTTAGTATATTCAACTACTATTACAGAGGTAGCTTTCTTTTCTAAACAGAAAAGATAATTAATGTCCTTTCTATTTCACGTGCACCATCATATTTCTAGCTAAAGCAGTAGTTTTTTTCTTGCGACACAAAAAGGAACTCAAACGATGATGATATATTTCGTACACAAACACCTCAGCCAATCGATAAAGTTATGTGTGAACATGGTTACCGATCAATCAGCTAGCTGTACCGTCGGAGTCCGACCGGCCGGATGATACAGATAATTATTTTCCATCCTTTGTCTTAACAAATAATATAATTATTTCTTATAAAGTGTGGTATAATTATCGTGTAAACTGAAAAGTTCCGTATCTACGTCAGTATGAAGTATGGATCGCTGTGGCTGCGTATAGCGTTGGCCGCCGCGAGCCTGATCAGGTATGGATCGCTGAGATTGTTTAACCTCCTCTTTGATGTGGAGTCCTAACGGGATACGTCTGGGCATTTATAAAATCTATCGATCGATATTGGATCTCGATTGATGGTCGGCTCATTCTGGTAAAATTTGTTCTTGCAGCCCTTCCTATCTATCAGCTGCTTGCTATCGATTTCCCAAAATGGACTCAAAAACAAATTGAAAAGCTGCAGAGGGCTTTTCTTTGGGCAGGAACGGATAAAGTCAGCGGTGGAAAATGCTTAGTGAGATGGTCTCAAGTCTGCACTCCCACTCAGTATGGTGGACTTGGGATCCCCAACATGCAATTTCAGAGCAGGGCACTCAAGCTTAGATGGCTGTGGCAATGTAAAGTAAATCCTGATAAACCGTGGCAGGGTTTACCAATGAACCTTCCTCAGGACATCATCTCCCTCTTCCAAGCCTCCACGGTTATCACCATTGGAAATGGAACTGCAACCTCCTTCTGGCTTGATCATTGGATTGATAGGATACCCTTGTGCAAGCAGTTCCCCTCTCTGTTCAAGCACAGCAATGGCAGGAAGCTTACGGTTGCTGCTGCGCTCTTGAATAGAAAATGGATCGCACTCATCAAGCTGCACCCATCCCAACAAGTTCTCACGGAATACATCAATCTCTGGTCTCTCCTTCAAGATGTCACACTTTCGGATGGGGTTGACACCATCACCTGGAAGTGGACAAACGATGGCATCTACACTGCGAAATCTGCTTACTACATGCAATTCTGGGGCAGAACTGAAGCTGTCTTTGATGAGCTTATCTGGCAGGTGAAGATCCCAGGAAAAGTGAGATTCTTTGCATGGTTAGCTATACAAGAAAGATGTCTAACGGCTGACAATCTCGCCAAGCGAAACTGGCCTCACAACCCCTCCTGCCCCCTATGCAACCTAGGCCCAGAAACTGCTGTCCATCTCCTTGCATCCTGCCCTTATACGGCTGGTATTTGGGGGTTCTGCCTGACGAGGTATGGGTTTCCTTTATCCTTAATGCCGACAAATTGTACCAGCCTAAAGGATTGGTGGATCAGTGCTCGGAACAGCCTAGAAGCTAGACGGAGAAGCCACTTCTCCTCCTTGGTGATGACGGCTTGGTGGTTTATCTGGCGTGAGCGCAACACCAGAATTTTTGAGCTCCAGGCTTTGAGTTTCTTTGACGTCTGTGACAAAATTGCGGCGGAGCTCAAGTTTTGGGCCACTGCTGGCCTCAAGGGTGCCTTCTGGACCGGCGCGATGTAGTTTTTCTCAGCTGATCTCTGTATAGTCTGTCCCTTTCTCTCGTTTTCACTCTTTACTTTTGCACCCTTGGTGCTGTAACTCTTGAAACTGTCCCATTTGCTCTCTCTTAATAGAAAAGATCGCAGCGCTCGCTGCCATCGTCAAAAAAAAAAAAAAATTTGTTAGATTATAGTGCATGGTAGACTGAACTCGTTAGCTGATTCCCGTCCGGCCGTTACGTTTAAAAAAGTGTAGATTTTGTACGTGGCTCGCTTCTGAGAAGGACTCTAGTTTTTTACGTGACTTGTGCACCAGGCTTTACGTATATATGCTGCTGCTCCTTTTTTCCGCCTTTGAGATCCACGTCATCCAGATTGACGTGTCAAACTGAGATTTATGGTTACGTAACTACACATCTCTGATTAAATCCTAACCGTATATTTTAGATCCAATCCTTTGAGATCCACATCATCCAGATTGACGTGTCAAACTGAGATTTATGGTCACGTAACTACACATCTCTGATTGAATCCTAACCGTATATTTTAGATCCAACTACTTAAATTAATTTAGAGGATGTGGCTTAACGTGGTGGCTCTATTTTAGACCTCCGTATTGTGCTTTTAGTATATAATAGATATGACCTTACGAAAAATTAATAACATAACCGACCCATAGATGAAATTATTTTCAAATCTGTCGCCTGATTCGGCGTTAAAAAGGATGTGTTGTGACAGTTTAGTGCAAATATTTGGACATCTTGACGAGTTAGAGTAGGTGCCAAAGTGATCGGCTCAAATGAGCACGACATCAACCTCTATTTCGGCAGTTTTGCACCGAGCTGCGCAACGTTGACTATCGTTGTTGACGTCGTATCGAATGGTAAGATTTTGAAGTAGTTTCACAAAGAGACCACACACGTCATTAGTTTCGTCTAGGACCATTTTAGAAAGAAAAAAATACCGTACCATGTGACTTGTGCTACATAGTACTTTCTGTATGCATTGAGATTCATAGATGTGCTAAGAAATTTGAGGAATTGTCATCAGTGCACCGAATGTTAAATCTTATACATACTTTTATTATTCTCTATAACTATAGTATCTTCAATACTGTTGGTGGTTAAACCAAAGATAAGGAGAGTTCTTTTAATCTGATGCCAATTGAAATATCAAGATATATGAATAGATGAGGGAGGCGGAATAGGAGTTTATGAAGTATTAAGAAACTAAAACCTGGGTCAAAAGTTGAAGCATGTTTATAAGCTACTAGCAACCTTGAAGTTTGTGGAAGCGGATATTTCAAATATCATGATAATAGCAGGTAGATCACATATTAAATAACATGCTTCAAAAACAACCGAACGGATCCAATAGGAGGTAAACCGAGGCTTTAGAGTCGAGATAACAAATCGGAGTAAACATAATAAATGAAGCTTCATAGACGGATTCAAAAGTACTCAAGTAGGAAAGAAATAAACAGTAGTTTCAATCTTTCTAAATGATGTTTTGCTAGAGTTCCTTCTTATACTATGTGCTCTAGATTCAATCTGTTTATCTATTGTTTTAGTAGATTACATGATTAGTTTAATTTGCATTATTCTAGTAATGAATTATTTACTGATTTCACGAATTAAATCATATGCTAAAGTGTCTAATTATTCAATAAACATATGATCAACAAGCTCTACTTCATGTTAAATAAAGTGATTCATATTTTCGTCATACTGATGCATACGCGATTTCAAAGAAAGTTGTTTTGTGAAGAATGAACTAAGTTGAACACGAAAACAAGTTTCACTTTTGACCATGCATGAAATAAATGAAGAATCAGTACCATCTTTAACTTCTTAGTCCTGCTTTCCGTGTCATCTTTAGCTTGACAGTGCCATGCACGCACCGGAACCCTTCGCGTGCACTGATGTTGAATCAGGGCAAGAAGTACATAAGGTGTGCCGTTACGGTAAGAAATGGCATGTGTCTTCCTGCCGTCCCCTGCTTTCACGGCTACGGCAAGAGCCAAAATGGAGCGCCCACTGGTTTTGCGAGAAAAAGGTTGCAAGTAGATGCGCAAGTGCATGCATTGCTTGCAAGGCAAACCAGGCCGGCCGGGGAACACCACTTGCCGAAAGGTAGTGGTCATATGCAAGTGAAGTCATGACTAGCTGATGTGGAATGACGTTCGTTTCACTTTGTCTGTCCTTTGAATGCAGCACTAGCTTAGCTTGTTCCTCGGCAAAGAGAGAGTGATCCAAACAGTAGATCGCAAAAGTTCATAGATCCAGCAGATGTGGATTTAATTCGCACGATCTTGTCTAGTTTGCCCCGGGCTCAACGTTCGGGCTCTCTAGTACCACGACATTGACGTCTCAATATTTCTCAGTACTTTTGCCAATAAATGTTGAAATCACGAAATACTGACGACTATCGTTTCGTGCTGGGTTTTGTTCCCGAAACACATAAAATCAGAGATGTTTTCGATGAGTTTGGTAGCCAACATCTATTTTGTAGCTGGCTGGGCAGACCTGCCGAGCAAATGCAGACTCTTAGTCATGTTATGGTCTTTGTTTGATATGCTGCGGCTAAGAACTTGTCATGGCCTGAGCTCATGGTAGCGGGTGTTTGGTTACGGGGTTCTTTGGATCACATGATTAGAAAACAGATAAATTAGAAAAACACATAAATTTGATAGGATTGTAAGTGCAGAATAAATGATTGCAAAACAGAGGAAAACTACATAAATGGTCATTTGGATGATATATGGGAAAAAACACAGGAAAAGTGACTCGATCCTATGAATGAGCATAAAAAAGAGGCTAGAGTCGATGTTGAAATTACTATGAAACTAGATAACAACTCGCATGTTGCTGCGGAATTTCAAAGTGATATATATTAGAAAACTTTCTATTGTAAGGAATATGAATTGAGTTGTTCCATTTGTTTGTTCAAAGATTAACTCATACGCTAAAAATAAATGTGGATGGCTTAATGAGGTGGACCAATTAGAGATTGGATGATGTGGCATGTTTGCATGTTAAGAGAAATCAAATAGTGAGGTGGTCCTATTTAGATAGAGAAGATTGGGTGTAGGAATGCAATCCATAAGAATTTTGGAGCTGTCATTTCTTTGATCCAAATGGATTCCTTACGAAAAAATCCTATGGATTGGAATCCTACAGTATTCTTATGAAAATCTTTCAATCCAAAGAGGGGCGACATGATTTGCATGCTCATATTCATTTATGGCTGTGGTTGTATGCAAAGCTACTGCTACGGTAATCTCTTCTACCGTGTGGTGAGGTTAACAAATGTAGCATAGAAGTAAAGAATCAGATAACACGCAACAAACATGATGCACATAGCATAGTAGCATCCAAGTTTTACACAAGTACCATAATCCAGGTGAATAAGTAGCGTAAAACAAGCCGAGCACAAAGTACCAGCAGCATAAAATAGGCCACAATCCATGCCCATAATCGTCTTCGTATTATGAGGCATGCTTTCCCATTGACATTAGCCAATGTGATTGTCTAGATGTAGCCTGTGTTCATCCTGAGCGTTATATCCCCAGGCAACTCGCCAAGGTTGGGCCTGAAAGCGTCAGGGATAGGAAGGAGTCCTAATCCAAGTGCGAGGAGCACTTTGCAGAATTGGTTGAGTGACACCGTATCCTTGATCCAGCCATAAGTTCCTTTCTTCTCTTGAAGATGGTGTCAATCTCAAGTTCTCAACCTACTCCACATGTTTTTTGAGCTTAGAATCCTAGAACAAAAATGATACACAAGTGAATCAATGGCCTCTTCAAGAGAAGAAAAAAAGTGAGCAATGTACAATCTCACTTCTATCGAATCTTAGGTTGAGATTGACCAAGAGGTATGTACAACAAGTGAGCTTGTACATTGCACAAGGTCCTATTAGAATCATCTCCCCGAGCTTATGGTGTGCCACACTGTAATTATCGGGTGTTTGCAATGAGAATTAATTCAAATCACATAACTGTTAGTACATGATGTCTACGCACGCTTCTATTCTCGTAGACAGTGTTGGGCCTCCAAGAGCAGAGGTTTGTAGAACAGCAGCAAGTTTCCCTTAAGTGAATCACCCAAGGTATATCGAACTCAGGGAGGTAGAGGTCAAAGATATTCCTCTCAAGCAACCCTGCAATTAAGATACAAAAAGTCTCTTGTGTCCCCAACACACCCAATACACTTGTCAGATGTATAGGTGCACTAGTTATGCGAAGAGATAGTGAAATACAAGTAATATGGACGATTATAAGTAGTAATTGCAATCTGTAATAAAAATGGCAGCAAGCAAACATGTAGCAGAACTTGTTGGAAACGGTGTTTTAATGCTTAGAAACAAGGCCTAGGGATCGTACTTTCACCGGTGGACATTCTCAACAATGACATCAAAGTTAAATAAATAAACACTACTCTCAAACACTCTCATGTTGGATAACAAACACCATTCATTATGTAGGGCTACAAGAGCACCCTCAAAGTCAGAGTAAACTAACACCAACAACATCATAAATGAATCACACACGGTGCACACACTGTCACCGTTACAACCGTAAATAACCCCGGAGTTCATATTAAAGTAACCTCTAGAGTGCATAATAGATAAAGAGTAGCATCACATATTCAACTAGGTTACAAAGCTCATGATCACATAAAAGATCACATCATGGGAGAGAGAGATAGACCACATAGCTACCGTAGATCCCGCAGCCTCGGGGGAGAACTACTCACTCCTCATCGTAGGAGTCAGCAACGGCGATGGAGATGGCGGTGGAGTCGATGGAGATGGCTCCGGGGGCAATTCCCCATCCCGGCAGGGTGCCGGAACAGAGACTTCTGTCCCCCGAATCTTGTCTTCGATGGCGGCGACGCTCGGGACCCGTGGAGGAAAATATGAACACCGTGTTAGGGTTTTTAGTCTGGGGGGTATTTGTAGGCGAAAGGGCGAAGTCGGAGGCGCCCCGAGGGGCCCACACCTGGTCCTCGCGCGGCCAGGGGTGCTGCCGCGCGAGCACGTGGTGGCGCCGCCTCGGTGGCCCACTTCGTCTCGTGTTCGGCTTTCTGGAACGTTCCCGATGAAAAACTGACTTCAGAAAAGAAATCGTCCAATTCCGAGAATATTTCCTTAAGTACTTTTCTGAAACCAAAAACAGCAGAAAACAGGGAACTGGCACTGTGACATCTTGTTAATATGTTAGTCCCAGAAAATGCATAAAACTATATAAAATGCATATAAAACATGTGATAACTTGGTATAATATAGCATGGAACATAAGAAATTATAGATACGTTGGAGACGTATCAGTACATAAGCTGTAAATTTGGGCCTTAGACTTGCATTTTTTCAAAAAACAGAGCAATGATACTGTTGAACCAAGAACACGACATAAGTAATGTGTTGTACGTTGCACAAGGTTTAGTAATACAACCCCTTTCACGTAGGGCGTGTTTACTCATAAAGCAATATTATCTAAACAAAAGAGCATTGAAGCAACACAAAGGAAGATATAAGTTTCAGCATTGGCTTTAAACTTTTGAACTTGTATATCATATAGATAGTTGTCAACACAAAGAAATATAACAAGTGCAATAAGTAAGCATATAAGAATTGTTGCACACAGTTGACACAAGTGTTTGCTTCGGGGATAGAAAGAAGTAGGTAAACTGACTCAACATAAAGTAAAAGATAGGCCCTTCGCAGAGGGAAGCAGGGATACAAGCATGTGCTAGAGCTTCTTAGTTTTATAGGTTTTTGAAATCATATAGAGAGCATAAAAGTAAGTTTTGAGAGGTGTATGTCGTTGTCAACGAATGGTAATGGGCACTCTACCCCCCTTGTCAACCAGACTTTCAAGAGCGGCTCCCATGAAGGACGTTATTTCTACCAGCAAGGTAGATCATCCCTCTTATCTCTTTTGTTTACACATATAGTTAAAAACTGTTGTCATTGCTTGACTGATTGGATCATGGCAAAAATGTGAAGAGATTGCAGCGGTTAAAGTTGTAATTAATTGGGACTGCGCACCCCATTTGCCAGCTCTTTTTGCAAAGTTAATGGATAAGCGGTGTATATACCACTAGTCCGGTTGTGAAAGTCTGTCTAAAAGCAAATGACAAGGTTGATATCCGTAACACCACATACTTCCTCATGAGCTAATAAACATTGACACAAATAAGAGATAATATGTTTTGAATAAAAGGTAGCACATGAAGTATTTACTTGGAATGACAGGAAATACCATGTAGTAGGTAGGTATGGTGGACACAAATGGCATAGGTTTTGGCTCAACGATTATGGATGCACGAGAAGCATTCCCTCTCAGTACAAGGCTTTGGCTAGCAAGGTTGTTTGAAACAAACACAAGTATAAACTATGACAACAAGACGTATATAAAAACATATTGCAAGCATTATAAAACTCTACATTGTCTTCCTTGTTGTTCAAACACTTTAACTAGAAAATATCTAGACCTTAGAGATACCAAACATGCAAACCAAATTTCAGCAAGTTTTACGGTAGTTCCTCACTAATGATGTAAAAGCTTAAACATGATCTACTTGAGAGCTCAAAACAATTGCCAAGCACCACAACATGCAAGATAACAATCCATAAGAGCATGTATATCTTTCTTTATACCATCTACCACATTTAGCATTTTCTGTTTCCAACCAAACACCAATCAACTTATTTAAAAGATAAACTCTCCAAGTAATTAAACAATGAGATATGAGAGTATGATATAATAAAGCTAACATCTCTAGCAAGAGATGCATGAAAAACAAGAGCTAGAAAGCATTGAAGTAACATAGAAGAATACTCAACAAATATAAGTGAAGAATACGAGTATTCATAAGAAAAAGCGGAGCGTGTCTCTCTCCCACAAAGGAATGCTAGGATCCATTTTATTCAGAGAATGAAAATAACAAAAGCAAAAATAAAAACAAACAGACGCTCCAAGTAAAGCACATAAGATGTGGCGGAATTAAAATATAGTTTCATTAGACATAACCTGATAAGATGTTGATGAAGAAGGGGATGACTTGGGCATCCCCAAGCTTTGACGCTTGAGTCTTCTTGAAATATGTTGGGGATGAACCACCGGGGCATCCCCAAGCTTTGGCTTTACTATCCTCTTGATCACATCATATCATCCTTCTCTCTTGATCCTTGAAAACTTCCTTCACACCAAACTTAGAGTAAACTTCATTAGAGGGTTAGTGCACGAAAAATTATGATATTCTGTAGGAACACAATTGCTACCAATGCTACTGGACATTAGCTACAGCCACTGATACTTCATAGGATAAAAAGATCCAATCAAAATAGCAAAAGAGGCATTGCAAAATAAATGGCAGAATCTGTCAAAAACAGAACAGTCCGTAAAGACGATTTTTTTCGAGGCACCTAACTTGCTCAGATCAGAAAACTCAAAACTAATGAAAGTTGCATATATATATCTGAGGATTACGCACAAAAAAGGGCAGATTATTTGGATTTTTCTGTGAGGAGTTACGAATTAAACGGTGAACAGCAGAAAACTGTTTCTGCGCAGGAATCCAAATTTAGCATCAACTTTGTACTAGAGACTTAACTTTGGCACAACTTTGCAATAAAATAAAGATATAAAGGAGTTGTTACAGAGGTAAGCATGCTCCTTAACTCAAATAAAAGAAAAATAACAGAAATAAAATAGTGGGTTGTCTCCCATAAGCGCTTTTCTTTAAAGCCTTTTTGCTAGGCAAGGAGATTCGTATGATGCTCTCATAAAAATGAGAGTTGAAAAACATAGGAGAGCATCAAGAGGTAAATATCAAACACATTTAAGTCTAACCCACTTCCTATGCAAAGGAGTCTTGTGATAGAATAATTTATTGAAACATAAAGCAACTATCACAGAAAGATGAAACAAATCCAACTTCAAAACTTCCAACATAAAGAGAGGAGACCTAATATTATTGTGATGTATGAATCCATGTCCCCCTCTCTCATAATAACCAGTGGGTCTTAAAGTACCCAGCAAATAAAAGCAAATCAAGAGAAAGCTCAAAACTTTCATCATAAATAGAAGAAATTTAGTAACACGAAGATTTCTATAACCATACTTTCCTCTCTCAAAATAATTTTCAGTGGCATCATGAATAAACTCAACAATATAGCTATCACCTAAAGCATTCTTATTATGATCCATAAGCATAATAATATCATTACCCTCCACATAAGCATAATCAATTTTATTAGTAATAGTGGGAGTAAAACTATCACATCCATCATTGTAATTATCATAAGTTGGAGGCATAGAATAATCATAATTAATTTTATCCTCAATAGTAGATGGACTGAAAACATCATATTCATCATTGTAAACATCATATATAGGAGGTATATCATAATCAACATAAACTATATCCTCAATAGTAGGTGGACTGAAAATATCACAAAGATTATAATTATCATATATTGGAGGCAAAGTATCATCAAAGAAAATTTTCTCCTCAAAGCTTGGGGGACTAAAAATAACACATTCATCAACAATGGCTTCCCCAAGCTTAGACTTTTCCATAGCCTTAGCAATAATAGTGTCCACAGAATTTATACTAATAACATTACTACTGCTATTATGCAACTAACTTCCATAGGTTTTTAAATTTTCTCTTCAAAAGTATCATGTCCTAATGCAATATAAATTTCATAGAGATCTCTAATTTTTTTGTTGTTTTCCATTAGCCTAACTAGTGAAAATAAAAACAAGAAACAAAAAGTAATAACTGCAGAATCTAAAAGAGATACCTTCAAGCGCTCACCTCCCCGGCAACGGCGCCAGAAAAGAGCTTGATGTCTACGCACACTTCTATTCTCGTAGACAGTGTTGGGCCTCCAAGAGCAGAGGTTTGTAGAACAGCAGCAAGTTTCCCTCAAGTGAATCACCCAAGGTATATCGAACTCAGGGAGTTAGAGGTCAAATATATTCCTCTCAAGCAACCCTGCAATTAAGATACAAAAAGTCTCTTGTGTCCCCAACACACCCAATACACTTGTCAGATGTATAGGTGCACTAGTTATGCGAAGAGATAGTGAAATACAAGTAATATGGACGATTGTAAGTAGTAATTGCAATCTGTAATAAAAATGGCAGCAAGCAAACATGTAGCAGAACTTGTTGGAAACGGTGTTTTAATGCTTAGAAACAAGTCCTAGGGATCCTACTTTCACCAGTGGACATTCTCAACAATTACATCAAAGTTAAATAAATAAACACTACTCTCAAACACTCTCATGTTGGATAACAAACACCATTCATTGTGTAGGGCTACAAGAGCACCTTCAAAGTCAGAGTAAACTAACACCAACAACGTCATAAAGGAATCACACACGGTGCACACACTGTCACCGTTACAACCGTGAATAACCCCGGAGTTCATATTAAAGTAACCTCTAGAGTGCATAATAGATAAAGAGTAGCATCACATATTCAA
Source organism: Poa annua (assembly GCA_026929855.1). Lineage (NCBI taxonomy): Eukaryota > Viridiplantae > Streptophyta > Magnoliopsida > Poales > Poaceae > Poa > Poa annua. Next base: position 36,547,322 of record CM049433.1, read on the forward strand.
CTAGGTTACAAAGCTCATGATCACATAAAAGATCACATCATGGGAGAGAGAGATAGACCACATAGCTACCGTAGATCCCGCAGCCTCGGGGGAGAACTACTCACTCCTCATCGTAGGAATCAGCAACGGCGATGGAGATGGCGGTGGAGTCGATGGAGATGGCTCCGGGGGCAATTCCCCGTCCCGGCAGGGTGCCGGAACAGAGACTTTTGTCCCCCGAATCTTGTCTTCGATGGCGGCGACGCTCGGGACCCGTGGAGGAAAATATGAACACCGTGTTAGGCTTTTTAGTCTGGGGGGTATTTGTAAGCGAAAGGGCGAAGTCGGTGGCGCCCCGAGGGGCCCACACCTGGTCCTCGCGCGGCCAGGGGTACTGCCGCGCGAGCACGTGGTGGCGCCGCCTCGGTGGCCCACTTCGTCTCGTGTTCAGCTTTCTGGAACGTTCCCGATGAAAAACTGACTTCAGAAAAGAAATCGTCCAATTCCGAGAATATTTCCTTAAGTACTTTTCTGAAACCAAAAACAGCAGAAAACAGGGAACTGGCACTGTGGCATCTTGTTAATAGGTTAGTCCCAGAAAATGCATAAAACTATATAAAATGCATATAAAACATGTGATAACTTGGTATAATATAGCATGGAACATAAGAAATTATAGATACATTGGAGACATATGAGTACATAAGCTGTAAATTTGGGCCTTAGACTTGCATTTTTTCAAAAAACAGAGCAATGATACTGTTGAACCAAGAACACGACATAAGTAATGTGTTGTACGTTGCACAAGGTTCAGTAATACAACCCCTTTCACGTAGGGCGTGTTTGGTAGCTACAATTTCATCACAAGTCACAAAAAAAGCAGAGCCTCAACATAGGTCAGGCATGGTATCAAACTATAGCCGACTTAAAAAAGCCCGAATATAAAGAAGACACTAAATGAACTACAAATCCACAAATGCGGAAGCACAGATATGCACATTGAACCCTAAAACCAGGTAGATCTACCATGCATGTGGCAACATATTTGTAAATGAAGCTGAATCTACAGAGATCTACGATGCATACAAAGCATAGGCTTAAAATCATCTTACTGCCATTGACGAGGAACTCGTCGAAGACGGGAGGACGCGCTGCTCTGGATCTACCGACTAATCTCCTCCTTGCACCCGATGGGAAAGATGATGCTCGACCTTCTTCTCTGGTTGAATATGCTCGTCGTTCAGCTCTCGATGTCGGCGGTAACACAACCACTAACGGAGGAGAGAGAGAGAGAGAGAGAGAGAGAGAGAGAGAGAGAGAGAGAGAGAGCAAAGCAGAGCAGAGCATCGTTCAGCTCTCGATGTCGGCGGTAACACAACCACTAACGGAGGGAGAGAGAGAGAGAGAGAGAGAGAGAGAGAGAGAGAGAGAGCAAAGCAGAGCAGAGCAGAGGAGAGAACCGGTTGGAGGGGGTGGAGCTAGTGGGAGAGTGTACGGTCAAGGGAATAAGTGGTGCATGTTGTCGAAGGGACGCAGTGTCTCCCGCGTGTACGCCTGCTCGGCCTAGCCCCAGAAAAACGGCCAGTTCGGTCGTTCCTGCAGGGTCGGGCCCGACAGTGATTGAGCAACGCGCTGGCCAAGCCTAGAGGTTAAACATGCATCCAAACGTGAAGCAATTGCACCTGATGAGCCTGGCCAGAGGATCTGCGGGCTAGAAAACACGCCCCTCATTGTTTGGGGACGTGTTTGATTAGTCGAATGTATTTCTATCCTTCTACATCCGTGACTCCCTAAAATCTGGCGAAGTAGAAATACATACTAAGCCATTCTTAGTACTCTGTTTGTTTGCCAACATTTTGTAGCCTTTATAAGAGCACAAAACCACACCCCCCATGCCGATCGCCCTTTCAAACGGTTTGATGCCCCTACGTAGCGTTTGGTTATGTGCAAAACCTGTGTAACGCAGTAACCTTTTTGGCTAAGGGCCCGTTTGCAACACAGGAAGTAAATGCGTAGGAAGAGAAAAAACATAGGAATTGAGATGCCATATTTCCTAAATTTCTACAGGAACCAAAAACATAGGAATTGAGATGTCGTATGGATGACACGTAGGAAAAATACAGGAATTATAGACATATGAAGATTAAAACATGAGGTGAGACCTCAATTTTTTTCCTCCAAAATTTCTATGCAATAGCCTATCCTATAGGAATTTTAAAAGAATCCGAGTTTCCTATTACTTTATTCCAAACGGTACCATAGGAAATTTTACTGCAAAATTTCTATTCTACAAAATTCCTATAGAATTCCTTTGTCCAAAAGAGGCCCAAGTGGTTAACATACACGTCAAAGGTGAGCATATAAATCATATAAAAAACTAACTCAGCAAGAAAAATGATCTAAACCAAACAAGCCTTAAACAATTTACAAAATACATGCAATAAACTGCTAATGATACATGACTAGATATTTAGATTCATCTGAAATTGTGAAATGTTGGTGGCTCGAGTTTTCGCCCTGGATTTTCTTCCCGGAACACATTATAAAACCCCAAGATGTCTAATCATTTAGTGTGTATTAACCTGCATGGACGTTAGCCTATAGGGACGGGGCCAGCCACAATGGTTGGAGGGGGCAAAATAATGTTACAGGGGCAAAATGACTAGGAATCACTAAGTATAGTATGATTCCGAAGAAAATCAGATTCATGCGGGCCCTAACCCCTCGTCTCCCTTCCTCCGTCCCCTGGTGGCCTATCTGATGATGAGTAGAGCATCCTCGAACCTACTAGTAGAAGACATAAGAAAATTACGAGCAGCATATAGGGTCAGAATTAACAAGTAAGAGCTGCTTAGGTCCTAATCTCGCCAGGACGACAGGGCTACCTTTCTGTGGCTGACAGAGGCACGGCGGTGAACCTTTTTCTCGCCATCCACGAGGTCTACGTCCACGTTAGCGCTGTCTCCCTCCGTGGCCGGTTGCCGGTTGGGCACAAAAACCCATTTTCTGGCTCTCACCTCCTCCTCATCCTTGGCGTAGCAGCTTGTGACGCTGATGCACATGAAAGATACACATGCAATTCTTGATAACTACTACTTCTCACAACATTCTTCAGAGAGATATATCCACAGCTAAGCTTCAGCCAATGATTGGAGATTTCAGTTTCAGATTATTTTGTTTTTATGATGAATAGTTGAACAGCAGCACGAATTGCATAGATAGATAGCTTAGTACTGTTCATTTTTTGAAGTAAGCTTAGTACTGTTCATGGCCGCACATATGTAAGACTTCCTTCAAACAAGAATTACTGCCGTCCCAATCTATCAGTATAGCTGCATCGAAGAACTGTAAGCCATAGATGAGTGTATAGCACTACGAAAAGCTCGTCATATAAGCAGTACATAATCAGTGGAGGCACAATCATTGTTACGCTAACGCGGCCGGTTTGGTGGCTCATCATACTGTTATCTACCATGAGGTACTAGTAGCTACTACAGTACTACATAAAGGGCTAAAGGAATATCTTGTTGAGACCGAAAATCTGCAAGTGCTGCTGAATCTTATCCTCTCAGGTCTCAGCGGTAGTCTTTGCAGGCCACTGAGCATTAGAAGCTAGATTTGCATGCATGCGTGCTTAATTAGTGCGTAAAAGGAGCAAGGGTACACTTATTAAGCAGCATGCATGTCAGAATGATTCTGGCTCTCCCTGCTCGTCATTCCTGATATGCGTCAATGCGTGCGACCCCAAACTCTGAACTCTGAAGCCGTGACAACACTCTGAATCCATGGCGGTATAAGAGCGTCTCCATCGGGGCCTCTAAACGACCCCCAAAGGCTCTTTGGGGCCGGACACAAAAAAGTGTACCAGCGGCACCCCAAAGAGTTTCCCCGAGCGATTTTGTGTCCGGCATCTCAGGGGGGGTGCCGGACATCGACTCAGGCATGGCCCTGACAGTGTTGCCCCACCCGTCATACACACGACGCGCTCGTCCCATGTAAACGAACGCTGCTGTGCAGGAGGCCGTTGCGCCGCGTTTAATGTCGAGGCGACTAGACGGCGCCACGCCTGTCATCACGCGCCACAGACCGAAGCGACGTGTCGCAATAACGTCGCGTCGCTTCCAATGACGCAGACGGAAGCGACGCGTGCTGGACTCGTAGCGGCGGCGCCCTGCAGACGCTTCGTCAGCGTCAATGCGCGGCCAGGCGAAGCGGTGACCGCGTTAATGCAGGCCACCCAACCCCGCTCCTCCGTCCGCTTTAAAACCCGACGCAGCGCATCCCTCATCTCCTCACACCAACACTTCTCCCTCTCTCTCCCTCTCCCCCAAGAACATAGGCCACCATGGCGGGCAGCCCCAGCGGGCAACAACGGCCCGAGCAGCTGGAGGAACTCCGGCGTCGCAACGAGGAGGCGGAGATGGCCAAGGCGTTCGAGCGAGTCATGTGGCGCGAGGAAGCCGAGAACGTCCTCCCTACGTGCTCTCGCTGTAGACCGCGCGGCTGAGCAGCCGCCACCAGCTGCCGGTGTCCGATGACACCACCCTTCCGGACGGGTGGGTGAGGAGCGCCGCCAACATTCCGGTGGCGCCGCGGCTCAGCGGTCAGGACCGCGTCGAGTTCGTCAGACGCAAGTGGACGGAGATGCCGTACGAGCAAAAGCTTGACCCCAAGTACTCCATCTCGGCGCCCTACTGGCACGCCGTGGTGAACAAGGAGTACGAGGCGCGTCGTAGCGGTCGAAGAGAGCCAACGCCGGAATTGTCCTCAACGGACGACGACCGTTACGGCGAGGACGGCGACGCCAGCGACGACGACGACGACCCCGAGCTGCCCGATCTGCCTCTACAACCGGCTGCATCTTGATCAGCAGCGTTGCTGTCACCAAAAAAGGGGCGGCGCAAGCCGAAGAAACTTCCAATCAAACGCTCCGCCGCATGTCACGGCGGTGAATCGAAAACGGCGCGCCGACGAAGCCAGAAGCCTCAGCCGGCTCAGCCGAGGCTACGGAACCATTTCTAAAGGCTGTAGCCGATGAGAACGGTGATGAGCGATGGCCAGAAGTGAAGCGTCGTTGCTTCCCTGGCTTGGTTCGCATCTTCTTCCCCTCGCCGGCCACGAAGCGGCATCTCTTCTCCTCGCCGACGCGTGTAGCACAGCATAGGCCTCCTCTCTCGCACCTTCTAGGTTTAGTTTGTTAAATCTCGTTTAAATTCGAAATTATAAGTTTGTTAAATCTCGTTTAAATGATGTTTGAATAAATGGGGGCGACCACGTCATTTGTGTTCATCGTTTGTGTTGTTCATCGCCGGCGGTTCGTGCGCCCGCAATGTGTTCGACAGTTTGCTCGCGTTTGCGGGGTGGGCCTTTGGGGAGTGCCGCTGTGGGCGGGCTCTAAATGTTGACCGGAAACATGTCCGACACCCCCAAAGGAGGCCCAATTAGGGAGTGTCGGACACACATTTAGAGGGCCCGGTAGAGATGCTCTAATTGGATGGATACATTTGACAATTGTATATGCAGTGGCACTGTTAAGTGAACAATCCTACCTGAAGACAACTAAAGAGCCGGGTTTGTCACGGGCTAAACCTTTTTCCATTTTTCTAGAATACAGCGGGCTAACAACTTCGCTGCCTGCACTATGCAGCTAGTTGCGTGAGGCTCACTACGGGAATACGGGAATCGCTATCTACGCCGACGGACAGGGCCGTCGGCATTAGAACGCTAGCCCGACGACACGAAGAGAACCGTCAGCGTCATTTTATCGTCGGCGTCATAGTGATAACGCCGATGGCCACCGTCGGCATAATAAACCCGTCAGCACAATGTGTTAACGCTGACGGCCACCGTTGGCCTAGCTGCCTCAATTTTTTTCCATTTTTCATCCAACTGACCACTCTACGGTCATTATCATACCATAGTTTGTTATAAAATGTCCATATTTGATACATATGTGTGCCATGGTATGGGAAACAACGTCGCCAAAACAATTTTCCAAATCATTTTTAAAAATATCATTTTTTATTTTTTAAGTGCTAAAAATGATTTTTTTTGTGAAAAAAGATCTTAGATGCCATGCCATCGCGCACTAATTAGGCAAAGATGGGATGCTTTTTTTTCGCCTCCATGAGTTTCGAACTCATGCCCTTAGTCCTGTAGAGATAAGAGATCGAACCAGTAGGATGTGCGCGTATTTGTCTTGGAATAGGGATCTGGCTATAATTATTGTGTACTTGTGATGTTAGCTGAACCTGAAGCAAATGTTCAGAGTTTCAGCACACAAATAACTTAATAAGGTTCACATAACTTTGTACACCAGCCATACTTGTACAGATAATAGGTTCATTGGTACCAGGAACCACTTGGTTGCGCACATTTAAACAAGTTTCAATTGTGCGACAACCTAAGACTAACAAAATAAGGCACCACTTTAATCTAACACACAACCAGTTAACACGTACCACTTGCATCCCATACAAACAGAAGGGCACCTTACACACCAACTTATATATATATATACCAAAATAGGCACCTACAGAAAATATGGTCCAAAATAGAACTAATCTAATTTTTGAAAAGAGTAGTACATATTTGATGGATAATCCCTAAATATGAGCAATTTCCTTACTTTCTATCTAAATTCGCCTCTTTAGTTGAGTTTATTTCAATTTTCCGAAAGTAATTCAACTTTAAACTACAACTGTGTGATAGTATGCTCTGAAATTTTTACGAAAATAATTTTAAGATACACAAGTAGTGGTTACAACATATAACCATCGATAATTTTGGAAAATTCGACCACTTTTGATGAATAGGCATGGTCTCCATTTTGACTGTTTTTTGAAAGAAAAGAAAAAATTAAAAAAATACTCAAAAAAAGAAACCCTTTGGCATGGAGTCCTTTTACGTGTACTAGTTTATAGGAAAAATGATAAACTTGAATTTTGACAAACTTTTAAAAACAAAACTTCACAAAAAGGTAAATCATTTACAAACATGCATAAGTTTCAAGCCAAATGACCAATGTATGGCCATTATCGTGTCATAGTTTGTGATAAAGTGCTCATATTCAGCACATATGTGTGCCATGGTATGGGAAACGACGTCGTCGAAGCGATTTTCAAAATTCTTTTTGCAAATATCATTTTCCATTTTTTAAGTGCTAAAAGGACTTTTTTTGTGAAGCAAGTATAGAAAATATGGTCCAAAATGACACCCATATAATTTTCACAAAGAGTAGTACATATTTGATGGATAATCCCAAAATATGAGTAATTTCCTTACTTTCTATCTAAATTCGCCTCTTTAATTAACTTTATGTCAATTTTCCGAAAGTAATTCAAATTTGAACTACAACTGTGTGATAGTTTGCTATGAAATTTTTACAAAAATAATTTTAAGGTACACAAGTAGTGGTTACAACATAGAACCATCGATAGTTTTGGAAAATTCGACCACTTTTAATGAATAGCCATTGTCTCCATTTTGACTGTTTTTTAAAAGAAATGATTTTTTTTGAAAAAATACTCAAAAAAAGAAACCCTTTGGCATTGAGTCCTTTTATGTGTACTAGTTTATAGGAAAAATGGTAAACTTGAGTTTTGACAAACTTTCAAAAACAAAACTTCACAAAAAGTTCAACCATCTATAAACATGGATAAGTTTCAAGCCAAATGACCAATATATGACCATTATCGTGTCATAGTTTGTGATAAAGTGCTCATATTCAGCACATATGTGTGCCATGGTATGGGAAACAAAGTCGTCGAAGCGATTTTCAAAACTCTTTTTAGAAATATCATTTGCCATTTTGTAAGTGCTAAAAATGACTTTTTTGTAAAGCAAGTACAGAAAATATGGTCCAAAATGGCACCCATTTAATTTTCACAAAGAGTAGTTCATATTTGATGAATAATCCCTAAATATGAGGAATTTTCTTACTTTCTATCTAAATTCGCCTCTTTAATTGACTTTATGCTGATTTATGTTGGTTCTTGTTCGTTTAAAAAGACAATATTCATTATGTAAAATATGACATGGATGTCATATTTGGATTCCTCTCATTTATCTGATCGATGTAGACATTTTATTTAGTAAATTCCGATATACGAATATGAAGATATGAATTATTTCTTATTAAATGGAAAAGACAAAACTAAAGTAAAAATAATTGATTATTATTATTATTCAAGTATTATTAAACATAGTTATTTTTGTTTATTCAAATCTTATTTTTGAAATTTGAAAGATTAAAAAGTGTAATATTATAAATGAGTGTTAATATGATTGATATCATACTAATAGCAATAAGTTATGACATCTCAATTGGAATCTCATTAGAATGGAACTCAATTCAATAGTTAAGCGTGCTTGGCCTGGAGCAATTTGATGATGGGTGACCGTCTGGGAAATTTGACTAATGATGTATAGTTTGATCTTAGCTTAAGTGTGTGATATGAGATTAGTTATATGACTAAATCAGAATTGAAATAATAATGAAAAAGGTTAAAAAAAAACTGGGATTTTTTTTCGAAAAAAACTACTCCCTCCGTTTCTCAATGTGAGGCGTATAGTTTTTTGCACGAATATTAAGACGAGAGAGTTTTACATACGGTGGACACATTTTACCATGATTTCTTTTTGAATAGAGGAGTCCCCAACAATCATGAATTGAAAACAATCCTTTAAATCTCTCTGTTAGAGATTGAAACTTATTTTTAGAGGTGTAAAATTGTCCATAAATAGTAATACACCCTATATTTTGGATTTTTTCTAAAAAAACTACACGCCTTACATTACGGAACGGAGGGAGTTTTTTTTTTGGAAAATTGTTTAAAAAATATATTTGGTAGAGCTATGCCGACGGCTATCGGCGTAGCTATTAGCCTGACGGCAAAAGCTACGCCGACGGCTGGCAATCGGGTCGGGTTTGGTCGGGTCGACCTCTTCCAGACCCATGCCCGTTTAACAAATGGGCAAGTTTCTCTGCCCGCGACCCTGCCCATGGGTCAGATTTCATACCCATGCCCATGCCCGTCGGGTCGCCCGTCGGGTCTGCATACAACAGCTCCTCATGTCAATTCTGGCACTCCAAAATGGCATATTTTATGTGTCAAATGGCATCAGTACATCAATAAAATAATAATAAGTGTTGAAATGCGTCACAACATCAGTACATCGATATCATCAAACTTGATGTCGGGGATTACCATTGGTTCTTCTTCATCAGTAAGAACAAATTGAAACTCCGCAAAGAGTGTATTGGGGACGGCAGGGAGTCGGGGACGGCGGTGTCGGGGTCCTTGGGGACGGCGGCATCGAGGCCGGCCGTGAGTTGGGGACGGCGGCGCCGTGATCGTTTGGGAGGCAACGAGTGGCGCCGCCGTTTTGCTGTCGTGAAAGGGAGGGGAGCTGAGAGCACCGTGAGGCGTGAGCACTGAGCACTTAGCAGAGAGATAGTATGGGAGAGGGATTGCGGCGGGGACGGGGAGAAACTAGGGAGGGACACGGTCACACCTAGGGTTAGTGGCTTAGTGCGGTGCGTGTTGGATTTGAACTGTTGGGCTAGGCTGGAAATTACATGGGGTCTAGTCATGTCTTTCTATGAGACCCACATGTCAGCTAATGGGTTACCCATCGGGCCGCCCATGGGTACACATGTCTGCCCATACTCTACCCATGACTAATCGGGTCGCACACGGGCGAGACCCATGGACGAACATAGCAACCCATACCCTGCCCATTAGGGTCGGGTGCCCGTGGGCGGACGTGCCCATGGACGGAATTGCCGGCCTTAGCCGACGGCAACGGCGCTACGTCGATGGATTCTACGCTGACGAGGCGAGGCCGACGGTGATCGTCGGCACAGTGGTACGCTGACGGCAATGGAGTTTAGACCGACGGCAAATGCCGTCAGCGTTCTCAGTGATTCCAGTAGTGGCTACATTAGTAGAAAACGGACCTTTCGTCCAGAGCATTAGTCCCGACCGGGTTGGAGGCCGGTACTAATGTGGCATTAGTACCGGTCCCAACGGCTAGTTCGGCCGGGGGCATTAGTACCGGTCCGTGACGAACCTTTAGTACCGGTCCGTGTCACGGACCGGTACTAAAGGTTTTGCGTCAGGCTGGGCCCGAGCCAAAACCTTTAGTACCGGTTCGTAACACGGACCGGTACTAAAGGGGTTTCGGCAATAAATACCATGTTTTGAATTATTTTTAAAAAATCCAAATAAACTCATTTAACTAGGCGGAATTAGGTAGAAATTAAGAACACTTATAATCTTTTGGAATTGCCCATCAAATGTGTACTAATCTTTGTGGAAATTAGATGGGTGTCATTTTGCATCATAATTATTATACTTGGTTAAAAAAAAAAAATCATTTTTGGCATTTAAAAAATGAAAAATGATATTTATGAAAATAATTTGAAGAATCGCTTCGGCATGATTGTTTTCTATACCAATATGCACCTATTTGTAGAATATGAGATCTTTATCACAAACTATGCCGTGAAAATGACCATAACTTGATTATTTGGCTTGAAACTTATATATGTTTATAGATGATAGACCTTTTTGTGAAGATTTATTTGGAATTTTTTTCAAAAATCAAGTTTATCATTTTGCATAGCAACTAGTACACATATAAGGACCCCATGCCAAAGGATTTTCTTTTTTGAGTTGTTTATCACTTTATTTTATTTTTTTCGTAAGAACGATCAAAACGGTCGCGATAACTATTCATCGAAAGAGGTAAGATTTTCTAAAATTATCAATATTTCTGTGATATAACCAATAGTTGTGCACCTTAAAATGATTTTTCCTAAACATTCAGACCAAACTATCAAACAATTGTAGTTCAAATTTTAATTACTTTCGAATAATCGGCATAAACTCATTTAAGTAGGCGAAATTAGGTAGAAATCAAGGAAAAACCTAATACTTGGGGATTATCCATCATATGTGTACTAGTTTCCATGAAAATTAAATGGGTGGCATTTTGCATCATATTTTTTTGTACTTTGTTAAAAGAAAAAGTCATTTTTCGCACTTAAAAAAGGAAAATGATATTTATGAAAATAATTACAAGAATCCCTTCGCATGATTGTTTCTTATACCAATATGCACCTATTTGTGGAATATGAGATCTTTATCACAAACTATGCCGTGGAAATGACCATAACTTGATCATTTGGCTTGAAACTTCTAGATGTCTATAGAGATGATAGACCTTTTTGTGAAGACTTTTTTGCAAATTTTGTCAAAAATCAAGTTTATCATTTTTCATGGCAACTAGTACACATATAAGAACCCCATGCCAAAGGATTTCCTTTTTTGAGGTGTTTATCACTTTAATTCATTTTTTCGTAATAACGATCAAAACGGTCGCGATGACTATTCATCGAAAGAGGTAAGATTTTATAGAATTATCAATATTTCTGTGATATAACCAATAGTTGTGCACCTTAAAATGATTTTTCCTAAACATTCAGACCAAACTATCAAACAGTTGTAGTTCAAATTTGAATTAGTTTCGAATTATCGGCATAAACTCATTTAATTAGGCGAAATTAGGTAGAAATCAAGGAAAAACCTAATACTTGGGGATTATCCTCATATGTGTACTAGTTTTCATGAAAATTAAATGGGTGCCATTTTGCATCATATTTTTTGTACTTTGTTCACAAAAAAAGTCATTTTTCGTACTTAAAAAATGGAAAATGATATTTATGAAAATAATTTCAAGAATCCTTTGGCATGATTGTTTCTTATACCAATATGCACCTATTTGTGGAATATGAGATCTTTATCACAAACTATGCCTTGGAAATGACCATAACTTAATCATTTGGCTTGAAACTTATAGATGTTTATAGATGATACACCTTTTTGTGAAGATTTTTTTGCAATTTTTGTCAAAAATCAAGTTTATCATTTTTCATGGCAACTAATACACATATAAGGACCCCGTGCCAAAGGATATCATTTTGTTGAGGTGTTCATCGTTTTATTTCATTTTTTCGTAAAAACGATCAAAATGGTCACCATGGCTATCGATGTTTCTGTAATGCAAAAGATGATTTGGATGTCATATTTGGATTCCTCTAATTTTTTTTTGATCAATTTAGACATTTTATTTGTTAAATTCCGATTTAAGGATTTAAAGGTACGAATTATTTCATACTAAATGAAAAACGCAAAAATAAATTAATATTTATTTTATCATTATTTATTTCAATATTATTATTATATAATCATTTTTATTTATTCAAGTAAATTTTTATAATACAAGCAATGAAAAAGTGTAGGTTAATATGATTGATAAGATAGTAATATCAGTAAGTTACCAGTTCTCTCTTAGTATCTAATTTGAAAGGAACCTAAATGTTAACCTTGCTGGGGTTGGAGTAGTTTGATGATGGGTGACCGAACGGGAAATTTGACTAGAATAAATAATTTGACTTGAGATTAAGTGTATGGCTAAGTAAGAAATTTTAAAATTCTAAAAAAAAATGTTTTTTCAGAAAAATTCAAAAAAAAAATCAATTTTTTTGGAAAACCTTTAGTACCGAGTGGTGTTAAAGGTTTTCCACACGAATCACTGTCCCGCACCACGTGGAGACCCTTTAGTACCGGTATATAAGCAACCGGTACTAATGCTCCGGGGGCTTTAGTCCCGGTTGCGCAGTACCGGTTGTAAACCCGGTATTAAAGATCCTCAGAGACCGGTAATGAATATAAGTTTTCTACTAGTGCTAGCTAAGCCCGTTAGATAGATTCTCCTATCGCAAAAAGAAAAAACATCGAACTATACCCTCACGATTCAGAAAAGTTGTAGGTAGCTAGCGACTAGTATTATCAACCAGTCTATGATGCTAGTATTTGCCATGGCTTCGTGTTCTTTCGGTGGATCGACTTTTTTCGTGTGCGTTTCTTTCTCTATCACCCGTCTGATTATCAACCAGTCTATCATGCTAGTATTGGGAGCTCGTAGTAAGCTAGCAAACGCTAAGACAGTTTCAACTGAAACCCGAGTGGGCTTAATAAGTCCTTTGGTCGGCACATTTCTTCCTTCCTGATGTGACGATGCGGACATAAACAAGCTCCTCACAGCATTCGCGAACCGCCGCCATGCCCCTATTCGAAAGCAACGTGGCTATAGCTAGCTACTGTAAGAAATTTGGAGTGGACGTCGGCCAAATAATTGCGGGCGGAGGAACGGACCACCGCCACGCAGAACCAGATGTGGCCAGAATGCTTTGGCATCCGATGTTTTCAACACTGTCCTTCACAATCTCGCTACTGTGCAACACAGCAACAATACCAATCGCTGCCTCCATCCCCTAGATAGATAGACTAGATCAATCAGCGGATGTTTTATCATTTCAGTAACGCAGATGATCCGAATCTTCCGTCCCGGGTTAGCCATAACAAACAACTGAACACTAGGCCTGGAAATGTCGTTATGAGCAGACAACGACCTTTGAGCTAACACCAGTCGATGATGATCACGCATGATTGAACCCGTGGGACGCTGGAAATAGAGAATGGTTTTGGGGCATAGAGCTGTGTGACCCCTGGCTGATGTTGCATTATGCTCTCTGTCGTTTGTTTCTTGCCATGGAATGACAGGATGAGATAATGTAGTTGTTCCCAACTAATAAAGATTAGCCTAGGATTAACATATCCCATTCGGGTACCAGCCACAACATGTCACGGCTGCTGTTGCTTTCCCCTCATAGTTTAAGGATGTGACGTGCATTTAATTTAGATGGCGTGTAGGTCTCTCTATGTGTATCATTTAAAAAAAAAAATCAGACCATATATATTTACAAGAATGGACATGCGTGTGTAAGCTTGGTAACTTGGTAAGGAAGTACTCATCAAATTAGGATATTATTAAACCGTCCTCATCTAAATTAATTACACAAGGTTGTTTCTTACCGTCTCAACCTGTGTGCTAGAAAATTGGTTCGTCCATAACCTAAAACCAAGTACAAATGTGACTATTGTTCAAACGACGACACACTTGCTAGAAGGACAATGTGGGTCTAAAACCTTTTTAATCCAAGGTCTATATTTCGCGACACGGACGTCTCGATACCATAGCTAGCCATTTTATTACATACAAGAAGATGTAATTGGGAAAGTTTTTCTATACATGTTGTTGAACCAACAAAGACATAGAAATCGGTCGACGTTCTCCATTTCGAGACGATGGTGCACGTCAGCGTACCAAGGGTCCAAAATAGCATCGACATGCTACTCCAAATCATGAAAACTAAAAAAGAGGAATCTCTAATTTCTGGACGTTAAAGCCAAAATCCTTGTGTCCTCTTACTTCTAGATATCAGTATATGAGTGTATGTGGGTCTATGTTGTAAACAGTGCTCAAGAAAATCACGTGTTCATACTCATATTGTTTTTTTGTATTTGTATATCACAATATTCAGAACCCGTCATACTTTACTTTTGAGGTATGTAACGATACTTTGATTTTGACAGCAAGTTTCAGACACGTTTTTTTCCTTACCAGGGTAGCTACGCGGACTGGAAGATTTTTAATGAGACGGCTTGCTAGCTTAATATATTTAATAAAAGTTTCAAAACAAAAGAGAGGACCCATCGTACAAACAGTTTGGCCTGTTGAGTACGTTATGTTTTTAGGGAAGCCTGTTGAGTACGTGAGCCCAAACTAAGTTTTGACACTCTAGCCCATTAGCATATCCATTCCCTTTCTCCTACGGAGGCCCATTTCAGGTCACCAAAATGAAGACGACGAAAACCGGAACCCAATCAGCATTACCCACTCTCTTCCTAATCTGAGGTCTGTAGATCGGAGGAGAAAAAGCTTAGCGGCGGCGGCGCGGCGTTGCGGAGTGCTTGACCAGGCGGGGAGAAGGAGATCCGAGCAAGCCGAAGATGAGCGGTGTGAAGAAGGTGACGGACCTTGCGGCCAAGGCCGGGAAGACGATCGACTGGGACGGCCTGGCTAAGATGCTCGTCTCCGAGGAGGCCCGGAAGGAGTTCGCCAACCTCCGCCGCACCTTCGAGGACGTCAACCACCAGCTCAAGACGAAGTACTCGCAGGTAATCTACCAATCTTCACCCCCCCATACTGCCTCGCGCTCGCCCGATCGATCTGTCCAATGTAGCTAGGGTTTGGTCCGCGGTCAAATCAGATCAGCGATTTGGTACGTTTCGCTAATTGACTCGGGTGTGCCTGGGATCTGCTCCTAGAGCAAGGTTCATTCCTTGATCGAACAACATGGGGAAGCGTCAAGCACGCGTGGATTTTGCGTCAGGGATCTACTTCGGTAATTGGTTTAGTTATCACCGATGGAAACATTAAGTGGCTTATTTGATCTCATTTGGGTGCTGCTTGTTGTGAACAAGAAATTACCGACCCTTGCGAGGTTCTCTATCAATAGAGGCATTGTAAAGGTATATATTGCACAATGAAAAACAGGACGCACACTTGTCTGGCATGTTACAATGCTTCCAAAGTTAAATCCTGTTTGTTTGTTACCTTTGTATTAAACTTGTGTGTATGTCTTATGATAACCTTGGAAACATGCATTATTCCTTCTGACATATTGAGTGATCTGAGAGGTGTACTTCTTATATTTTTGCAGGAACCTGTGCCAATTGACTGGGAGTACTACAGAAAAGGAATCGGGGCGAAAGTTGTGGATATGTACAAGGAAGCTTATGATAGTATGTTTTTCTCTGTTCTATTTAATTGCGTTTCTAGGAAACTAGTGTGCTATGAAATTGCAAATAAAGTAGTTTTGATTCAATATTGGATTTGCACCATTATCCAATATGTGTTTTGAAGATTAAAAGAAGGATCAAATGCAACTTGCTTATACTTTAAAATGATCCATCTGAGTGATGGACTTCATGTATGCATTGCTCAAATACATAAAGTTTGAGGTTCCCTCTCTTTCTATAGGGCTAGAGCGACATAACAATATGCTGTATGATAGTTTCAGCACCTTGAACTTCGTAGTGGATTTGGATTAATGTATGCCAAATGCTTTAGCATTTGGTTTGCTACTTTGCATTGGAGCTGTTAGTCTTGTGATCGGTTTAACCTCTTATTGCAATAATAATCATGGAACTAATGCAGGCATTGAGATCCCTAAGTATGTTGACACTGTCACTCCTGAGTACAAGCCAAAGTTTGATGCTCTGGTGAGGATCCAGTGTTCTTATGCTTCACCTTTCCTGTTCTTCACAAACATTCCTTTTCTTCGGTCCACACTGGATGCCACTTGTGGCTATTAGCCATTCAGATACTTATGAACCTTCCTTCTTTGACATACATAGTTAGTTGAATTGAAGGAAGCAGAGAAGGCATCTCTGAAGGAATCAGAGAGGATAGAGAAAGAGATTGCTGAAATGAAGGAGATGAAGGTGAGGTGGATCTTTTTTTGTTATACCAGTTACATTTACATTCATCCTAACATCTTGTTTACACTCGCAGAAAAAGATCAGCACAATGACAGCAGACGAGTACTTTGAGAAGCACCCTGAACTCAGGAAGAAGTTTGATGATGAGATCCGTAACGATAACTGGGGATACTAGATAACAGCGAAACTCCCTGTTCCTTTACCGGAACATTCAATAATACTTGTATGTCCCGATATACGTAGGGAATTTCATCATCCAAATTTCGAATTCCTTAACATGTGGACGGGGCTTGTTGAAATTCCAACTTAACTCTGCTCTTTGTACCTTTTGTTGAACCTCATCATTTTGAGGCTCATCAGCTTTTTTCAATGAAATTTTGTCTTGCGCTTATTTCTTTTCTCCTTGAAGAATAGGATTTCTTCTATGGCTTGATGCTACTTGTACCTCGTGGTATGTTGATTTGCGCATCCTTTCAGGCACTAGTGTTTAGACTGGCAGGAGCTTGCCCTAGTTGTGAGTTGTGACATGACACTCTTATAGCCATGTTAGAGCAATGCACCTCAACTATTTGAAGTTAACGTCCAGCTGGTGAACCCCTGTTCAAAACAAGAGAATGGCATCCGGTATTCGAGAGCAACGGAGGATGCAGGCAGAAAAAAAGTAACCGGTGAAACCATGTGTGTCCGGCACCACTCAACTGGGCCTCTTTTGGGGGTGTCGGACATGTGTCCGGACAACATTTGGAGGCCGCCCACAGCGGCACTCCCCAACGACCCCAATCGCGAGCAAATTTTGAGCAAACTGTCGAACACCTTACGGGCGCAACTGCCGCCGTTCGTGTGGGCGTGCAACCGCCGCCGCTTGGCAGCAATATCTAAGAAGAAGAAGGAAGGATGCATAGACCCTAGACTAGGCGGAGCGGCTGCAATATCTAAGAAGAAGAAGGAAGGATGCATAGACCCTAGACTAGGCGGAGAGAAGTACGCCGCATGTATTTGTAATTTTCATTTATTCAAATTTCATTTAAACGAGATTTAACAAACTTACAATTTCGAATTTAAACGAGATTTAACAAAATAAACCTAGACTAGAGGCGAGAGGGAAGGCATATGGAGCTTCTCGCCAATCACTACACGCGGCGTCGTCGTCCACCGGCAGCTGGTGGCGGCTGCTCAGCCGCGCGGTCTCCAGCGAGAGCATGTAGGGAGGCGCGTTGTCGGCCTCCTCGCGCCACATGCATCGCTGGAACGCCTTGGCCATCTCCGCCTTCTCGTTGCGACGCCGGAGTCCCTCCAGCTGCTCGTGGCGTTGCTGCCCGCCGGGGTTGCCCGCCATGGCGGCCTATATTCTTAGGGGAGAGGGAGAGAGAGGGAGAAGTGTTGGTGTGAGGAGAGGAGGGCTGCGCTGCGTCGGGTTCTAAAGGCGGCCGGAGGAGCGGGGTTGGGTGGCCTGCATTAACGCGGCCACCGCTTCGCCTGACCGCGCATTGACGCCGACGAAGCGTCTGTAGGGCGCCGCCGCGGCCAGGCGCTGCGACTCCACCACGCGTCGTTTCCGTCTGCGTCATTGGAAGCGGCACGACGTTATTGCGACGCGTCGCTTCGGTCTGCGCCCGCCAGGGGAACGGGCGCGGTGTTACTGCGACGCATGATGACAGGCGTGGCGTCGTCTCGTCGCCTCGACATTAAACGCGGCGGAACGGCCTCCTGCACAACCTTCATTAACACGGGACGGGCGCGTCGTGTGAATGACGGGCGGACCATCTCTGTCAAGGCCATGTCCGAGGCGATGTCCGGCACCCCAGGAGGGCCTCCAAACATGGAGGCCCTATTGGGGGTGCCGGACACAAAATCGCTCAGGGCGAGGCTTTGGGGTGCCGCCGGTGGGCGTTTTTGGTGTCCGGCCCCCCAAAGAGCCTTTGGGGGTCCTTTAGAGCCCCCCGGTAGAGATGCTCTACGGTCTGCATAAAGATGGAGGCATGTGGCTAAGAGCTTTATGCGGGCATGTGGCTAAGAGCAGCTCAGGCATGTGCCTAAAAGCAGCTCTAGGCCCGTAAAAAGGCCAAAAACTGAACTTTTCCGGTGACATACAGGCCGGCGTTCGGTTTTGCGTGTAGTGCAGAATCGGTAAACATGTGCCGCCCGTAAAAGGAATTCGGTGGCCCGAGAAAAGCCCGCAACGGACGGTATATATCCAGCTCCCCCCACTGGACGCGAAATGGAACCCTATCCTCTCCGACGTGCGCGCTCGCGTTCTCTGCCGCCGCCGGCCAACATCCAGACACCAAATCCGATCACCCCACCACCTAATCTTCCACCCCACCTCCTCCAATCGCTCCGCCGGCCTTTGATGGAGACCGTCCCGCCGCCCTCCCCGCCGCGCTGGGGCTCCCGCGGCCAGCGCCCAGCTTGCGGCTAGCCGCTCCATCGGGAGAAAGAAGCGGCTGGCCCGGCGCTGGACCAACTGGGGGCGCATACGGCGGCGCCGGTGCCTCCTCCTAGGGTACGGGGAGCAGCCGCCGTCGTCGCCGCACTCCAACGCCATCGCCGCCGCCCTCACCGTTCACCTTGGACAAATCCGAGGAGAAAGACGGCGACAGGGTCGTCGAGGGCGACTTTGTCGCCTCCGACGAGGCTAAGGCGGACGCCATCGCCCGGATGCAGCGGCGCTCCGAGCGCGCCCGCTTCCGCGATGGCCAGGAAGGACGACGAGCTCGCAGAGGCCCTCCGCCTCATCGAGCGTCAGAAGGCGGAGAAGGAGGCGGTGCTGCAGCTCCAGCAGCACCAGAGGGCTGAGGCGCGCGTGGCGGCCGTCGTCGACGACGACTGAAGAATCGCCGTCGCCGCCGTAGGTACTTGCGCCGCCGCCCTAAGTACAATGGTGGCGTTTTTTTTGCTATGTATGCGTTTCTGCTAGATGTATGAACTGTATGTGAGTATGATCACAAGTTTCATGCATGAACTGTATGAACTCTGAATGTGTCTGTTCTGAACATTTGCGTCTGAATTTTTCCCGGGAGTGCGAATTTTAAAAAGTTCAGTTCATGCGGGAAGCTCGAACTGAAAACGCCGTGTTCGATGAACTGAACTCGTCAGTATACAGTTCAATGTTTACGGTAGCTGCTAGAGCTGCTCTAATAATATCTCACCTCTGTGACCATTAAAAAGAGTCAATGTGACACAAAACGATGTTCGCAGGTTATCTTCAGTGCGTTTCCACCACTTCACGAGGTTTTCCCCAGAGAACCAATCAACAAGTAATAACACAGCAAAGGAGTGACACTTAATTTTCTTTCTCATCACTTGTATTCTTCCATCTTTATTGATGATTGATTCTTGGAATTGGAAAAGTACACAGGCGAAGTTACAACTGTTTCATTCAACACACAAACACACGGAAACCTCACTTGCGCTGCCGCGGCACACTGTAGACTTCACAGTGGACTGAAAGTAGTGTAACAATTAACATCACACACACACTCTGTCTCTCCCTCTCCATCCATCTTAAACTCTGAAGGAGAAAGAGGCCAATTATCGATGAGTAAGCGATCTAGGCGTTGCTTCGGAAGGAGCCGTATCCCCTTGCGCTGGCGCGGAGGACGATCTGGTGGTAGAGCGCCGCGATCGCCGCGCCGATGAACGGCCCCACCCAGAAGATCCACTGCGTCAGATACAAGCAGTAGTGCAATGGTATCAGCTAATGAGACCCCTTGAAAGTGTCAACTCGTGCAACTTCACAAAAATGTAAGCTTTTCCTCCTGGTTTCTTGCAAATTGTGTTCTTACCTGATCATCCCAGGCCTTTTCGTTATTGAAGATGACTGCAGCTCCCAAGCTCCTTGCCGGGTTGATCCCCGTACCGGTGATGGGGATCGTCGCCAGGTGCACCATGAACACAGCAAACCCGATTGGCAGCGGCGCCAATACCTTCATTGATGAAAAGAGGAGATACGATGAGCACAACTCAATGCAATGTGCGAACACGATATCTGGAAATCGTCACAAGCTTTGTGCACTTACCGGGACATGAGAGTCCCGGGCGTTGCGTTTGGAATCGGTGGCGGAGAAGACGGTGTAGACGAGCACGAAGGTGCCGATGATCTCGGCCGCGAGCCCGGTGCCGATGGAGTACCCTGAGCTGACCTCGTTCGCGCCACCGCCGTAGCGCTCGTAGAACCCGCTCTGGAACCCCTTGACGAGCCCGACGCCGCAGATGGCGCCGAGGCACTGCGCGATGATGTACAGCAGCGCGCGCACCAGGGACACCTTGCGTGCCAGGAACAGCCCAAACGTCACGGCTGGGTTGATGTGGCCGCCGGATACGCCGGCGGTGCAGTAGACGAGGACGAAGATCATGCCGCCGAACGCCCACGCGATACCAAGAATGCCCACGCCACCGCACGCCGCGTCCGCGCCGGATGCCGACGCGTCCGTCTGGTGCTTGTACCCGATGACCGTGGCCACCGTGATGTAGAGGAAGAGCAGGGTAGCCACGAACTCGGCGATCACGGCGCGGTACAGGGACCACTTCCCGAGCTCATCGATGTCGATGAGCGGAGCCGGCGGAGGGTCCGCGTAATCCCGGGCGCCGCCAGCCTCGAGGGCAGCCATGTCCACCTCCTTGCCCATTGTATGGTGCCTACTTTGCTTACTTATCTTTGATCTTCTTCGAACTATAGGATGGAAGCAGGGCTAGCTAGACAGGTAATTGTTGTGTTCTGCGTTGTGGTCGTGACTTGTGAGTGGCGGTATTTATAGGGGTTTAAGGCTATTGGGTACAAAATAAGGTCTAATATGGAATGCATATCCTTAATTTTGGAAAATTGTTTTGAGCTAGGCTGTATACATTGGTCTGGTCTGGCATTAACATGTGTTCACACTATTCTGTTCTGGCCTTAGATAGATGGAAATCGGCCAAATACTTCCAACATTTATTTACCCAAAAATAATCCTAAATTAATTTCAAGGAAATTTAATCTAACTACCAGCTACCTTTTTTAAAGAAAAACAATGGCAAAACTACCGGACATTATGATCACATTATATATGCCCCCTTGCCGACTAGAAACACAATTGAATCTCCTCGCCTTTGCAGTGGACACCATCATCATCTAATCAACTCACATTTAGTTGCACTTTCATCACATCGGCACATCACCATGGAAGAAATATACGATTGTAAACCTTGAAAGTCAAGTACTCTATTAATCAACTATTGGAAAAGGAACTAATATAATGTCAAATGCATTGTGCTGTGTCACTCTTTAATCTTGAGCCGTCGATTGCACGCAGAGAAGCAGTGGCGGATGCAAGTGGAGCTTGCAGGTGCAAATGATACCGGGTAAAAAATACTCTTTGTAAACTAGCTATTTTTCACCACTTGCGCTACCCATACAACAAGAAAATTTGTAGCTGCGGCACCTCGTGCACCCCTCTCTTCAGTTCTATTGCTCTGCCACTGAGTGGAAGGATCAGCTCCACTCGGGTTGTTTATCGTTGTTATTACAAAGTAGCATTATGTTACACTGTCCAATTCTACTTATTTTGTTAAACAAAGTGATATGGGAAAATAAATGCAGAAATATGTAAACCATTCGAGTTTGCACTTAATACCCTACGGTCTGTTATTTCACTTGTGTTTGTTGAAGCACGTAGATGAAAAGCCAAAGACGCACACAACACACGCCGAAGAGTAATATTTCCCCTAACTCTATTTGCCAAAGAATAGCACACAACTTCGTGCCAAGGGTATAGAATAATAGCACACAACTTCACGCATTCTTTTACTTAAGCCTTGATTTTTTGTTAAATTCCTTTAGTACACACCTTTGCAGTAAGTAATGTAACCAGAGACCCAAGCAATGTTCAGGTTAACCTCTTCCGTAGTGTCATGGTAATAATATTAATGATATGTAGGTCCCCTATATATATTTTATCATCCCTGGTGTTATGGAAAATTATCATGTCCATGCGTGAAGTAGTGATGTAGAGCTCTTGTGTCTCTCTAATAAATTTGAAAAATTTCATAGTGGAGGACCGCAAGTTATATATGGCAATGGTTGCCGTCTAATGGTTGGTTAGGAGGGCCGTCCAACACCGACTTTGATCTCACATTCGTAAGAAAACCAACCTTGCTCCGGGGCCCCACAACAAATTCCTGTGGCCGAAAACGAGCAAACAGTCGGATCAACTAAACTAGCTTGAGCACTTACGCTAACTCCCAAGGATTAACACTAAACAAAGAAGACAAGAAAAAAAAAGCTGTTGCTGGATGGGGTTTTGTTAGAACTAGTCTGTGTCGTTGTCGTGCTGAGCCTGCCGGAGGTGCAATTCCATCCACAAGAGAATGGGGAAAAACTGGCGCATCACGTCAGCCGGTGCACGCATGCGCCGGCCACGAGGGGAACTAAAGCGAGAATCGAAGCCGAAATTCACACGACGGGAAAGGCTGCGAATGCGAGCAGCCCTGGTTTGCCGATTCTCACCAGTAGTGGAGCAGTTTGCATAGAAAATAATTGGGTGCGTAGATAAAATATTCAAATGGCTTTAGAGAGATATATGTATATACATGAAGGAAACATATGCATGTGCATGCACTTGAGTATCGTAAAATGCCTACATACTGAATAGTTCACGGGCTAAATAATACATGCTCTTTAGCTATTTTTACCGCCATGTACACATCTCTCTAGAGCCATTTGAATGTTTTATTGACGATCGTTAAATATATTCTGTATTCTCCATGTAAAATTTAGCCGTCACAATTTTATCATATGTTTTCTTCTAAGATCGGATAGAGTCCACCTTATATACGTATATATAGGTATATGTGTTAAAGTGGACATAATGTCATCTATGGATGGTACACAGTATTGTAGCGACATTTTTTGAAAGTTGAAAGTTGTAATGGCGTTTCTCAAATAGCCAGAAATTGTAATGGCATATACCCAATTAACCCTAAATGAAAAATAACAACACACAAAGGAACTATAGAGGCGCAAACCAACCTGTGGTTGGATGGCTAGCAGGGTGGCCCACCAGAGTTCAAACCCCAGGTTTGACGTCTGTGTGTTGCATTTAGGCGGAATATTCTTTCAGTGGGAGGCGACGTTCCCGTCGACAGCGAGGCGCCCGTGGTGTGACTTCGTCAATCTCAAGACTCGATCCGCCGGCTCAGTATTTCGGAGGTGCTCATAGGGGTAGGGTGTGCGTGTGTGCGTTCATAGGGGTGAGTGTGCGTGCGTGTTGTGAGTGTCTACGTTTGTACTATGTTTCTCAAAAAAAAAAGGAACTGTAGAGGCCAACAGCAAGTTCAAACTACAAAGAAAGGTCCTTATACAGTACAAGGGCAGGGTTGGGCCTCTAGCAGGCAAGAACCTACGTCTGTATCTATCCACCACTTCTTCAATCGCAAAGACACCGGACCTCAATGACGTGCCGCCACCATGGAAACATTTTGAACAAGTTGAAAATCGCTGCTGAAAGGAAGAACACTCGAACAGGAGCACCTAAGTCGGTGAGGAACTTCAACAGAGTCCGTGAAGAATTGGCTCGAATGCCACCAAGACCATGATGCTGACGCGGGCAGAGACCCTTCCCCCTTTGTAGTAGGCAACCATGTGAATGGCGGCGGAGCACAGATGAAAACCAAGACGAACCGCACAACATCACCACAATAACCTAGTGCCCCTACTCACAACACCACCGTCTTAGAGCCGCTGCTGTTGTCAAATGACCAGGTCTTCTGAAACTGGCAGCAGCTACTAGAGTCGCCAAGCAACCACGGAGACATGGCACACCACCAGTAGCCACCCGCCGGAGAGGTCGCGGCCGCCCGCTAGCCCAGGGCCGCTGCCCCGACTTCCAGAAGCCACCACCGGAGACACCATCAGTAGAACCACAACCATAGAGCCAGACCGAGACCGGCCAGATCCAGATTGAGGCCACCCCTGGGGAGCGACCGTTGACAATGCCTACAAGGAAGGAGGGACACGGTTAGAGCCGGCAACAAAGAGCAAAGCCCCATGCGACAACCGTCCTCTAGGGAGAGGAGCCAAGAAGCTAGATCCCCGCTACCCCTCACTGGCGCTGCACGACATTTTCTAGCAACACCTCTTGGGGCGATGATGGGGGGGGGGGGGGGGGGGGAGGCGATGGTGGTAGTCTAGTGTTTCGCCCCCTCAGTTGCTTGGAGGAGATGACCCCGCACTTACTTTTGGTATAGACTTTTGGAAAGATGGTTTCCTGCAACTTGCTATTGTGTCATCCACGCCAACGTTAGTTGCCACCCCATTCGGCCTATTCGGTTACCAGGAACTAATGACCAAACTAAATTCGGTCTTTAAATTGTGCTACCCAATTTTGATCAATATTTCGCTCATCGGTTATTCTGCTCACCACTACCTGAGAGGCTGTTTTCATTTGAACTAACAAGCCAGTCTTCCCTTAATTATTACAGAAATTATGGTGTTGTTGCATGTAATATTGATATCCCCCCTAAACATATAGCTTATTCAAGCCAGAGATCAATATATCCAATTCCATGCAACAAAAGCCAGAGATCAAAATATTCAATTCCATGCATGACATGCTTCATTGATTCAGCCTTCCTGGTTCGGCAAATTTGAGGGACTAACTATTATCTGCTAGTTAATTATTGATATTATGCAAGTTGTTACAGGCGCAAGTGAGCAACTTCCAAAATATTCAAGGACAAAGCATCCATGCTGCCATTGTCAGTACATAAGATACTTGGCACGTATATCTTTGCACAGTACTGCTACCCTGTGTCGATGTTCCATGTTCCATGTTCCTACTCGTCACTGTTGCAAAAAGTTTTTTAATGCACTTGTGTCCAATGCTGAAAATTCACTCACAGCAGCGAGCACTGCGAGTCCCAGCTTAATGGCGTCATCCTTACTTTGTGCCTGCATGCGCATGTGACATGACGGTCATATGACAAAATGGTGCTTCCTAAGGGTTGAGAGTTGAAAGAAAATGGAAGAGGCGCTAACCTCAATGTTAAGGGGAAGAACTGGGTCATGGAGGGATAGCCTCAGCAAGAACCAACCACCATATCCAGAAACTCTAACCTGCATGGTAATGCAGCATGAACTATTAATTAGTCAAGATGTATACAACAGCTTCTGGAAACAAGCACATATTATTAACATACGCCTTCATAATTCTTCGGGGCTTTGTGGAGATTTGAGTCTTTACTGATCACATTCTCCAAATGTTTCAAGATTGATTCTCCGTAGTCACGAAAGGTTCTGTAGATTGAAATTAAATCCATTAACTTCTACCAGCATTTTCACACAATATACTTAAATACATCTCCATAGTCAAGCTTTACCGCCCTTTGTTGTGACATTGAGCTAAATAGGGTAATAATTTTTCTGCTAAAAAACCAGGGTGACCTTACTTTCACATGACTAACTAATCTCCTTCAAATGTAAAAGCTCTGATAAAACTGAACAAAAAACAACCAAAATCAGACCATTCCGTGGATGTCATGCAGATGAACTCATAATATTAATACATTGAGACATGCTTATCCACACCAGAGCATGTGACGACTGATGTACACGCCGTATTTTAGCTCTTGTTTAATTTCAAGTGAATTTTGGGCTAGAAGATTGAGTTATTACGTCTTCCATGTTACCCCGCCTTAACTAGCCACTGAAATGAAATCGCTTTTATTTCAGCATGTAGTCAAGGCCATGGGTAGCAAGCATCATTTTCCTGAAAAGGAATTGAATGCCAGTTTAGAAATCAACATACCCTCCTTTCAAATCTGCGTGATTCTGATCAATCTTAAATCTTATCTCCATTGTCACAGCAGCCTCCTCAAGGCCCTCAACCAAATCAGTCAAAACTTTACTACCGATATTTTGATTCGATATTCTGGCACCAGCAAGCTTATTCAAAAGTTTAACCTGAGACAAAAAAATACAAAGAAAAGAAATATAAAGTACAGAAAGCGTGTGCCTATTAAAAAGAGATGACAACCCAAAATATGCTCACGAATATGATGTTCCAGTTTTTTCCAGGTCAAACGAAATACAGCCCATCAGAAACTACGATACTACCTTCTGCTGGATATATTCTAGTAAATAGGATCTGTATTCATAATAGAAGGATATAAATAGCTAAGCTTTTGAAGCGGTAGCTATAATAGATTGAGCTATCACATGGGATAAAAGTTCAAAGCCAGATCTCTTCAGATTAAACAATGCATGCTAAGTTGCTAACAGGATAATTTAACCATCTTGACAACGTAAATACAAAAGAGGCCCCATGTTATACATAAAATGCCAACATCATTACCCGATTTCGATATAATTGCATAGTTCATAAAGTTTTAAGGAATGTAGCAGAACAAGCACCATTACCATAAGATATGCTCCATCATCGAGCCAGTGATTCTCTTTCAGTGCTCCATGGCCACTTGTTTCCATCGCTAAATGTGATTCCTCACCAGTAGAATTCTAAAATATTATATATAATTTGTATTTCATATTGCTAGATATCATGAAGCATACGGGATGATCTGAATCATGCAGAAAGAGGAAACTGACCAGACGAATAGCCTCATCTATAACATTCTTATATCCTCGCTTGAATCGATGATGTTTCCCTCCTTACGTATAAAACAGAACAGACATGATCATTTAATCAAAGAAAGTATCAAGCATTACTAGTATATCTAGAAAGTTTTCAGTTATAAAAACTGTGTATCTACCAAGTTTCTTCTCAATAAATGCAGTCAGTCCATCTGATGTCACGCTATCAGTCACAACAATGGTTCCTGGATGCTAGTAGCAGATTAATGAATTCGTCAGAGACAAAGAACAGAGTAATATGAAACAAAATTACAGCTCCAGAAAATCTTACCTCCTCAAGAACTATGGCAGACATCAACGCAATCAATCGGTTGCGGTTTAACTCACGACCACTGGAATCAACAGCAGCCGACCTGCAAAAATCAAGATTTTTAACAATGCAATATGCCAATATCACATACGCAGAACCTCAATGTTTACTTTTGCACCTGTCGACATCAGTATCAAATATGATGCCTAAGTCTGCCTTGTTATTAAGCACTGCTTGTGTAATGGCTTCCATCGCAGCTTTGTCCTCAGGATTCGGAATATGGTTGGGAAATAAACCTAAATATGTAGATCATAAAATGAGGGAATGCAAAAGGAGATTAGTTTAAATGAAGAAAAATCCAGCAATTAGTCAATTACCATCAGGCTCCAGGAATTGGCTCCCACTGGTAATGGCTCCTAAGGGTTTGAGTACCTTATCCTGGTCCAAGAACCACAGTTATTCCAGATCCAAATCAAAGATAATATTTGATTATTCAACCAGTACATTTTAAGTATTCAATCAGCATTTTGGCACCATAGCATTACTACAAGTATAGGGAAAACCTGGTATATTATAATTTAGGGTGCAATTGTGGAAATAGATTAAACACGGTATAGGTGACACACCATGTTTCCAAGGTTTGGTTGGCATATGCAATAGATCATGTACCAATATCTTGGTCAAATGGATTATGGTGATTCTGTGCATCAACGAGTTCCATTAATTACAATGGGCACAACATTTATCATTCTTACGTGACTTCCTATCCACAAAGCATGTTCATCTTTATGTATGTTAATAGTCCTGCCCAACAAGACAACCAATATTTTCACTGAGAGAAGAACATATTGGTAGACACAGATGATGGCCTTTAATCTTTACAAACGACCTTACCCAGTCTAAATGTTTAGTGATATTTGCTATTCGTGGACTGGACTTTTGTTTCATCTCTCTATTTCCAAGGATTGAGTTGAAACAAAAGTAAAAATTCCACAGGCTAACATATGATACTGCCCTCTACAGGACACTATCTGAAATGAATTTTTTTGTAGCATGAATTAGTCTATTATTACTACGAACCACGCCAAACCAAAATTTATGCTCCATACACAGATAGCTTTCATCAAATCAAAATTTATGTAGATTTGAGTCAGCTGTAAGCACAAATTCAAATAATTTGCAGCAACAACCTAGTATTGGCTTCGGTGACCGCTTCCTGGATTGGCTCGCCATCCTGTTATCTTCGGCAAGCACCAGAGTGCTCCTGAACGGCGAACCAGGACCGGCCATCTGGCATCGCCGCGGACTGCGACAGGGCGACCCTTTGTCGCCCCAGCTATTCGTCCTCTCCGTCGACACATTGGGCCGTCTCCTTCATCGCGCCGTACAGCTCGGGATCCTACAACAGCTACACCCCCGGTGATCCATCCCCGTCGTCTCGCTCTATGCGGATGACGTGATCTTGTTCTGCCACCCAACCTGCAGCGACATCGGCGCTATCAAGGACATGTTGCACCTGTTCGGACGCGCCTCCGGCCTCCGGGTGAACTACCTCAAGAGCACTGCCACACTGATACGCTGCGACGAGAACGACGAGGACTCGGCCGCCGCTGTCGAGATGCTTGGCTGCCCCATCGTTGACCTCCCCATCACCTACTTGGGGATCCCGCTTACGATACGGCGGCCCACCGCCGCGCAGCTTCAGCCCCTCGTCGACAAAACAGCGAGCATGCTACCAGGGTGGAAGGCGCACCTCATGAACCGAGCTGGTCGCCTCGCCTTCGTCAAGGCTGTACTCAGTGCAATCCCCATACACCAACTGCTGGTGTTGGCACCTTCGAAGAAGACGCTCAGAGCACTGCTCAAGGTCCAGCGGGGGTTTCTGTGGGCTGCTCGCGCGGACGCTAACGGAGGCCACTGCCACATTAATTGGCAGCGGGTCGCAAGACCCACCGAGCTCGGAGGACTAGGCGTCCGCGACCTGGAACGCACTGGACTCGCGCTGCGCACACGCTGGCTCTGGCTCAATCGCACCGACACCACGAGGGCATGGAGCGGCCTTGACTTGCAGTTCTCGGCAGAAGAACGGGCCTTCTTCTTCGCCTCGACGACGATGCAGCTCGGAGACGGACAACAGGCCCTCTTCTGGGAGGATCGCTGGATTGGAGGCCGCTCTGTGCGTGAAATCGCGCCGCTGCTTTATGCGTGCATCCCCAAGCGACGTCGCAAGCGAAGGAAGGTTGCCGAAGGCCTCCACGGGCACCTTTGGGCCAGGGACATACATGGCACCTTCGGACTACAAGAACTCATCCAGTACCTTCGCATCTGGCAACTGCTCGAGGGCACCACGCTAAGCGCCGAGCCGGACCGCTTGATCTGGACCTGGAACGCGAGCGGCATCTACACCGCCAGCACTGCCTACCGCGCAACCTTCCACGGCTCCACCACTTGCGACGCCTCGAAGCTCACTTGGAAAATCTGGGCACCACCGCGCGTGAAATTTTTCCATTGGCTCGCCCACCTTGACCGGTGCTGGACAGCGGACAGGCTCGCTCGCCGTGGTCTGCAGCACCCAGCCCGCTGCCCCCTCTGTGACCAGGAGCCGGAGACGATGCATCACCTCCTCCTCGCCTGCCCCTTCTCTCGGCAAGTATGGTATGAGATCCTCTCTTGGCTGAGAATGCCTTGCCACCCCCCCAACGGCGAGGCCTCCCTCAACTCCTGGTGGCTGACAGCGAAACAGACCACCCCAAAGGCCATGCACAAAGGACTCGCCTCCACAACGCTACTGGTACCATGGATGATTTGGAAACACCGGAACGATTGCGTTTTCGACAGAGGCAGACCCTCGACTCGCAACCTGGTGACGAAGATCAAAGAAGAAGCCGCACTCTGGGCCAGCGCCGGCGGGCTTGGGCTACGGGATGTCATCCCACAGACCTAGGATGTACACTGAATTTTCTCGGTTTCACCCTGTAATCACCACCTCGGAGGCGTGTAACAAACTCTCTCTTTTCAATATAAAGAAACGCAAAAAGTCTTTTTGCGTTTCCTCGAAAAACAACCTAGTATTTCAGCAAGGCTCATATTAGCCCTAGGAAAAAAACTGATTTCTGCTGAAAACAAGACTGAGTGCTTGCTATAGGCCACAAAATCAAACGGTTTTAATTTTTCTCTGGAACTCCAAATTAAGTTTAGAAAATTTAACGTTTAGGTAATCTGTTCTTGTTTATGGGAGTGGCAATCAAGTTAAGATCAAAAGTTCTGTTGCTATTCTAATAATCTGTCTACGACATCACAGAAGACTGAGTACATATTCAATAGTTATCGATTATTTGACCTAAGGTAACGACAGAATGCACAAGACACGAACCAAGACTGGAAAAGAATATTGCTACACAAAAAGCAATGAGAGTAAACACATTACCACAAAAAAGCCACCTGCTCCATTCCCTGCATCAACAACTATGTGCATTCCCTCCAGTGGTGTTTCTAAGGCCAAGTGGACAAACATAGGCATTAAAAGCTATTTTAAAAATATTTATCCTTTTGAATTAAATCATTTCACAGTTTGGTATTAGATATATCTTCCACATAGCCAATAATCATATATCTGAATATAAGTAGAATGTGAAATACATGAACCAGTAACTTTATGTCGACTGTTGAGCATGTAAGAAGGTATATGAATAGCAGAAACTGACATGGTGAACAGCAGAAGTGAAGGGGACTACAACCAAGAGATGTGGGTTGTACAATACGTAACCAAACAAGTATCTACTGAACAAATAAAAAAACTTATATAGGATAATACAAAATAAATTATATATTAGTAAGTTGATACGACAATGGAAGGCAACTAGGACCAAAGAAAATTAAAAAATGACGTGAAATTCATCAGCAACATAATTTTATATCGACATAACAACAATGAGAAATCAACAGTGATCTAGTATAATTGTGTAGTAAATCAAAATGCGGTATAAATTAGCATATGATGAACACCTTTGTTTCCAGCAGATCTACGAACTGCTTGGACAAGATCCAAAGAATAAATTGACATGTAGTCGACTTGAGTCACGACACCGGTCTGTTCTTGTTTGTCACCATGTGCAGATTCCTCGTATAGTCTAGAAGCACGCTCCAATATATCTTTGATATCAGCCTTATTTAGACCACCATCACTTGTAAAAAACTTGAAACCATTCCGATTGTAGGGTAGATGGCTCGCTGTAGAGAAGAACCAGAAAAAAATTTAGCAAGCCTATATAGTTACCAGAACTATGAGAAATGAGAAGTACAAATGATCTATACTCAAGCGTAAGTTGCACAATATTGCTATCAGAATGAGCGCAAATGTATATCTGATATACAATAAGAAAATAGACCCCATTGAAGAAAAATATAAACCACATACACAATTTTCTGTGCAATCATCTGGTGAGAGCACCATTAAAGTAATTCATTCATTCATTGTCTTTTCACTCTCATCTTGTTGAACCCACAACACCATTGACATCAAATTCACATATACAACACAATATTAATATCATTAGATTCGAAATTAATAAATCCACGATAGGAAAATGGGAATCCTGGAATTTGTGAACCTTGTCACACTCTGAATCGGTAGGCAGCCAATGGCTTTAGGTTCAACAGGAATCACCACAGGCCGTGGTACTACCATACTATTGTTGACCTACGATATTTCATACCTTTGATCCCCTGGGTTCCAGATCAAGGTAGGGTATGGCATGATCAATGGTGTACTTGACATTCTTTTAGCCAATTTCTACTCTACTAGTGTTGTGGATGTAAAGATAAGATAAGACAAACATATAAAATGAGAAGGGGAGTACATAGAAGAGGCAAGATCCTGAGATTCACCTCAAGAACCTTGCTTAATCAGGGGGTAGCTCAAGACAATATGACGGACTACAGACCCACCTCTAAGCACTAGGTGGCACAAGAGGTGAAGAATTTAGACGGCTGATTGACTCCATCATGCCCAAACTAGTTCCTATAAGAAGCAATCATGCAATGCAAATGAGTCATGAGACCTAAACCCTAAGCTAGGCGGCCCACTTTTGTGGGATTCAAGAAACTGACAAGATCATAAGCTCATGGTGCAAACAAGGAGTGGTGCAATTCTCCGCGCCACTTCCGACCAAACAAAGCTATAGGCTGGCCGACCAATGCTGTGAGGCTGCCACGTATAGCACTCTTCCAAAGTCCAAACGCATCAGCTTGCTCTCAAATGCATCATCCATGCTTCCAAGTTCAAAGTGAAATTCAGCTCCATAATTAGTGGTATATCCATTTTAGAGTAGAGTAGTCTTCCCATGTAGGGGGAGAGAGAGTGAGTGAGAGAAATAGTTTGGAGACGCCTCCACGACGAGCTTCAGAAGGATTCGCTGCACCCCAACTGCAGCCTCCAGATCTGCAAGGAACAGACTTATTTAAGCTGCCTCCGCCAGATCCCACGCCAGTAGCTTCCGTCCGCCATGGACCACCACCACCGGAGCGGGCTGGCTTGCCACTGGCGCCACCCGTAGGCACCAGGAGCAAGAAACAGCATGGCACAAAGCCGGTCGCCACGTAGGACCAAGACAAAGAAAACCTAAACCTAACCCTAGAGCTACAACCTTTTTTAGATAAAGGGAAATATAATAATATAGTGAAGATACTAATTACACCCAGCCTCTGCAATGCAACAACACAATACCGTAATAGTAATCGTACGACGGATGCACACAGCCAAAAAAAGAAGTAAAAAAAAAAGTCCTGCTACAAGCAGCAGCACAACCACCTCCAAGCAAACACGCCATCGTAGATCTTGGGTTTTCACCCTGAATATAGTCCCCGCTCTCAAAACAATGTTTTCAACAAAGTCATTGCCAGACACAACCAATTAAACCAATTAAGGCCAGACCTTAGATTTTCACCCTGAAAGGTAAGACTTTGAACTTCACCACCTCTGTTGACGTCCTCACTTACATACTGCTGTTACGAATCCTGAAACTCCAAGCAAATTCGTCATCACCGCAAAGGCTTCAATTACCATTACTAGTCCTCGAATCTTGGCTTCCATGACATTCTCCGCCTCCGACTTCATCATGGATTTACCCATGATGGCAACAGAGCTTCGCGTCGCTCCCTCCGGAGCGACCGAATCCCACCCGATCCAACAATCTCTAGGCACAAACGCTCATGAGAGATCGTCAGCGGAGCATTCCAAAACACGCCACAATGGTGCCGACAGAAATTAGAGCTCTGTGCCGCCAAGGTCCAGTCATCAACGGCCACACACCACGCCCGAGACTGGCTGGATATCAGCCAAGGGCTAGGGGCTGCGGCGAGCCGGCAGGCAGCCACCCGTCTTCCTCATGCATGTGCACAGTCAAGCAGCTGGGTGCATGCACTGGTATACCATGCATCCAAGATCCCATCCAGACTTCAGCCCGGCATGCAACATGCCTTCAGCGCATGCCAAGCCAATGGCGCGGTCTAGATTGGAAAGTTGGCCATCGGCAGCGCAGCTGTTAGGCAGATCCGCGCAGCAACAGCGGCCACATGGCGAAGCCTGCACCGTGGGACGATGGTGGCAAGATCGGAGAAAACGACTGATGGTTGGAGGAGGACCGCTAGGTGGGAAAACGAAAAAATGGACGGAGCACCCCGCCGCCATCGTCCGCCGGTCGGCCTCCTCCGGCGGCGGCGAGGCGAACGGGTGGCGACGGAGGATCTCCCTAAGTTGATGGCGGCTGCGCCTCCGGAGTCGCCCTAGAGCTACAGCTATATACAGAGGAGGGCCAGCCTCCTCCCCCCGCATCTCTGGCCGGCGAGGCCGACGGAGAGGGAGAGGAGCCGGGGAGGCGGCAGCGACTCTCAAGGGGCTGGGGAGCGAGAGAAGGGAAAAGGGGGAAGAGGGCTGCTGCCGAGGGGAAATGTTAAATTGGTCAGCAATTTGAACTTTCTTCAAGTTGGGTGTGTCAGATCCTGAGGTGAAGTCATGGTGTGTTTACACTATTTGTAGCGTCAAGGGGCCAGATAAAAGATGGTGTTCAGAAGCCATAACTGCATAAGAGTGTAGAACGCTGCTCAAATCTTCCCTACCGGGATCCTAACTGATTCGACCCTGTATTGCTTTCTTAACCCATTGGATAGATCTCACTCGTCTTCTTAAGACAAACCTGCCCGTTCCTAGGAATATTGTGACTCAGAGATACTTCAAGGTAACACAAATATTACCTACGTTCCAAAATTTAAGGCATAATTCAACTGTCCGGTCAATGCTTTGAATAATAATTACTCCAATATTATGTAGTTTATGTTACACAAAAATGACACCATTAGATTTAGGGATGCGAAAGTGGGATCCCTCTTTCGCATCCCCAATTAGATTCATTCCATATGATTGTGATTGTGATTATGGACAAAGCATTGATTTAGACAGTCACTTTTGGATAGATGGTGTATATATCTTATATGAGGTATTGTTAAGGACATTGGTTGACATAGGGAAATTTCAAATAAATAAAGAGCAATACATATAGTCAGACAGTGTTAGCAGAGTAACTGTACATAAACTTGGGCGACGTATTGCATATTGATAGACATAAATGCTTGTTTATAATGCACCATATCAAACTGAGTATAGTACCTGTTATGATTATGCCTCCATCAGCTGGGCAATGATGTATCTCATCTTCGGTAAGTGTACTGTTGAACATTGCCGGTGTTGAGGCCAATCTGTATAATACATTGTCAGAGCTGAATAGTGAGAAGGATACTGCTTATTGACTTGGCATATTTTCAGATATTATTAAATAATTTCCATCACAGTCAACTTGTCCTCTGAGAGTTGTTCTGAAGTCTATAACGTGTCCATTTTGCTAAGGTCATCTAATGCTTCAACTGGGATCATGCCGATTTGCTGAGTATGCGTTTCTTTTATGCTCATCCTCAGAAAAGGTTTGTCTCATTCAATTTTGTAAGACACAGATACCGCATGAATCATATTTGTTCATTTCTTTTGCACAATGCGCTGCTAGAGAAGATTATATATAATTTTCGTGTCTACACTTTGGTAGATACATACGTAGACATAGTAGTATAGACCTGAATAATTGAAGAGTAGATGGATGCATAACTGACAGTAGAATCTGCATGCATGGAATGGAAAACTACCCATTGGATGGCAATGGCATATTCTTGATGCACCACTTCACATCCGGGCAAAATGGACGCTCTCTCGACTTAAGCGCCTCGGATAGCAAGTTGGCAGCAATACCAGACAATGGGCAGAATTGAAAAGGGATGGCATCAGATGAATAAGGAGTTATTCAGCGGCATATGAAAGGACAGGGTTTATTTAGTGGTCAAAAAACAATTTTGTCTTGACTGATTTACTTGTGTTTGTTGGCATGTCAAAGTAGAGACGAAAGATAAATTTATGAAGAGCTCAAACCCCTTGGCAGAGTTAAAAGCGAGTGTTCTAGCTTCCCAAGCATGGATGCATGCTCTTGCAAAAATAAGGATGCATGCAGATTCTAAGTACAAAAAAGATCTCACGTGACGACAAGATTTCAGATTTTGTGTGGTCTTTTTGGTCCCTGCTAGGCTCTATAGAGCACAGAAGATCTTCTATACTTGAATGTAAGCAAGACCGATTTTTTAAACTCACCCGAACTGTAGAACATCATGTCCTGCAGCAGTAATTCCATGAGTAACTGCATTCTGAAAACAGTAACTATTTAATAGCCAATAGTCAAATAATACCCAAATGATACTTATGAACTTCATAAGGGGTGGGGAGGGTAGCAAAATTCTAACAAAGATCAATTCGTTGATCAGTTCAACCATCCGAACCAGCATGACCATCGTAAATTGCATAGTTCAAAAATCCTGCATGCAGAGAAGGCTGGCCTCTACTGATGGAGAGTGTTGCATACTTACCAAATTCCGTGGGGAAACCAATTAAAAAGAAAAACTTAAGCTGTTGACAAAAGGTACCTGCAATCTACTTAACACTTCCCACACTTCCTCTAACGTCTAGGCTCCACCAGGCCTATGGCATAGACTTAGGCCCTGTTTGTTTGGCTTCTGCTTCTGCTTTACGGTACTTGTATTAAGTCAAACCACACTCCATCTCACACAAATATATTTTGATTTGAAATAATTTGTATACAAAATGAATAGGTTCCATTCCCGTGATCGGTTTCGAGTTTTGTGGACTGTAGTTTCTTAATTTTGGACCGAAGTTCGCACCATTTCCCGGCGCCGTCGTACAAGATCTCCTCCATTGTTTTGCTCTCGGCCTCCACCAAATCACGCCGTCCCCAATAGTCCGGGCGCATGATAGAGTGATCGCGTTCCCGTCGATCGCCGGCGAGAGGAGCACTTCTAGCCGCCGCCTCACCGCTTCTCCAATGGTTCGATGAATATAATCGAATACAAAACACTCCAAAATATTCTTTCAATAAAAACGAGTTAAAAATAATTTAACCTAAAAAGCTAATTTGAGAATTCAACTCTCAAAAATAGCTAATTGTTCTAAATCAGTATTTATACAAACTTCAGCACGACATTTCACTCCAAACCTACAGCTGCAGTCATGCCTGCCAAACATCAAATCTCTGCTTCCAACAATTGCTTCCCACATCTGCTTTTTCACAGCCCACCAGCTACAGCTGCTTATAACAGCTGCAGCCTAAACAAACAGACCCTTAGATGTCGGCTGCACATGATTTGTTTCTTAAAACTGTGCCAGACATGTCTCGAACTCTGGACCTATTGGCTCTGATATCACACAGGTTCATGTACCAAAGAGTTCTACCGAAACCTTAAGCTGTTAAGGAAATGTGAGCAATCTACTCAGACTTCAACAACTAAAGATATAAATATTTAAATATGCATGTCTACAAATGCGGCTCTACTCGGATTTCAGAATGTAAGTACTGTCTGTCCAAAACTACAGTAGAACCTTCGACAACCTTCTGTTGCTGCCTGGAGAGAGAGTGTGTGAGTGGGGTTGTACTAGGCCCTAGGCTGTACTCTCCCAATTCCCACAGGTCAAACAAGTGAGGTGAGAATTCCACCTTTAACCCAATACAACAGCATGTTGGTGCCTCCACGCAAAAATCGTTCACCATAGCTATCCTAGTCCACAGAAATTACCTACTTTCTCGGCTAACTCTTAAAATGACTCGAAAATCCCAAACCTTCACTAGTAGGAAACGATTTTGGTACAATAGTGCCTTGCTTAAGGACACATAACTTCAAATAATAAATTTAAGAAAATGAGCACAAGATCGTGGTTCGTTATATAAAAAATACGTAGAAATCAGGAAGTACCTGCAATTTATGTGCGGAAATTCGTGAATCATGTCCAACAGAGATTCTTAAACGTCTCAATCCATCTGCTTTCTTCTTGTTTAATAACCATGCAGCAAATGCGGCAGCTATAGCTTCAGTGACTGGCTCGGTGATATTGACAGGCTCACCTTCAACCCCAGCAATAGCAACACCCCGAATATCACTGCAAAAGAAAGTTTTCTGTGTAAGCAGTTGATTTTTTCTGTAACACAGTCATTTAATGGTCAGTTGTCAGATGTTCTGGATGTGTGTTTTGTGCCTCTTCAGCTTTCTTAAAATTCACTAGTTTCAACAAATTTGATGGGTCCAAAAGCTATTTCAAGGGGGACTCGATTGGTCTGCCATATCTTGCAATATACAAGTACAACATTAGATCACAAGAATCACATCACCCCAGTCCCAAAGAAAATCACTGGAAGCCATATAACATTCAAAAGAGTTTACCAAACATGATTTGTTAACCTTCAATACATGATATTCTGAAAAAACTATATCTGAGAAAAACTTGATGGCAATAGTTTATGGGAATGCAAGACATATGCAGCCATTTGACAGAGCAGTACAACTTATGGTGTCAAATGGAAGTATTATTATTAGTGGCACAGTGATTGCCAAAGAAGAGACAGACTACTAAGGATGACATGCTCAACCACATTTACCACACAAGTTGGCAATGTGATATACTTTATCCTAACTTAACTGAGGATGACAAGTTGAACTTCTGGTGAAGCAGGAAAGTTCCATTCACTTAGTATATGGTTATGTATGGGCTAAAACAAGGTTGAACGCATACACTTGCATCCTGTTCCCACATTTTTTGGGCTGGGTGTTTTATTCTGAGATATCGTGCACGCCAGCCCTCCGATTGAAGTTTCTCCTTTTGCATTTGGCAACGGATGAAGAAGAAGAATGAGTACTCTAGGTCTTGCAAACATTACACTTTTCTTGATCATTGTGACATCTTCTATCGCAAGTTCAGTTTTGGCTCCGGAGCTCATATGCTCCTGCCTGAGTACGAAATTCTAAAAAAATAATAGAACATATAAAAAAATCCTGAAAAAATTGGCAACATATTTGAGTGTTTTACACACGTGCACAAATGTCATTTCTTCACAAAACTTTGTATGCACGTAGAACAATAGAATATATTTGCTGCCAAAAAAATTCAGAATTTTTTGAATTAGAATTTCTTACTCAGGCAGGAGCATATGAGCTCGGGAGCTGAATTGAATTTCTGGATTCACATATATGCTACTCCTATTTAATATGATATATCAAGTAGTTGGAACTACATATCTCTGAATATTGTAACATCTATGTAGATTTAGCTGATTTTCATTGGGTATTCTGATATTTGCTGGGTTAATGTGTTAGTAATTTTTCTTTACACAAAATGACAAACAAACAGAAACAATACCAACAGTAGTTAATTCTCAACCAGGATTGAGAAGCAGAATCTTTTCTACAAAATAGATGGCTATAACACAGCAAAGTAGAAATGCAAATATGAAGAACAACAATACTTTGTCGGATATTTCTGTTTACACCAAAGCAACTAAATAAAATATCATAATAAAAAATGACTCAAAATCTTATACATGCCATTGGGTATTAACAAACATAGTTTCACTGCTTTTTGAGCAACACCACGGAAAAAACTTACCATGCATACAGCAAAAAAATAGTTTCTAGTCTGATTCCAAGAATTAAGTGCATCAAATGCAAGGAGAGCATCATACGAAGTGTAAAACTTGTCATACCTGCCATTTTGAAGCTTCAGAAAATTAACTTTCTCAGTGGATGAGACAGCACTGGTCCCTTGAGTAGCTGCAATGGAAGTTATGTAAGCAACTTCTCAAAAATTCACATGCACATACGCGGCACAGCGGAAATGTATCTGAGATCAGTAAAAAAAAGGAAAATAAACTATCTGAGATAAGTACTCAAGCAATGACGTGACATAAGATAATTGGGTAAAGAGTCAATATCTGCCAGAAACACCATAATGAGTTAGTGAAAAGAAAACACCTAACATAATTTTCTAACGATCATTGAGAGCCTAGAACACACCATTGCAGCTAACTTTCGCTTGTATTCCGAAGCTAATCCATGCTGTTGATGTGGTATTTAACCACTTGGCTGAAGTATCAGCCAATGTTAATCTACATCCCTGAATGGAATGCATGCTGCGGGTATTGAGGGCACAAAAGTCACATGTATGTCTTGTATTGTGCCTAGTCCATAGACCATCTTTTGCCAAGAATGCATTTTGTATGGTCTTCGCTGATAATGCTGCACAAATGTCCAAATCTATCAGATCTTCTACATATGGGACAGTGCACAAGATAATTGCTTATTTGGGTCAATTTATAATATAGTTTTCTTCCACAAAATGTATATCAGAAACATTTGCACTCTCATTTCTATGGCACAAGAATATATGCATGTGCGAAATGACCCTCCATACGCCCATCTATTTCTCCAGAACCTACATAGGAACTAATAAGAAGGGATACAAGAGCATCTCCATCAGCACTCCTGGAATTTTCTCCAGCACCCCCCAACTTGTCCGGCTCCTCTAGCGTCATCCAACTCCGGCGATGGCACGTTGGATCTGCTCCGGCCTTTCGAGCACCGCCAGCATGGCGAGACCACCCTTGGAGACAGCCACCCCTTGGGCAGGTGGAAATCCGGAGGGACGAGGAGCCCGTACCGGGCCTCCTCGAGGTTGAGGGTGTGCCCGCTTCAGAGTTGTTTGCCACTACGGTGAGCATGAGAGGTGGGATTGCGGACGAGGAGGCGAGGAGAAGGGATGGAAGGTGGGCTGCGCGGTGAGGACTGGTGTAAATGTATTGCTTGGGAACGCTGCAACGCCGGCACGTGGATTGGCGCTGCACTGGTGGCATCGTTAATGCGACGTGTTCTGCAGTTGCACCGCCGTCTCGTTCGCCTCCCGTCGCGTCGTATGGGGAACTGGCCAGCAAAGTGTGCGTCATTAAGTGGTGGAACGGCTTCCTGCACGACCCATTAGTCCCGGCTGATCGAGCTCATGTCTATGACAGACGGGCCCAGCCTGTCGGAGGCGTTGTCCAGCAGCCCCGATGCCGCCTCCAAGTTTGGAGGCCCGCTCGGGGGGACCGGGCAAAAATCCGGTCGGGTCGGACACTTGGGCGTGCTGGCTATGGGCGTTTTTCGTGTCCGCCACCCAATGGGCCTTTGGGGGTGCTTTGGGGTGCCAGAGGAGACGCTCTAAGGGGCTAAGGATGAGAAGAAGTCTCCTTTGAAAGATAGAATACTTATAAAATGGCAAGATTGAGAGGTAGAAGGAAAGAACTATGGGAGATCACAGACAACCAACTCTTGGTTTCGCAAGTTGGTTTCTAGTAGGCTGAGGACAAGCCAATTTACAATCTACCGGGATGGACCTTTTCATCAAGGTCATCGTATCAAGGAACAATCGAACTATATAGCTTTCTACAAGCCAATATTCATTCAAAATTGAGGTGGAACTTCATTCACATGAAACTAGAAACACCTTTAGAAAAATTGGCGGAAAACAAGAATTGGTCATTAGGGAAGATATTTTTTATTTGATAGTGACTCAAGGTTGCAGACATCATCGCACTAGCATTATTATTTTTTGGCATAAAAATACTGATGAACCAAAAGGACTTCTACATGTGTCGTTGTTTAAGTCATTACATTACTCAATCTTTTTAGATGGCATAACCTATCTGTCAAATAAAATAGGGCAGATGGATCCTCATGAAGGTTTTTGGGAACCAACAATGGCGATCATTCCTGTTTGTGAAGGTAGATGGATCCCTGAGACATACATTCGATTCCCAAAAGAAGGAAAATATCTTTCAAGTTCAACCATACCCACAACCAGTGAATACTATTTGGCGAAATGAGAACCATTAAACCTCATTGACAGCCTCTCACAAAAACCACTAGCTCAATCTCCAAATACAGAATAGAATATTTATCAAACAATCCATAACACTATAAAAATATGTGACATACCAATCTGTCAGTGATATTTGAGCAAGAGACATTCGTTTTCCATCTAAACAAAGAATTTCACCACTCATGCAATTTTCTTGCTCTTTATGGCAGATAAGCAATTATTGAATGAGTTTAAAAGCTCCGTCAACTATAACTTCCATTGACGAAGAATATGACTGGGAACTTTGGCATTGTCCCCTAGGACTGAAGCACAAAGCAGATGAAACCAACACCTGTTGCATTCATCAGGGTGATGAAATTTTGCCATGCCCATAACCCCACTCATTTATTCAACCCTTGTACTAACACAACGCATTGGACAAAGGAGGACTTTTCATCCATCCCATTGGTCCAAACAACCAGCTCATAGGAAAAGTAGTGACCAGCCGGGAATTTCGTTCGGTTCCCCTCTACTGGGTCTGGGAATATGCCCACGGATTCCCCAAGCACACGAGACAATAAAAGACAA
This sequence comes from Poa annua, assembly GCA_026929855.1. Classification (NCBI taxonomy): domain Eukaryota; kingdom Viridiplantae; phylum Streptophyta; class Magnoliopsida; order Poales; family Poaceae; genus Poa; species Poa annua. The sequence continues at coordinate 36,589,444 of CM049433.1, forward strand.
TCCTTTTCTACAGCTATTGATTCCGCCCGCGCTTCCAGAGCTGTACGCTTCTACGGATTCGAATACGGGGATAAGGCGCAATTCGATCAGGTGGATCAACCAGAGGATGCGTATTGCGTTGTACATATTGGAGGGTGAAAGAAAGAGGAGGAGGAGGCAAATCACTGACCGGCCATGGGTGCGAGGAGGAGGAGGCCGTGCCGGACGACGGGACGAGGCGGCTTCTCTGTGTTTATGCGTGGGCGGCGAGCACGAGGGGAGGAGCTCAGGGAGTTGTGTTGTTGGTGGATACTTGGATCAGATCGAACATATCGAGGTGCGGCAGCGACACAAGATCCACGGTCTCTTTTCCCCGGCATCTCTGAGCATCTCCACTCCACCAGACGGAGCATCTTTATCAGCTGCCCTATTTTACCCTCCGTGCTCTAAAAAAAACCGTTTTTTAGGCACGAGAGGGCAAAAAACGCTATACAACAGCTGCCCTATGACGTGCCCTATTTTGGGGCAGCCCTAAGAGAGGACCCGTGGGAGGCTGCCCTATCCTTTCATTTTCACCGCGCGCGCGCAATTGCCATCCTGAAACGCTTCCGACCCCGACCCGCCTCTCCAATCCACCGCCGCCGCCGCCGATTCGTGCCGCCCGCCGCCACCCAACTCCCGCCCTTGCTCCAGCGGGCTGCCCCGCCGCTCCGCCGCCGATTCCCGCCGGGAAATGGCCGCGGCCGAGCTCGATTCGGCCCCGCTGTGTTGAATCCGCCACGCCGTCGTCGGGCGCCGCCGAGCTCGATTCGGCCGTCTCCCGCGGCCGCGAAGCTCCGGGCGGGTGGATCCCGAGCGCCGCCGTCCGTCTGCCGCCCCTCCTCGCTCTCCCGCGAACAGCCACCGACGATTTGACGCCGCCCCGCCGCGGCCGAGGTGAGCTTTTTTTCCTTCACAAAGTAGATGATATTTTTTTTGCTTTTTTGATCTAGATGATTAGATAGATAATTGTAGTGCTTGTTTGTAGATGGTGGTGTTCGATTACACCACGTCCGACGAGGATGTTGCCATGCTCCTCATTATGCACCACGAGGCGAACAAGAGGCCGAAGCACGGCGGTTCGGTGATGGGGCGAGAGCACATCTGGAGGCAGCGGCAAGAAGCACATGCCAAGCTCATGGCCAACTACTTCGTGGAGAGACCGGTGTTTCCGGAGAGGTACTTTCGACGCCGGTTTCGGATGAGTCGTGATTTGTTCCGGCATCCATGGTGATGGAAGGCAAAGAGCAAGGCCGTGCACTTGATTCTATTCCATTTGATGTTGTTGTATGTGATGAACAATTTGATGTTGTGTGCCCATTTGTGTTTTATTTGATAAACCATTTGATGAACTAGACATATTGTGTTGTAATAAACCCAGTACTATTTAATTTTCATTTGTTAGAAATTTATTTAGATCACATAGCATATCATTTGTTCGTCATATGTATGAAATATGAAATATGTGTAAAAAAAGAGCCATTTGGTATAGGATAGGGCAGCTGTTAGAGAGGTAGTGCCCTAAAATAGGGCAGCTGAAAAGTGGAAAACTGCTCGGTGCCCTATATGTGCTAAAACAGGTGCCCTATATGTGCTAAAACACCATATAGGATAGGGCAGCTGTTAGAGATGCTCTTACAGCGTGCTATTTTGTATTTGTAACACGCGACATCTGTATTTAGCGCGTGGGGCCGACGATTCCTCCATCAAATGTGCTTATTTACCGGCGCTGTAAAACTGTCTGACGGGCTTGTTTACCGGTGCTGTAAAACCATTCTCACCGGGCGCTCTATTTTATCGCACGGCAAACAAGTTTTACATAAAAACAATAAAAAAGATCAAATTGAACTAAAAAATACTAAATAAAAACATAGGTCATAGTTCATAAAATATAATATGCTGAAATTAGAACGTATAGTACTAAATTAAAATGTAGTGCAAACTAGACTAATCTAAAAAGTTTAAGTCTAATGAGTTGCTCGTCGTGTTCGACACCAGGGTCGACAACCACATGTCCTGCCAATGGGGTCGTCGTCGGAGATGGTCGTCATACCTGCCATCTAGGCGTCGATGAAGGCACGCCTCATCGCCTTGTCGGCCCTCCTTGTCGTCTGGTCTCTCTTCTTCGCCTCCTTGGCGGTGTAGAACTGCACCTTGGCGGCAACGTCTTCCGAGAAGCGGGCCGCCTACTGGAGGCGGGTGCGCTCGTCCCGCTCGGCCATGAGGAGGGGGCGCTCCATGTCGCGTTGGCGGCGGCCCTCCTCATCTGTGACGAGGCGCGACGGCGGCGTGAGCGCCTCGGCCTGCTGGCGCGTCAACACGTCGTGGAAGTTTATCGACGAGCGCGGGCGCCTGAGACGCCACGCGACCGCGTCGTACGCGTGCGGCCTCGTGTGTCGTCTCGAACGTGCCGAGGCTGATGCGCTCGTCGCAGGTTTGGATCTCGGCATAGAAGTTGCCTGCCGGGCGGGCGCGCACGCCACGGTAGTGATGAGGACATCCCACATGTTAATACAACCGTTGCACCTACAACCACAATACAAGGACCTCACACACGAGCTCGTGCACAACAACTTAATTATCAGGTACTTTCGTTTCTTGGAATCAATCCTCACATAAATGAACATATGATGCTGCCTAAATCGGATGTGTTTGTCACACTTAAGAATGATGGCCCTAGCATGGATGAGAGGGACAAACATTGGAGCATGATCACGCATGGAGAGGATGGCAGCAAGCGTGGGAGGATTGAAGATGACGCCACTACTGGAGATTTCTGTACATTGAAGCCACCATAATGAGGAGAAGACTTGGACGAAATATATAGAGTTTTCCACTTCATAATTTCGTCCATATATTCATATGGTGTTGCGTCACCTTTTAGTTATGGGCCCGGCTGATACCCACAAGTATAGGGTATCGTTGAAATCTTCGATGTGTAAGTATTAGTATCGATCCCACGAGGAGTAGAAGGTATAAGTGTTTATCCTTTCAAATAAGAGTGTCACTATTCTTATTTTCTATGCACTAGACAAAGCAAAATGATGCAAGTATTTTTGGGTTTTTGGTGTAGAGTTTGCAATAAAGTAAAAAGCTGAATAAAATATGATGAGTGAAAGCTCTCAAAGAGAGAAAGCCCAATCCCCTATGCAGCAAGAGGACAAGCTTAAGTGTGTGTTTCTAATGTGTGGAAAATGTTCCCAAGGGCAACATAGACTTCATGGCATAAATATTTCTAGAACAACAAGTTAAACATTTTGTCAAGTTTTAATCTTCTTTGGACGGAGCCATAATTAGGTGTAGCCAAGTAAATGAACTAAAACCCCTTATGATGGTTCTTATGGCCAAGTAAATGACTGCACAAGAGTTATTAAGACATAAAGTCCCACCATAGCCATAAACTTTAAGGTCCCCGGTATAAATCCTCTCCTAAATAAACTTCATGTATTAGACCACAGGTTTACGTGTCCTCCCAAGGCCTACCCAATTAATTACACTAGTGTGATCACCTTCATGCATTACTCAACATATGTGTGCATCCATATATTTTACAATAAGATAACCATAAAAGATAAAAACTTGACCAAATACTCAATACATGTTAAGTGAAAATCATTGCCAATCCATCCTATGCCCTCAGGAACATGAGAGAACTACTCACAACGTGAATACATGATATGATTCAATGGCATAAGTGATACAACACAATCTGAAAATATAATCTCCCCACAAAACAATGACAAGTAGCAATTCACAAACATGTAGAATAGTACTTAGACAATAGCTAGGGTTCGAACAATCTCAAACTATGAGGGGGATGAAGTGGATCACGAAGATGGTCATGGAGATGGTGCTGGTCTTGACGGTGGTGTTGATGGAGACTCCGGAGGGGGGATGGAGGAGCCTTCCGGAGGGATTCCGGCGGCGTTTCCCCCCTCCAATCTTCTCCGGCGGCAGCCTTCTGACTCTCTGTTTATTGGTTTCGTGTTTCTCCGCCGCCTCTTTGCGAAACTCCACGGGGGACTATTTTTATAGTCGGTTTTAGGTCAAGACGAAGCCACAGAGACGAAAACGGACGGCATCGGAGCCACGAGGGGGAAAAGGGGGCACTCCACGCGTCCAAGGAACCTGGTCACGTGGGCCTACCCATTTTGGCCCTCGGGTTTCCACTTTTACGCTTCCTTGGCCCCTACTCCTTCTTCCTTCCAAAAATTGGGCTCCGTAAAATCTTAGGTCATTTCGACGTTGTTTGGGTCCCTAAAAGTCAAAAACATGGAAAATGGGTTTTCTGGTTCTGCAGGGTTAATTCCAAATAAATGGGGAAACTGTGAACTATCCCCCAAAATCATTATAAAACATAAATATAAACCATATATGATGCAAATAAGTTGGAATATCAAGTAATAAAATGTAAAGTTCATGTATGCATTTTACATGCATCAACATCCCCAAGCTTAACCAATACTCGTCCTCGAGTATGAAGGTGATAAAACTAACATGGACTTTGCATTTTAATACTATCAAATGATATAAAAAATGATTATTATTGCTACATAGAGTAAACTGATTCATTCTCAAAGGAGTAGCAAGATACAAGATAGATTATGAAGTGATATCAAATGTTCAATGAAAGGATGCCCAATGATAATTCACAAAGTGTAACATAGAAGAAAGCACTATGGACCAGATGAATGCATAATGAAAAATAAAGGATATCCTATAATGGTCATAAAGTATTATTATAGAAATCTGAATATAAAAGGTGGATACTTTGGAAAGAATAGATAAATAAGTAGAGGTATAACATGCAAAAAGTTTCATCTAGATTCCAAATGCTCCTACTTAAGTTAAAGTTTGCAATGTGGTATCCATTGGTGTGGAGATCTCATTACCCCTATCATAGCATCTTGAATGGTTAATGTTGAAAGTGAAAGCAAATATGAGTTATGTGCTTGACAAAGTATAGGTTGAATGTCTCATGCCCCTTGAAAACAAAAACCTCTCCGACTGGCTACTCAACTCGGGCCACAAAGCAAGTTTAAGTTACAGTCATTGCAAGTAATAATAGCATCATAAAGAGTTTTCTCCCGGGGTACCTCTTGTCCCATGACATGGAACAATCCCATGTCAAAATGACAAGACAAACAAACACATGGACAAGCTCAACACCTTTTTTATTTGGCATAGTTTTTTTTTATTGAGAGGTGCATCACTGAAAGTCCAACATAGTTGTGTAAGTAAATTTCTACCATGTATATCACATGGCTTGGGTTAGCCGCCCGGTGAGTCTCTCTAGCCATTTATACTCACTCCCTAAACTTAACGAGTTTCCACTTTTATTTCACGCAATGTTAGGCATCCATAGACAAAAGCACATGATATCAACTTAAATATAATAAGAGCACGTTGAAAGCTTGCCATGTGACAGCACATATGAGCTAACTCCCAACCCAAAGACTCTTGTCAAGCCCATAACTTCATAATTTTAATCACAATGGTTCATGTTTATGAAGTACAATAAAAGTAAGGTGTGCATCAAGTTCGTGAGAGCTTTTCAACCAACTTTTCCCATAACAACCAATAACATAAGCATTTTAATTTGGAAGCATAGATAATACAATATAACATGGCAAACCTACTTGGAATAGCATTTTAGCTAATAGGTAGATATGGTGGACTCGCTGGAAAAACTTTGGTTGAAGATGTTGGAAAACAAGTTTTTTACTTGTTGGAATTTTTGGGCTAGCAAGAGGGAGAAAGTTGACCGTCTAAAAGCATGCATAAGTGTCCATAGAACTAATCAATCCGTGTTAAACAAAGTAAAGTAACATTCAGCATCAAAACATGAATAAGAAATAGCTCTTGATAAAACACTTGCAAATTAATACTCATTAAAAAGCACATGAATCATGCAACTATATGTATCTTTTTGAATCAACTCAAACATCTTCTTCCCAATCTTTTTTATAGCATCCAACTTAATTCAACCAAAAATTCCAGTACCTCTCTCATAACATAAATGATAATGTTGGTCTTACGAAAAGCAAAACAAAAATAAGACGCTCCAAGTTTATGCGATAGTAATGCGTTGATAGAAAAACAGAAAATAGACGTGTGCAAACCGAGAGTGTTTGGTCCAGTGGGGTGCCTTGACATCCCCAAGCTTATGGTCTTCACCATACTTAGATAGCTCTTGGTGCATCTCTTCTAATCCCTGTGAAAAAACTTCAACACAAAATTTTCTCCCATCTCTTTTCTGTGGGGTGACATTAGTAGGTACAAAAGATAGAATGATTGCTGCAATAAATTCATGAACATAATTCATATTAAGTGTCCAGCAAGTGTATAATATTGTATGCTTCCTTATAAACTCAATTCAATCAAAAAGATTCACCTTAAAAGTCCAAAGAATGCATCAAACAAAATAGGACATAATCTGTCCGAAAAACAGCAGCAGCAAAACGCATTTTTTTACCCCACTTAAATATGTCGAAAAAATCTGAAAAAAAATTCATGCTTACAGAGGATGAAAAGTTGCAAATACAGTTCAATATCAGCTCATTCGGTATAGAAATTAAAAATCATACCGTGCATAGATTCGTGCTGGAATAAAATCTCCGGATACAATAAGCAACTTTTGCAATCCAAAATGGGTAAAACTTGGGACTTTATTAAAAATTCTAGAAACAAAACTAAAAACTAAGTCTCTTGTTACAGCAAGAGGACACAAAGAAAATCAAAAATAAAACAACCAGGTTGCCTCCCGTAAAGCCCTTTCTTTATAGCCATATAGCTAGGCTTACTTACTTGTTATCAAGATGGTTGGAGTGAGGTGGCTTGGCATCCCCAAGCTTGAATTCTTGTACTTATTTGATATATGTAGGGTGAGCCTAGGGGTAACATCCCCAAGCTTGAGTGTTTGTCCCTCTTGATCTTTGTTCATCTCCCTCAACTCTTCCACTTGAAAATTCTCTTCACATAAAACTCATCATAAAACTTGATTAGAGGGGTTAGCATCTCCATAAACTAAATCCACATAGGTACAACAAAGACATATCATGAGTTGATTCTAAAAATTAGCTACTGTTACTACGATTGTGTATTGCTCCTTGATCAAAAGAACCACACAAAACACAAGTAATGAGAGCAATGCAAAATAAAGACAGAATCTGTCAAAAACTGGACAGTACATAAAGAGTGAATTTTCAGAGGCACTTAAGTTGCTCAAATCAGAAAACTTAGAACTAATTAAATGTGTAATCATAACTGAATATTGATGTCGTAAAATTTCAGGTCAAAATTTCTTTTCTGTGATTTTTAAAAAATTTCGCAGTAAAGCTCAGTAATCTGTTTTCTGGACAGCAATTTACTATTGTTAAATCCTACCTCTCAAAAGAGGTTTATTCTTGCCATAAAGATGAAAAGTAAGATACAAAGGTAATGTTACAGTAGTAAACAAGCACCTTGACTCAAAAACTGAAAACCAAACTGAAGAAATCAAAAAGAAGCAAAAAGAACCAAGAAATGTTCAAGAAAAACAAACAAAGAAGAAAGAAAATATTTTTGTTGTTTTTGATTTAGCAAAAAGGCAAAAGAAGAAGCAAATATATACAACATAAACGCTCTTTTTATTATTTGTTTGCTTTGGGAGAAGTTTTAATGATAGAAACTTTGCAATGGTTCCATTGGCATGAACAACACATGTTCAAGGTCGACCCCAACTTCTCCATTACTCATCTTTCTCATTTACTTTCCCAAATTTTATATAAGTGAAAATCTTAAAGTAATTTTTAGAAAACAGTAGGTAAAGTTATTTTGAATGTTTTATATATAAAGGTGTGCTCAAACTGAATAGGAAATAAAAGCATAAAGAGCACACCACAAAACATTAAACCATTAACTTTTAAGTCTAACTCCTTTATGCATTGGCATTTTATATATGAATAAATAGCAGCAATTTTGTGGTAACCAATGCATGTAATGATCAGTAGGTTGCATTATAAATAGCATAAAAACATAAAGATAAGTCTTTCTTCCTCTCTCATAATAGTTATGAGTAGTGGAATCAAACTTCACAAAACAACTATTGAATTGGTGCAACTTTGCAAACTTGGGAACATATAGAGGATTATTAAAACTATCATGTGAGCATTTAGCATGTTTTCTTCTCTCAAAATAGTTGCAAGAAACATCATAAACATGGTGGTTGTGGGTAGAATGGTTATTACTGCAAGATAATTCCAGCCCACACAAGTACCTTTCAACATATAAAAACGTCTCCTTCATGGTGTGAATAAGAGAATTCAAAAATAAAGTAGGACTCTCATGAGTGAGAGTATTGTCACAAGCAGCAAGTATGTCATTGATACGTCTCAAACGTATCTATAATTTCTTATGTTCCATGCTTATATTATACCAATTGCTACATGTTTTATATACACTTTGTGTTGTTTTATGCATTTTCTGGGACTAACCTATTAACAAGATGCTACAGTGCCAGTTCCCTGTTTTCTGCTGTTTTTGGTTTCAGAAAACCACTTAAGGAAATATTCTCGGAATTGGACGATTTTTATGCCAAAGTTCCTATTTTCCCGACACGTTCCAGAAGTCCGAAGAGGAAACGAAGGAGGGCACCGAGGCGCCATCACAAGGTGGGGGCGCGGCTCCCCCCCTGCCGCGCCGGCACATGATGACGTGGCCTCGGGCCTCCACCGCCTTCGCCCTTTCGCCCATATAATGCCCCCAACGCAAAAACCCTAAAACAATAAGCCTTTTCCCGAGAAAAGTTCCGCTGCGCCGCCGCCATCGAAGACAAGATTTGGGGGGACAGAAGTCTCTGTTCCGGCACCCTGTCGGGACGGGGAATTGCCCCCGGAGTCATCTCCATCGACTCCACCGCCATCTCCATCGCCGTTGCTGACTCCTATGATGAGGAGTGAGTAGTTCTCCCCCGAGGCTGCGGGCTCTACCGGTAGCTATGTGGTTTATATCTCTCTCCCATGTGATCTTTATGTGATCATGAGCTTTGTAATCTAGTTGAATATGTGATGTTACTCTTTATCTATTATGCACTCTAGAGATTACTTTATTATGAACTCCGGGGTTATTCACGGTTGTAAAGGTGACAGTATGTGCACCGTGTGTGATTCCTTTATGACGTTGTGGTGTTAGTTTACTCTGACTTTGAGGGTGCTCTTGTAGCCCTACACAGTGAATGGTGTTTATCATCCAACATGAGAGTGTTTGAGAGTAGTATTTATTATTCAGCTTTGATGTCATTGTTGAGAATGTCCACTAGTGAAAGTATGATCCCTAGGCCTTGTTTCTAAGCACTGAAACACCGTTTACAACAAGTTTTGCTACATGTTTGCTTGCTGCCATTTTTATTTCAGATTGCAATTACTACTTATAATCATCCATATTACTTGTATTTCACTATCTCTTCGCCGAACTAGTGCACCTATACATCTGACAAGTGTATTGGGTGTGTTGGGGACACAAGAGACTTCTTGTATCTTAATTGCAGGGTTGCTTGAGAGGGATATCTTTGACCTCTACCTCCCTGAGTTCGATAAACCTTGGGTGATTCACTTAAGGGAAACTTGCTGCTGTTCTAAAAACCTCTGCTCTTGGAGGCCCAACACTGTCTACGAGAATAGAAGCGTGCGTAGACATCAGTCATTTTTATCCTCACATAAATTAGTAGCAACTAAACATGGATGTTTATCAATAAGCATAGGACCATCATCTAAAGCATTATCATAAAACATGTCTAAACCATACTCCTCATCATTTTTAAAATTATTATCAATAATGTTGTCATTAGGCGTAGGTTGATATTCCTCCTCATCATCAGAATCATAAAAGCAAATTTTATCATTAGCAATATATTGAATGATACCCTCATCCATAGGTGGTGAAGGTGGAAGTTTCCTCTCTTCATTCTCTAGTTGTTCATCATTTTCATCATCTTCTGTGGGTTGCATGGGCATTCCTAAGCTTAGGTTTTTATCCTCTTCTTCACATTCTTCCTCTTCCAAGCTTATGTTTTCATCTTCTTCTTTCTGCAAAACATCAGTACTTTCTTGGGCAGCTCTCTTCCTTGTGTCAACAACATAGATATTTTCATCAAATTCAAATATGCAGAGATCAAGGATAGTGGCAATCAAAACTTTAAATTGAGAAGCTATAGGGCAGGTTTCATGTTCATCAATGAAGGTGTATAATTCATAGGCTTCCATAAAAATAACAAATTGCTCTACTTCTTCCATCCCTAAGTGAGCATAATTCCATGTATGATAAGTTGCAATAACATGTTTGATGTCTACGCACGCTTCTATTCTCGTAGACAGTGTTGGGCCTCCAAGAGCAGAGGTTTGTAGAATAGCAGCAAGTTTCCCTTAAGTGAATCACCCAAGGTTTATCGAACTCAGGGAGGTAGAGGTCAAAGATATCCCTCTCAAGCAACCCTGCAATTAAGATACAAGAAGTCTCTTGTGTCCCCAACACACCCAATACACTGGTCAGATGTATAGGTGCACTAGTTCGGCGAAGAGATAGTGAAATACAAGTAATATGGATGATTACAAGTGGTAGTTGCAATCTGAAATAAAAATGTCAGCAAGCAAACATGTAGCAGAACTGGTTGTAAACAGTGTTTCAATGCTACTCTCAAACACTCTCTTGTTGGATGACAAACACCATTCATTGCATAGGGCTATAAAAGCACACCTCAAAGTCTGAGTAAACAAACACCACAACGTCATAAAGGAGTCACACTGTCAACTACACACAGTGGAGAGTAACTCCGGAGTTCATATTAAATTAACCTCTAGAGTGGTATAATAGATAAAGAGTAACATCTACTTATTCAACTAGATTACAAAGCTCATGATCACATAAAGATCACACCATGGGAGAGAGAGATAAACCACATAGCTACCGGTAGAGCCCTCAGCCTCGGGGGAGAACTACTCCCTCCTCATCATGGGAGTCAGCAACGGCGATGAAGATGGCGGTGGAGTCGATGGAGATGGCTCCGGGGGCAATTCCCCGCCCCGGCAGGGTGCGGAAACAGAGACTTCTATCCCCCAAATTAGGGTTTTTGGTGGCGGCGGAGCTTCAGAACTCTTCTCGGGAAAACGACGATTGATCTAGGGTTTCCGGGGCAAAGGCATTATATAGCCGAAAGGGCGGCGCGAGGGGGTGGACGAGTCGCCCACACCATGTGGTGGCGCCACCCCCCTGGCCGCGCGGCCGCATGGTGTGGAGGCTGTGGGCCTCCCCCAGGTCTGCCCTTCTGGCTCCGTGTACGTGTCGGCAAAATAGGAAGATTGGCTTTTGTTTCGTCCAATTCCGAGCACTTTGGTTTTCGGGCCTTTTCTGCGATACACAGACATAATAAACAGAAACTGGCACTGTGGCATCTTGTTAATAGGTTAGTCCAATAAGTGTCATAATATGATATAAAGTGTATATAAAACATGTGATAATTGGCATAATATAAGCATGGAACAACAGAAATTATGGATACGTTTGAGACGTATCTAGCATCCCCAAGCTTAGTTCTACTTGTCCCGAGTAGGTAAAACGATAACAACAAAATAATTTCTGTAGTGACATGCTTTCACACAATCTTGACCAAATAATATTGTAAGGCTCATGTTATGAATGAAGTGACTCAAGGCAATGGTCTATAGTTTGCTAACAAATAGACAACGAGTAAACAACTGAATCATATAAGCAAAAACTTTTCATGGATCGTGCTTTCAAACAAGCATAAAAAAGCTTTGCATAAGAGTTAACTCATAAAGCAATAGTTTCTAAGTAAAAGGGCATTGAAGCAACACGTAGGAAGATTTAAGATTGAGCATTGGCTTTCAACTTTGAACATGTATATCTTATAGATAATTGTCAACACAAAGAAATATAACAAGTGCAATAAGTAAGCATATAAGAATTGTTGCACACAAAGTTGACACAAGTGTTTGCTTATAAGATAGAAATAAGTGGGTAAACTGACTCAACATAAAGTAAAAGAAAGACCCTTCGCAGAGGGAAGCAGGGATACAAACATGTTCTAGAGTTTTTTTTAGTTTTTATAGGTTTTTTAAATCATATAGAGAGCATAAAAGTAAGTTTTTGAGAGGTGTTTGTCGCTGTCAACGAATGGTAATGGGCACTCTACCCCCCTTGTCAACCAGACTTTCAAGAGCGGCTCCCATTGAAGGACGATATCATCCCTCTTATTCTCTTTTTTTACACATGCAGTTAAAAACTGGTATCATTGCTTGGCTGATTAGATCAGTGCAAAAATGTGAAGAGAGTTGAGCGGTTAAAGTTGTAATTAATTGGGACTGGGCACCCCATTTGCCAGCTCTTTTTGCAAAATTATTGGATAAGTGGATGTGCCACTAGTCCGGTTGGTGAAAGTCTGTCTAAAAGCAAATGACAAGGTTGATATCGAAAACTCCACATACTTCTTCATGAGCTTAATAAACATTGACACAAATAAGGGATAATAAGTTTTGAATAAAGGTAGCACACGAAGTATTTGCTTGGAATGGCAGGAAATACCATGTAGTAGGTAGGTATGGTGGACACAAATGGTATGAGTTTTGGCTCAAGGTTTTGGATGCACGAGAAGCATTCCCTCTCAGTACAGAGTTTTAGGCTAGCAAGGTTGTTTGAAGCAAACACAAGATGACAACTGGCACAACGAGACTTACATAAAACATATTGCAAGCATTATAAGACACTATATTGTCTTCCTTGTTATTCAAACACTTTTAATAGAAAATATCTAGACCTTAGAGATACCAAACATGCAAACCAAGTTTCAACAAGCTCTACGGTAGTTCTCCACTAATAGGTTTTTAACTACATGATGCAAGAGCTTAAACATGATCTACTTGAGAACTCAAAACAATTGCCAAGCACCACAACATCCAAGACAATGATCTACAAGAATTTGTATGTCTTTTCAATATACCATCTACCACATGTAGCATTTTTTGTTTCCAACCAAACACCAATCAACTTATTTTAACATAAACTCTCCAAGTATTTAACAATGAGACGAGAGAGTATTTCATAAATGCTGCGGCTTTCAGCTTTCGCCATAAACATAAACAATAAGTGCTGAGGCTTTCAGCTTTCGCCATAAACATAAACAATAAGTGCTGAGGCTTTCAGCTTTCGCCATAAACATAAATGAAGAATACAGGTATTCATATGAAAAAGCGGAGCGTGTCTCTCTCACACAAAAGAATGCTAGGATCCAATTTATTCAGAAAATGAAAATAACAATGCAAAAATAAAAGCAAACATATGCTACAAGTAAAGCACATAAGATGTGAGGGAATTAAAATATAGTTTCACTAGAGATGACCTGATAGTTTGTTGATGAATAAGGGGATGCCCAAGGCATCCCCAAGCTTAGACGCTTGAGTCTTCTTGAAATATGCTTGAGTGACCCACGGTCGCATCCCAAGCTTAGGCTTTTCACTCTTCTTGATCACATCATATCATCCTCTCTCGTGATTCTTGAAAACTTACTTCACACCAAACTCAAAGTAATCTTCATTATAGGGTTAGTGCATAATCAGAAATTCTCATATTCTGCATGGACACAATCATCACCAATGCTACTGAACACTAGTTGGATGCCCGTGCGTTGCTACGGTCTCATAAATTATTTTTTAATACAACGAACTTAAAAGTTTATATGCAGAAAAATATAGCCACATATATAGGATTTAAAACAATAAATTATGTGTTTCTTAAATCACATTTTGATAAATATAATGTAACGACACACATGAAACAACAACCCAGTAATTATGGCTTGTTGACTAAGAATTCAATTTCATCATATTAAAAAATAGTTTTTATATGCATCGCCGTTGCTATGTACAAGCTGAAGTGAGGTGTTAGGTCTTGGAGTCGGCTTCACCTAGGTCTTGTCACTCGCTCATAGCGTCATCCGCCTAATTTATCAGAGATAGCTTCCGTGTGATTATCTCAAAACTTTTGTGACACTTCTCAAAAATGAATACCTAGGAGTAGCAATTCTTAATTGGAACAGAAAAATATAGGACAATTTATTAATGATCAGGGACAAATAGAGTGGGCAAATTTATGAAACTATGACCACCTTAACATTTAAGAATAATCACGGTAATGCAAATCTAACACGTTAGTGCTAGATCCAGCTCTTCAGTTTGATTTTGCAAACAAATGAACTCAATCACGCTAGAGTTGCTGCGAGGTAGATCGTTTGACATCTTTGTGTGGTGCACATTGCAAAATACAGATGATAAATGTAGGAGCATTACATACGGATGCTCGTAGCCATTTTATAGGACAAATAAGGGGACATTTCTCTACCCTTGTTCTTTCAAATGTACTCTTGACTAATAAAATATGTGTATATGGATCGAATATGTTTAGAAAATATTAGAGCCATGCACTCTGTCCATGGTCTCCCCATTTTTTTGCACGACAACAATATCTATGTCACAAATGAGTATCTTAATAAGCTAGCCTACTTGAAAGTGGAAAATGTAAACTGTCCCAGATGTAAAGCTTACAAGAGTGGACAAAATTCACAAATTCACGGTTATGTTGGATCTGGGAATGGTGACGCAAAAAATCTGGGCATGTACAAAAAAGACTTTACAAATAGCTCATGTTGGAATGAAGCATGCCCCTTCAGTGGACACCTTACACACTAATTTCTACTCTCCAGTTCACGACCACTCGATGCCATCCGCATGCAAGCAGTTGTAGTCGGCGAGGTCTTCCGTGTTTGCTCAGATGATGCAGAAGTTGTATGCACACCTCAATCATCTGGACAATTATGTAGAAGTTAGATGATGGAAAATTTATGCCACACTATCACAACTGATAAGAGCGACAAGCCGAAGACATTTTAATTGTTGAATCGGATATTGAGTTGCAGCCAGAAATAAACAAATTAAAAATTTGCGGAATGTATGGACTAACGATCTATACTGGACAATGTGTTTGTTTTAATTGGGAAATACACACCCAAAATAGTGGAGAAAATCTGTAACACTAACTATATAGACTCTGTAGTAATGTCGTTTAGTGTTCTAGATTGCATAATTTTCACTATAGACTGGTTCGAGCTTTTATGACATCCATCCAGATCCTGTTGCCTCTAGGTGTTACACTGAAGGCTGATAAATATTAGACGGTCAATAGACAATTAAGCTGAAATCTCAGAGATTGAGAATGATTACATGTAGACAGGTTGCTCACAGTTCAATTACCAGCCCCCACAAACAGACGAACTGCTATGTGCAATTACATTTCAAGGAGAGTATAAGAATTTAATTAGGATGTACGAGAAACACCAATTGAAATGTGCATACCTTCTAAATCAGCCCCGAGCACCAGGTTGCGTAGTTCGTATCCCGCTATGTACCTTGCCAGTGCCTCAGGGACTATGTACCTTCCAGAAGTAACAACAGAGTTCAGTTTCAAGTTCTCATGTGCAACAATCTACTTGACAAAATGTTCATGGACATGCCCTCTCAGATCCTGATCTAACAATGCAAGAACACATTCAATTCAGAGTAATATCACACAATATTAGCATTTACACATTGCAGTTTGCAAATTTGGAGCTGCGACAGTTGTTGTTTTCAGAGGAAGCAATTACAAATGATCAGGAAATAAGTATATCAAAACATTGCTCCCTTCAAGATGTTGGACAGAGAGAACTTTACTTCGGGCACAGTAATAAGTATATCAACTCAATCCACAGCCGGGGAAAGTAGAAAAGAAAAATATAAACGGATCTTGTTTTATACAACTTAAGTGAACATTGCTGAATGTGTTTGGGCATGTCATTCTGCATGATCACTTTCATGTGATGTCAATTATCAAGAAGTTCATATGCTAAACTGTGCTTGTGCAAATAAATATAGATCCTGCAAATATATATGCATGTTGAACCTGTCCTACCATTGTTTGCTTTGGACACTTCATTTTCCTTGATATAAACTAATGCATGTGTATCTTGTAAGACTGGAAAAATTATCAAGCATCATAAGATATACGTACACAGTCATCAGTGAATTGCTTTCGGTCGCTAAGACTGAAATTCAAAGATGCAAGAATAGAAAAATGGGATCGCCAAAACTCGAATAGAAAACGTTTTTACTTTTAATGTATAAATGTCTTACGGCTTTAGGCAGCTAATACGATTTACTTCTCTAAAAGAACACCAATTATTTAATTAGTATGTATTGTCGTGTCCTATCATGTCTATTAAATTTTGGTATTCATCATTTGACATCTGAGAAGAACTTACCAGACAGATCTTAGCAACAAAATTAACATGTTGGACTATAAATACGGCTAGCAATAGTAAATGTACAGAACAGTTTGATAAGGAAATCATCTACCTTTGTGAGTGGACTACTGAAATTAAGGCAGTTCCTAGCACATTTGAGTTGCACATCTTTCCACTGAAACTTCAGAAGGGCAGCCACTCCAGCGTCAGGGAAGATGGCCTTAACTTTCTATATGGACAACAGATTTGCTTGTATAGAATAAATATCCTAGGTACCTATTACCTAAAGTACAAGATTCACATTTGATGGCATCCTAACGAATCAGGTACATTTAATATCTACTCCCTCCGTTCCAAATTAATTGACTTCTATTTGGCTACATGACATACACATATGTGGGCAACTAGAAGTCAATTAATTTAGAACGGAGGGAGTATCTTTGAAATCGAAGAGCTAGGGTTATGGAGTTGCGGATGAATAAAAAAGATCAAAAGTTGTTTTTACCAAATGACCATCTATCCCAACCTGGCCAGTTTCAAACTCATGTGATGTGGAGCTATAAACTGAACGTGTCCCATAAAAAAACAAACTGGATTGCAGCAGCAGTTCACAATTGAACTACGCCTTTTCCTTTGTCTGAATGAAACAAACAACAACCTCTCAAATTGAGATAGCACAAGGAGCCGCCCTCCCGCATATAGAGGTTGTGGAGAAGTCTGGGAGTGGACTGTGGAGCAGCGGTGTAGGTGGCAGTTCACAATCGAACCTTTGTTGGTATCCCGTTTGTAGCACTAATCCATGAATGGAAGATTAGCAATTACAATACTGAACCTCTGAAGCATTCTGTCAATGAACTGCACTAATAACTGAAAGTTTCAGATACCTTTTAGGAGCAGTACGGTGTAGAGCTGATTGCAGGGGAAGACGGTGGCGTTGCAGGGCAGGGCGGCCAGGGGCGCTAGGGTCTGGGCTGCGGCGAGGTGTTGGGGCGGCCGGCCAGAGACGGTGGGGCGTGGACGGCCAGCGTCGCTAGGGCATGGGCGGTGGCGTGCGGGCGGCCGCGCTGGGGCGGGCGGCCAGAAGCGCTAGGGCGTGGGCGGCCAGAGGCGCTAGGGCGATGGGCGGCGGCGTGCGGATGCCCATTGTCGTCGTGGCGAACAATAGACGGCTAATTTGGGGGGGGGGGGGGGGCGATAGACGCTAGAGGATTCGGAAAGGTATAGCGCGCTAAGCAGCGCACACAAAAGAACACAAGAACACAAGGATTTACCCTGCTTCGGTTCTCTCGTAAGGAGATAAAACCCCTAATGCAGCATCTAGCCTACTCTGTGTATTTCTTCCTCTATGTATGAATATTACAAGTGCTACAAGAGCTGAGCTAAACGTGCCTCTAAGAGGTCTTGGGGAATAAAGAGATCCCAAGGGGCTAAAATGAGCCAGCCGTGGGTTGTTTTGAGCTTTCCCCTGGTGCTACTTATATAGAGGGAGCGCAGGGAACAAGGGGTGGCCCACCGCGCACTGTACACGCACTGTTCATAACATGACCACCGGGGTCTAATCAACACTGTTGACCATGTCACCTTCTGTACTCTAGTCACATCCGTAGTACTGTACCAACTGCTGCCCATGCCCTGGATAGGCCTAGCCCGTCCTGCCCGCGTCCTTGCCTTGTCTTCTAGCTCCTGTCTTCGTCCACACTGCCAGAGCGTCTGTACTCGCCGAGGGGAAATGCTTGATATGAAATATCGGTCGATGGTGCCTATCGGGCGAGGGAATCGTCTTGTATTCTTGATTGAAGAAGCACACCAGGGCACGAACGTGGGTATCCCGGCCCCTCCGAGTTATGCATCAATCCGCCCTGTCCCGAGACCTGCGTGGGAGGCACTGCTCTCCTGAACCGAGTACAGCTTGCCCAGCCAGCCGAGCTGATACGATTCGGGCCAGCCGAAGTCGGGACTGCGCCGGGTCGGGGAAGCCAGGATGGCCGAAGTCGGGCGTGGAGGCGAGGTGGTGATGCCGGAACGGAGAGAAGGTCGGGGCCGAGGCGGAGCGCGGCCGGGGCAGGGTTGGTGATGGCGCGGTGGGGCGCGGTGATGCCGGACTGCCGAGCTTGGAGGTGAAGTCGGGGGCGCCGAGTTGGGGAAGCCGGCGTGGTCGAGGCGGGGGAGGCGAGTCGGGGAAGCTGGCGTCGGGCGCATCCGAGATGCGGCCGAGGCGAGGAGGCGCGGCCGGGGTCGGGGCACACCGGGGCGAGGTCGGAGGTGGCCGAGGTGGAGCGGGGCGCTGTCGGGCTTGGAGACGTCGGTGGAGATGTCGGGGCGGCATCGGGTGGAGCGAGCATGCCGGCGTTTACGCTGCCGAGGCGAGGCGGCGAGGTCGGACGGCGCCGAGGTGAACGACGAGGCGGGGAGGTCTGCCGGTGCCGAGGACGGGCGCATCGGGACGAGATCGATTGAGGCCATGACGCGTCGATGCGGGATCGAGGAAGACGACCGGGATACATATCTCGGCCCTGCCGAGATGCTGGAAAAGGCCTTGGTCCACTCGGGGTGGAGGGAACTCGGCCCACTTATGGTTATGCCGGCCAGATTAGCTCCAAACTTGGTCCAACATCATTTTTCTCCTTTTTCTTTATCTTACAACCATTTCTCTGTCGTTTCTTCCACTAACTCCGTAAAACCAACTCTTTGTGATATCCGGGGTCACATCCCCGACACTAGTCCCCGAGGCTGCGGGGGACTCGCAGTGTCGCACGCAATCTTACAAAAACAAATAACAACCAGAAAATCTCCATATATGCAACGCCATGCTTGCAAAGTTACAACTATAAGCCGGTTCTCAGCTATCTTGGGCATTTACCGCAGTCGCATGCCGCCAGCACCAGCTGGATCGACATACAGCTTGCACTGACATATCCCATATGTCTCGGTACCTTGGCCCCTCTTTGCATATCACACATGTCTCGGTACCTCGGCCCCTCTGGGCATATCACACATGTCTCGGTACCTCTGCCCCTCTGGGCATATCACACATGTCTCGGTATCTCGGCCCCTCTGGGCATATCACACATGTCTCGGTACCTCGGCCCCTCTAGGCATATCACACAGGTTGCCCTTAGCAAACCAACACAAACGATGATCGGGGATACAGGATGATGCCGAGATATGTTCGCGAACCGAATAAACGACGATCTGAGATATGGAAAAATGACGGGATACTGTGCCAAACCGAAATAAATGGCGATCCGGGATATGGAATGATGCCGTGATACTGTGGCAAACCGAAATAAACGGCGATCCGGGATATGGAATGATGCCGTGATACTGTGGCAAACCGAAATAAACGGCGATCCGGGATATATTGCATGATGCCATGATATACTGGCCCGCCGACATAAGCGACAACTTGGTATGACATGCCACTTACAACTCGGCAAGCCAACACCAAAGACTAACTGTGATATACTTTGAGGCCAAAATATAAGATGGATCCGAGATAACCGACATAATCAAGACCTTTGACATGAATATTCTCTCGGTAAAACCGACATCACCTTTCAATGTTAGTTCAGGCATACATATATAATGAATATTCAACAGGAGCGACAATTCTATTTAACAGATCAAATTAGATCTAGCACATAAGTCCAGCAAATGACAAAAAGTAATTATAGCAGCAAAACTACACACTAGAATACCGACTCGGCTCCAACCGAGTCCCCGAGTTACTCTATAGATCTAACAGAGAAAACAGAACGGACTGGTGGGCCAGTCCCCGGGCAAGACATCTTGCACCCGGGGAAAACAACTAAGCAAGATACGAAGGGCAGTCCCCGAGTAAATTTTGAGATCAATTACCTAATGCGCAACTCAAATAAACTGTAAAGTACTCACATTGCAATTTCGGCGGGGTATAGGTCGTTGACGTGCTTGCATTGTCGGTGTAGTGGCCGACACGGGGATCCTGGCCCACCTGACTGGAAACGCATCCACAAGGCCGGGACAAAGGCCTGCCAAATCTAGAACTCGGCCCGCCTGGGATGTCGTATAGCCGACATGCACAACTCGGTTCGCCCGCACGTCGGCCCGCTGACATGATTATCTCGGCGCGCACTTGGCATCGGCAGCTTTTTCTATTTCCCTACTCTTTTCCTTTTTTCTTCACCCGACCGTCCCGACTCTTCCTTTTCTTCCGTTCTTTTCTCTGCAGCAACCGATCCGAAGCCGAGATGGTCAGCCTATGGGCGGCGACCCGGCGGGCGAGGAGCCGGAGCCTGGGACGGCGAGCCGGGACTGGCCGCAGCCGCGGGCGGGGCGGCCGGCCACGATGGGCGGCGAGGCGGGGCGCCGCCGGCGTGCAGCTAGGCAGGGCACAGCGAGCGGCCAGGCTGGGTGCGGTCGGGTATGAAGACAAAGGCAGGAGCAGAAGTCGGCGGCGGCGTCCGTCGCAGGTCCGCGCGGCTGCGACTTGGAGCAGGTTGAGGGCGAGGGGGTGCAGCCGGCGAGCCTGAGGGCGAGTTGGAGCCGGGGGTCCAACGCAGCAGGTGCGGGAACGCAGACGGAAGCTTCGGGCGATGAGCTGAAAACCGATTTCACAGCGGCGGCCGCCCCGGGACGGCGTGGGCGCACGGGCGTGGACGGTCGCGGTCGGAGACGGAGTTGCAGGGACCGGCGCTGGCGAGGATGGAGGCGGCGAGGTTGGGCGAGTTGGAGTAGGCGCGCAGCCGGGCGCGAGTATGTCGGGCGCGACAGGCGTGAATGAGGGCGAAGGCGGGAGCAGGAGGCGGCGGTGGCGTCTGCCGCAGGCCCGCGCTACTTTGACTCGAAGCAGGTTGAGGGCGGGGTTGGACGAGTGGCCGGAGCGCAGTGAGATCAGGGCAGGGCGCAGGCAGAGTTGGGGAAGCAGAGTCCGTCCTTCGCTGACGACGGCGAGGAAACGCCGGCACGCGCAGGCGACGACAAGCGTGCGGATGAGCGCAGATGCGGCCTGGGCGCATGCACAAGCGCCTCGGCAACAACCAAGCCTCTGAGCTCTTTCTTGAGAGGTTGCTGATGGAGAGACGACGAAGAACCTCCGGGATGCGCGGGGGTCATGGCGATGTCGAGTCCCCGAGTTGATGAAGAAGGTCCCGTCCGAATTTGATCCCGCAAGCGCCACTGTCAGCCCCACGGTGGGCGCCAACTGTCGTCGTGGCGAACAACAGATGCCTACGGGTAGGCTAATTTGGGGGGCCGATGGACGCTAGAGGATTCGGGGAGGGATAGCGCGCTAAGCAGCGCACACAAAAGAACACAAGAACACAAGGATTTACCCTGCTTCGGGGCTCTCGTGAGGAGATAAAACCCCTACTGCAGCATCTAGCCTACTCTGTGTATTTCTTCCTCTGTGTATGAATATTACAAGTGCTACAAGAGCTGAGCTAAACGTGCCTCTAAGAGGTCTTGGGGAAGAAAGGGAGCCCAAGGGGCTAAAATGAGCCAGCCGTGGTGATGTGGTTATACCCAACGGGTATACCCGCGTTACTACAATGAGGCCTATTCTACCAGAGGGTCCACCTAGTGGTCCATAAGCAAGATAGCACAAGGATGGCGCAATGCGGCCCAATAAAGAAGGAGTACGTGAAGGAGATCGCATGCAGAAAACAAAAATTTTCCTAACAGCGATAACCTTAAACTAGCCAGGATCTATACTATACAGATATAGTAATACGGAGGAGATCGGTATACATACCCTTGTAGACCGAAAAGCGGGGATTACGCTCCCGCACAAGCGTTGCTGACGTAGACGCCGTAGCCGACCTCAAGGTCGCGGAGAACTTGGCGCGACGAAGAAGATGATGACGCGGCGATGTCGATGAAACCGACGACGACCTCGAGGCCCGTGTAGAGGAAGTAGACCTCCAGCACCACTAGCGTGGCACCTCGCAGGGCGTTACACACGTACGGTGAAGCCGACGAACTCCGGGCTTCGATCCAGGGACGAAGCAGCGGAAGACTGGGACCGGAAGACCAGCAGCACGGCGGCGTGCGTATGGTGGAGAAAACTTATCCTCGGCGCAACTCCAAACAAGGGAGTCACGGGATCCAAGGAGAGAGAGAGAGAATTAGGTGTTTTTTAAAGGCCATGGGTACCCCCATATATATAGGAGGCCAGGGGCTGCCCAGCCTGCCAGGCTGGCGGTGTGGGACTAATCCCACACCCCAACCGGCCATGGCTGGTGCGCCGGCCTAGGTGGGCCCCATGTGGCCCACCTAGGGCCGGCCGAACCAAGCTCCCTCCCTTGGAGGGACTCCTCCCCCCTTCATGGGCCTCTTTGCCTAAGAAGGCCCATTTAGGGAAAAATGCCTTTAAAAATTCAGGAAAAATTAAATAAAAATATATTTAACTATTAATTACATTAATTAATATTAAATACATATTACATAATTTATTCTGGCTCCGAAAACTATTTCGTCGCTGCCCGATCTCCATCGGAACTTTCCCGGGACGTTCCCGGTGCTCTCTTTTCCTATTTTTCTCTTCCGGTAAAATGTCGACTCCCCTTAAGTTTGTTACCCTAGCGGTTCGATTATCTCACCAGACATGATCGAGACTCCTCTCCGATCAATGACTAATTCGTGGACCTTGGATACCCAGAATTAATCCCTGCGAGATAACGAATACTTTACCGATCGAACCTAGACGTCTGAGTCTTAAACCTTTTGCCATGCGATACTTAGCGCGTCCGAGACTCGTTGATAGATATCTCCATACCTAGCTTGATCTCGTTACCGACACTGCTAACTTCAACTCGTTCATGTTATTATGTCCTGGTGACCTAGTAACACGCTTGCAAGCTCGTTTGACATAATCTCACCGAGTGGGCCCTAGAGTATCTATCCTGCTATGCGGACTGGCAAATCCCGCTCTTGACCCCCCGTCTCAACATACTCCTTTCCGACACCCGAGAGGGACACCTTTATTGTCACACTATGTAAGATATGACGTTTGATGCAATCAAAGTGTCTTCTAGGAATAGCAATAAGAGTAGATCTCACGGTCAAAGGCGTAATGACTACGTCCTACAAATATTGGGTATGTCCATCATGTCATTCTCCCAATGACATGACTCCATTGTCAACTGACATAAATGTCACATGATCGGGAAACCTCAATCATCAATTGCCCAATGAACTAGTTAGATAGAGGCTACTAGGGACCTGGTTGTTTATCTACCACACGTGTATTAATGTTTCCGCTTAATACAGTTATAGCATGGTATAAAACATACAATGAACAATTGAGATATGACGAATAAACTATATTTATTAAGTGCCTCTAGGGCATATCTCCTTCAGTCTCCCAGTTGCACTAGAGTAACACTTAATCTAGTTTACAACTTGGTAAAAGCTCAACACCCATAGCAACTTGGTGCATGCTTGTCTCGTGGAAGAGGAATACAGTCAACAGATCTCACACATTGAGACCTATATGTGCTTTGCAACACTTCTATGTCACCTAGTTTGACATCATCCCGTATCTTACGATGACGGTGAAATATATCTTAGTGGATGGAGTGAGACCCGAACCTCCACGTAGCATGGGCCTTAAAAGTCTAAGAGATCTATTAAGGGGAACCACATATGCTCGGAAACTGTTCAGTCCAATCACACTGGCTACTTCTGAAGTTGCCATATATTTCTATACCTATTATGTAGATTATGCGACAGTGCATCCATATGCGACTTCGCAAGCTAACCATGTCTTTCTTCAAAACAAAGGACATCTCCTATGTGAGATTTCTAGTCGTATGGGTCAGTGTCATAACTTGCATCATCGTAACCGTTTTACGGCAAGTTGTCTTTCCACTCTTACCCTTTACCAGAAAACATATCTTCAGTTTTCACAAACACTGAAGAATATACTTAACGTTTGTTCATTGATCCACACATGGATCACTCTGGAACCCGTTCTTCAACCAAGAACGTGGGTCACACCAAGTCGAGCTTTCAGTCTGATAGAATCTATGTTTGAGGCATAGACAATGTCGAACATCCTTTTCTTTCATCAGCTATCACTGAAAATGCCAAGATAAACTTAATATTTTACCTAGTCATACAAGTAAGAACCTTTTTCTTCGCTTGTTCTATTCTGAAACACTTCAGAATCTTAACTTAGGAAAATATTCCGACCTAATGTTATTAAGCCCCTTTTTGATCTATACAATTATAGATCGGATGCCTAATACTCCTAACTTCATTTATAGAAAATTTAATCACTTAAATAATCCTTTATACTTTGCTAGAGGATCTGTATCATTCTCAATATGTCGTTACATAAAATCAGGAATGACACTTAGCTCCCACTTAAATACGCCATCCGTATATAAGACCAGGAATTTCTTTTAGCTCCCACTCAAATATGCCATTCACATATAAGATCAAGAAAAGCTACTTAGCTCCCACTCACTTCTTTGCAAATGCAAGTTTCTTCAACTATTTTGGACAACTCCAAAATCCTTTGATCACATCATCAAAGTGAAGATTCCAGCTCCGATATGCTTGCTTCAGCCCATGAATGGACAGCTGAAGTTTGCATACATGTTTAGCATCCTCAGGATCACCAAATCATTTCATTGTACTAATTACAACTCTTTCTTAATGATACCATTAAGAAACATGGTTTCCTTATCCATCTATCAGTTTCTCAATTTGAAATTATAGTAATTGCTAAACGACCCCGAATAGATTTAGGCTTCGCCACTTGAGACAAAATCTCGTTGTGCTCAACTTTTGAATCTGTCGGAACTGTTTCATGACAAATCGATCCTTATCAGCATCTATTCTCTCATAAAATTCCATATTCTATTAACAGCCTAGATGCCATCAAGAAGATCTCCCAAGTCATTACCTGGTAATCGTACATGGATTTTATCGCGGATCACATATGACTCATAGCCATTTCTCGGACTTAGGTCTACCATCTCTTCTTCGTAGTTCGTAGGACTGTCATATTCCATTAACATGACCTTCATAACAAGATTGTCGTACCACACAGTGTGGAACACAACCTCGTACGCCTACGTTCTTAGTATGAGCTCAGAGCATCATGATCTTTATCATCAGCTTCTTTCCACTTGAGGAGCACAACACCGGAAACACTTTCCGATGCGCCAATCTGATGTCTGGAGAGAAAGTTCATTAACTTCGTCTTGCTCTACTTTCTTTCCCACTTATACCCTTGGACAAGAAACTATTTCTTTTGCAAGGTATATTCCGGGAACGTTTTTGCCTATGTCGTGAGACATGTACCCAACTAATTCTTTAGGTACGGTACACTACAAAGATTTATCCATTTTAGGTTTGATCACATCAAAACACTAAATTGCTGAAACGACAATCCAGGCTAAAAGCCATGCCATCACTCATATGGTATTGTCTCCATGGATTTAAATGGTTTCCCTATTATCTAACGTGAATGTTATGTTTCTACCATATGACTCCAATGATCACAATAATTCGATAAGAGATTTATTTACCACACACTATCCGATAGGGTGTGATTACGACGTCCTAACATACCATAACACTATGGTGTTCCATGTGACGTAATTTGTGAAACTCTTCTCACAAGTCTTCCAATGATATGCCAACATTACAACTCAAATCTTTATTCCTCGATCTGTATCGTAGAAATTTGATTTTCTTGTTAAATTTATTTCCTACTTCATTCTAAACTTGTTTGATCGAATCAAAATTTCCAGATTAACATTCCCTAAGTGGATATCCATATATCTACTCGGAATATTCATGAAGTCTATGAAATAAAGACTTCCCTATACGTTAAAGTACTTCATTGATTCACATACACCCATATGCATGATTCTCAACAAGTTATACCCAAAACGCTCAGTGAAGTTTACGAAATAAAGGTCTCCACTACACGTTAATTACTTCATTGATCCACATACATCTATATGCATGATTATCAATAAGTCATATGACCGCTTTCCGAAAACGGTGTCTTAGTTATCTTGCAAGTGTCAAAAGATCAAATCTAAAGACTTGTAGATCCATCCGTATGGAGCTTCTTCACTGACTATAACATTGACATGACTTAAACGGTAGTGCCACACGAATGTGGTGTCTTTATTAAGTTTGTATCCTTTGGCATTAATATTATGAATGTGGGAGCTTCTACCATCTAAATTCAAATCGGCTTATGATCATTACTTCATAAATATAGGACAACGATTTTGTCACTAACATATATGAACAATTGTCTTGCTAGAGAAGACATACTTATAACGATCATACTAACAGGCGATCATAAAAGAATTTATTCAAATGGTAGATCTAGAGGGAGAGTGTCTATGGCCATCACAACATTTTGTCTGCCATCATCAACACACATTGTCGCCTCATCCTTCCAAGCTACTCAAGTAGTAAATCTGGTTTTCATAAAGCATGACTAGTATCAAAAACTTAGTCACTACTGCGAGTACTTGCTTAGGTAAAACATTCATAACATGTATATCATATATATACACCATCATCATTGATGACTTCCCGGGATCTGTTTCATCTTCTTGATTCTTCCAACGCAACAAGGAACCATGAAGGTGAACGATTCCCCTTGCATGACATAGTCTATGACAAAGCATTTGCATCTGGCAACGTTGGCTGTCATCCAGTGATCGAGCTGAGCGAGGCATCTCAATGTCATCAAGTATGACCAATGTCATCGAGTATGACCAGTGTCATCAAGTATAACTGCCACGTGCTCCTTCAATGCGTGTATTCTCTTCCATCTTGGTTGAGAAGTAAAACAGTCAACGTACTGATAAACTTCATCAACCCAACTTTAGGTGTATCCTGAGTTCAGCGATCATCTCATATGTTCGCGATCTAACAACTCGTACCCACCGTAAATTCTCTATGGCAGAGATCATAGCATACACTGGACTATGATGATATTATCCGCACAAAAACTTGATAATCCAAATTATCCTTTTGTTAGCGGAATCTCCGGGTTTATCTCCTAGCGGGTATTGTATCACAAAGAGCTAATGGTTTAAACAAGGAGTATCCTCAAGCTAAAGTATAAAACTATGAAGTTTGGACCCAACCTTTTAAGTTTCTCAATCGCAGGATTGAGCCTAATTTTTAAAGAAGGCTATTACATTGGTTAATATCTATAAAGGTTTTGCAAAGCATAAAGACTTTGTTCATTATAAAATAGAGTTCAAGTTTTAATAAAATAAAATTATCAGAACTCCCACTCAAAACGAATATCCCTCTAATCGTTTTAGTGATTGCACGACCCTCATCCATTATGCAACCCCTCATCGTCAGAGCCGGCAACACAACTTCAAAGGTAGACATCGAAATGTCAATCACAACAACTTTTGTGACTCATGCTCGACCTTTCGGTCTCCGTGTTCCGAGGCCATGTCTGTACATGCTAGGCTCGCCATAATAACCTTCAACGTATACGCTTGTGCAACATGGCTTACACCCACTGTATGCGAACGAAGATATGTCTGACACCCGATCGTCACGGCCTGCCTCATAACGTAGAACTTTCTTGGTGGTGCACGTCGAAGGGAGAACACTAATGGTATTTTGGAGGGATCATCTTATATTACTACCGCCGTGTGACTAATATATAACTATATATATACATATGCACACAAAACATCAATATGTAATGCGACGTGACATGGTCCTTGCGCCGATGGTCTCCTTCGCGCCCGCAGTTTATAAACAATTTAATAAACTTACCTTGACCATATCACATTGCCCCTGCAAAATAAAGTTAGACGCGTTCTACTTTATCTTTTGCATATTTTACGTGGCTTGGGGCTGTCGTAAATAGAACCGCTTCATATCTACGAACCTATGACCACAACAACGATCAAATAATTGCATATTTATTCATCCCTTTCGGGCCCTCCATTGAAAATGCAAAGCCAACTAAAGAGAGAGAGACAGACACCCGCCAGCCACATATACGGTACCAGCCGTATGTCAGTTGTGGAACCAGTCTCGCGTAAACGTACGCGTAAAGTCGGTCCGGGCCGCTTCATCAACTCAATGCTGCCGACATTGCAAGTGCACGCGAGAGGGTAGCAAATAAAAGAACGATGTCCCCGTGATAAACACGGGTGCAACTAGCGTACAGCTATATCTACGCATAGATCGGCTCTGATACCACTGAAGGGGATCGCATGCAGATTTTTTTTTTCCTAACAGCGATAACCTTAAACTAGCCAGGATCTATACTATACAGATATAGTAATACGGAGGAGATCGGTATACATACCCTTGTAGACCGAAAAGCGGGGATTACGCTCCCGCACAAGCGTTGCTGACGTAGACGCCGTAGCCGACCTCAAGGTCGCGGAGAACTTGGCGCGACGAAGAAGACGATGACGCGGCGATGTCGATGAAACCGACGACGACCTCGAGGCCGTGTAGAGGAAGTAGACCTCCAGCACCACTAGCGTGGCACCTCGCAGGGCGTTACACACGTACGGTGAAGCCGACGAACTCCGGGCTCCGATCTAGGGACGAAGCAGCGGAAGACTGGGACCGGAAGACCAGCAGCACGGCGGCGTGCGTATGGTGGAGAAAACTTATCCTCGGCGCAACTCCAAACAAGGGAGTCACGGGATCCAAGGAGAGAGAGAGAGAATTAGGTGTTTTTTAAAGGCTATTTAACTATTAATTACATTAATTAATATTAAATACATATTACATAATTTATTCTGGCTCCGAAAACTATTTCGTCGCTGCCCGATCTCCATCGGAACTTTCCCGGGACGTTCCCGGTGCTCTCTTTTCCTATTTTTCTCTTCCGGTAAAATGTCGACTCCCCTTAAGTGTGTTACCCTAGCGGTTCGATTATCTCACCAGACATGATCGAGACTCCTCTCCGATCAATGACTAATTCGTGGACCTTGGATACCCAGAATTAATCTGATGTGGTAATACCCAACGGGTATACCCACGCTACTATAATAAGGTATAAACTACCGGAAGGCCCACCCGGTGGCCGATGAAGACAACCTCGCAGGATGGCGCAAGGCAGCCCAATAAGGCTAGAGTGCGGCTCAAGAAAGAAGGAGTCGTATTGGCTTGGAATTAGTTATATCTGTAAGTCGAGTTGTATTCAAACTCCCGAGACCTGGCCGCTTATAAAAAGGCCAGGAGGGAGCCAGCAGACATACGCAATCTTCATCTAGAAACCCTAGCGAGTTGTGAAACCGCCGGGTAGCCATTGTAACCAGATCTTCAGATTGATAATCGAACAAGCGAAAGCTTCGCTTGTTACCGGCCGAACTCACCGACACCCATATACTGATTCCTTTAGATACAACCCGGGTGACCTACCATGGGATTTGCCGAGTCCATGACTCGTCAATTGGCGCCGTCTGTGGGAAGAACAGGGGTTGGACTCACGGGTTCGGCGGATCCGTCATCTGCATCATCGACTTCGTCTTCAGCGTCCCCGGCAACCCGGAATCTGCCAGATCTGCGGAGGCCCTACACCCTCGGCACCTTCGACTTCCGCCCACACTCTGCGGCCGAGCAATCAGCGTTCGCCGGTATTCACTCAGGTATGGATCTGACGTTTGGCAGTTTCCGTTTCCTTGTCAACCAGTGGGGAACGCTCGACGTGTCAGACCCTACCCGATCTTTGGGGACAGAAGCAATGACTGCACCTGCTCCAAACGTCATCGACTTCGCCTCTGCATCAATGTCAAGTGGCGCCGACTCTACTCCGACTCAGGCTCCCATTGCTATCGACTGCGCGCCTGCAACGACCCCGACAGCCTTCAACTCCGCCCCCTCGTCAACTGGCGGTTCTGACGTCACTTGCTATTGCTCCGACTGCACTGTTTTTCAGGTGGCAGCCGTCTTGCGCGGCATCGACTCTTCATCAAGTGAGGATGGCGATCAGCGCCGCGAAGGACGCAACGCTCGTAACCGTCCCGCCAGCCAGGTGCTCGTAGTAAACGGCGCATCAGGCGCGTTTACAACCCCGCCGCAGCATAGGTAGCCGGAGCCCACTCAGTACCCGTTGGTGGTCCGACTGAGCGCCGACAAGGAACTCTCCATCACAGAGGAGATGGCAGTCCGAATTCAAAACGTCGTCAACAATGGGACTGTGATGCCAGAGAACTCTCCTATGGATGACTTATTAGCTTATCAGTATCTACTGCGCAAGAAAAATCTGGAGCTAATTGCGTTAGAGCGCCAACTCGCTGAAAGGCAGGCTCGGGCCGACTCAGCCAGCGCAAGGCGTCAGGACAATTCGTCGTCCCAGTCGACAAGATTTGAGCCAGGAACTGCAGAACATGTGAGAACTCGCCCCCGCATGTCCTAGGCGGCTGCGGCGGGTTTTCAACCGTCAAGCGTCGATTCATGACAATTGCGGACGACGGTATACCGGTGCCGCAGACGACCGCAGCAGCAGTCGCCTCGGTGGCAACTTACCTGAGATCTACGCTACCCGAGTCAACTGACCCGTGGTACGGCCTTCACATGGCACAGATAGATGCCTTGGGGACGGTCGGAACAGCATTGGTACCCGCAGCCCCCACGCCAGGCCGTTCAGGGATCAGCCCTGGTCAAAATCTGCCCAGCAACGGCGCCCGAGCAAACGGCAGCAGGCCAGCAGACGCGTTTACCCCCCAGGGTGGCGACACACATCACGGCACTCGGCATCGTGAGGACAGGAACCACGATGAACCAAAAGCAAGCAGATCCAGGCGCCGTCACCGTGACGGGCGTGACAGGGAAGAGCCGGACAGAAGCAGGTCCAGGCACCGTCATCGCAGCAGTCGGGATAGGACCGAAACAGAAGAAGAGCGAGCCACTCGCCGCCGCAGCGAGCGAGAAGAGCGGAGGCGCGGCAGAGAGGAGCGCCGACAGCAGCGGCAGGCCGCTGGTTTCGAGCATGACTACGTGGAGGAAGGAATCGACGCCCGAAATTATATCACTCAGCGAACAGTAAATAGGCGGAGGCACCAGCGAAGACAACGCAATCGAACCCCAGGCTCCAGTCGAAGCAGTTCATACACAGACTCGGAGGTCGAGCCATGTGGAGCCATGTGCTTCACTACTGCTGTTCGGGAAACTCGCATGCCCAAGAGATTCGGGCTAACATCAGAAACCCCCAAGTTCGATGGAACCCAAGAGCCATCAGCCTGGCTGGAGGATTACACCACGGCGGTCGCGTGTCAGCGAGGGAATACAACAACCGCAATGCAATACATACAGTTGATGCTCACGGGATCAGCCCGAGCATGGCTCAGGAGCCTGCCGCGCAGCTCGTACGGAACATGGGACGCTTTTTGCAGCGACTTCAAGAGAAATTTCTCCTCCACCTTCCATCGACCCGCTTCTTTTCAACAACTAAGGGCCTGCAAGCAAATGGCCGGCGAGTCCCTCCGCGAGTATATTCAGCGGTGGACCACATTGAAAAATTCGGGAGCAGATATATCAGAGGACAATGCCGTCTTCGCATTCATTCAAGGAGTGAGGCGCAACGACCTTCAGGAGGCACTGGGACGCGAGAATCCCAGGACAATTGCGCACCTGATGGAGATAGCCAACAAATGGGCCGATGGAGAAGACTCCGTTCGAGCTGACAGGGTTCCCTCACCCGACGATCGCCAGCAGGGCAGTTGGGGCAGACGCGGCCGGAACGACAGGCGCAACAGGCAGCGACCGTACGGCGAATCGGACGGGATCGGGCAGGTCGCAGCTAGTTTCCCAGACAGTCGCATTCGGGGTAACCCCCAAAGCGGAGACACTCCACGCGATGACCGCGGTGACAGAACTCGAGACGACGGGAGCCGGAAGCGCGAGTGGAAGCCAAGAGGAACCCGCAGGGAGGAGCGCCCATTCCGAACCCCGGCTGAACAGCTCAACGACCCGTGCAGAATGCACATGTTAAGGGGAGAAGATGGTAAACTCACGGCAACCCACCTCCTCAAGGACTGTCGGGATTTCATAGCGCTTCAGACTGAGATGCGAAGAAGCGCAGGATTATCACTAGCGCTACCAGCATCTGAGGGGCCACCTCCCCCTCCTGCTGGGCACATAGCGGGAGCAATCCACGCAAACCAGAGGCAGGACAGCACAGCCGCAACTCAGGAACAGTACCCGCAGACCAGGGGGGCCATGTACATGATACAGAAAGGGCGACCGTCAAACCGATGCCAAAAGCTAATCAGTAGGCAGGTCCACCTAGCAACTACTTCACCACCACCCGCGCCGGAATACCTTCGAGGTTCAGAGACTCCTATTGGCTTCACCCGCGAGGATCACCCCCCGCGAGTACCGCGGCCAGGCCACGCCCCTCTGGTTTTGCATGCCTTGGTTGGGGGATTCAGGATGAGCAAGGTGTTCATGGACGGCGGCAGCGGCATCAACATTGTCTTCGCAGATACATTGCGTAAGATGAACTTGTCACTCACCAATCTGAAACCATCGGACAACACATTCCACGGCATCGTGCCAGGCAAAGCAGTATATCCGTTGGGCTCGCTCTGGCTCGACGTCGTTTTCGGAGACGCCGATCACTTCAGGAAAGAAAGCATCGAGTTCGAAGTCGTAGACTGGAAATCTCAGTACCATGTAATCCTCGGGCGGCCAGCGTTCGCACGATTCATGGCAGTCCCTCATTATGCGTACCTGATGCTCAAGCTCCCCGGTCCCAAGGGCGTCATCACCATCCGCGGGGACTTCCGAAAGTCAGACGACTGCGACAGAGAGTTCAGTAAAATCTCCGAGTCCTTCGGTGCGCAAGAACAGCTTGCGGAAATCGCCCTGGATAACGACCGGAGCCTGTTCCCCGAAGGCAAGAAGCCGGCACCGGAAAATTCTTTTAGCGCCAACAACGACACGAGGGCACATCAGGTGCACCCGACCGACAAGGACAAGACAGTCCTCGTGTCATCAAGCCTTAACGAGGCATAGGAAGGCGCGCTCGTCGAGTTCCTCCGTGAGCACTGGGAAATGTTCGCCTGGCACCCAACCGATATGTCAGGTATTCCCAGGGAACTCGCCGAGCACGCCTTACAAATCTACCCAGGCACAAAGCCAGTCAAGCAGACAATGCGGCGATTATCCGAGCCGAAGCGGCTAGCAGTCGGAAGAGAGATTGACAGACTACTGGATGCCAAGTTCATCCGCGAGCTTAAGAAGTCAGACTGGGTTGCGAACCCAGTCCTTGTTCCAAAAAAAGGGGTAAAAAACGGGCGCATGTGCATCGACTTCACGTCGTTCAACAAGTGCTGCCCTAAGGACCATTTCCCGTTGCCGCGGATAGATCAGATCGTGGATTCGACCGCAGGCTGCGAGCGCCTCTCGTTCCTCGACGTCGACAAGTTCACCAAATAGATCGAGGCAGTGCCTGTCACAAACGCTACGGCAACATCGGCGGTCAATTTCATCAAGTCTATCATCTTTCGCTTCGGTGTACCCAACAAGATAATTACAGATAACGGGACCAACTTCACAGCTGAAGAGTTTCGCGAGTTCTTCCAAGATCAAGGAATCAAACTCAAGTACGCTTCCGTCGCGCACCCGCAATCTAACGGGCAGGTCGAGAAGGCCAACGGCTTAGTTTGCAGCGGCTTGAAGAAACGGCTCTTGGTGCCACTCAAGCGCGCAGCAGGCGCATGGGCTGAGTGAAAGGGTATGTGCCCTCATGTATGGTTTTGGTAATTAATGACAATCCATATGGACTAATGTTTGTGTTGAGCATATTGCAAGTATGTCTTGAAGATGTCAAGACATCACCTATATGAAGATAGATGTAAGCATATTGCAAGTATGTCTTGAAGATGTCAAGACATCACCTATATGAAGATAGATGGGATGACACGAGATTGATCAAGATGTTGATCAACACACGAAGCTACGAGATGTACCAAGTGGATCATGTATCTCTTGGATGGTAAGCCATTGTCCATATATCTTTGTGAACTAACCCAAGTGTGTGTGTGGTTTCTATATGTTGGGTTAGGTATCTTCCCATGGGCTTGCAACAAGAAGAACATCCCATAGAGCTCATGGAGGATGATGTCATGCGGTGTTCGTCATCAAGGTTAAGAAGTGCAAGACCAAGAGAAGCATTTCGGAGATATCTTATGCTTGTAGCTTGGAGGTCGAAATGAAGACATGAAGACGAAGCTAATGGAGCTTGAAGATTGACATGAAGACGAAGCTAAGCGAGGCTCTCCCATAATGGAGTATGGGGGAGTATTTGGAGAAGTCTTCATCAAGCATGTGCTAGCAAGCGCAATCAAAAAGGGTGGTCCACTTGGAGAGATCAAAATCGTCATCATCTAGCTCAAGTGGAATTCTCAAGGCAAAGGTATGATCTTGATAGGGCTATAGGATAGATAGGCGTACTATCAAGAGGGGCTCTCGAGTGAGTAACTTGATTGCATCTTTGTGGAGGGCTCAAACCTTGCGAACTTGGCATATCATTTTTCTTGTTTCTTATTTGGTTTTTCTCGTTGTGAGGTTTCGGAGCTTGTTGTGATCTTCATAACAAGCTCAAGTTCATCAAAAACAAAGTTCGTATGAAAAGCTTCTTGTTTTTTTATGTTGGAGGTTTTACCGGTTGTTCCTTTTTCGAGAGGTTTCATGTTTCCCCATTTGGTTTTAACCTCCCATCTTGGACTATGATGTTTCTCTGCATTATCTTGTAGAGTTCTTCGTTGTGATTCCAACGAGCCAAAAATCATCGAAAACGGAGTTCGGATGGTCAAGATATTGTCGTTTTCGTGTTGATATTTCTGCAGTTTTTGGGAGCTCGGAAATTTCCGAACCTGGGCCGGAAATTTCCGAACCGCGCGAATTTCAGTACTGTTTTCGTCCAGAAAACTTCGGAGATCTTTCCGGAAATTTCCGGGGGTCGGAAATTTCCGGCCCTAGGCCGGAAATCTCCGGTCTAAGCTGCTGTAACGGCTAGAATTGTGGAAGGGGTATAAATACCCCTCCCCTTCTTCTTCCTTGAGCCAGCACGACTTTCCCCTCTCTCTCCCACCATTGTTGACCTTGGAAAGCTTGCCCCCTCTCAATTTCTCCCATGATTCTTGCATATTTTTGAGGGAAAAGTGAGAGGAGATCTAGATCTACGTTTCCACCAATCCATCTCTCCTCTAAGTGAGGGGAACCTAGTGGATCTAGATCTAGGAGTTCCTTTGTGTTTCTCCTTCTTTGTTCTTCCTCTCTTCTCCCCCCACAAGCATTAGTTGCTTTTGGTGGGATTTGGGAGTGAGGGATTTGACTCCTTTGTGGTTTCTTTGTTCTTCCTCTCTCCTCCCCCCATAAGCATTAGTTGCTTTTGGTGGGATTTGGGAGTGAAGAACTTGTGTTCTTGCCATTGCATCGGTTGCATCGGTTTGAGCCCTCCACGTGATTCGTGGTGGTGAAATTCGTGAGCTTGTTACTCTTGGGTCCTTGGACCCTAGACGCCTTAGTGGCCGGCCTTTGTGGCGGAAACCTTTTGTGGTCGGTTTGGACCTTTTGTGGTCAAGGCCTTTGTGGCTAGTTGGGACCTTTGTGGTCAAGTTGGACCTGTTGTGGTCAAGACCTTGTGTGGTCTTTTGGGAGCCCCCAATTCGGTTGTGGGTGTGTGCCCCAAGGTGGTTGTACGGGATTGTTCTCCGCCCCAAAGGAGTTCATAGTGGAAGGTGAACCCGGACCTTTGTGGTCGAGTTCATCGGAGAATAAGGTGAGGCCTTTGTGGCGTTGAGTCGGACCTGTGGTGGTCACTCACACCTCTCCAACGAGACGTACTCCCCTAAGAAGGAGGAACTCGGGAATACATCCTCGTCTCCGCGTGCCTCGGTTATCTCTATACCCGAGCTCTTTACTTATGCACTTTACATTGTGATAGCCTTCGTGCTTGAAGTCATTTACATTGTGATAGCCTTCGTGCTTGAAGTCATTTACCTTGTTATCACTTTGTTGCTTGTCTTGCTTAGCATAAGTTGTTGGTGCACATAGGTTCACCTAGTATATTTAGGTTGTGTTCTTGATAAGTTAAACACTAAGTTTTATTCCGCATTTATCAACCCTAAATTGTAAAAAGTGTACCTCGCCTATTCACCCCCCCTCTAGGCGACGTCTTTCCTTTCAATTGGTATCAGAGCCAGGTTCTCTCATTATTAGGCTTCACCGCCTAGAGAGTAAAGATGTCGTTTAGAGAATTAGTGCACAATCCCGCTTATATATTTGATGGCACAAATTATGATCTTTGGAAAATTCGCATGCTTAATCTTTTTAGGGACATGGATCCAAATTTAGAGAGAATTGTAGATATGGGTTTTTCTCCTCCAAAGGGTTCCCATGAATTATCTTTAGAGGATGAGAAAAACTCTTATCTCGATACTCTAGCATCTAATGGTCTCATCTATGTTTTGAGTGATGTAGTTCTTGCGTCAATCATGCCTTGTCGGAACGTTCATGAATTATGGACAAAGCTTGAAGATATATATGATGTGTCCAACATTAGCAAGGATGATTGTCCTCCTTCCACCTCCGGCCGTGATGAGCTCACGTCTTCTTCCACTTCACCAACATGTGATTTGTCACAAGGTAATGACATGGTGAGTGGTGATAGAAATTGCATTATTGATGATGACTCCACTATTAACCATACTTCATCTCCATCATATTGCAATGCACTATCTTTGGACTTAAACTTCTCTAGCACTACAAATTCCATACATGCTAGTGTTTATAGTCCTTGCATATCATGTGGTAGTTGTTTAACTAAATCTCATGATGATATGCTTCTCTTGTCTTGTTGCCATGATAAAAATGCTTCTATTACCTCTAGTACTTGTTTGGCTAACAATGTAGAGGAATCCCAACAATTGTTGGAACAAGACATGGACCTCAATAGCGCTTCAAATAACTCTTCATCATCTTCGTCCATTACTCACTTTTGCCTTATGGCTAAGGAGTCTAAGGTATCTCCGACCTTGAACTCCAATATATCTCATGATGATGATGATGATATTGATGATGAAAATGATAATGATGCCTCCATTGATAAGAACTTTGATATTGTCTCTCATGCTCTTTTAAATAACAAACATGCCCATGATAGCTTCTTAGAAATCATGACTATCCTTATTGAGCGCAAGGAGACAATTGAGGCCTTGGAGACCCGTTGTGATGAAGGGTGGGGTCTTGCTCGTGATTCCGCGGGTGAGATCCACAATCTTGAGATCGCTCTTAAGGAAGAGCAAGATACTCGGGTTGCTCTAGAGGAGAGACTCGAAACAAGTGAGGAGTTGAATAATAAAATGATTCCTAAACTCACTAAGAAATGTGACCATGCTCTTGCCAACTTAAAAATGGATAAATCAAAATCTCTTGAGGAGTCCCTTACCTTAGAATTATCTAAAGTAAAGGAAACCCGTGATAGAGCTCTTAAGGAGGCAATCAACTTCAAAAGAAAGTATAATGAGCTTGTCAAATTGTCTTCTTCCATTCCTAATGATAATGATGCTTGTGCTACTAACTCCCTTTCATGTGAAGCATCTATTTTGAAGGAGAATGTTGAGCTAAGGGCTCAACTTGAGTTGCTATCTAGCAACTATGGGAAATTGGAAGAAAGTCATGAAAAGCTTTCGAGCTCTAATGAGTATCTTCTAGCATCCCATGCTAGGCTAGAAGTTGCTCTTGAGGCAATCTCTACAAAGGTAAAATCTTGTGAGCCTCTTGTGGTCACTAGCACAATTCCTAGTAAAAATGCTTTATTGCCATGTGCTAGTTCTTGTAATTCATCCACTCACAATATTGATAAATCTTGTGATGAATTACATTCCTTGCCTTGTTGCTCTAACAATGTAGCATCTACTTCCTCTAGTATTTGTGTTGAAACTAACCATGTAGAGGAAATCAAAGAGCTCAAGGCACAAGTCACTTCTTTGAAGAAAGACTTGATCAAGTGTCATGAAGGGAATTCCACCCTCGACAACATGTTGAGAGTGCGAAGACTTCCACATGACAAGAGTGGACTTGGATTCAACTCCAACAACAAGAACAAGTCCAATGACAAGATGAAGCACAAGTTCGTCAAGAAGAAGGGCCAAGAACAAGCTATTGATTCGGCCAAGATTGTATGCTTCAAGTGCAAGGTTGAAGGGCACCATGTTAGATCTTGCCCTTTGAAGAAGAAGACTCTTAGTGAGAAGCAACAAGGGAAGCAAACTCAACTTCACACTCAAGCTTCCCAAGTTGAAGGATCTTCCCTCCCCAAGAAGAAAGGAAAAGGCCGAGTTTGCTTCATATGTCGTGGGAAGGATCACTTAGCTTCTTCATGCACTCATGGTAACTTATCCAACCCCACTATACTTGATCATGTTTATTCGCTTCGGAAGGATAAGGTTGGCAATGTGTTTGCCAAGTATGTTGGTACTCAAAGTGGTGTCAAGAAAAGAACCATTTGGGTTGCCAAGCCTATTGTGACTAACCTCTTAGGACCCAACTTGATTGGGGACCAACAAGCTAAAACTTGATCAATAGGTGGTGACGGAGGACATTGGAGACTTGGCCACATCATGAAGAGTTAAGGGATCTTCATCAACCATATTCTCTCAAGCCAAGTCAATTGGATTGCATTGTCCTATCTTATATCCAATATTCCTCCTTGCGGTAACTTGTATTTAAATTATATATATCATTGAAAGTTGCTTGCTCCCTTGCATGTGTTTGGTTTTGTACCTTGCTTATGCTTGTACGTGTTGTGCTATCTACTTACTTATCTTGAGTAATCAAGCATGTGTATGATAGCTTGCACACCATGTATGTCTTGAGTTTTTGTCAACTTGCCTATCTTAATTGGCTCTTGTTGAGATATTGATGGACTATCTCCTTTGAGTTAGTGATGCGCTCTTTGGCACTTCACTATCCTAAAGTGTGCTTTCATGAAGAATTCAAATTCTAATGTCCATTAATCATCTCTTGTTGCACTATCTTTGCCTCGTGTTAAAAGGATTGGATTATCACATTATGGGGGAGTAATAAGCTATGTGCATATTACAAGCCTAGAAAATGTGAACATGTGAGGTAGTGTCACCTAGAATTGTTCTTGTTATTCCTAGGTGACATGTTGCTCAAACAAGTTCCATATTTGCTTAAATGCATTTTGCCTCTCATCTTTGGTATCTTGTTGTGAGAAAGTTTCTTGGTGCTTTGCACGGTTGTTTGATTGATTTAAGCCTTCAAGAATATCTAAATAAGCATATTTTTTAATTCCTATCTTTTGCCACATGCTTATGTTTTGTGAATATGATCTTGAATATGCATATTTACCATTTACCACCGAGAAATATCTCCATACATTCCTTGTCTTTGACAAGTGATAATTTTATTTGTGGTAAATTTATCGATCATATTTACATTGGCTTTCGTTAATTGCCAAGGTTTTGTATCAATCATTCTCCTTTTCGTCTTCCTTACATCTTTTGGATCTTGTGTGCTCTACTCATATTTCTCTTGTGCTTTTTAAGTTAGAAAAGGCAAGGAACCCATTCTTGTGCATCTACATTCAATGTCTTACTTCTAGACGGTGCACTATTCTTGGGGGAGCTACCCTACATTGAGTAGAACACCATGTTTTGAATTGTTAGTGGATCTTATTGATTTTACTTAACCTCGTGTTCAAAAAGATATATGGAGGGTGATGATCCCGCTTGGGTGCATTTTGTATTTACATGTAAGATCATAAACAATGCACTAATCACGGGGAAGCCACTTTATATTCTTTAGAACACCATTCTATAATTTGGTAGTGTACTTCATTGCTCTTCTTTGAACATGACTAGTGTTTAAAAATATATATGGAGAGTAATGACCCCATTTATGTGCATTTTGTATTCAAATACAAGATCATAAATAATGCACAAATTGTGGGGGAGCAATCCTATATACTTTTGAATATTAGTTGTCTTCAATTTGCATTCGGTCCTTTTATTTGGTGTTGGATCTCGATGACTTGTCTCCTTGAAAGACAAACATTTTTCGTCTTGATACATTGTACCATCATGAAAAGTGTAGAGGGTTATGGTCATTCCTTGACTATATTTTCATTTGATATCTTTTCATATTGGTTTCTCCAATCATGTGTTGATTTGAGGCTTTGATATAATTTGGACAATTCTTTTCTTGTCACACTTGTTTGTGCTCTTTTGGTTTAATTGGTGTTTTGTCCACATTGTATCTCATTTGGTTCTTGAAAGTGTTGTCCTTGCATATTTACTATGTATATTTTATGGCATGCTTACTTTCTATGTTCAAATATGTAGGATAATCTCCATCAAATCCTAAATGGCTAAGATGTGCATGAAATTCAATTTCATATCAAGATGCACATATTAATGTGGAGTTTGTCCTATGTATTGTAGTTGCGCTAACTATTTTGGACCCAATGAGTTTGGGTACATTTTGTACTTAAATTTGTTTTAGGTACATTGGAGATACATTGGAAGCTTGTCTCAATTACAAGGAGGGAGACCTCATCATGTGCCTTCTTGAGCCAAGCTTGAATGATCATGAACTCCTACCTCCTACTTCATCAATGCTATCTCGGTAACAAGTATCTACCTCATGCTTACTTTTCTAGCTCTCAACCTTGTGTAGATTGCAATTTGGCATGAGTCCCTCTAGTTGCATTTGACGTGGTTTTTGCAAAGTTCCTTTCCAAACGTCTTTATTGCAAATATGAGCAAGCCGGGATGATTACATAGTAAGAGGAATATATAATCATTCTCATGATTCATCAATTCCAAATATGTTAATCTAGCAAAATTGGTCTCATATGCAAAATCGATGAATTTTCAAAATCATTTGTCATTTGTGAGAGTTGTTACCTTTCCCGAAGCATCTCAACTATCACTCATCTCTAGTGGATATTTGTGATGTGTTGGTGTTGGAAGTTCATCTATATCTCTCTAAGAAAAAATTGAGCTTTGTGCTATGCTTTTAAGCAAAAATTCTTATTGAGATATTTATGATTTCCTTGTGGATATCATGTTTTCTTTCTAGTACCTATGTTGTGTGTGCATGCTTCTTTGTGGACTTAGTGCCTACTTAGAAACTTATATACATGAGAGTAGGTACATCTTCAATTGGTATTCAAAATCTTTAGTGATCACCTTTATTGCTCTTTTTTTTTTGGTGATCTCTAAAAGGCACAAGGTTTGCATTTGATTTGGTTTTCTCAATAAGCTTGTGAACCTATTCGAGTTGTCTTCTTTGGTGTGCTTGTATGCGAAATACATGATATGCACTATGTGCCTCATATTTTGAAAGACTATCGTGATGCCTAGGCTCATCCTTGTTTTAGTCACCTAAAATGTATTTCCATGTCACACCCATCCTTTCTCGGTTGAGCAAGCCTTTAGTTGTCACATCTCTTTCTTTTTGCTCTCTTGGTTGTTTTTATCATAACATCTTCTTGTGTCCAATTGGTTTTTGGATCCTTTGATTGCTTGCTTAGTTTGTGAATGCATCTTTCTTTTTGCAATTGGTTTCTTTCTATTTGATTTCGATTGGTATCTTTCTTTTGCATTCTTTGGATTCTCAATATAATTTGATCCCCTCCATCTATTCTTCATTGGATATATGCATTTGATTTCACTCATACCATGAGAAATGCATAATTTATGGGGTAGCTCTTATTATATTGGCATTCTAGATTTTTCGCCCATTTCGGCAATGGATGCCAATGGGGGAGAGATTTAGAGGGTTTTAAGGGAACTATGTTTCTCTTGCATGCTTTGCTTAGTGCGTTGTATGGTTGTTTAATTCCTTATATAAACCCTCGTAAAAAGGATTGTCATCAATTACCAAAATGGGGGAGATTGAAAGGGTATGTGCCCTCATGTATGGTTTTGGTAATTAATGACAATCCATATGGACTAATGTTTGTGTTGAGCATATTGCAAGTATGTCTTGAAGATGTCAAGACATCACCTATATGAAGATAGATGTAAGCATATTGCAAGTATGTCTTGAAGATGTCAAGACATCACCTATATGAAGATAGATGGGATGACACGAGATTGATCAAGATGTTGATCAACACACGAAGCTACGAGATGTACCAAGTGGATCATGTATCTCTTGGATGGTAAGCCATTGTCCATATATCTTTGTGAACTAACCCAAGTGTGTGTGTGGTTTCTATATGTTGGGTTAGGTATCTTCCCATGGGCTTGCAACAAGAAGAACATCCCATAGAGCTCATGGAGGATGATGTCATGCGGTGTTCGTCATCAAGGTTAAGAAGTGCAAGACCAAGAGAAGCATTTCGGAGATATCTTATGCTTGTAGCTTGGAGGTCGAAATGAAGACATGAAGACGAAGCTAATGGAGCTTGAAGATTGACATGAAGACGAAGCTAAGCGAGGCTCTCCCATAATGGAGTATGGGGGAGTATTTGGAGAAGTCTTCATCAAGCATGTGCTAGCAAGCGCAATCAAAAAGGGTGGTCCACTTGGAGAGATCAAAATCGTCATCATCTAGCTCAAGTGGAATTCTCAAGGCAAAGGTATGATCTTGATAGGGCTATAGGATAGATAGGCGTACTATCAAGAGGGGCTCTCGAGTGAGTAACTTGATTGCATCTTTGTGGAGAGCTCAAACCTTGCGAACTTGGCATATCATTTTTCTTGTTTCTTATTTGGTTTTTCTCGTTGTGAGGTTTCGGAGCTTGTTGTGATCTTCATAACAAGCTCAAGTTCATCAAAAACAAAGTTCGTATG
Organism: Poa annua; assembly: GCA_026929855.1. Taxonomy (NCBI): domain Eukaryota; kingdom Viridiplantae; phylum Streptophyta; class Magnoliopsida; order Poales; family Poaceae; genus Poa; species Poa annua. The sequence continues at coordinate 36,632,575 of CM049433.1, forward strand.
AAAAGCTTCTTGTTTTTTTATGTTGGAGGTTTTACCGGTTGTTCCTTTTTCGAGAGGTTTCATGTTTCCCCATTTGGTTTTAACCTCCCATCTTGGACTATGATGTTTCTCTGCATTATCTTGTAGAGTTCTTCGTTGTGATTCCAACGAGCCAAAAATCATCGAAAACGGAGTTCGGATGGTCAAGATATTGTCGTTTTCGTGTTGATATTTCTGCAGTTTTTGGGAGGTTCGGAAATTTCCGAACCGCGCGAATTTCAGTACTGTTTTCGTCCAGAAAACTTCGGAGATCTTTCCGGAAATTTCCGGGGGTCGGAAATTTCCGGCCCTAGGCTGGAAATCTCCGGTCTAAGCTGCTGTAACGGCTAGAATTGTGGAAGGGGTATAAATACCCCTCCCCTTCTTCTTCCTTGAGCCAGCACGACTTTCCCCTCTCTCTCCCACCATTGTTGACCTTGGAAAGCTTGCCCCCTCTCAATTTCTCCCATGATTCTTGCATATTTTTGAGGGAAAAGTGAGAGGAGATCTAGATCTACGTTTCCACCAATCCATCTCTCCTCTAAGTGAGGGGAACCTAGTGGATCTAGATCTAGGAGTTCCTTTGTGGTTCTCCTTCTTTGTTCTTCCTCTCTTCTCCCCCCACAAGCATTAGTTGCTTTTGGTGGGATTTGGGAGTGAGGGATTTGACTCCTTTGTGGTTTCTTTGTTCTTCCTCTCTCCTCCCCCCATAAGCATTAGTTGCTTTTGGTGGGATTTGGGAGTGAAGAACTTGTGTTCTTGCCATTGCATCGGTTGCATCGGTTTGAGCCCTCCACGTGATTCGTGGTGGTGAAATTCGTGAGCTTGTTACTCTTGGGTCCTTGGACCCTAGACGCCTTAGTGGCCGGCCTTTGTGGCGGAAACCATTTGTGGTCGGTTTGGACCTTTTGTGGTCAAGGCCTTTGTGGCTAGTTGGGACCTTTGTGGTCAAGTTGGACCTGTTGTGGTCAAGACCTTGTGTGGTCTTTTGGGAGCCCCCAATTCGGTTGTGGGTGTGTGCCCCAAGGTGGTTGTACGGGATTGTTCTCCGCCCCAAAGGAGTTCATAGTGGAAGGTGAACCCGGACCTTTGTGGTCGAGTTCATCGGAGAATAAGGTGAGGCCTTTGTGGCGTTGAGTCGGACCTGTGGTGGTCACTCACACCTCTCCAACGAGACGTACTCCCCTAAGAAGGAGGAACTCGGGAATACATCCTCGTCTCTGCGTGCCTCGGTTATCTCTATACCCGAGCTCTTTACTTATGCACTTTACATTGTGATAGCCTTCGTGCTTGAAGTCATTTACATTGTGATAGCCTTCGTGCTTGAAGTCATTTACCTTGTTATCACTTTGTTGCTTGTCTTGCTTAGCATAAGTTGTTGGTGCACATAGGTTCACCTAGTATATTTAGGTTGTGTTCTTGATAAGTTAAACACTAAGTTTTATTCCGCATTTATCAACCCTAAATTGTAAAAAGTGTACCTCGCCTATTCACCCCCCCCTCTAGGCGACGTCTTTCCTTTCACTGAGGAGTTACTCGCCGTTCTTTGGAGCCTGCGCACGACTCCAAACAGGTCCACACAGTACACACCTTTCTTCTTGGTGCACGGAGCAGAAGCAGTCATGCCATTCGACTTGAAGTTCGACGCACCGCGGGTGGTCGGCTACAACGAGCAAGACGCCGATGAAGCACTCGAAGACGATATCGACACCTTGGACGAAGCGCGGGACATCGCCCTCGCAAAAACAGCAGTATACCAGCAAAGTCTGCGAAACTACCACAGCCGCCGCCTCCGACCACGCTCCTTCGCAGTAGGCGACCTGGTTCTGCGATTAAAGCAGAAGAAGGTCCACAAGCTCGCATCGCCCTGGGAAGGACCTTTCATCATCACAGAAGTCATCGGAGGCGGCGCCTATCGGTTGAAGCACGCCGAGTCAGGAGAACCATCCCACAATCCATGGAACGCGGCTCACCTGTGTCGTTTCTATGCTTAGTCGACCTTTATTTCGACCCCCTAGTTCTTCCTAGAAGAGTACATTCAGTAGTACTTGTATCAAGCAGCAGTATACTGGTCAGCAATAAAAGAATACAATGTTCCTCTATTATATTTCCTATTAAATTCTACACGCAGTGTCAGTAAACCCACCAGTTTCACCCGATTCTCCGGGGGTAGTGGATAAGTTTTTCACAGCACCTCGCCGGGTGACCAGCACTCGGGGGCTGCCAGTCCAAGTAATTACAAGTCAAATTCAAACACGAGTAGCGCCCAGAGACTGGCATACTTTTTGTTCGCAGATCGTCAACCATCCCAGTCGCACTCGACGCTCGGGGGCTGCGTTGCACAGACAACCAAGGATAACGACAAACAAATTATGTACAAGATCATATTTACAAACAGTTTTCTCTTTACAGCATCTCCTGCTCTACCGACGTGTCTAGGCATCGGGATAGTTCTACATTGGTCTCGTGCTCGAGAAGTGCAATTACACAGTTTGCTGGGCCTTCGACTGTTTCGTAATGAGCCTCCATGACAACTTCGCCCATGTCCGCAGGGGGACCAGCCCCAACTACAGCCAGGTCAACCTTCGGATAGTGCAGTCGCAACATAGCAAATGCCGTAGTCGCACCTGCCACAAGTTGGCGGCGAACGAAGTCGCTAATAGCTTCCCCTTCGCGAAATCGGCGCATCAGGCCGGCTAATCCTTGTGGTTGCTCGTTAAGTGGGAACATAGCCGCGTGTATGATTGACAAGGCTGACGAGCATGAATTAATAAAATCCTTCACCTGGGCGACTCGATCTCGAAGGGTGAGCATCGCCATCGCCCTACTCCGCATCGACCAGATGGACGAAGCATCACGGCCGTGCATGGACGTGACCTCAACAAACCTGGAGCGGACTCGGGCTTGCTCAGTCGCAGCATCAGTTTGTGCGCCTACGTAATTCCAGTACATCACAATCCTAGGTCAGAAAAAGGAAAAAGAGTAGTATTCTATTGCATCAAGTTGAGCAGTACAAGAGTCTCGGGGGCTCGACTGGTAACTCACACAGCAGACCGGCGTTAGCATCTTCAATCTCCTGCATCAATATCAACTCCCTTTCCATAGGACGGGGTTGTTTCAACTGCAGGATAGCCAAGATGCCCCGAGTCAGTCTAAGTTCTTGTTCCGCGTTTTCGCAACGGACCTTCACCATATTGTACAGATATTGGTCGTGAGGATTGATCAACTGTAAATATAATGGAATAAACGCACACAAACAGCGGATGTCGTGTTCTCCACAGGGACTAGGCGACGTTTGATTGCGCTCGGCTAAAGCTAGGTCACAAAATAAGGTTTAAATTGCAAGAATTTAATCTAAACTAGCAAGTATCGGCAAAGACAACAAGACTAACAAGGAGACAATCAAGACAGGGACAGAAATTTACACTGTGTAACTAAATGCTTCTTTTTGTATTTTCAGCTTAAATGACCAGCACAATGTCAAGCACACGCATGCATACAAGGTAAGGACAGCAGCAAAATTATGGGAATGGGGCAGAGTTCTCACTCCACATGCATAAGTAACATCCACTAGCAAACATAGAAGATCGGGAAGAAGCAATTGTTCAGATCGGGACAGAATACATAACGAGCAATCAACCACAAGGACTAAGGACTAGCAATTTAAAACACGTTTCTGTACCAAGTGCATGGCACAAGTGATAGACTTAACACACATACTCATACACGAAACAGGTTGTACAGGTCACTGTCTAGTATTCAGATCGAGAAAACAGTTGCCAAATCAACACGTACAGGTTTCTGTACTCAAATCAAATGTGCTCACAACACTAGTACGCAGAATTTCAGAAATAAAGAGAGAGAAATAGGGAGCTGTCGATGGGAACCAACACAAGGAGCTTCAGGTGGATGGAGAGGAGCAGCAGTAGGGATCGCAGGGAGAGGAGCGGCAGGTCGTCGTAGCCCTTGGCGTCCGGCGGCGATGCAGATTGGCGCTTGTGGAGGAGTTGGGCGAGAGGTCGAGGGAGAATCCGTCGCCGTCGTCAAATCGTTGATGACGATGAGCAGCCAATCGCAGGACACTAGGGCAGGGGATGGAGAACTTCAAATCTTTCTGTTCTTGAGGAAGACCAGCAGCACGTGGTGGTGGTTTGGTGGCGCGCCGTCACGCCTGCCTGGCCGCGGCGGCGGCCAGAGTTGAAGAAGGATCCTTGGGGACAGGGGACAGAATGCCAGGCTTCCTCGTAGAGAAGCTGCGCTAGGGATTTTAAGCCTCCCGATCTGATCTTGTACATTTGCAGCTTTATCCTTCGTTATCTTCCTTTCTTCTCTTTACACCCCTGTGGTATATATGTGTAGTAGTTTGAGCTTCTTTGGGCCTTTTCGCCCATATCTGTAATAAAGATCAATAAACCAGTAAAACTATCTAAAGCATTACTTAAACCTTTGCTTTAGCTATTTAAGGCCACAAATCGAGAAAATACTTAGTGATAAAAGGGCAGAAAGATATGTAAAAAGGATATAGAAATGATGTTCATCATACCCCCACACTTGAATTTTTGCTTGTCCTCAAGCAAAATCAAGAAATGACAACAACATGATAATGAACAATGCTCTATCCTGAGAATACAAATGGTCATGCATATCAGATTCATTACAGTTTCTACACATGGATGTTGCAAATTCCAATTCTGAAATTAGCTACAAATAACATAATTTCTCTATTTCTAGGTTCAGAGCAGGTGGGTCACTGAGATAAAGGAATTGGTGAGGAAATAAAATGAAAATGATCCAGAAAATGGCCCAGATGCAGAAGTTATGAATGCTAAGTTAGTGCTTCACCTGCTACAGTTCCCGAGAACATAGTAGGCTAATGCTGCAGATATGCATGAGTTAGCTAGTTAGGGTTAAGCAAGCACTTGTTTTTTGGGTTAGTGCGTCACAAGCTACCGATCCCGAGAACATAGCTTGCTAATGCAAAAAGTTGCTTTAAGATTCAGTCAAAATTTTCAGGTTAGTGCGTCACATACCACAATCCCGAGACTGTGGTTGCTAATGCGTAAAGGGTTGCAATAGTCAACATTTGGTTAGTTCCATGAGTTAGTGCTTCACATGTCACCGATCCCGAGAACATGACATGCTAACGCAAATGAGGGTTAGGAGGCCTTTAAAAGGATCATATCATTCGAATTCAAAACCAATTACATTATCTACATGCTCCACAAGCTTTGGACAGAGAAATATAGAAATTCAGTTTTGAAAGGTACTTCAGAACACAGGAATTTACACAGCTATAAGTAGAGATCATGAATGATTCATAATAGCATGAGAGTTCATTTAAATAGGCTAGAGCACTGCCTAAAACTTAGCTGTCATGTCCATCAAAATCAAACCAACAAATGTAATAAACCATCAAGTTCTGAATTTATGCACGGAATCCATTTTCAACATTTTGGATAATGCAACAGAATTAGTAACATGCAGCAAATGAATCTCCCCCACACTTAGAATTTACACAAGTAGTAGCAATCAGCTGGGGTAAGAAACAGCTCACCGGGCACATGTTGTAGCAGCTCACAACCTTCTGCATCCTTCTCCTATTCTACATGCTCTCTTCACTCATGTCCATGCTCCACTCCAACCATTCTCCTCAACACCATACCATGAATCCACCAGGATCCCATGGAATGTCGTCTCGAAGGTCAACTCGCAATGGATGGTGCACAAACATAAACCTGAAAAAACTCAAAACAAAGCAGCCAACACAAGTGATAGGGAAAGTTCCCTCTAAGTCATCAGTAGAGTGTCCTATGACATAAGCATATCTATATAGGATAACATGAAGGAATATCAACAATGAAACACAAGTTGCATAGGCATTATTAATGGTTCTGTGTGCTTTGTTAAGGAGGTTGAAATCATACCTGAGATGGTTGAGGAGGAGTTTCGGGTCTACCTTAAATGTAAAAGTCATGGGAGGTACGATAGTAGGAATTTCCCGTGGGGAAATGTCATCGATGGAAGTGGTAGAGCTCGACTCTTTAAGATCTGAAGCAACCTCATAATCAGCAATCTTGAAGATCTCCATCTCAGGCTCAATGGAGGAAGAATCAATATTGCTATCATCCTGGAAGGTGAACTTCTCCATATCCAATTCCAGCAGAATAGTATCAATGTGAACTAAAGGTGGCTCCTCGATATCAAACACAATTGACTGCAGCTCAGGCTCACGAATGAAAGAATCAGCCAAGTGAAGGACTGAATTTGTTGCAATAGTGTTCACAGGAGCAACCATGTATGTGTCACTTAGAATCACATCATCATCATCAAACAAGACCCATGCAAGCTCAATCTTCTCACATGGAGCATCTGGTTGATGCTTCTGAGCAAGAGTTGATTGTTTAGGTGTAGTAGATTGACAACAGCAAGCCAACATGTCTGAGCTGGGCTTCTCACCATACCACTGAAATTGATGCAAGGCTAAGTTCTCAATGAGCATAACTGCACCATCAACGGTTTTGTTCTGGATTGTTCCGCCAGCTGACATATCTATGAAATCTCTTGAAGCACATGTTAGTCCTCTGTAGAATATCTGATGAGGATATAATAGGTGTACATGCTGATTATATATGCTTGAACTGGAAGGAAATATTGAGCCTCACTGATGTTCATTATAAGGTGAATTCTTTCCTAGTAATAAATAATGTTTGTGCTTATGAGAATATTATACTATCTAAGCCTATGAATTTATGTATGATTAGGTTTACTAATAACACAAACATGGATGGAGGAGAGGAAGCAAGGAGCACAAGGACGCGTGGAAAACAAAGATGCTGCCATGGAAAACAACATCAAGGAAATGATATTTCAGTTCGGATTGGCAGAAGTCCCGAATTTGAAATAGTCATGGATTTTTCATACGGGTTCCAAATAAAGCAAGGAAACACAATCCGGAAAGGATATTCGAAGAGCTTTCCAATGGATCCGGCCCCAACTAAAGATTCGACTCGTGCAAGGCGTGGTGACCGAACCAAGTTACGAATCGTTTTCTGTCAGGTTCCAAAAGGAGTCCAATTGGCTGTACCCATGTCGGGTCAGTTTGTAATCGAGTTGGTTGAGTCCAACCGAGTAGGAATAGGCTAGATTCGTGGGAGGCATCCCCCTCCCTCATATATACCTCATAGCCACGAATTATTAGGTTAGATTCCGTTAAACATAAACCCTAGCCGCCTCTAGATTGTATTGCTGGACAAGCATTCATCTTGAAGTATACCGCTGCAAATTCTACGTGCTATCTTGTTGTTCCACTGGGAATAAGGGGATACAGGACCACCTCGTGATCGTTGATTACGTTGTGCAAGAGTGTGTAGTTGAGAATATCCAAAGGGATTGATTGTTGTTGCATTGGCAACAGGGATTATCCGAGGAGAGTTTTCAGTGAGACACTAGTTATCTTTCATCCACCAAACATCCACCAAAATTCGTGTTGCTCACAAGAGAAGATCGGGCCACCCCTTATCATCTTGGTATCAGATTCTCGGGTTTACTCGGTGAGCTAATTCCATCCCGTAGATTAGTTGTTTTCTTACCTATCCAGAAAAAGCCATACAAAAAAAAAAATAGGTTTAGATTGTTGCCATAGCCTAGATCACACCGAAATTGCTTAGTTTACTTTGCTGTTTTGGTTGATTTTGCGTCTCTGTTTTTCCTTTTCTAGTTTCGAGTTTAGGGTTTAGTTCTTTTCCGTGTCAAGTTCGTTTTGTTTCGGAGTCCATATCGAAAATCCCAAAAAGAATCGCTAGTTTTCGAGTTCGTTTCAGTTTCCAGCTGCGAATCAGTTTCCGTCGCTCGGATCGCTGGTTTCCATCGACGTACGTCGCTGTTTTGGTCAGTTTTTCCGGATCCGAGTCCGTGTCGTGGAAGGTTTCCGGCAGAAAATTCAACCGGGCATAACTTTTGCATACGACCTCCGATTTCGACGATTTTTAGCTCGTTTTGTAGAGGAGGCCGAAGCGAAGGCAGCCAAACTCACTGCGTCTGTTTACGGCTTTTCGACGTCTCAGAATCCCCAAAAAACGTCGGGAAGTATTTCTTTTTGCCACTTCTTTGCAAAAAAAATTTAGACACAGCCTTTCTACAGCAATTTAACCTTAGGCACCTACCCAAAGGAATAGCTATTTTGTGCTCATACAGGCTGCTCATCCTAGTGTTCAATTCTTGTTTCTGTAATTTCTACTCCTAGCATTGTTAAGGCCATTGGAAAAATACATAAAAACAGAAAAAGTGATAGTATAAAAAAAAAGAGCAAAAGAGCAATATTCAAAGGAGGCCGAAAGTTACAAGTGCATAATTTGGAGAGTGGAGCTGTTTTGATCCTTGCTATATATTGACACTACATTGAGCAATCTTGTGCCTGTTTTCTTTGAGCTTAGCTAGTGTCTTTCTAGTGCATTGCAAAAACTCTATCCATATATTTGCATTGCCACATTTGTCTCCAAAATTTTGTGTGAGTTCCTAGGTGTGTTTTCTATCATTACAAAACAGCAAATAGGCTTTGTCATTTTGGTGTGTTAGGATTCCCAACCAAGCCCCACCAAATACCCTGTTTGCATTGTGACACGTGATATCCTGGTTATTCTCTTCTCACACTTGGTACACTTTTCATTGATACTTGTTGGTAAGTACATCCTATTCACTTTGGAACGGTAAGATACACTATTATTTGCTGGTTTTTGAGTGAGTTGTGAGAGAACACCACAAACCATTGCTATTTTGTTTTCACTAACAAGTTAATCAATGCAGTCTCCTAGTAATGATGTGCAGGAACCATTTCATGCGGGTTCTGTTTGCAGTAACACATTTTGGGAGGAGGATGCTAGTGGGATCCCTGCATCGGATTTGTTCCACTTCACAGCAGACATCAAAGGAAGCCATGTTGCTATTACCCTTGATAAAGGTACACGGTATAATTTTGTTAGTATTGAGGTTGTTGCACAATTGCAGTTGGTTCCAACGAAACTTAAGCGACCATTCATAATATCTACTAATGATGCTGCACTTCACATTAATCATACTACCTCTATTCCGTTAACTATGCATGGTCATACGGAGCGAGTTTTTTGTAATGTGCTTCCTAGAGCGTTTACTTGCTGTCATCTTCTGTTAAGTGCAAAGTGGTGCCATAGCTATAACGTTAATTTTGTTAGCCATTATCCTGATTTACAATTCTTTTGGAACAAAAAGAAAAATTGGATAATACATGCACGGCTTAAAAAAATTCAGGAGGTTAGACGTCAACCATTATTTTTGTCTCATCATTTCCTTGAAAAGCAAAGACTTGAAAACATTGAGATGCAAAGATTGGAGCATATAGTAATGGGATTTGTCGAGGTTAAGGAGACATGTGAGGCTGTTTCTACTAATGTAACCATGTCTACTCCTAGTGTTCTTTCCTGTGATGTGCAGGTTGATTTTGAAGAAAGGGAGCCTATAGTACAACCTGCACCACTACCACATACTTTGGAGGAGCATACTATCGTTCCTAGTGTTGTTTCTTGTACTATGCAGGTTGTTTCTAAAGAAAGGGAGCCTACTCAAGTACAATCTACAACACCACTTGAGAAAGATGAGCCAGTGCCTACTAAATCTGAGGAGAATGCTATTGATATTGGTGCTGATTTGGAGCTGCACCATGCAAATTCGAAATTTTTTGAGCATACTAATTTGCTAGCTGATTCTTGTGATTTGCATGACATATATATTCATGACCCATGTGCTAATTTTCCAATTTCGACTTTTGAGCATGTGGTCTTAATTACTCATAAAGAAGTACTTGCTAAAATACCACCAGTTGATATTGCGTATTCCATCATGTTAAATGAACCAATTACTGTGCAATGTGCTTTGAATACGATTTCTGCAATTTTATATGTGAATTCTAGCACCTTTACTTCTTGTTTCACATTAAATCTCGTTGGTAACTATGGCATGAATGAAATATTTATGGTGGATCATATATGCATTACTTGTGTTAGAATTGCTGCCTTGCAAATTGATTTACCTCGGTTAGATTGTTTGGAGCTTGCTAGATTCGAACATGATTATACAATTATGTTTTGTTTGCCCAAACAATTGCTATATATACATGCTACTGATTTATACACCACTTCTATTTGCAAATTGAGTTGCATTTTCGATAATGGGAATAATGAACATGATCATATTATTGAGTGTACTACCTTCTGGTTTTACCTTGTTACCATGAAATTTGATCATAGATCTTCTGTCAGAACACTGCATTTAATACAAAACAACAATAATTTATATATGGTTGTTTGCCATTTTTATCATGATCATATGACCTTCACTTATATTTGCAATTGTGATTGCTGTTTGATGAGATGTTCTTTGTTTTCATGTGACAAATATGTGCTGATTATGTGCAATTTTCCTTGCCTTATGTCATGTGAGAATACTTATCATGTCCATAACAATGATGCACCCCGTTATAGATACATGTATTGTGCATACACGTTGTTCTTTTTGTTTCTTCCACGTTCAGCTTACCACAAGCCGAGGACGTCTTGTCTTGAAGAAAGGGAGGATGATGAGGATATAATAGGTGTACATGCTGATTATATATGCTTGAACTGGAAGGAAATATTGAGCCTCACTGATGTTCATTATAAGGTGAATTCTTTCCTAGTAATAAATAATGTTTGTGCTTATGAGAATATTATACTATCTAAGCCTATGAATTTATGTATGATTAGGTTTACTAATAACACAAACATGGATGGAGGAGAGGAAGCAAGGAGCACAAGGACGCGTGGAAAACAAAGATGCTGCCATGGAAAACAACATCAAGGAAATGATATTTCAGTTCGGATTGGCAGAAGTCCCGAATTTGAAATAGTCATGGATTTTTCATACGGGTTCCAAATAAAGCAAGGAAACACAATCCGGAAAGGATATTCGAAGAGCTTTCCAATGGATCCGGCCCCAACTAAAGATTCGACTCGTGCAAGGCGTGGTGACCGAACCAAGTTACGAATCGTTTTCTGTCAGGTTCCAAAAGGAGTCCAATTGGCTGTACCCATGTCGGGTCAGTTTGTAATCGAGTTGGTTGAGTCCAACCGAGTAGGAATAGGCTAGATTCGTGGGAGGCATCCCCCTCCCTCATATATACCTCATAGCCACGAATTATTAGGTTAGATTCCGTTAAACATAAACCCTAGCCGCCTCTAGATTGTATTGCTGGACAAGCATTCATCTTGAAGTATACCGCTGCAAATTCTACGTGCTATCTTGTTGTTCCACTGGGAATAAGGGGATACAGGACCACCTCGTGATCGTTGATTACGTTGTGCAAGAGTGTGTAGTTGAGAATATCCAAAGGGATTGATTGTTGTTGCATTGGCAACAGGGATTATCCGAGGAGAGTTTTCAGTGAGACACTAGTTATCTTTCATCCACCAAACATCCACCAAAATTCGTGTTGCTCACAAGAGAAGATCGGGCCACCCCTTATCAATATCTGCAGCACTAACCAATCCTTCAGCCCATGATTAGGACATTTTCCAAGCAGTTTCTTATACCTGTCCCAAGCTACATACAAGCTCTCACTGCCATCTTGTACAAAGTTGAAGATTTGGTCACGAATTGCAGATTGCTTGTGAAGTGGAAAATATCTCTCCAAGAAAACTTGAGAAATTTCGCCCCAAGTGTATGATCTGGATGGCAACGAATGGTACCAATACTTTGCACCATCTGTGAGAGAGAACGTGAACAACATACACTTGATAGCATCCCGAGAAACTTCATGGTATTGGACTGTGTTGGCATACTCCAGAACATTACGGATGTGCTTATGAGGGTCTTCACTTGGTAATCCTCTAAACTGATTCTGTTGTACCAGAGCAATAAGTTCAGGCCTCAACTCGAAGTTTTCTGCTTCAATAGATGGCCAAATTGGCCCTGCAACTTTGTCCAAACAACTTGGTATCCAATGATCACGAACTAAGGCCATATGCTCAAGTTCAACTATTAATCGACCTGCAAACAGTGAAGATGTCCTACACACACTCACAGATAACAAACACTAGTGAGAGGGTTAGTATCCTAATAAGCCGAAGCAACAAAAAGGAAAATAAAATAAAAGAAACACTGAAACGAATTTCACTGGAAATTAAACAGGAAACTACACTAAACCTAGTCTATAGCCTAACACAATTGTTCGACGCTAGTCCCCGGCAACGGCGCCAAAATGATCAACTGTAAATATAGCGGAATAAACGCACACAAACAGCGGATGTCGTGTTCTCCACAGGGACTAGGCGACGTTTGATTGCGCTCGGCTAAAGCTAGGTCACAAAATAAGGTTTAAATTGCAAGAATTTAATCTAAACTAGCAAGTATCGGCAAAGACAACAAGACTAACAAGGAGACAATCAAGACAGGGACAGAAATTTACACACTGTAACTAAATGCTTCTTTTTGTATTTTCAGCTTAAATGACCAGCACAATGTCAAGCACACGCATGCATACAAGGTATGGACAGCAGCAAAATTATGGGAATGGGGCAGAGTTCTCAGTCCACATGCATAAGTAACATCCACTAGCAAACATAGAAGATCGGGAAGAAGCAATTGTTCAGATCGGGACAGAATACATAACGAGCAATCAACCACAAGGACTAGCAATTTAAAACACGTTTCTGTACCAAGTGCATGGCACAAGTGATAGACTTAACACTCATACTCATACACGAAACAGGTTGTACAGGTCACTGTCTAGTATTCATATCGAGAAAACAGTTGCCAAATCAACACGTACAGGTTTCCGTACTCAAATCAAATGTGCTCACAACACTAGTACGCAGAATTTCAGAAATAAAGATAGAGAAATAGGGAGCTGTCGATGGGAACCAACACAAGGAGCTTCAGGTGGATGGAGAGGAGCAGCAGTAGGGATCGCAGGGAGAGGAGCGGCAGGTCGTCATAGCCCTTGGCGTCCGGCGGCGATGCAGATCGGCGCTTGTGGAGGAGTTGGGCGAGAGGTCGAGGGAGAATCCATCGCCGTCGTCGAATCGTTGATGACGATGAGCAGCCAATCGCAGGGCACTAGGGCAGGGGATGGAGAACTTCAAATCTTTCTGTTCTTGAGGAAGACCAGCAGCACGTGGTGGTGGTATGGTGGCGCGCCGTCACGCCTGCCTGGCCTCGGCGGCGGCCGGAGTTGAAGAAGGATCCTTGGGGACAGGGGACAGAATGCCAGGCTTCCTCGTACAGAAGCTGCGCTAGGGATTTTAAGCCTCCCGATCTGATCTTGTACATTTGCAGCTTCATCCTTCGTTATCTTCCTTTCTTCTCTTTACACCCCTGTGGTATATATGTGTAGTAGTTTGAGCTTCTTTGGGCCTTTTCGCCCATATCTGTAATAAAGATCAATAAACCAGTAAAACTATCCAAAGCATTACTTAAACCTTTGCTTTACCTATTTAAGGCCACAAATCGAGAAAATACTTAGTGATAAAAGGACAGAAAGATATGTAAAAAGGATATAGAAATGATGCTCATCAAGGATTGAATGGCGGCACAGGACCAGAGGTAGAGGTGCCGGCATACTGCACAAACACAAATAAATACAGCAGACAACAAGTCACATTCTGGGGTATTCCACTTTTCGACTAAAAATTCACATCTTATGACATTAGAAATTCGGGCGCCGCTTGGCCAACCCCTACAAGACCTGATAGTCAAACACAGTAACAGGTTTTACATAAACAGCATACGCGCTTCAGGCGCACGAATGCTGGCAAAAGAGCCCATCTGGGCGCTACTCTAATCCGGACCAGCTACTGCTTCGAGCTGGGAGCACTCGTGGTAGTTGTGGATCCTTTCTTCTTGCGCCTAGCAACGTGCTGTTCCAGGGTTACAAGGAGTGCTTCGGCCAGTCGTCGCGCCTCCGCCTCTTGCTGGCTAAGAGAGATCTTCTTGCCAGCCGAGTCCAACGGAAGTGCGAAAACAACTTCATGAAGATCGACTGCCACCCCATGCCCCATCAGCATCTTGAAAGTAGTGGCGGATCCACGTACCGTCTGCTCGCGGAGGAACTTGGGGAAGGAGTCGCCTTCTGGACGAAACATCTTCGCCAGGGTCGCAAGGTCCTTGGGCGGTTCTTGCTTGGGCAGTGCGATTCGATGCAGTGCGGTCAACGCAGTCGAGTCAGATGCAAGTATGCCAGTCAGACGGGTTATAAAACCTTCCGCCGACTCAACGGCCGCATCCAGCGCCGGCTCCGTTGGGGGCGCATACTGTTCTGCGGAGAGGCCCAAAGCACCTACACGTAAGAAGGACAGGTTCGTAAGTGTTCGGGTTCAACAAATCGTCGAGTTTCGGTAAAAGGGCGAATTCAGAATACAGAGGCTTACTAGCCAACGCGCTCCCAAAGGCAAGCAGGTGTGTCGTCAAAGCATTGTCCTTCTCCATACTATTCTTGGTTGCTTGCTCCTCTGCTTCCTTTGCGCCTTCAGCCCGGGCAGCCTGTAGTCGACTCGGCAACTCTTGAGTCACTCGTGCAAGTTCGTCCTGCAAGTCCTTGGCCAAGCACCGAGCATTGTCCCTCTCATAGATTGCCTTGTCAAGAGCATCTACGAAGTCGGATATCTGCAGTCAGCATTTGTAGAACATGTAGATATGTCAGTCGAGGGAAGTACCTTTTGACTCCTGGAGTTGCTGTTGTAGTCTGTGATTCTCCGACTCCAGCTGGATAAATTCGTCACCAGCATCTAGTAGTCGGCGTACAAAAGGCTGATGGATGCGTCATGGTCCATGCAAAAAAGGTATTGTTTGTTAGGTCATGAACATATTTTTTTTGAGCCTGCGCCCAACTACACGTAGTTGCCCGCAGCCTCGGGGGCTACTCCCATCGGGAGCGCTGTCGCGCACCTGATAAAGTTACATCAGAACAAAACAAGAAACGAGAAGTAAGAGGCCGTAGCTTACATGTTCAACCACAGAGCTCGTGGTCTTGGGAGCTGGCACTAGTACAGTCGCTATGTTGGTGGCCGGCTTCGGGGAGGTATCTTTCACGGGAGACTCCGTCTTGCTGTTTTGCCTTTCGTCTTCCATCAGGGTCGACGTGTGTTCAGGTGGCGACGTCCTGGTAGCTTCCGGCTCCGACTCGCTACTGTTTTCCGCGGACTCACTAGTCATGCTGGACATTGACAACAGGACAATTTCCTTCAACAATGAAAGTATATAGCAGTGGCAAAAGGAAACAAAAAATATTACATACCTGGTCTCCCAAGGAAAAGAGCGTCCGGCACGGCCATACTCTTCGCAGGAGGGGGGATGCAAGACAGAGGAACAACCTCTATTGCACCTGATGAAGAAAACCCAGCCGCGGATAGGTCAACGTCCGTCTGAACGTCACCATTCGCCACTCGCTTGACCTTATCCTGCGAGTCGCCAGAACTCTTTGGAGAAAGACACTGCAATGTCCTTGATGTCTACGCACACTTCTATTCCTGTAGACAGTGTTGGGCCTCCAAGAGCAGAGGTTTGTAGGACAGCAGCAAGTTTCCCTTAAGTGAATCACCCAAGGTTTATCGAACTCAGGGAGGTAGAGGTCAAAGATATCCTTCTCAAGCAACCCTGCAATTAAGATACAAGAAGTCTCTTGTGTCCCCAACACACCCAATACACTTGTCAGATGTATAGGTGCACTAGTTCGGCGAAGAGATAGTGAAATAAAAGTAATATGGATGATTATAAGTAGTAATTGCAATCTGAAATAAAAATGGCAGCAAGAAAACATGTAGCAGAACTTATTGGAAACGGTGTTTCAATGCTTAGAAACAAGGCCTAGGGATCATACTTTCACTAGTGGACATTCTCAACAATGACATCAAAGATGAATAATAAATACTACTCTCAAACACTCTCTTGTTGGATGATAAACACCATTCACTATGTAGGGCTACAAGAGCATCCCCAAAGTCAGAGTAAACTAACACCACAGCGTCATAAAGGAATCACACACGGTGCACATACTGTCACCTTTACAACCATGAATAACCCCGGAGTTCATATTAAAGTAACCTCTAGAGTGCATAATAGATAAAGAGTAGCATCACATATTCAACTAGATTACAAAGCTCATGATCACATAAAGATCACACCATGGTAGAGAGAGATAAACCACATAGCTACCGGTAGAGCCCGCAGCCCCGGGGGAGAACTACTCACTCCTCATCATATGAGTCAGCAACGGCGATGGAGATGGCTGTGGAGTTGATGGAGATGGCTCCGGGGGCAATTCCCTGTCCCGGCAGGGTGCCGGAACAGAGACTTCTGTCCCCCGAATCTTGTCTTCAATGGCGGCGGCGCAGCGGAACTCTTCTCGGGAAAAGGCTTATTATTTTAGGGTTTGCATCTCGGGGACATTATATGGGCGAAAGGGCGAAGGCGGTGGAGCCCCGAGGGCCCCACCTCAGGTCCTGGCGCGGCCAGGAAGGCTGCCGCGCCACCCCTTGAGGTGGGCGCCTTGGTGCCCGTCTCCTTTCCCCCCTCGGACTTCTGGAACGTGTCTGGAATTCTAAGGTCTAGTATGAGATTCATTTGGGCATTACAACAATATACATAGACCGTTCCAACCGCATCTATGACTACTAATCCACGTTCCGGTTACCGTCCGCACCCCTTTCAGTATTAAGTTGCAAGCAACAGATTATTGCATTAGGCAAACTGTGTAATGTAAGTAATACAATTATCCTTAGACAAAGTACTACTGTTTTATCCCTAGTAGCAACAGTACATCTTCAATCTTAGAGCTTGCTGGCACTACCCTAGATTAAATAGAGACATGAACCCACTATCGAGCATAAATACTCCCTCTTGGAGTCACAAGCATCTACTTGGCCAGAGCATCTACTAGCAACGGAGAGCATGCAAGATCATAAACAACACACAACATGATATATTATGAAGCAAATGACATAGTATTCAATATCCCTCGGATCCCAGCAAACACAACATGTAGCATTACATAAAGATGATCTTGATCATGATAGGCAGCTCACAAGATCTAAACATGATGGCACAATAGGAGAAGACAACCATCTAGCTACTGCTATGGACCCGTAGTCCAAGGATGAACTACTCACGCATCAGTCCGGAGGCGGGCATGGTGATGTAGAGCCCTCCGATGATGATTCCCCTCTCCGGCAGGGTGCCGGGAAGAGCTTCTGAACCCTCCTGAACTAGGGTTGACGACGGCCGCGGCTCCGTAAGGTTTTTGGGAAAAGTGTTCGGGTTGCATGTCTTAGGTTTTCGGGGGGTTTAAGTAGGCGAAAGGGCGAAGGCGGTGTAGGCCAGAGGACCCACCCTCAGGTGCTGGCGCGGCAGAGGGGGGAGCCGTGCCACCACCTGATGGCGGCGCCTCGGTGCCCTTCTTCGTCTCTTCTTCGGACTTCTGGAACGTGTCGGGAAAAATAAGGTCTTCGGTATAAAAATTGTCCAATTCCGAGAATATTTCCTTAAGTGGATTTCTGAAACCAAAAACAGCAGAAAACAGGGAACTGGCACTGTGGCATCTTGTTAATTGGTTAGTTCTAGAAATTGCATAAAACAATACAAAATGTGTATAAAACATGTAGGCAATTGGTATAATATAAGCATGGAACATAAGAAATTATAGATACGTTTGAGACGTATCAAGCATCCCCAAGCTTAGTTCTACTCGTCCTCGAGTAGGTAAAACGATAACAAATAATTTCTGGAGTGACATGCTTTCACACAATCTTGATCAAATAATAATGTAATGCATGTAAGTTGAGATCAAATGAATAAAAGCTGTAGCTTATATTGATATCAAATGAGTAATGAATAAACAACTAGGAAGAACAAAGCAAAACTTTCAATGAATTAGTACTAGAGAACAATCAACCATGCAAAGTAGATATTAAAGATGATTTAAGCTTCAAGAACAACAATATAATCATATAATGAATCAAACAATCATGACAACTTTGTGAAAGGATCAAGTCAAGTAATAGCAATATGCACATAGAAGATCATCTCTCTATTTGTTCACACAAAAATAAGCAAGTGTTCAGCGTTGGTTCCTGGCACCAGGATGTTGTGGCTAAGAGAATGTTAATGGGGGTTTGGAAGGCCAACGGAAGAAAGTCTCACAAAGCTGAAAGTGATCATTAGACAAGAGGAAGTCTTATAATCGAAGCTATGCAAGGAGTAGTGATTGCCACACAACGGATGCACATAGAGCTATAGGTGTATGAAAGCTCTCCAATGGAACTAGTGGGGGTGCATCTAACTTGCTTGCTCATGAAGACCTAGAGCACTTTTGAGGAGGCTCATCATTGGAATATACAAGCCAAGTTCTATAGTGTTAAGTTCCCCACATAGTTATGCAAGTAAAACATGAAAACTCTCTCATATGGAGTATAGGTGCTAAACATGAGCACAAATGATGATATAGGTGCTATAACATGAGCACAAGTGTGGATAAAGAGTAGTAATGTTGCCCCCTTTTTTTTCTTTCCTTTTTTTTCTTTTTTTTTTTCTATTTTTCCATTTTTTTTGTATTTTTCTGTTTCTCTTTTCGATGGCCTCCATGGCTCTTTTCACTTTTAGGGGCAAACATTCTATCATGACAACACACTTTTGATACAAGGATCTCATAATGGATAAAACATGGTGTATGAAACGGTGCCTCTGCCACTGTAGCAGGATATGCAAGGATCTAGCGTAACATGGGTAAAACCACACATCAGCTATATAGAATCATGCAAAGCAATATATAAATGATAAATGACAACAAGTCATGTAATGTAAGATGAAAGTTGCATGGCAATATATCTCGGAACAGCTATGGAAATGCTGTAGTAGGTAGGCATGGTGGATGTTTTGAGGAAGATATTTGGCTTATGTGTAGGAGAACATGATGAAGATCTCCCACGAGTTTTGGATGTAGCCGCGAAGTATGCACCAACTCTCAATGTGAGAAAGGGCAATGCAAAGTACCGAAGAGGCTAGCAAATATGGAGGTGGAAGTGCCATGAAAACCGCAGCTTTAGAACTCACAAGTAAAAGGATTCCAAATAGAAATATGATCTTACAAGGCATAATGAAAATCACTCCACGAGGGACTGTGGCAAATGAACAAGTCACTGTTGGGACCCCGACCGTAGCGCATAACACAAAGTCATTACGGTTGCTTTTAACATTAGAAGTCATATATCATTATGCTATCAACTGGAAATTTAAGTGTGGCACAGCTTCAAATTTTCTAGACCAACCATTAATCATTCCACCTTACTAAACCATCATGTTTACCATTAAGTATATTAATATCTCAAAACAACATCAATGATTCAAGTGACACAATTTATGAAGGAGATATGCCCTAGAGGCAATTAATAAAGTGATTTATTTATCATATCTCGTTTGTTCATAATACGTTTTTGTGTCATGCTATAACCGTATTAAGCGGAAACATTAATACGGGTGTGATGCGTAAACAACCAGGTCCCTAGTAGCCTCTACTAAGACTAGTTTCGTTGCGCGATTGATGATCGAGGTTTCCCGATCATGGGGCATGGCGCCAGTCGGCAATGAAAGTCATATCGTTGGTGGAACGATATGATGGACATACCCATATTTGTAGGACGTAGTCATTACGCCTTCGACCGTGAGATCAACTCTTATTGTTATTCCTAGAAGATACTTTGATCGCACCAAACGTCGTATCTTATATAGTATGACAATAACTGTGATACTTTTGGGTATCGGAAGGGAGTAGTTGAGACGAGGGGTCAAGAGCGGGATTTGCCAATCCGCATAGCAGGATAGATACTCTAGGGCCCACTCGGTGAGATTATGTCTAATGAGCTTGCAAGCATGTGACTAGGTCACGGAGACATGATATCATAGACGAGTAGAAGATAGCGTTGTCGGTAACGAGGTCAGCTAGGTATGGAGATATCTATGAACGATGCTCGGACACGCTAAGTATCGCAATGGCAAAAGGTTTAAGACTTTACGTTCAGGTTTGATAGATGAGAGTCATTCGTTATATCACAGGGATTAATTCATGGGGTCCAGGCCTACGAGTTAGTCATTGATCAGAGAGGAGTCTCGATCATACTTGTTATTATATCGAACCGCTAGGGTAACACACTTAAGGGGTTTCGACAAGACAACCGAAAAGGAAAGAGATCACCGGGAACGTCCCGGGAGAGGTCCGATGGAGATCGGGCAGCGACGAAATAGTTTTCGGAGCTAGAATAAATTATATATAATATGTTTGATATTAATTAGTGTAATTAATGTCTAAATATGATTTTATATATTTATTTTCGAATTTATTTAGGCTGATTTCCCTAAATGGGCCTTCTGGTCGAAAGAAGGCCCAAGAGGGGAAAATTCCCTAGGGGAATTCGGTGGGGGCTTGAGGGGCCGGCCTAGGTGGGCCAAGGGGCCCACCATGGGGCCGGCGCACCCAGCCATGCCGCACCAGGCATGTGGGAATTGTCCCACATTGCCTGGCTGGCAAGTTGGCTCCCCCCTGGGAGCCTATATAAGAAGGGGCACCCCTGGCCTTTTAATTAAACCAATTAATTCCCCAATTCTCTCTCGATTTCGTGATTCCCTTTGTCGGAGTTGCGCCGAGCTGAGAGGGGGATCTCTCCACCATAAGCCCGCTGCCGCGCTGCTGGTGTTCCGGTCCAAGTCTTCCGCTGCTCGTCCTGGACTGGAGCTTCGGAGGCCGTCGTCTCCACCGTACGTGTGTAACGCCCTGCGAGGTGCTGCGCTAGCGGTGCTGGGAGGTCTTCTTCCTCTTCACGACCTTGAGGTCGGCTTCGTCGGTCTTCATCGTCAACGTTCGTGCGGGAACGTAATCCCGTTTTCGGTCTACAAGGGTATGTATTCCGATCTCCGTTGTACTTCTATATCTGCATAGAATAGATCTTGGTATGTTTTAAGGATATCGTTGCTAGGAAATTTTTTGTTTTCTGCATGCGATCCCCTTCAGTGGTATCAGAGCCGATCTATCGTAGATATAGCTGTACGCTGTTAGAACCCGTGTTCTGCACGGGGGCACCGTTCCTGTTATTTGCTACCCTCTAGCGTGCACTTGTGATTCCAGCGGCATCGAGTTGATGAAGCGGCCCGGACCGACTTTACGCGTACGCTTACGCGAGACTGGTTCCACTACTGACATACGGCTTGTACCGTATCTGTGGCTGGCGGGTGTCAGTTTCTCTCTCTTTAGTTGGTCTTGCATTTTCAATGGAGGGCCCGAAAGGGATGCTTAAACATGCAATTATTGGATCGTTGTTGTGGTCATAAGTTCGTAGGTAAGAAGCGGTTCTTTTTACGAAAGCCCCTGCCACGTAAAATATGCAAAAGATAAAGTAGAAGCGTCTAACTTTATTTTGCAGGGGCAATGTGATATGGTCAAGGTAGGTTTATTAAATTGTTTATGAACTGCGGGCGCCAAGAAGACCATGGCGCAATGGACTATATCACATCGCATTACATTTGATGTTTTGTGTGCATCTTATATTGTGTGATTATATATATTAGTATATATTAGTTACGCGGCGGTAGTTGTATATAAGATGATCCCTTCAAAAATACCACTAGTGTTCTTCCTCCAACGAGCACCACCAAGAAAGTTCTACGTTATGAGGCAGGCCGTGACGATCGGGTGTCAGACATATCGTCGTTCGCATATAGTGGGTGTAAGCCATGTTGCACAAGCGTTACGTGGAGGTTATTGTGGCGAGCCTAGCATATGCAGATATGGCCTCGGAACACGGAGGCCGAAAGGTCGAGCATGAGTCACAGAGTTGTTGTGATTGACAATTGTCTACCCTTGAAGTTGTGCTGCCGGCTCTGACGATGAGGGGTTGTGCAATGGATGGGGGTCGTGTAATCGCTTAAACGACCAGGAGGGATGTTCGTTTGAGTGGGAGTTATGTTAGTTATTTTCTAAAAATACTATAACTCAAAATTATTATGAACAAAGTCTTATGTTGCAAATTCCATTGTAGATGTCTCGCCCCTCGTTTAACCTAGGTCTGTTCCTTGAGAAAGAAAAGCTTAAGACCAATGGGTCAAACTTCATGGCCTGGTTCCGCAACCTGAGGATCCTCCTCACTCCCCATAGGGTGGCTTACGTCATTGAAGCCGCCATAGGAGACCCTCCCGCAGATGACGCTTCTGATGATGAGAAGAAGGTCTTCCAGACCAAATCGGAGGATTCCTCTTTTGTCCAGAGTGGCATGCTCTACGCCATGGAAGCCGACCTGCAGAAGCGCTTTGAGAAGATGAGTGCCTTCGAGATAATTTCTGATCTCAAGGCTGTCTTTGCGCCGCAGGCTAAGGCTGAGAGATATGAAGCTTCTGAGCTTTTCTTCTCGGCCAAGATGGAGGAGCATAGCAGTGTGAGCGAGCACGTGGTCAAGATGTCTGGCTACGTTCAACGCTTGAATGCTCTGGAATGCAAGATTCCCGATGAGCTGGCGATTGATAGGGTGCTGCAATCGTTGCCCCCTAGCTATAAAGGCTTCGTCATGAACTACAACATGCAGGGCATGGCTAAGTCCCTGGGTGAAGTGTTCGTGATGCTCAAGACTGCTGAGGTGGAAATCAAGAAGGAGCACACACTGTTGATGGTCAACAAGACCGGCGATTTCAAGAAATCCGGTGGCAAGGGAAAGAAGAGCTGGAAGTCCAGGAGGGAGGGCAAATTGGTTGCCAAGCCCAAGACTCCAAAATCTGGTCCCAAGGCTGGCGTGGAGTGCTTCTACTGCAAGGGAAAAGGTCACTGGAAGCGCAACTGCCCCAAGTACCTGGAGGACAAGAAAGCTGGCAAGATAGTCGACAAAGAGCAAGGTATATTTGATATACATGTTATAGATGTGTACCTTACCTGCGCCCGTAGCAACACCTGGGTATTTGATACTGGCTCTGTTGCTCATATATGTAACTCTCAGGAGGAGTTGCGGAATAAGAGGCGCCTGGCAAAGGACGAGGTGACGATGCACGTCGGCAACGGATCAAGAGTTGACGTGGTGGCTGTCGGCACACTCCCTCTGCATCTACCATCGGGATTAGTTTTGGTTCTGAATAAGTGTTATTTTGTACCAACCTTGAGTGTAAACATTATCAGTGGGTCTTGCTTGTTGCAAGACGGATATTCATTCAAATCAGTATCAAGTGGTTGTGCTATTTATATGAATGATATCTTTTATGTTAATGCTCCCGAGAGTAATGGTTTATTCTTGTTGAATCTCGATCGTAGTACTCACATCCATAACATAGATGCCAAAAGGATTAAGTGTAGTGATGATACCGCCATGTATATGTGGCATTGCCGTCTCGGTCATATTGGTGTAAAGCGCATGAAGAAACTCCATGCAGATGGACTTTAGGACTCGTTGGATTTTGGATCCCTCGATACATGCGAACCATGCCTTATGGGCAAAATGACCAAGACACCGTTCAAAGGTTTCGTTGAACGGGCGTCGGACTTGTTGGGAATCATACATACAGATGTGTGTGGACCAATGAGCGTGTCGACATGCAATGGTTATCGTTACTTCGTCACCTTCACCGATGACTTGAGTAGATACGGTTATATCTATTTGATGAAACACAAGTCTGAAACATTTGAAAAGTTCAAAGAATTTCAAAGTGAAGTTGAAAATCAGCTTAAAAAGAGAATCAAGCACCTCCGATCCGATCGTGGTGGCGAGTATTTGAGTTTTGAGTTTGGCACACATCTGAAGATATGTGGCATAGTGCCGCAACTTACGCCTGCCGGAACACCGCAACGTAACGGCGTGTCCGAGCGACGTAATCGTACTCTATTGGATAGCGTCCGGTCTATGATGTCTCTTACCGATTTGCCCGTATCCTTCTGGGGTTATGCGTTAGAAATAGCCGCATTCATTTTAAATAGGGCTCCGTCCAAATCCGTGGAAACGACACCGTATGAGTTATGGTATGGCAAGAAGCCTAAGTTATCGTTTCTGAAGGTTTGGGGTTGTGAGGCGTATGTTAAGAAACTACAGCCCGACAAACTCGAACCGAAGTCGGAGAAAGTCGTCTTTGTAGGATATCCGCGGGAAACCATAGGATACACCTTCTACAACCAAGCTGAGGGCAAAACGTTTGTCGCAAAGACCGGTACCTTTCTAGAGAAGGAGTTTCTCGCGAAAGGAGTAAGTGGGAGGAAGGTAGACCTCGATGAGATCGTTGATCCTGAACTCGAAATTCCGAGTGGCGCAACGGAAGCTGTTCCGGAAACGTCCTCCACAGATGGAGTGGGAGAAACTGTCGAGGAAAGTATTCTACCTCGTAGGTCTGGTAGATCTCGTATCGCACCAGAATGGTATGGCAACATGGTTTGCACCGTCATGTTAATTGAACAAGACGAACCTACGAACTACAAGGAGGCAATGGCGAGTCTAGAGTCCGAGAAATGGCTAGAAGCCATGAAATCCGAAATAGAATCCATGTATGATAACA
Organism: Poa annua; assembly: GCA_026929855.1. NCBI lineage: Eukaryota > Viridiplantae > Streptophyta > Magnoliopsida > Poales > Poaceae > Poa > Poa annua. Next base: position 36,657,157 of record CM049433.1, read on the forward strand.
AAGTGTGGACTTTGATAGAGATTCCCGAAGGGCGCAAGGCCGTCGAGAATAAATGGATCTTTAAGAAGAAGACTGATGCTGATGGTAATGTGACCGTCTATAAAGCTCGGCTTGTCGCAAAAGGTTTCCGACAAGTTCATGGGATTGACTACGATGAAACATTTTCACCGGTAGCGATGCTAAAGTCTATTCGGATTTTGTTAGCAGTTGCTGCATATTATGATTACGAAATATGGCAGATGGGTGTCAAAACAGCCTTCCTAAATGGTAACATTGAGGAAGAGTTGTATATGGTACAACCGGAAGGTTTTGTCGATCCAGAAAATGCTAGCAAGGTATACAAGCTTCAGCGCTCCATCTATGGATTGAAGCAAGCATCTCGGAGCTAGAATCTTCGCTTTGATGAGGTGATCAAAGGTTTTGGATTTGTCCAAAATTTGGAAGAGACCTGCATTTACAAGAAAATGAGTGGGAGCTCAGTTGTGTTCTTAGCACTATATGTAGATGACATATTGCTAATTGGGAATGATGTGGAACTTCTGAATAGCGTAAAGAATTATTTAAACAGTAAATTTTCCATGAAGGACTTAGGAGAAGCTGCATACGTCTTAGGCAATAAAATCTATCGTGATAGATCAAGACGTCTATTAGCGTTGAGTCAGAGTACTTATCTTGATAAAATACTGAAGCGTTTCGGTATGGAGATGGCAAAGAAGGGTTCTCTGCCGGTTATCAAGAATAAAACATTGCGAAAGGCACAGTGTCCGGTAACGGAACAGGGTAAGGCCGATATGACTAAACATCCTTATGCTTCAGCCATAGGATCGATTATGTATGCAATGTTAAGTACTAGACCTGATGTGGCATTGGCTGTAAGTTTGACAAGCCGTTTCCAGAGTAATCCAGGAATGGCGCATTGGATTACTGTTAAGAGCATTCTTAAGTATCTCAAGAAGACAAAGGAAACGTTCCTTGTCTATGGTGGCTGTGATGAAGAACTTGGCGTAACAGGTTACGTTGATGCAAGTTTCTGCTCAGACCCCGATGACTCTAAGTCACAGACAGGTTATGTGTTCGAGGTGAAGTGAAGATTTGCAAAATACATACGGATCTGAATGTGGCAGATCCGTTGACAAAGCCTCTCCTGCTTGACAAGCACGTGAAACACCAAGATGCTATGGGTGTCCGGCTTTTACCAAGTTGTAATCTAGATTAATTTGTACTCTAGTGCAAGTGGGACTGAAGGAGATATGCCCTAGAGGCAATTAATAAAGTGATTTATTTATCATATCTCGTTTGTTCATAATACGTTTTTGTGTCATGCTATAACCGTATTAAGCGGAAACATTAATACGGGTGTGATGCGTAAACAACCAGGTCCCTAGTAGCCTCTACTAAGACTAGTTTCGTTGCACGATTGATGATCGAGGTTTCCCGATCATGGGGCATGGCGCCAGTCGGCAATGAAAGTCATATTGTTGGTGGAACGATGTGACGGACATACCCATATTTGTAGGACGTAGTCATTACGCCTTCGACCGTGAGATCAACTCTTATTGTTATTCCTGGAAGATACTTTGATCGCACCAAACGTCGTATCTTATATAGTATGACAATAACGGTGATACTTTTGGGTATCGGAAGGGAGTAGTTGAGACGAGGGGTCAAGAGCGGGATTTGCTAATCCGCATAGCAGGATAGATACTCTAGGGCCCACTCGGTGAGATTATGTCTAATGAGCTTGCAAGCATGTGACTAGGTCACGGAGACATGATATCATAGACGAGTAGAAGATAGCGTTGTCGGTAACGAGGTCAGCTAGGTATGGAGATATCTATGAACGATGCTCGGACACGCTAAGTATCGCAATGGCAAAAGGTTTAAGACTTTACGTTCAGGTTTGATAGATGAGAGTCATTCGTTATATCACAGGGATTAATTCATGGGGTCCAGGCCTATGAGTTAGTCATTGATCAGAGAGGAGTCTCGATCATACCTGTTATTATATCGAACCGCTAGGGTAACACACTTAAGGGGTTTCGACAAGACAACCGGAAAGGAAAGAGATCACCGGGAACGTCCCGGGAGAGGTCCGATGGAGATCGGGCAGCGACGAAATAGTTTTCGGAGCTAGAATAAATTATATATAATATGTTTGATATTAATTAGTGTAATTAATGTCTAAATATGATTTTATATATTTATTTTCGAATTTATTTAGGCTGATTTCCCTAAATGGGCCTTCTGGTCGAAAGAAGGCCCAAGAGGGGAAAATTCCCTAGGGGAATTCGGTGGGGGCTTGAGGGGCCGGCCTAGGTGGGCCAAGGGGCCCACCATGGGGCCGGCGCACCCAGCCATGCCGCACCAGGCATGTGGGAATTGTCCCACATTGCCTGGCTGGCAAGTTGGCTCCCCCCTGGGAGCCTATATAAGAAGGGGCACCCCTGGCCTTTTAATTAAACCAATTAATTCCCCAATTCTCTCTCGATTTCGTGATTCCCTTTGTCGGAGTTGCGCCGAGCTGAGAGGGGGATCTCTCCACCATAAGCCCGCTGCCGCGCTGCTGGTGTTCCGGTCCAAGTCTTCCGCTGCTCGTCCTGGACTGGAGCTTCGGAGGCCGTCGTCTCCACCGTACGTGTGTAACGCCCTGCGAGGTGCTGCGCTAGCGGTGCTGGGAGGTCTTCTTCCTCTTCACGACCTTGAGGTCGGCTTCGTCGGTCTTCATCGTCAACGTTCGTGCGGGAACGTAATCCCGTTTTCGGTCTACAAGGGTATGTATTCCGATCTCCGTTGTACTTCTATATCTGCATAGAATAGATCTTGGCATGTTTTAAGGATATCGTTGCTAGGAAATTTTTTGTTTTCTGCATGCGATCCCCTTCAATTTAATGATCTACAAGATTGTGTATCATTTAGTTATACCATCTATCACATTTAGCATTTTCTGTTCTTAACCAAACACCAATCATCTTATTTAAACAAAAACTCTCCAAGTATTTAACAATGAAGCAAGAGAGTATAACATATGAGAACTAACAGCTCCGAACAAGAGGTGCATGAAAAACAAGAGCTGAAAGTATTGCAGTAGCTAGAGAAGAATACTCAACAAATATAAATGAAGAATAGGAGTATTCAAATGAAAAAGCGGAGCGTGTCTCTCTCCCACACAAGAATGCTAGGATCCATTTTATTCAGAGAACAAGAATAACAAAAGAAAAAATAAAAACAAACAGACGCTCCAAGTAAAGCACATAAGATGTGGCGGTATTAAAATATAGTTTCACTAGAGATAACCTGATAAGTTGTTGATGAAGAAGGGGATGCCTTGGGCATCCCCAAGCTTTTACGCTTGAGTCTTCTTGAAATATGCTTGGGTGACCCACGGGGCATCCCCAAGCTTAGGCTCTTTCATCTTCTTGATCACATCATATCATCCTCTCTCTTGATCCTTGAAAACTTCCTCCACACCAAACTCAAAGTAAACTTCATTAGAGGGTTAGTGCATAATAAAAAATTCTCATATTCTGCATGGAGACAATAATTATCATGGTACTGGACATTAGCTACAGCCACTGGAATTTTATGGAACAAAAAGATCAATTCAAAAACAGCAAAAGAACCAATGCAAAATAAATGGCAGAATCTGTCAAAAACAGAACAGTTCGTAAAGACGAATTTTTTCGAGGCACTTAACTTGCTCAAATCAGAAAACTCAAAACTAATGAAAGTTGAGTACATATATGAGGATCACGCTCGGAAAATATCAGATTTTTCAATTTTTCTGCAGAGAGTTATGAATTAAACGGTGGACAGCAGAAAACTGTTCCTGCGCAGGAATCCAAATCTAGCATCAACTTTCTACTAGAGACTTAACTTGGCACAACTATGCAATAAAATAAAGATACAAAGGAGTTGTTACAGAGGTAAGCATGCTCCTTGATTCAAATAAAGGAAAAATAACAGAAATAAAATAGTGGGTTGTCTCCCATAAGCGATTTTCTTTAAAGCCTTTTAGCTAGGCATAGTGATATTTATGATGCTCACATAAAGATGAGAGTTGAAACATAAAAGAGAGCATCAAGAAGCATATATAAAACATATTTAAATCTAATACACTTCCTATGCAAAGGAATCTTGTAAGAAAATAAATTAATATAGCACAAAGTGACTAGCATAGGAACGCAAAACAAGTGCAACTTCAAAATTTTCAACATAAAGAGAGGAGACTTAATATTATTGTGATGTATGAATCCATGTCTCCCTCTCTCATAATGACCGGTGGGTCTTAAAGTACCCAGCAAATAAAAGCAAATCAAGAGAAGGCTCAAAACATTCATCATAAAGAGAAGAAACTTAGTAACATGAAGATCTCTATAACCGTACTTTCCTCTCTCAAAATAATTTTCAGCGGCATCATGAATAGACTCAACAATATAGCTATCACCTAAAGCATTCTTATCATGATCCATCAGCATAATAATATCATTACTCTCCACATAAGCATAATCAATTTTATTAGTAATAGTGGGAGTAAAACTATCACATCCATCATTGTAATCATCATAAATTGGAGGCATAGAATAATCATAATTAATTTTATCCTCAATGGTAGATGGACTGAAAATATCATGTTCATCATTGTAAACGTCATATATAGGAGGCATATCATAATCAACATAAACCATATCCTCAATAGTAGGTGGACTGAAAATATCACAATGACTATAATTATCATATATAGTCTGTGATTCTCCGACTCCAGCTGGATAAATTCGTCACCAGCATCTAGTAGTCGGCGTACAAAAGGCTGACGGATGCGTCATGGTCCATGCAAAAAAGGTACTGTTTGTTAGGTCATGAACATAAATTTTTTTGAGCCTGCGCCCAACTACACGTAGTTGCCCGCAGCCTCGGGGGCTACTCCCATCGGGAGCGCTGTCGCGCACCTGATAAAGTTACATCAGAACAAAACAAGAAACGAGAAGTAAGAGGCCGTAGCTTACATGTTCAACCACAGAGCTCGTGGTCTTGGGAGCTGGCACTAGTACAGTCGCTATGTTGGTGGCCGGCTTCGGGGAGGTATCTTTCACGGGAGACTCCGTCTTGCTGTTTTGCCTTTCGTCTTCCATCAGGGTCGACGTGTGTTCAGGTGGCGACGTCCTGGTAGTTTCCGGCTCCGACTCGCTACTGTTTTCCGCGGACTCACTAGTCATGCTGGACATTGACAACAGGACAATTTCCTTCAACAATGAAAGTATATAGCAGTGGCAAAAGGAAACAAAAAATATTACATACCTGGTCTCCCAAGGAAAAAGAGCGTCCGGCACGGCCATACTCTTCACAGGAGGGGGGATGCAAGACAGAGGAACAACCTCTATTGCACCTGATGAAGAAACCGCAGCCGCGGATAGGTCAACGTCCGTCTGAACGTCACCATTCGCCACTCGCTTGACCTTATCCTGCGAGTCGCCAGAACTCTTTGTGGGGGAGCGCGCTCGCGTGAGGCTAGTGCCCCCGAGTGTGCGGTGGCGACCGAAGGGTCTGAAGTAGGGTCTCGCGCGACAATCTCTTGAGGTTCATCGGGAGGATGGTAGGCTCAGATACTAGTCGAACGTGACCCTGCGATTATTCGTTTAAAGCAAGATAAAGAACAAGTTAGTTAAAACAGTTTTGGAGAAAGACACTGCAATGTCCTTGATGTCTACGCACACTTCTATTCCTGTAGACAGTGTTGGGCCTCCAAGAGCAGAGGTTTGTAGGACAGCAGCAAGTTTCCCTTAAGTGAATCACCCAAGGTTTATCGAACTCAGGGAGGTAGAGGTCAAAGATATCCCTCTCAAGCAACCCTGCAATTAAGATACAAGAAGTCTCTTGTGTCCCCAACACACCCAATACACTTGTCAGATGTATAGGTGCACTAGTTCGGCGAAGAGATAGTGAAATACAAGTAATATTGATGATTATAAGTAGTAATTGCAATCTGAAATAAAAATGGCAGCAAGAAAACATGTAGTAGAACTTATTGGAAACGGTGTTTCAATGCTTAGAAACAAGGCCTAGGGATCATACTTTCACTAGTGGACATTCTCAACAATGACATCAAAGCTGAATAATAAATACTACTCTCAAACACTCTCTTGTTGGATGATAAACACCATTCACTGTGTAGGTCTACAAGAGCACCCCCAAAGTCAGAGTAAACTAACACCACAGCGTCAGAAAGGAATCACACACGGTGCACATACTGTCACCTTTACAACCATGAATAACCCCGGAGTTCATATTAAAGTAACCTCTAGAGTGCATAATAGATAAAGAGTAGCATCACATATTCAACTAGATTACAAAGCTCATGATCACATAAAGATCACACCATGGGAGAGAGAGATAAACCACATAGCTACCGGTAGAGCCCGCAGCCCTGGGGGAGAACTACTCACTCCTCATCATAGGAGTCAGCAACGGCGATGGAGATGGCGGTGGAGTTGATGGAGATGGCTCCGGGGGCAATTCCCCGTCCCGGCAGGGTGCCGGAACAGAGACTTCTGTCCCCCGAATCTTGTCTTCGATGGCGGCGGCGCAACGGAACTCTTCTCGGGAAAAGGCTTATTACTTTAGGGTTTGCATCTCGGGGACATTATATGGGCGAAAGGGCGAAGGCGGTGGAGCCCCGAGGGCCCCACCTCAGGTCCTAGCGCGGCCAGGAAGGCTGCCGCGCCACCCCTTGAGGTGGGCGCCTCGGTGCCCGTCTCCTTTTCCCCCTCAGACTTCTGGAACGTGTCTGGAATTCTAAGGTCTTCGGTATAAAAATTGTCCAATTCCGAGAATATTTCCTTAAGTGGATTTCTGAAACCAAAAACAGCAGAAAACAGGGAACTCGCACTGTGGCATCTTGTTAATAGGTTAGTTCCAGAAAATGCATAAAACAATACAAAATGTGTATAAAACATGTAGGCAATTGGTATAATATAAGCATGGAACATAAGAAATTATAGATACGTTTGAGACGTATCAGTCCTTTAGACAAGCTTACCTCTGGGAGGGGGTTCTGTGCACCGAAGGCAGCTACAAGCAAGACCAGTTCGCCTGGTCTGACCCGGGAGCCAGTCAAGGACTTCAGAATGCGGATCAACTCGTCGGTGGAGAAGTCTTCACTCGAAATTCGAGTGCAGTCGGTCGAATCCGTGTACTCATACATCGGGTGAGCACGTTCTTGGAGAGGCTGCACTCGACGACGAAGGAACGCAGAGACGAGATGCACGCCGTTGATCACCTTGCCTTCTGCAGTTTGAAGACCCACCACTTTCTCTAGCAGGGCTCTAGCCTTACCTTCTCCAGTTGCAGTAATAGGGTGGCTCCAGGAGCGTTTCTTCTCGAGTTCGACGTCACCGTTGAACGGGGACAGCCCTGTTGTTCGTTCGTCATCAATTTTGTCCTTGACATAGAACCAGCGTTCGCGCCAGTTTTGTACCGACTCCGACATCGGGATTTTGAAGTACCCCGAGTTCGGCTACGTCTGGATGCCCAGTCCTCCAGGGCCAGTGCCGGACCCCTGCCTTTTTACATTAAAGCAGAGGCGGAACAACCCCCAGTGTGGAGCTATTCCGAGAAAGCACTCGCAAAGTGTGATAAAGCAAGAAATGTGCAGAAGGGCGTTTGGCGGCAAATCGTGGATTTGAGCACCATACACACAAAGCAAGCCGCGAAGAAATGGGTGAACCGGGAAGGAGAGGCCCCGATTCATGTGATCCAGGAAGCATACCCGCTCATCGCTCGTCGGAGCCGGTTTGAGTTCGTCACCAGGGATGCGGACGAAGCTCTCTGAGGAGGGCAGCACCGTGCGCAGCGATGAGATGTGTGCCGCCTTGATGGTCGATTTGCGCCAGCAGCCGCGCTCCGCGCTCTCCGGCACGGAGGTGTCCTTGTTCTTGTTCCCCATAGCTGCTACTTGCGACGGCGCGGTGGTGCGAGCAGAACTAGCAATGGCGATGGGCGCACGGAGGAAGAAGATGAGCAGGCGGCGGCACAAATGAGAAGGGTGAAAACCAAAAAATAGAACAACACCGTGCATATATACAATTCAGTTATGGAAATCTTGCCCATTCATTTCAGATCGTGGCCACGTGGCGACAATCGGTCGGTGGCCACGAAGCGGCAGCGGTGTGGTAACTCCCACACGATGCCCGTAAAACGAGGAGGCTATCATCACGCCCTGTTTTTGGCGCGCGTCGTGCGGTCAAATCAAACCAACCGGCAGCGCTCAGCTCTGACAAACTGGGCCCACTCAGGTCACGTCTTGTCCGGCATCTGCACAGAGCATCTGCCAGGCGCGTCATCAGTGACGTTTTTAAGTCTAAAGAAAGCAAAGATCGTTGGGATCACAGTATTCAGTCGACAAGAAATCAGTCGCTAAAAGTTCCAGTCGGAGTATTTCATGGTCGGCATTACCGTCAGTAAGTGCACTCCCATCGGGAGCGGGTTCTTACATTACCATGATTTGTTTTTCTATATTTTAGGTTAAGCACAATTGCAAGCAATTGCACTCAACCTCGGGGGCTACTCCCATTGGGAGCGCTGTCACGCACCCGATGACTTAAAATGACGGTCAGCGTCAGTCGACGATGAAGCGTGTCGAACGAATCGGGATCATCTGGAGAACATAAAAGACTGAGAGTGTTAGTTATGCAGTCGAAATTCGGTCGAGTGACTCCCGATCCATATTCGAATATAAAAGCAATAACTCCCGGGATGTTCCAGCCGAGACTGGTCCCTGATGCTGTGCGAAAACGCGCAAAGGTAAGACCTGAATAAGGCCGGGTGGCCCGTACATGCTATGAGGACCCGAAAATTCCCATGCCAGCAGGCATGATGAAAAATCCCGGCGGACGCGCCAAGGGTACTCTAAATATGACCGGGTTACGACCAGTGAGTGCCAACAGGCTTGAGTCGAACTTGAACGGTCTCGCCGGACTCGAGATAAGGGACTCGAGTCTGAGTAGGCTAGTAAGGTATCTCGCCCGAGTCGCGAGTTAACTTGACCCCGATCCGTCGGTTGAATAGTGCGAGATGCATTTTTTCCTTGCCTTTACATCTTTATCTCATTGTCAGGAATTATTAGACGGAATATTGGGTAATGAGTCCCTACCCGATCCTTCAGAGTCGAATAGGCACTCGGGGGCTACTGATGTGGTTATACCCAACGGGTATACCCGTGTTACTACAATGAGGCCTATTCTACCAAAGGGTCCACCTAGTGGCCCATAAGCAAGATAGCACAAGGATGGCGCAATGCGGCCCAATAAAGAAGGAGTACGGCACAAGAAAGGAGATTATCGTGTCGACTTAAGGCTTATCTTATCTGTAAACCGACTTGTATTCAAACTCCTGAGACCTGGCCTCCTATATATAGGCCAGGAGGGGGTCGGTAGAAGTTACACAATCTGAGAGCTAAGAACCCTAGCGAGCCTTCGACTCGCTGGGATGCCATTGTAGCCACCTTGTAACTCGAAGATCTATACTCAGACAAGTAATTCCATGCTTGTCAGCCGTCCGAATTCACCGACGACCATATACACTTCCACCCGATACAACCCTAGGTACCTTACCATGGGATTTGCCGAGGTCACCCCTCGTCACGTGGGTTGTTTTGAGCTTTCCCCTAGTGCTCCTTATATAGAGGGAGCCCAGGGAACAAGGGGTGGCCCACCGCGCACTGTACACGCACTGTTCATAACATGACCACCGGGGTCTAATCAACACTGTTGACCATGTCACCTTCTGTACTATAGTCACATCCGTGGTACTGTACCAACTGCTGCCCATGCCCTGGATAGGCCTAGCCCGTCCTGCCCGCGTCCTTGCCTTGTCTTCTAGCTCCTGTCTTCGTCCACACTGCCAGAGCATCTGTACTCGCCGAGGGGAAATGCTTGATATGAAATATCGGTCGATGGTGCCTGTCGGGCGAGGGAATTGTCTTGTATTCTTGATTGAAGAAGCACACCAGGGCACGAACGTGGGTATCCCGGCCCCTCCGAGTTATGCATCAATCCGCCCTGTCCCAAGACCTGCGTGGGAGGCACTGCTATCCTGAACCGAGTACAGCTTGCCCAGCCAGCCGAGCTGATACGATTCGGGCCAGCCGAAGTTGGGAGTGCGCCGGGTTGGGGAAGCCGGGATGGCCAAAGTCGGGCGTGGCGACGAGGTGGTGATGCCGGAATGGAGAGAAGGTCGGGGCCAAGGCGGAGCACGGCTGGGGCAGGGTTGGTGACGGCGCAGTGCGGCGCGGTGATGCCGGACTGCCGAGCTTGGAGGTGAAGTCGGGGGCGCCGAGTTGGGGAAGCCGGCGTGGTCGAGGCGGGGGAGGCGAGTCGGGGAAGCTGGCGTCGGGCGCATCCGAGATGCGGCCGAGGCGAGGAGGCGTGGCCGGGGTTGGGGCACACCGGGGCGAGGTCGGAGGCGGTCGAGGTGGAGCGGGGCGCTGCCGGGCTTGGAGATGTCGGTGGAGATGTCGGGGAGGCGTCGGGTGGAGCGAGCATGCCGGCGTTGACGCTGTTGAGGCGAGGCGGCGAGGTCGGACGGCGCCGAGGTGAACGACGAGGCGGTGAGGTCTGCCGATGCCGAGGACGGGCGCATCGGGACGAGATCGATCGAGGCCAGGACGCGTCGATGCGGGATCGAGGAAGACGACCGGGATACGTATCTCGGCCCTGCCGAGATGCTGGAAAAGGCCTTGGTCCACTCGGGGTGGAGGGAACTCGGCCCACTTATGGTTATGCCGGCCAGATTAGCTCCAAACTCGGTCCAACATGATCTTTCTCCTTTTTCTTTATCTTACAACCATTTCTCTGTCGTTTCTTCCACTAACTCCGTAAAACCAGCTCTTTGGGATATCCGGGGTCACATCCCCGAGACCCATACACATCCGTCAGCCACGGCCGTCGCCGAGCGCCACACCATGTCGTCCTGGTCGGCCACGAGGGTCGCGTTTAGAGCTCCACCACCTACCGTGCCCTTGGTTGATCGCCAGAGACGTCGTGAGCGTACTTGACCTACATAGGGCAGTCGGCGGAGGTCTTCCTAAAAGAGAGCCTCGTCGGGGGGGGGGGGGGGGGGGTGGGGAGGCCAGCCTCGAACTGGTCGAGCGTGTGCGCGCGCCGCCGCTGTGGGTGCCGAGCTCCTGATGGCGACGGCTGGTGGCGTAGAGAAGAGGTAGGGTTGGGGAGGTATCGGGGAGTTGGGCTAGTCCACGTTAGATGGGCCTTTGCCCGACGAGGCGATCGATCGAGTCTGGCACAAATTTTCTGCCGAGAGACCTACCAACGTACGAACTCCAATTTAATAATAAAGATTAGCTACAGCCAATGGTATTTTGTGAAGCAAAAAGATCCACTCAAAAACAGTAAAAGAGGCAATGCAAAATAAATGGCATAATCTGTCAAAAACAGAACAGTCCGTAAAGACGAATTTTTTCGAGCCACTTAACTTGCTCAGATCAGAAAACTTAAAACTAATGAAAGTTGCATACATATCTGAGGATCACGCACAAAAAATGTAAGGTCATTTTGATTCTTCTGGAAATTCTTACGAATTAAACGGTGGACAGCAGAAAATCTGTTCCTGTGCAGAAATCCAAATCTAGCATCAACTTCTTACTAGAGGTTTTACTTGACACAACAATGCGATAAAATAAAGATACAAAGGATTTGTTACAGAGGTAAGCACGCTCATTGATTCAAATAAAAGAAAAATTACAGAAATAAAACATGGGTTGTCTCCCACAAGCGCTTTTCTTTAAAGCCTTTTAGCTAGACAAGGAGATTTTTATGATGCTCTCATAAATATGAGAGTTGAAAAACAAAAGAGAGCATCAAGAGGCAGACATCAAACACATTTAAGTCTAACCCACTTCCTATGCAAAAGAATCTTATAATAGAATAAATTATTGAAACATAAAGCAACTAGCATAGAAAGGTGGAACAAATGCAACTTCAAAACTTCCAACATAAAGAGAGTTGTTTTAGTAACTTGAAAACTTTTACAACTGTATTTTCCTCTCTTATAATAACTTTCATTAGCATCATTGATAAAATCCACAATAACATCACATGAAACATTCTTATCATGATCCATATGCATAAAAGTATCATTATTTCCCTCATAAGAAAAGTTCTTCTCATTAATAACAATGGGAACATGATCATTATAAAGAACTCGAACATGATAGACAAGTTGTATATTAAAAGGATGGGTTTGAGTAATTCCTCTATAACTATGACAAGTTTCAAGACGATGATTGTAATTATAACCTATGTCATAGTATTCTTTATAATTATCAAAGACTTGAGGCATAGTATCATCATAAGCAATAGAATAGTTATCTTCCTAAGTGTATTCATTTGTAAACATATCATCATTTTTACTAGAAGGAGAGGTATCAAATATATAATCATTAGTAGCAAAAGGATTTTCAAACACCTCATCCCCAAGCTCAGAGCTTTCTATATCATCATGGGAAGAAACATGGATAGTACTAATAGTATAACAATTATTATCATCATCATTTTCAGAATTAGTATCCCAGAGATCTTCAATATCAAAAGTAGTGTGTTTTTCCCAATCTTGATCACTAATACAAATAACATGCATAGGTTCATCATCGAGTTCAGAATCATTGAATTCAGAATCATAAGTATCAATTATAATAGGAGCAACATGTTTGGGAGAAGATACCGTTTCCTCTCTCCTTTTACTCCTCTTCTTCTTCTTCCTCTTTCCCTTTTTCTTCTTCTTTTCCTCTTTAGGAGGGAGAGGCTTGAAAGGAAGCTCCTCCACAGAACCTGGTTTAGTATTAGGGACAATGGAAGAAACTTGGGGGGATTCCTCTCTTTCATTAATAAGAACAAAACACATATTAGTCCTGTCATACTTTGGTAAAGTCCCATCCTTTATAATATTTTGTATGTAGGTGTTAGCATGGCAATTATTAACACAATAGACATAACATCCATGCAACACACTATTCATATCAAGAGCACTCATATCTAAAAAAGAAGTTTTTCTTGCTAACTCTTCACATCCCAAAAATAATGTAAGTTCATCATGTTGGTTAAGAGTGATCATGTCATCACAATACAAACTTGCAGTACTCATTGGATTCGAAAGGCTATTATCATGACCTGAACATTGAAAATTGAAATGACCCACTTCATAGCAAAGTTCACAAATAAAAGGATGGAGGGCACAAACTTTTTCACCAAGATCTCTTAGAGCCTTGTGCCACGTTCTAGTTTTTTCATTCCTATGATGGATACAATATTAATCTTCGATTTGATTATTTTCACAAGGTCTAAGTGCTCCACAAAAATTAATATGCTTATAAGAAATAGTATTTTCAGAAGTTTGAGCATGTTTATTGCAATCATTAACAACAATTTCATTTCCCATGCAAGTATCTTTGAAAGGTTCATGATACACGTCCCAATTTTCTTTAGGAACATTAATATGAGAAGCAAAGGTTCTACAACAATCAACAATAATTTGAGAATCAATACCATATTTAGCACTAAGCTCTTGAAAACCAGTAGTTTCAACGAAAGACTTAATGCAATCATATTCATAGTTTATACCTGATTCTTTACCTCTGTCATTCTCCCAATCTTTAGCATTGTTTTGAATTCTTTCAAGAAGATCCCATCTAGTTTCAGCCTTCTTACTTGTGAAAGAACCGTCTAAACATGCATCTAGAAAATCCTTGCAATGACCTGAAAGCCTTGCATAAAAATTATTAACAATTATTTTCTCAGGAAGCTCATGGTTAGGACATTTGAGTATGAATTTTTTGAGCCTTCCCCAAGCTTGAGCAATGCTTTCTCCATCACGAGGCCAAAAAAAATTGTAATTCCTATCTAAATACAATTCATAAGGAGGATAAAATTTAGAGTAAAAGAGATATTCAAGCTCCTTCCATTCCAAATGATGAGCATCATCTAGTAGCTCATACCACCCCCTTGCTTTGTCCTTAAGTGACAAGGGAAATAATTTATTCATGGCATTTTCTCTTGATAAACCTACAACTTTAAACAACTCACAAAGATTTTTTTGTTTCAACAAGTGGTCACTTAGATGGACTGTTCCATCATCATTTGTCACCTCCTGGTAGATTTGCGCCAAATCCTTCGGGTCCTTCTGAATCTTCTTCGATGTCCCCATGTCCGCTGTACCTATGATATCACAAAAAGCACGCAGCGGCAGGGTAACAGGCATATCATAAATCTTAAAGGAAATAGAAGAGCCAAATATTTTGTTGTTGAGAACAAAACTCTCAGCAAAAATCTTGGTGAGCCTGACATATTGGGGACTCTCATCCAACATGTAAGAGGTCAGGCCTACCCTTTCCACAAGAGTTTGGAAATCCCCAAGTAAACCTGCAGCACCAAGAAAATCAAAACATGGGCGAGATGATGAGTTTGGGAAACCATCACCCCGCTCTTCTCCAGTGCTTGGTGCTAGGATTTCCTCGTTGTAAGATTGCCTAACACGAGTAGCAGCTCTCAAGGGCCTTGCCCTCCTTGGTGTATCCCTCTCAAACATATCTCCATAGGTATGGTTATGCATCTTCCTTTTCTGAAATTTTTAGCAAATAACATAAAAATTGATTTTTAGGCAACTAAATGAGGGGAAACCACTATAGTGACTTGCTAGAGGCTTAAACATGCATCAAAACTAGTTATCCTCACTTAGAACAAGCATTTAAACTCACTAAACATGATATCTACAGCAGAAAAATACTCAATAAATAATCCACTAAACAAAATTCTACTTGGATAATCGGAGGAGGCACATACCGAAGAGTGAATACCCCAAATCTCAGCAACAAAGATGGGCTGAGCAAAGAGATCGAAAATCCGAGGCAAGAACAGGAAGAACACGAGATTTTTTGATTTGGTTGTGTTTGGTCGGGAGAGAGAAAGAGTGGGGAGGAAGATGACTAAGTGGAGGGCCCAAGTGGGTCCCCCTCATGTGCTGGCGCGGCCAGCTCCTTGCCGCGCCACCACCTGAGGTGGGGCCATGGTGGGTCCCCCTGGCCACTCTCTGGTACTCCCAGGTACCTCCTCGAAAAATAGGAATTTTGGTATAAATTTTTTGAAATTCTGAGAAAATTATTTTCCATTATTTCCTGGTATTTTGCATTAATAATTTTAATATTGAAAAATTGTTTTCTAACACCAAATGCAACTAAACTTTGCAAACTAAATGATATTACAGTAGGTAAAACAATGAGGAGAAGAAAAATGTTGTTTAGCACTTCCATGCACTTAAAACATATTTGTTAGCAAGGTTGATCAAGTCTTGCCACCAAATAAATTTTAGATGACATAAAAGGATTCAAACATTGTGAGACACTCATATTACATTATATGGTATTGATATGGATCCAATAACAAGAGTTTTGAATTCTTCTATATAAGGGCAATCAATACTTCCCACTTTGATGGACCTCACATTGGTAATTGTATTCACTCCAGACATTTTATCCATTTTCTTGGGGAAATAGACAGTATGTTCCTTGTCATTCACATTGAAAGTTACTTTTCCTTTATTGCAATCAATAACAGCCCCTGCAGTGTTTAGAAAAGGTCTCCCAAGAATAATAGACATATTATCATGTTCAGGCATTTTATGCACAACAAAGTCAGTCATAATCAAGCAATTAGTAGCTACTTGAACAGGAACGTCCTCACAAATGCCAACAGGAATAGCAGTAGATTTATCAGCCATTTGCAAAGATATATCAGTAGGTATCAATTTATCAAGGTAAAGTCTCTTGTAAAGAGAGAAAGGCATAACACTAACTCCTGCTCCCAAGTCACATAGAGCAGTTCTAACATAATTATTTTTGATAGAGCAAGGAATGGTTGGTATACCTGGATCACCCAACTTCTTTGGAACCTTGCCATTGAAAGAGTAATTAGCAAGCATAGTAGATATTTCCTCGTTAGGAATTTTCCTTTTGTTAGAAACAATATCTTTCATATATTTAGAATAAGGAGGCAACTTAATAGCATCAGTCAAAGGAATTTGCAAGAACAAAGGTTTCATCCAATCACAAAATTTATTATAGTGTTCTTCTTCTTTGGTTTTAAGTTTCCTAGCAGGAAAAGGCATTTGTTTTTGGACCCAAGGTTCTCTTTCACTACCATGTTTCTTAGCAATAAAATCTTCCTTAGTGTACTTTTTATTTTTAGTGTGTTTTTCAGGTTCCTCTTCTATTTCTTCCTTATCCGAATTATCATTTTTATCATTATCATTGGTATTATTATTATCATTGTTAAGTTCATTACCACTTTCAGTTTCAGCATCAGAAACAGATATACTATTAGGATTGTTAACAGGTTCGGAGGATTCTACAACAGTTTTATGTTTCTTCTTCTTTTTCTTAGAAGGAGCACTAGGTTCATGAATTTGTTGAGAATCTTGTTCAATTCTTTTAGCATGTCCCTCAGGATATAAAGGATCTTGAGTAGATTTACCACCTCTAGTTGTTACTTCACAAACATGTTTTTCTTTATCTATAGAGGCATTCATTAACATTTCCTTTTGCACTTTAGAAAGTTGATCAATTTGAGTTTGAACCATATGAAAATGTTTAATAAGTATTTTAACATCATTGGAGGTTCTATCAACAATATCATGCAAGTTACTAATAGCGCGAGAGTTTTCTATTAAATGATTCTCAATTCTCATATTAAAATTACCTTGCTTAGCAATAAAAGTATCAAATTCATCTAAGCATTGATCAGGAGGTTTAGAGTAAGGAATATCTCTATCATCAAACCTTTGGAGAGAGTGTACCTCAATTATGGGTGAAGTAGGAATGGGCTTACATAATTCTTCTATAGGAGGTAAATTCTTCACATCTTCAGATTTAATACCCCTCTCTTTAAGAGATTTCTTGGCTTCCTTCATCACTTCATCATTTAATTCAATCATACCTCTCTTCCTTGGTGTTGGTGTAGGTGTTGGAGTAGGTTCAGGAATATTCCAATCATCATAATTCTGGCTTATCTTAGCCATTAATTCCTCAGCTTCTTATGGAGTTCGTTTCCTGAAAACACAACTAGCACAATTATCCAAATATGTCCTAGATGCATCGGTTAGTCCACTGTAAAATATATCAAGAAGATCTTTTTCTCTAAATCATGTTTCGGCTGGCCTCTTATTAGAGAGCAAAACCGTGTCCAAGCATCAGGCAATTTCTCATCCTCTTCTTGATTAAAATTATAAATCCTTAGCAAAGCATCACGTTGAGCACTAGCAGGAAAATATTTCCGAAAGAAAGTATCAAGCAAACCAATAGGACTAGTAATGGAACCAGGAGACAAATTATTATACCAAGTTTTAGCTTCTCCTTTTAATGAGAAAGGAAATATTTTAGTGACAAAATAAGTGCACATCTTTATGTCCTCAGAAAATATACCACTCAAATTAGAGAGTTTATTCATGTGTTCTACAGCACTTTCATTTTCAGTTCCACAAAAAGGTTCTCTTTCAACAATAGCTATGTGAGCCAAATCAATAGAGAAATCATAATCTTTATCTTTAATGTTTATGGGAGATGTAGCAAATTTAGAATCAGGAGATAATTTATATCTAACAACATGTTTTCAAGAAGGCTTTTCATAGCAGTAGCATCTTTAGTAGCATTAATCTCATCAACAAAATCATCATCAAGTTCCACATAAGTTTCATCGGGATCATCAGGAAAATACTCTCTAGACTCAGGTGAACTAGCAGAAGTATTAGAATTTTCAGCATTTTCAGTTTGTTTAGATTTATCAATTATAGCATCTAGAAAAGGTCCTAAGGAACCATTTTCATCAAGCACAGTAGAAGCATCATCATAATTTTCAGAAGCATTTTCAGATTCAGCAGAAGTAATAGTACGAGTAGCATGCAGCGGTGAAATAAGCTTACCCATCACAGTCGGAGAATCAAGTGCAGCAGCGGAACTCAGAGTTGTACCTTTTCTTGTAGTGGATGGAAGTATGGGAAACTTCTTATCACCAGGTTTCCCCATGATGGATGAATTCCAGAAAGCAATATCAAACTTAGGTGAACTTATAAATAAAGCTATGCTCCCCGGCAACGGCGCCAGAAAATAGTCTTGATGACCCACAAGTATAGGGGGTCGCAACAGTCTTCGAGGGAAGTAAAACCCAAATTTATTGATTCGACACAAGGGGAGCCAAAGAATATTTATAAGCCTTAACAGATGAATTGTCAGTTCAGCTGCACCTGTGAATAGACTTGCTCGAGACAGATTATCAGTAGCAACAGTTTTATAGTAGTGACAGTAGTGAAATAACAGCGACAGTGAAATAAAGACAGCAGAAGTGATTATAGTAGACAGCAGAATTAAAATAATGTAGGCACATGGACGGATGTACGGGCGTTGCATGGATAAGATAATTCATGTAATATCAAGACATAGCCATTTGCAGATAAATAAGATAAAGCATCCAAGTATTTATTAACCATAGGCATGTGTTCCAATTTAGTTGTGCGTGCTCGCAATGAGAAACTTGCACATCATCTTTTGTCCTACCAGCCCGTTTGCAGCGGGGCCTCAAGGGAATCTACTGGTAATTAAGGTACTCCTTTTAATAAAGTACCGGAGCAAAGCATTAACACTCTGTGAACACACGTGATCCTCACATCACAGCCTTTCCCCGAGGCTATCCCAATTATTGTCACTTTGGGACCTAGGGTTCCGGACAATGACATGTGTAATACAACTTGCAGATATGATCTAAAACATTGATTATCCTCATGATACAATAACATGTTCAGATCTGAAATCATGGCACTCGGGCCCTAGTGTCAAGCATTAAGCATAACAAGTTGCAACAATGACGTAAAACACCGATAACGGATACTAGGCACCATGCCCTAATGATATTTCAGCTATTACATGAACGATCTCATCCAATCCCTACCATCCCCTCAAGCCTACAGCGGGGAATTACTCACACATGGATGGGGGAATCATGGATGGTTGATGGAGAGGCGTTGGTGATGATGATGGCGATGATCCCCTTCGATTCCCCGTCCCGGCGGAGTGCCGGAACAGAGAATTATGGTCCCCGAATTGAGTTTCGAGGTGGCGGCGGCGCTCGGGTCTGTTTTCTGGAGAAGTGTCTAACCCTCCTCACGTTTTTAGGTCAGAGGGGGGTTATATCCGCGAGGGGAGCCCGAGGGGGAGTGGGACTCGCCCCCCTCATGTGCTTGCGCGGCCAGCCTCCTGCCGCGCCACCACCTGAGGAGGAGGCCCCTTGGCCCCCCTCCATATGGGCTTCTGGCTCCGTGGGTCTTCGGGCAAAATAAGGTCTTTTGCATTATTTCTGGAGTTTTTCCATAAAGTTGATTTCCTGCACAAAAACGAGACACCAGGGCAATTCTGCTGAAAACAGCGTTAGTCCGTGTTAGTTGCATTCAAAACACACAAGTTAGAGGCAAAACAATAGCAAAAGTGTTCGGGAAAGTAGATACGTTTTGGACGTATCAAAGCTCTATGTAGCCTCCTAATCTTTTCCCTTCATTTGATTTTCTAAATTCAGCAGCTATCATGGCGTTTTCATAATAGTTTTCCATTTTTCAAACTGAAAGCAAAACTAAACTAGAGTATATGCAAAACTGAAAATAAATATCTAGTGCAAACAAGAATAAAAACTTAAGCGCTACACTCCCCGGCAACGGCGCCAGAAAATGTCTTGATACCCACAAGTATAGGGGATTGTTGGAATCTTCGATGTGTAAGTATTAGTATCGATCCCACGAGGAGTAGAAGGTATAAGTGTTTATCCTTTCAAATAAGTGTGTCACTATTGTTATTATCTGTGCACTAGACAAAGTAAAATGATGCAAGTGTTTTTGGGTTTTTGGTGTAGAGTTTGCAATAAAGTAAAAAGCTGAATAAAATATGATGAGTGAAAGCTCTCAAAGAGAGAAAGCCCAATCCCCTATGCAGCAAGAGGACAAGATTAAGTGTGTGTTTCTTATGTGTGGAAAATGTTCCCAAGGGCAACATAGACTTCATGGCATAAATATTTCTAGAACAACAAGGTAAACATTTTGTCAAGTTTTAATCTTCTTTGGACGGAGCCATAATTAGGTGTAGCAAAGTAAATGCACTAAAACCTTTTATGATGGTTCTTATGGCCAAGTAAATGACTGCACAAGAGTTATTAAGACATAAAATCCCACCATAGCCATAAACTCTAAGGTCCCCGGTATAAATCCCCTCCTAAATGAACTTCATGTATTAGACCACAGGTTTACGTGTCCTCCCAGGTCCTACCCAATCCATTACACTAGTGTGATCACCTTCATGCATTCCTCAACATATGTGTGCACCCATATATTGTACAATAAGATAACCGTAAAAGATAAAAACTTGACCAAATACTCAATACATGTTAAGTGAAAATCATTCCAATCCATCCTATGCCCCCAGGAACATGAGAGAACTACTCACAACGTGAATACATGATATGATTCAATGGCATAAGTGATAAAACACAATCTGAAAATATAATCTCCCCACAAAACAATGACAAGTAGCAATTCACAAACATGTAGAATAGTACTTAGACAATAGCTAGGGTTCGAACAATCTCAAACTATGAGGAGATGAAGTGGATCACGAAGATGGTCATGGAGATGGTGCTGGTCTTGACGGTGGTGTTGATGGAGACTCCGGAGGGGGGATGGAGGAGCCTTCCGGAGGGATTCCGGCGACGTTTCCCCCCTCCAATCTTCTCCGCCGACAGCCTTCCGACTCTCTGTTTCTTGGTTTCGTGTTTCTCCGCCGCCTCTTTGCGAAACTCCTCGGGGGACTATTTTTATAGTCGGTTTTAGGTCAAGACGAAGCCACGGAGACGAAAACAGACGACATCGGAGCCACGAGGGGGAAAAGGGGGCGCTCCACGCGGCCAAGGAATCTGGCCGCGTGGGCCAACCCCTTTTGGCCCTCGGGTTTTCACTTTTGCGCTTCCTTGGCTTCTACTCCTTATTCCTTCCAAAAATTGGGCTCCGTAAAATCTTAGGTCATTTGGACGTCATTTGGGTCCCTGAAAGTCAAAAATATGGAAAAAGGGTTTTCTGGTTCCGCAGGGTTAGTTCCAAATAAATGGGGAAACTGTGAATTATCCCCCAAAATCATTATAAAACATAAATATAACCCATATATGATGCAAATAAGTTGGAAAATGTAAAGTTCATGTATGCATTTTTCATGCATCACATGACCATGTAATTTCGTCCAAATTAAGTGCGTGAACAATTAGAGTTCGTATAAGTGGAAGGAAACCGACTTAGGGTGGAATTCGACCTCCTTTTCGAAGGCTGGCCGAATCCCTCTTTGTCCTTCCATATATACCTCCGTTAGGTTGTTATCGTTTAGACTGGGATTTTGTTTAGTTTAAGACTTGGCCATTGCTAGTCTTTGCCAAAGACAACAGTTTCGGTTCAGACCTTTTGTACTTCGCACTTGCAGAAGCCCATCTATAAAGCTTTCATATTTCATTCGCAATATCTTGATTGCATCTATAATTCTTGCTAGTTCTTCGATTGCTTGCAGGAATTGATCTTCAGATCAGGTTGATCTCGATCCGGCGAGATCAATAGCCTCGGAAGTTGGTGTAGCAATTGCTAAGGCGCAACGTCACACACGGTTGTAGTCGGATCGTCAACGTCGACCTCCACCCAAATCGAGAGTTATCCATCTCATCGAAAGATCGGGCACCTTTACCCGATCAGGTAGCCGAAGGAGGAGTTGTGGCGGGGCGGTGATGCACCGGTGTGGTGTTGTTGGGAAACCCCAAGAGGAAGGTATGAAGTAGTGCAGCAACAAATTTCCCTCAGTTGTGAAACCAAGCTTATCAATCCAGTAGGAAACTAGAATTCTTCCGAAGGTTGCTGCGGTTGACCTTGGCAGGCGCACTACCGGTGTCAACCACGAACGTGGAACCTGCACACAACACAACCAAGATACTTTGCCCCAACTTAATAGTGAGGTTGTCAATCTCGCTGGCTTGCTGTAACAAAGGATTAAACGTATGTGTGGAAAATGATGTTTGTTTGTAGAGAATGAAAGTAACAGAATTGCAGTAGGTTGTATTATCAGTTTAAAGAAAAGGACCGGGGTCCACAGTTCACTAGTGGTGTCTCTCCATAAATAATAATAGCATACATGAGGGTAAACAAATTACAGCTGGGCAATTGACAGAATAAAGAACTGCATAATGATGCATGTACAAGTCATGGTGTCTAGTGTGAGATTCATTTGGGCAATACAGCATGATACATAGACCGTTATCCAACTGCATCTATGACTAATAATCCACCTTCAGGATAGCATCCGCAACACCTTTCAGTATTAAGTTGCAAGCAACAGATTATTGCATTAAGTAAAGTGTGCAATATACATAGCACAATTATCTTTAGACAAAGAACTACTGTTTTATCCCTAGTAGCAACAGTACATTCACAATCTTAGAGGTTGCTGTCACTCCCCTAGATTAAATGAAGACATGAGCCCACTATCGAGCATAAATACCCCCTCTTGGAGTCACAAGCATCTACTTGGCCAGAGCATCTACTAGTAACGGAGAGCATGCAAGATCATAAATAACGCACTCACATAATATATAATGAAGCAAATGACATAGTACTCAATTATTCATCGGATCCCAGCAAACACAACATGTAGCATTACATAAAGATGATCTTGATCATGATAGGGAGCTCACAAGATCTAAACATGATGGCACAATAGGAGAAGACAACCATCTAGCTACTGCTATGGACCCGTAGTCCAAGGATGAACTACTCACGCATCAGTCCGGAGGCGGGCATGGTGATGTAGAGCCCTCCGGTGATGATTCCCCTCTCCGGCAGGGTGCCGGGAAGAGCTTCTGAACCCTCCCGAACTAGGGTTGACGGCGGCGGCAGCTCTAGAACGTATCGTGGAAAAGTGTTCGGGTTGCTAGGGTTATTTTGTCAGGGGGTATTTGTAGGCGAAAGGGCGAAGACGGTGGAGCCCCGAGGGCTCCAAATCATGTGCCGGCGCGGCCAGAAGTGGGGCCGCGCCAGCACGTGGTGAGGGCGCCTCGGCCTCCTACTTCTTCTCGTCTTCGGTGTTCTGGATGGTTCCGAGAAAAATAGGGACTTTGGCTTTTGATTCGTTCAATTCCGAGAATATTTCCTTAAAAGTTTTTCTGAAACCAAAAACAACAGAAAAGAGGGAACTGGCACTGCGGCATCTTGTTAATAGGTTAGTCCCAGAAAATGCATAAAAACCATATAAAGTGTATATAAAACATGTAGCAATTGGTATAATATAAGCATGGAACATAAGAAATTATAGATACGTTGGAGACGTATCTAGCATCCCCAAGCTTAGTTCTACTCGTCCCGAGTAGGTAAAACGATAACAAGAATAATTTCTGAAGTGACATGCTTTCACACAATCTTGATCATATAATAATGTAATGCATGTAAATTGAGATCAAATGAATAAGAGTTGTAGTTTATATTGTTATCAAATGAGTAATGTATAAACAAGTAGGAAGAACAAAGTAAAACTTTCAATGAATCAGTACTAAAGAACAATCAACCGTGCAAAGTAGATATTAAAGATGATTTAAGCTTCAAGAACAACAATATAATCATCTAATGCATCCAACACTCATGACAACTTTGTGTTAGGATCAAGTCAAGCAATAACAATATGCACGTAGAAAATCATCTCTCTATTTGTTCACTTAAAAACAAGCAAGCGTTCAGCAATGGTTCCTGGCACCAGGATGTTGTGGCTAAAAGAACATTATGGGGGGTTTGGAAGGCCAACAGAAGAAAGTCTCACAAAGCTGAAAGTGATCATTAGACAAAAGGAAGTCTTATAATCGAAGCTATGCAAGGAGTAGTGATTGCCACACAACGGATGCACATAGAGCTATAAGTGTATGAAAGCTCTCTTATGGAACTAGTGGGGGTGCATCCAACTTGCTTGCTCATGAAAACCTAGAGCACTTTTGAGGAGGCTCATCATTGGAATATACAAGCCAAGTTCTATTATGTAAAGTTCCCCACATAGTTATGCAAGTAAAACATGAGAACTCTCTCATATGGAGTAAAGGTGCTAATCATGAGCACAAATGCGGATAAAGAATAGTAATGTTGCCCCCTTTTTTATTTTTCTCTTTCTCTTTTTTTTTCTCTTTTTTCTATTTTTTTCTCTGTTTCTCTTTTCGATGGCCTCCATGGCTCTTTTCACTTTTAGGGACAAACATTCTAATATAACAACACACTTTTGGTACAAATAACTCATAATGAATAAAACATAATGAATGAAACGGTGCCTCTGCCAGTGTAGCAGGATATGCAATGATCTAGCGTAACATGGGTGAAACCGCACATCAGCTGTATAGAATCATGCAAGGCAATATATAAATGATAAATGCCAACAAGTCATGTAATGTAAGATGAAAGTTGCATGGCAATATATCTCGGAACAGCTATGGAAATGCTGTAGTAGGTAGGTATGGTGGATGTTTTGAGGATGATATTTGGCTTATGTGTAGTAGAACATGATGAAGATCTCCCATGAGTTTTGGATGTACCCGCGAAGTATGCACCAACTCTCAATGTGAGAAAGGGCAATGCAAAGTACCGAAGAGGCTAGCAAATATGGTGGTGGAAGTGCCATGAAAACCGCAGCTTAGAACTCACAAGCAAAAAGATTCCAACTAGAAATATGATCTTACAAGGCATAATGAAAATCACTCCATGAGGGACTGTGGCAAATGAACAAGTCACTGTTGGGACCGCGACCGTAGTGCATAACACAAAGTCATTACGGTTGCTTTTAACATTAGAAGTCATATATCATTATGCTATAAACTGGATATTTAAGTGTGGCACAGCTTCAAGTTTTCTAGACCAACCATTAATCATTCCACTTTACTAAACCATCATGTTTACCATTAAGTATATTAATATCTCAAAACAACATCAATGATTCAAATGACATAATTTAATGATCTACAAGATTATGTATCCTTTCATTATACCATCTACCACGTTAAACATTTTCTGTTCCATCCAAACACCAATCAACTTATTTAAACATAAACTCTCCAAGTATTTAACAATGAAACAAGAGAGTATAACATAAGAAAACTAACAACTCTAACAAGAGATGCATGAAAAACGAGAGCTGAAAGTAATGAAGTAACATAGAAGAATACTCAACAAATATAAGTGAAGAATACGAGTATTCATAAGAAAAAGCGGAGCGTGTCTCTCTCTCACAAAAGAATGCTAGGATCCCTTTTATTCATAGAATGAAAATAACAATAACGAAAACAAAAACAAACAGACGCTTCAAGTAAAGCACATAAGATGTGACGGAATTAAAATATAGTTTCACTAGAGATGACCTGATAGTTTGTTGATGAAGAAGGGGATGCCTTGGGCATCCCCAAGCTTAGACGCTTGAGTCTTCTTGAAATATGCTTGGGTGACCCACGGGGGCATCCCCAAGCTTAGGCTCTTTCATCTTTTTGATCACATCATATCATCCTTCTCTCTTGATCCTTGAAAACTTCCTCCACACCAAACTCAAAGTAGACTTCATTAGAGGGTTAGTGCATAATAAAAAATTCTCATATTCTGCATGGACAAAACCATTACACATGCTACTGGACATTATCTACAGCCACTGGTATTTTATGGAACAAAAAGATCCATTCAAAAACAGCAAAAGGAGCAATGCAAAATAAATGTCAGAATCTGTCAAAAACAGAATAGTCCGTAAAGACGAATTTTTTCGAGGCACATGACTTGCTCAAATCAGAAAACTCAAAACTAATGAAAGTTGCGTACATATCTGAGGATCACGCTCAGCAAATATCAGAGTTTTTCAACTTTTCTACAGAGAGTTATGAATTAAACGGTGGACAGCAGAAAACTGTTCCTGCGCAGGAATCCAAATCTAGCATCAACTTTCTACTAGAGGCTTAACTTGACACAACAATGCGATAAAATAAAGATACAAAGGAATTGCTACAGAGGTAGACATGTTTCTTGACTAAATCTGAAAATAAAAGATATTGGGTTACCTCCCAAAAGCACTTTCTTTAATGCATTTTAGCTAGGCTTGATAGTTCTAATGATGCTCTCATGAAGATAGAAAATGAAACAAAAGGAGCATCAAGAAGCAAATTCAAAACATATTTAAGTCTAACCCACTTCCTATGCATAGGAATCTTGTATACAAATAAATTCACAAAGAACAAAGTGACAAGCATAGGAAGATAAAACAAGAGTAACTTCAAAACTTTTAGCATATAGAGAGGTGTTTTAGTACCATGAAAACTTCTACAACCATATTCTCCTCTCTCATAATAATTTTCAGTAGTAGAAATAAATTCAACCATATAACCACAAGAATCATTCAAATTAGATAATATAGGCACATAAAGAGTATCATTAAATTTATTTTGGAATTCATTAGCATGCTTCCCTCTTTCAAAATAGTTACTAAGATCAATATCAAGTTTAAGATCATGGTTGCAACAAAGATTTGGAAATAGAGACAATTGCAAACCACATAAGTATCTCTCAACATAAGCAAATTTCTCCTCCATGGTGTAATTAGGAGAATTCAAGAACAAATTAGGACTCTCATGAGTAAGAGTACCATTACAAGCAGCAATTATATCATTTTTATCCTCACATAAATAAGTAATAACTTCTAAACATAGAGGATTATTGAGAAGCATAGGACCATCATCTAAAGCATTATCATATAGCATATTTAAGCAACACTCCTCATTGTCATCAATAAGTTCACTAGTAGCATCATTAAAAAGTAAAGGAGCATTATTAGTTTCATCATAATAGCATGGGTTATCATATAGGGACAATAGCTTCTGTGCCCTGGTTCTCTCTAGTTTATCCGTCTGTGCCATACCTGCGTACTTTCTCTCGTATGTGCCCTGGATGGCTCGGAAATCGGCCAAACACTCCGTTGCCCTCTGGTCAACCGTCACTTGGCCTGACTGGTGGGGTCGGCCTGGCGCGGCTCGGTTGGGATTTTCTGGGGTCGGCTAGTGGGGTCGGCCCTTTGACCTTAGATGTGGGCCCAGCGAAGTGCATGCACCCCGTCCCACCTGCATGCATGCGGCCGTACGTGCGCGTCCATGCCGTTCCACCTGTGCTCTCCGCGCCTTCAATGGCGTGCCCCCCTGGCCGGCAAAAAGCTGCCTCGCCGCCTACACTGCCGGACCGGACGCGCATCTGCTCCGCCGTCCTCGCGTCTCTCTTGCCTACTCTATATGCTGCAAGATGAGCAGTCTGGAGCCGAATCAATGCCCGGTCGCCATTACTGCCGTCTAGACCGCGACGCCGTCCAGACCGCTCCTAACATTAAAAGGAGCAATCTCCTTGCCCATTGCGCTCACAAATCCCCTCTTCCTCTCCTAGACACCTTCGCCCAGTCCTGTATCTCTCCATGCCTCGTGGTGATGGCAGCTCCACTCCCAGCTCGAACCGCCGCCGCCGCCACGTCCCCTATCCTTGGTTTCTTGAGGCGAGCGAGGGAAGCGGCATGGGGAGTGGGCGTGGGCGTGGGCGTGCGCGTACTCCTACAAGTTCGAGCAGGAGGCGAGCGAGGGAAGCGGCATGGGACGGGGAGTCTCCAAGGGGCAGGGGCAGGGCCATAGCTCCCGATCCCATTCCCTTCATCGATCTGTCTTACGAGGACGACCAGGGTATGGACTGGACCATGGCCTGGAAGGAGGAGGTCACGGAGGTCCTGGACCCGGGTTTGACCTGGGCCATGGCCGACCAGAAAGCCATGGACCTGGCCAAGCATTCCCCCGCCGAGTAGCAACGGCTCAGTATCTACTCGGAGAGCAAGGGGAAGAAGGAGGACATGTGGTCGGCGTCGAACAGCAACGCCCCAGAAGAGGTCGATGCCAAGGGCAAGGGCAGGGGCAAGGGCAAGGCCGAGTCGCTGGAGGTTTCCGATGACGAGCACGAGTGGTAGTCAATTTTAGTTATTAGTTGCTTTATTAAGGTCAAGTCCCAATTTAGTTATTAGGTGTTGATCTATTTTATAATTTTGCAAGGGCAAGTCCATTTTGTACTACCATGAAATTTGGCAATGGCCTTGTGCTTGACGTTTCCAATTGTGTGTGTAAATCCACTTCAGTTTGCAAAGTTTGCTTAGAAATGGGGCTGTTTACCCTACCTTTGGAGCTCATTTGAAACACATTTTTCAGCGAGTCCACCATTTTTGCTTAGAAATGGGGCCGTTTACCCTACCTTTGGAGCTCATTTGAAACACATTTTTCAGCGAGTCCACCATTTTTGCTTATAAATGGGGCCTTTTACCCTACCTTTGGAGCTCATTTGAAACACATTTTACAGCGAGTCCACCATTTTTGCTTAGAAACGGAGCCGTTAACCGTACCTTTGGAGCTCATTTGAAACACATTTTTCAGCGAGTCCACCATTTTTGCTTAGAAACGGGGCCGTTTACCCTACCTTTGGAGCTCATTTGAAACACATTTTTCAGCGAGTCCAAGCTCATTTGAAAATTTATATGGATTCAAGCTAGATTTGAGCAAGCTCATGGCTATCCCCATTTGGTTTGCCAAAATCCCCATTTAAGTTACGATGATGGGTAACAGCCAAAATCCGCATTTGGTGTGCCAAAATACCCATTTTGTGTCACTGAGGCAAATGGGGGTGGGCGAGCCAAAATCCCCGTTGGGTCCGCCATGGTCCACTCGTCAGCGGGTGTACAACCCTTGTCCTACGCGCGCGTCCAATCAGATCGCAGAATGAGCTTCTCGCGGATCGCCCCGAGTCTGCGTGCAGATTCCTTCTATAGGAAATCGGACGACTGCAGTTTAACCGACATTTGAAATGAGCTTCAAATATTAAAAAAAAAATCAAAAAAGGAAAATCATGCGCACATAGTCGTATTATGTCATATACTAACGACTCAAGTTGAAAAACATGGTCTATATACATTCAAAAGGAGAAGGGCATGGATCTCATGTGATATTGCATAAATCAAACTATGAGGTCTAAGGTTAGAGAGAAGTGGTTTTGGAATTGCAACATGAAATTTCAAAAACCTCACAAAAGCTTCATTTTAGAGTGACTAAGAATGATCCATGCTTACTTTTTCATTTTCATGTTTTAAACTTGTTTAAATGTTGGTCAAACTTAGGTTTGACCAAATTTGAAATAACCATAATAAATTCAAAAATTATCGAAAATTTGAAAAACCGATGCACATAGTCTTCATATGTCATATACTAACGACTCAAGTTGAAAAACATGGTCTACATACATTCAAAATTAGAAAGACATGTATCTTATGTGATATCGCAAAACTCAAACGATGAGGTCTAAGCTTAAGAGAGAAGTGGTTTTGGAATTGCAACATGAAATTTTCAAAAACCTCACAAAAGCTTCATTTTGGGGTGACTAAGAAGGATCCATGCTTAGTTTTTCATTTTCATGTTTTAAACTTATTTAAATGTTGGTCAAACTTAGGTTTGACCGAATTTGAAATAACCACAATAAATTAAAAAATTATCGAAAAATTGAAAAACCGATGCACATAGTCTTCATATGTCATATACTAACGACTCAAGTTGAAAAACATGGTCTACATACATTCAAAATTAGAAGGGTATGTATCACATGTGATATCACGAAACTCAAACGATAAGGTCTAAGGTTAGAGAGAAGT
This sequence comes from Poa annua, assembly GCA_026929855.1. NCBI lineage: Eukaryota > Viridiplantae > Streptophyta > Magnoliopsida > Poales > Poaceae > Poa > Poa annua. The sequence goes on from CM049433.1 coordinate 36,686,990, forward strand.
GGTTTTGGAATTGCAACATGATAATTTCAAAATACTCACGAAAGTATCATTTTGGAGTGACTAAGAATTGTCTAGTCTTAGTTCGCGCCCAAATGTGCGTCAGTGCGCTCCCGGAGCACGTCGTGGCGCGTCCGGAGCACGCCATGGCGCGTCCAGAGTGCGCACTTAAGGTGTTCGACAGAAGTAAAATAACAAATATTACAAACGATTCAAGTTGATAAATAAGGTCTACACACGTTCAGATCGCGTAACTACACAGAGCGCGCATTGTGGGTGCCAGTTCACGTCCAGTTCGTGTCCAGATTGCGCTTGGTGTGTTGACACGGATGCACCGATACGTGTAGTTCATGTCCAGTTCGTGTCCGGATATTTGCACGTAAAAATAAAATTAATCGTGTCAGTTCTCGCAAAAAGATGCTTCTGATACGTGTAAATGCCTCACACCGTCTCCAACTGCATTAACTTGGACCAGAACGACGACTCGCGTCAACTGTTCGACACTTGTACTCGACACGTCTAGGGGCACCAGATGACGTGGTAAACATTTACAGGCATGTCAGTTCGACTAGACGTGAAGCGCGGTCACACGATGTCATCATTGCGAATATAATCTGTAAATTGTGTTGTCATGTTACATTGCGTTGGCAAGAAAACGAAGCGATGCGCCTGTTCGGTGCCCCAAGCGGTTATCGATTTACGCGCCGGCGGCAGTGAATTCATCACTATCCCTTCACAAATAAAAACCCCAATCCCATTGCATTGCGGTTCACTCGCTCTTCTCTCCATTCTCAGTTCTCTCTTCTCTCGGAAAAACCCCAACCACCCCTTCTCTCCAACTACAATGGATCCGTGGTGGTAGAATGAAGCCATCCCGAGCGACTCGTACGGTGAGGGGAACCCGTTCCCCTGGTGGGAGGTGGGCAACGGGCACGCCGGCGGCTCCTGCACCGACGACGACGGCGAGGGCGACGACGACGAGCAGAGCCAGGGCGGCGACTGCGACCCCGACGACTCCGATCCCGACTCCGACGACGACAACCACGACGGGTCCGAGGAGGAGGACTCGGACCCGGAGTTGTCGAAGGGCGGCCAGGAGGAGGAGGACGACGCCGACGACGAGGAGGAGGAGGAGGCGGAGGAGGAGGATGATGACTTCGACGACTCCGACGACGACGACGACGACGACGACGATGAACCGCCAGCCAAGAAGCGGCGGATGTAGGAGGCCGTCGATCGTGGTGGTAGCAGTAGCAGTGCATTAGTTACACTGCTACTGATTAGTAGTAGTATTAGGCCGCCGCCGGCATAGTAGCAGTGCTGCATGCATTGTAATCTTTTGTAATTGTTAATATAATCCAAATATAATCCTATTCGAGTTATAAATCGAGTTTCAATTAGTAGTAGCAGTTTCAATTCGAGTTATAAATCGAGTTTCAGTTTTCAAATCGAGTTATGAATCATATTATAAATCAATTCGAGTTATAAATCGAGTTTCAGTTTTCAAATCGAGTTACGAATCCTATTATAAATCAATTCGAGTTATAAATCGAGTTTCAATTAGTAGTAGCAGTTTCAATTAGTAGTAGCAGTTTCACTAAACAACGACGTACTAATCAACGAATTGTCAGTTATTTCAGTGTTAATTCAGTTAATTCGGTGTTAATTTAGTTAATTCGGTGTTAACGACGTGTTAATTGGGGCGGAGATACCCAACCTAGGCGTCAGACTCGTCCCTTCCTGTCCCCACTTGAGGACCCAGGCCGACCCCACCAGTGAGGCCGAGCCGAGCCGCGGCTGGCCGGCCCCACCAGGCCGACCCCACCGGTTAAAGAAGGTTGACCAGAGGAAAACGGAGCGTTTGGGCGATATGCGAGCCAGCCAGGGCACAGACGAGAGAAACTACGCGGGTATGGCAGAAACGGATAAACTAGAGAGAACCGGGGCACAGAACCATAGAATCATAACATTCAACAATATAGCATTCTTCCTCCTTAGGTAGGCATGCAGGGCAATCAAATAATGTAAGAGTTAAAAAGTTACTATCTTTAGGAGGTAGATCCTTCTTTTGTTTTTCACTCTCCTCCTCTTTTTCATCTAATGAGTTTTCAGGTTAACCAATTTCTTCTTCTACAGGTTCCTGCAAGACAACGGTTTCTTCTATTTGAGGATGTCTTTTCTCAAGAAATTCAGCAATATAAGGATTATCATTGTAATATTCAAGACAGTAACCAAGTATAGCATAATTCTCAATTTTACAAGGAGCATCATCATTTTGAATATAACCAGCAATTTCATAGGCACCCTTAAAAACAACAAATTCTTCAATTTGTTCAAGATTACCAAAGTCATAGTTTCCTTTAGCATAAGCAGCCAAGGTTTCATTATCATTAAAATCACATTGGAAAGGGAGGTGTTTATGCCTTCTACAACAAAAAGATTCATTAAAGCAGTAGGATTCATCATATGTAGAACACAAGTTCTTAGCAAAATAATTCAATCTACTTATTTGTTCCCATAAATATTTCCCTTTTTGAGACAAGCGGTATTCCTTATAATAATTTTGTTGTTCCTTCGTGAACCCACCGTGCCAATAATATTTTGTATCAAATAGAGAATCCATTGATAGCAAGTAAAGAACTAGACATAATAACAAACCGAAATAAACTAGATGCAAGAAACTTTTTGTGTGTGTTTTAATAGTAATAAGCAAACAAGACAGTAATAAAAATAAACTAAGCAAGACAACAACAAAATAAAAAGATTGGAAGTGAGAGAATCCCCTCGCAGAAGAGCTTAGTTTCCCCGACAATGGTGCCAGAAATTAGCTTGATGCACAGGTGTGGTGTTGTTGGGGAACCCCAAGAGGAAGGTATGAAGTAGTGCAGCAGCAAATTTCCCTCAGTTGTGAAACCAAGGTTATCAATCCAGTAGAAAACTAGAATTCTTCCGAAGGTTGCTGCGGTTGACCTTGGCAGGGCGCACTACCAGTGTCAACCACGAACGTGGAACCTGCACACAACACAGCCATGATACTTTGCCCCAACTTAACAGTGAGGTTGTCAATCTCACTGGCTTGCTGTAACAAAGGATTAAACGTATGTGTGGAAAATGATGTTTGTTTGCAGAGAATGAAAGTAACAGGATTGCAGTAGGTTGTATTATCAGTTTAAAGAAAAGGACCGGGGTCCACAGTTCACTAGTGGTGTCTCTCCATAAATAATAATAGCATACATGAGGGTAAACAAATTACAGCTGGGCAATTGACAGAATAAAGAACTGCATAATGATGCATGTACAAGTCATGGTGTCTAGTGTGAGATTCATTTGGGCATTACAACATGATACATAGACCGTTATCCAACTGCATCTATGACTAATAATCCACCTTCAGGATAGCATCCGCAACACCTTTCAGTATTAAGTTGCAAGCAACAGATTATTGCATTAAGTAAAGTGTGCAATATACATAGCACAATTATCTTTAGACAAAGAACTACTGTTTTATCCCTAGTAGCAACAGTACATTCACAATCTTAGAGGTTGCTGTCACTCCCCTAGATTAAATGAAGACAGGAACCCACTATCGAGCATAAATACCCCCTCTTGGAGTCACAAGCATCTACTTGGCTAGAGCATCTACTAGTAACGGAGAGCATGCAAGATCATAAATAACGCACTCACATAATATATAATGAAGCAAATGACATAGTACTCAATTATTCATTGGATCCTAGCAAACACAACATGTAGCATTACATAAAGATGATCTTGATCATGATAGGCAGCTCACAAGATCTAAACATGATGGCACAATAGGAGAAGACAACCATCTAGCTACTGCTATGGACCCGTAGTCCAAGGATGAACTACTCACGCATCAGTCCGGAGGCGGGCATGGTGATGTAGAGCCCTCCGGTGATGATTCCCCACTCCGGCAGGGTGCCGGGAAGAGCTTCTGAACCTTCCCGAACTAGGGTTGACGGCGGCGGCGGCTCTAGAACGTATCGTGGAAAAGTGTTCGGGTTGCTAGGGTTATTTTGTCGGGGGGTATTTGTAGGCGAAAGGGCGAAGGCGGTGGAGCCCCGAGGGATCCTCATCATGTGGTGGCGCGGCCAGAAGTGGGGCCGCGCCACCACGTGGTGAGGGCGCCTCGGCCTCCTACTTCGTCTCGTGTTCGGTGTTTTGGATGGTTCCGAGAAAAATAGGGACTTTGGCTTTTGATTCGTCCAATTCTGAGAATATTTACTTAACAGTTTTTCTGAAACCAAAAACAACAGAAAACAGGAAACTGGCACTGCGGCATCTTGTTAATAGGTTAGTCCCAGAAAATGCATAAAAACCATATAAAGTGTATATAAAACATGTAGCAATTGGTATAATATAAGCATGGAACATAAGAAATTATAGATACGTTGGAGTCGTATCAGGCGGCATCTCGGCGGGGAGCTACGACGGCGTTGTTGTTCGGGTGGCGAAGCAGTGGAGTGGATAGGGATGCGTTGTTCGGCTAGGCTTTATAGCGCGCTGATACTTCCAACTTTTGATAGGCGCTTAGTTGACGAGGGAGCTTGATGCGGTGTTGCTTCTTCTTCCCCGGCAGCGGCTGTAGAAAAAATTCTTGATGGGTGTAAAGATAATACGCTTAGGTTGAGCTCCAAGTGCAGAGTTTGTAGATGTGGAAGACTTGTTTTCCCCACAAGGGTGACTCGGGGTTTATATCGAACTCTCGGGGAATTGTGTGTAGAAGATTTATCTTCTTGTCCTTCTCTTGGTATACCTACAAAACAAAAGAAAATGTTTTGTGCTCTCAACCTCACCAAGTGGTTGTCAAGCACAAGGTGTGAGCAAAGAGCTGAAAATAAAATAAATGCAAAACGAGAAATGAATATGCAATGATGGTATGGATGATAATGCAACGGTGCTAGAAAACAATGTGGTAGTTGACGTCGGACTAGTGGGATAAATCTCTCTAGCAACAACGTCAGAAAACAATGATGATGGCAAATAAATATGCAAGGATGATGGAAACAATAATAGATGATGTTTTGGGATGATGGTAAATAAATATGCAAGGATGATGGAAACAATAATAGATGATGTTTTGGGGTTTTATATGATGAATGCAAGTAATAAAAGTATTTTTGTATTTTTAAATAGCTAAAAATGAAAAATGCTTAAAATTTGTTGGAAAGGTGTTTCTTATGATAAAAAATGGACTGGGGTTCATGGTTTCACAAATGCACTCTCTCTTTAATAAAGTGGTAGATAATGGAACACAAAAATTGACATACGCGATTGCAACATAAAGGATTCATGACAAGTTACTAATTATATGGGCATCACGTCCTAACATAGAGATCTTTTGGTTATTAATCTCTCTTATAGTCCACCAAGATGCGAACTAAATCATAACACCCTATTAGTTAAGATAGATCAGAGTATAGCTTTAAGTTCTATGACATGAAGTTAAAATAAGAACATGCTAGATCTAGTCATGGAGAAGTGGCAATTGTCACGCCCAACATCCCCGGTAGCAAGGTATTTTTGTTTATCCCTAGTGAGGCAACAAAGTAAGGTAAAACACCCAAGTGCATCGTGGAACTTTCTCTCACGTTCACCGCACTAGCCACCCCCGTTACTCCAACTAATGCACACGTTCCCCCTCACACTCCCTCATACATATGTTGGATCAGAACACATAAACAAGAACGGGGTACATAATATGGATCTACTTTCATAACTGAAACAAAATTATTGCAATCTCAAAGATATATCAACTCATAAAAAGATCCACCACAAAGGTATTACATAGATGATCGTAATCATGTTCGGTAGCTCATACGATGCTAATTAGTGAAGCACAAAGAGATGAGAGATACATAAGTTACTTCCACAAACACATAGTCTAGGGGTGGACTACTCCTTCTTCATCATGGAGACGGTGGAGAAGTCGTTGGAGAAGATGGAGACCACGCCGGCAGCGCCCCGGCGGAGTTTTCCCCCTCTAATCTGCAGCTCCAGGTCTTTGTTTCGTGGTTTTGTGTTTCTGCGGTGCTCCCTTCCGAATGGCATCGGGAGACTATTTTTATAGTAGTTTTTAGGTCAAGTGGAAGGCACAGAGACGAAGATCGACGGCATCGGAGCCACAAGGGGCAAAAGGGGGTGCCCCACACGGCCAAGGAATCTGGCCGTGTGCGCCCACCTCTTTCCTTCCTCGGGCTTCCACTTTTGCGCTTCCTTGGCTCCTACTCCTTCTTCCTTCCAAAAAATGCTTCCCATGAAATATTAGGTCATTTGGACGTCGTTTGGATCCCTCAAACATCAAAATATAGAAAATAGGGTTTTCTGCCAGTGCAGGGTTAATTCCAGAAAAATAGGAAAACTGTGAAATATTCCCAAAATCAATATAAAACAATGATATAACCCTTATGTGATGCAAATATGATTGAAATATAAGCAAGTTCATGTAAGCATTTTACATGCCTCACGCGCACGGCAAGCGGCGCAGCAAATTTGGCGTGCGGGATAGCCCAAAGTCCCGCGCGCAGCAAAATAGTTTGCACACGCTTTTTTCCCGCGTTTGCTAGAGGGTGCAAAGCTGCCTCGTGCGCGCTAAACTGGCTGTTTTTTTTAGCGCTGGGCGATATGACACGTCTGCTGGGTATGCTCTAACGAAAACTGGCATCCGGTTTGGAAACCGAGACAACCAACTAGTCACAAAACTAACACTATGACGTGATAATAGTAAACACCTATGTCCACGTTCCCAAGGGCACCCCTCTTTTTCAAGAGGATTCGCGGCACGTGAAGCAACAGATTACCAAACAAAGAAAAATAAGAAACAAAATGGAGACATAACTGGATTGACTAAGCGATGGGGACACGCAACTGCTACGTCCACCGAAGAAGTACGACTATACTCATAGCACCGAATCATCGAGTACCAAGCAAGACCTTTAAGAAGGAAGTAAGGGAGGTGAACAAAGGGTAGATACGATGCACTCCAGGAAGAAAAAATGCCACATGAAGGTGGCACCGCGTCTGTGTCAAACAAGCCGACAAGGATTTCCACCAAAAACCCTATCCACACCGCAGGCGATCTGTAGCACAGTAGCATAGGAGCCCCGCAAGGACGAAGCCTCGACATTCCCAGACTCACCGCCCACCAAAATGCGCCACCACGGTCACGTGGTCGTCATCGTCATCTCACCGAAGCTACGGTCACAGTGTGCAAAAGTCACACCGTCCCAAACCGTGTCAAACCAGTTAATGGACTTAGTTTATTTTCTCATAAGAGTCGAAAGACCCAAGTTCACACAAGGTTTAGTACAAAAAATGAACTCGGCCAAAACGGTTACACCAGCAAACCGTTTTTGCCCGGGCTTAACCGTCACGAGGTCAGTCAGACGGAGGCAAGGAGTACCTTGAAGCAGGGTCAGCAGTACTGTGGCCGCGTAATATCCCACAAGTATAGGGGATCGTGTGTAGCCTTTTCGATAAGTAAGAGTGTTGAACCCAACGAGGAGGTAAAGGTAGGATGAATGTTCTCTCAAGTTCTATCAACCACTGATACAACTCTACGCACACCAAACGTTTGCATTATCTAGGAAATAAAACTAGAGCAATAATACGAGTATGAGAGATAGCTTTGCAACATAATAAATACAAGAAAGTAAATGTTAGTGCTGCAGCGATGAAATATACTAAGTAACCATAAACTAATTAACAGTAACCATGAGTGTGGAAAAGTGGTGGTAATTGTGGTGGCTTTGTCCAAGACTAATTAGTGATGATATCGGTTTCATTGTCTTCGATGCAATTTTCTATGTGGGAGAGGCTAAATATACATGCACTCCACTAATTGGGATTACAAGTACTATATGATTGGATTGTTAGCAAACATCCGTAAATACTAACAATGCATTAAGGTTTCCCCAACAATAGCCTTAAGTTCAATGGTCCTCTTACTCCCATACGTGCAACTAACCGGTTCGAGTCCTTAGGTTTCTGTCACTCCGGCAGAACTACCCCCTTCCTTTGCACATACTACTAACCCTAGGGTGTTGATCCATGCGCGCACAAATATAATGGACACCAAAGGACAGTACCATATGAACATACAACTCTAATGAACCTCATGCATTCAAAAAAGCAATCAAAAGACAAATAACTACGCAAACATGTCATAGATCATAGGATAAATATTATAGCATCAAACACCATGTTTACATAGGACGGTACAAAGGTTTGTGGGAGGATGAACCACTAAATACAAGGAGGAGTTGGTGATGGAGATGGCGGTGAAGTCGGTGAAGGGGGCAGCGAGAGGTGGCGGCATCGGCGGTGGCGCGGGGAGATCCTCCCCCGCCGCCGGCAACAAGGGGGAACGCCGCCCCTTAGCCCCCTTCCTTCATGGCTTCTTGGGAGGCCTCCCCCATGGAGATGAGATCCATGGGGGAGGCAAAAACGTGGCTTTGGTGGCTGGAAATTCGTGGGTGGAGGAGTCTCTCACGACCTAGGGTTTCCTTTTTTATATAGAATCTCAAATTTCCGTCAACCCCTCTTGGGCTCCACGAAAACGGACACATCTGAAGCATTCGGACTCGGATTGGGCCGAATTGTTAGTCCAGATTTATTAACAGAAAATTGCCTACAATTTCCTCTTCTATGTCACCTTCATTTGACGTTGTCTTCGGGCCCAAACGTGACAATCTTCGAAAATAGTTTTCAGACAGATTTCTGAAAAGTCCCAATTCGACTCCAACAAGGTTTCCTTTTGTATCCTTGATAATTCCTACACATCAAAGTGTAAAACAAGAACATTGTGCACTTTTGCAACTATTAGTAGGTTAGTCCAAATAAATCATAAACTTAATATAAAAACAAGTGCCAAAGGCATAATATTAACATGAAACAATCAAAAATTATAAATACGTTTTGGACGTATCAACATCCCCAAGCTTAATTCCTGCTCGTCCTCGAGTACGTAAATGATAACAAAATAATTTTTGATTGTAAATGCTATGATCAGGTCTTTAACCATTGCATGATGTACGGATAGTAAAACTTAGCAATCATGTTACCTAATGAAAAGTATCAACCAACCAAGAGCTCATAACATGAAATTTATAAACATCAACAAGATTGTAATGATCATAATAAAGAATGGTAGAGTGGTATCTCGCTTGTCTGAATTTGTATAACAAAACATAAATGCTCGGGCACCTCTGAAGTTTTAAATGAAGACTAGATATAAAGATATCAGAGATAAAAGCATCAAGCTATGTCACAGTTAACCGTATTCTGGGACAAGTACATTTCACTAAGAATGACAGCTATGCTCTCGAAGAAGTGCTCAAATAAAGAATGGTGACTCAACAATAAAATAAAAGATAGGCCCTTCGCAGAGAGAAGCAGGGATTTATCATGTGCTAGATCTTTTCATTTATAAAACATGAGTAAAATTGGTTTTGAGTGGTGGTTGTTCTATCAATGAATGGAAATAGAGTTCTTGTTATCTTTCATACTAAACAAGTTGAGAGCGGTTCCGATTTATTAAGATTAGGCATTTATAGCATGCACTTTTATATATAGTTTGACACTCCTCCCAACCTTTTCTTATCACAAACCATGGCTAACCGAATCCTCCGGTGCCTGCCAACAATCACATACCATGGAGGAGTGTCTATTTTTCTTTCTTTACTTTTTTTGAATAGTATAGTGGTCTAACCAGCTCTTTGCAAGATTAATGACAAGCAGATGAAACATGCAAGTCGAGGGTTACTTAATTAGTATGGAAGATAACAAGCTCAACTACTACTTCCTCATGAGATAAAACAGTGTCACAAAATGAGAAGTATTTTGAAGGTTTTAAAGGTAGCACATGAAAATTTACTTGGAATGGTTTGAAGTACCATGCATAGGAATTTATAGTGGACTCTTTGGAATAACTTGGTTTTCAGGGATTTGGAAGCACGAGCAGCATTCCCGCTCAATATAAATGAAGGCTAGCAATAAACTGGGAAGCGACAACCAAGAGAGCAATAACCATCATAATCATACTTGTGACAAAATAAAATTAACAGTGGCATAAAAGTGATACTAGAGCTCTGAGGCAAAATAAATCATCGATGCTTTGATTGACTTTTGTTTGAGTCAGAAACATGTGTGAGCATGTTCCAAGTCGATTCAAGTAATCATTCAGAGGAGGATACCACAATGCCGTACCATTTTATGAACAGACAATGCAAGTTAAGATCAAAATGACATAATATACACTATTAGCTAGTTGAAACTAACCACAAGAAAACATAAACTACTAAACAATATCATTTACGCATCATTTTTAAGTTTACCAAACTTTGAACCACCTCTCCAAATAGGAGATAAATAAAAGATGTGACGATCAACTTATTTTAACATAAACTCTCCAAATATTTTATCAATGAAACAAGAGAGATAGTAAATGCTGCGGCTTTCGGTTTTCGCCATAAATATAAACAATAAGTGCTGCGGCTTTCAGCTTTCGCCAAATAAAACCGAGATAATGCTGAGGCTTTCTCGCCATAAATATAGATGAAGAATACATGTATTCATATGAAAAAGCGGATCGTGTCTCTCTCCCACACAAGAATGCTAGGATCCAATTTATTAAGAAAATTAAAATAACAAATAAAAAATAAAAGCACACAGACGCTCCAAGTAAAGCGCATAAAATGTGAAGGATATAAAATATAGTTTCACTAGAGATGACCTGATGAGTTGTTGATGAAGAAGGGGATGCCTTGGGCATCCCCAAGCTTAGACGCTTTAGTCTTCTTGAGATACGCTTGGGTGAACCACGAGGGCATCCCCAAGCTTAGGCTTTTTCATCTTCTTGATCACATCACATCATTCTCCTCTCTTGATCCTTGAAAACTTCTTTCACACCAAACTCCAAGCAATTCTTATTAAATGGTAAGTGCATAATTAAAATTCACATATTCTGTAAGGACACAATCATCACAAACACCTCTGGACATTAGCTACAGCCACTGATGTTTTGTGGAGAAAAGAAATTCACTCAAACATAGTAAAAGAGAGAATGCAAAATAAAAGACAGAATCTGTCAAGACAGAACAGTCCGTAAAGACGAATTTTTTCGAGGCACTTAAGATGCTCAGATCAGAAAACTCAGAACTAATGAAAGTTGCGTACATATCTGAGGATCACACAAAAAAAACATCAGTGCATTTCGATTTTTCTGGAATTTATTATGTATTAAACGGTGGACAACAGAAATCTGTTACTGTGCAGAAATCCAAATCTAGCATCAACTTTCTATTAGAGACTTTACTTGGCACAACAATGCAATAAAATAAAGATACAAATGAGTTGTTACAGTGGTAAGAATGCTCCTTAACTCAAATAAAAGAAAAATTACAGAAATAAAACATGGGCTATCTCCCATAAGCGCTTTTCTTTAACGCCTTTTAGCTAGGCACCATATGTATCAACTAAGCTAAATGGGTAAAACTTGGTACTTTATTTTTGATAAACTAAGAGACCAGAGGCTAAGCAATACTTAAACATGCTAGCTAAAGAAAGGAAAACTCTAAATAAAAATCAAATGTAAAAGACAAATAAAATGAAATAGAGAACCAAACAAAGAAGCAAAACAAAATAAACTATTTTTGTTGTTTTCAATTTATAAGTGAAAGTAAAGAAGTAATCAAAACGAAATAAAGAGCCTAATAAAACTAAAAAAAGGTAAAACCAAGACATATAAAAGTAACTATAATACAAGTTAACACAATACATATCATGTGGATGGGTAATATATAGTATGAAGGAGACAACCTCATGTTAGTTGATGAATAGGGGGATGACTCGGGCATCCCCAAGCTTAGATGATTGCATCTTCTTGAATATATTCTTGGGATGCACCTACACATCTCCAAGCTTGAGCTCTTGTGTCTTCTTGTTCATCTCATATCACCATATTGATTAGAACTTATAAGCTAAATCCACATAAAACTTCACAAAACTCACTAGTAGGGTTAGTACTCATTAAATAAAATCCACACATCTTCAAGTATTGTCAAGTTTAATTTAAGATTACCTACTGTATACGAACCAATTTATAACATTTATCGATCAAACAAAGATTATAGACATTGAGTATAAGCATAATACTAAATAAGCATGATAATCTGCCAAAACTGAACAGTCTGTAAAGATGACACTCAACGAGATAGTTACGTAGCTCAAATGAAAAAACTTAAAACTAATCAAAGACATATTATGATCTCAGGTTGATGCACAAAAAATTTCAGGTCAAAATAATATTCTGAGATTTATCGCGTTTTTGTACAGTGAAGCACAGGAAATCTGTCTAAGCAGAATCAGTCAGTAAAGATTGAATTATTAGACCTATCTACGTACCTCAAATCAGAAAAGTCAAAACTAATAAAAGTAAGGTAATAAGCATTACTTTGCACGCAACAAATTTCAGATCAATATCACGTTCTGGTGATTTTAAACATTTTATACGGTGAAGCACAAAAATCTGTTTTCTAGGCAGCAAAGTGGCAAACTTGCATCATAAACAAACTAGAAGTTATCTATACATTTTATTTTTATGGTACAGAGGAATATGTACAATATATACACAATATATATAAGTTTTTAACTGAAAAGCTTCCATGGAAAGAATTGTTTTGGTTTCATAGGCATGAACACAAGTGTTCAAGGTCGACCCCCACTTAACCATTACTCATCTTTCCAATCACTTTCCTTCTTGAAAACGTTTTGATAACAAGTACAACTATTTTTTTTTTGTAATTCACATTCCCTATCCATACTAAGATACAGAACAACTCAAAACTGAAAGTAAAAAAAAATACTTAGAGATAAAACAAACAAATGCACACAAGAATATTCACCCACACGCTATTGCTCCCTGGCAACGGCGCCAGAAAAGGTCTTGATATCCCACAAGTATAGGGAATCGTGTGTAGCCTTTTCGATAAGTAAGAGTGTCGAACCCAACAAGGAGCTAAAGGTAGGATAAATGTTCTCTCAAGTTCTATCAACCACCGATACAACTCTACGCACACCAAACGTTTGCATTATCTAGGAAATAAAACTAGAGCAATAATACGGGTATGAGAGATAGCTTTGCAAGATAATAAATACAAGAAAGTAAATGTTAGTGCTGCAGCGATAAAATATACTAAGTAACCATAAACTATCAGTACCATGAGTGTGGAAAAGTGGTGGTAATTGTGGTGGCTTTGTCCAAGACTGATTAGTGAAGATATCGGTTTCATTGTCTTCGATGCAGTTTTCTATGTGGGAGAGGCTAAATATACATGCACTCCACTACTTCGGATTACAAGTACTATATGATTGGATTGTTAGCAAACATCCGTAAATACTAACAATGCATTAAGGTTTCCCCAACCATTGCCTTAAGTTCAATGGTCCTCTTACTCCCATACGTGCAACTAACCGGTTCGAGTCCTTAGGTTTCTGTCACTCCGGCAGAACTACCCCCGTCCTTTGTACATACTACTAACCCTAGGGTGTTGATCCATGCGCGCACAAATATAATGGACACCAAAGGACAGTACCATATGAACATACAACTCTAATGAACCTCATGCATTCAACAAAGCAATCAAAAGACAAATAACTACGCAAACATGTCATAGATCATAGGATAAATATTATAGCATCAAACACCATGTTTACATAGGACGGTACATATGTTTGTGGGAGGATGAACCACTGAATACAAGGAGGAGTTGGTGATGGAGATGGCGGTGAAGTCGGTGAACGGGGCAGCGAGAGGCGCAGGGCGGCGGCGGCGCCGATGGTGGCGCGGGGAGCTCCTCCCCCGCCGCCGTCAACAAGGGGGAACGCCACCCCTTAGCCCCCTTCCTTCATCGCTTCTTGGGAGACCTCCCCCATGGAGATGAGATCCATGGGGAGGCACAAACCTGGCTTTGGTGGCTGGAAATTCGTGGGTGGAGGAGTCTCTCACGACCTAGGGTTTCCTTCTTTATATAGACTCTTGGATTTCTGTCAACCCCTCTTGGGCTCTGTTGGGGGGATCATAACCCGGTAGGCCCACCGACCTAGAAGATAAGCCGGCCTGGTAAAGACTTGGGCCGGATCAAGCATAAAGAGATGGGCCGGGTCCCACGTAAGCCGGAGGCGACGTGTGCCTTGGCCCGGAAGACAAGAAGGATCCAGAAGGCCGGAGACCAAGTACAAGACGGAGTCCTGATAAGGAAGGCGAAGACTTAGAAGGCTTAGAGTAGAGTCCGGGTACGATGGTAACCCGGATCCCGCTTGTACGACCAGCGAGACCCACCGCCTATATAAGGGGGTCTTCTGGTTCCTAGAGAGATAAGTCGAAAGCCAGAGCAACACCTAGTACCAGAGATTGTAATCGAGACCCGGAAGCTAAGGCGCCAAGTCCTCGAAACCCCATATCAATAAAGGAAAGCAGGAGTAGGTCTTTACCTCGAGAAGAGGGGCCGAACCTGGGTGAACCCTTGTTTCCCCACGCCACGCTAGACAAGCTCCCGATGTCAGAAGTCGCTATGTCCCCATACTCAAGTTTCCAGCCGGAAACATCTGTCGTGACAATCCCACGACAGTTGGCGCCCACCGTGGGGCCTGCGGCCAAGAACATCATGATTTGTGGAGAAGCGCGGCGCGGTATGGAAAACCTAGCTATCAGCCAGATCTACATGCTCCCAGGAGGGGAGCGGATCGTGGACGACTTTGGTTGGAAGGAAGAAGCGGATCAGATGGAAACCGGATCTATGATCATCTTTGGTCAGATCAACGTTTTCGTCGGCGTGATCCAGACCACAGGAGCCGGCTCAGATCAGTATGAGCCGTAGTACGAGTCAGAGTCCGGGTCAGCTACCATGGCCCAGACGGATGGAGAGGAATCTGTTGGATCACCAGAGTGCGAAGTCATGTCCATAGAGGAAGAGGCGGCAATTCAAGCTCTGCAGGATTCCATTGAAGCACCAACAAACGTGTCAGATCTGGACACAGATACCGAGTCAATCTTGCCGCTGTTTGAAGATCGTTGGGGATATGGACTTGAGGAGGAAGATCACCCGGCGTCCCCAAGACCCGCGCGACATATGACGGTTCACGTTGTGACGACGGCTCAGCCGACTGATGGGAGGGAAGCTTCCGTTAGTGAAGAGACAAGTGCAGAAAGAGCCGCCAGATAGGATAGAGAAATTTGGGAGCGGGGTCAGCTTGGCATGCCACCAGCGACGTACGCACCACCCAATCCCAATACCGGACCAGTTTTACCGACTTTCAGCGCGGCGATACAGACACACACACACCAGCGCTTGGGACGGGATTCACGAACCCGATCCTGGCAAGTACCCCTGTCCCACCACCAAACTCAAGAAACCAAGCACAGCCGACTGCGGCGAACGATCAGACGAGGGCCGGTGCATCAGGAAGCCAGGCACAGAATTTGGGGGAAGTAACAAACACCAACTCAGCCATACAGAGGGAGCTTGAAGATTTAAGGCGGGCCGTGGCAAGAGCAAACCAAGATCGCGCGGATGAAGCCCGACGCGTGGCAGAAAAAGAGCGGTCTTTGGCCCAGCAGGAGCAGAGGTTACAAGATGAGAGAGACGGTCTCCAAAGGAGGAGAGACGAGTTCACTGCGGGGAAGAACAGAAGGCGCGGAAGCCGGTTACCTCTGCCGACTGGAGTAAACACCATAGTACCTCAGGTCCTCGAGTATCAGACAACACCAACCAACGCACCCATAGCGGCGGCCAACCCTGGGATGGGAGCCGGCACGCCGCAGGCCGGGTTACATGGAGCGCAAGCCGGAGGAGGCGCGGGAAACCCGGCCGGAGGAGCCAGAGCCAGGGAAGCAGTCGTAGAACAACTACCTCCACCACCTCCCAGGTTTAGCACTCCCCCGGGTCATTACAATAATCCAGTTGACAATGTTTTTGCAGCTGCACATGCCCTGGAGCAGATCCCGTTCGATAATTCACCAGCCGGCATCGAGGCACGGAGAGCCGTCAATTTATTGCGTACCACCGTGGTCCAGCAGAACAACAACCCGCGCGGCTCGCAAGCATTCAATTCAGAGCCACAAAGGAGTCGTACTAGAAGCCGGCACGCAGAGCCGGTGGCAGCAAGATCAATCCAGAACCGGCTTGGGCCGGTGAACCAGCAAGTTCAGCAACAAAATCAACAAGTGATACAGCGACAGCCGGCGGCTGCGCCTCAGAGGGTGGTCGCGCCGGCTGTGTCCGCGGCACAGTCGATAGTCAATAGATCAAGAGCAAGACGTGCAGCTGCGGCAGTAGCACCTCTAGGAGCCGGAGCTGGAGGAGCCGGACTCGGAGTAGTGATCCCCGCTAGACCCGCCGCATCTTCGCCTGCGCCGGGTCACGGAGGGGCACTTCTTCAAACTTGACAGGACCAAAGTGTTTATCAGACGCCATAAGGGCGGAGCCGTTTACAGAAAAATTCAAAGAGCCAACCAAAGGAAGCAACTATGAGCCGAACATGAACCCAGAGACGTGGTTGAGTAGCTACGGCATGGCATGAATGCAACACCGAATCTATGTGCGTGTTACCTATATCTCATGATGGCGGAAGGAGCACCCAAGATATGGTTAGACCGGCTTCCACCATGCAGCATTAACTCTTGGGAGGAACTAAAGGCGGCGTTCATTTAAAACTTCGCCGGGACTTGCAAGAAGCAGTACACCGAGGCAGATTTAGATCGTTGTGTCATGAGAAAAACTGAGTCAGCAAGGCAATGGATGGCCAGAGTCACAGAGATCTTGCAATCATCCCTCAACATTTCAGCACATACAGCTATAACATACATGGAGAAAAACTGTGGTTTTGATCCTTTGACGCACAAGCTAGGACGTATGAAGGAAGACCCGGCTTGCAGGCAGATCTCGATAGGAGAAGTGGTGACAACAGCAAACAAGTATGCAGCCACAGATAAAAGGCCGGGTGAGACAAAGGAACAACAGAGGAACAACTGGGACAGTGGAGGCCGTAACCCAAACCAGAATCAGAACAATGGCAATCAGAATGGGAATAACAAGCGCCCATATGAGGGCGGAAATTCAGAATTCGTGGGAACAACCCAGACGACGGGTTACAGGGGGCCGAGACCCGGTGGCAACTTTAGGGGAGGCCCTCCGAGAAATTCAAATTTCAATGAGATGTACAGCATGCCGTGCCCAAAACACAGCTAGAACGGAAGACCATCAAACCACTCGTTAGCCCAATGCGCCGATATAAGAGCGTGGATGAGACACGAACAAGAGGCACAGAGGAGTCAGGGAAACTTCGAAAATAACGGCAACTTCAATAACAATCGAAACAAGGGCCACCCGGCGGGACCCGGACAGGGGGCTGGGTTGAACGGACCGCCAAACAATAACGCCTGGTCTAGTCAGCAGCAGAATCAAGTCACGACCGGGTATCAGCAGAACCCGAAGGAGCTCCATAGTCAAGGCCAGTATCACGTCTTCACCACAAGTACATCCAGGAGGGAAAAGAAGCTAAAAGCGCGAGCCGTCAATGCAGTAGCATCAGCCGTTCCAAGGTTCTTGAAGTGGTCAGAACAGACTATTACTTGGAGCAGGGAAGATCACCCGCCAGCAGTGGAACATCCGGGTCTTCTAGCTCTCGTTGTGGCACCACAAGTTGAAGGGTTTTCATTGAACAAAGTCTTGATGGACGGTGGCAGCAGTATCAATATCCTGTATCTCGACACATTCAAAAGGATGGGTTTAACCGAAAATCGTCTAACTCCAACATCGACAATCTTTCATGGCATAGTCCTAGGGAAGTCGGCACACCCAATTGGCCAGATCAGTCTAGAGGTGGCATTTGGAGTGAGCAAGGAGCAGTTCAGATCAGAGTTCTTGACATTCGAGGTGGTCGATCTAAAAAGTCCGTATCATGCTCTGTTCGGGAGGCTGGCTTATGCCAAGTTCATGGCTCGGCCGTGTTACGTATATCTCAAATTGAAGATGCCAGGATCTCAGGGAGTAATCACAGTCGAAGGAAGCAAGACTATGGCCATAGAGTGTGACAATGGAGACGCTATCATGGCAGAGCAGGCTTGTTCAGAAGAAGAGCTTAAATACTACAAGTCTAGAGTAGACCCGGCAGACAAGCGTTTGCTGGAAAAGCCGGCTCATGAGGAAGAGAAGAAAAAAAATTAAGTCGGCTCAAGATACAAAAATGATTGATTTCGTGGAAGGGGACTCCTCCAAGAAGTTTACGATAGGAGCCCACATGGACCCGAAATAGGAAAGCGAGCTCATCAAGTTCATCCGTGAGAATTGGGACATCTTTGCATGGTCTCCTTCAGACATGTCGGATGTACCGAGTGAACTTGCTGAGCACGGCTTACATGTTGATCCAAAGGCAAAGCCGGTTAAGCAAGGACTACGTCGTTTCAATGCAGAAAGGAGAAAGATCATCGGAGAAGAGATAGCCCGTCTGCTCGCAGCCGGGTTCATCATGGAGGTTTACCACCCCAAGTGGCTAGCTAACCCGGTCCTAGTTTTGACGAAGAACGGAGAGTGGCGCATGTGCGTGGATTACACCAACTTGAACAAGATTCTTCCAAAAGACCCCTTTGCATTGCCTCGTATAGATCATATTATCGATGCCACAGCCGGCAGCGAGTTGTTGTGTTTCCTGGATGCATATTCTGGATATCATCAGATCAAGCTCAATGTGGATGACCAGGAGAAGACTTCGTTCATCACCCCTTTCGGTGCTTTCTGTTACAAAACCATGTCGTTCGGTCTCAAGAATGCAGGTGCCACTTATCAAAGATGCATCCAGAATTGTTTCCAGAATCAGATTGGTCGCAACGTGCACGCTTATGTTGACGACGTCGTGATCAAGTCACAGAAAGCCGGGTCACTACTTGAGGACCTGACAGAGACCTTCACCAATCTTCGCAAGTACCAGATGAAGTTAAACCCAACCAAGTGTGTGTTTGGAGTTCCAGTAGGCATGTTGCTGGGTTTCATAGTCTCAGAGAGAGGGATAGAAGCAAACCCGGCTAAGATTAAGGCCATCATGAACCTGAAGAAGCCGGAATGCATCAATGATGTCCAGAAGCTGACGGGTTGCGTCACAGCACTGAGCCGGTTCATTGCGAGAATGGGAGAGAAAGCACTTCCACTTTACAAGTTGCTGAAGAAGTCAGACAAGTTTGTTTGGGGTCAGGAAGCAGATGACGCCTTTGAAGATTTGAAAAAGACGTTGTCAACAGCACCAGTTCTAGCAGCTCCCACGAGCAAAGAGCCGATGTTACTATACATCTCCGCAAACTCACCAGCCGTCAGTGCCGTGGTCGTGGTGGAGCGCAAAGAAGAAGGAAAGGAGTACCCAGTTCAAAGGCCGGTTTACTATGTTAGCGAAGCTCTCACAGAGTCAAAACAGAGATATCCACAGTGGCAGAAGTTAGTCTACGGCGTGTTTATGGCAAGCCGAAAGATGCCCCACTATTTTCAGGAATACCCCATCACGGTGGTGAGTTCTGCTCCTTTGGCAGAAATCATCAGAAACAGAGAAGCAACAGGCAGAATTGCAAAGTGGGCCATTGAGATGGGGCCTTATCACATCAACTACGAGTCAAGGACAACAATCAAGTCACAAGCCCTGGTTGATTTTATCAATGACTGGACAGAGTTTGACCCCCTACCACCTGCACCAAGCGCAAAACACTGGGTTATGCACTTCGAGGGGTCAAAGCAGTTTGAAGGATCGGGAGCCGGCGTTGTTTTAACTTCGCCAAAAGGAGACAAGTTGAGCCATGTCTTACAGATACACTTTGAGCCATGCACCAATAACATCGCAGAGTATGAGGCCCTGTTACATGGTCTGAAGGTCACCAAAGAGATGAACATCAAGAGGATCATGTGCTATGGAGATTCTGACCTTGTTGCTCAACAAGTATCAGGAACCTGGGACAGGAAAGACGCTAACATGGCGGCTTACAGGAGAGAAGTAGATCGAGTAGCCGGCTTCTTCTCCGGCTATCAAGTTGAGCACATCGACAAACGAAAGAATGAGGCAGCGGACGCCTTATCAAGACTCGGCTCTAGGAGAGAGCCGGTGCCTCCAAATGTATTCCTCGCCGAGCTACATCATCCCTCAGTCAAGCTTCCAACAGAAGAAGAGTTAGCACATCCTGATGACCCGGATTCACAGTTAGTCGCTGCTTTACATCAGATTCCATCGTGGACAGAGCCGTATCTGGCTTACTTGCTGAGAGAAGAGCTACCACAAGACGAGGAACTGGCACGACAGATCGTGCGCCGGGCTAAGGGTTATGTCATCATCAACGGCGAGTTATACAAGAGGAGCACTTCTGGAGTGTTCCTACGATGCGTCTCACCCGAGGAAGGCCGGAAAATTCTTCAGGAGATCCACGCAGGGGACTGCGGACATCATGCATCCACAAGATCAATGGTGGCCAAAGCCTACACACATGGATTCTTTTGGTTGACGGCTTTGGCAGACGCAGAAAACATAGCCCGGGTTTGCGATGGATGCCAGCGATATGCAAGGCAGATTCACGTTCCGGCTTAAGATTTGAACACCATCCCAATAACGTGGCCCTTTGCAGTTTGGGGCATGGATATGGTGGGACCTTTCCAGACTTCACCCAGTAAGAAGACTCATCTCTTAGTCGCAGTGGACAAGTTCACAAAGTGGGTTGAAGTTCAAGCCGTCAATAGTTGCACAGCAGCAACAGCAGTCAAATTCCTAAAGAAGATCATATACCGCTTTGGATATCCTCACAGCATCATCACTGACAACGGGACAAACTTTTCACTCGGAGAGATGCAGATATTCTGCAAGGAGAACGGCATCCGGCTTGACCTTGCTTCAGTTTCACACCCTCAGTCAAACGGACAGGTAGAGAGAACAAACCAGGAGTTGCTAAGAGGCATCAAGCCAAGACTCCGGGTTCCATTAATAAGAGCCGCCGGATGCTTGGAAGAAGAACTGCCATCAGTTGTCTGGAGCATAAACACGACCCCAAACAGATCAACAGACTTCACTCCTTTCTTCATGGTCTACGGGGAAGAAGCCGTGTTACCCAGCGATATTCTACATGATTCTCCAAGAGTTGCAAATTACGTTGAGACAGAGAACGAGCAAGCCCGGCAAGATTCAGTTGATATGCTTGAGGAGGCAAGAGAGTTAGCTCTGGAAAGATCAGCCATATACCAGCAAGACCTGAGGCGTTATTGTCGGCCCAGTGGGATCCAGGGTGTGCAGGGCCCACTCTCCACAGCCCTCGCACGCAGCAGTATCGAAAGATGACTAAGGAACAAGCCGAACGCTTGAAGAGACTCTCAAGGGAAGAAGCCCTCGAGAGGGCTTGAAGGGGCAGCGAAGGCCTGAAGAGGTTTCCCCTCGCGCCTGCCCCTCTACAAGGCTCTCTCCCCTGGAGAGGAGTCAACGCAAACCCATCCACAAGGCCGCTCTGGCCCTGTAGAGATGCTTCGCTAAGAAGCAACCGCCGCAGAGCGCACATGGCCTCTGCCGCGGCCGCAGAGTGACGCGCGCGTCTGCGCGCGATGACGACGGCGCCACAGTTGCCATTCTGGTGATTAAAGGAGTCGACAAAGCTGTGTCCCCCGCACCGGACTACGAAGCTTTCCCCTTTGGTGATAAAGCGGATGGCCGGCGCTACGCTCCAACGACGACGTCACCGTGGGCGCACCCACGATCTTTGCGACACCGGCTGGCCGTCCTGCGAGGACGGTGGTCTGCCTGCCACCAGGGCAGGCTTTGCGACCATGGACCGAGTCCATGGACAGCCCGGCAGTGGTGCGCCCCGCTCCTCTATTTCGTCGCCATGTGGGAACCCTTCCGCTGCGCAGGCGGCAGGGATGAGGCCCGGGGCGCCTATAAAAGGGGAGGGGGCACCTCCGTAGCAAAGGGTCGAACCCCAGAGAGAGAGGAATCGACCATTCACACCCTGAACACTCCGCCATTGTGTAATTTAGCCTAGCGCACTCGAGGAGGAAGAAGACCCTCAAGTTCCCTCCTTGAGCTCCGCTCTGCCAGAAGGGAGCCCTCGGCAAGCTCATTGTACTGTAACCTCTGCAGTGCAATACAGACAAGCAGGAGTAGCGGTGTTACCTCCTCCTGAGGGCCGTGAACCTGGGTACGGGCCGCTGTCCATCTCTGCCGTGCTGTCCCTCCTCAGGCTCGACGAGCACCGTGGCCGTGCCGGTTGAGGGTTGTAGACCAACGTGTTCAGTCCCCTTCTCGAACTACTCTTCAGAGTGTGATCACCCCTTGCCTCGCGGGAATCACTCTCCGACATTTGGCGCGCCAAGCGGGGGACTGAGGCGTGTCTTCAACCTTCGATCAGCTTCCGCGCCATGACGGACACCCGCACGACACGCGCCAACAGGTGCGCAGCGGACAGGGCTCATACAGAGCCCGGCACCGCCCCCACTCGCGGCCGCCACGGCCGCCCTCGCACGACGGAGCGCGCCAACACCGGCCCGCCCGAGGAGGAGCCCGAGAGCGAGGATCACCGTGACGGCGACCGCCGCGACGACAGAGACGCCTCCCCGGAGCACCACGACGATGCTGAGTCCTCGCATCCGTCTCGGCGCCAAAGCGCGTCTTCTCAGGGACGCCCGGAGCCCACGCCACACACCGCGCTTCTCATGGCCCAGGAGCTTCTCCGCTACCGGCCTAGCGCGGAGGCCCACGACCAGTGGCTTGACCGCCTTCACCACCTCGTCGACGTCGCGACGACGCGCCCCGCTCCGTCGCGCTCCCTCGTTCACCACTCTGGCTGCGCTGGAACGGCCGTGCTGGATGCGCCTTCGCCACCGCCGAGACCACCTCCGGCTGCAGCGCAGAGGGCTCCCTCTCATGCGTCCTCGCCGCGCGACTGCCAAATTGTACAGCGCGCTGCGCCTGACGCGCGAGTGGGGATGGAGCGTCGGAGGGACCTCCAGAACCGCCTCATCGAGGAAATCGGCCAGGCGGGGCAGCAGAACCGCAGGGCTCTCCAGGGCGGGACCGCCACGTACGCCACCGGCTGCATGGCCTTCACCCGCGCTCTGCGCCGCGTGGTATGGCCACAGAAGTTCAGGCCTGCCCTTCCCAAGGGCTACGACGGGTCAAGCAACCCCATCGAGTTCCTGCAGCTCTACACCACCTCTATCCAGGCTGCAGGAGGAGACGACAAGGTCATGGCCAACTGGTTCTCCCACGCCCTCAGGGACTCTGCGCTGTCATGGCTCCTCAACCTGCCTGAAGACTCCATCGACTCATGGGAGGAGCTCTGCAGGCAGTTCGTCGCCAACTTCAAGGGCACCTACGAGCGCGCGCTCACCCACAACGACCTGCGCGCTGTGGTGCAGAGGAAGGATGAGACCCTCCGCAAGTACATCCAGCGCTTCAGCCAAGTGCGCAACAAGATCCCGAACATCCCCGACACGCAAGTCATTGCCGCCTTCAGGGAGGGCGTCACAAACCGTAGGATGCTCGAGAAGCTGGGCATTCACGACAAGCTCACCTTTATGGTGAAGCTGTTCGACCTCGCTGACAAGTGCGCCAAGGCTGAAGAGGGACTCCTCTTCGTCAAGATGAGCTAGCGGACGGACGACCCGGCCGAGGGGTCCAAGAGCCACAAGAAGCGGGAGGAAACCAAGCGCAAGACCACTGCTGTCCTAGTGGCCGAGCCTGCCGCCAAGCACGCCCGCAGGAACTCCCCTGAGCCTGGCGACAAAGAGGCGGATAACCGTCCGTTCTGCGTCTACCACAACAGACGCGGCCACGCTACAGAGAACTGCTTCGATCTCAAGAGGCTGAGCCGAGAGCGCGAGCGCGAAGAAGGCAGCGGGAGCCGCGCCAGAGGCTGCAGCTACCGCAGAGATGGCAGGGGCGGACGCAATGGCAGCTACCAGAAGCCGCCAGGCACTCAAGCCAACGCTGCCGAGAAGAACAATAACCTCCCCGACGAGGAAGATGGAGGCTACCAGGCCCCAAGGGGGGCTATGGCCTGCATCCTCGGCGGAGCTCAGGCGCCCAAGTCTAACAACCAGTTCAAGCAGTTCGCCCGCGAGTTCAACGCTGCGCTCCCGAGCGTCGAAACCTCCAGGCCCCTCAAGTGGTCTCAGTACACCATCGCCTTCGACGCCAAGGACCACCCCAAGTCGACCAAGACTGTTGGAACCCTCCCCCTGGTCTGCTCCCCCACCATCAACAACATCACCGTCTCCAAGACGCTCATTGATGGGGGTGCTGGCCTGAACGTCATCTCTGTCGAGACCTTCGAGACGCTTCAAGTGCCTTACGAGTGGCTCATGCCCTCCAGGCCATTCACAGGGGTCACCAGTGGTTCGATCGAACCTCTGGGGCAGGTCCGGCTGGCCGCCACCTTCGGCACGCAGAAGAACTACCGCACTGAGCTGATCGACTTCGACGTCGCGCACATTGGCCTGCCGTATAACGCCATCCTCGTCTACCCCGCCCTCGCGAAGTTCATGGCCGTCACGCATCATGCCTACAACATGGTCAAGATCCCCGGCAGTGTTGGCACTATCGCCATCCATGGTCACATCCTGGATGCCACGCGTGCTGTCGAGAGCGCCTACAAGGCGGCCGCCATGGCATTCCCGGCTGACGAGGACATGGAGCCTCTCGAGAGGCCCAAGAAGAAGAAACAAATGTTCTCCCAAGAGCAAGCTTCCACAAAAAAGGTGTCGCTGAGCACCAGTGGCTCGGGGGCTGAGGGCTCCGGGGCTAGCGTCACCATAGGTGCTGCCCTGCCTCCCAAATAGGAAAGCGCGCTCGTCGCCTTCCTTCGGGCAAACTCTGACATGTTCGCTTGGACTCCGTCAGATATGTCCGGTGTACCAAGGGAGGTGATCGAGCACCACTTAGCCGTGTGTCCAGACGCACGCCCCGTCAAGCAAAAAGCACGAAAGCAAGCCCCCGAGAAGCAAGCATTCATCATCAAGGAAGTAGAGAAGTTAAAAGCGGCAAATGTCGTCCGCGAAGTCGCGCACCCCACTTGGCTCTCCAACGGCGTGGTTGTCCCTAAACCCGCTGGAGGAGGCCGACTCTGCATCGACTACACAGACGTCAACAAGGCCTGCCCCAAGGACCCATACCCCATGCCAAGGATAGACTAGATCGTGGATTCCACCGCCGGCTGCGACCTCCTCTGTTTTCTGGACGCCTTCTCTATCACCAGATCAAAATGGCTAAAGAGGACGAGGATAAAACAGCATTCCTCACCCCTTGTGGTGTGTATTGCTACACTTGCATGCCTTTCGGCCTGAAGAACGCCGGCGCCACTTTCCAGAGGCTCATGAGGATAGCCTTGGGGGCACAGATGGGCAGAAACGCAGAAGCTTATGTCGACGACATTGTGGTCAAGTCTCGCGAGGGGGACACTCTCTTGAAGGATCTCGAGGAAACCTTCGCCAGCCTGCGCAAGGTGAACATCAAGCTGAACCCCGCCAAGTGCGTCTTCGGGGTACCTTCAGGCAAGCTCCTCGGATTCCTCGTGTCCCACCGCGGCATAGAAGCAAACCCTGACAAGATCAAGGCCATAGAAGGGATGCAGCCTCCTCGCCGGCTCAAGGACATGCAGCGCTTAGCAGGCTGCATGGCCAGCCTGGGCCGTTTCATCTCCAAGTTCGGCGAGAGAGCCCTGCCATTTTTCAATATCATGAAGAGGTCCGGCACATTCAAATGGACCCCTGAAGCGGACAAGGCTTTTGAGGACTTAAAGAGATATTTGGCCAGCCCACCAGTCATGGTGGCCCCCAGGACAGGCGAACATCTGAAGCTGTACCTATCAGCCACTCCTCAGACCGCAAGCGCCGTCCTGGTGGCTGAAAGGGAAGAGCCAGTCCTCCCCAAGAAAAGCGCCGCCACTCCAACTCAAAAGCCGCCCGACAAAGATCTCGCCAAAGGAGCAGTCACCACAGACCCACCGCCAGGCCCACAGGCTCCAGTCGAGTCTGCTCCGAGTACCCTTGCCGAGACCCCTCCACATGCGGATCTCGACAAGGGCCCTGAAGAGCCTCCACAGAGAGCCGACGCTGCACCTCCCTCGACAACCCTTGTCGAGCACCCCGTCTACTTCGTCAGTACAGTACTGCGGGACGCTCGGGAACGGTATCCTATGCAGCAGAAGCTTCTCATCGCGCTCCTCATCGCCTCCAGGAAGCTGCGACACTACTTCCAGGGTCACCCCATCACGGTGGTCACTTCCTTACCCCTGGAGCAGATCCTGCGCAACCCCAACGCCACAGATCGTGTCGCGGGATGGAACATCAAGCTGCAGCCATTCAATTTGCGCTTCGACACCACAAGAGTCATCAAGGGAAGAGCGCTGGCGGACTTCGTCGCCGAATGGACTGACCCAAGCCCTGAAGAGCCTCGGGAAGAAGAGGCCGAGCCCTCTGGAGACACGATGCCCAGCCACTGGACCATGCACTTCGATGGAGCCTTCGCCTGCCGCAATGGCGGGGCAGGCGTCGTCTTGACCTCGCCCAAAGGCGACAAACTCTACTACGCTGTCAAGCTGTGCTTCACGATTGACAAGATCTCCAACAACATCGCTGAATACGAGGGCCTCCTCGCCGGCTTAAGGGCCGCCATCGCTCTGGGCGTCAAGCACTTACTCGTCAAGGGCAACTCTCAGTTGCTTGTCAACTTCTCCAACAAAAGCTACACGCCTAAAGACGACCACATGGCCGCGTACCTTGAAGAGGTCCGCAAGCTCGAGAAGCACTACAGGGGCATGGAGCTCATGCACATCCCGAGGAAAGAGAACCAGGAGGCCGACGACATCGCCAAGCGAGCCTCGCGAAGGCAAGCCCAACAGGCAGGCGTCTTTGAAGAAAGACTCACCAAGGCATCCATAAAGCAGCCTCAAGAAACTACAGCCGCAAGCACGGGCGAAGCACTCCCACCACCTCCTGAAGCTGGGGCACCCGACTGTGGTCCTCACACAGGGGAGCGTCTGTTGCTGACAGCGGCTCACCAGGAAACAGGCTGGATTGACGAGCTCAAAGACTACTTGGTGAAGGGGATCCTCCCCGAAGAAGATGCGGAAGCAGAGCGAATCGCTCGACAGGCAAAATCCTACTACATCCTCGAGGGAGACCTGTACCGCAAGCGCCCAAATGGCATCGCGCTCAAATGCGTCCCTCCTGAGGAAGGCCGAATGCTGATCAAGGATATCCATAGCGGAGAGTGCGGCCACCACTCGTGTGCGCGCACCCTCGCAGGCAAGGTCTTCAGGAGTGGGTTCTACTGGCCGCAAGTGCTTCAAGATATGGTCACCATCGTCCAAGCTTGCGACGCCTGCCAGTACCATGCCAAGCAAATCCATCCGCCGGCACTGGGACTCTAGACCATCCCGCTCTCCTGGCCATTCGCGGTCTGGGGGCTGGACATTTTGGGCCCCTTCCCGAAGTCGCAAGGGGGCTACCGCTTCCTCTTCGTGGCCGTCGACAAGTTCACTAAGTGGGCCGAGGTCGAACCAGTGCGCACCATACCAGCCGGGGCAGCGGTGAAATTCATCAGGAGCCTGGTTTGCCGCTTCGGAGTGCCTAATCGCATCATCACCGACAATGGCTCACAGTTTACCAGCGGCATCTTCCGCTCTTACTGTGAAAAACTCGGCATCAAGCTCTGCTTCGCCTCGGTGGCTCATCCACGAAGCAATGGTCAAGCCGAGCGAGCAAATGCAGAAGTCCTTAAGGGCCTCAAGACCAGAAGCTTCAACATCCTCAAGGGTCACGGCAAGGGCTGGATCGACGAGCTCCCATCTGTGCTCTGGTCCATGCGCACAACCTCTTCAAGACCCACGGGTGAAACACCGTTCGCCCTTGTCTACGGAGCCGAAGCAGTCCTCCCCGCAGAAATCAAGCACGGGTCCCCACGGGTCCTTGCCTTCAACGAGGACACCCAAGAGGACCTCCACAATGACGACCTGCTGCTTCTCGAGGGACTGCGCCGCCGTGCCGCCCTTAGAGCGGCAAAGTATCAGCAAGACCTGCGACGCTACCACAACCGCCATGTGCGCTCACGCACCCTTGAGGCAGGCGACCTCGTCCTCAGGCGAATCCTCTCCAGAGAAGGCCTCCACAAGCTCTCGCCGATGTGGGAAGGCCCCTACAGGGTCTCCCACATCGCCAGGCCTGGCGCCGTACGCCTCGAGACTGAAGACGGCATCCCCGTCAAGAACACGTGGAACATCGCGCATCTACACAAGTTCTACCCGTGATCATAGTCACGCCCGTGATCATTGTCACGTCAGACAATTTTTTATCTCTAGAGGAAAGCTCACAGCTTCACCTCCAAGCTTCTCAAAGCTTCTCCTGAGGGCCAGCCCTCCGAGCTCTCCTGCTAACAAGCCACCGCAGGCTGCAGAGAGTCTCAGCCACTAATGGGTGGCCCCCATGCCTCGACATGGAAGGAACGTTAGCTTGGCAAACCCAAGTGTAATGAACCATTTCGTTCCTAAGTGAACTATGCGCTAAGGCGCCGTTTCGTTCCTAAGTGAACTATGCGCTGAGGCGCCGCTGTGTAATATTTCGATGGCAAGTTTACTTTCGTCATTTACTTTTCCATGTGCGCTTATATTCTTCCCATGCGCACCTCGCGAGCGGGGGCTGAGTACGGTGCCTGTGCCTCAAGAGCACCCCAGCAGCACTGCAAAATCCAAGGGATCCGAGCTCTGGCTAAAGGGCATGCTCCCAAAAACACGCCACCTCTCCAAAGGACCTTGGTACTTACTCTCCTCGCGAGATACACCTGAGGAAACCTATAAGCGCACATGAGTCCTTACTACCATGCACTAGCGTTTGGGTTCGCCTCTCTAACATCCGCAGGGAACAAGAGTCCCTCCAAGCTTGTCGAGGAAAAACTTGGCCCCTGGAGGAAAACGCATCGCCAAGGAAAGCCTACGCAGAGCAAAAGCCTCGCGAAGCTAAATTCCCTGCTCGCATCGAGAGAGTCTCTTCATTCCTCTCACGAGCACTTTTCGTCCCTCGAGCGTTTCTTTTCCCTCACTCTCCATGGACTGCTTGCACGTCAAAGGGGGCCCTTGAGCATCGCGCCTCGAGGACTCCTACCTCTCCAAGCCTTAAACTCCCCCCGGCCTTGCCGTGTCATTGCTCGAGCATACCGCAGCGGCGGAGTCATAGCGCAAGGAGAAGGGCCCTAGCGACGCAGAGCGAAAAAAGGCATGGAGTTGAAGCAAAAGGCCTTCGAGGGGCACGCACACAAACTTAGTAGCATATACTTAAAAATATATTGGTACAGACTGCGAAGCAAAAGTCTCTAAGCCAAGTTTCCTAATGGCGCTACAAGCGCATTACAATGCAGGAGAGGATCAGGTAGAAGCCTCGTCATCCTCCTCCACAGACCCTTCCTCTCCGGGCTCGTCCTCGGAGCCAGCCTCCTCGCCGTCGTCCCCCTCTGCCTCGGCCCGCTTGAAGCGGCTGCAGAAGTCGTTGACTTGGTCGCGAACCGAGTTGGAGATCTTCCACCCCTTCTCCCCCTCGAGAGGCTCGGTCACCGTCGAGTAGTCGAAGCCGGGCTGGAGGTGCTGGAGGTTGGTGAAGATGCGGTCGACCGCCACCGCCAGGAGTAGGCGGCATTCCTCCTCGACGACGTCGCGGAGCTCCGCGGCAGGGCCCTCGAGCGCCGTGAAGAGCTGCTCGAAGTAGACGAGATACGCGGCGGCGTCGGCATTGCCCTGAGCGGGGACAGGCGGCGCCTCCGCACCCAGCTTCACTGCGAGCTCGTTGCCCCGAGCCACCAAGGACTGGAACATGCGGTCCCGCTGCTGAGATAACACCCGCGCAGCTTGGGCGTTCTCGACAGCCTCCACTGCCCGCTCTACGGCAGGGCCCACCTGCTGGTTCATCTCCTCCATGTCTGCCATGAGGGAGGCGAGGTCCTGCGCCATGCGCTCACGAGCTTCTTCGGCAACGCGGCGGCCGTCTGCTGCACGCCTCGCCCGGGAGTTCAAATTGGCGTTCATCTCCTCCAGCTGGTCGATCCGGGCGGCGTCCTCACTGCGTCTCTTCTTGAAGCGACTCTCCTGCTTCTTGAACTTCTCGTCGTCGTTACGAGAGACGGCAGCGCGGTACGCCTTCTCCTGGGCCTGGAACTCCTTCTCAGCCTCCTCCTTCCGCTCGGCGAACTTCGCGTTGAAGCGCTCCACATGTTTCCTGTGGGTGGCCATGTCACGGTCGAACCTGCCGAGGGCCTCGGCCAAATTCCCTTCCCGGGCCTCGAGGTCGGCGCGCTGCGCCGGCAGCTCCTGCTCTGCCTGCAGCAGCTGCTCGTCGCGCCGGCGCACGTCGTTCTCGCGCTCGGTCAGCTTCTGCCCTCGGGCCTCCAAGGTCGCACGGGCTGCCTCCAGGGAGGTCCGCACGACTTCGGAGTCGGCCAGGATCTTGGCCTCGAGCTGGACAAGCTCGTGATGCTTGTCCGCCAGGGAGAACTCCACAGCCTCCCGCTCCGCCCTGGCCGCGGCCAGATCGTTCGCCGCTGCCTGGCGCTCGGCCTGAAGGGGCTGCAGGAGCTCTTCAGCATCGCGCACGGCGCCCTCGCGGACCTCCTGGGCGAAGCGCCGAGCCTCCTCGCGCTCCGCCTGAAGAGCCAGGTCGCTCTGCCGGCGATCCTCCACGGCTGCGTGGAAGGCCGCCCAGGCCCCCGCAAGCTCGTCCTGCCGCCGGGCGAGCTCCTCGTCCTCGAGGGCGAGGTGGGCCTCCAGTCCGTCCAGGGACTCCCGCACCAGGCGAAAAGCGACGTCACGGCGTCCCCTGTTCCAATCCCAGCCGCTGAGGACAAGGGCTCGCGAAGCCCCGCGCGGCGCGGTGGTCCCCGCGCCTGCGTCGAGCTTGGAAGAGGAAGCCTCTGCGTGGAGCCCGGCAGCGTCGCGCGCCTGGGGGCTTGGAGGCGGGCTCTCCACTTCAACGTCCACGCTCCGCGCCCCGGTGTCGCCCACCTCGAGCGGCACCTCATCATGAGCCTCGGGGGCAGGAGAGGTCTGCCCCTTAGCCACCGTGTCCGCCGCCGCTGCAGGGCTTGGCGGGGGTGGCGGAGGAGCTTCCCCCCCGCCTCGGCGGCCCTTGGCGGGCTTTGGTTCGGCGTCACGTCCGCCGCGGCCTCCCGCTGCGCTGGAGGAGTCGCAGCACGTGGCAGAGTGGGCGCCTTCTCCACCTGCTCCTCAGAGCGCCCCTCCTCCGGAGGCGGCGCAGCCGCCTCAGCCTGAGGCACATCCTCGAGAGGGCCTACGGGGTCCTCCTCCACAGGCCTCGAGGCCTCATCTGCCGTGGTCTCTGGCGCAGCCTCTGGCGCGGCTCTCTTCACCTCCGCAGCCTTGCGAAGCCTCCGGCGCTTCGCGGGCGCCAGGTCGCTGGCAAGGAGCAAGAAGACTTGTCAGAGGAGAGCAGACAAGCAAAGATCGATGAAGAAAAACCAAGTTAGAAACACTTACCCAGTTTTCTTTGCGCGGGTGTCAACCCACGCCATGCCTCACGAGTGCCACGAGGGCGTGGCCTTGGCTCCGGACCCCTCGGGAGGTGCCTCCGCTTTCCTCTTGAGGGGAGCGCCTGTTGGCTCCCCAGCAGGCCTGTCGTGGGCCGCCTTGGACCGGGGCTCTCGTCGCCCCGCCGCAGCCTCCTCCTCGTCGCTGCCCTCCCCCTCCGTCGCAGGGCGCGAGGGGGGCATCCCGGGGCGCTCGTCGTCGCTGGACGAGACCTCGAAGACCTCCTCAGTAGGGGGGCACGGCCTTTGACGAACTCGCCCCACCTGTTGAGGGGTTCGCCCCTGTCGCCGCGCCGCCTTGCTCGGCGTCTGATGCGTAGGGCGACTCCGCGGCTTCTGGCCCCTTCGCCACAGGCATGGGCCCCTCGTCCTCCTCCTCCCCCGCCAAGCCAAGCGGGGTGAATGTGGGCATCTGCTCCAGCACCGCCAGGCGCGCGGCCAAGTTGAGCTGGTGGAGAGGCCTCAGTACCGCAGCAACCGCCACGGGCACGTCCGGATTGATGAAGAGGAAGCCCATGATGGTGGAGACGACGTCGGGGCGGTGGTCGCAGCAGTGGAGCCGCATCGGGTCCATGAGACCCGAGTACATCCACATCGGCTTCTTGTGCGCCTGTAGAGGAGCGATGCGGCGCCTCACGAAGTCCTCCGCGATCATCTGGCCGGTGAGGCCGTTCTCCCGGAGAAGCTTTATGCGGCCCACCAGCTCCGCGATCTGCGGGTTCCTGAAGGCCTGCTTGCCCCAGTGGGTGTTCTTCACGGGCGGCGCCTCCGGGACGTCGACGAAGGAGCTCTGCGACTTGACGCCGATGAGGAACCACTTCTGCCGGAAGTCGTCCACCTTCTTCACCACCGCCGTGACAGGCTTCTCGCCGTTCCACGATGCAGAAAGAGACGCACCCCATCCGCTCGAGGTTTGTAGAGCTCCGGAGCGCGTAGAAGCTCCGGAAGAGGGCCACCGAAGGCTGCACCCCTAAGTAGGCTTCAAACAGATAGACGAAGATGGAGAGGATCAAGATGGAGTTGGGATGAAGATGGAGGAGATGGATCTGGTAGAACTCCAGGATCGCCTCCAGGAAGGGCGAATAGGGAGGCACCAGCCCGGCGTAGACAGTGTGGAGGAAAATGGGGAAGAATCCCTTCGGAAGCCGGCCGAGCTTGGCGGCCTGGATAGCGCTGGAGCCGTGCTCATTGGTCTTCCCGGCGACCAGATGCCGAATCTTGTCCAGCACCACATCATTGACGCGCTCCCCGATCAGGGCAGGGCCGAGTATCTCTTCCCCCTGCGCGTCCGAGGGGGGGCGTCGCCATCGCCGCCTTGCCCTTCGCAGGACCCATCGTCGAGAAGGGGAAAATGCGGAAGGTCGAAGAAGAAGAAGGAGTTCGCCGGTAAGAGAAAGCTAGGAGGGCAAGAGCAGAAGGACGGGCGCACAGAATGAGAGCAGTAACCGCTGCTCGGACCGGCGCGCAGGCTTTATGCCCCATCTGGGCAGTTACCAAGACGTGGTGGGACCCCCCACGACGCACGTTCTGCCGGAGAAACCGAGTCGCCGCAAACTCGCCACAGATCGACGCGTGTCTCGGGCCGGCCGGACATTTTGGACCCACGACGCTTCGTCTGAGCCTGGTGGGCTACGCCGTGCCCGTCATGGGCCCGGGGGCTACTGTCGGCCCAGTGGGATCCAGGGTGTGCAGGGCCCACTCTCCACAGCCCTTGCACGCAGCAGTATCGAAAGATGACTAAGGACCAAGCCGAACGCTTGAAGAGACTCTCGAGGGAAGAAGCCCTCGAGAGGGCTTGAAGGGGCAGCGAAGGCCTGAAGAGGTTTCCCCTCGCGCCTGCCCCTCTACAAGGCTCTCTCCCCTGGAGAGGAGTCAACGCAAACCCCTCCACAAGGCCGCTCTGGCCCTGTAGAGATGCTTCGCTAAGAAGCAACCGCCGCAGAGCGCACATGGCCTCTGCCGCGGCCGCAGAGTGACGCGCGCGTCTGCGCGCGATGACGACGGCGCCGCAGTTGCCATTCTGGTGATTAAAGGAGTCGACAAAGCTGTGTCCCCCGCACCGGACTACGAAGCTTTCCTCTTTGGTGATAAAGCGGATGGCCGGCGCTACGCTCCAACGACGACGTCACCGTGGGCGCACCCACAATCTCTGCGACACCGGCTGGCCGTCCTGCGAGGACGGTGGTCTGCCTGCCACCAGGGCAGGCTTTGCGACCATGGACCGAGTCCATGGACAGCCCGGCAGCGGTGCGCCCCGCTCCTCTGTTTCGTCGCCATGTGGGAACCCTTCCGCTGTGCAGGCCGCAGGGATGAGGCCCGGGGCGCCTATAAAAGGGGAGGGGGCACCTCCGTAGCAAAGGGTCGGACCCAGAGAGAGAGGAATCGACCATTCAGACCCTGAACACTCCGCCATTGTGTAGTTTTGCCTAGCGCACTCGAGGAGGAAGAAGACCCTCGAGTTCCCTCCTTGAGCTCCGCTCTGCCAGAAGGGAGCCCTCGGCAAGCTCATTGTACTGTAACCTCTGCAGTGCAATACAGACAAGCAGGAGTAGCGGTGTTACCTCCTCCTGAGGGCCGTGAACCTGGGTACGGGCCGCTGTCCATCTCTGCCGTGCTGTCCCTCCTCAGGCTCGACGAGCACCGTCGCCGTGCCGGTTGAGGGTTGTAGACCAACGTGTTCAGTCCCCTTCTCGAACTACTCTTCAGAGTGTGATCACCCCTTGGCTCGTGGGAATCACTCTCCGACAGTTATCATAGCCGCCGGGTTAGATCAAGAACTTTCCAAGAAGGAGACCTAGTCTTACGGCTAGGCCAGAACAAGACCGGCTTTCACAAGTTGACTCCCCCATGGGAAGGTCCCTTCGTGGTAAGCCGGAACTTGCACAACGGGTCTTATTACTTGGTGGGTGTCACAGAGCAAGCTACAATAAAAGGAAACAATACAGACCATACAAGATATCCGATGACAGAGAACGACAGGCCCTGGAACATAGCAGAACTCAGGCCATACTACACTTAGGTTTTGTGAGCTCCCAGATGAGACGAGCTCCACCTTCTTGTATCTTTTCAGTTTAAAGGCAGCAGGTTTCAGACGCGCCCTTTTCCTTACCAGGGTACCTAAGGGGACTGGAAGGTTTTTAATGAGGCGGCTTGCTAGCTATGTACATATTATATGATCAATGAAATAAGGTGGACACCTCTAAAAGAAAGAGATTTGTCTTTTCAGTTCCTTATCTTACATATGATCAGGGTCTTGGGGGCTTACTAACTAAGAAAGTTGAAAGTTTTAGACTCAAAACTCAGCCAAGACGCCACATCTATTCTTGGTTATACTTGCCTGCTAGCTTGATGTTATTCTCAAACAATGCATGACCAGATGCTAAAATCCGGCTTTCAATCTGACTATGAAGCCCATGGGGACTTAGCAGACCCTGATTGCTTAGGAATTTTACGCACAGAAGTCAAGAGAAAACCGGCTTTGCAGATAGCTAAAGAAACCAAAAGGGTCATCGAAACCAACAAGACTTGCAGAATTCACAAAAGATGAATTTTCATAAATAAGCAAGGTCTTCAGAAGCACACGAAGGTGCACCAGAACAGGTATAGCTAATAATAGTTTAAGCTAACCTATTACACGCCATATAGGCCAAAAGAATATCATGTTGCAGGACATCATAAAGTATTTCAGGACATTTACAACCGGGTTATACTGCCGGGCCAGTCTCGGATGGAACAGCTGGGGTCTTGGGTGCCAGTGTAGATGAACCAGAGGCCGAGGACTTGTTCTTCGAGGACTTCTTGGAAACTCCCTCAGCATCCTCCCAGCAAATCTGGAATAAGCTCTGCAGTTGTTCATCTTCAGCAGCCGGTCGCGCAGAAGCCGGTACACTTGTAGACCCCGCAGCCGGGTCGTCAACAGGAAGGGGTGCCCGATAGCTGGGATCCATCTTCGTGACACCCGGATCCTTCGGGTAAAGCTTTTTCCTGTCTGCACTAAAGCCGGGCTGGAAGGAACTTAAGCTCATCTTCTCAGTAAGTTGGGTGCAGTGATGCCGGATGGAGTCATCGATAGCTGCCAAGTCTTCCTTGGTAAAGGGGGACCCGTCACTCTTCAAAGAAGGCCATCCCCGGGTAAGCACTCCAGTGTATAGAGCCGGGTAATAGGACTTGGCCAAGGCGAGCACGCGCATGGCAGAGCGACGAGCAGCAGATCTTTTCCAACTCTCAATCCAACCCGGCAACATATTCAGAGCTTCCAGGAACTTGAGCTGAGTAGTTGGAGGCTTCTCCCACCCGTGACACGCCATCATCGCCTTGCCTGCGCCATAATATAGCTGCTGCACGAGTGTGTAGGCGGCTTTGAGCTTCATTTCCGGCTCAAGCTGACAGATTGGGTTCCAGGCTCCTGATGAAGAAAGCAAAAAGAGGGTTAAGACAGACATTCTGGAGAAAGTAAAGAAACATTAGCCGGAAATAAGTTTACTTACCAAAGAGGGAGGTCACCATTTCAGTGATGAAGGCAACGAGCTTGTCAAACTTGGCAGTAGAGGCTTTCAGATCCTCCTGTAGCTTCGCCCGCTCTTCGGTCCAGAGGGCCTCGTGTTTCTCCCTATCCTGTTGCAGTTGGGTATTCTCCTCGATGGCCTGGCCGAGCTTCCGCTCAAGCTCGGCAATTTTTGCTTCAAACTCGGCGCGTTTGTCGGCTTCAGCTCTGAGCTCCTCTTTCACCACTTCGAGGGCGTGATCATGATGGCGAGCTTGGTCCTGAAATACGACAAAACAGTCAAAAGACAATAATGATTACAGAAAAGTAGGCAGATAAGCTCAAATTGTTATAAGTCCCAGGTTGCTGCAGGCTAAAACCCGGCACTTGTGGGCTACTCAATTTGAGACCAGAAAGACAGTAAAGTTCAACAAAAGACCCGGAACATTGCAAGCAATCATTCCGACTCTTGGGGACTACTCAGTTGAAGTTTTTTATCAGTTTAAGTGGAGTTCAACAAAAGACCCGGAACATTGCAAGCAATCATTCTGACTCTTGGGGACTACTCATCAAAGTTATTCTTGTATACAGAAGCGAAAAGAAATTTTTTAAGAAGTCCCGGGTCACCGCAGGCTGGCAACTCGGCACTTGGGGACTAGGAAAGGAGTATTCCCATACCTGGAATTTGTCGTGGAGCTCAGCGATCACGCTGTCTTCCGCCTTTCGGTGCTCGCTGATGCGCCGCTGAAACTCTCCGAAGAGAGAAGAAAAGTCCAAGTCTTTATAAGACTGGAAGCCGGAACTATGCATTGGAGCTTTGCCTGCAAAAGGTTTGGACGGCGTCGTCTCTGGCTTGGTGGCCTTGGCAATGCGAGAGCCGGCAGGTTTCTCCCCCTGCTTGGAGCCAACTACTTCCACTTCAGGCGGATCAGCGGCCTGGCCATCTTGAGATGAAAAGGAAACAAGAGGCGACTCCGGCTTGTCGACGTCCCCTTCGTCGTGCGTGGCAGATTTATCAACCGACCCAGGAGGGGTCGGGACGGAAGCCGGCGCAGCACGAGCTCTGAGAAAGGCAAAGATGTTAAGCAGAAAGAAACAAGTCGAGTATCACAACAGCATGAAGGACGAGCAGGCTTACCCCTCATTGACGGCAAAGTCACCGAAGGGGTCGGAGCTCGAATCTGAGGAATCTGAGAGAGACTGGGACTTAGCCTTCAGTTGAGTCCTGGCTAAAGGATAAAGAACTGAAGGGCGCCTTTGAGGACACTTAACCCAGCGAGGAGGCGGGTTGTTAGGAATACCTTCGTTCAATGGCTCGTCGGAGTTAGAGGACCGAAGCCGGCGGCGTTGACGACGGAGCTCCGATTGTTCCTGAAAACAAGAAGAGGTTAGCAAAGTGTCAAAAGAAAGATCACAGACAAGAGAAGTATTGCGGTTATTACCTTCGCAGCATCCGACCTAAGTTTCCTCTTCGACGCTGGAGGAGCCGGGTCTGAAGAGGGGATGGTTGTATCTGGGAGGAGCGAGTCTGGGTTAACAGTTAGCTGGTTTTCGTGAAGATCGGCGTCTAACAGGCCGAGGAAAAGCCGGGCGATGTAATCAAGCTCACCTTCTTCTTCTTCTTCTACGCTGGCCTTGGGGCCTGGGCCTTCAACGTCAGCCTCTGGCTGATCCTCCTCCGACTCATCACCCGAGCCGGGTGAAGCCGTCAAAGTAGCGGCCCACCAGGGGTCGCTAGCCTGAAACTCGCAAAGTCAGAATACAGATAAAATAGTATACAGCGCAGCAAAAGTTACGAGAAGTATCATCAGTACCGGCTTGACTGGATTCAGAGCAGAAAAGGGCGGGAGGCCGTCTTTCGAAAGATCATCCGGAGACTCATTGACGATCTTCCGGATAGCCTTCACTAAGACTGCGTCCGTGTGTTGTTGCTGGTTGAAACGCATGGGGTCTTCAAGCGACCCGGAGTATTGGCACATCAGACCCGGGCGCACGACGAGTGGCTGGATGTGCCACCCCATCCAGCACTTGATAAGGTCGGTGCCTGTCAAGCCGTGGGCAAGGAGAGCGCAGACTCGGCCGACCAAGGGCTCCAGGGCTTTCCGGTCTTTCCGGGGGGCGAAGGAATTCATGTTATCGTTCATGGTGAGCCGGTCCACGCTGAAGCCCGGAAGTGGCGGCTCACCCGGAGGAGTTGCCACTTTGTAGTAAACCAAGTTTTCTGCCAGTCTTTGGGATGGGAGTTCAGGACGACAGCCGGAAAGATGATATTTCGGCGGCGTTGGATGGTAACCCCGCTGCAGACGACCAAGGGACCATCGCTATTCTCCCGTTGAGATTTGCAGTAGAAGAATTCAAGGAAAAGAGGAAGACTGGGTTCTATGCCGAGATAAGCCTCGCATAGAACCACAAAATGAGAAATGTTAAGCACCGAGTTTGGCGCGATATCTTGGGGCCGGATCTCGAAGTATTCCAGGACCTGGCGGAAGAAGAGAGAACCCGGAGGTCTAAACCCCCGGGTGACGTGATCGGCAAAAATGACAACCTCCCCTTCATCGGGCTGAGGTCGAGTTTCGTCTTCATCCAGAGCTCGCCAGGAGATCTCAGATTGGGCCGGGAGAAGGCCGAGTTCTTCGAGCTCCTCAAGCCGGTTTTCCCGGATAGTGGACTTGCTCCAGTTGCAGGCTATCTTGCGTTTAGCCTTCTCAGCGACGGCCGCTGTGGATGAGCCGGCGCCGGCTGATTTCTTCATCTTCTTAGGAACGCGAAGAGCCGCCGCCTTTAAACCCATTACTGAGAATGGAAGCTCGAGAGATCTACAAACATCAAAAGAGAGAAAGTAAGAAATCAGTATGGATCTAGATATCCACAGAAAAGGGAAGAGTGAAGAACACGAGCCAGTTCGTCTGAGAAATCCCGAGAAGAGGAAACGTCCAGATGCAGAAGGAAAGAACAAGCGGGGAAAAACAGTATGGAGATTGAACAGTGTACATCAAAATAGATCTGAGAAACCTCGGAAAGTTGAGATAAGGAAAGCTTCAAGAACGCCAAGAACATGAAGAACACGAGTTCATCTG
The DNA here is from genome assembly GCA_026929855.1 of Poa annua. Taxonomy (NCBI): domain Eukaryota; kingdom Viridiplantae; phylum Streptophyta; class Magnoliopsida; order Poales; family Poaceae; genus Poa; species Poa annua. The sequence goes on from CM049433.1 coordinate 36,726,161, forward strand.
ACAACATGTTTTTAGATTGGACATGTGAGATGGATAGAAAGCTTACCGATCAAGAAGAGCTGGGTCGCGCGTGCGGATGGTCCACGCGGTCGAGTTCTTGGCTCGGATTCGGACGATGAAGACGAACGGCTCAGAAGGATCTTCAGCTCGGGAGATGAAACGGCTCGAGGAAGAAGACGAACTGGCGACTTGCTCGACGAGGAAGACGAAGTGGGCGCACGGGGGGAAAGTGAGTCATTTTCACCCCGGCCCCCTATTTATAGGCCTCTAGGGTTTGACCTAGGGGTCGGAAACGAAAGATAAAAAGATAATGATTATCCTCGGAGACATGATCCAATTTGCAGAAGATATTCCTGACAGGATCTCATACTTCCCCGAGGTGGTTATTGTCTCCTCGATTCTTGCGAGGGGATATGCATTAAATATGTCGTTCACCAGGAAGGTTGACCGACGGCGAAGAAAAAGATTTAAGAAAGAAAAGAAAGAGTCAAAGTCTTAGAGAAGTAAGAGTCGGACAAGTGGTGGCCGGGTTATGAACGGGCCGCCAGCAAGAGCCGGCCAAACTGATACTCGAGAGCCTGCTTGATTAATAAGTTGTTTATTGTTTTTCAGATGATAACCCGGACAAAAGAAATGATGGCTTCCCCAAGAATGTGCCCAGGAGTGCGAAGGTCAAGCAAGTCAATTCTGATGTCCAAGTTATCCTGGGGGCTACTGTTGGGGGGATCATAACCCGGTAGGCCCACCGACCTAGAAGATAAGCCGACCTGGTAAAGACTTGGGCCGGATCAAGCATAAAGAGATGGGCCGGGTCCCACGTAAGCCGGAGGCGACGTGTGCCTTGGCCCGCAAGACAAGAAGGATCCAGAAGGCTGGAGACCAAGTACAAGACGGAGTCCTGATAAGGAAGGTGGAGACTTAGAAGGCTTAGAGTAGAGTCCGGGTACGATGGTAACCCGGATCCCGCTTGTACGACCAGCGAGACCCACCGCCTATATAAGGGGGTCTCCTGGTTCCTAAAGAGATAAGTCGAAAGCCAGAGCAATACCTAGTACCAGAGATTGTAATCGAGACTCGGAAGCTAAGGCGCCGAGTCCTCGAAACCCCATATCAATAAAGCAAAGCAGGAGTAGGTCTTTACCTCGAGAAGAGGGGCCGAACCTGGGTAAACCCTTGTTTCCCCATGCCACGCTAGACAAGCTCCCGATGTCAGAAGTCGGTATGTCCCCATACTCAAGTTTCCACCCGGAAACATCTGTCGTGACAATCCCACGATAGGCTCCACGAAAACGGGCATATCTGGAGCATCCGGACTCGGATTGGGCCGAATTTTTAGTCCAGATTTATTAAAATAAAATTGCCTACAATTTCCTCTTCTATGTCACCTTCATTAGTCCAAATAAATCATAAAATTAATATAAAAACAAGTGACAAAGGCATAATATTAACATGAAACAATAAAAAATTATAGATACGTTTTGGACGTATCACCGCGCGGAAGGGAACTGCCTCCACCTTTGGAGGCGGTAGTCGACCGGACACGGCTGCAAGGCACACCCGTCCTAGTTTGGTCCGGCTAGAACAAGTGCCCCCTGGGCCCGTAAAGCCTCCGCGGAGGCACACACGTCCCAAGAAGGGTCAGGTTGGGTCCAGATTGGGCCCGTAAATCCAATCGTTGCGCTGCAATAAGCCAGCCGCTACACCGCTACCCAAGTTCCACCATCGTCGCTGCAGATCGAACCGCACACAGAAAGGTTTGCCTGTGCCGAACCAGATGGGGGCCAAAGGGCCCAGATCTGAATCTGGGGGGATGTCATGTCCTGCTGCAATTCGCCGCCCCGCTGCACCACGAGTGCGTCGCCGAGACGCCATCACCTGGCTGGAGGCCGAGCCGTTATTGCCCTGGGGCACCGCCAACGGAAGGAGAGGGACTTGACCCGCCTGTATGCGCATGGGGAAGTGTAGGCCCCCGTCGCAGGCTACGCCCGGCGGACCCTGCCAGTGGCGGTGGAGGGAGGAGGTGTGAGCCGAGGAGGTGAGACAGCGATCGGTCGCCTCGCGGGGCGACAGGCGCTGGAGCGAGTTGCGTGAGGTGCTACGAAGCGTTGCTCTACCGAAACAGATATAAAAAAAAGACCCTAAAACGCACTGATCCACAAATTAGTAGTTTTTCCTTTTCTTTTCCTCTTCTTGTCTACCGCCTCCCTCCTGCCGCCGGCCTGCGCTCCACCCTCGCCCTCGGCGGACTCCCGCGGTGGAAGTTGGCTACATTCCGGCAAGTCCAGCGGCGGTCAGTGACGGTTGGGCTGAAACTTCCCTCCCACCAAATGTTGTTTGAATTTTTAGTTTACACGAAAAATATACTCGAAAACTTAAGAGATGGAGCACGAGGGGTTAAATATCTTGCTCCCTGGATAAATTTTCTGGGTCGGATGATTTTTCAGTATCTAGTCTTATCTTTTTAGGGTCGAAAACTGGAACCAATGTTTATTTTAGGGGTTGGGTGCTTATCCGGTATTTGGTAGTGATGTCTAATGCTTATGTATTGTTGGTGAGGGTCCCTATGTGAAAAACATGAAAGGAAGGGGCTAGGGCGCAAATTCCAGAACAGGTCTGGACCTTGCCTTTTGCACCGATGTCCTGCCCAGCCACTGTGGCTAACCTGCGGGCCCAGGGGGGCATGCTGGCGTGGTGCGTTGATGCCCACAAGTATAGGGGATCGCTGAAATCTTTGATGGAAAGTATTACCCAAATTTATTGTTCGACTCAAGGAGAACACAAGAATACCGATAAAACTTTAGCAATTGAGGCATCACTCTCAACCGCACCTGTACATCAATAAAGGTATAGCAGAAATGGTGATAGTAGTGATTTGATTCAAGCAGGTAAATAAAACAGCAGCAGCAACAAAGGTTTCTAAGTTTTCATTGGAAAAAGTGAAAGTGTAACTTCAGATATTTAAAACATGGGTATCAGGTGATAGCGGGATGCTGCATGAATAAGATTGATCATATAATAAAATACAAATAGCAATGGGACTTTTCTCTAACTCCCATATGTGTAGGTATGTTTCCGAAAATAGTTGTGCGCACTAACCAAAAGAATTTGCACAACATATATTGTCCTACCTATCCATTTCACCGGGGCCAACTTGGAACTAGGTATACCGTTTTGAATAGCCCGGAACAACTAAAAGATGTTTTAGTTTTGAATAGCCCGGAACAACATAATAACAGGAAATACACTTTGCAGATAGATGCCAAACTCAATTATATGATGGGGTAAAATAAGTTCAGTACTGAGATCATGCCACTCAGGCCCTAGTAGCAAGCATTAAACATAGCATAAGTGCATCAACACAATACAAAAGTATCCTAAAGATAAACCCCTCAAATCTCGGACAACGGATACAATAACATGATCAATCTCATCCAATCCCTATCCACCTCATATGCCTACAGCGGACTACTCACACATGGTGATGGTGATGGAGCTCATGGTCGATGAAGATAAAGGCAGTGAAGATGGCGGTGAAGACGGCCTCCGGATCCCTCCTCCGGGGGAGAAATCCTGGATCGATCTGTCTCTGAAAATGAAGATCGTAGCTCTAAAGACGCTCTGTTTCGCGAAAAGCTCTCCTTTTTGTATATATGAAGGGGTACGCAAAAGCCGAAGGGGAGGCGACGTCTGAGGGCCAAACGGGTAGACCCCATGCGGCCAGGGATATCTTGTCGCGTGGGCCATGCCCGTTTCCACCTCGGGCACTCACTCGTGTCCGTCCAATTCTCGAACTCCTTCTTTTAATAAAAAAGTGGCACGATATGTTTCCCTATTTTATTTTCTGCAAAAACTACCAGAAACGAGACTTTGCTACAAACAGCGTCAGATTCTGCAGATTTATTCAAATATGGGAAGGTTACGGAGCAAATCATGAAGCAAAGTGCTTGGAAAAGTAGATGCATTTTGGGTACAATTGTAGTACCTTTCAAATAGAAAAGTTATTCGAACCCACGAGGAGCTGAAGGTATTCGTTAGGAAGATTGACAAGTAAAATAATAAACGATGCAAGTATTTTTTTGTTTTTGGTGTATAGTTTGCAATAAAATAAAATGCTAAAAATAAGATGTGACAAGTAAACGCTCTTAATAAGAGAATGCCCAATCCTCTATGTGGAAAGAGGACAATCTCGTGTGTGTGTATTATATGTGGAAAACGTTCCTCAGGGCTGCATGGATTTACTTAGCATAAAGATTTCTAAAACTACACGATGAATATTTTGTCAAGTTTTATTCTTTTTGGAGGGAGTCTACATTAGGTGCATCCAAGTTAATGAGCACGTGCATGCCTTACGATGGGTCTTTAGGCCATTTACATGAGCTAACAAATAAATCATTAAGACATAAATGTCCCACCATAGCAGTGATGTAAAATACATACATGAACTTTGCAATGTATTTCTTGTTATTCTATCACATTCGCATCATATGAGGGTTATATTAATGTTTTATATTGATTTGTGGGAATATTTGACAGTTTCCCTATTTTTCTGGAATTAACCCTGCACAGTCAGAAACCCTATTTTCCTATATTCTGATGTTCCAGGGACTCAAACGACATCCAAATGACCTAATACTTTGCGGGGACCAGTTTTTGGAAGGAAGAAAGAGTACGAGCCAAGGAAGCGCAAAAGTGAAAGTCCGAGGAAGCGCAAAAGTGAAAGTCCGAGGAAGCAAAGAGGAGGGCCCATGCGGCCAGATTCCTTGGCCGCGTGGGGCATGCCCTTTCCCTCCTCGTGGCTCCGATGCCGTCGATCTTCGTCTCCGTGCCTTCGTATTGACCTAAAAACGACTATAAAAATAGCCTCTCGGCGGCTTTTGGAAGAGATCGCCACAGAAACACAAAACCATGAAACAGAGACCTGGAGCTGCAGATTGGAGGGGGAAATTTCCGGCGGGGCGCTGTCAGCGTGGTCTCTATCTTCTCCAACGAGTCCACCATCGTCACCATGATGAAGAGGGAGTAGTCCACCCCTGGACTATGGGCTTGTGGAAGTAGCATATTTATATCTTCTCTGTTGATCTTCACTAATTAGCACCATATGAGCTGCTAAACATGATTACGGTCACCGTTGTATTACCTTTGTGGTGGATCTTTTTATGAGTTAATATATGAGATTGCAATTGTTTTATCTAGTTATGAAAGTAAATGCATATTATGTACCCCATTCTTGTTTATTTGTTTTGATCAAGCATGTTTATGACGACGTGTGAGGGGGAACGTGTGCATTAGATGGAGTAACGGGGGTGGCTAGTACGGGAAGCTGACAACTGAAATCTTGTGATCCACTTGGGTGTTTACCTTACTTTGTTACCTCACTAGTGATAAAGAAAATACCATGCTACCGTGGATTTGGGTGTGACCATGCCACTTCTCCATGACTAGATCTAGCATGTTCTTATTTTAACTTCATGTCATTGAAATTAAGGCTATAGTGTTTAGATTTATTTCCCATCCTTGTAGAGTATAAGAGAGATGAATAACCAAACAACTCTATGTTAGGACGTTGACGAGGGGTGTCCTCATCAATACCCATAGTTGAGTACCTAGGGTTAGAGTTATGTGGTAGAGAACGCGTAGTGTTAGTAGAATCGTCGGCTGACAAGCGGGATTTACCCAGGTTCACGGCGCTCGACTGAGGTAACACCCCTACTTTCTGCCTGTCTGTATTGATTGTGGAATATGTGGCTGTTACAAGGGTCTAGCGAGAGGCTGATCTCGCTAGGGTTTGGTGGTTCTGGTATTGCGTGTCCTTGATCGGTCGCCCTCCCAACCTTTATATAGGGGGCCGAGTCTCGGGTTTGTAACCGACTAGGTTTTACAGATAAGGAAACTACAACCGACAATGCCTAACTTGGGAAACTATCTTCATCTTGGGCCTCCCTTGATGGGCTTTATCGGGTTGTTGACAATTGGGCTTTAGTCAATACGTGCACCAGGTACCATCATAGTCGGGTACCCGTTTGGTATATCCTCGTCATTAGCCCCCGAGTGCTTGGCTGACTTCGACAAATCAGGCATGGACTCACTCGATAGTGCACGTCCTATGCTTGCGCCTTATATTAATTTTCAACTATGATTTAAGATTTGACAAAGGATTATGACTTAGTAGGTCTGGCTTTATTCGACTAATCGAGACCAGTTAACTGCACTTTTGGGCAAAACCTTACTAGCCTTCAATCAAATCTGAGTCCTCGGACTCGATCCTGGAACATACTGTACACACTCGACTCAGGCCGTTGAGGTCTTACTGAATCATCCTGCAGTTTTAACTTTGCTACCCAGCGCGCCCGCCGGGATTTTTCATCGTGTCTACTGGCACGGAAAACTTTAAGGACTTAGCACTGACGGAGTGGTCCTTAGCCCAGCTCGACCGATCGGTGGGTCTTACCTTTGCATTTTCTGCATGCACCATCCGGAACATCATCGACTGACGTAGCTCAGGAATTATTTCGACTTTTCTACTCTTTTGCATGTAACTGAGTCGAGTCGCCAATCGACAACTATTTTTACTTCTGAATCAATCGGGTGCGCGACAGCGCTCCCGATGGGAGTAGCCCCCGAGATTGTGTTTTATTACTTGTAATGGAGGATAATCTCCAATTCGCATTTTCCTGTATATTTCAGTCAAGAAAATTTTCACCCGCTCCCGATGGGAGGACACTACACTCGACTGTATGTCAAGTGTATGTTGTTTACTTAGTCGATAAACTTGGAAAACTTTGTGAATTTGAACTGGTCGAACAACTACTCGACAACCATCCACTGTGCCCCTCATCTTTGCCCGACGGGTGATGTCATTCATGATGCTCTTGGCGTGCGCGCAGAATTTTTACAAGACGTGTCATCGTGGGGCCACTTCTTGACCGCAGAAGACGCCGCTTCAGTTCTGATTTGACCGAACGTGGTGAAATTTTTGCCGCGTGATCATAACCTCCCCGATTTTCGTGCGTAGTGGGCGGTGAGGCCTGCGACGGTTATGCTCCAAGCGCGCCACGTGTCTCACCGATCGCACGTGGACGGTTAGGATCGCTTTCCGCGTTGTGGTAAATATAGATCTCTTCTCTGCAGGATTTTTTACCCTGCCATTTGCCTCCTCTGCTTCCATCTCGTCTTCCTCCTTGCGCCCGTTTCGCCATTGCTGTTTCCTCCAAGCTTTCTGCTTTGCCATGGCTCCTAAGAAGAAGTCGAGCGCCACCGCCCCTTCCTCTGCCGTCGATGCAAGGGGCAAGGGAAAAGAAGATGCGACAGCCGCTCTGAAGAAGGTTTCTGGTGACTGGGCGAGATTTACCGTCACCGAGAAGAAGCTGGCGTCGTACCGCCAGAAAGGCTTGCTGTCGCCGGCGGACGAACTCGCTGCTCGCGCTCCAACCAACCAGGAGGTACTTCCTGAACCCCGCGCCGGCGAGCGTGTTTATTTTGCGGAGTTTCTTCCCCGTGGTTTCTCTCTTCCTCTGCACGATTTCGTGCGTGGTCTACTGTACGCCTACGGGGTGCAGATTCATGACCTCACCCCCAATAGCATCTTGCACATTGCCTGTTTCATGCTTTTGTGCGAGTGCTTGTTGGGGGTGTCCCCAAGTTGGGCACTGTGGAAGTCCATCTTCCAGGTGCGCCATATGTGTAGAGGTGGACGTCCATGCCCTATCGGCGGGTTTGGGATCCAAGTGCGCAATGACTGCCACTACTTCAACCTGAAGGCAGTCGACTCTGCGCAAGGATGGAGGACCAAGTGGTTTTATGTCAGCGTCGACCAAGAAGTGCTCCCTGCATTTTCGATTGGAAAGCCTCCGCTGAAGACGAAGGCTTGGCAGCACTCCCTCTCGACTGAGGAGAAAGAGGAGGCTGCACCTCTTTTATCAAGAGTTAGTGAGCTACTCGGTACTGTCACTGGTGTTCAGCTAATCAGCACCTTTGTCAAGATGCGAGTGTGGCCCCTTCGCCTTCGAGCCAACCCGATGTGGCAATATGAAGGCCCACTCGATGCCAGCAGGCTGAGCGTTGTGGAGTTGTCACCGAATGAGCTGGACTCTCATGTGAAGGGAATCACCAGCATCAAGACCGACGAAACAATCGACTTCAACTTTCCACACGCTCCATATGGTCTGGACAATGCACTTCCAGAGGTAACTGCAGCATACTTTGCTTTACTTTCGAATTTTGCTATTTTTGGCTTCTAGAGTCGATACATTTTGAATGTCCTTTTCTTTTTATGCTCCGGGCCATTCGACTACTTCCACTCTTCCTCCACTCCCCGAGTCTGGTCCTACCGATGAGGTAGCTTTGCTAGACGAGGGGAAGAAAGCCACCTTATCTCTACCTTCGGCCAATGATGACCCACAAGTATAGGGGGTGTATCGTACTACTTTTGATAAATAAGAGTGTCGAACCCAACGAGGAGCAGAAGGTGCTGACAAGCGGTTTTGATGAGGATTTCACTGTAAACACTAGCAGACAAGTTTTTAGGAGTTTTTGATATAACAGATAAATAAAGTGCGAGTAAATAAAGCGCAACAATTATAATTGCAGCGAGTGGCCCAATCCTTTCTAGAGCAAAGGACAAGCCGGTTTGTTTACTTATGATGACCAAACGTTCCCGAGGACACACGGGATTTCTGTTTAGTGCTTTCGCTTCATATAGATGATTAATCTTTATTGTTTCGATAAGTGTTGTGTGGGTGAACCTATGCTAATGCACCGCCCTTCCTAGGACTAATACATACTTGTGATTATACCCCTAGTAAGCATCCGCAAATACTAGAAAGTAATTAAGATAAATCTAACCACAACCTTAAACTCTGAGATCCTACCATCCCTCATGCATCGAGATACCAACGGGGGTTCAGGTTTCTGTCATTCCAGCAACCCCACAATTAATATTCGAATACACAATGCATTCACCTAGGCCCATAAAGGTGAAGTGTCATGTAGTCGACGTTCACATGACACCACTAGAAGAATAGCACCACAACTTAAATATCAAAACATTAAATATTACTCAACATAGTTCACTACTAACATCTAGACTTCTCCCATGTCCTCAAGAACTAAACGAACTACTCACAACACATCATTTGGAACATGATCAGAGGTGATATAATGATGGGTAACAATCTGAACATAAACCTTAATTCAACGGTTTCACTCAATAGCATCAATAACAATAGTAATCAACACCGGGAGAGTTTCCCCTATCAAATAGACAAGATTCATCCCTAGATGTTACAGCGGGAACGGAGTGGAACGATGGAGACGACGGTGTCGGCGGTGGAGATTGTGGTGATGATGATTCCGATGAAGTGCAGCTCGATGACGGTGACGATTTCCCCCCTCCGGGAAGGGATTTCCCCGAAAGATTTCTCCCTGCCGGAGAGCTTTTCTCTCTCTGGTGTTTTCCGCCTCATGGAGGCGGCGGAATATTTTCTCGACCCTCCTTGATGTCTTAGGTTTTCGGGGAGATGAAGTACGCGAGAGGGCGATGCCTGAGGTGGGCCAGGGCGGCCTCACCATGTGCCGGCGCGGCAGCAAGGGAGGCCGCGCCAAGGCATGGTGTGGGCCCCATTTGGCCCACCATGCTCTCCCCTTTTGGCCTCTTCCCTCATCTGGTAAAATAGGAACTTTCATCTGGTTGGTTTTGATTTCTGATCTTCGCAAATATTGTATCTTGACAGTGCTTTTTCCAACAGAATCCAGACTCCGGTGATTAATTCTCCAATAATAATCAAACATGCAAAATAGATGAAATAACATAAGTATCTTCTCTAAATATGAAATATATCAATGAATAACAGTAAATTTTGATATAAAATGGTGATGCAAAATGAACGTAGCAACCCCCCCAAGCTTAGACCTCGCTTGTCCCCAAGCGAAAGCTGAACTCAGTAAACATGACCACAGGTTTATGGAGTGAAGTGTCGATAATTAAAATATGGACATGAAGCATCACATTTATTAATACCAAGTCATCTTCGACAACTACTCTGTTCATATAACTCAACTTGTAACAAGTAGAGGGGAATCACAATAAGGTGCATAGAGACAATCAAGTTGGTGTTGGCAAACTTTGTTCTAGGTCAGAGAACAATGAACAGATTGAACTTACTCTTCAAAACAGCCCTCTTACAGTAGTTGCTAACCTTCAAGATTATATCTATGAGATAATAGCATTGTGCTAAAGAAGGAAGAAATAAAGACATGATTAACAATACAAATGTATAGGAGGTTGAATCACAACAACTCAAATGCTTGCTTGAGACAGAGGGAAATAGGTTTACTGACTCAACATGAAAGTAAAAGATAGGCCCTTCGCAAAGGGAAGCAGAGATACAAACATGTGCTAGAGCCTTAAGTTTTGAAATCATATAGAGAGTATGAAATAAGTTTTAAGCTATGTATGTCGTTGTCAACGAATGATAGTGAATGAAAAATATATTTACCATGTTATCTAGACTTTCAAGAGCGGCTCCCATCGAAGGACGTTATTTGTACCCAAGGGTAGATCATCCCTCTTCTCTTTTGTTTACACATGCACATTTTTTATAAATCAGTTTGGCACTCCTCCCCACCATTGCTTACATAATCCATGGCTAACCGAACCCTCGGGTGCCTTCCAATTAATCTCAAACCATGGAGGAGTGCCTATTTTTTTGAATAGTAAACACTTCTGAACTTTCTTTTTGATAACTCATTGAAAATCATGTGAAAAGAATTGAACAATTAATTACTTGGGACTGGTCACCCCATTTGCCATCTCATTTGAAAGTCTATCTAACAAGTTAAACATAGAGTAACCCACATACTTCCTCATGAGCTAATAAACAGTGACACAAATACGGGATAATAATTTTGAATAAAGATAGCACACGAAGTATTTACTTGGAGTGGCGCAAAATACCACATATTAGGTAGTTATGGTGGACACAGATGGCAAAGGTTTTGGTTCAAGGTTTGGATGTATGAGAAGCATTCCCTCTCGATACAAGGCTTTTGCTAGCAAGGTTGGGTAGCAAGCATAAAAGTTGCTGGATACAAACAAATATACATGTAGTAACAACAATCATGCAATCTTCCTTGGAAGCACAAACAATTTTAATTTGTGAATACTAAGCTTACGAGCTAACAAGTGAGAAAGATCATAATATATCTACATGTACTTATTTTTCTCCACTTAAGTCTCAAAGTATTGGAGCTACTGACCAATGCTAAGTTTGCCAAAATCAAAAGATTTACTATATGCTCCCAAAGTGATACCAATACTAATGACAAGATCAATCATATAATAGAAGTTGCAAACTAAAATAAGGTGTGGAGAAAGTAGATGATAAAACTTCTCATTAATATTCCATATCGGCAACTTACACCAAGGGATACATAGATAACCAACTAAAAGAGAGATACTTCCACATTGCAAACCATCCTATAAGATAACTTCCCTACTCATGATATGACTCTACTGAAAAGGAAAAAAGGTAAAAGATAATGGTGTGATACCGCGGCATTCCCCCAAGCTTGGAACAAGCCAAGGGGATGCCAATACCGATGACGAATTACTCCCGCGGTGGTGATGGTGGGACGACTTTGAGCGGGGTTAGGTAACGTTCCAGCATCTTGCGATGCCTGTTGTTCTCCTCTTGAAGTATGTTCACTTCCATCCTCAGGACTCGATACTGATCACAGAGCTGATCGGTGACTCGAAGCGCATCCTCCACATCCGGGAAAGAGCTAAGATTTGGAACAGGTGGTATTGCTCCCTGCATGTTATGAAAAAGCATGTTGATAGTTAATTGATCCCACAAAGGTGGGCTTGCTAGCCCTTGCTCCTGCTCGGCCTCTTTTGGCTGTTGCCATCTTCTTCACTTCTTCCATGACGCTCTCGTCCATGTCCTTGCGCCTAGCCTTCACTTTTTCCTTCTCCGCCCATCCAACGAAAGATCCTTGATCAAGCCTCGTGTCCCCCTCTCGGATATAAGGTCCCCCAGACCTAAAAATGACTACCCCCCGATCACTTTTCCCAGAAACACATTCGAGCGCCGCCGCCACCTCGAAACTCAATTCGGGGACCAGAAGTTCCTGTAGGGATTGGATGAGATCGTTCATGTAATAGTTGTAATATCATTAGGGCATGTTGCCTAGTATCCGTTGTTAGTATTTTACATCATTGTTGCAACTTGTTATGCTTAATGCTTGACACTATGGCCCGAGTGCCATGATTTCAGATCTGAACATGTTATTGTATCATGAGGATAATTATTGTTTTAGATCATATCTACAAGTTGTATACACATATTATTATCCGGAACCCGAGGCCCCAAAGTGACAGCAATTGGGACAACCGGAGGGGATGGCTGTGATGTGAGGATCACGTGTGTTCACGGCATGTTGATGCTTTGCTCCGGTACTTTATTAAAAAGAGTACCTTAATTACCAGTATTTTCCCTTGAGGCCCCGCTGCAAACGGGCTGGTAGGACAAAAGATGATGTGCAAGTTTCTCATTGCGAGCACGCACAACTAAATGGGAACACATGCCTATGGTTATTTTGTACTTGGATGCTTTATGTTATTTATCTGCAAATGCCCATGACTTGGTTATTATATGAAATATCTCATCCATGCAATGCCCGTTCATCCGTCCCTATGCCTACAGTATTTTAATCCTGCTATCTACTATAATCATTACTGCTGTTTTTACTCTACTGCTGCTGTTATTTCACTACTGTCACTGCTATAAAACTGTTGCTACTAATAATCTGTCTCGAGCAAGTCTATTCACAGGTGCAGCTGAAATGACAACTCAACTGTCAAGGCTTATAAATATTCTTTGGCTCCCCTTGTGTCGAATTAATAAATTTGGGTTTTACTTCCCTCGAAGACTGTTGCGATCCCCTATACTTGTGGGTCATCACTGAGCTGGAGAAGCAGTTGAAGGCCCTGGAGAAGCAACTTGCCGAGAACCAATCTAACGCGATGAAAGAACTAGAGGAGGCCCGAACCTCAGCTACCTTTCGCGAGAAGGAGTGTGCTAGGCGGGTATCCAGCCTTGCGCGTGCTATGGAAGGTTAGTGAACTTCTTCTTTGCTTGAGCCTTTCTCTTCTTTTACTTTTGCTAAAACTCCACATTCTCTTTTGTTTTATTATATGAAGGAAATGCCGAGGCGCCTGCACCTGCAGATACAGAGAGTGACGACTTGTCGCTTGACCACGCCCTCGAGGAGCTGAGCGCTGCCATCAAGCACGCAAAGAACTCCCTGGCTACGTCCACAAGCACACTTGGCACTGTATTCCAGGAGGTGCTTCCATCAAGTGAAGTTCCTGCAACTGCGCAAGGGTTTGCAGACATGCTTGGCCCCGGCTCTTCGACTATGGCAGCATTTGCTCGCGATCTTACGGTACGCGGCTCGGAGTCCACCCTCAAGCTCCTCCTTGGTAGCGGCGTGACCATCGACTACGAGACTATCCTGTCTGACTTCCCAAAAAGTCAGACGGGAAGCCGCTGTCTTTGAAGGGTGTGACCGATGCAGCCGCGCGACTGTGAGATATTTGCATCCACACTATGGAGCGCGGATCAAATGTGATCATTGCTCTGTCGCAGGCGCGTAGGGCTAGGTCCGAGTCCATGTCCCGCGTCTAGGTTTTGCGTTTTATGACTTTGTAATTACAACTGTCGCACACCATGTGTGCATTTTCTACTTTTGCTGCCTCCATGAATGCCATGATGTAGTTATGCTTGTTTTACCTGCCCACTTTTGCATCACTTTGATTTGTATCCTTCTCTGAATTTTTGTGTTTTATGCTCTTGGCAGCCAGTTGATAGTAACTCGGTTGATTCCTCCCAACTCGCGATTGATACTCGAGCACCTGCTCAAGTAAGAAATGATGTCAGAGTACTGGCTTTTGCAAAGAAGCGGGTGGCAAAACTGGAACAAGAGATGAAAAATGCCCACACTAAATTGAAAATACTCAAAGGGATGCCAGCTATTGCCACCCAACAAGAAGAGTATGTTCTTGGTGAAATAGAGACCGTGAACCGCCAGCTCGACGGTAAGGATCGTTCTTTTGCATGATGCGTTAACTGTGCCCTTTCAGCTTTCCTTACTCTGACCTGATACTTGATCGCCTGCAGTTTTTGTTCTTAACTTCAAAGAAGAAGAGGAACGTGTCAACGATCGGTTGGCAATGCCACTGACGATCCAACGACTGGTCGTCAGCACTTTTGGTTGGACAGATACCGCGCCTGCAAGCTTGCTACTCTGAAAGATCGAGTGTTTCGCAGCGCTGTCTTACTCGAGCGATGCAGGGCGGCGTTCATGCGTGTCAACCACTGCCTGTTTCCAACTGGGGCACAGCCGCAAGGTATTCATGCCTTGGTTGATCTTTTCCAATCTGCCGATTCTATCCGAGAGGCGACAACTCTACGAGTTATGCTTGGAGCGAATGCTGCCATGGCCTATGTTCGTAGCCAGCGGCCGCTTCTGCAGCTTCCTTCCCCTACGATTGGCTCGCGGCTAGATCGACTGTACTTAGATGAGACTGCAGATTCGGCCAAGACATTGGTGGAGCGGTTTTATGATCAGATCGTTGACCCTAACATGCCTTTGAAGGATGAGCCTTTGTAAATGTAATGATTTGTATAGCAAAATGTATAAAGATACGCAGCTCCCGAGTCTGTCGAGTGGGATGTATGAATCAGAGTTTGTATTTACTTATGTAATTATCCAGCCCCCGAGCCTGTCGAGTGGGGTGGTGTGAGAAAAGCAATTCGCCTAACTTGTGGAATGATCTAGCCCCCGAGCCCGTCGAGTGGGGTGGTGTGAGATTAGCTTCGTGTTGATTTATTTTGAGTTCTTTCCGTATCTCGAGTAATCGATTTATGTGTTGAAAATATGACGCTTGCTACCATTTAGTTTTCAAACCCAGTCCCCGAGCACTCGGAAGTGGCTGAATTGTTGTTGATATGCTTAGGGCCCAGCCCCCGGGTACTAGGGTGGGGTGTAATTTTGCTATGGTTTGCAAGAAAGATTTTATGATCCGGCTCTCGATACTTCGAGTGTTTAGAAAGAAGAAAATATGCGAATAACTCATAGAGGAATTTTTTTTATTCCTCATACTGGCCAGCAAGCCGCCTCATTAAAACCCTTCCAGTCCCCTTAGGTACCCTGATAAGGGAAAGAGTGCGTCTGAAACCTGCTGGCTGTTTTGACATTGTGCTATATTACATTGATCGACTAGTAAGTCTAAGCATAGAAGCGACGCAAGTGCGCCACGTTCCATGGGTTATGTGACATCTCTCCTGTCTTCGCATGCTTCAGTTGATAGGCGCCACCATCAATAACCTCCGTAATGATGAAAGGTCCTTCCCATGGAGATGCAAGTTTATGCACTTTCTTCTGCTTTAGTCGAAGTACTAAGTCTCCTACCATGAATGACCTTGTGCGCAGTCGACGACTGTGGTAGTTGCGGAGATCCTGCTGGTAAACAGCCGTGCGAGCGAGGGCCGTATTGCGTGCTTCTTCAAGCAAGTCGACTGAGTCTTCAAGTGACTCGTTCGCATCACCTTCATCGTATGCTTCGACTCTGGGTACACTAAACTTCACCTCTGGAGGCAGTACTGCCTCTGTGCCATAGACCATAAAAAATGCTGTGAATTGGGTCGAGGCGTTTGGAGTTGTGCGCAAGCTCCATAGTACCGCGGGAAACTCGTCGACCCAGGCACCTGCAGCTCGTTTGAGTGGTACCAGCAATCTCTTCTTGATGCCCGTGCATACGAGACCATTGGCCTTTTCGACTTGTCCATTGGACTGTGGATGTGCTACTGATGCGTAGTTGAGCGCGATATTCCACTCTTTGCAGAAGGAACAAAATTCTTCGGCTGTGAAGTTTGTGCCGTTATCAGTGATGATGCTGTTTGGGACTCCAAAGCGATACACGATATATCTTATGAAGTTGACTGCTGTAGCGGCAGTCGAGCTTGTGATTGGGACTGCTTCAATCCACTTCGTGAATTTGTCCACTGCCACCAGTAGATGAGTATGTCCTCCAGGCGAGGTTTTTTTGA
Source organism: Poa annua (assembly GCA_026929855.1). Lineage (NCBI taxonomy): Eukaryota > Viridiplantae > Streptophyta > Magnoliopsida > Poales > Poaceae > Poa > Poa annua. Next base: position 36,742,270 of record CM049433.1, read on the forward strand.
GTGGTCCAACCATGTCGAGCCCCCACTGGGCGAAAGGCCATGCCAATGGTATGGTTTTTAGCGCCGACGCGGGTGCATGAGGTTTGGTTGCGAATTTCTGGCACCCGATGCACCTTTTGACTATGTCTTCCGCGTCCTTGAGTGTTGTAGGCCAGTAGAACCCTGCTCTGAAGGCTTTGGCTACAAGTGATCGACTGCCGGCGTGATGCCCACAGGTACCTTCATGAATATCCCGAAGTATTGCTTTTCCATCCACGAATTCTATGCATCTCTGAAACATACCTGAGACGCTGCGCTTGTATAGCTCACTGTTAATTATGGTGTATGCTTTGGATCGTCGAGTGACTCGTCGAGTGTCTGTTACGTCTTCCGGTAGCTCGTCGCGGAGTATGTATGCTAAAAAGGGCTGAGTCCATGCTGGTATTACCTGATCACCATGACATAGAAGTACTTCGACTGGCGGATCTTCTGTACTGAGCTCTTTGCTATGGGACGTGGCGGTCGAAGTGGGCGGTGGCCGCTGCTCCTTGATGGACATGTGCTCAATGCGCTCCAAGAAGACACCTGCTGGAATTTGTGCTTTAGTCGATCCGATGTTGGCTAACATGTCTGCTTCTTCGTTGCTTTCTCGCCCAATATGTCGTATCTCGCATCCATCGAATCCACCTTCTAGCGTGTTGTAGAGGTCTCGATATGCGATCATGTTGTCGGCTATGGCATCACAAGTTTTCATCGTTTGCTGCACAACCAGGTTGGAGTCGCCATAGATCATCAGTCGAGTGCATCCCAGTGCTTTAGCCATTCGCATGCCATGGATCAATCCCTCGTACTCTGCTTCATTGTTGGACGGGAACTCGAAGTCCATTTGCAGGACGTAATAGAGTTTGTCACCTTTAGGTGATATGAGTACGACGCCCGCACCTGCGCCTTCGTTTTTCTTGTACCCATCAAAGTACATTGTCTAGGAATTAGACACATCAGGAACTCCTGGCAGTTGCGCTTCTATCCACTCGGTTGTGAAATCCGGTGGGACTTGTGCCTTGATGGCCTTCGGGTGGTCATATGTGATTCCCAGTGGCCCTAGCTCGATGAGCCATTTGCTACTCGCCCAGTTGCATTAGGGTTTGTGAGGATATCTCCGATTGCAGATTTGCTGATCACCGTTATCGGGTGTTCTGTGAAGTAGTGGCGCAGCTTCCTGGACATCATGAAAACAGCGTATGCTAGCTTTTGAAAATGCGGGTACCGTTGTTTGGACGGGGACATGACTTCGCTGACGTAGTAGACTGGTCTCTGTACACTTTGAGCTTTTCCTTCCTCCATGCGTTCGACTACCAAGATCGTGCTCACCACTCGATTTGTAGCTGCGACGTACAGGTACAATGGTTCCTTCACACTTGGTGCCGCCAGTATTGGGGGGTTCGTGAGGATTCGTTTGAGATCGACGAAGGCTGCTTCCGCTTCGTCTGTCCACTCGAACTTGTCCGCCTTCTTCATCAATCGATAGAGTTGTAGCGCCTTTTCGCCTAGCTTGCTGATGAAGCGACTGAGCGCTGTCACTCGACCCGCTAACTGCTGCACCTCGTAAAGCTTGGTAGGCCTTTGCATGGTAAGTATGGCCTGTATCTTTTCAGGGTTTGCTTCTATTCCACGTGCTGACACCAAGTACCCCAAGAGCTCTCCGGCTGGAACACCGAATGTACACTTATCTGGATTGAGCTTGATGTTGTAGCTCTTGAGGTTGTCGAAGGTTTCTCTCAAGTCTGCGAGTAATGTGATTTCTTCCTTCGACTTGATAACTATGTCATCCACATACACTTCGACATTACGACCAATTTGTTTCTTCAAACAGTTTTGCATCATGCGCTGGTACGTAGCATCGGCGTTCTTGAGCCCGAAGGGCATTGTGGTGTAACAATATACTCCGAGTGGTGTTGTGAACGCTGTTTTTTCTTCATCTTCGACTTTCATCCGTATCTGGTGATATCCCGAGTACGCATCCAGAAAGGATAAACGTGCGCACCCTGCGGTGGAATCACTACTACCGAATCGACCTTTTATGACGATACACCTGTTGACGACATCGAATTTGTCACTGATTATCCATAATAGGTGACGAATTTTTCATCTTTGTCACGCATTACTGTTAATGCATGACGACCAACTTTCGTGTCACTAAATTTGTCACGGATCACTCATGGTGACAGATTTAGGGCGTCACTCTGGTTGTCACTGATTCTTTGGGACCGAATTGTCAGATAATTAAGTAAAATGGGAAAAAAATGGTTTAGATGCGTTTTGAACCGGGGACCTGCTGAAAAAAAGAACAGATGCACTACCGATAGGTTATAGTATGGTTATTGTTTGAAACTTAGTATTACGGTTTTCAAAGTATATAAATATGTAATATATAGAATATACCTAACAGATCTCTGTTGTTATTATCCTTTTATCATCGATTATTAATAGAGGATACAAAATCCATAGGGTGGGTGCTTGTTACGGCTGCGGCACGAGGGGGGTTTCACGGCGGCATTGCCTTGGAGATCTCCGGTGACGAGATCAACGGATTCGGCCGTACGGGAAGGCAGCGGTGATTTCTGGTTCAATATTAACATACTTGATTATTGTCCTATCAAATTGTAAGGTTTTCGATTAAGAATTGGATCATTGTATGTAGGCAATGAATCGAGATTGGATTAATAATGCAATAAAATTCTCACCTGAACACCTCGAGGGTGCAAAGGAGTTCATGCGGTTCGTTCGTGATCATGGCAACCCGGATCGAATATTGTGCCCATGCACTAAATGTCTTAATTTGATTCGGCATACTTAGGACAGGGTTCATTCTCACATAGTCCAAAATGGTATGTCCAACACATATACAAGGTGGACTTGTCATGGGGAAGACAGGGCAGATGATGATGACCACGGCGCTTATGAAAGTGACAACGACGATGGCAATGAGAATGACAACGGTACTAACGATGATGGTATTTCTGCTATGTTACGAGATCTACAGAAGACAGGGGAGAGAGGTCATGCTGAACCTAATATCTATTCAAATATCATTGAACAAGCGAAGATAGATCTTCATAAGGGATGCAGCACAATGACAAGGCTGTCATTCATTATCAAGATGCTTCATATCAAATCCTACAACCGGGTCACAAATAGATGTTTCGATCAATTCCCTTATTTCTGGTCTACGACAGTCCCAGAATTGGATATGCCTAGGTCTTATAAGGAAGCAAAGCGTCTTCTCTCTGATTTTGGACTTGGTTATCAGACCATTCATGTATGCAAGTTTGATTGTGCTTTGTTCTGGGGAGAACATAAAGACAATACACATTGTCCTGTCTGTGGGCTATCTAGATGGAGAGAAAACAAAGGAAATAAAAAGATTCCTCACAAGGTGCTACTATACTTTCCCATTATCCCAAGGTTGAATAGACTATTTGAGTCTAAGAAAACTTCTATATTCACAAAGTGGCACAAGGAACAGAGGGTTCCTGAGAAGAATGTTCTGAGGCACCCAGCTGATGGTGAAGCATAGAAGCACTTTGACAAAGAGTTTGGCTGGTTCGCAGATGATCCACGCAAAATCAGGCTTGGAATGGCCACAGATGGATTCAATCCTTTTGGAAATATGACCAATGCATACAGTATGTGGCCTGTGTTTGTCATTCTGTACAACTTTCCACCTTGGATGTGCATGGATCAAAATAACTTCATGATGTCGCTTCTTATCCCAGGAAAACATTCACCAGGGAAAGATTTTCATGTATTTATGCAGCCACTGATAAAAGATATGATGGAGCTGTGGAGTGGTGTTGAGACACGTGATGCCTGTGCAGCTGATCCGTTTTCAACTGCATGCTGCTTTTTTGGTTCGTACATGATTATCCTAGGTATGCCACTATGTCTGGCCGTAGCACAAAAGGCTATTACGCATGTGTGCACTGCGATGTGGATCCTTGCTCCGAGCCTTTGAAACACAAAATTGGATATTTTGGCCATCGTCGATTCCTTCCTATGGATCACCCGTATAGGAAAAGCAGAAGTTTCAATGGAAAAGTTGAGAATAGAGAGGCACCAAGGAAGTACACACAAGCAGAATTGGCGGAGAAGTTAGCAAGAGTTGAGGATTACACACCAGGAAAAAATCCATCTAATAAGAGAAAGCGGGTCCCAGAGAAAGGCGAACCAACATGGCACCTCAAGGCTAGCTTACATGATCTACCATATTGGCATGTATTGAAGATAGCACACAACCTAGATGTGATGCACATTGAGAAGAACATATGTGAGAATATCCTAGGTACACTTAACGAGATAGAAGGAAAAAGTAAGGACACATTTAGCTCCAGACTTGATTTGCATAAACTTAAGATTAGGAAGCAATATTGGTTGCAAGAAGATAAGGGTGGTAAATTTACGAAGCCCCCTGCACCTTGGACGCTTAGGAAGGAAAACAAGAGCAAGTTGTGCAGATTTTTGTACAACTGTAAATTCCAAGATGGGTATGCTGCAAACCTAGCAAATTGTGTGGATATTGCTACTGGTAAAATAAGTGGTTTGAAGACGCATGATTGCCACATGCTTCTGCAGCGTGTGTTGCCAGTAGTGCTGAGAGGACTTGTTCCAAAGTCAATGTATGAGGCCATATCCGAATTGGGAAGATTTTTTAGGGAGTTGTGTGCGAAAACTTTGAGAATTGATGTGCTGCAGAGGATGAAGGTTGAGATTGTTTTAATTTTGTGCAAACTTGAAAAGCTCTTCCCCCCTTCATTTTTCGATATAATGGTGCACTTAGCTATGCATCTTCCTGAAGAGGCAATTCTTAGAGATCATGTTCAATATGGTTGGATGTATCCAGTTGAGAGAAGGCCGGGGTACCTGAAGTCAATAGTTCGTAACAGAGCTAGGCGCGAAGGTTCAATCGCTGAGGGCTACATCGTTGATGAGTGTACCACATTTTGCTCCAGACATTTCAATATGCGTATGGAAACCAGATATAACAAAGAAAGTAGGTTCAAAGACCAGAATCGAAGAAAACAAGTTGATGAGGTTGGAATTTTTTCAGACGGAGCACAAGGCAGTGAGCATTACAAACTATCGTTTTTTCATCACGAGTTTCAGAAAATGGGTAGGTACGTACTAAACAATTGTGATGAGGCGCAACCTTACATTACGTAAGTTCCGACACCCTCAAATATAGTCATTCATTGTTTTGGACATCATTACTGATATCACTTCTTATATATAACTACTTTTAGGCTTTTTCGATCGGAATTACTGAAGAAAGGTGTGCATAACATCGATGAGAGGCTTCAGAAAGAATTCCCAGCATGGTTTAATGAACATGTCAGGCATCTGCCAAATCTTTCTGCAGATCTGTGGTCGCTAGCTTTTGGGCCACACAAGGAAGTGTTAGTACATACTGCATGCAATGTTAATGGTGCTAGGTGTGGGGACCCCGGACTAGCTGTCCGAAATACCCGATTATGCTTAACACAACGATCCCGTGATCAGTCTGTCGTTGCACATAATCCGAACTGAATACCAAAGTATACATCCATTACAATACCGAATTAAAGTCTTACATAAACGATCATTTAGACCAAGTCTTACATAGGTGCCTTCATGGGCCAAACCAAAATAATCAGCGGAAGCTAAGGCATAGTAGACCTCATATCCCAACAACGACCCGACAGGCAGTCGACTTAAGAAGATCCCTAGTTCGCATAGAAGTCGCCATAGTCCTCCTTGGCGTAGTTCTCCTCGAAGTCTGGCTACGACAATAGCCAGGGACAAAACTAGTATGAGTACATTTGAATGTACTCGCAAACTACTCCAACGTGAGTGCACTAGTCTCATTTTTATTTCATACTTTTATTTATGTCAAACATTTCTATATCTTTGCTGAAGAAGATAAGAAGATTATAACTACTCTTAATATCTCAGTTTTATTAGTTTTCTCCAAAACTCCTCCTTTTCCGACCATAAACCATCATGGTACATAATCTCCAACAACCTCATACCGATCCGTTGGTATAGGTGTATGGAACGTTCTCCACCTCCTTTTCTTTTTAGAACTCAAACCTTTTTCCAAAACTTGCACATGGTCAAAGTAGGGCCTCTCAACTGTCCATATCCGAGGACTCGGCTATTCGAATAGTTTTAACCCTCTGCAGAGGTAGCACGCTTTTCCCACACCCATCCGATAACTCATCGTGTCAGCCACGTCTCGCCATACCAGGTGTATGCGAAGTTGAGTCACCGACCCTAGTCTGTCCTTTGCTCATGCTAGTATAGGATCCTGCCCATATGATACTTTCCATCGACACTTAACCCAGCCCGTCGGAATGTAAGTGTGAGGACTCATAGGTTTTATCTGGCGGTGTATAGGGGACATCCTTCTATCCTCCTCCTTATCTACTCATAGAGTTTGAGCGAGGACCCAGGTCAGGGGTAGGTCATCAAACCATCCCCTCATGCATAACGGAGTCATCTCCGTTGATGAGGTATCCCATACTAATATGAGCAAACTATATGACTAAGCCCTTTCCCATATGTGGGTAAATGTGGTCGCACAGAGTATCGGCTGATTGACGTAAGTACAAAGACACAATGTGCGTTTTATCAAAACCACCATTCTCCTTTTCTTCAATTCATCACCACATCTTGGTTCTTCATAGCCACACGAGGTTTCAAAGGAGTTTTGAATAAAACAATCTTTATTTTTCCCATCCTATAATTTATCATATATTTCTACATAGGGTGGCAAAATAATTTCCATATACTTTTTGAAAAGATTTTATAAAAACCTTTGCTTTAAAATGACTTTGTAAAAATAGATGCATGTATTAGGGTGCAAGCTCAGAGAGTAGCTTGCCTTGCTCGGCAAAGTGATCCTGGTCTTGATCTTCAGGTTCCACAAATCCTTCCTCCTCGATATATCCGGCAACGTTCTCGTCTAATACACAATCAAGCAAATACAAACAATCACTAACCTACTCAATCAATCACCACAACAATACAATCTCAAATGCTCTAAATAGCCACTTCATATATCAAACAATACAATTTGGTTTCAATTTAATTGAATTAGCCATTATTCAATTATATCTTAATTAGGGCAAAAACTAGTTGAACATGTTTAATTACATAACTTAAGTTCTGTTGGTCACAAAAATACAAACTAAATTTCTACAGAAAGCTACTGATGTGTAGAATATAACACAATTGGATTTGGATCAATTGGAGTTACCAAACTCCCTACATAATGGTTTCAATCCAGAAGCTTAATAATCAAGTTTTGGCTATTAATTAAGTTCTGTTGATCTAAAAATTAAATCCTTTTTGGGGTGACTAACCATGACTAAATGTGATCCAATAAATTGGTCTTAACTAATTTGGCCTAACAGAGTATCAGAAACAAACAAGTTTAGATTTTAAACCTTTTATGGTATTTAGAATAATGCCTTTTTATTATTTATCTAAATGGGGTGAAACCAATTGGGTTGGTTAGATAATTTCATAAGCTTTCCAGAACAGTTTGATTTGATTTATTTGGAGTTATAAATCTCAAGTTATTGAATTTCTAAATTGGGTCCAGTACTGATTTCAATTTAAATCTAAAATTCGAAAATTAAAACCCTGGGTGGATAATGTTGAAATTTATGACAGGTGGGGCCTACGGGCAGTGACACAGCGCGCGCGAAAATAAAATAAATAAAAGTCTGACGTGCGGGGCCCGCACGTCAGCGGCTCATAACGCGAACCGGTAAGTTACCGTGGATCTTAGATCCAACGGTCGCGATCGCGCTCGCCGGCGACGACCACATCCGAGCGGCGCTCGCGACGCCGGTGACGGCGAGGTGGATGGATGGCTCACCTCGAGGCTCGGGAGGCTGCGGCGATGATGCAGGAGGGGTGCGGCGGCTCGGGGAAGCTCGTGGGCGAGGTTGCGCGGGCAGGGGAGGCTCCTGGCGGCGACGGCGTCGAGCTCCTCCTTCCGCGGCGCGGCACGGACTCCGGCGAGCAATCGACGGCGTCCCTGGACAGGAAAGAGGCGGGCGCGTGAGGGTGAGGCGGTGCGGAGTCGCGGAGAGGGCCAGGGAGGGGAGAAGAGAGAGAGGAGAGGCCGCGGCACGGCGCGGCCGTGTCGTCGTCTACCTCGGGCCGTCGAGCACGGCCACGAGCAGCAGCGAGCTCGCGGCGGCGGCCCTGCCCTTCCTAGCGGCGTACGGTGAGTGGGGAGTGGAGGGGAGCAGGCGAGAGGGGCGGTGGTGAAGTGTGGAGCAAATGGGGAGCTCGGGGCGGCTTTTATAGCGGCGCGCCGGCGCACGGTGGACGCGGCGCAGGGGCACCCGAGGGCGTGCCGGCTCGCCGTAGGGGTGGCGCGGGGTGCTGCTAGGCTGCGGGGTGCTCGGGGAACCAAATGGGCAAGGGGGGGGGGGGGCGTGGAGGCTGCTGGCGAGGTCGACGTGGGGGCCGGCCGTGGAGCGTGTCCGGGCGGCGCACGTCGTGCGCGGCGCGTCGCGGCCTCGGCGCGTGCGGGCTGCTGCTGGGTGGTCTTGCTGCGCTGCGAGGGGACAGAGAGGTGAGGGAGAGCGAGGGAGGGCACAGCGCGGCCGGCACGGCGCGGCGTCGTCGCGGCCACAGTGCCGACCACGGCGACGTGCGCGCGGCCGCTGCTGTCGCCTGCGGCTCCTCGGCGCTCCCGGGCCCGATTCCTCGCGTTCTTGCGTGCAGTGAGGCGAGTGGAGTGAGGCAAATCGAGTGAGGACATTGGCTTGCATCAATTTGATCGAGATTGATCAATTCGTCCATGGATTTTGGTTCGGTTTGGGATGAACAGGTGGTGACCACCAGGTGTTTGATGAAATGCTTGAACCAGAAACAATTTCCAAATTTTGAATTTCATTTTCATAATTTGCTTCACATAGACTTATCAAGATTTATGGTGCTGTTTGATTTGTTATTGGACAAGTGCAACATAGCACATTTTGTGATTTGAATTAGATAAAGAAGGAATATAATTTAAATTTAGGTTTTTGAATTTTAATATTTGGAGAGGGAAAAATGGTGGGAATAAAATGGGAGTGTTCATATTGCCACTCCACTGAATTTGGTTTGGAAAGAAAATAATTTCCCACTTTGAGAAATAAGGTGACATTTGTCACATTGTTTTTATTGTTTTAATGTTTTGTTTTGTTTATTTTCTTTTCTTCAAGTTTTTAATTAGAGCTAACAAACAACACATTCACAAGAAATACTTATCACAAGCAACAATAAGACATCAACACACATTAATTCATAAAAGTTTTTGTTGGCCCACATTTTTGGATATAATATTTCATAATATTAATTTGGGATGTTACACTAGGTTTCGTACTTTGGCAAGTGAGGAGAACTTACGTAATTTTGAATGCTTCGATCGGGGACTGAAGATTTACATTATTATCATGACAATTATATGTGTCTCAATCAATTTCTTGCAAGAAAATGGCTAGAAAGCGCCAGCACGATGGTAATTTTTTTTCTTCATATTAATTACAGCAAACTATGACATACTAGTAGTTGAAATTTGACCTACTTTTCATAAATCGGCGTATGTTTATTTAAATGAGCAAAACTAGATGGCTCTCGACCAAAAATCAAAATACTTCGGTACTACGCATAACATAAGTCCCTATTTTCGTGGTAATTGTGTTCATGCTATTTTGCACCTTATCGTGCTACTTGGTTCACAAAAAAACTCAAATTTGGCGCTTACAAATTCGAAAAAAAATCAAAAAAATATTTTCAAAAAATGAGTTGTTCACTAATGTTCCCTTGCCAGGATGCACCTATCTACCAAATCCCAGCTCATTATCATGTAGTTTGACATGGATATGGTGTTCTTCCAAGACATTTGGGCTTGAGCCTCTTGAATCTTATTTCTCAAATGCGCTCTACTTGAATATTTGTGTTATGATCTTGTCATATTCTAATTAAATTTTTTTAACTTAGAGACCAGAGAACATAAGGGTACTACATAAGAAGTGTTTTCATTTTTTTGAACTTTCTACATTTAGTTTTAATTTTTTTTAAACAGGGTGAAATCTGAAGGCATGGTGATTCATGTGTAGGTGATTCAAAGTTTTTTTAAACAAAAATGAGTCGTTCACTCATGTTCCCATGCCAGGATGCACCAGTGTACCAAATTTCAGCTCATTATAATGAACTTTGACATGGATATGGTGTTCTTCCAAGGCAGTTGTATTTGAAGCTCTTGAATCTTCTTTGTCGAATGTGCTCTGTTCGAAGTGTTGTGTTATGATCTTGTCATTTTCTAATTTAATTTTTTATACTCGGAATCCAGAGGACATAAGAGTACTAACTGAGAATTGCTTTCATTTTTTTGAACTTTCTACATTTAATTTGAATTTTTTCAAAACAAGGTAAAATTTGCAGGCATGGTGATTCATGTGCAGGTGTCGAATCTTCGATAAATTTCGAGGACTTTGTGATACAATCACTACTTGGGAACCCCGAACTTATTTTTTCAAATTAATTACATAAAACTATGACATACTTGTAGTTCAAATTTGACCTACTTTTCGTAAATCGGCTAAAGTTCATTTAAATGAGCAAAACTAGATAGCAATCGCAAAAATTCAAAGTACTTCGGTATTACACATAACATATGTCCCTAATTCCGTGAAAATTGTGTTCATGCTATTTTGCCCCTTATTTTTGGTACTTGGTTCACAAAAAAACTCAAATTAGACGCTTTACAAATTCAAAAAAAATTCAAAACTATTTTTTTAAAAATGAGTTTACTTATGTTCCCACGCGAGGATGCACCAGTGTACCAAATTTCAGCTCATTATAACGAACTTTGACATGGATATAGTGTTCTTCCAAGGCAGTTGGGCTTGAAGCTCTTAAATCTTCTTTGTTGAATGTGTTATGTTTGAAGTGTTGTGTTATGATCTTGTCATTTTCTAATTTAATTTTTTATACACGGAATCCATAGGACATAAGGGTACTACCTGAGAATTGTTTTCATTTTCTTTGAAATTTCTACATTTAATTTGAAGTTTTTCAAAACAGAGTAAAATTTGCAGGAATAATTAATCATGTACAGGTGTCGAATCTTCGATAAATTTCGAGAACTTTGTGATACAATCACTATTTGGGAACCCCAAAATTATTTTTTCAAATTAATTAAAGCAAACTATGTCATACTTGTAGTTCAAATTTGACCTACTTTTCGTAAAAAGGCTTAACTACATTTAAATGAGCAAAACTAGATATCTCTCGACAAAAATCAAAATACTTCGGTACTACGCATAACATAAGTCCCTATTTTTGTGGTAATTGTGTTCATGCTATTTCGCACCTTATTTGTGCTACTTGGTTCATAAAAAAACTCAAATTTGGCGCTTACAAATTCGAAGAAAAAAATATTTTCAAAAAATGAGTTTTTCACTAATGTTCCCTTGCCAGGATGCACCTATGTACCAAATCCCAGTTCATTATCATGTAGTTTGACATGCATGTGGTGTTCTTCCAAGACATTTGGGCCTGAGGCTCTTGAATCTTCTTTCTCGAATGCGCTCTACTTAAAGTGTTGTCTTATGATCTTGTCATATTCTAATTTATTTTTTTAATTTAGAAACCAGAGGACATAAGGTACTACATGAGAAATGTTTTCATTTTTTGGAACTTTCCACATTTCGTTTGATTTTTTTAAAACAGGATTTAATTTGAAGGCATGGTGATTCATGTGTAGGTGTCGAGTCTTTGAGAAGTTTCGACGACTTTGTGATACAATAACTACTTGGGTAAGTCAAAATTATTTTTTCAAATTAATTAAAGCAAACTATGACATACTTGTAGTTCCAATTTGATCTACTTTTTATAAATCGGCTTAAGTTCATTAAAATGAGCAAAACTAGATAGCTCTCGACAAAAAATCAAAAAACTTCGGTAGTACGCATAACATAAGTCCCTATTTTCATGGTAATTGTGTTCATGCTATTTTGCACCTTATTTGTGCTACTTGGTTCACAAAAAACAAAACTTAAAAAACACATCTACAACAGCTAGATGAGCTACAGTAAAAGTGCCGCTCTGAAACTGAACCTTTGTCTGTTAGGCTTAGTTCTGGACGGACCTGGTTTTATTGGATTGTATGATACGATAGTTGTAGTCTAGATGTTTATTAGAAAGGTTATTGATTTTTGTTTCAGTAGTTATAAAAAAGATCCCTTCACTCCTTTTCCGTCAATACGTACCTTATCTGTTTCCCTTCAAATATTTTCGTTCCCTCCTTTCAATCAAATATTTTCGTTCCCTCCCATTTTTTTTGACCAAACCAAACTCCTCCCGCTACCCCCGCCCCCTAAATACGCACATCCCTCCCACAACCCACGTTCGCACCTTCCATCTTCCCTAGCATTCGCCGCCTATCACCAGATCTGCTACCGCACACCTCATTTTCTACCTCACCGTGGTAGATCCGGCTGCAGCGTTGCCGGTTCGCGTTTGCCGGCCATTTGATCCCCAAGCCGGAGGACGACATGGCCGGGCGGGCAAGCCGGGGAAATGTCCACGGTAAATCTTTGAAAAAATCAAAGAAAGCTTCGAAGAAACCTGGGAAAGAACAAGGTCGTTCTTCAATCCCATCTCGACATTTTATTTGATATGAGCTATTCATCGATCTACTTCTATTACGGTAGGAGATGCAATCTTACGTATTAGTGGAGTACCGTATAACATGCGCAGTTCATCCTGCCTAGGGTTTTATTTGAGATATAGTTTTGTCAGCTTGTCAACTAGATCTTATAGAACTTTGGAATGCCTATCAATTCGTTGAATTATCAGACTTAGATTCATGAAAGCTTCCTTCTAATCTTCCAATTCTTACTTTCTTCTTTTTCTTAGAGATTACTGAACTAACAAGCTACGAGAAGGTTCGGGAACAGTCTATGGCAGAGAACGCTGCACGTATGGCTGCAATCTTGCAGCAGAAAGTTGGCAACAATGATGGTCAAGGCCTAAAAGATTTCGCATCCATAGCACAATTATTCGTGTATGGTGGTGCACAAGCAGGAACGAAGACGGTAGGAAAAGATGCAGCACCGGCAGACGAGGTAGCTACTGACTCAGAGTATGAGCCAGATCCTACCGAGAAGGCAGCTGAAGAAGAGGACCGTGCATTAGATGAAAAGGAGCACAATTGTGCAAACCAGCTCATATGAAACTACATATATTATTTCATGTACAGATTATAATGTTGATTGCATACTAATGTCTTCAGCTGTTTTTCAGGATCAAGTAGATGTTTGTACAGGACCACGAAAAAAGAAGAAGCGTTCGACTAACGTACTGCCTACGACTAGAATGACAAGATCAACAGCATTCCAAGATTCCCAACCGTTGGAAGAGACACCCCCAAATGGGTAGGACATTGTTGCGGCACAGAATTCTCCAACACAACATTTAACCTCCAAACACAGCAACTCACCTGATGATAATGCACTTGCTAACATCAACAGTCAGCGTACGCTCATCATTCCCTTTTTTTATTAACATACTTTGTTGTTTCTTTTATGCATCTGATTGTACTTCATGTTACATCGTGCGTTGTGAATTTATTTCAGAGGTTTCAACCATCTCTATGAGGGGAAGCAGAAAGCGAGGTAAACGCACACCAACAATGGGGCATGGCCTAGAAGCGTACGCAAGACAGCATGGAGGCAATAAGATGCAGATTGACTTCACCTTAGGTTCGAAAAGACCCGTAGATCATGAGCAAGCAGCTAAACTGAATTCCCAGTTTGGTGTTAACGTCCGCACTGGGATGCCTGTTGCAACCAACTGGAAGGAGTACGGCATTAAGGACACTCCTCTTGAAAATGTGATTCCAGATGCTATCAAGAGTGTGGCGGTGAGTCGGCACAGTTATGATATTGATCACCTAATGTTTATGTGCAGTTCAGCCATACCATCGTTATAACATTGGATTCATATTTTCTGTAGGAAAATTTTAATATGGACAAAATGATGAAGTGGCCAAGGAAGTGTGCACTGCCATTTTGCATTCCCCAATACCAATATAGGCTGAAATACAAATATTGGCCCAAGATTCATAATCTAACTGCACCGCAAGCACTCTTGCTGAAGCCAGCTGAAGTTGAAGAGGATAGTTGGGAAAAGCTGGTCACCTTATGGTTTGAGTAAGACTACAAGGTACAAGTTACATATTAATGCAATCGCCAGATTGTTCGATTACTCTACGTTTCTGCTTTTTATTGTGAATACTAATAGTGCAGCTATTTTAAATATGCAAAGTGTGTGATGAATGCAGAAAACCGTGCACTGGTCAAGCAACACCATACCACTGGTTCTAGAAGCTACCCTACACATTGGGAAATTGTGGCAAGTCTTTTAACTGTACTTGTGCAAACCATACTTTCTCAGCAATTATGTGATGTACATTGCTAATGCTATCATGGTACAATTATTGTAGAAATCAACTATGACGGAAGATCAAGATAAGGAAGATCCTTCACCTATTGAATTTTATAGGATTTCTCACACTAACAAGGATGGTATCATAAGCAAGGAGTCGGAAGAAGCATATGTAAACAAATTTACCTCATTTCATTGCAGCAACCTTGTTAAATTTTCATTACAGTACTGACAAAAAGCATTTTAATCATGCCGCAGGTAAACATGCTTCTCAAAAAAGGGTGAAGAAGAACTCGAGGAGCACATTCCTCACGAGCTTGGGTCTGTCAGCTGTATCCAGGAAATCTAGCATATCATCTTCACGCATCAAAGAATTGAAAGAAAGGCTAGAAGATCAGGAACATCAATCAGTAGAGTCAGCTGAAAAGTACTAGATAGAAATGGAGCAAAAGCTAAAGGCCCAGCAAGAGGAATTTGCAGAAGCTACAAGGAGGCAGCAAGAACAACTTGAAGCTCTAGAGAATTCCCATTGAGAGAAGTCTTCGGAATTTGAAGCTAGGCAGGAGGAAATGCAAGCCATGCTAAATTACCTCTTACAGAATACGCAATCATCCCAGCCCAACTAAACATAGCGAATTGTTATTCGTGCACAAAAGCTTTCCCTCGTTTTTTCTGTGTATTTTTTTTATTTTTCATGTGTACTCTAAGTCCTCGTGTTATAATGAAAATATAGTTCATTTGTTTTATTCACCACATTTGAAATATTCAATTTTCTTTGTATTTATTTTTGTTGAAATAAATGCCGTGACGAAAATTTCAAATAATTCATCACGGCCTAAATGTGGTGTCGCATGTCAGAAATCCGGTGGGTCCCACATGTCGGCAAACCGGTGTGTCCTGCATGTCAGCAAACCGGTGGGTCCCACATGCCAGCAAACCGGTGGGTCCACATGTCAGCATTTCGTGGACCCTTTTGACATCATGCCACGTCAGCAGAGAACGGACCCACATGTCAGCATACACGTCAGCAGACACGTCAACAGACACATCGATTGCCACCTAAACAGCCACTTGTCAGCATCCACGTCAACAGCCACGTAAACGACCACATCATCTTGAATGACCGACAGGTCAGCAGCTTTGACCGGTCTAAAACAGGTGACGAACCAATCAATGACATAATTTTTGTCACGCATTCCGTTCATCGGTGACAAATTTTTGAATTAACGGTGACTAATAATGTTGTCATGCATTCCATCAATGCGTGACGCGAAAAAACGCGTCACCGATTATCCATAATGCGTGACGCGATTTTGTCGTGGCGTCACTATTTTGTAATCTGTGACGAGGATTTTGTGACGGGCTTAGTAACGCCCTAATATCATCACGAAGGGGTAATCCGTGACAAATTTCGTTAATACGTGACAAAATGACCGCGTCACAAAAGGCCAGTTCGGTTGTAGTGAATTAATGATCCGGTCGATTCGTAAAAATGGAAAGTGATCTTTTGGACAACACTTGTTAAGTCTGGTGATATCTATACACATCCGAGTAGTAGCTGTTTTCTTCTTCTTGATGAGCACAGGGTTGGCCACCCATTCTGATTTCTTAATTTCTCGAATGAAGTTTGCTTTGAGTAACTTGTCTACATGTTTTTCTATGGCTTCTCTTTTGGGACCGGAGACACGACGTGTTGTTTGCTTAACTGGCCTAGCGCATGGAGTAAGTTGAAGAGAGTGCTCGGCGAATTCCCTGGGAATACCTGGCATGTCAGCTGCACACCATGCAAATATATCCCAGTTCTCACTGAGGAATTCGACAAGCGCGCTTTCCTATGCGGGAGATAAGCTTGTGGACACCCTAACTGTCTTGGCTGGATCAGTCGGGTGGACTTGGTGCTTCCTTATGTCATCCGTGGCGCTGAACGCCCTGTCGACTGCTTGCTTCTTATGCTCAGGCATGAATGTATGATCGTTGGTGAGAGAGAGTTCTGCAAAAGTTTGCTCCATGCCGAACATCTCGGTCGCAAGCATCTGACCTTTGGAAATTTCCATTGACTGTGATGACTCCCTTCGGTCCTGGCATCTTCAACTTGAGGTATGCATAATGTGGGGCTTCCATGAATCGAGCGAACGTGGGACGTCCTAATATGGCATGGTACTGTGATTTCCAGTCGACGACCTCGAACTCAATTGATTCCGTTCTGAACTGGGTTGCATCACCAAACGTGACATCGAGTTGTATCGTGCCTTTTGGGAGAACGGCTTTACCTGGAACAATACCATGAAACGTGTTTGTGGATTCGGGTAAGTTTTCGACTGACCTATTCATCCTGCGGAGTGTGTCGGTGAAGATGATGTTTATGCCGCTGCCTCCATCCATGAAAACCTTGCTCATGGCGTATCCACCAGTCTGGGGCGTCCAGTACCAGAGCAGCGTGGCCTGGTCGATAGACTGACGGCGGATGATCTTCCCGATTGAATGTGATTGGGGTTTCGGATCCTCTCAGGTATTCTGGCACGGCTGTTGGTGCCATAACTGCCATATTGACATGTCGAGTGTGAAGCTTCTGCTGTCTGTTGGAGGGACGTCCTTTTTGGATCATGTACATTTGTCCTTGGGGCTTCGGGTACTGATCCTCCGCTGTTTGTGGTATGTGATGTATGGCTCCCGCGATTTGACCTCCTGCGTTATGCTGCGGTGGAGGTGGAAGTGTCGGGACAGGCTGTGTGGGTGGCGCTGCAACATAAACTGGCGGAGCAGTCGAAGTTGTGACCCTTCTGATTTTCATCATGTAATCTGCCGCCATTTGGTCGAATTCTCTACAATTCCCCATGGTGTGATTAGAGATTAATTTTCCATCGTCTCCTTTGAATAGGTGAAGCCTACAATAGTCGTCCATCTTCTCCTCGAATGTCCTTTCTGGCCTTGCATCTACGCGTCTGCGCCACTCTTGCCTTCGGTAATTGCCGTTGCGCTGGTCACTCTCTCGACTATCCCGACGATCATCCGTTCGACTATCACGGCGATCATCACTTCGACTATCGCGACGATTTTCACTTCTACTTTCACGGCGGTCTTCGGGTCGTCTGTCGTCTCTGACGCGATTGTCTTGTGGCTGCGAGAAACCAGCTGCCATGAGCTTCACCTTATCATCATTGTTGTACCGATTTTTGCGTTTCTGCCTCCGATCATCCCTATTGCTGTCACGGTGAACTCGACTATCCAGACGATCTTCGCGGTCACGCGGGGAGACTGGGCGTTTAGCCCTTACGGAATCTTCTCCGTCTGCCCACTCGGTTGCTATCTTCATGAGTTCCGCCATGGACTTTGGCTTTTGGCGGCCGAGTGCTTCTCTAAAATCCTCCCCGAAGACTCCCATGGTCAAGACATCCATAGCTCTGTCTTCAGATATTGTGCCTACTGAGTTGCGGATGGCTGTCCATCTTCTAATGTACGATCGAATTGTCTCATCGGATCTCTATTTGCAAGCTCTTAGTTCTTCAAATGTTTTGAGCCGCTCACACAGAGGATCAAAATATTTGATGAAGTCCTCCCGGAAGTGGTCCCAGGAGTCGTATGATGCTTCGGGTAACACTTTGAGCCAGTCGCGAGCTGTGCCCTCGAGCATCAGCTGTATGTATTGTAACGCTGTTGTTGTCGTCGTTCCTCTTTGGCACGCGACTGCTAGCTTGTAGTCTTCGAGCCAGCCTGACGGCTCTTGCTTGCAGTTGAACTTTGGCGTTGTTGGCAATCCGAACCTCTTGGGCATTCTGGCTTCGCGGATGCGTCGAGTGAAGCATCGAGCTACGCAGGGTCCTTTGTCGCGATTGCCACCTGAGTCGCTGCTATTAGATCTTCTGGACCTGCTCCGTGATCGATGGCGACTGGAGTCTCCCCTTGCGCCACTTCTGTGAGGGTTGCGACTGCGGCGATCTCGCGATGTATGTCGTGAACGGCACATGCTACGCTCTCGGTTTTTCCCTGTCTAGAGACCTTTTGCTGCGAGTGCGAGCGCCTTTATCTGCTGGAGATGTACTTTTGCGGCTGGATCGCCTACCGGAGGTGCTGTTGCTTTCAGGTACGCTCCGATTGATAGCAAGGCACCTTCGGCTATTTTTGGCACTAGCACGCCTTCCGCATCCAGTGTCATGAACGAATGTTCTAAGTCGCGAGTAATTCCTGACCTCTCTCTCTGGGAGGTTTGCCAATCTCGATCTATACCTGGGCTCTGTCGCACATGTAGAGGCGAGGGAAAGCTGCCTTCTTCGCGCACTCGAGATGCTGGCTTGCTTCCTGCGTTCTTCGAGTGTTGCTTTGTACTGCTTTAAGCGCATTGTTTCTTGCCAATTGAAATAATTGTATGCCATCAACTCATCTGGGGTTGCATCTGCTGGCATCATTGTGCACTACTGGATGACTTTATCGACTTTTGCCGCCTGACGAGGGATGTCCTCGGCAATCCTAGAGTCGAGTACCCTAGGTAGATTTTGAGCGAGAAGATGTGCGCACTGGTGGTTCCGGACGGCTGACAAGCAAGGATTTAGCCAGGTTCGGCCCCTCATTGTGAGGTAAAGACCTACTCCTGCTTGTCTGATTATGATGATATATGAGGTTACATGGTGGCCGTGATGGCGATTGTGGTGGTGAGACGTGGTGTCTCTATGTCTATGCCTGTTGTGGATCTAATCTCGTGACTATGATGTTGCCGTCCCTCTATGGTGGTGCCCCTGCTTGGCTTTATATAGGGAGCCATCGAGGGTTTACAAGAGTCCTAGTAGACTACGAATAGGAGTCCTTGTCTTGTCCTTCAAGCTATTTCCTTAATAGCTTCTTGGTCTTCATTGGGCCACCCGGTAGGCCTTTGTCTGGGCTGAACCAGGTATACTAATAGTGGGTTGCCCGGAGGGTATGCCCACGTCACCGCCACTTCGGCTGTGATAGTTAACGTTGTCACGCCATCCAGTAACGTGACTGTAGGGAATTCTGTAGGCCTGCGGCTGGCAGCTGCCGCTGAG
Source organism: Poa annua (assembly GCA_026929855.1). Classification (NCBI taxonomy): domain Eukaryota; kingdom Viridiplantae; phylum Streptophyta; class Magnoliopsida; order Poales; family Poaceae; genus Poa; species Poa annua. The sequence goes on from CM049433.1 coordinate 36,761,760, forward strand.
GTTTCTGCGCTGATCATGTAGACTTGCCGGGGTATGACCGGAGGGCATGTGTATGCGCTGTCAATGCCATTCATGGGCTCGAACTCGTCGTCCAAACTCATGTCAGAGTTGCTATTTTTGCTTATCTGGGCGTCGGTGTCGACGTGTGCTTTGAGTGTCTGCTCAGGATTGTCTTCATTGTTGAAGAGGAACTCGTGATCCGCTTGGATCTCTGGTCCGACGAAATCAGCGAGGTAGATGCTATCTTCTATGCCTTCCGATGGCATCTAATCGAGGACCATGTCGAGTGAATCGATGTGCTCGACTGTATCCACCTGATAGGTAGACTGTACCTCATCATCAAGGATTTCTTGCGCTATGAGCTCCCGGCAGAGGACTGTATCCATAGATGAGGCTGGAGATCCCGTCAGCGAGATCGAGTCGATCTGTGACGAGGCAGCTTCCATGTTCCGTGGTGACGCGACCGTAGTCGACGGATCCTCGTGTGCCTCAGTCGCGATTGGGTCGGTCAAGTCCTGCATACCAAATTTGTCGACGAAAAAATTGAATTCTCCAACAGTTAAATTCAAACCTGAGTCGAGGCTGGCAAAGGCCTCTTGAGCTTCTGGAGACACTAGTAGGAAAAGGCCTATTGCTGGTGAACTGATTTTGCTTAGTGATGGCGAACAGAGCTTCGCCAGCACTGTCTCGCCAGTGGTAACTGGTGCTCCTGGCGAACACGTTTTGTTTGCCAGGACTATCTCTTTTACTCCTGGCGAACAAGCATCCGCGTTCGCCAGCGCTGAAGTTGGGATAGCCCCGGGGTGCCATTCGGGTTCGCCAGGAGTAATGTTTCCTGTTTGCCAGGAGTAAACCCGTGTTCGCCAGAGGTAGTCCAACATGTTCGCCAGTGGTATAATTTCGAATTAAATTTTTTTGGCTGAAAATTGGAATTACAGCAGCAAATTCATATATAATTCCAGAAAATAGACAAATAAAAAGTACATAAATCCAGAAGGACAGATACACAAGTAACCATAATATAGATCCATCACAAAAGTACGGAACATGTCGGCCCAGTGGATTCTAGGGTGTGCAGAGCCCACTCTCCACGGCCCTCTCACGCGCCGATGCCGACGAAACGACTAAGGACCAAGCAGACGCCTGAGGAGACCCTCGAGGGGAGAGCACCCTCGCGGGGACTTCAGGAGGCAGCGAAGCGCCTGAAGGGGCTCCCCCTGAGGCCGCCTCCCGGCAAGGCTTTCCTCCCTTGAAGAGAAGTCAACACAACTCCCTCGGCAGGGCCTCCCGAGCCCTGCGGGGATACTTCGTCCCGAAGGAATCGCTGCAGAGCGCACATGGCCTCTGCAGCAGCCGCAGAGTGATGCGCGCGTCTGCGCGCAATGACGACGGCGCCGCAGTTGCCGTTCTGGTGATAAAAGGAGTCAACAAAGCACTGTGTCCCCTGCGCCGCCACCAAGGCCTTCCTCTTTGGTGATAAAGCGGGTGGCCGGCGCAACGCTCCAACGGCGACGTCACCGTGGGCGCCCCCACGGCCTCTGCAGCACCAGCTGTCCGCTCTGCAAAGACAAAAGCTGCCCTGCCACGGAGGCAGGCTTTACGACCATGGGCCAAGTCCATGGACACCCGAGCTGCGGTGCACCCCGCTCCTCCGCTTCGTCGCCATGTGGGAACCCTTCCGCTGCGCAGGACGCAGGGATGAGGCCCGGGGCGCCTATATAAGGAGCAAGAGCGCCACCGTAGAGGGATCAAGAAACGAACCACTTACTCGCGTAAAACCCCACCATAGCCTAGCCAAGCTTAGCGAGCTCGAGGAGGAAGAAGAGCTCATCCTTCCCCCTCCAAGCTCCGCATAGCCGGGCGGGAGCCCTCGACTAGCTCATTGTACTGTCCGTACCGCAGTGCAATACAGACAAGCAGGAGTAGCGGTTTTACCTCCTCCTGAGGGCCGTGTACCTGGGTACGGGCCGGTGTCTATCTCTGGCGTGACAGTTCTTCTCCAGGCCCGGCGAGCACCGTCGTCGTGCCTCTCGAGAGTCGATAGACCTCCGCGTTCAGTCCCCTTCACGAACTTCTCCCCCGAGAGTGGTTATCCCTGTTCCACGGGAATCACACCTCGACATTTGGCGCGCCAGGTAGGGGACTGAGGCGCGTCTTCAACCTCCGAACTCCGCGCCATGATGGACACCCGCGCGACGCGCGCCAACCGGCGTACCTCTGAGAGAGCTCACACCGAGCCCGGCACTGCTCCCACCCGTGGCCGCCGTGGTCGCCCCCGCACGACCGAGCGCGCTGGCACCGGCCCGCGCGTGGAGGAGCCAGAGAGCGAGGAGCACCGCGGCGGAGACCAGCGCGACGACGAGGACCTCTCCGGGCGCCGTGAGGACGCTGAGTCCTCGCACCCGTCCCGGCGCCAGAGCGTGTCCACTCGGGAACACCACGAGCCCGCCCCGCATACCGCGCTGCTCATGGCCCAGGAGCTCCTCCACTACCGGCCAAGTGCCGAGGCACACGACCAGTGGCTGGACCGCCTCCACCACCTCGTCGACATCGCAACCACGCGCCCTGCTCCGTCGCGCTCCATCGTGCCTTCCGGCCCTGCAGGGACGGCCGCACCAGGTGCGCCCCCACCGCCGCCAGGACCACCTCCGGCCGCGGCGCAGCGGGCTCCCTCACATGCTTCCTCGCCGCACGACTGTCAAATCGTGCAGCGCACTGCGCCTGACGCGCGAGTGGGCATGGAGCGACGCCGAGACCTCCAGAACCGCCTCGTCGAGGAGCTCGGCCAAGCGGGGCAGCAAAACCGCAGGGCCCTCCAGGGAGGAACGGCCACCTATGCCTCAGGCTGCATGGCCTTCACGCGCGCCCTGCGTCGTGTCGTCTGGCCGCAGAAGTTCAGGCCAGCGCTCCCCAAGGGCTTCGACGGGTCCACCAACCCTCTCGAGTTCCTGCAGCTCTACACCACCTCCCAAGTCTGGAGCACCCGATTGTGGCCCCAGCACAGGGGAGCGCCTGTTGCTCACGGCAACCCGCCAGGCCTCAGGCTGGGTTGATGAGCTCAATGACTACTTGGTGAAGGGAATCCTCCCTGAAGAAGATGCCGATGCAGAGCGAATCGCTCGACAGGCAAAATCCTACTGCATCCTCGAGGGAAACCTCTACCGCAAGCGCCCAAATGGTATCGCGCTCAAGTGTGTCCCTCCTGAGGAAGGCCGAGAGCTGATTAAGGACATCCACAGCGGGGAATGCGGCCACCACTCATGTGCGCGCACCCTCACAGGCAAGGTCTTCAGGAGCGGCTTCTACTGGCCTCAAGTGCTTCAAGATGCGGTCGCCATTGTGCAAACCTGCGACGCTTGCCAATTCCACGCCAAGCAAATTCATCAGCCGGCGCTGGGGCTTCAAACCATCCCGCTCTCCTGGCCGTTTGCGGTCTGGGGGCTGGACATCTTGGGCCCCTTCCCAAGGTCGCAGGGGGGCTATCGTTTTCTCTTCGTGGCCATCGACAAGTTCACCAAATGGACCGAAGTTGAGCCAGTGCGCACCATACCAGCAGGGGCCGCGGTGAAATTCATCAGGAGCCTGGTCTGCCGCTTCGGCGTGCCCAACAGCATCATCACTGACAACGGCTCGCAATTCACCAGCGGCATCTTCTGAGCCTACTGCGACAAGCTTGGCGTCAAGGTCTGCTTCGCCTCGGTGGCTCACCCGCGCAGCAACGGTCAAGCCGAGCGAGCAAACGCAGAGGTCCTCATGGGCCTCAAGACCAGGAGCTTCAACATCCTCAAGGGCCACGGCAAGGGCTGGATCAACGAGCTCCCTTCGGTGCTCTGGTCCATACGCACAACTTCCTCAAGGCCTACAGGCGAGACGCCTTTCGCCCTGGTCTACGGAGCTGAGGCAGTCCTTCCTGCGGAAATCAAGCATGGGTCACCACGGGTCCTTGCCTTCAATGAAGACACCCAAGAGGACCTTCACAACGACGACCTGCTGTTCCTCGAGGGACTGCGCCGTCGGGCCGCCCTCAGGGCGGCGGGATACCAGCAAGACCTGCGACGCTACCACAGCCGCCATGTGCGCTCACGCACCCTTGAGGCGGGCGACCTCGTCCTCAGGCGAATCCTCTCCAGGGAAGGCCTCCACAAGCTCTCGCCGATGTGGGAAGGCCCCTACAGGGTCTCCCACGTCGCCAGGCCGGGCGCAGTGCGTCTCGAGACCGAGGATGGCATCCCTGTCAAGAACCCGTGGAACATCGCGCACCTGCGCAAGTTCTACCCGTGATCATTGTCACGTCAAGACATCAGGCTGAAGAGGCAGCTTACGGCTCCACCTCCAAGCATTTTTTGTCTCTAGAGGTTAAAAGCTCACGGCTTAAACCTCCAAGCCCCAAAGGCTTCTCTCGAGGGTCAGCCCTCCGAGCTCTCCTGCAGATGAGCCCCCGCAGGCCGCAGTGAACCTCTGCCACTAATGGGTGGTCCCCATGCCTCGACATGGAAGGAACGTTAGCTTGGCAAACCCAAGTATAATGAACCGATTTTCGTTCCAAGTGAACTTTGCGCTACGGCGCCGTTTCGTTCCAAGTGAACTTTGCGCTGAGGCGCCGCTATGTAATATTTCTATGGCAAGCTTTACTTTCATCCTTTACTTTCAAATGTGCGCTCATATTTTTCCTATGCGCACCTCGCGAGCGGGGGCTGAGTACGGTGCCTGTGCCCAAGAGCACCCCAGCAGCACTGCAAAATCCAACGGGATCCTGAGCTCTGGCTAAAGGGCATGCTCCCGGATACACGCCACCTCCCCAAAGGACCTTGGTACTCTCTCTCCTCGCGAGGCACCCATGAGAAAACCTATAAGCGCGCATAAGTCCTTACTACTATGCTCTAGCGTCTTGGTTCGCCTCTCTAACATCCATAGGGAACGAGAGTCTCCCCAGGCCTATGGAGGAAAAGCCCGGCCACTGAAGGGAAGAACATCGCCAGAGGAATCCCCCGCAGGGCGAAAAGCCTCGCGAAGCTAAGTCCCCTGCTCACAGCAAGAGAATCCTTGCATTTTCGCTCACGAGCACTCTGCGTCCCTCGAGTGGTCCTTTCCCTCACTCTCCATGGGCTGCTTGCGCGTCAAAGGGGAGCCCTCAGCATCGCGACTCGAGGGTTCTTACCTCTCTAAGCCTTAAACTCCCCCCGGCCTTGCCGAGTCATTGCTCGAGCATACCGCAGCGGCGGAGTCATAGCGCGAAGAGAAGGGGCCGGCGACGCAGAGCGAAAAACACATGGAGTGGAAGTAAAGGCTCCTCGAGGGAAGCACACACAGACTTAGCGACACATGCTTAAAATGAGAAGTATATTACAGACTGAACAGCAAAAGTCTTTAAGATAAACATCCCTACAGCGCTGCAAGCGCACTAAACTGCAGGAGAGGATCTCAGGAGTAAGTTAGGCAGCGGCCTCGTCGTCGTCTTGGCCGGATCCCTCCTCTTCAAGCTCGCTCCCCTCGTCGTCGTCCTCGTCCTCCGGCGCGGCCCGCTTAAAGCGGCTGCAGAAGTCGTCCACTTGGTCGCGGACGGAGTTGGAGGCTTTCCACCGTTCCTCCCCCTCGAGGGGCTCGGTCACCGTCGCAAGGTCGAACCCGGGCTGGAGGTGCACGAGGTTGGAGAAGATGCGGTCCACCGCCACCGCCAGGAGCTGGCGGCACTCCTCCTCGACCACGTCGCGGAGCTCCGCGGCGGGGCCCTTGAGCGCTGTGAAGAGCTGCTCGAAGTACAAGAGGTAGGTGGCGGCGTCGGCGTGGCCTTGAGCCGGGACAGACTGCGCTTCTGCTCCCAGCTTCGCAGCGAGCTCGCGGCCCCGGCCCGCCAGGGTCAGGAACATGCGCTCCCGCTGCTGCGACAACACCTGCGCCGCCTTGGCGCTCTCAGCGGCCTCCACCGCCTTCTCCACGGCAGGACCCACCTGCTGGTTCATCTCCTCCATGTCGGCCATGAGGGAGGCGAGGTCTTGCTCTGTGCGCTTGCGGGCCTCCTCAGCGACGCGGCGGCGATCCGCCTCGCGCTTCACCTTGGAGACGAGAGTGGCGTTCATGTCTTCGAGCTGGTGGATCCGGGCGCCGCTCTCACCAAGCCTCTTCTTGAAGCGGGTCTCCTGCTTGGTGAATGTGTCGGCGTAGTCCCGAGAGACGGCGGCGCGGTACGCCTTCTCCCGAGCCAGGAACTCCGCCTCGGCCTCCGCCTTCTGCTCGGCGAATCTCTTGTTGAAGCGCTCCACATGCCCCTTGTGGGTAGCCACTTCGCGTTCGTACTTGACGAGAGCCGCGGCCAGGCTCTCTTCGCGGGCCTCGAGGGCAGCACGCTGCCCCGACAGCTCCTGCTCTCGCAGAGCCAGCTGCTCGTCACGGCGGCGCACCTCCTCCTCGCGCTCGCCCAGGCTCCGTCCCCTGGCCTCCAAGCTCGCGCGGATCTCGTCCAGGGCGGACCGCACCGTCGCGGAGTCAGCCAGGATCTTCTTCTCGAGCTCGACGAGCTCGCTGCGCTTGGCCGCCAAGGAGTGCTCCGCGGCCTCCCGCTCGGCCCTGGCTGCGGCCAGGTCCTCTGCCGCTGCCCGGCGCTCGGCCTTCAAGGGCTGCAGGAGCTCGTCGGCGTCCCGCGCAGCGCCCACGCGGACCTCCTCGGCGAAGCGCACCGCCTCCTCGCGCTCCGCCTGCAGAGCCTGGTCGCTCTGCCTGCGGGCCTCCACAGCCGCGTGGAGAGCGGCCCAGGCCCCCGCAAGCTCGTCCCGCTGCTGGGCGAGCTTCCCGTCCTCGAGAGCGAGGTGGGCCTCCAGGCCCTCCAGCGACTCTCTCACCAGGCGAAAGGCGACATCGCGTCGCCCCCTACTCCAGTCCCAGCTGCTGAGAGATAGGGCCTGGGACGTCTTGCGTGGCGCGGAGGGCCCGGCGCCGGTGTCGAGCTTGGGGGAAGGGGCCTCCGCGTGGGCCTGGGGGCTTGGAGGCAAATCCTCCGCCTCGGCGCTTGTGCCCTGCGCCTCGGTGTCGCCTCGCTCAGCCGGCACCTCCTCAGTTGCTTCCGGGGCAGAGGAGGTCTGCCCCGTCGCCGTAGCCTCCTCCGCCCTAGCGGATGGCGGGGATGGCGGAATATTCTCCCCGCTGGCCCCAGGCGCGCTCGGGGCCGACGCAGCGCCAGCCGCTGCTTCGGGTTGCGCCGGAGGGGTTGCCGCGCGGGGCGGAGTTGGTACCCTCTCCGGCTGTTCCTCCATGTGCTCCTCCTCCGGAGGCGGCTCAGGCGCCTCCGCCTGAGGCATGTCCACCTGAGGGCCTGCAAAGGCCTCCTCCTCAGGCCTCGCGGCCTCATCTGCCGCGGCCTCGCCCGCTTCGGCCTAGGGAACAGCTTTCTTCACGTCCGCAGCCTTGCGGAGCCTGCGGCGCTTCGCGGGCGCTGGGTCGCTGGCGTGAGACGAGGAGACCGGTCAGGGGAGGAGACAGACAGAAAACCGAAGGAAAACGACAGAACCCAAGAGCACTTACTTGGACTTCCTCGCGCGGGTGTCGACCCACGCCATACCAGACGTGCGCCATGAGGGCGCGGTCCGGCCTCCTGACCCCCCAGGAGCCGCCTCAGCCTTCCTCTTGAGGGAAGCGCTCGGGGGCTCCCCGGCAGGCCTATCGTGGGCCGCCTTGGTCCGAGGCTCTCTGCGCCCAGCCTCGGCCTCCTCGCCGTCGCTGGACGAAAGCTCGTAGACTTCCGCGGTGGGTGGCGCGGCTCGAGACGGGCTCGCCCCGCCAGCGGAGGGCACCGCCTCCGCGTCACCATGCTCCGCGTCGCCGCGCTCCGCCTCTGACGCGTACGGAGACTCGGCAGCGTCCCCGTCCTTCGCCACGGGCATTGGCCCCTCCAGCTCTTCCTCCTCCCCCGCCAGGCCCAGCGCGGTGAATGTGGGCATCTGCACCAGGGTGGCCCGGCGCTGGTCCGGAACCTGGTACAGAGGCCTTATCGTCACAGGGACCGCCGCGGGCACGTCGGGGTTGACGAAGAGGCCGCCCATGATGGTGGCGACGATGGCGGGGCGGTGGTCGCAGGGGTGGAGCCGCATCGGGTCCGTGAGCCCTGAGTACGCCCACATCGGCTTCTTGTGCGCCTGAAGGGGGGCGATGCGGCGCCTCACGAACTCCTCCGCCACCATTTGGCCGGTGAGGCCGTGCTCCCGGAGTATCCTCAAGTGGCCCACGAGGCCCGCTACCTGAGGGCCCTCGAGAGCCCGCTTGCCCCAGTGGGTGTTCTTCACGGGCGGCGCTTCGGGGACGTCGAGGAGGGAGCTCTACGACGGGACGCCGATGAGGAACCACTTCTGCCTGAAGTCGTCCACCTTCTTCGACACCGCCGTCACGGGCCTCTCGCCGCTCCAGGACATGGGGATGTAGATATTCCCCATGCCGTCCGCGATGCGAAAAGACACGCAGCCCGTCCGCTCGGCCTTCGCGGTGTTCCGGAGCGCGTAGAAGCTCCTGAAGAGGGCCACCGATGGCCTCACCCCCAAATAAGCCTCACATAGGAAGGCGAAGATGGAGAGGATGAGAATGGAGTTGGGGTGAAGGTGCAGGAGATGGATCTGATAGAACTCTAAAACAGCCTCGAAGAAGGGCGAGTACGGAGGCACCAGCCCTGCGAAGAGGGTCTGGAGGAAGATAGGGTAAAAACCCGCTGGGAGACGGCCGAACCTCGCGGCCCGGATGGCCGAGGCGCCGTGCTCGTTGCTCTTTCCGGCGACCAGATGCTGGATCTTGTCCAGCGCGGCCGCATCGACGCGCGTCCCAATCAGGGCGGGGCCGAGCGTCTCCTCCTCCTGCGCATCCTGGCGGACCGAGGTCATCGCCGCCTTGCCTTTGGTTCCCCCCATTGGTGGAGCAAGACGGAGGCGAAAGAGAGCGAAGGAAAGGGAAATGCGCGCCGGAGAGGGAAAGAGTTCGCCGGAGAGGAGGGCTAAGAGCTCGAGAGTTGGAAAATGGAGGCGCAGAGTCGGAAGCAATGACTGCGATTCGGACCGGCGCGCAGCTTTATACCACCGTCGGGCAGTTACCGAGGCGCGGTCGTGGTGATCGTGGTGGGGCCCCCCACTACGCACGTTCCTACCGGAGAAACCGAGTCGCCGCAAGTTCATCTCCAAGTGACGCGTGTCGCGGGCAGGCCGGGCGTTTTGGACCCGCGACGCTTCGCCTGGGCCCGATGGGCCTCGCCGTGCCCGTCGCGGGCCCGGGGGCTACTGTCGGCCCAGTGGATTCTAGGGTGTGCAGAGCCCACTCTCCACGGCCCTCTCACGCGCCGATGCCGACGAAACGACTAAGGACCAAGCAGACGCCTGAGGAGACCCTCGAGGGGAGAGCACCCTCGCGGGGACTTCAGGAGGCAGCGAAGCGCCTAAAGGGGCTCCCCCTGAGGCCGCCTCCCGGCAAGGCTTTCCTCCCTTGAAGAGAAGTCAACACAACTCCCTCGGCAGGGCCTCCCGAGCCCTGCGGGGATACTTCGTCCCGAAGGAATCGCTGCAGAGCGCACATGGCCTCTGCAGCAGCCGCAGAGTGATGCGCGCGTCTGCGCGCAATGACGACGGCGCCGCAGTTGCCGTTCTGGTGATAAAAGGAGTCAACAAAGCACTGTGTCCCCTGCGTCGCCACCAAGGCCTTCCTCTTTGGTGATAAAGCGGGTGGCCGGCGCAACGCTCCAACGGCGACGTCACCGTGGGCGCCCCCACGGCCTCTGCAGCACCAGCTGTCCGCTCTGCAAAGACAAAAGCTGCCCTGCCACGGAGGCAGGCTTTACGACCATGGGCCAAGTCCATGGACACCCGAGCTGCGGTGCACCCCGCTCCTCCGCTTCGTCGCCATGTGGGAACCCTTCCGCTGCGCAGGACGCAGGGATGAGGCCCGGGGCGCCTATATAAGGAGCAAGAGCGCCACCGTAGAGGGATCAAGAAACGAACCACTTACTCGCGTAAAACCCCACCATAGCCTAGCCAAGCTTAGCGAGCTCGAGGAGGAAGAAGAGCTCATCCTTCCCCCTCCAAGCTCCGCATAGCCGGGCGGGAGCCCTCGACTAGCTCATTGTACTGTCCGTACCGCAGTGCAATACAGACAAGCAGGAGTAGCGGTTTTACCTCCTCCTGAGGGCCGTGAACCTGGGTACGGGCCGGTGTCTATCTCTAGCGTGACAGTTCTTCTCCAGGCCCGGCGAGCACCGTCGTCGTGCCTCTCGAGAGTCGATAGACCTCCGCGTTCAGTCCCCTTCACGAACTTCTCCCCCGAGAGTGGTTATCCCTGTTCCGCGGGAATCACACCTCGACAGAACACAAGTACGGCGGATGCACCATAATATAAATCCAGAAGTACGGATACTCAAGTCGGGAGAAGCAATGTATATTACAATGACCAAGTCTAAACCTAGCTAGAGGACCGGAACGACGATGAGAGGATGATCGCGATGAAGTAATGGTCTTCCGGCTCATATCTTCAAGCTTCTCCGGCTCGTCCTCCTTTCCTCGATCCACACTTCTTCATCTCTATACATAAGACAAATAAGAATGTTAAATGCAAGAAATTCGGTATAGAAAGATGTAAAGTACAGATGTCACACAATTTTAATCACATGATACAGAGGGAGAGATGATCACGCCAAGCGGTGATGTCATTCTTGTGTGTGAGGTTTTTCTGCCTATGTCCCCACAGAGTTAAGTCAAGAATCAAACCGTCACCTTCTAGGTCGTCGGCTTCACCCACTTCTTCCGCGGGAACGGGAGACCACCTTCTAACAACTGGAAGGGCCGGTGATCACCCTGTTGCCGTAGAAGAGCTTCAATCTCCACGTTATTGGTTGGTGGTCGACGGTAGTAGAGTATCCCATTTGTCATGATGACGTCCTTCCAGAGTATTTCGGTGATCCTTTGCTAGATGCGTCCGAATTCTCGTCTGATTGTAGCATCATCAACATCGGCCAGTAACCGTGCCCATTTGTCCACAGTAGAAGGAAATTGTTTCCGTTCATGATCCATAATGTAGTCTCGCATGTGTAGAAGGACGTACCAGGCGTCCGTCGGACTGCCAGGCGCCTTCTTGATGCAAGAGAACTTTGTCTTGTGATGGAACATGATCTTTCTGCGCCATTTGTTCACTTTTCTCATCAGTCCTTGATTTAAGTAGTAGCCATTGAGAGCCTCATCGAGAACATCCCTGATTAACTTGTAGTCCTTCGGCTTCTCATTATCACCCGCATCGAGATATAAGGCACTACAATCTTTTGGGTGTAAAACAATGAGGGTGTCGTATTTGTTTCTGCGGAAAAAGTTTCAGAGAGACAAATTAACCTATGTGCATGGAGAGTTAACGATAGGAATGTACTAATTAAAGGGAATAGATGACAACTTACTCAGGAAAGTAAGGCATGAGAAAGCAGTCCTTTGTTGGATTATTGCTGAAGGAATTTTCAAGGAATTGCGTCACGCGTTGCCGACCCTCTTTGCTCTTCAACCAGCCCTCAAGCATGTAGAAGGGGTCAATTATCGAGATGCAATTGGTTTTCTCTTTAAGGAGTTGTTGCCCCATACTGAGCAAAACCAGACGGACAATGGATGGGTGGAGCGCATTCATGTGGAACATGTTAAAGAGGTCATCAAATCTTATGGGGATCATGTGCCCGGGGTCTTCATGGACAAAGTTGAACCCCTCTGGTACCCTCGCCATGAAAAGTGGAAGTGATGGATTTTTCTCCTTCAGAAGATTGCCCTCCACGTACTGAATAGTGTTATGGACGTTCTTCATATCAGTAGACATGCGACTGAGCATATCCGGCGGCAGAATTGCTTTACCCATATAATGGAAAGTATGCCATTTCTCAATGGTAATACTGTCCTTAACACGGCGCGGCTATGACTTAGAGCCCGGCTCCTGCTGGCTGTTGAACTCAAGGGGATGTTTCTTTCCCCTTTTTCGCCCGCTCTTCTTAGGCTCCTTCACGAGCGCCGCATTAACCGCGCCATGTAGTGTGTCCTGGCTGAGACCAGTTAGATCCTCAACAGGCTCTGGCGTTGGTTGAGAATTGAACAGACGACGCTTCGAGCACGAAGGAGCAATATTTGACATGGGCTTATGCATTAAATCATGGTCGGGTGTATTCTGACCTTGGAGGAATGCAGCCTCGTACTGATCATCATTGAAATTGAAGGCATGATTGTCATCACCACCGTTGTCGGGCTCTTGGTCATTATTGTCTGCAGGTGGAGTTGGCTCTGCGGTCGTGGTAGGACAATCAATTCTAATAAGTGACTTGGGCCATAGCAGGGTCCAGCCCATTCATTCTCCGAGGGTCCACTCGGTGTCTGCAGGGGGTTGTCTCGGAGGATCCAAATTTTGGCAATCGTCCAATACCCGGGCCAAGGAAACATTCATCATGGGTTCAGGCATAGGAACCGTGTGGTACATGCAGTTAAGCGGTGACATGATATCTGATTTCGCCACATCCTTGAGCTCATGGTTCACCTCCATTAGTAATGTGCGGGGCGTCCCGTCGGCCTGCGGAAAAACATGTAAGGCATTACAAATGCCGCCACATGAATAGAAGTAATAGCTTGTCAAAGCTTTTGTGAAGCTTAATTACCGTGAGGGCGTTGAGCTCTTCTAATGGCGACAAACCACGTACGCCCGCCGACGTGGAAGAGACGGTAGTAGGGTTGGTATGAGGCTCGGGGAGAACTGGCAACTCGGGGGCCGGTGTCTGACCGGCCATTCCAGAGTTAGGGTTGGCGTTCAGGGGCGTCACAGTGTTCGAGGTATTGCTAGCGCGTGAGCTGCCCATCATGGGAAAAGGTCCGCTTCTCCCTCCCTCAATCCAATTCTCGATTGTCTCGCAAAGGGTGGGAAGCATGGCGTTGACCGTATGTTCAGCGGTAGTTTCGATGGTAGTCTTCATACTTCCCTTGAGTTCTTCCAATTGCTTCTTGTAGTCTAATTCCTTGCTCTTCCTCCTCTGCTCTCGTGCCTCCTTGGCCTCAGGGTAGTAGAATTTATGTTTTCTACCTATCCCGGCGCCGACCACACGGCCACGATGCGGCTCACGCTCCACCGGCACTTTCTTTACCTTGTTCAACGCCCTATGAAAAGTGTTGTCCCACGGGCCAAGGGTTGAAGCGCCTTCTTCACCAGCTGACTTTGCTAGTTCGACTTCCTCGATATATTTCTTCTCAACATCCTTCACCTTCTCGTTAGCGACAAGTTGCCCGGTTTCTTTGTCCACCTTGAAGCGGGCCCTGATAAACCTTTTGGCCAGCGGGTCTTCGATCTTGTCGTATGGGCTAGGCCCATCCCTTTTAGCATCCTCCTTGTCCCAGATGGGTTCCTTTCCCTTGTAGACACCACTTCCAAGAGTGTGGGGAGATATGTTCTTGTCGTGCATAGTTTTTCCCCACTCTCGCTGCTGCTTCTTAGAAGGGAGTTGGTCTCTGGCGAGAAAATTATTATAGTCATCTTCCGTCATTGCAGGCCACTGCCGACATATCTCTTGATAATCGGCACCCTTTTCAAGCTTCTCCCTCACAAGAGACCTCCAAGTGCTCAAGGCTTTGGTGAACCTGCCGAGGGCGAAGGTGTTCACGATATTCTTCTTAAGATCAAGGTTGTCGTTGTCGGCTGGGAACTTGTAGCGTGCATGCAGCTTCTCAATGAGGAGTGTGGCCACAACTTTGGTGTCCTTTCCCCTAATGCCTTCATCATTGATGTTCGCAAAGGTACGAACAATGGCTCCCAATGTGTTGCCGTACCCGCGTGCTTTATCAGCAGGCATTGTAGGCTCACCGCTTGTAGGGTCTACCTCATCAAAAGCAGTTCATTGGGTGCTGAGCTGGTTGGGGCGTCGATTCTTTTGTTTGCGCGCGGCTTCGCTACCGGAGGTGCTAGTGCCGTCGGCGCCAGTGCCTTCGGAGCCAATTCCTTCGGCGCCGGTGCTTGTCTCGTTGCCTATCTCCTCCATCTCATCATCGGCATCTTGTTGTCGGTCGTGGTCATACGCAAGATATGCCAAGTAGGCATCGTCCTCGCCATGTGCTTGGCCAGAACCTCCGGCCTCGGTGTTGTGAGCCATATTCGCACTATTTACAAAACTTATAGTTAGTACAATAGATATAAAGAAAATTTCAACACAAGTCCTTGAGTTCGGTTGGTCCATACATGTCCTATTTTTAACACAAGTCATACCAAAATTCACGGAAAATTTTGGCATGACCTTTGCTAAAAATATGACATATATGGAGTACCCGAATTGCCGGAATGGAAGTTAATTAACATTCCGGCGAACTCAAGGGCCTCATGTGTACCTGCAAACATATCTCATTCACATCTCAAAATGCCGACTGGCATCTCCGGCCGACAACATTCACATCATACACATATAATAAACACCTCCTCCAACCTCCACAAAAATACACCTCCTCCAACCTCCGCAAAAATACACCTCCTCCAACCTCCGCAAAAATACACCTCCTCCAACCTCCATTCACATCTCACTTGAAACTGTCGAGGTCCTTCTACAGTTCCTACATAAGGCAAAAATAAATGAATTAAGAATTAACATGAATTTAAACCCTAATTTAAACAAAAACAGTAGAAAAATTAACAAAAAGCTAAATTCAAGCAACTTATTTAAGCCAAATTAACAAAAACAGTAGGAAGCATTTAAGCAAAATTAACAAAAACCTCAATTGTCAAAAAAAAAAACAGGAGCTAATTCAACTAATTTCTACAAACACCTAAATTCAAAAACACCAAAAAACCTAATTTCTAAAAACACCTAAATTTAAACAGGAGCCTATAACGACTTTAATTACTAAAACAATGAAAACCTAAATTCTAAAACAAGTAAAATGAACACCTACTTTGCAGGAACCTCTAATAGGAATTTCTACAAACACCTACTCTGCAGGAATCAGAAGAGGAGGGGAGGAGGAGGAAGAGGGAAGGAGGAGGAGGAGAGAAGGAGGAGGAGGAAGGGGACAGGCCGGAGGAGAAGAGGGGAGGAGGATTACCTGGCAGCGAGGTCCTCCGCTCGCGTGCTCGTCGGGGCTGGCGGCGACGGCGTGGCGCGGGCGCGGGGCAGAGGGGTCGGAGCAGCGTGTCTCGGTGGGGAGCAGCGCGGCGCCGTAGGGGGTGGCCGGAGCAGCAGCGCAGCAGGGGGTGGCCCGAGCGTGGCAGGGGGTGGCCGGAGATGAGCGCGCGGTGGTTGCATATGGAGACGAAGGAGTGCGAAATGGCTAAGTGAGATAGCCGCGCGCGGCCTCGACCTAGTACTAGAGCGGGAACATAGTCCTGGCGAACAAACAAAACCGTACGTAGTTCTGGCGAACACAAACTAGACCTGTTCGCCATGAGTAGTTTTCCTTTTTCTTTTTCTTTCTCTGTTTAATGTTTCTCTTTTTCTTTGCAGCTACTATGTTTTTCTTTTTATTTTATGTTAGATGTTTTTGTAAAGGGTGATTTTAACAATTTTAAAAATCATTAAATTTTTAAAATGAGTGTATGACATAATTGGTAAACAAAATATATTAAATGTGTGGAGTGAAATAGTTATAATTAAAGAGGGGTGTCCGTAATTTTTACTTAATGTTTTTTAATGTTTAATATTTTTTGTAAAGGTTTGTTTTTAATATTTTTGCAAAGGGTTGTTTTGTAAAGGTTTCCCATTTTCTTTTTCTTTTTATTTTTAATGTTTAATATTTTTGCAAAGGTTTGTTTTCAATATTTTTGCAAAGGGTTGTTTTGTAAAGGTTTTCCATTTTCTTTTTCTTTTTCTTTTTAAAGTTTAATATTTTTGCAAAGGTTTGTTTTCAATATGTTTGCAAAGGGTTGTTTTGTAAAGGTTTTCCATTTTCTTTTTCTTTTAAATGTTTAATGTTTAATGTTTATGTTAACATTTTTGCAAAGGTTTGTTTTCAATATTTTTGCAAAGGGTTGTTTTGTAAAGCTTTTCCATTTTCTTTTTCCTTTTCTTTTAAATGTTTAATGTTTTTTTTAGTTTAATGGCTTTTTTCTGTACAATAAAAAATCACACAGCACCCCTAGCGAACAGAGATAAAATTTCGCCAGGGTTGTATATCCTAATCCTGGCGAAGCGCTGGCAAAGTTCGCCAGCAGTTACTATGTCGCGGCTGTAGTTTATAGTCCTGGCGAACTGAGTTTCCATGCGCCAGGAGTATTGGGCAACTTCTGGAGCCGGTGAGTGATCGCCTGATGCCTCGAGGCCAGTCGAGATTGTCGGCGAGTGGCCGTTTGCAGATGTGTGATGACTGAGTTGAAGATCTTCTTCTCAGCAGTTGGGAAACCCCAAGAGGAAGGTGTGAAGCATTGCAGCAACAAGTTTCCCTCAGTTATGAAACCAAGGTTATCGAACCAGTAGGAGATGAATGTTCTTCCGAAGGTGTCAACGGCGCCAGAAAAGTCTTGTGGCGTGTAGCTGACGTGGAACCTGCACACAACACAACCAAGATACTTTGCCCGAACTTAACAGTGAGGTTGTCAATCTCACTGGCTTGTTGTAACAAAGGATTAGACGTATAGTGTGGAAAATGGTGTTTGTTTGCAGAGAATGAAAGAACGGGATTGCATTAGGTTGTATTATCAATTTAAAGAAAAGGACCGGGGTCCACAGTTCACTAGTGGTCTCTCCATAAATAATAATAGCATACATGAGGGTAAACAAAGTACAGCTGGGCAATTGACAAAATAAAGAACTGCATAATAATTCATGTACAAGTCATGGTGTCTAGTGTGAGATTCATTTGGGCATTACAACATGATACATAGACCGTTATCCAACTGCATCTATGACTAATAATCCACCTTCCGGATAGCATCCGCACCCCTTTCAGTATTAAGTTGCAAGCAACAGATTATTGCATTAAGCAAAGTGTGTAGTGTAATTAGCACAATTATCCTTAGACAAAGAACAATTGTTTTATCCCTATTAGTAACAGTACATTCACAATCTTAGAGGTTGTTGTCACTCCCCCAGATTAAATGAAGACCTGAACCCACTATCGAGCATAAATACGCCCTCTTGGAGTCACAAGCATCTACTTGCCGAGAGCATCTACTAGTAACGGAGAGAAGGCAAGATCATAAATAACGCACTCACATAATATATAATGAAGCAAATGACATAGTACTCAATATTCATCGGATCCCAGCAAACACAACATGTAGCATTACATAAAGATGATCTTGATCATGATAGGCAGCTCACAAGATCTAAACATGATAGCACAAGTGGAGAAGACAACCCTCTAGCTACTGCTATGGACCTGTAGTCCAAGGATGAACTACTACTCATGCATCAGTCCGGAGGCGGGCATGGTGATGTAGAGCACTCCGGTGATGATTCCCCTCTCCGGCATGGTGCCGGGAAGAGTTTCTGAACCCTCCCAAACTAGGGTTGACGACGGCGGCGGCTCCGTAATGTTTCGTGGAAAAGTGTTCGGGTGTTAGGTCTTATTTCGTCGGGGGGTATTTATAGACGAAAGGGCGAATGAGGTGGAGCCCCGAGGGGCCCTCATCATGTGGCGGCGCGGCCAGAGGTGGGGTCGCGCCACCGCATGGTGAGGCCACCTCGGTATCCGTCTTCTCCTCCTCTTCGGTGTTCTGGATGGTTCCGAGAAAAATAGGGACTTCGGCTTTTGTTTCATCCAATTCCGAGAATATTTCCTTAACAGCTTTTCTGAAACCAAAAACAGCAGAAAACAGGGAACTGGCACTATGGCATCTTGTTAATAGGTTAGTCCCACAAAATGCATAAAAATGCTATAAAGTGTATATAAAACATGTAGCAATTGGTATAATATAAGCATGGAACATAAGAAATTATAGATACGTTGGAGACGTATCAAGCATCCCCAAGCTTAGTTCTACTCGTCCCGAGTAGGTAAAACGATAACAAGAATAATTTCTGAAGTGACATGCTTTCACATAATCTTGATCATATAATAATGTAATGCATGTAAATTGAGATCAAATGAATAAGAGCTGTAGTGATGCCAACGGAAGAAAGTCTCACACAGCTGAAAGTGATCTTTAGACAAGAGGAAGTCTTATAATCGAAGCTATGCAAGGAGTAGTGATTGCCACACAACGGATGCACATAGAGCTATAAGTGTATGAAAGCTCTCCAATGGAACTAGTGGGGGTGCATCCAACTTGCTTGCTCATGAAGACCTAGAGCACTTTTGAGGAGGCTCATCATTTGAATATACAAGTCAAGTTCTATAATGTAAAGTTCCACACATAGTTATTCAAGTAAAACATGAAAACTCTCTCATATGGAGTAAAGGTGCTAAACATGAGCACAAATGATGACTATGAATACTACATGTGCTAAAACATGAGCACAAGTGTGGATAAAGAATAGTAATGTTGCCCCCTTTTTATTTTTCTTTCTTTATTCTTTTTTCTCTTTTCTCTTTTTTCTATTTTTTTTTCTCTTTTCTGTTTCTCTTTTCGATGGCCTCCATGGCTCTTTTCACTTTTAGGGGCAAACATTCTAATATGACAACACACTTTTGATACAAATAACTCATAATGAATATAACATAATGTATGGAGCGGTGCCTCTGCCAGTGTAGCAGGATATGCAATGATCTAGCGTAACATGGGTAAAACCGCACATCAGCTGTATAGAATCATGCAAGGCAATATATAAATGATAAATGACATGTAATGTAAGATGAAAGTTGCATGGCAATATATCTCGGAACAGCTATGGAAATGCTGTGATAGGTAGGTATGGTGGATGTTTTGAGAAAGATATTTGGCTTATGTGTAGGAGAACATGATGAAGATCTCCCACGAGTTTTGGATGTACCCGCGAAGTATGCACCAACTCTCAATGTGAGAAAGGGCAATGCAAAGTACCGAAGAGGCTAGCAAATATGGTGCTGGAAGTGCCATGAAAACCGCAACTTAGAACTCACAAGTAAAAAGATTCCAACTAGAAATATGATCTTACAAGGCATAATGAAAATTACTCCATGAGTGACTGTGGCAAATGAACAAGTCACTGTTGGGACCCCGACCGTAGCGCATAACACAAAGTCATTACGATTGCTTTTAACATTAGAAGTCATATATAATTATGCTATCAACTGGATATTTAGGTGTGGCACAGCTTCAAGTTTTCTAGACCAACCATTCATCATTTTACTTTACTAAACCATCAAGTTTACCATTAAGCATATTAATATCTCAAAACAACATCAATGATTCAAATGAAACAATTTAATGATCTGCAAGATTATGTATCCTTTCGTTATACCATCTACCACATTTAACATTTTATGTTCCTAACCAAACACCAATCAACTTATTTAAACATAAACTCTCCAAGTATTTATCAATGAAACTGGAGAGTATAACCTAACCGCTGCGGCTTTCAGCTTTCGCCATAAACATAAAACAATAAGTGCTGCGGCTTTCAGCTTTCGTCATAAACATAAAAGATAACTGCTGAGGCTTTCAGCTTTCGCCATGAACATAAAAGAATGCTAGGATCCAATTTATTCAGAAAATTAAAATAACAAATCAAAAATAAAAGCAAACTAACGCTTCAAGTAAAACACATAAGATGTGAAGGAATTAAAATATAGTTCCACTAGAGATGACCTGATAGTTTGTTGATGAAGAAGGGGATGCCTTGGGCATCCCCAAGCTTAGACGCTTGAGTCTTCTTGAAATATGCTTGGGTGACCCACGGGGCATCCCCAAGCTTCGGCTCTTTTATCTTCTTGATCACATCATATCATCCTCTCTCTTGATCCTTGAAAACTTCCTCCACACCAAACTCAAAGTAGACTTCATTAGAGGGTTAGTGCATAATAAAAAATTCTCATATTCTGCATGGACAAATCATTAAACATGCTACTGGACATTAGCTACAGCCACTGGTATTTTGTGGAGCAAAAAGATCTACTAAAAAACAGCAAAAGGAGCAATGCAAAATAAATGGCAGAATCTGTCAAAAACTGAATAGTCCGTAAAGACGAATTTGTTCGAGGCACTTAACTTGCTCAAATCAGAAAACTCAAAACTAAGGAAAGTTGCGTACATATCGGTGGATCACGCACAGAAAATATCAGGTTTTTTCGAATTTACTGTAGGGAGTTATGAATTAAATGGTGGGCAGCAGAAAACTGTTCCTACGCTGAAATCCAAATCTAGCATCAACTTTCTACTAGAGGCTTAACTTGACACAACAATGCGATAAAATAAAGATATAAAGGAATTGCTACAGAGGTAGACATGTTCCTTTACTCAATATAAATAAAATAACAGGAATAAAAAGGTGGGTTGTCTCCCATAAGCGCTTTTCTTTAACGCCTTTCAGCTAGGCACAGAAAGTAATACTCAAGTGTTTCCAAGAGATGAAGTATCAACATCATAATTTGTTCGAATGATAGAATCAAAAGGTAGCTTCATTCTTTTTCTAGGGAAGTGTTCCATACCTTTCTTGAGTGGGAATTGGTATCTAATATATCCTTCTTTCATATCAATAATAGCACCCACGGTTTTAAGAAAAGATCTTCCCAACACAATAGGACAAGAGGCATTGCATTCGATATCCAAGACAATAAAATCAACGGGGACAAGGTTATTGTTAACCATAATAAGAACATCATTAACTCTCCCCAAAGGATTCTTCATGGCATTATCAACAAGAAAAACATCCAAATAGCAATGTTCCAAAGGTGGCAAATCAAATATATCATAAAGTTTTTTAGGCATAAGAGAGATACTTGCACCAATGTCACATAAAGCATTGCAATCAAACTCATTCACCTTTATTTTAATGATGGGCTCCCAACCATCTTCTAACTTCCTAGGGATAGAAGCTTCAAGTTTTAATTTCTCTTCCCTAGCCTTAATGAGAGCATTTGTAATATGAGTAGTAAATGCCATGTTTAGGGTACTAGCATTAGGACTTGTAGCTAACTTTTGCAAGAACTTAATAACGTCAAAGATATTACAATCAAAATCAAAGTCATTATTATCAAAAGAAACCGAACCATTATCTCCTATGTTCTTAAAAATTTCAGCACTTTTATCAAGAACAGTTTCAGCAGTTTTAGGCAATTTTAATTTTTTTGAAGAAGTAGAGGAAACATTGCCAACACCAATTATGTTACCATTAATAGTAGGAGGTTTACTAGCATGCGAAGTAACATTATTTTCAGTAGTAGTAATAGTATAAACTCTAGCCATATTATCCTTTTTAGCTAGTTCTTCTTCTCTTTCCCATCTAGCATGCAATTCAGCCATCATCCTAACATTATCATCAATTCGAATTTGGATGGCATTAATTTTCGCAAAGGTCTTATCCTCTTTAGCATCATTAGGCATAACTTTTAATTTTAAGGATCAACATCAAGAGCAAGGCTATCAACTTTAGAAGCAAGAGTGTCAATTTTGCCAAGCTTTTCCTCAACAGTTTTATTGAAAGCTGTTTGTGTAGTGATAAAATCTTTAAGCATGGTTTCAAGTTCAGAGGAGGTATTCCTATTATTGTTATAAGAATTACCATAAGGATTACCATAACTATTACCATTATTAGAAGGATATGGCTTGTAGTTGTTGTTACCATAATTGTTTCTATAGGCATTGTTGTTAAAATTATTATTTTTAATGAAGTTCACATCAACATGCTCTTCTTGTGCAACCAAAGAAGCTAAGGGAACATTATTTGGATCAATATGAGATTTACCATTCACAAGCATAGCCATAATAACATCAATCTTTTCACTCAAAGAAGAGGTTTCTTCAACAGAGTTTACCTTCTTACCTTGAGGAGCCCTTTCAGTATGCCATTCAGAATAATTAACCATCATATCATCTAGGTGTTTTGTTGCAGCCCCCAAAGTAATGGACATAAATGTACCTCCTGCAGCTGAATCTAGCAAGTTTCTTGAAGAAAAGTTCAGTCCTGCATAAAAGGTTTGGATGATCATCCAAGCAGTCAGTCCATGGGTAGGGCAATTTTAACCAAAGATTTCATTCTTTTCCCAAGCTTGAGCAACATGTACATTATCAAATTGTTTAAAATTCATAATGCTACTTCTTAGAGAAATAATCTTAGCAGGAGGATAATATTTTCCAATAAAAGCATCTTTGCATTTAGTCCATGAATAAATGTTATTCCTAGGCAATGACAACAACCATTCTTTAGCTCTTCCTCTTAAAGAGAAAGGAAACAATTTTAGCTTAATAATATCCCCATCTACATATTTATATTTTTACATTTCACATAATTCAACAAAATTGTTAAGATGGGCAGCAGCATCATCAGTAACAGCACTAGAAAATTGCTCTTTCATAACAAGATTTAGCAAAGCAGGTTTAATTTCAAAGAAGTTTGCTTTAGAAGCAGGTGGAGCAATAGGAGTGCATATGAAATCATTATTATTTGTGCTAGTAAAGTCACACAACTTGGTATTCTCAGCAGTACTCATTTTAGCAAAGTTAAATAGAAACTGAAATAAAGAAATAAATGCAAGTAACTAATTTTTTAAAAAAATTGATAATAAGCAAACAAGACAGTAATAAAAATAAACTAAGCAAGACAATAACAAAATAAAAAGATTGGAAGTGAGAGACTCCCCTCGTAGAAGAGCTTGATCTCCCCGGCAACGGCGCCAGAAAAAGTGCTTGATGACTGAGTTGAAAATCTTCTTCTCAGCAGTTGGGAAACCCCAAGAGGAAGGTGTGCAGCAGTGCAGCAGCAAGTTGCCCTCAGTTATGAAACCATGGTCATCGAACCAGTAGGAGATGAATCTTCTTCTGAAGGTGTCAACAGCGCCAGAAAAGTCTTGTGGCGTGTAGCTGACGTGGAACCTGCACACAGCACAACCAAGATACTTTGCCCCAACTTAACAGTGAGGTTGTCAATCTCACTGGCTTGCTATAACAAAGGATTAGATGTATAGTGTGGAAAATGGTGTTTGTTTGCAGAGAATGAAAGAACAGGATTGCAGTAGGTTGTATTATCAATTTAAAGAAAAGGACCGGGGTCCACAGTTCACTAGTGGTGTCTCTCCATAAATAATAATAGCATACATGAGGGTAAACAAATTACAGATGGGCAATTGACAAAATAAAGAACTGCATAATAATGCATGTACAAGTCATGGTGTCTAGTGTGAGATTCATTTGGGCATTACAACATGATACATAGACCGTTATCCAACTTCATCTATGACT
This sequence comes from Poa annua, assembly GCA_026929855.1. Taxonomy (NCBI): domain Eukaryota; kingdom Viridiplantae; phylum Streptophyta; class Magnoliopsida; order Poales; family Poaceae; genus Poa; species Poa annua. The sequence continues at coordinate 36,785,016 of CM049433.1, forward strand.
AATAATCCACCTTCAGGATAGCATCTGCACCTCTTTCAGTATTAAGTTGCAAGCAACAGATTATTGCATTAAGCAAAGTGTGTAATGTAAGTAGCACAATTATCCTTAGACAAAGAACTACTGTTTTATCCCTAGTAGCAACAGTACATTCACAATCTTAGAGGTTGCTATCACTGCCCCGGATTAAATGAAGACATGAACCAATATCGAGCATAAATACCCCCTCTTGGAGTCACAAGCATCTACTTGGCCAGAGCATCTACTAGTAACGGAGAGCATGCTAGATCATAAATAATGCACTCACATAATATATAATGAAGCAAATGACATAGTACTCAATATTCATCGGATCCCAGCAAACAAAACATGTAGCATTACATAAAGATGATCATGATAGGCAGCTCACAAGATCTAAACATGATAGCACAAGTGGAGATGACAACCATCTAGCTACTGCTATGGACCCGTAGTCCAAGGATGAACTACTCACGCATCTGTCCGGAGGTGGGCATGGTGATGTAGAGCTCTCCGGTGATGATTCCCCGCTCCGGCAGTGTGCCGGGAAGAGCTTCTAAACCCTCCCGAACTAGGGTTTACGACAGCGGCGGCTCCGTAATGTTTCGTGGAAAAGTGTTCGGGTGTTAGGTCTTATTTCATCGGGGGGTATTTATAGGCGAAAGGGCGAATGAGGTGGAGCCCCGAGGGGCCCTCATCATGTGGCGGCGTGGCCAGAGGTGGGGTCGCGCCACCACATGGTGAGGCCGCCTCGGTCTCCGTCTTCTCCTCCTCTTGGTGTTCTGGATGGTTCTGAGAAAAATAGGGACTTCGGCTTTTGTTTCGTCCAATTCCGAGAATATTTCCTTAACTTCTTTTCTGAAACCAAAAACAGCAGAAAAGAGGGAACTGGCACTGTGGCATCTTGTTAATAGGTTAGTCCCAGAAAATGAAATAAAAATGCTATAAAGTGTATATAAAACATGTAGCAATTGGTATAATATAAGCATGGAACATAAGAAATTATAGATACGTTGGAGACGTATCAATGTGGTCGGCGAGTTGCCGTTTGAAGATGGAACCGGCGAATCCGTGAATCCAACACTACCGTTTCCCACATATGGCGCCAATTGACGAGGGGTGTCCTCATCAATACCCATAGTTGAGTACCTAGGGTTAGAATTATGTGGTAGAGAATGCGTAGTGTTAGTAGAATCGTCGGCTGACAAGCGGGATTTACCCAGGTTCAGGGCCCTCGACTGAGGTAACACCCCTACTTCCCGCCTGTCTGTATTGATTGTGGAATATGTGGCTGTTACAAGGGTCTAGCGAGAGGCTGATCTCGCTAGGGTTTGGTGGTTCTGCTATTGTGTGTCCTTGATCGGTCGCCCTCCCAGCCTTTATATAGGGGGCCGGGTCTCGGGTTCGTAACCGACTAGGTTTCACAGATAAAGAAACTACAACCGACTATGCCTAACGTGGGAAAAAATCTTCATCTTGGGCCTCCTTTGATGGGCTTTATCGGGTTGTTGACAATTAGGCTTTAGTCAATACGTGCATCAGGTACCCTCATAGTCGGGTACCCGTTCGGTATATCCTCGTCAGACGTGATGCCCATATAATTATATCTTGTCATAAAACATTGTTGCAATCAAATATGTCAATTCTAGTTTTCCATTATCCATCACTGGTTTAAAGAGAGAGTGCATTTGTGAAACCATGAACCCCGGTCCAATTTTCATCATAAGAAACACATTTCCAACACTTTATAATCACTTTTTATTTTCAGCCATAAAAAAAATCCGAAAATACAAAAACACTTTTATTACTTGCATTCACAAAACAAAACCCAAAAACACTATCACCACTCATATCTACCATCATTGCATATTTATTTACCATCATTGCATATCTATTTCTTGTTTTGCATTATATCTTTATTTTCATATCTTGCTCACACCTTGTGCTTGACAACCACTTGGTGAGGTTGAGGGCACAAAACTCTTTGATTGGTTTTGCATGTCTTCTAAGAGAACGGCAAGAAGATAAATCTAATACACACAGCTTCCCATGAGTGCGATTAAACCCTCGAGTCACCCTCGTGGGGAAAACAAGTCTTTCACTTCAACACACTCTGCACTTGGAGTCTCAACCTAGGTGTGTTAACTTTACGCCCATCAAGCAGTTAGTTCTATGATCCCCGATAAAAAAAACCCACGGTGCAGCCCTATGAGCCCATATAGGTGAAATAATATGAAGTCGAAGTTCGCATGCTAGCATCATAGAACCACATAGAAGATAAAAACTCTACCAAATAATCATTGCATGTTATATAAATATCATTGCCAATTCATCCTATGCCCTCAGGAACATGGGTAACTACTCACAATCATGACACATGATATGGTTCACTGGCATATGAAATACAACACAATCTGAAAATATAATCTCCCCACAAAACAATGAGAAGTAGCCGATCACAATCATGCAAAATAACACTTAAAAAAATATCAAGGGTTCAAACAATCTCAAACTATGATGGGGATGAAATGGATCACGAAGATGGTGATGGAGATGGTGCAGGTATTGATGGTGGTGTTGATGGAGAGGCCTCCCCTACGCCAAGGACGACTGGTGATGACGATGGCGGGGATTTCCCCCTCTCCGGAGCTCCGGAGCAGCAGGATCTGCCCTCTCCCGGAGTAGGAGAGAGCTTTCGCCTCTACCGCCGCCTCGGTAAATCGTGAGAAAAGTAGGGCGTAAGTTTTTTGATGAGGCGGAGGCGTGGTTAAAAGGGGAGGTCGAAATGATGCCCGAGGCCCAAACGAGCATGGATCAGGCGTCCTAGGGTGGGGGGTGCGCTAGCCTGTCTTTTTCGAGGCTCGTGGCTCCTGTCCTCTGGATCTTTTGCCAACAGTCGTTCTCCCGATGAAAAACTGGCGTGGTATTTTTTCCCGGACTAATTGACGTCCAGAAGGTTCTTTAAACACTAAAACAGGAAAAGTAGGTTTTCTACCTCCCAGAAATTAAATACCAAAATAAGGGACTTTGTAGGAAAATCCCAAAAATCACCTAAAGATGCATAAGTTATGATATATGAATGCAGATAAACTTCTAACACAATAATATAAGTTGCTAATATCATGATATAAAATGCACGTATCAACACCTCCAAGACTAAACCTTTACTCGTCCGCGAGTAAGTAAGCGAGAGTGAATAGAAGTTCTAGCAATCACACCTTACTTTTGAATAGAAATAACCATTATATGTTGGATGTTGGACAATAAAATCATGCACATTCTCAGATTTTTCTCAAATGGAACATATTGTAATGATTGATATAGCTACTGAATTTGAAGACAAGATAAACACTTATTGCATAACTAGTTACAAGAACAGAAATAAAAAGGTGAACATGAAGTTATTCACAGCCTCGCCTCCTAGTAACTAGTGCAAACGTTATTCATGAATCTTTCGATCATGTCATATGCTCCATTCAACCTTTGTCTCACACTTTCCACGGCTAACCGAGTTCTCGGGTACCTTCCTTGCATTCACTTTCCACAGAGCAGAAGTATTGAAATATCCATGACCCTCGCTTTACTCATTAGCTACTAGGTTAAACAAGAATGTCCCATGCCCTTTTTATCAACCCTTCCTAATTAACACTTCATCCTACAAGACTAAATCTCTACTTCAAACTTCTAATTTAAATTGACACTTTGACTAATTATTTTTGCTTGTTATTTTCATGAGGGGGATTCTATACTTGTCCAACATACTCAAATTAATTTACTTCAACGCAAGATGTGACTGAAACCTCTAAATATGACACACTCATTTGCATAAGTGTTACCCCATAAATCTCCAAACAAGAGAGCCATGGATGACACCATACTTTAATATTCATTGATAAACCACACTATGAGCTTGCATGCTTAGGAGAAATCGACAACTAAAGGATAAAAGCAAAACACCATGACTAGTTAAACTATGTTAAACTAGAAAGCATAAAAGACTAGGTTGAACTCCCCCAAGAGTGAGCGGTTGTAGATGCTCATTATTTCTCTTCTCCCTTTGTCCTTTTGACATCATAATAATGGTCTTCCAGATCCCCGATGATACTGTCGAGGTGTGATTCCCACGGAACAGGGATAACCACTCTCGGGGAAGAAGTTCGTGAAGGGGACTGAACACGTTGGTCGACAACCCGCAACCGGCACGGCGACGGTGCTCGTCGAGCCTGGAGGGAGGCACCACGACAGAGATGGACTCAGGCCCGTACCCAGGTTCACGGCCCTCAGGGTGAGGTAAAACCGCTACTCCTGCTTGTCTGTATTGCTCAGTAGGGGCTACAGTACAGAGAGCTTGCCGCGGGCGCTCGCGAGGCGGTGCGGAGCTCGGAGGGGGAAGGTTCGGGCCTTCTTCCTCCTCGGGCTCGCTGGCTTGGCTGAGTGATCGATCGGCCGTCCTCCGCTACGGAGGTGCTCCCCCTCCTTATATAGGCGCCCCCGGGCCTCATCCCTGCGTGCTGCCCAGTGGAAGGGTTCCCACATGGCGACGAAATGGTGGAGCGGGGTGCACTGCAGCTGGGTTGCCCATGGACTCGGTCCATGGTCGCAAGGCCTGTCTTCGTGGCAGGGCAGCCGCCGTCTTTGCAGAGCGGCCAGCTGGTACTGCAAAGATCGTGGGGGTGCCCACGGTGACGTCGCCGTTGGAGCATTGCGCCGGCCATCTGCTTTATCACCAAAGAGGAAAGCTTTGTTGGCGGCGCAGGGGACACAGAGCTTTGTTGACTCCTTTTATCACCAGAACGGCAACTGCGGCGCCGTCGTCATCGCGCACAGACGCGCGCGTCACTCTGCGGCTGCTGCAGAGGCCATGTGCGCTCTACAGCGGTTGCTTTGTAGCGAAGTATCTCCACAGGGCCCTGGAGGCCTTGTGGAGGGAGTCGTGTTGACTCCCCTTCAGGGGAGAAAACCTTGTCGGGGGGCAGCCTCAGGGGGAGCCCCTTCAGGCCCTTCGCTGCCTCCTCAAGTCCCCTCGAGGGGGCTTTCCCCTCGGGGGTCTCCCCAAGCGTTCTGCTTGGTCCTTAGTCGTTTCGTCGACATCGGCGCGTGTGAGGGCCGTGGAGAGTGGGCTCTTCACACCCTAGAATCCACAGGGCCGAGAGTAGCCCCCGGGCCCGCGACAGGCACGGCGAGGCCCATCGGGTCCAGACGAAGCGTCGTGGGTCCAAAACGTCCGGCCTGCCCGTGACACGCGTCACTCGGTGGTGAGTTTGCGACGACTCGGTTTCTTCGGACGAACGTGCGTAGTGGGGGGTCCCACCACGATCATCACGACCGCGCCTTGGTAACTGCCCAACTGCGGTATAAAGCTGCGCGCTGGTCGGAACCGCAGCCATTACTGCCTTCTGCGCTCCAGTCTTCCAACTCTCGACCTCCTAGCTTTCCTTCTCCGGCGAACTCCTTCCTTCTCCGGCGCTCCACTCCTTGCATCCTAATCGACAATGGGCGGACCCAAAGGCAAGGCGGCGGTGTCCACGCTCCCCTCCGATGCGCAGGGCGGAGAAGCGCTTGGCCCCGCCCTGATCGGGGAGCGCGTCGATGCGGCGGCGCTGGGCAAGATCCAGCACCTGGTCGCCGGGAAGACCAATGAGCATGGCGCCAGCGCCATCCAGCCCGCGAGGCACGGCCGCCTTCCGACGGGGTTTTTCCCCATTTTCCTCCACACTCTCTTTGCCGGACTGGTGCCTCCGTACTCGCCTTTCCTTGAGGCTGTCTTGGAGTTCTACCAGATCCACCTTCTCCACCTACACCCCAACGCCATCCTCATCCTCTCCATCTTCGCCTACCTGTGCGAGCCGTATCTGGGGGTGCAGCCCTCGGTGGCCCTCTTCCGGAGCTTCTACGCGCTCCGGAACACCGCGAAGGCCGAGCGGACGGGGTGCGTGTCCTTTCGCATTGCGGACGGCATGGGGGACGTCTACATCCCCATGTCGTGGAGCGACGACAAACCCGTCACGGCGGTGTCGAAGAAAGTGGACGACTTCAGGCAGAAGTGGTTCCTCATCGGCGTCAAGTCGCAGAGCTCCTTTCTCGAGGTCCCGGAGGTGCCGCCCGTGAAGAACACCCATTGGGGGAAGCAGGCCTTCCAGGGCCCCAAGATCGGAAGCCTCGTGGCGCGCATGAGGACGCTTCGGAAGAACGGCCTCACCGGCCAGATGATCGCAGAGGACTTCGTGCGCCGCCGCATCGCTCCTCTGCAGGCGCACAAGAAGCCGATGTGGATGTACGCGGTCCCTCCGACTCGATGAGACTCCACCCCTGCGACCACCTCCCCGCCGTCGTCGAGACCATCATGGGCGGCCTCTTCATCAACCCCGACGTGTCCGTGGCGGTTGCGGCGGAACTGAGGCCTCTTCATCAAATAAACCTGGCCTCGCGCGTGGCGATTCTGGAGCGGATGCCCAGCTTCACCCCACTAGGCCTGGCGGGGGAAGAGGAGGAAGATGGGCCCATGCCCGTGGCGAGGGGGCAGGATGCTGCGGATTCGCCGTATGCGTCTGACGCCGAGCAGGGCGACGATGCGGCTCGGGCCGTCCCCTCTGCAGGCGGGGCGAGCTCGTCAAGGGCCTCGCTCCTTCCTGAGGAGGTCTTCGAGCTCTCCTCCAGCAACGATGAGGAGGCCGAGGCGGGGCGACAGGAGCCCCGAACCAAGGCGGCCCACGACAGGCCTGCCGGGGAGCCCCCAACCACTTCCCTCAAGAGGAAAGCTAAGGCGGCCCCTGAGGGATCCGGAGTCCGGGCCACGCCTTCTTGGCGTTCGTCCGGCATGGCGTGGGTTGACACCCGCGTCAAGAAGACAGGGTAAGTGTTCTTGGTCTTGATTTTCTTCTTCAGTCTTTTGCTTGTCTCCTCCCCCTGACCGATTTTCTTGTCTTGTGCCAGCGACCCGGCGCCTGCAAAGCGCCGTAGGCTCCGCAAGGCTGCGGACGTGAAGAAGGCCGCTCCGGAGGCCGCGGCAGAGGCCGCCACAGAAGAGGCCTCGAGGCCTGCGGAGGAAACCCCCGCAGGCCTTCACGGGGACACTCCCCAGGCCGAAGCCACTGCGCCGCCCCTGGAGGAAAAATGCCCCGAGGAGCAGGTGGAGAAGGCGGCCACTCCGCCGCGCGCTGCGACCCCGCCAACACGGCAGGAGGCCGCGGCAGACACTACTTCGGCCCCTTGCCCGCCGAAGGTCGACGAGGCAGTGGGGGCTGAACTCCCACTGCCCCCGCCAAGCACCAAGGCGGAGGAGGAAGCGGCAGCTACGGAGCAGGCCTTTCCTGCCCCGGGGGCCCAGAGCGAGGTGCCGCCTGAGGGGGGCAACGCCGGCGCGCAGGACGCGGGCGCCGGAGCGGAGGACGCGCCTCTGAGCCCCCGAGCCCGCGCAGAGACTCCCCGCTCCAAGCTTGACGCGGGAGAAGGGCCCTCCGCCCCGAGCGAGGCCTCCCGGGCCCTTGTCCTCGGAAGCTGGGACTGGAGCAAGGGGCGACGCGGCGTCGCCTTCCGCTTGGTGCGGGAGTCTCTGGAGGGGCTGGAGGCTCACCTTGCCCAGGAGGACGGGGAGCTCCCCCGGCAGAGGGACGAGCTCGCAGAGGCTTGGGCCGCGTTCCACGCGGCCGTGCAGACTCGCCGACGGAGCGACCAGGCTTTGCAGGCGGAGCGCGAGGAGGCGCTGCGTTTCGCAGAGGAGGTCCGCGAGGGCGCCATGCGCCACGCCGAGGAGCTTCTGCAGCCCTTGAAGGCTGAGCGCCGGGCAGCGGCGGAAGACTTGGCCGTGGCCAGGGCGGAGCGGGAGGCTGTGGAGCACTCCCTGGCGGCCAAGCACCACGGGCTTGTCGAGCTTGAGGCTAAGATCCTCGCCGACTCTGAGACCGTGCGGACCGCCCTGGAGGGGGTCCGTGCGAGCTTGGACGCCAGGGGCCGGAGCCTGGGCGAGCGCGAGGAGGACGTGCGCCGCCGCGACGAACAGCTGGCGCTGAGGGAGCAGGAGCTGTCCGGGCAGCGCGCCGCCCTCGAGGCCCGCGAAGAGAGCCTGGCTGCGGCTCTCGTCAGGTATGAGCGCGAGGTGGCTACCCACAAGGGGCACGTGGAGCGCTTCAACAAAAGGTTCGCCGAGCAGAAGGCAGAGGCCGAGAAGGAGTTCCAAGCCCGGGAGAAGGCGTACCGCGCCGCCGTCTCCCGCGACTACGCCGACAAATTCACCAAGCAGGAGACCCGCTTCAAGAAGACGCTTGGCGAGAGTGGCGCCCGGATCCACCAGCTCGAGAACATGAACGCTACCCTTGTCTCCAAGGTGAAGCGCGAAACGGATCGCCGCCGCGTCGCTGAGGAGGCCCGCAAGCGCACAGAGCAGGACCTCGCCTCCCTCATGGCCGATATGGAGGAAATGAACCAGCAGGTGGGTCCTGCCGTGGAGAAGGCGGTGGAGGCGGCCGAGAGCGCCAAGGCGGCGTAGGTGCTATCGCAGCAGCGGGAGCGTATGTTCCTGTCCCTGGCGGGCCGGGGCCGCGAGCTCGCTGTGAAGTTAGTAGCTGAAACGCCGTCCGTCCAAGCCCAAGGCCATTCCGACGCCGCCACCTACCTCCTATACTTCGAGCAGCTCTTCACGGCGCTCGAGGGCCCCGCCGCGGAGCTCCGCGACGTCGTCGAGGAGGAGTGCCGCCAGCTCCTGGCGGTGGCGGTGGACCGCATCTTCTCCAACCTCGTGCACCTCCAGCCCGGGTTCGACCTTGCTACGGTGACCGAGCCCCTCGAGGGGGAGGAAGGGTGGAAGGCCTCCAACTCCGTCCGCGACCAGGTGGACGACTTCTGCAGCCGCTTCAAGCGGGCCGCGGCGGAGGATGAGGAGGACGACGATGAGGATGGCGAGTCTGGAGAAGAAGACGACGGCGAGGCCTCCGCTTGATTTTTTCCTAAGGCTTCGTCCTGAAACACGCTTGTAGCGCCGCGGGGATGTTTGCTTTAAAGACTTTTGCTTAGCAGTTTGTAATATACTTCTTATCTTTTTAACAAGTGCTGCTAAGTCTGTGTGTGCTCCCCTCGAGGGGCCTTTGCTTCAATTCCATGTCTTTTTCGCTCTGCGTCGCCGGACCCTTCCCTTCGCACTATGACTCCGCCGCTGCGGTATGCTCGAGCAATGACTCGGCAAGGCCGGGGGGAGTTTAAGGCTTAGAGAGATAAGAGCCCTCGAGTCGCGATGCTGAGGGCCCCCCTTTGACGCGCAAGCAGCCCGTGGAGAGTGAGGGAAAGGACCACTCGAGGGACGCAGAGTGCTCGTGAGAGAGAGATGCAAGGGTTCTCTTGGTGTGAACGGGGAACTTAGCTTCGCGAGTCTTTTCGCCCTGCGTGGGACTCCTCTGGCGATGTTCTTCCCTTCAGGGGCCGAGTTTTTCCTCCACAGGTCTGGAGAGACTCTCGTTCCCTGTGGACGTTAGAGAGGCGAACCAAAACGCTAGAGCATAGTAGTAGGGACTTATGCGCGCTTATAGGTTTCCTCATGGGCGCCTTGCGAGGAGAGAGAGTACCAAGGTCCTTTGGAGAGGTGGCGTGTATCCGGGAGCATGCCCTTTAGCCAGAGCTCAGGGTCCCTTGGATTTTGCAGTGCTGCTGGGGTGCTCTTGGGCACAGGCACCGTACTCCGCCCCCGCTCACGAGGTGCGCATGGGAAGAATATAAGCGCGCATTTTGTAAGTAAAGGATGAAAGTAAAACTTGCCATCGAAATATTACATAGCGGCGCCTTGGCGCAAAGTTCACTTGGAACGAAAATGGCGCCTGAGCGCAAAGTTCACTTGGAACGAAAATGGCGCCTGAGCGCAAAGTTCACTTGGAACGAAAATCGGTTCATTACACTTGGGTTTGCCAAGCTAACGTTCCTTCCATGTCGAGGCATGGGGACCACCCATTAGTGGCAGAGGTTCACTGCGGCCTGCGGTGGCTCATTAGCAGGAGAGCTCAGAGCGCTGAGCCTCGGGAGAAGCTTTGAGAAGCTTGGAGGTGAAGCCGTGAGCTTCCCTCTAGAGACAAAAAATGCCTGGCGTGACTATGATCACGGGTAGAACTTGCGCAGATGCGCGATGTTCCACGGGTTCTTGACGGCGATGCCGTCTTCGGTCTCGAGGCGTACTGCGCCAGGCCTGGCGATGTGGGAGACCCTGTAGGGGCCTTCCCACATCGGTGAGAGCTTGTGGAGACCTTCCTTGGAGAGGATTCGCCTGAGGACGAGGTCACCCGCCTCAAGGGTGCGCGAGCGCACATGGCGGCTGTGGTAGCGTCGCAGATCTTGCTGGTACTTCGCCGCTCTGAGGGCGGCGTGGCGGCGCAGTCCCTCGAGGAACAGTAGGTCGTCGTTGTGGAGGCCCTCTTGGATGTCCTCGTTGAAGGCAAGGACCCGTGGGGATCCATGCTTGATTTCTGCGGGGAGGACAGCTTCAGCTCCGTAGACAAGGGCGAACGGCGTTTCGCCTGTAGGCCTTGAAGCGGTTGTGCGCATGGACCAGAGCACAGATGGGAGCTCATCGATCCAGCCCTTGCCGTGCCCCTTGAGGATGTTGAAGCTTCTGGTCTTGAGGCCCTTGAGGACTTCTGCATTTGCTCGCTCGGCTTGACCGTTGCTGCGTGGGTGAGCCACCGAGGCGAAGCAGATCTTGACGTCGAGCTTGTCGCAGTAGGCTCGGAAGATGCCGCTGGTGAATTGCGAGCCATTATCGGTGATGATGCGGTTGGGCACCCCGAAGCGGCAGACCAGGCTCCTGATAAATTTCACCGCGGCTCCGGCTGGAATGGTGCGCACTGGTTCAACCTCGGCCCACTTGGTGAACTTGTCGACGGCCACGAAGAGGAAACGATAGCCCCCCTGCGACTTCGGGAAGGGGCCCAAGATGTCCAGCCCCCAGACCGCGAACGGCCAGGAGAGCGGGATGGTTTGGAACCCCAGTGCCGGCTGATGAATTTGCTTGGCGTGGAACTGGCAGGCGTCGCAGGCTTGCACGATGGCGACCGCATCTTGAAGCACTTGTGGCCAGTAGAAACCACTCCTGAAGACCTTGCCTGCGAGGGTGCGCGCACACGAGTGGTGGCCGCACTCCCCGCTGTGGATGTCCTTGATCAGCGTTCGGCCTACCTCGGGGGGGACGCATTTGAGCGCGATGCCGTTCGGGCGCTTGCGATAGAGGTCTCCCTCAAGGATGCAGTAGGATTTCGCCTGTCGAGCGATTCACTCTGCTTCTGCATCTTCTTCAGGGAGGATCCCCTTCGCCAAGTAGTCCTTGAGCTCGTCAATCCAGCCTGTGGCTTGGTGGGCTGCCGTCAGCAACAGACGCTCCCCTGTGCTGGGGCCGCAATCGGGGGCCCCAGACTCAGGAGGTGGTGGGAGTGCTTCATCTGTGCTTGCGGCTGTGGCCTCTCGAGGCTGCTTGATGGATGCCTTGGCGAGCCTTTCCTCAAAGACGCCGGCCTGCTGGGGTTGCCTTCGCGAGGCTCGCTTGGCGATGTCATCGGCCTCCTGGTTCTCTTTCCTTGGGATATGCATGAGTTCCATGCCCCTGAAGTGCTTCTCGAGCTTGCGGACCTCTTCAAGGTATGCTGCCATGTGGTCGTCTTTAGGTGTGTAGCTCTTGTTGGATAAGTTGACGAGGAACTGGGAGTCGCCCTTGATGAGTAGGTGCTTGACGCCTAGAGCGATGGCGGCCCTTAAGCCGGCGAGGAGGCCCTCGTATTCAGCGATGTTGTTGGAGATCTTGTCAATCGTGAAGCATAACTGGACAGCGTAGTAGAGCTTGTCGCCTTTGGGCGAAGTCAGGACGACGCCTGCCCCGCCATTGCGGCAGGCAAAGGCTCCGTCGAAGTGCATGGTCCAGTGGCTGGGCATTGTGTCTCCAGCGGGCTCAGCCTCTTCCCCCCGAGGCTCTTCAGGGCTTGGGTCAGTCCATTCGGCGACGAAATCAGCCAGCGCTCGCCCCTTGATGACTCTTGTGGCGTCGAAGCGCAAGTTGAATGGCTGCAGCTCTATGTTCCATCCCGCGACACGATCTGTGGCGTTGGGGTTGCGCAGGATCTGCTCCAGGGGGAAAGAAGTGACCACCGTGATGGAGTGGCCCTGGAAGTAGTGTCTCAGCTTCCTGGAGGCGATGAGGAGAGCGACGAGAAGCTTCTGCTGCATCGGGTACCGCTCCCGAGCATCCCGCAGCACCGTGCTGACGAAGTAGACGGGGTGCTCGACAAGGGTTGTCGGTGGGGTTGCAGCGTCAGCCCTCTGCGGAGGCTCCTCAGGGCCCTTGTCGAGATCCGCCTGCAGGGGGGTCTTGACAGGGGTGCCGGGAGCAGGCTCGACTTGAGGCTGTGGGCCTGGCAGTGGGTCTGTGGAGGCTGCTCCTTCGACGAGATCCTTGTCGGGGGGTTTTGGGCTTGGAGTGGCAGTGCTCTTCTTGGGGGGGGGGGACAGGCTCTTCCCTTTCGGCCACCAGGACGGCGCTTGCGGTCTGAGGAGTGCCTGAAAGATACAGCTTCAGATGTTCGCCTGTCCTGGGGGCCACCATGACTGGTGGGCTGGCCAAATACTTCTTTAAGTCCTCAAAGGCCTTGTCCGCCTCAGGGGTCCACTTGAACGTGCCAGATCTCTTCATGATCTTGAAAAATGGCAGGGCTCTCTCGCCGAACTTGGAGATGAATCGGCCCAGGCTAGCCATCCAGCCTACTAAGCGCTGCATTTCCTTGAGCCGGCGAGGAGGTTGCATTCCTTCTATGGCCTTGATCTTGTCAGGGTTTGCTTCTATGCCGCGGTGGGACACCAGGAATCCGAGGAGCTTGCCTGAAGGGACCCCGAAGACGCACTTGGCGGGGTTCAGCTTGATGTTCACCTTGCGCAGGCTGGCGAAGGTTTCCTCGAGATCCTTCAAGAGGGTGTCTCCCTCTCGAGACTTGACCACTATGTCATCGATGTAGGCCTCTGCGTTCCTGCCCATCTGTGCCCCCAAGGCGATCCTCATGAGCCTCTGGAAAGTGGCGCCAGCATTCTTCAGGCCGAAGGGCATGCATGTGTAGCAATACACGCCACAGGGGGTGAGGAATGCTGTCTTCTCCTCGTCCTCTTTAGCCATTTTGATCTGGTGGTAACCAGAGAAGGCATCCAGAAAACAGAGGAGGTCGCAGCCAGCGGTGGAGTCCACGATCTGGTCTATCCTCGGCATGGGGTATGGGTCCTTGGGGCAGGCCTTGTTGACATCGGTGTAGTCGATGCAGAGTCGGCCTCCTCCAGCGGGTTTAGGGACAACCACGCCGTTGGAGAGCCAAGTGGGGTGCGCGACTTCGCGGACGACTTTCGCCGCCTTTAGCTTCTCTACTTCCTTGACGATGAATGCTTGCTTCTCGGGGGCTTGCTTGCGTGCTTTTTGCTTGACGGGGCGTGCGTCTGGACACACGGCTAAGTGGTGCTCGATCACCTCCCTTGGTACACCGGACATATCTGACGGAGTCCATGCGAACATGTCAGAGTTTGCCCGAAGGAAGGCGACGAGCGCGCTTTCCTATTTGGGAGGCAGGGCAGCGCCTATGGTGACGCTAGCCCCCGAGGCTTCAGCCCCCGAGCCGCTGGTGCTCAGCGACACCTTCTTCGTGGCAGCTTGCTCCTGAGAGAACACTTGTTTCTTCTTCTTGGGCCTCTCGAGAGGCTCCATGTCCTCGTCAGCCGGGAATGCCATGGCAGCCGCCTTGTAGGCGCTCTCGACAGCGCGCGTGGCGTCCAGGATATGACCATGGATGGCGATGGTGCCAGCGCTGCCGGGGATCTTGACCATGTTGTAGGCATGGTGCGTGACGGCCATGAACTTCGCGAGGGCGGGGTAGCCGAGGATGGCATTGTACGGCAGGCCGATGTGGGCGACGTCGAAGTCGATCAGCTCTGTGCGATAGTTCTTCTGCGTGCCGAAGGTGACGGCTAGCAGGACCTGGCCCAGGGGTTCGATGGAACCACTGGTGACCCCTGTGAACGGCCTGGAGGGCATAAGCCACTCGTAGGGCACTTGAAGCGTCTCGAAGGTCTCGACTGAGATGACGTTCAGGCCAGCTCCCCCATCAATGAGCGTCTTGGAGACGGTGATGTTGTTGATGGTGGGGGAGCAGACCAGGGGGAGAGTTCCAACAGTCTTGGTCGACTTGGGGTGGTCCTTGGCGTCGAAGGCGATGGTGTACTGGGACCACTTGAGGGGCCTGGAGGTCTCGGTGCTCGGGAGCTCGGCGTTGAGCTCGCGGGCGAACTGCTTGAACTGGTTGTTCGACTTGGGCGCCTGAGCCCCGCCGAGGATGCAGGCCATAGCCCCTCTCGGGGCCTGGTAGCCTCCATCTTCCTCGTCGGGGAGGTTGTTGTTCTTCTCGGCGGCGTTGGCTTGAGTGCCCGACGGCTTCTGGTAGCCGCCATCGCGCCTGCCGCTGCCGTCTCTGCGGTAGCCGTGTCCTCTGCCGCGGTTTCCGCTGCCTTCTCCTCGCTCGCGCTCCCTGCTCAGCCTCTTGAGGTCGAAGCAGTCGTCTGTGCCGTGGCCACGCCTGTTGTGGTAGACGCAGAACGGATGGTTGTCCGCCTCCTTGTCGCCAGGCTCGGGGGAGCTTCTGTGGGCGTTCTTGGCGGCTGGCTCTGCCGCTAGGATAGCAGTGGTCTTGCGCTTGGTCTCCTCGCGCTTCTTGTGGCTCTTGGAGCCCTCAGCCTGGTCGTCCCCTTGCTGGCTCATCTTGACGAAGAGGAGTCCCTCTTCAGCCTTGGCGCATTTGCCCGCAAGGTCGAACAGCTTCACCACAGAGGTGAGCTTGTCGTGGATGCCCAGCTTCTCGAGCATTCGGCGATTTGTGACGCCCTCTCTGAAGGCGGCGATGACCTGCGTGTCGGGGATGTTCAGGATCTTGTTGCGCACTTGGCTGAAGCGCTGGATGTACTTGCGGAGAGTCTCATCCTTCTTCTGCACCACAGCGCGCAGGTCGTTGTGGGTGAGTGCGCGCTCGTACGTGCCCTTGAAGTTGGCGACGAACTGCTTGCAGAGCTCCTCCCAGGAGTCGATGGAGTCCTCAGGCAGGTTGAGGAGCCAGGACAGCGCGGAGTCCCTGAGCGCGTGGGAGAACCAGTTTGCCATGACCTTGTCGTCTCCCCCTGCAGCCTGGATGGAGGTGGTGTAGAGCTGCAGGAACTCGAGAGGGTTGGTTGACCCGTCGAAACCCTTGGGGAGGGTCGGCTTGAACTTCTGCGGCCAGACCACGCGACGCAGAGCGCGGGTGAAGGCCATGCAGCCAGAGGCATACGTGGCGATTCCTCCCTGGAGAGCCCTGCGGTTCTGCTGCCCTGCCTGGCCGAGCTCCTCGACGAGGCGATTTTGGAGGTCCCTGCGGTGCTCCATGCCCACACGTGCGTCAGGCGCAGTGCGCTGCACGATCTGGCAGTCGTGCGGTGAGGAGGCGTGAGAGGGAGCCCTCTGCGCTGCGGCCGGAGGCGGTCCTGGCGGCGGCGGAGGCGCATCTGGTGCAGCCGTTCCCGCGCGGCCGGAGTGTTGGACCATGGAGCGCGACGGGGCGGGGCGCGTGGTGGCGATGTCGACGAGGTGGTGGAGGCGGTCCAACCACTGGTCGTGGGCCTCAGCGCTAGGCCGGTAGCGTTGGAGCTCCTGGGCCATGAGGAGCGCGGTGTGCGGCATGGGCTCTGGGCGTCCCTGAGAAGATGCGAAGACTCAGCATCGTCGTTGCGCTCCGGGGGGACGTCCCTGTCGTCGCGGTGGTCGCTGTCATGGTACTCTTCGCTCTCGGGCTCCTCCACATGCGGGCCGGTGTTGGCGCGCTCGGCAGCGCGAGGGCGGCCACGGCGGCCACGGATGGGAGCTGTGCGGGGCTCGGTGTGAGCCCTGTCAGCTGCGCGCCTGTTGGCGCGGGTCGTGCGGGTGTCCGTCATGGCGGAAAGCCGGCTGGAGGTTGAAGACGCGCCTCAGTCCCCTACCAGGCGCGCCAAATGTCGAGGTGTGATTCCCACGGAACAGGGATAACCACTCTCGGGGAAGAAGTTCGTGAAGGGGACTGAACACGTTGGTCGACAACCCTCAACCGGCACGGCGACGGTGCTCGTCGATCTTGTCTGTATTGCTCAGTAGGGGCTACAGTACAGAGAGCTTGCCGCGGGCGCTCGCGAGGCGGTGCGGAGCTCGGAGGGGGAAGGTTCGGGCCTTCTTCCTCCTCGGGCTCGCTGGCTTGGCTAAGCTACTGTGGGGTGTCAATGGATGAGTGATCGATCGGCCGTCCTCCGCTACGGAGGTGCTCCCCCTCCTTATATAGGCGCCCCCGGGCCTCATCCCTGCGTGCTGCCCAGTGGAAGGGTTCCCACATGGCGACGAAATGGTGGAGCGGGGTGCACTGCAGCTGGGTTGCCCATGGACTCGGTCCATGGTCGCAAGGCCTGTCTTCGTGGCAGGGCAGTCGCCGTCTTTGCAGAGCGGCCAGCTGGTACTGCAGAGATCGTGAGGGTGCCCACGGTGACGTCGCCGTTGGAGCGTTGCGCCGGCCGTCTGCTTTATCACCAAAGAGGAAAGCTTTGTTGGCGGCGCAGGGGACACAGAGCTTTGTTGACCCCTTTTATCACCAGAACGGCAACTGCGGCGCCGTCGTCATCGCGCACAGACGCGCGCGTCACTCTGCGGCTGCTGCAGAGGCCATGTGCGCTCTGCAGCGGTTGCTTCGTAGCGAAGTATCTCCACACGGCCCTGGAGGCCTTGTGGAGGGAGTCGTGTTGACTCCCCTTCAGGGGAGAAAACCTTGTCGGGGGGCAGCCTCAGGGGGAGCCCCTTCAGGCCCTTCGCTGCCTCCTCAAGTCCCCTCGAGGGGGCTTTCCCCTCGGGGGTCTCCCCAAGCGTTCTGCTTGGTCCTTAGTCGTTTCGTCGACATCGGCGCGTGTGAGGGCCGTGGAGAGTGGGCTCTGCACACCCTAGAATCCACTGGGCCGACAGATACTCATCATGAGGTTATACGCTGCCTCAAACTACTTTGCAGCTGCACCCAGATCTCCCATATGCCTCTTTTCCACTATCTCCTTGCTAGGTTTCCACTTCGGGCTTGGTGCTCTCTTCTTTGGAAGGTGGCGATTCCATTCACCGGGGAGATCCTCGATTGTAACATGAGAGAATTCTGTGTCAATAAGATTAATAACTAGGTTTCTAGAAGCAATTGTGTGCCTAGGAAACTTTCCTCCGGTGTTCATGAATGCCCCTCTTCTTTTGTTGACAAGAGGTGCATTCACTTTCACCGAAGCAACGGGAATAGAACTAGGAGGTGTTGTCGTTGTGGACCCGGTGTTGATGACGTGCTTGCGGTCTTCCTCCTCTTCCTCGTCATCTTCATCTTCTTCCATCTCCTCCTTGTCGGGCTCGTAGTCTTCATCGTCCGAGAAGCCCTCCCTCTTCCTATTCTTCTTCCATATGGACGTGGGGGTGAGACCTTCAAGCTCATCATAATCGTCGTCCATGGAGGAGCATTGGTACGAGTTTCTCGAAGGCATGGTGTGGACTTTGGTGGAGAGAAATCTGTCAAACAACGACACAAAACAATACTCGCCTCGAAAAAACTCGGTGCGAGATTAGATCGACAAAAAGGGGTATATATTAACGATTTTCCGGTAAAGACGGAGAAACGAGACGAAACGAAGGTCCGGCAGGCGAACGAGCAGTGCTTGCGCGACCAGGGGTGGGCCCCGCGAGCTTAGCTCATGCCCCCCTCGGGACTCCGTTCCTTCCAAGTTTGTGCGCTCCCTAATGATTTCCAAAAATAATAACCGTCATAAATTTGACAGAATTCCGAGATAGTTACGAACACAAAAGTTACCTTTTATTGTTTCGGAGTTTCTGACAGAGTGCACCTCTTTGCAATTACTTCAGGTGTTTGAAGGTTCAACTCCTCTACCCTTCTGATGAAACTTTTACATGCAATATAATATTTAAGGAGTTCTCCATTAACCTCATGACCGGTACACCTCATATATCACTAATGGTCCCTACCATTTTGATGCTAACTTCGCTGCAGAAAACTTGAAATGAGAGTTGTATAATAAAACTTGATCCCTACTTTAAATTCCATCTTTTTAATTATTCTATCGTGCCAAATATTTACTTTTTCCTATATGTATTTCTTTGGAAGATATGCATTTGTTACAGAGACCTCCAAATTAAAGAAATCATATGATTTAGAGCGTACCATTGATTTTCTTTTCTTGGGTCAAATATTCATGACCTAGATTTTCTGTAGGCAAGCACCTCTCTCTCTCTCAATCTCAATCTTCCTCTTTTGTTTGACAGAAGACTCCCTCTACGTGTGTGTTTCAGTTTTCAGTTGGCATTGGATTTGAAGTTTTCTAGGAATTCTACACCCCTTAAATATTTTTCTGAATATTTTACCACATGCTTCCATTAGTCCAGGAAAAACAAATGCAGCAAAGGCCCCGCATATTGATTGCTACATTTTCTCATGTAGATTCAGTGTGAATCTTATGTGGTAAGCACACATGGTCCTTTGTCTTCCCTTGCCATCTTTCCTTTCAATTTTTACATTTTTTGTATCTTGGATATTGTAACTGTGATGTGTTTTCTATTTCTCTGAGTACAGAGTTAAGTGGGATATACTCCTCCGTCCTCGGATAAGTGTACTTCTACCTTTTATGGTAAGTTAAACTTATTAAAACTTGACCAACTTTATAGAAAAATGTACTAACATTTATGACACTAAATTGGTATCACTAGATTCGTATTAAAATGAAGTTTCAAAATATACCAATTTGATGTCTTACATGTTGCTCCATTTTTCTATGAAATTGGTCAATTGTTTTTGACTTTGTATAAAAGCTAGATGTACACTCTTTTAAAGACGGAGAGAATATAGCCGAATTGTTGATGTGTACGATTTTTTAATCTTCCATCTACGCTCTTATTTATTTTACTATTCATTTTTCTAATTCTCTGAATAAAGAGTTAAGTGGAATATATAGCCAAATTGTTGATGTGTACGTTTTTTTAATATTCCATCTACGGTCTTATTAATTCTACATTCCAATATTTAGCAGATCGGACAACAATTATCAATTCACTTCTCTTGCTTAACCAAAAGTAATCAAGTATCAACTGTAATGGTTTGCCTGAGACTTATGTTTAATTCAGTGACCATCTCTTCCAATATTACCTATATATAAAGAAGCAACATTTTCGCTGCTCCACAAGAGAGCGATGTCACGCGTGGCCGCGAGCCGTCTGGTGGCCATCTTCACAATGTACCAAAGCAGAACCGAAGCATTTGGACTTTTCGACCAGATTTGTTTGCTTTCAAACGGGAATACTCTTTTTTTTTGTGGCGAAACACTGGCTTGCCTTCAAGTGAATAAGTTTTAGTCTCTCTTATTAACTCTTTAATTTATCACTTTAGTGAAACCATGCTATCCAGTTACGTGGACAAAATTATCTTCCTGAATTTATTTAGTTACATTCAAGGTACATTTAAGCTAATTTAAGATAACATGACACGATAATTGAGTGAAATGAAAGTTTCTTAATTTCCCTGAATCTCCAACGTCTATGTCCAGTTGCATCAGTACGACCTAATAAGCCTACAGAAAGTAGTATTGACAGAATTTATTCCTGTAAAAAATTATATATTAGTGTCGTCGTGGTGAACAGACAGATGCCTACGGGTAGGCTAATTTGTGGGGCCGGATGGACGCTAGAGGATTCGGGGAGGGATAGCGCGCTGAGAAGCACACACAAATGAACACATGGACACGGGGACACGAGGATTTACCCTGCTTCGGGGCTCTCGTGAGGAGATAAAACCCCTACTGCAGCATCTATCCTATTTGGTGTATTTCTTCTCTCCGCATATGCTGTGTACAGGATGCTCCATGAGCTGAACCGAGTTACCGAGTTACCTCTAAGAGGTTTTTGGGGAGAAAGAGAGCAAGGGGCAAAGGGAACCAGCCCGTGCGTGGGTTGGCCGTGGCCGCGGATGTGTGTCTCTCCTCCCTTTTGGCCTTCCCCCTGGTGCTCCTTATATAGGAGGAGCCCAGGGAACAAGAGATGGCCCACGTGACACTATTTCGGCACTGTAGCTGACATGACTACTGGGGTCTTGTCAATACTATTCCCTGCATCATGAGTTGTACTCTAGTCACATCAGGGGATGGGCTTTGTCATGTCTTGTCTGTCCTTTGTCCTGTAGCGCTTGGCATGACATCTTCTCCGCATAACCCGGCATGGACATGCCGGATAACTTGGCGACTCCTCTCCTGGGCAACCCGGCATGGATATGCCGGATTCCACCTCTCAACCCGGCGTGGGTATGCCGGATAATCTGCTTCTCCCGAGACCCGGCATGGTTATGCCGGATTACCCTTCATAAACCATTCTTCCTGCACATCAGAATAACACAATGCATACCGACATAGATATGTCGGGTAAAATCTGATTAAGTCGGTTAGAGTATGTCGGGCTGCACCAATATCATATCCCGGTCCCTTCCGACCCGGGCATATGTCGGTCAGCAAGTATGTCGGTTCCGTCTTGGACGTAGCTTTTTACCATATCTTTACCCTACCCGGGGGTAGCCCCCCGACACTAGTCCCCGAGGCTGCGGGGGACTCGCAGAGTCGCGCGCAGACTTAGAAGAAATAACAACACCACCATCTTTACCTACTCCACCGTGTACCTGCAAAAATACAATCATATGCCGGTTCCTTAGCCACTCTGGGCGTTTTACCGACATAGATGTCTTCGGCCACTGCCGGCTTGTCATAAACATACAACACATGCCGGCATGTAGCCACTCTGGGCGTATACCGACACGGACGTCTCATGTGCCGGCCTTTAGCCACTCTGGGCGTATACCGACACAGAGTCTCATGTGCCGGCGTTTAGCCACTCTGGGCGTATACCGACACAGACGTCTCATGTGCCGGCCTTTAGCCACTCTGGGCGTATACCGACACAGAGTCTCATGTGCCGGCGTTTAGCCACTCTGGGCGTATACCGACACAGACGTCTCCAACCTCTTTGTTTTGTCATAAGAGTATCTCGTGTGTCTCGAATGTCCGGTAGCCCCTCTGGGCACATACCGACGCAGATGTCTCCAGACTCTGCTGGTTTGACATAAGGGTGTCTCGTATGCTGCTCTTGGCTAACTCTGGCAAACCGAAACAAACGGCGATATGGAAATATTGCATGATGCCGCGATACAGGGGCAAACCGACATAAACGGTGATCTGGAAATAACCAATACCTCGACTTGAGCCACCTGCATGCCAGATTTTAACAATATAAGTCGGATCATAACCTCATCTCGGAATTTGCAAATTCAACTCGGATTTTGGATAAGTCGGATTTCAGGATAACTCGGATTTCAGGGTAAGTCGGATTTCAGGATAACTCGGATTTCAGGGATAACTCGGATTCCAGGGTAAGTCGGATTTCAGGATAAGTCGGATTTCAGAGATAACTCGGATTTCAGGGTAACTCGGATTTCAGAGATAACTCGGATTCCAGGGTAAGTCGGATTTCAGGGATAACTCGGATTCCAGGGTAAGTCGGATTTCAGGATAAGTCGGTAACAATTACTTTTTTAGCAGAATCAATATCACCTTTCAATGTTAGTCCAAACATACACATATTTAACAAGGACAATAACTCTATTTTAACGGATCAAAGTAAGTCTTAGCACAGTATATAAAGCAATTCTAGCAGCGAAACTACACAACAGGAGGCAGACTCGGTTTCCATCGAGTCCCCGAGTTACTCTAGAGATTTAGCAGAAAGAATAGAACGGACTGGCGAGCCAGTCCCCGGGTCAAGACATCTTGCCCCCGGGGAAAACACAGACAACGTATGTCGAATTACTTTTCAGACCGAGTTCCCGAGTTTACTTCGTGTTTACCATACTTAGTGATTTCTG
Source organism: Poa annua (assembly GCA_026929855.1). Taxonomy (NCBI): domain Eukaryota; kingdom Viridiplantae; phylum Streptophyta; class Magnoliopsida; order Poales; family Poaceae; genus Poa; species Poa annua. The sequence continues at coordinate 36,806,999 of CM049433.1, forward strand.
CTCTTGTCTACCATGTTGGTGTTCGACAGTCGAGTCACAAAATCAGAACCATAGTATACAGTACTCGTAAACCTCTGAGGTAAGGCTTAAAGTTATCCGACATACAGAAAACATAATGAGGGAACCTGGTTAATAAAATAACACATGCCGAATTGCTTTTTAGACCGAGTCCCCGAGTTTGTTTTCATGTTTACCACTCTCCACAACCTCTGCTCTTGACTACCATTCTAGGCGTTCGTCAGTCGAGTCACAAGATCATCTCGGATAGCATACATTACTTTAACTTTGAAACACGGTTATAAGTTTATTCGGCACACAAACGACACAGACACCGCGCATCAAGATAAGGCAATCCCCGAAACTCATCTCGGTGTGCCAACACAGCAATAACTTAGGAAAACAGACACGAACCACATGCATACAGGTAAATTAATTCCGAGTTACTCTACCGACTTAGGAGAAAACACAACTGACCGGTAAGCCAGTCCCCGGGTCAAGACATCTTGCCCCCGGGGAAAATGTACAGATAACACAACATGGCAGTCCCCGGGTTACGACCTCTCGCTCCCGGGTTAACAACTGAATTAGGCATGAAGGGGCAGTCCCCGAGTTACTCTCAAGACTGGCCAATTGCATGATACGGACGAAGATACTCACGGATCATTGGTGCGGTCGGGATTGACGGAGCCGACATGACCCGGGCAACTGTCGGGGAGTTACCCGGAATCTGTCGACGGCGAGCGCTGGTGTAGGTCGGAACGACCTCTGCGTGCGGCAGCGAGTTGGAGCGTGTGGACCATGGTGATGTCGAGTCCCCGAGTCGATGAAGAAGGTCCCGTCCGAAATTAGTCCAGCAAGCGCCACTGAGCCCCACGGTGGGCGCCAACTGTCGTCGTGGTGAACAGACAGATGCCTACGGGTAGGCTAATTTGTGGGGCCGGATGGACGCTAGAGGATTCGGGGAGGGATAGCGCGCTGAGAAGCACACACAAATGAACACATGGACACGGGGACACGAGGATTTACCCTGCTTCGGGGCTCTCGTGAGGAGATAAAACCCCTACTGCAGCATCTATCCTATTTGGTGTATTTCTTCTCTCCGCATATGCTGTGTACAGGATGCTCCATGAGCTGAACCGAGTTACCGAGTTACCTCTAAGAGGTTTTTGGGGAGAAAGAGAGCAAGGGGCAAAGGGAACCAGCCCGTGCGTGGGTTGGCCGTGGCCGCGGATGTGTGTCTCTCCTCCCTTTTGGCCTTCCCCCTGGTGCTCCTTATATAGGAGGAGCCCAGGGAACGAGAGATGGCCCACGTGACACTATTTCGGCACTGTAGCTGACATGACTACTGGGGTCTTGTCAATACTATTCCCTGCATCATGAGTTGTACTCTAGTCACATCAGGGGATGGGCTTTGTCATGTCTTGTCTGTCCTTTGTCCTGTAGCGCTTGGCATGACATCTTCTCCGCATAACCCGGCATGGACATGCCGGATAACTTGGCGACTCCTCTCCTGGGCAACCCGGCATGGATATGCCGGATTCCACCTCTCAACCCGGCGTGGGTATGCCGGATAATCTGCTTCTCCCGAGACCCGGCATGGTTATGCCGGATTACCCTTCATAAACCATTCTTCCTGCACATCAGAATAACACAATGCATACCGACATAGATATGTCGGGTAAAATCTGATTAAGTCGGTTAGAGTATGTCGGGCTGCACCAATATCATATCCCGGTCCCTTCCGACCCGGGCATATGTCGGTCAGCAAGTATGTCGGTTCCGTCTTGGACGTAGCTTTTTACCATATCTTTACCCTACCCGGGGTAGCCCCCGACAATTAGTGAGAAGAGTTTCTACTTTTTTTTGCATGGTCCTTTACCGCTCTCCTATCCAATTGTCGTAGAGTCACTTTTCTTTCTTCATATTGTAAATGACTCTGGTTTCCATATCTCATCCTATGGCTTTCTGTACTCTTCTTATTACCTGGCCTTTTCTATTGTAGCACATCTCAAATGCTGGATTTCCATGTCCAATCATGCAAAGTCCACCTGACCACTTCTTGCGGGCAATCAACGCCAACTTTGAAAGAATCATAGCCATGTGCAAGAATTTGCAGGTATCTTTAATTTGATTTTGTTCTGGCATAATTATATTCAGGCTTTCAGTAAAATCTATGGAGAAATAGACCTTTGCTGTAAGAGATAAAAACCCATGTAGTTATTAACAGGATGATCGAGGGAATTCTCATCAGTGAGCATGGACACTGCCGTGGCAATCCGGACACTTGAAGCAACATACAAATCATCGCCTGAACATGCGTCAGTTGAATCAACGATTGCAAAATTGACTAAGAAGGTAGTACTATTGTGCACCCTTTGATTACTTAGCATTCCATGTTAAATTGTTATATGTATGCCCGAAAGTTGTTGTGTACACATGTCACTGCGAAAGCATGGTTTTACATCTGTCAAGCCCCTCTTTTTTTTTTATGTTTTGATGCATGAAGATCCTTACTTGAAAGTAATGGCAGAGCCAATGATGCATCAAGAGTTGGGGTTCTAACCCGGAGATCATTGTTAGGCACAAGTGACGCTTCTTCAAGAAGATCAGCATCATACATTAGCGCAGGATCAACCTTTGTGCATCAGATCAATGCATTACCATCCGAAACACATTTCCATCAAGTTTTCAGGCATCACTTCCAACTATAAGACACCGAAGATCCTTCCTCGCAGAATGAAATAAAAAAGAGAGCTACCAAACCAAGCAGCGAGGAAATTACATGCAACTTGCTCCAATGAAATACTTACTCCTTCTGCCCAAAATCGGACAAAATTGATGATCAAACTCTGCAATCTATCCTGGTCTTCTATTTTCAGATATTTTATGATCTCTTGGATAGTACGTTCATAGCTTGCACGTTCATCCATATATAGTACGATCTGGTTGAGACGACAAAACACGCATGCTTCCTCTCTACATGTACCCATATATGATGTCATCGAACACTCCCGGTATACAGTACTCTCCATCTTAAAATAACTTGCATATCATTTAGCCCTATTTTCTTTTAATACAAATTATTTTTTCCCTCCTACCCAAGGATACAACACCATTGTAAATAATCCAAAATTCTCAACGTCCACTCCATGCAATAAATCTATCTAATTATTTTACATAATAGCACCAACAAACGATCTACTATCTGGTCTCTAGCATTTTCTTTCATGTAAAAAATAACCGCCTTTACTTAACATTGACATGAACATGTTATAACATCCGGTATAACCACAGAGGCGCGGCATGTCACCCGCGCCAAATTACCTAGTAACCATCATTGGATGAGAAGAAGCGGTGCAGCCTGGCCGACATCTCCGGGAACACGCGAGTCGGCCGATAGTCCTTGCTAAGGCAGACGATGGTGGCAGTCGCGTTCAAAACGAGCTGTATGCCATGACAAGATCGTGAGCTATAAATCTGAGGAAATACCAGTCGATCTACGAATCTAGGATCGACGTTTTAAGAGAGCAAGATCGCGCGTACTACGTACCTTCCGTTCCGGCAGCTTGTCGATCAGGTGCTCGGCGAATATCCTCACACCCGTGATCCGCGCGACCCTCACCTTGACAACGAACTTGTCACCGTGCTGGAATTTAACGCATATATGTATGCATGAATCCATCTTATACACTAATTATGACGAAGTAGCATAGATGCATACATACCCTTAGAGGCGTGAAGTACTTGAGTTTCAGCTCCGAGAGTGCCATCGCGTTGCCGGTGCTTATTATCCAGCCCGTGCTGATGCCCAGACTCACAGGCAGCTCCTCTCGAGCTGCATGTATTAGATGATATCCAATTCAATGGAGCACTGAATACTGATAACATGTTTTCTCCAAGCAAATAACCTTTTTCGATGTAACTCGCATAGATGGTATTGTTGACAACTCCATTGTCCTGGGCTTGTCACGGTAGATGTTTCCGGTTGGAAACTTAAAATGAGGGGCAAGGCGATTCTAGTGTTCAGGAGATTGTCTAGCTCTACGGAGAAAGTTGTTTTTTTACCCAAGTTCGGTTCCCCTCGGTGGAGAATCCCTACGTCTTGCTATAAATCACTGATATGATAATATGTTACATGATGCGTCGCCGGGTTTAGATGACTCCGGCGTGGGAGCTCTCTCTTGGGATCCCTCTATTTTGTCTATCTTATTTTGCCTATGACTTCTCGTAGCCTCCCTTAACTTATCTTTATATGACCTTGGAGCCCGCTTATAAAGACATCCGGTTCTCCTGTTTTACATGATAAGACTACCTGGAGTTCTACTCTATCTCGTCTTGTCTTTCGTATCCTCCAAGTCTTGAACTCCGTGACGCATACTGCCTCCGGATCATCTAAGGACTTCCTTACTTAGGTCGGGCTACCGACAAGCTCTCCGGCCCATTCTTGAAACCCGACCATGCTTTACTCTGCATAGGCCTACCGGGTTATAATACCCCAACAGTAACCCCCGTGATAACTTGGACATCAGACTTGGCTTGTTTCACCTTGCACATTTGGGCATAATCTTGTGGAAGCCGTCACTTATTTTGTCCGGGTTATCATCTGAAAAAACAATAACAATCATTAAGCAAGCAGGCTCTCGGGTATCAGTTTGGCCGGCTCTTGCTGGCGGCCCGTTCATAACCCGGCCATCGCTTTGTGACTTTCATCTCTAGGACTTTGGATATGAGCTTGGTTTGCTCTCCTTCGTGATCTTGATCTTGATCATCATGTTCCGGATGGAGCCGTCAGCTCAATCATCCGGGTTAATCTCCTGAAATAAGATAAATACTTTGGACTAGAAGTACAAGTTAATTAAATCACGGGGGCCGACTCTTCTTGACGTCCCTGCTCAGATAAACATGTTTTCTTCAACCCGGGTTCATCTGACCCAGACTTGATTAAACCTGCTCATACGGAGGCTATGGTTAAGGATGCTCCAGCTATTAATGATTCGGATTTGATTTCGATGCTTCACCTCGGGGAATATTACTTCCCGACTCTAACCCCTAAGTGCCGGCTTGTTGCTCGCAGCAATCTGGGACTTCAAATTTCTTATTTTAATAACTTTTGAGCTTCAAACTGAGTAGCCCCCAAGAGCCGTATCTACTGCTTGCAGTGTTCCGGGTCTTACTTGAGAACTGATAGCTTCAAACTGGGTAGCTCCCAAGTGCCGGGTTCTAGCCTGCGACAACCTGGGACTTATAGCAATTTGAGCATAACTGACTTTTCTGATGTGTAGCCCCCAAGCGCCGGGTCTGCTGCCTGCAGCTACTCGGAGCTCTCTAAATTTCATAGTACCGAGTTATTCTGATTGTGTACGCGCAACCTGAGAATTTGTTTTGTTCTGCAAATCCTTTTGTTTTAGATGACCCTTTTGGTTTCCTTGAACTATAAGCCGGCTTTCAAATGGATTTTTCCTGTCGCCTCTTCTCTAATAAAAACAGGGTCAGACAAGTCCCAATGGGCATCAGTGCTGATTGAATTTACAGATGAGCAATCAGCCCATATAAGCGAGAGTCACATCAAGTTTAAGCTAGAAAACCAAGAATATAGTGCCTCATATTGGCCGGATCATGAGATTGTAGTTGTACCTTTTTACAATTAATCATCCCCCATGACCAATGTGGCTTTTTGCCGGGCTTGAGTTGGTAATTGTGCTATTCAAGCGATCAGCACCCAAGACCTCAAATTTGCCATATTTCGAAGCACTCTCGGGCGAAGCTAACCGAAGTTGCGAAGCACTCTCGGGCGAAGCTAATATTTGGCTGCAAAACACTTCTGGGCATCGCTAACCGAAGTTGTGTAGCACTCTTGGGCTAAGCTATTTTTTTCTCGCAAATCACTCCTGGGCATCGCTAACCGAAGTTGCGTAGCACTCTTGGGCTAGGCTAATTTTTATTGCAAAACACTCCTGCGCATCGCTAACCGAAGTTGCGTAGCACTCTTGGCGTTTGATAATGCATAAGCCGGATTATGGCAATTGGCGACGGCAGTAGAGCCCGGGCACGATGATGGCGCTTTAATAGCGATCTTGTTATTAATAAATCCATTGCGAGCGATAGATAACTCGATTTTGAAAAATCCATTTGCGGGAATTCGATAGCCCGACTTTAAAAAATCCATTTACGAGAATTCGATAGCCCGACTTTGATAAATCCATTTGCGGGAATTCGATAGCCCGACTTTGATAAATCCATTGATCATATAAATACTCTACAATGCTTGCGAGACGCTCATGGGTCTCGCTAAGCAATGTAAAGGCTGGGAGATGTTTCATGGATCGTCCTCAAATATGTATCGTGTGTGCGGTTCAATGTTTGTAACCCGAACGTCATCACACGCGCCTAAAATTTTTTAGGCGGTAGGATCCATGTCTTCAAGACAGCTAACGGGCGGAGCTAACCGAGTATTCCCTTCTCTTCTTTTCTTTTGCTTTACTATCCGTGGAACGAGAGAGCCCAGCTAGCTGGTACGCTGAGGTTCTGCTTTTTTCTTTCTTTGTCTGGCCGACTTGCTCGTCCTGGCTTCTCCATTCTGTCCTCTATTTTACTCCTTCACTTTTTTCTCTTGATCGTATGAGATACATTTTCCTTTGCTTGGCATGGAAGGTTTGAGACCTAGCCATATTAGTTTAGCCTTCACGTAGCAGACCAGCGATTGACCTCCTGTCCTTCCTTGATCCACAATAGACTGGTTGGGTGGTAACCTGACAGGACTCGCTTGTAGTCTCACACGGATAACCCGGCCGGCGGCGAGGTTACTGCTTTGTTTTTTGTTGTACCTTATGCCATATCAACCAGAATCTGATCCAAACTCAACTAGCTAATCGATTGCTGCTGCTTGAAACCGGTGCATAGCCGGGTCATCATTGATTTTGATCGTTGGAAACCGGACCCGATTTGTTTTCTCCTTGGAACGAAGGAGCCAAAATAGCTAGCTGGGAAGCTCTGAACTCTGTTTTTCTTTTCTTTTTTCGCGACCTGCTTGCACGCGGAAGGCAACTAGCCTTTTCTTTCCTTGTATGGATGACATCATGACTCGTACTCAATTTGTTCAGATGGAATCCGGCCACGCTAATGCAGGACCCGGCGGCTGGCCGTGATTGACGTGATTTTGATGAAGCCGTCGCCGAGACATCCGCCGACTAATCCCAATCTTGACGTGAAATCTTTTTTCTCCCTAATCTCACCAGATGACTGATCTAGTAAACCTCTTAATCCCTATCTTTCTCAACCGCGGCCCCTGATGCCGGCTCTCTCGACGGCCAGCTTCTCCTGATTTCTCAAGGGCGGCTCTTCTATCTTTTTTAGCGAATCTACTTCCGGTTTGGACCCGAAAATCACAGACGACGCTATCTCCTGGCTGGTTGTTGATGATCTCTTCGACGGCGATGTTCTCCATCCCTCGCAGCGCTTCTCCTTTGATCGGCACATACTTGGCCGCAAGCCCCACGGTGGGCACCAACTGTCGTGGGATTGTCACGGCAGATGTTTCTGGGTGGAAACTTAAGATGATGGGCAAGTCGACTCTGGTGTTCAGGAGATTGTCTAGTTCTACGGGGAAAGATGTTTTTTACCCAAGTTTGGGTCCCCTCGGTGGAGGATCCCTACGTCTTGCTATAAATTGAAGGAGATATGCCCTAGAGGCACTTAATAAAGAGTTTTATTTATCATATCTCATTTGTTCATAATGCGTTTTTGTGTCATGCTATAACTGTATTAAGCGGAAACATTAATACAGGTGTGATACGTAAAACAACCAGGTCCCCAGTAGCCTCTATTTGACTGGTTCATTGTGCAATCGATGATCGAGGTTTCCCGATCATGTGACATGGCGTCTATTTGACAATGAAGTCATGTCGTTGGTAAAACGGTGTGATGGACATACCCAATATTTGTAGGACGTAGTCATTACGCCTCCGACCGTGAGACCTACTCTTATTGCTATTCCTGGAAGACACTTTGATTGCATCAAACGTCATATCTTACATAGTGTGACAATAAAGGTGTCACTCTCGGGTGTCGGAAAGGAGTATGTTGAGACGGGGGGTCAAGAGCGGGATTTGCCAGTCCCATAGCAGGATAGATACTCTAGGGCCCACTCGGTGAGATTATGTTGAAAGAGCTTGCAAGCGTGTGACTAGGTCACCAGGACATAAGATCATGGACGAGTAGAAGTTAGCGGTGTCGGTAACGAGATCAAGCTGGGTATGGAGATATCTATGAACGAGTCTCGGACACGCTAAGTATCGCATGGCAAAAGGTTTAAGACTCGGACGTCCAGGTTCGATAGGAAAAGTATTCGTTATCTTGCAGGGATTAATTCTCGGTATCCAAGGTCCACGAATTAGTCATTGATCGGAGAGGAGTCTCGATCATGTCTGGTGAGATAATCGAACCGCTAGGGTAACACGCTTAAGGGGAGTCGACATTTTACCGGAAGAGAAAAATAGGAAAAGAGAGCACCGGGAACGTCCCGGGAAAGTTCCGATGGAGATCGGGCAGCGACGAAATAGTTTTCGGAGCCGGAATAAATTATGTAATATGTATTTAATATTAATTAGTGTAATTAATAGTTAAATATATTTTATTTTAATTTTTTCTGAATTTTTAAAGGCTGCATACCTTAAATGGGCCTTCTGGTGGAAAGAAGGCCCATGAGGGGAGGAAGCCCCCCTCCTTGGTGCGCATGGGGGAGGGGCCGGCCTAGGTGGGCCAAGTAGGGCCCACCTAGGGCCGGCGCACCACCTTGGCCGGCTGGGGTGTGGGATTAGTCCCACACCGCCAGCCTGGCAGATTGGGCACCCCCCCCCCCCCGGGCTCCTATATATAGAGGGGTACCCCTGGCCTTTAAAGAGACACCAATTTCTTTCTCTCTCTCTCCTTGGATCCCATGACTCCCCAGTTTGGAGTTGCGCCAAGGATAAGTTTTCTCCACCATACGCACGCCGCCGCGCTGCTGGTCTTCCGGTCCCAGTCTTCCGCTGCTTCGTCTTTGGATCGGAGCCCGGAGTTCGTCGGCTTCACCGTACGTGTGTGACGCCCTGCGAGGCACCACGCTAGTGGTGCTAGAGGTCTGCTTCCTCTACACGGCATCGAAGTCTTCGTCGGCTTCATCGGCAACGCTTGTGCGGGAGCGTAATCCCCGCTTTTCGGTCTACAAGGGTATGTGCACCGAACCCCCTGCGTAATACTATATCTGCATAGTATAGATTCTGGCTAGTTTAAGGTTATCGATGTTAGGAAATTTTTTGTTTTCTGCATGCGATCCCCTTCAGTGGTATCAGAGCCGATCTATGCGTAGATATAGCTGTGCGCTAGCTGCACCCGTGTTTTCTCACGGGGGCAACGTTCTTATTATTTGCTACCCTCTCGCGTGCACTTGCACTGCCGGCAGCATCGAGCTGATGAAGCGGCCCGGACCGACCTTACGCGTACGCTTACGCGAGACTGGTTCCACAACTGACATACGGCTGGTTCTGTATATGTGGCTGGCGGGTGTCTGTCTCTCTCTCTTTAGTTGGCTTTGCATTTTCAATGGAGGGCCCGAAAGGGATGAATAAATATGCAATTATTTGATCGTTGTTGTGGTCATAGGTTCGTAGGTATGAAGCGGTTCTATTTACGAAAGCCCCAAGCCACGTAAAATATGCAAAAGATAAAGTAGAGGCGTCTAACTTTATTTTGCAGGGGCTGTGTGATATGGTCAAGGTAAGTTTATTAAATTGTTTATGAACTGTTGGCGCGAAGGAGACCACCGGCGCAAGGACCATATCACGTCGCATTACATTTGATGTTTTGAGTGCATCTTATATTGTGTGTATATATATATATATAGTATATATTAGTTACACGGCGGTAGTTATATAAGATGATCCCTCCAAAATACCATTTGTGTTCTCCCTTCAACGTGCACCACCAAGAAAGTTCTACGTTATGAGGCAGGCCGTGATGATCGGGTGTCAGACATATCGTCGTTCGCATACAGTGGGTGTAAGCCACGTTGCACAAGCACTTTCGTTGAAGGTTATTATGGCGAGCCTAGCATGTACAGACATAGCCTCGGAACAAGGTGACCGAAAGGTCGAGCATGAGTCACAGAGTTGTTGTGATTGACATTCCGATGTCTACCTTTGAAGTTGTGTTGCCGGCTCTGATGATGAGGGGTTGCACAATGGATTAGGGTCGTGTAATCACTAAAACGATGAGAGGGATACTCGTTTTGAGTGGGAGTTCTTATAGTTATTTTCGAAAATACTTGAACTCAAAATATTATGAACAAAGTCTTATGTTTTGCAAATTCCATTGTAGATGTCTCGCCCCTCCTTTAACCTAGGCCTGTTCCTTGAGAAAGAAAAGCTTAAGACCAATGGGTCAAACTTCATGGCCTGGTTCCGCAACCTGAGGATCCTCCTCACTCCCCACAGGGTGGCTTACGTGATTGAAGCCCCCCTGGGTGACCCTCCGGCAGATTATGCCTCCGACGATGAGAAGAAGGTCTTCCAGACCAGGTCGGAGGATTCCTCCTTTGTCCAGAGTGGCATGCTCTATGCCATGGAAGCCGACCTGCAGAAGCGTTTTGAGAAGATGAGTGTGTAACATCCCAAAATCTCAAAAATTTAAAACCTTGCATTCATGCATCATTCATCATCTAGTCATAGCATTTAATTTGCATAAGGTTTATTTTAAAAGTTATTAATAAATTTAAATTGGTTTTCATACCATAAAATTGTTATATGAACCTCCTTATAATAAATCTTCTAATTAAATTATTTTATAGACAAAATTGCTATCAAAAAGTTCTAAATTTAATAAGCTTTCTAAAACTTATTTTTATGAATTTTTCTGAAATGTTTTGGTTTAGTTAAAAAATCAAATTTGAAATCAGGTTTTGAAAAACAGAAAAGATTCAAAAAAAAAAAGGGGAAAGGAGCAAACCGAGCCGGCCCAACTACATCTCGCAGCACGCGCGCGTTGCCTTGCGGCCCACCCGTGGCCCAACTCCAGCCCGCGCCTCCTCACCTCGCTGACGGGTGGACCCCACCCCCGGCGTCTTCAACCTCCGCGCGAAGTCAGCAACGAACGCAGAGTTCGTTCCCGAGTTTGACTCCGGCGAATCAATCCATCCAAACCGTTTCAGAGTCTATCTTTTCGCTCTCTCTCGCCCCATAAGTACCCCGCATCACCGCCACACTTTTTCCCCACAAAACCCTAACTCCTCCGCCGCCGGGCTGTTCGTATTTGAGCTCGGCATCTCGCCATTTCCGCCGGCGAGAAGTTCACCGTACGGTGCACCCCGGCCACCCCGGACCCTCTCCTTCCCTCCCCTCGTTTCCTTTCGTGTTTGCGCACGTTTTTGACACGGCCGTGCATCTGTTTTCGCAGCGTATCGACGCATCCGTCCGCGACCGCCGCCGCCGTCCGCCTCTCTGACTCCGGCGAGCAATCCCGGGAGGAGCCGACCACCGCGACGCCGTCTACCTCGCCATCAAGATCGCCTCGTCGCCCTGCAGCGTTTGGTAAAGGATTCCCTCTCCGCTCCCCTTCCTTTTGTCGTAGAGCGCGACGCCGGCCATGGCTCCGCCGCGGTCGGAGCATTTCCGGCACACCGGCGCCGCCCGTCCCCGTCGGAAAGTTGGATAGATCTGGAGCGTTCTTTTTCCTTTAGATCCAACGGTTCGCGTTCGCGATCCGCGGCGAACCGGTACCGTCCAATCAGAGTGCGCCGCGTGGCCTTTTCATTTTCTATTTTCGGCTGAAATTTGGTTTTAAAAACAGAAAACTATTAAATCTTGTAAATTGCATAACTTTTGATCTGTTTATCCAAATTTAGTAAATTTTATATCCACGGATAGCCCTGGTCATGTAGTTTAATTCTATATCATTTGTTTTTCCTTATGGTATCATTTAAATTCGAGTAATTAACAGATTGGTATTTCGGCCATTTAAATTCATAACTTAATTAATAAAAATGCTTTTCAAATAAATCCAATTGTTTTAGAATTGTATTAATGTCCTCTGTCCAGAAAGTGCAACTTGAGTTTTATTTGAAACTTTTCATAATAGAATTAAAGAATTTGGTTGTAGGGCTTAATATTTCTATGTTATGCTCAATATTTTAAATGATTAAATAAAATAATAAAATGTTGTTCATTGCATTTCATGCATTAATAACAGAGGAAATAAAATTGTAATAATTTTGTTTTGTTAAGTTCATTGCATATCAAGCATGCATACATATTTTTGTCTTGATATTTTAAGTGTTGTATTTGTGTGTTTATTTATTTTTATGTATTGTTTGTTTCTAGATTGTGAAGAGGAGGAAGGCTTTTCTTGTGATTGTTATTCTTGCTGTGCTTGTTCCTCTTGTTACCAAGGCAAGTGACATTCATGAACCACCCATTATTTTTCCTATATGCATTAGTAGAGTTTTTGAGTAGTATGCATGATAGGAAAGTTTCGTTATTATTTTACTTTGCTAAGTTTTTATGCTATGCTATATAAAATCTCCTAGTAGTGTGTAGCCACCCCCTCCCTACCATGTTATTGCAGCCATTTAAAAGGTTTTATTAGATGCTTAGCAATGCTATGAAAATATTTACATGTTTTTGTTGTGGAAAGATTTCTAAGTGTTAAACTTAAAATGCACACCTGGGTGGATTGGTTGGTATGGTTTATGTTGAGTGGCTATTTGGGACTGTGCTTGTGGTTGTCTTCGCCTAGGATGAATTTTATTCTACTTAGGGCCATGAGCACGGTGGTTTTCACGCAAAAGTGCACTTGTGGTTGCCACCCAGGAACAAAGAGATTACTAAGTCCCTCCAAGTTTAGATGCTTCCCGTGCAGCCTTTTGACAATGGGCTCTGTCTTGAACAACTAAGTTGTGAGGATTCAACCTGTCAGCTTGACAAGCAGATGTAGAATTTTGATAGGTGGAACGGGTCTTGCTAGTATGGTTGAATTCTTCTTCTGAAAGTTCTTGTCTCAATTCTCTCCTTTCCTTAATGCACTCCGCGTGTATAGGATGTCTGGGTTAATTGAGTCTAAAGGTGAAAGTGCACAAACTCTGCAGAGTCGACAATCTGAGTACTTAGCCGTGTCCCCGGTGATGGACAACTTCGAGCAGCTGGACAAGGATGGACGGAAGAATCTCAACACCGTTTTCATGAAGTAAACTTTTGACTAAGGAAAGAACTATTGGTGCACTTGGGCTTCATCCCTTGGTGCCAAGTCATTGAAAATAAAAGTGCTTTACAAAAGATAGGAGAAAACTTGCTTTCTGCAAATAGCCTACAACTCCACCAAGCCAAATACTCATGTAGTTTAGACTTGTCATTTTATATCCACCATAGTCACTTGCCAATACTTCATTGTATTGACCTCCTTCGGGGGCTGCATATTCCAATGTGCAGGTACTTCAGATGAAGAATAATTGTTTGGACTCGAGTCTACACCCAACATGTCTGCCTGTGGCGCATGCTTGAAGATGAGGCTCATTGCTTTTGTGTTTCTGTTGTGAACTCTGAATATTATCGCTAGCCTTCATGGTTATGCACCTTGTAATAAAGCTATACTTGGCTATTTTTGGATCTCGTTGTAGTAACTTGATACTTCTGCAATGATACTTTAAATTTTGTACTGTGGTGCTGGCAGTGATCCAGGGACTAGCACTTAACACAGGTGTTCTATCTTTAATAAAAGATGGGGCACTACAAAATGGTATCAGAGCAAAGTGTTGCCTGTAGGTTCGAGCCCTTAGGATTGGTTAAGCCCCTTTTTGATCATAATATTACCATCTTTGAAGTATGTTGGATCCTAGCGGCATAGTGAGATGAAGCGGCCCGGAGACTAACCTTACATGTCCGCGTACATGAGACCTGTTCCACAATCATAAGTGGCTGGCCGGGTGTCTGTCTCTCTCACTATAGTGAATATCCAATTTACAAAGAGTTGTTAATAATTGTGATCACCTTGTAGAATAAAGCTAGTATTTTCTCTAAGTACTTATTTACATCATGACTAGTACTTCTTGCCTTATGCATTCTGTTTTGATAATTTTACTCTCATAACTTAAGGATGTCGTTCTTCAAGTATCAAACCGCGGAGGACTTCAAGGACATGCGTTTCGGGAGATATCTTCTGGAGTTAGTGGAACTGCTGGCGCTTCCAACACCCTTCATCAAGGCAAGTCAGCTGAAGCACTTCAACAAAGATGGCTTATGGGGAGTCCGACTTATGCAACGCGGGCGCCAGACTGAACCCAAGACCGAAGATATCCAGATCAAGTCGATTAGTGACTCCTTGGAGAAAGGACTCAATCTCGCCACGCAGGAGCTGATAGGACGTCTTTGTGGGCAATTCCAGGAGGAGTTGAAGGACCACTATTTTTCTATCCTAGGCCGACGTGATGAAGATGGAGCACCCTTCCTTGTAAATGAGGAGGATAAAAGCCAACCAGATCCCTTGCACCCGTATCTTCAGGACTTAGAAATTCACCTCTGGGAGCTAGAAGATGATAGGCGCGAAGAGCTGCTGAAAAATGATGAGATCATGGCCCAAGTCAAGGAGGCTCAAAAGAAGATTGACGCCCAAGAAGAAGTGACCAACGCTCAGGAGGAGAAATTCAAGGCTCAAGAGAAGAAGTTCCAAAATCAAGAGAAGAGAGGCAAGGACAAGAACAAGGAGATTAAGGACTTGAAGAATGAACTTCAGAGCAACGACGTTGAGTTCGCGGCTGATCGTGATCTAATAGAGACTCTGCGCCGTGAAAAGAGAATGCTACAAGAGAAGAATGAAGCCCTAGAGAAGGAAGTGATAGAGACTCTGCGCCGTGAGAAGACAATGCTACAGGAGAAGAATGAAGCCTTAGAGAAGGAAGTGAACGAGTACAAGGAGATCCTCATGAAGGAAGGCATCATCATTGAGGAAGTCGAAGAAGATGAAGGAGATGTCATGGACGAAATTTAGACTTAGTAGTTGGACCACCATGTTTTATTTCTCGTTTAGTTCGTCGTTTTTAAAACATTGATCTCCAACTTGTGGTATGACAATGTTAGAATGTTTTGGTTTGCAAACTTGTCGTTTTATTTAATCTACCAACTATGCCTTATTTCCGGATTGCTAAGAAAGAAAAGCTTTAAGTTGTTTGTTAGTTGTTGATTGCTTGACTTGTTGTTTTGTGCATGGGTAGGATTTTTCCTTCTTTTAGTTCTACCTATCTTTTACTCATCCATGCTGAAAACCCCACAGATGCCTTCACGTCGTGATCCCGACAACAACAATGAGGCTATGCAGCAACTGATGGCCGCTCAAGCTCAGTTGATGACTATGATGACACAGTTCATTGCAGCAACCAACAACAACAACCACAACCCGCCACCACCACCGCCGCCACCCCCACCACCCCAAGTGGACAGGCTTGCTAGGTTTCTAAGGCTTAGGCCTAATAAGTTCTCCTCTGCTACTGAACCTATTGTGGCTGATGACTGGCTTCGCTCAGTCAACAAGGACTTAGTGACTTGTGAATGTTCTGAGGCAGAGAAGGTGAGGTTCACCGCACACCTGCTGGAAGGACCCGCTGCACTGTGGTGGGAGACTTACCAAGTGACTCATCCTTTGGAGGGCATGACTTGGGATGCTTTCAAGGAGGGATTTCGCAATGCTCACATTTCCTCTGGCATAATGAATCTGAAGAAGGAGGAATTCCGCAGCTTGAGGCAGGGAGGTAGAACTCTGAAGGAGTATATGGATGACTTCTGCACGCTATCAAGGTATGCACCAGAAGACATTGACACTGATGCTAAGAGGAAGGAAAAATTTCTCAATGGACTTAGGGGAGAACTGAAGATACCCTTGTCTGTGGCTTATGCTCCCAACTATCAAGCTCTGTTGGATCAAGCAATCACTTTGGACAACAATATAAGAAAGGAAGAGAACAGGAAGAGGAAGTTCAGTGCAAGTAAGGTTCATTCTGAAGGAGCACACAAGAGGCACCACACCTCTGAAGGCAGTGGGCATAAACCATGGAATCACTCCAACAACGGTAATGGCCAAAAGCATCATGGTCACAACCATAGTGGAGGATACAAGGGAAATAATGGAGGATTCAAAGGAAACCATCACCATGGCCATAATCATGGAAATGGTCATCACCGCCCCAACCATGAGGGGAAGAAGGACTTGTCTCAGGTGACTTGCTTCAAATGTAAGAAGACGGGTCACTATGCAACTGACTGTCCAGAGAGAAAGGCAGATGAGATCTCCAAGCCCAACCCTTTCCAGAAGGGTCACGTGAATCACATCAATGTGGAAGAAGTACATGATGAACCCGATGCTGTGATTGGTACGTTTTTGCTTAATTCATTTCCAGCATTAGTCTTATTTGATACTGGAGCATCGCATTCTTTCATATCAAGAGCTTTTGTAAACAAACATGGGTTAGCCGAGGAAAGCATAGGAAAACCTATTAGGGTGAGTTCACCTGGTGGAGAAATGATAGTAAATTCTGGGTGTAGACAGTTAGACTTGAGGATTGGAAAGTACCATTTCCCAACGGATCTAGTCATCCTAGAAACCCAAGGCTTGGATGTTATTATAGGCATGGATTGGATGACTCGATTTGAAGGAATCATAGACTGTGCTAACAGAGTTATCACCCTCACCACCCCAGAGAAAAAGAAGATTAGGTTCAGATCAACCTTCGAACTTAAGAAAGTTAGGCTAAACTCTCTTAAGGGGGTTAGCCTGGGTGATGTACTCATTGTCAGGGAATACCCAGATGTGTTTCCAGAGGAACTACCGGGAATGCCACCCAATAGAGATGTAGAGTTTCTCATTGAACTAAAACCGGGTACTGGACCAATAGCTAAGAGACCCTATCCGATGGCCGTCGACGAACTGAAAGAGCTCAAGAAGCAACTGGAGGAACACATTCAGAAAGGATTTATTCATCCAAGTTCATCGCCATGGGGAGCACCAGTCTTATTTGTTCAAAAGAAAGATCATACACAGAGGCTAGTCACGGACTACAGAGATATAAATGAGCAAACTATCAAGAATAAGTACCCGCTACCCAAGATTAATGAACTTTTCGATCAATTGGAAGGTGCCTGTGTTTTCTCAAAGATCGATCTTCGATCAGGGTACCTCCAGATGAAAGTTAGAGAAATGGATATACCAAAGACTGCATTTGTTACCAGATATGGTTCTTATGAGTACACCGTAATGCCCTTTGGATTAACCAATGCTCCAGCCTATTTCATGAATATGATGAATAAGGTGTTCATGGATTTTCTGGATAAGTTTGTGGTAGTTTTCATCGATGACATTTTAATCTACTCAAAAAGTCACAAAGAACATGAAGAACATTTGCGGCTGGTATTGCAGAGACTACGGGAACATAAATTGTATGCCAAATTCAGCAAGTGTGAGTTTTGGTTAGAACAAGTCGGATTTCTAGGTCATGTGGTGTCCAAGGAGGGTATAGCAGTGGATCCTGAAAAAGTTTCAGCGGTAACCAATTGGGAGCCACCAAAGAATGTGGGAGAAATTCGTAGTTTTCTTGGTCTAGCAGGATACTACCGAAGATTCATTGAAAACTTTTCCAAGATTGCCAAGCCCTTGACGGAGTTGCTGAAGAAGGAGAAGAAGTTTGAATGGACTGAGGCATGTGAATCCAGTTTTCAGGAGTTGAAGGAACGTCTAGTTTCAGCCCCAGTTCTATGTTTGCCTGATTTAGAGAAGGAATTTCAAGTGTATTGTGATGCTTCACGTCAAGGTCTAGGAAGTGTATTGATGCAGGAAGGCAGAGTGGCATCCTATGCCTCCAGACAACTCAAGAAACATGAAGTTAACTATCCTACACATGATCTCGAGTTAGCCTCAGTAGTACATGCCTTGAAGACCTGGAGACATTATCTGATGGGAAAGAGATGTGAAGTTTTCACCGACCACAAAAGTTTGAAGTATATTTTTACTCAGAAGGAGTTGAATATGAGACAGAGAAGATGGTTGGAACTTATAAAAGATTTTGATCTAAGCCTACAATACCATCCGGGAAAGGCTAATGTAGTAGCGGATGCCCTGAGTCGCAAGGTGTATGTGAATGGCCTCACGGCAGGGGAAATACCTGAGGATTTATGCAAGGCATTCAAGGACCTCAGGTTGGAAGTAGTATCAGAAGGTTTTGTAGCCTCATTAGTAGTACAACCAATTCTGATGGACAAGATACGCGAAGCTCAGAAGGGAGATAAGGATATAGAAGAAATCAAAGTCAATCTGAGAGCCGGAAAAGCTAAAGGATTTCATGAAGATGAGCAAGGAACACTGTGGTTTGAAAAACGTGTCTGTGTGGCCAAGGATCTTGATCTTAGGAAGTTAATTCTGCAAGAAGCTCATGAGACCCCTTACTCCATTCATCCGGGAAATACTAAGATGTATATGGATGTGAAGGAGAGATTTTGGTGGAAGAACCTGAAAAGAGACATAGCAGAATATATCGCAAAGTGTGATGTATGCAGTCGAGTAAAAGCTGAACATCAGAAACCGGCAGGACTTTTACAACCTTTGAAGGTGCCAGACTGGAAGTGGGATTCTATTGGAATGGATTTCATTACAGGATTACCAAGGACCAAATCGGGTTATGATTCTATTTGGGTTATTGTTTGCCGTCTAACAAAAATAGCTCACTTTATACCCATGAAGACCACATATACCAGTGCTAAGTTAGCTGATATTTACATGAAGAGGATTGTGTGCCTTCATGGCGTTCCTAAGAGTATCGTGTCTGATAGAGGAACCCAGTTCACGTCGCATTTCTGGAAACAGTTGCATGAATCACTAGGAACCAGATTGGAATTCAGCACGGCTTTTCACCCGCAAACAGATGGTCAGACTGAGAGAGTAAATCAGATTTTGGAAGATATGTTAAGAGCTTGTGCGCTCGATTATGGATCTAGCTGGGATGATAATCTACCTTACGCCGAGTTCTCCTACAATAACAGTTATCAAGCAAGTATTGAGATGGCACCGTTTGAAGCCCTGTATGGAAAGAAATGCACTACCCCATTGTTATGGAGTGGTGTCGGGGAACGGAGTTTCTTTGGACCTGACATAATCCAGGATGCTGAGGAGAAGGTTAGACTGATCAAGGATAGATTGAAGATAGCTCAGTCTCGACAAAAGAGCTACGCAGATTCCAAACGTAGAGAAGTTATTTATGAAGTTGATGATAGAGCCTATCTCAGAGTTTCACCATTGCGTGGTGTAATGAGGTTTGGAATTAAAGGAAAGTTAGCACCACGATTTATTGGACCATTCAAAATTCTTTCCCGTAAAGGTGAAGTGGCTTATGAGTTAGAACTGCCAGAAATACTGTCTGCGGTCCATAATGTGTTTCATGTCAGCCAGTTGAAGAAATGTCACCCCGAGTTGATGGGAGTTTCATTGAAGGATACCGTACCCCTCGAGGAAGTACAATTGGAGAGTGATTTAACCTATGAAGAGAAGCCCATAAAGATTTTACAAACAGCAGAAAGAGTCACCCGTACCAAAACCATCAAATTATGTAAGGTTCAATGGAGTCATCACACCGAGGAAGAAGCCACATGGGAACGAGAAGATGACCTTCGAGAAGACCATCCTCACCTATTTGCTGACCTTTCCGAAGCTCGAGGGCGATCTTCCTCTTAAGGGGGTTAGTTTGTAACATCCCAAAATCTCAAAAATTTAAAACCTTGCATTCATGCATCATTCATCATCTAGTCATAGCATTTAATTTGCATAAGGTTTATTTTAAAAGTTATTAATAAATTTAAATTGGTTTTCATACCATAAAATTGTTATATGAACCTCCTTATAATAAATCTTCTAATTAAATTATTTTATAGACAAAATAGCTATCAAAAAGTTCTAAATTTAATAAGCTTTCTAAAACTTATTTTTATGAATTTTTCTGAAATGTTTTGGTTTAGTTAAAAAATCAATTTTGAAATCAGGTTTTGAAAAACAGAAAAGATTCAAAAAAAAAAAAGGGGAAAGGAGCAAACCGAGCCGGCCCAACTACATCTCGCAGCACGCGCGCGTTGCCTTGCGGCCCACCCGTGGCCCAACTCCAGCCCGCGCCTCCTCACCTCGCTGACGGGTGGACCCCACCCCCGGCGTCTTCAACCTCCGCGCGAAGTCAGCAACGAACGCAGAGTTCGTTCCCGAGTTTGACTCCGGCGAATCAATCCATCCAAACCGTTTCAGAGTCTATCTTTTCGCTCTCTCTCGCCCCATAAGTACCCCGCATCACCGCCACACTTTTTCCCCACAAAACCCTAACTCCTCCGCCGCCGGGCTGTTCGTATTTGAGCTCGGCATCTCGCCATTTCCGCCGGCGAGAAGTTCACCGTACGGTGCACCCCGGCCACCCCGGACCCTCTCCTTCCCTCCCCTCATTTCCTTTCGTGTTTGCGCACGTTTTTGACACGGCCGTGCATCTGTTTTCGCAGCGTATCGACGCATCCGTCCGCGACCGCCGCCGCCGTCCGCCTCTCTGACTCCGGCGAGCAATCCCGGGAGGAGCCGACCACCGCGACGCCGTCTACCTCGCCATCAAGATCGCCTCGTCGCCCTGCAGCGTTTGGTAAAGGATTCCCTCTCCGCTCCCCTTCCTTTTGTCGTAGAGCGCGACGCCGGCCATGGCTCCGCCGCGGTCGGAGCATTTCCGGCACACCGGCGCCGCCCGTCCCCGTCGGAAAGTTGGATAGATCTGGAGCGTTCTTTTTCCTTTAGATCCAACGGTTCGCGTTCGCGATCCGCGGCGAACCGGTACCGTCCAATCAGAGTGCGCCGCGTGGCCTTTTCATTTTCTATTTTCGGCTGAAATTTGGTTTTAAAAACAGAAAACTATTAAATCTTGTAAATTGCATAACTTTTGATCTGTTTATCCAAATTTAGTAAATTTTATATCCACGGATAGCCCTGGTCATGTAGTTTAATTCTATATCATTTGTTTTTCCTTATGGTATCATTTAAATTCGAGTAATTAACAGATTGGTATTTCGGCCATTTAAATTCATAACTTAATTAATAAAAATGCTTTTCAAATAAATCCAATTGTTTTAGAATTGTATTAATGTCCTCTGTCCAGAAAGTGCAACTTGAGTTTTATTTGAAACTTTTCATAATAGAATTAAAGAATTTGGTTGTAGGGCTTAATATTTCTATGTTATGCTCAATATTTTAAATGATTAAATAAAATAATAAAATGTTGTTCATTGCATTTCATGCATTAATAACAGAGGAAATAAAATTGTAATAATTTTGTTTTGTTAAGTTCATTGCATATCAAGCATGCATACATATTTTTGTCTTGATATTTTAAGTGTTGTATTTGTGTGTTTATTTATTTTTATGTATTGTTTGTTTCTAGATTGTGAAGAGGAGGAAGGCTTTTCTTGTGATTGTTATTCTTGCTGTGCTTGTTCCTCTTGTTACCAAGGCAAGTGACATTCATGAACCACCCATTATTTTTCCTATATGCATTAGTAGAGTTTTTGAGTAGTATGCATGATAGGAAAGTTTCGTTATTATTTTACTATGCTAAGTTTTTATGCTATACTATATAAAATCTCCTAGTAGTGTGTAGCCACCCCTTCCCTACCATGTTATTGCAGCCATTTAAAAGGTTTTATTAGATGCTTAGCAATGCTATGAAAATATTTACATGTTTTTGTTGTGGAAAGATTTCTAAGTGTTAAACTTAAAATGCACACCTGGGTGGATTGGTTGGTATGGTTTATGTTGAGTGGCTATTTGGGACTGTGCTTGTGGTTGTCTTCGCCTAGGATGAATTTTATTCTACTTAGGGCCATGAGCAGGGTGGTTTTCACCCAAAAGTGCACTTGTGGTTGCCACCCAGGAATAAAGAGATTACTAAGTCCCTCCAAGTTTAGATGCTTCCCGTGCAGCCTTTTGACAATGGGCTCTGTCTTGAACAACTAAGTTGTGAGAGTTCAACCTGTCAGCTTGACAAGCAGATGTAGAATTTTGATAGGTGGAACGGGTCTTGCTAGTATGGTTGAATTCTTCTTCTGAAAGTTCTTGTCTCAATTCTCTCCTTTCCTTAATGCACTCCGCGTGTATAGGATGTCTGGGTTAATTGAGTCTAAAGGTGAAAGTGCACAAACTCTGCAGAGTCGACAATCTGAGTACTTAGCCGTGTCCCCGGTGATGGACAACTTCGAGCAGCTGGACAAGGATGGACGGAAGAATCTCAACACCGTTTTCATGAAGTAAAATTTTGACTAAGGAAAGAACTATTGGTGCACTTGGGCTTCATCCCTTGGTGCCAAGTCATTGAAAATAAAAGTGCTTTACAAAAGATAGGAGAAAACTTGCTTTCTGCAAATAGCCTACAACTCCACCAAGCCAAATACTCATGTAGTTTAGACTTGTCATTTTATATCCACCATAGTCACTTGCCAATACTTCATTGTATTGACCTCCTTCGGGGGCTGCATATTCCAATGTGCAGGTACTTCAGATGAAGAATAATTGTTTGGACTCGAGTCTACACCCAACATGTCTGCCTGTGGCGCATGCTTGAAGATGAGGCTCATTGCTTTTGTGTTTCTGTTGTGAACTCTGAATATTATCGCTAGCCTTCATGGTTATGCACCTTGTAATAAAGCTATACTTGGCTATTTTTGGATCTCGTTGTAGTAACTTGATACTTCTGCAATGATACTTTAAATTTTGTACTGTGGTGCTGGCAGTGATCCAGGGACTAGCACTTAACACAGGTGTTCTATCTTTAATAAAAGATGGGGCACTACAGAGTGCCTTCGAGATAATTTCTGATCTCAAGGCTGTCTTTGCGCCGCAGGCTAAGGCTGAGAGATATGAAGCTTCTGAGCTTTTCTTCTCAGCCAAGATGGAAGAGCACAATAGTGTGAGCGAGCACGTGGTCAAGATGTCTGGCTACGTTCAACGCCTGAATGCTCTGGAATGCAAGATTCCTGATAAGCTGGCGATTGATAGGGTGCTGCAATCGTTGCCTCCTAGCTACAAAGGCTTCGTCATGAACTATAACATGCAGGGCATGGCTAAGTCCCTAGGTGAGGTGTTCGTGATGCTCAAGACTGCTGAGGTGGAAATCAAGAAGGAGCACACGCTGTTGATGGTCAACAAGACCGTCGATTTTAAGAAATCCGGTGGCAAGGGCAGGAGAAACTGGAGGTCTAGGAAGGATGGCAAGCACGTTGCCAAGCCTAAGACTAACAAACCTGGTCCCAAAGCTGGCGTGGAATGCTTCTACTGCAAGGGAGAAGGTCACTGGAAACGCAACTGCCCCAAGTATCTAGAGGATAAGAAGGCCGGCAAGATTGTCGGAAAAGAGAAAGGTATATTTGATATACATGTTATTGATGTGTACCTTACCTGCGCCCGTAGCAACACCTGGGTATTTGATACTGGCTCTGTTGCTCATATATGTAACTCTCAGGAGGAGTTGCGGAATAAGAGGCGCCTGGCAAAGGACGAGGTGACGATGCGCGTCGGCAACGGATCAAAAGTTGACGTGGTGGCTGTCGGCACACTCCCTCTGCATCTACCATCGGGATTAGTTTTGGTTCTGAATAAGTGTTATTTTGTACCAACCTTGAGTGTAAACATTATCAGTGGGTCTTGCTTGTTGCAAGACGGATATTCATTCAAATCAGTATCAAGTGGTTGTGCTATTTATATGAATGATATCTTTTATGTTAATGCTCCCGAGAGTAATGGTTTATTCTTGTTGAATCTTGATCGTAGTACTCACATCCATAGCATAGATGCCAAGAGGATTAAACTTAGTAGCGATACCGCCATGTATATATGGCATTGCCGTCTCGGTCATATTGGTATAAAGCGCATGAAGAAACTCCATGCCGATGGACTTCTGGACTCGTTGGATTTTGGATCCCTCGACACATGCGAACCATGCCTCATGGGCAAAATGACCAAGACACCGTTCAATGGTTTCATGGAACGGGCGTCGGACTTATTGGGAGTCATACATACAGATGTGTGTGGACCAATGAGTGTGTCGACACGCAATGGTTATCGTTACTTTGTCACCTTCACCGATGACTTGAGTAGATATGGGTATATCTATTTGATGAAACACAAGTCTGAAACATTTGAAAAGTTCAAAGAATTTCAAAGTGAAGTTGAAAATCAGCTCAACAAGAAAATCAAGCACCTTCGATCCGATCGTGGTGGTGAATATTTGAGTTTTGAGTTTGGCACACATCTGAAGGCATGTGGCATCGTGCCACAGCTTACGCCAGCTGGAACACCGCAACGCAACGGTGTGTCCGAGCGACGTAATCGTACCCTATTAGATAGCGTCCGATCTATGATGTCTCTTACCGACTTGCCCGTGTCTTTTTGGGGGTATGCGTTAGAAACAGCCGCATTCATTTTAAATAGGGCTCCGTCCAAATCCGTAGCAACGACACCGTATGAGGTATGGCATGGCCAGAAACCTAAGCTGTCGTTCCTGAAGGTCTGGGGTTGTGAGGCGTATGTTAAGAAACTACAGCCCGACAAACTCGAACCGAAGTCGGAGAAAGTCGTCTTTGTAGGGTATCCGCGGGAAACCATAGGATACACCTTCTACAACCAAGCTGAGGGCAAAACGTTTGTCGCGAAGAACGGTACCTTTATGGAGAAAGAGTTTCTCGCCAAAGGAGTAAGTGGGAGGAAAATAGACCTCGACGAGATCGTTGATCCTGAACTCGAAATTCCGAGTGGCGCAACGGAAGCTGTTCCGGAAACGTCCTCCACAGATGGAGTGGGAGAAAATGTCGAGGGTGCTATTCTACCTCGTAGGTCAGGGAGATCTCGGATCGCCCCTGAATGGTATGGCAACATGGTTTGCACCGTCATGTTGATTGAACAAGACGAACCTACGAACTACAAAGAGGCTATGGCTAGTCCTGAGTCCGAGAAATGGCTTGAAGCCATGAAATCCGAAATAGGATCCATGTATGATAACAAAGTGTGAACTTTGATGGAGATTCCCGAAGGGCGCAAGGCCGTCGAGAATAAATGGATCTTTAAGAAGAAGACTGATGCTGATGGTAATGTGACCGTCTATAAAGCTCGGCTTGTCGCAAAGGGTTTCCGACAAGTTCATGGGATTGACTACGATGAAACGTTTTCACCGGTAACGATGCTAAAGTCTATTCGGATTTTGCTAGCAGTTGCCGCATATTATGACTATGAGATATGGCAAATGGATGTCAAAACAGCGTTCCTAAATGGTAACATTGAGGAAGAGTTGTATATGGTACAACCTGAAGGTTTTGTCGATCCAGAAAATGCTGGCAAGGTATGCAAGCTTCAGTGTTCCATTTATGGACTGAAGCAAGCATCTCGGAGCTGGAATCTTCGCTTTGATGAGGTGATCAAAGATTTTGGATTTGTCCAAAATAGCGAAGAGACCTGCATTTACAAGAAAATGAGTGGGAGCTCAGTTGTGTTCCTAGTACTATATGTTGATGATATACTACTAATAGGGGACAATGTGGAACTTCTGAATAGCGTCAAGAAATATTTAAACAGTAAATTTTCGATGAAGGACTTAGGAGAAGCTGCATACGTTTTAGGCATTAAGATCTATCGTGATAGATCAAGACGTCTATTAGCGTTAAGTCAGAGTACTTATATTGACAAGATACTGAAACGGTTCGGTATGGACACGGCAAAGAAGGGTTTTCTGCCGGTTGTCAAGAATAAGGTATTGAGCAAGGCACAGTGTCCGGTGACGGAACATGATAAAGTCGAGATGACTAAACATCCCTATGCTTCAGCCATAGGATCGATCATGTATGCCATGTTAAGTACTCGACCTAATGTAGCATTGGCTCTTAGTTTGACGAGCCGGTTCCAAAGTAATCCTGGAAAGGATCATTGGGTAGCTGTTAAAAGCATTCTTAAGAATCTCAAGCATACAAAGGAAATGTTCCTTGTGTATGGGGACTGTGAGGAAGAGCTTGGCGTAACAGGTTACGTTGATGCAAGTTTCTGCTCAGACCCAGATGACTCTAAGTCACAGACAGGATATGTGTTCAAGGTGAACGGAGGCGCTGTATGCTGGAGGAGTTGGAAGCAACCCATCGTGGCCCAATCTACAATGGAATCGGAGTACATTGGCGCTTCTGAAGCCGCGAATGAAGCTGTGTGGCTGAGG
This sequence comes from Poa annua, assembly GCA_026929855.1. NCBI lineage: Eukaryota > Viridiplantae > Streptophyta > Magnoliopsida > Poales > Poaceae > Poa > Poa annua. Next base: position 36,833,262 of record CM049433.1, read on the forward strand.
AAGTTCATCATCGAACTTGGAGTGTTCCCTAGCGCGCAAGACCCCGTGACCCTCTACTGCGACAATACGGGAGCCATTGCTAACGCGAAGGAACCGAGGTCTCACTCAACTGCCAAACACATACTCCGACGCTTCCATGTGATACGACAGTACGTACAAGGAGGTGAAGTGAAGATTTGCAAAATACATACGGATCTGAATGTGGCAGATCCGTTGACAAAGCCTCTCCTGCTTGACAAGCACGTGAAACACAAAGATGCTATGGGTGTCCGGCTTTTACCAAGTTGTAAACTAGATTAAGTTGTACTCTAGTGCAAGTGGGAGACTGAAGGAGATATGCCCTAGAGGCACTTAATAAAGAGTTTTATTTATCATATCTCATTTGTTCATAATGCGTTTTTGTGTCATGCTATAACTGTATTAAGCGGAAACATTAATACAGGTGTGATACGTAAAACAACCAGGTCCCAGTAGCCTCTATTTGACTGGTTCATTGTGCAATCGATGATCGAGGTTTCCCGATCATGTGACATGGCGTCTATTTGACAATGAAGTCATGTCGTTGGTAGAACGGTGTGATGGACATACCCAATATTTGTAGGACGTAGTCATTACGCCTCCGACCGTGAGACCTACTCTTATTGCTATTCCTGGAAGACACTTTGATTGCATCAAACGTCATATCTTACATAGTGTGACAATAAAGGTGTCACTCTCGGGTGTCGGAAAGGAGTATGTTGAGACGGGGGGTCAAGAGCGGGATTTGCCAGTCCCATAGCAGGATAGATACTCTAGGGCCCACTCGGTGAGATTATGTCGAAAGAGCTTGCAAGCGTGTGACTAGGTCACCAGGACATAAGATCATGGACGAGTAGAAGTTAGCGGTGTCGGTAACGAGATCAAGCTGGGTATGGAGATATCTATGAACGAGTCTCGGACACGCTAAGTATCGCATGGCAAAAGGTTTAAGACTCGGACGTCCAGGTTCGATAGGAAAAGTATTCGTTATCTCGCAGGGATTAATTCTGGGTATCCAAGGTCCACGAATTAGTCATTGATCGGAGAGGAGTCTCGATCATGTCTGGTGAGATAATCGAACCGCTAGGGTAACACGCTTAAGGGGAGTCGACATTTTACCGGAAGAGAAAAATAGGAAAAGAGAGCACCGGGAACGTCCCGGGAAAGTTCCGATGGAGATCGGGCAGCGACGAAATAGTTTTCGGAGCCGGAATAAATTATGTAATATGTATTTAATATTAATTAGTGTAATTAATAGTTAAATATATTTTATTTTAATTTTTTCTGAATTTTTAAAGGCTGCATACCTTAAATGGGCCTTCTGGTGGAAAGAAGGCCCATGAGGGGGGGAAGCCCCCCTCCTTGGTGCGCATGGGGGAGGGGCCGGCCTAGGTGGGCCAAGTGGGGCCCACCTAGGGCCGGCGCACCACCTTGGCCGGCTGGGGTGTGGGATTAGTCCCACACCGCCAGCCTGGCAGGTTGGGCACCCCCCCGGGCTCCTATATATAGAGGGGTACCCCTGGCCTTTAAAGAGACACCAATTTCTCTCTCTCTCTCTCTCTCCTTGGATCCCGTGACTCCCCAGTTTGGAGTTGCGCCAAGGATAAGTTTTCTCCACCATACGCACGCCGCCGCGCTGCTGGTCTTCCGGTCCCAGTCTTCCGCTGCTTCGTCTTTGGATCGGAGCCCGGAGTTCGTCGGCTTCACCGTACGTGTGTGACGCCCTGCGAGGCACCACGCTAGTGGTGCTAGAGGTCTGCTTCCTCTACACGGCATCGAAGTCTTCGTCGGCTTCATCGACAACGCTTGTGCGGGAGCGTAATCCCCGCTTTTCGGTCTACAAGGGTATGTGCACCGAACCCCCTGCGTAATACTATATCTGCATAGTATAGATTCTGGCTAGTTCAAGGTTATCGATGTTAGGAAAAATTTTGTTTTCTGCATGCGATCCCCTTCATAAATCACTGATATGATAATATGTTACATGGTGCGCCAATGGCGATCGCCGGGTTTAGATGACTCCGGCGTGGGAGCTCTCTCTTGGGAGCTCTCTCTATTTTGTCTATCTTATTTTGCCTGTGGCTTCTCGTAGCCTCCCTTAACTTATCTCTCTATGACCTAGGAGCCCGCTTATAAAGACATCCGGGTCTCCTGGTTTACATGGTTAGAGTACTTGGAGTTCTACTCTATCTCGTCTTGTATTTCGTATCCTCCAAGTCTTGGACTCCGTGACGCATACTGCCTCCGGGTCTTCTAGAGCCTTCCTTACTTAGGCCGGGTTACCGACAAGCTCTCCGGCCCATCCTTGAAACCCGACCATGCTTTCCTCTGCATGGGCCTACCGGGTTATGATCCCCCAACATCCATACTTGTCAAGCTGGCATTCTTGGACTGCCATCTCCTTTTCGAAGTATTTCTCCACCCTGTTTGATTAGTATTGTAACAATACTATCATTGTGGTGTCATATATATGTAACTACGTACGGCGTACACTGATTCTACAAAAAAAAGGGGTCGCCGCGGCCATAACCTCAGTTTGGAATCGAGCTGGCTCGTGTTGTTGGCACAGATGTATTCACCAGCGGCACCTTGGTTGGAGGCAGCCAGCAGACCCCAACTGAGATGGCGCTCCACCGGACGAGAGCGTCGCCGGTTGAGCACGCCGAACAGAGGGCGAGCTCTAGCACCAGCACTTGCAGACAGGGGAAGTACTGCTGTGTGCTTGGTGTGTGAAGAGGGAACAGTCCCAGCTGCTTGGTGCTGCATGGTGAAAAGACGCATGTCGACAGTCGATGATGTCCGCGAGTCTGATATAGGGCACTTCGTGTTGGCCAGCTGCCCAGCTCCCTATCCGCGTTTGAAACATACATCCCGACCGACACACATTAATCGGGTTGGCGAAGACATACTTTTGAGTCCATATCGATTGCTAAAAATGACGTTGCCTGCAACCATGCTGATTAAATGTCATTCTTGATGGTTCGCTCTTATCTCTTTCTATTCGAGTTTTTTTTAAGGACGGGTAACCAAATTGGTTACCGTCATTGCATTAAGACTTGGAAGAGAAGTTGATACAAGCGTTTAGGGTTCTCACGGCCTTGCCGTCCACACACGGCTCTAGGGACTACTCCTCCCTACTTCCTACTTTCCTATCAGCTAGCTTCCACATAAGAAGTTCATCTACTGCCAACTTGACTACAACATGACGAAGGGCACACCTCCCCTCCAAAACCCTAGAGTTCCGCTCCAACCATAATCTCCTCATACCCGCGATTATGAACGTTGCCAATTCCTTGTGCTTCTTGCTTGAGATTCTTTGCAGAGAACGACACCACCATCGCTTAGTGCTTACGGCAGTTGCTTGCGCCAGGTTAACCTGGCCCTCCTTCTGCCCAAACTTGTACCAGAACTCCTTCGCGTACGTACAGTTGACTAGGATGTGCACTAATGTTTCATCTTCTTGATCATAGAGGGTGCACTGATCTGACCGTGGCAACCCTCGCTTCTCGATTCTATCCGCTGTCCAGCATCTGTTTCGTAGCGCCAGCCATGCGAACATCTTCTCCTTCAGCGGCGCTCTGCACTTCCAAAGCGCCTCAGCATACTCAGCAATAGTGCTGCCGTAGAAGAAGGCCTGATATGCAGATTTGGCCGAGTATTTCCCATTGCTAGTCAGCCTCCATCTGCAGTCATCTTCCACATCTGCAAGAGGCGGCAGACTATGGATATCCAACCACAGTTCAATGAACTGCGCGATCGCCTGCGGAGAGTTCACCACGCAGGTTCTGAACCCACTTGTCATCCTGCATGGCCTCTTGAACGCATCTTTTCTTAGCCCCTCTTGCTCTTTCTATTCGAGTTTTAAACACAGGCAACCTTTATCTACTAGTACCTCCTACAGACTAATTAGTTTTCACTAGCTAAATGGTCCTGCGATTGCTACGGCACTAAATTGTTATCATCATAATTTACCATCGATCACACTTCCCGTAAGAGAGTATCGTGATCGCGTGTAAGATTGTTCATTATCTTCATAATTGTATGGCTCAACACTGAAGTCATCTTCTGCTGGATCAGGCTCCACCAGTGGAAAACGGCTCTTTAGTACCGATCGGGGAGGGGCATCAGTACCGGTTTCGCAACCGGTACTGCGCAATCGGGACTGATGCCCCCCCCAGCATCAGTACTGGTTGCTTATCGTCCGGTACTAAAGGGCCTCCACGTGGGCGCGGGGCACGGGCTCGTGCGGAGAACTTTTAGTACCGGTCGGTAACACCGGCCGGTACTAAAGGGTTTAGGTTTTAAGGGTTTTGCAATTTATTTTTCGTTTCCTTTTTTTTTTGTTATCTGTTTTCTTTTCTTCACTGTAATTTTATTTTATGTTTTCTTTTTCATCTACTGTTTTACATTCATACGGTATTATATATATACACGGTACACGTTGATGCATACGTAATATACTTTTGTATATGTATTCTACGCTACTACATACGGTAAACGTTGATATATAATATAATTTAGATATAGGACATATTCATACTACGCTATTACATACATATATACATATATACAATCCGGTGTATAGAGATCGCAATAATGTCATACATCCTCCTCTTTCATATGGCGTAGCTATATTTAGGATTATGGTATTCTCCCTTTGGATGCATGACCTCCTCAAGGATAAATCCCGCTATCTCCTCTTGAATTGCTTCTACGCGCTGATGTGGTAGGATGGCGTCCCGCTTGTCGTTAAGCTTTAAACGAGATCAATATGAATATATTAGTTGTGTGTGTGTATATATATATATCAAATCATAATAAGATTGAAATATAGTACAAGACAGTCACACTCACATCCATTCTTTTTTCACGCGACGCCTGCTCAACGCTCAAGGTCCTCATGAACTCGCAGACATAGAATCCACATAATTCATTTCCCGGAGGCTGCTTCAAGGTCTTTACGAGAATATAAATTAATTAAATAATAATTCAAAATGATGATGAATTAAAGAGACTATGTTTAATAGTAGCACACTTACATCAATATGTTTAATAGTCAGCTCTGGTTTCCATTCACCCCTCTCTCTCTTGATGAATATTTTCCAAACCCTACTCACAAAAGCAAATGAATAAATGAGTTATGATTACTTGATATCATGAAATGGGGTTAATGGTTGAAATTACCTCTGAAGCATGTCAATCAAGTCCTGGTAGTATGATTGTGGTTTGCGTAATGAGTCAAATACTTCAACTAATCCCTTGTCAATGATAATGTCCAGTAGAATCCAATGGTAGCTGCACACGTTTATATAGTGAGGCATGAATATAACTCATCAATTAAACTTAACATATAGTAATTAGCAATATAGAAATGTGTTCAAGACAGTCACACTCACTTGAAGTTGTAAGGAAGAAGTATATCTGCCGCATGTGTTTGGCTCAATAGCGACCTCAACAATGCCTCCTCGCAGTCCTCGGGCTTCCGCTCTAAGTTTTTGCAGTTAACGATAGATGGGTCAATGAACCCAACTTCCCAGAGTCTTTTCCTTTTGCACTCGATAAGCATCCACCTGCATATATAATAGCATACGAAAGAATATAGTGAGGATAATTACAGGCTCAATTAGTGAGGATAATTACATGCTCAGCTAGACACTTAGAAAAAACACTTACAGAACATAGCAACTCATGATAGTTGCGTCGAGAGCACGCCGGTTGTATAACTGCCATAATTCTTCAAATTCGATACATATCTCGTGGTTGACAAAGAATTGGTCTTCTCGGTATGTCACGTAAAACACGAGTTGCTTGTCCTTTGCAACCTTCATGTACCAGTCATGCAATCTCCGCATTTGAAAAGCTAGACGCACCATCTCATCAGGAGGGAGATGATCTTTCCCGTAGACAAACTTCCGTGCTATCTCAGTCGCCTTGGGGAAAAGTGCGTCAAGCTCAGCATCGTCCATGTAGTCTGAAGCAGGAACATTTGTCCCAACGTTGGGACTCTTGTCTGTCTGAACCTTCAGCGGGGCGACCGACTGTACTTTCTGTTCTCCGAGCTGGGGAACCTGTTTCGCCTTCTTCTTCTTCTGTGCAGCGACCCTTTTCTTTTTATTCTCCTCTTGCGTGTCAAAACTCTTCGAGATAGAGCGTTCATAGTTATCAGGCAAAGTTCTACGGTCAGGATCACAGACGATGTCTAAAAAGTGTTTAACACCCTTAGGGTTTAGTACCTGTTTTGCCTCGGGCACTTTCTTCGCAAAGTGTGCGGCATTGTGAGCTTTGACCAAGGGAGCATTCTCCTCAACGGTCCGATGGTAAGTTAACACCAGAAGATCCTTCAACGACGGCCCGTACTTGTAGGTGTCCTTTGGAGCACCACTCGACGCACCGGCAAGCATCTTCTGCCTCATTGAGAAGGTCCTATTGCCGGTGGGCGGACTCTTTGCAAGCACCGGGGTGGTTTCCCGCTGGAGTGGACTCTTTGCAAGCTCTGGAGTGGACTCCCGCTGGGTTGGACTCGCGCACCGGGGAGATGGAGTCGCGCTGGGTTCCCTCTCGGTGTCCATATTTTCAATGCGGGGTGGACTTGGAGGTTGATTGCTACTCGGAGGGGTTGGTGGCCTACGCGTCGATTCTCCTGGAAACACGATGTGTTCGTTTCTCCATAGAATGACTCCGCGCAACACTTCTCCCAGTGTCGTCTCCCCTTCAGCTCCAGGAAAGTCAAGCTCTAGGTCCTCGAATCCGTTCATAATTTCATCCACCCCGACTCGCGCGTAGCCAGCTGGAATCTGACCGCCATGAAGGGTTGCTCCGGGTATATTCTCTAAAGCAAAGCCGACCGCCACCTTTATGGATAGGTTCCTCATCTTGATGTGCAGCTCACAGTTTGTTCGCCCCTGAATCTGATCCACGGGGTATGTTGCGTCATCAGGCTGGACATTTTGTGTGGAAGCCACGCTGCTTTTCCGCTGAGATGCCATATCAAGTTGGTCCTCCTGCGGCTCAAATGCCTTTTTCTGCCTCATTTCATGTCGCAGGTCTATTATCATGTCTTCCAACCGCTGATATTTCTCTGCCTCCTGTTTCTTCTTCCTGTCGCGACTCCTGTAAGTGTCCCTATGCTCGGGGAACCCAACCTTCCAAGGGACGACGCCCACGCCTCGTACTCGCCCAGTGTGTTCAGGATTCCCGAGGGCGAGTGACAGCTCGTCCTTCTCTCTATTGGGCGCGAACCTTCCCTCCCGAGCGGCAACTACTGCATCATCAAGTTCTTTGACTTTATTCCGAATTTTTTCTCTTTCGGGCTCTCCCTCGGGGCCTGGTTTAACCTTTTCCTTCAACACAAGATTCCCTGTCTGTGGGTCGGGCTCCAGCCCGACGCTGTACGCCCAATGTCTCGCCCTTGCGGGATAGCTTGATGTACTTGGAGTGACCCCGGCAGCAATTAACTTGGCGTCCCTTTCTTCCCACTTAGGAATGGCGGTCTTATAGCCACCTGGCCCCAAACGTTGGAAATATTGCTTTTTGTCGGCATTCAACTTATTTTTCGCTGACTTTTCCAGAGCTTCTTCTGATTCCTTGTAGTCCTTGAATTCTTGCCACTGATCTGTTATCCTCCTGTACTATACGTCTTCAAAATTAGGGGTTTTCTTTATCTTGATGAATTGGTGGTATAACCTTTTCTTGTAGTTCATGAATTGTTCGGCCATTTTCTTTAGAGTCCACTGGAAGACTTTCTTTTTCTTGGCATCTCCGAGGCCTGTCGGTAGGGCGAAATTGTGGAAAACGGACTTCAGAAGTTCCCTCTTGCAAATATCTTACACAAAACTCTCTCCTCCACCCTTCGGCTTGTGCCATTCTCGGATGGTGATCGGAATGTTGTCCCGAACAATAACTCCGCACTGACTCACAAATTTACGTGCGTGCTCTTTCGGAGCAATCGGTTCGCCAATTTCAGAGATTTCTTCGATATCAAATCTTTCTTCTTTTAACTTTTTGGCCGGACCTCGTTTTCTTTTACCAGACTTGCTCGATCCCGATCCGGAGGGCTAAAAGAAGAAATATTATGTTAAAACATGTATATGTACACATATCAAATCATGAATTTATCACCAGAAGCTATGTATACCTCGTCGGTATTCTGCGCTACATTCTCATCGGCATTATTGTTCGAGGCGGATGGAGGAGCTTCTAAGTTATAAATCTCCTCGTCCTCCATTTCACCACAGGACATGTTAAGATATTGCGATCCATCATCTTCACCATCTCTGATGATGTCAAACAATTGATCTTCCCCTGCTCTGCCGTCCATAGCTTAACTAATACAAAAAAAAAGATAGAACAATTTAGTGCCAAATCGGGCGGCGGCATTATTGTAAAGAAATAACATGTGCGCACGGTAGAGGCTCACCGCGGGGGAGGGCACGAGGGGATGCTCGGGAACGACGGTGAGGCGCGGGATCAACGAGACTCGGGAAGGTCACAGACAGGACGACGGTGAGGCGAGGGATAGACGGCGAGATTCCTACATGATGTCAAGTTATAACGGTGAGGCGAGGGATCGACGAAATCAAGTACTTTGCATTGGGGAAATTGTGGTTGCATTCCCCGCGCGTTGCCGCGGGAAATTGTGGTTGCATTTTCACAATACTATTTCACAAATTCTAACACTTTCATTCACAAATTTCAACACTTGCATCCACGCTATTTATTACATTGTAGCATTATAATCTTTGCATCAAATAAAATTACATAGTAGCATCCATAAAATTACCCTAAATTACACAAGTACTATGCACAACTACTTTGCATCCACACTATTAATCCAAATTTACAAACTTCCTAACATTGCAAAACAGACAGCAAGGCCTCATATAGAATTGCTTCAGGGATGGTGTCAGCGAACAACGTGGAATGAACATTGCATATATGTTCAGACAACATGGTTCACTCACACCTCCCTGAAGATGCAACGTGCAACCATCTAATCATCGGCCAAAATTTAGAAACTTCCTAAAACAGTAGCAAAAATTGCAAGTATTTTGCATCAAATAAAATTGCATAAGTACTTTGCATCAAATAAAATTGCATAAGTTCTTTGCATCAAATAAAATTGTTCTTTGAATTCACAAGTATATTAGTGCTAACACTTGAATTCTAAAACTATTACACTAATGCTAACATAGATACCAAGTTCATGAATATTTTTGCTAACACTTGAATTCTAAAACTATTATACTTTAAATTCTAACACAAATATATTATTGCTAACACTTGAATTCTAAAACTATTACACTAATACTAACATACAGTACTAATTGTAATTAACATCCAAAAATAATTGCATTTCCTAGCAATTAAAATAAACAGTAGCAATTTCCTGGAAAACAAGGAGCTGACGTCAGCATGACCTCCTCTCTCCAATGCCGCACCGAATCGAAGCCACACCGAATCGAAGCCCTAGCTACGGTCAGCATGACCTCCTCTCGAGCAATGCTGCACGGATTTGGGCTGCGGCACTCCGGCAGCGGCGGGGTCGGGCGCGTTGGGGACGGCTGCGGCACTCCGGCGGCGGCGGGGTCGGGCGCGTTGGGGACGGCTGCGGGCGGCTCCGTCATTTTTCTAAGCCCTAGCTACGATGGCGAAAAGGAGGGAGGAGGGAGGACCTCACATAGCAATGGCGGAGCATCGGGCGGAGTCGGGCGCGTTGGGGACGGCTGCGGGCGGCTCCATCGTTTTTCTAAGCCCTAGCTACGGTGGCGAAAAGGAGGGAGGAGGGAGGACCTCACCTAGCAACAGCGGAGCGTCGGCCGGAGTCGGAGGAGACGAAGACGACGTCAGGGAGCGGCGCAGCACGATGTCTCCGGTGATGGGGTCGAGGGCGCGGCGCGGCGTCTCTTCTTCGTCGTCGTCGGGAAACACTCTGCGTCTGTGAGAGAATGAGGAACTGCCCGATCTGGGCGAGAGCATTTAAGGCACAGGCCTTTAGTACCGGTCGGTGCCACGGACCGGTACTAAAGGTCCTTTAGTACCGGCTGGTGGTTGCAGCCGGTACTAAAGGTTTGTCGATTCGGCGTCCGAATAACAGGCGCGAAACGAAAACCTTTAGTACCGGTTGCAACCAGCAACCGGTACTAAAGTTCTTTTTTCATTTTTCTTTCTCTTTTCTGTTTTCTATTTTCTGATTTTTCATATCTATATATTTAATTGTTCAAACCAAGTAAAATTAGTTTCTAATAATTTGTAAAAAACACATATATATTCAAGAACATGTTTTCAACAAATTACAAAAAAATAGATAATTAAAAATGTAACATTTAAAATAAAGAGAATTGATAAAAAAAGGTATTGAAAAAAATAAAAGGTATTCCACAAATAGGTGCATAAAACTAAAAGGTATTGAGAAACAATCTTGCCAAAGGAATTCTTGAAATTATTTTCATAAATATCATTTTCCATTTTTAAGTGCAAAAAATGACTTTTTTTGTGAGCAAAATACAAAAAATATGATGCAAAATGGCACCCATCCAATTTCTGACAAAATTTGCAAAAAAAAGTCTTCACAAAAAGGTCTATCATGTATGAACATCTAGAAGTTTCAAGACAAATGACCAAGTTATGGTCATTTCAAGAACATAGTTTGTGATAAAGACCTTATATTTCAACAACATAGTTTGTGATAAAGACCTCATATTTCATAAATATCATTCCTGGATTACACATCACCAATATTCCCATCTGTTGTATTATTCCTCCTTTTTTTCGATTGCTTAACTTTGCGCCGGAACCATGGAGAATCTTCATTACTTAACGTGATGCTTGGGTCAGTGTTGACTTTGAAGGGCGGAATTTCATCAAACTTATCATAATCATCTGACATGTCTGTCTTGTCCTCCACTCCCACGATGTTTCTTTTCCCTGAAAGAACTATGTGGCGTTTTGCCTCGTCTGATGTATTCGCTTCCATGGCTTTTCTATTCTTCGGTATGGTAGACATGTCTTTCACGTAGAAAACTTTAGCTACATCATTTGCTAGGACGAACGGTTCGTCTTTGTAATCAAGATTGTTCAGATCCACCGTTGTCATTCCGTACATCGGGTCTACCTTTACCCCGCCTACATTCAGCTTGACCCATTTGCACCGAAACAAAGGGACCTTAAAAGAAGGTTCATACTCAAGTTCCCATATCTCCTCTACGCAACCATAATATGTGTCCTTTTGCCCATTGCTGTTTGTTGCGTCAAAGCGGACACCACTGTTTTGGTTGGTGCTCTTTTTATCTTGAGCGATCGTGTAAAATGTATTCCCATTTATCTCGTACCCTTCGAAAGTGACTATAGTCGAAGATGGTGTCCTGGCCAACAAGTACAGCTGAACATCAACTTTGGTGTTACTCATGAGATGTGTTTGCAACCAACCGCTGAATTTCGCCGTGTGTTGATCTTTAATCCAGAACTCATCCTCCACCGGGTTCTCAGATCGTAAAATATTCATGTGTTCCTCGATATACGGAGCTGCCAACGAGGATTTTTGTAGAACTGTGTAGTGCGCTTGACTGAAAGAAGGTCCGTCCCTACATACAAATACTTTTTTCCCTAGAGTGCCTTTTCCACTCAGTCTCCCCTCATGTCGCGACTGCGGAACACCAATCAGATTAATGTCAGGAATAAAGTCAACACAGAACTCAATGACCTCCTCGGTTCCATAGCCCTTGGAGATGCTTCCTTCTGGCCTAGCACGGTTATGAACATATTTCTTTAAGACTCCCATGAACCTCTCGAATGGGAACATATTGTGAAGAAATACGGGACAGAGAATTTGAATCTCTTCGACTAGGTGAACCAAGACATGCGTCATAACATCGAAAAAGGATGGGGGGAACACCAACTCAAAGCTGACAAGACACTGGACCACATCATTCTGTAATCTTGGTAGGATCATTGGATCGATTACCTTCTGAGATATTGCATTGAGGAATGCACAAAGCTTCACAATGGGTACTCGAACATTTTTCGGTAGAAGCCCCCTCAATGCAATCAGAAGCAATTGCGTCATAATCACATGGCAGTCATGAGACTTTAGGTTTTGAAATTTTTGTTGTGCCACATTTATTATTCCCTTTATATTCGACGAGAAGCCAGACGGGACCTTGATACTGCTCAGACATTCAAAAAATATCACTTTCTCTTGTTTGGTTAGAGCATAGCTGGCAGGACCGTCATAATGTTCTGGAAGCAGGCCGTCTCGTTCTTTCAAACGTTTCTGGTCCTCCCGTGCTGCCGCTGTGTTTTTTTTCTTCCCATACACGCCCAAATGGCCTAGCAGGTTCACACAAATATTCTTCGTCACGTGCATCACGTCGATTGCAGATCGGACCTCTAGGACTTTCCAATATGGTAGCTCCCAAAATATAGATTTCTTCTTCCACATGGGTGCGTACCCGTTTGCGTCATCCGGAACCTTTAGTCCTCTAGGACCCTTTCCAAAGATTACTTTTAGATCCTTGACCATATCAAATATTTGTTCACCAGTACGGTCCATAGGCCTCCTACGGTGATCTGCCTCACCTTTGAAATGCTTTCCTTGCTTCCGGACGTTATGCCTGACCGGAAGAAATCGACGATGCCCTAGGTACACACACTTCTTACAATTATCCAAGTATATACATTCAGTATCATCCAAACAGTGTGTGCATGCATGGTATCCCTTAGTTGTCTGTCCTGAGATGTTACTAAGAGCAGGCCAATCATTGATCGTTACGAAAAGCAACCCTCGAAGGTCAAAATCCTCCTGTTTGTGCTCATCCCACACACGTACACCTTCTTCCCGCCACAACTCTAAAAGTTCGTCAACTAATGGCCTGAGGTACACATCAAGCTCGCTCCCTGGTTGCTTCGGTCCTTGGATGAGCACTGGCATCATAATGAACTTTCGCTTCATGCACAACCAAGGAGGAAGGTTGTAAATACATAGAGTAACAGGCCAGGTGCTATGACTGCTGCTTTGCTCTCCAAAAGGATTGAAGCCGTCCGTACTTAGACCAAATCTTAAGTTTCTTGCGTCATCTGCAAAGTCCGGGAACTCTCTCTCGATTTTTCTCCACTGGGATCCATCAGCGGGGTGTCTGAACATCGCGTCTTTCTTCCGGTCCTCTTTGTGCCATCGCAACATCTTGGCATGCTCTCTGTTGCTGAACAAACGTTTCAACTGTGGTATTATAGGAGCATACCACATCACCTTGGCAGGAACCCTCTTTCTGGGGCGCTCGCCCTCAACTTCACCAGGGTCATCTCGCCTGATCTTATACCGCAATGCACCGCATACCGGGCATGCATTCAGATTCTCGTACTCCTCACCGCAGTAGAGTATGCAGTCATTAATGCATGCATGTATCTTTTGCACCTCTAATCCTAGAGGACAGATGATCTTCTTTGCCTCGTACGTACTGTCGGGCAATTCGTTATCCTTTGGAAGCATCTTCTTTATCTTTTTCAACAACTTTTCAAACCCTTGTCCGATACACCATTCTCAGCCTTCCATTGCAGCAAATCCAGCGTCGTACCCAGCTTTTTCTGGTCATCTTCGACACCTGGGTACAATTTTTTTTTGTGATCCTCTAACATGCGCTCCAACTTGAGCCACTCCCTCTGATTTACGTTGTTTCTCTGTGCATCAGCAATGGCCCGAGAAAGATCATCAGCGGGCTCATCCGGCGCCTCTTCGTCAGGCGCCTCTTCTCCAGTTTCCCCCATTGTAGTACCGTCGTATTCAGGAAACTCAGGATAGTTGTCATCGTCCTCTTCTTCTTCATTGTCTTCCATTATGACCCCTGTTTCCCCGTGTTTGGTCCAACAATTATAGCCGGACATGAAACCGGACTGAAACAGGTGGATGTGAATGGTTTTTGAGTTGGAGTAACTCCTGATATTCTTACAAGCACAACATGGACAATACATAAAACCATCCCGCTTATTTGCCTCAGCAACACGGATAAAATCCAGCACGCCGGTCATGAACTCCGGAGTGCGTCGGTCAACGTACATCCATTGTCGATTCATCTGCATTATGTAAATATATACAAAACCATTACACAATAGTTATATATATATATCTACCATGAATAGATAGATACGTGACCAATTCATTAATACAAGTTCACCATATTTAAACAAATCTAATACATAGTTCTCATAAAACATTCATTAATTGAAACTAACATAGAACTAGCTAAAGAATTTAAATCTAACGACAAATGCGATCAAAATCGCAACTAAGGTAATTATTGAACCAACAGCATAATGATACCAAGCCTCTTGACTAATGACATATTTTCTAAACTTTTTAAGCTTCAAGCGCATTGCATTCATCTTGATCTTGTGATCCAAGCGCATTGCCTCCATCTTGATCTCGTTATCATCGACGACGTCGGCAATCTTCAACTCCCATTTCATCTTCTCTTCGAGACGAAGATCTTCACTTCTTTTCAATTTAGCTTTCAAATCATTGTTTTCTTCTACTAAAAACTCGACAATAGGGTCGGGCTCATTTTCCGGTTCAACTACCTCCTAGATAAAAATATATCTACGTTAAGTTGGTCGGTATAATTTTTATAAACACGAAATTAAACAAACATATACTTATAACAAACAATCGTACCACATCCGAATAATAGAGCGGGCGAGAGCCAGTGTGGACAGATGTCAAAACCATGACACTATATATAACAAAAAGTTACACAAATAAGAAAATTATACAAGTAATAATTCTATAAACAATTAATTACGTAATTATAGCATAAAATGAGCTAAACTAGGACTAAATGAGCTAAACTAGGACAAAATTAGCTAAACTAGCACAAAGTAAATGATGAAACTAGCACTAAATAAGCTACATTTCTAGATTTTCCTAAATTTTTCGATCTAGGTCCAACTAACAATACATTTCTAGATTTTCCTACATTTTTCTATCTAGGTCAAACTAACACTAAATGAGCTCAAACTAGCACTAAATGAACTAAAGTTTCCAATTAAATGTAAGAGAAACAAGTTTCTAACCTTTTTGACCAAAAATGGTGCCACCAAATTGGACAAATCGCCGGATCGCCACCGAGCTCGAGCAAGAACAGAGAGAAATAAATGAGGAGGCAGAGAGTGAAGTGAGCTCGGGCTGGAGGAAGCAGATGGAATTTATAGCGAAATGATTTAGTACCGGCTGGTGCCACAAACCGGTACTAAATGTCCATCTTTAGTACCGGTTTGTAACACAGACCGGTACTAAAGGTTCTCGCCGTGGGGCCCCCCGCTGCAGCGCCAGCCCCAAACCCTTTAGTTCCGGTTGGTTACACCAACCGGTACTGAAGGTTGCTTCCCGACCGGTACTGCTGCCCCTCGCTTGTCCGGCCGCTGGGACCGGTACAAATGTAATATTAGTACCGGCCGCAAACTGGTGCGGGACTAAAAGTCTGGACCAAAGGTCCGTTTTCTACTAGTGCTCGTATCAGCAAGGGGGGGCCTTGAATTCCCGTTAAAGTCTCATCTGCTTGAATAACCGAGTGTAAAGATATTCAGCTTGTGTGTCCTGTGCCAATGATCTCCTGGTTATACATTAGGCGCCCCAAGAATGAAATCTTACGACACAAAATTTTGGAGTTTACTGGCAGCATCAAAAGCAACTAAAAGTGATATATTTCATCTTGCGGTCAACCGAGTGAGATGCTTGCTGTGTGTGTGGCCACTCTCTTTGAGCTGCCTAATCTCTTCATCTTGAGATTTAAGTGTGTATCGGACATGCCTAATGATCTTATCATATGCTCTCTCTTTGTCTTGCAGATGCACACATGAATGATCCTGAGTAGTAAGTCGCCTCTTAGATCTTGAGAGATAGGTAATACTTGGAAAATTCAAATTGCAATGCAGCACATTAAATCGGCAAGCATATTTTAACAAATAACATAGTATAAAATTAATGAAAAATCAGTTGTGTTTTTTTTTAGAAAATGGGTGTCCCGGCCTCTGCATCGAGTGATGCACACAGCCATTTATTACAAAATCCAAATCCACAAGTAATAAAGGTTTACATCTCACGAATCAACTAGATACTGAGACGAAGCTCAACCGACCGTAGAAACAAAAAACGGCAACTACAAAAGTCTACTAATATGTTGCCACGTATGCCGGGAGAAAAAAATCCTATGCTAGTCTTGAACATCAAGCAACCATAAGTTCCCGCTGGTCCGAAGGAAGCAGGAAAGCCCATAGCTGGATCCAGTGCGTCGCCATATGAATAACTTGTAATACATGAAAATTTTCCATTCTGTTAAAAACCAAATTTGTTCCTACAATTCCAAAGAGACCAACAGATAGCTGAAACGCCAATACGAATCCTAACTTTGGTCTTCTTATTAACCCCGTTCAACCAATTCCCGAACATATTGGTAACATTAGAAGGGGGAGGGATATTGTAAGTACAAAAAACAACACGCCAAACAAGTTTTACAAAAGGGAAATTAATAAATAAATGCTCAATAGTTTCGGATTCTCCACAAAATGGGCACTTAGTACAACCCTGCCAATTCCTCTTTGCAAGGTTATCCTTTGTTAACAAGACCTTTCGACTAAGGAACCACATAAAGATTTTAATTTTCAGCGGTATCTTTAATTTCCATAAGTAAGTTCGCAAATATCTAGTATATCCATTCATCAAATCCTCAGACATAGATTTTACGGTAAATAAGCCATTTTGCGTATGTTTCAAGCAAAGAGAATCAGGGGTATCTGTTAAATTAACATCCATTAGCCTGGTACATTGATGAGACCACATGTCCCATTTATTACCAACAAGAGCCCTTCTAAAACCCAAGTTTAGTGGGGCGCGTTAAGAAAAACATCAGACACTGATACATCCCTATGTTGTATGATGTTATAAAGTAATGGATACTGATCTTTTAATGGAGTGTCTCCCAACCAGGTCTCCTCCCAGAACCTGGTAGTTCTCCCATCCCCCACTTTGAAAGCGCCTCTGTTAAAGAACTCATCTTTAACCCTCATGAGCCCTTTCCAAAAGGGAGAATCAGTAAGTTGTGCCTCAACCTGGGCTAATGTCTTTGAATGGAGGTATTTATTCTGCAAGAATTCTTGCCACACCCCCTCTTCATTCAGCAGTTTAAACAACCATTTGCTGACATTTATTTTTTAACTCTAGCACTTCAACCCCTAAACCCCCCTGATCCTTTGGTCTACATATAATGTTCCATTTAGTTAAACGATATTTTCGCTTATTCTCATCACTCTGCCAAAAGAACCGAGATCTATAGAAGTCAAGTCTTTTTCTTACCCCCTTAGGTATCTCAAGAAATGACAACACAAACATCGGTAGACTTGTTAAAACCGCATTGACAAGCACAAGGCGGTCCCCGTAGGACAACATCTTTCCTTTTCAGCATCCTAGTTTGCCATCAAAACGGCTTTCAACTAGGTGACATTCGGCGTTCCGCAATTTCCTATAATGAATTGTAACTCCTAAATATTTAAATGGAAGAGAACCAGATTCACAACCAAAGATCTGTTTGTATTGTTCTTCCACTTCCTTGGCCTTTCCAAAACAAAAAATCTCACTCTTGTGAAAAAAAATTTGAGACCCGACAGTTGTTCAAAAATACAGAGGATGAGTTTCATATTTACCGCCTTTGCCAGATCGTGCTCCATAAATAGGATTGTGTCATCTGCATATTGCAAAATTGAAAGGCCCCCTTCCTCTAAGTGAGGAATGAGCCCCACAATCTGGCCATCTTCCTTCGCCCTCGCAGTAAGGATGGCTAGCATGTCCGCAACAATATTAAACAACATTGGGGACAGCGGGTCTCCCTGTCTAAGACCCTTTTTTGTTTGGAAGTAATGACCAATGTCATCATTGACCCGAATACCAACACTTCCTCCCTGAACAAATTGCATAATCCAGTTACACCACTGTTGTGTAAAACCTTTCATACGCAAAGCTTGTTGGAGGAAAGGCCATTTCACCTTATCATATGCCTTTTCAAAGTCAATTTTAAAAATGACCCCATCCATTTTCTTCCAATGAAGTTCATGAATGGTTTCATGAAGGACAACCACCCCTTCTAGGATGTGCCTACCCGGCATAAACGCCGACTGAGTTGGCCTAATCACTTTTTTTGCAATTTCGGTAATACGATTAGTACCTACTTTTGTGAAAATTTTAAAGCTAACATTGAGAAGGAAAATTGGTCTATATTGTTGTATCTGAACTGCATTTTCTTTTTTAGGTAACAAAGTGATGACCCTGAAATTCAGTTTCTACAACGGCAGATTGCCTTGTTGAAGCTGACCGAACATAGCCATCAAATCGCCCCGAATAACCTCCCAAAAGGTTTTGTAGAATTCAGTAGGAAACCCGTCCGGTCCCGGTGCTTTATTCAACTCCATTTGAGATATAGCCTCATACACTTCTTTCACCAAGAAATCAGCTGTAAGAATGCTATTCTCTTCATTAGTTAATTGCGGTATATCATGAATAATTCCCTCATCAAGAGAAATATTGTTAGGAGCCGAATCCCCAAATAATTTTTTGTAGTATTCCGTAATGTAGTTCCTTAAATTTCCTTCACCTATAATAGTTCCTTCGTCTTGCTCTAATTGAAATATTTTCTTTTTCCTATGTTTACCATTAACAATGAGGTGGAAGAATTTCGTATTATTCCCCCCTCTTGTATGTATTTAACTTTTTCCCTTTGCACCCGTTTTGTCTCCTCATCCCGCCTTGGACAACAAATGCGATCATTTGCTTCTCTCAAGGCGGCTCTCTCAACGTCCGTGAGCGGAGTAGTTTCTGCTTTAATATCTAGAACATCAATAATTTGCAACCATTTTTCTTTTTCCTTCTTATAGAGTTCAGCAAATTGGATGCCTCCTTGTGTGGTACATGAGCATTCACACACTTCTTCGCAATTGACAGATCATAGTGACATGGATACTGCAAAGTGCAATGCAATGTAATGAAATTAAATTAAATCGATACGCATATTTTAGCAAATAAGGCAAATAAATTAATGTAAATTCAATTGTGTACATCAGAGTAAGAGTTTCACCTCATATGGGACATGAGCAGCCCCATGCTTCTTCACCAAACATGAGGAAGAGTTCACCAAATATGGTGAGATTTCAACCTGCTTGGCCTAGACATGAGCATGCTCCTAAATAAAATGCAGAAAAAGAGCATTATTGTCGACATATAAATCTTAAATTTTTGCAGTGCAGTAAATTAACTAACATTTTTTTTATGAACAGTGTAGTATGCAGAAAATTACATTGCATTGTTCATATGTAAAGTTAGTCCCATAATATGTCAGTGAGAACGGACTTTGGTGAACCCCAGCCCCACCAAACGCGCGAGGAAGGTTTTCCTTGGGTGTTTGGATCCTCTCGTTGAGGCATCGAGAGGGCACATTCACAGGAGTTTCTCAATTGTGAACACAAACTGATTAAATTGCCAGCACAGCGCACAACCTTCAACTTCATTACAGATCTCGAAATATGTATTACAAAAGTAGAGGCGTCTCGCCCAAAATTTACAATACAACACAAGAACTACACGCCATAGGCATCCTTGAGCGAGGATGGGACCTACAACTCGTAGTTAGCGCCATCAAGGTACTTCCCATCATAAACTTGAACCTCTCCTTCGGGTTGATCTGAGAAGGTTGGTGCAGCAATGAGTACAAGAAGTACTCAGCAAGTCACAAAAGGAGATGCCTACTTAGCTACACGCTTGGATTTCAGTGGAGGGGTATAGGGTTTATAATATATGGTGGATGCAAAGTACAAATCTCCAATTTTGACTTTAAAACATTTTTTCAAACATTTGCTCTGGTAAAAGAGTTGTATTAATAACCTTTTCAGGTCATCGCCAGAATTTTACCAGCATTATCGAAAATTTACTCATGCCTTGCACTGGGAATCACCCAAAATATAGCTTCATCAACCAGAAGCACGGCGAATGCCATTTATTTTGACTCTGCAGAGTTGCCCAGCTTTACCCACAAGATATCCACGCCTCTTTTGTCACTAGTATAACACACGCCAATTAGTGTGGCGACCTGCTTTTTATCTGCTCTATATTTTAAAGTTCCTACCCGGGAACTCATGATCACTCGCCCCCTCGGGAGCCGACTGGCCAAGTGTCAACTTCCCGATCCAGGGTGTCACATCCCAATTTTCAAAAAAATAAAAATTCATACATGGCATGCATCATTTCATTGCATTTTGCATTTGCACCATTGCTTTTCAAAGAAATAAAAACTATGATTTTTCAAATTTGCAAAGGTGTTACCAAATAGTTTTGTTTGATAAAAGTTTAGTTTTACAAAAATTTACAAGTTGGTTTGAATCAATTTGAAGTTTTAAAACAAAAGTTATAAAACTTTTCAGAAAAGAAATAGGAAAAAAGGAACAAAAAAATAGAGAAGGCCACCCCGGCCGAGCTAGCCCAACTTCGGCCCATTTTCTTTCCCCACACGCACAAGTCAGCAGCCCACCAAGGCCCTCTCTCTCTCTCTCTCGCTCTCGCTGACATGTGGGCCCCACATTTCTGCACCGACAGACACGTTAACGTCATCTTCCTCTCCCCCAAATCACGCTTCCAGTCCTGGCAGGAGACTAGCGCCGATTCCTCTCTTCAATCCGTGCGATTAAAGCCACGATTCCTTCCCTTGTTAACACCTACTTATACCCCACATCCTCCTCTGCCTTTTCCCCCACAAACCCTAACTCGAGAGCCACAGGGCTGCTCGAATTCATCCACGGAGTTCCGCCATTGCTGCCAGACTTTTGCTTTGATTCCGGTGAACCTCGGCAACCCCGAGCCCTCCCATCTCTTCCTTTCTCTTTACTTTCTTCTTGCGCATCTTTTTGACACGACCATGTATTTTTCTGTGCACCAGAACACCGTGCCCGTGCACACTCGAAGCGAGCCGACGCCCGCATCAACGTCGGCGAGCGATTTGAGGAGGAGAAGGACACGCCGGAGATCTCTGCCGCTCCACCAACCTCGCCTCGACCTCCTCTTCGTCGTGGTATGGTTCACTCGCCCCTTAGGCCGTTTAGCGTCGAGTTCATGCACGCTAGCCATGGCTCCACCACGGTTGAGGTCACCGGAGCAACTCCGGCCGATTGCGCCGCTCGTTTTAGGTCATTTAAATCTAGACCTTTAGATCCTATTCGTATGGCCGAGATTAGATCTGAAAAGCCGAATCGGTACGAATCGTTTAGATCCATCAAATATGGATCTGACGATCCAGATCAATTAGAGTCGAGCCGAGCAGATCCACGGCTAAGCCGAGCCAAGCCCCAGAGCCAGCTTTCCTTTTTTTTCTTCTGTTTTAACAGATTTTTAATAAAACTTGTAAATTCAATAACTTGAGTTCTGTTTGGCCAAATTTGATAAATTTTATATATTTGAGATCCTCTGAATCTGTAGTTATTTTGGATCTATTAGTTTTCTGTTTTCACATTTTCAAAATTTTCAAATTCTCAAATGAGTTGTTTGAGTATTTTTTACATAACTTTAAATATAAAATTATTTTTGAGTCAATCCAATTGCATAAAATTTGTTTAAATGCCCTATGTACAGTAACACTGTTTTACAATTTTTGTATAAAAAGTTTAATTACAGAAAGCTTTAATCTTGTGTTTTACCCTTTTTATTTTGTCTTGTTATTTTTGTTTTAATAGAAATTATTTTAATTGCATTTTTGACATCATACATGCTTTATGAAAACTAGAAAAGTTAGTATATTAGTTTCTTGCGTTTTAAATTGCATTTCATGCATATCATATTTTAATTGTATTGCTTTTATTGATTTGTTTCATGTGTTACAATTTTCGGAGGGAAACAAGGACTTTTGCAACTTCTACTCCTGCTCTTCTTTCGCCAATCGCCAAGACAAGTGGCACATTCATAAAATTCCTAAGTTTTTTTTCTATGCATGATTAGTATATTTTCTTAAGCATGTGTAGGTATTAGTAGAATTGCTATGCTAAAACTGTTTAGAATAGTACTCCTATACTAGATGGTCTAGAATCCTACTTTTAATAGTAGTTTGTTGAAGTGCTACGCAAAAGTTATTTTTATGGAAAAGCTAATTTCTACTAAGTTATGACGAAACCCCTAGGTGGAATGTGAACTTTCTTGGTTTATGTTGAGTGGTTCCCCAGGGGTTTTACCTGAGGAATTACAGTTGTGAACGGCCACCCAGGAATAAAGGGATCTGAAGAACTCCAAGTGAAGATTGCTTCCTGTGCAGCCATTTGTCATATGGGTTCTGTCTTGATCAACTAAGTTGCATGGACTCGCCCCGGCTTGATAGGTGGTGGTAGAGGTTTGTAGGTGGAACGTGTCAGGCCGGTATGGGGTGGGAAAATGCTTCTGAAAAATCTCGTCTCAATCTTCTCCTTTTCGGAGTGTAGAGGATAGTTTGGGCTGATTGAGTCAAATGGTGAAGGTGCACAACCTCTCGAGAGTGTGAAACTAAGTACTTAGCCGTGTCCCCGGTTACGGACAATTCTGAGCAGCTGATCAAGGATGTCATCGGAGGATCCCACATTCCAACTTCGACAAATAAAATTTTGATGGGTGAACAAGGGTAGATGATACTATGGTTTTCATGCCATACTTGTCTCAACTAGGTAAAAGAGTTTTCAAAAGAGTTAGGAAAAATTTGACTTTCTGCAAATAGCCTTTTAACTCCACCAGCCTAAATATGCATATATGTTAGAGTTTTCCACTAAGTGTCCACAGAGTGTCACTTGCCGGATCTATTTTATATGGTTCTGACCCACGTTGCTGCAATATTTAACATGTTGCAGGTTGTTCCGATGACGAGTGAGATTCCGTTTAAGGGTTTCGAGTCTACAACCAACATGTTCCGCTTGTGGCACATGAAGATGATGGAGACTCACTGCTACTTTTATTTCCGCTGCTTTACCCTTTCAAAGCTACTTTTATTTCCGCTGCTTTACCCTTTCAAAGCTAGGTTTGGGCTATGAAATTTGTATTGGATATTTTCCTAAGTAATGGATCCATGTGTAATAATTGATACTTTGTTGTGATATTTCATGTTAGACTGTGTGTGCAAACAAATCGATCCAGGGATTTGCACTATACACAGGGACTTGCCAATTTTTAAGTGCAGGTCCGCTACACGAGGCTTGAGTGTATTCCCGTTGTGACTCCTCAAGATGAGGGTTTTCACTTAATTGCTTCTGCCGACCTCTCAGAGAAAAGGAACGGCAAGCCATTCAATAGAGCAGACTACTAGGCCAGGTATGATGATGTCGTTATACCCAACGGGTATACCCACCCGACTACAATGAAGCCTGATCTACCAGAAGGCCCACTCGGTGGCCCGTATACAAGGAGGTTCAAGGATGGCGCAATGCGGCCCATGATTAGATGGAGTACGGCTCAAGACAGAAGCAATCGTACCGACTTAGAACTTACCCTATCTGTAGTTCGAGTCATGTTCAAACTCCTGAGACCTGGCCTCCTATATAAAGGCCAGGAGGGGGACGATACAAGGCACGCAATCTATTAGCCAGAAACCCTAGCGAGCCTTCGACTCGCCAGGAAGCCATTGTAGCCACCTTGTAACAAAGAAATCAACAATCAGACAAGCAGGAAGTAGGGTATTATCCTCCGGGAGCCTGAACCTGGGTAATTCCTTGCTTGTCAGCCGTCCGAATTCACCAATGACCATATACTCTTCCACCCGATACAACCCTAGGTACCTTACCATGGGACTTGCTGAGGTCACCCCTCGTCAATTGGCGCCGTCTGTGGGAAGAACGGAAGTTGGATCTACGGATTCGGCGGCCTCATCGACTTCGTCGTCAGCATCTAAAGCGGTTCGGAACTTGCCGGATCTGCGGAAGCCGTACACCCTTGGGACTTTCGACTTCGTCCCGCATTCGGCATCAGAGCGACCAGCGTTCGCAGAGTTACACTCGGGTATGGATATGACGTTTGGCAGTTTCCGTTTCCTTGTCAATCAGTGGGGCACGCTCGATGTATCGAGTCCTCCACGTTCTCCAAGATCGGAAGCCGCAGTTGCATCTGCGCCGAACGTCGTTGACTCCGCGCCTTCTTCGACTCCGCACACCGTCGACTTCGCGCCGTCGTCAACTTCGGACTCCATCGACCTTGCGCCTTCATCAACTTCGGCCATCATCAACTTCGCGCCTTCATCGACTTCGGCCATCATCAACTTCGTGCCTTCATCGGCTGAAGGATCCGACGTCGCTTGCTACTGCTCCGACTGCGCTATCTTCCAGGTGGCAGCCGTTCTGCGCGGCATCAACTCTGCATCAAGTGATGATGGCAATCGCCACGATGAGGGTCGCAACGCGCGCAACCGACCGTCCGGCCAAGTTTTCATGGTAGCGCAAAGCGGCGCACTAGGCGCCTTTGCAACGCCACCACAACACAGGGAGCCCGAGCATGTCGAGTACCCGTTGATAGTTCGGTTGAACGCCGACACGGAGCTTTCCATCACGGAGGAGATGGCGATCAGAATCCATGACATTGTCAACAACTGTACCGTATTGCCAGAGGACTCCCCCAGGGATGCCTTATTAGCATATCAGTATTTACTGCGCAAGAAAAATCTGGAGCTGATCGAGATGCAACGCGAGCTCAACGAGAGGCAGTTAAGAGCAGACTAAGTCAGTGCAAAACGAGCGGCCACCTCTTCGTCTTATTCTACAAGAGATGAGCCGCGAACTGCAGAGCACGTAAGAACTCGCACTCGAATGCCTTAGACTGGTTTAGAGCCAACAAACATCAGACAGAGGTTTATGACGATTGCAGACGACGGCATACCAGTGCCACAAACGACCGCAGCAGCAGTCGCCTCGGTCGCGACTGGGATCAGCCTTGTGGGTGACCCACGTTATGGCCTACATCGGGCACAGATAGAGGCCCTAGGAAACGTCGGGACAGCATTGGTGCCAACCGCCACCACACCAGGGCGCCCTGGGATCAGCCCTGGGCAGAACCCACCAAACACCGGCACTCGATCAAACGGCAATAGGCCAACTGACATACCTACCCCTCAGGGTGAGAACACACACCATGGCACTCGGCGTTGTGATGATCGCGATCGTGATGAGCCAGAAGGAAGCAGGTCCAGACGATGTCATCGTGATGAGCGTGACAGGGACGAGCCGGAAAGGAGCAGGTCCAGGCAGCGTCACCGCAGCAGTCGCGACATGGTCGAGACAGAAGAAGAGCGAGCCACTTGACGCCGCCGCGAGAGGAACGCCGGCGCGACAGAGAAGAACGTCGCCAGCAGAGGCGGGCCGCAGGCTTCGAGCACGACTACGTGGAGGAAGGTGTTGACGCACGAGATATCATTACTCAGCGAACGATGAATAAGCGAAGGCACCTCAGTCGTACCCAGGCTCTAGTCGAAGCAGTTCGTACACAGACTCAGAACTCGAGCCATGTGGAGCCATGTGCTTCACGACTGCCGTGCGGGAAACTCGCATGCCCAAGAGGTTCAAGTTAACGTCAGAGACTCCCAAGTTCGACGGTACACAGGAACCATCGGCTTGATTGGAGGACTACACCACGGCGGTAGCATGTCAGAGGGGAAACACAACGACGGCCATGCAGTACATACAGTTGATGCTCACGGGATCAGCCCGAGCATGGCTCAGAAGCCTGCCCCGCAGTTCGTATGGAACGTAGGACTCCTTCTGCAGTGACTTTAAAATAAACTTTTCGTCTACTTTCAATCGACCCGCTTCTTTTCAGCAACTTAGGGCCTACAAGCAAAAGGCTAGCGAGTCCGTTCACGAGTATATTCAGCGGTGGACCACCTTGAAAAACTCCGGGGCTAACATATCAGGTGCAACGACCTTTAGGAGGCTCTAGGTCGCGAGAACCTCAGAACAATTGAACACCTTATGGAAATAGCTAACAAGTGGGCCGACGGAGAGGACTCCGTTAGAGCTGATAGATTACCATCACCTGACGCTGATCGCCAACAGGTCAATTGGGGACGCCGCGGCCGGAATGACAGGCGAAACAGGCAGCGACCCTACCGCGAGTTGGATGGAGTCGAGCAGGTCGCAGCCGGCTTTCAGGACAGTTGCAGTCGAAATAACACTCATCAGGTGGACAGTCAACGCGACGACTGCGACGACAGGAACCGCGACGATGGGAATCGAAGGCGCGAGTGGAAGCCTAGGGGAACTCGAAGGGAGGAGCGCCCATACCGAACCCCGGCTGAACAACTCACCGACCCATGCAAAATGCACTTGTTCAGGGGTGACGACGGCACGTTAACAGCAACTCACCTTCTCAAAGATTGTCGAGACTTCATAGCACTTCAAGCCGAGTTGCGCAGGAACGCAGTCCTACCACTCGGGCTTCCAGCACCCGAAGGACCACCCCCACCGCCAGCAGGGCACATCGCAAGGGCAATCGATGCAAACCAGCGGCAGGAGAGTTCAGCAGCAGCGCAACAGCAGTACCCAGAAACTAGGGGGACTATGTATATGATACAAAAAGGACGCCCGTCGAACCGATGCCAAAAGTTAATCAGTCGGCAGGTTCATCTAGCCACAGCCTCACCACCCGCCGCGCCAGAGTACCTTCAGGGTTCAGAAACTCCCATCGGGTTCACTCGTGAGGATCACCCTCCACGAGTGCCACGACCGGGTCACGCTCCCCTAGTCTTGCATGCACTGATCGGAGGGTTCAGGATGAGCAAAGTCTTCATGGACGGTGGCAGCGGCATCAACATTATCTGTGCGGACACGCTACGCAACATGAACCTGTCACTCACCAACCTGAAACCATCAGACAACACCTTCCACGGCATAGTGCCAGGTAAGGCAGTATATCCTTTGGGTTCCTTATGGCTCGATGTCGTTCTCGGTGAAGCAGATCACTTCAAGAAAGAAAGTATCAAGTTCGAAGTCGTTGGCCGGAAATCCCAGTACCATGTAGTCCTCGGGCAACCAGCGTTCGCATGATTCATGGAAGTTCCACATTATGCGTACCTGATGCTCAAATTACCCGGACCCAAAGGAGTCATAACAGTCCGCGGTGACTTTCGGAAATCAGACAACTGCGACAGGGAGTTTAGCAAGATATCCAAGTCCTTTGGCGCGCAAGAGCAGCTTGCAGAGATCGCCATGGACAATGATCGCACCATGTTCCCCGAAGGAAAGAAGCCGGCACTCGATAACTCTTTCAACGCTGAGAACGACACGAAGGCACACCAGGTGCACCCAGCGGACGCTGACAAGAGAATCCTCATATCATCAAGTCTAAATGAAGCATAGGAAGGCGCTGGTCGAGTTCCTCCGTGAGCACTGGGAAATTTTCTCTTGGCACCCCACTGATATGCCAGGTGTACCCAGGGAACTCGCCGAGCACGGCTTACAAATTTTTCCTGGCACCAAGGCAGTTAAGCAGACAATGAGACGATTATCCGAGCCAAAGCGATTGGTAGTCGGGAGAGAAATAGACAGGCTTTTAGACGCCAAGTTCATCCGAGAACTCAAGAAGTCCGACTGGGTCGCAAACCCAGTACTCGTCCCAAAGAAAGGAGTCAAGAATGGGCGCATGTGCATCGACTTCACGTCGCTCAACAAGTGCTGCCCCAAGGATCATTTTCCGTTACCTCAGATAGATCAGATTGTGGATTCGACTGCAGGCTGCGAGCGCCTCTTGTTCGTCGACGCTTATTCCGGATATCAGCAAATCCAGATGAAAAAGGAAGACGAAGAAAAAACGGCATTCATCACCCCTCATGGTGTGTATTGTTACACGAAGATGACCTTCGGGTTAAAAAATGCAGGAGCAACCTATCAGCGTATGATGCAGAACTGCATGAAGGATCAAATCGGCCGAATCATACAAGTATACATCGATGATATAGTCGTCAAGACTCGGCAAACCGACACCTTGATCGACGATCTGCGCGAGACCTTCGCTGCTCTCAACAAGTACAGAATAAAACTCAACCCCACCAAGTGCATGTTTGGGGTACCATCAGGGCAGATATTAGGTTACCTCGTGTCCGCCAGGGGCATCGAGGCCAACCCAGAAAAAATCCAGGCAATCCTGCAGATGCCGGAGCCGACGAAACTACGCGAAGTCCAAGGACTCGCAGGAAGAGTGGCAGCTCTCAGCAGATTTATCAGTCGGATGGGCGAGAAGGCATTACCATTTTATCAGCTGATGAAAAACACAGACAAGTTCGATTGGACAGCCGAAGCACGAGCAGCTTTCATCGATCTGAAACACATGCTCACAAATCCCCCTGTCCTTGTGGCACCTCGAGAGCAGGAGACCTTATATCTATACATAGCCGCCACCAACAGGGTGGTCAGCTCAGTACTCGTGGTCGAAAGGCCAGAGGAAGGAAAAACTCAGTCGGTGCAGCGACCTGTGTATTACCTCAGCGAGGTACTCTCCCCATCCAAGGAGCGGTACCCGCACTATCAGAAACTCGCCTACGGCGTGTTCATGGCAAGTCGCAAGGTCGTGCACTATTTCACAGAGCATCCAATAGTGGTGGTGAGCAGCGCCCCATTGGCAGACATCCTCAACAATTCCATGGCAACCGGACGAGTCGCCAAGTGGAGCATTGAACTTGGACCTAGAGATATCACCTATAGGCACCCGAAGGACATTAAGGCTCAGGTCCTCCCAGATTTCACGACTGAGTGGATCGAGGCTCAGCTACCTCATGTCCCCGACTTATCCAACTCCTGGACTATGTATTTTGACGGGTCCAAACGTCACGATGGCGCAGGAGCAGGGGTCATCCTCACATCACCCAAGGGCGACAAGCTACGCTATGTGCTACAGATGGATTTCAAGAGAGCCTCGAACAACAAGGCAGAATATGAGGCGCTGCTGCACGGCATGCGTATGGCCAAAGCTTGCGGGGCAACTCGGTTGATGATATACGGCGACTCAAACCTCGTGGTGCAGCATACAATGAAGGAGTGTGACGCTAACGCGGATAACATGCAGGCTTACCGCGACATGTATAACATCATGGAGGGCAGTTTCGACGGCTGCGAGTTGCGACATGTCGGTCGGGAAAGCAATGAGGAAGCAGGCATACTAACCAATATTGGGTCCAAGAAAGAACCTATTCCGCCTGGTGTTTTCCTCGAGCGAATAAAGGAAAGGTCAGTCAAGATAAAGAACCCAGCCGCACCCACAGCGGAAGCCGGACCTTCAGCCGAGGAAGTCGAAAAAACACCGGCTGAGCAGCAGCCCGGCAATCCATTGGCCACAACTCCCCCAGTCTAAGTTTTCCTCATAGAACCCTCCTGGACGAAACCTTTCTTATCCTACATCCTTTGCCAGCAGGTGCCTACGGATTCAGTCGAAGCGAAGCGCATCGCTAGGCGGTCCAAGGCATTCACGGTGATCAACAAAGAGCTCTACAAACGAAGCATCTCGGGAGTCTTGCAGCGGTGCATCGCACCCGAAGACGGAAGAGCTCTACTCATGGACATTCATGCTGGGACTTGCGGACATCACGCGAGCAGTCGCGCACTCGTAGCAAAAGCCCTGCGAGCCAGTTTCTACTAGCCTACGGCTATGCAAGACGCAGAGGACATAGTGAAGAAGTGTCTTGGCTGCCAGAAGTATGCGTCCAAACCGCACGCCCCAGCATCTGAACTCAAGACCATACCCTTGGCCTGGCCCTTTGCTCAATGGGGCCTCGACATGGTCGGACCCTTAAAGAAATCATCGCGAGGAGGTCACACCTTCCTCCTGGTAGCAGTCGACAAGTTCACCAAGTGGATTGAGGCAGTGCCCGTAACAAATGCAACGGCGACATCGGCAGTCAACTTCATCAAGTCCATCATCTTTCGCTTCGGCGTACCAACAACATCATCACTGATAACGGGACCAACTTCACCGCCGACGAATTTCGCGACTTCTGCAAGGATCAGGGCATCAAGCTCCACTACGCCTCCGTGGCGCATCCACGGTCCAATGGGCAGGTCGAGAAGGCTAACGGGTTAATATGCAGCGGCTTGAAGAAATGACTTTTGGTTCCACTCAGGCGCGCTGCAGGTGCATGGGCTGAGGAGTTACTCGCCGTACTCTGGAGCCTACGCACGACCACAAACAGATCCACGCAATACACACCTTTTTTCCTGGTCCATGGGGCAGAAGCAGTCATGCCGTACGACCTGAAGTTTGACGCACCCAGAGTGGTCATCTATGACGAGCAAGACTCCGATGCGGCACTCGAAGACGACATCGACACTCTGGATGAGGCGCACGACATCGCCCTTGCCAGGACAGCAGTATATCAGCAAAGCCTGAGGAACTACCACAGTCGCCGTCTACGTCCACGCTCCTTCGGTGTTGGTGACCTGGTGCTACGCCTAAAACAGAAGAAGGTCCACAAGCTCGCATCACCGTGGGAAGGACCTTTCATCATAATAGAAGTCATTGGCAACAGAGCTGATCGACTGAAGCACGCTGAGTCAGGAGAACCCTCTCACAACCCATGGAACGCAGCTCACCTGCGCCGTTTTTATGCCTAGTAAATTCGCATCTCGGCCCATATATCTTAGTAACAAGTGAAGACTGCACTCAGTCAATTTTTTTATCAGACAAATATCGCATTGATCAGCAATAAAGTATAATGTTCCTCTATATCCATCTCATAATATCTTTATATCCTAAGAACATGATGTCCAGCCTCACCCAATGTGCGGGGGCTGGCAAAAACACTTATGCAACTCAAAAATATTCCACCTCTTAGCACCTAGTGCTCGGGGGCTGTCGAGATTCGATGTACATTATAAAAAACAGCTACAATCGAGTGAGCAACACTCGGGGGCTGTGAAATTTCAACATTACGGGTTAGATTCAGGTACCTTCACGCGAGCAACGCTCGGGGGCTGGCAATCAGGTCGAAGTCAGTAAACAACATTCAGAAGAATCGCTATCACGAGCAGTCAGTGCTCGGTGGCTCAGTACCATGAAGGTCTGACAACATCAATCCAACTACAAGTTATGTCACGAGCAGTCAGTGCTCGGTGGCTCGCCCATGCAGGTATGTTCATGTTTACCCATTTACTATGAACTAACCCTATTTGCAGTTACTCTTGTTTCACCTGACTGAAGTTGCGGCGATCAAGTTCCATGTCAGTTTCTCTCTCGACCAAGGCAACAATGCAATTGGCAGGACCTTCGGCTGCATCATAATGAGGCTGCATTGTGACAGGGCCAGCCTGGGCAGCCTCCCAAGGGAGTCCAGCTCCAATTTCAGGCAGATCGAGTCGAGGATGGTGGAGGTGAACAAACGCCAGTGCGGCAGTCGCTCCAGCCACTAGTTGATGTCGAACAAAGTCGTGGATGGCATCTCCATGACGAAATTTCGCCATCAGGGCAGCCAAGCCATGTGGTTGATTGTTTAAAGGAAACATGGCATCATGAATTTTAGCCAATGCTTGTGTGCACAACTACATGAACTCTCCAACTTGACTTACTTGGTCGCGTACGGTGAGCAGCACCCGCGCCTTCGCTCGGTCCGCCCAAACAACTGTGGTGTTCCTTCCAATATTGTTGGTAATTGCAATAAAGCTCGCTTGCACTCGAGCGCGTTCTTCGTTGGCGTCCTGCTGTACACCCAAAAAGATCAGCAAAGGTTAGCAGGTGCTAAAAGCAAGAGAATTGGAGTCGGGTGCTCAGCAAAAATGGACTCACATAGCAGCCCCTCATTCGCCTTCTCTATTTCGAAGATTATGAAGTCCTCGCGCTCAAGAGGTTTTGGCTGTTTCGACTTCATAATGGCTAGAACACCCAAGGCTTCCCTAAGTTTCTGTTCTGCTGTAGTACATCGACTTTCCAGCAGGCCATATCTATACCTATTGTGATGATCATATGAAGGGATCGCAGCCGGGACAGCCGCAGGAGCAGTCTGCACAAAGTCATATAGTTTAAGATATTCGCAACATAAAAACCCCGATGCAACAGGCTCGGGGGCTCAGTTGTTTTGGAAACATTAAGGAGTTCATACATTGCAAATAACCACTAAACTGACAAGCGTTTTCTCCAAGAACATGTGCATCAGGCACACCCTTGACTCGAAATATTACAAAAGCATCAAGTTCTACCAAATAAAGCTAATTAGATCTTGGTTGTTCCCTGCTTTTAGAAGCAGTCGCAGCTGTGCGGACACCGCGAGCCGCGGACCGTTTGATAAGTGTTTCAACCAGAAGGTTCGCGAGTCTCTTGGCTTCCTTAGGGCAAGCTTTAACACGTCCTTCACGGTACTCCGAGAAGGCTCCCTCGAAGTCGCCCTGGATTCTGTGCGCAAGTAGAAGCTTCAGAGTCGTTTGTGAGACACGTACCGTCTGCTCCAGTATGAAGTCGTCCAGTCGAGCAGCTTCGGGGTTGAAGGTTGAGATCAGCTCGTCCAGAGTCTTCGGCAGAGGAGCTCGAGGGAAGACAGTACTATGCAATGCCGTCAGCGATTCCACCGCCTTCGGCATGAGCACGGCAATGCGACTCCCCAGCGCATCAGCGTTCTACGCTGCCTTCAACAGTTTGTCCTCCATGGCAGACGGACTCGGGGGCTCCGGAATATCAAGAGCAACTACACAAAAAGCCAGAAAATCGAACCAATAAGTCAGATCGTCAAAACAACGCGTAACAACCGAAAAAGAAAAGGGCAGTTCAGTAAGATAGAGTGCGAGTAAACAACTCACCTGACAAAACTTTGTTGAGCAAAGATAGCCTTGCGGTTAGAATTAACTCGCGCTCCGCTTGGCGAGTTTTTTCCCCCTCCTCCCCTTCCTGTCGCGCAGCTGCAAGCTGGGAAGCAGTTGAATCTTGGAGCTCTTTCAACTTCTCCTGAAGTTTTTTCAACTCAGTCTCAGCCGCAGACGCGTCAGCTGGTAACAGTAAGAATCAGAGTCAATAGTTCTGCGGGATAGTAGCAGCTCGACATGAGGTAAAGTAAGCACCAAAGGAAATTACTTTTGGCTTTCAGCAGTTGTTTGCGGAGGTCGGAGTTGTCAGCTTCAACCTTCACAAACTGGTCAATAGCTGCGAGCAGAGGAACCGCAAAGGGTTGCAAAGGCAGAAATAGAAGAATCGCAGAGTTAGAAATAAGAATGCATAAGCTCTCAGGTTAGAGCCTGTGATCAACTTCAAGGAGCTAATCGCAGCCTCGGGGGCTACTCCCATCGGGAACGCTGGCGCGCACCCGATGATGATTTAAAAGTACTACAGGTACGACGGATGTTTACTTACATGGTTGGAAGAGCTTGACGACGACGGGCCAGGAGCCACTCGGTGAACCATCTCATATTGGTCCACATCCGTAGTCTCCGGCGTCACCACCTCTTGCGTTGTAGCTGGTGTCTCTGTATGTTCGCCAGGCTCTGTTGAAGCAGCCGAAGTCCTGGTGAACGGTGGGACAGGAATCTCTGGAAATTCTTCTTCTTCGTCGGAGCTGTTAAAAAAGAACAGGTGGCAGGTTGACTTAGGAAGCAGTTCGCAGAATTGTTTCTCCTTATTCAGGTCATTCTGAAGAAAACTTACTCAGAAACGAACGGGTTGTTCCGCTTGGAGACTGGCGCGACTGGCGGTCGGCTACGGAGCGGGATCACCAGTATAGGGTTGGAGAGAGACCCACCAGCGGATGACGTCGCAGCTTCGCCACTGCCAAGAGGAGTTGTGGAAATTTTCTTCACCGCAGCAGAATCTGCCGAGCTCTCCTCTTCGCCTTCTCCACGCTTCCGGTTTTCTCCGACTGAAATTTTGTCAGTCGGCTCCACCTCGTCATCCGACTGGGAGTTGGCAGCCGGGATGGATGAAGAAGAGACATCTTGCAAAAGTTCATTGTTGGCTCCAATCTCTTCAGGAGTGGGAGGCCGACTAATCAACTCTTCATGATCCTGCAAAAGAGAAAAGACGTTAGCACGCGGTAGTTGCAGCACTCAAATTCAAACAAGGTAATACTTGAAGGCTCGTACCTCAGGACGCGGATGATCTTTGCTGTAAGGTTTGACTGGCGCCGCCAGAGCGCGAGTCCTCAAATCCTTGGCAGAGGTTAGAATTTTAACTACCTGCAGAAGACCTTTTGCGTCATAAGCTACCTTGGAGATTCTCGAGGAGTCATCGGCGCCAGAGTACACCCACATTGGGTTGGGACGATCTTGCAGCGGCTGGACTTGGCGGCGAATAAAGGTGGAGATAAGGTGGATGCCCGTCAGCACCTGCCCTTTCTCGAACTGCAGTTTCTCCACCTTCAGGCGCAGTTGCTCGGCTTCTTCACCTTCAGTATCAATCAGGGCATGGGCTCATGACCTTTTCTTGTTAACCTTCGCGTTGGCGTTGAATTCCGCCATTCCAGTGGTTCGGTTCTCGGAGATTTGGTCCTTGAGATAGAACCAGCGTCTCCGCCATCCTTGCACCGACTCTGACGACTGAATGTCAAAGTAGCCCGAGCCGCCGCGAACCTGCAGCCCAATCTTCTCGGGGCCCATTGGTGCTTCACGCTTGATGACGAAGCATCGTCGCCACAGCCCCCAGTGTGGGGTGATGCCAAGGAATGCCTCGCATAGGGTAACGAAGCATGTCAGGTGCAGAACGGAGTTGGGTGTAAGGTCGTGCAGCTGCACGCTATACACATAGAGAAATCCCCGCACAAAAGGGTGAAGGGGAAAAGATAGACCTCGGTTGAGGAAGTCGGTGAAGCAGACGCGTTCCCCCCCCCCCCCCCCCCCCCCCCCCCGCGCGTGGTTGCAGGATAGTTTCCTCGTCAGGGAGACGAATTAGGCCGGCGTCGGCGGGCAGCACGCCGCCGTTGCGCATGGCGTCCAGTTGCGCAATCTTCACGTTGGACTGACGCCAGGCTCCTTTGGCGGGCTTGGCAGTGATCTTCTTCGGCGCCATGGCGACGCAGCACGAGAAAATGGAGGGAGCGGTGCCGGAGTTGTTGCGGTGCGTAGAGAGGAGGAGAGATGATAACCCAAATTTATTGATTCGACACAAGGGGAGACAAAGAATACTTATAAGCCTTAACAGCCGAGTTGTCAATTCGGCTGCACCTGGAAAAGCACTAGTAACAGGGGCGATGCGAAAGCAGCAGTAACATGAGAGCAATAGTAAAAGTAACACAGCAGCAGTAGTAGTAACACAGAGGCAATGGCACCAGAAAATATTCAAGCGCGTAGTTGACTGTAGAGCAACGATGATAACAGAAGGACCGGGGTTCCCAGCTATCTACACTAGTGGTAACTCTCCAAGAACAAGTGTTGGGTGAACAAATTACAGTTGGGCAATTGACAGAATTGAAATAGCATTAAGATAGAACATCCAGTCTATTAATCATGTAGGCATGTTTTCCATATATAGTCATACGTGCTCGCAATGAGAAACTTGCATAACATATTTTGTCCTACCAGCCCGTTTGCAGCGGGGCCTCAAGGGAAACTACTGGTAATTAAGGTACTCATTTTAATAGAGCACCGGAGTAAAGCATTAACAATTGGTGAAAACATGTGATCCTCATATCAAAGCAATCCCCTCCGGTTATCCCAATTTCTGTCACTTTGTGGCCTCGGGTTTCGGACAAGGACATGTGCAAACAATTTGTAGATACAATCTAAGCAATAATTATAGAGCTTAAATCTAAGATCATGCCACTCGTGCACTAGTGACAAGCATTAAACACCACAAGATTGCAACAACAATAACTTCACAAACTTTGATGGATAGACTGATCATAATGTAACAATTTATCGGATCCCAACAAACACAACACCGATTACATCATATGGATCTCAATCATGTAAGGCAGCTCATGAGATCATTGTATTGAAGTACATGGGAGAGAGAGTACCAACTAGCTACAGCCAAGAACTCGTAGACCATGGGGGAATTACTCACAAACCATCATGGAGTCGAAGTGGAGGCGGTGGAGTCGATGGAGATGGCTCCGGGGGTCAATCCCCGTCCCGGCAGGGTGCCGGAACAGGAACTTTTGACCCCCGAAACTTGTATTCGATGGCGGCGGAGCTACGGACCTTTTCATGGATTTCTGATCTGGTGTTAGGGTTTTTCTCGTCGGGGGGTATAAATAGGCGAAAGGGCAACGTCGGTGGAGCCCCGAGGGGACCACACCACGTGGCGGCACGGCCAAGAAGCCTGTCGCGCGACCACCAGGTGTGGCTGCCTCGTGGCCCCTCTCCGTCTCCTCTTTAGTGTTCTGGATGCTTCCGGGAAAAATAGGGACTTTGGCTTTTGTTTCGTCCAATTCCGAGAATATTTCCTTAACAGCTTTTCTGAAACCAAAAATAGCAGAAAACAGGGAACTGGCACTGTGGCATCTTGTTAATAGGTTAGTCCCAGAAAATACATAAAAATGCTATAAAGTGTATATAAAACATGTAGCAATTGGTATAATATAAGCATGAAACATAAGAAATTATAGATACGTTTGAGACGTATCAAGAGATCGCAAGGAAGAAGATGAACAGGGCAGCGGCGGCGCAAGTGGGAGGATAAGTGAAAAAATCTTATCTTCGGTAAAAATATAAGGCCTACACAGCAGTTCATCTCGGACGTCCAGTAGAAGACGTGGCCACGTGGCGCGCATCTGCGATACCCCACGAAGCGCAAGCGGCGCGGTAACTACCCACTATGCACGAGTGACGAGGGATGTCCCCATCAATACCCATGGTTATTAGCCTAGGGTTAGAGATATGAGGTAGAGAACGTGTAGTGTTGGTAGACTCGACGGCTGACAAGCGGGATTTACCCAGGTTCAGGGCCCTCGACTGAGTTAACACCCCTACTTCCTGCTTGTCTTTTATTGATTGTGAATATGCGGCGATTACAAAGGTCCAGCGAGAGTCTGTCTTGCTAGGGTTTGGAGGATCTGATTGTGCGTGTCCCTCATCGGCTACCCTCCTATCCCTTATATGGGGGGTCTAGGTCTCGGGTACGTAACCGACTAGGATTACATGTATGGAAACTACAACCGACTACATATAACTTGGAAAGCAATCTTCGTCTTGGGCTTCTCTTGATGGGCTTCTTTGATCTGTTTGACAATTGGGTTGTAGTCATTGCGTGCACCAGGTACCCACAGGATAGGGTACCCGTTTGGTATAACCTTGTCACTAGCCCCCGAGTGCTTGGCTAATTTAGAGAATTGGGCATGGACTCACTCATAAGTGCACGTCTCATGTGTTTGATATTTGTCTTTCGACTATGATATCTATGTTTTTTGTCAAAGGATTATGACTTAGTAGGCCTGGGTTTACTCGAAGGATTGAGACCAGTTAATTGCGCATTTGGGCAAAACCTTACTAGCCTTCAATCAGATTCGAGTCCCCGGGCTCGAATCCGGAACATACTGGACAGACTCGACTCAGGCCATCTGTGGTTTTACAGATTCGTTCTGCAGTCGAAACTTTGCTACCCAGCGCGTCCGCCGGGATTTTCTTCGCGTCTGTTCACACGGAAATATATAAGGAAACACTGCCGGAGTGGTCCTCAACCCAGCTCGACTGATCGGCGGGTCTTACCTTTGCATTTAACGTATGCAGCTTCCGAGACGTCATCGACTGACGTTTTATTCGGGAATTCTTTTGAGTTTTTTGTTTTTGGCTAAGGCAAATCAACTTTATCGACTGCCTTTTTGCTTTTGAAATCTATCGGGTGCGCGACAGCGCTCCCGATGGGAGTAGCCCCCGAGATTGTGCTTTATTGCATGTAATGAAGGATAATCTCAATTTTGCTTTTTCATTATTTCGGTCAGTCGAAGAAATTCTTACCCGCTCCCGATGGGAGTATACTTGACCATCTCCGCTGTATTACAATCGAATGACTTTTTGAATTTTTCGTCCAGTCTGGGAGTTTTTGTTTTAACGACAGTCGAGAGACTTTTGTATGTTGTGTTTGTAGTAGTTCAGTCGATCAGCAGACGGACTTGCTATTTTTGCTTATCCTATTATGATGGCGTCACGCGTGACAGCCGTGGCGTGCGCACATGTTTTTTGACAAGACATGTCGTTTTTGGGCCCATCTTTTTTGACCGCGGCGGACGCTGGTTGAGTTCTGATTTGACCTGACGTGGCGAGATTTTCGCGTGCGTGATGATGATTTCCTCGTTTTGCGCGCGTAGTGGGCGACGTGGTTAGCAACGATTGCTCTCCGATGATGCCACGTGCTGCGGCGGTTTTTATGAAAGGTCGAGATCACTTTTTATTCCGTGGTAAATATAGATCCCACTGCTGTGCATTAATTTTCTCTGGCATTTGCTCTGTTTTCCCTTAGCTCTTCTTCTTCTTCGCGCTTGTGCTTCCGTTTTTGCTTCCACCTTGCCTCTTCGCCATGATTTCGCAAAAAGGTTCTAGTGCTGCCGTTCCTTCCTCCACTGCCCAGGCCGCCAAGAAAAAGAAAGAGGCGACTGCTGCTGCAGCTTTGAAGGAGATATCTGGTGACTGGGTAATGTCGGCCCAGTAAGGACCGGGGTATGCACGGCCCACTCCCTTCAGGCCTCGCCCGCGTGGGACTTCGGCAGAACGACTAAGGACCGAGCTACCGCTTGGAGAGACCCTCGAGAGGCATCTCCTCTCGAGGGCCTGAGGAGGACGCCAGGGCCTGAAGAGGACCCCGCGCCTCAGGAGACTCCCCAGGCAAAACCCGCCTGGGGGGAAGTCTGCAGAAAACCCCTCCACAGGCAACCATGGCCCTGTGGAGACACTTCGCAGCTAAGCAAGCGCTGCAGGGCGCACATGGCCTCTGCAACGGCTGCCGGGTGACGCGAGCGTCCCAGCTGCCACTATGGTGATAAAGGAGTCAACAAAGCCGCGCCGCCTGCGTCCAAGACTTTCCTCTTTGGTGATAAAGCAGCCGGACGGCGCAACGCTCCAAGGAGGTCGTCATCGTGGGCTCCACCACTGCCTCTGCTGCGCCTGCGAGCCGCTCTGCAACGCCTGCAGCTGGTCGGCCACGGCGCGCTACTTTAGCACGGATGAGCCGCGTCCATGGACGGAGGAGCCGCTGTGGACTCTCTCTTTGCGCCACCGGCGTGTGGGAGCCCACCAGCACGAGGACGGAGCCCGGAGCGCCTATAAAAGGAGCAGGAGCTCCGCCATAGAGGGGCATCGCGCAATTGCACCTCCAATTGATCTCTAGTCGGCGAACCGCCTCCTAGACACAAGAAGCCTTAGCCTAACACATAGGGCAGCCAACTGCTGGAGGAGGAAGACGACCTGTACGTCCCTCTCCAGGCACCAAACTGCCTCGAGAGAGCCTCCGGCAAGCTCAGTGTCCTGTAACCTTCACAGCGCAATACAGACAAGCAGGAGTAGCGGTTTTACCTCCTCACGAGGGCCGTGAACCTGGGTACGGGCTGGTGTCCATCTCTGGCGTGATTGTCCTCCTTCAGGCTCGGCGAGCATCGTCGTCGAGCCTCTCGAGAGTTGTTAGACCTCCGTGTTCAGTCCCCCCTTCGAACCTCTCTTCAGGGTGAGACTAACCCTGTTACGTGGGAGTCACTCCTCGACAGGTAAAATCCACAGTTACCGAGGAGAAACTGGCGGCGTTTTGTCCGGGTGGACTGCTTCCTCCGACGGACAAGGTTGGTGCCCGTGCACCTGTCAACAGGGAAGTCCTTCCCGAGCCTCGCCCCGGCGAACGGGTATGTTTTGCAGAATTCCTTCCTCGTGGATTTGGCTTCCCTCCGCACGATTTTGTGCGCGGTTTTTTATACGCGTATAGGATTCAGATGCATGATCTTACTCCCGAAGGTGTCTTGCACATTGCCTGCTTTATGGTACAGTGCGAGTGCTTTTTGGGGGTTGATGCTCACGGGTGTGAGGAGTTGGAAAACCCCAAGAGGAAGGTGTGATGAGCGTAGTAGCAAGTTTCCCTCAGTTATGAAACCAAGGTTATCGAACCAGTAGGAGATGAAGCACACAACGAAGGTCTCCCCGGCGCCAGAAAAGTGCTTGCGCGCGGTTGACGAGGGAGGTGGAATCTGCACAACACAATCAAGAAACTTTACTCCAACTCAACAGTGAGGTTGTCAATCTCACCGGCTTGCTGTAACAAGGATTAAACATATGGTGTGGAAGATGATGTTTGCAGAGAATGAAAGAAATCAGTTTGCAGTTGGTTGTAATATCGGTTTAAAGAAAAGGACCGGGGTCCACAGTTCACTAGTGGTGTCTCTCCATAAATAATAATAATAGCATACATGTGGGTAAACAAATTACAGCTGGGCAATTGACAGAATAAAGAGCTGCATAATAATGCATATACTAATGTCATGATGTCTAGTATGAGATTCATTTGGGCATTACAACAATATACATAGACCGTTCCAACCGCATCTATGACTACTAATCCACCTTCCGGTTAGCGTCCGCACCCCTTTCAGTATTAAGTTGCAAGCAACAGATTATTGCATTAGGCAAACTGTGTAATGTAAGTAATACAATTATCCTTAGACAAAGTACTACTGTTTTATCCCTAGTAGCAACAGTACATCTACAATCTTAGAGCTTGCTGTCACTACCCTAGATTAAATAGAGACATGAACCCACTATCGAGCATAAATACTCCCTCTTGGAGTCACAAGCATCTACTTGGCCAGAGCATCTACTAGCAACGGAGAGCATGCAAGATCATAAACAACACACAACATGATATATTATGAAGCAAATGACATAGTATTCAATATCCCTCGGATCCCAGCAAACACAACATGTAGCATTACATAAAGATGATCTTGATCATGATAGGCAGCTCACAAGATCTAAACATGATGGCACAATAGGAGAAGACAACCATCTAGCTACTGCTATGGACCCGTAGTCCAAGGATGAACTACTCACGCATCAGTCCGGAGGCGGCATGGTGATGTAGAGCCCTCCGATGATGATTCCCCTCTCCGGCAGGGTGCCGGGAAGAGCTTCTGAACCCTCCCGAACTAGGGTTGACGACGGCCGCGGCTCCGTAAGGTTTTTGGGAAAAGTGTTCGGGTTGCATGTCTTAGGTTTTCGGGGGGTTTAAGTAGGCGAAAGGGCGAAGGCGGTGTAGGCCCGAGGGCCCACCCTCAGGTGCTGGCGCGGCAGAGGGGGGAGCCGCGCCACCACCTGATGGCGGCGCCTCGGTGCCCTTCTTCGTCTCTTCTTCGGACTTCTGGAACGTGTCGGGAAAAATAAGGTCTTCGGTATAAAAATTGTCCAATTCCGAGAATATTTCCTTAAGTGGATTTCTGAAACCAAAAACAGCAGAAAACAGGGAACTAGCACTGTGGCATCTTGTTAATAGGTTAGTCGCAGAAAATGCATAAAACAACACAAAGTGTATATAAAACATGTAGCAATTGGTATAATATAAGCATGGAACATAAGAAATTATAGATACGTTTGAGACGTATCAAGCATCCCCAAGCTTAGGTCTACTCGTCCTCGAGTAGGTAAAACGATAACAAGAATAATTTCTGAAGTGACATGCTTCCACACAATCTTGATCATATAATAATGTAATGCATGTAAACTGAGATCAAATGAATAAAAGCTGTAGTTTATATTGATATCAAATGAGTAATGAGTAAACAAGTAGGAAGAACAAAGTAAAACTTTCAATGAATTAATACTAGAGAACAATCAACCGTGCAAAGTAGATATTAAAGATGATTTAAGCTTTAAGAACAACAATATAATCATCTAATGAATCAAACACTCATGACAACTTTGTGAAAGGATCAAGTCAAGCAATAACAATATGCACGTAGAAGATCATCTCTCTATTTGTTCACTCAAAAACAAGCAAGTGTTCAGCGTTGGTTCCTGGCACCAGGATGTTGTGGCGAAAAGAATAATAATGGAGGTTTGGAAGGCCAACGGAAGAAAGTCTCACACAGCTGAAAGTGATCATTAGACAAGAGGAAGTCTTATAATCGAAGCTATGCAAGGAGTAGTGATTGCCACACAACGGATGCACATAGAGCTATAAGTGTGTGAAAGCTCTCCAATGGAACTAGTGGGGGTGCATCTAACTTGCTTGCTCATGAAGACCTAGAGCACTTTGAGCACAAATGATGACTATGAATATTACAGGTGCTATAACATGAGCACAAGTGTGGATAAAGAGTAGTAATGTTGCCCCCTTTTATTCTTTCTTTCCTTTTTTTTCTTTTTTCTATTTTTCCATTTTTTTGTATTTTTCTGTTTCTCTTTTCGATGGCCTCCATGGCTCTTTTCACTTTTAGAGGCAAACATTCTAATATGACAACACACTTTTGATTCAAGGATCTCATAATGGATAAAACATGGTGTATGAAACGGTGCCTCTGCCAGTGTAGCAGGATATGCAATGATCTAGCGTAACATGGGTAAAACCACACATCAGCTATATAGAATCATGCAAAGCAATATATAAATGATAAATGACAACAAGTCATGTAATGTAAGATAAAAGTTGCATGGCAATATACCTCGGAACAGCTATGGAAATGCTGTAGTAGGTAGGTATGGTGGATGTTTTGAGGAAGATATTTGGCTTATGTGTAGGAGAACATGATGAAGATCTCCCACGAGTTTTGGATGTACCCGCGAAGTATGCACCAACTCTCAATGTGAGAAAGGGCAATGCAAAGTACCGAAGAGGCTAGCAAATATGGTGGCGGAAGTGCCATGAAAACCGCAGCTTTAGAACTCACAAGCAAAAAGATTCCAACTAGAAATATGATCTTACAAGGCATAATGAAAATCACTCCATGAGGGACTGTGGCAAATTAACAAGTCACTGTTGGGACCCCGACCGTAGCGCATAACACAAAGTCATTACGGTTGTTTTTAACATTAGAAGTCATATATCATTATGCTATCAACTGGATATTTAGTGTGGCACAGCTTCAAGTTTTCTAGACCAACTATTAATCATTCCACTTTACTAAACCATCATGTTTTACCATTAAGCATACTAATATCTCAAAACAACATCAATGATTCAAGTGACACAATTTAATGATCTACAAGATTATGTATCATTTAGTTATACCATCTACTACACTTAACATTTTCTGTTCTAAACCAAACACCAATCAACTTATTTAAAACATAAACTCTCCAAGTATTTAACAATGAAGCAAGAGAGTATAACATATGAGAACAAACAGCTCTGAACAAGAGGTGCATGAAAAATAAGAGCTGAAAGTATTGCAGTAGCTATAGAAGAATACTCAACAAATATAAGCGAAGAATAGGAGTATTCAAATGAAAAGGCGGAGCGTGTCTCTCTCCCACACAAGAATGCTAGGATCCCTTTTTATTCAGAGAACAAGAATAACAAAAGCAAAAATAAAAAACAAACAGACGCTCCAAGTAAAGCACATAAGATGTGGCAAAATTAAAATATAGTTTCACTAGAGATAACCTGATAAGTTGTTGATGAAGAAGGGGATGCCTTGGGCATCCCCAAGCTTTGACGCTTGAGTCTTCTTAAAATATGCTTGGGTAACCCACGGGGACATCCCCAAGCTTAGGCTCTTTCATCTTCTTGATCACATCATATCATCCTCTCTCTTGATCCTTGAAAACTTCCTCCACACCAAACTCAAAGTAAACTTTATTAGAGGGTTAGTGC
The DNA here is from genome assembly GCA_026929855.1 of Poa annua. Taxonomy (NCBI): domain Eukaryota; kingdom Viridiplantae; phylum Streptophyta; class Magnoliopsida; order Poales; family Poaceae; genus Poa; species Poa annua. The sequence continues at coordinate 36,876,973 of CM049433.1, forward strand.
ATAATCAAAAATTCTCATATTCTGCATGGAGACAATCATTATCATGGTACTGGACATTAGCTACAGCCACTGGAATTTTATGGAACAAAAAGATCCATTCAAAAACAGCAAAAGAACCAATGCAAAATAAATGGCAGAATCTGTCAAAAACAGAACAGTCCGTAAAGACGAATTTTTTCGAGGCACTTAACTTGCTCAAATCAGAAAACTCGAAACTAATGAAAGTTTCGTACATATCTGAGGATCATGCACAAAAAATCCCAGGTAATTTTGATTTTTCTGTGAATTCTGACAAATTAAACGGTGGACAGCAGAAAAACTGTTCCTGCGCAGAAATCCAATTCTAGCATCAACTTTCTACTAGAGACTTAACTTGGCACAACTTATGAAATAAAGTAAAGATACAAAGGAATTGCTACAGAGGTAGGCATGTTCCTTGACTCAAGAAAATAAAATAACAGGAATAAAAAGTGGGTTGTCTCCCATAAACGCTTTTGTTTAACGCCTTTGAGCTAGGCACAGAAAGCAAAACTCAAGTATTTCCAAGAGAAGAAGCATCAACATTATAGTTTGTACGAATAATAGAATCAAAAGGTAGCTTCATCTTCTTCCTAGGGAAGTGTTCCATACCTTTCTTAAGTGGGAATTGGTACCTTATATTTGCTTCTTTCATATCAATAATGGCACCAACTGTGCGGAGGAAAGGTCTTCCCAAAACAATAGGACAAGAGGGATTGCACTCAATATCCAAGACAATAAAATCAACGGGGACAAGGTTATTATTAACCATGATAAGAACATCATTAACTCTCCCCAAAGGTTTCTTCAAAGCATTATCAGCAAGAAAAACATCCAAATAGCAATGTTCCAACGGTGGCAAGTCAAACATATCATAAAGTTTCTTAGGCATAACAGAAATACTTGCACCAAGATCACACAAAGCATTGCAATCAAATTCATTCACTTTTATCTTAATGATGGGCTCCCAACTATCTTCTAACTTCTTAGGGATAGAAGATTCAAGTTTTAATTTCTCTTCCCTAGCTTTAATGAGAGCATTTGTAATATGTGTAGTAAAAGCCATATTTAAAGTACTAGCATTATGACTTGTGGCTAACTTTTGGAAGAACTTAATAACTTCAGAGATGTTACAATTATCAAAATCAAAATTCTTATCATGAAAGCAAACCGAACCACTTTCTCTTATGTTCTTAAAAATTTCAGCACTTTTATCAAGACTAGTTTCAGCAGTTTTAGGCAATTTTAATTTTTTGGAAGTAGTAGAAGAAACATTGCCAACACCAATTATGTTTCCATTAATAGTAGGAGGCTTACTAGCATGTGAAGTAACATTATTTTCATTAGTAGTAATGGTGCAAACTCTAACAATATCATTATCTTTAGCTAATTCTTCCTCTCTTTCCCATCTAGCACGCAATTGAGCCATCATCCTAACATTTTCATCAATTCGAACTTGGATGGCATTAATTTTAGCAAAGGTCTTACTCTCATTAGTATCATTAGGCATGACTTTAGATTTTAAAAGATCAACATCAATAACAAGACTATCAACTTTACAGGCAAGAATATCAATTTTCCCAATCTTTTCCTCAACAGTTTTATTAAAGGAAGTTTGTGTAGTGATAAAATCTTTTAACATGGTTTCAAGTTCAGAGGAGGTATTCCTATTATTGCTATAAGAATTACCATAAGAATTTCCATAATTAGGAGGATAGGGCTTATAGTTATTATTACCATAATTGTTCCTATAGGCATTGTTGTTGAAATTATTATTTTTTATGAAGTTCTCATCAACATGCTCTTCTTGTGCAACTAAAGAAGCTAAGGGAACATTATTAGGATCCATATGAGATTTACCATTCACAAGCATAGACATGATCATATAAATCTTCTCACTCAAAGAGGAGGTTTCTTCAACAGAATTTACCTTCTTACCTTGAGGAGTCCTTTCAGTATGCCACTCAGAATAATTAACCATCATATTGTCCAGAAGTTTTGTTGCAGCCCCCAAAGTGATGGACATAAAAGTACCTCCAGCAGCCGAATCCAATAAGTTTCTTGAAGAAAAATTTAGTCCTGCATAGAAGGTTTGGATGATCATCCAAGCAGTCAGTCCATGGGTTGGGCAATTCTTAACCAGAGATTTCATTCTTTCCCAAGCTTGAGCAACATGTTCATTATCAAATTGCTTAAAGTTCATAATGCTACTCCTTAGGGAAATGATCTTAGCATGAGGATAGTATTTTCCAATAAAAGCATCTTTGCATTTAATCCAAGAATCAATACTATTCCTAGGCAACGAAAGTAACCATTTTTTAGCTCTTCCTCTCAAGGAGAAAGGAAATAATTTCAGTTTTATAATGTCACCATCTATATCCTTATATTTTTGCATTTCACAAAGTTCAACAAAATTATTTAGATGGGCAGCAGCATCATCAGAACTAACACCAGAAAATTGCTCTTTCATGACAAGATTTAGCAAAGCAGGTTTAATTTCAAAGAATTCTGCTTTGGAAGGAGGTGGAGCAATAGGTGTGCATATAAAATCATTATTGTTAGTGCTAGTGAAGTCACACAACTTAGTATTCTCAGGAGTACTCATTTTAACAAATTAAAATTCAAACCGAAAATAACAATAATAAAACTGAAATAATAAATGACTAAACCAAAATAAAAATAACAATGCAAGTAACTAATTTTTTTTGTGTGTTTTTGATATTAAGAAAACAAGACAATAACAAAGTAAATAAAATGCAAGTAACTAATTTTTTTGTGTTTTTAATATTTAATAGCAAACTAAACAGGAAATAAAAATAAACTAAGCAAGACAAAAACAAAGTAAAGAGATTGGGAAGTGAGAGACTCTCCTTGCAGATGTGCTTCAGCTCCCCGGCAACGGCGCCAGAAAAATGGCGTCGAAGGGGAGCTGAAAGTCTTCTGAACAGAGGTGCTCCTATCTCCCCGGCAACGGCGCCAGAAAAATGCTTGATGCTCACGGGTGTGAGGAGTTGGAAAACCCCAAGAGGAAGGTGTGATAAGCGTAGTAGCAAGTTTCCCTCAGTTATGAAACCAAGGTTATCGAATTAGTAGGAGATGAAGAACACAACGAAGGTCTCCCCGGCGCCAGAAAAGTGCTTGCGCGTGGTTGACGAGGGAGGCGGAATCTGCACAACACAATCAAGAAACTTTGCTCCAACTCAACAGTGAGGTTGTCAATCTCACCGACTTGCTGTAACAAGGATTAAACGTATGGTGTGGAAGATGATGTTTGCAGAGAATGAAAGAAAGCAGTTTGCAGTTGGTTGTAATATCACTTTAAAGAAAAGGACCGGGGTCCACAGTTCACTAGTGGTGTCTCTCCATAAATAATAATAATAATAGCATACATGTGGGTAAACAAATTACAGCTGGGCAATTGACAGAATAAAGAGCTGCATAATGATGCATATACTAATGTCATGATGTCTAGTATGAGATTCATTTGGGCATTACAACAATATACATAGACCGTTCCAACCGCATCTATGACTAATAATCCACCTTCCGGTTAGCGTCTGCACCCCTTTCAGTATTAAGTTGCAAGCAACAGATTATTGCATTAGGCAAAGTGTGTAATGTAAGTAATACAATTATCCTTAGACAAAGTACTACTGTTTTATCCCTAGTAGCAACAGTACATCTACAATCTTAGAGCTTGCTGTCACTACCCCAAATTAAATAGAGACATGAACCCACTATCGAGCACAAATACTCCCTCTTGGAGTCACAAGCATCTACTTGGCCAGAGCATCTACTAGCAACGGAGAGCATGCAAGATCATAAACAACACACAACATGATATATTATGAAGCAAATGACATAGTATTCAATATCCATCGGATCCCAGCAAACACAACATGTAGCATTACATAAAGATGATCTTGATCATGATAGGCAGCTCACAAGATCTAAGCATGACGGCACAATAGGAGAAGACAACCATCTAGCTACTGCTATGGACCCGTAGTCCAAGGATGAACTACTCACGCATCAGTCCGGAGGCGGGCATGGTGATGTAGAGCCCTCCGGTGATGATTCCCCTCTCCGGCAGGGTGCCGGGAAGAGCTTCTGAACCTTCCCGGACTAGGGTTGACGACGGCGGCGGCTCCGTAAGGTTTTTGGGAAAAGTGTTCGGGTTGCATGTCTTAGGTTTTCGGGGGGTTTAAGTAGGCAAAAGGGCGAAGGTGGTGGAGGCCCGAGGGCCCACCCTCAGGTGCTAGCGCGGCAGAGGGGGGAGCCGCGCCACCACCTGATGGCGGCGCCTCGGTGCCCTTCTTCGTCTCGTCTTCGGACTTCTGGAACGTGTCGGGAAAAATAAGGTCTTCGGTATAAAAATTGTCCAATTCCGAGAATATTTCCTTAAGTGGATTTCTGAAACCAAAAACAGCAGAAAATAGGGAACTGGCACTGTGGCATCTTGTTAATTGGTTAGTCCCAGAAAATGCATAAAACAACACAAAGTGTATATAAAACATGTAGCAATTGGTATAATATAAGCATGGAACATAAGAAATTATAGATACGTTTGAGACGTATCAGGGGTTTCCCCAGTTGGGCCCTCTGGAAGTCTATCTTCCAGGTGCATCTTGTGCACTGTGATTGTCGAGCCCTTTCTACTGGGGGATTTTGCGTCAAGGTACGCGACGACTGCCAATACTTTGACCTGATGGCAGTCGACCCTGCCCCAAGATGGAGAAACAAATGGTTCTACGTCCCTGTCGACCAGGATGTTCTTCCGGAGTTTTTGACTGAGATGCCTCTCATGAAGATGAAGGCCTGGGAGCATTGTATATCGACTGAAGAACAGGAGGAGGCTGCTCCTCTTATGATCAAGGTCAGAGAGCTGTTGAAGGCTGTCACGGGCATTCAACTGATCAGCACATTTGTAAAACATCGGGTATGGCCGTTGCAGTGTCGCGCCCACCCCATGTGGCGATATGAAGGCGCACTCGATGCTACCCGAATGAGTAGTATGGAGATGTCATGCTTTGATTTTCACGATCATGTCAAGTACATTACCAGCCTCAAGCCAGACGATGTTGCTTCCTTTGACTTCACCGTGGCTCCTTTCAGTTTGGCGAATCCTCTTCCCGAGGTATTTACGCTGCTTTAAATTTTGAGTTTGCTTATCCGTGGGCTTTTCATGTGAATACTTTCGGACGTGCCGTTGCCTGTTTATGATCAGGGTCTTTCGACTGTTGGATCTCTTCCTCCACTCCCTGAGTCTGGTGACATTCGAGATGCGACCTTTGTGGCCGAGGCGGAGAAAACTGTTGCTGACGAAGAATATCTCGTCCAGGAAGGTGATGAGCCTGTTGTTGGGGCACCGCTTCTGCTTCAATCGTCGCTATCCTTCTCAACTGAGCCAACCGACTTTGGAGGCTTAGGTCTTGATGTTGATCCTAGCTCGGACGAAGATGAGCATAGGTATGTGCTTTTTTATTTTGCTTTATTTGCTTCGCCTTATGCCTTTTTGCTTACCTGCTTTTCATTATGCACGTTTTTTGCAACAACAGTATCGGCATTGGGCGGGTGCATGCTTCACCGACTGCAGGGGAGATTATTGTGCCTTCCTCCCATGTTGATAGTGTTGCGACTATTTTGACTGCTGTGGCTACTACTGTGGGCTCGACGCCACATACAGCTGATCTGACTACGAACCCGTCTTCGTCTGTCCATCTTTCATGGACTGAGCATGTAAGTCCTTCTGCTTTTTTGTGTCTTTTTGGGTTTGTCGTCCCCCATGTTTAATATGTAACTCGTACACTTCTTATGTAGCCTACCGTAAGCGTTCTGGTTGCCGCTGGGAAAGCATTTGTACAGTCGGAGGAAGAGCGTGTTACCCTCCTCTCTCGTCTGGAAGAGCTAAGCCGTAAGTTCTTAATTGTGTGTGGTGGCTTTTCTTTGTTCTGTCATATTTTGTCTGTGTGCATTTTTATCCCAGGGGACAAAACTATACTTGAAGAGCGGCTAGTCAGTGTGGAGAAGAACCTTGCCATCCAGCAGTCGCGCGTGGAGGAAGAGCTTGAAAGAGCTCGGAATGCCGCCGCAATCCGTGAGAAAGAACATGCCCGGCGACTGCTAAGTTTTTGCAGACTATTGAAGGTTGGTGCATTTCTGGTTATACCAGTATTGTCTTTGTCTTCTTCCTCTGTTTAAAAGTGTATTCTTTTGACTTTGCGAAGGTTTTTCGTCTTCTGCAGCTGATCATACGGCGAGTGAGGATTTGTCACTTGAGCGTGTGATCGGGCGGCTAGGCGCAGCCATCCACCTTGTCAAGGGTTCTTTGGATATGTCTACTCAAACTCTTGGCGCTATTTTGAAGGAAGTGTTTCCGTTGACCAAGACCCCTTCCAGTGTACAAGGGTTTGCAGATATGCTAGGTCCCAGCTCTTCGACTATGAAGTCCTTCGCGCGCCACTTGATGGTACGAGGATCGGAGACTACGATCAAGCTTCTTCTTGCCAATGGTGTTATCATCGATTATGAACGTGTCCTATCTGACTTTCCAAGAAGGTCGGATGGAAAACATTTATCACTCAGGGGTGTAGCTGACACTGCTGATCGGCTCTCGAAAGTCACCATATGTACTATGGAGCGTAGGACTGCTGCGTGTGGCACTAAGCCTTTGTCGGGTAATGATAGTTCTAGGTCTGTATCTCGTAGCTAGTTATTCCTTCCTTCTTTTGTAATGTCTTGTGAGGTGAAACTTTCGCACGATTAATGTGCCTTTGATTTTATAATCCGAGTTGCGTTTTTGTTTATGACCTCTCCTTTTTTCCTTCGCCTTCTGCCTTGAGCCCCCGAGTATGTCGAGTAGGGTGTGTAGAGCAATATGTTTGCATGATTATGCGTGTGCCGAGCCCCCGAGACCTCGAGTGTGGCTGGGCATTAGCTATGATGGCTGCGTCGCAGCCTCAAAGTACCGTGTGGCTGAGTTTTTGCTGATTCTGAGCAGGACACAGCCCCCGAGCGATCGAGGGGGGTGTGATGTTGCTGTACTAGTAGAATATGCGAAATATTTATCTTTATTTCGGATGTTGACCAACAAGCCGCCTCATTAAAACCTTCCAGTCCCTGTGGGTACCCTGGTAAGGAAAAAGAGTGCGTCTGAAACCTGCTGGCCGTTTTTTGACATTATGCTTTTATTACATTGATTGGTTCATGGAGCCTACGCATAGAAGCGGCGCAGATGCGCCACATTCCAGGGGTTATGGGATAGTTCTCCCGTCTGGGCATGCTTTAGTCGATAAGCGCCGCCATCGATGACTTCTGTGATAATCAAGGGTCCTTCCCATGGTGATGCGAGTTTGTGTACTTTCTTTTGCTTCAATCAGAGTACTAAGTCGCCCACCATGAATGTTCTGGGTCGTAGTCGTCGGCTGTGGTAGTTGCGAAGATCTTGCTGGTATACAGCTGTGCGAGCGAGAGCTGTATTTCGAGCTTCTTCCAGTAGATCAACTGATTCCTCGAGTGACTCGTTTGCTTCATCTTCATCGTATGCCTCGACTCTTGGTGCACTGAATTTTACTTCCGGTGACAGTACTGCCTCTGCGCCATAAACCATAAAGAATAGATTGAACTGAGTTGAAGTATTTGGCGTTGTGCGCAAACTCCAGAGTACTGCGGGGAGTTCCTCGACCCAAGCACCTGCGGCCCTTTTGAGTGGAACTAATAACCTTTTCTTGATGCCTGTACAGACGAGGCCATTGGCTTTTTCGACCTGTCCATTAGACTGCGAATGCGCCACCGATGCATAGTTGAGCGTGATGTTCCACTTCTTGCAGAAGGAGCGGAACTCCTCGGCTGTGAAGTTTGTACCATTGTCCGTGATGATGCTGTTTGGTACGCCGAAGCGATAGACGATGGATCTTATGAAGTTGACTGCTGTAGTAGCAGTCGAACTTGTGATTGGAACTGCTTCGATCCACTTTGTGAACTTGTCTACTGCCACCAGTAGGTGAGTATGTCCCCCAGGTGATGATTTTTTGAGTGGCCCAACCATATCTAATCCCCATTGGGCAAAAGGCCATGCCAACGGTATGGTTTTGAGTGCTGATGCTCGTGCGTGGGGCTTGGTAGCGAATTTTTGACACCCGATGCACCTTTTGACTATGTCTTCTTCGTCCTTCATTGCTGTAAGCCAGTAAAACCCTGCTCGAAAGGCTTTGGCTACGAGTGATCGACTGCCGGCGTGATGCCCACAGGTTCCTGCATGAATATCGTGAAGTATAGTTTTGCCATCTTCGAACTCTACACATCTTTGGAACACACCTGAGATGCTGCGTTTGTAGAGTTCACCGTTTATGATAGTATATGCTTTGGCACGTCGAGTGACTCGTCGAGCTTCTGCTGCATCTTCTGGTAGTTCGTCGCGGAGCATGAATGCTAGAAAAGGTTCTGTCCATGCTGGTGTTACCTGATCGCCTGGGCATAATAGCACCTCGATTGGCGGGTCTTCTGTACTTGGCACTTTGTCTTTGGATGTTCCAGTCGTGTTTGTCGGGGGTCGTTGTGTTTTGATGGATCTGTGCGCGATTCGCTCCAGGAATACCCCTGGTGGTACTTGTGCTTTAGTCGAGCCGATGTTGGCGAGTATGTCAGCTTCTTCATTACTTTCTCTTCCAACAAGCCGCAGTTCGCACCCATCGAAATCACCTTCTAGCGTATTGTAGAGGTCGCGATATGCGATCATGTTTTTGGCTATGGCGTCACATGCCTTCATTGTTTGCTGCACGACTAAGTTGGAGTCGACATATATCATCAGTCGAGTGCAACCTAATGCTTTTGCCATGCGCATGCCGTGGATTAGCCCTTCATATTCTGCTTCATTGTTTGATGGCTTCTCGAAGGTCATTTGCAATACGTACTTCAATTTGTCACCTTTTGGTGATATTAGTATGACGCCTGCGTCTTCATTTTTATTGGACCCATCGAAGTACATTGTCCATGAATTGGAACATCTGGGATTCCTGGTAGTTGCGATTCTATCCATTCTGTTGTGAAGTCGGGTAAGACTTGTGCTTTGATGGCCTTCGGGTGATCGTATGTGATCCCGAGTGGCCCGAGCTCGATGAGCCATTTTGCTACCCGTCCAGTTGCGTCTGGGTTGGTAAGTATGTCTCCGATTGCTGATTTGCTGATTACTGTGATCGAATGCTGTGTGAAGTAATGCCGCAGCTTACTTGTTGTGATGAAGACGGCGTATGCCAGCTTTTGAAAATGTGGGTACCTTTGTTTGGATAAGGACAGTACTTCACTGACATAGTAGACTGGCCTTTGGATGCTTTGAGCTTTACCCTCCTCCATGCGTTCGACTACTAACACTGTGCTAACCACTCGATTTGTGGCTGCAACATAGAGATACATTGGCTCTCGTTCCTTGGGGGCCGCCAGAATTGGGGGTTTTGTGAGTATGCGTTTGAGGTCGATGAAGGCTGCTTCTGCTTCGTCCGTCCACTCGAACTTGTCTGCTTTCTTCATCAGTCGATATAGTGGTAGAGCTTTTTCACCTAGTTTGCTGATGAATCGGCTGAGTGCCGCTACTCGCCCCGTCAGTTGATGCACCTCGTAGAGCTTTGTAGGTCTTTGCATAGTTAATATAGCTTGTATTTTTTCTGGATTTGCTTCGATTCCACGAGCTGACACCAAGTATCCCAGTAGTTCTCCTGCCGGAACGCCAAAGGTACATTTATGTGGGTTTAGCTTGATGCTGTATTTTCTGAGATTTGTGAATGTTTCTCGTAGGTCTGCGAGTAGCGTGTCTTTTGCTTTTGATTTAACAACTATGTCGTCGACATAGACCTCGACATTTTTCCCGATCTGCGTCTTCAAACAATTCTGCATCATGCGCTGGTAGGTGGCACCTGCGTTTTTGAGCCCGAAAGGCATTGTGGTATAACAATATACCCCGAGTGGAGTTGTGAATGTTGTCTTTTCTTCGTCTTCGACCTTCATTTTTATCTGGTGATACCTTGAGTATGCATCCAAAAAGGATAAGCGTGCGCATCCTGCGGTGGAATCGACGATTTGGTGTATGCGAGGTAACGGAAAGGGATCTTTTGGGAAACACTTGTTTAACCCAGTGTAGTCAACACACATCCTGGTTGCAGTAGTCTTCTTCTTCTCGACTACTACGGGGTTGGCCACCCATTCTGATTTTTTGATCTCCCGGATGAAGTTTGCCTTGAGTAATTTGTCCACATGCTTCTCAATGGCTTCTCTTTTAGGGCCTGAGACGCGACGTACCGCTTGCTTGACTGGTCTGGTGCCTGGACTGAGCTGGAGGGAGTGTTCGGCGAACTCTCTGGGTATGCCTGACATGTCTGCTGCACACCATGCGAACATATCCCAGTTTTTGCGGAGGAATTCGACAAGCGCGCTTTCTAATGCTGGGGGCAAGCTTATTGAGACTTTGACTGTCTTTGCTGGGTCCGTCGGGTGGATCTGGTGCTTCCTCGTGTCGTCCGTGGTGCTGAATGCCTTGTTGACTGCTTGCTTCTTTTGCTCTGGCATGTATGTTGGGTCGTTCGTGAGTGAGAGTTCTTCGAGTGTTTGCTCCATACCGAATATCTCCGATATTTTGTTGAAGTCGCGATCGCACGCATCTGATTTTTGGAAGTTACCGTTCACCGTGATTACCCCTTTTGGACCAGGCATTTTTAGCTGGAGGTATGCATAGTGTGGTACCGCCATGAACCGAGCGAACGCCAGACGTCCGAGGATGGCGTGGTACTGGGACTTCCAGTCGACGACTTCGAACTCAATCGACTCAGTTTTGAAGTGGCTGGCGTCGCCAAAGGTGACGTCGAGTTGTATTGTGCCTTTTGATTGTACGGCCTTTCCTGGGACAACACCATGGAAAGTGTTTGTGGATTGGTGTAATATTTCTACTAACCTGTTCATCCTGCGAAGTGTGTCGGCGAAGATGATGTTGATGCAGCTGCCTCCGTCCATGAAGACTTTAGTCATGGCGTACCCGCCGATTTGAGCGTCGAGTACCAGGGCAGCGTGTCCTGGTCGGTAGACTGAGGGTGGGTGATCTTCTCTGCTGAACTCGATTTCTGTTTCGGATTCTCGCAGGAATTCTGGTATAACCGGTGGCTCCATGACTGCCATATTGACATGTCGAGTATGGAGTTTTTGCTGTCTATTGGACGGTCGCCCTTTTTGAATCATGTATATTTGTCTGTGTGCTTTCGGGTGCTGCTGGAGACGCTGTGCTTCTTGCCAGCTGAAATAGTTGTAGGTTAGCAACTCATTTGGTGTTGCATCTGCCGGCATCGTTGTGCAGTCTGTTATGACTTTGTCGACTTTTGCTGTCGTCTCTGCTGTAATGGTTAGTTGCGTCGTGTCATCTGGTAATGTGATTGTGCAGGGGAATTTTGTATACTTTCGACTGGCCGCCGCTGCCGAAGTTTCTGTATTGATTGCTACGTAGACCTTCCGGGGTATGGCCGGAGAGCATGTGTATATGTTGTCGACGTCAGCTATGGGCATGTATTCATCATCCATGCTCATGTTAGCGCTTTGATCGTTGTAGTCGACGTATGCTTTGTGTGGTTGTTCCAGATTGTCTTCATTGCTGTGGAGGAACTCGTGATCTGTATATATCTCCGAGCAGGTGAAGTCGTCGATGTAGATACTATCCTCTTTTTGCATGGAGTTGGGTGCAGTGTCGAGTTGGTTGATGCTTTCGACTGTGTTGACTTGATAGCCAGACTGTACCTCATCATCTAAGCGGTCTTGCGCCATGAGCTCTCTGAATTCCGCCATCGTTACGGAGGCGACTAGAGATCCTGGTGGTGAGATCGAATTTATCTGTGATGAAGTAGCCCCGAACCTCGCTGGAGACGTGACCATGAAGGATGGCTCTTCGATTGAGAAGTCTTGATATGTGGACTGCACTTCATCATCTGGAGATTCTTCCACTAAGATCCTAGGGACAATTGCTTCTGTGCCCCGGTTCTCTCTAGTTTATCCGTCTGTGCCATGCCTGCGTAGTTTCTCTCGTCTGTGCCCCGTTTGGCTCGCAAATCGGCCAAACGCTCCGTTGCCCTCTGGTCAACCGTCACTTGGCCTGACTGGTGGGGTCGGCCTGGCGCGGCTCGGTTGGGATTTCCTGGGGTCGGCTTGTGTGCGGCTCGGTTGGGATTTCTGGGGTCGGCGTGGGGTCGGAGCGTGGGGTCGGCGTGGGGCCGGGGCACTTGTTTAATCAAGGGATACCGCCGATGGGGCCCACGTGGTCTTTCTCCCTGGCTCACTGCTGCCGCCGAGAGAACCCCCGAGGAACCCCCAAGAACAGAGCAATAGGAGTTGGATTAAGGGCGGAGAGCAGGGTGATTGAAGGCGCAAAGGAGCTCCATCGCCATCGCCATTGTCGTCGCCCGCCCGTCTCCCGTGGCCCGTCGAGAAGGAGGGACAAGAAAGGAGCTCCATCGTCATCGCCACTGTACGGCCGCCTTCGCTGTTTGGGGTTTGTTGGTCGCCGACGGTTCCAGCTGCAGTCCATCAACCCCATTTCGATGGTCAGTGCTATCTTCTCTACATGTTTCATTTTCTTGTTTGGTGCATTATATGTGAGTAGATTTGATTTTCTATTTGGCTTGCGGAATGGGGAAAAACCCCAGGTTCCGCCTGTTTATCTGGTTCTAAATTTCATTTGTTAAAATAGGATTCCGGTAGCGATAGCGATGGCGTCGATCACTGTGCTATATGCCTTCACGAAGCAACTTTCTGTCGCACACTAACTCGTCGTTCCAATACTTTCAAAGTCCCGATGGAACACGGTTACAAAACGGCCGTTGTAAGTATTGCCTTTCAAATTCGAGGGAATGTCATTTGTTTTTCCTTCAATGAGTGTCTTCATAGTTTCTCCGGTTTTGTATTACATGTAGCTTCTGCCATGCCCTTTAAGATATCTTCTAGATCAGAGCCAGGCAATTGGCCCTCATAAGCACTGGATGGAGGCAAGGTGCTCGAACGGAGACCAGTACTTCTTCTACCTGGATAGGTGGGTAACTGAAACTGACACGGATCGGACATATCTCTGTAAGCGGCTAAGTGGTAGCCAGAACACCCATATCTACACGGAGATCTGTGGAACGCAGTGGCGAGCACTATGTGAATGCTACGACATTGAGGAGGGCGATGTTGTCAAATTCACTTGTAATGAAGATCAGCATTTGTTCAATGTTGAAGTGACTAACGAGCACAATGCTGCAAAACCTTTTGTGCAATACACGAGTATGCTGGTTTGTTTTCTTTTTCTTACACATTGAGTAGTTTACAAGTTTTCTGAATGTCTTCCTCTCTTTGATCAGAGTTTAAACAGATTGACGGATGCTGCAAGCCAGCCCTACTGTCGACCATATTTGAGGAACCGAGAGATGTCACCTATTCAGAAATGAATGCGATATCTCTCGCTTTATTCAAAGATGCCACGAAGGAGTTGGAAGAGATCCCTCAGTTCTACGTGCGCAGGATTGAGAATGATTCTCTAGATGTCGTTTCTCTGGTATTCTAATACGATGCTCATGTTCTGTCATTTTAATGATCCCTCAGTTCTGTCATTTGAACTATTCTGATACGATGCTCATGTTATTTTGATAGCATCTCAAGATTGAGTTACTAGATGGCTACGATGTTATTCCATCGCGTGATCTCATATTACGTCAAGTTCACGGAAATTCTCGTCTTTTGGCGAGAGACGATGTCGAGATCTTTGGATCATATCGAGTGGTCAACGACGAGGCTTACATCGAGTTCACAGAGAACTGGGATCTATTCTGTGAGCAACTGCCGATTCGCTTTGGTGACCTCTATGTTATCAAGGTGATCTTCAAGGAGGAGTACATCGAGCTGACATTTGAGAAGGTCAGCGAAGACGTCGAGGGGCCCGACGAAGACATCGAGCAGTCGGACGAAGAGATCAGCGACCCCAGCGAAGAGATCGAGCAGTGGGCTGAAGACGACGTCAAAGAAGAGACTGATTAATATTAATATGAGTTGTATTTTGGTCGGATGTATTTTGGTCGAACACCTTATGGGCGTGCTCTGGGCATGAACTGGCGCGCTCTGGGCGCGTTCTGTGCGCGCTGTATGCGTCACCGTTATTATATTATGATGGATAAGCTTGCCTCCGGTCATTTATTTCAAACTTTTATGTTGCAAGTCCAAAACAACTTCTCTTTACTCTTGAGTCCATACGACATAGTTTGAGAAACACAATTGATACATGCATTTCTCGTCAGAATGTACGTAGACCTTGTTTATCAACTTGAATCGTTAGTATATGACATAAGACGACTATGTGCGCAGGATTTTTCTTTTTTTGAATGTTTTTGAATATTTGAAGCTCATTTCAAATTTCGGTCAAACCTAAGTTTGACCGACATTTAAACAAGTTTAAAACAAGAAAATGAAAAACTAAGCATGGATCCTTCTTAGTCACTCCAAAATAAAGCTTTTGTGAGTTTTTTGAAAATTTCATGTTGCAATTCCAAAACCACTTCTCTCTAACCTTAGACCTCATGGTGTTTGAGTTATGCACTATCACATGAGATCCATGCCCTTCTCCTTTTAAATGTATGTAGACCATGTTTTTCAACTTGAGTCGTTAGTATATGACATATGAAGACTATGTGCGTCGGTTTTTCAATTTTTCGATAATTTTTAAATTTATTATGCTTATTTCAAATTCGATCAAACCTAAGTTTGAGCAACATTTAAACAAGTTTTTGACATGAAAATGAAAAACTAAGCATGGATCCTTCTTAGTCACTCCAAAATGAAGCTTTTGTAAGGTTTTTGAAAATTTCATGTTGTAATTCCAAAACCACTTCTCTTCAACCTTAGACATCATCGTTTGAGTTTTGCGTTATCACAAGAGATCCATGCCCTTCTCATTTTGAATGTATGTAGACCATGTTTTTCAACTTGAGTCGCTAGTATATGACATAAGACGACTATGTGCGCAATATTTTCCTTTTTTGATTTTTTTTGAATATTTGAAGCTCATTTCAAATTTCGGTAACAAGTTTAAAACATGAAATTTGAAAAACGAAGCATCGATCCTTCTTAGTCACTCGAAAATGAAACTTGGACACTTTATCAAACTTTTCAGAACCCCGTTGAGTGCCTCCAAACCCCATTTGAACAATGACCGTCGATTTAACCCTAGCGCTGAACTGCAGCCGTTTGATCGTCCTCTAGAAGGAATCTGGCAGACTCGGGGCGATCCGCGAGAGGCTCATTCTGCGATCTGATTGGTTGTAACCCGTGTGAGAAGCTCATTCTGCACAACCTGTTCGATGTGTTTCAAATGAGCTCCAAAGGTAGGGTAAACGGCCCCATTTCTAAGCAAAAAGGGTTGGTGGACTCGCAACAGCCGCACCACCGCATGGGACCGTTACACGCTCACCGCGGACCCACCATTTTCCTCCTCTTCACAGACAGAGCATCCATCCTCTTTGGACCATCTTCTTCTTCCTCTTCCTTACTCTTCCTTACTCTTCCTTCCTCTTCTTCCTCTTCGGCGACAAAGGGCAGCAGCAATGTCGAGCTCCTCCAGTTCATTCCTTCGCCCCACTTGACCAAAGCAGCCTGAGGTGCCGTTGTCGCCATGTTCTAAATGCTCACGCAAGGAGCCACTGCTCTGTAAGGCTAGTAAGGCGGAGACACCCAACAAGGGGCACGAGTATTTGAAATGCCAGAGCCTGCCACATGATGTAAAGATCTTTCTCTCGCATCCTTTTGTTTTGATTTCTTCAGTGTTTTCAATTTCTTGCTCAGATTTGGGATTTAGGGTTCAGGTTGACTTTTCCAGGGGTTGGAACCATGCAGCCATTTTCAGTGGATGGATGAATACGTTTCGCAACTTAAACGGGATGGAAGGTGGCCCGCGCCAAGCGACCTTCCTCTGCCGTCTGATGTGGAGATTGCGCACTCTGCTCCGCCGATGGGGTCTGACATGGTTGCTCCGCCGATGGGGCTTGAGTAAGTGAGAGGCGAACTGAAGAAGTTGAACAAGAACTTAAGGCAGATGAATGATCTGAAGAAGCAGGCTAATCTGATAGCTGCAGGATTTTATCTCTTTATACTTGCTCTAGGATTTGTTTATCTGCTGATTGTCGGTCGTAGTTAATTAATGCGATGTAAGTATAATTAATGCAATGTAACCTCTATGTTATTTGGACCAACCGCTTATGATAAACCAGTCCTCTCATTTGGACCAACCGCTTATTACTAATCATCTCTACCGAAACTATCTACAGTTTTAGTGGCAGATCTATAAACCAACACGTATTTTACACCAGAAATTACATATATTTTTTGGGACAAATGACTAATCACCGAAACTATCTATAGTTTTAGGGGCAGATCTATATACCAACACGTATTTTACACTAGAAATTGCTTACAAATGACTAATCATTCATACCGAAACAATCTACTATTACAAATGACTAATCATCCGTACCAAAACTATCTACAATTTTAGGGGCGGATCTATACAGCAACACGTATTTTACACCAGAAATTGCTTATATTTGTTGGGACAAATGACTAATCATCCGTAAAAGCATTGAAAGAATAGGGTCCGGGCCCGGTTAAAACCTGTTCATTTCAATGCTTTACAATAGCCTTGGAATGTTGTGGTATATAAAGAGGTCGCGCACACACCCAACTAGCGAGGTGGGACTAAAAAGCAACTCAACAACACAGCAGGAGACGTGGTAAGTTTGAGCCGAGCCGCACACAAGCCGACCCCAGGAAATCCCAACCGAGCCGCGCCAGGCCGACCCCACAAGTCAGGCCAAGTGACGGTTGACTAGAGGGCAACAGAGCGTTTGGCCGATTTGCGAGCTAGCCAGGGCACAGACGAGAGAAACTACGCGAGTATGGCACAGACGGATAAACTAGAGAGAACCGGGGCACAGAAGCAATTGTCCCAAGATCCTATTGAGCTCTTGGTTTGTTATGGATGTGGTTGGGGGTGCCAAGGATGTGATCGAATCGATCTGTGATGAGGTATCCTTGTTGTCTGCTGGTGATGCAATCGTAGTCGATGGATTATCGACTGCCTCCGTCATGATCGAATCGGTCAAGTTCTGCACACCAAACTTATGGACGAAAAAATTGTGCTCTCCCACAGTTAGATTGAAACCAGAATAAAGATTAGCAAAAAACTTCATGTGCTTTTGGTGAGTATGGTTTGATGCGTTTTGGCGATGCGATCTGAGATGTTGGCGACTGTTCGCCTGCTGCTTTGATGCTAGTCGAGATTGTCAGCGCATGGCTGTTTGCAGATGAGATTGGCGAGTTACCTTTTGAAGTTGAAACCGGTGAATCCGTAGATCCAACACTACCTGTTGCCACAGACGGCGCCAATTGACGAGGGATGTCCCCATCAATACCCATGGTTATTAGCCTAGGGTTAGAGATATGAGGTAGAGAACGTGTAGTGTTGGTAGACTCGACGGCTGACAAGCGGGATTTACCCAGGTTCAGGGCACTCGACTGAGGTAACACCCCTACTTCCTGCTTGTCTGTTATTGATTGTGAATATGCGGCGATTATAGAGGTCCAGCGAGAGTCTGTCTCGCTAGGGTTTGGAGGATCTGATTGTGCGTGTCCCTCATCGGCTACCCTCCTAGCCCTTATATGGGGGGTCTAGGTCTCGGGTACGTAACCGACTAGGATTACATGTATGGAAACTACAACCGACTACATATAGCTTGGAAAGCAATCTTCGTCTTGGGCTTCTCTTGATGGGCTTCTTTGATCTGTTTGACAATTGGGCTGTAGTTATTGCGTACACCAGGTACCCACACGATAGCGATACCCCCACGAAGCGTAAGCGGCGCGGTAACTACCCACTATGCACGAGAATCAAGGAGGCCATCATCACGTTCCGTTTCCCGCACGACGCGTGCGGTCAAATCGGACCTGACGGCCAAGGTCAGCACTGGCAGTGTGGTCCCATCAAAGTTCATGTCCCATCGGCAGTGTCGTGGTATCTTTTCAAACGTCATCAGTGTCGTCATTATCAACAGAAGATCGGCATCGCGATTGCAGAGCACTCGCAGTCGACAGCTCACAATGTGGGATTCAGTATCATTTATGAAAATCTACAGAGTCGGTTGATATATCATCTGGTCGTCACTTAATGAAACAGTAAGTGCACTCCCATCAGGAGCGTGATTTAATTAATGACAATTTTTTGATCTTTATTTCAGATTAAGCCCAAGTGCGAGCAATTGCACTCAACCTCGGGGGCTACTCCCATCGAGAGCGCTGTCGCGCACCCGATGTTTTCAGTCGACGATCAGCGTCAGTCGAAAAATGAAGCGCACTCGACGGATCGGAGTCACTCGAAGAATATACGGACTGAGAGTCTTATTAATGCAGTCGAAGTCCGGTCGAGTGCTTCCCGGCTTTTGATCAAGTAAGTAAAAAACAATTCCTGAGATGTTCCAGCCTAGACTGGTCCTCGGATGCTGTGCAAACAAGTACAACGGTAAGACCTGAATAAGGCCAGGTGGCCCATACAAGCTATGCGGACCTGATATTTTCCGTGCCAGCAGGCATGATGCAAAATCCCGGCGGACGCGCCAAGGGTACTCTAATTATGACCGGGTTATGACCAGTAAGTCCCGACAGGCTTGAGTCGAACTTGAACGGTCTTGCCGGGTTCGAGAGAAGGGGCTCGAATCTGAGTAGGCTAGAAGGGTATTTCGCCCAAGTCGCGAATTAACTTGACCTCGATCCGTCGGTTGAATCAGGCCTATTACGTCACCCATCCCCCATAAGACGAAAAGAAATATACATGCATACATTGCAAGTCACGGTTACTTGTGTTATATCTTTATAAACAGGTTGGAAAACCTACAGAAGTTACTCGAAGATATATTGAGTGTGGAGTCCCTACACGATCCTTTGGAGTCGAATAGGCACTCGGGGGCTACTGATGTGGTTATACCCAACGGGTATACCCACCCGACTACAATGAAGCCTGATCTACCAGAAGGCCCACTCGGTGGCCCGTATACAAGGTGGTTCAAGGATGACGCAATGCGGCCCATGATTAGATGGAGTACGGCTCAAGACAGAAGCAATCGTACCGACTTAGTACTTACCCTATCTGTAGTTCGAGTCATGTTCAAACTCCTGAGACCTGGCCTCCTATATAAAGGCCTCCGGGAGCTTGAACCTGGGTAATTCCTTGCATGTCAGCCGTCCGAATTCACCAACGACCATATACTCTTCCACCCGATACAGTACCTTACCATGGGACTTGCCGAGGTCACCCCTCGTCATATGATGAATCAAACATATGGTTGAGCGGATTCTATGTTTCTCACTTGGCATGAGGGTCTCGGCCCTATGCTGCCACAAGTAAGGCAATCCAACATTACCCTTACTCTACGGTTTGGGGTATGGATGCACGATCAATACATGAAAGGCCCATAATCTATGTCCCCAACCGTCGGCAAATTTGTTTGTAAAACTTCATTCTCCAAGATTTAATCTGGCAACATCTTTTGTAATATAGCCCTCACATTCTAAAGTACTCGCAGGTGATATTATTCCTAAGTTTTAAGATAAACATGGCTAATGAAAGCAACCATGCTTATTGATGGGCAATAACTAATTTGCATGTCATTCCACAATAATATGAGAATTAAATATTATGCAAGAAAATAAATATCTAAGCTAGTAAATATTTATCATATGTGGCTTGGCTGCCAAGTATGTCGCACTTATTTTTGTCTTTCGACTAAGGGTCGACTTCACCTTGTACTCCCTCTTCCTATATGTACCCGTCGCTAGCATGCCCTATTGCAAAACAAGAACCAGACACATATAAGTTCCAGCTCACAAAATGCAAGGTAGGAACAAAATATAATTAATTTTAAACTAGAATTAAAGGAAGACGAAACAGAGTTCAAGTTCTACTAAGGAAGTGGAAATATAGGTTTATGGTGTTGGGATGGAACTAGCAGAATATTGTATTCAATGGGCTAGTTTTGGATCTGGTCACGTGGTGTCTTATTTGATTGGGCTCACAGAGAAAAAGAGATGTTAGCTAGACTACTGAATGGACTTGTGTCCTTCGGGTTCAGAACGAACACATAGTTCAGTATCTGGTTCAGAAGAACAGGGGGCATAGGCTGCTACAGAATTCGACGATTGCGTCACCGGCGAGACTCGCCAGCAGCAACCAATGGTATCGTTGCAATCAGTAGAGATAGAGGGTTCCATTTTTGTGAAGTAAAGTAACATATATTGCAATTGACAAGGTCGGCCATGGCAGTGTCATAGGACTATTCTGAACATTACCTGGTGCAGGAAAACCTGATGGACCCATGCTACAGAGCAACAATACGTACAACAACGGCTCTAGGAAATATGAGAAACATTGAAGAGGACTTAGCTCGATGAAACTGAGTAAGAATAGCACTGACCCATGAATTTATAGAATGGCGAAGGCGGTTCAGCTCAAGATCGGTTGGGAGAGACGTCGGTTGCTTGAGTCAGTTCCAGCGGACAGCAGATGAGCCTCCAGGTGCGTCTCCTCCAGCGCAGCATCGTTGTGGCGTCATCTCCCTTCTCGGCAACCTGGTTCGCGTGGCTGCACGTGCTTGCAGCATTGCGGCGCCGAGAAAGACATGAGGCGGTTCGCGAGGGCGTGCGGGGCGGCCAACACTACAACGCGCACGGACTCTGAAACTCTCTTTTGCAGGTCGGCGGCTTGGTGTCCGAGGATTGCGGCGGCGGCGACGAACTGGAACATCTGGTGCTGGAATTTTGGTCGACTGGGGAATGAACTGCTTCAGACTATAGCTATTGGGCTCTGGGCCAAACGGAAGGAATTAGAAAGAAAAACCTACAGAGATGAATCGGCTGGAATAGAACTAGAACGAGAAGGGGAGCGCCTGGTTGCCGCGTACCGAGGACCTGTGTGGTTGGTTCTAATGTTTTTTATGTTTTTGTTTTTGCAAATGTCCTAAGAATTTGTAAGTTTTTTAAAAAGTGAACAAAAAGTTATTTGAACAGAAATCGTTTTTGAACATTTTTTAAAAAGTGCCCAGAAAAAGTGTTTGAACGTAAAATTACTTTTGAATGGTTAAAAATTAAATAAAATAGGTATTTGAACGAAAACTAATTTTAAACAAAATTTTAAAAAGTGCAAAGAAAAATTTTATGAACATAGATTGTTCCAGAAAAGATTTTTAGTTTCAAAATTTAAGAATTTTTTTAATTTAAACATTTTTAAAAATTGAACAATTTTTAGTTTTGAACAATTTTATGTTCGAACATTTTTCCAAATTTAAAGACATTACTAAAATTTGAATATATTCAAAAACTAAACAATTTTTAGTTTTGAACAAATTTATATTTTAACATTTTAATCATAACCACACAAAAAATGGAAAAAGAAACTAAGAAGAAAAAAGAAACACCCAAAAAAGAAAAAGAAAACGAAAAAGGAAAAAAGGAAAGCAAACAGAAAAAAAAAAATGAAAAAAGCAAGAGAACGAAATTTGGCTCTTATTGGGCCGGCCCGTTGCGCGCGTGGGCTGCGTGGAGATGTGTTAGCTCCGCGGTACGTGGCAAGGTTCCACAACAAGAAGAGGAAAACTTTGAAAAGTGCAAAAGATTTTTTTCTTTAATGAAAATTTCAGGATTGTTACAACACATATACGCAAGGGACCTGGATAGCAGCGGATCTAGCGGCTAGCCTCGTGGGGTCGAACTGTGGTGCGTCTGTACGAATCGCAAGGGGATCTCATTATTTGACCGTGGTATGACCAGATTTGGGTACCACGTAGTATTCTTCGCATGTTCTTTTGGGCTCGACAGGAAACATCGTACCTTTTGGAAAGACGTAGATAATTTGTTTGCTCGAAAAATGACTCTTCAGTATATATAACTTTTTAATGAGATCACTAGGTTTTAGCATCTCCTTCTAAAGAGAAAGTAAACAATTTCAAGAAATAATACCATTGTTGAATTTATTTTTACCAAATAGAGTAGATAAATCATGCAATACTGTAATATGTTCAAAAGAAACTCATCCTCTTTTCCAAAGAATTTTCTATTCTCAACTCTTTTAATTATCTCAGGATCAACAGTTGATTCATAATCTTCATCGTTAATATAAATAGGAGGTACATTAGGTTTATTAGTAACAGGAAATAGTTCTCCAAGTAAAGATCTCATGCAAGAATCAAAGTTATCCAAATCATCAAGATCATCATTCATAGAAGTCTTAGCAAAAAAAATCTTATTCAGATGTAGTTTCACATTCAGCTTCATCATAAAATTCATTATTATCAAAATCATATTCTACATTATCGATGGAGTGAGACTTAGATAAATTAGGTGTCCCTTCTTTATCTATGCCATCACATAATAAATTATTTTCAATTCTAGTAGACATCTTAGACGGTCGTGAACCAGACAGAGTAGTAGCTTTCTTTTTAGTAGCAGTAACAGTAACTACATTAGGTGAAAAGTTTGGCCTAGTTGGCAGGTCCATACCTCTTCGAGTAGTGGAAGGCATGACTACCTTCTTCGGACGATCCTTATCCTTTCCCATGACGAGAAATGAATAAGTGCAGTGTAACTTTCATGCTAAAAGCGTAAGCATGAGGCGATAGCGGGTGGTCATATAATAAAATACTAGTAGCATGAGATTTATCTCTAATTCCGATGTGTATGTATGTGTCCCGAAAATAGTTGTGCGTACTAATCAATAGAATTTGCACAACATCAAATGTCCTAACTGACCATTTCACCGAGGTCAACTTGGAACTACAGGTAATTAAGGTCTACCCTTTCGAATAGTCCGGAACAACGCATTAACACTTCATGAACACATAAAATCCTCAAACTACTACACATCTTCCACCTGTTTTCCCTATATGTCAATTTTAGGATTCGTAGGTTCAACATGATACCAGGTGATACACTTTGCAGACAAATACCAAACTCGAATATATGATGGGAAATATAAGTTTAGTATTGAAAACATGTCACCCGGTACCTAGGAGCAAGCATTAAACATAGCTAAAGTGCATCAACACCATACAAGAATATCTTTAAGACAACCCCCTCAAATCTCGACCAATAGGTACAATTAGTTGATCAATCTCATCCAATCCCCATCCACCACATGCCTGCAGCGGGCTACTCACCCATGGTGAAGGAGATGGAGCACATGGTTGTTGGGGATGACGGCGGTGACGATGGTGGTGAAGACGGTGCCTGAATCCCTCTCTCCTGGGTGGAGAGCCTGATCAATCTGAATCCAAAACGAAGATCGTGGTGGCGGCGCATATGGCTCCTTCCTCCTGGTAGGGTTATTTTCTCGGGTATATAAAGGGGTAACAAAAGCCGAAGGCGAGGCGAAGTCCGGGGGCAAACGGGCATAGCTAGCGCGGCCCACCTCCCTAGCCGCGCCAGGTGTGCTCTTTTGAGCCCTGGTCGCCCTCTTGTGTCCGTCCAATGCTCGTACTCCTTGTTTTGGTGAAAAAGTGGCGTAGTATTTTCCCTGATTTTATTTTCTACAAAAACGACCAGAAATACAGCTCTGCTAAAAACAACGTCAGAATATACAGTTTTAATCAAGTATGCGAAGATTTTATAACAAATTATAAAGCAAAGTGCTTGAAAAAGTAGATAGTTTTGGATGTATCACTCATGCAGCTTTAGGTTAGAGTGACCATGATGAACAAAGATGTTTAGAGCGAGCATATCATCCGATGGGCCTGGATGATGTCGGAAATACCTGAGAAAAACTGCATGTGAAACATTCCTGGGACAGGAAAGGTTCACCTCGGCCGGATGCATGTGGAAAAGCCGAGCACCGTTGAAGTGCAAAACTTCGATTAGTTGGCACTGAGGTACAGGATTTGGACCTTGGACATGCGAATGAGGCATGGACTGCAATTCTGCAAGTATAGGCGGATTTGTGCTATCTATGCTCGCTGGAGGGGGATTTAGTCGATCATCTGTTTTAGCACTGTGTAGTGTGTACACGAGGCAGGTGTAGCACAAATGCATGCAGGTGATGCAGCTACCCTTTTTTACTATCCCTTTACACGAAGATTGATTGGAAGATTGGTGGCTCTGAAAAAGGAGCATGCTAGATAAGAAGAACATAAACCACTTTGTTCCGTGGGTTATCCTAATGTGCTGAAGTATGTGAAAGTAAAGGAACGCTAGGATGTTCGGTAATGCCAGCCAACAATGCAACGAGAACTGGCTCGGGGCAAGAGTATATGAAGACATGAAGATGTGCAGCAAGGCAAGAGTTGGAGATGTAGCCCTATGGGTAAGAGTTTAGTGTAATTTCGACCGATTTCATTTTGTGTTAAATCTCTATATTCTATAAAAAATAAGGTAGGTAATTATGTTTCTTTAAAATAAAGAAAAAATAAGATCTGTTTTTTGACAAAGAGTAATATCACATTGATACCTATTTTTTTTCACCGAGGTAATAAAAAACTAGTTGAAATATTAAAGTCGTGCACACGGTCAAAAACAAAAGGGAAAAAGAAAAGGAGATCCTTGCAAGGAGAGTGCAAAACAGTTTTTCCAAAAACAAATTACACAAGGGAATGGTCCCGAAGGGCCTGGAACTGCATTAACTTAGCGGCGAGTTTACATCAAGGACCTTACAAAGAATAACCTTTATAAACAGATCCAAGAAAATTACAACCAGGACCCAGAAAGATTCGAGTAAAAGCAATCAGGTCCACAACCAAAGCCGCCAACGGACAAAGACCTCCAGGAATAGGCAGAAGCGGCGGCGCCGGGGACGCAAGCACTTGGAGCACCACCACTGTTGAGCCCCACGCCGAGATCGAAGAAGATCTTCCAGCCAAGGAAGAAGAAGCTCGGATGATCGAAGAAACCGAGCGCCGGAGTGGCCTCCCTGACCGAGGATGATCGTGGCGCACCATCGCCACAGTTTGAGTTCTCTGCAACGAAGCGCAGTTCCTGGAGACGGCGCCGCCGCGCCAACACCACCTTCCCGATGCCGAGCAACAGCAGGACACGGGGAATCAACTCGATCTTCAATCCCCCCACCGAGAGGGCACCTAGGAAGAGAAGAGAACCCGAAGCCTTGTCGTTGTCAGCCACACACGAGCTTGATTGAAGAAGCGTGTCCAACATCGGCGTGCAGATCCTCCTCCCACCATGTAAGGCAAGCTGCAGATGCCAAGCTGGGATCTAGGGCACCGCTCGAGGAAAGTCTAGACACACCATGCGGGAAGAGTGCTCTGGAACCAGGTAGAGGACCACAAACCTCATCATCACCCCTTCCCATCACCAAGACGACAAGAAAAAGGAGCTGGAGGTCGGGAGATCTGCGGGGTCCCGAGCAACAACGAGCTTATTCGAAGTGGATAGAAGGGCGACGCTGCACTTCACCTTCGGCTCCGACCACCGGAGCGCCGCAAGCAGCAGCAAAAGCACCCCCAGCCACCAAGCTCCGCTCGCCAGAGTTGGCCACCAGATCTCCACCGACAAAACACCAAACCGGGACGGCGCCTGAAGCCTAAACCTATACTACTACTCTGCATAGGCCTGCCCGCTCCCCCCATCTCCTTTAGGCAGCCAAGCAGCCGGAGAAGCGAGGGAGAGGGGCTGGGAGACACAGCGAGACTCTCAAGGGGTGGGGAAGAAGAGAGAGAAGGTGGGAGGGAGGACTCTTCACCCGACCGAGTCCTCTTCAACGGCACGACCGTTTCCCAAACAAAATAGGTTTTCCAAGGAAAAACAGTTCACACGCGTTTTTATAGATAAAGAGATTTTATTACTTAAGAGTTTTAAGCATTACACCCGGCCTCTGCATAGCGAAGATGCACACAGCCACAAGTTCAGAAGTTCACGAGTACCCAAACTGAAAATAAAAACAAGGCGGCTTACATATCATGATGAGAAATTGTAAAGCCGCCTAGGAGGATGGTAGATCAATCCGGAGTCTATGTTGTCATCCGTGCCGGGAAAATAACTCCCTGGCCACTGCCTCCAAACGTGTCACCACCTCCAAAACAAGTCTCGGTGCTCCACTCGCTGCAGGACCGACCAAGCTCGAAGCGTTGCTGTACACCGATGAATAACCTGCATAAAAGAAGTATTTTTATCGTTAAAAACATTGTCATTTCTACATAGCCATAGCGACCAAATAACGGCAATCACTCCCACCCTACTGACTAGTTTAAACCTAGGATCAACCCCGTTCAACCAGTTGCCAAAAATGTCTGCAACAGAGGTCGGGGGATGTAAGGTAGAACTTATTTGGATCTCGTCATGTTGACAGAAGACACACTTTTTACTTCCATGCCAATTGCGTTTGGCAAGGTTATCTTTTGTAAGAATTACTTCCATGCAAACACTGTAGTTTTTAACGGTATCTTCATTTTCCAAATTTTGTTATTGTCCTTACTATCGATTGGAATTTCGGGTAAGATTAATGCTCTATACATGGAATCAACCGAGAATTTACCATTCTTCGTAAGATTCCATCGAAGTTTATCCGGACCTTCTGTCATATGGATAGACTCCAATTAGACGAGCAAGACATTCCAAGATGCTTGTCTTGTTCCAACTAAACTTCTCCTGAACAAAACATTTGGTGGGAAGGTACCCAACACCTTCGCGATCGTGTCGCTCTTGTTTCGTACAATCGCATATAAAGCCGGATATCTCTCTGAGAGTGGATGGGCCTAGCCATTTATCCTCCAAAACCTAATTTCCGATCCATCCCTAATTGCGAAAGATCCATGTGGGAAAAGAATTTCTTCGTAGCCATCAGGCCTGCCCAGAAGTGCGAATCACCAGGCTTTCAAATAACCTGAGATACAACTTGTTTTCCCATATATTTTCTCTTAAGTAGGGTTTGCCAAACTCCATCTTCAGAAAGAAGCTTGAAGAGCCATTTACCCCGAAGAGCTTTGTTCTTAACCTCAAGATCATGAACTCCGAGCCCTCCTTAGTCTTTAGAGCATCAAACCACACTACACTTAGTCAGCTGATATTTTTTCTTCTCACAATTCCCTTGCTAAAAGAATCTAGATCGGAAATAATCCAATCTTTTTAAGACTCCTTTAGACAGTTGTTAGTACCGAATTTGTGAGAACCAATCTTCCACCAAGGATAGAAGTTTGCCTTTCCAGCTATTTAGTCTTACTTGATGTCTTTCCTCCAGCTTTTCCCACTCGGCATTTAGTTCACACGGTTGTTGTGAGAAAAATCCAATCTATATAGACAATATCTTTAAACAAAAATACACACCATTACTAATAAATATAATAAACGAAAAATTCCACAACTAAAGATTTCACACTGAAAATCGAAAGCACCGCCAAAATTGAAATCGTCCGGTGCTGCCGTCCCCCACTTGCCGATTTTGTAGAAAAAAGAAAGAGGCAAATCTACGAAGACTAGAGCTGGCTCCCGAAAGTCAAAGTCGATTCAGAGTTCAGACTTGAGATCAGATTCAGCGAGGACACACGTGAACCGGAACGTGAAATCCCCGTACGACCCAGAGGCGATTGATTTACTCCGCAGAAGGATATGGGTGAGATGAACTGGGTGAGCAAGAAGATCCACCTCTACAACGTCACGATGGGCCTCTACATGCTCGATTGGTGGGAGCGATGTCTCTTCAGTATCCTTCGACTTATCTTTCGTCAATCAGTTTCACCAGTTACATCCACTCTGTTGCCTCTTCCTCCCCAATTTCTCTAATGTTACGGGAAACCCACCTTATCGTTTAGATTTGTCATTTCTTTATTCAGATCCAGTTTTGGGAGTTTCAGCTAGTTATATTTGTTTTGAAGTACAATTCCAAGTCTTTCTTGTGGTAAAACCAAAAAAAAATCGACGGAAGTAAACACCAGTTTCCGTCTATTGATAGTGTGGTATTGATTTCTGCACTTCTGCAGTCGTATGGGTCTGCTTTCAAAACGGGAAGTTGCTAATTTGTTTTCAACTATTACGTCATTTGTTCGGCTAGTTTATTTCCCTTTAACTCGAGTAGACATAATGGTGCTGATCCTACTATGTTTCATCTTCTTGAATGGATCTCGCTTCGTCATCGACATCTATCAGAGGTACCCATCTATACTCTGGAAACTTATATCCAATTTCTAGAACTACGGGAATTTACTTGTAGATCTCTATGTTGAAATTTGCTAATACTTCAAGGTATCTGATGGTTTCCTGAGCATATGAAGCTGTACTAGTAGTTGGGACGCGCCTCTTGGGCTGTTCATGTGCGCCCCGTTTGTAGGATTCAGCTTATTATTGCATTTTGTTGTACTAGATTAGTGTTGAGAAATACTCGTGATACACACACATTCTATAGCGCTGACTATTTTACTAAATCCGAATCCTAATACCCATGGTACAGTCTGTTGTTAGATCTGGTATAACGTGTTCTTACATCATGGGAAAAAGATGTATGAACACAATTGAGGGTAAGAACTTAACCTAGATGGAACAGAACAAGGCATTCCTTATGGCTGTGTATATCAAAAAAAAGAGTACTATAACAAGATCAAATCACAGGGACGACACCATTCTTGATACCTGGCATAACATGTAGCCTAGTCTTCTGCAGTGATCAAATCTAGATATCTTGGTGTACATATAGTTAAGTATCCATATTATTATTCACACCAGCAATTCCCTTCGTCATAATATTTGAGTACCTTACACATGGTATAGAAAAAAATCAAACAAATGATGACTTACTCTCATGTGATAACCATCTTTCTCGACTACCGCTTCTATCTAAGAAGCCATCACCATCATCTTGGAGATTATCCACAGGATTCTATCAAATATACCAAATGCTTCTGTTGCACCATCCGTTTGGCAAATATGCTGCATATTCTTATTCTGTTCAATTCCCAGCGAACAACACCCTTTTTTTGCGGGGAAGTGAAGAACACCCTTTGAAATCTATTATGGCCCTAAATTCATTGGTTTTCACAAGACAGTCACTGCTTATTGTATGGACAGCACAAGTCAGCAAGCTTAGGTTTCAGGCTAGACTTGGACACATACCAAGTTAAATGTTAGGAAGTCATAGACTAAAGTTAGGAAAATTATTGCTCAGCTATCTTCTCTTATATTTCGAACTCGTGGACTCCATTCAACAATAACACTTTGCTTCAAAATTAAAGATACTTGTAAGTCACCAGCTGTACAATCACAGACCAACGTTTCTTATTCTTGCTAGTTTTTGCAAAAGACAGTAAGTTCACATATATAAACTTAGTGCCTAGTAGTGTTGCCCATGGTGATATTATTACCTTCTATTATTCTTGAATAGACAATGGATATGTCGAGTGAAACAATGTCTTTGAAATTAATTGTCACATACCCCAAAGCATCTAATCAACGGAGAAATATAACTATGTACATAGGCGCATTGGAAAAACGATACTGAAACTCATAAGGAGACAAAAGCAACGATAGTTCCAATGTTCAATTGTGTATCTCACAACCGCTGAATTCATAATACATTCTGCCTCAACGTTGGAACATTTATTGGATCAAGATTGTGAAATGCCAGCTATATGTCAAATGCATATGGCATATACTCAAGTACTCAACAACCTTCGGTTAACATTAGCAGGCTGCGAGTATAAGTATAACACAGCGAGGAAAGTGAATCAGTGTACAGATGATACCAATAGAAGACATGTAGGACTTACTAAGATAGAATAAGAGAACTAATAGTTCATTGTCTCACAGCAAATGACACATAACCTATAAGAAGCTTCGTACTCAAATTAAAGAAGATCAGTTAAAACAATGTTTGTGAGTTAACTAAGTTGCATTTGTAGCCCATAATATATCAAGACTAAAATCAAATAACAACGACGAAAGCATCAGAAGCAGTTAGCAATTGGCTCATTGCATAGACTGATCTATGCAGCATGTATCTTACAAAGCAAAGGTAAGGAACAAGTTCTGAGAAAATACGGAACTATTATATACTTATTACATAAGGAACTATTGTACCGAGTAAGTAAGGAAAAAACAGACAAGTTGACAATAAAAAAGAAAGCCTACATAATTTAGCAGATAACATGCAAACAACTGGAGAGTAAAGGGCACTACCTCTTATAGACAATCCAAAGGGCCAAGTATCTTATTTGTTAATCTAAGTACCCTGATGGCTTTGGCCCAATCTCCTCGTCGCAATCGTCGAGTACTTTCCGACGATAGACGGCCACTCGGTATAACTTCCAGCGAGACGAGTACGTACCAAGCTAAACACACAAGCATGCACTTCAATGCATGGATTAGCTAGCTATTTCACGTAGACACAATCGCTGGGATCGATTTGTTGCTAGAGGTGCGTCTCGCACCTCTCTCTCTTCTTGCTTTATTTCTTCTCAAATCGATACTTTTACAAGCCAGGTTACATGTATATTTATACTAGGATTTTACCTAACCGACTAGAGCTATCAATACTAGTACGACTCGGTATCCAACTCCTAATACATGCACATGACGTCGCGTGGACGTCAATCGTGATTATTTCTAACAATCACCCACCTAAGCACGATGTGTGCTTCACTTCTTCCTGGGTCCCAAATACGCCAATTACTTTGCGTAGGTGTTACCCTCGACATTTCTTTCGGCGTTTCAGTCTTCATCCCTGATGTTGCTTTCGTCGCTTCAGCCTTCATCACCGACATTGCTTTCGTCGTTCCTCGTGGCTTCCATGACATCGACTTTGCATTTGTCGACTCATCTTCTCTTTGACGACAACGATCTTTCTTGTCGATGTCTTCAAACGTCATCTTTGCTTCGGTGCCTTTGAAGCAATCTTCCGTATACTTTATTGGTTTCATCTCTGGAATAATTACCTTGAACAAATGTAGCCGCGTAAAATGCATCTCACTTTCGTCTTGTCGCTCTTCTGTCAACGACAATGCTTCATGCCAATACTCCATCGTATCGGTATCCTCAAATTTCGCCATTTCCTCAGCGTGCTTCCTTTCCCCTTGAACACTTCCTAGCGGTATAGGTACTCCTTGTTGCGTTCCCTGCATGTCGTCTTCTGGGCTGGGCGCCCCTTGAACTTCCTCTGACCGTAGCCCCTCATGTGGTGAACCTCCTCCTTCGTCATCAGTTGATGGCTTGGACGGCCTACTTGCAGCTGGACTCGCTTTGTCCCCTTCTCCTTTTTCTGGACTTCCTCCTGGCACGATGCTTCTTTCTTCCATAACGACAGGTTTGCCCCATGACGCAACAATGCGCCTCACTCTACCCTGCGACACCATGATGAGCCGCACTTCATGGACTTCTGACGCCATGTACGTCTTCACTTCTTTTTTCTGTGACGCGACACTACGCCTCACATCATGGACTTCTGGCACCATGTACGCCTTCACTTCTTTTTCCTTTGATGCGGCATTACGCCACTCATCATGGACTTCTAGCGCCATGTACGTCTTCATACCAGTACTATCGGCATGAGTTCTTGAATCACCTCCCGTGTCAGTAGCATCGACACGAGTTTGCGGAACTTGAATGCAAACTTTCTCTTCCACAAGCGTGTCAGTTTCTTTAGCCACCACTTGAAGAACTGGATCATCCTCGTCCACCAGTTCGCGCATCAAGTTCATCGGACTATCGTCTTCTTCCTTGGCCAAGAGAGCCCTCTGCTTCGATGGTTTCCGGCAATCAGACTTGAAGTGTCCGAGTTCACGACAGTTATGACACCTTACTTTCTTTATGTCAAACTTCTTCCTCCTTGGCGGAGTGTCGTCGTCCTCCTCCTCTTCTTCATCGTCGTCCTGCTCATCATCATCCTGCTCAGTGATATACTTTTTCGCTGGGCGTTGCTTATCCTTCATTTTCTTCTGCTCTTGAGCAAGTCGAGCTTCAAGATCAGCATGAGAATACAAAAGTTTCTCACCATTGTCCTTGGACTCTTTCCTTCCCTTCTGATTCTCTTCGTGTGTCCTCAATCTTCTGATCGCTTCAGGCACCGTCATCTTTGTGACATCGCTGAACTGCTCGATCGTCCCGATAATATTCGTGAATTCGTCGGTGACCGATGAAAATAGCTTCTCGACGATATCTGTATCCGTGACGGATCCTCCGAGAGATTTAATCTCACTTGCCAAGTTTGTTAGCTTCTCGGAATACTCAGCGATCGTTTCTCCTTTGGACATCTCTAACTTGTTAAGCTGCCTCTTAAGCACTTGTGTACGGGCACGCTTCACCTTATCTTCGCCGACTCGCATCTCCCGTATTGCTTCCCACGCTTCTCGTAATTGGCAAGAGTCATCACCATGGAATCTGGTACTGACTGCGAGAGAGCGGCCATGGTGCCATCGTCAACCTCGTCGTCCACCGCGCCATCGCCTTCTATAGCCTTCCAGATACGTAGGTTTTTGAGGATGAATTTCATCTTCGTGGCCCAAACCACATAATTTGTGTCGATCAGCGTTGGATACTGAATCGGCACAAAACTTGTTCTTGACATCATCATAAGCGGCTTGTCGCTACCTTCGGACCCGTCACCAGCGTCTGCTTCGCCGCAGCCACCGCTTTTGCCTCGACCTAGGCTCTGATAGAGTAGTTAGCATAAAACTACCACTCTACAGACTAAATCACAAAAAACTACCATTTTTGCCCGCAATCGCAAAAAACTACCACTTTTGCCCGCAATCGCAAAAACTACCACTTTTGCCCGCAATCGTAAAAAACTACCACTTTTACCCATTATTGCAATCAAGGTTCAAGAAAGCGGAAAGCGTAAGCGGAGCGTTTTGCTCTCGCTTAGAGTTTTGTTCGCTTAAACGACGTTTAAGTGTGCTTAAGCGTTTCTAAAATTCACTGAATTTGGTGGTGGACTTGCATCTGAGAGCAGAGGAGAAGTTGAGGGGAGCAGAGCAAAGTGATACTTGCTGCGGGAAATGACATGCCTGGGAGGCAGGGAAGGGGTTATACCTGCAAGGCTACCATTGTTGACGTGAATTTGTGCGTAGAATTGTAAAAGGTAAGAGAAAGAGATGAGGAGTGTAGATGGATGGCTCGGATTAGAATAGACGAATGGATCAGATCGGGTTAACAAACTACGATTTCATAATGGCCTTATTGGGCCAACTCTATAGCACAAAGCACACCGTGAGCAGGAGTCTCTCACACCCTATTATATTAATGGACCTTATCATCGCTTAAGTAGTCGCTTATGGACTAAGCGAAGCGTTTTGCCATCGCTTAGCGCTTAAGCGAGCTTAATCGTACTATTAATTACGCTTTCTTGAACCTTGATTGCAATGTGATGTTTCTATTAATCTCGAACGGTTTATTTGTTTGACAACAGTACACAATAATAAAGATAGAATTGACATAATCTTACACAGTAATAATAAATATAGAATCATCATAGTTTAACACAGCAACACTGACTAAATCCACATAGTTTTACATATCAACACAGAGTAAATCCACAAAGTTTTACAAAGCAATAATGCTTGAATCCACATAGTTTAACACATCCATTGCTGTGTAAAATTATGTCGATTCTATCTTTATTATTGTGTTGTGTTGTTAAACAAATAAACAGTTCGAGATAAATAGAAACATCGTAAAAGTGGTAGTTTTTTGCGATTGCGGGCAAAAGTGGTAGTTTTTTGCGATTGTGGACCAAAAGTGATAGTTTTTTGTGATTGCGGGCAAAAATGGTAGTTTTTTGTGATTTAGTCCGTAGAGTGGTAGTTTTACGCTAACTACTCGCTCTGATACCACTTGATGGCTTTGACCCGATCTCCTCGTCGCAATCGTCGAGTACTTTTTGACGATATACGGCCACTCGGTATAACTTTCGGCGAGACGAGTACGTACCAAGCTAAACACACAAGCATGCACCTCAATGCATGGATCAGCTAGCTATTTCACGTAGACACAATCGCTGGGATCGATTTGTTGCTAGAGGTGCGCTTCTTGCTTTACTTCTCAAATCGATACTTTTACAAGCCAGGTTACATGTATATTTATACTAGGATTTTACCTAACCGACTAGAGCTATCAATACTAGTACGACTCGGTATCCAACTCCTAATACATGCACATGACGTCGCGCGGACGTCAATCGTGATTATTTCTAACATACCCCAAGAGCAAACACGAGGCAAAGGGGCATGCACTAAGTAGCCACTGGCCAACATTACTTTACCCTTTTGATATGCTTATAGATAGCTTCACCATAAGCATTGCCGAGTAAATATTAAATAAGCCAATCCTTTAATGTTCAGCCATACTGCTAAGTGCTAATGTTACAAAGAACTGAATGCGGCTACTTATTCAATTACCCATCCCACCATACTACCAACATGCTAATAATCAAGCGACACTGTAAAATGTTTCTTCCATGTTTTCAAAATTAGCTCTTTTTAGCAACATCCGAGAGCCTCTGATCTCCATTATATATCAGGAAATATGATAAGCGAACCCGCACGAAATATGATCAGCGAAGTCTTGCACGGGATTCCAGAGATGGAGTGCATAGTCAATATTTAGATGCATCAAACTCAAGTTTAGGTATACCCTTGGTGC
This sequence comes from Poa annua, assembly GCA_026929855.1. NCBI lineage: Eukaryota > Viridiplantae > Streptophyta > Magnoliopsida > Poales > Poaceae > Poa > Poa annua. The sequence continues at coordinate 36,911,644 of CM049433.1, forward strand.
TATACTCTAATACTCCCTCCGTCCAGTGGCTACTTAGTGCATGCCCTTTAGATGACATACCCCAAGAGCAATATTTAGATGACAACATGTTTACATACATCCACTTTTTATCAAAATCGAGACACTTATTTTGGGACGGAGGGAGTATGTAATATCGCTCACAAACTAACTTAATACCTTACTGGATGGTACTGTCCCGCTGCATACTTTCAAGTGCTTTTCTCAAACACATGATGGTGCCAAACCGCAAGTAATTGCATACTCTATGCCAAAATATAGCGCATCTCAGTTTTCGTCAAAGTCAAACTTCTTGAAGTTTGAGAAAATATATAAATATCAACATTTATTAATTTTGACTTTGAACGAAACTAATATGCACTATATTTTGTGCATAGAGGTCATACTACCTGTAGGACGTGGAATACTTCAGTCCTGCCTTACAGCTAGGATATTGAATGAACTTAAAAATTTAGATTTTTTTTACTATGGACATATGTAAGATAGCTTTACCTGGACTGCTATTCCAATCATTACAAACATAGGAACTGCTTGATTTTATTTGTGTTAAAAGCAACCACTCATCCACTGAAAAAAATTAGTAATCATGCACACGTGATACGCGTTTTCCGAGTAATATAAATTCAGTTACAATACTTTACAAAACCTCATGCCCTGAGATGTTGAGCAACCCATTTCTAAATAATACGTGGTAAGCTTCTATATACTTCTATACATGATAAAAAGGTTTATAAGCAAATTGAAAGGTCTTCATCGTGAATTGAAAAGGCATCTGGTGTAGAATTGTGTCTTTATCACGAAATTTCTGAATCCCATGGGCCAATCTTTACAAATTCCATCTGATTTAGAAACCACGTCCAGTCTGAAAGAAAGATAATTAATAGAAAAAGAGATACATATGAAAATAATTCTTAATAGAATACATTTACAACAATTGAACAATACCTTCAAATATTGATCATCGTCAACATGGCGATAAATGAGCTTATGGTTAAAGCTGGGTATATTATCCGGGTGCGATACAAGTGTTGCTATTCCCTGAATTGCCTACATTACCACATCCCTGTAATACTCGAGCATCTGTGACAATCTTATAGAAACTGAATTATGAAAAAGGACTGATAAAAGGAACTGCAACAAGCAACCACCTTGCAGCCTGGTGACCAAAGGGGACGGGTCATAGTTCTGAAGAAATATTTTTAGCTTATGCCCTTATTGAATAACTAAAGCTACTATAGGGACAGTGAATCGGGGAGAAATATGAATATGGTTATGTGCATCAAGCTAGTTCCACGTGCAAAAGCTATACAACACCAATATCCTTTCAACAAAACACAGGCATGTGGAATGATCAACTGTGTGACTACAATTATGAGTAGAAAATAGTTTACCAAGTTAAGTACTCCAATTATGACAACTTCAGTTAAGAATTCAGCATTAAGTATGTTAAGTCCCAAATCATGGAAAATATGAAATATGGTACAAGATGCAACACATGATTGAAGTAAGTGTTTAAGCAGACAATCTGAGCCAGCATGCACCACCACTTAAATGATTGGAGTGGGCTGAGTCACCCAGGCGCAGCTCCTCTTCCCTTGAACAGCCTCCGTCATCATCAGAGGAACAACCTCAACATAAAGCAAGCGAATTGTTATAGTGCCACAATGCCATCATTTAGCCTACCTCTCCTTTAAACTTTCAGAATACCTATGTGTTGTACTAGGGAATTAAAAAGAAAGGTTGTAGCTGCTCAAGAACAATCAATCTTTTGACGAATCACTTAAAAAGGAAATCACATGGGTCTTCACTGAACTAAAAGTTTTTATTCACAAAGTACTCCTAACATTGGCCATGTTGAACATTATTTACATGTATTAATACAAAGCACTCAGAACATCCTTTCGACTTTTCCTGTGTTAGGTTGACCAAATGTCACATAACCAAAGAATTAGCCAGATGCAGCTTATACATATGCAGAACCTCAATCATTTCCATTTAGCTATGTCAATGTACTACATATACCTTGGTTATTGTTAGCAAATATACACGTTTCCCTTGCTTGAATAAATGAATTCAGCCTTCTTTATATCCATTGTTCAGTATTGTTAGCATCCATTACTGGCCTGAACCGTGTATAGCATTGCGCTGCTGAGGTGGTGGCGTCGTCCAGGCCGTCGCGTCCATGTGTGTAGTGGACCAGGGAGGAAGCGCCCATGAAGTGGAGTATGCGCCAGGAGCATATGCACGACGGTTGCATCCAGGCCCTGAAGGTGGCTGTGGCTGAGTGGTGAGATGGCATCAGCGGAGGTGCTGTCCAGGGAGTGTGGTCCGCTGCAAGGCGTTGTCCAGGAAGTGCAGTCCATGGCGGCTAGGTCGTTGGGAATACGTCTATGGCCGAGGGAAGGCGTCAGAGGGAGTAGGCGTTGCAGAGCCGGGGAGTAGACGTTGTGGAGGCAGGCGGTGCTGGCAGAGTTGATGGCTGAACGTGGCGATGGCGGATGGGAGGCGTAGGTGGCCGGAGGGATGCCGTCGGCGAGGCTCATAACGCACATCGGAGTGAGGGGATCGAAGTTTCTGGAGGCAACGCCTCATCCACTAATTAAAAATAGAGAAATGCTAGTCGCGTTAGATTGGTTGGATCGCCCGCAATGCATCACGTGAGATGTCCCTTCGCGTTAGATTGGTTCTTGTCGCTCGGACTATCGGGTTGGCCGCCACCTCCCGGTAGACAACTGCCACCGCCGCAGCAGAGACCACCGGACGCCACCCACCTCAGAGAAATACCAGCTGCAACCGTCGCGGAGTCCATCGGCGGCCGCCGTCACAGAGATTACCAGCCGCCGTTGACCCGGAGCCACCGCCTCAGGATTCTCCAGACACGCACGCCTCCTTCCGTGTGAGTGCCCTGGGTTGGGAAGCCCGGCGACCTGCACCGTGAACTCGCCTAGACGGAGAGCTCCAACACAAGCACCAGACTTGTAGAAGACCACTCCTCGCGAGCATATTAGTTGTGGCTTCATTCGATCCAGCTCGGATGACCTCTAGCGTGTCTGATGCATGCATTACGTGGTCAAAGAACTCGAATCGGCCATTGATGTGGTTCCATGGCCACCAGTGGAGGTTAGTGCATCTTGGGTTTTTTTTTATGTTTCGTGCGACAGGTGATTCTGCTACATGTGTGTATAGTTTTTGTTTTGCAAGTATGAGCAAAATGTTAGGAAGATTTCTGGGCTTATCTGGGCTTATGCTACACGGAGATTATTCTAATGTTGCATATGTGTTCTTGTTATGACCAGTTTGGCCTATAGCCTGAAGAGGCCCAACAGCGGATTGGCTTAGGGGCTTGGCCCAACTTATCTAGGGTTTTATTAGCTGGACTATTATATAAACACTTGTAATGCTACGTATCAATCAAGAATTAAACAATCTTTGTTGCCGACTCCCTCAGGAGTTGGATCGCTGAACCCTAGCCGCCGCTTTCTTCCGCGCGACCACGGCGCCGACTCGCCGCCGAGCGCGCCCAGCTCCTCGCCCTCCAGCCTGCCACCCCTATAACCTACGAGCTAGACCTAGGAGGATCTCGGTTCCTTCCAATTTGGTATCAGATTGCTCTTGTTCGATCATGTCTTCATCAGCCACCACCTCCGCCTCGATGCCCACCGTCGTCACCTCCACTGCGGTCGTCGCCACCACGCCAGCTTCCTCCCCCGCGGTGGTTGCCGCCGTCTACACCCCCGCGGAGCTGACAGGAGTCCTCAACGACCTCATCACCGCAGTCCATGGAATCCGACAGTTCCTGATCGGGCCCTACGGGCCGCCGCCGTCGGCCACCATCACCGAGTCGCCGGTCCTGCCGTGGTCCTCGCCGTTTCCGGCTACCACTGCGGCCTTCCCAGGGCTGCAGCTGCAGCCGCCGCCCACGTCCTCCATGCCGTGGCAGCCGGGGCAACCGCCGCTCAGCGCCGCGCCGGTTCCGCCCACACCGGGAGGCGTCCCCATCCACCAAGTCCGCTTCCCACCGTCGCCATCACCGCTACCCGGCCTGGCTGGCCGGTTCGTCGCCCTCGCCGGTCTACACTACGGTCGGAGAACCGCCGGCACCCACCCTAACGTCTGGCGCCGCGTCGAGTTTCGCCGGGTTACATGCGGTCTGCGTCGAGCCAACCGGCCATGGCGGCCCTACGCAGCCGCCCCCAAGATTCGCCAAGATCGACTTCGCCACCTACGACGGTACGCAGGACCCCCTCAACTGGCTCAACCAGTGCGAACAGTTCTTCCGCGGGCAGCGCATCCTTGTGTCGGACTGCACCTGGCTTGCCTCGTATCATCTCCGGGGCGCCGCACAGACGTGGTACTACGCCCTCGAGCAGGACGAGCGCGGCATGCCCCCTTGGGAGCGATTTCACGAGCTATGCCTCCTGCGTTTCGGGCCGCCGATCCGCGGGAGCCGACTGGCCGAGCTCGGCCGCCTTCCCTTCAACTTCACGGTACAAGACTTCGCCGACCGTTTCCAGGCCCTCGCATGCCATGCGCCCGGTGTGACGGGGCAGCAGCGGGCCGAGCTCTTCGTTGGTGGCCTTCCGGATCACATCCGGGTGGACGTCGAGCTCCAGGGCCCCCAGGACCTCCAAACGGCCATGCACTACGCCCGCGCATACGAGCGTCGCGCCCAGGTGTTGTAGCAGGCGCCACTGGGAGAGCAGCGGGCGCTGGCCATGCAGCAGGCCTTTCCGGTCAGCGGCGTGCGGCCGCTCTCCCGCCCTCCACTAACACCATCGGGCCAGGCGCTCACGGCCCTGACTCCTGCGGGGCCCTCCGATCCAGCGACGCGGCCGTTCCGTCGGCTGACCACGGCCGAACAGCTCATGCGCCGTCGTAAAGGGCCGTGCTTCAACTACGACGAACCCTACGTACCGGGCCACGTTTGCCCACGCTTGTTCTACTTAGAGACCATAGACGACGTTGCGGCGGAGGTCGTCTCAGCTGGGCTGGTCGACGCGGCCGTCTCCAAGGCCGACGCCGTTCCGGGGTGAGCCGCCAGCAGTTCCTAGAATTGCAGCTCGAGGACGAGCTGTTTGCGCAGGCGGAGAGAGATGTTATGACCGGTTTGGCCTATAGCCCGAAGAGGCCCAACAACGGATTGGCTTAGGGGCTTGGCCCAACTTATCTAGGGTTTTATTAGCTGGACTATTATATAAACACTTGTAATGCTACGTATCACAACGGATTGGCTTAGGGGCTTGGCCCAACTTATCTAGGGTTTTATTAGCTGGATTTTTATATAAACACTTGTAATGCTACGTATCAATCAAGCAATAAACAATCTTTGTTGCCGACTCCCTCAGGAGTCGGATCGCTGAACCCTAGCCGTCGCCTTCTTCCGCGCGACCACGGCGCCGACTCGCCACCGAGCGCGGCCAGCTCCTCGCCCTCCAGCCTGCCACCCCTATAACCTACGAGCTAGACCTGGGAGGATCTCGGTTCCTTCCGGTTCTTCTATTGTTGGATGAGTCATACATAAATGTTGGATGCTCTGCCTTTTTGGTTACAAAAGTGTCAAACTTTACTGATGATTTGGTACAAGCAAATGAAGATTTCTTGAATATGTCATCGGTTTTTGCTACATGGCCGTGTTTAAAGTGCTACAACATTTTTTTACGACACATTTCAAGTTTTACATATCGGATTTTTTTTTGCTAACAGCGTGCTACATGCACAAATTTCTTTTGTTGCGACCCAGATGTTTTTGCTACATTGATCTGGCGCAAAATTTCGAAAATATTTTTTGCTACATGTAATGTTACATGCATAGAAAAAATGCTACACGCGAAACGTTTTTGTTATATTGATTGGACGAGCGTAATCGATTGACTTAATTGGATCGGATCGGTACCAAAGGTGGTTGTAGCAACGGATTGCTACACCTGACTGACGCTTATCACTTGCCTTTTAAGTTCCAATCTTGTGCATTCTACATATTTCTATATCTTTGTTAGCTGGTTGATAGTTAGAATTCTATCTGATTTTGCCTTGTTGATCATTCTGTTGTTATTTTATTCAAATTGTTTTGTACTGATTCATACATGCTCTTTTTTATAAATGTAAGTCATATAGTAAATATCTTAGGCCCATTTATAATGGACTCAATCAAATATGCTAAATGTAACTTGAAGAACATTTAAATAGTAGAACTATTGTGCTAAATACCACCTACCAACATGCAGTGACATTTTCTTGTGCTACCTTCTGCGTTCTAATTAGACCTCTCCAGCAATATCCTCTAGTTGTTTCCCTATGGATTCAGATACACAGCATATAAAACCTACAGAATCAAAAACTGAAACATGTTCTTGTGTGATGTCTACGCATGCTTCTATTCTCGTAGACAGTGTTGGGACTCTAAGAGCAGAGGTTTGTAGAACATCAGCAAGTTTCCCTTAAGTGAATCACCCAAGGTTTATCGAACTCCGGGAGGTAGGGGTCAAAGATATCCCTCTCAAGCAACCCTGCAATTAAGATACAAGAAGTCTCTTGTGTCCCCAACACACCCAATACACTTGTCAGGTGTATAGGTGCACTAGTTCGGCGAAGAGATAGTGAAATACAAGTAATATGGATGATTATAAGTGCTAATTGCAATCTGAAATAAAAATGGCAGCAAACAAACATGTAGCAGAACTGGTTGTAAACGGTGTTTCAATGCTTAGAAACAAGGCCTAGGGATCATACTTTCACTAGTGGACACTCTCAACAATGACCTCATAATTGAATAAATAAATACTACTCTCAAACACTCTCTTGTTGGATAACAAACACCATTCATTGCGTAGGGCTATAAAAGCACACCTGTCTGAGTAAACAAACACCACAACGTCACGCACGATGCGCACACTGTCAACTTCACACCGTGGAGAGTAACTCCGGAGTTCATATTAAAATAACCTCTAGAGTGGCATAATAGATAGAGAGTAACATCTACTTATTCAACTAGATTACAAAGCTGATGATCACATAAAGATCACACAATGGGAGAGAGAGATAAACCACATAGCTACCGGTAGAGCCCTCAGCCTCGGAGGAGAACTACTCCCTCCTCATCATGGGAGTCAGCAACGGCGATGAAGATGGCGGTGGAGTCGATGGAGATGGCTCCGGGGGCAATTCCCCGTCCCGACAGGGTGCCAGAACAGAGACTTCTGACCCCCGAAACTTGTCTTCGATGGCGGCGGCGCCGCGGAACATTTCGTGGACAAAGGCTGATTATTTTAGGGTTTTTGCGTCGGGGGCAATTTATAGGCGAAAGGGCGATGTCGGTGGGCGCCCGAGGGGCCCACACCATGTGGCGGCGCGGCCAAGGCTGGAGCCGCGCCACCATGTGGTGTGGCCGCCTCGTGGCCCCACTACGTCTCCTCTTCGGTCTTCTGGATCCTTCCGAGAAAATAGGGACTTTGTCTTTTGTTTCGTCCAATTCCGAGAATATTTCCAGAACAACTTTTCTGAAACCAAAAACAGCAGAAAACAGGAACTGGCACTGTTGGCAACTTTTCTGATACCCAGTATATAAAAACTTCCTATAAGCTACATAAATAAAATGCAAGATTCTATCAAAATTTATGTTAACTAAGGAATTGAAGTTTGTAAGCTTAGCTCGAAGACATGATTCTACTGCAATGTAACTCGTAAAACTTTTTTTTTAGATATAGAGAGCCTAACAGTAAGGTGTTGACACTTTTGGTAGATCATCGATTACAAGGTTGTTGACAACATCAGGAAGCTGGGCCGAACCAAATGCAACTTCCTTCCGATCTGGCAATCTTCGCCATGCAATCAACAACCTTGTTGCTCTCTCTTTTGACCAGGTTGATTCTGAATTCCGTAAAGCCCCTTAGGAGAAATTTCACTTCTTCATATGTGTCCCATTGCTTCGAGCGATCAGCTGTAGTCGATCGCAGAGCAGTCGCAACGGCAGCACAGTCCAATTCTAGGATAATGCGATCATGCCCATGGTCCGTAAGCAGCTTGATGCTTTTGAGCACAGCTTTTGCTTCGGCATCTTCTTGGTCAGCACAGGCTCTCATAGGGGAACAGGCAGCCAAGATGGTCTCACCCTTGTGATTTCTGGCGATGGTGCCATCTCCACTGGGCTTTTTAGAGCTGATGAAAGAGGCGTCCGAGTTGATCTTGATCCAACCCATATGAGGAGGAGTCCAAGCATCGCCTGGTGTTCGTGTTTTCGGTGCTTGCGGTATCACAGTAATGGACGCTAGAGCCTTTCCCTTGATGTTGTCGTCAAAGTAATCACTAGAGGTTTGACTGGTGTTGTAGGACAGGAGGAAAGAGACTGATTTTGCAATGGATTCCAGTCCCTTCTCGTGTATAATATCATTCCGCAGGTGCCAGGCACGCCAGAGCAGCATCAGGATGTTGGTCTTGGTATTTGCATCAACCTGACTGAGGCATAACAGAAGCCAATCCTTCCCAGTATTCCTAAAAACATCTTCCTGGGGAAGATGCCAGTGTTCACGCATCGCATGTCTGAGAGTCGCTGCTTTGGTGCATCTTATAGTGGCGTGGTGTGCATCTTCGACGTCCATCCCGCAGATGTCACAGAGGCTGTCCACTTCCAGGCTTCTACGGTGCTTGTTCTTTTTAGTGGCTAGTGAATCAGTGGCCACCCTCCAGGCAAACATCCTGATCTTCGGCTGCACATCCGCTTTCCAGATGCAGTCCCACAGCTTCCGCCAGCGATCTGGATTTGTGCTACAAGCTTCGCTGCCCCTTGGTTCTTGTTTGAGTTTCAGAGCCACGTTGTAGGCACTTTTGACTGAGAAGATCCCATTTTTCTCATAGTTCCAAGCCAAGCGGTCTCCCAGTTCTTGTGACGGAAGCTGGATGTTTAGAATGCATTGTACGTCATGCTCATAAAATAGCTCACGGAGAAGAGGGGTGTTCCAGCTTCTGGTACCCGAGATGAAGAGCTGGTTTACCCATCTAAGTCTTGAGTTCTTCTTGAGGGCAGAAACACTGAGGCCCATATCTCTAGGGATCCATTGGTCTCTTATGGTCTGGATGTTTTTCCCATTACCAATCCGAGAGATGATGCCCTTCTTCAATAGCTCGATGCCAAATTCTACCCATTTCCACACAGGGGAAGGGTGATACGTCCAAAACGTATCTACTTTCCCGAACACTTTTTCTATTGTTTTGTCCCTAATTTGTGTGTTTTGAATGCAACTAACACGGACTAACGCTGTTTTCAGCAGAATTGCCCTGGTGTCTTGTTTTTGTGCAGAAATTCAACTTTAGGAAAAAATACCAGAAAATATATGAAAGTCCCTATTTTCCCAGAAGATTCACGGATCCAGAAGACGAGACGGAGGCGAGCCACAGGTGGCCCACACCACATGGTTGCACGGCAGGCTCCTGGCCGCGCCACCACATGGTGTGACCGACTCGGCCACCGCCTCGCGCCCCCTTTCGCCTACAAAGCCTCTCTGACCTAAAAACGTCGGGGGCCTGATCACAAGTGTTTCTATTCCCTGAATTGCCTACATTACCACATCCCTATAATACTCGAGCATCTGTGACAATCTTATAGAAACTGAATTATGAAAAAGGACTGATAAAAGGAACTGCAACAAGCAACCACCTTGCAGCTTGGTGACCAAAGGGGATGGGTCATAGTTCTGAAGAAATATTTTTAGCTTATGCCCTTATTGAATAACTAAAGCTACTATAGGGACACTGAATCGGGGAGAAATATGAATATGGTTATGTGCATCAAGCTAGTTCCACGTGCAAAAGCTATACAACACCAATATCCTTTCAGCAAAACACAGGCATGTGGCAACTGTGTGACTACAATTATGAGTAGAAAATAGTTTGCCAAGTTAAGTACTCCAATTATGACAACTTCTGTTAAGAATTCAGCATTAAGTATGTTAAGTCCCAAATCATGGAAAATATGAAATATGGTACAAGATGCAACACATGATTGAAGTAAGTGTTTAAGCAGACAATCTGAACCAGCATGCACCACCACTTAAATGATTGGAGTGGGCTGAGTCACCCAGGCGCATCTCCTCTTCCCTTGAACAGCCTCCGTCATCATCAGAGGAACAACCTCAACATAAAGCAAGCGAATTGTTATAGTGCCACAATGCCCTCATTTAGCCTACCTCTCCTTTAAACTTTCAGAATACCTATGTGTTGTACTGGGGAATTAAAAAGAAAGGTTGCAGCTGCTCAAGAACAATCAATCTTTTGACGAATCACTTAAAAAGGAAATCACATGGGTCTTCACTGAACTAAAAGTTTTTATTCACAAAGTACTCCTAACATTGGCCATGTTGAACATTATTTACATGTATTAATACAAAGCACTCAGAACATCCTTTCGACTTTTCCTGTGTTAGGTTGACCAAATGTCACATAACCAAAGAATTAGCCAGATGCAGCTTATACATATGCAGAACCTCAATCATTTCCATTTAGCTATGTCAATGTACTACATATACCTTGGTTATTGTTAGCAAATATACACGTTTCCCTTGCTTGAATAAATGAATTCAGCCTTCTTTATATCCATTGTTCAGTATTGTTAGCATCCATTACTGGCCTGAACCGTGTATAGCATTGCGCTGCTGAGGTGGTGGCGTCGTCCAGGCCGTCGCGTCCATGTGTGTAGTGGACCAGGGAGGAAGCGCCCATGAAGTGGAGTCTGCGCCAGGAGCATATGCACGACGGTTGCATCCAGGCCCTGAAGGTGGCTGTGGCTGAGTGGTGAGATGGCATCAGCGGAGGTGCTGTCCAGGGAGTGTGGTCCGCTGCAAGGCGTTGTCCAGGAAGTGCAGTCCATGGCGGCTAGGTCGTTGGGAATACGTCTATGGCCGAGGGAAGGCGTGATAAGGATCACTCCGATGATCCCTTGAGTTTTGCCCGATCTTTCACCGCAAGAACCACCGAGATAACTATTCTCCCAACCACGTGGCAATCCACGCAACCTGAAGAACCTGGATAAATTTAGGCGAGCAACATGATGATGAACGCCACGCCTCACGCCAAGCACGACAACCCTTGGCAGATCCAAGAACCTTCGCGCACGCACGATAACTCTTGACAATTCAAGAACACTCATGCCTTTATTTCAAAGATAACCGACGAACGTCCGAGACGCTGTCTACACGCCGGTCCCTTAGGACGGAGGCGACCTTGAACACAATGTTCTACATAATTTTCAACTCCCCTAATATTGTGGCACCCCCTCTGGTTACAAAGGCCAAAGGGGTAGGAGCCGCTGAACTAAACCCTAACCGACTCGAACACCTAAACCTAATTGGACTCGACTGATACAAACCGACCCATGGTTGGGTTCGGCCATGTTTGGCATGCAGGCCCTAATTAACAACACCTTAGACTTATATTTCTATTACATATGTCCTAGCGTGTCAACGGACCAATATAATGCCGACGATGCCCGTATCATCCTCCCCTTCTTAGAAAGGCGTTGTCCTCAACGCCGGAAGGTCTTCTCCAGCGCTTGTGGCGTCAAATCTGCACATCGCCACGCTTCTTCTCCATTCTCAAGCGTTCGCCGGCCTGCCACACCACATCCTCCCTCTCGGCTAGCTAGACTTGCTCTTGGCGCCAACCAACAACCGGACTGAGACACAAAACTTTTGGACTACAACGCAAACGCACCACGCAAATCACTCCAAACACAACAGGACAATTCCTGCACACTCAGGGTCCAAATCAGCAAAATACGCCTGCGGAGGCAATCTGAAATTGTTGGGACAAACTTGGCACATCATCCAAAACAAACAGCACAAATTGCTGCACACAAAGGATCCAAATGATTCAAGTCCACCACCGTTTGAAAATCAGTGTCTTCTTCTCTTTTTCTTTCAGCCTTTTATTTCCGATCCAAGGAAAAGTCTTTCTCTTGGACACGGACAAAGCACCAGGAGTCGGACGTACATAGGAGGGCACGGATCAAATGGATCAGATCGTTTTTTTTTACTGTTCCCGATCGGATCCCAAGCAAACTGATCCTGATGATCGTACCAAGGAAACCAACCAATGTGATCTGATATATTCTTTCCTTTTCTACCGGTACTCCTTGTTGAAACAAATCTGCACGCGTATCAAGGTTGTATTTTTTCTCTTTCCTTCCTTCACACCACGTGATGGCCCCTTCTTTTTGTTTTCTCTTTCTAAATCTGCCTGGATGTACGAACGGATACGATACGAAGCCAAACCACCAAAACCGGATCGCCGGAGTTCACACGGAAAAAGAACGTGAGTCCAGCTACGCCACTGACGAGGGTGTAACTCGGCAAATCCCAGGGTTGTGCACCCCAGGTTAATTGAGGGGGAGAGAGATGAGCGTTGGTGATCACGACGGCTGACAAGCAAGGCGTTTACCCAGGTTCAGGCTCCCGGAGGATAACACCCTACTTCCTGCTTGTCTGGTATTGATGGCGAGTGGCTTACAATGGCGAGATGGCGATCTCGCTAGGGTTTATGGTGGCGGCTATGAGCGTGCGTATGTGTGTCCCCTTGGACGAGCAACCCTCCTAGCCTTTATATAATAGGCTAGGTCCCGGGTGAACGGTGCCGATGGCGTTTACAAATATGGTAAGAGTCGTATGACCTAATTGACTAGTCTTGGGCCATACTATATCTCTACTGGGCCTTCCTTGGGCCTTTGCAGTCTTGGCGTGACCCAGGTATCCTCACCGTGGGATAGTCGAAGAGTAGCCCCACGTCAGTAGCCCCCGAGTGCTTGGTCGAATCGCAGAGTCGGGCAAAGGACTCCTTTCTCCTGGGCACGCCGCCGGGTTGCTTGCAGTTGAGATTGAACTCGTTTTCCTTCAGTCGAATAGCCTGCTCCCGATGGGAGTAAGAATTGTAATCGACTCACTGAAGTCGTGTCTTTTGTGTGACTTGTTTCTGTTCAGCCTGCTGGCTTACTGTCAGTTAGTTCAGCTTGTGAAGCTTACTGAGTCTTCTTGTCACCCGTTTGCATGGTTCGAGTTCTTGCATCAGCACTGTGGCTTACTGAGGCGATTTCAGCTGTGAAGCTTACTGTGTTTACCTGACACTCGAATTATGCGTTCGAGTTCTTTACCTGGCGTCGAAATTCAGCTATCAAGCTTACGTGCATGTTCAGGGAAACCCGAATGACTCATTCGAGTTCTTCCTCAGCGCTGTGGCTTACTTCATGCACTTGTGTTGCTGACGTCAGCGCTGACGCTTCGTAGCACGCCTCTGCGTCCGATAGGACGTGACGGAAGTGGCCCCACTGTCAGTGTTTACTGCAGACAGCAGTGACCGCTTTTTTCTGTTTTGGGCGCGAAAATTTCGCGGCGTGATGATAGTGCCTCGATCCTCGCGCGTAGTGGATGGAGTGGGAGGCGACGGTTTGTCTCTCCGCGCGACACGTGGGCGGCTGGATGGAGCTGTGGAGAGCAGTTTCTTCGGGAACGGCTGGGATGGATTGCACGCGCGGTATAAAACTGTACCGCGACGGGGAACAGGTCTTCTTCTCCATTTTCCATCGCCTTTCTCCTGCGCCGCTCTTGCCTCTTTCTGAGCTCTTGCTTTTTCCTCTCTCCACCTTCCGTGAGCGCCAGAGATGATGAGGAAGACGAAGGCTGCGTCCAGCACCGCCGCCGCCGCAGAGGCGGGTGCGATGAAGAAACCCGACGGCGACTGGCAGAAGTCGTCGGTGAAGAAGACGGAGTTGGAGGTCTTGCGCGCGCAGGGCCTGCTGCCGCCGGCGGACCAGGCGACGGTGCGCGCGCCTGGGAAGGAGGTATACCCTGCCCCTCGGGAGGGGGAGCGCGTTTGCTTTGTGGACTTCCTTCCACGGGGCTTCGGGTTCCCTCTCCACGATTTTGTTCGTGGTCTCCTGTACGCCTATGGGGTTCAGATCCATGATCTGACCCCCAATGGCGTCTTGAGCATCGCGAGCTTTATCGTGCTCTGCGAGTGCTTCATGGGGATCGCCCCCCATTGGGCCTTGTGGAAGTCGCTCTTCCTCGTTAGGAAGAACGTGGGGAAGAGCGGGTCGGCGTACCCGGTTGGCGGCTTCGGCATCCAGGTGCGAGGTGACACCTCGTACTTCCAGATGAAGAAGTCGGACTCCGTCCAAGGCTGGCGGAAGAGGTGGTTTTACGTCAGGTGCGACCAGGCGGGGTTGCCTGACTTCAACGGCGAGCGCGAGTTGCGGAAGACGCGCGCGTGGGCGCACCCGCTCGCGAAGGAGAAGGAGGCCGTCAAGCCGCTGCTTAGCCTTCTGCGCCACCTGCTGAAGACCTTGGGGCGCGAGTCGGGTGGCGTCCACCTCATCGGCACCTTCTTCAGGCTCCTAGTGCAGCCGCTTCGTGCTCGCCCCCACCCGATGTGGGCGCACGAGGGCGTTGGCGACCCGCAGCTCGACGACGAGGAGGTGGAGTTGAAGGTGAGGAGCATCACAAGCCTCCGAGCCGCAGACCCCTGCAACGTCAAGTGCCCAGTCGCAGCTTACGGATCGGCGAACCCTGTTCCTGAGGTAAGCTTCTGTCTTTTCCCTTGTTTGCTTTCTCGATGTTCTTTTTCTTGATTCGTCTGTTATTTTGTTTGCAGGGTCGCTCTTTCCTTGTCAGCCTTCCTCCGCTCATGGAGAACGGACCTCACGACGAGGCGACGTTCCTTGAAGAGGAAGGTGACGAAGAGGACATTCCTTCCGCCATCTCCCCGAGTGTAGAGGTGGAGGAAGATGAGGATGACGAGGAGCCGGCGCGGAAGAAACAGAAGCGGCGAAGCAGCGACTCTGTTACTGCTTCGTCCCCTGCAAGGGATGCGGCTGCAGAATTGGAGGAGGATGGCTTGTCGTCTTCAGGTGCCAAGTACCTCGATGACTGGAATGAGCCCGTGGCTGCGCCTCCTATCAGCTCTGCACCGCCGCCCGAGTTCGCCAGGATGCCCTCCGTTTCCTTGGGAAGCGACGATGGCGTCGAAGTCACCAGGTTAGTCATGCTGGTTCTTTTTGTGTCGAGTTTGCTTTCTGATTGGCGGGTTCTCTGGGTTGAACTTTTCTTGCATCTTTTGCCAGCCGTCATTCTGGTGGCACCAGTTCCCCTCCACGCGAAGTGGAGCACACGTCCGCCCCTTCAGTCGAGCGGACTGTGCAGGTGGCCGGGGAGCATGCGCGGGCTGGTGACTCCCTGGCGCTAAATGATGCTGCCGCGGCGACTTCGTCGGATGCTGATCTGGTGGACCATGTAAGTACTCCTCGACTTGTTCTTCCGCAGTTGCATCGGGTGCGCGAACAGCGCTCCCGATGGGAGTAGCCCCCGAAGGTGTGGGTGACTAGGATAGTCGGGCACAACTTTATATATGCTTGTTTGTCTGCAGCCATACTACCGTCAGCAGCTTGAGGGAGCCGCCGCCTTCGTTCGCCTGGAGAAGGAAAGGGATCAGTTGCGCACCTCCCTGGACCAGGCCACGAGGCGAGCCGCGGAGTTGGAGCAGAAACTTCAGGCTCAGGCGGAGCTGGAGAAGGCGCTGCACGAGTCGCAAGAGCGCGAGCGTGCTCGGGACGACCGGGAGAAGACCCAGGTCGACCGCCTGCTCGCACTCGCCAATGTCCTCGGACGTAAGTTTTTCGGCTTGACGCCTACTTGTCTACTTGTTGAATTTGCATTGAGTTTGACTCCTTTCCCTTGTTCAGAGAAATGCGGAGGCGCTCCCCCGGAAGGCACGTCTAGCGACGATGTCGACCTGGCGAATGCTGTTGGGTTCCTCGACCGCGTCTGTGCGTATGCCTCGGCAGCGCTGCAGCAGTCGACGACGGAGCTGCAGAAGTCGACCGGGGCGCTGGCGACTGTGCACCGGAGCATCTTCCCCAGCAGGTCGCCACCAGCTGCCGTGGACGCACTCGCGGCGGCTTTTGAAGGCGATGCGACCACCATCGCGGACTTCACCCGGGCGCAGACGGTACGCGGCTCCGAGCTTACTTTCCAGCTTCTTCTTGGTCATCAAGTGGCTGGCGACTTTGAGAGGGTTGTCAGCGACTTCCCTCGAAAGCCTGACGGCAAGACCGCGTCCCTTAGCGGGGTGAAGGCGCAGGCGAGTCAGCTGGCCGCGAAGCTTGTCGCAACCTTCGAGAGGAGGATTGCCAAGGTAGCCGAGGCGGCTGCTACTAGGAAGAGTCGCTCCCAGTCGGAGTCTGTAGTGTAGAAGTCTTGTGGTTAGGATTCTGTAGTCTGCTTTTGAGTCTGCAGTCTGTAATGAATTGTATTTTGCGGGTCTTCTGGACTTGAATCATATTAACGCTGAAGTGTGAATGCTTTCCTTCGAGTCTGGCTTGAATGAGAAGCGATCTTTATTTTTCTGTTTTGACACTGTCAATTCTTGGCAGCCTGAAATGGGCGAGGCCACTCCGGTTGCTGCAGCGACTGGCGCGGGTGATGAAGAGGGCACTCCTTTGGCTGAGCCTGCTATTCGCCATCGTCGAGCGACTTCGGCTCCTGCGCGAAGTGCGAACGACCAACGGTTGATCACCTATATGAGGAACAAGGTGGTTGAGCTCGAGGCGAAGCTGAAGCGTGCTGAGTTGGAGCTGGAGCGGTCTAGGTCGCGTCCTGTTGCAGAGTTCTCTCAGCGTGAGGAATTCCTGCTTGGCGAGATTGATTTGATCAGTCGACAGCTGCAAGGTTGGTTTTCTTAGCGCTGTGCTTTGACTTCCTCTTCCTTGCGATGTGCTGATTGCAATGTCTTGATGCAGACGTGAACCCTGACTGGCAGGCTGAGCAGACTCGGGTTGATGAGCGGGTCGCCAGAGAAGCCGCTGGTGACGCACCCGAGGCGCGCCATTTTTGGTCGAATAGATCTAAAGGGCGGATCCTTGCGTGTATGCTGGACCGCACCTGGCGAGCTGCTCTTCTCCTGGAGGGGTGCAGGAAGACTCTCTGGTAGATCCACCGGGTGTTCTTTCCACACAATGGGCAGCCCAACGAGCTGGCCACGTTGTTGGAGAGGTTCCGCGAAGGTGGTGCGCTGAAGGAGATTGTCAACGCCCAACTCGTTGCCGGGGCGAACGTGGCGTTGGCGTACGTCCGACTGCATCGGCCGAACCTTCCTCTTTCAAGGTTGCTAGGTGGCTTGCCTGAAGAAGACGATTACGCCGAGACTCTGTCGCCTGCTCGTCAGATGATTCAGCAGGTCCAGAGGCTGAGTGAGCGTCTCGTAGGGCCGCTTGATGCGCCAAAGGATGAGCCTGCAGAGTAGGAGTAGTAGGCTTCTGTTGTATAGCATTAGTTCGAAAAGGCAAATTTGCCAAGTGTAGATATCAATGTATGTATACTGAGGTGGGCGCAGCCCCCGAGTGCGTCGGGTGGCGGCCTAGGATTAATTTACACCTGTATGGCGCAGCCCCCGAGTGCGTCGGGTGGCGACCTAGGTTTTTCGAATGATACTTGTATGGCGCAGCCCCCGAGTGCATCGGGTGATGGCCTAGGGTTTTGACATGGACCTGTATGGCGCAGCCCCCGAGTGCTTCGAGTGGCGGCCTAGGTTTTCAAGTGATACCTGTAAGGCGCAGCCCCCGAGTGCGTCGGGTGACGGCCTAGGATTTTGACTTGACCTGTATGGCGCAGCCCCCGAGTGGTTCGAGTGGCGGCCTAGGCTTTTGATTTGACCTGTATGGCGCAGCCCCCGAGTGGTTCGAGTGGCGGCTTAGGCTTTTCAAGTGATACCTGTAAGGCGCAGCCCCCGAGTGCGTCGGGTGACGGCCTAGGATTTGGACTTGACCTGTATGGCGCAGCCCCCGAGTGGCGGCCTAGGCTTTTGATTTGACCTGTATGGCGCAGCCCCCGAGTGGTTCGAGTGGCGGCCTAGGCTTTTGATTTGACCTGTATGGCGCAGCCCCCGAGTGGTTCGAGTGGCGGCCTAGGTTTGAAGTTGCTTTTTGACTGAAAAAGTAAAGGGGAGAGCTTGTTCTGCAAATCACTGTATTGATTTTTGCGAGCAGGCCGCCTCGTTAAAACCCTTCCAGTCCCCTTAGGTACCCTGGTAAGGGAAAGAGTGCGTCTGGAACCTGCCGCCTTGACATGCTGGTTTTGGTACAACGAGGGAGTCGACTAGGCGTAGAAACGACGAAGCTGCGCGACGTTCCATGGGTTGCTGCAGACTTCTCCTGTCTTCGAGTCCTTCAGGCGGTAAGCTCCGCCGCCGATTGCTTCTGTCACAATGTACGGGCCCTCCCATGGGGAGGCGAGCTTGTGCACCTTCTTCTGTTTGAGGCGAAGGACTAGGTCGCCTGCGACGAATGCTCTTGGCCGCAGCCTCCGTCCGTGGTAGTTGCGCAGGTCTTGCTGGTACACGGCTGTCCGTGCAAGGGCGATGTCGCGGGCTTCGTCCAGGACGTCCATGTCGTCTTCGAGTGCTTCTTCTGCATCGGACTCGTCGTAGGCCACCACCCGTGGTGCGTCAAACTTGATGTCGCAGGGCATGACCGCCTCTGCGCCATACACCATAAAGAACGGTGTGTATTGGGTGGATCTGTTTGGCGTGGTTCGCAGGCTCCAAAGTACTGATGGCAGTTCTTCGACCCAGGCGCCCGCGGCGCGTCTCAGCGGCACTCGCAGGCGCTTCTTGATGCCGTTGCAGACTAGGCCGTTGGCCTTTTCGACTTGCCCGTTGGACTGTGGGTGCGAGACAGATGCATAGTTGAGTTTGATGCCTTGCTCGGAGCAGAAGTCCTTGAATTCTTCGGCTGTGAAGTTCGAGCCGTTGTCGGTGATGATGCCGTTTGGTACTCCGAACCTGAAGATGATGGACCTGATGAAGTTAACTGCTGATGATGCAGTCGATCTTGTGATAGGCGCGGCTTCGATCCACTTGGTGAATTTGTCAACTGCTACCAGGAGATGGGTATGTCCTCCTGGTGAAGACTTCTTGAGCGGGCCTACCATGTCGAGTCCCCATTGAGCGAAGGGCCAGGCTAGTGGTATGGTCTTCAGTGCGGATGCCGGCGCGTGTGGCTTGTTGGCGAACTCCTGGCAGCCAAGGCACTTCCTTACTAGGTCTTCGGCGTCTTGCATAGCTGTGGGCCAGTAAAATCCGGCTCGCAGTGCTTTGGCCACCAAGGCACGACTGCTAGCGTGATGCCCGCAAATGCCAGCATGAATATCGAGTAGGATGGCTTGACCGTCGACTGGATCTACGCACCTTTGTAGAACTCCTGAGATACTTCTCTTGTAGAGCTCGCCGTTGATGGTGGTGAAACTTTTGGAGCGCCGAATGATGCGCTTGGCCTCGGCTGGATTGACTGGCAGCCTTTGATGCAGCATGTAAGCTAGATATGGGCCTGTCCATGTGGCTTCGACCAGCATTACCTCCATGGGCTCCTTCTCCTTGCTTGGCGGGTCGTTGGTGCTCGTTGAAGGTGCGGAGGAACCTGGTTCGGGTCGAAGCTTGATGGATCGCTGTGTAATGCGCTCGAGGAAGACGCCGGGTGGCACTGGCACCTTGTCTGATCCCATGTTGGCGAGGACGTCGGCTTCTTCGTTGCTTTCGCGGCCAATGTGCCGCAACTCGCAGCCGTCGAAGGTGCCCTCCAGCTGGTTGTATAGGTCTCTATAGGCGATCATGTTGTCAGCGATGGCGTCGCAAGCCTTCATAGTTTGCTGTACGACGAGGTAGGAGTCGCCGTAAATCATGAGGTGAGTGGCGCCGCAGTTTTTGGCCATCCGCATGCCGTGGATTAAGGCCTCGTACTCTGCCTCGTTGTTGGAGGGTGTTGGGAAGTCCATCTGTAGAACGTACTTCAACTTGTCGCCTTTGGGGGAGATGAGGATGACTCCTGCCCCAGCTGTTCTGAACTTCTTGGAGCCGTCGAAGTACATTGTCCATGCGTTGGACAAGTCGGGAATATCTGGCAGCTGAACTTCTATCCACTCGGTGGTGAATTCTGGCAGGACTTGGGCTTTGATTGACTTCGGGTGAGCATACTTCAGCCCCCAGGGTCCTAGTTCGACAACCCATTTGGCGACTCGCCCTGTCGCACATTGGTTTGTGAGGATGTCTGAGAGCCCGGAGGAGCTTACCACCGTGATCGGGTGCTCGGAGAAGTAATGGACGACTTTTCTTGAAGTCATGAAGACCCCGTAGGCCAGGTTCTGGTAGTGCGGGTAGTTTTGCTTGGACAGGGTTAGAACCTCGCTGAGGTAGTAGACTGGTCTCTGGACAGGATGGCTGTGCCCTTCTTCTTCGCGTTCTACCACGAGTACCGTGCTCACCACCCTGTTGGTGGCTGAGACGTAGAGGTAGAGCGGCTCGTTCTCCAGCGGTGCCACCAGCACTGGGGAAGTCGTCAGGGTCTTTTTGAGTTGGTCGAATGCGTCCTGCGCTTCCTCTGTCCACTCGAATTTGTCCGTCTTCTTCATCAGTTGGTAGAAGGGCAGAGCCTTCTCACCCAACTTACTAATGAACCGGCTGAGAGCTGCGACTCGGCCGGCTAGGCGTTGCACCTCGCGGAGCTTGGTCGGTGCTGGCATTGTGAGTATGTTTTGCACCTTCTCGGGGTTTGCTTCGATTCCTCTTGCGGAGACAAGGTACCCTAGCAGTTCTCCGGCTGGCACGCCGAAGACACACTTATCTGGGTTCAGCTTGATCTGGTACTCGTCGAGTGCGGCGAAGACCTTGCGGAGGTCGGCGACGAGGGTGTCTTCCTTGCGGGTGGTGACGACGATGTCGTCGACGTAGACCTGGACAATCTGTCCGATGAGCCCTTTGAGGCATGCTTGCATTGTACGCTGGTATGTGGCGCCAGCGTTCTTCAACCCGAAGGGCATTGTCTGGTAGCAGAAGACGCCGTCGGGTGTGATGAATGCTGTCTTTTCCTCGTCGTCGACGTTCAGTCTGATCTGCTGGTAACCTGAGTAGGCGTCCAGGAAAGACAGGCGCTCGCAGCCTGCTGTCGAGTCGATGATCTGGTCTATCCGCGGGAGCGGGAAGTGGTCCTTGGGGCAGCATTTGTTGATGGCGGTGAAGTCGACGCACATGCGTAGTTTCTTCGTCTTCTTCTTCTCCACCAGGACAGGGTTGGCGACCCAGTCTGAGTCCTTGATCTCTCGGATGAACTTGGCGTGCAGCAGTCGGTCAATTTCCTTACTGATCGCGTCCCGTTTGGGTCCGGAAAAGCGTTGCATGGCTTGTTTGACGGGTCTGGCGTCCTTGTGGACTTTTAAGGAGTGCTCGGCGAGATTCCTGGGTATCCCTGGCATGTCAGAGGGTTGCCATGCAACGATTTTCCAGTTCTCCCGTAGAAACTCGACGAGCGCGCTTTCCTATGCGGGAGTTAGACTCGACGACACTTTGACCGTCTTGCTGGCGTCAGTCGGATGGACTTGATGGGTTGATGTGTCGTCATTCGTGTTGAAGGTAGCGTCCTTGGCTGGCTTCTTGCGGGCCGGGAAGATGGTCCTGTCGTTGTCGGCTGCCATTGCCTCGAAGTGCTCTGCGACTCCGAAGAACTCGGAGATCTTGCTGAACTCGCGGTCACAGCTGTTGGAGCGGTCGAAGTCACCATGCACCGTGATTACGCCTTTGGGTCCAGGCAGTTTGAGCATCAGGTAGGCGTAATGAGGTACTGCCATGAACCTGGCAAAGGTTGGGCGCCCAAGTATCGCATGGTACTGCGACTTCCAGTCGACGACCTCGAAGTCGATCGACTCCCTCCTGAAATGCTCGGGTGTTCCGAGGATAACATCGAGTGTAATTGTTCCCATGGGCGTGATTGCTTGCCCTGGTACTATGCCGTGGAAGGTGGTCTCAGAGTCCGGCAACTTCTCTGTTGACTTGTTCATCCTTCTGAGAGTGTCAGCGAAGATGATGTTAATGCCGCTGCCTCCATCCATGAATACCTTCTTCAGATTGTAATCTCCGATTAGAGCTTCGACTACCAGGGCAGCGTGCCCGGGTCGAGGTACTGCCGGCGGGTGGTCTGCCTTTGAGAACGTGATCGGTGTCTCCGACCCTCTCAGGTAGTCTGGTACTGCGCGCGGGCAGGTGGTGGCGTGGAGGACCTGGCGGGTGATGAGCTTCTGAACCCTGTTTGAGGGGCGCCCCTTCTGTATCATGTTGAGCTGTCCGCGTGCGGCTGGGTACGCGTCGTGTGCCGCCGGCTGGGCAGCGTTTGCGGGTGTGGGTGCTGCCTGAATGGTGAGCTGCGCGGCTGGCTGTAGTGCGGGTGCAGGAGTGATGATATGCTGCATGGCCTCATAGATCTTGCGTGCTTTGCGACAATCCTTCAACAAGTGGTTGGCGCCCCATTTGCCCGTTTCCGGGTTGCGGAACATGTGGTGCTTGCAAGGTTGCGCCAGCTCTTCTGCTGGGGTCAATGCGCGTCTCCACTCGCGTTTTGGGCCTCCGTCGCTGCGGTTGATGCTGCTGCCGCTTCGGTTGTATTGTCCTTGGTCGACCTGGCGACCTTGGTTGCCGCTGCAGCTGTACTGGTGACCTTGATCGTACTGGCGATTGCTGTCGCGTGCCTCATCGCGGGGGGTTTGATATCCCGCCGCTACTAACTCGATCGAGTCGAGGTTGTTGAAACGTGGCTTCTTCTTGTGGCGTCCTTCTCGCCAGTTACTTGGTCCGGCTTCGTTCTTCGGGGAGTTGTCGCGGACGTAGTCCTCTCCTTCTGCCCACTGGTTGGCTATCTTCATGAGCTCGATCATGGTTTTCGGCTGGAGCCTACCGAACTCTTCGCGGAGGTCGCGGCGGGAGACGCCGTGCATGAAGGCGTCCATCACCCGATCTTCTGAGACGGCTTCCATAGTGTTGCGGAGGAGTGTCCATCGTTGGATGTATGATCGGAGCGACTCGTCTCGCCCCTGCTTGCAGGCCTGCAACTCGATGTAGGTTGTTGGCCAGATCGAACGGAAATTGCTGGACTGCAAATCCATCTCCGTGAAGAACTCGCCGACTTGCAGGCAAATCTGCCAACTCCTGACTCGTCAAGATGCATCACGTGCCAACTCGTCGTCATCCACCTCCAAGCGCCAAGATGCAATTCCTTGCCAACTCTCGTCGCCTTCCAACTCGCGGTGATTAACCTGGCGCTCTGATACCACATGATAAGGATCACTCCGATGATCCCTTGAGTTTTGCCCGATCTTTCACCGCAAGAACCACCGAGATAACTATTCTCCCAACCACGTGGCAATCCACGCAACCTGAAGAACCTGGATAAATTTAGGCGAGCAACATGATGATGAATGCCACGCCTCACGCCAAGCACGACAACCCTTGGCAGATCCAAGAACCTTCGCGCACGCACGATAACTCTTGACAATTCAAGAACACTCATGCCTTTATTTCAAAGATAACCGACGAACGTCCGAGACGCCGTCTACACGCCGGTCCCTTAGGACGGAGGCGACCTTGAACACAATGTTCTACATAATTTTCAACTCCCCTAATATTGTGGCACCCCCTCTGGTTATAAAGGCCAAAGGGGTAGGAGCCGCTGAACTAAACCCTAACCGACTCGAACACCTAAACCTAATTGGACTCGACTGATACAAACTGACCCATGGTTGGGTTCGGCCATGTTTGGCACGCAGGCCCTAATTAACAACACCTTAGACTTATATTTCTATTACATATGTCCTAGCGTGTCAACAGACCAATATAATGCCGACGATGCCCGTATCAAGGCGTCAGAGGGAGTAGGCGTTGCAGAGCCGGGGAGTAGACGTTGTGGAGGCAGGCGGTGCTGGCAGAGTTGATGGCTGAACGTGGCGATGGCGGATGGGAGGCGTAGGTGGCCGGAGGGATGCCGTCGGCTAGGCTCATAACGCACATCGGAGTGAGGGGATCGAAGTCTCTGGAGGCAACGCCTCATCCACTAATTAAAAATAGAGAAATGCTATTCGCGTTAGATTGGTTGGATCGCCCGCAATGCATCACGTGAGATGTCCCTTCGCGTTAGATTGGTTCTTGTCGCTCGGACTATCGGGTTGGCCGCCACCTCCCGGTAGACAACTGCCACCGCCGCAGCAGAGACCACCGGACGCCACCCACCTCAGAGAATACCAGCTGCAACCGTCGTGGAGTCCATCGGCGGCCGCCGTCACAGAGATTACCAGCCGCCGTTGACCCGGAGCCACCGCCTCAGGATTCTCCAGACACGCACGCCTCCTTCCGTGTGAGTGCCCTGGGTTGGGAAGCCCGGCGACCTGCACCGTGAACTCGCCTAGACGGAGAGCTCCAACACAAGCACCAGACTTGTAGAAGACCACTCCTCGCGAGCATATTAGTTGTGGCTTCATTCGATCTAGCTCGGATGACCTCTAGCGTGTCTGATGCATGCGTTACGTGCTCAAAGAACACGAATCGGCCATTGATGTGGTTCCATGGCCACCAGTGGAGGTTAGTGCATCTTGGGTTTTTTTTTTATGTTTCGTGCGACAGGTGTTTCTGCTACATGTGTGTATAGTTTTTGTTTTGCAAGTATGAGCAAAATGTTAGGAAGATTTCTGGGCTTATGCTACACGGAGATTATTCTAATGTTGCATATGTGTTCTTGTTATGACCAGTTTGGCCTATAGCCTGAAGAGGCCCAACAGCGGATTGGCTTAGGGGCTTGGCCCAACTTATCTAGGGTTTTATTAGCTGGACTATTATATAAACACTTGTAATGCTACGTATCAATCAAGCAATAAACAATCTTTGTTGCCGACTTCCTCAAGAGTCGGATCGTTGAACCCTAGCCGCCGCCTTCTTCCGCGCGACCACGGCGCCGACTCGCCGCCGAGCACGCCCAGCTCCTCGCCCTCCAGCCTGCCACCCCTATAACCTACGAGCTAGACCTAGGAGGGTCTCGGTTCCTTCCAATTTGGTATCAGATTGCTCTTGTTTGATCATGTCTTCATCAGCCAGCACCTCCGCCTCGATGCCCACCGTCGTCACCTCCACTACGGCCGTCGCCACCACGCCAGCTTCCTCCCCCGCGGTGGTCGCCGCCGTCTACACCCCCGCGGAGCTGACAGGAGTCCTCAACGACCTCATAACCGCAGTCCATGGAATCCGACAGTTCCTGATCGGGCCCTACGGGCCGCCGCCGTCGGCCACCATCACCGGGTCGCCGGTCCTGCCGTGGTCCTCGCCGTTTCCGGCTACCACCGCGGCCTTCCCAGGGCTGCAGCTGCAGCCGCCGCCCATGTCCTCCATGCCGTGGCAACCGCCGCTCAGCGCCGGGCCGGTTCCGCCCACACCGGGAGGCGTCCCCATCCACCAAGTCCGCTTCCCACCGTCGCCATCACCGCTACCGGCCTGGCTGGCCGGTTCGTCACCCTCGCCGGTCTACACTACGGTCGGAGAACCGCCGGCACCCACCCTAACGTCTGGCGTCGCGTCGAGTTTCGCCGGGTTACATGCGGTCCGCGTCGAGCCAACCGGCCATGGCGGCCCTACGCAGCCGCCCCCAAGATTCGCCAAGATCGACTTCGCCACCTACGACGGTACGCAGGACCCCCTCAACTAGCTCAACCAGTGCGAACAGTTCTTCCGCGGGCAGCGCATCCTTGCGTCGGACTGCACCTGGCTTGCCTCGTATCATCTCCGGGGCGCCGCACACACATGGTACTACGCCCTCGAGCAGGACGAGCGCGGCATGCCCCCTTGGGAGCGATTTCACGAGCTATGCCTCCTGCGTTTCGGGCCGCCGATCCGCGGGAGCCGACTGGCCGAGCTCGGCCGCCTTCCCTTCAACTCCACGGTACAAGACTTCGCCGACCGTTTCCAGGCCCTCGCATGCCATGCGCCCGGTGTGACGGGGCAGCAGCGGGCCGAGCTCTTCGTTGGTGGCCTTCCGGATCACATCCGGGTGGACGTCGAGCTCCAGGGCCCCCAGGACCTCCAAACGGCCATGCACTACGCCCGCGCATACGAGCGTCGCGCCCAGGTGTTGTAGCAGGCGCCACTGGGAGAGCAGCGGGCGCTGGCCATGCAGCAGGCCTTTCCGGTAAGCGGCGTGCGGCCGCTCTCCCGCCCTCCACTGACACCATCGGGCCAAGCGCTCACAGCCCTGACTCCTGCGGGGCCCTCCGATCCAGCAGCGACGCGGCCGTTCCGTCGGCTGACCACGGCCGAACAGCTCGAGCGCCGTCGTAAAGGGTTGTGCTTCAACTACGACGAACCCTACGTACCGGGCCACGTTTGCCCACGCTTGTTCTACTTAGAGACCATAGACGACGTTGCGGCGGAGGTCGTCTCAGCTGGGCTGGCCGACGCGGCCGTCTCCAAGGCCGACGCCGTTCCGGGGTGAGCCGCCAGCAGTTCCCAGAATTGCAGCTCAAGGACGAGCTGTTTGCGCAGGCGGAAAGAGATGTTATGACCGGTTTGGCCTATAGCCTGAAGAGGCCCAACAACGGATTGGCTTAGGGGCTTGGCCCAACTTATCTAGGGTTTTATTAGCTGGACTGTTATATAAACACTTGTAATGCTACGTATCACAACGGATTGGCTTAGGGGCTTGGCCCAACTTATCTAGGGTTTTATTAGCTGGACTATTATATAAACACTTGTAATGCTACGTATCAATCAAGCAATAAACAATATTTGTTGCCGACTCCCTCAGGAGTCGGATCGCTGAACCCTAGCCGCCGCCTTCTTCCGCGCGACCACGGCGCCGACTCGCCGCCGAGCGCGCCCAGCTCCTCGCCCTCCAGCCTGCCACCCCTATAACCTACGAGCTAGACCTGGGAGGATCTCGGTTCCTGCCAGTTCTTCTATTGTTGGATGAGTCATACATAAATGTTGGATGCTCTGCCTTTTTGGTTACAAAAGTGTCAAACTTTACTGATGATTTGGTACAAGCAAATGAAGATTTCTTGAATATGTCATCGGTTTTTGCTACATGGCCGTGTTTAAAGTGCTACAATATTTTTTTACGACACATTGCAAGTTTTACATATCGGTTTTTTTTTTGCTAACAGCGTGCTACATGCACAAATTTCTTTTGTTGCCACCCGGATGGTTTTGCTACATTGATCTGGCGCAAAATTTCGAAAATATTTTTTGCTACATGTAATGTTACATGCATAGAAAAAATGCTACACGCGAAACGTTTTTGTTATATTGATTGGACGCGCGTAATCGATTGACTTAATTGGATCGGATCGGTACCAAAGGTGGTTGTAGCAACGGATTGCTACACCCGACTGACGCATATCACTTGCCTTTTAAGTTCCAATCTTGTGCATTCTACATATTTCTATATCTTTGTTAGCTGGTTGATAGTTAGAATTCTATCTGATTTTGCCTTGTTGATCATTCTGTTGTTATTTTATTCAAATTGTTTTGTACTGATTCATACATGCTCTTTTTTATAAATGTAAGTGATCTAATTTGGAACGAAGGGAGTATAAGGAACTACTAAACCTGTAGAAATTATAGAGGTTCCTAATGAATCTCTTCCGATCATATTGTTGATCCTTAATGGTGTTCTAACGAGAATTCTCTTTCAGCCACCTGAAGCTCTGTCCATGAATGGCGGGAACTACAGTACGGGAATCAGAATGCCCTTGTGGTAGCAAAACAGAGACTGACGAAAGTAAACATGGTTTTGAAATCTGAATGCACTTCAAGTAACATGGCACTGTAGTCTTGTATACAAAATAGTTTCTACATGTAGTTTGCTTAAAATCTTTTTTATTTTTCTTGCACTATGCTATCTTCTGGAGGGCAGGAGCGTTACCTGTATATGCATTACTAGTTGTAATCGGCGTGGCGTGTCGCCGCGCCCTTCATGACAAATATGATGTAAGATTTGTTTTCGTTTTAGTGCCACAATATATATTGTAAATAAGTGTTGACGGTTTTGATTTCTGCAATGCATTTTCGTATTGATATTAGCCGAATGATGGAAGCTAAGATATAACAATATATATGTATGAGAATTTAGGTATACAAATATACAAGGTCTACATTAGTTGGCGGGGCGTCCGTTTTTAGAAAAACGAAGTTGCTTTGCTAATGTCATCAGATATATGCATGTACTGCATTTACAAAACACTGCAAAGTAAAATCATGCAGCTGATATCAAGCTGATGATTTGAGTAACATAGCTGCTAGATGGTCGTCATAGACGCAATGGCTTGATATGGCAGCCACGTCGTCGTCAATAGTTGATATAGTAAATATCTTAGGCCCATTTATAATGGACTCAATCAAATATGCTAAATGTAACTCGAAAAATATTGAAATAGTAGAACTATTGTGCTAAATACCACCTACCAACATGCAGTGTCACTACAGAATCAAAAACTGAAACATTTTCTTGTGCTGCTTGCAAATCCACCTCACCTTCTGCGTTCTAATTAGACCTCTCCAGCAATATCCTCTAGTTGTTTCCCTGTGGATTCAGATACACAGCATATAAAAACTACAGAATCAAAAACTGAAACATGTTCTTGTGTGATGTCTACGCACGCTTCTATTCTCGTAGACAGTGTTGGGCCTCTAAGAGCAGAGGTTTGTAGAACAGCAGCAAGTTTCCCTTAAGTGAATCAGTCAAGGTTTATCGAACTCAGGGAGGTAGGGGTCAAAGATATCCCTCTCAAGCAACCCTGCAATTAAGATAAAAGAAGTCTCTTGTGTCCCAACACACCCAATACACTTGTCAGGTGTATAGGTGCACTAGTTCGGCGAAGAGATAGTGAAATACAAGTAATATGGATGATTATAAGTGCTAATTGCAATCTGAAATAAAAATGGCAGCAAGCAAACATGTAGCAGAACTGGTTGTAAACGGTGTTTCAATGCTTAGAAACAAGGCCTAGGGATCATACTTTCACTAGTGGACACTCTCAACAATGACCTCATAATTGAATAAATAAATACTACTCTCAAATACTCTCTTGTTGGATAACAAACACCATTCATTGCGTAGGGCTATAAAAGCACACCTCAAAGTCTGAGTAAACAAACACCACAACGTCACACACGATGCGCACACTGTCAACTTCACACCGTGGAGAGTAACTCCGGAGTTCATATTAAAATAACCTCTAGAGTGGCATAATAGACAGAGAGTAACATCTACTTATTCAACTAGATTACAAAGCTGATGATCACATAAAGATCACACCATGGGAGAGAGAGATAAACCACATAGCTACCGGTAGAGCCCTCAGCCTCGGAGGAGAACTACTCCCTCCTCATCATGGGAGTCAGCAACGGCGATGAAGATGGCGGTGGAGTCGATGGAGATGGCTCCGGGGGCAATTCCCCGTCCCGGCAGGGTGCCAGAACAGAGACTTCTGACCCCCGAAACTTGTCTTCGATGGCGGCGGCGCCACGGAACATTTCTTGGACAAAGGCTGATTATTTTAGGGTTTTTGCGTCGGGGGCAATTTATAGGCGAAAGGGCGATGTCGATGGGCGCCCGAGGGGCCCACACCATGTGGCGGCGCGGCCAAGGCTGGAGCCGCGCCACCATGTGGTGTGGCCGCCTTGTGGCCCCACTACGTCTCCTCTTCGGTCTTCTGGATCCTTCCGAGAAAATAGGGACTTTGTTTTTTGTTTCGTCCAATTCCGAGAATATTTCCAGAACAACTTTTCTGAAACCAAAAACAGCAGAAAACAGGAACTGGCACTGTGGCAACTTTTCTGATACCCAGTATATAAAAACTACCTATAAGCTACATAAATAAAATGCAAGATTCTATCAAAATTTATGTTAACTAAGGAATTGAAGTTTGTAAGCTTAGCTCGAAGACATGATTCTACTGCAATGTAACTCGTAAAACTTTTTTTTTTGAGATACAGAGAGCCTAACAATAAGGTGTTGACACTTTTGGTAGATCATCGATTACAAGGTTGTTGACAACATCAGGAAGCTGGGCCGAACCAAATGCAACTTCCTTCCGATCTGGCTATCTTCGCCAGGCAATCAACAACCTTGTTGCTCTCTCTTTTGACCAGGTTGATTCTGAATTCCGTGAAGCCCCTTAGGAGAAATTTCACTTCTTCATAGGTGTCCCATTGCTTCGAGCGATCAGCTGTAGTCGATCACAGAGCAGTCGCAACAGCAGCACAGTCCAATTCTAGGATAATGCGATCATGCCCATGGTCCGTAAGCAGCTTGATGCTTTTGGGCACAGCTTTTGCTTCGGCATCTTCTTGGTCAGCACAGGCTCTCATAGGGGAACAGGCAGCCAAGATGGTCTCACCCTTGTGATTTCTGGCGATGGTGCCATCTCCACTGGGCTTTTTAGAGCTGATGAAAGAGGCGTCCGAGTTGATCTTGATCCAACCCATATGAGGAGGAGTCCAAGCATCGCCCGGTGTTCGTGTTTTCGGTGCTTGCGGTATCACAGTAATGGACGCTAGAGCCTTTCCCTTGATGTTGTCGTCAAAGTAATCACTAGAGGTTTGACTGGTGTTGTAGGACAGGAGGAAAGAGACTGATTTTGCAATGGATTCCAGTCCCTTCTCGTGTATAATATCATTCTGCAGGTGCCAGGCACGCCAGAGCAGCATCAGGATGTTGGTCTTGGTGTTTGCATCAACCTGACTGAGGCATAACAGAAGCCAATCCTTCCCAGTATTCCTAAAAACATCTTCCTGGGGAAGATGCCAGTGTTCACGCATCGCATGTCTGAGAGTCGCTGCTTTGGTGCATCTTATAGTGGCGTGGTGTGCATCTTCGACGTCCATCCCGCAGATGTCACAGAGGCTGTCCACTTCCAGGTTTCTACGGTCCTTGTTCTTTTTAGTGGCTAGTGAATCAGTGGCCACCCTCCAGGCAAACATCCTGATCTTCGGCTGCACATCCGCTTTCCACATGCAGTCCCACAGCTTCCGCTCGCGATCTGGATTTGTGCTACAAGCTTCGCTGCCCCTTGGTTCTTGTTTGAGTTTCAGAGCCACGTTGTAGGCACTTTTGACCGAGAAGATCCCATTTTTCTCATAGTTCCAAGTCAAGCGGTCTCCCAGTTCTTGTGACGGAAGCTGGATGTTTAGAATGCATTGTACGTCATGCTCATAAAATAGCTCACGGAGAAGAGGGGTGTTCCAGCTTCTGGTACCCGAGATGAAGAGCTGGTTTACCCATCTAAGTCTTGAGTTCTTCTTGAGCGCAGAAACACTGAGGCCCATATCTCTAGGGATCCATTGGTCTCTTGTGATCTGGGTGTTTTTCCCATTACCAATCCGAGAGATGATGCCCTTCTTCAATAGCTCGATGCCAAATTCTACCCCTTTCCACACTTGGGAAGGGTGATACGTCCAAAACGTATCTACTTTCCCGAACACTTTTTCTATTGTTTGGTCCCTAATTTGTGTGTTTTGAATGCAACTAACACGGACTAACGCTGTTTTCAGCAGAATTACCCTGGTGTCTTGTTTTTGTGCAGAAATTCAACTTTAGGGAAAAATACCAGAAAATATATGAAAGTCCCTATTTTCCCAGAAGATTCACGGATCCAGAAGACGAGACGGAGGCGAGCCACAGGTGGCCCACACCACATGGTTGCGCGGCAGGCTCCTGGCCGCGCCACCACATGGTGTGACCGACTCGGCCACCGCCTCGCGCCCCCTTTCGGCTACAAAGCCTCTCTGACCTAAAAACGTCGGGGGCCTGATCACTTTTCCCAGAAACATACCCGCGCCGCCGCCTCCTCGAAACTCAATCCGGGGACCAGAAGTTCCTGTTCCGGCACTCCGCCGGGATGGGGATTCAAAGGAGATCATCGCCATCGTCATCACCAATGCCTCTCCATCAACCATCCATGTTTCCCCCATCCATGTGTGAGTAATCCCCCGCTGTAGGCTTGAGGGGATGGTAGGGATTGGATGAGATCGTTCATGTAATAGCTGTAATATCGTTAGGGCATGGTGCCTAGTATCCGTTGTTAGTACTTTACGTTATTGTTGCAACTTGTTATGCTTAATGCTTGTCACTAGGGCCCTGATGCTCTCGCAGCGTTGGGAAACCCCAAAAGGAAGGTGTGATGCAGTAGCAGCAAGTTTTCCCTCAGTTATGAAACCAAGGTTATCGAACCAGTAGGAGATGAAGGCTCTTCTGAAGGTGTCAACGGCGCTAGAAAGTCTTGGTGGCGTGTAGTTGGCGTGGAACCTGCACACACCACAATCAAGATACTTTGCCCCAACTTAACAGTGAGATTGTAAGTCTCACTGGCTTGTTGTAACAAAGGATTAGATGTATAGTGTGGAAAATGATGTTTGCTTGCAGAGAATGAAAAGAACAGGTTTGCAGTAGGTTGTATTATCAGTGTAAAAGAATGGACCGGGGTCCACAGTTCACTAGTGGTGTTTCTCCATAATAAATAATAGCATACATGCGGGTAAACAAATTACAGCTGGGCAATTGACAAAATAAAAAACTGCATAATGATGCATGTACATGTCATGGTGTCTAGTGTGAGATTCATTTGGGCATTACAACAATATACATAGACCGTTCCAACCGCATCTATGACTAATAATCCACCTTCCGGTTAGCGTCCGCACCCCTTTCAGTATTAAGTTGCAAGCAACAGATTATTGCATTAAGTAAAGTGTGTAATGTAAGTAGCACAATTATCCTTAGACAAAGCACTACTGTTTTATCCCTAGTAGCAACAGTACATTCACAATCTTAGAGGTTGATGTCACTCCCCCAGATTAAATGAAGACATAAACCCACTATCGAGCATAAATACTCCCTCTTGGAGTCACAAGCATCTACTTGGCCAGAGCATCTACTAGCAACGGAGAGCATGCAAGATCATAAATAACGCACTCACATAATATATAATATATTATGAAGCAAATGACATAGTACTCAATATTCATCGGATCCCAGCAAAGACAACATGTAGCATTACAATAAGATGATCTTGATCATGATAGGCAGCTCACAAGATCTAAACATGATAGCACAAGTGGAGAATACAACCATCTAGCTACTGCTATGGACCCGTATTCCAAGGATGAACTACTCACGCATCAGTCCAGAGGCGGGCATGGTGATGTAGAGCCCTCCGGTGATGATTCCCCTCTCCGGTAGGGTGCCGGGAAGAGCTTCTGAACCCTCCCGAACTAGGGTTGACGACGGCGGCGGCTCTGGAACGTTTTGTGGAAAATTGCTCAGGTCTTAGGGTTTTTCTCGTCGGGGGGTATAAATAGGCGAAAGGGCAACGTCGGTGGGCGCCCGTGGGCCCCACACCACGTGGTGGCACGATAGAGGGGGGAGCCGCGCCGCCACCAGGTGTGGCTGGCTCGTGGCCCCTCTCTGTCTCCTCTTCGGTGTTTTGGATCCTTCCGGAAAAAATAGGAGTTTTGGCTTTTGTTTCGTCCAATTCCGAGAATATTTCCTGAACAACTTTTCTGAAACAAAAAACAGCAGAAAACAGGGAACCGACACTGTGGCATCTTGTTAATAGGTTAGTCCCAGAAAATGCATAAAAATGGTATAAAGTGTATATAAAACATGTAGCAATTGGTATAATATAAGCATGGAACATAAGGAATTATGGATACAGGCCCGAGTGCCATGATTTCAGATCTGAAAATGTTATTGTATCATGAGGATAATCATTGTCCGGAACCCGAGGCCCCAAAGTGACAATAATTGGGACAACCAGAGGGGATGGCTGTGATGTGAGGATCACATGTGTTCACGGAATGTTAATGCTTTGCTCTGGTACTTTATTAAAAGGAGTACCTTAATTACCAGTAGTTTCCCTTGAGGCCCCGCTGCAAACAGGCTGGTAGGACAAAAGATGTTGTGCAAGTTTCTCATTGCGAGCACGCATGACTAAATAGGAACACATGCATATGGTTACTTAGTACTTGGATGCTTTATCTTATTTATCTGCATTAGTACTTGGATGCTTTATCTTATTTATCTGCAAATGTCCATAATTGTATTATTATATGAATGATCTTATCCATGCAACGCCCTTTCATCCGTCCCTATGCCCACAGTATTTTAATCCTGTTGTCTACTATAATCACTACTGCTGTCTTTATTTCACTACTGCTATTATTTCACTACTGTCACTACTATAAAACTGTTGCTACTGATAATCTGTCCCGAGCAAGTCTATTCACAGGTGCAGCTGAACTGACAATTCATCTGTTAAGGCTTATAAATATTCTTTGGCTCCCCTTGTGTCGAATCAATAAATTTGGCTTTTACTTCCCACGAAGACTGTTGCGATCCCCTATACTTGTGGGTCATCAAGACTATTTTCTGGCGCCGTTGCCGGGGAGTATAGCTTTATTTATAAGTTCACCTGAGTTCGATATTGCTCGCTGCAATTTATTCATCATCGGAAGAGCTGGTGATGAAAGGGTTCGTGTCATACCATCCACTACAAGAAAAGGTACAACTCTGAGTACCGCTGCTGCTCTTGATTCACCGTCTGTTTTGAGTAAGCTTATTACACCACCACAGACTTCACGCACTGTTACTCCTGCTGAATCTGAAATTACTTATGATGATGCTTCTACTGTTCTTGATGAAACTGGTTCATTAGGTCCATTTTTAGATGCTACAATTGCTAGATCTAAACAACTTGAAAATGCTGAAATTCCTAATGAAGATCCTAATACTCCTGTTAATTCACCTGAGTTTACAAACAATATTGATGATGATCTTGATGAAATATATATATGGAACTTAATGATGATTTTATTGATGAATGTCAAGCTACTACTGGTGCAAGTAATATGAAAAATCTTCTTGCAAAACATGTTGTTAGATATAAACTATCTCCCGATGCTAAATTTGCTACATCTCCCATAAACATTAAAGATAAAGATTATGATTTCTCTCTTGATTTGGCACACATAGCTATTGTTGAGAAAGAACCTTTTTGTGGAACCGAAAATGAAAGTGTTGTAGAACACATGAATGAGCTCTCTACTTTGAGTAGTATATTTTCTGATGACATAAAGAAACGCACCTACTTTGTTACTAAAATATTTCCTTTCTCATTAAAAGGTGAAGCTAAAACTTGGTATAATAATTTGTCTTCTGGTTCTATTACTAGTCCTATTGGTTTGCTTAATGCTCTCTTTCAGAAATATTTTCCTGCTAGTGCTCAACATGATGCCTTGCTAAGAATTTATAACTTTAATCAAGATGAAAGCGAGAAATTGCCTGAAGCTTGGACATGATTTTGCTCTCTACTTAGAGCTCGGCCTAATCATGATTTAGAGAAAAATGACCTTCTTGATATATTTTATAGTGGACTCACTGTTGAATCTAGGACATACCTGGATAGTTGTGCTAGTTGTGTTTTCAGGAAAAGAACTCCCGAAGAAGTTGAAGAATTACTGGCTAAAATAAGCCAGAATCATGATGATTGGAATATTCCTGAACCTACTCCTACACCAACACCAACACCAAAGAAGAGAGGTATAATTGAATTAAATGATGAAGAGATGAAGGAAGCCAAGAAATCTCTTAAAGAGAGGGGTATTAAATCTGAAGATTGTAAGAATCTACCACCTATAGAAGAATTATGTAAGCCAACTCCCCCTTCATCCATAATTGAGGTACACTCTCTGCAAAGGTTTGATGATAGAGATATTCCTTACCCTAAACCTCCTGCTTAATGCTTAGATGAATTTGATACTTTAATTGCTAAGCAAAGTAACTTTAATATGAGGGTAGAGAATCATTTAATGGAAAATTCTCGAGCTATTAGTGAATTGCATGATATTGTGGATAGAACCTCTAATGATGTTAAAATACTTATTAAACATTTCATATGGTTCAAACTCAAATTGAGCAACTCACTAAAGTGCAAAAAGATTTGTTACTAAATGCCTCTAGGGATAAAGAGAAACATGTTTGTGAAGTAACAACTAGAGGAGGTATTTCTACTCGTGATCCTTTGTATCCTGAGGGACATCCTAAAAGAATTGAACAAGATTCTCAACGAATTAATGAACCTAGTGCTCCTTCTAAGAAGAAGAAGAAACATAAAACTGTTGTAGAATCCTCTGAACCTGTTAATGATCCTAATAGTATATCTATTTCTGATGCTGAAACTGAGAGTGGTAATGAACGTAACAATGATAGTAATAACAATGATAATGATAAGAATGATAATTCGGATAAAGAAGAAATAGAAGAGGAACCTGAAAAGCATACTAAAATTAAAAGTACACTAAGGAAGATTTTATTGCTAAGAAACATGGTAGTGAAAGAGAACCCTGGGTCCAAAAACAAATGCCTTTTCCTGCTAAGAAACTTAAAACAAAAGAAAAAGAACATTATAATAAATTTTGTGATTGGATGAAACTCTTGTTCTTACAAATTCCTTTGACTGGTGCTATTAAATTGCCTCCTTATTCCAAATATATGAAAGATATTGTTTCTAACAAAAGGAAAATTCCTAATGAGGAAATTTCTACTATGCTTGCTAATTATTCTTTCAATAGCAAGGTTCCAGAGAAGTTGGGAGATCCACCTATACCCACCATTCCTTGCTCTATCAAAAATAATTATGTTAGAACTGCTCTATGTGACTTGGGAGCAAGAGTTAGTGTTATGCCTTTCTCTCTTTACAAGAGACTTTATTTGGATAAATTGATACCTACTGATATATCTTTGCAAATGGCTGATAAATCTACTGCTATTCCTGTTGGTATTTGTAAGGATGTTCCTGTTCAAGTAGCTAATAATTGTTTAATCATGACTGACTTTGTTGTGCTTGAAATGCATGAAGATGATAATATGTTTATTATTCTTGGAAGACCTTTTCTAAATACTGCAGGGGCTGTTATTGATTGCAATAAAGGAAAAGTAACTTTCAATGTGAATGACAAAGAGCATATTGTTTATTTTCCCAAGAGAGTGGACAAAGTATTTGGAGTTAATACAATTACTAATTTGAAGTCTATCAAAGTGGGAAGCATTGATTGCCCTATATATGATTATAAAGAAGGATATAAAAATCTTATTATTGGATCCATATCAATACAATATAAGGTAACATGAGTGTCTCATAATGTTTAAATCCTTTAAGTCATATAAAATTTATTTGGTGGCAAGACTTGATCAACCTTGCTAACAAATATGTTTTAAATGCATGGAGGTGCTAAACAACATTCTTCCTCTCATCCTTGTTTTACCTACTGTAATGTTATTTAGTTTGCAAAAGTTTAGTTGCATTTGGTTTTAGAAAACAATTTTTCTGCATTAAATTTATTATTGCGAAATACCAGGAAATGAAAAAATAAAAGTTCTCAGAAATTAAAAAAAATTATGCCATTGGTCCTATTTTTCGAGGAGGTACCTGGGAGGACCCGAGCATGACCAGGGGCCCCCACCAGGCCACCACACCACATGGTGGCGCGGCAGGCATCTGGTCGCGCCGTGGCATGGTGTGGGGCCCACCTGGCCCTCCACTTACTCTCCTTCCTCCCCATCCTTTCTCTCTCCCGACCAAACACACCCACCTTGCTCAAACCCATGTTCTTGCTGTTCTTCATCTCGAATTTTCGATCTCCTTGCTCAGCCCATGTTTGCTACTGAGATTTGGGACATTTGCTCTCCGGTATGTGACTCCTCCGATTATCCAAATAGAATTTTGTTTAGTGGATTATATCTTGAGTATTTTGCTGTTGTAGGTGTCATGTTAAGAGAGTTTAAATGCTTGTTCTATGTTAGAATAACTAGTTTTGATGCATGGTTAAGCCTCTAGCAAGTCACTATAGTAGTTCCCTTCATTTAGTTGTCTCAAAATCAATTTATGTGATAGTTGTTAAAAATTTCAGAATATGGAGTGGAATATGCATCATATCAACCAACATGAATTGGTGGTGCATGAAGTCATGGGAGTCCACCGTGAAGAGGGTGTATTTCCCGCTGCATATCCATGCTCAGAGTTCATGAATGCTGCAGGGATTCAACAAGATGTTCAAAATCTAATCTTTAATGCAAGATTGGGATATTTTGTTGATGGTGAACCTAACCAATATGCAAAACTAGCTATGTCTGTGGTGCGGGATTTTACTTGCAACTTGTCCTCATCTAACCCCATGGTTCACTACAGAATTTACAATAAAACTGTCCACTTGCCATTTGATGATTTTTGTGCAGCAATTAGGGTGCCACAATGGGGATCGCGAGAGAAGATGAAGGAGAAGCCCAAACCATTGATGGACTTGTACAAAGACATTTTTCAAGGAAGAAGTTTCTCGCAAGAGAGTGGTAAAATTCAAAGTATTCATCTCCCATCCATTCGATATTTTGCTTACTTCATCACCAAGTGCGTTCTTGCTAGGAAAGTTGCAAGTAAATTATCTGTGCATGACTTGGCCTTTCTAGCTGCTGCTTTGCATAGTGATAGAACTTATAACTTGGGTGCACTGATTGCCTACCATCTTGCTACTAACCGTGAGAAGGGTGGAATTTGTGGAGGTCTCATTGCTTCTCGTTTACTAGCTATGCATGGTTTAGTACCTCATCATCTTGATGTTCAGCTTCCCACAGAGAAGCTAGATATTTATTCCATGAGGAAACACAGCTTTATTGCTTCTTATGGTAATTTGAGTACCCTCCCTTATGAGATAACCTTTTTCAAGAAATCAGCATGGAAAACATCCACATCTGTTAGAATTGTTAGTTTGCCTGCGCCTCTTTTTAACCTTGATTCCAGGGGAAGTTGGTCACTCTCGGAGGCTGAGCTTGATACACTCGTGGGGCAACATGCCCCGGACGTAGAGAATGACATGGACGAGCCTGAGGATGACTTTGGTCAGCCCCCTGAGACTGCTGGTTTCTCACACCCGCATCCAGGGTACGCAGGACCTTCTGGTTCTTCTTCCACCACAGCCGAGCCAGATTACGATCACGCCAGGTTTGACCCATCGGGCTGGAGCTCATACTCACGGTGGGGTTGATCTCCACTTAGGCCAAAAGCCTAAGCTTGAAGGGAGGTATACCGATAGCTCACTCATCTACATATCATTATATGTCAGTACTTTGTATATCCATGTTTCTATTTTCTTTCTTTCTTCTGTTTGTTTCTTGCTTAATTTTACTTTCCAAAATTCAAAAAGACCAAAAATATTTCTGTTATTTCTCTTTGTTATTTATTTAAGTCTCTACTATTAGTTTGCTTAGTTATTTAATTCGGTTCAATATGCAAAAACCCAAAAATATTTTGCTTTGTTGTTTGTTTCTTTTTGCGCTTGTTCTAAATTCGAAAAATCCAAAAATATTTGTTGTTTCTTTTCGGTTTTATATAGTTTGTTTCAGAGTTCATCACCTTCCGTGACTCCGTGGAGCTTGGTTATTATTTCATATCTTTCAATCCACACAAGTGAAAAAGCAATAATGATGATTATGGCAATTCGAGTTGGGTAAGAGGCTGGTATGAACTATGTTTTCATTTTTGCACATATACTCATTCATGTGAGCATGCTTAGATGGTTCGCATATGGTATATGTCAATTGGTGGATGCTTAGTAGTTTGTGTTCTCTTATGATCAGTCCCAATTTATTAATAGTAGATGGCATGTTTTATGAATATTTGCTTGCATTGTTCTGTTCATAAAAGAGTATGGCACTGTGGTATCCTCCTCTGATTAATTCATTTGAATCGACTTGACACATGCTCACACATGTATATGACTGAAAACAAAGAGTCAATTAAGCCTTGATGATTTATTTTGCCTCGGAGTTCTAGTATCATTTTTTGTGCCTCCGTTAATTTTATTTTGTCGCAAGCATGATTATGACAGTTATTGCTCTTTTGAATTGTCGCTTCCCAGTCTATTGCTAGCCTCCACTTGTACTAAGCAGTTAATGCTTGTGCTTCCAAATGCCTGAAAACCAAGTTATCCTAAAGAGTCCACCATAAATACCTATGTATGGCATTTCAAACCATTCAAGTAAATTTGCAGGTGCTACCTTTAAAACCTTCAAAACATTTCTCATTTTGTGACATTGTTTTAGCTCATGAGGAAGTAGTAGTTGGGCTTGTTATCTTCCATACTAATTAAGTAACCATCGACTTGCATGCTTCATCTTCTCGTCAATAATATTGCAAAGAGCTGGTTAGACCACTATAATATTCCAAAAGATTTAAGAAAGTAAAAAAATAGATACTCCTCCATGGTATGTGATTGTTGGTGGGCACCCGAGGATTCGGTTAGCCATGGTTTGTGAAAAGCAAAGGTTGGGAGGAGTGTCAAGTTATATAAGAAAGTGCATATTATATATGCTTGTTTTTTTAAATAAATCGGAACCGTTCTCAACTTGCTTAGTATGGAAGATAACATGAACTCTATTGCCATTCATTGACAAAACAATCACCACTCAAAAACAATTTTGCCTCTGTTTTCAAAACAATGAAAAGCTCTAGCACATGTTAAATCCCTGCTTCCCTCCATGAAGGGTCTATCTTTTACTTTATTGTTGAGTCACCATCTTTTCTTTGAGCACCTTCTTGAGAGCATAGTTGTCATTCTTAGTGTAATGTGCTTGTCCCAGAATATTGTTAACTGCGGTATAACTTTGATGCTTTTATCTTTGATATCTTTATTTCCAGTCCTCTCTTGAACTTCAGAGGTGCCTGGGCATTTATGTTTTGCTGTACACATTCAGGCAAGCGAGATACCACTTTATAATACTTTATTATGAGCTTTGCAATCCTGTGAATTGATATGTTTCATGTTATTTATTATTGGTATGATTGGTATCTCTTCATAGTTTACATAACCATTAGGTGACACCATTTGCATACATCTTATTATGAATAGCCTAAGCATTTGTCCACATAGTGAGAATATTGAAGGGGATCGTAGGCAGAAAACAATAAATTTTCTAACAACGATAACCTTAAACTAGCCAGGATCTATACTATGCAGATATAGTAATACGGAGGAGATCGATATACATACCCTTGTAGACCGAAACGCGGGGATTACGCTCCCGCACAAGCGTTGTCGATGAAGCCGACGAAGACGACCTCGAGGTCGTGTAGAGGAAGAAGACCTCCGAGCACCACTAGCGTGGCACCTCGCAGGGATCCACACACGTACGGTGAAGACGACGACCTCCGGGCTCCGATCTAGGGACGAGCAGCAGAAGACTTGGACCGGAAGTCCAGCAGCACAGCGATGTGCGTATGGTGGAGAGAACTTCACCTTGGCGCAACTCCAATGGAGGAATCACGTTTCAAGGAGAAGAAGAGATTGGTGTTCCTCAAAGGCCAAGGGGGCACCTCTATATATAGGTGGAGGGGGGCTGCCAGCCTTGCTGGCTGGGCGGTGTGGGACTATTCCCACACCAGCCCGCCCCAAGTGGTGCGCCGGCCTTAGGTGGGCCCCATTTGGCCCACCTAGGGCAGCCTCCCTTCTTCATGCGCAACTAGGGGGAAAATCCCCCCCTATGGGCCTTCTCTCCCATTGGAAGGCCCATTTAAGGTGGGCTGCCTTTTAAATTCCGAAATCATTAAATAAAAATGTATTTAACTATTAATTACACTAATTAATATTAAACACACATTATCTAATTTATTCCGGCTCCGAAAACTATTTCGTCGCTCTCCGATCTTCATCGGATCTTTCTCGGGACGCTCCCGGTGCTCTCTCTTCTAATTTCTCTTCCGGTAAACTTGTCGACTCCCCTTAAGTGTGTTACCCTAGCGGTTCGAGATTTCGCCAGACATGATCGAGACACGCTCTCCGATCAATGACTAATTCGTGGACCTTGGATACCCAGAATTAATCCCTGTGAGATAACGAATAACTTTGTCGTTCGAACCTAGACGTCGAGTCTTAAACCTTTTGCCATGGCGATACTTAGTGTGTCCGAGACTCGTCCATAGATATCATGATACCTAGCTTGGTCTCATTACCGACAACACTATCTTCTACTCGTCCATGATATTATGTCCCTGTGACCTAGTCACATGCTTGCAAGCTCATTTGACATAATCTCACCGAGTGGGCCCTAGAGTATCTATCCTGCTATGCGGACTGGCAAATCCCGCTCTTGATCCCTCGTCTCAACATACTCCCTTCCGATACCCGAGAGGGACACCTTTATTGTCACACTGTTAAGATATGACGTTTGATGCAATCAAAGTATCTTTCAGAAATAGCAATAAGAGTTGATCTCACGGTCAAAGGCGTAATGACTACGTCCTACAAATATTGGGTATGTCCATCACGTCATTCTCCCAATGACATGACTCCATTGTCAACTGACATCAATGTCACATGATCGGGAAACCTCGATCATCAATTGCCCAATGAACTAGTTAGATAGAGGCTACTAGGGACCTGATTGTTTATCTACCACACGCGTATTAATGTTTCCGCTTAATACAGTTATAGCATGGTATAAAACATATAATGAACAATTGAGATATGACGAATAAACTATCTTTATTAAGTGCCTCTAGGGCATATCTCCTTCAGTCTCCCACTTGCACTAGAGTAACACTTAATCTAGTTTACAACTTGGTAAAAGCTCAACACCCATAGCAACTTGGTGCATGCTTGTCTCGTGGAAGAGGAATACAGTCAACAGATCTCACAGATTGAGACCTATATGTGCTTTGCAACACTTCTATGTCACCTAGTTTGACAGCATCCCGTATCTTACGATGACGGTGAAATATATCTTACTCGATGGGGTGAGACTTGAACCTTCGCGTAGCATGGGCCTTAAAAGTCTAAGAGATCTATTAAGGGGAACCACATATGCTCGGAAAACTGTTCAGTCCAATCACACTTGCTACTTCTGAAGTTGCCATATATTTCTATACCTATGTAGATTATGCGACAGTGCATTCATATGCGACTTCGCAAGCTAACCATGTCTTTCTTCAAAATAAAGGACACCTCCTATATGAGATTTCTAGTCGTATGGGTCAGTGTCATAACTTGCATCATCGTAACCGTTTTACGGCAAGTTGTCTTTCCACTCTTACCCTTTACCAGAAAACATATCTTTAGTTCTCACAGACACTGAAGAATATACTTAACGTTTGTTCATTGATCCACACAAGGATCACTCTAGAACCCGTTCTTCCACCAAGAACTTGGGTCACACCAAGTCGAGCTTTCAGTCTGATAGAATCTATGTCTGAGGCATAGAGAATGTCGAACATCATTTTCTTTCATTAGCTATCACTGAAAATGCCAAGATAAACTTAATATTTTACCTAGTCATACAAGCAAGAACCTTTTTCTTCGCTTGTTCTATTCTGAAACACTTCAGAATCTTAACCTAGGAAAATATTCCGATCTAATGTTATTAAGCCCCTTTTGATCTATACAATTATAGATCGGATGCCTAATACTCCTAACTTCATTCATAGAAAATTTAATCACTTAAATAATCCTTTATACTTTACTAGAGGATCTGTATCATTCTCAATATGTCGTTACATATAAAATTATGAATGACACCTAGCTCCCACTCAAATATGCCTTCCACATATAAGATCAAGAAAAGCTACTTAGCTCCCACTCACTTCTTTGCAAATGCAAGTTTCTTCAACTATTTTGAACATCTCCAAAATCCTTTGATCACATCATCAAAGTGAAGATTCCAGCTCCGATATGCTTGCTTCAGCCCATGAATGGATAACTGAAGTTTGCATACATGTTTAGCATCCTCGGGATCACCAAACTATTTCATTGTACTAATTACAACTCTTTCTTAATGATACCATTAAGAAACATGGTTTCCTTATCCATCTATCAATTTCTCATTTTGAAATTATAGTAATTGCTAAACGACCCCGAATAGATTTAGGCTTCGCCACTTGAGACAAAATCTCGTTGTGGTCAACTTTTGAATCTGTCGGAACTGTTTCACGACAAATCGATCCTTATCAGTGTCTACTCTCTCATAAAATTCCATATTCTATTAACAGCTTAGATGCCA
Organism: Poa annua; assembly: GCA_026929855.1. Classification (NCBI taxonomy): domain Eukaryota; kingdom Viridiplantae; phylum Streptophyta; class Magnoliopsida; order Poales; family Poaceae; genus Poa; species Poa annua. The sequence goes on from CM049433.1 coordinate 36,955,589, forward strand.
TCAAGAAGATCTCCCAAGTCATTACCTGGCAATCGTACATGGATTTTATCTCGGATCATATATGACTCATAGCCATTTCTCGGACTTAGGTCTACCATCTCTTCTTCGCAGTTCGTAGGTCTGTCATATTCCATTAACATGACCTTCATAACAAGATTGTCGTACCACACAGTGTGGAACACAACCTCGTACGCCTGCGTTCTTAGTATGAGCTCAGAGCATCATGATCTTTATCATCAGCTTCTTTCCAGTTCAGGGGCATAACACCGGAAACACTTTCCGTTGTGCCACTCTGATGTCTGGAGAGAAAGTTCATTAACTTCGTCCTGCTCTACTTTCTTTCCCACTTATACCCTTGGACAAGAAACTATTTCTTTTGCAAGGTATATTCCGGCAACGTTTTTGCCTATGTCGTGAGACATGTACCCAACTAATTCTTTAGGTACGGTACACTACAAAGATTTATCCATTTTAGATTTGATCACATCGAAACACTAAATTGCTGAAACGACAATCTAGGCTAAAAGCCATGCCATCACTCATATGGTATTGTCTCCATGCATGGATTTAAATGGTTTCCCTATTATCTAACGTGAATGTTATGTTTCTACCATATGACTCCAATGATCACAATAACTCGATAAGAGATTTATTTACCACACACTATCCGATAGGGTGCGATTACGACGTCCTAACATACCATAACACTATGGTGTTCCATGCGACGTAATTTGTGGAACTCTTCTCACAAGTCTTCCAATGATATGCCAACATTATAACTCAAATCTTTATTTCCTCGATCTGTATCTCAGGAATTTGATTTTTCTTGTTAAATTTATTTTCCTACTTCATTTTGAACTTGTTTGATCGAATCAAAATTTCCAGACTAACATTTCCTAAGTGGATATCCATATATCTACTCGGAATATTCATGAAGTCTATGAAATAAAGACTTCCACTATACGTTAAAGTACTTCATTGATTCACATACACCCATATGCAAGATTCTCAACAAGTTATACTCAAAACGTTCAGTGAAGTTTACGAAATAAAGGTCTCCACTACACGTTAATTACTTCATTGATCCACATACATCTATATGCATGATTATCAATAAGTTATATGCCCGCTTTCCGAAAACGGTGTCTTAGTTATCTTGCAAGTGTGAAAAGATCAAATCTAAGGACTTGTAGATCCATCCATATGGACCTTGTTCATTGACATGACTTAAACGGTAGTGCCACACGAATGTGGTGTCTTTATTAAGTTTGTATCCTTTGGCATTAATATTATGAATGTGGGAGCTTCTACCATCTAAATTCAAATCGGCTTATGATCATTACTTCATAAATATAGGACAACGATTTTGTCACTTACATATATGAACAATCGTCTTGCTAGAGAAAACACACTTATAACGATCATACTAACAGGCGATCATAAAAGAATTTATTCAAATGGTAGATCTAGAGGGAGGTGTCTATGGCCATCACAACATTTTGTCTGCCATCATCAACACACATTGTCGCCTCATCCTTCCAAGCTACTCAAGTAGTAAATCTGGTTTTCATAAAACATGACTAGTATCAAAACTTAGTCACTACTGTGAGTACTTGCTTAGGTAAAACATTCATAACCTGTATATCATATATACACCATCATCATTGTGACTTCCCGGCGATCTGTTTCATCTTCTTGATTCTTCCAACGCAATCAAGAACCATGAAGGTGAACGATTCCCTTTGCATGACATAGTCTATGACAAAGCATTTGCATCTGGCAACGTTGTCTGTCATCCAGTGATCGAGCTGAGCGAGGCGTCTCAATGTCATCAAGTATGACCAATGTCATCGAGTATGACCAGTGTCATCAAGTATGACTGCCATGTGCTCCTTTAATGCGTGTATTCTCTTCCATCTTGGTTGAGAAGAAAAACAGTCAACGTACTGATAAACTTCATCAACCCAACTTTAGGTGTATCCTGAGTTTAGCGATCATCTCATATGTTCGCGATCTAACAACTCGCACCCACCGTTAATTCTCTATGGCAGAGATCATAGCATACACTGGACTATGATGATATTATCCGCACAAAAACTTGATAATCCAAATTATCCTTTTGTTAGCGGAATCTCCGGGTTTATCTCCTAGCGGGTATTGTATCACAAAGAGCTAATGGTTTAAACAAGGAGTATCCTCAAGCTAAAGTATAAAACTATGAAGTTTGGACCCAACCTTTTAAGTTTCTCAATCGCAGGATTGCGCCTAATTTTTAAAGAAGGCTATTACATTGGTTAATATCTACAAAGGTTTTGCAAAACATAAAGACTTTGTTCATTATAAAATAGGCTTCAAGTTTTAATAAAATAAAACTACCAGAACTCCCACTCAAAAGGAATATCCCTCTAATCGTTTTAGTGATTACACGATCCTCATCCATTATGCAACCCCTCATCGTCAGAGCTGGCAACATAACTTCAAAGGTAGACATCGACATGTCAATCACAACAACTCTGTGACTCATGCTTAACCTTTCGGTCACCGTGTTCCGAGGCCATGTCTGTACATGCTAGGCTCGCCATAATAACCTTCGGCGTATACGCTTGTGCAAACATGTCTTACACCCACTGTATGCGAACGACGATATGTCTGACACCCGATCGTCACGGCCTGCCTCATAACGTAGAACTTTCTTGGTGGTGCACGCCAAAGGGAGAACACTAATGGTATTTTGGAGGGATCATCTTATATTACTACCGCCGTGTAACTAATATATAACTATATATATACACACAATATAAGATGTAAACAACAACATAACATCAAATGTAATGCGACGTGATATGGTCCTTGCGCCGAAGGTCTCCTTTGCGCCCACAGTTTATAAACAATTTATCAAACCTACCTTGACCATATCACATTGCCCCCTGCAAGATAAAGTTAGACGCTTTCTACTTTATCTTTTGCATATTTTATGTGGCTTGGGGCTTTTGTAAATAGAACAGGTTTCATACCTACGAACCCATTACCACAACAACGATTAAATAATTGCATGTTTATTCATCCCTTTCGGGCCCTCCATTGAAAATGCAAAGCCAACTAAAGAGAGAGAGACAGACACCCGCCAGCCACATATACGGTACAAGCCGCATGTCAGTTGTGGAACCAGTCTCGCGTAAGCGTACGCGTAAAGTCGGTCCGAGCCGCTTCATCAACTCAATGCTGCCGATAATGCAAGTGCACGCGAGAGGGTATCAAATAAAAGAACGATGCCCCCGTGATAAACACGAGTTCTAAAAGCGTACAACTATATCTACGCATATATTGACTCTGATACCACTGAAGGGGATCGCAGGCAGAAAACAATAAATTTTCTAACAACGATAACCTTAAACTAGCCAGGATCTATACTATGCAGATATAGTAATACGGAGGAGATCGATATACATACCCTTGTAGACCGAAACGCGGGGATTACGCTCCCGCACAAGCGTTGTCGATGAAGCCGACAAAGACGACCTCGAGGTCGTGTAGAGGAAGAAGACCTCCGAGCACCACTAGCGTGGCACCTCGCAGGGATCCACACACGTACGGTGAAGACGACGACCTCCGAGCTCCGATCCAGGGACGAGCAGCGGAAGACTTGGACCGGAAGACCAGCAGCACGGCGATGTGCGTATGGTGGAGAGAACTTCACCTTGGCGCAACTCCAATGGAGGAATCACGTTTCAAGGAGAAGAAGAGATTGGTGTTCCTCAAAGGCCAAGGGGGCACCTCTATATATAGGTGGAGGAGGGCTGCAAGCCTTGCTGGCTGGGAGGTGTGGGACTATTCCCACACCAGCCCGCCCCAAGTGGTGCGCCGGCCCTAGGTGGGCCCCATTTGGCCCACCTAGGGCAGCCTCCCTTCTTCATGCGCACCTAGGGGGGAAAATCCCCCCCTATGGGCCTTCTCTCCCATGGGAAGGCCCATTTAAGGTGGGCTGCCTTTTAAATTCCGAAAATCATTAAATAAAAATGTATTTAACTATTAATTACACTAATTAATATTAAATACACATTATCTAATTTATTCCGGCTCCGAAAACTATTTCGTCGCTCTCCGATCTTCATCGGATCTTTCTCGGGACGCTCCCGGTGCTCTCTCTTCTAATTTCTCTTCCGGTAAACTTGTCGACTCCCCTTAAGTGTGTTACCCTAGCGGTTCGAGATCTCGCCAGACATGATCGAGACACGCTCTTCGATCAATGACTAATTCGTGGACCTTGGATACCCAGAATTAATCCCTGTGAGATAACGAATAATTTTGTCGTTCGAACCTAGACGTCGAGTCTTAAACCTTTTGCCATGGCGATACTTAGTGTGTCCGAGACTCGTCCATAGATATCATGATACCTAGCTTGGTCTCGTTACCGACAACACTATCTTCTACTCGTCCATGATATTATGTCCCTGTGACCTAGTCACATGCTTGCAAGCTCATTTGACATAATCTCACCGAGTGGACCCTAGAGTATCTATCCTGCTATGCGGACTGGCAAATCCCGCTCTTGATCCCTCGTCTCAACATACTCCCTTCCGATACCCGAGAGGGACACCTTTATTGTCACACTGTTAAGATATGACGTTTGATGCAATCAAAGTATCTTTCAGGAATAGCAATAAGAGTTGATCTCACGGTCAAAGGCGTAATGACTACGTCCTACAAATATTGGGTATGTCCATCACGTCATTCTCCCAATGACATGACTCCATTGTCAACTGACATCAATGTCACATGATCGGGAAACCTCGATCATCAATTGCCCAATGAACTAGTTAGATAGAGGCTACTAGGGACCTGGTTGTTTATCTACCACACGCGTATTAATGTTTCCGCTTAATACAGTTATAGCATGGTATAAAACATATAATGAACAATTGAGATATGACGAACAAACTATCTTTCTTAAGTGCCTCTAGGGCATATCTCCTTCAAATATATACAACATATGGAGCAAATGTGTTCGTGAAAGTTTCTTTTATCGCACTCAGTTGTTAACTGAATTGCTTGTCAGCTTTGGGGGAGTTGATACGTCCAAAACGTATCTACTTTCCCGAACACTTTTGCTATTGTTTTGTCCCTAATTTGTGTGTTTTGAATGCAACTAACACGGACTAACGATGTTTTCAGCAGAATTGCCCTGGTGTCTTGTTTTTGTGCAGAAATTCAACTTTAGGGGAAAATACCATAAAATATATGAAAGTCCCTATTTTCCCAGAAGATTCACGGAGCCAGAAGACGAGACGGAGGCGAGCCACAGGTGGCCCACACCACATGGTGGCGCTCCTGCCGCGCCACCACATGGTGTGACAGACTCGGCCACCGCCTCGCGCCCCCCTTTCGCCTACAAAGCCTCTCTGACCTAAAAAGTCGGTAGCCTGATCACTTTTCTCATAAACATACCCGAGCGCCGCCGCCTCCTCGAAACTGAATTCGGGGACCAGAAGTTCCTGTTCCGGCACTCCGCCGGGACGGGAATTCGAAGGAGATCATCGCCATCGTCACCACCAACGCCTCTCCGTCAACCATCCATGTTTCCCCCATCCATGTGTGAGTAATCCCCCGCTGTAGGCTTGAGGGGATGGTAGGGATTGGATGAGATCGTTCATGTAATAGTTGTAATATTATTGTCTGGAATCCGAGGCCCCAATGACAATAATTGGGACAACCGGAGGGGATGGCTGTGATGTGAGGATCACATGTGTTCACAGAATGTTAATGCTTTGCTCCGGTACTTTATTAAAAGGAGTACCTTAATTACCAGTAGTTTCCCTTCAGGCCCCGCTGCAAACGGGCTGGTACGATAAAAGATGTTGTGCAAGTTTCTCATTGCGAGCACACACGACTAAATAGGAACACATGCCTATGGTTACTTAGTACTTGGATGCTTTAACTTATTTATCTGCAAATGCCCATGACTTGATTATTATATGAATTATCTTATCCATGCAACGCCCGTTCATCCGTCCCTATGCCTACAATATTTTAATCCTGCTGTCTACTATAATCACTACTGATGTCTTTATTTCACTGTTGCTATTATTTCACGGATTAATTTCTCGTATTGGTCGCAGAAACCCAAAGACATCTTGAAGACCGCCATGACATAGCCCGGGAGAGCCTGAGCTACCGATGTTATTAGTGTGTCCTTGGCACCAAAAGACATGTGTCTTTCATCCCAGATGGTTAGCCTTCCGGTGAACCTTTCCATTATAGGCTGGAATTGGTCACTTTTCATTCTACCATCCGGGGTAGGGAGGCCCAGATATTTCTCCTGGAATGTAGAAGCAAAAATGCCAAGAGTGGACTTGATTCCCACCTGTGTAGCCGGGGGACAAGCAGAGCTGAACAAGATTGAACACTTGCTAGGGCTTAAAAGCTGACCCGTGCACCTTTGGAATAATTTGAGGTTGCTGTCAACTGCCCTGGCCTCCTCTATAGTAGCCTTGAAGAAGAGGAGACTGTCGTCGGCGAACAACAGGTTGGAAATGCCCGGTGCATTCATAGCAACCTTTATAGGCGTGATGCTTCCATCGATGACCTGGTTTTTCAGTATCCTAAAATATATAACATTATTTGTAGGATCTAATTTTTAGTTAAGTATTAGCATCCGATCAAGGGTTCAGGAGGTAGTCTACAAAATTAAAATGAGGGCCTCTACGACAGACAATAAAATTCAAATTACATCGTAAGGACTGAACCATGTAGAGCTTTGTTTACCTAACGGAGTTCAGTCTTGTTGTGGCTATGAGGTTGGTCTTAGGATCCAGATCGAGCTGCATGTAAGCAAGTTAGAGCAGATCCCGCAAACCGCAAACCTCATATGGCGGGTGTTGTGCGGTTCGCGCATGGGGGGGTTTGGTCTGCGCGGTTCCCGAATATATTGTTATGCGGTTCGCACATGGGGGGTCTGGTCTGCGCTGCCTGTTTTCAGCCCCCAAACAGAACCGCAATACAGGGTTTTGCAATATTTCACATACAAATCACATCAAATATAATCAATGTTTTGATGTTATCCGATACAACAATAATCCAAATTACTACAACAAATGTTTGGAATTACACATATACAACAATAATTTAATGAATAACAAATAGTTTCAATTACAAATAACAAATCGGTTGGAAAACAAATGAGTTGGAAAACAAATAAATCAAATGGCCTAGTGGCCTTCGCCGTGCCTCTTCCAATGGTGCTCAATGAGATCTTACCAAAGTTGATTGGCAGATGGGGCATTCTCAATTGTACGATATGTTCAGGAATGCGGCAATTATATCCAGGTTTCTTGCTGGTCTGACCCGGGTGCCAACATTGTCAAAGAAAAAAGATAAGTTCAAACCCCTCTCATCCTCAATGATCATATTGTGAAGAATCACACAAGTGGTCATCATAGCCTTGAGGGTGTTCATATCCCAAAACCGAGCAGGACCTCGGACTAGTTTAAATCTAGCTTGCAAAACACCACAAGCCCTTTCTATATCTTTTCTCGCTGCTTCTTGATATTTTGCAAATTCAGCTTCGCCCTTCCCTCTCGGATTCTTGAAGCTCTTAACAATGTGACCCAATCCAGGTATATGCCATCGGCTAGGTAGTATCCCATTGTATAATCTCTCCCATTGACAGTGTAATTGCAAGCCGGGGCATCACCTTTAGCTAGTCGGGCAAGAAGATGAGACCTATGAAAGACATTGATATCGTTGAGAGAACCGGGCAAACCAAAAAAGCAATGCCAAATCCATAGGTCCTGAGATGCAACTGCCTCGAGCACGATCGTCGGGTCTTTGTCCTTGCCACGATATAATCCTTGCCAAGTTTTGGGACAATTTTTCCAAGTCCAGTGCATACAATCTATCCTATCGAGCATACTCGGCCAACCTCGGCGTTCATTCTCCCCCATTAATCAAATTGTATCTTCTTCATTGGGCGCTCTTAGATACACCGGCCCGAACACACAGATCATCACCTTGTGGAACCTACGCACCGATTCCATGGTCGTACCCTCGCCTATGCGAAGATACTCATCGACATAATCTGCCGGTATGTCGTAGGCAAGAACACGCATCACGGCTGAAACCTTTTGATGCGCGTTGAATCCCATCAGCCCCGGCACGTTCCTCCTCCGCTTGAAATAGCGGGTATGTGCCTCACAAGATTCGACGATCTTGTTGAACAAAGAACGGCGCATACGGTACCAGCGGCGAAAGAGATGAGGCGGATATGTGGGTACCTCGGCGAAGTAATCCCTCATGAGCTCGTTGTGTCCACGCATCCGATTCCGAGGGATGCACATCCGACCCACGTCAAGCCCTTCCGCTTCTTCGACATCACGTCAATGATCTCCTTCGCCGCGAGGAGCACCGTCGTTTGCTCGATGTCGTCGTCGAGCAACTCCTCCAAGTCGGAGCCGTCCGACGACTCCGAGTCCTCCAACAAGAACACCTCGCACTGGTCGATCTACAAGCGAGGGGAAAGGAAGAAATCAGTACATAGGACGAACTACCGAGCAAGGAAACCAACGGTGACGGCGAGCTTTCGCGGCGACGGTTTCACATACCTCGGTGACGGCGAGCTTCCACGGCGGAAGGAATCCGCGGTCGATTCGAGAGCTTCGAAGGGGAAGGGGGGAGCCGGTGAGGGGGGAGCGTTTCTGCCGGGCAAATTCGAGGGGGGGGGGGGGGGGTTGTGGCGGCCGGGATCTAAGGCGGCGAGCGGCGGCAGCAGAGCATGAGAGCACGAGACGAAGGGGGAAATGTCCTTAGCGCTAACTGATTTCAACAGATGGGGATCGCGCGGCGAAGGGTAGGAAACCTGGGTATATGGCGGCTCGGAGGCGCGGAACCGGATCGGCTGCAAAATATTTTCGGCTTGCGGTTCCGATGCGAGATCTATTCTACGCATTTTTCTCGGCCGAAACTGTAAATTGGCGGTTATTATGCGGATGCGAGATCTGCTAGAGATGCTTAGACCTGTTTCTCTTTACCTATTTACATTTTTACAGAAATATATACGGCGACAACATTGAAGATAAGTTGGCAACAATACAATGTTGAGATGTAAATAATATTACCATGCAATAGAAATCTGTACCAACCTGGCAACGCACAAAGAGAGAATTTTCTTTAAGAAAACCTGCGATGGGAGGTGGCTAGTATCCGGTGTCACATGCCCGGTCAGGATGCGCTCATTTTGATTTTTGACTGACGGACACGGTGTCAATGCCCCTCCGTTCCGTTCCGTCCCATCCCGCGTCGCTGAGCTCTCAATCCCTTCGCCGCGAAGGCAAACACCGGAAAATTGTTAATTTCGCCTTAATTTCTCACCAATTTCTGTTCTCCAAACAACCACGCATTAAAAGTCCCACCCGCAATCACCAATCCACGCGCATCCGCAACCGCGAACTCTCGCCTCTCTCGCTCTCGGTCTCGTTCTCACGCGGTGGCGGATCTCAGGGTTCCCTAGCCCCGCTTCTTCTGCCTCGGAGACCCCCGAATTCCGCGACGCGGCCTCGATTTGTTTGATCAGCTTCTTGATTTCTTCTTCTTCTTCCTTGCTGCGGTGCAGTCTAATCCCCATCTGCACCCTGCCCCCGCAATCTTTTGCCTCGGAGTCGCACGGATTCCGTGCTGTAGCTTGTCGCGATATCTTTTTCGTAACTCAGTTGGAGCAGTCCCTGTAGAAATCCTCTGTTTAGTGCTAAAAATCCAGTTTTTTTCGGGGAGAGAACTTGTCTTCTACTGAATTTCGCGCTGTCTTTTTATCTAAAAAAAATTTCGCGCTGTCTGGCGAGCCCAAATGGGGTTGCAGCAGTCCAAGGAGGAGCTGCTGTACCAGCAGGTGAATTACGGCAACATCGAGGGGATTCGGACCCTCAAGGCGCAGGGAGCAGGTGTTGAGGCAAGGATGACAATTTCCCCTCTCGCATTTCCAACGCTTCAGAGAGCCTAGTACTGTATACCTGGGGATTAATCATGTTTAGGGGTTGCAATGTTGCGTGCAGTGGATTGACAAGGAAGGGAAGACGCCCCTGATGGTCGCCAGCATGCGCCCTGATCTGCTCAATGTGGCTAAAGTTCTTGTTGAATTGGGTGCAAATGTGAATGCATATCGGCCTGGTATGGATACTCTTCTCGTATCAACTTAATCTGTTGCTTTAGGTTATTATTCCTAGATTGCATAACAGGGGATTAGTGGGGATGCGGTGAGTAAGAAGTTCTTCTTCTTAGTTGGATGTAGGAATGAGCTAAAGCGTATTGTGCTGCTTCAACCAAAATTGAGTTAATTTGGACATTGCCATAGCCCATAGTTAGTCAGGTTTGATTATTGCACGCTATGCAAAACTGAATCAAAAGAACTGTTACATCGGGGATTCGGGGTATTGACATAGACCATTGGCAGCTCTGCTTGGATTAAATGTATCAGTTGCTGTGACCCTTCAAAGTAACTAAACCAACTAAAGTCCATAGCATTATTACTGGATGCATGCTAAATTAAATATGGCACCAATTTTTGTTGCTGTTGTAACCCCTCCCCCCTCTTTTTATGTTTTCTATTTGGAATAGGTTCACACAATGGAACCGCACTGCACCATGCTGCCAAGAAAGGGCTTGAGCTGACTGTTCATTTACTTCTCTCACATGGAGGTATGTGATGCATCAAAGATATCACCATGCCTCACATTTTTGCCTCTTGAAAGTTTTTGTACTAAAGAACCTTTTCTTTGGGATCTGTTTGCAGCTAACCCCTTTATAACAAATGATGATTGCAATACTGCACTTGATATGGCTAGAGAAAAGGGTCATGTGAACGTTGTAAGGGCTATAGAGGTATATTGTTTCCTTCACATCCTATATTGCTTTGCTATTGTTATTTTGACGACTTAAGTCATTTTCGTTTGTTGCTTTTTGGTTCTTAATCATTTTCAGGGACGTATTTCTCTTTTTTGTGGATGGATGAGGGAGAATTATGGTCCTGGTTTCTTGGAAGCATTTGCTCCTCAGTTTATGACTAGAAAGATGTAATATTCCCCTGACCTTCTTCGCATCATATTCTGTAGTCTATATTATCAATCAAATTGCAGATCACAAGCACATAGATGTGAGGATCACCGTGTAGTGTATTTTCTGTGGCTGTATCCTAACTTGAATCTTCTCCCCAGTTGGGTGGTGATTTTACCACGTGAAGTAGGGAACCCAACAAGACCTGTCAAGCTTGAGTTAGCCTTATATCCTGAATTACAGGTATGGAAGTTTTCTGGAGCGCTGCTTTGATTTGGAGTGGCCTAGTAATGTTTATAATGTATATGTTGACATATTTGATATCACCAAGAAGTGAACACCTCTCTTTTGCATTCTTTCTATTTAACATGACATAAGTAGTAGTGGCATTACTGACCTCTCATTTGTTTGTAGTGCATGCTTCCTACATTGACTAGTTCAGTAGATTGCTGGTTCGCTGCATTTCGTTGGAGAAAATTGCACATAAACTGCTCTCTTGTGATTTGAGCCATGATTACTCCAACAACTATTCAGGCAAAATTTGCAACAACTCAACAACTATTGAGGCAAAATTTACATAAAGTGGCTCTGGGCAAATTTGCATAAACTGGATTCTCCATGCAACTGTATATGTTGCGGCCGCGCTAAAAACTAGGGTCTTGTAAACAACGTCCCGTAATGCGTCTACATGGGCTTTGGTGGTCGCTAGATCCAGAGGCAGGTTGTGGGCCGGCCTGTGAATCGACCGTTGGGTCGTGGAACGAGCCCCGCCTTCTATTCTCTTACGCCATCGTGTTCCTCTCGAGCTCATGTGCCCTCTTTTGTTTCATGAGGTACCTGTGTTCCTCTCGAGCTCATGTGCCTTCTTTTGTTTCGTGAGGTAGGCCGACTCTTTCTTGATGGTCTCGCGCCTCATCTCGAGTTCTTTCCCGATGCGTCCTTGCTGATGGGAGTGCACAGTGAAGCTGCGGCTCTCATCCTGGTCTCCTTTTCCTTGGAGGGGTCGCCTTTGGGAAGATCCTCTCGCAGTTGATCATACTTGTGCCGCCTTTTTCGAAATTCGTCTTAGGTGGCAGATCTTCTTGCTTTCCAGAAGCACAGCTTTTGTCACTCTTGCTGCAGCTGGAGACGTCGCCACATATGGCGGCTGGTGGCTTAAATGTTGTGTGGCCTCTCGTGCCTTGGATGGCGAAACAAGGGTGGTCATATAGACCTGCTCGACGCGATCGCTTTTTCCATACTACTCAACACGTTGCCTAAAAAGGCTGCCGACGCTGTCATCAGATTCAGATTCTTCGTCCATATGGTCGGTGGATCTAAATCCGGCTTTCGAGTCCGCCTACAAAGCAGGGAGGATGGACTCGCACCAGATTGAGATCCTTCGTCCATAGATCTAAATCCGGTTTTCGAGTTCGCTTGCAAAGCAGGGAGGATGGACTGGGGATCAGTGACAGCTTCCTGGTAGCCGGATTCGATTGGTTACAACGTCGACAAAGTGGTCATCAGTCCCCCCGATCTCCTAGGAGAAGGCGTCTCCAGATCCGTCTTGATCACCGATCTTGTCGTATGGGTTGGTGGGTGGGCGCGCTCGTGTAATTGTCTCCAAAGAAAACGGGTTTCGTGTCGGTGAAGTCAATGAAGATCTTGATGCTGCTGATTGGGACGATGGAGTTGGTGAGGTCTCCGGAAGCCGGTGTCCAGAAGTTGCCGTCGCTGACGTAGCTGATGTTGACGTAGCGCACGGTGATCCAGGTGGTGACAGTGTCGCCGGATTTCGCCCGAAACGTAACGATAGACTGCTTGCACGCCACGGTGAGTGCCAACTGTCGTGCCATAGGCCGAGGGTAGAATGTGGGGTTGGGCTGGACATAAAGGGTTATAACTTACTATAGGCAGTGCGTAAAGGGTTATTCCCGTAGGCGAGCTTATATAGGTGGACAGACCCAGGGCTTACAAGGAAAGACCTGACCCACTATAGAATCCAGTCTAATCCGGCTCGGGCCATGTCTTGCACTACAAGGCGGTAAGGACATGGGCCTTCGTCTTGGACCTTCCTTAGCCGGCTAGTCTTCAGCCTTGCGCTTCAGCCTGCTGGGCCGCCCTGTAAAGATGCAGGCTTTGCCACCCGTGGCCCTGGCAGGCCGGTTTTACTCCACTCTGTGGGGATACCCCTTTGGTAGATCCCCAACACCTACATTGTCTAGTTCAGTATTTGCTGGCTCACTGCATTTTGTTGGAGAAAATTGCACATAAACTGCCCTCTTGTGATTTGAGACATGACCACTTCAACAACTATTGAGGCAAAATTTACATCATCTCGACAACTATTGGTGCAAAATTTACATAAACTGTCTCTGGCAAAATTTACATAAACTGTCTCTGGCAAAATTTGCATAAACTGGCTCCTCCATGCACCTGCATACCTTATGCAACACCTTTTCCTAGCCTCTTGACTAGGTTGTTGGCTTGGACCTGGTTAAAGGAAGCATCAACGCTAGCTCCGAAGTCCAAAGAAACATTTTTTTAGTCGATCGACTCAGGAGGGGTGACTAGTCGAGATTAGTCATGACTAGTCGAACGAGTTGCTCAACTCGTCCAACTAGTCGAGTCAAACCTTTGAGTCGACCTGCAGGTTGCGATTCATAGACTAGTTGCGATTCATAGACTAGTCGCGACTAGTCGTGCGACTCGTAATCCTTGTACCTCACACAACCAACCAGAGAACAATCAGTACTTGCATCTTGCTATACCAGGCAGCCTGTCCCAACCTGTCCTGAAGGGAATACTGCACTTCCTTACGTTTTGTTGTGTTACATTGGCCATTTTTATTGCATTTTATGTGCATATATGCTACGGAGTTTCTATTATTTCTAATATTTTATTTTTATGAATAAGCAGGCTGCTAAACCTCGTGTTGTAGTTAAACTTTGGAAATCTCAAGTTGAGGAACCAAAGTATAATCTGGCTGATCCTTCCATGACAATTTTTGACAAAGTTACAAGTATGTGCGATGTTTTACGTTTTCTGTCCATGCTATTTTGAAATGCTTGTTTCGTTGTTGTCTACATGCGTTATCAATCTTTTCCATTTTAGTGCAATTTTATAGTTTACTCTTCTCACTGTCAGAAATAATTTGCTAAAAGAGCAGAACAAAAGGGTCTTTGTGCTTCTAAAAGAACATAACTCTAATTATTCTTCCATTTAGAATGTTATAGATTTGCTTTGTTACCTTTCGTAGAGCTAGGAATTGGGAGACATACTCATAGTGATGAACTCATGATTTGTTTTAGACAAAGACTGTAGGGCTTGCACCCCACAGTATATTTATTTATCAAAAAGATAACACAACTGTACAAATATTTACAAAGATAAATTTGCTGCATTCCGTTGCTTCCAAATGTGCCAACATGCAATTATCACTTCAGCAAATAAAGGCTTAGCAAACATCAATCTGGTAGCTTTAAAAACCTGTTCAAAACTGATCCCATCTTCCCACTGAATTTGGAGATAATTCCATACTCTGGTACTGAAAACACAGTGGAAGAACAAGTGCGTCCAATCTTCAGTAATATGTGTGGGACACAACACATTAAGACGTTCCAATGCCTCCTCCTGAGCATGTCACGAGTGTTTAATCTGTCACTCACCATTAACCAAGCGAAGACCTTAATTCGGATCATGACCCTGCTTTCCCAAATCCACGAAAATATCTTGCCGGCACGTTTGTCTTTAAAACAGTGATGGTAGTACCTAATAGAGGTGTAAACACCATCCTTCCAATTGGTTTTCCACTCATCTTTGGCTAGAAGATTGATATGAGCTTGATTCAGCACTAGTTGCATCGACTGAAACTTCTCAAAAGTTTGACTAGACAGAGGCAAATGCAAACAACTGGGATCTATCCAAAGTGCTGATCAACTCCTGTACCGAAATATTGGGATTCAGTGCAAAAGAGAACAGCCTTGGGAAGTCAGCCTGCAATATGGAACCATTCCAATTATCTGCCCCAAAAAGACACGTGTCCCCTGCACCAATCTTTACTGTACATGATTTTGGTACTTCCCCACAAGAGAGCAAAGAGTACTAGACTCACACACATATAGTCATGCATGCTTGATCATTCTCATTGGTTGCAAATTCAAAATATCTCACTCTAAAGCTAGTTTGTTATATCTACATTGTAGGGTTCATCTTGCTCTTTACACATCCATGCACATATGCATACAAAGTGCACTATTGTTATTTTTGTGCAAAGGTTTTATAGTGAACTGTGTCATGGGTACTTGACAATTTTTAGTGACCTAAGGTCTTAAAAAGGGAACATAGAAAGTACTTTTAATTATGGACGTTTTGACATAGTTTTGTTTCTGTCAGATGGCCTGCACTTAAGTTTTAAATGGCAAAGATTAAGCAGTGCACTGTGAAAGCCAGGTCATTCGGTTCTAATTTTCCTCTGCATATTTACAGAATCTCGGTATAAGTTTTTATCGGCTAATGAAGGTGACAAGCAGCAGCTTCGATCATTTTATAGTGCATGTTGTGGCATGGCGCAGGTGATATAAGCTGAACTCTCTTAAATGTTTCCGCTTGCTATATTTCTGAACTATTTTTGAAGAGTCACCTTGTTTTTCACTGAGTTTAGCATTGTCCTTGAACAATGAAGATCAGTATATAGGCGCAATGAGAATGAACAGAAATTATTAAGTTCAGTATAGACTTCTTTGATCTAATTTTCTGAAGATCCTCTGTTCTTAGGTTGCCAGCATGGTTCCTGCACGACCAGTGAATGCCCCGACCCCGAATCCATTACCAATAAAATCGTCTTCGGCCACTTCAGGGCCATCCACTCCCAGTAAGGAGGATGTTGAGTTAGCGATGGCTATCAATGCCTCCATCCAGTCTGCTATAGCAGAGGGAGTGCCCAACGTTCAGCCAGTGACACCAAATACGAACACCAGTGGCTGGGGAAACACGGCGAACAGTTCTCTCAATGGATGGGGCCCACCAGATACTCCTGCACCTTCAAAGATGAGTAACCAAGCACCAGGCAGCAGCAGCAGCACATACAATGGATGGGACACGCCTGGAACAAGCTCTAACCAAAGTTCATCGACACCTAATAAAAGCCAAAACAACCCTTCGATTGCGATTCCACAAGTGGCACCTCCGGCTCCTCCAACACCAACTGCACATCCGACTCTTCCAACACCAAGTGCACTTCCGACTCTTCCAACTCCAACTGCACCACCACTTGCTGAAGGAACCTTCTACAGTGGCCCTATTCAGTATCCATCTATAGATTTTACACCAGTTGATGTAACCATGCCACATACTGAAGGTGATACAACACTAAACTCCGCAAAACCTGGAGAAAATGATGCTGATCCAAGCAGCAGTGGTAACACCCCCTCGGGAACTTGTGTGATTTGTTTGGATGCTCCTGTGGAAGGAGCATGCATTCCATGTGGTCATATGGCTGGTTGCATGTCCTGCTTGAAGGATATAGAGTCGAAGAAATGGGGCTGTCCCATTTGTCGTGCCAAGATTAACCAGATTATCCGCCTCTATGCAGTTTGAACAGTTGAAACAGTGTAGCAACAAGTCACAACTGCACTCTGGTGCTTCCCGCTATAAGTTTTGATACAAGAAGTAATGTTATACTGCAGTTGCAAGTGCACTATCACATATTATGCCTTCTGTGTTATTTGAAATCTCCAGGCACAACACAGCAGGCAACCTATGTATATATATGTTGGGCAATTGTATGTGTATAGAAGAATGTATGCGCTTTGCTGTGAAGAGAGAAATTTGAGTGAACCTTGTACTGAGTATTCATTACGCGTGGTGAACTGTGTTGTACTCCCTTTGTTTCAAAATAGATGACGTAGTTTTGTCAAAAAAAAAGCAGATGTATTTAGACATCCCTTAGTGTCTACATCAATGTGTAGACAATTGGAAGAAAGTATTTTGAAACGAATTGAGTAAGTTCCTATAGTTACTGGTCAATAAAGGTAGCAGTACAAAGCCAGTTTTGGATACGACCTGCGACCACTGTGTGGGCTTAAACTGTTTCCCTTGCCTTCTATAAGGTCTTTCGATGAACCAGTTTCCCTTGTACTCGAAATGATCAAGGTATCCTTTGAAACAAAAATCACTCTTCCTTGAGAAATAAACAGAACCAACACTGTCTTTTTTCTGAGAAAATAAGGTATGCAGTATGCACCTCTCCTTTATACAGTCCTTCCATAAGTTTATCTTCTCTATCTAAATAGGAGCATCCGATTTCTCTCAACATGCAAGCGTGCCACATCATCAATTTTCTGATTGTTCCATCTCATTAAGTCATCCACATTTACATTTAGCCTATTAGTTAATCTTGAACAAATAAATGGAACAACTCAATTCATATTTTTTAAAATAGAAAGTTTTCTAACATATATCACTATAAAATTCCGTAGCAACGCGCAGGGTGTTATCTAGTTTACGAAACGGTTACATACCATCTTGCATTTTTATTTCTTAATACTGAAAAATATGCTTTTATTTGGAGGAGAAGAAACTTTTCCCATGAGGTAATGCATCCTTTGAATGGGAAAAACCCTGCTTTTATTCTCAATATTAATTTTGGGCCTTTTTTTTAAATAGAAAGGCATTGCATTACTCAAAAGGCACATCAATATCGTTGGCCACAAAAACCTGTATGAAAGCTGGAGCATGACCCGACCATACAACTTGGGAATCATCACACAACTTCGCACCATACGCGGCGAGAGCCCGCAACCTTATTACAAGCTCTAGGACAGTAGCTTACATCAAAACAAATAAAGTTCAGAAAAATTCACTGTTTAATCTCGTCGATTAACACCGCAATCGCCCCACGGTTGTCATCTCTGCTATTGATGGATTGTACCAGCAGTTGTGAATCAGATTCAAGCTGAATCCACGAGATTCCCCATGCCTGCACAATCTGCAAAGCTCGACTACATGCTTCAGATTCGGTTTGCAAAGCTTCAAAGGCAAACTGAATTCGTCCCGCGACAGCTCAGACAGCCATTCCAGTTAGGCAAGCCTCAATGATATCAAAAGCAACAATGCAAATATCTTCCGAGTTCAAACAATGTCCCAAAATGGAAACCATCTAGGACACCCTTTCTTCATCATTATTAACAAGTCCAAACAGAGACATCAGAATGAAGCTATACCCATGAAGTACAAATACAATTATCTCTCCATCATTAGTCAACCTAAATCAGTGAAACTATTATATCCATGGCATGTCCTTCACGCCTTTTTCTTCCCGAACCATTCCGTCACGCCTTTTGAGCAATATAGCAGAAGATAAGTTCCAGTAGAGACATGCATACCAATTGCATCAGGGCACATCCATATATATAATAATAGAGAGGTATCTCAGACGCAGTAGTACACTTTATGTACATATATGTATATATCTGGAACAAGACAAGGGATACAGAATAAAAAGATCAATATTACAAGGAAAACAGAGAAAATAGTTGCTTTAGGGCGTACAAACGCACTTCTGCGAATGCCAAAGCAACATGTAACCTTCAACACCTGCATGCATGTGTCACCCGAGTACTGTATGTTGTGTATCAATCGCCACTTGATCCAACCAGTTAAGCTCAATGTACTCTGCATCGTGATGACCACATAAGCTTTCATCTCCAAAACGAGGACACCTTGCCTGGCAGCCGTCTACAACTCGTGACCCTTGTCTTCTTCGGCCACCTGAGGTAGCGGTGCTGTGCCCTCCTCCGGCGCGGCTCCGCCGTCCTTGGTTGATGCACCACCACTCCCTTCAGAGCTTCCCTTGTTTTTCCGGCGGTTAGACTTCTTCGGGACTGCAGGAAGGTCCTGGCAGGTGGAACCGGCAGTGTCCTCAGCCGTCTTGTCCTTGTCCTTCTTGCGGTTCTTTCGGGTGCCCTTCTTGGCCTTCTCCTTCTTCTCGGAGGTCTCAGTACTGCCTGCTGTGACGTCCATGGAGGAGGTGTCAGAACCCCGGGAACGGTTCCGCCTTGACCGGCGGGCGCCTGGGGATGGAGGGGAGTCACCGTTGGTGACGTCGATGCCTCCTGTATCACCTTTAGAATCTCTGAAAGAGGTATCCCCCAGGGCTGCCCCATCTAGGACTATTTCTGTCGGAGTAAAACAAGGAAAATTTATATGCAAATAAGAGCTGTTCGCATCTTTTGGTAGAAATCTGTATAAGTTCACTACTAATATGTTACAATCAGCAGATCATGAATACTGAATTTTCACAAGAATTTCAAAAAAGTAAGTTTCACCGAATCAAATTAAGGAAATGTAAGACAGTGAGAATTCAACCTTGAGAAGCCCATGGGTTAGCGGCAGCAGAACCTCCTCCCCTGTCGCTCCTAAACGAGGCTGAGTCCAATGGCGCGGAGTGATAGTCTTTCATCTGTTAAGTACAATGTTTTTATGCCAACACAATTACTGTTAAGATAATTTAGTATCTACTGATTCCAAATATTTATTGTGTACCAACCAACGAGCAGAATTTCTCCACCTGATTATGTGTTGTAAACTTTGCAATAAGCCAGCAAATATGGCTGCATACTGGAGAGGCCGGGGCATACCCTTCTTTTCCAAAAAATTAAGCTTATGCAATCATAGAAGCTTTAATGTGTAACCTCTCACTGTTAGTGTTGACCCAATGAAATAAGATATACAGATCATTTTCTCTTGTGAACAAGAAAGCATCCATCATCTACTTTTCGACTGCAGGTTGGTTCATGTTGCATGATGTGTATTTAGTTTTCAACATCACCCCACCCCGTAGTATCTTACAAATTTTAGGGACACAGCTCCAGGGGAGTCGATAAATAACTTTAATCACTTATTGTGTTCGGGGAAGCAGAGGCCTTTTTGTTGATTTGGCTATGCAGAAAGGATGTGGTTTTTCATAAAAAGAAATCACACTCTCGTATGCAGGTGCGGCTCTTGCGTACCAGTTGCCTGCAGTTTTTTTTTTTGACAAAAGGAGTTGATGGAGCTAGGTGCCAAGAAGCTAGATTGTATTACCATGGAGCTTATGTCCAGGTTTTTGTGGCATGCCAGTGTGATGGGTTTCTTAGTTTGTAGTATTATCCTTACATCATTTTTTGGACTAGATTTTTTATGAGGATGACCTGTATATCCCTCTTTGGTCGGACATTTGTTTTTCACTGTGTGGTAAACAATGTAAGGCGTTTGGATACATATACCGGGGTAATAAAGCCTCTATTTACTAAAAATGATAATTTTTCTATAATTATTGTGAAAATTTCCTAGCCTCTCAGAGCAGACAGCGAAGACTTTTTTTAATCTTGTTGCAGTAATGCAAGACGTAAACTTACCCAGCTAGGTGCTCCTGCCTCCTTCTCCTTGGCTGGGGCAGTAGGTCCGTCCCATCCGATGTGTGCCACATGTTTCACATCCGTAGGGAATCCGATTTGCAATTCTTGTTCCTTAGTATCTGAATTACATTTTTAGAATGACAAATAAGGGGTGTTAGGAATTTTGGCAAACAAATAAAGGATGCTACTTGCGACATAATTGTCCTGATAAAATGTACAAGTCAAAGTAAATTTGATGGCGTAAAACAAATAACTATAAAGTACGTACCCATTATGTTAGAGAAGTAGCGGAAGGGCCTCAGGATCCCCTTCTTCATCTTTGTGCTCATGTCCCTTACAGCTACCCTTTTCTAATTTATTTGTGCCCTATCACACTTCTTGAATCTACAAATTGCTGCAAGAGAATGCACAGCAACTTTGCAATGAAGACACATCATTGAATAAATGGGAAATGGTCATAGATTCCTACATAAGAGATTGAAATCAACGTAAAATTAAGTGCTACAGATGAAATGATGTCACATTCGAATTCTTACTCTCTTAAGAACCTCAAAACTCAATGGCAACAAGATTGAAATATGAAGCCAATTCTCGTTAACCAGTCCTGTCACTCCCTCCTCAATTGTCCCACAGCATGTTGCTCCTCTTTCAGTCTCTTCGTCCCAGAATTATTCTAGCACAATATTGCGAGACCCTCCGCGTTGCAATGGGCATATGGTTCAGAAACTTATGCCGGGCTCAGCGGAGGGCGCATCGCGTCAATGGAAATTCGAGGGTGGGAGCAGGAGGAGTTCTAACTTATGTCCAATTTTGTTGAGGGCCAAGAACCCTTTGAGCCGTCTCCTAATATTCAACCATGCATGGGCGTAGGAAGAGGGTACCTGTCCTTTTTGTGGCTATATAAGGAGGGTACAGTTATGGAAAACGGGTTGGAGGATGCAGAGAACGTTTAGCTAAAGATAGCCATCTGGACAAAGATGTCACTGCTAGAAATAACCCTTGTGCTTGCACCATGAGTTAACATGCAATTTGCGGCTTCATCGTCCAAAGTTTTTTCTTTAGTATATACAGGTTTCCCTGTTCTAGTTGGTCATTCCGTGACAACGTCAAGGAAGACAACGCATTTTGTAAAGCCTGTGTCTCGTCATGTTGTCTTCTAAGTTACAACTTTTTGTTTGTTTGATAATAATGACACAAATTTGAATTGGCTTGATGGAAGAGGTGTATGTAAGATTGATTTTTAATACAAATTGATGCTTCTCCCTCTTGACATTTTCCTTAGAAGTCATGAAACAGCATGAGTCTAAAATTAGGGCCAACCTTTCCACATTTATTAGTACAAGAAATGCATTGAAATCAGTTTTTACAATAAAATTTGTGCTGCTAATATACTGGATTACCAACACTACTCCCTCCTCCATTCATAAACAAAATACATGCAACCAAACTGTTAAGGACAAATTGGTTTAGTACTACTACCAAAACAAGATGCACTTGGGGAAATACCACGTAATTCCTTTGGGTTCTCGTTACTACCACAAGAGATTGTACGAACTTACCTCCTAATCCCACTTCTTGCTACCAACGGCCACGAAGAACCCTTCATTCACTACGGGAATCACTGGGAGTGCGTGCCGTCGGCCTCACCACGGCTACCTTCGGCGTAGTGGTGCGCCGACGGCCACCGTCGGCCTAGCGTCGTCGGCGTATAATCCATCGGCGTAGCTCCGTTACCGTCGGCGTAGTTTTTGCCGTCGGGCTCATAGCTACGCCGACGGCATTGCCCTCGGCCTAGCTCCGTCGGCATAGCTCTACAAAATAGTTTCCGAAAACAATTTTTCAAAAAAAAAATTGAATTTTTTTTTGAATTTTTTTTCAACTTTTTTCATTACTATTTCAATTCCAATTTAGTCATATATTTAATCTCATATCACACACTTAAGCAAAGGTCAAACTATCCACCATTAGTCAAACTTCACAGACGGTCACCCATCCTCAGATTGCTCCAAGCAAAGCACGCTTAACTATTGAGTTCCATTCTAATGAGCCAATTAAGATGCCATACATTTATGCTATTAGTATGATATCAATCATATTAATCCTCATTCATGATATTACACTTTTTAATCTTTAAAATTTCAAAATAAGATTTGAATAAACAAAATAACTATGTTTAATAATACTTGAATAATAATAATAATAATAATAATCAATTATTTTACTTTAGTTTTGTCTTTTCCATTACATAAGAAATAATTCATATCTTCATATTTGTATTTCGGAATTTACTAAATAAAATGTCTATATCGATCATAAAATTGAGAGGAATCCAAATATGACATCCATGTCATCATTTGCATAATGAATAATGTCTTTTAAAACAAACAAGAACCAACATAAATCAGCATAAAGTCAATTAAAGAGGGGAATTTAGATAGAAAGCAAGGAAATTCCTCATATTTCGGGATTATCCATCAAATATGTACTACTCTTTGTGAAAATCAAATTGGTGTCATTTTGAACCATATTTTATGTACTTGCTTAAAAAAAAGTCATTTTTAGCACTTACAAAATGGAAAATGATATTTTTAAAAAGAATTTTGAAAATTGCTTCGGCGACGTTGTTTCCCATACCATGGCACACATCTGTACCAAATATGGACACTTTATCACAAACTATGACACGATAATGGCAATACATTGGTCATCTGGCTTGAAACTTATGCATGTTTGTAGATGATTGACATTTTTGTGAAATATTGTTATAATTTTTTTGTCAAAACTCAAGTTTATCATTTTTCCTATAAATTAGTACACATAAAAGGACTCTATGCCAAAGGGTTTCTTTTTTTGAGTATTTTTTCAATTTTCTTCATTTCTTTCAAAAAACGGTCAAAATGGAGAGTATGTCTATTAATCAAAAGTGGTCGAATTTTACAAAACTATCGACGGTTCTATGTTGTAATCACTACTTATGTACCTTACAGTCATTTTTGTAAAAAATTCAGAGCAAACTATCACACAGTTGTAGTTCAAAATTGAATTACTTTCGGAAAATCGGCTTAAAGTCAATTAAAGAGGCGAATTTAGATAGAAATCAAGAAAATTCCTCATATTTAGGGATTATCCATCAAATATGTACTACTCTTTGTGAAAATTGAATGGGTGTCATTTTGAACCATATTTTATGTACTTGCTTCACAAAAAAAGTCATTTTTAGCACTTAAAAAATGGAAAATGGTACTTTTAGAAAGAATTTTGAAAATCGATTCGGCGACGTTGTTTCCCATACCATGGCACACATACGTGCTGAATATGGGCACTTTATCACAAACTATGACACGATAATGGGCATACATTGGTCATTTGGCTTGAAACTTATGCATGTTTGTATATGATTGACCTTTTTGTGAAGTTTTGTTTTGAAAAGTTTGCCAAAACTCAAGTTTATCATTTTTCGTACAAACTAGTGCACATAAAAGGACTCCATGCCAAAGGGTTTCTTTTTTTAGTACATTTTCATATTTTTTCATTTCTTTCAAAAAACGGTCAAAATGGAGAGCATGTCTATTCATCAAAATGGTCGAATTTTTCAAAACTATCGACGGTTCTATGTTGTAACCACTACTTGTGTAGCTTAAAATTATTTTTGTAAGAATTTCAGAGCAAACTATCACATAGTTGTAGTTCAAATTTGAATTACTTTCGGAAAATTGACATAAAGTCAATTAAAGTGGGGAATTTAGATAGAAAGAAAGGAAATTTCTCATATTTAGCGATTATCCATCAAATATGTACTACTCGTTGCGAAAATTAAATGGATGTCATTTTGGACCATATTTTATGTACTTGCTTCGCAAAAAAAGTCATTTTTAGGACTTAAAAAATGGAAAATGATACTTTTAAAAAGAATTTTGAAAATCGCTTCGGCGACGTTGTTTCCCATACCATGGCACACATACGTGCTGAATATGGGCACTTTATCACAAACTATGACACGATAATGGGCATACATTGGTCATTTGACTTGAAACTTATGCATGTTTGTATATGATTGACCTTTTTATAAAGTTTTGTTTTGAAAAGTTTGCCAAAACTCAAGTTTATCATTTTTCGTACAAACTAGTGCACATAAAAGTACTACATGCCAAAGGATTTCTTTTTTTGAGTACATTTTCATATTTTTTCATTTCTTTCAAAAAACGGTCAAAATGGAGAGCATGTCTATTCATCAAAAGTGGTCGAATTTTCCAAAACTATCGACGGTTCTATGTTGTAACCACTACTTGTGTACCATAAAATTATTTTTGTACAAATTACAGAGCAAACTATTACATAGTTGTAGTTCAAATTTGAATTACTTTCGAAAAATTGACATAAAGTCAATTAAAGTGGGGAATTTAGATAGAAAGCAAGGAAATTCCTCATATTTAGCGATTATCCTTCAAATATGTACTACTCTTTGTAAAAATTAAATGGGTGTACAAAAAAGTCATTTTTAGCACTTAAAAAATGAAAAATGATATTTTTAAAAAGAATTTTGAAAATCGCTTCGGCGAAGTTGTTTCCCATACCATGGCACACATATGTAGCAAATATGAGCATTTTATCACAAACTATGATATGATATTGACTATAGATTGGTAATTTGGAAAAAAATGAAATATAAGAGCTAGGCCTACGGCCTTTCTAGGCCGACGGCAACTACGCCGACGGCATTCTCCCTGGAAACTATGCCGACGGTTCCTTTTTGGCCGTATGCATACATGCGCTACGCCGACGGCCCCGACATATGACCGTCGGCGTAGCAAATGCCGTCGGCGTTCTCGGTGATTCCCGTAGTGATTCGAGCGTGCCGCCAATGCAACCCATCAATTTCTTAACTTGGGTCAACTGAGAAATACATCTCCTTTCAACATTTGCTACCGCATCCCTCTTCCACCACCTTCTTGTCAAGAAGTAGCACACGAAATCTGCATAGCAATCAGTAGCCATACTAATATCACACAAAAGCCATCAAATCAGCACCTTCTTGTCTACGGAGTATTGGATTGAGCTTGACTCCATGTGTTGTCGAGGTTGTGTGGGCTTTGCCCCGTGGTGTTCGTTGTATGGTTTTCGCCCGGTTTCTTCCGCTAATAAACCGAGCACCTTCTTCTTAATTAATAAATAAGGCAAAGTTTTTGCCTTCGTTTGAAAATCAATTGTACAACATCTCCGCCTCGCGACGAGGCATCGCCCTGCGCGCTGCCTACTTCCGTTTCCTCTCCCGCCGCCAGGCCCGACACGACGAACTCGCGACAACCAAATTAGGACCAGCGAAAGATGGCGCTGGCAGCACCATCAGCAGATAGAGCCGGCTACGGCGGCAGCTCGCAGGTAGCAGATCCCCTTAAAACTGTGGATTTGATTTTGTGTTTATATATGTCAAAAAAAACCTAAATAGGTGTTTTTGACTTTAATTTTTATCTTATACCATCACGTGACAATATAAGTTGAAAGCCAAAAAAGTAAAAGACAAAAGCATATGTTAATACTTTCGTGACTTATAAGCCAAAGTCAAAAAAGCCAAGATAATTCTAACCAAAGAGGACAAATTAGGTTTCTTACCAAATCACAATGGATTTTAACAAAAATGTACTTACATGCAAACTAAAAAGTACAATTAAACTACACAAAAAGTCCAACTGGTTCCACACAGTTCACTACATCGACTTACCCACAGAAATGTGAACTACATCGACTTACCCACATAAATGTTAATGAAAAGAGAACATGCTTGTGGTAGGATGGTTGGGATGCTGGTTATATTTAGACAGAGTTCAAACCTAAGTTTGACGCTGATGTTTATCATTTAGGCGGGATATTTTTTAGTGGGGGACGACGTCCGTCGACAGAGAGACGCCCGTGTTGACTTCGTCAATCTCAAAACCTTAAAAAACATGGTCGATTGGGGAATGTTCCCTCCCTTGAATTCAGCTATATAGACGCAGTTGGGACTCGAACCCGGGCCGGTTAGGCACGCACTCACAGCCTCTCTGAGCTAGCACTCAGTTCTTGGTTAATCTCAAAATACGATCCGCCAGCTCAGTCTTTCAGAGGTTCTTACAGGGCTACATGTGCGTGTATTACGTTATATTGTGTTTCAAAAAAATGTGAATGAAAAAGTTGTTCATTTCTAGTCGGTAGAATATTGTTGTTATCTGACATTAAAACTTGGTTGTTGACTAATTATGGATGCGGGAGAGACAACGACCGGTAAAATAAAAACATTACGGGTCACATAGTTTTGAAGTTCAGAGAAGCACACATTGCAACAAAGTGGTCTCGGTTAAGACAATCCACTTTTTTGTTCTGAACCGAACCTACCGTGGTCGTAGGCATCCACAAAGTTTAACTTGTTAACCAAACAGTTTTCGGAATCTGTGTTAAATTGGCTCGAACGTTCTAAGCATACTTGATTTCACACCACGGATTAGGGCTCTTTGGATCATAGCATTAGAAAACAAAGTAAATAGAAAATTAAAAAATTGATAGAATTATAGGTGTAAAATAGAGGATCGTAAAAAAAAGAAAAACCATAGTAATAGTCATTTGAATGATACACGGAAAAAATATAGGAAAAATGAATCGATCCTACGCTAATGAGTGTAAAAAAGGTCAGAGTGGATGTTAAAATTTCTATGTAATTTGGGTGTAGAAATACAATCCATAATAATTTTAGAGGTGTTATTCCTTTAATCCAATGGATCCCTTAGGAAAATTTACTATAGATTAGAATTCTCTAATATTTTTATGAAAATCGTTCAATCTATGAAGCGCCTAAAGTGTCACACAAACACGTGTTGCTCTTCTCAACTCAAACCATTTCGTGTGGCTGTTCCACCGCTACAATATGCCCTGAAAGATTTTATTTATTTTTGACAAAGAGAATATGGTGCACCAGCCTAGGCTGATCTAGAAGAGAAGAAGACGAGCACGACGAGCTGTAAGAGCCACCACTGGAGCTAGCCATGGCCGGTAAGTCTCATTTGTTCAAAAAGGACTACTCGTTTCTTTTGTGGATCCACATGTGTTGACCAAAATATTTTGGAATTGAAGATGAACAGTCCGGTCATGGACTTCATGATGCACATGTTCGTAATCTTTGAACTCGCGGTGGGTCATGCTCAGGCTTAATCAAAGGCCCCCATCGTCACTCTCATTCTCTACAATTATCACCTCCCACATTGTGCTGACATCCATGTTCTCGTAGGATAACAAACAACATCCCAACAAAATTGAAGCACACCAAATATTTTTTTTACAAAAGGAGGGAGTGCCCCAGCCTCTGCATCTAAAGGATGCACACAGCCGAGTTTTATTAATAGAGAAAATAGAAACCACCAGGTTTTACAAAGAGATACATCAATTAGCCAGAAGCCACCGTCTAAGCGAAAGCGCTACTCCTACAAACTAACTTGATGAAGGGGGTGGACCTGATCGGAGCCAAGCGCCCTGACCTCTCACACCAACACACATCATCTAAAACCGGAAGCCCCAACCAAGCTGCCCAATGGCTAGCAGGGGCACAAACCGGTACGGCAGACACACGACATGCGCCAATGCATACGTTGATACTCCGCCTCCGTCGTCTTCCACTGCTCCATCTTCATGACTGATCGAAAGTATAACCTTATCAGGCCCGCCATCGACGCCACCACGTCGCCAGACAGCACCACCGCCCTGTGTGCGCCCATCATCCCGCGCACGTCACCAGAACCCCGGGGCACCATGCCGCCGAGACCCACCAACGTCGATGCAGTAGAAGAAACTCCGCTCCACCGGTAAGACCACTCCAAGCATCACGTGTTCCAAAACGATGCCCCCAAGAGGAAAAACGACACTTGGAGTGCCGCCATCGTCCGATCCGGTAGCACCAGATCTAGGGTTTTCCCCGGAACATCAGGACGGAAGGCAGAAGAATCATAGCGACGACATCTTCAACAAGATAACGACACCCGCGGGCGCCGCCATCGTCGACTCCGACGTCGGAGCCCGGCTCTTACCGGCCATCATCAACACCTTCAGATCTCCGCGAGCAGAGGCAAGATCTGGGCATGACAAGCCACCGGAGTGAGCGGCACACCCGAAATCACCCTGCCGGTCAGATCCACCCCACGCCTCGCTTCAAAGATCGGACCGCCGGAGCCGCCGCTAGGGCTCCCCCTGCCGCTGCGCGAGGGCGAGAGGTGGAGGGGAAAAAACGAGAGTGTAGTGTATCCTTATGCGTCTAGTCAAGCACACCAAATATTACATCCACATCCTCCAGAATGACGTGGGAACTGTAACACCCCAAAAATTTAATATGAATTATTATATCAAAAATGTGGGCCAACAAAAACTTTTCTTATAAAAAATTAGTGTATGTTTATTTCTTGATTATTGTTTGTTTGCATTGCTTGCAAGATTGTTGAATCCTAGCTCTAATTACAAAGTTGAAGGATAGAAAATAAACAAAACAAAATTTCAAAACTATAACACCATGTGACACATATCACAATATTTTACAAAATAAGAAACCTACTTTAGTTTTGCAAACCAAAATCAATGGGGAATATCCTAAACCCTACTATTTGATTTCCCCAAGTTATTCTCCTTCAAATGCAAATTCAAAACCTCAAATTCAAATTATAAATTCTTTTATTTAAAATATTCAAAATATCCCAAATGGACCATGAGACACTTGCCACAAATGTAATCAAACAATGCCATGAGTTTGGACCAAAATGGAAGAAGCAAAACATGAAAATAAAATATCAAAAATGTGTACTGTTTTGGTTTAGGGATTTCATCGAACACCTTCTGTGCATCAATTGTTCTTCCCAAAACCGAGCCAAATCATGGATCAATCCGAGCAATGAGTTGTGCATTCGTCGAATTGAGGCCTCCACTGCTTTCCCCTCTTCGCCTTGATCACGCCGCACGCCGGAGGGAGCCAAATGGTCGCCGGAGTCGCCGTGGAGGGGCTGGCGGCCGCGTCGGCCATGCGCACGTCGCCGTGTCGGCACAGTGGCCGCGGCGACGCCGCGCCGTGCCGGCCACGCTGCCCTCTCTCCCTTCACTCCCTCACCTCCTGGTTCCCTCGCGCAGCAGCAGCACGCGCCAGCAGCCGCCCGAACACGCCGTGTCCGCGACACGCCGCGCACGCCGTGCGCCGCCCGGACGCGCTCCACGACCCGGACCCCCCAACGACCTCGCCTGAGCGCGCCACGCCTCCCCTCCTTGCCCATTCGGTCCCCTGAACATCCCGCATCCTAGCCACACCCGCGCCAACCCTATGGCGAGCCGGCACGCCTTCGGGTGCCCCCTGCGCCGCGTCCACCGTGCGCCGGCCCGCCGCTATAAAAGCCCCCTCCGAGCACCCCATTTCTCCACACCTCTCCACCGCTTCTCCCCCTCACACCACCCCCTCTCGTGCACCGCCTGGAGGGCGGAGCCTTCGCCGTGAAACCCCGGCCGTCCGTGGGTCTCCTCGAGCTCGCCGTGTCCGAGGTAGACGACGACCACGGCCAGGCCGTGCTGGCCTTCCTTTCTCTCCTCTCTGGCTCGCATCCTCTTCCCCATTACCGCCTCACTCACCCGGTCCCTTTTCCCCTCTGGTTAGTGCCCAGGAACGACGTAGCAGGTTCGCCGGAGTTGGAGCACGGCCGCGGAGGAGGAGCTGCTCGCCGCCGTCGATAGAAGCCGCCCCGGCACGTGCCGTTCGTCCAGCGAGCTTCCCCGAGTCGCCGCCGTCGATCTGCACCATCCGCACGTTCTCCCGAGCCCCTAGGTGAGCCGTCCGTCCACCTCGCCGTCGCCGGAGCCACGGCGCCGCCCGATTGAGGTCGTCGCCGGCGTGCCCATCCTCGGCCGTTGGATCGTCGATCCACGGTCGCGTACCGGTTCGTTAAATAAAAAGAAAACTGACGAGTGGACCCCACCCGTCAGGATTTTAAACATATCCAGCGCGCGCACTGTTTTCCGCTGAGTCGCTGACGAGTGGACCCCACCCGTCGGGATTCTCAACATTATCCACTCAGGTTTTAAATTCGAATATTAGGTTTAAATAGAAAACAGTACTGGACTAAACTTTGAAATTCCATAACTTGAGATTTATAACTCCAAATAAATCAAATCAAAATGTTCTGGAAAGCTTATAAAAATGTCTATCCAACCCAAGTAGTTTCACCTCATTTGGATAAATAATAAAAATATAGCATTAAAAATGCCAAATAGGGTTTAAAATCTAAACTTGTTTGTTTCTGATGCTCTGTTAGTCCAAATGGGTTAAGGCCAATTTTATTGGATCACATTTAGTCATGGTTAGTCACCCCTAAGAGGATTTAATTTTTAGATCAACAGAACTTGATTAGTAGATAAAACTTGATTATTAGGCTTCTGGATTCAAAACATTATGCAAGGAGTTTGGTAACTCCAAATGACCCAAATCCAATTGTGCCATTTTCTGCACATCAGTAGCTTTCTGTAGAATTTTAGTTTGTATTTTTGTGACCAACAGAACTTAAGTTATGTAGTTAAACATATTCAACTAGTTTCTGCCCCAAATATGAAATAAATGAATAAGGGCTAATTCAATTAGATTAAAGCCAAATTGTATTGTGTGATAGATAAAGTGGCTATTTAGAGCATTTAAGATTGTATTGTTGTGATAATTGGTTGAGTAGGTTAGTGATTGTTTGTATTGCTTGATTTTGTATTAGACGAGAACGTTGCCGGATATATCGAGGAGGAGGTATTTGTGGAGCCCGAAGATCAAGACCAGGATCACTTTGCCGAGCAAGGCAAGCTACTCTCTGAGCTTGCACATAACTTATGCATCTAGATTTACAAAGTCCTCTTCAAAAGCAAAGGTTTATAAAAATCCTTTTTCAAAAGTATATAGAGATTATTTTGCCACCCTATGTAGGATTATCTGCTAAAACTATAGGATGGGAAAAAACCAAGAGTTGATTTATTCAAAACTCCTTTGAAAATTTGTGTGGATATAGAGCACCAAGATGTGGTGTTGAAGTAAATGAAGAAAGGTGGTTTTGAGAAAAGCACATTGTGTCTTAGTACTTACGTCAATCAGCCGATACTCTGTGCGACCACATTTACCCACATATGGGAAAGGGCTTAGTCATATAGTTTGCTCATATTAGTATGGGACACTGCATCAACGGAGATGACTCTGTTATGCATGAGGGATGGTTAGAGACCTACCCCTGACCTGGGTCCTCGCTCAAACTCTTTGAGTAGATAAGGAGGAGGATAGAAGGATGTCCCCTATACACCGCCAGATAAAACCTATGAGTCCTCACACTTAGAATCCGACGGGCTGGGTTAAGTGTCGATGGAATGGTTCATAGGGGCAGGATCCTATACTAGCATGAGCAAAGGACAGACTAGGGTCGGTGACTCAACTTCGCATACACCCTGTATGGCGAGACGTGGCTGACACGATGAGTTATCGGATGAGTGTGGGAAAAGCGTGCTACCTCTGCAGAGGGATTAAAACTATTCGAATAGCCGAGTCCTCGGATATGGACAGTTGAGAGGCCCTACTCTGACCATGTGCAAGTTTTGGAAAAAGTTTTGAGTTCTAAAAAGAAAAGGAGAACGTTCCATACACCTATACCAACGGATCGGTATGAGGTAGTTGGAAGTTAAATACCATGATGGTCTATGGTCGGAAAAAGGAGGAGTTTTTGGAGAAAACTAATAAAATTGAGACATTAAGAGTAGTTATAATCTCCTTACCTTTTTCAACAAAGATACAGAGAAGTTTTAAATAAATAAAAGTGTGAAACTAAAAATGAGACTAGTGCACTCATGTTGGAGTAGTTTGCGAGTACATTCCAATGTACTCATACTAGCTTGCCTCTGGCTATTGTCGTAGCCAGACTTGGAGGAGTATTACGCCCAGGAGGAGTATGGCGACATCTACGCCAACTAAGGATCTTCTCAAGTCGACTGCCTGTCGGGTCATCGTTAGCTTTTGGATGTCTACTACGTTTAAGTTCCGCTGCTTATGTTGATTTGGCCCTAGAAGGCACCTGTGTAAGACTTGGTCTATATGACCTGTTATGTAAGACTTATTCCGGTATTGTAATGGATGTAAACTTTGGTATTCAGTTCGGATTATGTGCAATGACAGACTGATCACGGGATCGTTGTGTTAAACATAATCGGGTATTTCGGACAGCTAGTCCGGGGTCCCCACAGGAACATACAAGAAAAGGTATTTGGCATTGGATATTAAACAATACGTTGTGGCTGCTCTTAAATGTGCAGGTTCAAATGCTTTTCTCCAAAAAAAACACAACTTCCGCTACAAACTGCAATTTTAAGGCTGTTTGTGGTGCAAATACAAAAACAAAAAACAAATTTTACAAGTGACAGTAGTCGCCATTTTGTGTGTAAACTGAGTTGTAGCAGCAATAAAAAATAGTGTTTGAGGTATATCAAGATGCCTTAAGATCATCCATGCCGACGTTAGCCTGCAGGTAGATAGCTATATTATGACACTGTCGGCTGGAGAATATGGAATATTTCTGGCACCAAAAGCATATGTAATATGGATCAAACCTACCAAAAACTTGTGGTTTTCTGCCAGTAAAGGGGAGAACGTTGCACAAAACCTCTCAATATCCCCATTTATGTCACCTGAGCCACAAATAACATCCATGAACTTCTTTCTATCTGGGGCAAGCTTCATGGCAACCTGAAACCATCAGGGATCAGTAAGTCACTGAAGAGATTAGAATGAAGTACAGGGCGTTCATGAATCTTCAATTTGTAATACTAATAGCATAATAACCATGAGAACCTAATATTTGATTAATACCACTCTTTAGCATGCCACAAATCATTGTCCATGTGAAATCAGTCACAGCAGTCCAACATTGGAGTGGGAGATCGGAAAAGCTAGAAATGATGGCGTCTAACCTATCTGCTTCAAACTAGGTTTATTCATGCTCTCTAGTCTTCATTGCCTGCAATGAGCAATCTTTTTGGACACTGAGTGTTCCACCACAAAATGGGGAATATTCCGGACCTATAAATGCATTCGGGATAAACAGGAAAATGCATTATGAGTACTTGCATAATCCATGCACTACGATTGTTCCAGCAATTTACTCGAATTCCAATCCTCAACTGGAATGTCCATCTCTTATGCTAACAGTTCCTTGCAAACATTCAGATCTCACCCAGTTCATATCCACTTCTCTTAGTGCAACATATGTCTGATCTTAAAATCCAAGGGTTCAGATTCAGGGGTAAATAGAAATATTCCATCTAATTAAGTTCTTTAAGCTGGAGCATCTGGACAGTGGAATAAATATTTGTGATAACGTGACCCCAACATTTGATGGTTGGAAATTCAATTACTGACACGACATGGCTGTTGTTGTCCCATAGGGCAAGAAAAAACATTAACAAGATGGGTTTAACACTCTTTGTATTTTTATTTTTAACCTCTTTTGCTTGTTACTTATCTTAATAAAATGAAACAGGGTACACTCCTGCTGTTTCTAATAAAAGGAGTCAATGCAGATGGACGAAAAGGTGTGCTATGTATGATTTGTTAGTATTACATAGAATTGCCATGATACTAACAAATATAAAATTATCTTCAGCACATCTCTATTGACTTGATATAGAAAGAGGAAGCTCGTAACATGTTCGACCTAACAACAAATTCAGCACTGTATCGGACCTAGGTATAGACTGAAACATTCAACAAGAACAAAACAGAGTACCCTATCAGTCTGCAGTTGTTTCTAACATCTGCATCAAAATGTAGTATACTAGTGCTTGGCTGATAGCATAATGTGTGGCTTTTGAGTTTTGAAATATTATGGCCCGAATAATTCAGATTATTTTCTTTGATCTACAAATAGTTGATTAAAAATTTAACTTCTATTGATAGTTTAAGCAAAGAATAATACCGAGAAGCTCGAACTCGCCAGCCAGCCATGCCATTTCTTGAGAGTGTTTTTATATGCATCACTGCAAACTTGTGACATCTGCCAATCAGGGTGCTGTACCAAATTATGGAACAGAGCAACCAAGAAGTCCATGGCTCTGACAAAACAAGGCACATAATAATATTAACACTACAAATTGTACTCTTAAATATTTCAGCCAGTGGTTAGTCCAGCATCTCGATCCACATAGGAACTTGGGTGGACAAAACAAATCATCTGTGTATTTTGCATGGATTAGTAGTCACCTTGTCAACCATAAAAGTCCATTGGTACAACTACTAGAACTTTTGGCTGTCTTAGAGGTAACCTCCACTTGCACCATGGTGTGCAGCTGTTCGTACTTTGAAGGATCAGATGCATATCTAGCCTCCAGCCTCTGCACGGCGACAGAAACAAGCAAGCACCATGATGAATAAATAATAGTAGGAGGATGAAACCCTTAATCGTAGGTACCATGTTGCGCTAACTCTCTAACTTCTCGTCAGAAACGATTATAATTAGAAGAGCATAAAGAGAATCTTTCAAGGGAAAAAGGGATTCCTCTTACTGTAATATTGCCACCAATGTCGCTCTTCACGATGGACATGGCAGATCCAAATTTATCTAAGTAGAGCCATCCGTTGAAACGAAATGTCATTATCTGAACAATATCTTGCAGTTGTAGGGATGCGGAGATTCCTTACCTAACACAGGGAGAATGTGCTTGCAGACATCAAGAAACGGCTTGGTTAGAATGACGCCGCTGTTTGACTTGACATGCTTCATCCCTTCGAGGGAGGGTGCGAACACAGTACCCTCCATCTGCAATCCATGAACAGGCGCTTAATGGCAGCTATGGAGCCACGATACCAACACAGGGAATCGATTAAGAAGAGGACGAACAAGGAAGATCTCGTTTTTGGATCGAAATATTGTTCGGAACAAAGAAAGACCAAAACGAACCAACGAACGATCCGAGAAAGCCAAGGCACGCCTCAACGGCAAAAGAGGTCACTTTCGGATGGATCTTGAGGAGATTGACGCAGAAAGAAGAAATTATGCGTGGAAGGAGGACTTGCGCGCGGGCTTGGCGGACACAAAGGTTTTGGACTTTCGGGGGCTAGCAAACAGTACAGATGGAGGTGCCCAAATTTAAAAGGAGCGCACGATTGCACAACCAGGATCCAGGGAACCGGTTGACAGCAAATGGTCCGCACGAAATTGGTGGGTATGCAGTTTTTGTGTGTGTGTGTGTGTGGACCGTGTGGTTGTGTGTGCCCTCACGACAGTTGTATGTGTCTTTTATGATAGTTTTCCGCTAATTAACCAGCCATTTTATGCTTAATTAATAAAAATGACAAGTATTTTGCCAAAATATCTGCATACAAATGGGATTCATTGTTATTTATAGGACGCGACTACATGTAGAACGTTCTACGGTTAACACAAACCATAGAACGTGGTCCCGACAGGTCGGTCCACAGCGAGAAAAGAGCACGCGGTTCCGACCATCAACTTGCGCGCCTCCCCCGTGTGAACACCCCACCACTTGCGCGCCTCCCCCGTGCGAGCTTTGTCGGGACCACGTGACCACGTGAAAAAGCTCCGGCCGGAAAGAGATACATGCCAAAAAGAGCACAAACGAGGGCCCCACCCCCACCAACCCTTCTCCAACATGAAAACAACTGAACCTGCCCACTGAATAACAAAACCGGACACAAAAAAGGCAGCACCCACCCCGTACCTGACGCCTTCTTCCTCCTCCATCGGAAAAGCACAACAACTCGACAATGGAAGCAAGGTCGGGACCCAGGCCATGTCGCTGAAAATTACCCACCTCCATTGTCACAAGTTCCCCACCCTCTGAATCGTTCAAATCCTCCTGTGAACCTGTCAAAGAAAGAGATCTACAAGGTAGCACCACCAACCTCTGAATCTGAGAGGAAAGCAGAAATCAGGTAACCTCCTAAAACCCTAACTTATTATTGTATCCCAATATGCAACAGAATCCCACTACTATAACCCCCCTATTTCCTTCCTGTCAAGTTCAGTAATCCACCTCCTCTGAACACCCTATCTACTGCTGGAAATTCATGCACCTAGATGCCACGAAAATCAATTTTTCGTTGGCATGAACAAGAAATCCAGCAGATAGCATATAAGTTACCACGATTTTCCTTGATATTATCCACGATTCAGTACCAAAGTTACCCACCCATTTTATGGCAGTAATGCATTACTCATGTGAAAAAACAAATTTTTCATGAACAAAACAAAACACAATTCATCATGAAAACAAAATAGGAAACAAAAACAATTGGACAGGAGAAAAAACAAGAATAATCCCACATAGATGCCAACATTCGAAACAACTTTAGTGGAAAAACTCCTTATCTGTGTTCCAGAAAGCTTATATCGATGGTCCTATGGTCCTATGAGTAATTTTGATTGTTGTAAAAAGATGATCATGTTTAAGCTGCTGTCAACTTGCATATAAAGCTGCTCTATGAAAATAGTTGTTGTGTTCCATGTAAGTGTCTGTGTTCCTCTGTACTTATAATAAGCTGATGCTTCCTGCATACATATACCAAAAATTAGAAGGCAGTCTGTCATATGCTTACAAGTACATGAATACTTTACTTGCATTTTGATATCAGGTTTGACTAATAAAACCATGTTTTGATCAAACATGTGGCGCAAGCATGGATATCGATCTAAATGCGGAACCAGAACAAGGAGAGCAACAAGATGATAATGACAATGTGTCACACACACATTAATGTGCAGATTTCGAATGAAGGTACACTGTCTATATCAAACAAGAACATCACATTGCATAAAAAATAACAAAAGAAAACACTGAAAGTTACTAGTGCCATCTTTTGTTTTGAATGGAAAATACCCATCTCAGCATGCAATACTTACCACACAGATAGCACTATAGTTACCCACACCCCCCTATATATGTGCCATGTCTTATTGGTGAAAACTTAGGTCAGAAAGCAATACTTACCACATAGATATCACTACAGTTACCCACAACCTATATTTGAACACTGAATTTTTGCCATCCTTTTATTTTGTAAAGTTATCCATCTCACCATGCAATAATTACCACACAGAAAACACTGTAGCTATCCACCTCCTAATATGTAAACTCTGAATTTGTGCCATCTTTTGTTTTGAACAGAAAATACCCATCTCAGCATGCAATACTTACCACACAGATAGCACTATAGTTAACCACACCCCCTATATTTGTGCCATGTCTTATTGTTGAAAACTTACCCTGGCCAGGAAGCAATACTTACCACATAGATATCACTAGAGTCAGTGGCGGAGCTAGAGAATTGATGGGAGGGGTGCACGGTGGTGCCCCAGGTGCACAAAAACTTCTTTTTGGGGTGGCACACATGGTGGAAAAAAGCCATTTTACAAAGAAAATGGTTTTTTACCCGGTGTCCCATGCACCCCCAAAGCTTAACTTGGATCCGCCACTAACTACAGTTACCCACACCCTATATTTGAACACTGAATTTTTGTCATCCTCTGATTTTGTAAGTTATCCAACTCACCATGCAATAATTACCACACAGAAAACACTGTAGGTATCCACCTCCTAATATGTAAACTGTGAATTTGTGCCATCTTTTGTTTTGAACAGAAAATACCCATCTCACCATGCAATACTTACCACCCAGATATCACTGTAGTTATCCACACTCATATTTTTGTGCCATGTCTTATTGTTGAAAACTTACCCAGGTCAGGAAGCAATACTTACACAGAGATATCACTACAGTTGCCCACACCCTATATTTGAACACTGAATTTTTGCCATCCTTTTATTTTGTAAAGTTATCCAACTCACCATGCAATACTTACCACACAGAAAACACTATAGCTATCCACCTCCTAATATGTAAACTGTGAATTTGACCAATGATGTGATGTAACTGTTTTTTATTCCATACCAGATGGTGTATCTTCTGAAATGCCAACTAGGACATAAAGCATTGAAGAAATGCAAGATGATATGAGAGGTCCAGAAGCTACATGCCCAACAATAGAAGAGCTAAGTGAGAATACAACTATTTCAAACGAAGGTGGTTTGAATGATGGAACAACTGATGCAATTTCCACACAAGAACTACCATCAGCTGAAATGCGATTCGACAGTTTTGAATCAGCAAAAGAGCACTATAGGGCGTATGCACAGAGCAAAGGGTTTGGTACTAGGATTGCTTGGTCAAGAAAAGGAGCAGATGGTGAGATGTCTAGAGTCTACCTTTCGTGCACAAAATCAGGGAAGTCCTATGCTCAGAAAGAAGACCCACAAAATCCGAACCCAGCTGTAAAGAAGAGGAAAAGAAACATACATCCAAGGACTGGGTGCCTAGCACATATGTATGTTAAGCGAAAAGACTCCTGGTGGCGTGTCGCAACCTCCTCAGATGAACATAACCACCCCCTGATCATAAAACCATCAATCACAAAATTCTTACGTGCACACCGCAACATTCCTGCAGAAGAGAAGGTATTCCTAAGGATGTTGCACGCCTGCAACATACCTACATGTCGGCAGATGCAGCTAATGGCAAGGTTTTATGGAAAGCTTTAAAACGTGTCATACATAACCAAAGATGTGGCAAACCTGAGGGCATCTTTTCGGCGTGAACACCATCACCATGACATGCAAGACACAATTGCATACTTTGAAAGGCTGGGGGCTAAAGACAAGGAATTTTTCTACGCCATCAAGCTTGATGAAGAAGACAGGGTGGAAAACATCTACTGGGTCGACAGTCCATCACGACGCTCATACAAAGCATAGAACAACGTCATATCTTTTGACACAACCTACCTCACGAACCGGTACAAAATGCCATCTGCTCCATTTATAGGCATAAATAATCATGGCAACTCGGTGCAGTTTGGTTGTGCATTTGTATGTAACGAGCTCAGCGACTCGTTTGTGTGGCTGTATATGGCGTTTGTGCAGGCAATGCACGGCATAGCACCGAAAAATATCATCACTGATCAAGACTTTGCAATGCTTTCAGCTATTAGCGCGGTTTTCCCAAATGCAATCCACCGAAACGGCAGATGTCACGTGATGCAAAACGCAACAGAGAGAATGGGATCTTTCATGGCAACAAACCCCAATCTGCTAGCTGCATTCAATGAGTGTGTGAACAATAGCCTCACACCACGGGAATTTGAGGAAAGTTGGGAAAGAATGATTGATCATGACTTTGGAGTACGTGACAATGTGGATCTGCTCTCAATTTGGCAGCACAGGGAGAGCTGGGTTCCAGCCTATTTCATGCATGATTTCTTCCCTTTCCTGCAAACCACAGCGAGAAGCGAAGGCTTCAACGCAGTAGTAAAACAGTACGTTAGCCCAAAGAACTCGATCTACGACTTTGCAAAACAATACTCATCGATACAAGACAATATTGTGAATGTTGAGCTGAAGGGAGAGGCAGACACAACTTTAACAGACCCTGATTTCTGGTGTCGCAACCCTATCGAGGTTCAGATGGCGAAAGCGTACACAAGGAATATTTTCAATAGATTCCAGAAAGAAATGAGGGAAAATCTATCATACCACTGCACACACCTGAATGGCTACCGGTTCGAACTAAGCGTCTTAGGTCCTCCAGTTCCGCACTACGGGTACAGAAACTACATTGTGTTTGGAAACTGGGAAGATGGGGTTTACACGTGTAACTGCTGCAAATTTGAACGTGACAGGATACTGTGCTGCCATAGCATAAAGGTAATGACACAGATTGGAGTGCGTCAAATCCCAGATGCATACGTACTAAAAAGGTGGGGCTGGGATGCTGAACAAGTGCTAGGAGAACCAGATGGCACGGCCCAACCTGCCAAGCAAGGCATGCCGGAAAATGCAAGGGCTATGATGGAAATGGCTTCATATAGAGATGAATTCAGAAAAGTTGCAAAAGTAGGAGTAAGATATGCGGATGGGAGACGCATAATTAAGACGCACCTAAAGCAAATGAAGCAAGAACTTTATGTGGTACGGAAAAGGGAAGAGAAGAAAGAAAGAGAAGCTAAAGAGGAAGCCTTACTATGCCCTCATCTAGCAATGCTACCGCTCCGGTGCAACCAGCCAGACCAGCACCTTCAAACATTCGACGCACAAGCAGCAACATATTTGTACCCACTGAAGAGACCTTAGGATCAAACATTCTATCAACACAACAAGTGCAGAACCCACCAATCTCAACTACGAAAGGGTGACCAGGGGCAATAGCAAATAAAAATCCACTCGATCTTGCTGCAAAGAAAAAAAGAAAGCGCGGTTTCTGCAAAGAAACTGATCATACAGCAAACAAGTGCAAAGAAAGGCTAAAGTTGTTGGGCTACCAGATGTAGGAAGCCAAAATTTGAAAACAGATTGTATCCATTCCATGTAACGCATTTTGCTATGGCTATAACTATGAAGACCATGTAATGCATTTGCTATGGCTATAACTATGAAGACTAATTATTTGGTTATTTATTATATATTATTTCTCATACTTGTGCCATGTTTATTAATCTACCCCTGCGAATAAACTGTATTTACCCACCCCAGTAACAAGAAGTTACCATGCGAATTTAGTAAAAGTTACCCAACAGAAAAATGTATAAGCAAGGAAGTTAACCACGGTTTGATCGGTCATGGTTACAATCACACAAACACTGACATTTTGACCGAAAAACAGGACATATAGACGACAAAAAACATGCACAGATTTAAAAATGAAAACTGTAAAGACAGAACACGCCATTTAAAAAAAGAACATTGAGAATATACATTACCTCAGAAAAAATGTTTGTCTAGTAAGTGCTTCCACATAGTAAGCTTATTGCCCGGATGTTCCAGCCACAACGTCGTTAACACTTTCCTAAGAGCTGGAATCTCATCTTGAGATATAGCAGGAACCACGCTGCCGTTCCACAGTTCAAGGAACTTAAGCATGAAGAAGCCGCAGTCCAGACTGAAAAACAAT
The DNA here is from genome assembly GCA_026929855.1 of Poa annua. Lineage (NCBI taxonomy): Eukaryota > Viridiplantae > Streptophyta > Magnoliopsida > Poales > Poaceae > Poa > Poa annua. The sequence continues at coordinate 36,997,022 of CM049433.1, forward strand.
AAAAAAAAGATACATGAGAACATATTATTTTCTAAAAACACATATATGTGCATAATATACATAAAAATGCATGTTTAGTACATGTGGGAGAGAACTAACCTTTGGAACTGCTGCGATACAGGTATGCACATTAATTCATAATTATCAATCTGCCTCTTGGAATCTGAATATTTAATCTTATACATAGCCTTAATAGCATCCACCAGACGGGTGACATGTTCAATCAGACCAGGGTCGCTATCGCCACACATGGAGTCAAGAACCTCAAACCTTTTAGTTGGGAAATTTACAGTGATCACATACATATGACCTACTGTTTTCCTCTTGCCCCAAATAATATAAGACCCAAAATTCTGAAGCACGGCGAAAGAAAGCTACCACAAGAGAAAAAAAATGAAACACAATATATAGAGATAATATATGGAAAAAACCCCAAACATATGATGAAAGTTACCCACACATGTACGGTACTATTACCCCCCCCCCCCCCCCCCCCTAAAATATGCTAAATTTACCCAACAAACATAAGCTCAGTTATCCAAACCCATAGACTATAGTTACCCACAACCACATGCTATAATTACCCACATCAATGTGCTCACCAAAAGAAAACACAACTAAAAAAACTACATTATAAAAACTCTAACCACCAATAAAACAGAACAATATGCAATAGTAAAAGTACTAACATATAAAAAAGAGTTGAAAAAAATAAACATACCAGATCTTTGTGACTGAGCTTGTATGTGTCATTGTTCCTGAAATGCTTCTTTAGGACATTTGAATTGAATTTGCGATCCAGCAGGTACGCAGTCACGATGTATGGAAAAATGACCTTCTTTTCTCCCATGTTTTCTCGTAGAATGGATATACCAATGTCAGCAACAGTGCTTGAAAGCTCACCACCTGGCATCATGCTATCAGCAAGCTCACCAGCTGTGACCCACATCTGGTCAATATCCAAAATTCTTGTACTACAATGAACAAAAGAAAAAGTTAGATGCCTGTAAAAAAACATGAAACTTACCCCCCCCCCCCCCCCCCCCCACCCCCAAATCAGAATACTTGGAATCAGATGAACCCTCATATACTATAGAAGTTATCCACCCCATTACATGAAAATCACCCATGAAGCAGTGCAAAAATTATCCAAAAATCAAAACAAAAGAGGAACCCTCGTATACTCCCTCCGTCCCAAAATAAGTGTCTCAACTTTGATAGAAAGTGGATGTATGTAAACATAAACATGTCTACATACATCCACTTTCTATTAAAGTTGAGACACTTATTTTAAGACGGAGGGAGTACTATAGAAGTTATCCACCCAATTACATGAAAATTACCCATAAAGAAGTGCAAAAATTATCCAAACATTGAATACAGAATGAAAAAAAGCCATGCAAAACAAAATTTCTGGTCATACTATACCCTTTAAGCTTCGAGACATCTCCATCACTGGTATACATGATAACCTTCTCGTAGATTGAGTCTTGATGCTTTGAGCTCGTAATACGAGAAAATGGAGGTGGGAGTGGGAGTCCCCGATGACTCAGATGATCTGTCGTCCAACATCAGCCTCTAATGGCCAGCTAATGGAAGACTTTGCACTTGGTAGGACTTCTAGAACGCCAGATTACAAAGCGCCTCGTATCTCAGTTCGTCTAGAGAACATGGCTCTGTAGGTCGATGATGGCACCGGTGAGGTGTTGTTGGGAAACCCCAAGAGGAAGGTATGAAGTAGTGCAGCAACAAGTTTTCCCTCAGTTGTGAAACCAAGGTTTATCGAACCAGTAGGAAACTAGAGATCTCCCGGAGGTTGTTGGTGGCGGAATTTGGCACGGCGCAACACCAGGGATTCCGGCACTGACGTGGAACCTGCACACAACACAACCAAGATACTTTGCCCCAACTTAACAGTGAGGTTGTCAATCTCACTGGCTTGCTGTAACAAAGGATTAAACGTATGTGTGGAAGATGATGTTTGTTTGCAGAGAATGAAAGTAACAGGATTGCAGTAGAATTGTTTATCAGTTTGAGGAAAAAGGACCGGGGTCCACAGTTCACTAGTGGTGTCTCTCCATAAAAAATAATAGCATACATGCGGGTAAACAAATTACAGCTGGGCAATTGACAGAATAAAGAAGTGCATAATGATGCATATACTATAGTTATGATGTCTAGTGTGATATTCATTTGGGCATTACAACAATATACATAGACCGTTCCAACCGCATGTATGACTAATAATCCACCTTCCGGTTAGCGTCCGCACCCCTTTCAGTATTAAGTTGCAAGCAATAGATTATTGCATTAGGCAATGTGTGTAATGTAAGTAATACAAATACCCTTAGATAAAGTACTACTGTTTTATCCCTAGTAACAACAGTACATCTACAACCTTAGAGCTTGCTGTCACTACCCCAGATTAAATAGAGACATGAACCTACTATCGAGCATAAATACCCACTCTTGGAGTCACAAGCATCTACTTGGCCAGAGCATCTACTAGCAACGGAGAGCATGCAAGATCATAAACAACGCACTCACAAGATATATTATGAAGCAATAACATAGTACTCAATATTCATCGGATCCCAGCAAACACAACATGTAGCATTACATAAAGATGATCTTGATCATGTTAGGCAGCTCACAAGATCTAAACATGGTAGCACAAGAGGAGAAGACAACCATCTAGCTACTGCTATGGACCCGTAGTCCAAGGAGGAACTACTCACGCATCAGTCTGGAGGCGGGCATGGTGATGTAGAGCCCTCCGGTGATGATTCCCCCCTCCGACAGGGTGCCGGGAGGAGCTTCTGAACCCTCCCGATCTAGGGTTGACGACGGCGGCGGCTCTGGACTTCGTGGAGGAAAAAGGTGCGTGTCCTAGGTCTTAGATATCCGAGGGGTATAAGTAGGCGAAAGGGCGAAGGCGGCGGGGCCTCGAGGGCCCCACACCCCTTGCTCGCGCGGCCAGGGGGTCTGCTGCGCCACCTGGGGGTGTGGGCCCCTCGGGGTCCCCCTCCGTGTCGTCTTCGGTGTTCTGGAACCTCCCGGGGAATATAAGCACTTTGACGTTTCGTTTGTCCAATTCCGAGAATATTTCCTTAACAGCTTTTCTGAAACCAAAAACAGCAGAAAACAGGCAACTGGCACTATGGCATCTTGTTAATAGGTTAGTCCCAGAAAATGCATAAAATGATATAAAAGTGTATATAAAACATGTAGTAATTGGCATAATATAAGCATGGAACATAAGAAATTATAGATACGTTTGAGACGTATCAAGCATCCCCAAGCTTAGTTCTACTCGTCCCGAGTAGGTAAAACGATAACAAGAATAATTTCTGAAGTGACATGCTTTCACACAATCTTGATCAAATAATAATGTAAGGCTCATGTTATGAATGAAGTGATTCAAAGCAATGGTTTATAGTTTGCTAACAAATAGACAAGGAGTAAACAACTACATCATATAAGCAAAAACTTTTTATGGATAGTACTTTCAAACAAGCATCAAAATGATTCACATGAAAGTTAACTCATAAAGCAATAGTCTCTAAGTAAAAGAGCATTGAAGCAACACAAAAGAAGATATAAGTTTAAGCATTGGCTTTCAACTTGTAACATGTATATCATATAGATAGTTGTCAACACAAAGGAATATAACAAGTTCAATAAGTAAGCATATAAGAATTGTTGCACACAGTTGACACAAGTGTTTGCTTCTAATACAGAAAGAAGTAAGTAAACTGAATCAACATAAAGTAAAAGAAAGGCCCTTCACAGAGGGAAACAGGGATACATACATGTGCTAGAGCTTTTTAGTTTTATAGGTTTTTTAAATCATATAGAGAGCATAAAAGTAAGTTTTGAGAGGTGTTTGTTGTTGTCAACGAATGGTAATGGGCACTCTACCCCCCTTGTCAACCAGACTTTCAAGAGCGGCTCCCATTGAAGGACGTTATTTCTACCAGCAAGGTAGATCATCACGCTTATCTCTTTTGTTTACACATATAGTTAAAAACTGTTGTCATTGCTTGACTGATTAGATCAGGGCAAAAATGTGAAGAGATTGAAGCGGTTAAAGTTGTAATTAATTGGGACTGGGCACCCCATTTGCCAGCTCTTTTTGCAAAGTTAATGGATAAGCGGATGTATATGCCACTAGTCCGGTTGTGAAAGTCTGTCTAAAAGCAAATGACAAGGTTGATATCCGTAACACCACATACTTCCTCGTGAGCTAATAAACATTGACACAAATAAGAGATTATAAATTTTGAATAAAAGGTAGCACACGAAGTATTTGCTTGGAATGGCAGAAAATACCATGTAGTAGGTAGGTATGGTGGACACAAATGGCATGGGTTTTGGCTCAAGGTTTTGGATGCACGAGAAGCATTCCCTCTCAGTACAAGGCTTTGGCTAGCAAGGTTATTTGAAGCAAACACAAGTATAAACTATGACAACAAGACGTATATAAAAACATATTGCAAGCATTATAAAACTCTACATTGTCTTCCTTGTTGTTCAAACACCTTTACTAGAAAATATCTAGACCTTAGAGATACCAAACATGCAAACCAACTTTCAACAAGCTTTACGGTAGTTCTTCATTAATGGGTTTTAACTACATGATGTAAAAGCTTAAACATGATCTACTTGAGAGCTCAAAACAATTGCCAAGCACCACAACATACAAGATAACAATCCATAAGAGCATGTATATCTTTTTCATTATACCATCTACCACATTTAGCATTCTCTGTTTCCAACCAAACACGAATCAACTTATTTAAAAATAAACTCTCCAAGTATATAACAATGAGATATGAGAGTATAACATAAGGAAAACTAACAGCTCCAACAAGAGATGCATGAAAAACAAGAGCTAATAGTATTGAAATAACATAGAAGAATACTCAACAAATATAAGTGAAGAATACGAGTATTCATAAGAAAAAGCGGAGCATGTCTCTCTCCCACAAAGGAATGCTAGGATCCATTTTATTCAGAGAATGAAAATAACAAAAACAAAAACAAACAAACGCTTCAAGTAAAGCACATAAGATGTGTCGGAATTAAAATATAGTTTCACTAGAGATGACATGATAGTTTGTTGATGAAGAAGGGGATGCCTTGGGCATCCCCAAGCTTTGACGCTTGAGTCTTCTTGAAATATGCTTGGGTGACCCATGGGGGCATCCCTAAGCTTTGGCTCTTTCATCTTCTTGATCACATCACATCATCCTTCTCTCTTAATCCTTGAAAACTTCCTGCACACCAAACTCAAAGTAAACTTCATTAGAGGGTTAGTGAACAAAAAATTCTTATATTCTACATGAACACAATTGCTACCAATTCTACTATACATTAGCTACAGCCACTGATACTTTATGGAACAAAAAGATCCATTCAAAATAGTAAAGGAGGCATTGCAAAATAAATGGCAGAATCTGTCAAAAACAGAACAGTCCCTAATGACGAATTTTTTCGAGGCACTTAACTTGCTCAGATCAGAAAACTCAAAACTAATGAAAGTTGCATATATATCTGAGGATTGCGCACAAATAATCCCAGGTCCATCCGATTTTTCTGTGAATAGTTATGAATTTAACGGTGGACAGCAGAAAACAGTTTCAGCAAAGCAATCCAAATCTAGCATCAACTTTTTACTAGAGGCTCAACTTGACACAACAATGCAATAAAGTAAAGATACAAAGGAATTGCTACAGAGGTAGACATATTCCTTGACTCAATAAAATAAAATAACAGAAATAAAAAGTGGGTTGTCTCACATAAGCGCTTTTCTTTAACGCCTTTCAGCTAGGCACAGAAAGTGATACTCAAATGTTTCCAAGAGATGAAGCATCAACATCATAATTTGTACGAATGATAGAATCAAAAGGTAGCTTCATTATTTTTCTAGGGAAGTGTTCCATACCTTTCTTGAGTGGGAATTGGTATCTAATATTTCCTTCTTTCATATCAATAATAGCACCCACAGTTCTAAGAAAAGGTCTTCCCAACACAATTGGACAAGATGGGTTGCATTCAATATCCAAGACAATAAAATCAACGGGGACAAGGTTATTATTAACCATAATAAGAACATCATTGACTCTCCCCAAAGGTTTCTTCATAGCATTATCAATAAGAAAAACATCCAAATAACAATGTTCCAAAGGTGGCAAATCAAACATATCATAAAGCTTTTTAGGCATAACAGAGATATTTGCACCAAGGTCACATAAAGCATTGCAATCAAATTTATCGACTTTTATTTTAATGATGGGTTCCCAACCATCTTCTAACTTCTTAGGGATAGAAGCTTCAAGTTTTAATTTCTCTTCCCTAGCCTTAATAAGAGCATTTGTAATATGAGTAGTAAATGCAAGATTTATAGTGCTAGCATTAGGACATGTGGCTAACTTTTGCAAGAACTTAATAACTTCAGTGATATTACAATTATCAAAATCAAAATTATTATCATCAAAGCAAACCGAACCACCATCTCCTATGTTTTTAAAAAATTCAGCACTTTTATCAATAATAGTTTCAGCAGTTTTAGGCAATTTTAACTTTTTGGAAGAAGTAGAAGAAATATTTCCAACACCAACTATGTTACCATTAATAGTAGGAGTCTTACTAGCATGTGAAGTAACATTATTTTCAGTAGTGGTAATAGTAAAAACTTTAACAATATTATCTTCCTTAGCTAGTTCTTTCTCTCTTTCCCATCTAGCATGCAATTGGGCCATCATCCTAACATTTTCATCAATTCTAACTTGGATGGCATTAGCAGTAGCAAAAGGATTATCATCAATATTTTCAGGTTTGGCAGCCATTTTATTAATTAAAGAAGATTGTGCTTCAGACATAGAGGAAATACGAGCTTCAGCACTAGTTATTTTCCCTTGTAGACCCGAAATCTCCCTGTTCAAATTTTCCATTTGATGACTAATATTTCTCAACATAATAGATTGTTCTTCCATAATCCTCGTGAATACTTTATTTTGCTCATATTGAGTTTGCATAAAAATTTTAGTAGCTCTTTCAATTTCCAAAATCCTTTCCTCACTAGGCATTTTTCCATAAGAATTAACATAACCACCACTATTAGAAGGATAGGGCTTATAGTTATTATTACCATAATTGTTCCTATAGGCATTGTTGTTGAAATTATTATTTTTAATGAAGTTCACATCAACATGCTCTTCTTGTGCAACTAAAGAAGCTAAGGGAACATTATTTGGATCAACGTGAGATTTACCATTCACAAGCATAGACATAATAATATCAATCTTTTCACTCAAACAGGAGGTTTCTTCAATAGAATTTACCTTCTTACCTTGAGGTGTCCTTTCAGTATGCCACTCAGAATAATTCACCATCATATCATCCAAGAGTTTTGTTGCAGCCCCCAAAGTGATGGACATAAAGGTACCTCCCGCAACCGAATCAAGAAGGTTTCTTGAAGAAAAATTCAGTCCTGCATAAAAGGTTTCGATGATCATCCAAGTAGTCAGTCCATGGGTAGGGCAATTTTTAACCAAAGATTTCATCCTTTCCCAAGCTTGAGCAACATGTTCATTATCAAGTTGTTTAAAATTCATAATGCTACTTCTTAGAGAAATAATCTTAGCAGGAGGATAGTATTTTCCAATAAAAGCATCTTTGCATTTAGTCCATGAATCAATACTATTCCTAGGCAATGAAAGCAACCATTCTTTAGCTCTTCCTCTCAAAGAGAAAGGAAATAATTTCAGTTTTATAATATCACCATCTACATCTTTTTGCTTTTGCATTTCACAAAGTTCCACAAAATTATTTAGATGGGCAGCAGCATCATCAGTACTAACACCAGAAAATTGCTTTCTCATAACAAGGTTTAACAAAGCAGGTTTTATTTCAAAGAATTCTGCTTTAGAAGCGGGTGGAGCAATAGGAGTGCATATAAAATCATTATTGTTGGTGCTAGTGAAGTCACACAACTTAGTATTCTCAGCAGTACTCATTTTAGCAAATTAAAAAGTAAACCGAAATAACAATAATAACTAAACCGAAATAATAAATAACAAACCGAAATAAAAATAGTAATGCAAGTAACTAATTTTTTTGTATTTTTTATATTAAGCAAACAAGACAATAATAAAGAAAATAACAATGCAAGTAACTAATTTTTTTGTATTTTTGATATTAAGCAAACAAGACAATAATAAAAATAAACTAAGCAAGACAATAACAAAATAAAAAGATTGGATGTGAGAGACTCCCCTCGTAGAAGAGCTTAGCTTCCCCAGAAAAATTGCTGGCGTTGAAGGAGAAGCTAAACTTTGCTAAACAGAAGAACTCTTGTTTCCCCGGCAACTGCGTCAGAAAAATTGCTTGATGGCACCGGTGAGGTGTTGTTGGGAAACCCCAAGAGGAAGGTATGAAGTAGTGCAGCAGCAAGTTTTCCCTCAGTTGTGAAACCAAGGTTTATCGAACCAGTAGGAAACTAGAGATCTCCTGGAGGTTGTTGGTGGCGGAATTTGGCACGGCGCAACACCAGGGATTCCGGCACTGACGTGGAACCTGCACACAACACAACCAAGATACTTTGCCCCAACTTAACAGTGAGGTTGTCAATCTCACTGGCTTGCTGTAACAAAGGATTAAACGTATGTGTGGAAGATGATGTTTGTTTGCAGAGAATGAAAGTAACAGGATTGCAGTAGAATTGTTTATCAGTTTGAGGAAAAAGGACCGGGGTCCACAGTTCACTAGTGGTGTCTCTCCATAAATAATAATAGCATACATGCGGGTAAACAAATTACAGCTGGGCAATTGACAGAATAAAGAAGTGCATAGTGATGCATATACTATAGTTATGATGTCTAGTGTGATATTCATTTGGGCATTACAACAATATACATAGACCGTTCCAACCGCATGTATGACTAATAATCCACCTTCCGGTTAGCGTCCGCACCCCTTTCAGTATTAAGTTGCAAGCAACAGATTATTGCATTAGGCAATGTGTGTAATGTAAGTAATACAAATACCCTTAGATAAAGTACTACTGTTTTATCCCTAGTAGCAACAGTACATCTATAACCTTAGAGCTTGCTGTCACTACCCCAGATTAAATAGAGACATGAACCTACTATCGAGCATAAATACCCCCTCTTGGAGTCACAAGCATCTACTTGGCCAGAGCATCTACTAGCAACGGAGAGCATGAAAGATCATAAACAACGCACTCACAAGATATATTATGAAGCAATAACATAGTACTCAATATTCATCGGATCCCAGCAAACACAACATGTAGCATTACATAAAGATGATCTTGATCATGTTAGGCAGCTCACAAGATCTAAACATGGTAGCACAAGAGGAGAAGACAACCATCTAGCTACTGCTATGGACCCGTAGTCCAAGGAGGAACTACTCACGCATCAGTCCGGAGGCGGGCATGGTGATGTAGAGCCCTCCGGTGATGATTCCCCCCTCCGACAGGGTGCCGGGAGGAGCTTCTGAACCCTCCCGATCTAGGGTTGACGACGGCGGCGGCTCAGGACTTCGTGGAGGAAAAAGGTGCGTGTCCTAGGTCTTAGATATCCGAGGGGTATAAGTAGGCGAAAGGGCGAAGGCGGCGGGGCCTCGAGGGCCCCACACCCGTTGCTCGCGCGGCCAGGGGGCCTGCCACGCCACCTGGGGGTGTGGGCCCCTCGGGGTCCCCCTCCGTGTCGTCTTCGGTGTTCTGGAACCTCCCGGGGAATATAAGCACTTTGACGTTTCGTTTGTCCAATTCCGAGAATATTTCCTAACAGCTTTTCTGAAACCAAAAACAGCAGAAAACAGGCAACTGGCACTGTGGCATCTTGTTAATAGGTTAGTCCCAGAAAATGCATGAAATGATATAAAAGTGTATATAAAACATGTAGTAATTGGCATAATATAAGCATGGAACATAAGAAATTATAGATACGTTTGAGACGTATCAGTCGATCGTGTGGAGTAAGTACCAATCGGCTCCAATGTCCACTTCTGCATGTAATCCACTCCTTTCAGTTAGCATGATGTCTAGCAATTGCTCGGCTAGCTGAAATAGCCCGTGCAACATTGTACCAAAGAGGTCGAGGCGGCACGTCTTCGAGCCATTCGTCGGCAAGGGCCTCCCTCACATGTCTAGTCGTGTGAAGCTGTTCGGAAAGACGTTGCCAAAGGTTGGAGGCCGACTCCCAATCCGACCACTGTCCATCCACCTATTTGTCCAAAACAAAGTGGTCACACCATCACCAACGACCAAGAAAGGCGCCACCTCGTAAACATGCCTCACGAACTCGTGGAACTTGGATATTGAATTTCAGCCATGGCTTGGTGGCATCCAGTCCGTTGAGCCACAGCCAGCGAGCTCTGAGAGCATGGTTCATCATCCAAAGATCAGGGATCCCAAGTCTCCTCACTACTTGGGGTATGTAGACCTTAGGGCACCTCCAACGGCCCAGCGCATACGGACAGGGCCTGTCCTACTCTGTCCTTCCGGATAGAGAAGCCTCTCCAACGGCCCAGTGCATAGGGACAATTGTCTGCGCGGACAGGTTTCCGGCCCCAAACCTGGCCCAAGTTTGGTCCAGATTTGGGGAGAAAATGGACAGCTTCTTGTCCTCCCTTGTCCGCGCCTGGCCCAGCGTCCAGCCACACAACCCCTCCACCCCTCCCCTTCGTTCGGCCGGCCGTCCCCTGGATCGCATCGGCCGCCGCCGCCGCCCTATCTCTGCGGCCTCGTCGACCGCGGCAAGTCCCTTCTTTTGCCGCCGTCGCCGTCGTCCACCGCCACCGCACCGCCGCCACCGCATCGCCGTCGCCGCCGTTCTGCCGTTGGCCCGGAGGCGGCCGCGAAATCCACCGCCCCGAAGGTGTTCGACGAAAGGTATATGAGAATCAACCCACCTTTTTTGGTTGATGAAGTGATGTAATTTTATTTTAACTTGTTTATTTTGCTTAGATGGACAATGATGATGACTTCTTCTTCAAGAACATCATCGATACATCGGATGAAGAATCGGACGACGGTTCTGAAGTGACGATGGTCGCGAGCACGCTCGTCCACAACTTCAACCAGACCGAGTGGCCTCGGCATGTTGGCTCGGTTTTTGAAAGGGCTCGTGCGTTGGATCGTGACCGGGAACAAGGTTACTACCAAATTTGGAAGGACTATTTCCATCCCGTGAAGCCAACATATCCGGATCACAAGTTTCGCCGCCGTTTTTGGATGTCACGGACCTTGTTCATGCGTATACTTGAAGAGGTGAGTGCATACGATGAGTACTTCGTCGCCAGACCCGATGCTACCGGTACGTATGGCTTCTCATCTTATCAGAAGTGCACGGCAGTTATACGCATGCTTGCATATGGAGTAGCCGGTGATCTGGTAGATGAATATTTGCGCATGAGTGAGTCAACTTGCCTAGAGTCCATGTACAAGTTCTGTGAAGCTATTGTTCAGGTGTTTGGTCCCGAGTACTTGAGGGAGCCGAATTTGGAAGACACTGCCCGTCTTCTAAACATGAACTCGAGCAGAGGCTTCCCTGGCATGCTTGGGTGCATAGATTGTATGCATTGGGAGTGGAAGAACTGTCCTTTTGCTTGGCAAGGACAGTACCAAGGACACGTTGGAGAGTGCACAGTCATACTTGAGGCTGTTGCATCTAAAGATCTGTGGATTTGGCACTCCTTCTTTGGCATGTCGGGCTCTCACAACGATATCAACGTTCTTCAGAGATCACCGGTGTTTGATAGGTTGGCCGAGGGCAATGCACCGGTGATCAACTTTGAGGTTAATGGAAATGCATATGACAAGGGGTACTAGCTTGCTGATGGTATATACCCTTCATGGCCTGTCTTTGTGAAGACCATTCGCATGCCTGGAAGTGAGAAAGCTCGCAAGTTTGCTCAGCAACAAGAAGCTTGCCGGAAGGATGTCGAGCGAGCATTTGGTGTGTTCCAATCCAGGTTTGCTATTGTTCGGCACCCGGCTAGAACGTGGAGCAAGGAGGTCATGTGGGAGGTGATGACTGCTTGTGTGATCATGCACAACATGATTGTCGAGAATGAACGGGATGATGCGAGGATATTTGATCAAGGCTGGGAATTTGAGGGTGAGTTGGTTGCGCCTACACCTGGACCGGTGACATACGAGCAGTATTCAGACGTGTATGCGGAGATGCGTGACAAGCCACTGTATGAACGACTGCAGAATGATCTGATAGAGCACCTGTGGACTCATCTAGGAAACCAGTAGTGCTACATTGTTTATTTTCCTTTCTATTCGCACATTTGTTGTAATAAATGAAGGATATTCCAGCGTGTTTACTCGCTATCCAAACTTTGTTGTAAAATGAATAAATTCCTATAATCTATTTTTATGCGGCCGGCCGTTGGAGGCAGTCCCTCCGCAAAGAGGACAGCGGCCGAAAATCTGTCCGCGGACAGCCCAAAACGGACACAATCGGTCCGCTTTGGCTGTCCATATGCGGAGGGCCGTTGGAGGTGCCCTTACTCATGCCACCAAGCAGTGTCCACCTCTCACGTCATTCCTACCCTTCCACAAAAAGCCACGGAGGATTATGTCGACTTACACTAGGGTTTTGACCGGTATATCCAAGGACATCAATGCGGAAATGGGGGCGGCTTCCAGTGTAGATCTGACTAGCTCAAGCATACCTCCACAGTTAAGCAAGCCAGCGCGCCATGCTGGTGGAAGATCAGCCACATTGCCCACTAAATAACGTTGATGGACTGACGTCGGCTTCGTCAGGGCGAGTGGGCGGCCCCAAGTATCTCAACGGAAAAGGCAGCACTGGACAGTGTAGAGTCGGCTCCACCATGGTCATCACCTCGTCTCCACAACGAATCAGAGATGGCTGCCAAATACTTTGCTTGTCTCCTTCGATCCATTCTCGTTCTATGGACATAAGCCATGGGGATGAGGGTGCCTACTATTCTGCTATTTTGCTAGGTCTAGCGATTGAGACCACATAGCAAGATTAGGGGAAATCGGTGGAGTAGAACAGCATAGGAGGTATTTTTTTTTTTGCTAAAAATGACCTTCCAGCAAAACTAATGACGCATGTGACTGTTCGGTAATTTTTTTTTAGATCAGACCTTTTTAGGTCGGCGTTAAGGAGGATGGAGTCGACGCCATCCAAAAAGTTTCATAATATTTATAAGGAGTTAAATAAAATAAAATGAGAGGTCGGCGTCAAAAAGAATGGAACCGGTATGTATAAGGTTAGCGTCATCCTCTCTGACACTGATCTCATGGGCCACATTTGAAAATAGTTTTATTAAATGGCCAAATACATCGAGAGACCACATCCTTGAAAACAAAAAAACGCATAGGAGGGAGCGGCACCTAACGCTGTACGCAACCGGGGGGTAGCTAGGGGATTGCTGCAGGCGTAGGCACCTAGCCCACTACTCTTGTCCAATTTCTTTCCAACAACATGTGAGTTGTGAATCGAGCCCCTAGCCCCTACTCTTGTCCAATTTCTTAGCTACTTTGTTATCTTCCACCATATTTTTTATTAGCGATTTGATAGCATAGAAGTTCACTGAATTTGTTCTTGAAGTTTGCAAATTGCAACAATATGGAAAGGACCGAATTGAATTTTTTAAGAAGAAATAGAAATGATATAAGTGAAGTTGAAGAATTAATTTGAGTAACTACTAATGTCTAGTGAAGTAGCCTAGTTTAGAACAAAAAATTTGTGGTTTCATATGGCCTGGCCCGCCAATCGATTTCTTTCAAGCTCCGCCACTGACTAGGTTTATGCCGGTGCCTTTTTTTAACAATTTGGTTGCCTACAATGTTCATGTTTCGAATTGCTCGTACTATTGAGTTGCTGAGCCTAAATATGCTTATATCTTCTAGATATTAATATAATTTTTGTTATGAATGCGTCAGGTTCCAAATTTGTTGTTGATGGAGGCATGATGAGAGCACAACATATATGCCCACGCATGTTTGGATATTCCCGTGGTTCTTAAGAAAACGTGGTGTGAGTGTGACTTGCAAAAGCAGATTTATCATCACGATATCCAGAATTTCTTTCCAAGTAATCACACCATTAGTTAGCCTAAGGGAACAACCATACCCTACCAGTCTTCTCCTTTTATCAAAGGAAGATGATCAACTCCTATCGTGTTGTTCATCATCAACTCGTCTATTCCCGTCGACCTAAACAAGGCCCCGTAGTGGGGTCACTGGAAACATGTACTCCTGCCTGCAAGTCTTCAACACAAGGACGTGTCGACCACTCTGAATAAGCTGGTGACTGACTGATTGTCTGTCTGCCTGCTGCGCACGATGTGCTTCACCTCTCGCTAGAATCTGAATGTTGGTGCATCATGCCGCCGATCTTGACCACCGAAAACTGTGAAACACATCATGGCAGGGAGGAACGTTCCATGGATTGTCGGTACGTCTTCCTTTCGTTGATCACCTTTGCAGATCGAGCAACCAAAAAAACATGGCCCCGCTGTCTGTCTGCACAGCGAGCTTGCTGCACGATTTCCTCTCTTTGTTTACTGCAAGTGCAGTACTATTTCATTAAGCTATCACGGAATAAGCAGCTGTCATTTCGTTGTATACCTTGCATCTCATCGATTTCCAGGCTCGGCTTGATGGGAATCCAAAGCGCTCCTCTGTTTTCTCCTTCTTTTTTTTTTGGGAAAGGCTCCCACTGCAATTTTCCATTTTCTATTACTCTGTCATATTTACACAGTTATTTACAGGAGCGAAAAAACCATAAAAAGTCAAAAAAGCTCTACTGTTATTTGATTGTTGAAGAGTTTGTTATTTCTTACAATCCATATGCTCCAAGCAGCAATAATCATGATTTCCATGTTAAATGGCACTTTGTGCTTGCTTTTCAAATCAGCAAAGGCTTCATGCACAGAAAGATTTCTGGTTCTATTTGGGCAAGCATAGTCCCAGCATTGTTCAACGAAAGGTCATTTCCAAAAGAGATGGATCAGTGTTTCTTCATGGCTACATTGCATGACCACACAATTGTAACTTTGAAGCACCATTTTCTTCCTGGCCAGAAAATTCCTTGTATTGAGTCTATCATGGAGAAGTAGCCGGAAGAAAAATTTGTGCTTTGCTTGACAAGAGGATTTCCAAATCCAATTAAATTGAGGAGGAGTTGGGGAATGTCCTATCATGACCTTGTATGCTTTGTGAGAGGTAAAATTGGCATTTCCCCAAATGTAGCTCTAAGAGTCCATATGCCCCTCAGCAATCTTAGTTCTGGTTTGTTGGCAGATGCTCTCCAGAATGCAGAATCCATCATATGCTTGTTGAGACAGAGGTAAATGGAATAAATCCTCTAGAAATTCAGTGTCACACACTTGTTGAACAATAATATCAATTTTCCTTGTAAAAGACAGCAAGCGAGGCAATTTGTGTTGTAGGCAATTATCCAACCAAAGATTAGACCAAAAGAGAATGCTTTTACCAGCACCCACATGTCCTTTAGCCATGGACTTAAAGTTATCAACTAATTTAATGTGTGCCTTCCACCAAAAAGTCAACTAACTTGTGGCTGACTTTAGTTGACTTTAAGCACATTTGACAGTAGTTGTGTTGCCCTTTTGTTCAGGTCCTTGCCTTCCCTATAATGATTGATCCACTGCATGTTCATGCTATTGGCCTTACGTGGTTCAGTTGTTCAAGATTTATTCATTATGCTTTTCTTGATTCATATTTACCAAAAAAGTGTATGATAGATAAGTTATTTTTCAGATTAAGACAAACCTACTAACTTGATACCAAACATCAGGTTTACATCATTTTTCTTCTATGCTTTCTATGATAAATGTGAATCCCCATCTCATTATTGTTTTAACGCCTTTTGGTTGATAGGTTTGTTCTGGTCTCTTTTTTTCCAGGTGATCGTCTTTCTGGATGTGCTTGGGTTTAGGACGCTATCTGTGAAGGTATGTACTTAGCTTTTTATCCATCGCAGAAAGCTTTGTTGTGTCTGCAGTCCAAGAATAAGAATACTTAACCTACAGATATGTATCAAATCAGTTCTGCATTAGTTGTATGACCGTCAACACCTGATCTCTTTCTTGCATACGAATGAGACAACTACCGCCAACTAATTTCATTAGGCATTGCCATGCAGTATGGAAAATTAATAAATGAGTACATGAGGTTAATTCTGGTTCCAACATGTTATTTACATGTCAAGGATCATTAAATGCAAAACCTAAAACTATAGGTTGGGGAGATACTTATCCATTTTACTTTAGCATTTGCTGTTGACAGTGCCAATGTGACATTTCTGATGATTCAGTTTTGGTATTTCACTGTTATGTAAACTTGGATAAATTCCACTACAATTACCAAAATCACATGATTAAGATGGAGTTAATTTATTTACTACATGATTTACATGCCGGAAGGTTTCATACTTTATTATTATTGACACATATATGTGCAAGCACATATTACCATACTTAGATTATGAATTTCATTAGTTTGAGTGTTATTTACTTTCCCAGCTTGAAATATGTTGCAAAGACAAATTTATATCACAATTTTTATTCTGATTTGATATTAGATAGACATGTTTTCAATCATTGTCTTGCTTTATTGAGCATTTTAGATTTAAGGAATGCTCACATAAATCATAATTGATGGAAGTGCACGACGCATCATATTTTTTCTTACAGGTGCAGGGCAATGCAAGTGCTCCCATCAAGCCCATAACGCAGAGCTTATGACAGGGCAAATGTGGTCCCTTACGAAGAACAACAGCAAAGAAAAGGGAGATAAATGAAAGGTTAAAGAGTGTGGCCAATATATCTAATTTTGAAAGCATTACATCAGATGAGTGAATTACCACGACAAGATGAATCGTTTGTACCAGATGAAGGCCTATACATGGTACCAAATGTTCAACGTTGATCATGCATCACCCATGGAGTTGTCTTCTTAACTTAGAATATGTTAGATAAAACTCCTTAGCATGTTAGCACAATTGTGCTCTCAACTATGTATTAGTGATCTTATGGCTACAAACAAATTTACCCCTATTATATGTTTTTGTTTTGCGAATCTAAAAGGATTGGTTTCTCGATTTCCTAAGCTATTTAGCTCATATTTTAACTTACATTGTGCATGCTATTATAAATATATATTTATTTTTAAATAATATTATTTTATTGGTAAAATGGGGGCAACTTACAAAATCATGGTGGTTGGCAATTTACCCCTATTATATGTTTTTGTTTTGCGGATCTAAAAGGATTGGTTTCTCGGTTTCCTAAGCTATTCAGCTCATATTTTAACTTACATTTTGCATGCTATTGTAAATATATATTTATTTTTAAATAATATTATTTTATTGGTAAAATGGGGGCAACTTACAAAATCATGGTCGTTGAGAACATAAACCCACAGAGCTATGTTGTTATTGATAATCTTATCTGAGCCTGTTATGTTGTTTTCTCATCACAAGAATATAAATGCTACATGTTATAGGTTGTTGACCAGCGTTGAGACCCTCTTATGAACTTTATTGTCCTGAACAAAAAATGTCTTGAACAATGGCTGATTAATATGGTGATCGACCATTTACTGATTTAATCTTTCGAAACCAAGTGACACACATGAATGTCGCTTCTTATGTACTACTATACACAAGTAGGTACAACATATTACTTGCATTCTGATCATTCATTTAGCTTGCTATGTTCCGCCCCAATTTTTTAATTGTTTTGCATTCGATGATTGACAATTCTATGTCCTTAAGCCTTGATTGATTCTTATCTTATCAGGCCTGATTGGATGTAATGTCTCGCAGGATTTATTTTGCTCCGCCTATGAATATAATTCACCTGATGCCAATGATCATTTCACTTTTCAATGTTCATACTGCTTGATGCGGGTAGTGTCTACCTATTTATTGCTCAAGCTGATGAACCCCATCCGATCGTTTGACCCTTATAATGAAACGTTGTTGACTGCAAGAGCCCGTTGATCATTTTGTCATCTATGCTATGTAATAGACT
Organism: Poa annua; assembly: GCA_026929855.1. Classification (NCBI taxonomy): domain Eukaryota; kingdom Viridiplantae; phylum Streptophyta; class Magnoliopsida; order Poales; family Poaceae; genus Poa; species Poa annua. The sequence goes on from CM049433.1 coordinate 37,015,100, forward strand.
CAGACAATATTTGCTATATGGTTTTATTATCCATGTAACTTTATGTTAAGGTATGAATCTAAAATATATGTCTTCTATCTGTTTATATTAAAATATTTCTACCTGTTTGACCATGTTGCCATCTATATCTATTGAGTTATTCTTTCAGACAATTTTATTTTGATGTTGGCACAATTTACAACAAAAAAAATATATGGTACAACTAATAATAATATTTCCTTGCCTTTCAACATTGCCATTACGGTGTCCATGTTACAGGCGATGAAGAGGGCGTTATTGAAAGGACAATGATGTCGCCGAGAGGGGGGGGGGTGAATAGGCGGTTTAAAACTTTTCCGGTTTAGGCTTGATAATAGCGGAATAAAACTAGATGTTTAAATTAACAAGCCGACAACCTAAATAAACTAGGCTCACCTATGTGCACCAACAACTTATGCTAAGCAAGACAAACAACAAGGTGATAGCAATATAGAATACTTCAAGTACGAAGGCTATCACAATGTAAAGTGCATAAGTAAAAGCTCGGGTATAGAAATAACCGAGGCACGCGGAGACGAGGATGTATTCCCGAGTTCCTCCTTGTTAAGGGAGTACGTCTCGTTGGAGAGGTGTGAACCGACACAACGGTTCAACAACCACAAAGGTTTCACCTTCTTCTCCGATAAACCGCACCACAAAGGCTTGGTTCACCTTCCACTATCGGAATCCTTCGAGGCGGAATCCGGAGCCTTTCAACAACAATCCGGGGCACAACCCACAATGGGATTGGGGGCTCCCGAACGGTTTTCAACAACAATCCGGGGCACAACCCACAACGGAATTGGGGGCTCCCGAACGGCTTCACAAGTGACCACAAAGGTCCAACCACCACACGGGCGTCTAGGGTCCAAGGACCCAAGAGTAACAATCTCACAAACTTTCAACTTCCACGAATCCTCGTGGAGAGCACACCGATGCACCAAATGCAAAAGGCAAGAGCACAAGTGCTCAAATCCTTCACTCTCGAATTCCAACAAAGCAACAAATGCTTATGGGGGAATAAGAGAGGAAGAACAAAGAGGAGAAGCACCAAGAACTCCAAGATCAAGATCTACTAGGTTCCCCTCACTTAGAGTAGAGATGGATTGGTGGAAATGTAGATCTAGATCTCCTCTCTCAAATCCCTCAAAGATATGCAAGAATCATGGGAGGAAATGGGAGAGGGGCAAGCTTTCCAAGGTCAACAATGGAGGTGAGAGAGGGGGAAATTTCGTGCTTGGAAGAGCTGGTCTCTTTGGGGAAGAAGGGGGCCTTTTATAGGTCCCACGAAAAAAGAGCCGTTGCAGGAAAAATTACACCGGAGACTCCGGCCCCCCAGAGACTCCGGGGTCACTCCGGACCTACTCCGGACCCCTATACCGCAAGCGCCGTCCGCTGGAACAAAAATCGATTCGCGAGGACCGGAGACTCCGGTCTAGGACCGGAGACTCCGGCCTAGATAAAAACTGTAGCAAAACCGAACACGAAAACGTCAATATCTTTTCCATCCGGACTCCGTTTTCGATGATTTTTGGCTCGTTGGAATCGTTACAACGAGCTCTACTTGAATGTGCATAGAAACATCACAGTCCATCATGTGAGGATAAAACCAAATGGGGAAAGGTTGAACTTTCCTAAACAATGCAAACCGGTAAAACCTCCTTCATCAAAAACGCAACAAGATATTCATACGAAATCTGTTTTTGATGAACTAGAGCTTAGTATGGAGATAAACCAAGTTCTAAATCCTCACATGGATAAAAGGCAACAAGTTTTCCAAAGTAAAACCATTTTCGAAGGACTTGGTCTTGTCATGAAGATCACGACAAGGACCGAAACCCAACACGGAGAAAAACCAAATAAGAACCAAGAAAGATGATATGCCAAGCATGCAAAGGTTTGAGCTCTCCACAAAGATGCGATCAAGTTACTCACTCGAGAGCCCCTCTTGATAGTACGCCTATCTATCCTATAGCCCTATCAAGATCATACCTTTGTCTTGAGCATTCCACTTGAGCTAGATGATGACGATCTTGGTCTCTCAAAGTGGACCACCTTTCTTGATTGCGCTAGCTAGCACATGCTTGATGAAGACTTCTCCAAATACTCCCCCATACGCCATTATGGGAGAGCCTCGCTTAGCTTCGCCTTCATGTCAATCTCCAAGCTCCATTAGCTTCGTCTTCATTCCGACCTCCAAGTTTCGAGCATAAGATATCTCCGAAATGCTTCTCTGGGTCTTGCACGTCTTAACCATCCCAAGAGATACATGATCCACTTGGTACATCTTGTAGCTTTGTGTGTTGATCAACATCTTGATCATTCTCGTATCATCCCATCTATCTTCATATAAACCCTTGAATAGAGCATTGGTCATTATGTCATCTTGAAGAGTCCAACACATGAACTCCTAATTTCCCATGGACAAGATCTATAAGAATATCTCAATGTAAACATTAGTCCATAAGGATTGTCATTAATTACCAAAACCACGCATGGGGGCAACCATGCACTTTCAATCTCCCCCATTTTGGTAATTGATGACAATCCCTTTTACGAGGGTTTATATAATGAATTTAAGCAACCATGCAACACAAAGAGCAAGGATGCAAGAGAACAAACCCATATTCCCTTAAACCCTCTAAATTTCTCCCCCATTGGCATTGATTGCCGAAATGGGAAGAAAAACCTAGAAGGCCAATATAGTGTGAGCTCCCCCATAAAGTGTGCATTTCTCATAATATGAGTGAAATCAAATGCACATATCCAATGACGAATAGATGGAGGGAGATCAAACTATATAGAGGATCCAAATATTGCAAGAGAAGATCAAATAGAAAGATACTTCAACGAAAGAAGCAAGCAATCAAAAGGATCCGAAAAGTGTTCTAAATATCAAGAGGGAACTCCCCAAGGTACGTGCACAAATAGGATTTGTATTTCAATATAGTGTGCACAACATGGAATCCTCACTCCCTCCTAGATAAATTCGAACACAAGCTCATGCAAAAGAATGTAAATGATAAAGGGGGCAAAACAACTTTCAACAAATAAATAAAATGTTTTGCAACATGAGCAAGGAGCGGCAAATATAAAGATGGGTGTGAGATAAAAGGACATTTTAGGAGACTAATACAAGGATGAGAAGCATCAACATAGTCTTCCAAAAGGAGTTGCACATAGTGCATATTGTGTCTTTCCCATACCCACACACCAAAATAGATATAACAAAAGCTCCACAAGCTTAGTAAAATGCACCAAGCATAACACATGAAAAATAAAGCTTGTGCCTTTAAGAAACCACCAAAGAGTCAAAAGCAATAATAGGTGGTCATTAAAGAATTGGAATATCAATGAAAGATGTACTATTCTCATGTGTATAAGTTTCTAAGTAGACACGAATCACTAAGATATGGGTCTACAAATAAACATGTACACACAAGATAGATACAAGGGTAAAGATCATGATATCCAAGAAGAAGTCATAAATACACCAATAAGATCTTTGCTTAATAACATAGCACAAAGCCGAATTATATCTTAACGGAATATGAATGAACTTCCAACACATACTCATCATAGCATCAAAAACTATCCACAAGGGATAAAGGTTAACAAATGGATGCTCCGAGTAAGATAACACGTATCCCAAAAGGCAAATGATTTTGAAAATTCATCAATGTTGCACATGAGAGACTTTAAGTAGAAAGTGCTAGATTGACATAATTGGGATTGATGAATCATACAATGAATATATATTCCCCTTATATGTAATCATCCCGGCTTACTCACATTTGCAATAAAGACGTTTTGCAAGAATCAAATTAATTGTAACAAAAAGATTGATGCCAAGATACAACCTACACAAGGTTGAAAGCTAGAAATGTATGCATGAGGTAGATACTTGTTACCGAGATAGCATTGGTGATGTAGAGGATAAGAGTTAACGAAACTTGGCTCTAATAAGCACATGGTGATAACACCTTCCTTGTGAATGAGACAAGCTTCCAATGCATCTCCACATGTACCTAAAACAAATTCAAGTACAAAATGGTACCCAAACTCATTGGGTCCAAAGTAGTTAGAGCAACTACAATACATAGGACAAACTCCACATAAATATGTGCATATTGATATGAAATTGAATTTCATGCACATCTTAGCCATTTAGGATTTGATGGAGTTTATTCTATATATTGGATCAACGAAAGTACGCATGCCATAAGATATACATATAGTAAGTATGCATGCACAAGACTTTCAAGAACCAAACGAGATACAATTTGGACAATAACCAATTAAACCAAGAAAGCACACACAAGTGTGACAAGAAAAAGAATTGTCCAAATTATATCAAAGACCCAAATCAACACATGATTGAAGAAACCACTTTGAAAAGATACCAAATGAAAGCAAGAAACCAAATGATGAAAATATCATCAAGAAGTAAACCAAACCCTCTACACTTTTCATGATGGCACAAAGTACCAAGACGAAAAATGTTTGTCTTCCAAAGAGACACGTCATCGGGATCAAATACCAATTGAAGATAACTAATGTTCAATAACCTATAGGATTGCTCCCCCAATATTTGTGCATTATTTATGATCTTGTATTTGAATACAAAATGCACACAAATGAGATCATCACTCTCCATATATATTGTTAAAACATTAGTCATATTCAAGAAAGGCAAGAAATTGCAATACCAATTTAAAGAACGATGTTCCACTCAAAGTAGGATAGCTTCCCAAAGAATAGTGCATTATCAAAAAGTATGACTTTTGAAAGTCAATGCACAAGAATTGGTTCATTGCTTTTCCCAACTCAAGAAAGCACAAAACAAATTTCAAGTAGAGCAATAAAGGATCCAAAAGATACAAGGAAGACAAATAAGAGTTAGAAAAAAAAATCCTTGGCAATCAAATAAGGCAATACAAAGCAAGAGCCAAAGTGAATATGATCAACATATTTACCCCAAATATGATTATCACTTGTCAAGACAAGTAATGTATGGAGATATTTCTCGGTGGTGGATTGCAAGGATATATTCAAGATCATATTCACAAAACATAAGCATGAGGTAAAGGATAGGAATTAAAAGCCATGCTTAGATAGATAGATAGATAGATAGATATTCTTGATAGCTTCACAAATCATGTGATAATGCAAAGCAACTCCAAGGAGTTGCTTGAATCAATTGGCTTCCCAAAAAGATATATGAGAACATATTTAGGGAAAGCCATACCAAGAACATCCTCCACAAACAAGATCCAAAAGAGTGAGAGACAAAGAGCATTTAAGTAAATGGGAACTTGTTTGAGCAACATGCCACATAGGAACAAGATAATTAGCAATATCAATTCTAGGTGGCAAAACCTCACATGTTCACATTTTCTAGGCTTGTAATATGCACATAGCTTATTACTCCCCCATAATGTGATAATCCATTTATTTTAAAACAAGAGGCAAACAAAACCAACTAGAGAAATTAATGGACATTATAGAATTTGAATTTCTCATGAGCATGACATACCACATAGAGAATAGATAAAATTGATATATCAAAACTAAGTGGTATTCCTCATGTACACACATTTTTAGGATTGTGAAGTGCACGAAGCATATCACTGTCCAAAAATGGATAGTCCATTTATCTCTCAAAGAGAGCCAACAAGATAAGATATCATATAAAAGCAATAAGGCTCAAAACAAGTAGATGGTGTGCAAACCAAAAAACACATACTTGATTTCTCAAGATAAGTAAGTAGAGAGCACAACACATACAAACACTAGCAAGGTACAAAACCTAACACATGCAAGGGTGCAAGCAACTTTCAATGTATATATGATTTAAATAAAAGTTACCGCAAGGAGGAACATTGGATATGAGATAGAACAATATAATCCATATGACTTGACTTGAGAAAATATAATTGATGAAGATCCCTTAATTCTTCATAGTGTAGCCAAGTCTCCAATGCCCTCCAACAATACCTATTGATCAAGTTTTAGCTTGTTGGTCCCCAACCAAGTTGGGTCCTAGGAGGTTAGTCACAATAGGTTTGGTAACCCAAATGGTTCTTTTCTTGACACCACTTTGAGTACCAACATATTTGGCAAACACATTGCCAACCTTATCCTTCCGAAGAGAATAAACATCATCAACTATAATGGGGTTGGATAAGGTACCATTTGTGCATGAAGAAGCAAGGTGACCCTTCTCACGGCATAGGTAGCAACATCTACTTCCTCCTCTCTTCTTAGTTGGAGTCTTGACTTGAGGAGGGGTAGCTTGATTCTTCTTGGGAAGAGACCGTTCTTCAACTTGAGTAGCTTGAGTTTGAACTTGAGGCTTCTTCCCTTGTTGCTTCTCATTAGGAGCCTTCTTCTTCAAAGGGCAAGATCTAACATGGTGCCCTTCAACTTTGCACTTGAAGCAAACAATCTTGGCCGAATCCTTGACTTGTTCTTGGCCCTTGTTATTCTTGTTAAATTTGGACTTGTTCTTGATATTGGAGTTGAATCCAAGTCCACTCTTGTCATTGGGGCGTCTTTGAACACTCAACATATTGTCAAGTGTAGAATCTCCAACATGACACTTTTCCAAGTCTTTCTTCAAAGAAGTGACTTGGGCCTTGAGCTCATTTAATTCCTCTACATGGTTAGTATCAACACAAACACTAGAGGAAGTAGAGGCTTCATTGTTAGAGCAACAAGGCATGGAAAGTAATTCATCACAGGATGTAGCAACATTATGAGTGGATGAATCACTAGGACTAGCACATGGCAATATAGCATTAAGAGTAGAAATTGTGCCATTGTCCACATGAGGCTCACAAGATGTTACCTTTGACATAATAGCCTCATGAGCTAACTTTAGCCTAGCATGGGATGCTAGAAGATCCTCATTAGAGCTAGAGAGCTTTTCATGACTTTCTTCCAATTTCTCATACTTGCTAGTTAGCAATTCAAGTTGAGCCCTTAGCTCAACATTCTCCTTCAAAATAGATGCTTCACAAGAAGTGGAGTTAGTAGCACAAGCATCATTGATATTAGAAATGGAAGAAGACAAATTGGTAAGCTTATCATTCTTAGATAGTTGAGTTTGGAGTTGATCATGAGACTTGATAAGGAGAGAGTGTTCACTTTCTAAAGCCTTGTGAGCTTTGTCAAGTTTCTCTATGTCCTCACTTAGTCTAGCATTGCCAACACCAAATTCAACTTTTTCCTTTTTAAGCACTTTATATTTATCAATACCATGATCTCTTTCCTCAATGATTTTAGCAATAATAAGATCATTTGATTCATCAAGAGATTCAAGTTTCTCCTCAAGAGACACTCGAAGCTCTTGCTCTTCCTCAAGGGCATTCTCTAAGGATGCTTTTTCATTAGCATCTTCTCTCTCAATTTTACATTTTTGCTCAAATTGAGTATCCAAATCCACAATGATTTCTATACATTTAATACCATGTGCAACGATTTCACATAGAGAAGAGATGGCTTCACTACCTTTGGGAAGAGCACCAAGAACAATCTCACCCTTCTTGGTTAAGGTTTCAATGTCAAAATCTTCTCCATGAGGATCCTCAACCACATCATCACATATCTCCGGATTCGAGGTAGAAGTTACCTTTGAATCCTTAGCCATGAGGCAAATATGATTAATGGGTGAGGAGGATGAAGAATTACTTGAAGCACCATTGAGGTCCATGTCTTGATCCAACAAATGTTGGGATTCCTCTACATTGTTAGTCATGCAAGTACTAGAGGATATGGAAGCATTATTTTCATGATAACAAGACATAGATAGCATATCATCATTATATTTAGTTAAGCAACTATTACATGATATGCAAGGACCATCAACTCTAGCATGTATGACATTTGGAGTGCTAGAAGAGTTTAAGTCCAAAGATAGAACATTGCAATGTGATAGAGAAGAAGTATAATCAATAGTAAGTTCACCATCACCAATGCAATTTCTATCACCACTCACCATATAATTACCTAGTGACAAATCACATGTTGGTGAAGTGGAAGAAGTTGTGAACTCATCACGGCCGGTGGTTGAGGGAGAACAATCATCCTTAATAAATTTGGACACTTCATATATATCTTGAAGCTTGGTCCAAAGCTCATGTGCATTTCGAAAAGGCATGATTGAAGCAAGAACTACATCGGTCAAAACACATATAAGACCATTAGTAACTTGAGTCTCGAGATGAGAGTTTATCTCATCCTCTAAAGATAATTCTTGCGAATCCTTTGGAGGAGATAAACTCACATCTACAATCCTCTTCATATAATTTGGACCCATGGCCCTAAAAAGATTAAGTATGCGAATTTTCCAAACATCATAATTTGTGCCATCGAATATGAAAGTGGGATCATGCACTAATTCTCTAAACGACATCTTTTACTCTCTAGGTGGTAAAGCCCAACAAGAGAGCCCAGGCTCTGATACCAATTGAAAGGACAATGATGTCGCCTAGAGGGGGGGGGGGGGTGAATAGGCGGTTTAAAACTTTTCCGGTTTAGGCTTGATAATAGCGGAATAAAACTAGATGTTTAAATTAACAAGCCGACAACCTAAATAAACTAGGCTCACCTATGTGCACCAACAACTTATGCTAAGCAAGACAAAAAACAAGGTGATAGCAATATAGAATACTTCAAGCACGAAGGCTATCACAATGTAAAGTGCATAAGTAAAAGCTCGGGTATAGAAATAACCGAGGCACGCGGAGACGAGGATGTATTCCCGAGTTCCTCCTTGTTAAGGGAGTACGTCTCGTTGGAGAGGTGTGAACCGACACAACGGTTCAACAACCACAAAGGTTTCACCTTCTTCTCCGATAAACCGCACCACAAAGGCTTGGTTCACCTTCCACTATCGGAATCCTTCGAGGCGGAATCCGGAGCCTTTCAACAACAATCCGGGGCACAACCCACAATGGGATTGGGGGCTCCCGAACGGTTTTCAACAACAATCCGGGGCACAACCCACAACGGAATTGGGGGCTCCCGAACGGCTTCACAAGTGACCACAAAGGTCCAACCACCACACGGGCGTCTAGGGTCCAAGGACCCAAGAGTAACAATCTCACAAACTTTCAACTTCCACGAATCCTCGTGGAGAGCACACCGATGCACCAAATGCAAAAGGCAAGAGCACAAGTGCTCAAATCCTTCACTCTCGAATTCCAACAAAGCAACAAATGCTTATGGGGGAATAAGAGAGGAAGAACAAAGAGGAGAAGCACCAAGAACTCCAAGATCAAGATCTACTAGGTTCCCCTCACTTAGAGTAGAGATGGATTGGTGGAAATGTAGATCTAGATCTCCTCTCTCAAATCCCTCAAAGATATGCAAGAATCATGGGAGGAAATGGGAGAGGGGCAAGCTTTCCAAGGTCAACAATGGAGGTGAGAGAGGGGGAAATTTCGTGCTTGGAAGAGCTGGTCTCTTTGGGGAAGAAGGGGGCCTTTTATAGGTCCCACGAAAAAAGAGCCGTTGCAGGGAAAATTACACCGGAGACTCCGGTCTGCAGAGACCGGAGACTCCGGCCCCCCCAGAGACTCCGGGGTCACTCCGGACCTACTCCGGACCCCTATACCGCAAGCGCCGTCCGCTGGAACAAAAATCGATTCGCGAGGACCGGAGACTCCGGCCTAGATAAAAACTGCAGCAAAACCGAACACGAAAACGTCAATATCTTTTCCATCCGGACTCCGTTTTCGATGATTTTTGGCTCGTTGGAATCGTTACAACGAGCTCTACTTGAATGTGCATAGAAACATCACAGTCCATCATGTGAGGATAAAACCAAATGGGGAAAGGTTGAACTTTCCTAAACAATGCAAACCGGTAAAACCTCCTTCATAAAAAACGCAACAAGATATTCATACGAAATCTGTTTTTGATGAACTAGAGCTTAGTATGGAGATAAACCAAGATCTAAATCCTCACATGGATAAAAGGCAACAAGTTTTCCAAAGTAAAACCATTTTCGATGGACTTGGTCTTGTCATGAAGATCACGACAAGGACCGAAACCCAACACGGAGAAAAACCAAATAAGAACCAAGAAAGATGATATGCCAAGCATGCAAAGGTTTGAGCTCTCCACAAAGATGCGATCAAGTTACTCACTCGAGAGCCCCTCTTGATAGTACGCCTATCTATCCTATAGCCCTATCAAGATCATACCTTTGTCTTGAGCATTCCACTTGAGCTAGATGATGACGATCTTGGTCTCTCAAAGTGGACCACCTTTCTTGATTGCGCTAGCTAGCACATGCTTGATGAAGACTTCTCCAAATACTCCCCCATACGCCATTATGGGAGAGCCTCGCTTAGGTTCGCCTTCATGTCAATCTCCAAGCTCCATTAGCTTCGTCTTCATTCCGACCTCCAAGTTTCGAGCATAAGATATCTCCGAAATGCTTCTCTGGGTCTTGCACGTCTTAACCATCCCAAGAGATACATGATCCACTTGGTACATCTTGTAGCTTTGTGTGTTGATCAACATCTTGATCATTCTCGTATCATCCCATCTATCTTCATATAAACCCTTGAATAGAGCATTGGTCATTATGTCATCTTGAAGAGTCCAACACATGAACTCCTAATTTCCCATGGATAAGATCTATAAGAATATCTCAATGTAAACATTAGTCCATAAGGATTGTCATTAATTACCAAAACCACGCATGGGGCAACCATGCACTTTCAGTTATCCCTGTGCTAATTTATTCTTTCAAAGCGAGGTGGCTGCGGCAAGCTGCGCCCCAAATCTTTATTTTGGTGTTGTCCCTGTACTGTTTTATTTCCGTGTTGTCAATATTTACAATAACAAAATAAATACTACAACCAACAATTTTCCTTCCCTTTTAACATTGCCACGACAGCGTCCATGCAATAGACGATGAAAAGGGCGTTATCACTGGGTTAATAAATTATCTCAAAACCAGGTTGTGCGCGGCATGCCGCGCCCCAAATCTAGTAGTTGGTATTGGTGTGCACGGGGCAACTCCTCCAACCACATATCCTCCCAAAAGCGAGTATTCTATCCAAAAAAAAAACGTTAGAAGAAGCTCTACTAAAAGGTCATCTTTAACCCTCGTTCATTTTTGTAAAATAAGAGTCTATTGGCTTGAGATAAAGTTTTAGACAAGAGATACATAATCTGTTGCAATTCTTACCACACCCCCTTCTTTAAATTGCTATTTGTGAAGTAAACATTTATTCTATATCTAAAACTCTCTTATGTTATGATCCACTTGCAACTGTTAAAGCTTGGCTACAACCCATTTGCAACTCATATGCGGCACGATCACAATGTAAATACTAACTGAGCAAAACCCTTAAACCATCTTGACGCGAAAGAAAAACTAACACGATACATGTTTAATGGTCTAATCACATCATTGTGGACCCTTGTTCCTCTCAGCTTTGTCCTATATCATGTGCTGAAGTATCTTTTTAGATAATTAACAAAAGAGTAATCTTGTTCAGACGGCCCACTGAAACAATCACACTGCTACACAAATGACTAGCATATGGCCTCGCCACACATCTAGATCACTGTGACCCAAACGACCTAGCGGAAGTTCGTATAGCCAGATCAAACGAAAAGAAAAATGTGTCAATTAGAAACCTCAACTGTGGAGTCAGCACTGTAGATGTCACAATAATAACCAAAGCTTGTTCGAAAAACAATAACAACCAAAGCACCTAGCACAAGCACCTACCATGGAAGGGCCATGCGTTAGCGAAATCGTCCGCAAAGCTCTCTGTTCTTGCTAGTAATAGATCAGTGGCAGAGTGGCTTTCTTTGTCAAATCCTTTTTTTCCGCTGCTTTCTTCGCCTGTCGGCTGTCGAGCTGTAACGGTGGTTGAAATGGCGCCTTCCCGACACGCACTGGAATTGCAAGCTCTACAAAAAATATTCTTCCAGCATGGACCAGCGATGATTTTATTTACGAATAACAGCAGAGTGAAGGGCTCAATGTGGAAAAAGACCATCTCTTTTGGCAATTTTTTATCCACTGATAAATGCCACTGGCAACAACACCACTCCCTCCTCTGGCTTGCTGCTCTGCCTCACACACGCACTGTTCTTCTGCCGCTATCAATATTTATTGCCTCCTTAATTCTTTCTCAGTATACGACCTAATTACTCCTCTCATATTCCCCTCTGCACGACTGCACCATGCCATGTTCTTGAATTTCTCTCGATTTTTTTCTCGCTCCACACGAAAGCCGCATTTGCTTATAGCAGCCTCCCACTTTACTCTCCTCTCGCTGCTGCTTGTCCCTTTGCCTCGGTGGGGGTTGCCATCTGACCCAAGCAAAGCGCCGGTTCTCGCAATTCCCGCTCCTTTTCTGGCTCAATCTGTGGGCGAGATCTGATACAAAGGTGAGGGGAGGAAACCAAGAGCTCGTGGAGCTCTTCTGTGGAGCTCTTCAGCAATGAGGCCCGACGCACGGCTGGATTCGGCGGTGTTCCAGCTCACCCCGACTCGGACCAGGTGAGAGCATCCTAGATCTGCTCAACGAGCGGCTCTAATTTGGAGAATCGTTTGGTTTTTTCCCTCTCTCTCTCTCTCTCTCTCTCTGTGTGTATGGTGCAAACAGAGTGTTGGATGCTTTTGTGCAGAAAAAACAACAACTTTTGTTACATGTGATGGCTCATGATCCTGGTTTTGTAATTGGTTACATGTGACGACTGAGGAGTTAGTTTGATTAGTATCCTTACCCTAGGACAGGGTTCTCGTTGTAATTTTGTGAAGTACAAAATGTTTTGTTCTTTCTATTGCGATTGCTGTTCTCATAACACTACTTTAATTGTTAGTATACCATAGATCTGATAATTCAAGAGCATATTGATTTTGATTCTTCTTTTCTTGATCATGTATGCTGCTCACTGTTTGGCAATGCTTGTGGCAGTAGCAATACTAGACTACGTACTAGTCAAGTCACCATCCCAGAGATTCTATCTGATGTCCTTGCGCTCTGTTTCCAGGTTTGATTTGGTTCTGATAGTGAATGGCCGGAAGGAAAAAATAGCCTCTGGCTTGCTAAAGCCGTTCCTGGCACATCTCAAGGCTGCCCAAGATCAGATTGCAAAGGGAGGTTACTCGATCACGCTGGAACCCAGTTCAGCGGTTGACACGCCTTGGTTTACTAGAGGCACCGTGGAGAGGTTTGTGTCTGGATTTCAACATGTACTTGCCGCGTTGTAAGTTTGGTCGTTATATGTTACTTCTCTGCAGATTTGTACGCTTTGTGAGTACTCCAGAGGTGCTTGAGCGAGTGACGACCATAGAGTCTGAGATCTTGCAGCTCGAGGACGCCATCGCTGTCCAGAGCAATGATAGTCTTGGGTTAAGATCTGTAAGGCTCGAATTGTAAACTATGACACACTTTGTTAGTTTCAGAAAGATGACATGTTCTTGTTTGCCATTTGGAAGGTAGAAGACCAAGGAGGGAAATTGACGGAAAGCAATGAAGGTACAATGACATTGTGCTGCCTTTCTTGACTTTTTTTAATCATGATGCATGCCTATGGAGAAATGTATACATCTGTAACAGTATTTTCGTGGACCACCAAAATATAAAAGTGCAAGCAGTAATCCAGTCTGGCTGGCTGTTTTTAATTAGCCATCATAGAGTTTGATGTGACCCAGGCTGCATTATTGAGTTAGGTACATATAGCACAACTTTAAGTTGTTAGGCTGTATCAAGGAAGTGCCAATTGATGTTGTGTGATACAAGGGCAATCTTTAATATTATTTTACAGCTCAAAACTCGTTGTTTTAGTGTCGGTGTTAATTATTGGTGAGATTGGTTAAAGTATGGGTCCCATATATGATTTACCATTGTATATATTTGTAACATCTTACTCTCAACCAGAGAATGGCTTTATCTAGGTGAATCTTGAAAAAATGGCTTTATCTAGAAGAGATTGAGCCGTTCAATAATTTATCTTATTGTTTCTAGCCTGCTGGCTGATTTATCGGTAAATTATGCCAAACACTAACATTATGTGCCCGATAACAGGTAGCCGCACAAAATATGATATGGAGGCAGATAAGGCGATTGTTCTCTACAAGGTGTGATCATATGTAATTATGAATAAGCCTATTTCCCCATTTATTTATCATGGCCTAACATTATGGTTGCTGCGGTTTTTTATTGATGACAGCCTGGATCAGAATCTACGCTGCCAATGCAGGATGATACTACAATGCATGAGGAGAATTCAAAGTACAGAAATAACTTAGAAAAATTCTTTCATGAATTGTTCTTATGAAGCGTTCACATTTCTTGTAATAGAACCTGATAAAGTCACAATTCATAAAATAAATCTCAATTTCAACATGTCAGTGAGAAATAGCAATCATTAATCTTCATTTGTTTATTCATTGTTCTGGTCTCTATTACATATGACATATTACTCCGTAACAGTTGGTTTCTTTTGTTAGTTAATATTATCATACATTTGAAAGTTGCTAATAGATTCTTTCATGTATTGCAACTCTGCAGAGTTCAGTTACTCAGAGTACTTGAAACCCGTAAAAATGTATTGCGGAAAGAGCAGGCTATGGCTTTTGCTCGTTCTGTGGCAGCTGGATTTGACATTGACAGCTTAGGTTACTTGATCGCATTTGCAGAGCGCTTTGGTGCTTCGCGTTTGATGTAAGTGGTCTTTCATTACTTAGTTCTTTGTATGCTGGAGTATTTAAATGGGAAATATTATCTCTTACTGCCACTAACAGCAGCTACAACATGATTTCGTACAGACAACTATGTTATCATGGTAGACAACTAGACATCAGATTGTTCTTTAACTTGCTGTGATAGTATTTTTTTAGAAAAAGTATCTACCTAAGTTGAATGGCAGAAACATAGTTATTTCAGCATATTAATACTGATTTCATCAGGACGTCTTGCATGCTAACTGCTCCAATGTACCCAATTGAACAGGAGAGCGTGTTCACAGTTCATTGAACTGTGGAAGCAAAAGCATGAGACTGGACAATGGATTGAAGTTGAACCTGAAGCCATGTCGACACGCTCTGATTTTCCTCCGTTTAATCCATCTGGCATTATATTTATGGGAGACAATGTTCCCAGTGGTGAGGCCAATGGTGAGGATGCTGCTAAAGCTGGTAAGTTTTAAGCATTGGTTTCCTGAGACGTGAATTCTATCTTTGGGAACAGATGTTTTGTTGGCATGGTATTCTTGTTTTCCTATTGAATGATGAACTGGATTATAATATACTCTTCATAGTTCATACTAATCTACAATGTTAATCCATCTTGTTCTTACTTTTTTTTTCCTTGTGGGGATCTTGTTCTTAATTTGTGCTATCTGCTGAAGTGTTAATGTACTCATAAAGTCTCCTTTCCACACAGTAAGAATCCATACGTTTTAAGTATCGTGTAAACATGTTTTTCTTTTCTTTTGCGGATCTTGTTCCTATTTTAGTGCTGTCTGCTGAAGTGTTAATGTACTCACAAAATCTCCTTTCCAAACAGTAAGAATCTTTACGTTTAAGTATCCATGTAAGTAGTCTATGCTGTAGTCAAGATGCAGTGCCTTCGATTTCAGTATGGGAGTTTCTATATAAGTCACCGAAGCTTATACAATTATATATTTTTTTAACTTCACAGATCAGAAATCTGCTCAGCATGTAGGATATCAGGCAGCATATCCCCCATGGGCTATGCATCCTCCATCCGGTGCATCTGGTTACCCACCTTATCCTATGCAAGGTATGCCATACTATCCTGGAGTGAATCTGTACTACCCTGCATATCCTCCTGTGGATGACCCTAGGCATCACTACTCGGGAAGGAGATCATCAAGGAAGCACTCATCAGATAGTAAGGACTCCGAAACACTGGAGGATGGAAGTGATCATAGCAGCTCAGAAAATGAGAGTACTCATGGCCGCAAGTCACACAAAAAGGGTAAACGTTCAGGGAAGAAGAAACCGAGTATAGTTGTTATCCGGAATGTAAATGTAACATCAAAGAAACATGGTTCATCTGAGAGTGAGTCACAGTCAAGTTCTGATGTTGGATCTGAGGACAGTGATGATTCACACACTAAATCAAGAGACGGGAAGCATAAGAGCTCAAGTTTGAAGAAAAACGGTGGTAGGAAAATTGCTATCGGCTCTGGAGATGAGTATCTTAAGGATGAAGGTTCTTTTGCTCAAGATGCTGACCAAGGAAACTGGAGTTCGTTCCAAAATTTCTTGCTAAAAGCAGAAGAAAAAACAAGATCGAATGATGATGCAGACATATTTTCTGGTGAAAGAGAACCCCCCTTAGGCAGAAAGAAGAATGTAAATACCGCTGATCCTATTCTTCTAGGTGGGCGAGACTCTGGTGATTTCGATGAACGAGGGGCAGTTGGCTTTGAGTCGGCCAATGGGAGGACTAGAGCTATCCGAGGCCTGTCAAATGATGAACTAGTGATGTCGCGGGAAGGGAGAAGCTACATGAATGGTGAAATTAAGGAGATTGAAGCTGGTGGTGGGGCATACAGGAGTGGGACAAGTGAGGATTTCATGGTGTATGGTCAGGGAAGGCAAATGGACAGGAGGAGTTTGATGGATCCTCTTGCAGAGGCTAGGTATAGGAGTCCCACTCAGGCGGACAAGAATGGGCATGGGGTGGCTGATGAGTCCTTTATGATTCCTGATAGATCCGACTCACATGATAATCTTGGACCGGAAAGCCGAAATACTATTGACATAGATGTTGAGCTTCCATATAGCATTCAAAAAACATTAGACAGGAAGTCTGAAACTAAACTTTTCTATGAGCCAGATCAATTGATCCCAGAGCGTGGATTTGACGATGCATCATTTGGATATGATCCGGCAATGGATTATGATAGCCACATGCAGGTCCAAACAATTGTTAAGGCCGACGACACAAGTGCAGAGGATGTCTCACAAAGTATTGATAGTGACACAAAGAAACCAGAGAAACAGAAGCTAAAGAATCCAAAGGACAGTTTGGATAAAAGAAAGAAAGAGGCCTTGCTGAGGAGACTTTCAGCTCCAAAGACCCCACTAAATGATGCACAGAAGCGTGCACAGAACCTTCGAGCATATAAAGCAGACCTTCTGAAACTGAAGAAAGAACAGGTACTGCCGTATTTTATCCCTTTTCTCCTTGTCTCCATTTGTTTCGTTTGGTAGTTGAAACTCCCTTCTGTATGATATAAAACGTAGGGTATTATCTGTTCCTCTGGCCTGTTATTCAATCTTATCTGAGTGTGAAAACAATTTCCTGTAGTTATTAGAATAATTCATGGCAGTGTCAGGCAAGGTGGTACTTATAAGTCAGAGTTTCAGCTACTTGATCACTTAGTTGCTCATAGAATGCAAAAATCTTATCAACTTTAGACATCCCAGAAATAGATGTATTTCTTTTTGGTGTGATTTAGCAACCAGCTCCTCGATATATTTATACTAATTAGAGGCCCATCCAATCCATTTTGTGATTTCTCAAGATTTTCCAGGTCTTGTTCTAACACAAATTGATATATTTCTTGTGGTTGCTTCATCTGTATATTTAACCTCCCTGTTACTTGTATCACTTCCAGGAAGACGAGCAAATGAAGCGACTGGAGAGGCTTAAATTAGAGAGGCAAAAGAGGATCGCTACAAGAAGCGGAAAGGATTCTTCAATGCCAAGCAGAGAGCCTACAAATGTCCTGAGTAAATCAGTTCCATCATTTACTGGTGTGAAGAAAGAGAAAGGTGGGACAACCGAACCATTGGGTGAACGACTGAAGAGGCTTGCTGGGCCCAAAATTCTTGCTGGGACAGACCATCATTCAAATCCGAAGTCGATCACCGCAGACAACTCAAGGAGAAGAAGCGTGGCATGAAGTGGGATTCCATGTGAAATATCTTGGATCTGCCATCCATTCAGCCTGGTTACTGATCGGCCATGCTGGAACCACGGAGCAGATCTCCTCAACTTCGCTGTACATGAAAAAAGTGGTAGTTCGCCTGTCTCCAAGATTGATGGTGGAAAGCGAGCTTTCTTACAACGGCCTGATATTGCACTTTTGAATTGTCATGATTATATTCATTCTTTGACTGAAGGTGGCTTGTAATAGCTGTGAATCTGTTTTTGTTGATAGTATGCTATACTGTGTATGTATTTAGAGAAGGGTTTGGTCAGCGTTTGAGACAGATGGCCTGGCTTTCACAAATTCACATGGAAGAGAGCGTAACATTCACCTTGACAATGGAGGGCTTTGCAGCCGAATTTACCTTACCTATGTGCTACTATCTATGTTTTTCAATATAAGGTGTTTTAGCATTTTTCCACATTCACATGTCCAAACTTGTATCTAGACATGTTTTAGTGTCTATATTCACTCATTTTGGTGTGTATCTATACAACATCTACAATAGCTAAAACATCTTATATCAAAAAATGAAGGGATTATATTAAAAAATGAAGGGAGTATATCTGGTTCTGAAAAAGGAGGTCGAGGAATCACCTACCAGATGATGTATCCCTCTCTTCTCTAGCTGAGGTGACAGGGGAGTCCTAGCCTTCCCCACCGGCCAGGAGGATGACCGCAAAGTGGTGGCCTGGTGGAGGTGCCAGGTCTGCAATGTGCTCGCCAAGAACATCACGGCACGTAGCGTGGATCTACGAACCAAGCATAAGTCTGCTTACGCTTTCCGGTGAGAAGAAACTGTAGTGTGGGGAGAAGGTCCTGAAAACTGGTGGGAGACTTCTTTTCGATTTTTGAAGTTTTTGCTTATTTGCTACGTTTTCTTATGAGATGTCTGTAACACCCCTGAATTGTTTAAATGGGATTTCCCTATATTTTGCTTGGCTTGCTATTACCTAAATCTCTGAATATTATAAGTTCGTCAAACTGAAACATGCACCGTAGTCCTCATTTTTAGCAGAGGAAAAAAGGAGCCGATTTTTGTAAAAGATTCACACCACTGAGTCAAATTAAACAATGTACTCCCTCTAACCATAAAATCTCCGCGTACATAAAAGATGTCACAAGTTTATCCAAACTTATATTTATGTACGGAGGATAACAAATTCCCTTCATTGAGTGATACATCCGCAACATCATACATCCACATATTTACAACATATATTGTCTGCGTGAGATTAGAGCATCTCCAGCGGGGGCGCTATAGTTTGGCGCGGTAAAAGCACTATCGTGCGCTGGATTCGGTCTTTTGCGCGCGGCCGCGTTTCGCAAAAGACAGCGGCGCTATAAATCAGTTTTAGCGCGCGCGACAAGAAACACGCTTTGACAGGCGCTGCAAATACAGAGCGCGCGTGACAGAAAATGAGTAGAAATTGAACCATCACATGAAACACAACAAGATGGACACAAGATCTCACATGTTTTAACCATCACATGGGCAATTTCACCGCAAATAAAAGTTCTAGGTCACCAACACAAAATCCACCAAAGTTCACGTTCACCATCACAAAATCCACCAAAGTTCTAGTTCACCAACACAAAATCCACCAAAGTTCATGTTTACCATCACATGAACATATCAAACATCTTCTTCTTCATCGTCATCGTCATCTTCATCCTTCTCCTTCTCCTTCTCCTTGTCTTGTCCATCTTGAGCTTCAACTTCATTGGAAACTTGGACGGAGGTATGATCTTGAGGTGCATTGCTCCTTATATCTTCGTACACATCTCCCCCGCCACCCATGTTCATCATAGTTGCCATGAATCCACCCGGAGGTACATTCATGCCTCCCATGGCACCATAGGCACTTGAAGCTGCTCCATAGCCACTCATGCCTCCATATGCATTTGGAGGTGCTCCCATGGAACCAAAGCCAACCATAGGAGCCGGAGGTGCTCCCATGCCACCATATCCACCCATGGGGGCCGGAGGTGCTCTCACGCCTCCATACCCACCCATAGGGGCCGATGGTGCTCCCATGCCTCCAAACCCACCCATAGGGGCCGACGGTGCTCCAACCCCTCCATAGGCATTTGGAGGTGCTCCCATGCCACCTATGCCTCCCATAGATCCCATGCCTCCCATAGCTCCCATGCCTCCCATGCCACCCATTGGAGCTGCAGGTGCTCCCATATTCACCAACAACCTTTTTTGAGCTATGATTTGATCACGACATAGGTTGATGTATTCCATTTGCTTTGCATCCAAATGGGTAGTGTCCATGAAAAAGAATTTCCTCTCTCTTCCTCCATTAGACGTTGGCTTTCTTCCATCGCAACCTTCTTCTCCTCCAAAGCAAGCCTCCTCTCCTCAACCTCCGCCTTGCGAGCCTCGGCCTCCAAGTCCTTCTCCCTATGGCGGCAGTGCTCCACCGCGTCTTCCTTCCTTGCATCCGCAATAGCCACAACCGCCTTTGTCAACTCATCGTCATCTCCCCTTTTCTTTGCTTCCTTGGCGCACTTTTGTCCAATAGGCCTCTTGGTCTTGGGCGCCGAGCTTGGAGTTGGGCTTCTCTTGCCTTCTTTACTTGAATCATCATCAACTTGCACATGAGCCTCGTATGTCTCCTTGTAGGGTTGATTTGGAACCGTTAGCACATCACGGTGCTTCCACTTCTCCTCATTCTCGAGCTCATTGTAGCAATGAAACAATGCAAATGGCTTCCCTTGAATCAAATTTACCTTCTTTGTCCTCTTCCCATCTCCTCTAAACAAGTTTTGAGCAATGTTGAACTACACAAAACAAAGAGGACAAATGGATGAGTGTGAGATGAAAGCAATGAGACAACATGAGCTACAACTGAAAGACCAATCACCTTGTCACCCTCATTCATGCCACTTGGATTTAGCACCTCCACATTTGCCAACACTCCCGCCCACTTTTGACACTCTTGTGAAATGAGAGACCAACGAGACCGGAGAGAACGATCGGTCTGCTCAATGCCACTCTTGCGCTTGTCGAAGTACTCCTTCATGCGAAACCAATATGTGTCTCTACTTTGGTCCGTGGCGGTGGCGGCATCCAAACTCACATGGCACGATGTGTTGCAAAGCAACACATCTTCCTTCACGGTGTAGTTTGCCGACCTTCCCTTCGGTGCCTCCATCATTCCCTCTCCCTCCTCGTCCAAATGCTCCTCTTCTTGCGTGTTGTTACCTCCAAAGTTCATGGTCTCAAGGAATGTATCGTCATCCACACTACATTGCAATGATGCATATCAAACACTTCACGTGCGAAATTCTATAAATCAACCAAAAAAATCGAAATTTTACCTTGTGCCCGTTTGATCGAGCACCTCGGGCGCAAACTCGGGCGCGGCGTCGTCACCGGTTGCCTGCGCGTCAGCTGCCGTGGGTGCGCGCGGCGGTACCTCCGCACCTACGGGCGCCGCGCGGTGGAGCTGCGACACCGCGGATTGTCCTCCTCTTGCAGCGGCAGCGACGCTGCGCGTCTTCTTCGCAACTCCGACAGCGGCGGCGGCAGCCACGGCGGTGCGCTTGACGCCTCCCTTCTTCAATCGCTGCGGTGGCACAACGCCAGCGACCCGCGGCGCCATGAACAGCCCACGCGCGAGGGAGGTGGCGCTAGGGTTTTCGGCGGTGGCGGCGGCAGGATTTGGGGGCAGAGGCGGGCGCGGAGCTCCGGCGCTGGGCGCGACGGCGTAGGGCGGAGTGGGAGGGATGCCGGAGTAGTTCTCCATCGCCGGCGCTGGCGCGAGACGGGAACGAACAAAGCGCGCGGGAATTTTCACCGGAGCGGTTGCGTCGCCGTGCGCGATTTGGTTCGTTCCAGCGCGCTGAACCAGAAGCTCCAGATCTGGCGTAGAGGATAGCACATATAGAGCACGCGCAACTCTTTTTTAGCGCGTCGGCGATTTTACAGCCGCAGCTGGAGCGCCGTTTTTGCCCCCCACCCCCCCCCCCCCCCCCCCCCCCCCCCGCGCTAAACTAGCGGTTTTTTCAGCGCGCGCTCGCGATAGCCCCGCTGCTGGAGATGCTCTTATATAGAGCAACCGAACTGAAGTATTCAGTAGTGTACCTGAACGATTCAGGTAAAACTTCAGAAGGAGCTACAGATTAGCTGCATTGATGTCAGCAAATGGCCTATCGCACTGAGCCAAATTACATGAGCAGGGATAGATGGCAAGCGGCGGGGGAGGAAGGTCGCCGGTTGACCTTGCTAGGAGGACAGCGAAGGTTGGTGAGGGCTTCCGGAAAGGAGAGGCCCGGCCGTCGGGGGCAGGAGAGGACGGGGCGGAGGCTAGGGCCAGCAGAGGACGGGGCGTCGAAGCAGGGGACGAGGCGGCGCCGGCGGCCGTGGATCGGCGGAAACCTAGATCTATGTTGTTAGGGTCGCAAGACAGGGTCGCGAACTCGCGATAGGAGACAGTGATACGTTTTCGTTTTCCTATCCCAGCGCGAAGCATTATCTGTGGAGTGGCATTTGCTTGTAAATAATTGTGAAACAAGGGGTAGCACGGAATACCGGTTCGAAGCTCGGGAAACTGGTCATTACGAGTTTCTGAGGTCGATCCAAACGGACCCGGCCACTGAGCGGACAGACCTTATTCGCGCATGTTCGCCGTTCGAGTGAGTCCGTCCATTGTGTGCAACCCATCGTACAATTTATTTTTCGTATTTATTTAAACATGCCTTATATGGGCCATTGTCCATTACTAAAGAGGCGGTGGGTCACAAACGACCGATTACAGTAATAGAAAAAAAATCAAATCCTCACCATCGGGTCGAGGTCGACATATTCCGGCGTCCTCGAGAGGTGTTGCGGCAGTTCCGGGCAGCCCTACTCCGGCGCGGTGCGGTGGACGGCCCCTGGTCCTGCCAGGGCCGCCTTGAGCTCGGCGTTCTCCGCATCCTCCATCTCCTCGTCCTCCTCCTGCTTCAGCGCGGGGAGGCTGGGTGGGGCCGCTACGGCAGATGCGGCGGCGGAGAGGACTGCCCAGTGGGCGGCACTGGAGCGAGGGTGAACAACGACAACCTCTGCATGTCGTGTTCATCCTCGAACCACGTCCACCGAAATTGGGACGTGGGGGTGAAGGCTGGGTCGTTGAGGTGATTCGACGGGAGACGGCTCCAACGGCGCGCTATCTCCTGCTCGCGCGCCAGTCTGCTCACCGGAAGGGCTGGCACAGGAATCCGTTGTGGATTCAAGTGCCATCCGGTCGGCAGCTTCGCCCCATGGTACGGGTCCCAGTACCATAGGCAGTCCTTCAACTGCACGTAATACCGGTTACGTGCAGGCTGGCCACGACTGGCCTCAGTGCGGGGCACCGCGGCAATGACGTCGGGCGGTGCTATGCTGAACGGAGCGAGTGGGGATGGGGTTGCTGTGGGCGGGGACGAGGAAGGGGATCGGGGGCGGCGGTGCTGGCTCGACGAGGAGCCCACCTCGTGGTCATTCTTGGCCCTGCCGGACGGCCAACGACGCGGCATTGCGGCGAGCTTGAGGTGACTGCGAGTTCGGGCTGGTGGGCGGTGGGTGGCTAGGGTTTGACTGTGCGAGTGGGGGAGTAAGTTGAGGAGATCGACCACCATTAATAAAGACCGTGTGGGGAGGGCGACGGGCGCGGAGTCACTGCCGTGTGGGGCAATGGGAGGACAACGGGCGGACACGCGGACACCCGTCGCTGTCTGTCGAGACCCAAACCTGGCCTAAAATGGGTCGGTCCGGACGCTCGACGGACCAAATCGGACATGCCACAATCTTGCGTCTGCGCGTTGGGCCTTCACTTCAACGCAAACGGATCACGGCGGACACGGGTGGTCTCGATGGATCACCCCGTTGGAGTCATCCTGAGAAGCGCAAAAGAAATGACCCTTAGGGCATCTCCAGTCGTTTCGCCCCCGCAGGGCCCAAAACGCCGCTATTTTGGGGCCGCCGCGGCGCCAAACGGCGCTAATCTGGAACCTGGGGGGGGGGGTTTCCAGTCGTCCCCCAGCCCAAGTTTCGGCCCATACAATTCAAAAAATGGCGGGTAGGCGTTTTCATTCATATTGGCGCAAACAGTGGGCGATTTTATTCATATTTGGCGCAAACTGCGATTACAAACTAGAAATTTAAACTAAAACTTAAATAGGCAATCCTACACGCCTAGTTGAGGCCCAGGCTGTTCGCGATCGCCTGGCTGTAGTCGCCGGCGCCGCCGTCGTCGTCCGAGCCGCTGGGCTGCTTGCTCGTGCCTGCGCCGGTGTCGTCGCCCCACCACCTGCTCTGCTGCAAGGTGCGCTGGAGCTCCTCCTCCTCGTCGCTGTCGGGGTCGAGTACTACGTACACGGCCTCTTTCGCCACCGGAGGAGGAGGGATGCGGCGGCGGCCTACTGTTGGCGCTCCGCTCGCTTGCGCTCCGCCTTGGCGAGGAGCTGGCGCTGGACCTCCATCTCCTGCGCCGTGAACTCGCCGAGGCTCCATTCCTCGGCGAATCCATCCTCCGCCGGCTGGACGGTGTTGAAGGAGGCCTCCTCGGCCTCCTTCAGGCCGGGCCACTCCTCCTCCTTCTCCTGCTCCGCCGGCTCCGGCTCCTTCTTCGGCTTGACGACGCGCCGGAAGATTGACGACGGAGGAGATGCCACGCGTCGCTGGCGCGGCTCGCCGATGCGCAGGGCGCCACTGCGCATGGGGGCAGGGCGCCCGGAGTTGAGGGTGGGAGGAGTGAGGGAGTGCGCGCGTACCCGGAGGAGGCGCCGAGCGCGCGCCGGAGGAAGAAGAGGTTGCCGAGGATGAGCTGTCGGCGCCCATCCGTCGTGGCGTCCAGGACGAGATCCTCGGCGGCATCGTCAGCCGGGGCTCGTTGCCGGCGGCGATGTACTCGAGCACCCACTGCAAGGTGCGGTGCTCGCCGCCCCACCACCGCTTGCGGCCGAGCGAGTTGCAACGGCCCTCCACCTGGACGTTGTTGCCGCGGTCGGCGACGTCCTCGTCGTGGCGGCGCTGGAAGTACGTGGCCCAGAAGGCATCGTTGCCTTCTGGCCTCCAGGGAGGGTCCGCGGCCTGCTCAGGCGTCAGGCCGGCGCGGACCTCCGCGATGGCGTACTCGTACTGCTCGCCGGCAGGGACAGGGGGCACGGGGATGCCGCCCGCGCTCAGCTGCCACCCTGCCTAGCCGCCGGAGGCGCCGGGGATGCGCATGTCCGGCGGGCACGGGTACCCGGCCAGGTACAAGGCCCATGCCTCGTGCTTGCGGAGGTGGCGGCGGCGTCGTACGACATCTTCTTGGCGGCGGCGAGAGAGAAGGGAGAGGGAGGCAGAGGCGGCGAGAGAGAGGAATGGCGAGTGTGGGAGAGACGGCGAGGGCTCGGGGGGGGGGGGGGGGGGGGGTTATAGCACGGCGCGGCCAGGCGAAGGGGCGGTGGTGGCCATTACTGCGCACCGCGTGCCCCTTCGATTGGATGTCGCAGCCGCGCCACGCCATTACTCCGGCAGCCTTTGACTGACGCGCTCTCATTGGCCGCCCGCCATGCCATTAACTCCGACAGCTTTTGACCGACGCGGGAGCCGAGAAGACGAGCACGCGGCCTCACGGGCGGTTTCTGTTCCGCGCCATTTTCTCCCGCGTCGCTGACAGCGCTGGCCCGCGTCGCCTTTCCCGCCTTTTCGCCCCCCAAGCCGAACCCAGTGGGCTGGGTTTTGACTGGGTGCGCCGGCGCAAAATAATGCCGAAACGGCGCTATCTGGTATTTTGGGGGCCGAGTGATGTAAAAACGGCACTTTTTGTTAGCGCCGGCGCTAAAAAGCCTCCGAGGGGCGACTGGAGGTGCCCTTAGGCTGATGTGGAGCGAGTTTTTTCTACATGGACGGACATGGCTCCTTTTGTTGGAATGCAAAACAGCATAGCTCGCTGGCTTGGATCTAGCGCCATCGGGACGAAGCGAGCATTCGTGCAAGATGCGGTGAACAGGAATCATACTTTGCCAAATCTCGGCTGAAGCAACGTGGCACCTATTCTTGCACTTGACTCATACTCAAACCATACTGAAAGTGTCTTGTTTGAAAGGGGTGGAGAATCAGCAATAGTTTTGTATGCGGTTTACGTATCGAACACAGGGCACACGGCAGCGTAACACGTATGGCAAACAGACTAGAGCGTGGCCAATTTTGCAGGAGCTTGTATGAACGGCCGACACACTAGAGGCATGTTTGGTTAGCTGCATCCGCCTCGGCCAGGCCCGTTGAATATAATGTTTTTACTGATTTGGTACATGGGTCGGTTGCCTCGTTGCTTAATACGAATCCTTTGCAGCCCTCCATGCAAAAAAAAAAAAAAAAAGCAGCCCTCCTTCAGGTCTGCGAATGTGAGGTAGCATCCTTAGGAGCGAAAGTGGGTTTACCTTAGTACATCTCTAGCAGAAATAGTAAAAGAACCGAAATTAAAAGATAAGGCTTAGCCGAAAAGGCTAATCGAATAGAAACCCGTAAATAACCTAACCGCTGGTTCTATCCCGACCAAGCAAGTAAGGGAAACCCCCGGTGGGAGAGTGGAAGAAAGATCAGGGGAAAAAACAGGATAGAGGAATAAGTCGACTCATCAGGCTCATGACCCGAAGACTACATGTTAGAATCCTATCCCCCGCCTCTGCATAAGTATCCACCCACTTACATGATTTTCATGTGATTATGGCTACTCTTTTTTTTATCATTGAACCTGCCGACTGTAGGTCATCCACCTGGGGCGGAAGATAACGAAAGGGACACAAAGTCCCAACTAAATCAACACACAATAACCTCAACCCTGAAAAAAATTAGGGGGTGCCGAAAATTTCCCGTCCCAACTGAGCAAACAAAGTTTCCACGACCGAACCAACGGTGACCTGTATCTCAAAAACGGTTGACCGGAGGGAAGTTTCAGCTACAGTGTCAACCGTCCTCACCGTCCTGCCGTCGCCGGAGATCTATTCTGGTCATACCCACCGGCTCTGTTCTAATTCAACATGGAATAGCTCCCGTCGGCGCTTCTCAGCCGATTCCGACCGTTTCCGGCTAATTCCGATTAGCGTAGGCGGGAGATCGGTGACTACCGCCATGGCTGCGGGTGCGAGCAGCTCGGAGCCGAGACGACAATAGCTCCACGCAGGCCAGCCGCACCATGGACCCCGTCAGCGCCCGCGAGGAGTGGCGGCCGCCTTGACACGTCAGGTGGGTTTCTTGTCCGTGTCGGCGGACCTATGGGCGGCGGGGAGGCTTCACGTCAGGGTGCACGTCAGCCCAGTGGAGACGGGCGTGTGACGCAGGCGAAGGATGTGCGGCTCGGGCGAAGGATGCGTAGCTAGCTTGCTCAGGGCCTCTTAATTTGGGCTAGTTTGTGGCTTTTTGCTGCTGTGCAGGGAAAGTTGCCACCCTACTTTTCTGAGTGGAAGTTTTTGGCAACCCAGCTAACTTTTTTTTTTAAATTTGAGAAACACAGTACAAACGCAGACGCTCACATACACGCGCGCGCACTCACCCCTATGAACGCACACACGCACACCCTACCCCTATGAGCACCTCCGAAATACTGAGCCGGCGGATCGAGTCTTGAGATTGACGAAGTCACCACAGACGCCTCGCTGTCGACGGGAACGTCGCCTCCCACTGAAAGAATATTCCGCCTAAATGCAACACACAGACGTCAAACCTAGGGTTTGAACTCTGGTGGGCTAAGGGTACAACCACCCTGCTAACCATCCAACCATAGGTTGGTTTGCGGCAACCCAGCTAACTGTCCGACTATAAATTATAAAATTATGTGAAACACCCTTGCATTCATGAAAAGTTGTATTATTGTTGATTTGCGTGTAATAAATAACATATGCATTACTAAAATTCAAGTCCAATTTCATATCCATACAATTGTCATTACATAACCATCACAAATTTATATTTGTCCAAAATATATTTTCACTACATCTGCCTAGCTAAGTGAAAGTGCATGTGCACTCATGTACAGTTTTGGTAATTAATGACAATTATTACGAACTAATGTTTACATTGAGATATCCTTATAGATATGTCCATGTGAAAATAGTGGAGTTTATGTGTTGAACTTTAGAAGTTTATATGATGACAAAGGTTATATTCAAGGGCGTATATGAAGAATGGTCATGTGTAGAATTTAGCATATTGCAAGTATTTTTTGAAGAATTCAAGACATATCTTAGCGAAGAGACAACGATAGATACAAGTTGATCAAGACAAAGATTCAAGTTGACCAACACAAAAAGAAGATGGAGTGCAAGTTGATCAAGTCAATATGCAAATAACGAAGTCAAGATTGATCAACACATTTATAAGATTATGAAGTGCAAGTTCAATATGATCCATCTCAGAAGATATCATTGATTGAAGCTTGCAATGGATATATGAAAACGGAGCTAAGAGAGACTCTCCCATAATAGAATATGAGGGAGTATTTGGAGAAGCCTTTGATCAAGCATGTGCTAGCAAGCACGACCAAGAAAGGTGTTCCAACTTGAGGCAGTCAAGATCGTCATCATCTATCTCAAGTGGAATGGTCACGAAAAATTTATGATCTTGATAGATTTTCTTTTCTACCGGCATCATGTTTGTGTGAGATCAGGTTATAGGATCAATAATCGTACTATCAATATCAAGAGGATCTCTCGAGTGAGTAAGTTGAATGCATCTTTGTGGAGAGATCAAACCTTTGCATACTTGGCATATCATCTTTCTTGATTCTTATTTAGCTTTTCTCCTTGATGGGTTTTGGTTCTTGTCGTGATCTTCATTACAAGTCTAAGTTGTTCGAAAACGGTTTTACTTTGGAAAACTTGTTCCGCTTTTCATGGAGGAAATATTAATGGTTCAACCTTGAAGAAAGTTTCACACCTTTTTGTTGGGCAAGTCTTGTCGGTCTCTTTCCAACAAAATTGGTTTCGCCTTATTCGGAGTCCGGATGAAAAAAATTGAAAGGAATATGCCCGAGAGGCAATAATAAAGTGGTTATTATCTTATTCCATATTTATGATAAATGTTTATTTCTCATGCTAGAATTGTATTAATCGGAAACATTAATACATGTGTGACTAATGAACAAATAAGAGTTCCTAGTAAAGCCTCTCGTTTAACTAGCTCGTTGATTAACAGATGATCAAGGTTTCCTGATCATGAACATTGGATGTTGTAAATAACGGGATCACATCATTAGGAGAATGATGTGATGAACATGCACCCAAATTAAGTATAGCAATGCGGTCAAGTCATTAAGTTTACATTGTTGTACTAAGCATACGAAGTAATCCTAATCCTTAGACCATGAGATCATGTCAATCACTAACACCGAAAGAATGCTTTGATGACATCAAACATCACACCGTAACAGGGTGACTATAAAGGTGGGGTTGGGTATTCCGAAAGTATTTGTTGAGTCTCATGGATCAAGAAGTGGGATTTGTCCATCCAGATGATGGAGCGATATACTCTGGGCCTTCTCGGTGATATCAAATCGACACCGCTTGCAAGCACGTGACTAGGTCACAAGGATGTCATATCACGGAACGAGTAAAGAGTACTTGTCGGGAACGAGATCGAACTAGGTATAGATGATACCAATGATCGGATCTCGGACAAGTAAAATATCGCGAGACAAAAGGAATTGGTTATAACGTTTTTGGTTCACACGATCACAAGATTCATCATCGAATATGTAGGAGTCATTACGGATCTCCAGATCCCGCTGTTGACTATTGATCGGAGAGGTGTCTCGATCATGTCTACATTATTCACGAACTGTAGGGTGACACACTTAAGGTTTGTCGACGCTTTTGGGTAGACACAGAATTTCGGAGAAAAGTTTGGACAGCACCGAAATTGTTTCGGGTAATATTGAAATAGTTCAAGGGGTTAATTGTCAATGGTTATCAATGGTTGTTAATAGAATTAACAAATGAACTAAGGGGTTAAGTGTTAATGTTTGTTAATAGAATTAACAAATATTAAAAAGAAATGAATTTTTTTATTTAATAAAGAAAAACCCTTGGAATTTTGAGTGGAAATTGATGAGAGAATGAGTGGGTTGAGTGGAGACTCCACTCACATGATGAGGGGAGAGGTGGGGGCACTCCAAATTCGTGGCTCCCTCCCCCTCCTATATAAAGAGGGGTGTGAGCTCCCTCTCCCCACACACTTGCCTCTCTCTCCCTCCTCCCGCTGCTCCACCTTCCAGCCATCCGCTTGGCGAAGCCATGGCCGTTTAGTTCTCCACCACACCACGCCGTCGTGTTGTTGGAGTTCCTTGGTGGTTCTACTACTTCCGCTGCCCCGCTGGATCGAGGGAACGGAGGTCGTCATCAAACCGTACGTGTGACCGAGTACGGAGGCGCTGCCCGTTGCAGCGCACATTTTCACGATCTTGAGATCGGCGAGTGAACGACTACATCATCCACGAGAATTATTCTCGAAACGCTTACGGTCTTCGAGGGTGAGTTTCTCTTGGAATATGTTCCACTCGTTACGAGCATCTTCTAGATTAGATCTTGGCTTGTTGGTTTGTTCTCACCGTAGGAAATTTTTTGTTTTCTATGCTACGAACCCATCAAAAATATTGCGGAGAAGTGGCTCACTTCGCTAGTGGAGTGGATGTACAACCCAGCCACCCAGGTTCAAGTCCTCACGTGCGCGAATTTAGGTTCTCATTATTAAAAAAACCTGTCGTGGGTGCTTCCCCCACCGCTTTCCTTTAAAAAAAAGTTATTGTAGTACTCGGGAATACATCATCGTCTCCACGTGCCTAATTATTTCTATACCCGAGCTCTTTACTTATGCACTTTACATTGTGATAGCGTTTGTGCTTGAAGTCTTATATCTTGCTATCACCTTTTTACTTGTATTGTATAGCATAAGTTGCTGGTGCACTTAGTCGAGCCTTGTATATTTAGGGGAAGATGTCCCCCGCAAATGAAAAAGAAGAAACATAATGGAAGAAACTAGCATGTTTTGGCAATGTCATTTTTGCTGCAAATTGTTGGGATTTGTTTCTTTCTTCACGGATATCACGATCCTACCAGCTTGGGGCATTTTGGGCATGCTAATTAATAAGAAATTTGGGAAGGAGGGGTACACTTTCCAACCAATGGAGCATCATAAAAACACTATTATATAATACTATGAAAAATTGGGGATTTCCCCCCTATTGGTGCGCCTTCAATTTTCGGTCATATCCATCCTGTAGATAGACTAATCATTGTTCAAAATTAAACCTGAAATGACAAATAATTGCAATTCGATAGGAGGGAGCAACAAAGGGCTATGTGGACATCAAAGGTTTGCGACGACGGTGGTGCAAGAGGTGAGAAAATATTAAGGTTTTGATGGTCGATATCGCCAGCGTGGGAGGGGAGCGAAGAATTTGACGTCCACGAGTGTATATGTCATCGTGAGGTCGCTGACATGTGGTGTCCACCCGTCGAAGTCTTATGTGGCGAACTTATTCTGAAATAGTCTGCCACCCTGAATGTGCGTGAAAGTTTTGTATGAACACGGGATGTTGGCCAATGAGGAAGGGAAGGAGTGCGTCTCTGATAAGAATTTTTAGGGAGGAGGAGCCGCTTTCCAACAAATGGAACTTCCTGGTGTAGTGGGGATTTTTCCCCATTGTTTCGTCTCAATTTTTGATATATAATCATCATGTACTTGGACTAATCATTGTTTAAAATTAAACCAGAAAATGACAAGCAATTGCAATTGGATAGGAGGGAGCCGTAAACGGCTACGTGGACTTGTACCCTGACGCGGACATCAATAAAGATCAATCAAACTAAATTGGAATCCCGTCTCCATCAGACTGTCGTCTCTTTGGCCTCTCCGGTAGCCGGCGGACCTAGGCTTCCTCCCAAGAAGGAAGGGATTCCTCTTTGCCTCCTCCGCCAAAGCCCTTTGCCTCTTTTCTCTCCGTCGGCCTCCTCCGCCTCATTCTCCATTCTTCTGGTGCTGTTCCATACGGACGTGGTTCCTTCTGTTGAAAAGCAAGAGCGGTTCGCTAGTTTTCTTTGTTTTGAAAGAATCGAATCCTGTTGGTCATTGAAGATTAATCTCATTCGACCTCAACTGAAGCTGCCAAAACTGATACTGCTCCGGTTTATTTTTCGAATAAATCGGGGATTCCCCCATGCCCCGCGGCAAGTCCGCCTCTGGGGGCAACTTGTTCTACCGGAGGAAGCAGTCATGGCGCGCCGATGAGTTCGTGAGCAGGAACACCCTGCAGCTGGTGAGCACCTTCCCCGTCATCTTTCATCAGTTGCTATCAGTTTTCACTTTCCAGTCAAAATCGGTCTGGAGACATTATTTCCTTGTGCCTATTGGGAAGGTGGCAAAAATTGTAGTATTTCGCCGTTACGACACTCTCAATTTAGAGGATTCTTTTTTGTTTTCATTTGCGGGGGACATTTTGATGGTATGATATAGTTTGTGATCTTTCTGATTGTTTACCATGCCTAATTACTAATACTTGGTGTGCCGGTTACTAGTCTTCGTAAGTTCGATGCACTAAATAGTTTTCGTCAGGCTTTATTTAGTGAAGACATCAGATTTCAACAAATTCATTAGGAACTTATTTTTATTTAGAAAATAATTACTCTTCTATTTTCTAAAGTATGTCGCATCATTCCCAGGATATGATAGGGATTTGTAAGATCATCATATAGCTGTGCTGAGCTGTTGTTTTTACTGGCCTCATTATTCATATGTTTCTTATTGATTCCGATGGCAACAACTGCAGCTGGACTTTGATGAAGGCTCGCCACCAGAATATGCTTGGAGAAGAAAATTAAGTAGTCATGCTAATAGGCTGAAGGAGTTCAATGTTACGCTTAGAGAAGCATTAAAAATGGTATGAACACAATGCAATTGTCAAACAGAGGTACTATCTTTGCTTTGTCATTCATCTGAAGTCTTCATGAACATGACCGAAATTATGTTCTTTTTCTGACCATCAGATGAAGCTTGGTCTCCGGCTTTGGTCATATGTTCGGGAAGAAGCTTCTTATGGAAGGGTAAAAGATCAGCATGCTGTTTTTCTTGAACATGTATATAAATGTACTATATTTTGTATTAGAAGAAGGACGCTGAGAAGGCAAAATACAAATCCAAGCTAAATATGACACTGCGTTTCATACCACCAACTGCTAAGGGAAAACCTTGTCCCATTTGAGTGTGCTTTATCTATTGTTTCATTTTGATATGGATCTTTAAGATGTCAATTTACAGAAAGCACCAATTGATCCATTCACGAGGGAGAGTAGCAAGCCATCAGCCTCACAAGGAGTGCCTCTCGGTGGGATGGGGTGTGTGCCTCACGATGAAAACTTTACAGACATGCTTTCTCTGTTTTTGTCGCCAAGTTCACTCCCTGTTCATGATTTATTCCCTTTTGCAGGACTGGTAGCATATCAAGAGGTTTTAGAGGGGAATTCAAGCATTGGCAGATAACTCCTGGTTCATGTGAAATGTCACCAGTGATGGAAAACCAGTTTTCGGTAACTGAGACCTTATTACCCTCCTTAACATCCTATATCCACAAAATTTTCAAATCCATGATTTCATATTTGAAATATTTACTTCCTCACAGTTTCATTCTTTTTGTTTGTTTGATTACTGTTGTCATGAATTCCTATCTTGAATGATACTGTACTTGTTTCTAGTAAAACATAGCAAATCCACTTTATCTGTTTTTTTTTCAATTTTGGTGTAAAGAAAACGCATGTGTATCATAATAAAAAACTACAAATGCACTTGAAGGATATTCTGCCTCTTTTGTGTGTGTGTGTGTGTGTTTTTTTGCAGGGACCCTCTTTTGTGTTAAGTAAGCTTTCTGATGTATTTTTATTTATATGCCTAAGCTGTTTGCTAGTGTGTTTGTCCAAGCAGTGCACGGTTTCGCTACAAAGTACGAAATGCACACACCTCTTAGTTATTCTTTATTTTGCATTTTTTAATTACTGCAGATCTTTATAACTAGAGAAGGAGGAAGCAAAAAATACTCCTCAGTTTTGTCTCCTGGGCAGCTGGATGGTTTAAAGTATGATTCTTTGCCCTTTCAGACAACACATTCCTGATTTCGTGACATTTTTAATGTGTGACACCATCTATGGCCGTTCTTACTATACATGCATGTCTGAAATGTTCTCTTCAGTCTTAGTATGTAAGTACATTTAGCAATCATTTACACAGTCTGTTAGCAATCATTTACATGATTTTGCTACAAAATACAAATTTCACTTAGAGCACACACCTTTTAATTATTCTTTATTTTGCATTCTTTAATTATTTCTCGGATTTGCGATCTTAGTCTGATCTCTCCATGAAAGCTGTGGTTCTTTTTTCCAATGCTCCCTTTTCGATTCCTATTGCATCAGTCTTAGACTATTTTTGTTCAATTCAGTGAACTATAAGACAAGCATGATGCACCTTTTGTGTGGGTTCTTCTTTCTAACATCCTAATATGAGCTCTATCTTAAAATCCATTTTGATCATTGTATGTTTCTTGATTCAGAAAATCTAGCGATGATGATGGTATATCATCCTGGGATTGGAAATTAAGAGGTGATCGTTCAACATACCATGCTTTGTTTCCTCGAGCATGGACTGTTTATGATGGTAATGTTACTCATTTATTTTAATCACAAAGCACTCAAAAGTTGCAAGGACTTCATGATAACAACATTGCTTTATTTTTTTAAGCTAATTGCTTTAGTTTCCTTGGGACCCATGTTAGTCAGGCATGCATTATACCCGTATATGATGCTTGAGTTTTTTCACATGTTGTAGAATTATAACGTGCTAAGTGGTTTTTGTATAAATTAGAGGCACAACATCCAAATTATTCAAACCTGATAGTCAGACTCACAAATTCTTATCTGTTTCATCTAAAAGGCGAACCTGATCCGGAATTGAAAATATCTTGCCGTCAAATATCTCCATTTATTCCCCACAACTACGAAGAGAGTAGTCTCCCTACGTCAGTTTTTGTCTACACTGTAAGTTCTTCATTACTTGTACAAACAATGTTTATTGTAGCAAACAATCGCCTTAATGTTTCTAATGTCTGAATTCTTTTTATTTTTTACGGGAAACTGTCTGAATTTGAACTCGTGTACATTTTATATTTTTACTAGGGATGCCTTGTAAGATTTATATGCTTGTATTATAGCAAACAATCACCTTAATGTTTCAAATGTCTGAATTATTTTTATTTTTGACGGGCAAATGTCTGAATTCAAACTCGTGTCCATTTAAGATTTTTACTAGAGATGTCTTTTAAGATTTATATGCTTGTAAACAGTCTACCTCGTGTATTCCTATGGAGACAGTATATGCTACAGTAGTAAACAGAGAGTATTACTGTTGATTTACCTACTGTGGCGCGACCACAAAAATTTCTAGTGAATTTTGATGTAGCATCATGCTTTTTGTTTATTAATAACTGCGGCCTTATGTTGTATCTGTAATCGTATGGGTCTAAACATTGTGCAGCTAGTGAATACCGGAAAGGAAAGAGCAAAAGTGAGCCTAGTAATGACATGGGCGGTATTAGCTGCTACTCTTTAACTCCAATGTTCTTACACGATGTTTTCCTTCTGGTTCTTTGACTTAATCATGTTTTGTTCTTGATGCAACCCCAGAATTCTATTGGGGGCCTTTCACATCAATCTGGCGGTCATGTAAATGAGCCTTTCATGTCAGTAGGTCGCTTAGCGCTTACATTTTGCTCTGTAACTTGTTGCCAAGGTAGTGAAGTGATTTGGTTTATGTTTGTCCTGCAGAGGAGAAAATGGAATTTCTGGCGTTCTCCTACATCACAAGCAAGTCATCAACTGTT
Organism: Poa annua; assembly: GCA_026929855.1. Lineage (NCBI taxonomy): Eukaryota > Viridiplantae > Streptophyta > Magnoliopsida > Poales > Poaceae > Poa > Poa annua. Next base: position 37,050,946 of record CM049433.1, read on the forward strand.
TATCCTTATTTTCACTATGGTTATTTGGCAGATATCCTTAAGCATTTCTGAGAAGTCCCAACTGCGCATGTTCCAATCAGTTTTTGCACTGAGATATTTGTATTGAATCAGTTTTGGCAATCATTGTTTGCAATAGTGTTTCCACACTGTTTTGTTCTGAATCAGTCTTGGCACTGAGACATTTTTCAGTGACATAACGTCTTCCCATCCATATATTTTTATTAGAAGCATCCATAAATCTCCTAAAAAAATAATATGTTTTTGGCAGATACAAGAAATTCTTTGCATGCTTTTAGTTGTCATGTTTTTTCTACGTATCTATCAGTAATTATCCATTTCAAACACTGCAGGACTGCCAACAATAATCCTCCTGTAACATTTGCTGTTGCTGCATGTGAAAATCAAAATGTAGATGTCACGGTGCTGCCAGTTTTTGGGCTTTCCGGAGAAAGTTCTATCACTGCTCGGGAGATGTGGGGCACAATGGTTCAGGTGATTTTTCCCTTTTGTTTCTAGTCATTTAACCTAGAATGTGCCTCCTCTTTTTGTTAGGCCTGGTATTATTGGATGCTAGTGCCAAGAAGGGAAATCTACTATGAACTGATTTTCTTTTGTTTGAAATAAAAAAAATTTGCCAAAACTCTAAATGTCTTACCATCTGATTTTTGACAGGGTGGTTGCTTTGACCGAGATAATTTCAATGTTGGCCCCAGCATGCCTTCTTCGCTGGGTGATGCACTTTGTGCAGCAGTTTCTGCTTCAACCTGGGTTGAACCACATGGAAAATGTACAGTTGTATTTGCGTTGGCTTGGTCTTCTCCTGAGGTTAAATTTAAGAAGGGAAGTACGTATCACAGGTAACTTTTGCTTTCCAAAATTTAAGAAGGGAAGTGACCATAATTTCAAGTCCAAATGAGCATGGGCGTACTAGTGCAGCCCTTTGAAAACTTTCTCGATTCATTTATCTAAACTTCAGAGCAATTGTTAGACAGTGTACTTGACAAGCTGTATATTCTGTACATCTCATTGGTGTAATCTTCCACCCTTACTGTAGCATAGCATTTATACTACATAAAACATAGTGATATGATTGGAGAAACTCAAATCCAATCTCATATTTTCTATTATAAATCCTTGATAATGCTGCTACCTTTCCTTATATTTATATGAATGTATTTCTGGATCAAAATCTTCGACCAACTGTTTCATCTGTCTAGTAAGGCTTGATGTCGTGCTGTGTTGACAGGAGATATACAAAGTTCTACGGAACGTCTCCAAAATCGGCTATAAACCTGGTGCAAGATGCCTTGATGAGTATGTTTTTTTGTAGAAATTGTGCCATAAATTTACGATATAATTATTATAGTAGTTAGTTTTATTCTCGGACATGATTCTGGTTTGATTGATTATTCTATAATACTGCTGCTTTATGTTGGGATTTTTTCTCAGGTTACTCTATTACTTTTGAAAATCTGCCTGTTGATTCTTATCTGACTGACAGAGTATAAGCATTGGGAAGAGGAAATTAATAAGTGGCAAACTCCAATTCTTTGTGACGAGAGACTTCCAGAATGGTATGATCTAATACTTGTGCATTATTTACACTCAAAACTACTTGTATGATTATGAAGGAAAAAATCCACTTTGCTGAAGTATGATGAATATCCTCTAATCCCCTAAGCTGCAGAGGCGTAGGCTGAGTCGTTTTTGCGTTTTTGTTTTGTTTGCTCTGTTCTGTAGGCTTTCTCTTAGCTTTGTTTGGCTTTCTTCCTGTACAGTTCTTTTGTTTTTGTCGGTTTCTGCGCATTTTGCTCCTTCTTGGCGACATTTTGGCTGGGAGCATCAGAATAGATTTGTGGTGCCCGTTTCGGGAAAGAATGCCTCGTGTGACCTCACCTCTGGGAACCCAGCCGCACAACCCTGTGAGATTTCGCACAGCCGCACATGAGCTTGTGTTCAAGCCTCCGCCAACACTCTTGTTGTCATCTGCCAACTGTTCAATAAAATGCTGACAGAAATAAAGTAAAGGGCAAAGTTCTGATGGCAACCTGGCGTGCCAACATGGAAAAACCAACTACGTAGTGGCTACGGACGCAAAACCAGTCATGACCCATCCTCAGGGGTAAATGTGATGTGCTATTAGATGTCAGGTTGTTAAATAATCAGAAAATTTGTTCTGTACTCAAGTCGAGACTCGATATTTTGCCCTTCGGGGAGTAAGGTGGACATTTTTCCAATTATTATACATGGAATATGGGTTTTCACTTCAAATATCTTTTTAAAGAGCTTACTGTTTTGTGAATGATAAATAAATTTATGTGCTATATTGTAATTAATTCTTACAGGTATAAGATTACTCTCTTCAATGAGTTATACTTCCTTGTGGCTGGAGGAACTGTTTGGATAGGTAATCATCTCTCCAGATGCTTGTTCCTGATTTTTAGTTTTCTTCCAGTCGATAGGTTTTGATATACATGTTGGAGCATTGTCAATGTTTTGTGTACTATTTTTAGAGATCATAGACTATTGAAGGACTTGGTAGTCTCATCTTGGAATGTCCCTGTCCAGAGCTCAACTTCATGTTAAGAAAAACTTATTCTAATCTTGTCAAAGTGTTCCCCTTTGAAGCACAGTATTTCTTTTCCATCAACAAAGCACAGTACATGGAAATACAAAGTTGTGTTTTATCCTCCAATCATGAATACTCTCATACAATATTCCTCAGGAACTTCTACTCGGTTATTTCTAATTAGTAGCACACAAAAATAATCCCATTGCATGTGAAGCTGTTTAGAACAAAGAAAATTATTTTCTGATGGACTTGTTCTGATTAGTTTATATAACAAATTTCTTTCAAGTCTAATTTGATTCCAGACGAAGAAAGAATATTCAAGAGCATGTTAACATGGTCTTTGCTCTGGCATACAAAACTCCACTGTGCTTATTTTCGAACTACATTAATCTTATCTTGTATCTATTCTCACGAATGGTGGCACTGCCATGCTTATAGAATGTGTTTTTTTAATCTACTGATCTAGTGACCATTTTGTACTTTTATATCTGTTTGTTGTCACTCCCAGACAGTGAATCATTGATCTCGGCTGCTGATAAAAGTTTGAATTCAAGTCTACCTGAGGACAGTGATTTGCCACTTCATAATAGCACCTGCAACTCTGTTCCACTTATTGGTTCTAGTCCACTTGATTTTGATGACAAAGAAAATGTGGGAAAGTTCTTGTACCTTGAAGGAGTGGAGTACTTCATGTGGTGCACTTACGATGTACACTTCTATGCTTCTTTTGCTCTTCTGGATCTCTTTCCTAAGATTGAGCTAAGTATACAACGTGATTTTGCTAGAGCTGTTTTGCTTGAAGATAGAAGTAGAGTCAGATTTCTTGCTGATGGTACGTGGGGCACACGTAAAGTAATTGGTGCTGTTCCTCATGATCTCGGAGCACATGATCCTTGGCATGAATTGAATGCATACAATATACATGATACAAGTAGATGGAAAGATCTTAATCCGAAGTTTGTGCTCCAAGTTTACAGGGATTTTACTGCAACCAACGACATGTCATTTGGCAAGGACGTCTGGCCTGCAGTTTGTACTGCCATGGAATACATGGAACAGTTTGATCGTGATGATGATGGTATGATTGAGAATGATGGTTTTCCTGATCAAACTTATGATGCTTGGACTGTTCTCGGTGTAAGTGCCTATTGTGGTTGTCTTTGGCTTGCTTCCCTTCAAGCCGCAGCAGCAATGGCCCGCAGCCTTGGACATGAGGACTATGCTGAGAGGTGCATGGTGAAATTTGCAAAAGCTAAACACGTTTTCGAAGCCAAGTTATGGAATGGTTCATATTTCAATTATGATAGCAGAACAAGTTACAGTAGCCGCTCCATCCAGGCAGATCAGTTAGCTGGCCAATGGTACAGTGCATCATCGGGTTTGCCACCTCTGTTCGATGAGGATAGAATAAAATGCACGCTTCAGAAAATATTCGACTATAATGTGATGAGGGTGAAAGGAGGACGTATGGGCGCGGTCAATGGTATGCATCCGAATGGAAAGGTAGACGAGACATGTATGCAGTCAAGAGAAATATGGACTGGAGTAACGTATAGTTTAGCTGCAACGATGCTACTCCATGGAATGGAGGATCAGGCTTTTACTACAGCGGAAGGCATTTTTCTTGCAGGGTGGTCTGAAGAGGGCTATGGGTATACCTCTTGTTTCACAATTCAAGTTTTAGTCATTTGCATCTGGTTGCTTTTAATCAGGATTCAGAATCATGCTTTTCCCTGCTGATGGTTGCCCTATCTTAAATACTTAATTCATCTGCCTCTAAATTCATTAAAAACGCTTGTTCACTGCTTGTTAGACATAATCATTCATGGTCTTAATTTATTTGAGATAAGTTTTTGGGTAGAAAGATACTTGGGACTTCCATATCACTGTACCTCATTTTTTGAGAAGGGTGTATGGACTTTTGGAACCCAATACTTAAAATGCCTGCTTGTTGGTGTGGACTCAAAATCAGAACCATCGTACGTAAACTATTATTACAAAGGGAATTGATCGCAATTTTTTGTTTGTTGTTCATGGTAATAGATATGGATTGTTTTGGCATCACACTTTTGATTCTTGCAATCCCCAGCTTGCTAGATGGTACTAAGAGAAAAACACCATAACACTTAATGTATCTTTTTAATCAGGTATTGGTTTCAAACTCCAGAAGCATGGACAATTGATGGCCATTATAGATCTCTGATATATATGCGTCCACTCGCAATATGGGCAATGCAGCATGCGTTGTCTCCTCCAAGGGCAGTACTCGAGGCCCCAAAGGTAAATACAATGGATAGGGCCTACATTTCTCCCGGCGCCCTCCAGTTTCTCCAGGATAGCGTCAGGAAGATCACTCCCAAGAAGGGCTGTTTCTGAACCAATGTTCTTAATTGTGATTTCTGATGTGATTTAGCTCAATTGTTCCTGTACATGCATATACATATCTATAAGTTTCTAAACCCCCTTCGTAAAAAAAATGAAGGGTTGTTATTACGTTCTGCAGAGGAAGGTCATGTATATTAGTATATTGTGATCACAGTAGCCAGCCTAACTTTGTATAATAGTACTGTATATATATGAAGAAAATTGTGAAGCATTCGTGTGATATCCTCTTGTTGATGATGGTAAGTACAAAGTGTGCAGTAGCATTCCATGTCTTGCAGATTCTCATAAGAACTGACTTGGACCACCTGGCACTACCAAAAATCAAAGTTTGCCCCCTGTGCGTTTTAGCGTTTGGCACTACCAGATTCCCCTAAGAATTTTGGATCCATTAGTCATGGGACCATGTGGAACAGAATTTTGGACCCATGCAACAATTACGACTAGCAAGGGAAACAAAAATTCATACTAAAGAGAAATAAAAATTAGTGCACACGCAATAAAAAAAATCTGCAAGTGTAACAAAATTTGGACCATAGTTTTATAGAGATGGAACATATCATGACTAAAAGTGGAAGCCAATTTGGACTGGAAGCATAAAGTATTCAGCGCCCTACTATAAAGGGGAACAAAATTTTGGATCCTACTTTAAAGCCACGGCACCATGTGGAGCAAAAACTTTATTGCCAAATGGACAAAATACCATCTACAAGCGGAACATAATTTGGACCATTATTTTAGAATGCATGGAACAAATTGTGACTACAAGTGGAATAGAATTTTAGCCCCGGCGGAACAAAGTTTAGACACGTGATGAACAAATCATGGCAACAAGCTCAATACAATTTTTAAACTATGTGAAAACCATGATTGTACGTATAAGAAAAATTTAACAGAAACAAAAAAAAAGTTTCTGCACTAGTATAACATGTCCCAACAAAGAAAAACAAAAAAAATTCATATCCAATTTTGAAGCTATGGAACGCTACGAATAAAAATAGTCTAGACCAAATATTACAAAAACTGAAATGCATGAACTAAAATATAAATAAAATCTAGCATAAAAATAAACATTAGAAAATAAATTTAATAGGAAGAAAAACAGAGAAGAAGGAAATCAAGAAAGAAGAAGAAATAAACAGATGGAACGAACATAGCCAATTAGCAAGCCGAAGTGATTGTATGTTAAGCTAATACTCATGATTTGTTCCATTACTCTATAACTATGGGCTAAACTTTGTTCCACTTATGTTTTTTATTTTGTTTTCCGGACATTATTTTTTTTGCTCCACATGGTTTAATTTTTTGTTTCTAATTTTTTAATTGTTTTCCATTTGGTATTTTTTTGTTATGCTATATTTTTTATTTGTTCCAGGAGTGCTAAATTCTGTTCCGCTTAGTTAAATTTTCTTTTCGACAAGTAGCCGTGAGTTTTGCCTTGGTCTAAAACGTTATTCATCTTTATAATCCTAATTGTGCTACAAGATTAAGGTCCAAATTTTGTTCCAAAGCTATATTAAGCTAAGAAGTCGTAATTTGTTACAGGCACCTTAAATTTCTGTTTCACGAGGTCTATATTTTTGTTTGCATTGAAGTCATGCTTTTTTCATCAATGTTCAAATTTCTTGTGCCTATTTTTCGTGATTTTTCCAACTGATGCTAAAATTTTGTTCCACTTAGTATGTTTTTACTCTTATCTTAATTTCCAATCTTGTGCTACATCTATATGTTATTTGTTCCAAATGTATATGTTATTTGTTCCTTGTCCACTAAAATGATATTCCTTCTGGCCCAAGGATTTATTCCGCTAGAACATGTTTAGTTCCGTGTGATTTAGAACTTGATTTCATCTATTTTTCTCTTTCGTTCTCGCATGTCATAAGACTAATATTATTGTTACTTTTCATTTGTTTATAGTTTTATTTACTCTTGTATCAAAAGCTTATATTTTGTTCGAACTTTGACTAAGTAGTGTTCTCGATACTTTTAGTATTTTCGCTATGGTTGATCCTCGGTCTAGAAATGCTCAAGTATATGTGCACGCACATCACATTGGCATAAGTTTTTCTTGTTTTGTTTCAACAACTTTTATGGAGTTGCATCGATATATAGCTATGAGAAAGGCACCCAAACTCGAGTGAGTTCTATTTAAAAAGGTTGAAAATTGTATATTTGAGTTCCAAACATTCCAAATATTCTTACATGGACATGTTCACGTGGTCTCTTGTATTTCTAACAAATTTCGGTACAAAATGCTTGATTTTAGGCTACAGAAGAACTAGAAATTGTGCTTGTAAATGGGGGAAGAATAACTCATTTTATCCCCAATTTCTTCTTTTTGTGTACGCAAAATACATCATTTTGTAACAAAAAGTAGATGTCACATTTAGCTCTAAGGTTTATTTTAGGATTAACATTTTTTAAAGAAGTGATCTCCAATGTGCTTAGTTGATAAAAGGAGTTTTCCAAGAAGGAGCTAGACTTAAAGGCCATTTTTTTGCGGGCCCGAAAGTGTGGGGCAGCGTGTCCCGGTGCGGGGCAGAATGTTTACACATTGTAACAATGAGAGTGGTTAGTTTTTAGTCCCACATTTGTAAATGTCATTAGAGAATCTCCAAGGCACCTCCAGCCATCGGTATAATAATGGATCTGGAAACAAAATTGTCCCCCATCGCTTTGGACGTTTCCGAAAATTTCCCACGACCCTTATCCGTGCTCTACTTTCAGAGCAGGCTCGAGAGTGCCGGACATGTCTAGACATGCTGGCCACGGATTTGGTAAACGAACAAATATGTGCTATTTACGTGAAACAATAGTTTTTTCCATCGGTTACTTTTACTTTTTCATTTTTATGTCATCTCATGGATAATTTTCTCTTGTTAGGGGCGCCCATGAAAATAACTCTATGCCCACGAAAAATTCAGTGGTCAGACGCGCCCCCTGTATTTTGGGCTACTAGAAAAAAATCCTATAGAAACAGATAATTCATTTAGTGGATAGAGTGAACCACTAAGGAGGATTTTTTGTTTTGAGAATGGCGATAGGGGTGGCTATCGTTTCGGACAAATGTGCGATCGCCCCCAAAAGACCATCATATGTGGATTGCTAGACACATTTTGAAATACGCTGGGGGAGATGATCTAAACCCAAACGTGCAAGACGCGTTGAGGCATTGTAGCAACGAGCAAGCAGTTGGTTTCTAGCCCCAGCTCGCCAAGCAAGCGAGATGAGAAAAATAGCAGCGCTTGCTGAACGTTCAAGTTGTTATGTGCAGCTCGGACAATGCATAAGACTATAGAAACCCGCTACAGAAGTCCAGTAGATTTTGGTCGTGGCCCAGCCACTGGGCGATCCCACAGCAGGAATCGGCGAGCGATAGCAAGGAAGACATGGATTTTGGTGTCTGCGTCCTGATCAACTCCCCTATTTACCTTCTTGCAAATTAGAAAACTCTCCTGTTTACTTAGGAGTAATTTATACTGTAGTTCTAACCATTAAGAGTTTATAAGACAGTGACAAGGAGTCAAGGACAAAGTACATATTGTGATATTATATCACCATAGGAGTAATTTATACTGTACTTCTAACCATTAAGAGTTTAAGACAGTAACAAAGACAAAGTACATACTGTGATATTACATCACCAAACTAACAACGTACACGTGCGAGCAAAACACTTCAAACGAGAGAACCGAACAAACACAACACAATATAGTAGTACTTGACTGCTAGGAAGAATTTTCACAAGGACAATCTCCTCCATCGTTCGTACTGCTCTCATCAACAGAATATGACGGTGGAAGAACAGAGTTGAGCTGACAAACAAACAGGTATTAACATCAGTGACCTCCACCAATCCCCCCACCGCCGCCGCCACCTTTGCCAAACCCGAAGCCAAACCCGCTTCCCTTGCCAAAGCCTCCTCCAAAACCGCTGCCACCGCCACTGCCGCCGCCGCCACCACCACCTCCTCCGCCTAGCCCTCCACCGCCACCACCGTTGCCAAAGCCGCCACCGAGCCCCCCACCCTTTCCGATGCCACCACTGAACCCATTGCCAATGCCACCTCCAAGACCGCTGCCCTTTCCGAAGCCAGCTCCAATACCGTGTCCTACACCTCCGAGACCACTACCGCTGCCATACCCGCCACCGACACCAGTACCGATGCCCTTGCCGATGCCACCCCCAAGACCTCCGCCCTTGCCATACCCTCCTCCAATGCCTCCACCAAGACCCTTGCCAATGCCACCCTTGCCATACCCCCCTCCAATGCCTCCACCAAGACCCTTGCCGAATCCACCTCCAAGGCCATGACCGATGCCACCTCCAAGACCTCCACCTTTGCCGATGCCACCACCAAGACCTGCACCCTTACCAAAACCACCGCCGATGTCGTGGCCTATTCCACCACCAAGGCCGCCACCTTTCCCAATACCTCCACCAAGCCCCCCACCTTGACCGATGCCACCGCCAAGACCTCCACCTTTACCGAAACCACCGCCGATGCCATGGCCTATTCCACCACCAAGACCGCCACCTTTCCCAATACCTCCGCCAAGGCCCCCGCCTTGACCGATGCCACCGCCAAGACCTCCACCTTTACCAAAACCACCACCAATACCATGGCCTATTCCACCACCAAGACCGCCACCTTTACCAATACCTCCGCCAAGTCCACCACCTTTTCCGAATCCACCACCAATACCATGACCAACACCGCCACCAAATCCACCACCTAGTCCTCCACCGCCACCTCCACCGTAGCCGCCACCGCCACCTCCACCAAGCCCTGCACCTTTGCCGTACCCTCCACCGAGCCCACCACCTCCTCCAAGCCCCTTGCCGAAGTGCTTCTTCAACAAGAGGAACTTCTCGTCGCGGGTGTGCTTTCGCTTGTCCGCTACGGGCCTCGCCCACGCGCCCACAGCCGCGCTGCTCAGGCAGAGGAGCAGGGTGAGCGCCACTGCCTTATTTGTCATCACTCTACCTCCTCTCCCCATGTCTGGCAGGCTGGCTAAGAGCTACCGAAGGAAGAAGTTGCTTCTAGCTTGGGTCTCCATTGTCTGCAGCAGCTCGGTATCTTATATAGCTGCTGGAAAGCTGCGTAGCATTGATTGATAGTCAGCTGTGCACTGGAATGGCCATGTGAGAAGAAGTGGTGGGGGAGGTGGCCATGGCCGGCGGTGGCGCAATGAAGGAGCACGCAGTTTGGTTGTTGGAGTGGTGATGGGAGGAGTAAATAGGGTTCTGCAGCGGACAGACTGGCAGATGGATGGATAGAAGAAAGAGCATAAACCGGAGCGGCGGAGCGCCATGCACATGTTGCCTTGTACAATATCGAATGGACGGCTCCAGTTCACCTGGGCATCGATATCAGATTAACAGAGAGAGAGAGAGTTCACGGTGCTGGAAATAACCATTCTTGTCAGTTTGGCTACAATCTGCAATATGAGTAAAAACTTTGGGCGACTGGACGGACAAGGTGGACGGGGAAATGGCAATCAATATGATTCGTGCAAGAGTCACGCAAGTCATTAATTGATGTGGATGCCTGTTGGGACATGCTATGGATGATCTGTAGTGGTAGTCTGGTACAGTGTATGGATGCACCACGATAATGCATGTCACAAGACCATGGTACAGTGATCACGACTCATCCCATGTGCTCATGCGATGTGAGGTAGCACAACGCATGGTACAGTGATCCACTTTGAGGTACAACCTACAAGGATGGCAGAAGCGCCGGAAGCGCCTTCTTTTTTGGATTCAGGCTCGGTCATTGCACAACTCAAGACAAGTTTACACCGCTTGAGAAAGTTTACTTACTAACCGCTGACTGTCCATACAACTTTAGAATGTTTTTTATACATGAATCACAAGGGATGATTGTACGGTTCGCGCATGCGGTTTCTGATCTGCGCGGCCTGTTTTCACTTTTCAGCCCGCAAAATGAAACCGCAACATAGGGTTTATGCAAAATATAACGACAAATTCAACATATAAATCATCCAAACTGATTGTCAAAGTACTCAATCATACAAAATATGATAATGGATCACACGATCAAGGCATCAAGCATCGACGGAGGCTGCCGGATCGCCGCCACCGCCGCCATTCGCCGCTGCATCACCTTTAGCCATGGCAGCGCGTGCTGCTGCCCTCCTTCGCGCTATGATCTCTGCCCTCGCAAGGTTCCACCACTCTAGCTAGGTGGTACTCATCCATCTCGGACGGGTTCATCATCATTGTCCCATTCTCCACCGCAATGAGCTCCGCCATGGCCCGAATCTCATCGGCACGTGCTCTCCTCTCCTCCAACTCGGCCATGCGCTTGGCATGTTCCCGAAGTATGTTCCATTTTTCCTCCTTCTCTTGATGGTTCTTCTCCATCATCACTTTATTTGCCTCCAATGTCTTGATCACCGATGCCTCTTTGGACTTCATCATAATATCAATCTTGAGAGACAAGCTTGCCGCTTCGCCTTGATTCTTGATCTTTTTCCTTTGCCATCTTGGTTCATTGCGGGCCTTTTTCTTGTTCCTCTTCATCTCAAGCACATCATCCACCTCCTCCTCATCTTCCAACTCGAGAAGCTTATGCTTCAGTGATGATGCTTCTCAGTCCCTCATCATCCATTTCTCGTTGTCCTCAAGAATGGTCCAACAATGCGCAAGGTTAAATGGCTTGCCCTTCGATGTTGTCATGTCCTTAAACCTTTGCTGGGCAATTAGTTCCCATCACCCACGTTGGTGCCACTGGGTGTCGCATTCCTCACGGCCTCAATGCAATCGGTCCATCGGCTACACACGGTCTTGATGGTATCACATCGGCCTTGGAGTGATCGATAGGAGCGAGTTGGCAAGGAAGAGAGAGGCGGCATCAACTTGAAGAAGAGATCCTCTATGTGTTGCCAATACCTCTTCCCCGTTTGGTCGGACCCGATCACAAATTCATCATCCTCGATGTCATCTTCTATGTCGTCGGCGTAGTGTCCGAAGTCACCGAGTGGCGGAGAATCGATGTCGATGGACGCATCGTTGAGAAAACTCAACGTAGGAGACCGGCGGCGCCTCGGACGGGGCGGGACTTGCGTCGAGCACCTTGGTTGCGTCGCCCATCGCCGCCTTCAAAGAGGACAGGGATACCATCTTGGCGACGACAGGATTCTTGGCCACCGCCTTCTTCTGCGGCTTGTTGCCTTGATTCTTAGTGGTGACCTTGCCCGTCCTCGTACCGGAAGTAGTACTGACAGCGGCGGAGGCAGCAGGGGCTGTATCGGGATCCACAGCGCCGGTCGCGACGACGTGGTGCCCCTGAAGCTTGCGCTTGGGGAGGGGAGCTTGCTGGGAGGCGTCGACTGATGTCTACGCACGCTTCTATCCTCGTAGACAGTGTTGGGCCTCCAAGAGCAGAGGTTTGTAGAACAGCAGCAAGTTTCCCTTAAGTGAATCACCCAAGGTTTATCGAACTCAGGGAGGTAGAGGTCAAAGATATCCCTCTCAAGCAACCCTGCAATTAAGATACAAGAAGTCTCTTGTGTCCCCAACACACCCAATACACTTGTCAGGTGTATAGGTGCACTAGTTCGGCGAAGAGATAGTGAAATACAAGTAATATGGATGATTATAAGTAGTAATTGCAATCTGAAATAAAAATGGCAGCAAGCAAACATGTAGCAGAACTTGTTGTAAACGGTGTTTCAATGCTTAGAAACAAGGCCTAGGAATCGTACTTTCACTAGTGGACATTCTCAACAATGACATCAAAGCTGAATAATAAATACTACTCTCAAACACTCTCTTGTTGGATGATAAACACCATTCACTGCGTAGGGCTACAAGAGCACCCCCAAAGTCAGAGTAAACTAACACCACAACGTCATAAAGGAATCACACACGGTGCGCACACTATCACCTTCACAACCGAGAATAACCCCGGAGTTCATATTAAAATAACCTCTAAAGTGCATAATAGATAAAGAGTAGCATCACATATTCAACTAGATTACAAAGCTCATGATCACATAAAGATCACACCATGGGAGAGAGATAAACCACATAGCTACCGTAGAGCCCTCAGCCTCGGGGGAGAACTACTCACTCCTCATCATAGGAGTCAGCAACGGCGATGGAGATGGCGGTGGAGTTGATGGAGATGTCTCCGGGAGCAATTCCCCGTCCCGGCAGGGTGCCGGAACAGAGACTTTTGTCCCCCGAAACTTGTCTTCGATGGCGGCGGCGCAGCGGAACTCTTCTCTGGAAAACGACGATTGATCTAGGGTTATTTTGTCGGGGGCAATATATGGGCGAAGGCGGTGGAGCCCCGAGGGGCCCACACCATGTGGTGGCGCGGCAGAGGGGGGAGCCGCGCCACCATGTGGTGTGGCCTCCTCGGTCCCCTCCTTCGTTTCCTCTTCGGACTTCTGGAACGTGTCGGGAAAAATAGGGACTTTAGCTTTTGTTTCGCGCAATTCCGAGAATATTTCCTTAACAACTTTTCTGAAACCAAAAACAGCAGAAAACAGGGAACTGGCACTGTGGCATCTTGTTAATAGGTTAGTCCCAGAAAATGCATAAAAACCATATAAAGTGTATATAAAACATGTAGCAATTGGTATAATATAAGCTTGGAACATAAGAAATTATAGATACGTTTGAGACGTGTCAAGCATCCCCAAGCTTAGTTCTACTCGTACTCGAGTAGGTAAAACGATAACAACAATAATTTCTGGAGTGACATGCTTTCACATAATCTTGATCAGATAACATTGTAAGGCTCATGTCATGAATGAAGTGACTCAAAGCAATGATCTATAGTTTGCTAACAAATAGACAACAAGTAAACAACTACATCATATAAGTAAAAACTTTTCATGAATAGTACTTTCAAACAAGCATAAAAAAGATTTGCATAAGAGTTAACTCATAAAGCAATATTCTCTAAGTAAAAGAGCATTGAAGCAACACAAAGAAAGATATAAGTTTCAACATTGGCTTTTAACTTTGAACATGTATATCCTATAGATAGTTGTCAACACAAAGAAATATAACAAGTGCAATAAGTAAGCGTATAAGAGTTGTTGCACACAATTGACACAAGTGTTTGCTTCGGGGACAGAAAGAAGTAGGTAAACTGACTCAACATAAAGTAAAAGATAGGCCCTTCGCAAAGGGAAGCAGGGATACTAGCATGTGCTAGACCTTCTTGGTTTTTTATAGGTTTTTAAAACCATATAGAGAGCATAAAAGTAAGTTTTTGAGTGGTGTTTGTCGTTGTCAACGAATGGTAATGGGCACTCAACCCCCCTTGTCAACCAGACTTTCTAAGAGCGGCTCCCATGAAATACGTTATTTCTACCAGCAAGGTAGATCATCCCTCTTATCTCTTTTGTTTACACATGTATATTTAAAAACTGGTTTGACACTCCTCCCCACCATTGCATACACAATCCATGGCTAACCGAATCCTCGGGTGCCTTCCAACAATCACATACCATGGAGGAGTGTCTATATTAAAATGTACAACACTTTGAAGCATAAATTTTTGAAAAACCATGTGAAGAGATTGCAGCGGTTAAAGTTGTAATTAATTGGGACTGGGCACCCCATTTGCCAGCTCTTTTTGCAAAGTTAATGGATAAGCGGATGTATATGCCACTAGTCCGGTTGTGAAAGTCTGTCTAAAAGCAAATGACAAGGTTGGTATCCGTAACACCACATACTTCCTCATGAGCTAATAAACATTGACACAAATAAGGGATGGTAAGTTTTGAATTAAAAGGTAGCACATGAAGTATTTACTTGGAATGGCAGAAAATACCATGTAGTAGGTAGGTATGGTGGACACAAATGGCATGGGTTTTGGCTCAAGGATTTTGGATGCACGAGAAGCATTCCCTCTCAGTACAAGGCTTTGGATAGCAAAGTTGTTTGAAGCAAACACAAGTATAAACTATGACAACAAGACGTATATGAAAACATATTGCAAGCATTATAAAACTCTACATTGTCTTCCTTGTTGTTCAAACACTTTTACTAGGAAATATCTAGACCTTAGAGATACCAAACATGCAAACCAAATTTCAACAAGTTCTACGGTAGTTCTCCATTAATGGGTTTTAACTACATGATGTAAAAGCTTAAACATGATCTACTTGAGAGCTCAAAACAATTGCCAAGTACCACAACATGCAAGATAACAATTCATAAGAGCATGTTTCTTTTCTTTATACCTTTTACCACATTTAGCATTTTATGTTTCCAACCAAACACCAATCAACTTATTTAAACATAAACTCTCCAAGTATTTAACAATGAAGCAAGAGAGTATAACATAAGAGAACTAACATCTCTGAACAAGAGATGCATGAAAAACAAGAGCTAATAGTATTGAAGCAACATAGAAGAATACTCAACAAATATAAGTGAAGAATACGAGTATTCATAAGAAAAAGCAGAGCGTGTCTCTCTCCCACAAAGGAATGCTAGGATCCATTTTATTCAGAGAATGAAAATAATAAAAACAAAAACAAAAACAAACAGACGCTTCAAGAAAAGCACATAAGATATGACGGAATTAAAATATAGTTTCACTAGAGAGGACCTGATAGTTTGTTGATGAAGAAGGGAATGCCTTGGGCATCCCCAAGCTTAGACGCTTGAATCTTCTTGAAATATGCTTGGGTGACCCACGGGGGCATTCCCAAGCTTAGCCTCTTTCATCTTCTTGATCACATCATATCATACTTCTCTCTTGATCCTTGAAAACTTCCTCCACACCAAACTCAAAGTAGATTTCATTAGAGGGTTAGTGCATAATCAAAAAATTCTTATATTCTGCATGGACAAACCATTACACATGCTACTGGACATTAGCTACAGCCACTGGTATTTTATGGAACAAAAAGATCCATTAAAAAACAGCAAAAGGAGCAATGCAAAATAAATGGCAGAATCTGTCAAAAACAGAACAGTCCGTAAAGACGAATTTTTTCGAGACACTTAACTTGCTCAGATCAGAAAACTCAAAACTAATGAAAGTTGCGTACATATCTGAGGATCACGCACAAAAAATCCCAGGTCATTTTGATTTTTCTGTGAATTCTTACGAATTAAACGGTGGACAGCAGAAAAACTGTTCCTGCGCAGGAATCCAAATCTAGCATCAACTTTCTACTAGAGGCTTAACTTGACACAACAATGCGATAAAATAAAGATACAAAGGAATTGCTACAGAGGTAGACATGTTGCTTGACTCAAATAAAAGAAAAATAACAGAAATAAAACATGGGTTGTCTCCCATAAGCGCTTTTCCTTAAATCCTTTTAGCTAGGCAAGGAGATTTTTATGATGCTCTCAAAAAAAATGAGAGTTGAAAAACAAAGTAGAGCATCAAGAGGTAAACATCAAACACATTTAGTCTAACCCACTTCCTATGCAAAGGAATCTTGTAATAGGATAAATTGTTGAAACATAAAGCAACTATCATAGAAAGATGAAACAAATGCAACTTCAAAACTTCCAACATAAAGAGAGGTGTTTTAGTAACTTGAAAACTTTTACAACCGTATTTTCCTCTCTCATAATAACTTTCAGTAGCATCATTGATAAAATCCACAATATAACTATCACATGAAACATTCTTATCATGATCCATATGCATAAAAGTATCATTATTTCCCTCATAAGAAAAGTTCTTCTCATTAATAACAAGGGG
This sequence comes from Poa annua, assembly GCA_026929855.1. Classification (NCBI taxonomy): domain Eukaryota; kingdom Viridiplantae; phylum Streptophyta; class Magnoliopsida; order Poales; family Poaceae; genus Poa; species Poa annua. The sequence continues at coordinate 37,067,616 of CM049433.1, forward strand.
AGCAGGATCATCATAAAGAACTTGAACATGATAGACAAGTTGTATATTAAAAGGATTGGTTTTGAAGGAGATATGCCCTAGAGGCAATTAATAAAGTGTTTTATTTATCATATCTCATTTGTTCAAAATACGTTTTTGTGTCATGCTATAACTGTATTAAGCGGAAACATTAATACACGTGTGATACGTAAGACAACCAGGTCCCTAGTAGCCTCTACGTGACTAGTTCATTGTGCAATCGATGATCGAGGTTTCCCGATCATGTGACATGGTGTCAGTTGACAATGGAGTCATATCGTTGGAAGAATGATGTGATGGACATACCCAATATTTGTAGGACGTAGTCATTACGCCTTTGACCGTGAGATCAACTCTTATTGCTATTCCTGAAAGATACTTTGATTGCATCAAACGTCATGTCTTAATAGTATGACAATAAAGGTGTCCCTCTCGGGTATCGGAAGGGAGTATGTTGAGACGAGGGATCAAGAGCGGGATTTGCTAGTCTGCATAGCAGGATAGATACTCTAGGGCCCACTCGGTGAGATTATGTCAAATAAGCTTGCAAGCATGTGACTAGGTCACCAGGACATAATATCATGGACGAGTAGAAGATAGTGTCGTCGATAACGAGATCAAGCTAGGTATCGCGATATCTATGAACGAGTCTCGGACACGCTAAGTATCGCCATGGCAAAAGGTTTAAGACTCGACGTCTAGGTTTGAACGACAAAGTTATTCGTTATCTCACAGGGATTAATTCTGGGTATCCAAGGTCCACGAATTAGTCATTGATCGGAGAGCGCGTCTCGATCATGTCTGGCGAGATCTCGAACCGCTAGGGTAACACACTTAAGGGGAGTCGACAAGTTTACCGGAAGAGAAATTAGAAGAGAGCACCGGGAGCGTACCGGGAAAGATCCGATGAAGATCGGAGAGCGACGAAATAGTTTTCGGAGCTGGAATAAATTAGATAATGTGTGTTTAATATTAATTAGTGTAATTAATATTTAAATACATTTTTATTTAATGATTTTCGGAATTTAAAAGGCAGCCCACCTTAAATGGGCCTTCCCATGGGAGAGAAGGCCCATAGGGGGGGAATTCCCCCCCTTGGTGCGCATGAGGAAGGGGGCTGCCCTAGGTGGGCCAAATGGGGCCCACCTAGGGCCGGCCAACCCTTTGGGGCGGGCTGGTGTGGGAATAGTCCCACACCGCCCAGCCAGCAAGGCTGGCAGCCCCCCTCCACCTATATATAGAGGTGCCCCCTTTGGCTTTTAAAGAACAACCCAATCTCTCTCTTCTTCTCCTTGAAAACGTGATTCGTCCATTGGAGTTGCGCCAAGGTGAAGTTCTCTCCACCATACGCACACCGCCGTGCTGCTGGTCTTCCGGTCCAAGTCTTCCGCTGCTCGTCCCTGGATCGGAGCCCGGAGGTCGTCGTCTTCACCGTACGTGTGTGGATCCCTGCGAGGTGCCACGCTAGTGGTGCTCGGAGGTCTTCTTCCTCTACACGACCTCAAGGTCGTCTTCGTCGGCTTCATCGACAACGCTTGTGCGGGAGCGTAATCCCCGCGTTTCGGTCTACAAGGGTATGTATATCGATCTCCTCCGTATTACTATATCTGCATAGTATAGATCCTGGCTAGTTTAAGGTTATCGTTGTTAGAAAATTTATTGTTTTCTGCCTGCGATCCCCTTCAGGTTTGAGTAATTTCTCTATAACTACGACAAGTTTAAAAAGGATAATTGTAATTATAACCTATGTCATAGTATTCTTTATAATTATCAAAGACTGGAGGCATAGTATCGTCATAAGCAATAGAATAGTTATCCTCCAAAGTGTGTTCATTTGTAAACATTTCATCATTTTTACTAGAAGGAGAGGTATCAAATATATAATCATTAGTAGCAAAAGGATTTTCAAACACCTCATCCCTAAACTCAGAGCTTTCTACATCATCATGGGAAGAAACATGGATAGGACTAATAGTATAGCAATTATTAGCATCATCATTTTCAGAATTAGTGTCCCAGAGATCTTCAATATCAAAAGAAGTGTGTTTTTCCCAATCATGATCACTAATATAAATAACATGCATAGGTTCATCATCAAGTTCAGAATCATCGAATTCAGAGTTATAAGTATTAATTGTAACAGGAGCAACAAGTTTGGGAGAAGATACCGTTTCCTCTCTCTCCTTTTACTCCTCTTCTTCTTCTTCCTCTTTCCCTTTTTCTTGTTCTTTTCCTCTTTAGGAGGGAGAGGCTTGAAAGGAAGCTTCTCCACATAACCTGGTTTAGTATTAGAGACAATGGAAGAAACTTGGGGGAATTCCTCTCTTTCATTAATAAGCTCAAAACACACATTAGTCCTGTCATACTTTGGTAAAGTCTCATCCTTTATAATATTTTGTATGTAAGTGTTAGCATGGCAATTATTAACACAATAGAGATAACATCCATGCAACAAATCATTCATATCAATATCACTCATATTTAACAAAGAAGTTTTTCTTGATAACTCTTCACACCCCAAAAATAATGTAAGTTCATCATGTTGATTAGGAGTGATCATGTTATCACAAAAGTCTCCTGCAATATCCTTATTAGAACCTGAGCATTGAAATTCGAAATGACCCTCTTCATAGCAAAGTTCCCAAATAAAAGGATAGGTGGCACAAACTTTTTCACCAAGATCTCTTAGAACCTTATACCAACCTCTAGTATTTTGATTCCTATGATGGATACAATATTCATCTTCAATTTGATTAATTTCACAAGGTCTATGTATTCCACAAAAATTAACATGCTTATAAGAAATAGTATTTTCAGGAGTTTGAGCATGTCTATTGCAATCATTAAAAACAATTTCATTTTCCATGCAAGTGTCTTTGAAAGGTTCATGATACACGTCCCAATTTTCTTTAGGAACATTAATATGAGAAGCAAAGGTTCTAGAACAATCAACAATAATATGAGAATCAAGACCATATTTAGCACTAAGCTCTTGAAAACCAGCAGTTTCAACGAAAGACTTAATGCAATCATATTCATAGTTTATACCTGATTCTTTACCTTTGTCATTCTCCCAATATTCAGCATTGTTTTGAATTGTTTCAAGAAGATCCCATCTAGCTTCAACCTTCTTACTTGTGAAAGAGCCCCCTGAACAGCCATCTAGATAATCCTTGCAATGTCCTGAAAGCCTTGCATAAAAATTATTAACAATTATTTTCTCAGGAAGCTCATGGTTAGGACATTTGAGTATTAATGTTTTCAGCCTTCCCCAAGCTTGAGCAATGCTTTCTCCTTCATGAGGCCAGAAATTATATATAGAATTCCGATCTTGGTGAATGTCACTTGGAGGATAAAATTTAGAATAAAAGAGAGGTACAATTTCCTCCCATCTAAGAGAATGCCTATTCTTCACCAATTTATACCAATGTGCAGCTCTTCCACCAAGTGATATAGAGAATAATTTCTCCTTAACTTTGTCCATTGAAATACCTGCACACTTGAACAACTCGCATAATTCATGTAAAAATAGCAAATGATCACCAGGATGGACAGTTCCATCCCCTACATAGCGGTTATCCATAACACGATCAATAATTTCCATAGGTATTTTAAATGGCACTATTTCTTCAGGTGGCTTTAGAATATCACAAGCATCATTAGAATTATCACATATTGGAGGCAAAGCATTATCTAGGCAAAGTATTTCCTCCAAAGCTGAGGAGCAAAAAGGATTATTTTTGTATAAACTAGCATCCCCAAGCTTAGGCTTTTCCATAGCCTTAGCAATAATGGTGTCCAAAGAATTTATACTAATAACACTACTACCACTATTATGCAAACTAACTTCCATAGGTTTTTTAATTTTCTCTTCAAAAGTATCATGTCCTAATGCAATATAAATTTCATAGAGATCTCTAATTTTGTTGTTGTTTTCCATTTAGCCTAACTAGTGAAAATAAAAATAAGAAACAAAAAGTAATAACTGCAGGATCTAAAGGAGATATCTTCCAACGCTTACCTCCCCAGCAACGGCGCCAGAAAATAGCTTGATGTCTACGCACGCTTCTATTCTCGTAGACAGTGTTGGGCCTCCAAGAGCAGAGGTTTGTAGAACAGCAGCAAGTTTCCTTTAAGTGAATCACCCAAGGTTTATCGAACTCAGGGAGGTAGAGGTCAAAGATATCTCTCTCAAGCAACCCTGCAATTAAGATACAAGAAGTCTCTTGTGTCCCCAACACACCCAATACACTTGTCAGATGTATAGGTGCACTAGTTCGGCGAAGAGATAGTGAAATACAAGCAATATGGATGATTATAAGTAGTAATTGCAATCTGAAATAAAAATGGCAGCAAGCAAACATGTAGCAGAACTTGTTGTAAACGGTGTTTCAATGCTTAGAAACCAGTCCTAGGGATCGTACTTTCACTAGTGGACATTCTCAACAATGACATCAAAGTTGAATAATAAATACTACTCTCAAACACTCTTGTTGGATGATAAACATCATTCACTGCGTAGAGCTACAAGAGCACCCCCAAAGTCAGAGTAAACTAACACCACAGCGTCATAAAGGAATCACACACGGTGCGCACACTGTCACCTTCACAACCGAGAATAACCCCGGAGTTCATATTAAAATAACCTCTAGAGTGCATAATAGATAAAGAGTAACATCACATATTCAACTAGATTACAAAGCTCATGATCACATAAAGATCATACCATGGGAGAGAGATAAACCACATAGCTACCGGTAGAGCCCTCAGCCTCGGGGGAGAACTACTCACTCCTCATCATAGGAGTCAGCAACGGCGATGGAGATGGCGGTGGAGTTGATGGAGATGTTTCCGGGGGCAATTCCCCGTCCCGGCAGGGTGCCGGAACAGAGACTTCTGTCCCCCAAAACTTGTCTTCGATGGCCGCGGCGCAGCGGAACTCTTCTCTGGAAAACGACGATTGATCTAGGGTTATTTTGTCGGGGGCAATATATGGGCGAAAGGGCGAAGGCGGTGGAGCCCCGAGGGGCCCACACCATGTGGTGTGGCCTCCTCAGTCCCCTCCTTCGTTTCCTCTTCGGACTTCTGGAACGTGTCGGGAAAAATAGGGACTTTGGCTTTTGTTTCGCACAATTCCGAGAATATTTTCTTAACAACTTTTCTGAAACCAAAAACAGCAGCAAACTTGGAACTGGCACTGTGGGATCTTGTTAATAGGTTAGTCCCAGAAAATGCATAAAAACCATATAAAGTGTATATAAAACATGTAGAAATTGGTATAATATAAGCATGGAACATAAGAAATTATAGATACGTTTGAGATGTATCATTGACCACCTTGGCTGCGGCTCCTGCGGCGGCGGATCGAGATCTAGAAGCGGTGGCCGGGGACGGCGTGACATGGTCTGCGACCTCCAGCGGGGTGGAGGTGGCCATCGCGGTGCCGAGCTCGCTGCGGCAAGTCCGAAGAGAGTGGGGATGTGGAGACTGGCGGCGGTGGGAGTGGGGGAGGCGGGAGGAGAGGGAGCTCAAACTTCCTTCGCGCCCACGTGGGGGTGGGTATGGGGTTCGTGCGGGGGAGGGCTGCCAAAACTAGGTGTTTGGAGTCTCGGTGGCGTGGAAACGGATGGCCTGCAAAAATTTTGGGGTTTGGTATTCTGATGCGGGATCTGGTTTGCGCGTTTTTCACGATCAAAACCGTAATTCGACAGTTATTTTGCGGATGCGGGACGGATGGGGGATCTTCAAGCATCTCCAATCAGAAGCCCCAATTCTTTAAGGTCCTGCGAAATGGGCTGGATACCGCTCGAAGAAAAAACTACCAATCGTAAATGTCCGGTCTGACACCCCTATATATATGTCGAAGACTTTGGGCTGCCCGAACGTATCCATCACGTCAGATCTGAAAAGTCAAGCCCGTCTTATAACTATACAAAAATCGTGTCCAACCCTCGCGCCAATCCCTCTTCCTCTCTTATGTCTCATCTGCGACACCCCTTGCCTTGCTCCACCCTAGTTTTGTCGTCATCCCGAACACACCGTGACGTCACCACCATCCTCAAATGCCTTGACAGACATGTTGCCACCACAAACACGGTCACTGCCCGGAACCCGTTGTCCCCTTTTACATCTTACCACTACAAGAAATATGTCAACTTGTGACCTCCTGGTAGTTGACCATAAAAAATTTGGTCATAGATTTATGGCTATTCAAACCAATTGGTCACAAGCTGTTTGGGAGGGTCCAAACCAAAAACTTGACGACCATTTTGGTCAAAAAGGTCATAGTCTGTTTACACTAAATTGGCCATAACCTTTAAATTGTGGTGCATTGTTATGGCTGGGCGTAGGGGTGTAAACGATACGGATTATTTCTGACTGACCGACCGACCTGAGTCTCACGGAAGGCAAATACATATTCAGTTGGATAGTTGACGGATATAGATAGTAATTCACATATATGGAAAAGGATATGGTTTCACTTATACTCGTCCGTATCCGAAGATATACCAGATTTCACGGTTAGATCCGACAAGAATACGATGCAGTGTGGACGCCACCTTATCAAATTTGCCTACATGTCATGCTTGGTTATCAGTTTCGTTTATCAATTTTACGTATTTGTCATGCTTAGTTGTCATATATGCGTTGTGCTTAGTTGTCATTTTCGCTTATATCTCAATTTTTGCACATAGTTGGAACCACACTCAATTGGTTTGTGGGACCCACCATATGGGTAGGACCCGCCATGTGAGACCCACTCGTCTGACTAGTGGGACCTACCAAGCTACTAGCAACGTCTGGGACCCGCCACTACTGACGCGCTGGGCCTCTTGACGAGTAGTGGAAGTTGTGAACTTTCTTGAGGTGCATCAACAATTTCGAAATCAAAGACACACATTTCGCTTCTCAATGATCTTTTGAAACATCCGTGGATCTATACTGAAAATCAATGATTTTTATGTTCAAATTAAGCATTCCAAATAAAAAAAATTATGCTTCATGATTCCGGATAATTTTGGTCGTATAGTATGATCTACGTGCGTGGATTTGAGTTTTGAAAGTAGAAGGTGGGTTCGCAGTAGGGGACATATCGGAGGTGGTCGGCTCATCTCAACGGACCCGTCAAGACACGTTAGCAAACATAGCTGGTCAAATTTGCTCCGTCTGTTGGAGCTGTTCTAGTTTTTTTCCTACCAGTTGAGTGGTGCCTTATCTAAATCTGAACCTGCATTCAGCAGTACCAAAAATTAATGATATAGACTATGCCATATCTACGAGCGATGCCATGGATTTTGATGATATAGATGACTCAGTAGCTCATAATCCAAAAATTCGTATATATGTTTTGTTGATATCCTCGACTTTGGATCATTCTATTTCCTCAACAAAAAACAATTTGTGGGTTCTAAAAACTTCAGTGCAAATACGCCTGGGATTTTTGGTAAGAGTTGGCTCTTTCAAATATATAGAATATTTTAGAACACACAATTTTTTAGCATTGTTGTCAGTGCGTTGTAGATCCATCAATGCCAATGAATAGATTATTTCTAGCATATCCCCTAAAACGACCCGACCTAAAAATCGGCCCGGTATGCGGCATTGGGCTCTTTTTCTCCATAAACCCCATTCTCCATCCCTCTCAGTTACTTTCAAAATTGTTTTCAGTGCATTGTAGATCCATCAATGCCAATGAATAGATTATTTCTAGCATATCCCTTAAAACGACCCGGCCTAAAAATCGGTCCGATTCACTGGATAAGTTGTACTGGCTTGAAGAACCGATTTTACCCGTGTTTTTTCGAAAGTTTATGTCCAACTTTGGAACCGGTTCTCTCGTTGAGATACAGAAACGTGCCATCTTTTGACCTTCCTACCACAGTTGGAAGCGCTAAATATATCTCAAAGCCAGAGCTTCTCTTCGATGTCATCTGCTTGTTTCAACACCTCCTTTCTCTCCCCATTGCAACCTCCTCCAAAATAAAGTCTATTTTTGTAGATTAACTTTTGACATGAAGCTGATTTTTTTTGTTGAGAAAACACAAAAAGCTTTTGCATTTCTTTGATTGAATAGAAAGAGAAAATCCTTACCAAAACATATGGTAATATGAGGAAAGACTTCAAGAAAGACAACAATGTCATCAGCAAAAAGTAGATGGTAGTATGAGGCCCATCCTTACCAAAATTAAAGCCCTTAAGCATATTGTTGTGGTGTACTTTCTTAAGCAGCATAGAAAAAAACCCTCCACCTAAAAGAGAAACAAGTATGAGGAGAGAGAATCTCCCTACTGGAGTCCGCTCTCGGCGGGGTGAATGTATATGAAGTTCCCCCATTCATACGAACCAAGAACAGAATTGTGTTAACACATCTCATAACCATGTCAATCCAGGGTGCAGATAACCCCATATGTGACATCATCTACTCCACTCAACCATGTAATGTGCTTACATCTTATCAGATTTCACCGTGCACAAAGTTTTGTTCCTCTTCCTAATCCTGGTAGAGTGAACGCATTCGTAGGCAATGAAAACATTATCCATGATTAGTCTTCCTGTGATGAATGCACTTTGCTCTTCAGAATTAAGAATGGGCAGAATCGTATTATGTCAATTTGTTACCACCTTTGACGCAATTTCTACAGAACATTATACAGGCAGAATAGGGGATTAACTTTTGGAATGAACACGATAACAATGTGATTAAAATCTACCAGAACATCTACACCATTAAGAAAATATTGAAGAACCCCGTAGGCCTCCGCCTTCACCAACGACCTATCGTTGATAAAAAAAAAGCATCGACAACCCATCCAGCGAGAGCACCTAGTTGGGCCCATTTAGAACCGTACTTTTTCAACTTCCTTATCCAAAATGGGATCCAACAACTTCTGGTTCATCATGTCAGTGACATACATTACAAACTTATTTGAAAATTCGCACCATCTGAAGAATACAAATTAGATTAAGGGCCTCTTTGGATTGCAGGATATTTAAATGTAGCAATAGGAAAAACAAAGGATTGACATGTCATGCACTTCAATTCCTATAGGATTTCAAAACAAGGGAATTTTGTAAACGATGCGTTTGGATGATGCACATGAAATAAAGAGAGGAATTTTGTAGGAATGAGGAGAGAGAGTAGATAGAGATAGAGTGAGTGCATTGGACTTTGTAAAGGAAAACAAAATGAGTTTGAGCTCATGTTGAAATTCCTATGAAATAGGAGAATAGGAATGAATTGTTTAAAAAAATTGGTGGGTTCAATCTTATGATGCAGAGGCATTCCATAGGAAAATTTCTATAGATTAAAATCCTTCAAATTCCCTTGGAATTCCTTCAGAGGCCCTAAAATATGTGCACCAGCTACCTCATGACCACAACGGTAGTACACCGACTTCCATCAGCTCTCCATAGAGCATGAATGGTGTTTTTTCTCCTCCCGTGAGGCGCACAATTTTGAAAGTGCCGTGTAATTCTGTCGCCCTCCTTGAGCCAATCGAGGTGAGCGGGCTGCATGTACATTTCGTGCAGTTGTCGCTCAATGTTCTACACACCGATGCAACCTCAGGTGATGCACCCAACTGATCACTGTGTCTTTTAGTCTCCTTTGTTCGGTTTAACTGTCACAATCCTGCAGATTCCGAGAACACCCAGTAACACATTCAGTTAACGAACGGCCCAGGTGCATCAATACCGGTTCAGTTATGAAGATCGGAAGGCTCCATTTGAATGATGTCAGCAAACGGCTCCGCCGTTTCTTTTCTGCTTTAGCTACTTTCTGTTAATCCACCCAACTTTACCGTCAGCTCCCGTTCCTGCTATGCTTCGATATAAAGCTAGCAGTGGAGGATTATAAGGATTATCTATATTATTATCAATGAATTGAACCCTAGCCGCCGGCGGCGCTAGAGGAGACTCCATTCCTCATCCCAATTTCTCTGAATTCTCACCCTTTTGCTTATCTGTTCCTCATCCCCTATTCTGAATTGCTGTGTATCAGTACGTCTAGAGCGGATCGAGTTAGTTAGGGAGTGACAAGTGGTATCAGAGCCTCGAGCTTGGCCTTGGATCTGGATCTGAGTAGCTGCTTGCTGAGGGTTGCGAGACTTGTTCTTGTGTAAAATTCCGTAGGCGAGGAGAAACCAGAACAGACTAAGGGTACTGTGGTGGCGTTGGGCAAAGATCTGAAAAGAGGTTAAGATAGCACACTGCTTCTTCGTAAAATCCCTCACTTTCCGAGTTCTTGACCAGTTGGGAGATGGGGAAGAACAAGAACGGCACGGAGGGCGACACGGAGAACTTCATCACCAAAGAAGAGTTGGAGCAATTTTCAGCTGGGATTCAAAAGAAGCTGGATGATTTTGCAGCCGGACAGATCGAGTTGTCCAAGCAGCAGACGGCAGCTTCAACGGATTTTCAGAAGCATTTCGACCGGTTGACCCAGATGATTGAAGGATTAGCCAAGCAGCACGATGTTGGTGCGGGATCACCGAACCAGTCAAGCGTTCATGGTCAGGTCAATTCTGGGCACATGAACACTCCACCCGTACCACAGCGACCGGTTACAGGTGACGAACAGCGACAACAGTGGGGTCTCACATTTGACCCCTCAAGCTCATCAAACAGGGAACCACCTCGGCTAGCAAACATGCAACCACCACTGATTCCGGAGGTTCCTGCACATGGCACCAAAGAGGCTGATGAGCGACAGTGGTTGCTAACCGGCGACACACAACATAGAGAGCGTCCTGAGATAGCAAATGTTGGTGGGGGAGTCAATGGCCCTGGTTACAGGGAGAGGCAGCACAACAACCCACAAGAGCAATGTCGCCAGCAACACAAAGGACCTAGGCATGATTTCCCAAAGTATGATGGCACAGGGACCAGTGCTTGGATTACAAAAGCAGAGAAATATTTTAAGCTGTGCAAGATATGTGAAGAGGAAAAAGTAGAAGTAGCAACCTTATACTTCACTGGGAAAGCTGATAATTGGCTGGAAAATACAGAAATTGATGTAGAAGATATCTCTTGGCCGAGGTTTTGTAAGAAACTGAAAAAGAGATTTGCTGAGAAGTCCACTTATGATGTTATCAAGATATTTCATGCACTGAAGCAAGCTGGATCAGTGGATGATTATGTTGACCAGTTTGAAGAGAAAGTGGGTCCAGTAAGAAGGGATAATCCAGAAATCCCTGAAGACTACTATGTCAAGAGTTTTGTCTCTGGGCTAAATGAGTATGAACAGCACCACACTCAAATTCAGAAACCCAGTTCCCTCACTGAAGCTTATTGGATTGCTAGGCGATTGGAAGCTTCTAATCCTTTCAAGAAGCACAATCCCACACCATGGAGTGCTAGGAACACCTTCCCCAGAGCACCTTTCAACAGGGATACTTACACTAAACCCACAGCATTACCAGCACAACCACCAGTGAAGGCAACTGTCGATCCACCTCCTACAAGAAGTGAAAAGTGTTTTAGGTGTGGTGAAAAATGGTTCCCTGGACATAAATTGTCCTGCAAAATGAACAAACAGGTCAGGGCCATGGTGACTCAAGAAAGTGAAGATGAAATATCCGAGGCACAATTGCAGGAAGAATATTACACTGAAGAACCAGAGGTGACTGTAGCAGGCCAGGTGTCTGCACATGCTGTGCGGGGAACAGCAACTGCCAATGCCACATCAATTATTCACATCAAAATTGGTAAAATCCCAGCAGTTGCTTTGGTTGACACTTGAAGCACTGGCACTTTCATTGACAGTAAGTTTGCACTGAAACATGGATGTGTGATTAAAACAGCCAGAACAATGAAGGTAACTATAGCAAATGGTGAAGAGATGTTCGGTACCTCAGCTTGTCTGGACTGTCAGTACACAATACAAGGCTACAAGTTCAAAAATGACTTCAGGCTATTGCCACTGAAAGGTTATGATGTCATTCTGGGAACTGATTGGATGCTGACTCACAGCCCTGTTAAATGGGATTACAAAAAGGAAGCTTTGAAGATAAATTATTATGGCCTCAAGAAGGTTGAGTTCTCTGAGGAAACCCAACCCCAGCAGTGCAAATTAATTTCATAAGAGAAATTAGAAAAATTGCTGGCAAAAGGAGTTACTGGAGCAGTACTCTGCACTGTCACTGTTCCAGATCCGACAACAGGCAGTGGTACAACAGTAACTGATATTTCTAAGTTACTAGGAAATTTTGAGGACATATTCAGTGAACCAGTGCAGTTACCTCCCAATAGGGATTGTGATCACCAGATTACCTTACAGCCTGGTGCCAAGCCGGTCAACAAAAGACCTTATCGACTGCCTTCTTATCAGAAAGATGCACTGGAGAAAATAATTGCTGAGTTAATTGCGACAGGAGTGATTCAGGCCAGCATGAGCCCCTTTTCTTCCCCTGCAATTTTGGTCAGAAAGAAAGATGGTACTTGGAGGTTGTGCATTGACTACAGGCAGTTGAATGCTCTCACTGTCAAAAATAAATATCCAATACATGTCATTGAAGATCTGCTAGATGAGTTACATGGTGCCAAATATTTCTCTAAGATTGATCTGCGATCTGGATACCACCAAGTGCGAATGCAAGACCAAGATATTGCTAAAACGGCTTTCAGCACTCACAGAGGACACTATGAATTCCTGGTAATGCCATTTGGTCTTACTAATGCCCCAGCAACCTTCCAGGCCTTGATGAACAAGATTCTAGCTGCATTCTTAAGGAAGTTTGTATTGGTTTTCTTCGACGACATATTAATATACAGCAAGACCTGGGAAGAACACAAAGAACACCTCACAGTGGTACTAATAGCTCTCAGAGAGAACTAACTATTTGCCAAGAAAAGCAAATGAGAATTTGCTAAGGAGCAAATAGAATATCTGGGACACATAATTAGTGCAGAGGGTGTAGCCGCTGATCCTCTAAAAATCAGTGCTATGCTGAGCTGGCCAACTCCAAAGAACATAACTGAGCTCAGAGGGTTCTTAGGCCTCACAAGGTATTACAGAAGGTTTATCTTCCTGTATGGCATAATCTGTAGGCCCTTGTTTGAAGCACTAAAGAAGAATGGGTTTATTTGGGGAGAGGCACAACAGAAGGCATTTGAATCCCTCAAGTTACACATGACCAAAGCACCTGTCCTTGCACTACCTGACTACAAACAACCTTTTATCTTGGAGGCTGATGCTTGTGGTTGTGGTATAGGAGCAGTCCTAATGCAGAACCACAGACCTATTGCATTTATGAGCAAGGCTATTGGACCTAAGGCAGCTGCTATGTCAACATATGATAAAGAGGCATTAGCTATACTGGAAGCACTGAAGAAATGGAAACATTACTTTGCTGGTTCATCACTCATAATCAGAACTGACCAACAAAGTTTGAGGTTCATTCAGGAGCAAAAGTTAACTGAAGGAATACAACACAAACTACTAGTTAAGTTGTTGGGGTATGATTACAGAATTGAGTATAAAAAGGGGTGTGAAAACAAGGCCGCAGATGCATTATCAAGAGTTCCCATAGCTCAGACTATTACTGCAATATCAACATCAGTACCAAAATGGATTACAGAAGTATTAGCAAGTTATGACACTGACATACACTGTCAAGAACTGCTTGCCAAGCTCACCATTGATAAGACAGCAGTACCCAATTATACCTTGCACGGTGGGATACTAAGGTATCACAAGAAAATTGTGGTGGGTAACAATACTGAACTGAGAACTCAAATCATAACCTCCCTGCATGATTCAGCCTTAGGAGGGCATTCTGGAGAAGAGGCAACATATCAAAGAGTAAAGCTGTTGTTCCATTGGATTGGCCTCAAGAAGCATGTAATCACCCATGTGAAAGAATGCCCAGTCTGTCAGAAGAATAAATCTGAACACACACCTTACCCTGGCTTATTGAGGCCTTTAACTGTTCCTGAGCAGGCCTGGACTCACATTTCAATGGATTTTGTTGAGGGATTACCCATGTCTGGAGGGAAGAATGTGATTTTGGTAGTGGTGGACAGGTTCTCCAAGTATGCTCATTTTATTCCATTGAGCCACCCATTTACTGCTAAGCAAGTGGCTAAGCTGTACCTTGACAATGTTCAAAAGCTCCATGGACCTCATGCTGTTATTGTATCCGACAGAGACAGGATATTTACAAGTGAATTCTGGCAAGACCTTTTTAAGGCCTTAGGGGTTAAGTTACACATGAGTACTTCCTATCACCCACAGACGGATGGCCAGACTGAGAGAGTAAATCAGTGCTTAGAAGGGTATCTCAGGTGCATGACATCTGCTAATCCAACCAAATGGGCATCTTGGCTAGCATCAGCTGAATGGTGGTACAACACTTCACACCACTCCGCCTTACAGATGACCCCCTTTCAAGCTTTGTATGGATTTCCCCCACCTCAATTCACTGAAGTGGTACTTCCAGGAGATGCTAATGAAGAGGCAGTGGGATTAATCCAAAGGAGGCAATTGGCAAATCCCATCATCAGGGAAAACCTACTGAGAGCTCAGGAAAGAACCAAGAAGTATGCTGACAAGCATAGGAAGGAACGAGAATTTACGGTTGGAGATATGGTTTACTTGAAGTTACAACCATACATGCACACTTCTCTCAGCTTTCACAGGTCTCTGAAACTGCATTCTAAATATTATGGTCCCTTCCGTGTTATGGCCAGAGTAGGAGAGGTGGCATATACTCTCCTTCCCACTGGATGTCAGCTCTGATACGTCCATTTTGCATCACTATTTTATATCATAATTTACTGTTATTCATTAATATATTTCATGTTTGGAGATGATACTTATGTTATTTCATCTATTTTGCATGTTTGATGATTATTGGAGGATGAATCACCGGAGTCTGAATTCTGCTGGAAAAAGCACCGTCAAGATACAATATTTGCAAAGCTCAGAAAACAAAACGAAGAATCTGGAAGTTCCTATTTTGCCAAATGCCGGAGGGAGCCAAAAGGGGAGAACCAGGTGGGCCCCAGGGGGCCCACATGAGGTGTCGGCGCGGCCAGCCCCTCTGTCGCGCCAGCACATCATCTGGGCGCCCTAGCCCACGTCTGGCATCGCCCTTTCGCGTACTTCATCCCCCCAAAAACCTAAGACCAGGGGGATAGACCAGAAACAGAGCCGCCGCCTACACGAGGCGGAAACCACCGAGAGAGAAAAGCTCTCCGGCAGGCTGAAAAGCTGCCGGGGAAGTACCTTCCCGGAGGGGGGAAATCGTCGCCATCGTCACCGTCATCGAGCTGCACTTCATCGGGATCATCATCACCACCATCTCCACCGCCGACACCGTCATCTCCATCGTTCCACCCCGTTCCCGCTGCAACATCTAGGGCTGAATCTTGTGCATTTGATAGGGGAAACTCTCCCGGTGTTGATTACTATTGTTATTGATGCTATTGGGTGGAACCGTTGAATTAAGGTTTATGTTCAGATTGTTACCCATCATTATATCATCTCTGATCATGATCCATATGATGTGTTGTGAGTAGTTCGTTTAGTTCTTGAGGACATGGGAGAAGTCTAGATGTTAGTAGTGAACTATGTTGAGTAATATTTAATGGTTTGATATTTAAGTTGTGGTGCTATTCTTCTAGTGGTGTCATGTGAACGTCGACTACATGACACTTCACCTTTATGGGCCTAGGGGAATGCATTGTGTATTCGAATATTGATTGTGCGGTTGCCGGAGTGACAGAAACCTAAACCCCCGTTGGTATCTCGATGTATGAGGGGTGGTAGGATCTCAGAGTTTAAGGCTGTGGTTAGATTTATCTTAATTACTTTCTTGTATTTGTGGATGCTTCCAAGGGGTATAATCACAAGTATGTATTAGTCCTAGGAAGGGCGGTGCATTAGCATAGGTTCACCCACACAACACTTATCGAAACACTAAAGATTAATCATCTATATGAAGCGAAAGCACTAGACATAAATCCCATGTGTCCTCAGGAACGTTTGGTCATCATAAGTAAACAAACCGGCTTGTCCTTTGCTCTAAAAAGGATTGGGCCACTCGCTGCAATTATTATTGCCGCGCTCTATTTACTCGCACTTTATTTATCTGCATTATCAAAAACTCCTAAAAACTTGTCTGCTAGTGTTTAAAGTGAAATCCTCATCAAAACTGCTTGTCAACACCTTATGCTCCTCGTTGGGTTCGACACTCTTATTTATCGAAAGTACTACGATACACCCCCTATACTTGTGGGTCATCAAGACTATTTTCTGGCGCCGTTGCCGGGGAGTGAAGCGCTATTGGTAAGTGGAATTGGTAAGGAAAACTTTAGCTGTAAGTGCTGTTTTTATTTCTGTCTCCTAAATTGCTTAATTATGGAGAGAGGATCTATTGCCTTCCTGTTTGGAAAGGCTTCTACCACTGCTGAGGTAGAAAATGAGGCGCTACCTGATGAAATAGTGCCATTTAAAATACCTATGAAGATTATTGATCGTGTTATGGATAACCACTATGAAGGGGATGGAACTGTCCACCCCGGTGATCATTTACTGTTTTTACATGAATTATGCGAGTTGTTCAAGTGTGCAGGTATTACAATGGACAAAGTTAGGAAGAAATTATTCTCCATATCACTTACTGGGAGAGCTGCGTATTGGTATAAATTGTTGAAGAACAGGAGTTCTCTTGGATGGGAGGAAATTGTACCTCTCTTTTACTCTAAATTTTATCCTCCAAGTGAGATTCACCAAGATCAGAATTCTATATATAATTTCTGGCCTCATGATGGAGAAAGTATTTCCCAAGCTTGGGGGAGATTGAAGTCACTAATGCTCAAATGCCCCATTCATGAGCTTCCTGGTAATATTATTGTTGATAACTTCTATGCAAGACTCTCTTTTGAAGATAAAACATTATTGGATACTTCCTGTGCTGGATCATTCACTCGTAATAAAGAAGAGTTTAAGTGGGATCTTCTTGATCGTATTGAAGAGAATACTGAAGCATGGGAGAACGACAAAGGTAGGGAGTCAGGTATACAATATGACTTCGAATGCATTAAAACTTTCATGAATACTGATGCATTTCGAAATATTAATAATGCATATGGTCTTGACTCTCAAGTTGTTGCAAATTATTATAAATCCTTTGCTGCTTATTTCGGTTTGCCCAAGGAGGGCTTTGAAAAATATCATGAACCTTATAAAGATAAATATATTGCTCCTATAACTAAAATCATTGAAGTTAATATTGTTGATCATATTATTCCTGAGCCTTATATTGAAAAAATCCCTTTTCCTGTTAAAATGAAGGAGCATTCTGTTATGGCTAGTGTTGTTAACAAAAGCACAAAGAAAGCTATAGAACCTGATGAACAAATTAAAATTCAAACTCCTGTGGCTACAGTTAAAGATCTTGTTACTAAAAATGTTGGAGATGAGTTTATTATATTTTGTGAAGATGCTTCTAATGTTGTTTCTCATCCTAAAAGTTCAAGGAAAACTAGTGTTCATGTGTTATTGGAGATCATTGCTATTATGGTTTATGTGATATTGGTGCAAGTTCAAGTGCTATTCCTTATGAGCTTTATAGAGAAATTATGCATGAGATTGGTTCTTGTGAACTTGAAGAAATTGATGTGGTTATTCAACTTGCTAATAGAGAATCTATCTCTCCGATTGGTATTGTTAGAGATGTTGAAGTTTTATGTGGTAAGACTAAATATCATGCTGATTTTCTCGTACTTGGTGCAGCTGCTAGTAAGACTTGTCCTATCATTTTTGGTAGACCTTTTCTAAATACTTGTGGTGCTGTTATAGATTGTAAGAAAGAGAAAATCTTTACTAAGTTTGCTGGTGATTCGTATGAATTCAATTTTTCGAAATTTGCTAAGACCCCTTATGAAACCGAATTACCCAATGAGGATTTTAGAATAGAACAACTTGCCTCTATTGCTCTTGCTCCTAACAATGTTCTACAGCAATTTATGGAAGATCATGAAAGTGAAGTCTTTATGGAAGAACGGAATGAACTTGATGAAATATTCCTCCGTCAACCTATTCTTAAACATAATTTAAAGGTGGAAGACTTGGGTAAAACACTTCCACCTAAAGAGGATCCTGTCTTTGATTTAAAACCTTTGCCTGATAATCTTAAGTATGCTCATATTGATGATAAGAAAATATATCCTGTTATTATTAGTGCTAACCTTTCAGGTAAAGAAGAGGAAAGATTATTGGAAGTATTGAAGAAACACCGTGGAGCTATGGGTTATACTTTGGATGATTTAAAAGGGATTTCTCCTACTATATGTCAACATTCTATTAATATGGAACCCGATGCAAAGCCAGTTGTTGAACATCAACGTCGTTTAATACCCAAGATGACGGAAGTGGTAAGAAATGAGGTATTAAAACTTCTTGATGCTGGTATTATTTATCCTATTGCTGATAGTAGATGGGTTAGTCCTCTGCACGGTGTCCCTAAGAAAGGTGGAATTACTGTTGTGCCTAATGATAATGATGAGCTTATTCCTCAAAGAGTAGTTGTTGGTTATAGAATGTGCATTGATTTTAGAAAGGTTAATAAGGTTACTAAGAAGGATCATTATCCATTACCCTTTATAGATCAAATGTTAGAGAGATTAGCCAATAAAACTCACTTTTGCTTTCTTCATGGTTATTCTGGTTTCTCTCAAATTGTTGTTAAAACTCAAGATCAAGAGAAAACCACATTTACTTGTCCTTATGGTACTTATGCTTACAGACGTATGCCTTTTGGTTTATGTACTGCTCCTGCTACTTTTCAAAGATGCATGTCTGCTATCTTTCATGGTTTTTGTGAGGAAATTGTGGAGGTGTTCATGGACGATTTTTCCGTCTATGGTACATCTTTTGATAATTGTTTGCACAATCTTGATAAAGTTTTGCAGAGATGTGAAGAAACTAATCTTGTTCTTAATCGGGAGAAATGTCACTTTATGGTTAATGAAGGAATTGTTCTTAGACATAAAATTTCTGAAAGAGGTATTGAATTTGACAGAGCCAAAGCGGAAGCAATTGAGAAAATGCCTTGCCCCAGAGATGTTAAAGGTATTCGTAGTATTCTTGGTCATGCTGGTTTCTATAGAAGGTTTATTAAAGATTTTGCTAAGGTATCAAAGCCTCTTACTAATCTCTTGCAAAAAGATGTACCATTTGTTTTTTATGATGATTGTAAGGAAGCTTTTGAAACTCTTAAGAAGGCTTTAATAAGTGCTCCTATTGTTCAACCACCTGATTGGAATTTACCATTTGAAATTATGTGTGATGCTAGTGATTTTGCTGTTGGTGCTGTTCTTGGACAAAGAATAGATAAGAAGTTAAATGTTATTCATTATGCTAGTAAGACTCTTGATTCTGCTCAAAAGAATTATGCTACAACTGAAAAGGAATTTCTAGCTGTTGTTTTTGCTTGTGATAAATTTAGACAATATATTGTTGATTCTAAAATTATTATTCATACTGATCATGCTGCAATTAGATACCTTATGGAAAAGAAAGATGCAAAGCCTAGGCTTATTAGATGGGTATTACTTTTGCAAGAATTTGATTTGCATATTGTAGATAGGAAAGGTGCTGAAAATCCTGTTGCTGATAATCTGTCTAGATTGGAAAAATATTGCATATGATCCTATTCCAATTGACGATATTTTTCCAAATGAATAATTGGCTGCAATAAGGGTGAGTTCACGAGATAGTCCTTGGTATGCTGATTATGCTAACTTTATTGTTTCGAAGTATTTGCCTCCAACCTTTTCAGCTAAACAAAGAAGAAAATTCTTTTATGACTTGAGGCATTATTTTTGGGATGGCCCACACTTATATAAAGAAGGAGTGGATGGTATTATGCGAAGATGTGTTCCGGAGTATGAACAAAAAGAGATATTGAGAAAATGCCATAGTAGTGCTTATGGAGGATATCACGCTGGAGATAGAACTGCACAAAAGGTTCTACAATCAGGTTTTTATTGGCCTACTCTCTTTAAAGATGCAAGAAAGTTTATTTTATCTTGTGATGAATGTCAAAGAGTTGGTAATATCTCTAGACGTAATGAAATGCCTATGAATTATTCTCTTGTTATTGAACCATTTGATTGTTGGGGATTTGACTTTATGGGCCCTTTCCCTTCTTCAGAAGGTAATACTCATATACTTGTTGCTGTTGATTATGTTACTAAATGGGTAGAAGCTATACCTACTAAAAGTGATGATGGTGAGACATCATTAAAAATGCTTCAAGATATTATTTTTCCTAGGTTTGGTGTTCCTAGATATCTCATGACTGATGGAGGTTCTCATTTTATTCATGGTGGATTTAGAAAAGTTCTTGCTAAATATGGTGTTAATCATAGAATTGCTTCAGCTTATCATCCTCAAACTAGTGGGCAAGTAGAATTATCAAATAGAGAAATTAAATCTATCTTGCAAAAGACTGTTAATAGAACGAGGAAGAATTGGGCTAGTAAATTAAATGATGCATTATGGGCTTATAGAACTGCTTATAAAAATCCCATGGGTATGTCTCCTTATAAAATGGTCTATGGAAAAGCTTGTCACTTGCCTTTAGAATTAGAACACAAAGCTTATTGGGCAGTGAGAGAACTAAATAGAGATTTTAAACTTGCCGGTGAGAAAAGATTACTTGATTTGAGTTCTCTAGATGAATGGAAAAGTGAGGCCTATGAAAATGCTAAACTCTTTAAAGAAAAAGTTAAGAAATGGCATGATAGGAGAATCCTTAAGAGAGAGTTTCATGTTGGTGAGAAAATTCTATTGTATAGCTCTCGTCTTAGATTCTTTGCAGGGAAATTACTCTCCAAGTGGGAAGGACCATATGTTATCGTGGAAGTGCTCCGTTCGGGTGCAATAAAAATTGCTTCACTTAAAGATGACTCTACATAAGTGGTAAATGGACAAAGACTCAAGCACTATATTTCTGGAGATTCTTATAATGAAGACGTTGATATTATTCAAGCAATTACTCCGGAAGCTTTTATTAAAGAACATATTTCTGAGTCTGCAGAAGCTGAATTCGAAAAGGTACAGTTTCGGTAAGAAAAAGTTCGCGAATTTAATTTTGGAAGATGCAGTATTTATTTTTAGAAAATATGGAAAATACAAGACCAAAACGAGCACGAGACGGTGCCCGAGGCACCGCCATCAGGTGCTGGCGCGGGCCCCATCCTGGCCGCGCCAGCACATGAGGACAGAGCCTCGCAGTCCGTCGCCTACTCGATTTCGCCATGTTGCCTTCCTTTTGTTGCGTATATTTTTGCTATATAATCTCCCGAGACCCCTGAGGTCCGTATATCGTGTTTTCGACGTGTTTTTGTTTCGAGCTGTTTCTGTCCAGAAATTATTTTGAGTTCTAGAAGCATCATGGTCTCCGCCAACGACAAGGGGAAGAAGCCTTTGGAGGATGATCTCCAAGATCCCAAGCTCGAAGAGGATACCAAGAGTGAAGATGAAGAAGAGGTGGAGGAAGACCCGCATGGAAACCCGCGCGCCACAGTTGCAAGTATCGGAGTGGTGGCAAACCCCTCAATCCGCAGGATGGGCGCGCGGATGAGCACCGGTGGGAGAGTTCCACGTCACCTTCTAGCTCCAAGGACACCTTCCGCAAGTACCAACAACCCCTTCCACAACTTAATTTATTGGGATCAAATTGAAAAACTTTCTGAGGTGAAGCGGCCAAATCCTTGGAATATGCATCGCTCTAACAATGCAGGGAAAAGGAGCTCTAAGCCTGATGAAGGATGGGGAAACAATTCCCAGGACTGGGATTCACGAACTGACATATTCATGAACTGCATTGAGAGTAACACCGAGATGATTCGCAACCTCACCTGCAGTATTGAGGAGTTGAAGGAGCTAGTTATTAAGCTTATTAAGGATCCTCTATCACCACCGAAGGAGTAATTCGTCATCAGTATTGGCATCTCCCTTGGCTTGTTCCAAGCTTGGGGGGAGTGCCGCGGTATCACACCATTATCTTTTATCTTTTACCTTTTAGTAGTGTCATATCATGAGTAGGGAAGTTATCTTATATGATGGTTTGCAATGTGGAAGTATCTCTCTTTTAGTTGGTTATCTATCTATGTATCCCTTGGTGTGAGTTGCCGTTATGGAATATTAATGAGAAGTGTTATCATTTACTTTCTGCACACCTTATTTTAGTTTGCAACTTCTATCATATTTGATTGATCTTGTTATTAGTATTTGCATCACTTTGGGAACATATAGTAAATCTTTTGGTTTTGGCAAACTTAGGATTGGTCAGTAGCTACAATAATTTGAGACTGGGGAGAAAAAGGAATTACAAGTAGACATATTATTCAATGATCTTTCTCACTTGTAGCTAATAAGTTTAGTATTCACAATTTAAAATTGTTTGTGCTTCCAAGTAAGAATTGCATGATTGTTCTTTACTACATGTATGTTTGTTTGTATCCTTCAACTCTTATGCTTGCTACCCAACCTTGCTAGCCAAAGACCCGTATCGAGAGGGAATGCTTCTCATACATCCAAACCTTCAGCCAAAACCCTTGTCACTTGTGTCCACCATACCTACCTATTTTGTGGTATTTTGCGCCACTCCAAGTAAATACTTCATGTGCTACCTTTATTCAAAACTACTATCCTTTATTTGTGTCAATGTTTATTAGCTCATGAGGAAATAATAGTTGAGTTTGTTATCTTCCATGCTAATTGAGTAACCCTTGACTTGCATGCTCCATCTGCTCGTCACTAATATTGCAAAGAGCTGGTTAGACCACTATAATATCAAAAAGGTTGAGAAAGTTAAAAAATAGACACTTCTCCATGGATTGAGATTGATTGGTGGGCACCCGAGGATTCGGTTAGCCATGGCTTGTGTAAGCAAAGGTTGGGAGGAGTGTCAAGTTATATAAGTGCATATTATAAATGCTTGTTACTAAATAATCGGAACCGCTCTCAACTTGCTTAGTATGGAAGATAACAACAACTCTATTACCATTCGTTGACAACGACAAACACCGCTCAAAAACTTACTTTGATTCTCTGTATATGATTTCAAAACCTATAAAACTAAAAGCTCTAGCACATGCTTGTATCTTTGCTTCCCTCTGCGAAGGGCCTATCTTTTACTTTATGTTGAGTCAGTAAACCTATCTCCTTCTATCTTAAGCAAGCATTTGAGTTGATTGTGATTCAACCATATATACATTTGTATTGTTAATCATGTCTTTTATTCTTCCTCGTTTAGCACATTGTTGTTACCTAATAAATATGACTTTTGGAGTTAGCAACTAATAAAGAGGGTTGTTTTATAGAGTAAGCTCAATATGTTCATTGTTCTCTGACCAAGAACGAAGTTTGCCAACACCAACTATGGTTTTCTCTATGTACCTTATTGTGATTTCCCTTTACTTGTTACAAGTTGAGTTATATGAACGGAGTTGATATCTAAGATGATTTGTGTAGTAATAAATGTGATGCTTCTTGTCCGTATATTCTTTATCGACACTTCACTCCATAAACCTGTGGTCATGTTTACTGAGTTCTGCTTTCGCTTGGGGACAAGCGAGGTCTAAGCTTGGGGGGAGTTGATACGTCCATTTTGCATCACTATTTTATATCATAATTTACTGTTATTCATTGATATATTTCATGTTTGGAGATGATACTTATGTTATTTCATCTATTTTGCATGTTTGATGATTATTGGAGGATGAATCACCGGAGTCTGAATTCTGCTGGAAAAAGCACCGTCAAGATACAATATTTGCAAAGCTCAGAAAACAAAACGAAGAATCTGGAAGTTCCTATTTTGCCAAATGCCGGAGGGAGCCAAAAGGGGAGAACCAGGTGGGCCCCAGGGGGCCCACATGAGGTGTCGGCGCGGCCAGCCCCTCTGCCGCGCCAGCACATCATCTGGGCGCCCTGGCCCACGTCTGGCATCGCCCTTTCGCGTACTTCATCCCCCCGAAAACCTAAGACCAGGGGGATAGACCAGAAACAGAGCCGCCGCCTACACGAGGCGGAAACCACCGAGAGAGAAAAGCTCTCCGGCAGGCTGAAAAGCTATCACCCACAGAGTACACATGAGTACTTCCTATCACCCACAGACGGATGGCCAGACTGAGAGAGTAAATCAGTGCTTAGAAGGGTATCTCAGGTGCATGACATCTGCTAATCCAACCAAATGGGCATCTTGGCTAGCATCAGCTGAATGGTGGTACAACACTTCACACCACTCCGCCTTACAGATGACCCCCTTTCAAGCTTTGTATGGATTTCCCCCACCTCAATTCACTGAAGTGGTACTTCCAGGAGATGCTAATGAAGAGGCAGTGGGATTAATCCAGAGGAGGCAATTGGCAAATCCCATCATCAGGGAAAACCTACTGAGAGCTCAGGAAAGAACCAAGAAGTATGCTGACAAGCATAGGAAGGAACGAGAATTTACGGTTGGAGATATGGTTTACTTGAAGTTACAACCATACATGCACACTTCTCTCAGCTTTCACAGGTCTCTGAAACTGCATTCTAAATATTATGGTCCCTTCCGTGTTATGGCCAGAGTAGGAGAGGTGGCATATACTCTCCTTCCCACTGGATGTCAACTCTGATACGTCCATTTTGCATCACTATTTTATATCATAATTTACTGTTATTCATTAATATATTTCATGTTTGGAGATGATACTTATGTTATTTCATCTATTTTGCATGTTTGATGATTATTGGAGGATGAATCACCGGAGTCTGAATTCTGCTGGAAAAAGCACCGTCAAGATACAATATTTGCAAAGCTCAGAAAACAAAACGAAGAATCTGGAAGTTCCTATTTTGCCAAATGCCGGAGGGAGCCAAAAGGGGAGAACCAGGTGGGCCCCAGGGGGCCCACATGAGGTGTCGGCGCGGCCAGCCCCTCTGTCGCGCCAGCACATCATCTAGGCGCCCTAGCCCACGTCTGGCATCGCCCTTTCGCGTACTTCATCCCCCCAAAAACCTAAGAGCAGGGGGATAGACCAGAAACAGAGCCGCCGCCTACACGAGGCGGAAACCACCGAGAGAGAAAAGCTCTCCGGCAGGCTGAAAAGCTATCACCCACAGAGTACACATGAGTACTTCCTATCACCCACAGACGGATGGCCAGACTGAGAGAGTAAATCAGTGCTTAGAAGGGTATCTCAGGTGCATGACATCTGCTAATCCAACCAAATGGGCATCTTGGCTAGCATCAGCTGAATGGTGGTACAACACTTCACACCACTCCGCCTTACAGATGACCCCCTTTCAAGCTTTGTATGGATTTCCCCCACCTCAATTCACTGAAGTGGTACTTCCAGGAGATGCTAATGAAGAGGCAGTGGGATTAATCCAGAGGAGGCAATTGGCAAATCCCATCATCAGGGAAAACCTACTGAGAGCTCAGGAAAGAACCAAGAAGTATGCTGACAAGCATAGGAAGGAACGAGAATTTACGGTTGGAGATATGGTTTACTTGAAGTTACAACCATACATGCACACTTCTCTCAGCTTTCACAGGTCTCTGAAACTGCATTCTAAATATTATGGTCCCTTCCGTGTTATGGCCAGAGTAGGAGAGGTGGCATATACTCTCCTTCCCACTGGATGTCAACTCTGATACGTCCATTTTGCATCACTATTTTATATCATAATTTACTGTTATTCATTAATATATTTCATGTTTGGAGATGATACTTATGTTATTTCATCTATTTTGCATGTTTGATGATTATTGGAGGATGAATCACCGGAGTCTGAATTCTGCTGGAAAAAGCACCGTCAAGATACAATATTTGCAAAGCTCAGAAAACAAAACGAAGAATCTGGAAGTTCCTATTTTGCCAAATGCCGGAGGGAGCCAAAAGGGGAGAACCAGGTGGGCCCCAGGGGGCCCACATGAGGTGTCGGCGCGGCCAGCCCCTCTGTCGCGCCAGCACATCATCTAGGCGCCCTAGCCCACGTCTGGCATCGCCCTTTCGCGTACTTCATCCCCCCAAAAACCTAAGAGCAGGGGGATAGACCAGAAACAGAGCCGCCGCCTACACGAGGCGGAAACCACCGAGAGAGAAAA
Organism: Poa annua; assembly: GCA_026929855.1. Classification (NCBI taxonomy): domain Eukaryota; kingdom Viridiplantae; phylum Streptophyta; class Magnoliopsida; order Poales; family Poaceae; genus Poa; species Poa annua. The sequence goes on from CM049433.1 coordinate 37,093,745, forward strand.
GCTCTCCGGCAGGCTGAAAAGCTGCCGGGGAAATACCTTCCCGGAGGGGGGAAATCGTCGCCATCGTCACCGTCATCGAGCTGCACTTCATCGGGATCATCATCACCACCATCTCCACCGCCGACACCGTCATCTCCATCGTTCCACCCCGTTCCCGCTGTAACATCTAGGGCTGAATCTTGTGCATTTGATAGGGGAAACTCTCCCGGTGTTGATTACTATTGTTATTGATGCTATTGGGTGGAACCGTTGAATTAAGGTTTATGTTCAGATTGTTACCCATCATTATATCATCTCTGATCATGATCCATATGATGTGTTGTGAGTAGTTCGTTTAGTTCTTGAGGACATGGGAGAAGTCTAGATGTTAGTAGTGAACTATGTTGAGTAATATTTAATGGTTTGATATTTAAGTTGTGGTGCTATTCTTCTAGTGGTGTCATGTGAACGTCGACTACATGACATTTCACCTTTATGGGCCTAGGGGAATGCATTGTGTATTCGAATATTGATTGTGGGGTTGTCGGAGTGACAGAAACCTAAACCCCCGTTGGTATCTCGATGCATGAGGGATGGTAGGATCTCGGAGTTTAAGGCTGTGGTTAGATTTATCTTAATTACTTTCTTGTATTTGCGGATGCTTGCAAGGGGTATAATCACAAGTATGTATTAGTCCTATGAAGGGCGGTGCATTAGCATAGGTTCACCCACACAACACTTATCGAAACACTAAAGATTAATCATCTATATGAAGCGAAAGCACTAGACATAAATCCCGTGTGTCCTCAGGAACGTTTGGTCATCATAAGTAAACAAACCGGCTTGTCCTTTGCTCTAAAAAGGATTGGGCCACTCGCTGCAATTATTATTGCCGCGCTCTATTTACTTGCACTTTATTTATCTGCATTATCAAAAACTTTTAAAAACTTGTCTGCTAGTGTTTAAAGTGAAATCCTCATCAAAACTGCTTGTCAGCACCTTCTGCTCCTCGTTGGGTTCGACACTCTTATTTATCGAAAGTACTACGATACACCCCCTATACTTGTGGGTCATCAAACTCCACCCCACGTTTCATGTCAGTCAATTGAAGAAACACATTGGCAACAAAGTGACACCAACTGTAGATCTGCCACTGGTGGATACAGAAGGTAACATCAAGGTTTACCCTGAAGCCATTCTGGAAAGGCGAGCAATTCCAAGGAACAATGAGCCTGTGATCCAATGGAAGATCAAGTGGGTGAACCTGCCAACTACTGCAGCAACTTGGGAGGATGTGGATTTAATTCGGAAAGTCTTCTCGTCCTTCCACACTTGAGGACAAGTGTGCTGTTCAACAGGGGAGCGTTGTCCACAATCCTGCAGATTCTGAGAACACCCAGTAACACATTCAGTTAACGGACGGCCCAGATGCATCAATACCGGTTCAGTTATGAAGATCGGAAGGCTCCATTTGAATGATGTCAGCAAACGGCTCCGCCGTTTCTTTTCTGCTTTAGCTATTTTCTGTTAATCCACCCAACTTTACCGTCAGCTCCCATTCCTCCTATGCTTCGATATAAAGCTAGCAGTGGAGGATTGTAAGGCTTATCTCTATTATTATCAATGAATTGAACCCTAGCCGCCGCCTCCATTCCTCATCCCAATTTCTCTGAATTCTCACCCTTTTGCTTATCTGTTCCTCATCCCCTATTCTGAATTGCTGTGTATCAGTACGTCTACAGCGGATCGAGTTAGTTAGGGAGTGACATTAACATACCAGCAAATCAAGATGATCAGACTGACAGACTCCTCAGTGTTGATATGTTCAACCGAAGTGGCAGGGAAGAGATGAGCGAAGCTATTATATGACACTAATTGTATGTATAGTAACATAGACTAGTCCATTTTACTCCTACTATGACCAGTCTTACATTGTTGAAGTCATGTGTTGATGCACACAGTCGTATTACTACTCTCCTCGCAATTCCCCCATAGATAGCGTGTCATTTTACTAGCACCGAAGGCGCGATCTAGTGGAGGCAGTTTAACGGCTAGGGTTTTTGTGTCACAAAAGCATTCGCCTTTTCCTAATGTTACTCGCTCCTCATCTATATAAACCACATAATGGACTTATATCTTGAGCCTCATTAGTCCTTCAGTATATGCCATGCCGAGTTGCCAACCCCTCCACCCGCACCATTTAAACTGTTAAACATTGCTGTCCAAAAGAAAAAGGAACATGGACATACGAACAGATTAACTGCAAGGAGTACAAAACGCAAGTTCTCCATGCAAGTATGCACCACAAATTCGCGAATATGCAATCATCCCATAATATGCGACTACGCATGTGAGGGATCAGTATGTCACGTGATTCTGGATATGCCCCCTCGCCACCAGGCATATTTACACATCAAATATAGCAAGTTTACGCCAGAAACATCTATTGGTGTCATGAAATTTTGGAATATTCGTTCCCCAAAAATTATGGTCCCAAATTTTGCAGAATCCGTGCTCAAGCTCAAGGATCTCATGATGATCACGCAATCTTCTGGGTCAAGTCAATGAGCGCGGCTAAGGCCAATTGTGCCTGATCTGGCGTTCCAGATATCACAATAATGCTACTGTCGCTGGTCTTTGGATCGTAGACGGTAATGTCTGCACCAGAGATCTGAATATTCACAAAAACAAATGTTGAGATCCAACAGATATTACTTTTAGGATGGTAACATATGTCTTCTGGTTCCTTACAAATTATGTGTTATAAAATCCAGTACTATTGTAACTTCCAGGATAGCATGAAGAAACCCACAATAATGAAATAGGTGGGATAGGAAAACAAATAATAAATTTGACAACAGTATGGAAAGGGTAATCGCAGTAAGCCTTTTCATGATAGAACAGACATAGTATTAGTAACTGGCTAACACCCCTAATTCAAAATTCTAAGAGATGGTGACTTTTGATAAGGCCTTGTTTACTTCCACTATGTTTAAAGTGTATTCAAGGGGATAATCCCATACTCCGAAAAATCCCCAATAATTTGGGCTGGCTTTGGATGGGTTAATCCCAAGATATCCCCATAAACCCCCTCATTTGTGTGTAGATTAAAAACACTCCACGATACTAGCGGATTTGGATGGAAGAGTATTTGAGAAGATTGGGTGAAAGGAAGGGTTTCACCAAATCCCCTCCAATCCTCCATCCCCTTGGTGATGAAATTACACCCATAGTAAACAAGGCCTAAGAGTTATACAACTTTACAGGTTTATTTGGCACCTATTATGGACTAGATGTAGTAAGTCTAGGAAGACTCAAAGCATCATAATAGTTCATAGGGTTCCACAAGTTGAAATGAAGAAGTGTCAGTTATTGCCAGAGCAAACAAGTAAATACACGGTCAAACATGAATTTTAAACAAGAAATATAAAGTATGTTGTCTTAATTCTCAACTAATTCAGTTGTTGAATCCAAGGTTTTTTAGTCGAGCGACTAGTCACAACAAAACTAATAAACACCAATCAGAATTTTAGCCAAATTGATAAAACATATAAAGCTCAATCGTTCAGTAGCAATACCTGTCTGAGCTGGGCCAGGTAGTATCCGTTATCTCCATAGAGAACACATAAAACTCTCCCACAAGCAGCAACCTCGTATGTCATTCTAACTACAATGGGATCCTTGATTCTCTGGTGACTAGAAGGACGAGTTATGACAGTGAGATGTCAATTAGAAATAATAAATTTGTGTGTGTTAGTAGCATAGAAAACATGCACGGCACAAGAACCAAAGGACAGGTAGTTTGAAAAAGATGCAACCGGTGGTTTGTTGATCAGCCCCGATCGTTAGCTAAGGTATGTATGCTATTGCTTTTTTAGGTAAATGGACGGAATTTTATTGATAAGCAGAGTTTATTACAAATGATAGTCTCGACTTGCATCTGGAACCCACACTAACCCACATCGCCTAAGAAACATGTTCAGCCACACGAGCTAGACCAAGAGTGACCAGGACAAGTAATTCTGCTCATGGCTGTAAAATTCATCACTGAAGTAAGAACTTCCTTTTTCAAAAATCTTTAACATCAAATGATAAGTAGTAAAGTTGACACAGAGAAACATGGATAGCACACTCAACAGTTAAAATTTGTTCACCACCATAAAGGTTACCAGAACATTAAGTGAATGTTATTCTTTTTATTTTACCAGGGTATCTCATCTGCAAAAATGTTTGATGATTTGTTCGAAGAGCGCCTCATGTTTCCTGGACAAGATTTAACCAAGAGTAGAATGGCACGGATTTCTAAGACGGTGTAAATAATAGAGCTACAAAATATTTGAAATGACCAATTACTAACTGCCTTAGGTTTTTATATGCTGCTGGAGAGTTTTGGCAGGCAGCAGCAGCTGCATATTCCGTAGACTACCACGTGATTATTACTAACAAGAAAGCAATCCCAGATGATCCTCGACTTATAAGCAATATTGACATAGCATATACCCATTTCACAAATAAAATAATCTCACCCTCCTTGCAGAGACCAAATTCTAAAGGCGAAGGTAGACTACCACATAGTGAAGAAACAGTTAAAACTATCACCTCGAAAATTTGTTTTCCTCCAGAGATGTAATCCCAGTACATGAATTGTTAATGCTGTCGCCATCCCCATCAGCAGGTTCCTGCACCCCAATGATAACAGCACCACTCCCACCAGCAGATTTCTGTACCTCATTTATTGAATTAATGATTCCATTGTCATTCACATTAGCAGGTTTCTGCATCCAAACACTTATTCAGTACCACGTAAGAGAAAAGGTGAATCAGAACTTAAATCTGCAAAGAGATAATAGGTGATTCCAAAAGGAATATTAAAAAAATAGTTGGCAAATTATTGGCAAGAATTTTGACGTATCTTAACTAGCAATAAAAAATAATTACTGCGCACATGTTAGAAAGAAGTGCAAGGAGCCAAGGACATCTATTTACGAACCCTGCTCCAGGTTAAAAAGTAAGAGTGAACTATAAGTGCTTGCATCATCTACTATGAGATGACGTTTTAATATTTTTTCTAGTACAGGAGTATCAACCTGGTTTAAACCTTTACTTCTGAGGATTTTTCACTGCTATGGTGCTACCTTCAATGCTGAATTCAAGAAATAGGTAAGTTCACAGGTATTCTATATGGATTAAATGAAATAATCCTAGCAAATTTGCAAAATGAAATATGAAGATCCTTTAAACAAAATTAAATCACCAAATTGACTTCTCGCATTTAGTGTCATCGAAATCATCAGTACACTTTTTCCATTCCATAACTAAATTCCTCTCAAAACAGTACGAATATCGAAATACTTATATTGTCTCAAACAAACTCATAAAGGAAGAAAATATGAACATGTACAAGCAATAGTTAAACCACAGATAAGCAGATAGGCATAAACATTGGGTAAAAGATGACCTTGAGTTCTACTGAGTTCATTTGATTTAAAGAGGGTCCCTGATCAATCCTTGGGAAAATTTCAGTTGAACTGTAGCCAGTTGAAGAAATTTTGGCCTGTCTGCTTGTAGTTGATTCAGTGATATCTGAAGATGTACCATTAACATCATTGTGCATGGTGCTCTTTGGAGAGAAAGCATGATTACGAAGTTTCTCGCTAACAACCAATAAAGCATTCCTGACGTCCACTAGCTCCCCAGTGATCTGTAATATAAGATAATCTAAATAAGCATGGAGCTATCCAACACAACCATGAGAATAGCAGCATCAAAAAAACAACAGCAAAATCATGAGTCCAAGATAACTAAGGGTGACAGCATGAAGCATAGACTGGACCAAGTACTCTGGCAATATTGCTCTTCAAGTCTGAGAGAAGATTCCAGGGCCATTATGATAGGTAGTACATGAGCTGCGAAGCATTTGGTATCTAATGAAATGGAAAACAAAAGGAAGAACGAGTTCTAAGTAGCATTTGTTAAGAACACAGAGTAACCACCACGAAAGTGAACACAGGGTAGGGAAGTGACGTGGAAGAAATAACAAACAGGTACAACTCAGAATCAAAAGGTTAGGGTCACACGGATCAGGCTAATACTGGTTTGCGACTTGTTTCTTTACAGATCAAAGAAATGCATCAAAACAGAAACAAGTACAAGAAAGCATACAAATTGTATAGTTTATGTCTTTATGATGTCTTTTCGTTGAAGAAAAATACTTGCCTGCAGAACAAGTTCACAGTGTGAGGCACAAGCTGGAACATCTGTCTCATCCAATATCTCAATTTCTGCTCCCGTTGACTTCACCATTTCCTTGATTACAGCACCACCTAAACCAATTAAACAACAAGATTGGTTTTTGCGTACAAGCACCCTGGATGAGCATACTGGCTTGCTGAACGTCGAGCGCCCATTTCTTTTCAGCTCCTCCATTCTTTCAAAGATACAAAGGATTGCCCTCTGCACTTTAGAGTCTTGTCCTGGTCTCTGCATGAGGCAATAGAAACGAAAAATATAATGGATGGACTGCATAAAATATTAACCAAAATATAAGCACGCATATGTATGGTTACAAATCTCAAAACAAAAATCTTAGATAAATTACGAACAAATAGTCGCTAGACTCATGAAGAGATATAGAAAAAAACAATGGAGAAGTGCTGATTCTAATGTCCAAACCTCTATGGCGGAAATTGTTACCACGCGTTCCATGCACCCAGTCAAAGGATTGCTGACGTCAATAGAAACTCCAGTTTCATCTTCCAAGCTTTTGATATGCATGCCCTTCGTGCCAATCAAACCCCCAGCGAGATTGACATGACAGAGAAATCTAAACGAAATCTGCTGTTGGTCTTTCCTTTCGACATCTCCAGTAACACCTTGTGGAATATCAATCATAGGGATACTGCTGTTTTCACACTCAGTGGAGTGCCCTGAGTGAAAAGCTCCGAAATTTGTATCAGGCACTTCAAAAGATGTCTTTGGGAGCTTCGGGCTTGCTGTCGTAACGGAAGTTATTAAGCTGCCAGCATGTAAATCACCTTGAACATAGCTAGACAAAGCAACAATTGCTTTCCTTATGGTGGGTCTATCTCCAGTTATCTGCAATTTTCGAAAAGGAAGGCATGAAGTATTTTTTTAAGGAAAATCATAGGGCGATTTAGAAAGTGCACAGGACAAAGAAAGATGTTTAATGCCTCAGTAAGTTTTTCGTTTTCATCCTAATCAAATTTCCCCACGACTTTTTATACAGAGTGTCCAGTTAAACAAAATTGGACATGGTCAAAGTTAAGAATAATGTAATATCCTCCAGACCCTGTATTCACTTTAGAAACTGCTGAGTGTATGTCATTCATTTCACATTTTGGTTGAATACATGGAAATAGAAAGGCAGCCAGATATCACTTAACACTTATTATGAATTACTTGGCTGTAAATCTAAGTAGCCCTATGGAACCTTGAGGCCGACGCACCATAGGCAGGGAGGGAGCAAGATAGACCAGGAACTTGGTATAATTATTGCTTAATCTCTACAAAGCATTCGGGAGCAGATATACATAGATACTATGCAAGCATATCTTGTCTGTGTCTTCCTAACCAACTTCATCTTTCTAAAATAAATGGAAACTTGAGAAACCACAAATTGCTCTATTCCTTGCGTTCTACAATACCGTGCGGTTCTGTTATATGAATTTTACAAAACTTGCCTTGCTTCAGATAAAAATACTTGGATTAGCTTATTGTTGAAGCATTATGCTGGTGAGAGAAAGTTTGTCATGCACATACTCATAAGGGCATGTACAATGGTCTTATCTTAGCAATGCAACATAAGATATTGCAGAGTTGGAAGAGAGAGAAACGAGAAAAGGAGGTTTGTCTTCTCTTAGCTAAGAGATGACCTCTTAGCAAAAATATCTCTCACCACATATTTAGGGATATCTGGTTACTACAGATAAGACAAAAAAAATCCATTGCACCGCATTTTTTATCGTCATATCTAAATTACGTAACAGATTTAAGATAGCACGGTCATATCAACCATTTTACATGCCCTAACTAAAACAACCCTCACCATTTGTCCATTTATATTCCAAAACATAAGACAGGCACCACAGAAGGGTACAACAAAAGATCTGAAAACAATATCTAAAGATAATTGGTAACTCAATTATTCTGGTGAGAACGATGAACATGTTTGTGATGCAAATATTCACAAGTGGAACAGAAATCCAGCATAACCAACTCCATCTTTCTAAAATAAACAGAAACTTGAGAAACCGCAAGTAGCTCTCTTGCTTGCGTTCTACAATACCGTGTGGTTCTGTTATATGAATTTTACAAAACTTGCCTCGCTTAACATAACACTACTTGGATTAGCTTATTGTTGAATCATTATGCTGGTGAGAGGAATGGAAAAGTTTGCCATGAGCATACTCATAACTAAAACAAAAATGAACCCTGGCCATTTATGTTCAAGAAGATAAGACATGCACCACAGTAGGGCACAACAAAATATCTTTTTTTGGAGCAACCGGGAGGAGCTACGCCTATTCATTAAGAAAGAAAAGAGAATTGGCCCGTTTATAAGGGAAACTGGCCGAAAACCCAAGAAAGAAAATCTGAAAACAATATCTAAAGAGAATTTTTTGAAACGAGGCAAACGCTTTGCCTTTTATATTGATATAGTAGAAGCACACATGATACGGCCGAGGCCAAAATAAAAAACCAATATAAGTCAGGGCCTAATAAAAAACCAATATCTAAAGAGAATTGATTACTCAATTATTCTGGTGAGAACCATGAACAGGTTTGTGATGCAAATATTCAGAAGCGGAACAGAAATGCACCATAACAAATACAAGAGCACATGTCAAATAATTTTCACACCATGCAACTACACATCCTCCCCTAATCCTCATGGTTGGGTTGCCTGAACCTGCAGTTCCCCCTGAAATGGCAGTACAACTACACTTGTAGAACAATTATCACTCGCAAATTCAGAATTGTGCCTCCCTTGAAGCACCCCCTTTACATAAACAAGGATAGATCACCAAGTATTATTCAACTTCCATGGCAATTGGCGGCTACAGCATGACACCAGCACAGTACGTGATAGCTAGCAGATGAAGCATGAAGGCTAATAGGGAGAGCTGTATACCTCAACGACCTCCTCGGGAGAATGAAGGTTCGGCTTTGCGTCCCCCACCACCGACATGACGCGAATCGCAGCGCCAGAGTCGCTGGAGATTGCCCTTAGAGTCAACCTCCCGAGGGCGTCGAGTCGGGCGGCCTCGACCAGAAAGAGGCATGTCACGATCTCAGGAGAGTCAGGGCCGACGACACGGTGGAGGACCCCGCCGACGTCGACGAGGGCGACGAGGGCCTCCTGCACGGGTGAGAGCTGGAGGGGCTCAGCGGAGGAGGAGGAGGAGGCCTCGACGCGGCGGTTTGGAGAGGTGGGGCCGAGGACGACAGCGACGCGGCTGGCGGAGTCTTCGGGGTAACCCTCGAGGGCATCGACGCGGACCTGCAGCGCCGACGTGTGGCGGCGGAGAGGGGCGATGGCGGCATAGAGGTGGAAGGCGTCTTCGTCGCCGAAGGTCCGGGGCAGGAGGAGGCGGAAGACGATGACGTCAGCGTCGGCGCTTGCGGCGGTGGAGTCGGAAGAGGTGGAATCGGAGGCGGCGGCGGAGGCGGAGGCAGAGGCGGTGTAGGCGGCGTGCGGTGCGTAGTGGGGTTTCGCCCCGGCCATTTCGTCGGTGGTGGTCGCCGCGGCGGAAGCAAGGACGGTGGCAGTGGAGGAGGAGCCAGTGGGGTTTTGCCGTTTTGGTGCGGGTTTGTAGGGGTATCCCGGGGATTTCGCATGGGCGGTCTTTTCATTTTGGCCTTTTTCTTGACCTTGTGACTTTTGGTCTTTGGTCCATGGAGCAGGGTAAAATGTAGAGTGAAACGCATGTGTGCTCATTGAACTTGTTGACCTCATTCACTTCTTCTTTTTTAAACGAGGTAAAAGATTTATATAGAAGAAGAGAATTGATCAGTTTATAAGTAAAACTGGTCGAAAATCGATACAACACACAACATGCCACGTCAGTCTTGAGACCGCGCTCCCTCACGAGTCAACGACTAAATTATCCTGACAAAAAAAGGCAACACCCACAAACCTCAACGCAACATGGCGGAGGCGAATAGCCGAAGACGCCACTCCGACATACACGTCAACCCGAGGCCGCGCACACACAAGTCGATGCCTAAGTCACCCGAGCGACCAAAGATGACACTCAAACTCCTCAAAGTAAGAAAGCGGAGGCTAGAGACCGGAGTCGCCGACATCCACGCCGACCCCAGGGTCGTGCTCCGCCAAGCCGATAACAAAGACTCGTCGTCGCCAACCACCAACGCTCTCTACATGACCCTTCGACCGGCGGTTCACCCAAGACGAGGCCTCAGGAGGCAAACTGACACATAAGTGCCGACCTCGTCCGACCCCACGTGGGGTCTAGGATTTCCCCCGGATAAACCTAGGTGAAGGAGCGAGACCACCACCTCGATGGCGCCTTCAAGAAGGATGTGGCGCCTAAGGGCATCGTCGCCGCTTGTCCCGGCCAACGGCCAGACCAGAGCTTCCGTCCAGTAGTGGGTCACGAACAAGAGCCAATGGCTTCTATACCACTAACAAACTCGTCAATGTCTTATTTGCCATCCAACAAAGGACTAGTGCTTATATACCAAACACAAACAATTTATAGTGCTTATACACCACTAGCTGTTAGTATACTTAGTATACTGTTGTGACAGTCCGGTTAGAGCCCAAAATGACGGTCCTACCCTCAATGGAAGTAAGCAACAATTGTACAAAATGTCCAAATTTGACAGCATTTCCCCTCTATTTTCAGCATTCTTCATCATTTTTCATAGAGATGTTTTTGCCACTAGTTGAATCAACATACTCACGAGATAAATTCTTCTCTGAACATAGAGGAAAGGAGAACGTTCCAGCAATACAAGCCAACAAATTCTTCATGTTTGAGCTAGTACCCCAATAATCTGCCAACTGACAAAACCTTCACATCTACTGTGTAAGTGCAAGATTGGATCATCATGTGGATGATACCATGTCATGTACATTCTCATATAAAAACTGCACCAAAACGTGAGAGAATCTGAGAAATTACCTTGCGCAAATTACACGAAGAGAGGTGAATCCGTCTTCAACCGGGCCGTCCTCGGCGGAATCTCCAATCCTAGGGTTCTGGATCAAGAAGACACGAGGAGGGTCGACGACGGGATCTCTCTTGTGTGGTTGTGTGCATGAGTTAATATTTTTCCTTTCCTATTTTTATTGAAGGGTTCCTTTCCTACTATTCCAAGCTGAGGGTAAAAATGGCAATTTTTCATAGACTGACAGCACAAACTTTGACGATGGTATATAAGCACTAGAAATTGTTCGTGTTTGGTATATAAGCACTTGTCGTTTGTTATATAAACTTTGTTCGTGTTTGGTATATAAGCACTTGTCGTTCGTGTTTGGTATATAAGCACTTGTTCGTGTTTGGTATATAAGCACTACAAACTTTGACGATGGTATATAAGCACTTGGTAAATAAGCTATTGCCAAGTTCGTTGGTGGTACATAAGCAATTTTCTCCACGAACAACCACACCCGCCTCTCGAGGACCGACCAAGCCACCACTGCAAACCCGCGCACAAACCATCGAAAGGCGTCGAGGCCCAAGACCGGAGCCGCCGCTCTGACATCCACACCGACCCCAGGGTCGTGCTCCACCAAGCCAATGACAAAGACTCGTCATCGCCAACCACCACCCTTCCATCACCCCGAGAGCCGCTGCCCCGAGCCGAACCAGCACCCCTTCTGCCACAGCCCAAGGGCACATGAGCAAGATGGACGAGCGGCTAGCCGCAACCACGACAGCCGACCCGCACGCGAGGCCATGGCCACGTGCATTGTGCACCTTTTTCATGGTAGAGAGAAGGTGTCACGCTGGTGGTTTCGGATTTATCCAGCTTCGGCCCCCAGCCCCACTCTAATCTGATATTGATAATGATTATATGGTAGCCGCGATGGTGATGGTGGTGGCGGTGAGATCTATATGACGTAAAAACCATATGCGGTTGTGAAGATAGAGCGTGGGTGTTCTCCTGTACGCCGAATTAGATAAAATATACTGTACACCGAATTAGATAAAATATACGTGACGTGAAAATCATATGCGGTTGTGAAGATACAGGTTGGGTGTAAGAATAACTATTCTACTCCCTAGGAGTAGAATGGCGCGACCTATACTAATAGAACAAAGCTAATAAATGAGGAAGCATAATATGGATTTTTTACAGGGAAGAAAGAATAATATGGTTACAATGAATAGAACAAGTCCAACCGACCATAATAACATTAAAACGATACAACCGATGATTATAACATAAAAAATAATGCAATCGTCAGCTATGTCGAACCTCCCCGTGAATGAGAGAAACCCCACAGCTGCAGGAAATAATATGTCAGTGTCACATGCAAAGTAAATCATACAATATCTAGATTGATGCCATGATAGAATCTAAAAACTCTGAGAGGTTAAAAGGATTTGCAACAAGCGTCCAAAGGGACCCACATTTTTACCAGGGCAACGCTCAATCTATAAGCAGGACTCTTTAGGGCCCTTTTGTTTGGGCTGGCTGCGGCTGGCTGTGGGTGTTGTGCAGGAAAGCTGCTGTCTAGGGGAAGCTGCTTTTTTCAGTGGAGGTTTTTGGCAACCCAGCTAGCTGTCTGACTGTAGAATGTGGAATTGTCTGAAACACCCTTTATATTAATGAAAAGTTGTACTGTTGCTGCTAAGCGTGTAATAAATAGCATATGCATTTGAAATTGAACTCAAACTTCATATCCATACAATTGTCATTGCATAACATCAAGAATATATGGTTGCCAAAATATATCCATCGACACGTATTTTACACACAGGCTACTTGCGGGAGGCTACAAGTACGAGCTAGCATCAGTGCATGCATGTATTATGCGGCGAGATTACAACAACTAATGATAGATATATAACGTTGACCCAAATGCATGTCAAAGTATACATGCATGGATTATGCGGCAAGCTTACATTTACTAATGATGCATTAATCAATTGCAGCACCAAATTAACCAGCGGATACACTACCAGCAGCCTATCGAGCGTGGACAGAGGAAAAGAAACGAAAGTGCGCGCAGCCTACCAGCAGCCTATGGCAGTTTTTGTGTAATATTGGTGAACGGAAGGGACAAAGCCCGATACCGATTGGCAACGCGCTCGGGAAGCTCGGGAAGCACCTTCCGAGGTGCTTTTCCTCGCCTGCCTATTTCGTTTCTGGCTTCGGTAAAAGCCCACAGCCACCGCGATGCCTTTGTTTCGTTTGGTCTGCTTTTTTCAGTGGAAAGCTGCTAGAAGCCCAAACAAAAGGGCCCTTAGTGTGTTGTGCGTTTCTTAAAAGCCATATATTTGAGTCATGTGCCAACATCATCAAACATGACTAGAAATTTAAAAAAACTGTACCTCAACATTCTGTAGTTCAAACTCCGAACTATGAGCCAAACATGAGTTCCCAAATGTCTCGCATGATCCACTGGTTCCATGTATCCTATTAAACATAATCAAGATACCATGCTAACATTATTGTTCTGTCAAATGAGGAAAAGCGTATTCAAACATCACAACTTACAAATCTTCATCAAGGCGCAATGCAAAGTTCCCACCACCTCCAAATGCCAAAGTATCTTTCAAGCACAAATAGTAGTACCTGTTTGCACCTAGATATGAATTAAAACAAGCTTTGGATTAATAAAAAAAGGCCTATACAGCTTAGAACTAACTGTACTCCGTATTAATTAACTATGCATACATACATTATAGTGGTGAACTATTATGAAAAATAAATCATGCCTACTAATAAAATACTCATGTTTCCTTGCCATGTTATTTAGTACTCCCTCCGTTTTTTAATATAAAATGTTTTAAGTGTTACACATGTCGTCTAGATGCATACCAAAATGATTGAACATACATAATAAAATATGTCTAGATACATTTATATACATGTGAATGTGGCCAAATTCTAAAACATCTTATATTAAAAACGGAGGGAGTAGCTGGCTTCGTTTATATTCCAACATACATTGTAACCTAGGAGCAACTCATGTAGCTAGCCTCATTTACTAAAAGGTCATATAACCATGTGTTCTAATTTTTCCATTACGCTAACTGGTGGATCACCCAAAACGGCATCATGCAGAATGTCTAGCGGAATAATACCATATAACTGCAATGGTTGACACAAGTACAAACTACAACATAATTCAAAATTTCAAATACTGCAAAATGGTGTACAAAATGGCAGTGTAGAATAACTATTCTGAGCTCCTGGTATAACGGTGTACAAAAGGCAGCTAAATCGTGTACAAAATATCGTATTTTTGAAACAATATATTTTACTATCGAAGTAACTGTGTTACTACATTGATACAAGTTATTATAAATTTCGTACACCATTTTACTACATTTGTACAACGTTTTACTAGGGGTGTAGAATGAGCTACTGTACTAGAGTGTACCAAGTGGGTATACAAAAAGATTGTAACATGTTTTCACTTTTTTTTATTATAACTGATACTTACCAGTTGGTCTGAAAAGTCTGGGTTCCCCATAAATAGTTGTGAATACAAATGTCTGATTTGATCCCTGCTACATTAGGAATAGAGTTAGAATTACCATAAAAACAGGTGAAAAATTATCCAAAAGTGTATCCCACTGTAGTAAAACAAATGTATGTTTTGTTCATGCAAGCGCAGCATGTGAAATCCCACTGTCGCTGACCTGGTATTTCCTTTTCTCCGTAGGCCTCAACGGACCATTCAGCAAGCCACCAAACACAGCGCCAAGCATATCCCCTGCAATCTACTCACACAGGACAGATGATAAATATCTACAGAAGAAAGCCTTACTTTGATAAACAAGCACTCTGGCATAACTATGGTACAAGTAGCAATAATAACCTAAAAAGGTAAAATAGCTGGACATACCAATAGGCATGGACCCTGAAGATGCTCACTTCTACGAAGAAGTGTTCTTAGAGATATTCCATGCTTCCAAGTGCTGCACTTCATTTGCCAAAAGCAAGAAGAAACCAGGAAATTAAAAGGCCATGTTATACGATGAATGTTCAGAGACAAAAAAGTTTGTAAGGATGTCATGCTGATTAGGCTGTTTACCTATAGAGCAATACCCAGTGGCACCCCTTTAAAGTCCCAGGGAGTGAAGACTGAAAGAACCCAAACAGTTTTGGAGATATAAATCTAGACTTTTCAGTTAAATAATAAAGAGAGCAAGAGCAATCTGATGTTGATGTTTCCTCATTTCCAGCATGGCTATCGACAGACCTATGTGACTCCATGATCTGGTTATTAGAATTTCCATTCCTTTGATCTCTCTCACTTTCAGAACCAGACTCTTCGCTCAAGTCTAGTGGACGATCTTTGCATGAAAAATTATTCCCTCTCCACCGCTTAGGAAGTGATTCAGGAGGTAATGGTCTCATACTTTCAGAAATAGGCAAGTTCCTTTCATGTCCTGAGTTTGCGATTGGTAGAAGAGACATCACATAAGATGATAATGATCCTTTGTTGGGGGGAGTAAAATGCTCTGCCGGAAAGGGTATTGCCTGGAAACACAATTCATTAGAACAGCTGAACAGAAAATGTAATATGCACTATTTACACTTGTTGGTTTGGTACATAGTAAACTTATCCTCTATAACTACAAACTAGTTAATCACAAGGTTATATAAAGTCTGGTTAAGCGCAAGCTTAAGCTCGCTTAGGCGCTGTGTGGAGGCAAACGCCTAGCGCTTAACTATGCGCTTAATTGCGCTCAACGCTTTGATCTTTTAGAAAAGGGAAAAGCGGACGCAAAACGCTCAATCAACGCATAGTACTTATTAGAACCTTGGTATCACAAACAAGTCTATTGGATAAAGTTTGAATGTACAAAAAAGTTTTAGGGCTCTATAAATGACGATGTTTTAGGGCTCCTTTGATTCATAGGAATTTTAGAGGGTTTGGTTCCTTGGTAAATTTTTCTACGTTAGCCATTTGACTGATTGATTCACATGGAACACTCTTTTTTATAACAAATTCACTTGCACTCTCTTTTTGAGGAAAAAATTCACCCACTAAAACTTCGTGCTAGAATTACTTTGTTTTTTTCTTGTGGTGCCAAATGCTTTTTGATCCAAATTGCTGTAAGTCTCTAACCCCGTACGATTCAAGAGGACATGCCACTCAAATTCTGCGTTTTACCTATTTCTCCATTTTGAGGATATTGAGATGATTATAGGACTAGATTTTGCTATGTGTTCCCGTGGAAACAAATTAATTCCTGATAAGGGGCATGGCCAGTTGGCCACCAGCGCCCAATTATCGTTCCACATAACCAGTCTTTCTCAAGGTAACGGCAACGAGATTCAGCACATCGGTCAATACATATCTGGAACCAAGGTTTCACAAAGGATTCCACTTCTGTGCCTCCAAGGAAGCCCCAAGATCCGGGAGCCTCCAAGGTCTCACCTTCCCGTGTTCTAGGAAACTCCGTAAAGCGAGCGATTTATTCTAACACGAGATCTTAACCGCCCCAAAAAGGAAAAGGAATAACAACAGAAGAGAGATCCGACGCAATGTGAGCCAGGCATGCCGCATGCGGGTAGAGGGATCCCAGATCGCTAACCTGCGGCTCGACGGCGGTGGAGGAGGGTGCGGGAGGGGAGTCGGCGAGGAGGCGGGCGAGCCTGTCGGCCACCTTCTCCTTCCACGCCAGCATTGCCTTGGTTTATTTTCTCTCGCGCGGAGGAGGATTGGCGACCGGGAAAGGAGGCAAAGGAAAGTTTGGTTTGGTTGGTAATTACGCAGAGAAATCCCATGAGACCTGGTCTACTACCAGATCGCTGTAGACCTAACCTTTAATGCGACACGTGTCAAAGTCGTTCTTCCCCAAATATATTTCCTCCGGTTCTTCCCCAAGAAGCGAACGAGATTTGTCATCGTGGCTGGAGAGGTTTTTTAAAAAAAAAATCCATACATATTAAATCAACAAAGAGTACACGATTATATCGATTATAAAAACCTAAAACGACGAGCAAATTTATGAAATCTTTAAGTCCTTTCTTTCTCCATGCCACAATCTTATACTTTTCTGAAAAAAGCCGTAGAAAAACGTCCAGAATACCAAACGACAGACCTGTGAATGCCACCGATGATTCTTCCATTTCAATTTTTAGCCGCAATGCCAAGACTTTATGCACGCACGCAGCCATTAAATTAATCAAGCAACATCGGCAAGAGCACCACCACAGAAATTCCAGGGACAAATAACCGAGCCAATTTGTCGATGATGTTGGGAGCCGAGAGAACAAATCACCATTGCCGAAGACGTAGTGGTAGGGATAGATAATGCGAGGACAAACCTCCTCGCGGCAACCACCACGAGAAACAATCCAATATTGATCTGGTGAAACAAGATCTGCAGAGCCATACCTACACAAACTTACTATTCCAAAGCCATAATTGACGTCGAGAAGAGATCTCGCCGACGAACGAAGCGCGGAAGATCACTTATTGCAGACGATGCCATCTCCATTAACAAAGAAGACAACAACCAAAACCAAATTCTAACATTAAGGATCTTTGTATAGCGCCCTGCGCAGGTCCAAGGTCCCCCCTCCTAGTGCCAGAGCGGCACCTAGAGGAGGTGAGGACCCGTCGATCCTTAGACGAAGGCGACGATGAAGATGCAGATGGCGCCGGCGGCGACGGCTAGGGTTGAAACCCTAGGCCGCCGCCTTTCTTTTCCCGTAAAGGCTCTCCATCGTGGCTGGAGAGGTTGTCGTAGGAGAGTTCGAGGTACTGCCACGGAAACCTGTAGAAAGCAACGACATATCGCCAACGAGTTAATTGGACTCAAAGTCAACCCACTTGAGCATGGTAGAGTTGGACAGCGCTGGTGTCACGTTGATGCACTCGGTGGTATTGTTGGGAACCCAAGAGGAAGGTGTGAAGTAGTGCAGTAGCAAATTTCCCTCAGTGATGAAACCAAGGTTATCGAACCAGTACGAGATGAAGAACACGTCTGGAGGTCTCCCTGGCAATGGAGCCAGAGATTACTTGATGGAAAGGGAGATGGAGCCTGCACAACACAATCAAACTACTTTGCCCCAACGAAACAGTGAGGTTGTCATTCTCACTGGCTTGCTGTGATGTGGGTTGGGGTCCCGATCTTCACGGATTGACGAAGAACGAAGGGGAAAAGCGTTGGACACGATGAACACGAGGGAGGATTGCGGGGAAAAGTACAGGATAACTAGCAAGAAAGGCAAGAGGCAATCAACCGGCTCCGATTCCCCTAAGACAACCTCCGTTTATCATACCACAAACCAAGCTTACTCTTAATCGATTCGTCCCACCGACCGATCAACCGGTCCAATTGAATCCAAGAGGAAGAAATTGGCAAAGTTATCGCAACTACAAAGAGGAGTTCATCTCCACAAGGGGAGGCCTTGATTCATCTCCCGCAGGAGGCCTTGATTCATCTCCACAAGGGGAGGCCTTGATTCATCTCCTCATGGGGGAGGCAACACCAAACATGGTGGGTAGGAGCAAAGCTCAACTCAAGTTCAATCTCAGTCTAACCCTAACCCTAGGCAGAAAAAGGGGTACTTATAGTCTAGAGGGAAAGAGGGGATAAGATTACAAGGCTCAAGGGCCTCTCAGCTCACAGGCCGCGCGCCGGGTCGGTAGTACCGGCGGATGGGGCGGTAGTACCGCCTGTGCTAGGGTCGGTAGTACCGGCGGATGGTGCGGTAGTACCGCTGGTTCCAGAGCCGCCAGAGGTTGGAGTGGAGCTATGGTTCGGTAGTACCGGGCCCCAGACAGTAGTACCGGGGGTGCGGTAGTACCGGTCCTTGGGCGGTAGTACCGCTGGGTCCAGAGGCGGATGGTCCTGGTGGCTCGAGTGGCTCGGTAGTTCCGGGTCCCAGACAGTAGTACCGAGGGTGCGGTAGTACCGGTCCCTGGGCGGTAGTACCGCTGGTTCCTGGAGGTCTTCTCCTCCCTCCTCTTGATCGTCTCCTCGAGGTTGCTCATGGGGATGGTACCTGAGAATGCATAAAGTATCGGATTGAAGTAGCAGGCCATTCAAGGGAGTATCTAGATCGCACATAGATAGGAGTGAGTTCACCTTCTCATGGATAGCCTTGGCTCTTGCTCTCGTCATGGGCCCGATGGTTGTAGGTGGAGTGTTTCCCGTTGGCGACACTACATCATCTCCCCCCCCCCCCCCCCCCTTGGGAAAGAGTCGTCCTCGACTCTTGGTCTTCGTCATCACTTTCCGTCCCATGGTAAGGTGAGAGATCACACACATTGAATGTGTCATGCACGAGGTACTTGGACTTGGGAATGTCGATTTTGTAAGCATTGTTGTTGATGCGCTTGGGACCTTGAAGGGTCCATCACCACGAGGGGAAAGCTTGGACTTCCTTTCATCCGGGAACCGGTCCTTGCGTAGGTGTAGCCAAACAAGGTCACCTTCTTCAAAGATCATGGAGCGCTTGTGTTTGTTTATCTTGGTGGCATGAAGCTCATTGTGCTTTTCAAGCGTCGCTCTTGTTGATTCATGTAACTTCTTCATGTAGTCGGTGCGCTTGTCAAAGTCCATGTTGACACGCTCTTGTATGGGTAGTGGGAGGATGTCGAGCGCGGTGTAGGGGTTGAAACCATAGACGATCTCGAATGGTGTCATCTTGGTTGCTCGATGAAGTGCACGGTTGTAGGCGAACTCGGCATGTGGAATGCATTCTTCCCAATTCTTCAAGTTTGGTTTGATCAACACACGAAGAAGTGTTGATAGGCTTCGGTTCACCACCTCGGTTTGGCCATCGGTTTGCGGGTGGTATGCGGTGGAGAAGAGGTGCTTGATCCCCATCTTGGCCATCAAAGTCTTCCAAAAGTAGCTCACGAACTTAACGTCTCGGTCGGAAACGATGGTCTTGGGCACTCCATGAAGACGAACGATTTCCCTAAAAAACAAATTTGCAACATGTGAAGCATCGTCGGTCTTATTGCATGGTATGAAGTGTGCCATTTTAGAAAAACGATCAACAACGACAAATATGGAGTCTTTGTTGGTTTTGGTGCGTGGAAGTCCTAGGACAAAATCCATAGCAATGTCGGACCAAGGTTTGTGTGGTATTGGTAATGGAATGTATAGACCATGGGAGTTTAGAGTAGACTTAGCTTTGAGACATGTCAAACATCGTTGTAGAAGACGGTTCACATCACGCCACATCTTTGGCCAATAATAATGCGTGGATAGCATGGCATAGGTCTTGTCACGTCCAAAATGTCCCATGATGGCTCCTCCATGCGATTCCTTCAAAAGCAACAAACGAATAGACGACTCGGGAATGCATAGTTTGTTAGCTTTGAACAAGAAACCCTTGTGCAAATAGAAATCATCCACACCTTTGTGTTCGGAGCACTTGGTAAAAATTGGTCCAAAGCAAGGATCGGAAGCATACAAATTCTTGATCTCATCCAAACCCAAAACATTGATTTCAAGATGTGTAAGAAGGTTGGTCTTGCGGTAAAGAGCATCCGCAACCACATTCTCTTTCCCCTTTTTGTATTTGATTACATAGGGAAAGGATTCTATGAACTCAATCCACTTAGCATGTCTCTTGTTTAAATTAGTTTGGCTTTTCAAATACTTCAAGGATTCATGGTCCGAATGGATGATGAATTCCTTAGTCCAAAGATAGTGTTGCCAAATCTCCAAAACACGAATCAAAGCAAATAACTCCTTGTCATAGATAGGGTAGTTCAAACGAGCACCATCAAACTTTTCACTATGGTATGCAATGGGTCGACCATGTTGCATGAGAACTCCTCCAATGCCCAAACCACTTGCATCACATTCAATCTCAAAAGTTTTTGTAAAATCCGGTAGGGCAAGTAGTGGGGCCTCCGTCAACTTTCTCTTTAGGTCATTGAAAGCGACATCTTGTGCATCGCCCCAAACAAACAAAGGGAACTCCCTTTTTGGTGAGCTCATATAGGGCGCATGCAATTGTGGAGAAATCCTTGATAAAACGGCGATAAAATCCGGCGAAACCAAGAAATCGTCGCAATTCACCAAGAGTGGGAGGACAAGGCCAATCACGAATAGCTTGTATCTTTGATGTATCAACTTCGAGACCATTGGCGGAAACGACAAACCCCAAGAAAATAAGTTTGTCGGTGGCAAAAGTGCATTTAGAAATATTTGCATAAATCTTGGCATTGCGAAGAACCAACAAAACTTGAGCAACATGAGATGTATGCTCTTCCAAGGATTTGCTATAAATGAGGATATCATCAAATTACACGACAACAAATTTTCCAATGAAAGTGCGCAACACATGATTCATGAGACGCATGAAAGTTGAAGGGGCATTAGATAAGCCAAAAGGCATAACCAACAATTCATATAGACCAAATTTGGTCTTGAAGGCGGTCTTCCATTCATCACCTTCACACATTCTTATTTGGTGGTAACCACTTTTAAGATCAACTTTTGAAAAGATGGTGGCACCACAAAGTTCATCTAGCATATCATCAAGTCTAGGGATGGGATGTCGATATCTCACCGTGATTGCGTTGATGGGCCTACAATCCATGCATAGGCGAAGGGAGTTGTCGGCCTTGGGTACAAGGATTACCGGCACGGCACACGGACTCAAGCTTTCACGCACATGGTCCTTGGTGAGGAGGTCTTGAATTTGCCTCTCGATCTCCTTGGTCTCTTCGGGGTTGGTGCGGTATGGAGCGCGGTTTGGTAGAGGTGCACCCGGGATGAGGTCGATGCGATGCTCTATTCCTCGTAGAGGAGGTAGGCCCGGTGGTAGCTCCTCGGGGAAAACGTCTCCAAATTCCTTCAACATAGATAAGAAAGGCAAAAGAAGATGTGTAAAATCATTAGTGTTAGTCACTTCTCCCTTGCACACAAGCACATAGTGGAGAATGGATGGGTCATTCCTCACATCTCTCATCTCACTTTTGGTGGCTAACAAGATTACACCACGAGTAACTCTCTTAGGTTGGTGGCTCTCATGTAGTTTGTGGTTCTCACTCTTTTGGTTGTGGCTCTCTCCCTCACTCTTCTTCTCATGGTTCTCTTGGTGTGTATGGGGAGAGGATCGTGCGAGGTTCTTGGCGTTGTCGGCGATGATTTGGCTAGGTGTCATAGGGCGTAGCACGAAATTCTTGTCGTTGCACTTGAAGCTCACGAAGTTTGTGCGCCCATCATGTAAGGCACCCTTATCAAATTGCCAAGGTCGACCAAGAAGCAAGTGGCACACGGTCATAGGAACCACATCACAATCAACGGTATCTTCATAGGCACCAATCTTGAAAGGAACTTGTACCATTTGGTGAATCTTGACGGCACCGGTGTCACTTAGCCATTGGACATGGTATGGATTGTGGTGTTTCTTATATGTCAAGCTAAGCTTCTCACAAAGTTCCGTGCTTGCTAAGTTGTGGCAACTTCCACCATCGATGATCACCTTGATGGATTTTCCTTTGATTGCGGCTCGGGTTTGAAACAAGTTGCATCGTTGATCTTCGCCGTCTTGAATGTTTGTTGTCAAAACTCGAGTCACTACCAATGAAGGTTGGTTGCATTCACCATCACAATAGATGTCACGAGTGCTTCTTCCACTTGATTCATTGTACGGAACTCATCTTCACTCATAGATTCATACTCTCCATTGGCATTGACTGTCATCACCTTCTTGTTGGTGCACTCAAAGGACTTGTGGCCAACTCCACCACATTTGAAGCAAGTCAATTGGCTCGATTTGGAGGTTGAACCTTGAGTGTTTGCCATTGCTTGGTTGGAACTCTTGAACGGTTGTGGAGCTTTTTGTATGGATGGTGGCACACGCGGTGGTGCTCTTGCACTTGTTTGGCTTGGTGGTGGTGTTGATGTTGAAGGCTTGTTGGCAAAGAAGGCCTTGGCCTTGATGTATTTGAGTTCTTCAAGAACTTGTCGCTCCGCCTTGGTTGCTTGATGCACGAGCTCCACAAGGTTGGAGTAGGGTTGGAACTCGACAATCTTCTTGATGGGATAGTTTAGGCCATTAATGAAACGAGCCATGGATTGCTCATTTGACTCCTCTATGTTGGCTCTTGTCATGGCGGATTCCATTTCCTTGTAGTACTCATCAACCGTCTTCATGCCTTGTTTCAACTCTTGTAACTTCTTGAACAAGTATCGTGTATAGTAGGGTGGTACAAAACGGCAAGTCATTGCTTCCTTCATCTCCATCCACGTGCTTATGGGTTGTAGCTTGTTCTCTTCACGAGTTGCTTGAAGTTGTTCCCACCACAAGAGTGCATAATCCTCAAACTCCATTGATGCCATAGCAACCATCTTGTTGTTGGAATAGTTGTTCAAACGGAAGATCTTGTCCACCTTGAGTTCCCATGAGAGGTAAGCTTCCGGGTCGCTTGTGCCAAAGAATTTGGGTATGTTGAACTTGATGGAGGCGACATTATCATCATCTTGGCACCGGATTGGAGGTGGTGAAGAATGGCGATGATCATGTTGGTGAGGTTGAGCCTCACGCTCTTGGTTGTCGTCATGTTGACGATCATGATGATGGTGTTCACGCGCTTCACGCCGCTCATGTTCTTGAAGATGATGGCGGTGTCGTGGATGACGCCTATTGGGTCGCTCATTGATGCACTCACGGGTGTGTAGTTGGAAAACCCCAAGAGGAAGGTGTGAAGTAGTGCAGCAGCAAATTTCCCTCAGTTATGAAACCAAGGTTATCGAACCAGTAGGAGATGAAGAACACGTCTGAAGGTCTCCCCCTTGCAATGGCGCCAGAAATTGCTTGGTGGAGGTGGAACCTGCACAGCACAATCAAGAAACTTTGCCCCAACTCAACAGTGAGGTTGTCAATCTCACCGGCTTGCTGTAACAAAGAGATTAACCGTATGGTGTGGAAAATGATGTTTGTTTGCGGAGAATGAAAGTAACAGTTTGCAGTTGGTTGTATTATCAGTTTAAAGAAAAGGACCGGTGTCCACAGTTCACTAGTGGTGTCTCTCCATAATAATAATAATAGCATACATGCGGGTAAACAAATTACAGCTGGGCAATTGATAGAATAAAGAGCTGCATAATGATGCATATACTAATGACATGATGTCTAGTGTGATATTCATTTGGGCATTACAACAATATACATAGACCGTTCCAACCGCATCTATGACTAATAATCCACCTTCCGGTTAGCGTCCGCACCCCTTTCAGTATTAAGTTGCAAGCAACAGATTATTGCATTAAGCAATGTGTGTAATGTAAGTAAGTAACATCATCCTTAGATAAAATACTACTGTTTTATCCCTAGTAGCAACAGTACATCTACAACCTTAGAGCTTTCTGTCACTGCCCCAGATTAAATAGAGACATGAACCCACTATCGAGGATAAATACCCCCTCTTGGAGTCACAAGCATTTACTTGGCCAGAGCAACTACTAGCAACGGAGAGCATGCAAGATCATAAACAACACACAACATGATATATTATGAAGCAATGACAAAGTATTCAATATTCATCAGATCCTAGCAAACACAACATGTAGCATTACATAAAGATGATCTTGATCATGATAGGCAGCCCACAAGATCTAAACATGATAGCACAATAGGAGAAGACAACCATCTAGCTACTGCTATGGACCCGTAGTCCAAGGATGAACTACTCACGCATCAGTCCGGAGGCGGGCATGGTGATGTAGAGCCCTCCGGTGATGATTCCCCTCTCCGGCAGGGTGCCGAGAAGAGCTTCTGACCCCCCCCCCCCGAACTAGAGTTGACGACGGCGGCGGCTCCGTGATGAAAAGTGGAAAAGTGTTCGGCCCTTCTGTCTTAGGGTTTCGTGGGGATTATATAGGCGAAGGGGCGAAGGCGGTGGAGCCCCGAGGGCCCCGCCTCAGGTCCCGGCGCGGCCAGGGGGGAGCCGCGCCACCCCTTGAGGTGGACGCCTCGGGCCCCGTCTCCTTCTCCCCCTCGGACTTCTGGAACGTGTCGGAGATTCTAAGACCTTTGGTTTTTGTTTCGTCCAATTCCGAGAATGTTTCCTTAAGTGGATTTCTGAAACCAAAAACAGCAGAAAACAGGGAACTGGCACTGTGGCATCTTGTTAATAGGTTAGTTCCAGAAAATGCATAAAACTATATAAAATGTATATAAAACATGTGGGCAATTGGTATAATATAAGCATGGAACATAAGAAATTATAGATACGTTTGAGACGTATGACTCATGTGCATAGAAATCATTTGCACCCGGCTCACCATTAGCATGAGCTTCCGGTGCATGATGATCTCGACGATGAGGCGGTGGTGGTGGTGTGTGTTGGCGCTCCACATGGCGATGGTGAGGATGTTCTTGACGCTCCTCCTCGTGACGTGCTCGAGGTTGTGGAGGATGTTCCATGTTACCATGCGGAAGATGGTCATGGTGTTCATGTTCGCGTCGCGCATGTCGGTGAGAAGATCTCGACGAGGCCCTTGTTCGGCTTGAGCTTGATGTCGCGTTGCGGTCGACGCGGGTCGTGATGGCTTCGGTGACTCGCGCCATTTGAGTGTTGAATTCGGCTCGTTGCGCTTGAAGGCGGTTCTCGTATCGCTCAAGACCATCACGCAAGAGGTGGCGTAGTCCCGTGAACTCGCGGTATGTCACATAGGCATTGTCGGGGTTTCCATCCACTTGAGATTGATCGTCGGAGCTTGAGCTTCCATTGGTGCTTGCCCTAAACATCTTGACGAGCATCAAGTGAGGTGTAATGCAATTGGGTAACCAACTATACTTGCCAAATTCTTAAAGATAGAATTGAAACTTTTGATACGACACACGAATGAATCAATCAAAGAGTTCAATGGCTTGAAGTATGATAACCGAAGGTCAACCCACGCACAAACTTATGAGGATAGGTAGGTATGAAGTGGCAAAGGAAACAAACAAATCCGACGAAAAGTATGTTGTCCAAAGTAGGTAAGACGCACAATGATCCAAGAACCAAAGAAAACCGACCACACAAAGTTGAGGAAACACACACGAAGCGATAAATGGGGTTGTCGTGACCAAAAGGCGAGCACACGCTCAAATGTCACGGCAACGCACGATGGATTCTAGCTCAATTGCTTTGTTGTGGCAATAGATTTGCACAAGTGCCAACCAACTACTCTCTCTTTGGCGGTGAGTCTTTTTGTCGTGGTTAGGGGTGGGCATAAAAAACCGAACACCGAACCGAACTAACCGGAACCGAAACCGAATAAACCGAAGTTGAATTAACCGAGACTAGTTTCGGTGCATAAATGTGATAGCCCGAATTTAAATTTAAAATTTCGGTTTTGGCCCACAATTAACCGAAAGGACCGAAGAAACCGACATACACATGTGAGAGAGCAAAACTGTTACGTCGAGCGATCAATTGTTGTGCATCCGTACTGCATTCTCAGCCCAAAACGAAGCCCACTAGGCCAGCCCCATGTACAGTACGTTCGTACTGCATTCTCAGCCCAAAACGATGCCCACTAGGCCAGCCCCATGTACAAGCACGTACGTACGTACGGTGATGTTCATAACATTGCTAGCTAGCTGGAATTCACGTACGCGACATGGTGTATGATGATGCCATCGTTGCCGGTCGGTGGTCATATTGCTAGCTCCGCACTCGAAGATGGAAAGTGCAGACACGTAGAAAGAAAATGACGTTATACATGTCATATCGGTTAAAAACCGAACACCGAACCGAACTTTGGGTTAACCGAATTACATGTTAATTAGAAAACCGAAATTATTTCGGTGGTCATTTATCATTACCCGAATTACTAAAAAACCGAATAAACCGAACCGAAATTTCGGTTAAAACCGAATGCCCATGCCTAGTCGTGGTGGCTCACAAGGATATCTTTTGGCACTTTGGCTCTTTTCTCTCTCCCTTGTGATACAAGTGGTACACTCTTTCTTTTCTTATGCCGAGAATTTACGATGCACACTCGCCAATATAGTTGATACTCACTTTTGTCAACACAAGTGCAATGCCACGCAATATTGAGGAGCTAGTCCAATAGGTCAAGGTACGCGAAAGGAAGAAATGGCTCACAACGGATCACGATGACGAGGATGGTTCGAGTCCTTGGCGTCGTTTCTTGTCGATGACGGTTGTCATGGAAGCGTGTTTGTCGATGTAGACCGAAGGACTCAAACAACAACGGATATTGCCAAAACGAAAGAGGAAAATATTTTTGGGGAAATTCGGCCCGGCGGTAGTACCGCAGTTGTGAACCCGGTAGTACCGTGGTCCCTGTAGTACCGCTCGTTTTCCCGGTAGTACCGGATGTTGAGTTCGTGGGCACGAAATTCGCGATTTGGGCGGAAACCAAACTCGAAATTCCTCGATTTCGTGGGAAATTGGCAAAACAAAGGTGGGGAAGGTCCTTTAGCACCAGATCCGTGGGTCAAAACTACCAAGAACGCAACAAATCGAGAGATCGGTCGAATCCATGAAAGGGCCATTTTTGTGAAATTTTCGAATTTCTGGAAATCAAAGAATTTTTTTGGTGGATTGGGTGGAAACACAAGTCAAATCCGTGGCAACCTTTGCTCTGATACCATATGATGTGGGTTGGGGTCCCGATCTTCATGGATTGACGAAGAACGAAGGGGAAAAGAGTTGAACACGATGAACACGAAGGAGGATTGCGGGGAAAAGTAAAGGATAACTAGCAAGAAAGGCAAGAGGCAATCAACCGGCTCCGATTCCCCTAAGGCAACCTCCGTTTATCATACCACAAACCAAGCTTACTCTTAATCGATTCGTCCCACCGGCCGATCAACGGGTCCAATTGAATCCAACATGAAGAATTTGGCAAAGTAATCGCAACTACAAAGAGGAGTTCATCTCCACAAGGGGAGGCCTTGATTCATCTCCCGCAGGAGGCCTTGATTCATCTCCACAAGGGGAGGCCTTTATTCATCTCCTCATGGGGGGAGGCAACACCAAACATGGTGGGTAGGGGCAAAGCTCAACTCAAGTTCAATCTCAGTCTAACCCTAACCCTAGGCAGAAAAAGGGGTACTTATAGTCTAGAGGGAAAAAGGGGATAAGATTACAAGGCTCAAGGGCCTCTCAGCTCACAGGCCGCGCGCCGGGTCGGTAGTACCGGCGGATGGGGCGGTAGTACCGCTTGTGCCAGGGTCGGTAGTACCGGCGGATGGTGCGGTAGTACCGCTGGTTCCAGAGCCGCCAGAGGTTGGAATGGAGCTATGGTTCGGTAGTACCGGGCCCCAGACAGTAGTACCGGGGGTGCGGTAGTACCGGTCCTTGGGCGGTAGTACCGCTAGGTCCAGAGGCGGATGGTCCTGGTGGCTCGAGTGGCTCGGTAGTTCCTGAAGGGGATCGTAGGCAGAAAACAAAAAATTTCCTAACAGCGATAACCTTAAACTAGCCAGGATCTATACTATGCAGATATAGTAACACGGAGGAGATCGGTATACATACCCTTGTAGACCGAAAAGCGGGGATTACGCTCCCGCACAAGCGTTGCTGACGTAGACGCCGTAGCCGACCTCAAGGTCGCGGAGAACTTGGCGCGATGAAGAAGACGATGACGCGGCGATGTCGATGAAACCGACGACGACCTCGATGCCGTGTGGAGGAAGCAGACCTCCAGCACCACTAGCGTGGTGCCTCGCAGGGCGTTACACACGTACGGTGAAGCCGACTTCCTCCGGGCCCGATCTAGGGACGAGCAGCGGAAGACTGGGACCGGAAGACCAGCAGCACGGCGGCGTGCGTATGGTGGAGAAAACTTATCCTCGGCGCAACTCCAAACTAGGGAGTCACGGGATCCAAGGAGAGAGAGAGAGAGAGAGAGAATTGGTGTGTTTAAAAGGCCAGGGGTGCACCCATATATATAGGAGGATGGGAGCTGCCAACCTTGCCAGCCGGACGGTGTGGGACTAAACTCCCACACCAGCCCCCCCTACTTGGTGCGCCGGCCATGGGTGGGCCATATGGGGCCCACCTAGGCCGTCCGAACCCCTCTCTCCCTTTTGGGGGGAAGCTTCCCCCCTCATGGGCCTTCTTGCATGAGAAGGCCCATTTAGGGTATTTTGCCTTTAAAAATTCAGGAAAATTAAATAAAAATATATTTAACTATTAATTACATTAATTAATATTAAATACATATTACATAATTTATTCCGGCTCCGAAAACTATTTCGTCGCTGCCCGATCTCCATCGGAACTTTCCCGGGACGTTCCCGGTGCTCTCTTTTCCTATTTTCTCTTCCGGTAAATATGTCGACTCCCCTTAAGTGTGTTACCCTAGCGGTTCGATTATCTCACCAGACATGATCGAGACTCCTCTCCGATCAATGACTAATTCGTGGACCGAGGATACCCAGAATTAATCCCTGCGAGATAACGAATACTTTACCGTTCGAACCTAGACGTCTGAGTCTTAAACCTTTTGCCATGCGATACTTAGCGTGTCCGAGACTCGTTCATGGATATCTCCATACCCAGCTTGATCTCGTTACCGACACTGCTAACTTCTACTCGTCCATGATATTATGTCCTAGTGACCCAGTCACACGCTTGCAAGCTCGTTTGACATAATCTCACCGAGTGGGCCCTATAGTATCTATCCTGCTATGCGGACTGGCAAATCCCGCTCTTGACCCCCCGTCTCAACATACTCCTTTCCGACACCCGAGAGGGACACCTTTATTGTCACACTATGTAAGATATGACGTTTGATGCAATCAAAGTGTCTTCCAGGAATAGCAATAAGAGTAGATCTCACGGTCAAAGGTGTAATGACTACGTCCTACAAATATTGGGTATGTCCATCACGTCATTCTCCCAATGACATGACTCCATTGTCAACTGACATAAATGTCACATGATCGGGAAACCTCGATCATCAATTGCCCAATGAACTAGTTAGATAGAGGCTACTAGGGACCTGGTTGTTTATCTACCACACGTGTATTAATGTTTCCGCTTAATACAGTTATAGCATGGTATAAAACATATAATGAACAATTGAGATATGACGAATAAACTATATTTATTAAGTGCCTCTAGGGCATATCTCCTTCAGTCTCCCACTTGCACTAGACTAACACTTAATCTAGTTTACAACTTGGTAAAAGCTCAACACCCATAGCAACTTGGTGCATGCTTGTCTCGTGGAAGAGGAATACAGTCAACAGATCTCACACATTGAGACCTATATGTGCTTTGCAACACTTCTATGTCACCTAGTTTGACATCATCGATCCCGTATCTTTCGATGACGGTGAAATATATCTTAGTCGATGGAGTGAGACTCAAACCTTCGCGTAGCATGGGCCTTAAAAGTTTAATAGATCTATTAAGGGGAACCACATATGCTCGGAAAACTGCTCAGTCCAATCACACTGGCTACTTCTGAAGTTGCCATATATTTCTATACCTATGTAGATTATGCGACAGTGCATCCATATGCGACTTCGCAAGCTAACCATGTCTTTCTTCAAAATAAAGGACATCTCCTATATGAGATTTCTAGTCTTATGAGTCAGTGTCATAACTTGCATCGTCGTAACCGTTTTACGGCAAGTTGTCTTTTCACTCTTACCCTTTACCAGAAAACATATCTTTAGTTCTCACAGACACTAAAGAATATACTTAACGCTTGTTCATTGATCCACACAAGGATCACTCTAGAACCCGTTCTTCAACCAAGAACTTGGGTCACACCAAGTCGAGCTTTCAGTCTGATAGAATCTATGTCTGAGGCATAGAGAATGTCGAACATCATTTTCTATCACTGAAAATGCCAAGATAAACTTAATATTTTGCCTAGTCATACAAGCAAGAACCTTTTTCTTCGCTTGTTCTATTCTGAAACACTTCAGAATCTTAACCTAGGAAAATATTCCGACCTAATGTTATTAAGCCCCTTTTGATCTATACAATTATAGATCGGATGCCTAATACTCCTAACTTCATTCATAGAAAATTTAATCACTTAAATAATCCTTTATACTTTGCTAGAGGATCTGTATCATTCTCAATATGTCGTTACATAAAATCAGGAATGACACTTAGCTCCCACTTAAATACGCCATCCGTATATAAGACCAAGGAATTTCTTTTAGCTCCCACTCAAATATGCCATTCACATATAAGATCAAGAAAAGCTACTTAGCTCCCACTCACTTCTTTGCAAATGCAAGTTTCTTCAACTATTTTGGACAACTCCAAAATCCTTTGATCACATCATCAAAGTGAAGATTCCAGCTCCGATATGCTTGCTTCAGCCCATGAATGAACAGCTGAAGTTTGCATACATGTTTAGCATCCTCAGGATCACCAAACCATTTCATTGTACCAATTACAACTCTTTCTTAATGATAACATTAAGAAACATGGTTTCCTTATCCATCTATCAATTTCTCAATTTGAAATTATAGTAATTGCTAAACGATCCCGAATAGATTTAGGCTTCGCCAGTTGAGACAAAATCTCGTTGTGGTCAACTTTTGAATCTGTCGGAACTGTTTTACGACAAATCGATCCTTATCAGCGTCTATTCTCTCATAAAATTCCATATTCTATTAACAGCCTAGATGCCATCAAGAAGATCTCCCAAGTCATTACCTGGTAATCGTACATGGATTTTATCTCGGATCATATATGACTCATAGCCATTTCTCGGACTTAGGTCTACCATCTCTTCTTTGTAGTTCGTAGGTCTGTCATATTCCATTAACATGACCTTCATAACAAGATTGCCGTACCACACAGTGTGGAATACAGCCTCGTACGCCTACATTCTTAGTATGAGCTCAGAGCATCATGATCTTTATCATCAGCTTCTTTCAAGTTGAGGAGCATAACACCGGAAACACTTTCCGTTGCGCCACTCTGATGTCTGGAGAGAAAGTTCATTAACTTCGTCTTGCTCTACTTTCTTTCCCACTTATACCCTTGGACAAGAAACTATTTCTTTTGCAAGGCATATTCCGGCAACGTTTTTGCCTATGTCGTGAGACATGTACCCAACTCATTCTTTAGGTACGGTACACTACAAAGATTTATCCATTTTAGGTACGATCACATCAAAACACTAAATTGCTGAAACGACAATCTAGGCTAAAAGCCATGCCATCACTCATATGGTATTGTCTCCATGGATTTAAATGGTTTCCCTATTATCTAACGTGAATGTTATGTTTCTACCATATGACTCCAATGATCACAATAATTCGATAAGAGATTTATTTACCACACACTATCCGATAGGGTGTGATTACGACGTCCTAACATACCATAACACTATGGTGTTCCATGCGACGTAATTTGTGGAACTCTTCTCACAAGTCTTCCAATTATATGCCAACATTATAACTCAAATCTTTATTCCCCGATCTGTATCGTAGAAATTTGATTTTCTTGTTAAATTTATTTCCTACTTCATTTTGAATTTGTTTGATCGAATCAAAATTTCCAGATTAACATTCCCTAAGTGGATATCCATATATCTACTTGGAATATTCATGAAGTCTATGAAATAAAGACTTCCACTATACGTTAAAGTACTTCATTGATTCACATACACCCATATGCATGATTCTCAACAAGTTATACTCAAAACGTTCAGTGAAATTTACGAAATAAAGGTCTCCACTACACGTTAATTACTTCATTGATCCACATACATCTATATGCATGATTATCAATAAGTCATACGACCGCTTTCCGAAAACGGTGTCTTAGTTATCTTACAAGTGTCAAAAGATCAAATCTAAGAACTTGTAGATCCATCCGTATGGAGTTTGTTCATTGACTATAACATTGACATGACTTAAACGATAGTACCACACGAATGTGGTGTCTCTATTAAGTTTGTATCCTTTGGCATTAATATTATGAATGTGGGAACTTCTACCATCTAAATTCAAATCGGCTTATGATCATTACTTCATAAATATAGGACAACGATTTTGTCACTAACATATATGAATAATCGTCTCGCTAGAGGAGACACATTTATAACGATCATACTAACAGGCGATCAAAGAATTTATTCAAATGGTAGATCTAGAGGGAGAGTGTCTATGGCCATCACAACATTTTGTCTGCCATCATCAACACACATTGTCGCCTCATCCTTCCAAGCTACTCAAGTAGTAATTCTGGTTTTCATAAAACATGACTAGTATCAAAAACTTAGTCACTACTGCGAGTGCTTGCTTAGGTAAAACATTCATAACGTGTATATCATATATACACCATCATCATTGATAACTTCCCGGCGATCTGTTTCATCTCCTTGATTCTTCCAACGCAATCAAGAACCATGAAGGTGAACGATTCCCCTTGCATGACATAGTCTATGACAAAACATTTGCATCTGGCAACGTTGTCTGTCATCCAGTGATCGAACTGAGCGAGGCGTCTCAATGTCATCAAGTATGACTGCCACGTGCTCCTTCAATGTGTGTATTCTCTTCCATCTTTGTTGAGAAAAAAACAGTCAACATACTGTTAAACTTCATCAACCGCGATCTAACAACTCGTACACACCGTAAATTCTCTATGGCAGAGATCATAGCATACACTGGACTATGATGATATTATCCGCACAAAAACTTGATAATCCAAATTATCCTTTTGTCAGCGGAATCTCCGGGTTTATCTCGTAGCGGGTATTGTATCACAAAGAGCTAATGGTTTAAACAAGGAGTATCTTCAAGCTAAAGTATAAAACTATGAAGTTTGGACCCAACCTTTTAAGTTTCTCAATCGCAGGATTGCGCCTAATTTTTAAAGAAGGCTATTACAGTTGTTAATATCTACAAAGGTTTTGCAAAACATAAAGACTTTGTTCATTATAAAATAGGGTTCAAGTTTTAATAAAATAAAACTACCAGAACTCCCACTCAAAACGAGTATCCCTCTAATCGTTTTAGTGATTAGACGATCCTCATCCATTATGCAACCCCTCATCGTCAGAGCCGGCAACATAACTTCAAAGGTAGACATCGACATGTCAATCACAACAACTTTGTGACTCATGCTTAACCTTTCGGTCATCTTGTTCCGAGGCCATGTCTGTACATGCTAGACTCGCCATAATAACCTTCAACGTAAACGCGCGTGCAACATGGCTTACACCCACTGTATGCGAACGACGATATGTCTGACACCCGATCGTCACGGCCTGCCTCATAACGTAGAACTTTCTTGGCGGTGCACGTCGAAGGGAGAACACAAATGGTATTTTGGAGGGATCATCTTATATAACTACCGCCGTGTAACTAATATATATACTATATATATATATATATACACACAATATAAGATGCATTCAATACATCAATATGTAATGCGATGTGACATGGTCCTTGCGCCGATGGTCTCCTTCGCGCCAGCAGTTCATAAACAATTTAATAAACCTACCTCGACCATATCACATTGCCCCTGCAAAATAAAGTTAGACGCTTCTACTTTATCTTTTGCATATTTTACGTGGCTTGGGGCTGTCGTAAATAGAACCGCTTCATACCTACGAACCTATGACCACAACAACGATCAAATAATTGCATATTTATTCATCCCTTTCGGGCCCTCCATTGAAAATGCAAAGCCAACTAAAGAGAGAGAGAGACAGACACCCGCCAGCCACATATACGGAACCAGCCGTATGTCAGTTGTGGAACCAGTCTCGCGTAAGCGTACGCGTAAAGTCGGTCCGGGCCGCTTCATCAACTCAATGCTGCCGGCAGTGCAAGTGCACGTGAGAGGGTAGCAAATAATAAGAACGATGTCCCCGTGATAAACACGGGTGCAGCTAGCGTACAGCTATATCTATGCATAGATCGGCTCTGATACCACTGAAGGGGATCGCAGGCAGAAAACAAAAAATTTCCTAACATCGATAACCTTAAACTAGCTAGGATCTATACTATGCAGATATAGTAATACGGAGGAGATCGGTATACATATCCTTGTAGACCGAAAAGCGGGGATTACGCTCCCGCACAAGCGTTGCTGACGTAGACGCCGTAGCCGACCTCAAGGTCGCGGAGAACTTGGCGCGACGAAGAAGACGATGACGCGGCGATGTCGATGAAACCGACGACGACCTCGATGCCGTGTGGAGGAAGCAGACCTCCAGCACCACTAGCGTGGTGCCTCGCAGGGCGTTACACACGTACGGTGAAGCCGACTTCCTCCGGGCCCGATCCAGGGACGAGCAGCGGAAGACTGGGACCGGAAGACCAGCAGCACGGCGGCGTGCGTATGGTGGAGAAAACTTATCCTCGGCGCAACTCCAAACTAGGGAGTCACAGGATCCAAGGAGAGAGAGAGAGAGAATTTGTGTGTTTAAAAGGCCAGTGGTGCACCCATATATATAGGAGGATGGGAGCTGCCAACCTTGCCAGCCGGACGGTGTGGGACTAAACTCCCACACCAGCCCCCCCTCCTTGGTGCGCCGGCCATGGGTGGGCCATATGGGGCCCACCTAGGCCGTCCGAACCCCTCTCTCCCTTTTGGGGGGAAGCTTCCCCCCCTCATGGGCCTTCTTGCATGAGAAGGCCCATTTAGGGTATTTTGCCTTTAAAAATTCAGGAAAAATTAAATAAAAATATATTTAACTATTAATTACATTAATTAATATTAAATACATATTACATAATTTATTCCGGCTCCGAAAACTATTTCGTCGCTGCCCGATCTCCATCGGAACTTTCCCGGGACGTTCCCGGTGCTCTCTTTTCCTATTTTCTCTTCCGGTAAATATGTCGACTCCCCTTAAGTGTGTTACCCTAGCGGTTCGATTATCTCACCAGACATGATCGAGACTCCTCTCCGATCAATGACTAATTCGTGGACCGAGGATACCCAGAATTAATCCCTGCGAGATAACGAATACTTTACCGTTCGAACCTAGACGTCTGAGTCTTAAACCTTTTGCCATGCGATACTTAGCGTGTCCGAGACTCGTTCATGGATATCTCCATACCCAGCTTGATCTCGTTACCGACACTGCTAACTTCTACTCGTCCATGATATTATGTCCTAGTGACCCAGTCACACGCTTGCAAGCTCGTTTGACATAATCTCACCGAGTGGGCCCTAGAGTATCTATCCTGCTATGCGGACTGGCAAATCCCGCTCTTGACCCCCCGTCTCAACATACTCCTTTCCGACACCCGAGAGGGACACCTTTATTGTCACACTATGTAAGATATGACGTTTGATGCAATCAAAGTGTCTTCCAGGAATAGCAATAAGAGTAGATCTCACGGTCAAAGGCGTAATGACTACGTCCTACAAATATTGGGTATATCCATCACGTCATTCTCCCAATGACATGACTCCATTGTCAACTGACATAAATGTCACATGATCGGGAAACCTCGATCATCAATTGCCCAATGAACTAGTTAGATAGAGGCTACTAGGGACCTGGTTGTTTATCTACCACACGTGTATTAATGTTTCCGCTTAATACAGTTATAGCATGGTATAAAACATATAATGAACAATTGAGATATGACGAATAAACTATATTTATTAAGTGCCTCTAGGGCATATCTCCTTCAGTTCCGGGTCCCATACAGTAGTACCGAGGGTGCGGTAGTACTGGTCCCTGGGCGGTAGTACCGCTGGTTCCTGGAGGTCTTCTCCTCCCTCCTCTTGATCGTCTCCTCGAGGTTGCTCATGGGGATGGTACCTGAGAATGCATAAAGTATCGGATTGAAGTAGCAGGCCATTCAAGGGAGTATCTAGATCGCACATAGATAGGAGTGAGTTCACCTTATCATGGATAGCCTTGGCTCTTGCTCTCGTCATGGGCCCGATGGTTGTAGGTGGAGTGTTGCCCGTAGGCGGCACTACATCATGCTGTAACAAAGGATTAAACGTATGTGTGGAAAATGATGTTTCCAGAGAATGAAAGTAACAGTTTGTAGTTGGTTGTATTATCAGTTTAAAGAAAAAGGACCGGGGTCCACAGTTCACTAGTGGTGTCTCTCCATAAATAATAATAGCATACATGCGGGTAAACAAATTACAGCTGGGAAATTGACAGAATGAAGAACTGCATAATGATG
Source organism: Poa annua (assembly GCA_026929855.1). Classification (NCBI taxonomy): domain Eukaryota; kingdom Viridiplantae; phylum Streptophyta; class Magnoliopsida; order Poales; family Poaceae; genus Poa; species Poa annua. The sequence continues at coordinate 37,130,996 of CM049433.1, forward strand.
CATAGACTATAGTCATGATGTCTAGTGTGAGATTCATTTGGGCATTACAACAATATACATAGATCGTTCCAACCGCATCTATGACTAATAATCCACCTTCCGGTTAGCGTCCGCACCCCTTTCAGTATTAAGTTGCAAGCAACAGATTATTGCATTAGGCAAAGTGTGTAATGTAAGTAATACAATTATCCTTAGACAAAGCACTATTGTTTTATCCCTAGTAGCAACAGTACATCTACAATCTTAGAGGTTGCTGTCACTCCCCCAGATTAAATAGAGCCATGAACCCACTATCGAGCATAAATACCCCCTCTTGGAGTCACTTGGCCAGAGCATCTACTAGCAACGGAGAGCATGCAAGATCATAAACAACACACAATATGATATATTATGAAGCAAATGACATAGTACTCAATATCCATCGGATCCCAGCAAACACAACATGTAGCATAACATAAAGATGATCTTGATCATGATAGGCAGCTCACAAGATCTAAACATGATGGCACAAAAGGAGAAGACAACCATCTAGCTACTGTTATGGACCCGTAGTCCAAGGATGAACTACTCACGCATCAGTCCGGAGGCGGGCATGGTGATGTAGAGCCCTCCGGTGATGATTCCCCTCTCCGGCAGGGTGCCGGGAAGAGCTTCTGAACCCTCCCGAACTAGAGTTGACGACGGCGGCGGCTTCGTAAGGGTTTCTGGAAAAGTGTTCGGGGCTTTTAGGTTTTCTCGTCGGGGGGTATTTGCAGGCGAAAGGGCGAAGGCGGTGGAGGCCCGAGGGCCCCACACCACGTGCTCGCACGGCGGGGGGCAAACCGCGCCACCCTATGGTGTGGGCGCCTCGGCGCCCGACCCCGTCTCGTCTTCGATGTTCTGGAACCTCCTCGTAAAAATAGGCACTTTGGCTTTTGTTTCGTCCAATTCCGAGAATATTTCCTTAACAGGTTTTCTGAAACCAAAAACAGCAGAAAACAGGGAACTGGCACTGTGGCATTTTGTTAATATGTTAGTCCCAGAAAATGCGTAAAAACCATATAAAGTGTATATAAAACATGTAGCAATGGGTATAATATAAGCATGGAACATAAGAAATTATAGATACGTTTGAGACGTATCACACGTCCCCATCCTCTACCACTACGGCGACTGACACGGTGATCGACCCAGCCTGAGGTCGATGGTGGGTACAAGTTGGGTTTGGATTCGGACAAACGTATGGGACCCCACCAGTCAGATTGAGCGTAGTTAGGGCGTCTCCAATGCTTAAGTCATAAGTCGACCATAAGGCCTGGCACACTCCACCCGCTATAGCAAATTAGAAGGGACTGTCTAACTGTCAGCTAGCTGTTTTCGTTTTCGTGCACAGTCAGTTTTCTGGACCAATAAAACGCCTCCACGTGCGTATGAAAGAACCCCACGCGACCCGACCCTCGCGTCTCGCAATATGGCAGGACTTTTTGTCTGAACGTACGGTGGCGCAGAAAACTGGCTCAGCTTCTCTATCATGGGCTTTTTCCTTACAGCTGGCCCGTGTTAGCTGTTCTAAAAATCGTACAGAAGCGGACAGATCACGAGCTGAACAAAAACACACAGCCGCCCCCTTCCGACACCAGAAACAAAAAGGAGAGAAGAAATAGCAGCAAATTACTGGGAACATCGACACCTTCTTCTGGAAAAATTGGGAAAAATGGAGGAGGACAATCAAGATCAATCCTGAACCTGTCACCCTCTTCATGTCATAGTCCTTCAACAACTTCAAGTACCCAGCCCCCCCCCCCCCCAATCCGCGTCTTGTTGTGTTCGTTCACAAGCTGGAACACATACTCTTCTCGTTCGGGGGACTAAACAAGCATGATCTTGTGTACCATGTTGTTTATTTGGGCTTTCATGAAACAGGGGATAGTCTGATTGAAAATCAGAGAGAACAGATGTAAAACCTGAAAGAATTCGATTATAAAAAAGCTACAAACATATAAAAAGGAAACTGAAAGGAGGAAACAATAAGCAAAAACATAACATTGATCTAAGAAAGCCTTTACCAAGATAGATATAAAAGAAAGAACCATCTTCTTTTGACAACATCTGGCCATCCACAAACTTCACACCGCGTCTACATTTCCCATAATAAAAAAACAGTGAAAAAAGGACTACGAAATTTATAAGAAAGAGATACAGTACATAACTAAGCAAAATAAAAAAAATACATAATAGATAATATATCTTATCGTAGAGGAATAGAAACTGGATACATGGACATAAATAGAACACATAGATCTCATGTGGACGCAGCTAACTATATAGATATTTATAGAAAAAATATATATAGAGAGAGAGAGATAGAGAGAGAGTAGAGAGAGAGATGGAGAGACAGATAGAAACAGAGAAATTGAGAGAGAGAGAGATTCACAAACAAAATAAATAAAACAAAATTTTGTCCAAGAGAGTGAGAGACAGAGAGAAATAAGGAGAGAGATCGAGGGGGAGAGAGAGATTGAGAGAGAGAGAGAAGGACATACAGATACAGAGAGACAAAGAGAGATCAAGTGAGAGAGAGAGAGATTTCCTGCTGAGAGAGAGACAGAGAGAGCACCACATCTCTAAGTTCAGAGAAAGAGAGCGAGACAGAGAGTGATTCAAAAACATAATTAGAGAGAGAAAAGGAGACAGAGATTGAGATGAAAAAGAGAGAGATGACCCATCAAATAAAAAAAATAAAAAGAGAGAGATGAAAAATCAGAACAAAAAATAAGAATGAGAGAGAGAGCTAGCTAGGGAGAGAGAGAGAGATAGAGAACTACCTCGGGAGAGACAGAGAGAGACACAAACATGAAGAAAATATATATAGAGAATACTTAGGACCAAATCTGATCAGGCCTAAGATTCTTCAAGACTTGAATGAAATACTAAGGACCAAATCTGGTAAAAACAGAGCAGCCGACACCATCTCCTTTGCTCTTCTTAACCTAAAACAAAAATAAAAAATCAAAAGACACAATTAAAAAAATAGATATTACACAGAGCATACATTTTTTGGATGAAGATTACTGTACCTAACTACTACAACGACTAAACTGAAAACACAATTAAGCGTCCCCAGATCAAGTCAAAAACATAAATGCACAAAAAAACACATTACAGGATCACATAACACAAGACAGAGTCTAAAAAATCAACGCTAAAATATGGGACTAGAAAATTTAAAATGAACTAGTATTAAAAGAACTAATCCCACTTCGAACCTCAGCAAATTCTGGCATATCATTGCAAGCGTCAGCGAAATTCCTCTTCAAACTACGAACAGCCTGCATGTAACACAACCAAAAATTAATCAAACATAAACACACACAAAAAAACAGAAAAAATAAGAAAAGTAATAAATAGAAGACAAATAAAAAAACCTGTTTCTTGAAAAATCCAAAGAATGCATCATCTAAAACCTTGATCCTACCACTTGTATCAGAGTCTTTTAACTGAAAAACACACAAAAAATGAGAGACTGCATCAGGTTTTGTGTAACACGTTGTATTGTTAGAACAAAAATGTACAAGTGGCATATCATACATCATAATCACTCGAGAAACCATGGCCTTCACCATAACCAATACCAAAATGATCATCGACAGGACCAGTAGGTATAGAATGACCTCTACAAAAATAAAAATAGATAATGAAGATAATGAAATGAGATTTGTGCTCAAAACAGAGACGAATTACGAAAAAACAACAACATTAACATCGTATCTTTATATAAAAAGTGAATTGTAACTGATGCATAACAATCATCACCATCTTCTGTGTGTCACAAAGCCACAACGTAACAAAATATAAGCTCATACTCAACACACACTGCACCACCTCAAAAACAGTGAAGGACATGCCATCTAAAAACCTCACCATGGATGAACACACACACATCCAACTCATAAAACCTATTATCCCCTTAGCTACACAAAGTACTGCTCAACAGAGATGAACCCCAAATGATACCTGCGCATGACAATACTATCATACACTGGCTTGATAGAGGAGATACACTGCTACAGCCTAGTTCTAGGGTAGGAGATACACTGCTACAGCCTAGATCAGAAAGCACAACAACAAACATATAGAAGCTACTGGGGGCAGGATGAACATCTGAGATTGATTACACATATCAACGACAGAGCTTCGCCGGCCAAAAAAACACACGATACCGGCGCCACAGCTCAGACAGCCGCGCCCCCCTTAACAACGAGCAGCACTAATCGGAAGCGCAAGAGACAAATCACAACCGCAGGCACCCCCCGAAGCTAGTCAAAGGATCTACCTGATCCGGCGACGACGGCGCCGCCGCCGGCCAGAAAACCACGACACCGGCGCCGCAGCTCATGTCCGCCCACGAACAGAACGGAGAGAAACGCTACACTCCGTGCGGAGGCGCGCGAGAGACCACACACAAACGCGCGCACAACGGGGGCGGGGGCGAGCAAGTCTCGGGAACTACCTGACTCGGCGACGACGGCGCCGCCACCCTCCAGCCCCTCCTCGATTTGACGCCATGGACGGATAAGAGAGCAGTGAGAAACGTGGAAGTCAAAATGGGGACGAGCTCCTCTGTTCGCCGCTCCAAGGCAAAACAGAGGACACGCGGAAGTGAAAACGAAATTAAAAAAACATACGGGACTCGGCCCAGGCCCGCCGCACTCGCAAAAACGAGACACATCCGACGACGCGACACAAACACGATCGAACGGTCAGAAAAGTGAATGTGCACGAAAACGAAATCATACAGCTGAGAAACAGCAAAACCCCCAATGCTCTGTGTTTGGTTGAGCTTTTCAACCTGCTTCGCGGTGGCAAAAGCAGAAGCTGAACCAAACGCGTTTTTTGCCACAACAGATTCTCAAAACGCAGCTACAGTTTCCGTATGAATCCCACAGCCCCTCGCGAGCAGCTTCCATCGTGGTGGCAACCAATTTTCGTTCTCCACCCGAGAAAACACTCTCGTTTTACCGCTCGGGTAGGATTCCCGCCGCCCAGCCGCCGTCTCGTGCCTACTCGCCACCGTAAAGAACACCGCAGCCTGGACCGGCAAACACCATAGCCGAAGCTTCACCTTGGACCGAAGGTAGCTGATCCCGTCCACAATCCCTCTAGCCTCCACTATCCCTCTCTCGCTCGCGTATTCTACCTAGCTATGTAGGATCGATCGCTCGCGTATTCGCTACATGCATGCAAAAGCTAGCAGTAAATTGGATGACCCCTTATATCGCTAGAAGCATGCAAAGCTAGCAGTAGATTTGATCGATCGAGTGCTTGCTTGTATATGTATGTACGTGTGTCTCCATGATCTACGACATGAATTTCCTTTTTATATCTTGTATGGTCGAGTTAGGAGGGATATGTTAGTACTGCTAGTAGCAATGAACACGGATGCAAATTGCTGTATTATCCATTTATGTGTGTAGATGGATGCTTTGCTGGCAGCGAAAGCGGAATAGGATATCTATGCTGAGACTTTCATCATAATTTGATACGTCACATTATATTCACATTATCTATAAATGTTATACAATGTAGAAATTTAAAAATATGACCCAAAAATGGTCATTTAAATATCAAGGAGTGCATATGTCTGACATTTTCCCACAAATTAGCATATAAACAGTCTCTTGAGGTGTGAGGGTATTATAGACGTTTCTGACCAAATCCACAGTTCACAGTTGCTATAACCAAACAACTTTCAGAGAATCCACAGTTCTTAACTGACATCAGCTTTTTCACAGTTCACAGCAGTTTTTTCACAATCCACATGTCAACCAAACACACGCTTAACGAGGATTCTGGGTCGTAAGCTGGAGCCCACCGTTCCTTTTTTTTCCCCCAACTGCTCATTCTCCACGCACGACTTCGTGCTAAATTTTCCCACACTAGTGTTCTTCACAAAACACAAGACCGCCATGGTTCTCGATCCTCATAAATTCTCCAATTATTTACCTCTCCCGAACTGAAATCGGAGGAGAGTCCACCGAAATCGCACTTCCAAAGCCTGGTTCTTCACCTCGTCGATATCGTCAGTTCAAGACCACGGATCTTGATCTGGAACGGAAGCGGTGGCGAAAAGCCGTGGATAACCACCTCAGCCTCCCGTTGCTCCAGCACAAGAGTCCATGGAGGGTGTCAATTTTCGTGGCTTCCATCTCGCTGCGGTCGACGGCCGCTACCAGGCAATCATAGCGTCACCATGGCGCTGTTGCTGATGTCGGTTTAGAGGGGCGAAGAGGCTCGCATCTGCGGAGGCCAAGAAGGGCAGCAGCGCGCCGCTTCCTCGATCTAGTCGGGGTATCGTCCGTGAAGGTAGTTGTTGTTCCTGCTCGTAGCTTCCAGGCGGTCGCGGCAAGAGAGCGGATTGGCTTCTGTTGTGCGCTGTCTGAGAAGAGGAAGAGAGCGAAGAATATTTTTATTGTTGTGGCCGAGCCATACACGTAAGGGCGACCTTGAGAATCTCCCTGTGGTCGATGCCCACTATGCTTATTTTTTGTCTATGGTTGATCTCAAACGTTTAAGACCGAGGCTTAAATCAACATTGGAGACGCCCTTAGAGCATCACTGGTTTTGAGGGTTGGTTTGAGTACACTGATCTGCGCCCCGATCTTCAAACCCTCAAAACAGGATTTCGAGCTCGTCGCGGGCGGGGTTGGAAGCCGAGGCGAGCTCGTCGCGGGCAGGCTCGTCGGCGGCACAGAGGGGTTGGAGGAGGACGGGCTCGGGGCGGGAGAGGCAGAGGCGGACGGGAGGCGGGGCGGGAGAGGCGGAGGCGGACGGGGTCGGAGGCGGCGGGGTCGAAGGAGGAGGCGGGCGAGCTCGGGGTGGGAGAGGCAGAGGCGGGGCGGGCTAGTCGGCGGCGGAGGGAGACGAATCGGGGCGGAGGGCGAGGCAGCGGGGGTCGGCGGCAAGTCGGGGCGGCGGGGCGAGCTCGGCGGAGGACAAATCGGGGCGGCGGCGGTGGGCTCGTCGACCAGAGGAGGAGGACGCGAGGAGGAGGAAGGGGAGGTTGGGGGAAATTTCATTCCCGCGAGCGCGCGTTGACCAGATTGAAGGGCTCTTCAGTTTTGCCTCTGGACCTGCACTAGTCCAGGACGAGTGGGGAAATGAGGGTTCGGCCTTCAAATTTTTTTGAGGGTTAAAGGGTCTGAGGGTTCTGTTCCGCGCCTCGTTTCGGCCTCAACCCTAAAAAAAACAGTTATTTTGAGGATTTGACCGGTTTGAGGGCACCGCTAGGGATGCTCTTATAAGCTTATGTACTCGTCTATCCTTGTTACGAATCTGATCTCTCATCCCCTTTCTCCTGTGTTTGAATCCCTCAAACCCTAGCGCTTGCTGCGCTCAACATTCTCGAGTTCGATCCGTAACATCCACCGCAAAAGGTGCAGTCGCCGAAAATCCTGCGCGGGGTTGGATCGAATCAGAGAGAGTCGCAACGGCGCCATCGAAGCCATCGGCTGCTACCCGTCAGATCCTCACCGCTATGGGGGGAAATTCAGAGCAAATCCGGTCACGGTTGGGCGAGTTGATTTCTCGTATCGATTCCATGTCACTGGAGGTCACAAACCTCGGGAAACAGTTGATCACCACGCAGGAGAGCGTGGATGAAGTCCGGTTGAAGCAGATATAGATAGCCCGTCAGGAGAAGCGGTCTCAGGCGATTCCTCCAGAACCAGATGGGGATCCGTCCATCACTGGGCATGCGCGCCTTGTAAACAAGGGGCCATCGGTACTGGATACTCCGGCAAGGGTGGAGCGAGAATTTTGTGGTTTTGAACAGAGAAATCGGCCAAACATGGGAGAAACGCACAGAGAACTCCATACAGCACCATCATCTATCTCTGCGTGAGTTTTTCACCAAACCACCAAAACATGATTCCCGCGTTTTGATGTTGATGGCAGCAATCCGCATATATGGTTTGATCTATGCAAGACATACTTCGAGATGTATACGGTGCCTCAACACTAGTGGCTGTCAGTTTCATCACTGTACTTGACGGGCCATGTTGCATTGTGGTGGCAAGCACATAAGCGAGTACATATGGTAAACAGTTGGGAGATGCTGTGTGTAGCAATTGCACAGGAGTTTGGTCAGGATGAATGCGACACCCAAATGTCTAAATTGTTACAGCTGAAGCGGACTGGGTCAGTAGCAGAGTGCCGCTTGGCGTTTGAAGAAACGATGTACCAGTTACGGTCTCTGGATCCTTCTCTGAAAACAAAATTCTTTGTGTCCCAGTTCATGTTGGGATTGAAGGATGAACTGCGTGCTGTAGTGAGATTGCAGTCTCCTTCTAGTGTAACCCGTGCAGTTTCTCTGGCCAGAATTCAGGAAGAAGAACTCGACCTGCATCGTCATGTGAGCGCAGTTTTGCGATGGGAAAGTCAAAAGTAAATACTGTAGGTGGTTCTAGCTATGCTCCTGCAGCAGTACCAGCAAACAAACGCACCAACAATGATGATTATGCACGACAACTTCGTGATTTTCGTCGAGTTAATGGACTATGTTTCCATTGTGGTGATAAGTTCAGCAAGAAACATCAGTGTAAGAAACCAATGCAATTACTGACAATAGAACTAGGAGACCAGAGCACACAATGCAAGGATTGGAGTTGTTAGCAGAAGCTGAAGCAATTCCGGATAGTGTACAGTGTTGCCATCTCTCTTTGCAAGTAGTGTCTGTCGTTGAAGCGGCTGAAACTATTCGACTCAGAGCTAAATTGGGCAATCAGAACATGATTATGATGATTGATTCTGGCAGAAGCCATAGTTTTATCAACAAGGAGTTTGCTCGTTTAACCCAATGCAAGATACTGCCAGCTCCATCAGCTCAAGTAAATTGGCCAATGGGAGTTTAGTCTCATGTGATCAGCAAGTTTCTCAGCTGGGCCGTCGTCGTCACCGTCATTCGCGGCAGTGAGCCACGCCACGGGAAGCGGCGCAAGAGTGTCGCCGCCAGTCTCGCGCGTTCGATGAGCTGCACCGTGAGGACCCTTGCCGTGGAGCGGCATCACGGTTGAAGCCGCAGCTGAAGGTGAGGTCCCTCGAACGCCGGCGTCAAAGGCATTTCTTTCTTACCTCTATTTTCCTCTTCTCAGTGGACAACGTCGAAGGCATTTCTTTCTTACCTCCGTTTTCCTCTTCTCGGTCTGGCTTTCTTGCTCCAGGCAGAGTCTATATGCTTATAACGTGTTTGAGAATGAAAGATTGAGAATCAATCTCTCATTGTATTGATGACAGAGTTGGATATTTATAGGTCCCCAACAGATGCATACAAAGGTCGGTTTACAAGGTCCGCGTCCCTTCGGAGGGACGCAGCGTTTGCTTAGGATCTAAGCTAATTTCTGACTGCCTAGTAAGCCTAATATCTAAGTAAATTTATTCCTAACACCTTGTACACCCCCTGAATGTAATTTTTTTTCTCAACCGTTGCAACGCACACGGGCAGCTTACTAGTTCAGCTTACAGGTGCAATAGGTGCCTAGAGGTGGGTCACTCAGGAAATTGCCGAAATCCTATTCAAATTTGATGACGTAGGAATATGGTCACATATCTGCAAAATGCCCGTCAGGCTTCATTTGGAAAGTTAAATCCCCTACTATTTCTACCGGAAAATCTTTTATATTTGCATGTTCCTTTGTTGTTGTTGTAAAGGCCCCCATTTTATTATAAAGTAGCGACCTCCTGTATATCGTGCTAGTCCCTGGATCGACTTGCTAGCACACACAGTTTAAGATGAAATACCATAACATTGCATCAATATTCATTACACGATGATCCAGTAATAAAAGGTTCGATACAAGATGCATAGCTCAAGGCTAGCTCAAACCGAAATAAACACACATCGGAAAGCAAATGGATAAAGTGAGCTCCATCTTCATCACGTGCCACAGGCAAGGCATGTTGGTTGGAGACTCGCGACCCTATCAATCTTCACTCTTCGTCAGAGGGTCCTACAATGGTGAGTTGCAGCCCAAACTATATTGGGTCAGCACAATTGAATTGTGGTGGCAAGTGATACTAGTGGATGTAAATGGCATCTTATCTTCTACATGCATATTTGGCTTGGTGGAGTTTGAGGCTGATTTGCAAAAAGCCAGTTTTATCCTATATTTTTCAACAAATATTTTTATCCTTCAATTAATATCATGTGGGTTTCCTGTGCCATAATGGTTGGCATCACCACTTTATGTGTAACTATTCATTTGTGGGTTTCCTGTGCAACCTTATAGGTTAGCATCACCACTAATTATTTAACTAACCATTTGTGGGTTTCCTGTGCAACCTTACAGGTTAGCATCACCACTAAATATGATCATGTGGGTTTCCTGTGCCACCTTACAGGTTGGCATCACCACAACTGTCATATTTTTACCCTTGTTCAACCCATCAAATTTTATTTAGAAATTGGAATGATGAGATCCCCCGTCAGTTCCTTGTCCAGCTGCTCAAAATTGTCCGTAACCGGGGACACGGCTAAGTACTTAGTTTTTAACTCTCGAGAGGGTGTGCACTTTCACCACAAGACCCAATCATTCCCTCGTCCATGTCACCCAATTATGAAATGGAAAAGAGAAGACCGAGACGAGACCTTTCAGAAGTAATTCCCCAAAATCATACTGCGAAACCATCCCCACTTATCATCCCTACATCTGCTGGTCACGCGGATTTCGGGGTCTCACAACTTATATGGTCAAGACAGAGCCCATATGACATGTGGCTGCACCGGAAGCAATCTAAACACGGAGTAACTTCGAATCTCTTTAATCCTGGGTGGCCTTCCACACTTGCGATCCATCCTCCCATCCTGGGTTACCCCGGGGATAATATATCTTATCGTAGAGGAATAGAAACTGGATACATGGACATAAATAGAACACATAGATCTCATGTGGACGCAGCTAACTATATAGATATTTACAGAAAAAATATATATAGAGAGAGAGAGATAGAGAGAGAGTAGAGAGAGAGATGGAGAGACAGATAGAAACAGAGAAATTGAGAGAGAGAGAGAGATTCACAAACAAAATAAATAAAACAAAATTTTGTCCAAGAGAGTGAGAGACAGAGAGAAATAAGGAGAGGGATCGAGGGGGAGAGAGAGATTGAGAGAGAGAGAGAAGGACATACAAATACAGAGAGACAAAGAGAGATCAAGTGAGAGAGAGAGAGATTTCCTGCTGAGAGAGAGACAGAGAGAGCACCACATCTCTAAGTTCAGAGAAAGAGAGCGAGACAGAGAGTGATTCAAAAACATAATTAGAGAGAGAAAAGGAGACAGAGATTGAGATGAAAAAGAGAGAGATGACCCATCAAATAAAAAAAATAAAAAGAGAGAGATGAAAAATCAGAACAAAAAATAAGAATGAGAGAGAGAGCTAGCTAGGGAGAGAGAGAGATAGAGAACTACCTCGGGAGAGACAGAGAGAGACACAAACATGAAGAAAATATATATAGAGAATACTTAGGACCAAATCTGATCAGGCCTAAGATTCTTCAAGACTTGAATGAAATACTAAGGACCAAATCTGGTAAAAACAGAGCAGCCGACACCATCTCCTTTGCTCTTCTTAACCTAAAACAAAAATAAAAAATCAAAAGACACAATTAAAAAAATAGATATTACACAGAGCATACATTTTTTGGATGAAGATTACTGTACCAGGTTGGTGCTGGTGCACAACCTAACTACTACAACGACTAAACTGAAAACACAATTAAGCGTCCCCAGATCAAGTCAAAAACATAAATGCACAAAAAAACACATTACAGGATCACATAACACAAGACAGAGTCTAAAAAATCAACGCTAAAATATGGGACTAGAAAATTTAAAATGAACTAGTATTAAAAGAACTAATCCCACTTCGAACCTCAGCAAATTCTGGCATATCATTGCAAGCGTCAGCGAAATTCCTCTTCAAACTACGAACAGCCTGCATGTAACACAACCAAAAATTAATCAAACATAAACACACACAAAAAAACAGAAAAAATAAGAAAAGTAATAAATAGAAGACAAATAAAAAAACCTGTTTCTTGAAAAATCCAAAGAATGCATCATCTAAAACCTTGATCCTACCACTTGTATCAGAGTCTTTTAACTGAAAAACACACAAAAAATGAGAGACTGCATCAGGTTTTGTGTAACACGTTGTATTGTTAGAACAAAAATGTACAAGTGGCATATCATACATCATAATCACTCGAGAAACCATGGCCTTCACCATAACCAATACCAAAATGATCATCGACAGGACCAGTAGGTATAGAATGACCTCTACAAAAATAAAAATAGATAATGAAGATAATGAAATGAGATTTGTGCTCAAAACAGAGACGAATTACGAAAAAACAACAACATTAACATCGTATCTTTATATAAAAAGTGAATTGTAACTGATGCATAACAATCATCACCATCTTCTGTGTGTCACAAAGCCACAACGTAACAAAATATAAGCTCATACTCAACACACACTGCACCACCTCAAAAACAGTGAAGGACATGCCATCTAAAAACCTCACCATGGATGAACACACACACATCCAACTCATAAAACCTATTATCCCCTTAGCTACACAAAGTACTGCTCAACAGAGATGAACCCCAAATGATACCTGCGCATGACAATACTATCATACACTGGCTTGATAGAGGAGATACACTGCTACAGCCTAGTTCTAGGGTAGGAGATACACTGCTACAGCCTAGATCAGAAAGCACAACAACAAACATATAGAAGCTACTGGGGGCAGGATGAACATCTGAGATTGATTACACATATCAACGACAGAGCTTCGCCGGCCAAAAAAACACACGATACCGGCGCCACAGCTCAGACAGCCGCGCCCCCCTTAACAACGAGCAGCACTAATCGGAAGCGCAAGAGACAAATCACAACCGCAGGCACCCCCCGAAGCTAGTCAAAGGATCTACCTGATCCGGCGACGACGGCGCCGCCGCCGGCCAGAAAACCACGACACCGGCGCCGCAGCTCATGTCCGCCCACGAACAGAACGGAGAGAAACGCTACACTCCGTGCGGAGGCGCGCGAGAGACCACACACAAACGCGCGCACAACGGGGGCGGGGGCGAGCAAGTCTCGGGAACTACCTGACTCGGCGACGACGGCGCCGCCACCCTCCAGCCCCTCCTCGATTTGACGCCATGGACGGATAAGAGAGCAGTGAGAAACGTGGAAGTCAAAATGGGGACGAGCTCCTCTGTTCGCCGCTCCAAGGCAAAACAGAGGACACGCGGAAGTGAAAACGAAATTAAAAAAACATACGGGACTCGGCCCAGGCCCGCCGCACTCGCAAAAACGAGACACATCCGACGACGCGACACAAACACGATCGAACGGTCAGAAAAGTGAATGTGCACGAAAACGAAATCATACAGCTGAGAAACAGCAAAACCCCCAATGCTCTGTGTTTGGTTGAGCTTTTCAACCTGCTTCGCGGTGGCAAAAGCAGAAGCTGAACCAAACGCGTTTTTTGCCACAACAGATTCTCAAAACGCAGCTACAGTTTCCGTATGAATCCCACAGCCCCTCGCGAGCAGCTTCCATCGTGGTGGCAACCAATTTTCGTTCTCCACCCGAGAAAACACTCTCGTTTTACCGCTCGGGTAGGATTCCCGCCGCCCAGCCGCCGTCTCGTGCCTACTCGCCACCGTAAAGAACACCGCAGCCTGGACCGGCAAACACCATAGCCGAAGCTTCACCTTGGACCGAAGGTAGCTGATCCCGTCCACAATCCCTCTAGCCTCCACTATCCCTCTCTCGCTCGCGTATTCTACCTAGCTATGTAGGATCGATCGCTCGCGTATTCGCTACATGCATGCAAAAGCTAGCAGTAAATTGGATGACCCCTTATATCGCTAGAAGCATGCAAAGCTAGCAGTAGATTTGATCGATCGAGTGCTTGCTTGTATATGTATGTACGTGTGTCTCCATGATCTACGACATGAATTTCCTTTTTATATCTTGTATGGTCGAGTTAGGAGGGATATGTTAGTACTGCTAGTAGCAATGAACACGGATGCAAATTGCTGTATTATCCATTTATGTGTGTAGATGGATGCTTTGCTGGCAGCGAAAGCGGAATAGGATATCTATGCTGAGACTTTCATCATAATTTGATACGTCACATTATATTCACATTATCTATAAATGTTATACAATGTAGAAATTTAAAAATATGACCCAAAAATGGTCATTTAAATATCAAGGAGTGCATATGTCTGACATTTTCCCACAAATTAGCATATAAACAGTCTCTTGAGGTGTGAGGGTATTATAGACGTTTCTGACCAAATCCACAGTTCACAGTTGCTATAACCAAACAACTTTCAGAGAATCCACAGTTCTTAACTGACATCAGCTTTTTCACAGTTCACAGCAGTTTTTTCACAATCCACATGTCAACCAAACACACGCTTAACGAGGATTCTGGGTCGTAAGCTGGAGCCCACCGTTCCTTTTTTTTTCCCCCAACTGCTCATTCTCCACGCACGACTTCGTGCTAAATTTTCCCACACCAGTGTTCTTCACAAAACACAAGACCGCCATGGTTCTCGATCCTCATAAATTCTCCAATTATTTACCTCTCCCGAACTGAAATCGGAGGAGAGTCCACCGAAATCGCACTTCCAAAGCCTGGTTCTTCACCTCGTCGATATCGTCAGTTCAAGACCACGGATCTTGATCTGGAACGGAAGCGGTGGCGAAAAGCCGTGGATAACCACCTCAGCCTCCCGTTGCTCCAGCACAAGAGTCCATGGAGGGTGTCAATTTTCGTGGCTTCCATCTCGCTGCGGTCGACGGCCGCTACCAGGCAATCATAGCGTCACCATGGCGCTGTTGCTGATGTCGGTTTAGAGGGGCGAAGAGGCTCGCATCTGCGGAGGCCAAGAAGGGCAGCAGCGCGCCGCTTCCTCGATCTAGTCGGGGTATCGTCCGTGGAGGTAGTTGTTGTTCCTGCTCGTAGCTTCCAGGCGGTCGCGGCAAGAGAGCGGATTGGCTTCTGTTGTGCGCTGTCTGAGAAGAGGAAGAGAGCGAAGAATATTTTTATTGTTGTGGCCGAGCCATACGCGTAAGGGCGACCTTGAGAATCTCCCTGTGGTCGATGCCCACTATGCTTATTTTTTGTCTATGGTTGATCTCAAACGTTTAAGACCGAGGCTTAAATCAACATTGGAGACGCCCTTAGAGCATCACTGGTTTTGAGGGTTGGTTTGAGTGCACTGATCTGCGCCCCGATCTTCAAACCCTCAAAACAGGATTTCGAGCTCGTCGCGGGCGGGGTTGGAAGCCGAGGCGAGCTCGTCGCGGGCAGGCTCGTCGGCGGCACAGAGGGGTTGGAGGAGGACGGGCTCGGGGCGGGAGAGGCAGAGGCGGACGGGAGGCGGGGCGAGCTCGGGGCGGGAGAGGCGGAGGCGGACGGGGTCGGAGGCGGCGGGGTCGAAGGAGGAGGCGGGCGAGCTCGGGGTGGGAGAGGCAGAGGCGGGGCGGGCTAGTCGGCGGCGGAGGGAGACGAATCGGGGCGGAGGGCGAGGCAGCGGGGGTCGGCGACAAGTCGGGGCGGCGGGGCGAGCTCGGCGGAGGACAAATCGGGGCGGCGGCGGTGGGCTCGTCGACCAGAGGAGGAGGACGCGAGGAGGAGGAAGGGGAGGTTGGGGGAAATTTCATTCCCGCGAGCGCGCGTTGACCAGATTGAAGGGCTCTTCAGTTTTGCCTCTGGACCTGCACTAGTCCAGGACGAGTGGGGAAATGAGGGTTCGGCCTTCAAATTTTTTGAGGGTTAAAGGGTCTGAGGGTTCTGTTCCGCGCCTCGTTTCGGCCTCAACCCTAAAAAAAACAGTTATTTTGAGGATTTGACCGGTTTGAGGGCACCGCTAGGGATGCTCTTATAAGCTTATGTACTCGTCTATCCTTGTTACGAATCTGATCTCTCATCCCCTTTCTCCTGTGTTTGAATCCCTCAAACCCTAGCGCTTGCTGCGCTCAACATTCTCGAGTTCGATCCGTAACATCCACCGCAAAAGGTGCAGTCGCCGAAAATCCTGCGCGGGGTTGGATCGAATCAGAGAGAGTCGCAACGGCGCCATCGAAGCCATCGGCTGCTACCCGTCAGATCCTCACCGCTATGGGGGGAAATTCAGAGCAAATCCGGTCACGGTTGGGCGAGTTGATTTCTCGTATCGATTCCATGTCACTGGAGGTCACAAACCTCGGGAAACAGTTGATCACCACGCAGGAGAGCGTGGATGAAGTCCGGTTGAAGCAGATATAGATAGCCCGTCAGGAGAAGCGGTCTCAGGCGATTCCTCCAGAACCAGATGGGGATCCGTCCATCACTGGGCATGCGCGCCTTGTAAACAAGGGGCCATCGGTACTGGATACTCCGGCAAGGGTGGAGCGAGAATTTTGTGGTGTTGAACAGAGAAATCGGCCAAACATGGGAGAAACGCACAGAGAACTCCACACAGCACCATCATCTATCTCTGCGTGAGTTTTTCACCAAACCACCAAAACATGATTCCCGCGTTTTGATGTTGATGGCAGCAATCCGCATATATGGTTTGATCTATGCAAGACATACTTCGAGATGTATACGGTGCCTCAACACTAGTGGCTGTCAGTTTCATCACTGTACTTGACGGGCCATGTTGCATTGTGGTGGCAAGCACATAAGCGAGTACATATGGTAAACAGTTGGGAGATGCTGTGTGTAGCAATTGCACAGGAGTTTGGTCAGGATGAATACGACACCCAAATGTCTAAATTGTTACAGCTGAAGCGGACTGGGTCAGTAGCAGAGTGCCGCTTGGCGTTTGAAGAAACGATGTACCAGTTACGGTCTCTGGATCCTTCTCTGAAAACAAAATTCTTTGTGTCCCAGTTCATGTTGGGATTGAAGGATGAACTGCGTGCTGTAGTGAGATTGCAGTCTCCTTCTAGTGTAACCCGTGCAGTTTCTCTGGCCAGAATTCAGGAAGAAGAACTCGACCTGCATCGTCATGTGAGCGCAGTTTTGCGATGGGAAAGTCAAAAGTAAATACTGTAGGTGGTTCTAGCTATGCTCCTGCAGCAGTACCAGCAAACAAACGCACCAACAATGATGATTATGCACGACAACTTCGTGATTTTCGTCGAGTTAATGGACTATGTTTCCATTGTGGTGATAAGTTCAGCAAGAAACATCAGTGTAAGAAACCAATGCAATTACTGACAATAGAACTAGGAGACCAGAGCACACAATGCAAGGATTGGAGTTGTTAGCAGAAGCTGAAGCAATTCCGGATAGTGTACAGTGTTGCCATCTCTCTTTGCAAGTAGTGTCTGTCGTTGAAGCGGCTGAAACTATTCGACTCAGAGCTAAATTGGGCAATCAGAACATGATTATGATGATTGATTCTGGCAGAAGCCATAGTTTTATCAACAAGGAGTTTGCTCGTTTAACCCAATGCAAGATACTGCCAGCTCCATCAGCTCAAGTAAATTGGCCAATGGGAGTTTAGTCTCATGTGATCAGCAAGTTTCTCAGCTGGGCCGTCGTCGTCACCGTCATTCGCGGCAGTGAGCCACGCCACGGGAAGCGGCGCAAGAGTGTCGCCGCCAGTCTCGCGCGTTCGATGAGCTGCACCGTGAGGACCCTTGCCGTGGAGCGGCATCACGGTTGAAGCCGCAGCTGAAGGTGAGGTCCCTCGAACGCCGGCGTCAAAGGCATTTCTTTCTTACCTCTATTTTCCTCTTCTCAGTGGACAACGTCGAAGGCATTTCTTTCTTACCTCCGTTTTCCTCTTCTCGGTCTGGCTTTCTTGCTCCAGGCAGAGTCTATATGCTTATAACGTGTTTGAGAATGAAAGATTGAGAATCAATCTCTGATTGTATTGATGACAGAGTTGGATATTTATAGGTCCCCAACAGATGCATACAAAGGTCGGTTTACAAGGTCCGCGTCCCTTCGGAGGGACGCAGCGTTTGCTTAGGATCTAAGCTAATTTCTGACTGCCTAGTAAGCCTAATATCTAAGTAAATTTATTCCTAACACCTTGTACACCCCCTGAATGTAATTTTTTTTCTCAACCGTTGCAACGCACACGGGCAGCTTACTAGTTCAGCTTACAGGTGCAATAGGTGCCTAGAGGTGGGTCACTCAGGAAATTGCCGAAATCCTATTCAAATTTGATGACGTAGGAATATGGTCACATATCTGCAAAATGCCCGTCAGGCTTCATTTGGAAAGTTAAATCCCATACTATTTCTACCGGAAAATCTTTTATATTTGCATGTTCCTTTGTTGTTGTTGTAAAGGCCCCCATTTTATTATAAAGTAGCGACCTCCTGTGTATCGTGCTAGTCCCTGGATCGACTTGCTAGCACACACAGTTTAAGATGAAATACCATAACATTGCATCAATATTCATTACACGATGATCCAGTAATAAAAGGTTCGATACAAGATGCATAGCTCAAGGCTAGCTCAAACCGAAATAAACACACAGCGGAAAGCAAATGGATAAAGTGAGCTCCATCTTCATCACGTGCCACAGGCAAGGCATGTTGGTTGGAGACTCGCGACCCTATCAATCTTCACTCTTCGTCAGAGGGTTCTACAATGGTGAGTTGCAGCCCAAACTATATTGGGTCAGCACAATTGAATTGTGGTGGCAAGTGATACTAGTGGATGTAAATGGCATCTTATCTTCTACATGCATATTTGGCTTGGTGGAGTTTGAGGCTGATTTGCAAAAAGCCAGTTTTATCCTATATTTTTCAACAAATATTTTTATCCTTCAATTAATATCATGTGGGTTTCCTGTGCCATAATGGTTGGCATCACCACTTTATGTGTAACTATTCATTTGTGGGTTTCCTGTGCAACCTTATAGGTTAGCATCACCACTAATTATTTAACTAACCATTTGTGGGTTTCCTGTGCAACCTTACAGGTTAGCATCACCACTAAATATGATCATGTGGGTTTCCTGTGCCACCTTACAGGTTGGCATCACCACAACTGTCATATTTTTACCCTTGTTCAACCCATCAAATTTTATTTAGAAATTGGAATGATGAGATCCTCCGTCAGTTCCTTGTCCAGCTGCTCAAAATTGTCCGTAACCGGGGACACGGCTAAGTACTTAGTTTTTAACTCTCGAGAGGGTGTGCACTTTCACCACAAGACCCAATCATTCCCTCGTCCATGTCACCCAATTATGAAATGGAAAAGAGAAGACCAAGACGAGACCTTTCAGAAGTAATTCCCCAAAATCATACTGCGAAACCATCCCCACTTATCATCCCTACATCTGCTGGTCACGCGGATTTCGGGGTCTCACAACTTATATGGTCAAGACAGAGCCCATATGACATGTGGCTGCACCGGAAGCAATCTAAACACGGAGTAACTTCGAATCTCTTTAATCCTGGGTGGCCTTCCACACTTGCGATCCATCCTCCCATCCTGGGTTACCCCGGGGGATCACCATCTCCAACATTCCACCAACACCCAGGTAGTTCATTAAACTTAGTTGTTTTTCCTTACTCAGCTAATAAAAATATTTTTCATTCATAGCATAACCAAAGTATCAACTAAGTTTTGTGGCTTCCTGAGCATAGAGGGGGTGTGAGTGGATGGCTATACTAAATAGGATTCCCATAACATAGCATATTAAATATAATCTGGTAGTAAGCCTATCATGCATACTACTGAAAACACTAAATGCAATAACTAAAAAAATAGTAGGACATTTATGAGTGAGCATCACTTGCCTTGGTCACAGGGGGAGCACGCGTAACTACCACAGCAACGGGAACACTCCGCACAATCTAAATAAATAAATAACACTCAATCAACATACCAATCAATCATATACACAATACAAAAACAATGTTATGCAATTATGGATGAAAACCACATTATTAAAAGTGTAGAACACTTTAATAGTTCTCTGGTTGCTAAATGTATGTATGATGGCATGAGTCAATTTTTAAATGAATTTGTATTTAAAAATCATTTGATTTAAATAAGTTTTACACAAAAAAATTGCTCTTGTGTAAATAATTATTCATAAAAATTATGTTTTAGTTCCTCTGGACAGAGGGTACAATTTAGCAACATTTATCAGAAGGTTTCACTTTAAAAATATTTTTGGAAAACAAGATATGGATTATATGGCCGAAATGCCCCTCTACATTTTATTTCAATTTAACAGATGCAAAAGGGAAAACTAATGATGTCAAAATGATCTACATGTTCAGAGCTTTCCAACGGTATAAAATTTATTAAATTTGGACTTACGGTTTAAAAGTTATGAATATTTGAAGTTTGAAATGTTTTCTGTTTTATTTAACAAATTTCAGACGGGAAAGAATTAAAGCGGCGACGTGGCGCAATCTGATTGGCCCGTACCGGTTCGGAATAAAAATAAAACCGCAGCCGATGGATCTCGATCCAACGGCCCTGGGCTAATGACCTAAACTGGGCGGCGCGATTCGCCGGTAATGTCTCCGGCCGCGGCGGCGCCATGCCGGCGTGCACGGATTCGACGAAGGGGAGGGGCCGGGGATGGTCGGTTGGTACCTGAAGAGAGAGGGCGACGAGGCGGACCGTATGGCGTGGTTGCAGACGGCGGGGGAGTTCTCCTTCTCCGGCAATCGCTCGCCGGAGTTACGGCAGCGGGCGGCGAGCTTCGGTGAGAGCCGTGTGACCGTTCTGGAGTGCGGGGAAGCGAGGAATGATGTCAATACGACGCGCAAAACTTCGGGGAATCAAATGGAAGAACAGAGAGGAGTAGGGGCGTCGAGGATCACCAGAAATTGGAGGTGGACGGCGGCGGCCGAGGCGGATCGGCGAGCTCCAGTTTGCTGCGGCCTGGCGGCGTATGTGGAGCACGCGCTAGAGAGAACAGAGAGGGGTGCGGGGGCTTTATGGAGGCGGTCAGCGCACCGTTTCGTGCTGGAGGGAGCGTCGGGTGTGCGGGAGTGGGCGACGGCGTCGCGTTCGTGGCGTCGTGGGCGACGGTAGCAGTTGGAGACGAAGCCTGACAGGTGGGGCCCACCTGTCAGTGGCAGAGGGGGAAATATGCGGGGCTGGGCCGCTGCTGGACCGGGAGGCGATGCGCGCGCGGCTCGTAAGCACTGGGCCGGCTCGGGCTGGCTTGGTTAAACTTTTTTTTTGTTTTCTTTCCTTTTCTTTTTCTGTTTTTCTTATTTCTTTTTATATCTTTTGCTTTATTTATCCAAATGACCTCAAACTAATTTCTACAAATTTGTAAAATTCATATCTTTCTGTTAAAATCAAACAAACTCATGTTTGTAATACATTTCAAATTATGATATTTTCAAATTATGAAATTTAGCACTTTTTGGCAAATTTAAATTAGAGTTTCAATAAGATAATTTATGTCTTCTCAAAATCAAGGAAAATATCACAAATACATATGTTCAAATTAAATCATTCTAAACCCATTTTCAAATACAAACACTTGAATCAAATCTATATTTTTAAAATTAGGGGATAATCCAAACAGTTTTGTGACTATAATTATTGACTTAGGGTTTATTAAGAATCCAAATATAATGTTTTTAATTGAATAAATTTTATCCAAAACATTTCTGAAATAGGCATATTTTAAATAATATAGGGTACTCTACAAATATAGAGCGAGGGTTAAATAAGTATTTAGAATATTTATTGATAGCTCACCACTCAAGTTTGAAAATAAAGTTTACTTGATTCAATTAATATCATAAAACTTTTGTATAATTCAATATAATCCTTTTTGTTTAGTTTTCTTGGCATTTGATGATTTTATTTTTAATCAGAAATAAAAGTTTTAAATTTTAGTGATTTTTTTAAAACATTCCAAAATTTTGAGATGTTACTGTTGTCGAAGAGCAAGAAGAGACAAACAACGTCATTGCGCTACGTGCATCTTTTAATATATTTGTAAATAAAAAGATATGTAATTAATAGTATATGTCGATATTTCTGGAGGCACCGAAGGACCATTTCTCTGTTTTGCTACTAAAACAAGGTGTAAAGGAGGAAAGAAGAGCTGGAGACAATCTGTATTTACAACATGTGTTGTCATGTATGTTACCTTTGTCCAAATTAAGACAATTGCTTGATCGGTATATCCGGCTATTTTTACTCCGTGGCAACGTATGAACACGTTTCCTAGTCTAGTATGAAGTTTATAGTAGCTTAATATAATATGGTTGGCATTTTTTTAATGAATACGGAGGGAGTATTTCACACGCGCACACGGCAAGGGCAGCCTTACCTCTCCTACGCTCTACTTTGCCCTCCTGCTCCTGCCGAGTATATACAGTGATGAGTAGTGACGCCCAGGCCGCCGCCCAGCACCGGCTCCTGCTAATGCACCTTGCGTCGTCACGCCACCGCCTCACGCCAAGGCCACTACTAGCCTCGAACTGTCATCTTCAAATGGGTCGGTTACTTTAGAATATACAACACGTTGTTAAATATTTTTCTTCATTCTATCATTGCATATTTTAACATTGCTTTGTAGTGCATGAGGCACATGATGAGATGCCCCCCTGAGCAGCTCTTCAAACAATATACACGAAACTTGAACCGTCCAAAACCTGACTCGTTGGAAACGGTTCACTCGACCGTTTCTCCATAGCTAGGCTCTGGATGCTCTGGACGAGCAAAAGAGTCAGCCCACATTAGTTGACAGAGGTCGTATAGGTACTCTAACCTCGTTTAAACAACTTAATCTAGTCCCCTTTAATTTACATAAACGTGTTCCGATTCGAGATAAAACATATACAAATATATGCCTGTCGACGAGTATGTTCTATTCCTTGAGTTTCGTCGACGGTGATTTTTCTGTTTTAACCCGACGTTTCCATCAATTGAGATAAATTTATCAAAATTGTCGCACGAGGTCAACCGTTTGACATTTCTTTTACAATAGGTCATCTCGCCGTTCCCCACAACTTCCGTATTGTAACGTATGTACATGTTACACTCTACGTGTTCGCTCCTATCCGTGACCTCCGCGTCACATCACCGATGCGCCGCATTATTGTCCTGCACGCCGTTTTTATCAATGGGGCTGTCACGTAGATGAATTTGTTTAAAGTACGGAGGTGTGAGATAAATTCATCATGTACTTGGTGAAATCGTGCCAAGCCCCATCTAGGGTCATGTGCCCCGCACCGTCGATAGTGACCAAGCGGCACTGCACACAGCACATGGTTGCAACCAGTGATGCAATGCAGCTCAGTAAACACGAAAATAGAGGGGGGATGTAAGCAGCCAACAAAACGGGCTCCTCTGAGACAGACGACGAAGCTCGATGGATGTAAACATGCCCTAAGAAACTAAAATAATGAATACTTCAAACCGATTTGCCAAACAAGACACCTTGCCCATCAATATATGCAGAATAACATCTGTGATTTACACAAAATTAACTTTCAGATTACACTTGCTATCTGTAATTTGAAGCGTGAGGGAAAGATATAACGAGAACTGCATTACTTCTTGGTGGACATCGAGGGGGTTGTTCAATAAATAGTGTGCAACAAAAGGGCTACTGCAACACAGAACCGTGAGTAAAACCCCATTGCAGGACAAAGCTCTTGTTCAGTTTAGGTTGTCGTGATCATCATGAAGGGAGTACTTCACGTCAGGCAGAGCCTGGAGGACGTCAGGGCGCTCTGCGAAGGAGGACAGAAAAGAAAAGACACAAAACTGTGAGTTTTCTAAAACATCAGTAGCAGGTAACTGCACCAACACAAGTGATAACATTAGTTATAATGTCTATAATAAAAGGTGAGCTATGCAATGATATTTGGATTGCTAGATCACGATTCAGGACCAAGTTGGTGGAAACCGAAAGTTTTCACTTTAATAACACCAAAGTGTGCTTGTCTTGTTGACAAAGGAAAAAAAAAACCCAAAGGGAGATCAGATATACTGTCTCTACTCACTTTTTAAGTGACTGATTATAATTTGGATATATTGCCAGAGAGGTTAATTATATTAGGTTAAATTATTTTCAACAAAAGGTTACTTCAGGTCACAGCTTTCCTGGTTGCTTGGTGAGTATAGAGTATTGACCATTGAAATACGCCTTGCATTGACCTCGGCATTGCCAACAGGTCTGACTATAATTAGTTAATTACCGACTTGGTCTGTACAAAAGTTCGGGTTTTCCTTAATTGACCATCCACTGTGCATCGATCGTAATCAAGCCAAGACCAGGGTAAGATTTATTGATAAGGAAAACTAAGGAAATCAACGGGGCATCGCGCGGGAGGAGAAGATTCGGTTGCACGTTAGTCAAGGATCATATCTGTTGATTTACTGCTAAAGAAGATTAATCAAATGTTCCTCTGAACGAAGAGTAATTAAGCAACTCTGGGAGCAGAGAAGCAAGAAGTGAACTCACTCCGCAACACGGCGACCTGCGCCGGCGTGAGCTTCGCCGCGAACCCGCTGAGCGCTGTCGTGTAACTGTAGATCAACACCTCCTCCGCCTTCTTCTTGCTTGGAGATTAACAACACAAAAAAACAGAGCACCTCAACATCTCTAGCTCAGACAACACACCGAAGATAGGAAATGCTCCTACATATATACCTGCCGACCACGGCGGTGAGGATGCCTATATGGTATGCCCGGCTGTCAACGCCGCCGGCCGGAGACTTCACCGTCACGATGTACACGCCGCTGGAAGCGGGAGCGGGCGGCTTCCCCTTGCCGGCTGCAGTGGCGCCTGTGAACGCAGCGGCGACAGCAAGGACGGCGAAGGCAATGGTGACCGCTGCCGTGTCGCACCTCATCGTCGACGACCGTGGTGTGGTGGCGTGGGCAGTGGGCGTGCTGCGGGGGTTTTCTTGTTTGTGGCGGGAAGGAGGCGAGGGGAATGTGCTTGCTTATATAACCGCGGCGTGTTCGTCAGGTGAGAGATGTCCAAACTTAGCACCATTTGTGTAAAGAAAATATCTGACTTTATCGATCAAATAACCAATTTAGATCTGACGGAAAAATAAAAGACAAAGAAAAATAAATATTTTTTATAAAAGTAAACCTTACATCTACCCTGTCTTTTTTTTCATCTTACTCGAAACAGGCTTTCGCCCCGCTTTATAAATAATTAAATCAACCACAACCGATACAACAAAGACATGTGCTGGGCGGAATAGGCACAAGCACGCCCAAAAGGAAATAAAAGAGAAACTTAAAAAAAATGCCGACAACGACGGATCGACATCAGAGAGAAAACTCCAAGACCGCTGCGCCCACCGGAGGCCTCCCACCAAGCTCCTAGTGATCCGAAGCGCCGGTACCACACATCACCTTCAGGAAGGGATGTGACGAAGACGACGTTGCTGCAAAGGATTTCCCCCGGTACGCGACGGGGAGAAGAGAGGGAACCCCGACGCCCTTCAGGAAGGATGGTGGCACCCGCAGGCGTCACCGCGCCAAGGTCTCGGACAAGCCGACTAGGATTTCTCCCGACCCCCCAACACGCAGACGCACTCGAGCACTCCACCATACCGCCCACCACCCAGCGTCAGACGATCCCGAAGCCGCTCACACTGTCTCACCACGGTCCAGAGAGGAGAAGCCTACACACCGACAAGGAAGAGCCGGGATTAGGAGCCGCACCACACCGCCGACGTGCGGGAGGGACCGACCTCCACCGTCATAGACGGTAACCGACCGGACGCCACAGCAGGAGCACACTAGGCTTGTGGGCCCACAAGCCCAGCCGGGCCTGTCAGCCTCGAGAGGCCCGTGAAGCCTGGCCGTTGCACCGGAGAAGACACATCGTTGGCTCCGCGGCCCCCATCCGAGCTGCTCTCTGTCATCAGTGTATAGAGGACCGCGACAGCGAAGCCACGACCCTGCCGCCAAGGGGAGGCGCCACCGCATTCTGATCGACCTAACCCACCCCGGGAACCCCCCAGGACTGGATCAGTGTGCCGCCAAACGGCCGAACAGCACCGCTGCTGAGCTCCTTACGAAGCAGCAGCATGCGGGTAGGGGCAGTCCCGACGCGGGGTGGACACATCCGCGCGACCACTGGCAGATCTGGGCCCACCTGGCCCAGATCCGGCCCGCAGCACACGCCGACCATGCCATGGCGCCTCCATAGCATGCCGAGGTAGCGCGTCCCAGAGGCACAGCGAAACCGCACTCCCCGCGAACCCGCCACCCGCTGCATCACACCGCCGCCGTTTCCAACCCGCACCACCTCGTGCACAAAGAGGCCCGGAGCGCCGCCGAAGAACGTCGCTCGCCTCCCCGCTAACACCTGCCAGGAAGCCCTCTGCGGGCAGCACGCACCCCGCGCCACCACACACCCAAGCCCGGCAGATCCAGATCAGGCTCGGATGGGCCCAAATCTGGGCGTGACGCCCTAGGCGCCATCCACGCGCAGCCGGCGCCGCACCACCCTAAGGCCACCTGCAGGGACCCTCGCCACCGCGACGACCACGCCTGCCCTGAACACCGCGCCGCCTTCAGCGCCAGTCTCCAGATTTGGTGAACCAGATCGTGGCCACCGCATCCCAGTCACGTCCCGCCACCACGAAGCCCACCGCGCCGCCGGCAGCTCCTTGCGATGACGCCGCGCAGAACCACCGCCCACCGCCGCGCCCCACGCCAGCGCCGCATCTCGGCCCGACTGCGCCGTCCCACGCCAGGCCAACCGAGCGAGGAGGTGAGGAATCCCCGCCGCCGCCACCGCGACACGGGCTAAGCCCGGCCGCGTCCACTGGCGGCGGCGAGGGAGGAGGAGCGTGGGGGAGGGAAGGAAAGGGGGTGGTGCTAGGGTTCCTCCCCGCCGCTCGCGGTAAACAAATCACAAAACACCAAACTTGTATACTCCCTTCATTTAGATCTGACGGAGTAGATTTGCACCAACCTTAAAGTTCTCAAGAGCCGGTTGAGTGACCCCGACTAATGGGAACCTAATATCGTTAAACGTGGTTGTAAAACCTTTGATTGACCAGTGTACTTTGCGTGAAAAACTCCACGAGCAGAAAAGAATGAATCTTCTATTGTTGTTGTCACCGCAAAGGCTGACGGAAACGCTAGACGATTAGGGTTCCCTACCGGCGGAGGCCGGAGGCAGAGCCGAGGAGAAACCAATAAAGGTAAGTACAAAGAAAGTGTGGCAGGTCAGCTGACCCTGAAATAAAAACTGATCAAATGGGTCTTACGTCAACTCCGAACCCTTTGAATGCTGTGAAATCCGTGAGTTTTTTTTTTTGTTCTAGTGAAAGCGGATAAATATTGCACTCCCCTATCTACAAAATAAAATGCGTAGGTGTGACAGAACTGTACCCATGACCAAAAGTCTGTTCGGCAAGTGACATAAGTAGTACATGTAATATTGTGATATTTTAAAAAAAAATAGACCTAGAATACCAATCACATAATTGGGTGTTTGCTACCTTTGCCTAACTTCAATTAAACCAAGATTCCTACACAGAAATGAAAAGCAAAATCACCATTTATTTGCTACGTGCATAGCCTGGAACCCTAGGCGTCCACTTTTGCCTCCCTTGCCGGCAACTTCTTTAGCAGTGCTTGGCGAGCATGTGCCCATTTATTAATGAACACACGATCCATTTTACATGAAAAAATGTTCAGGACTCGGCAGGGGTCCCCTGATTGAAAAATATTTTATGCTTAATGTCAAATTGCAGCACATGCTCTTGCACAATCATTGGACGAACAAGATTTGTCATTTAATCTTTCCCGGGATAGTAAAGCCAACTGGTCGACCCGCCTAAATATTATATGGAGACAACTGATGCTTCAAAAGAAATGGCCACTGCCTGTTTGTATTTTGTTTCATCAAGGGATTAAGCCTTCTTGTAAAATGTGAAGGGGTTTGAAGTGCAAAAAAAATCTAATACATCTATCTTAATATACAGGTCTATGTAGCTCCAGAGAACTGAGTGTATAGCTCAGTAGCAGCGTGTGTGGGTGCGCACGCAGCCCACCCGGGTTCGAGTCCCAGCGGGACCGAATTAAACGGGGTGTTATCTAGCGCGTGTAAACCGCTGCTGGAGAGGTCTCATCTTCTACCTAACAACGGACAGCCAAGCGAGGGATCCGTCCCCCTGTCGTCTCGACGAGGATGAGGCACACCTTCTTCTCAAATACAAGCCGGTTAATTTTTTTTTGAGGGAGCTGGGCTTAGAGGACCGAAGGAGGGCCTGGGCTGAACTGGCTGACCCGCGCATGTTCGTCGAGCAAATGCTGTAGCTTGATAAAAATAAAATGCTTCTGAGTATTGCGGTGTGCTGGACCTGGTGGTGCACGAGAAACAAGGTAAATGCTGAAGGTAAAAAGTTCTCCCAAGAACACGTTATGCTGCAAGTACAAAAGTTGGCACTAGAATTTCAGGACTTCTTCAGTAGGCCTCCAAAAGCAACAAACGAAACTACCTATACGTGGAAACCCCCTTCTGTGGACGTGGTTAAGCTGAACATTGATGGCAGCTTCCTAGCTACAGAAAGTAAAGGAGGATGGGGAGTGATCGCCCGGGACTCAGAGGGCGATGTGATTTTTTCAGCTGCTGGCAGAATTGACCACGCCCAAGATGCCTTGCATACTGAAGCTGAAGCGTGCCTTCAAGCCATGTCCCTTGCCCAGCAATGGGGTATGCACCGTATACATGTGGAGTCTGATGCACAACTGCTTGTC
Organism: Poa annua; assembly: GCA_026929855.1. NCBI lineage: Eukaryota > Viridiplantae > Streptophyta > Magnoliopsida > Poales > Poaceae > Poa > Poa annua. Next base: position 37,159,743 of record CM049433.1, read on the forward strand.
CAGGCTATCTCGTCAAAGGAGTTTGATATTGCACCGAACGGAGTGCTGTTTCGTGAGATCAAAGCTTTAGCTCATTTGAATTTTAGTTCTTTCTCTTTCTCGTTTTGCCCACGGGCGTGTAATAAAGTGGCTGACGCTTTAGCGAGTTTTGGTGCGAAGATGGTCTCGGATCCCCAAGCCGTATGGCCGGGTCGAGTTCCTACCTTTGCCCAACTTTTGGTTGCCAGCAATTCCGCTGAGCAGTTTGGTTAATGGTATGTGTTTAAAATAAATAAAAAACGTTTTCTATGTAGCTCCAGGCATTGTTTGAAGACATATAAAAGGACCAAGGCGAATATAGTAGTGCTTTTCCCCTTTTGCCTCTTTATTGTATTCTCTCCATCACTGAAGTAAATATTCACTGATACCCAAGATATTAATAAACATGTGTGTGATTGTGTTTTCTCTGTGCCATTCTCTTGATCCTGCCAGCTTAATGAAAAGCCCTTACAGAAATAAATAAGGGACTGACTCACAACAAATGGAGTGCTTTATCATACAGGATGTGCAACTTCTCATACTTACAACGAAATGCCATACATAATACTAAAAAGGCCTAGAAACAGGAACAGAAACGCGTGACTTTAGAAGAACATAAACTATAACAAAGCCAAATGGTGCAGTGTAGTATTCTGAGTACATCTCACCAGTGTTTTGTGCTTATGTGGAGGAGCCTTCGAAGATTTTCTCCAAAGTCCAAATAAAATCCGTCATATAACAAGTTACTTTAGAAGAACATAAACTATAACAGGCCAGCTCATGATATGGTACAAATGATAGCACTAATGACTAACTTTACACCTCTATAACATATACATGTATATGTATTCCTCCCACTTTCTAACAGAAAAAAAGCAACAATTTGGAGCATAAAACAAGAAATCCACTTGCATCCTCTATTTGGAGGTTGCCTTTGCCTGACTTGCCGCGACAGACATGGAACGGAGCCGCCCAGCGATCTCTGTGAAGTCTGGGCGTTGTGCCGGATACGGGGCCCAGCACTGCTCCATGAGCCTTCTCCACTCCGGGTCACATGACGCTGGCACATGTGGCCTCAATGTGTTGTTTACAATCCCCCCTGCAACATGAGTTTCAAGAGCCCATATCACATAACAATGAAAGAGGAGAAAAAATAGGAAAATGCATGGTCCTGGAACAGAACCGAATTTCCATAACAACAATTCAAGATTAGCAGAAGATTAATATGGAGCAGATGAGATCCAAATTAAAACCTAGCCATCCTCTTTGTACGGTTCATTGGGTAGCATGTAAGGATACCCCTCGTAATCCCAGCACAATGCTGATAGATTTGGAATATCAGATAAAAAGTGTATAAGATTGAAGGGATTAAGGAAAGGAGGCGCATAATGCATAACTTTTTTTCCTTGAAATTGTTCTTGCAAATATAAACACCAATGATCAAATTCTAATAGCATGCTGAATTAAGGCGGAAACAAAATTTAGCACCATGTAGCCACAAATTTCATCAAATCCCAGCCATCACATGTGACAGGCTATGTATTAGTTTAGTTTGCCTTTCGTCACCGCTTCAACAAAATTGATTAACCTAGAGGTGTTATTTGGGATAATAGAACAGAAAGGAAATGAAACAAAGAAAAACACACAACATTTTAATACAGAACAAACTGCGTGCAAAATGCTGTAGGGGATCAATTACATGCCTATAATTGCACCATAATGCATATTGGCATATGGTTCTTCTCCAGTGAGGATTTCCCACATGACAATGCCAAAGGAAAATACATCAACCTGTTTCCATGGCAGCGAAATGAGTCAGTACCCTTAATATAACCTTTTACAAAGAAAACTGAAAAAAAAAATTTAATTCTATTAAAATTAAACAAACATAAATCATAGGAAACATTAAGACTTGCCTAATAAATACATGCTTTTGTTCTTACCTTCTCAGACACCTTATTGCTACCTCCATTGAGTAATTCCGGGGCCATCCATGGGAGAGTACCCCTCACACCACCTGAAACCAGGGTGTTTCTTTTTATTTTGGATAAGCCGAAGTCACCAACCTGAACAGAAACAGCAAAACTCAGAGTGGCGGAAGCAAATCAATCATTTGAATGAAAAATGTGTGCAAAAGACTGAGATGTTACAAATTGAACTGCATCTCACTTTACATATAGGGCGTGATTGATCTTTAAGATTCACGAGCAAGTTATCACACTTCAAATCAAAGTGCACAATATTTTTCGAGTGCAAATACTCCAGCCCAAATGCTGCATCCATCGCTATGATGAGCCGCTTACGGCGGTCGAGGTTTCTGCCAGTCACAAAAATACTTCATTACGCACAAAAAGAGAACAAATGGAATATAAAGAAGCACATAAGGCAATTACTTGTTGCGCTGCAATACATGCCGAAGAGAACCATTAACCATAAACTCCGTTACAGTCGCCAAGGTACCACCTGGCCCATCTTTCACAACACCATAAAAGGCCACAACATTTGGGTGGTGAAGCTTTGAGAGAATTTCAGCTTCACGCCAGAATTCATTCGCCTGTACAAATAGCAAATATTGAAGTAAATTTTCAAAATCAGCATGTCTGGTAAATTTTATTTTGAGCAAAGCTACAGCTGTTGCAAATATGATGCCAATGATATCAGTACGTAGATGTAAAACTAAGCTGGAGTGGAGCTTACTAATCTTTCTAGCTCAGAAGATCGTCCTGCAAAACAGCTTTTCTTTATTCTCTTAATAGCCACATCACTCCCCCTCCATTTTCCATGGTATACAGTTCCAAATGTGCCAGAACCAAGTTCCCTAAGTTCTTCAAGGTCTTCATTCTTGATGATCTGGGGAAAAAAATCTTTGTTCAAATTCCAGTGATATAATAGAACGAAAATTAACCAACTGCACAGGAGGTTTCAATGCAAGCTGTCTAGCCACAACCATTGGATATACAAAGAGAAGGTATGATACACTTTCTAGCCAGTTTTAACAAACAGAAATTCTCAAACAACTAATAGGAAGATACATCATGAGCACAGAAACCCTGGTCCAGTAATAGCTGAGGTTATAGCAAATAGAGATAAGTACAACATTGACGTGTATAATAGTTCAGTGTACAAGGAGCAAAAAATCAACTGCAGGAGAGGATGACTGCATCTGACATAATTTTATGAAACAAAATGTTTCAACAAGGCTAAGGCTCCTTTCTGGACTATTTTCCTGAAGCAGATTACAGAGAGATAAGGAAAACACTAAATCAATCTATGGGCATGTAGCAATTATTCAAGTACTCGAAATAAAGTATCTAGTTATAGTTGATTTTTCTATAGTAGAATCAAATCAGGCAACTCAAAAGTCTTGATTTGATTTAATTCCGGTGCTAACCTTTTTTTGCGAATTAATTCCGGTGCTAACTGTTTACATAATGGAACAGGAAATTTGGAATTCAGTTAATTGTTAGTGCAGGATTGTAATGGCGCCAACGATGGCAGCAACAAGCAACACCCGCGCAGCTACACCAAGGCAACAGCAAATCGCTGTTAGGCGTGTCAGACACGTCTACTTGGCCAAAATCAACGAGGATCAGAATTAGTTGAGATTATTTCCTAAATTGTAATCTCTTTACATGTCAACCAAGCCACCTTCTTGTACTATATGATCCCATCAAGAGATCCAATCAATCTAAGCGCAACAATGCAATTGCCTTCATGGTATCAGACCGCCTCTCCCCATGGTGCCGTCACAACCCACCGCTGCTGATCTCGCGGCGCTCGCGGCCGAGCTCGAAAGCATCCACGTCGTCGTTCCGGTCACTCTCTGTTCTGGTCACCCTCGAGCTCTTCAACCTCCAACCTCCTACAATGGCGAAGAATGTTCTTTGATGCCGTAGAGAAGTATGCCGTCGAGGGCCATCTACTCAAGGAGGAGTACCCCACACCCATCCCACACCGCGCTGGAGTCGGAACGACGCCATCGTCCAATCGTGGTTCAACAGCACCATCACGCCCGAGCTTCTCATCATGGTCGTCAACACCACCATGCCGCTACCTGCTCACTCATTGTGAGTGCATCTCTCCAACATCTCCCACAACAATTCCGAGACCTACTCCTCCTACCTTAAGCAACAGTTCCACGATCTCCAACAGAGCTCCATGACTGGTAGATTACTCCCGCAAGCAGAAGTTTCTCATCGACGAGCTCAACGCGCTGTGCACAACCAACACCGACAAGAGTCCCGTCCAGAACACACTCCACGGCCTCCGGTTTCGGTTTGCCTACATGCGCACGTTGACCCTCAAACAGGGCCCATTACCATCATTTCTCAACTTGTGTTTCTCTTCTGCTCGAGGAACTCACGCTAAGGCAGCGTCTCCACGTATCCACCACCGCGCGGCCCCGCGGAAATCATGATGCCTTCGTGACCCAACGCCTGCCGCAACTTCCAGCATGACAGTTGATGTTTTGGCGCGCTATGGCGCTATCTCCACTCAGGGCCTCCCCAACAGCGATGTGGCAACTCCAACACAGCTGGGAACTTTGCATGTCTTTCCCATACACCTCTCCCCAGAACAGCAAAGCCGAACGTGTCATTCACGTTACTAATAATATGGCGTGTTCCCTTCTTTTCCAAGCAAGCATGCCACGGACCTATTGGGTTGAAGATCTTCACACTGCCACGTTCCTCTTGAACCTTCACCCTAGCAGAACCCTCCAGTACCGTACTCTATGCGGCTCTTCACGGCCTCCCTCTACCTCTTGAGCATTTACGTGTTTTCAGGTGTCTGCTATCCTAACATATCCGATGTAGCACCACACAAACTAGCTCCACGCACGACCGCCTGCGTTTTTCTCAGGTACCTGTAACCATCGCGGCTATGCTGTCTTAACCTCACCACCCACAAAATCACAATCTCTTGCCATGTTGTTTTCAATGAGAACACATTTCCGTTTGCCAAACAATCCATACCACCCCTATAGTCAGTGATCTTTCGTTTCTAGACGATCATCCTTCCGACCACCATTACCACACCTGCATTGCATCAGTGCCACAAGCCCCTCTTCCACCCGAGAAAAACATACCTCCCACACTTAAGCCGCATGCCCCTCATACACCCGATCCTCTCACACCTCCACCTCCTGTGGTTTTAGCTCCCGTTGGCCCTCCACTCGCCAACAATAGTCACTCCATGTTTACCCCTGGAAAATGTGGCATGTCTAAACCTGTTGATCGTCTTAATCTTCTGGTTGATATCATTAGTCCACTACCTAAGAGCTATCGGAGTCCTCTAAAGGATCCTGAGTGGCACTCGTCTATCATGGATGCATTTGGTGCCCTACAAACTAATCGGACCTGGGACTTGTTCCCCGTCCTCCCGATGCCAATGTCATGGATCTAAATGGATGCGTTTCTGGCAACTGGATATTTCGGCATAGACAAACCGTATGGGTCTCTGGATTAAGCTTGCTAGGTACCCAACAGGCAAGCGTCGACTACAGCAAGACTTTCAGCCCCGTCGTCAAGTCAGCAACCGTTCGGGCCGTCCTCTCAATTACCGTCGTGCAAGACTGGCTGTTTCACCAGTTTGACATCAACAATGCTTTTCTACTTTTTCTACATGGTACTCTCACTGAGACAGTCTACTTTGCACAACCGTAAGGGTAAGCCCGACCATGTGTGTCACATAATTAATTCTCTCTATGGGATTAAACACGGGCCATGTGCGAGGTATAGCCGCTTCGCCAACCATCTTCTTCGAGTTGGCTTCGTCAGCTCTCACACGGACCCCTCGCTCTTCACCTAAATCGCAACACTGAGATTGTCTACCTTCTGCTATGCGTCGTTGATATAGTCCTGACGGCCTCCTCTGAGCAGCTTCTTCGGCAAACCATGAGGGCTCTCGAGCGCAAGGCTCTCTCAAGGATCTTGGAAACGCTAAAGTACTTCCTCGGTGTCGCCGTCACTCGGTCCTCGGATGGCATGCCCCTTCCAGCGACAGTATATCATCGACATCCTCGACCATGCAGGCATGAGCGACTGCAATCCATGCTCCACTCCCGTCAGCAGAAAGTCCAAGCGTGGCAGTGCTGGCGCCGCCATCGCTGATCGTTTGTAAATGCAAAACCCACGGGAGCCGCATCTCAATGCGGTGAAGTGTATTCTCCGGTATCTCCGCAGCACCATCAACCCATGGACTTCAGATACAACGCTCATCACCGGCATCGCTCACTTCCTACACTGATGTCGACTGGGCTGGCTACCCCGACAGATGCAAGTCCACCTCCGATTGTGGCGTTTTCTTCTGTGGAAATGTGGTATCTTGTCGTCCAAATGCCAGCAAACTATTTCCCGATCAATTGTGGAGGTTGAATACCGTGGTTTCGCCAACATCGTCGCTGAGGCATGTTGGTTACGCCAGCTCGTGTCCGAGCTCCACTGACCTCTTCAGCGAGCTGTTGTGGTCTAGTGCGACAACATATCCGCCATCTACCTTTTGATGAACCCGGTTCAACACCAAATGCACCAAGCATGTGGAGATTGACCTCCATTTTGTTTGAGGGTGTGTAGCTTTGGGAGATGTCCGTGCTCGGTATGCTCATATCTTCACCAAAGGGTTGCAGTCGACTATGTTCACCCAGTTCTGCTTTGCAAGATAACAAAAATGCTATTTTATGCATTCAAAGGCATCGCTCAATGTTTGGCATGAGTCCCAAACCAGTAATAACCAGAAAAGACAAAGAGCTGGTATGACCAGAGAAGAACTATCAGCCAGTTTATGAGCATGAAATCATATGTTTAAAGGTTTTCTAAATATCATTGAACAAACGAAATGAGACTCAGATAATTACTTTTCCATGGTGGATCTATATACTATTTTTTTCAGTTGGATTTAGACAATTTTAGACCAGTGAGAAGGTAACTAGTACCCGGAGACCCAAAACTGGTCAGTAGCTGGATTCATATCCCAGGTTATAACTATTTATTTCATATCTGTTTCAGTTTTCCACTTGTCGCTCAGTTAACTGATGTCAGAGTAAAGGAAAGAATATGCTGGTTTGCCCAGAAAATCTTTTTGGAGCCCAAGCTCACTAGAGCTCTTTATGTAAAAATTGAAAAATTGATATTTTGAAATTTCAATTTTTTTTTTTGAAAAAATGTACATATAGGTAATGATGTATACTAAGCGTGCAATTTTCAATGTGAAATATTTTGTATTATGGGCTACACAAAAAAACGAATTTGAAGGTGAACTATTCACACACTCGGATCTATAATGTCTTTTTTGTGTAGCGTACAATACAGAATACTTTGGACTGAGACTTTCCACACTGAAGTATAAATCATTAACTATATGTACATATTTTTTTAGAATTTTTTGCATCTTTGAAAATACATTTTTATTTTAAATAAAGGGCTCCTGTGAGACCGGGAGTCAAAATAATGCACTCCTGGTTTGCCTACATATAGATACATAGCCAGTATATCACATTGCAGGCATGATCAACCTCAGGGTTATTGTAATTGTAGGGTACAACCAAGTATTTATTAATATGTAGATGGACAGCAGTACAAGGACGACGTAAACTTCCCTACAATAGAAAGCCATTTATACCTGCAAGTATTCAAAATCGTTTTTGACAAAAGAAGCATCCATTACTGGTCCAACAGCTTTGTCATCTTCAAACTTTGGCTCCTGAAACGAAGTTAATAGTCCTAAATTTATTCACCACCAATGTCCCGAAATAAATATTTCAGACTTCATCATACCTCAAACTCAGGAACAGATGGTATCATCTCATGCATATTTGTAAAAGGGTTATCAACCTGAAGACCTTCAACATTCTTCATCGTCGGTGTGATGTCAGGCTGTGATGAGATAAAAGCTGGTGGCAAAATACTAGAAACATTGGTGCTGGAAGGCACTGAATGTGTTTCCACATTATTATCATTCCGGGGAGGAAAATTCTTCACATCAACTGTAGCGTGCTCTAGATGTGCAAAAGGATAAGATCCCTCCTCAATCTTTGCTAGGTCATTGTCCATGTCTTTATGTTGAAACTCATTCTGTGCAAGATTTCTGAAGAATGACCACCTTTGGGGTTCATAGTTAGGCATGTTCAAGCTAAGGACAGGATCATTAACAGGGCGTGATGATTGTGCTACTGCGTTAGCATTGGCAAACAAATCAGAAAGAATGTTAGGGGAGGTCCTCTCACCAGTTCCACCAGCAATGCCTCTTTTATCTGTTTCAGGGACAAATGCTTCCTTACAAGAATCATTCACTGTACAAGTGGAACTTGGCACAACTGGATCACATCCAACATCAGTTGAGAATGCAGCCTTCGGAGTATCCCAACTAAAATGGTGTGTCATGGAAGCATGATCTCCTCCCAGATTAGCTGGTTCTGTGCCATCAGCAGTTGTCTCAGTCATGTTGCCTCTGCCAACAATCTTTTTTGATACAACCATACTCATATCATTCGAGGACATCTTCTCACCAAACATTTGTTTATTGAATGGAGAAGTCTGTTGTGCGGTATTGGCATATTCTTTCTCAAACTGTACGAGACTATCAACATTAGCTGGATCATTCAAATTTATTGCCCAGGTGGCTAAATTTGGTTTTTCAGTAACCTCGACTGCAGGATCAATGGCTTCTGCAATGGGTTCATTTGCCACACCATGTGATTGAAGAATTAGAATTTGAGAATTAAGTGGATCATCGGATTTAGATAACCTGTTCAGAAACCCTGCCTGCTCCCTTGGAATCCACTCAGAATGAAAAACTCGTCCAGGGTGAGGTGGTGAATTCTTATTACTGTGATCCGACATGTCAACTTGAAATTCAGAACACCCGGATACAAAAGCTTCACTTGATTGGCGATCATCTTCATTACACTCTGAACTCTGAGTAGGAGACATGGCTTTTGATGATGTATAAGTGTCTAGGCTCTTCGCACTGTAATATGGGTGAAAAGAAGATGCTAATCCTTCTTGAACAGAAGCTGTGGGAGGGGCTACTGAATGCATAAATTTCAGAACGGAAGAGTCATGATCCAGCATAGGAGCATTCAGATTCTCAAGGGATTGAAAATAATCCAATCCATTCTTTTCAAGTGGCATTTTAACAGAATCCTGTTTATTTGCCTCGCTTAGTGATCCTAACGTCAAGCCATCATGATAAAACTGTTGCTCAAATGATTGCAGTGAAGCAGTTCCGGAATAAGGTGGATATTGGGAAGTATATCTAGAATCCGAAGGTGTTGATAGAGGAATAGACATCTGGCCGTCGCTCTCATGAAATCTTTCATTGGAAATTGGATAAGAGTAATCTGAACCATGCACATGTTGGATTCCATGGCTATGGTAAGAATGCAAAGTTGATGTATTATCACCAGATAAACCCAGTGACAGTGGACTCGACGTCATAGCAGGAGGCACAGAAGTTGATGAATTCACACTATGCAAATTAGACCCGTGATTCTTTAAATCTGCCTGATTACTGTTAACATTGAAATTAATGAACTGACCAAACTCGTTGATGGATGAGTTTACTAAACCATGCGCACTTGATGGTTTTGCAGCTCCCACATCCATACCGTTGATGGCAACAACATACTGGATACCGGAATCACTATCCATACTGCCCAAGCTGAAATTCATGTCATCAAGATCAGTCAAGGACACGAGGAAGATCCTAAGCTTCTGGGACCCCTCGCCACTATCAAGGAAGGCACATTCCTCCATCATGTTTCTCAGATCTTCGTCATTCGAAACTGAGATCAATGCATCAAGATCTTCACCTGGTAGCTGATACTTGATAGTATGAGGTTGATTATAGATGGCTGTCGTCTTCTGTTTGAGCTCCTGCCAGGAAGCATTCCTGTTGATTCGAATTATACGTGTCTCGCCACCAGCATACCTAAGTTTCCCATCACTTGGTCGGGGTAATATACTTCCCCCAAAGCTACAGAGAATTTTTATCTTTCTTGAGGTGTCTGAGGCGCCAGAAGAAGCATAACCATGGGTCAGTCCACGACTACTTCCACCACTTGATGAAGCTCGTGGAACCGATCTAGTTGATATGTGCCTGGTTCTATTTTCATTTTCAGCAAAAGGTCTTCTTTCAAACTCCTCTGTTTGCTGATTATCTGAAGTCAAATAAATTGATGCATCGAACCTACTTTCTGCTCCTGTATGGTGAGCACCAAGGATTTCTCTAGAACTTTTTAGATTGGTACCACTACCATGTGCAACAGTTTGATCACGAGGCATAACAGGCACCGGAGGCTTTTTGGGTATAGCTCGATCTCTCATGAATTCAAGAGAAAACTCCTCCCCAGTCTGGATGGAAAAATTAAGGATGGGCTTAACCGTGCCTGTAGCAGGGTACTCTGGAACTGGAGAATTGGTAGATGCTGAGCTTGAGAATCCATGTACAGTGCTCTGACCTGCATAGTGGGCATCATCTTTTCTAGGTTCCATCTAGCCGTCTTCGCTAAATCATAACAATTAAGTAAGACCTACAACTCGTTGACATTTTGTCCATGTCTCTGACAAGCGATTACTTGTCCTCTAACCCTTTCTATATGAGAAACAACAAATAAATAGTTGCAGAAGACCTAGCAAAATGTGGCTCAACCTGCACAGAAGCAGAGCAATCACACTTAACAATGAACATGCAACATTGGAGTGTATAATTATATATAGACAAAAATCAAAGTACAAAGGTCAAGATTAAGGAATGAAGCATCAAGTTGTGTTGATGGTAAAACTCTGTTGCAGAGCAGGAAGTGCATCAAAAGTAATACGGTGAGAAGCAAGGACAAGCTACATAGTCCAGACAGAAGTTACAGTGATATTCCACAATAAGCCCAACATAAAACAAATGCAGCAATTTTCAGGAGCAACACAAATTCGTTGTATTTTCTTTTGCTGGAGCAGCAGCTGAATTTGTACAAGTAAAGGTATTTTTATTAACTGTACGAGTAAAGGTATTAAAGACGATGTAGCGAAAGAATTGCACTTCTATTACATGCCAACATGTATTGAATAATGGCATACAGCGTTACAGTACACAACACAAGTCCATTTGGTATTATGCAGAAAATAACCAGAGCAGCGCGTGCTCTAAGAGCATCACTAGCAGATCCCGCATATCGGCCCGCATCGGCGTCTACGGTTTAGGCTGCGTTTTTCACGCAGAACAGATACGCCATCGGGCCCTCGGCCTGCAAAATTTATGTCGCGGCCTGCGTCTGGCCCGCGTTGATCGGTATATATGCCACGCGGAGGCACCGATGCAGGCCGAACCCTATCCCCTCGCTGCCGCTCCGCCGCATCCCCTCCTAGCTCAGGCGACAAATCCAGGGGCGCCGGAGATGACCAGCCCCGTGACGAGGCCGATGCGGCGGCAAAGGCGGCGAGGGAGCCTTCGACGCCGCTTGCATCCGCGCGAGCTACAAGTGGACAAACTACGGGCTCGTGCCGCAGCTGAAGCTGCAGAAGCGCGTGTCCAAGTACTGGACATCGCGCGGCAGCCCGGTGGCTTCGAGCTCCACCGCGTTGAGGTCCCGTAGCGCCGCCGGCTCATCAGCGAGTGTCCGCAGCCGCGGCCTCATCCTCGTTCGCGGAGGGCGACTACATCGACGATGACGACTTCGACCGGGTGGCCACGGAGCTGGCCGAGGCGGACACCGCGTTCCAGCCCGGCAACCACCTCTCGACGGTGGTGTCCCTCGTCGCCGAGCAAAGCCGCCGCGAGGAGGACAAGCGGGAGGAGTGGCGGCTCCTCCTGGCGGAGAAGGAGAAGCTCTTCGTCGACATCGACTCCGACGAGGAGTGAGCCGCCACGCCGACGAGGAATCGCCGCCACGGCAGATCTGCCGGCGAGCCGAATTTTGGCAACATCCCGTGGCGGCGATCCGTAGTTAGGAATTCGTTAGACTAGGATCCCTATTTTGCACTGTCCACTGCGCAGGAGATCGTAGCGAGATGAAGCTCCTCGCGCAGTTCGTTGTAAAATTCCCGCGAAATTGAAAATTTTAAATATGCAGTTCGTTTTGGTGTCTCTGTTCTGCGCGACGAGTTTTTAGCCTGCAAAAAGTATGGGGTTTGCGGTTTCTGCTAGAGATGAACAGCTGAGGACATTGGCGCTGTGGCGGGGTGAATAAGAGCTGACGACATGCAGCCGAACAGCGCATATGAAATGACGCAGTAGCAAACCAACATCTGGGTAATCACGAGATTATTCCTAACAGCGCAACAAGAGCAACAAACCTAGAAATAAGGGGAGGGGAGGGGAGGGGAGGGCATAGCTCACCGCGTCGTCGGCCTCGCCGCACAGGAGCACGCCGCTGGACGGCCGAGCCGAAGCGATAGAGCAGTCAACACAGCAGCGAGGGGGCCCTGGCCTGAGCTGAAGATCCCCAGAAGGGCAGCCGCCGCCGGAGCTGCTGATTCTGGTGGGGAAAGGTGGGAAGGGCCGGGGTTGATTCTTTGATTGGGCGCCGAGCAGCGACGGCTCTGCGAGGACAAAGGGAAGGGAGGGAGGAGAAAGGGAGAGGAGCCACACGACACGACGCTGACTTCAAATCAAACTATACTCTCGTATTTTTCTTTCTTTCTTTTTGGCTGCTTACCGCATGCGCCATTTTGGTTCTTCAAACAAGGGACACCCTTGTGGACGCTTACCTGGAGGCACTAGCCGAGTTGGTACAGACGGAAGTGAGCCCCGCGGTAGCTCATCAGTCGTGATCATCCTGTTAATTTTTGGCATGTTTTGGCTCGTTTTATTTGTTTTGATCTGGAAAAAAGGAATATTATAAGATGTTTTCTTCTACAAGTTTTTTTTAGAAAAGGGGCAGGCCTAGCCGGCCTTTATTTCTTTATTAAAGCATCAGTTATACAAAAAAAAATGAAACCTCATAGGTCACTCAAAGTCTCAATGTGAATCAACCATCTAAATAAATAAAAATACATAGAGTGTCTCTGCATCAACATGGTAATTTAAGATCAGAACGCCAGCTGCACTGGGCATATAGATCTGATGTAACCGATTCCAGGCGGTTGCACCCAAAATCCATCGCGGCTCGCTTCTCCGTTGATTGTCGGAAGGACCAAATACCTTTCCTCGCTCAGTATGTTAGCTAAGTTCTTTTTTCGAATTTGTAAGCCGATTTAGGATGGAGACCACATAATTGAGATTATAAAAGGCGTGGCTTTTCCTCTCTTTTTTTTCCTCTAACTGTAGGCACATGCGGATATTTGTTGTGCTCACACGTCATGCAGATGTTACTCGCAGTGGCGAAGCTACCCCAACTTCCAAACCTGGGCACATGGGCCAAGGAGGGGTGTGCCCTAGTAGAAAAAAAAACACAACGGAGGATAGCCATAAAGCATTTGTGGTGGGAGCTCTTGTTCTCGTTGGTTTGTGTCGGTGTTTCGTAACCGCTAGTGAATTTTATGTAGATAAAGACTTGTGTCCACGATCAGCTAACAATACCAAACACAAGAATGTATACTTGTTCATGCACCGGTATCGTCTCCGGTAAAGACTCTAATCCTGTTGGGATCAATGTACTCCAGCGCATAGGCACTCAAAGTACAAGATGTAGCCAGCTAGCGGTTTGTCCGACTAGGTGGGTGGTGGTTTCTCCGGTGGAGAAGTGGTATATGTGTGGACATGTGTGTGTATGAATGATCAACCCCCTCCCATAGAGGAGGTGTACCCCCTTATATAGGGGTGCATTACCGCACTATAAACATGGCTATTAATGCTACAAGTTCAGGGGTACATGCTAAGTATGATAATGATATGAGACACTGCTAGGTTGTTGTGGCTGACGCCTACTGGATGTCCCGTACGGGTGTGTTTGGTTCATTGGCTATGAAAAAGTGGTTGTGGGTACCCCCAACCACGTGGTTGGTGGTAGCCATTTTTCATGTTTGGTTGGGTGTGTTGGTTAGCCAAATTTTATGTTTGGTTGAAAGGATAAAAAGTGGTTAGGGGCAGCCATATTTACTTTCATTTTGAGTGATTAGAAATGCTTAGAGTGATAACATGGTGAGAAAACCCCACAATATATTTAGAAAAGGAAAATTTTGTGACATAACTTTATTCAAATATTTAAAAAGGAAAATTTTGTTAAATATTTTGAAAGTGAAAATTTTGTTTAAATCATTAAAAAGTGAAGTTTCTTCAAATATTCTTAATATACAGTAGGAAAATGTTTTTTAATATTTAAAAGCGTAAAATCACTTATTATATTTCAAGAAACGTTTATTCCAATATTTTTAATATATATAAAAAAGTTTGTTCAAATATTAAAAAGTGAATACTTTGTTCAAATAATTAAAATAGAAAAGTTTCTTCAAATATTCTTAATAATATATAAAATGAAAATGTTTTTCAACTATTTAGAAGGGTAAAAAATCTTATTATATTTAAAAGAAAAAGGTTATTCAAATATTTTTAATATATAAGAAAGGAAAATTTATTTGAATATTTAAAAGGTAAATGTTGTTTAATATTTAAAAGATATTTTTCAGATTTTCTGAATATATAATAAGGGAAAGTTTTTTCAAATATGCCGCAAAATGTTTCGGAGGTGACAACAGGGACTAGCCCAAAGTGGTTGGCTTCAACCACCACTTTTAGGGTGGTTGAGCTCAACCACTTTTTTGAGAGAATATGCCTAAAATTTGGCTACCCCCACACCCAACACCACAAATCAAACATGAGGTAACCAACTAAAAAATGGCTACCCATAACCACTTAGTGGCTAGCCACCCAACCAAACACACCCTAAGTGCACCAGATCGTTTTGTTGGTCATCAGTTGACTGACTTTTACTCCTCAGGACGTCCGCCTATCCTAATTGCTCGGGATGGGATTTGGACCATCTGACCCCACTCTCCATGTGCTTGGGTGGTATAAGAATAGGGCTTCATACCTTGGTGTGGTGGGTAAGCCTAGCAACTGGCTGGCCTTAGGAAGGCGGCGAGTGGGTAAGGTTCATCAGCATCCTCGTTGGTCTTACGAGGCATGCCATTCCCTTGCTGCCATGCTGACATCGAGCCCG
The DNA here is from genome assembly GCA_026929855.1 of Poa annua. Classification (NCBI taxonomy): domain Eukaryota; kingdom Viridiplantae; phylum Streptophyta; class Magnoliopsida; order Poales; family Poaceae; genus Poa; species Poa annua. Next base: position 37,174,849 of record CM049433.1, read on the forward strand.
ACTGACATTCCAGACGGTCGCAAAGTTTTGACGTTCAAGAGCATTGGCTTCCCATAACTCGTCAGGTTGTGAAGAGAGATCCAAATATGAGCTGGTGCCAATGGCAACGGATGCCAATCCAACTTATTCTTTGTCGTCGAAGTTGTATTCCTCATGAGTAAACAAAATATTTTGAGGCTTATTCTTCATGGAGTTCTTGTTCTAGGTGGAGAGCTTGGTCTCTTTCTTGTGAATAATATGACCACCATTGTCTTCCCTTCTCTCATAAGTACTCTCTGCAACGAAAAGAGAGTTGTTCCCACAATTGAAGGAAGCTCTTAACTTATTCCCACAATTAAAATTCGTTGAATGACCCATTGGAAAATTGGGTTGGAGGTTCTTCTTGTTTCCCCAAAAGCTTCAAGCATCTAGGCTCATATTTTCATTCCAAGCATACTTCACAGCTTTGGTGTCATAGATAGACACGCAGTCACCATCCTCAATACATCTTCTTCGACTTGGACCATATTTGCCTTCAAGCAAAGATTTACGTTCTTCGATCCTGTCACATGAGACACGACATTCTATGAGGGTTTTTTATTTGGAAAATAGGAATATTATAAGATGCATTTTTATACAAGCACATACCTTTTTTTGCGGAGAAGTACATACCTTTCCTCCCTCGTGTCATGTTATCTAAGTTCCTTTTCAAATTTGTTAGGTCGTTTAGGATCAAGACCACATAACCGATAGTATAAAGTTTTAGCTTCTCTTTTTTCTCCAAATGTTGGGCACCTAGCGATATATGTTGTCCTGACGCATGGTGCAGGTTATATAGCTTTTGCTCGAGTGACGGGTCCGTGAGGGGGACTTGGCGGTGTTGAGGTGGAAGAGTCCGTAGGCTTTTCACGTCATGAACTTTAAAAAAACATTATCTCCTTGATTTTCCACATTTACATTCTGAACACAATAATATAGATAGGTTAGGTATGAGATTTGGGTGGAGGAGTCGCCCGGCTTTCCTTAGCCATAAAGCATTTGTGGTGGGAGCTCTTGTTCTCGTTGGGACTATGAAGAGGGATCCAAAGATGAGGTCCAATGGCAAAGGGTGCCCCTATATGGCAACCGATGCCATTCTCACTCATCGTTGTCGTCGAATGTGCATTCCTCATGCGTAAACAAAGCAAAACAAAACATTTTGAGGCTTATTCGTCATGATTTCTTGTTCTTGGGGAAGAGGATATCTTTCTTGCGGATAAGATGACCACTATTATCTTCCCTTCTCTCATAAGTACACTCCGCAACAAAATGGGAGTTGGTTTATTATACCCCTTTTGCCTGTCTCCTAGAGATAAGCCCTGCAAGAGGCCATCTCCAGCAACTCTCTGGAAGGTATAATCTCTGGAGTTAGAGAGGAAAACACAAACAAGGCTCTATGTTTGAAAGCTTGGAAAGACATTTGCAATCCTAAAAGGGAAGGTGGTCTTGGCATCCGAAACTTTCAGGCGGTCAACCGCGCAAAACTCGGATGACTTCCGTCCTAGAGTCCTAAAGGCCAAATATCATTACGACAACTATATTTGGCGCCCAAAACCAAATGTAGCAAAATCAACTTTCTGGTCGTCTATTCTAAAAGTTCTTGCTCTTCTCAAGGCCCATTCCTTCTACCAGATCACACAAGGCAACATCTCACTTTGGAACACGCCATGGTTCCATTCCTGGGAAAATATCTACAATGATCTGATAATTAACCAGCCAAACTTTATGTATCTGGCGCTCGTCAAAGATCTTTGGATCCCAAATCTACAAGCTTGCAATGACCAGCTCATCGATTCTCTGTTCCGGCAGCTATGGCTCAGATTATCAGGCAAACTCTGATTATAGTCTCTCAGGATCAAGATATCCCTATGCTAGAAACTAACACCAAATGGCAAATGCATTTCAAAATGTGCTTATTATGTTTGCTTGCAGAAACTACATGAACCGGGCGAGCCCTTGCCGAGGCAAGTTTCTCCTACAACTATTCACCTTCTACGAGAGGTTTTGGAAGAGCAAAGCAATCATATCTAGGATTAAAACATTTGCGTGGCATTTCTTTTGAACGGCCATTCTCACAGGTGCTAGAGTTGGTAAGTACTCAAAGCACATTTATAAATATTGCTGCATGTGTGGTTTGGAAGAGGACGATGTTCATCTTTTTTTCACCTGTCATTTTGCTAGGGCAGCGTGGTTTAGTTCTCCTTCGTTTATGCGAGTTGATCAGCTCACTCAAAACAGCAGCTCCTTAACCCATATTTTAACCAATTGTTGAATATGAATCATCCTTATGCTTCCATTCAAAATGTACTCACTTTCACGAGGTGTCTTTGGAAATCAAGAAATGACAATCATTTTGCCTGGAAACAGGGCGCCCCATACCAAATTAATCTTGCCACACAGGCTATTATGTCCAATCTAGAAATGCAAGATTATTGTGATAAGACAATGTAGGTGCATCGGCAACCTCAAGGTGCAAGGCAGTACAATCAAAACAGTTATCACAATTGCAGGTCCCAACTCCCAAGGTGTTCTCGGATGCGACGTGGAGAACACAAAACAAACTCTAGGAGCAACGAGAAGAGAAGTAACGGGCATTGGTGTCTACTATTAATTTCAACAGGAACAACACAACACACATGTATTCACGTAGGCTTCATTGCAAACAGTTTCATCTCCTTTGGAGGCAGCAGCATATGCCCTTTCTTTTGGCAGCAAGAGTGGCAAATCTTTTTAACTCGGGCGACTTTCTTCACGTAAAATCTGTCCCTCACCAAATCAACGGCTGCTGGCACCACTTCAAATCCACAGGTACTTTGGGAGATTAGACGGTAGGTTCCTCAGTTTAAGGCACCATCTTTCACCCAAGATGTGGCGCATAATTGTACACAAGGCTGTTAGACAAAACACGTCTGAGCCTATTTTTAGCTGTAGCAATTCAGCTCATGTAAACAGGCCGGACCGACTGCTTTATGCCTTCAAAACTCAGACTTTCAGGGCATTGTACTCCATGCTTTAATTTGTTAGTGAGCTGAATTGTTCAAAAGGAAAAAATAGTGAACAGTTATGTGGACACAACAATATTCGTGTCTTGTCTCTGAAGGTATCTCTAATTATTGTTTGCATGCTCCTAAGACTATGAAGTTGTTAAAATTAAACAAGAAAACATGTGAGTAGGAGAACATATCTTGTAGACTAACAAAACGGTCATTTCTTATTCTTTTAGATCCTAAAAAAAATCTCTTAGTTAAGAGAACATAACTCTTTTTTTCTGTTTCTCTTCCAACTCAACAATTATCACATTTCTTGTTAGCGGCAGGTGTAGGAGAGGTCTCTCGCTACAAGCTTTGTAAACTGGTTCTTTTAGCCATGTTTACGGTAGCCAAAATTAATTCTCACAAGACTGCATTATATACTTTGCTCATTTCCGGACCAATATGGGATTAATACTATTATTTTAACGGACCTGGCTGATGAAATCCTTTATTATCAGAATCTTCTTTCAAAAAATATTTGTATGAGCAGATGTAAAAGCTTATCAAGACAATATGCCTGAACGGTGGAGCTTCATCAATGAGCACTTGCATTTATAATCTACACACTTCCTACGAGCTTGGTGGCTTCTTCTTGCAAAAGCTTCCAAGCGGCATCCACATGTTGCTCCTCAGTCAGCGGTGCTCCAACAGCAAATCTCAAGACAAATTTGCCAGAAAGAACCTGTTGAAGAAGAAAGTACCACAAGGAAATCAGTGGATATATCCTTCATGAATATATATCGAGATCATCAACGGATATACTAATAACCTACCGTATGTGATATGAAGATCTTTCCACTTGAGTTAGCAGTATCCATTAGGCCATAGTTAAGTTTACGGCCATTGTCACCCTCAGAAGTTGGAGCCAAAAGGCGGAAACAAACAAGGGAAAAGTTCCTTGGAGTAAGTACCTAAATTAGCGAAGCAAACAAGAACTCTGTAAAAATAAATGTTAGCAATAGAAGAAGAAAATATGGTGTTCTTTCGGACTACAGCCAACGAACTGTTTCATAGTCCCATGAAACAGATAAACTTATTGATTCCTTTTCTCTATTACCTCAAATCTTGAATCAGATAATACAAGTTGTTCAAAATGTTTAGCCAACTGTATGTGCTTTCTGATATAGTTCTGCAGGTTTTCCACGCCATAAAGCCTCAAGACCATCCATAGCTTGAGTGATCTAAAGGAAAATGTCCACTTGGTAAGAGAAATCAATGCAGTTGTCATACAAGGAACTTCCACATATAACCTCGACAACAATGCGACGAGTCATGCTTTCACACAGACTGTACTTAGAAGGCTGAATGTCAATACACTGATACACGGTGCTGACTAACATTAACATTCTAAAATCATTTTTAGCCATATGGGTTCATGCTCTTTCAAAAATGTGTATGGCCTCAAAATTGATGCTGCATTTGCAAGCAAAGAAAATGTACTACATTTTCTTTGCTTGTCTAGATACATCTTCTTTTTGACAAACTTGAGACACTTATTTTTGGACGGAGGGAGTAGTAAAAAACTAAAATTTGATTTCTATTAGGAACCATGTTATATTGAATAATCAGTAGTCATCCAATAACAGAAACTGTTCCCATCTCTTTTGATGGCACATCATGCAGCCATCCAATAACGCATGGGATACGACCAATCTTTCGTTGCTTTGTGGAAAACATATCAATCATTTGAGTACATCGGTGTTACCCTAGTCATGCGTTTAGCAATACAGATAGATTAGTGCATGCACTTCATCTTACAAAATGAAAAATTCCACAAAGAACAAATATAAGAACTACTGAAATATTAATCCGATGTTGCATCCCTTGTCAAATATTCAAGTAGTAAAGTGTATGTAAGAGATAAATAGACATTTGATAATGGGTAATGAATATTTCCAAGAGGTTTCACCTAAAACGACGGCCAAGTGGAATTTGCCAATCCTTGAAATCGACAACAGAATTTGCCTGGGAAGCCTGAAAATGTAAAACAGTTGTTCGATTGAATCGAAGCATAAGTTTCCAAAAAAAAAACTCAAAAGAGCATACTTTTTATAAATATAGAAACTCAGTACGGAGTTTTACGATCGTGATATACTCTCCCCTCTCCCCACCTCGTTCCCCTTGAGAGTCGTAGGCGCTCTTCTCTCCTGCCCAGCCCGACCTCGGATCTCCTCCGTCGCTGGCGTCGCCGACTGGAGAAGAGATGAGGGAGGTGCGCGTGGCCCCCTGTGCATAGTAGTTAGGGTTTCCTTTATTTGCCTCGGATGGGCATCTGGGAGTAGGCCTCTGGATCCCGCCGGCCAGATCCAGAGCGTCTTGGTGCTTTTCGTTGCGGCGGCGCGTCTCCGGTGGCAGGAGGTGGGTCGGCTGGCGACGGGGAGGCCAAGCATCTCCGACAATAAGGCAGGTTTGAGCTCTTCCGATCTGGCGTCTGGGCACGGCGCTGGTGGGGTGTTGCTTGACTTCTTTGCTGAGCTCCCGTGGTGGGAGACGATGGCGAGATGGTCGAGGACAAGCTCTTCAAATAAGCGCTCTTCCCCTTTCGCGGTTCATCTTCCTGTTGTCCTGCTGCTCGCTGGCCATGGTTGTTGGCAGGCGCGGATTTGGAAGCGGGAGCTGGCTGGTGGTGGGGGTTCCTGGAAGGATGCGAGCGGGGTTTCGGCGCTGCTCCGCATCGAAGCTTCAACCTCTCGAGCGAATTACATGGCGCTGGTTATTGGCGCTGTGATCCATGGCCGATTCAGACGGCTTTTCTTCAACCTCCAGTGCGGAGGCCCTCTCGATTCACATGGCATCGGTGCTCGACGCCGTTGCGCCTCCAAGTGGTTTCGTCCCCGGAGGTGCTCTGGCGGCAGGTGGCAGTGGATCTTCGCCGGAGTGGAGACCCAAGCGAGCAGAGTTGTCTCTGAGCTCGGCGACGCAGGCGGCGTTGCCTTGAGTTCGCCGGCGAGTGGCAGAGGAGGACAACCAGGACCTGTTTGCTTTTTTACTTTTAGTCCCAGGGTCCTTTTTGCAAATTTAGAGGTCCTGTTTTCGAATTTAGGTCTTTTTGTGCAACAGAAGCCTAGGGATTTCTATGTAATATGTACCTGCCAGTTTTAATGCAGCTTTCTGGCCCTTTTGGGCCGTTCCTTTGTTCAAAAAAAAAAAGTACTGAGTTTTACATGTAATTTCTATTAATTAGATTGCAGGCATGCAGACCTTGTGAGTATTCTTTCAACACAATTCTTTTGTTCTATTGGAAATATATACTTCAGTTTGTCCAGTCAATTGACTAAAATTGCAGGGAATATTTATGTATCACATTACTAAAAATTATGTAATTGTTGAAAATTGCAGCAAAATTCTTCAACAATCACTTGGGACATATTTCACGCGGCGGTACGACCTTCCCGGAGCCAGTAATTGGTCAGATTGTCCTCTTTCCTCCTGTTTCATTTCAAAAAATTGGCAAGTACAACGTCTAACAACATACAAGTGCAAGTAGAGTAAGTAAGAGCTCAAACTAGGATATTACCAATAGGAAAAAAGGGAAGCCCCGATCCCCCGGATTGAGAGGGCAATATGTGTCCCCTTCCTGTGGTCAATGAGGGACCATCGCACCACACTACGTGCATCTCCTTTTTTCCCCACAGGAAAAACCAACCGTCCCCGCCAACCACTTCCCCACACACACCACGCGCACAGCTCAGATGCAAGGCCTGACCGCCGCTAGTACGCCGGTCACCAGAGTTGCAACTGGCACCGCCAAAAAAAAGCTCGTTGTAAAACTGTCACCCTCCCATGGGATCAACGACTGGAGCAACGCCGCAGTTCGATGGGAGCAATGCAGCCGTCCAATGAGAGCAACGACAGCAGCACTGCCGCCGTCCGACGAGAGCAACGCCGCCATCCGACGGGAGCAACGCCAGCCTCCTTCGAGAGCTCCGCCGTTGTCTGATAGGAGCAACGCCGGCCTACTTCAGCAGCACCGCTGCCGCCCGACGGGAGCAACGGCGCCCTGCATCGGTAGCACCACCGCCGCCCGACGGAAGCAACGGTGCCCTGCATCGGCAGCACCGCTGCCATTCGACGGCAGCAATGCCGGTCTCCTTCGGCAGCATCATCGCTGTACGACAGGAGCAACGCCGGCCTACTTCAGCAGCACCGCCGCCATCCGACGGGAGCAACGCCGCCGCCCGGTGAGAGCAACGCAACCCTCTATTGGCAGCACCGTCACCCTCCCATGGGAGCACTGCCGCTGCAATCCCCTGCTGCCCCCATATCAGCTTTCCATCGTTGCAGCCGACGAAGAAGTTGGGCGCGGGCTGGTGCAGCAGAAGAGGCGGTCGGAGTCGTCGCTGCCCTGCCCGAGCACGGGGCGCACAACGAAGGACAAGGAGGACTCACTCTCAAGCTTGGCGTGCCTGGCAGAGCGGGCGCCATGGCGGATCGAGCAGAGCAGGCGAACGGGCGGGCGTCATGGAAGATGGAAAAATTCAGGGCGGAGGAGCATGGCTGGGCGAGCCCCGGTGGAGGAGTAGCATGGCTGGGCGAGCCCCGGTGGAGGAGGGGCGGAGAGAGGCAGCCGGGAGGAGGGGGAGTGGGAGCCATGGATGAGAGAGGGAGACAGGAGCTGTTTTTTAAAAGCAGCGGCGTATGAAGATTTTGCTGAAGCATATGAAGCTGAGCTGAGTGCAGTACATGAGGGCTTGGCGATGGCAATCCAATCGAGTGAAGCGCCACTTCTATTGCAAACTGATTGCGCTGCTGTTTTGAGGACTCTGAAAGAGAAAGGTCTGGACCGGTCACCTTACTCAAAACTTGTGATGGAGTTGAAAGAGATGATTAATGATCCGAGGGAGCTTGTTATCATGAATGTAGATCGTCAACAAAATAAGGTTGCAGATTTTCTAGCTACACGAGCGAGGATGGGACATGTCAACGGTGTTTGGTTTGACCGTTCCCCTCGTTTTATTTCAGACTTTGTAGTTGCTGATTGTAACCTTATTCTGAATAATAAAGCTCCCACTGTCAGAATATAGCCTCCGAAGAAGCTATGGGTGTGGGTATCGAACACAGGGGGCCTTAGAGCGCTGCCTCTGACCTCGCGACGCTCGACAAACGGGAAGGAATCACTGCAGAGAGAGTCACTGTGTTTAGCCAGGTTCAGGCCACCGCGGAGGTGAATGCCCTACTCCTGCTTTGTTGTATTGCTTGATGAGTCTCAAGGAGCTACAATGGTGATGCGCCTAGTAGTCCTAGGGTTTGTGCTTACAATGTTCGAACTCTTAGCCAGGCCGGGGTTCGGCTCCTTTTATAGGCGGCCAACGACCTTGCCCTCCAAATCCATGACGGGAAGAACCTGCAAGCTTCCAAGAGACCTCCTGCTCCTCTGGCCGCAGCTTTGGCAAAGCGGCCGACCAAGACAGGTCTACTGCTGCCCCTGCTGCACGGCCGTTGTCCTCATCCACCTTCAACTCCAATCGGTGCCTCCTTTGCACAGAAGCAGACGTCCTCGGTAACGAGGAGGGGGGGGGGGGGGGGGGGGGGCAGCCCAGCCCGTGATACTGCCTCTGCACCAAAATGGCAAGTGTCAGAGCACGGCCATGGAGCGGCGCAGCTGGTCTCCCCCTTTAATCACCAGAATGGCAAGCTTTTGGGTCGCCGGTCCTGCGGCGTAGTGGTTGGCGACGACCTGTACTGCAGAGGGAGGGGGCCCCGCCTGGGCCAACTCGTGAGTCTCCTGCAAGGACGACCCTCAGGAGGCCTTGCTCCCTCCTCCTGAGGGAGCCTCGGGAGGTGAGCATGCGCTTCTGGGCGATGCTTGCCGGATGCCCTCCGTAGGCTTGGGTTGGTGCCCTTACCCGGGCCTCGCGAGGCCTGCCCTTAACCATCCAGACTGACCTGGACACGGCTCGTTTTCCTTGGGACGTCGAGGGGAGGCCTGTCCCATGGCACCCTGGTTTTCAATGGGCCGACACCCACCTTTTGCGCAAAAAAAGAGAGAGGGAGACGAAGGATAGATGGGGAACGGCTGGAGGAAATCATCCGGGGAAGGGATAAAGATCGGTGGTGCTAGGCTCCACTATTGTGTGTCCCACTAACACATGTCGCGCGGAGGACGCTAGGCTCTTGATCCCCGGGCTGATAGCCAGGCTTTTCCAGGAAAAAATGCTCCCAGTAGCTAACAGGATTTCTGGTCCCAGCGATAATCAGATTGTTAATACAAGAATTTGGAAAATGGGGAGTCAGCTAAAATAGCATGTATTCGCAATCCAGAGAAACGCGACCTTTTCAAAAGGTAGATTAATCCACTACCAAGAACAATGATGAAAATATCCAAGAGAAAAGCAGAGAAGGGAAGGATATATCTTAACCTTATTATTAAGAAACTCTGGATTTGTAGATAACGCTTCTATGAGATAACTCCTGTCCTGTTTGTTACATGTGATGTCAGTTGGTGAATTTGGCAGTGTTGACAAAATATCATTGTAAGATGTGTAGAAAAAACAGGAAAGCAAAATTTCAGATGTGTAAAACATGGTATTCCAATAGGAAAATCATCACATGGCTTACCTTAACCCATAGCAAGGAACAATCAAAGTTTGTGAGAAACCATTTGTGAGCATTCATATTGAATGAATCAGCTTCTTCCACTCCATCGAGGTGATGTCGATACTCTGGGCATATACAAGCACTTCCAGCATATGCAGCATCAATGTGGAACCACATGTCATGGGCCTACCAAAAATAATAAACACAAGCAATCTATCAACGTACATTCATCCGTACATTAAAAAATCTTTACGTATAATTTGCAGAAGTCATATACAAAATAAGATACTACCACTGTTTTTTATTATAAGACGTTTTAGCCCTTTTCCACATTCACATGTCCAAGCTTGTATCTAGACATGTTTTAGTGTCCATATTCACTCATTTTTGTGTGTATCTAGCCAACATGTGCAATAGCTAAAACATCTTATATTAAAAAACAGAGGGAGTAGCTAATAAGAATCGGAATGTAGAACCAACATTTCAAAAGCACGTTCCATAAAACATCCCAGGCATAGGAAATTGTTCGCACTGGTGAACTGATGAAAACCTATTTGAAGCTCAACTACAACTTTGGATCACTTACGAATAAAAACGGAAAGAAAACAAAGTTCAGTTATATAAAAAGGTTTGTTCTTCAAAATTCTGAGCCCACCTATAATTTCTGGGAACAGCTGTTAACCGATCAGTTACCCATCAAGTTACGGATTTGTTCCTCAAAAGTGAACATGATAATTATGTCTTGAACTAACAGCAACAGCTCAGTATTCTACGCCTAGCAGGCAAAAGTTCAACAATTTGGGGCAAATACATTTAGAAAAATAGAAACTGAAATATTAATACATATACAGATTGATTATTTAATTATATTAATCTTGATAGTTTTCTAATTGTCACAACTAACAGGGCTAACAACCTGTGCTATCTTTCCCAGTTTATTCAAGGGGTCCACGGCCGATGAAGAAGTTGTCCCTACCTGAAACGATAATCTTTAGAAAGTAAACATGGAGCAAAAATATAAGTGTGAACATGCATTGTAGTAGAACTACAAATTATTTGAGATTACTTTCAAACTTAGACACCCTATTATCATGGAAATTACAACTTGAGGAGTGTTTTCATGTAATATTTCTGGATATCAGAAAATTGCCCCCATCCCTCACAGCCACCCCCTGCACACACAGACTGCGCTGTGTGCAGGTAGACAATAATTAATTAAGATCAGAATAATTCAAGACTAAACACTAGTGTGCAAGTGTTTTATGTAGCTGACGTAATTTTGCACAAAGATAGTTGGACACACTAGTATCAGGATTTTATATTTTCAGTGATATTAATTGAAGTACTTATTTAACAAAGTACAGTAAATCATGTCGAGGCTTGAATGTTGAAATTTACGAAAAAATCAAACTCTATGAAGTTTGCATACGACGAAATCACGGCATATTGCTTACTGTTGCACAAAGGAAGAATGGTATCAACCCAGATGACAAATCAATGGAAATGGCTTCGCTAACTGCTTCAGGTGCAACAGCATAGTTATTACTACAGTCAGCCTTCACAACTCTGAAGTTCTCAGGGAAAATTCCTGCAATCTATAAACCGAAGAATTTCAGCTCAGGTCAAAAACGATAAAAAGAAGTATGTGAACATAATGCAAATTATTTAATTACTTCATTCACATTCTTTGAAATAACATCAAATCCAAAGAACAAACAAAGACATGTAATTTATTCATAACGAAAGATAACTGGAAATCATTCTTGTCGGACTTGAGTTGGATAATTGGATTATATGTGCATACCTGGCATGCCTTTTGCAGAGCAGAATGTGTCTGATCAGATGCATAAACTACTAATTTTTCAAGGGATTTTTTCCCCTGCTTTTTTAAAGTTCTATCTCGTGCAGCCAACAGTACAACAAGAACTGCTTCACTTGCGGTACCCTGGATTACTCCTCCACCAAGTCCTGTAAGGAGGGATGCAATATAGAGAAAGTTAAAGCAGAATCTCTAAAATAGTTGTCCTGGATCAAGGATAATCCAAATCATAGTCTGTATCAGAAGATCACATGATCCTATCAAAATATTTCGATTCCAATCCATATAGGACGATATGAGGTGGTAGCATATAACTCTAGTGCCATGGTAAAAGTACAGACCATATGATCTCTAGAGCCATGATTTTTTAGGTAAGATCCTATCATGATGATAGGATCCACAAACATGAAAACAATCCTACACGGGGCCACAACCCTGGCAATCTTGATAATTCCATACGCCGTCGCTACATGGTTATGCCGGTAATCCATTGCTAATGGTACAGCTTAATAAGTATTATAGCCATTAAAAAATGTAGATTGTACTAGGTTGCATACCATCAACTATTCAAAAGTCTGACTAACAGTGTGTGGAAAAGTATATAATTGACTGGAAATAATGTCGCTGGATTTTTCTTGCCTTTTTTCATAATATTTTTTATAGCACAGTATGATTGAAAATGATAGTCAGTGTCTTGCATGGGAGCCTGCAGGAAAGTAAGAAATGATCACATTTTTTAATGAGTGGCTTGAACAAGTAGTTCAGGATACTATGTAGGAACATTAAACTAGACCAGACAATCAATATGTCAAGGAAGAAGGAAACAAGAAATGTTACCTTAATAAGAAAAGGAATGGAAATGCACGATAAACAAATAATTGAATAGCCAGAGTATGGGAAGTTCCACATAGTGTTTGTCAATCAGAACTTTTTCATTCATGTCATATCTAGAGATTTCATTTAATTTATGCGGTGCTACTTGCTAGAAATCGTAGAGAACAAAATTGCAAAAATATATGTTGTGATCAACAAATAGTTTCGGCATCAAACTAAAAAAAATATGATTGCAGCCTTACCAGATGATAGAAACTGGCTTGGAAGCTTAAGCATTTTTGCAAACCAGTCTAAGACTATAACCTCTAGCTCGGTTGCAGCAGGAGAGGTTATCCAACTGAATCCAACGATGTTAAAGGCAGCACTAAGCATCTCCCCCATAAATCCGGCAGTGCTGCTATTTGAGGGATAGTAAGCAAAATAATTTGGACTTTGCCAATGAGTTACTCCCGGTACTATCTTCTCTCGAATATCTGGGCACCAGAAGAAATTGTTGAATAAAATATTAGGTTTGTTTAAGCATAGCTCATGGGTTGAACTTAATAAACCTAATTAAATTCTGCTGTCACTTGAAAGCGCACTGGAAGGAAGATCACCATCAAAAACGGCATCCAAAGTATCAGGTCGGGTTGGAGCTGAATCCGGAAGAAGTTCCTTTAGATATCCTGGCTGCAATGAAATCGCCCGATCAATGGAAATGGATGCACAAATGTTAGTGGTGTGTCAAAGATATCCTTAACACAATACATCTTCTGCAGACAGAGAGTAGTAAGTTTGACTGTTTTCTTAGTTCCTAAATGACAACATCACCACTTCCCAACATGAGGGACCCATAGTTTTGTGACCCTTAACATTAAAAGAATAGGAAATGGATGTTCCAAGTTCTTGTAAAAAGTGGGAAGCTCAGGATGCTTTGACCTTTGATGTTAGAAATTATGTTAATTGAACTAGAAATGTGCTCTTAAAACATAGGCATTGCCCTTATTTGTACTTGTACCGACTTATAAAGGTCCTAGGGTGCATTCCCTCAGTGGCACAATCAATGGTTCCACATTATCTTCCATCATCTTTACTTTTTCCTGTGTCATACCTTCTATTTTATCTACTCCACCAATTTTTGACAATTCCAACTTTCTATTTCGCTATATTCGCCAACACAGATTATCTTCTGACCCTCAGTCTCCATTACTTGCTGTCTTTGTGATCCTCGGTAGTCAGTCCTTCACTCCAACTTCTTCATATTCCCGGCAGCCAGCACTGCTATCATGTGTTTTGGCAACTTGTAGACCTGTCCTCCATAGACACTTTGATGCGATCTTCGTATATATAGCAGAGAATTATTTACAGAGTACATGGATTAAACCTAGTGGATGGGTCAGTCCGCCAAGTCATACTACAGTACTACACAGGCGATAATGTTGCGTGACCAAGTTGTATTGCAAGATTTGGGGAAGAGTCGAGAGTGGTCGTGCCTGAACTTGGCTAAGGACTGGAAATGTCTCGATGGATTTGTAGTAGTCGGCAATGAAATCCACCATCCGGTGCCCGCACTCCCGCAGCTGCTCCGCGTCCATCGGCCGCATCGACCAGCCGCCGTCGCCGCCATTGCTGGTACCACTCCCGTCCCTTACTTGGCAACAACAAACCAAGAAAAAACAACATAAAAGTTCAGCGCAGAGCATTACAAGAAAAATCAATCTGCGGACATGAGGATCGACGAGATGTTCACATGATTAAGAGGGTTTGCCGTTCGGTAGCAGGAGGGGACGGAGAGTGCGAATGAGGCGAGGGGAGAAGGGAGGAGGCGAGGGCAAAGGATTTTTTTTGTTGGGATTCCCCGTTTGGGCTTTTATCCCCCGTCTGTATGTGGTGCTCGTGCATATACGCTTTGTGAGGATCGAAACGGCAAGTTGGCAGCCGAATCAAACAAATTGGTTTTGGAAAGTACCAGCAGCTCTGGCTGGCTGTGTGTTCTGTTAATATGGTGATTTCGGAAATTCAAAAAAAAATAAAAAAAAATGGTGATTTCGGTTCGGTCATACGGTAAATATAGTTTTGATACATCGGTAAATATGGTTTGGTATTTTGATAAATACGATTTTATATGATAATACGGTTCGGTAATAACCATTTAAATTCAGTTCGGTTTTGATAATAATAACTAAATTAACCAAAGTTTTGATGCGAAGGTTTCATTAACACCCATATGTTAACACCAATATGTTATGACAATATATTTCATTATTATATTTCGTATAACCAAATTAGATGTGTTGCAAAAATGAGAGATAGAAAAAACAAAAAAAAACATAATATCTTTTGCTTGAGTAAAAAAAACAAGTGCCTGCACCGTAGTGAAATGGTACAGGTCCGTGACGTGTGTGACGGTTTTTTATTACTCCCTCGGTCCCGTCATGAAATAGATGTTTTAGATTTATATAAATTTGAATGTATATAGATATATTTTAGTGTACAAATATATCAAATTTAAACAAATCAAAGACATTAATTTCCGGACGGAGGGAGTAAAAGGTTACGAAGACTGATGTTTTTTTAAATAAGGGGTGCGGCTATTTGATATCTGCATTAGATGCACACAGCCACCATAGTTATTAGCAATGTTAAGGTATTAAATGTTTATAGATCATCACTCAAAGCGGATACAAAAATTAGCCACTCAAAAATTCTATCTATCTAATCTCTTACTCCCTCCGTATCTAAATATAAGATGTTTTGGTAGTTCAAATTGAACTACCAAAACGTCTTACATTTAGTTACAGAGGTAGTATGATATAGTCACGCATCCCGAGAAAAGATAACCCGTACGATCATCATTTTTCGAGTACATCCGGAATTCATGAGACCACGCCGCTCCACAGAGAGAAGATATGACCACATGTGGATAAAGTAGGCCTTGTCGATAACCTGTAATAATGAGTAGATGTTGTCTTACTAAAGATGATATCATTACGACAATTTCAAATGGCCCATAATACAGCCGCAACGATCCTAATAAGCTCCTTTGATCACTTATCTACTCTATGTAGGAGATATGCCCTAGAGGCAATTAATAAAGAGTTTTATTTATCATATCTAATTTGTTCATAATACGTTTTTGTGTCATGCTATAACTGTATTAAGCAGAAATATTAATACACGTGTGATACGTAAAACAACCAGGTCCCCAGTAGACTCTTTTTGACTGGTTCATTGTGCAATCGATGATCGAGGTTTCCCGATCATGTGACATGGCGTCTATTTGACAATGAAGTCATGTCGTTGGTAAAACGATGTGATGGACATACCCAACATTTGTAGGACGTAGTCATTACACTTTCGACCGTGAGACCTACTCTTATTGCTATTCCTGGAAGACACTTTGATTGCATCAAACGTCATATCTTACATAGTGTGACAATAAAGGTGTCCCTCTCGGGTGTCGGAAAGGAGTATGTTGAGACGGGGGGTCAAGAGCGGGATTTGCCAGTCCCATAGCAGGATAGATACTCTAGGGCCCACTCGGTGAGATTATGTCAAACAAGCTTGCAAGCGTGTGACTAGGTCACCAGGACATAATATCATGGACGAGTAGAAGTTAGCAGTGTCGGTAACGAGATCAAGCTAGGTATGGAGATATCTATGAACGAGTCTCGGACGCGCTAAGTATCGCATGGCAAAAGGTCTAAGACTCAGACGTCTAGGTTCGATCGGTAAAGTATTCGTTATCTCGCAGGGATTAATTCTGGGTATCCAAGGTCCACGAATTAGTCATTGATCGGAGAGGAGTCTCGATCATGTCTGGTGAGATAATCGAACCGCTAGGGTAACACACTTAAGGGGAGTCGACATTTTACCGGAAGAGAAAAATAGGAAAGGAGAGACCGGGAACGTCCCGGGAAAGTTCCGATGGAGATCGGGCAGCGACGAAATAGTTTTCGGAGCCGGAATAAATTATGTAATATGTATTTAATATTAATTAGTGTAATTAATAGTTAAATATATTTTATTTTAATTTTTCCTGAATTTTTAAAGGCATTTTTCCCTAAATGGGCCTCCCCAGGCAAAGAGGCCCATGAGGGGGGGAAGATCCCCCCCATGGGAGGAGGGCTGGTTCGGCCGGCCTAGGTGGGCCACATGGGGCCCACCCATGGCCGGCGCACCATGCTAGGCCGGCTGGGGTGTGGGATTAGTCCCACACCGCCAGCCTGGCAAGTTGGGCAGCCCCTGGCCTCCTATATATATGGGGGTACCCTTGGCCTTTGAAGACACACCAATTTCTCTCTCTCTCTCTCTCCTTGGATCCCGTGACTCCCTAGTTTGGAGTTGCGCCGAGGATAAGTTTTCTCCACCATACGCACGCCGCCGTGCTGCTGGTCTCCCGGTCCCAGTCTTCCGCTGCTTCGTCCTTGGATCGGAGCCCGGAGTTCGTCGGCTTCACCGTACGTGTGTAACGCCCTGCGAGGCACCACGCTAGTGGTGCTAGAGGTCTGCTTCCTCTACACGGCATCGAAGTCTTCGTCGGCTTCATCGACAACGCTTGTGCGGGAGCGTAATCCCCGCTTTTCGGTCTACAAGAGGTATGTGCACCGACCCCCCTTCGTACTACTATATCTGCATAGTATAGATTCTGGCTAGTTTAAGGTTATCGCTGTTAGGAAATTTTTTGTTTTCTGCATGCGATCCCCTTCAGTGGTATCAGAGCCGATCTATGCGTAGATATAGCTGTGCGCTAGCTGCACCTGTGTTTATCACGGGGACATCATTCTTATTATTTGCTACCCTCTCGCGTGCACTTGCACTACCGGCAGCATCGAGTTGATGAAGCGGCCCAGACCGACCTTACGCGTACGCTTACGCGAGACTGGTTCCACAACTGACATACGGCTGGTTCCGTATATGTGGCTGGCGGGTGTCTGTCTCTCTCTCTTTAGTTGGCTTTGCATTTTCAATGGAGGGCCCGAAAGGGATGAATAAATATGCAATTATTTGATCGTTGTTGTGGTCATAGGTTCGTAGGTATGAAGCGGTTCTATTTACGACAGCCCCAAGCCACGTAAAATAGGCAAAAGATAAAGTAGAGGCATCTAACTTTATTTTGCAGGGGCTATGTGATATGGTCAAGGTAGGTTTATTAAATTGTTTATGAACTGCTGGCGCGAAGGAGACCATCGGCGCAAGGGCCATATCACGTCGCATTACATTTGATGTTTTGAGTGCATCTTATATTGTGTGTATATATATATAGTATATATTAGTTACACGGCGGTAGTTATATAAGATGATCCCTCCAAAATACCATATGTGTTCTCCCTTCGACGTGCACCACCAAGAAAGTTCTACGTTATGAGGCAGGCCGTGACGATCGGGTGTCAGACATATCGTCGTTCGCATACAGTGGGTGTAAGCCATGTTGCACGCGCGTTTACGTTGAAGGTTATTATGGTGAGCCTAGCATGTACAGACATGGCCTCGGAACAAGGTGACCGAAAGGTCGAGCATGAGTCACAAAGTTGTTGTGATTGACATTCCGATGTCTACCTTTGAAGTTGTGTTGCCGGCTCTGATGATGAGGGGTTGCGCAATGGATTAGGGTCGTGTAATCACTAAAGCGATGAGAGGGATATTCGTTTTGAGTGGGAGTTCTTATAGTTATTTTCGAAAATACTTGAACTCAAAATTTTATGAACAAAGTCTTATGTTTTGCAAATTCCATTGTAGATGTCTCGCCCCTCCTTTAACCTAGGCCTGTTCCTTGAGAAAGAGAAGCTTAAGACCAATGGGTCCAACTTCGTATCCTGGTTCCGCGATCTGAAGTCCATTCTGAATAACCACGAGGTGGCTTACATCCTTGAAGCCCCCTTAGGTGATCAGCCAGCAAACACCGCCTCAGAATTCGTTAGGAGTGTCCACGAGTTTAAGGCGGAGATTTCCTCTTTTGTCCGGAGTGGCATGCTCTTTGCCATGGAGGCTGACCTGCAGAACCATTTTGAGAACAAGAGTGCTTATGAGATAATCACTGAACTCATGGTTATTTTTGCACGACAAGTCAAGGATGAGAGGTTTGAAACTACCAAGCTTTTCTTCTCAGCCCAGATGGAAGAGCACGGCAACATAAGTGAGCACTTAGCCAATATGTTTGGCAGCGTTCAGCTCCTGAATGATCTGGGATATGTGATCCCAGAAGAGCTGGTTATAGATAGGGTGCTGTTGTCGCTGCCCCCTAGCTATAAGGACGCCATCATGAACTACGACATGATTGGGACATTGATACGTCTCCAACGTATCTATAATTTCTTATGTTCCATGCTATATTATGCCAACTTATTACATGTTGTATATGCATTTTATATAGTTTTATGCATTTTCTGGGACTAACCTATTAACAAGATGCCACAGTGCCAGTTCCCTATTTTCTGCTGTTTTTGATTTCAGAAAAGTACTTAAGGAAATATTCTCGGAATTGGACGATTTCTTTTCTGAAGTCCGTTTTTAATTGGGAACGTTCCAGAAGACCGAACACGAGACGAAGTGGGCGACCGAGGCGGCCACATCAGGTCCTCGCGCGGCAGGAGCCTGGGCCGCGCGAGCACGTGGTGTGGGCCCCTCGGGGGTCCACCGACCTCGCCCTTTCGCCTACATATACCCCCCGAACCAAAAACCCTAGCACGGTGTGCAATATTTCCTCCACGGGTCCCGAGCGCCGCCGCCATCGAAGACAAGATTCGGGGGACAGAACTCTCTGTTCCGGCACCCTGCCGGGACGGGGAATTGCCCCCGGAACCATCTCCATCGACTCCACCACCATCTCCATCGCCGTTGCTGACTCCTACGATGAGGAGTGAGTAGTTCTCCCCCGGGGCTGCGGGATCTACGGTAGCTATGTGGTCTATCTCTCTCTCCCATGTGATCTTTATGTGATCATGAGCTTTGTAATCTAGTTGAATATGTGATGCTACTCTTTATTATGCACTCTAGAGGTTACTTTAATATGAACTCCGGAGTTATTCACGGTTGTAACGGTGACAGTGTGTGCACCGTGTGTGATTCCTTTATGACGTTGTTGGTGTTAGTTTACTCCGACTTTGAGGGTGCTCTTGTAGCCCTACACAATGAATGGTGTTTGTTATCCAACATCAGAGTGTTTGAGAGTAGTGTTTATTTATTTAACTTTGATGTCATTGTTGAGAATGTCCACTGGTGAAAGTAGGATCCCTAGGCCTTATTTCTAAGCATTAAAACACCGTTTCCAACAAGTTCTGCTACATGTTTGCTTGCTGCCATTTTTATTACAGATTGCAATTACTACTTATAATCATCCATATTACTTGTATTTCACTATCTCTTCGCATAACTAGTGCACCTATACATCTGACAAGTGTATTGGGTGTGTTGGGGACACAAGAGACTTCTCGTATCTTAATTGCAGGGTTGCTTGAGAGGGTTATCTTTGACCTCTACCTCCCTGAGTTCGATATACCTTGGGTGATTCACTTAAGGGAAACTTGCTGCTGTTCTACAAACCTCTGCTCTTTGAGTCCCAACACTGTCTACAAGAATAGAAGCGTGCGTAGACATCAAGCTATTTTCTGGCGCCGTTGCCGGGGAGGTGAGCGCTTGAAGGTATCTCCTTTAGATTCTGCAGTTATTACTTTTTGTTTCTTGTTTTTATTTTCACTAGTTAGGCTAATGGAAAACAACAAAAAAATTAGAGATCTCTATGAAATTTATATTGCATTAGGACATGATACTTTTGAAGAGAAAATTAAAAAACCTATGGAAGTTAGTTTGCATAATAGTAGTAGTAATGTTATTAGTATAAATTCTGTGGACACTATTATTGCTAAGGCTATGGAAAAGTCTAAGCTTGAGGAAGCCATTGTTGATGAATGTGTTATTTTTAGTCCCCCCCGCATTGAGGAGAAAATTTTCTTTGATGATACTTTGCCTCCAATATATGATAATTATAATCTTTGTGATATTTTCAGTCCACCTACTATTGAGGATATAGTTTATGTTGATTATGATATGCCTCCTATATATGATGTTTACAATGATGAATATGATGTTTTCAGTCCATCTACTATTGAGGATAAAATTAATTATGATTATTCTATGCCTCCAACTTATGATAATTACAATGATGGATGTGATAGTTTTACTCCCACTATTACTAATAAAATTGATTATGCTTATGTGGAGGGTAATGATATTATTATGCTTATGGATCATGATAAGAATGCTTTAGGTGATAGCTATATTGTTGAGTTTATTCATGATGCCACTGAAAATTATTTTGAGAGAGGAAAGTATGGTTATAGAAATCTTCGTGTTACTAAATTTCTTCTCTTTATGATGAAAGTTTTGAGCTTTCTCTTGATTTGCTTTTATTTGCTGGGTACTTTAAGACCCACTGGTTATTATGAGAGAGGGGGACATGGATTCATACATCACAATAATATTAGGTCTCCTCTCTTTATGTTGGAAGTTTTGAAGTTGGATTTGTTTCATCTTTCTGTGATAGTTGCTTTATGTTTCAATAATTTATTCGATCACAAGACTCCTTTGCATAGGAAGTGGGTTAGACTTAAATGTGTTTGATATTTACCTCTTGATGCTCTCCTATGTTTTTCAACTCTCATTTTTATGAGAGCATCATACGAATCTCCTTGCCTAGCTAAAAGGCTTTAAAGAAAAGCGCTTATGGGAGACAACCCACTATTTTATTTCTGTCATTTTTCTTTTATTTGAGTCAAGGAGCATGCTTACCTCTGTAACAACTCCTTTGTATCTTTATTTTATTGCAAAGTTGTGCCAAGTTAAGTCTCTAGTAGAAAGTTGATGCTAAATTTGGATTCCTGCGCAGAAACAGTTTTCTGCTGTTCACCGTTTAATTCGTAACTCCTCACAGAAAAATCCAAATAATCTGCCCTTTTTTGTGCGTAATCCTCAGATATATATGCAACTTTCATTAGTTTTGAGTTTTCTGATCTGAGCAAGTTAAGTGCCTCGAAAAAATTCGTCTTTACGGACTGTTCTGTTTTTGACAGATTCTGCCATTTATTTTGCAATGCCTCTTTTGCTATTTTGATTGGATCTTTTTATCCTATGAAGTATCAGTGGCTGTAGCTAATGTCCAGTAGCATTGGTAGCAATTGTGTTCCTACAGAATATCATAATTTTTCGTGCACTAACCCTCTAATGAAGTTTACTCTAAGTTTGGTGTGGAGGAAGTTTTCAAGGATCAAGAGAGAAGGATGATATGATGTGATCAAGAGGATAGTAAAGCCAAAGCTTGGGGATGCCCCAGTGGTTCATCCCCAACATATTTCAAGAAGACTCAAGCGTCAAAGCTTGGGGATGCCCAAGGCATCCCCTTCTTCATCAACAAACTATCAGGTCCTTTCTAGTGAAACTATATTTTAATTCCGCCACTTCTTATGTGCTTCTCTTGAAGCGTCGGTTTGTTTTTGTTTTTGTTTTTGTTATTTTCATTCTCTGAATAAAATGGATCCTAGCATTCCTTTGTGGGAGAGAGACACGCTTCGCTTTTTCTTATGAATACTCGTATTCTTCACTTATATTTGTTGAGTATTCTTCTATGTTACTTCAATGCTTTCTAGCTCTTGTTTTTCATGCATCTCTTGCTAGAGCTGTTAGCTTTACTATATCATACTCTCATATCTCATTGTTTAATTACTTGGAGAGTTTATCTTTTAAATAAGTTGATTGGTGTTTGGTTGGAAACAGAAAATGCTAAATGTGGTAGATGGTATAAAGAAAGATATACATGCTCTTATGGATTGTTATCTTGCATGTTGTGGTGCTTGGCAATTGTTTTGAGCTCTCAAGTAGATCATGTTTAAGCTTTTACATCATGTAGTTAAAACTTATTAGTGAGGAACTACCGTAAAACTTGCTGAAATTTGGTTTGCATATTTGGTATCTCTAAGGTCTAGATATTTTCTAGTTAAAGTGTTTGAACAACAAGGAAGACAATGTAGAGTTTTATAATGCTTGCAATATGTTTTTATATACGTCTTGTTGTCATAGTTTTTGTGTTTGTTTCAAACAACCTTGCTAGACAAAGCCTTGTACTGAGAGGGAATGCTTCTCGTGCATCCATAATCCTTGAGCCAAAACCTATGCCATTTGTGTCCACCATACCGACCTACTACATGGTATTTCCTGCCATTCTAAGTAAATACTTCATGTGCTACCTTTTATTCAAAACATATTATCTCTTATTTGTGTCAATGTTTATTAGCTCATGAGGAAGTATGTGGTGTTACGGATATCAACCTTGTCATTTGCTTTTAGACGGACTTTCACCAACCGGACTAGTGGCATATACACCGCTTATCCATTAACTTTGCAAAAAAGAGCTGGCAAATGGGGTGCCCAGTCCCAATTAATTACAACTTTAACCGCTGCAATCTCTTCACATTTTTGCCCTGATCCAATCAGTCAAGCAATGACAACAATTTTTAACTATATGTGTAAACAAAAGAGATAAGAGGTATGATCTACCTTGCTGGTAGAAATAACGTCCTTCATGGGAGCTGCTCATGAAAGTCTGGTTGACAAGGGGGGTAGAGTGCCCATTACCATTCGTTGACAACGACATACACCTCTCAAAACTTACTTTTATGCTCTCTATATGATTTCAAAAACCTATAAAACTAAGAAGCTCTAGCACATGCTTGTATCCCTGCTTCCCTCTGCGAAGGGCCTATCTTTTACTTTATGTTGAGTCAGTTTACCTACTTCTTTCTATCCCCGAAGCAAACACTTGTGTCAACTGTGTGCAACAATTCTTATATGCTTACTTATTGCACTTGTTATATTTCTTTGTGTTGACAACTATCTATATGATATACATGTTCAAAAGTTGAAAGCCAATGCTGAAACTTATATCTTCCTTTGTGTTGCTTCAATGCTCTTTTGCTTAGATAATATTGCTTTATGAGTTAACTCTTATGCAAATCTTTTTGATGCTTGTTTGAAAATACTATTCATGAAAAGTTTTACTTATATGATGTAGTTGTTTACTCCTTGTCTATTTGTTAGCAAACTATAGATCATTGCCTTGAGTCACTTCATTCATAACATGAGCCTTACATTATATTATGATCAAGATTGTGTTTAAGCATGTCACTTCAGAAATTATTCTTCTTTTATCGTTCTTGCCTACTCGGGACGAGTAGAACTAAGCTTGGGGATGTTGATACGTCTCCAACGTATCTATAATTTCTTATGTTCCATGCTATATTATACCAACTTATTACATGTTTTATATGCATTTTATATAGTTTTATGCATTTTCTGGGACTAACCTATTAACAAGATGCCACAGTGCCAGTTCCCTGTTTTCTGCTGTTTTTGATTTCAGAAAAGTACTTAAGGAAATATTCTCGGAATTGGACGATTTCTTTTCTGAAGTCCGTTTTTAATTGGGAACGTTCCAGAA
Organism: Poa annua; assembly: GCA_026929855.1. Lineage (NCBI taxonomy): Eukaryota > Viridiplantae > Streptophyta > Magnoliopsida > Poales > Poaceae > Poa > Poa annua. The sequence continues at coordinate 37,198,556 of CM049433.1, forward strand.
GACCGAACACGAGACGAAGTGGGGGACCGAGGCGGCCACATCAGGTCCTCGCGCGGCAGGAGCCTGGGCTGCGCGAGCACGTGGTGTGGGCCCCTCGGGGGTCCACCGACCTCGCCCTTTCGCCTACATATACCCCCCGAACCAAAAACCCTAGCACGGTGTGCAATATTTCCTCCACGAGTCCCAAGCGCCGCCGCCATCGAAGACAAGATTCGGGGGACAGAACTCTCCGTTCCGGCACCCTGCCGGGATGGGGAATTGCCTCCGGAACCATCTCCATCGACTCCACCACCATCTCCATCGCCGTTGCTGACTCCTACGATGAGGAGTGAGTAGTTCTCCCCCGGGGCTGCGGGATCTACGGTAGCTATGTGGTCTATCTCTCTCTCCCATGTGATCTTTATGTGATCATGAGCTTTGTAATCTAGTTGAATATGTGATGCTACTCTTTATTATGCACTCTAGAGGTTACTTTAATATGAACTCCGGAGTTATTCACGGTTGTAACGGTGACAGTGTGTGCACCGTGTGTGATTCCTTTATGACGTTGTTGGTGTTAGTTTACTCCGACTTTGAGGGTGCTCTTGTAGCCCTACACAATGAATGGTGTTTGTTATCCAACATGAGAGTGTTTGAGAGTAGTGTTTATTTATTTAACTTTGATGTCATTGTTGAGAATGTCCACTGGTGAAAGTAGGATCCCTAGGCCTTATTTCTAAGCATTAAAACATCGTTTCCAACAAGTTCTGCTACATGTTTGCTTGCTGCCATTTTTATTACAGATTGCAATTACTACTTATAATCATCCATATTACTTGTATTTCACTATCTCTTCGCATAACTAGTGCACCTATACATCTGACAAGTGTATTGGGTGTGTTGGGGACACAAGAGACTTCTCGTATCTTAATTGCAGGGTTGTTTGAGAGGGTTATGTTTGACCTCTACCTCCCTGAGTTCGATATACCTTGGGTGATTCACTTAAGGGAAACTTGCTGCTGTTCTACAAACCTCTGCTCTTGGAGGCCCAACACTGTCTACAAGAATAGAAGCGTGCGTAGACATCAGACATCAAAATCCCCGTCGGAAATTCTTATGATGCTCCACATGGCCAAATTGGAAATCAAAATGGACAAGATGGTGGTGACCATCAGATCCCTGGAAGCGCAACTGCCCAAGTGTCTAGAAGATAAGAAGGCCGGCAAGATTGTCGAAAAAGAGAAAGGTATATTTGATATACATGTTATTGATGTGTACCTTACCTGCGCCCGTAGCAATACCTAGGTATTTGATACCGGTTCTGTTGCTCATATTTGTAACTCTCAGGAGGAGTTGCGGAATAAATGGCGCCTGGCAAAGGACGAGGTGACGATGCGCGTCGGCAACGGATCAAGAGTTGACGTGGTGGCTGTCGGCACACTCCCTCTACATCTACCATCGGGATTAGTTTTGGTTCTGAATAAGTGTTATTTTGTACCATCCTTGAGTGTAAACATTATCAGTGGGTCTTGCTTGTTGCAAGACGGATATTCATTCAAATCAGTATCAAATGGTTGTGCTATTTCCATGAATGATATCTTTTATGTTAATGCTCCCGAGAGTAATGGTTTATTCTTGTTGAATCTCGATCGTAGTACTCACATCCATAGCGTAGATGCCAAGAGGATTAAACTTAGTAGCGATACCGCCATGTATATATGGCATTGCCGTCTCGGTCATATTGGTATAAAGCGCATGAAGAAACTCCATGCCGATGGACTTCTGGACTCGTTGGATTTTGGATCCCTCGACACATGCGAACCATGCCTCATGGGCAAGATGACCAAGACACCGTTCAATGGTTTCATGGAACGGGCGTCGGACTTATTGGGAGTCATACATACAGATGTGTGTGGACCAATGAGTGTTGTTGGAGAGTGACTCCCACGGAACAGGGATAGCCATGCCCTGAAGAGAGGTTCGAAGGGGGGACTGAACGCGGAGGTCAAACGACCCTCGAGAGGCACGACGACGGTGCTCGCCGGGCCTGGAGAGAGAGAATCACGACAGAGAAGGACACCGGCCCGTACCCAGGTTCACGGCCCTCAGGAGGAGGTAACACCGCTACTCCTGCTTGTCTGTATTGCACTGTGAAGGTTACAGGACAATGAGCTTGCCGAGGGCTCTCTTGTGGCAGTTTAGTGCTTGGAGAGGGACACAATGGTCGTCTTCCTCCTCCAGCAGTTGGCTATTCTATGCGTTTGGCTAAGGTTCCCTGAGTCTAGGAAGCAATCAGCCGATTGGAGATCAATCCTTCTCTATGGTGGAGCTCCTGCTCCTTTTATAGGCGCCCCTGGGCTCCATCCTCATGCTGGTGGGTTCCCACAGGCCAGCGGCGCGAAGGAGCGGGAGTCCACCGCGGCTCATTCGTCCATGGACGCGGTCCATCCGTGCCAAAGTTGCGCGCCGTGGCCGACAGGCTGCAGACGGTGCAGAGCGGCTCGCAGGCGCGGCAGAGGTCGTGGTGGAGCCCACGATGACGATCTTCTTGGAGCGTTGCGCCGTCCAGCCGCTTTATCACCAAAGAGGAAAGTCCTGGCTGTCCTGGCGCAGCTTTGTTGACTCCTTTATCATCAGAATGGCAGCTGGGACGCTCGCGTCACCCTGCGGCTGCTGCAGGGGCCATGTGCGCCCTGCAGCGCTTGCTTAGCCGCGAAGTGTCTCCACAGGGCCGCGGTGGCCTGTGGAGAGGTTTCCTGCTGACCTTTCTCCAGGCGTGTCGAGCCTTGGGGAGTCTCTTGAAGCGCGGGGTCCTCTTCAGGCCCTGACTTCTTCTTCAGGCCCTCAAGAGGAGATGCCTCTCGAGGGTCTCTCCAAGCAGTAGCTTGGTCCTTAGTCGTTTTGACGAATCTGTCGCGGGCGAGGCCTGTAGGGAGTGGGCTATGCACACCCCGGTCCTCATTGGGCCGACAGTAGCCCCCGGGCCCGCGATGGGCACGGCTGAGCCCATGACCGCAGCCGAAGCGTCGTGGGCCCAAAGTGTCCGGCCGGGCCGAGCCACGCGTCACTCAGGCGAGTAACGGTCGCGCACGATCTGGGGCGTGCGTCGTGGGGGGTCCCACCACGCCCCGGTAACTGCTCCTTGACGGGACATAAAGCCCTCGCGCCGGAGCAGGGAGCCGTTACTGCTCCCATTCTCTCTTGCAGAAGCCATCCGCCCCGAGCTCTCCGCTCCTGCTCTCCGACGCGCCCTACTCCTTTCTTCTCCAACTTCTCCCCGCGCCGCGCTCACCACTTCCCAGGCGATGAGTCCGGCCAAGAACAAGGGCAAGGCGGCAGCGGGGTCTTCTTCGCAGGCGGCGCCTGCCGAGGCCGCGCACGGCGCGGCATTGCTAGGGGTGCGCGTCAACGACAAGGCCCTCGACAAGGTCCGCTTCCTGGTGGCGGACCGGACCAACGAGCACGGCGCCACCGCGCTCAAGGCCGCGGCGCACGGGAAACGCCCGCGAGGGTTTTTCCCCGTCTTCCAGCACTGTGTCGCTGCAGGGCTGGTGCCGCCATTCTCTCCGTTCCTGGAGGGGGTGCTGGCCTTCTACAAGATCCAGCTGCTGCACCTCCACCCCAACCCCGTGCTCATCCTCGCCGTCTTCGCCTACCTCTGTGAGGCGTACTTGGGCCTGGAGCCCACGGTGGACCTCTTCCGGTGCTTCTACGCGCTCCGGAACACGGCGAAGAATGAGCGCTCTGGATGCGTCTCATTCCGCATCGTGGATGGCATGGGGAGTGTTTATATTCCCATGTCGTGCAGCGAGGGCAAGGCCATCACCTCGGTGACGAAGAAGGTGGACGACTTCCGCCAGCGGTGGTTCTTCGTCGGGGTGGAGCAGCCCTGCGCCTTGCTCGAGGTCCCTGACGCGCCGCCCGTGAAGAACTCGAACTGGGGCAAGGCCCCCTTCAGCGGCGCGCAGAACGCAATGTTGACGGGCCGCCTGAGCTACCTTCGGGAGGAGGGCCTCACGGGGCAGATCATCGTCGCGGACTTCGTGACGCGCCGCATCGCTCCACTCCAGGCGCACGCGATGCCCATGTGGACGTACTCCGGCCCCCAGGACAAGATGCGGCTCCACCGTGAGGACAACGACAAGGACGCTGTCGACAACGTCCTGTCCGCGCTCTTCATCAACCCGGCGGTACCCGCCATGGACGAGCTTCCTATCACGCTGCGGCCTCTGCACCAGTACAACATGACCGAGCGCCTGGCCATTCTGGAGGGGATGCCCTCGTTCACCCCGTCGGGCCCGGCGGGGAAAATGGTGCCTGTGCCGGTGGTGCACGAGGCGGAGGGGGCAGAGACGCCCTCTTCCTCAGGAGCTGGGCAAGGCGAGGAGGAGGCCGCAGCAGGGGAGGAGTCCTCTTCGAGGGCCGGGCCCCTTACTGACGAGATTTGCGACATCTCGTCAGGCGATGACGACGCCGCCTTCGTGGTGGTGCCCACGCGCCACGCGGAGGAGGAGGAGGCCGAGGAGGAGGCCTCTGACGAGGAGGCCTCGCCAGGGCGTCGCGAGCCCCGCTCCAAGGCGGCTGTGGACCGGTCCGGGGCGAGGCCGTCAGACGTCCCCTCCAAGAGGAAAGCCGAGGCGCCTCCGGAGGGGTCAGGTGCTAAGGCCAAGCCCTCCTGGCGCTCGCCAGGCTTGGCGTGGGTCGACACCGGCGCCAAGGAGTCCGGGTATGTGTTTTAGGCTTTTAGCCGATCGATTCTTGTTCTTTCTCTTTCCACCTATTTCTTAAGATCTTTCCCTGGTGCTTGCCAGTGACCTTGTGCCTGTGAAGCGTCGCAAGCTTCGCAAGGCGGCAGAGGTGAAGAAAGCCACGGCTGAGGTCGTGGCTGAGGAGGACGCGAGGCCTGTGGAGACGGCCTCCACAGGCCCAACCGAAGAGATGCCTCAAGCGGAGGCAGCTGGGCCTTTAGCCGGGACAGCGGCGCCTCAGGCGGAGGCAGCTGCACCGCCCCCCCGAGCCGATGGTGGTGGAGGCGCAGGAGGAGCGGGTTGCTAGCCCTCCTCGCGCCCCTACCCCGCCTCGCGCGGCCACGCCACCGCGCGAGCCAACTCCGGCCCGCGAGGCTACTCCACCTCGCGCGACCATGCCTCCCGCGCAGCCAGAGGCCGGGACAGACCAGGGCCCGCCAAGCGCGGGCGCATCTGCAGGGGGAGCTCCTTCGTCTCCGCCACGCCCCGCAGCGGGGGGCGAGGCGCAAGAGGTGACGCGCCAAGGCGGCGAGGTCGGTGAGGCCAGTTTGGGCGCCGCGATGGACGGGGCGCGGTCTAGCCCCCAGGCACGCCCAGAGGCTCAGTTCTCCAGGCTCGGCGGAGGGGCAGGTACCTCCACATGCCGCGACCTGGTCCTTGGCGGCTGGGACTGGAGCAAGGGGCACCGCGAGGTTGCCTTCCGCGTCGTGAGGGAGTCCCTGGAGGGCTTGGAGGCGCAACTTGCCCTCGAGGACGCTCAGCTCACCCAGCAGCGCGACGAGCTTGCGGGGGCGTGGGCGCGCTTCCACGCCGCGGTCGAGGCCCGCCGCCAGGAGGATCTGGCCCTCCAGGCCGCACGCGAGGAGGCCGTCCGCTTCGCCAAGGAGGTCCGCGAGGGGGCCATCCGTGACGCTGACGAGCTCCTTGCCCCTCTCCAGGACGAGCGCAACGCGGCCGCCGATCTCCTCGCCGAGGTGAAGGCCGAGCGCGAAGCTATGGAGGGCTCGCTGGCGCAGAAACGTCGCGAGCTGGCCCAGCTGGAGTCCCAGCTCCTTTCCGCCCATCGGGTCGCGCAGGAGACTCTGGAGGAGGACCGCAAGAGCCTTGCCGAGCGCGAGCGGCTGCTGGCCTCCAGGGAGCAGGACGTGCTGCAGCGCGACGAGCAGCGGCTCCAGGCGGAGGGCGAGCTCGCCACCAAGCGCGAAGAGCTTGAGGCGCGCGAGGGGGACCTGGCTCAGGCGCTCCAGAGGCATGACGAGAACGTCACCGCCCAGAAGTAAACCCTGGAGCGCTTCCAGCAGCGGTTTGCCGAGAAGAAGAAGGAAGCGGAGGCGGCCCTCGCGGAGCGCGAGAAGGAGTTCAGGCGGACCACCTCCAAGGAGTACCGCGACATGGCCAAGAAGCAGGAGGACCGCTTCAAGGCCAAGCACGCTACCGATGCCCAGCGGATCGCGGAGCTCGAGAAGGCCAACTCCAAGCTCGAGGCCCGCCTCCAGCGCGCCAAGGAGGCTTATCGCCAGGCGGAGGATGGTCGCAGGGCAGCTGTCCTGGAACTGGACGCCCTTGTCAAGGACGTGGAGGGGCAGGCAGGCTCAGCGGCCAAGCAGGTGACGGAGGCTGTGGACACCGCGCAGGCGGCTCGCGTGCTCACGAAGCAGCGGGAGCGTATGTTCCAGGCGCTGGTGGCCAGGGGCAACGAGCTTGCAGCTCAGCTTGGCGCGGAGGCGCCGCACGCTGAGGTTCGCGGCCGTGGCGATGCTGCCATGTACCTGGTCTACTTCGACCAGCTCTTCACGGCCCTCGAGAGCCCCGTCGCCGATCTCCGCGAGGTGATCGAGGTCGAGAGCCGCCAGCTCCTCGGGGTGGTTGTTGACCGCCTCTTCACCAACCTTCGGCTCCTCACGCCCGGCTTCGACCTCGCCACGGTGACCGAGGAGCGCACGGGCGAGGAGGTCTTGCGGGTCTCCAACTCCCTCCGCGAGCAGGTCGAGACCTTCTGCAACCGCTTCAAGCGCGCAGAGGTGGCTGCGGAGGACAGCGAGGAGGAGGCCGCCCTTGCCGAGGAGGAAGACGCGGAGGAGGAGGAGCATGCTGGCGCGGACTCCGCCTGAGCCCTTGATTCATTGCGCCTTTGAGCGCCTGTATCTGAAACAGCTTTATGTTTAGACACTATGCATTTTGAGCATGTAATGTATTCCTTGAGTACTTGATGTTAACTTGTGTGCCCCTCGAGAGGCCCTTTCTGCCTTATTTTCATGTCTATGTTTTCTCTGCGTCGTTAGGACCCATCTCTTCGCGCTATGACTCCGCCACTGCGGTATGCTAGAGCAATGACTCAGCAAGGCCGGGGGGAGTTTAAGGCTTGGAGAGGTAAGAGCCCTGAGTCGCGATGCTCAAGTGCCCCCCTTAGACGTGCGAGTAGTCCATGAAGCACAAGGGAAAATGAAATCGCTCGAGGGACAAACGTGCGCTTGGGGAGAAAAAAGCTCTCGAGTTACGAGTGTGGAACTTAGCTTCTCGAGGCTTTTGCCCTGTAGAGGTTTTTTAGCCTGGCGAGGAGGTCTTCTTCAAGGGTTTTGCCCTGCTGCCTCCTCAGGCTTGTAGAGACGCTTGTTCCCTATAGATGTTAGAGGGGCAAACCCAAACGCTTGTGCATGGTACTAGAGACTAATGCGCGCTTATAGGTCCCCTCAGGCGTTCCTTGCGAGGAGAGAGAGTACCAAGGTCCTTTGTAGAGATGGCGTGTTTGTGGGAGCTTGCCCTCCAGCCAGAGCTCGGATCCTTGGGTTTTGCAGTGCTGCTGGTGTGTCATTTGAGGCACTGGCACCGTACTCAGCCCCCGCTCGCGAGGTGCGCATGTGGAGAGATATAAGCGCCCATTTTCAATAAAGAAAATAATGCTGGAATAAACTCACCACCAAAATATTACATAGCGGCGCCGTAGCGCATTGTTCACTTAGGAACGAAATTGTTTCATTATGCTTGGAGTTGCCAAGTTAATGTATTTGACCATGTCGAGGCATGGGGACCACCCATTAGTGGCAGAGACTCTCAACGGCCTGAGGCGGCTCGTTACATGGAGAGCTCGGAGGGTTGACCCTCGAGAGAAGCCTTTGGGGCTTGGAGGTTTAAGCCATGAGCTTTTAACCTCTAGAGACAAAAAATGCTTGGAGGTGGAGCCGTAAGCTGCCTCTTCAGCCAGATGTCTTGACGTGACAATGATCACGGGCGTGACAATGATCACGGGTAGAACTTGCGCAGGTGCGCGATGTTCCACGGGTTCTTGACGAGGATGCCGTCTTCGGTCTCGAGGCGTACTGCGCCAGGCCTGGCGACGTGGGAGACCCTGTAGGGGCCTTCCCACATCGGCGAGAGCTTGTGGAGGCCTTCCCTGGAGAGAATTCGCCTGAGGACGAGGTCGCCCGCCTCGAGGGTGCGTGAGCGCACGTGGCGGCTGTGGTAGCGTCGCAGGTCTTGCTGGTACCCTGCCGCTCTGAGGGCGGTCTGACGGCGCAGTCCCTCGAGGAACAGCAGGTCGTCGTTGTGGAGGCCCTCTTGGATGTCCTCATTGAAGGCAAGGACCCGTGGTGATCCATGCTTGATTTCTGCGGGGAGGACTGCCTCAGCTCCGTAGACCAGGGCGAACGGCGTTTCGCCTGTGGGCCTTGAGGAGGTTGTGCGTATGGACCAGAGCACTGAGGGGAGCTCGTCGATCCAGCCCTTGCCGTGGCCCTTGAGGATGTTGAAGCTTCTGGTCTTGAGGCCCTTGAGGACTTCTGCGTTTGCTCGCTCGGCTTGACCGTTGCTGCGTGGGTGAGCCACCGAGGCGAAGCAGACCTTGACGCCGAGTTTGTCGCAGTAGGCTCGGAAGATGCCGCTGGTGAATTGCGAGCCATTGTCGGTGATGATGCGGTTGGGCACGCCGAAGCGGCAGACCAAGCTTCTGATGAATTTCACCGCGGCCCCAGCCGGTATTGTGCGCACTGGCTCAACTTCGGTCCACTTGGTGAACTTGTCGATGGCCACGAAGAGGAAGCGATAGCCCCCCTGCGACCTTGGGAAGGGGCCCAAGATGTCCAGCCCCCAGACCGCAAACGGCCAGGAGAGCGGGATGGTTTGAAGCCCCAGCGCCGGCTGATGAATTTGCTTGGCGTGGAATTGGCAGGCGTCGCAGGTTTGCACCATGGCGACCGCATCTTGAAGCACTTGAGGCCTGTAGAAGCCGCTCCTGAAGACCTTGCCTGCGAGGGTGCGCGCACATGAGTGGTGGCCGCACTCCCCGCTGTGGATGTCCTTGATCAGCTCTCGGCCTTCCTTAGGAGGGACGCACTTGAGCGCGATACCATTTGGGCGCTTGCGGTAGAGGTTTCCCTCGAGGATGCAGTAGGATTTCGCCTATCGAGCGATTCGCTCTGCGTCAGCATCTTCTTCAGGGAGGATTCCTTTCACCAAGTAGTCCTTGAGCTCATCAATCCAGCCTGAGGTCTGGTGTGTTGCCGTCAGCAACAGGCGCTCCCCTGTGCTGGGACCGCAATCGGGTGCCCCAGACTCAGGAGGCGGTGGGAGCGCTTCGTATGCGCTTGCGGCTGTGGTCTCTCGAGGCTGCTTGATGGATGCCTTGGCGAGCCTCTCTTCAAAGACGCCGGCCTGCTGGGGTTGCCTTCGCGAGGCTCGCTTGGCGATGTCGTCAACCTCTTGGTTTTCCTTCCTCGGGATGTGCATGAGCTCCATGCCCCTGAAGTGCTTCTCGAGCTTGCGGACCTCTTCAAGGTATGCGGCTATGTGGTCGTCTTTTGGCGTGTAGCTCTTGTTGGAGAAGTTGACGAGCAGCTAGGAGTCTCCCTTGACGAGCAGGTGCTTGATGCCTAGAGCGATGGCGGCCCTTAAGCCGGCGAGGAGGCCTTCGTACTCGGCGATGTTGTTGGAGATCTTGTCGATCGTGAAGCACAGCTGGACAGCGTAGTATAGCTTGTCACCCTTGGGCGAAGTCAGGACAACGCCTGCTCCGCCATTGCGGCAAGCGAAGGCTCCGTCGAAGTGCATGGTCCAGTGGCAAGGCACTGCGTCTCCCGAGGGCTCCGCTTCTGCCTCGCGAGGCTCCTCAGGGCTTGGGTCAGTCCATTCGGCGACGAAGTCAGCCAGCGCTCTTCCTTTTATGACCCTCGTGGTGTCAAAGCGCAAGTTGAATGGCTGCAGCTCGATGTTCCATCCTGCGACACGATCAGTGGCGTTGGGGTTGCGCAGGATTTGCTCCAGGGGGAAGGCAGTGACCACCGTGATGGGGTGACCCTGGAAGTAGTGTCTCAGCTTCCTGGAGGCGATGAGGAGCGCGACGAGGAGCTTCTGCTGCATTGGATACCTCTCACGAGCGTCCCGCAGCACTGTGCTGACGAAGTAGACGGGGTGCTCGACAAGGGTTGTCTGAGGTGGCGCAGCGTCAGCCCTCTGTGGAGGCTCTTCAGGGCCCTTGTCGAGATCTGCCTGTGGAGGCGTCTCGACAGGGGTGGTGGGAGCAGACTCGACCTGAGGCGGTGGGCCTGGCAGTGGGCCTGTGGAGGCTGCTCCTTCGACGGGGTCTCTGTCGGGGGGTTCTGGGCTTGGAGTGGCAGTGCTCTTCTTGGGGAGGACAGGCTCTTCCCTCTCGACCACCAAGACGGCGCTTGCGGTCTGAGGGGTGGCTGAGAGGTACAGCTTCAGGTGCTCGCCTGCCCTGGGGGCCACCAAGACTGGAGGGCTGGCCAGATACTTTTTTAAGTCCTCGAAGGCTTTGTCCGCCTCAGGGGTCCACTTGAACGTGCCCGATCTCTTCATGATCTTGAAGAATGGCAGGGCTCTCTCGCCAAACTTAGAGATGAAACGGCCAAGGCTGGCCATGCAGCCCGCTAAGCGCTGCATGTCCTTGAGTCGGCGGGGAGGCTGCATTTCCTCTATGGCCTTGATCTTGTCAGGATTTGCCTCTATGCCACGGTGGGACACGAGGAATCCGAGGAGCTTGCCTGAAGGGACCCCGAAGACGCACTTGGCGGGGTTCAGCTTGATGTTCACCTTTCTCAGGCTGGCGAAGGTTTACTCGAGATCCCTCAAGAGGGTGTCCCCCTCTCGAGACTTGACCACGATATCATCGACGTAGGCCTCAGCGTTTCTGCCCATCTGTGCCCCCAAGGCTATCCTCATGAGCCTCTGGAAGGTGGCTCCAGCGTTCTTCAGGCCGAAGGGCATGCATGTGTAGCAGTACACACCACAAGGGGTGAGGAATGCCGTCTTCTCCTCGTCCTCTTTAGCCATCTTGATCTGGTGATAACCAGAGAAGGCGTCCAGAAAACAGAGGAGGTCGCAGCCAGCGGTGGAGTCCACGATCTGGTCTATCCTCGGCATAGGGTATGGGTCCTTGGGGCAGGCCTTGTTGACATCGGTGTAGTCGATGCAGAGTCGGCCTCCTCCAGCGGGTTTAGGAACAACCACGCCGTTGGAGAGCCAAGTGGGGTGCGCGACTTCGCGGACGACATTTGCCGCCTTGAGCTTCTCTACTTCCTTGATGATGAAAGCTTGCTTCTCGGGGGCTTGCTTACGTGCTTTTTGCTTGACGGGGCGTGCGTCTGGACACACGGCTAAGTGGTGCTCGATCACCTCCCTTGGTACACCGGACATATCTGATGGAGTCCATGCGAACATGTCAGAGTTTGCCCGAAGGAAGGCGACGAGCGCGCTTTCCTATTTGGGAGGCAGGGTAGCGCCTATGGTGACGCTAGCCCCCGAGCCTTCAGCCCCCGAGCTGGTGGTGTCCAGCGACACCTTCTTCGTGGCAGCTTGTTCCTGAGAGAACACTTGCTTCTTCTTCTTGGGCCTCTCGAGAGGCTCCATGTCCTCGTCAGCCGGGAAAGCCATGGCGGCTGCCTTGTAGGCGCTCTCGACAGCGCGCGTGGCGTCCAGGATATGACCATGGATGGCAATGGTGCCAGCGCTGCCGGGGATCTTGACCATGTTGTAGGCGTGGTGCGTGACGGCCATGAACTTCGCGAGGGCGGGGTAGCCGAGGATGGCGTTGTACGGCAAGCCGATGTGGGCGACATCGAAGTCGATCAGCTCCGTGCGATAGTTCTTCTGCGTGCCGAAGGTGACAGCCAGCCGGACCTGACCCAGGGGCTCGATCGAACCACTGCTGACGCCCGTGAATGGCCTGGAGGGCATAAGCCACTCGTAGGGCACTTGAAGCGTCTCGAAGGTCTCGACAGAGATGACATTCAGGCCCGCTCCCCCATCGATGAGCGTCTTGGAGACGGTGATGTTGTTGATGGTGGGGGAGCAGACCAGGGGGAGGGTTCCAACAGTCTTGGTCGACTTGGGGTGGTCCTTGGCGTCGAAGGCGATGGTGTACTGGGACCACTTGAGGGGCCTGGAGGTCTCGGTGCTCGGGAGCGCGGCGTTGAGCTCGCGGGCGAACTGCTTGAACTGATTGTTCGACTTGGGCGCTTGAGCCCCGCCGAGGATGCAGGCCATGGCGCCTCTCGGGGCCTGGTAGCCGCCATCTTCCTCGTCGGGGAGGTTGTTGTTCCTCTCAGCGGCATTGGCCTGAGTGCCTTGCGGCCTCTGGTAGCCGCCAGCGCGTCCGCCTCTGCTGTCGCGGCGGTAGCCGCGGCCTCTGCCGCGGCTCCCGCTGGCTTCTTCGCGCTCGCGCTCTCTGCTCAGCCTCTTGAGGTCGTGGCAGTTCTCGGTGGCATGGCCGCGCCTGTTGTGGTAGACGCAGAATGGGCGGTGGTCCACCTCCTTGTCGCCGCGCTCGGGAGAACCCCTGCGGGAGCCCTTCGCGTCAGGCTCTGCCGCGAGGACCGCGGTGGCCTTGCGCTTGGGCTCTTCCTTCTTCTTGTGGCTCTTGGACCCCTCGCCAGGGTCGTCCCCCGAGCGCTCATCTTGACGAAGAGGAGTCCCTCTTCAGCCTTGGCGCACTTATCCGCCAGATCGAACAGCTTCACCACAGAGGTGAGCTTGTCGTGGATGCCGAGCTTCTCGAGCATCCTGCGGTTCGTGACGCCCTCGCGGAAGGCAGCGATGACCTGGGTGTCGGGGATGTTCGGAATCTTGTTCCGCACCTGGCTGAAGCGCTGGATGTACTTGCGAAGAGTCTCATCCTTCTTCTGCACCACAGCGCGCAAGTCGTTGTGGGTGAGTGCGCGCTCGTACGTGCCCTTGAAGTTGGCGACGAACTGCCTGCAGAGCTCCTCCCAGGAGTCGATGGAGTCCTCAGGCAGGTTGAGGAGCCAGGACAGCGCGGAGTCCCTGAGGGCGTGGGAGAACCAGTTGGCCATGACCTTGTCGTCTCCCCCTGCGGCCTGGATGGAGGTGGTGTAGAGCTGCAGGAACTCGAGAGGGTTGGTGGACCCGTCGAAGCCCTTGGGGAGCGCTGGCCTGAACTTCTGCGGCCAGACCACGCGACGCAGGGCGCGCGTGAAGGCCATGCAGCCAGAGGCGTAGGTGGCCGTTCCCCCCTGGAGGGCCCTGCGGTTTTGTTGCCCCGCTTGGCCGATCTCCTCGACGAGGCAGTTCTGGAGGTCGCGGCATCGCTCCATGCCCACACGTGCGTCAGGCGCGGTGCGCTGCACGATCTGGCAATCGTGCGGCGAGGAAGCATGGGAGGGAGCCCGCTGTGCCGCGGCCGGAGGTGGTCCTGGTGGCGGTGGGGGCGCACCTGGTGCGGCCGCCCCTGCAGGGCCGGAGGGCACGATGGAGCGCGACGGAGCAGGGCGCGTGGTTGCGATGTCGACGAGGTGGTGGAGGCGGTCCAACCACTGGTCGTGTGCCTCGGCACTCGGCCGGTAGCGGAGGAGCTCCTGGGCCATGAGCAGCGCGGTGTGCGGGGCGGGCTCCTGGTGCTCCCGCGTGGACACGCTCTGGCGCCGGGACGGGTGCGAGGACTCAGCGTCCTCACGGCGCTCAGAGAAGTCCTCGTCGTCGCGCTGGTCTCCGCCGCGGTGCTCCTCGCTCTCTGGCTCCTCCACGCGCGGGCCGGTGCCAGCGCGCTCGGCCGCGCGGGGGCGACCACGGCGGCCACGGGTGGGAGCAGTGCCAGGCTCGGTGTGAGCTCTCTCAGAGGCACGCCGGTTGGCGTGCGTCGCGCGGGTGTCCGTCATGGCGCGGAGTTCGGAGGTCGAAGACGCGCCTCAGTCCCCTACCTGGCGCGCCAAATGTCGGAGAGTGACTCCCACGGAACAGGGATAGCCACGCCCTGAAGAGAGGTTCGAAGGGGGGACTGAACGCGGAGGTCAAACGACCCTCGAGAGGCACGACGACGGTGCTCGCCGGGCCTGGAGAGAGAGAATCACGACAGAGAAGGACACCGGCCCGTACCCAGGTTCACGGCCCTCAGGAGGAGGTAACACCGCTACTCCTGCTTGTCTGTATTGCACTGTGAAGGTTACAGGACAATGAGCTTGCCGAGGGCTCTCTTGTGGCAGTTTAGTGCTTGGAGAGGGACACAATGGTCGTCTTCCTCCTCCAGCAGTTGGCTATTCTATGCGTTTGGCTAAGGTTCCCTGAGTCTAGGAAGCAATCAGCCGATTGGAAATCAATCCTTCTCTATGGTGGAGCTCCTGCTCCTTTTATAGGCGCCCCTGGGCTCCATCCTCATGCTGGTGGGTTCCCACAGGCCAGCGGCGTGAAGGAGCGGGAGTCCACCGCGGCTCATTCGTCCATGGACGCGGTCCATCCGTGCCAAAGTTGCGCGCCGTGGCCGACAGGCTGCAGACGGTGCAGAGCGGCTCGCAGGCGCGGCAGAGGTCGTGGTGGAGCCCACGATGACGATCTTCTTGGAGCGTTGCGCCGTCCAGCCGCTTTATCACCAAAGAGGAAAGTCCTGGCTGTCCTGGCGCAGCTTTGTTGACTCCTTTATCATCAGAATGGCAGCTGGGACGCTCGCGTCACCCTGCGGCTGCTGCAGGGGCCATGTGCGCCCTGCAGCGCTTGCTTAGCCGCGAAGTGTCTCCACAGGGCCGCGGTGGCCTGTGGAGAGGTTTCCTGCTGACCTTTCTCCAGGCGTGTCGAGCCTTGGGGAGTCTCTTGAAGCGCGGGGTCCTCTTCAGGCCCTGACTTCTTCTTCAGGCCCTCAAGAGGAGATGCCTCTCGAGGGTCTCTCCAAGCAGTAGCTTGGTCCTTAGTCGTTTTGACGAATCTGTCGCGGGCGAGGCCTGTAGGGAGTGGGCTATGCACACCCCGGTCCTCATTGGGCCGACAAGTGTGTCGACACGCAATGGTTATCGTTATTTTGTCACCTTCACCGATGACTTGAGTAGATATGGGTATATCTATTTGATGAAACACAAGTCTGAAACATTTGAAAAGTTCAAAGAATTTCAAAGTGAAGTTGAAAATCAACTCAACAAGAAAATCAAGCACCTTCGATCCGATCGTGGTGGCGAATATTTGAGTTTTGAGTTTGGCACACATCTGAAGGCCTGTGGCATCGTGCCGCAGCTTACGCCAGCTGGAACGCCGCAACGCAACGGTGTGTCCGAGCGACGTAATCGTACCCTATTAGATAGCGTCCGATATATGATGTCTCTTACCGACTTGCCCGTATCTTTTTGGGGGTATGCGTTAGAAACAGCCGCATTCATTTTAAATAGGGCTCCGTCCAAATCCGTAGCAACGACACCGTATGAGATATGGCATGGCCAGAAACCTAAGTTGTCGTTCCTGAAGGTCTGGGGTTGTGAGGCGTATGTTGAGAAACTACAGCCCGACAAACTCGAACCGAAATCGGAGAAAGTCGTCTTTGTAGGGTATCCGCGGGAAACCATAGGATACACCTTCTACAACCAAGCTGAGGGCAAAACGTTTGTCGCGAAGAACGGTACCTTTCTGGAGAAAGAGTTTCTCGCCAAAGGAGTAAGTGGGAGGAAAATAGACCTCGACGAGATCGTTGATCCTGAACTCGAAATTCCGAGTGGCGCAACGGAAGCTGTTCCGGAAACGTCCTCCACAGATGGAGTGGGAGAAGATGTCGAGGGTGCTATTCTACCTCGTAGGTCAGGGAGATCTCGGATCGCCCCTGAATGGTATGGCAACATGGTTTGCACCGTCATGTTGTTTGAACAAGACGAACCTACGAACTACAAAGAGGCTATGGCTAGTCCTGAGTCCGAGAAATGGCTTGAAGCCATGAAATCCGAAATAGGATCCATGTATGATAACAAAGTATGGACTTTGATGGAGATTCCCGAAGGGCGTAAGGCCGTCGAGAATAAATGGATCTTTAAGAAGAAGACTGATGCTGATGATAATGTGACCGTCTATAAAGCTCGGCTTGTCGCAAAGGGTTTCCGACAAGTTCATGGGATTGACTACGATGAAACGTTTTCACCGGTAGCGATGCTAAAGTCTATTCGGATTTTGCTAGCACTTGCCGCATATTATGACTATGAGATTTGGCAAATGGATGTCAAAACAGCCTTCCTAAATGGTAACATTGAGGAAGAGTTGTATATGGTACAACCTGAAGATTTTGTCGATCCAGAAAATGCTGGCAAGGTATGCAAGCTTCAGCGTTCCATTTATGGACTGAAGCAAGCATCTCGGAGCTGGAATCTTCGCTTTGATGAGGTGATCAAAGATTTTGGATTTGTCCAAAATAGCGAAGAGACCTGCATTTACAAGAAAATGAGTGGGAGCTCAGTTGTGTTCCTAGTACTATATGTTGATGATATACTACTAATAGGGGATAATGTGGAACTTCTGAATAGCGTTAAGAAATATTTAAACAGTAAATTTTCAATGAAGGACTTAGGAGAAGCTGCATACGTTTTAGGCATTAAAATCTATCGTGATAGATCAAGACGTCTGTTAGCGTTAAGTCAGAGTACTTACATTGACAAGATACTGAAACGGTTCGGTATGGAGACGGCAAAGAAGGGTTTTCTGCCGGTTGTCAAGAATAAGGTATTGAGCAAGGCTCAGTGTCCGGTGACGGAACATGATAAAGCCGAGATGGCTAAACATCCTTATGCTTCAGCCATAGGATCGATCATGTATGCCATGTTAAGTACTCGACCTGATGTAGCATTGGCTCTTAGTTTGACGAGCCGGTTCCAAAGTAATCCTGGAAAGGATCATTGGGTAGCTGTTAAAAGCATTCTTAAGAATCTCAAGCATACAAAGGAAATGTTCCTTGTGTATGGGGACTGTGAGGAAGAACTTGGCGTAACCGGTTACGTTGATGCAAGTTTCTGCTCAGACCCAGATGACTCTAAGTCACAGACAGGATATGTTTTCAAGGTGAACGGAGGCGCTGTATGCTGGAGGAGTGGGAAGCAACCCATCGTGGCCCAATCTACAGTGGAATCGGAGTACATTGCTGCTTCTGAAGCCGCGAATGAAGCTGTGTGGCTGAGGAAGTTCGTCATCGAGCTTGGAGTGTTCCCTAGCGCGCAAGACCCCGTGACCCTCTACTGCGACAATACGGGTGCCATTGCTAACGCGAAGGAACCAAGGTCTCACTCGACTGCCAAACACATACTCCGACGCTTCCATGTGATACGACAGTACGTACAAGGAGGTGAAGTGAAGATTTTCAAAATACATACGGATCTAAATGTGGCAGATCCTTTGACGAAGCCTCTCCTGCTTGACAAGCACGTGAAACACCAAGATGCTATGGGTGTCCGGCTTTTACCAAGTTGTAAACTAGATTAAGTTGTACTCTAGTGCAAGTGGGAGACTGTAGGAGATATGCCCTAGAGGCAATTAATAAAGAGTTTTATTTATCATATCTCATTTGTTCATAATACGTTTTTGTGTCATGCTATAACTGTATTAAGCGGAAACATTAATACACGTGTGATACGTAAAACAACCAGGTCCCCAGTAGCCTCTTTTTGACTGGTTCATTGTGCAATCGATGATCGAGGTTTCCCGATCATGTGACATGGCGTCTATTTGACAATGAAGTCATGTCGTTGGTAGAACGATGTGATGGACATACCCAACATTTGTAGGACGTAGTCATTACACCTTCGACCGTGAGACCTACTCTTATTGCTATTCCTGGAAGACACTTTGATTGCATCAAATGTCATATCTTACATAGTGTGACAATAAAGGTGTCCCTCTCGGGTGTCGGAAAGGAGTATGTTGAGACGGGGGGTCAAGAGCGGGATTTGCCAGTCCCATAGCAGGATAGATACTCTAGGGCCCACTCGGTGAGATTATGTCAAACAAGCTTGCAAGCGTGTGATTAGGTCACCAGGACATAATATCATGGACGAGTAGAAGTTAGTAGTGTCGGTAACGAGATCAAGCTAGGTATGGAGATATCTATGAACGAGTCTCGGACGCGCTAAGTATCGCATGGCAAAAGGTCTAAGACTCAAACGTCTAGGTTCGATCGGTAAAGTATTCGTTATCTCGCAGGGATTAATTCTGGGTATCCAAGGTCCACGAATTAGTCATTGATCGGAGAGGAGTCTCGATCATGTCTGGTGAGATAATCAAACCGCTAGGGTAACACACTTAAGGGGAGTCGACATTTTACCGGAAGAGAAAAATAGTAAAGGAGAGACCGGGAACGTCCCGGGAAAGTTCCGATGGAGATCGGGCAGCGACGAAATAGTTTTCGGAGCCGGAATAAATTATGTAATATGTATTTAATATTAATTAGTGTAATTAATAGTTAAATATATTTTATTTTAATTTTTCCTGAATTTTTAAAGGCATTTTTCCCTAAATGGGCCTCCCCATGCAAAGAGGCCCATGAGGGGGGGAAGAGCCCCCCCATGGGAGGAGGACTGGTTCGGCCGGCCTAGGTGGGCCACATGGGGCCCACCCATGGCCGGCGCACCATGCTAGGCCGGCTGGGGTGTGGGATTAGTCCCACACCGCCAGCCTGGCAAGTTGGGCAGCCCCTGGCCTCCTATATATATGGGGGTACCCTTGGCCTTTGAAGACACACCAATATGGGGATTAGTCTCTCTCTCTCTCCTTGGATCCCGTGACTCCCTAGTTTGGAGTTGCGCCGAGGATAAGTTTTCTCCACCATACGCACGCCGCCGTGCTGCTGGTCTCCCGGTCCCAGTCTTCCGCTGCTTCGTCCTTGGATCGGAGCCCGGAGTTCGTCGGCTTCACCGTACGTGTGTAACGCCCTGCGAGGCACCACGCTAGTGGTGCTAGAGGTCTGCTTCCTTTACACGGCATCGAAGTCTTCGTCGGCTTCATCGACAACGCTTGTGCGGGAGCGTAATCCCCGCTTTTCGCTCTACAAGAGGTATGTGCACCGACCCCCCTTCGTACTACTATATCTGCATAGTATAGATTCTGGCTAGTTTAAGGTTATCGCTGTTAGGAAATTTTTTGTTTTCTGCCTGCGATCCCCTTCACTCCATTCAACTAACTACCGAACAATTTTGCTATACTATATGGGGGTAAATGTTACAAGTAAAATGAACCAAGAGCAAAATGTCCCGTGCAAACAGGCAAGAAATGAATAAGTGTTCAACAAACTCATCGTTGTCAGAATAAACACATTCCATAAACCCAATCCAATTTCTTTTAATTAAATTATCACTCGATAATAATTTCTTTCTAAACACGAATCACAATATTATTCTTATCTTCAATGGAACCTTCAACTGTCACAAATATTTTTTAAGAAATCTAGTATGTCCATTAAGGAGTTCGGTACATTAAGACTTAACTGAAAAAACACCCGTTTGTGTTAGTTTCCAATTAAACTTATCCGGTTCATTTGTCAATTGGACATGCATTAGTCTTTCCACAAGATGAAATCAGCTCTCCCGAACACCCCTTACTAAGTTTCTTGTTCTTCTAAAATGCAAGTTAATGGGTGTATTTTCAAAAATAAACGCAACTGTTATATCAGATGCAATATGATACGATGGATACTCGACCGCTAATGAATTATTACCCATCCATACATCCTCCCAGAACCGAATTAATCTGCTGCCCATCACCAACACAGAAACATCCATACTATCGCATACGCGAACGTGGACACTAGGGAGAGAGGGATCTCTCCCCTTTAGTTTGTTCGGTAACAAAGGGGACACGGGGATCTCTCGAGGTTGATGCCAACCAAGAGCTGATCAACCTGGCCGACTTGCGAGAAGACAGCAAAGAGAGACACGATTTTACCCAGGTTCAGGCCATCTGATGGGGATGTAACACCCTACGTCCTATTTGTCTGATCTTGGATTATGGTGTATGTGATTAAAATGGTGGTGCTCTTCCAAGCTCTAAGGCTACCAGATCACCGGACTTTCCACTCCGACACCTCCTCCTGTCCAGTCCGTCCTCGGCCATCCTCCTCCCTATAGGCCAAGTCCTCCTTTTATATCACAAGGGGCTCATACATGCATGGCCGACACGCCCTCACGCCACCTATCCTCCAGGCCTCTGCCTCTTGAGAGATGGCGCATCCTCCCCCTTGCCACGACAAGAACCCGCCACCTCGTTGTCCACGCGTCGATCTTTTCCTGAGACCGGGGTGTGACTCAGCGGCCTTCCTGCCGGAGCGACGACTTGTCTTGGTCAAGGTCCTTGTCGCACCCCTCCCTCCCCCCCCCTCCCCCACGGGGAAGAGGTCTAGCCAGGCTTTTGGCGCCCGCGTGACGACAAGTCTGGTACCCCCGGTCGGCGGGGTACCGACAGTAGCCCCCGGGCAAAGCCAGACAGTGCGAGGCCTGCCGGGCTGAGCCCTTCCGAGGCACGTGGGGCGCCACGTGTCGAGCAGCGCCTTTCCCCGAGGCGCTGATGCACACGATGGGTGTGTTGTTGGGAGACCCCAAGAGGAAGGTATGAAGTAGTGCAGCAGCAAGTTTCCCTCAGTTGTGAAACCAAGGTTATCGAACCAGTAGGAAATAATGAATTCCCCCGAGGTGTCAACGGCGCCAGAAAAGTCTGCGACGTAAGTGACGTGGAACCTGCACACAACACAATCAAGATACTTTGCCCCAACTTAACGGTGAGGTTGTCAATCTCACCGGCTTGCTGTAACAAAGGATTAAACGTATGTGTGGAAGAAAGATGTTTGTTTGCAGAAAGTAACAGGTTTGCAGTTTGTGGTTTATCAGATTAAAGAGAAGGACCGGGGTCCACAGTTCACTAGTGGTGTCTCTCCATAAATAATAATAACATTCATGCGGGTAAACAAATTACAGCTGGGCAATTGATAGAATAATGATGAGCAAACCAATGCATATACCAACGTTATGATGTCTAGTGTGAGATTCATTCGGGCATTACAACAATATACATAGACCGTTCCAACCGCATCTATGACTAATAATCCACCTTCCGGTTAGCGTCCGCACCCCTTTCAGTATTAAGTTGCATGCAACAGATTATCGCCTTAAGCACTGTGTGTAAAGTAAGTAAGTAACATCATCCTTAGACAAAGTACTACTGTTTTATCCCTAGTAGCAACAGTACATCTACAACCTTAGAGCTAGCTGTCACCACCCCAGATTTAATAGAGACATGAACCTACTATCGAGCATAAATACCCCCTCTTGGAGTCACAAGCATCTACTTGGCCAGAGCATACACAAGTAACGGAGAGCATGCAAGATCATTAAATAGCACACACATGATATATTATGAAGCAATAACTTTAGTACTCAATATTCATCGGATCCCAGCAAACACAACATGAAGTATTACATAACGGTGATCTTGATCATGATAGGCAGCTCACAAGATCTAAACATGATAGCACAAGAGGAGAAGACAACCATCTAGCTACTGCTATGGACCCATAGTCCAAGGGTAGACTACTCACGTATCAGTCCGGAGGCGGTCATGGCGACGTAGAGGCCTCCGGTGACGATTCCCCCTCCCGGCAGGGTGCGGGGAGGAGTTCTGATCTCTCCCGAATTGGTGTTGACGACGGCGGTGGCTCGGGACCCGTGGAGGAAAATATGAACACCGTCCTAGGGTTTTTGGTCTGGGGGGTATATGTAGGCGAAAGGGCGAAGTCGGTGGCGCCCCGAGGGGCCCACACCACGTGCTCGCGCGGCCAGGGAGCCTGCCGCGCAAGGGCCTGGTGACGGCGCCTCGGTCGCCCACTTCGTCTCGTCTTCGGTTTTCTGGAACGTTCCCAAATAAAAACTGACTTCTGAAAAGAAATCGTCCAATTCCGAGAATATTTCCTTAAGTACTTTTCTGAAACCAAAAATAGCAGAAAACAGGGAACTGGCACTGTGGCATCTTGTTAATAGGTTAGTCCCATAAAATGCATAAAACTATATAAAATGCATATAAAACATGTAATAACTTGGTATAATATAGCATGGAACATAAGAAATTATAGATACGTTGGAGACGTATCAACATCCCCAAGCTTAGTTCTACTCGTCCCGAGTAGGCAAGAACGATAAAAGAAGAATAATTTCTGAAGTGACATGCTTAAACACAATCTTGATCATAATATAATGTAAGGCTCATGTTATGAATGAAGTGACTCAAGGCAATGATCTATAGTTTGCTAACAAATAGACAAGGAGTAAACAACTACATCATATAAGTAAAACTTTTCATGAATAGTACTTTCAAACAAGCATCAAAAAGATTTGCATAAGAGTTAACTCATAAAGCAATATTATCTAAGCAAAAGAGCATTGAAGCAACACAAAGGAAGATATAAGTTTCAGCATAGGCTTTCAACTTTTGAACATGTATATCATATAGATAGTTGTCAACACAAAGAAATATAACAAGTGCAATAAGTAAGCATATAAGAATTGTTGCACACAGTTGACACAAGTGTTTGCTTCGGGGATAGAAAGAAGTAGGTAAACTGACTCAACATAAAGTAAAAGATAGGCCCTTCGCAGAGGGAAGCAGGGATACAAGCATGTGCTAGAGCTTCTTAGTTTTATAGGTTTTTTGAAATCATATAGAGAGCATAAAAGTAAGTTTTGAGCGGTGTTTGTCGTTGTCAACGAATGGTAATGGGCACTCTACCCCCCTTGTCAACCAGACTTTCAAGAGCGGCTCCCATGAAGGACGTTAATTCTACCAGCAAGGTAGATCATCCCTCTTATCTCTTTTGTTTACACATATAGTTAAAAACTGTTGTCATTGCTTGACTGATTGGATCAGGGCAAAAATGTGAAGAGATTGCAACGGTTAAAGTTGTAATTAATTGGGACTGGGCACCCCATTTGCCAGCTCTTTTTGCAAAGTTAATGGATAAGCGGATGTATATGCCACTAGTTCGGTTGTGAAAGTCTGTCTAAAAGCAAATGACAAGGTTGATATCCGTAACACCACATATTTCCTCATGAGCTAATAAACATTGACACAAATAAGAGATAATATGTTTTGAATAATAAAAGGTAGCACACGAAGTATTTGCTTGGAATGGCAGGAAATACCATGTAGTAGGTAGGTATGGTGGACACAAATGGCATAGGTTTTGGCTCAACGATTATGGATGCACGAGAAGCATTCCCTCTCAGTACAAGGCTTTGGCTAGCAAGGTTGTTTGAAACAAACACAAGTATAAACTATGACAACAAGATGTATATAAAAACATATTGCAAGCATTATAAAACTCTACATTGTATTCCTTGTTGTTCAAACACTTTAACTAGAAAATATCTAGACCTTAGAGATACCAAACATGCAAACCAAATTTCAGCAAGTTTTACGGTAGTTCCTCACTAATAGGTTTTAACTACATGATGTAAAAGCTTAAACATGATCTACTTGAGAGCTCAAAACAATTGCCAAGCACCACAACATGCAAGATAACAATCCATACGATCATGTATATCTTTCTTTATACCATCTACCACATTTAGCATTTTCTGTTTTCAACCAAACACCAATCAACTTATTTAAAAGATAAACTCTCTAAGTACATAAACAATGAGATATGAGAGTATGATATAATAAAGCTAACAGCTCTAGCAAGAGATGCTTGAAAAACAAGAGCTAGAAAGCATTGAAGTAACATAGAGGAATACTCAACAAATATAAGTGAAGAATACGAGTATTCATAAGAAAAAGCGGAGCGTGTCTCTCTCCCACAAAGGAATTCTAGGATCCATTTTATTCAGAGAATGAAAAAAACAAAAACAAAAACAAACCGACGCTTCAAGAAAAGCACATAAGAAGTGGCGGAATTAAAATATAGTTTCACTAGAAAAGACCTGATAGTTTGTGGATGAAGAAGGGGATGCCTTGGGCATCCCCAAGCTTTGACGCTTGAGTCTTCTTGAAATATGTTGGGGATGAACCACTGGGGCATCCCCAAATTTTGGTTTTACTATCCTCTTGATCACATCATATCATCCTTCTCTCTTGATCCTTGAAAACTTCCTCCACACCAAACTTAGAGTAAACTTTATTAGAGGGTTAGTCCACGAAAAATTATGATATTCTGTAGGAACACAATTGCTACCAATGCTACTGGACATTAGCTACAGCCACTGATACTTCATAGGATAAAAAGATCCAATCAAAATAGCAAAAGAGGCATTGCAAAATAAATGGCAGAATCTGTCAAAAACAGAACAGTCCGTAAAGACGAATTTTTTCGAGGCACTTAACTTGCTCAGATCAGAAAACTCAAAACTAATGAAAGTTGCATATATATATGAGGATTACGCACAAAAAATCCCAGGTCCATCCGATTTTTCTGTAAAGAGTTAGGAATTTAACGGTGGACAGCAGAAAACTGTTTCAGCACAACAATCCAAATTTAGCATGAACTTTCAACTAGAGGCTTATCTTGACACAACAATGCAATAAAGTAAAGATACAAAGGAATTGCTACAGAGGTAGGACAAGTCCTTGACACAAACAAAATAAAATAACAGGAAATAAAAGTGGGTTGTCTCCCATAAGCGCTTTTGTTTAACGCCTTTCAGCTTGGCACAGAAAGCAAAACTCAAGTATTATCAAGAGATAAAGCATCAACACCATAATTTGAACGAACAATAGAATCAAAAGGTAGCTTCATTCTCTCCCTAGGGAAGTGTTCCGTACCTTTCTTGAGTGGGAATTGGTACTTGATGGTACCTTCTTTCATATCAATAATAGCACCCACAGTTCTAAGAAAAGGCCTTCCCAACACAATTGGACAAGATGGATTGCATTCAATATCCAAGACAATGAAATCAACGGGGACCAGGTTATTATTAACCATAATGGGAACATCATTAACTCTCCCCAAAGGTTTCTTCAAAGCATTATCAGCAAGAAAAACATCCAAATAGCAATGTTCCAATGGTGGCAAATCAAACATATCATAAAGCTTTTTAGGCATAACAGAAATACTTGCACCAAGGTCACACAAAGCATTGCAATCAAATTTATCTACTTTCATTTTAATGATGGGCTCCCAACCATCTTCTAACTTCTTAGGGATAGAAGCTTCAAGTCATAATTTATCTTCCCTAGCTTTAATGAGAGCATTTGTAATATGAGTAGTAAAAGCCAAATTAAGAGAGCTAGCATTAGGACTTGTGGCCAATTTTTGCAAGAACTTAATAACTTCAGAGATATTACAATTATCAAAATCAAAATTATTATCATCAAAGCAAACCGAACCACATTCTCCCATGTTCTTAAAAATTTCAGCACTTTTATCAACACTAGTTTCAGCAGTTTTGGGCAATTTTAAATTTTTGGAAGAAGTAGATGAGACATTTCCAACACCAACTATGTTACCATTGATAATAGGAGGCTTACTAGCATGTGAAACACCATTATTTTCAGAGGTAGTAATAGTAAAGACTTTAACAATATTAGCCTCTTTATCTAGTTCTTTCTCTCTTTCCCATCTAGTACGTAATTGGGCCATCATCCTAACATTTTCATCTATTTGAACTTGGATGGCATTAATTTTAGCAAAGGGATTACTCTCTTTAGTTTCAGTAGGCATGATTTTAGATTTTAAAAGATCAACATCAAGGACAAGACTATCAACTTTAGAGGCAAGTATATCAATTTTCCCAAGCTTTTCCTCAACAGTTTTATTAAACAGAGTTTGTGTAGTGATAAAATATTTTAACATGGTCTCAAGTTCAGAGGTGGTAGTCCTATTATTGTTATAAGAATTACCATAAGAGTTCCCATTATTAGGAGGATAGGGCTTATAGTTGTTATTACCATAATTGTTCCTATAGGCATTGTTGTTGAAATTGTTGTTTTTAATAAAGTTCACATCAACATGCTCTTCTTGTGCAACTAAAGAAGCTAAGGAAACATTATTTGGATCAACATGGGATTTACCATTTGCAAGCATAGACATAATAATATCAATCTTTTCACTCAAGGAGGAGGTTTCTTCAACAGAATTTACCTTCTTACCTTGAGGTGTCCTTTCAGTATGCCATTCAGAATAATTCACCATCATATTATCCAAGAGTTTTGTTGCAGCCCCCAAGGTGATGGACATAAAAGTACCTCCAGCAGCTGAATCCAATAGGTTTCTTGAAGAAAAATTCAGTCCTGCATAAAAGGTTTGGATGATCATCCAAGCAATCAGTCCATGGGTTGGGCAATTCTTTATCAAAGATTTCATTCTTTCCCAAGCTTGAGCAACATGTTCATTATCAAGTTGTTTAAAATTCATGATGCTACTTCTTAGAGAAATAATCTTAGCAGGAGGATAGTATTTTCCAATAAAAGCATCTTTACATTTAATCCATGAATCAATACTATTCCTAGGCAATGAAAGCAACCATTCTTTAGCTCTTCCTCTCAAGGAGAAAGGAAATAATTTCAGTTTTATAATATCACCATCTATATCCTTATATTTTTGCATTTCACATAGTTCAACAAAATTATTTAGATGGGCAGCAGCATCATCAGAACTAACACCAGAAAGTTGCTCTCTCATAACAAGGTTCAACAAAGTAGGTTTAATTTCAAAGAATTCAGCTTTAGATGCAGATGGAGCAATAGGTGTGCATATAAAATCATTGTTGTTGGTGCTTGTAAAGTCACACAACTTAGTATTCTCAGCAGTACTCATTTTAGCAAATTAATTAACAAACCGAAATAACCAAAATAACAAAAACTGAAAATAAAATAGCAAACCGAAATAAACAAAGTAATGCAAGTAACTAATTTTTTTGTGTTTTTGATGTTTAAGCAAACAAGACAATAAAATAAATTGCAAGTAACTAATTTTTTTGTATTTTTGATATTAAGCAAACAAGACAATAATAAAAATAAACTAAGCAAGACAATAACAAAATAAAAAGATTGGAAGTGCGAAAACTCCCCTCGTAGAAGAATCTTCAAATCACCGGCAACGAAGTTGACGGAGGAGTGTGAAGGTCTTCAAAGGAATTCTTATTTCCCCGGCAACGGCGCCAGAAAAATTGCTTGATGCATACGATGGGTGTGTTGTTGGGAGACCCCAAGAGGAAGGTATGAAGTAGTGCAGCAGCAAGTTTCCCTCAGTTGTGAAACCAAGGTTATCGAACCAGTAGGAAATAATGAATTCCCCCGAGGTGTCAACGGCGCCAGAAAAGTCTGCGACGTAAGTGACGTGGAACCTGCACACAACACAATCAAGATACTTTGCCCCAACTTAACGGTGAGGTTGTCAATCTCACCGGCTTGCTGTAACAAAGGATTAAACGTATGTGTGGAAGAAAGATGTTTGTTTGCAGAAAGTAACAGGTTTGCAGTTTGTGGTTTATCAGATTAAAGAGAAGGACCGGGGTCCACAGTTCACTAGTGGTGTCTCTCCATAAATAATAATAACATTCATGCGGGTAAACAAATTACAGCTGGGCAATTGATAGAATAATGATGAGCAAACCAATGCATATACCAACGTTATGATGTCTAGTGTGAGATTCATTCGGGCATTACAACAATATACATAGACCGTTCCAACCGCATCTATGACTAATAATCCACCTTCCGGTTAGCGTCCGCACCCCTTTCAGTATTAAGTTGCATGCAACAGATTATCGCCTTAAGCACTGTGTGTAAAGTAAGTAAGTAACATCATCCTTAGACAAAGTACTACTGTTTTATCCCTAGTAGCAACAGTACATCTACAACCTTAGAGCTAGCTGTCACCACCCCAGATTTAATAGAGACATGAACCTACTATCGAGCATAAATACCCCCTCTTGGAGTCACAAGCATCTACTTGGCCAGAGCATACACAAGTAACGGAGAGCATGCAAGATCATTAAATAGCACACACATGATATATTATGAAGCAATAACTTTAGTACTCAATATTCATCGGATCCCAGCAAACACAACATGAAGTATTACATAACGGTGATCTTGATCATGATAGGCAGCTCACAAGATCTAAACATGATAGCACAAGAGGAGAAGACAACCATCTAGCTACTGCTATGGACCCATAGTCCAAGGGTAGACTACTCACGTATCAGTCCGGAGGCGGTCATGGCGACGTAGAGGCCTCCGGTGACGATTCCCCCTCCCGGCAGGGTGCCGGGGAGGAGTTCTGATCTCTCCCGAATTGGTGTTGACGACGGCGGCGGCTCGGGACCCGTGGAGGAAAATATGAACACCGTCCTAGGGTTTTTGGTCTGGGGGGTATATGTAGGCGAAAGGGCAAAGTCGGTGGCGCCCCGAGGGGCCCACACCACGTGCTCGCGCGGCCAGAAGGCCTTCCGCGCGAGGGCCTGGTGACGGCGCCTCGGTCGCCCACTTCGTCTCGTCTTCGGTTTTCTGGAACGTTCCCAAATAACAACTGACTTCTGAAAAGAAATCGTCCAATTCCGAGAATATTTCCTTAAGTACTTTTCTGAAACCAAAAACAGCAGAAAACAGGGAACTGGCACTATGGCATCTTGTTAATAGGTTAGTCCCAGAAAATGCATAAAACTATATAAAATGCATATAAAACATGTAATAACTTGGTATAATATAGCATGGAACATAAGAAATTATAGATACGTTGGAGACGTATCAGGCGCCGCGACTGGTGGCCTCCACGTGTAACTTGCATCCTGCGCCCCTTAGACTCCTGTGAAGAGAAGACAAAATGAAGCCCCAAAGGCTGTGACCGGATGCGTGTCCCCGCTCGTCTCTCGGTATAAATACCGAGGCTTCGGGACGACGCCTCCGTACTCCAGTTCTTCTCCCCCTGAAACCTCCAATTTTTCTGAGTCCGTCATTTCAAACTCGGTGCTTCGCTGTGCCGCTGATGCACCGGTGTGGTGTTGGGAAACTGATACGTCCATTTTGCATCACTATTTTATATCATAATTTACTGCTATTCATTGATATATTTCGTATTTGGAGATGATACTTATGTTATTTCATCTATTTTGCATGATTGATGATCATTGGGGGATGGAACTCCGGAGTCTGAATTCTGCTGGAAAAAGCATCATCGAGATACAATATTTGCGAAGCTCAGAAGATAAAACGAAACACCTGGGAATTATTTTCTCACCAGATCACGGAGGAGGCCAAAAGGGGAGCCTGAGGTGGGGCCCAGGGGGCCCACACCATGCCCAGGCGCGGCAGGGAGGCTGGCCGCGCGAGCATGTGGTGGGGCCGCCCTGGCCCACCACCGGGCGTGCCCTTTCGCGTACTTCATCCCCCCGAAAACCTAAGACCTGGAGGGTGTTCAGAAATCCTCTTCGCCGCCACCACGAGGCGGAGAAGACAGAGAGAGAAAAGCTCTCCGGCAGGCTGCGTTGCCGCCGGGGAAATTCCCTCCCGGAGGGGGGAAATCGTCGCCATCGTCACCGTCATCGAGCTGCACTCCATCACCATCGCCAACACCACCATCTCCATCGCCGACGCCGTCATCTCCATCGGTCCACTCCGTTCCCGCTGTAACATCTAGGGCTAAACCTTGTGTATTTGATAGGGGAAACTCTCCCGGTGTTGATTACTCTTGTTATTGATGCTATTGAGTGAAACCGTTGAATTAGGGTTTATGTTCAGATTGTTATCCATCATTATATCATCTCTGATCATGTACCATATGATGTGTTGTGAGTAGTTCGTTAAGTTCTTGAGGACATGGGAGAAGTCTAGATGTTAGTAGTGAACTATGTTGAGTAATATTTAATGTTTTGATATTTAAGTTGTGGTGCCATTCTTCTAGTGGTGTCATGTGAACGTCGACTACATGACACTTCACCTTTATGGGCCTAGGGGAATGCATCGTGTACTCGGTTATTAATTGTGGGGTTGCCGGAGTGACAGAAACCTAAACCCCCGTTGATATTCCGATGCATGAGGGATAGCAGGATCTCAGAGTTTAAAGTTATGGTTAGATTTATCTTAATTACTTTCTTGTATTTGCGGATGCTTGCAAGGGGTATAATCATAAGTATGTATTAGTCCTAGGAAGGGCGGTGCATTAGCATAGGTTCACCCACACGACACTTATCCAAACACTAAAGATTAATCATCAATATGAAGCGAAAGCACTAGACAGAATTCCCGTGTGTCCTCAAGAACGTTTGGTCATCATAAGTAAACAAACCGGCTTGTCCTTTGCTCTAAAAAGGATTGGGCCACTCGCTGCAATTATAATTGCCGCGCTCTATTTACTCGCACTTTATTTATCTGTCATATCAAAGTCTACTGAAAACTTGTCTGCTAGTGTTTATAGTGAAACCCTCATCAAAACCACTTGTCAACACCTTCTGCTCCTCGTTGGGTTCGACACTCTTATTTATCGAAAGTACTGCGATACACCCCCTATACTTGTGGGTCATCAAGACTATTTTCTGGCGCCGTTGCCGGGGAGTGAAGCGCTATTGGTAAGTGGAATTGGTAAGGAAAACTTTAGCTGTAAGTGCTGTTTCTATTTCTGTCTCCTTATTTGCTTAATAATGGAGAGAGGAAATGTTGCTTTCCTGTTTGGGAAGTCTTCTACCGCAGCTGAGGTAGAACATGAGGCGCCACCTGATGATATTGTGCCATTTAAAATACCTATGAAAATTATTGAACGTGTTATGAATAACCGCTATGTTGGAGATGGAACTGTCCACCCCGGTGATCATTTACTGTATTTACATGAATTATGCGAGTTGTTCAAGTGTGCAGGTATTACAATGGACGAAGTCAGGAAGAAATTATTCTCCATATCACTCGGTGGGAGAGCTGCGCATTGGTATAAACTGCTGAAGAACAGGGATTCTCTTGGATGGGAGGAAATTGTACCTCTCTTTTATTCTAAATTTTATCCTCCAAGTGAAATTCACCAAGATCAGAATTCTATATATAATTTCTGGCCTCATGATGGAGAAAGTATTGCCCAAGCTTGGGGGAGATTGAAGGCATTAATGCTCAAATGCCCCATTCATGAGCTTCCTGGTAATATTATTGTTGATAACTTCTATGCAAGACTTTCCTTTGAAGATAAAACATTATTGGATACTTCTTGTACTGGAGCATTCACTCGTAATAAGAAGGAGTTTAAATGGGATCTTCTTGATCGTATTGAAGAAAATATTGAAGCATGGGAGAACGACAAAGGTAGGGAGCCAGGTATAAAATATGACTTTGAATGCATTAAGACTTTCATGAATACTGATGCATTTCGAAATATTAATAGTGCTTATGGTCTTGACTCTCAAGTTGTTGCAAATTATTATAAATCCTTTGCTGTCTATTTCGGTTTGCCCAAGAAGGGGTTTGAAAAATATCATGAACCTTATAAAGATAAATCTATTGCTCCTTTAGCTAAAAGCATTGAAGTTAATATTGTTGATCATATCATTCCTGAGCCTTATATTGATAAAATTCCTTTTCCTGTTAAAGTGAAAGAACATTCTATTATGGCTAGTGTGGTTAATAAAAGTGATAAGAAAGCTAAGGAACCTGATGAACAAATTAAAGTTGAACCTTCTGTGGCTATAGTTAAAGAGCTTGTTTCTGAAAATGTGGGAGAAGAGTATATTATATTTTGTGATGATGCTTCTAATGTTGTTTCTCATCCTGCAAAGCCAAGGAAGGCTAGTGTTCCTGTGTTATCTGTTAAAATTGGTGATCATTGCTATTATGGTTTATGTGATATTGGTGCAAGTTCAAGTGCTATTCCTTATGATCTTTATAAAGAAAGTATGCATGAGATTGGTCCTAGTGAACTTGAAGAGATTGATGTGGTTATTCAACTTGCTAATAGAGAAACTATCTCTCCCATTGGTATTGTCAGAGATGTTGAAGTTCTATGTGGTAAGACTAAATATCCTGCTGATTTCCTCGTACTTGGTTCTGCTGCTAGTAAGACTTGTCCTATCATTTTTGGTAGACCTTTTCTAAATACTTGTGGTGCTGTTATAGATTGTAAGAAAGAGAAAATCCTTACTAAATTTGCTGGTGATTCATATGAATTCAATTTTTCGAAATTTGCTAAAACTCCTTATGAAACCGAATTGCCTAATGAGGATTTTAGAGTAGAACAACTTTCTTCTATTGCTCTTGCGCCTAGTAATTATATTCAGCAATTTATGGAAGATCATGAGAGTGAAGATTTTATGGAACAAAGGAATGAACTTGAGGACATATTCCTTCGTCAACCTATTCTTAAACATAATTTAAAGGTGGAAGACTTGGGTAAAACAGTTCCACCTAAAGAGGATCCTGTCTTTGATTTAAAACCTTTGCCTGATAATCTTAAGTATGCTCATCTTGATGATAAGAAAATATATCCTGTTATTATTAGTGCTAACCTTTCAGGTAAAGAAGAAGAAAGATTGTTGGAAATATTGAAGAAACACCGTGGAGCTATGGGTTATACTTTGGATGATTTAAAAGGGATTTCTCCTACTATATGTCAACATTCTATTAATATGGAGCCGGATGCAAAGCCAGTTGTTGAACATCAACGCCGTTTAATACCTAAGATGAAGGAAGTGGTAAGAAATGAGGTATTAAAACTTCTTGATGCTGGTATTATTTATCCTATTGCTGATAGTAGATGGGTTAGTCCTGTGCACTGTGTCCCTAAGAAAGGTGGAATTACTGTTGTACCTAATGATCATGATGAGCTTATCCCTCAAAGAGTAGTTGTTGGTTATAGAATGTGCATTGATTTTAGGAAGGTTAATAAAGTTACTAAGAAAGATCATTATCCATTACCTTTTATTGATCAAATGTTGGCGAGATTAGCCAATAAAACTCATTTTTGCTTTCTTGATGGTTATTCTGGTTTCTCTCAAATTGCTGTTAAAACTCGAGATCAAGAGAAAACCACATTTACCTGTCCTTATGGTACTTATGCTTATAGACGTATGCCTTTTGGTTTATGTAATGCTCCTGCTACTTTTCAAAGATGTATGTCTGCTATCTTTCATGGTTTTTGTGAGAAAATTGTGGAGGTGTTCATGGACGATTTCTCCGTTTATGGCACTTCCTTTGATAATTGCTTGCACAATCTTGATAAAGTTTTGCAGAGATGTGAAGAAACTAATCTTGTTCTTAATTGGGAGAAATGCCACTTTATGGTTAATGAAGGGATTGTTCTTGGACGTAAAATTTCTGAAAGAGGTATTGAAGTTGATAGAGCCAAAGTGGAAGCAATTGAGAAAATGCCTTGCCCTAGAGATGTTAAAGGTATTCGTAGTATTCTTGGTCATGCTGGTTTCTATAGAAGGTTTATCAAAGACTTTCCTAAGGTATCAAAGCCTCTTACTAATCTCTTGCAAAAAGATATACCGTTTGTTTTTTATGATGATTGTAAGGAAGCTTTTGAAACTCTTAAGAAAGCTTTAATAACTACTCCTATTGTTCAACCACCTGATTGGAATTTACCATTTGAAATTATGTGTGATGCTAGTGATTTTGCTGTTGGTGCTGTCCTTGGGCAAAGAGTGGATAAAAAGTTAAATGTTATTCATTATGCTAGTAAGACTCTTGATGCTGCTCAAAAGAATTATGCTACAACTGAAAAAGAATTTCTAGTTGTTGTCTTTGCTTGTGATAAATTTAGACAATACATTGTTGATTCTAAAGTTATTATTCATACTGATCATGCTGCAATTAGATACCTTATGGAAAAGAAAGATGCAAAGCCTAGGCTTATCCGATGGGTGTTACTTTTGCAAGAATTCGATTTGCATATTGTGGATAGGAAGGGTGCTGAAAATCCTGTTGCTGATAATTTGTCTAGATTGGAAAACATTGCTTATGATCCTATACCTGTTAATGATAGTTTTCCAAATGAACAATCGGCTGCAATAAGGGTGAGTTCTCGAGATAGTCCTTGGTATGCAGATTATGCTAACTTTATTGTTTCGAAGTATTTGCCTCCAACCTTTTCAGCTCAACAAAGAAGAAAATTCTTTTATGACTTAAGGCATTATTTCTGGGATGACCCACACTTATATAAAGAAGGAGTTGATGGTATTATGCGAAGATGTGTTCCGGAGTATGAACAAAAAGAGATATTGAGAAAGTGCCATAGTAGTGCTTATGGAGGACATCACCCTGGAGATAGAACCGCACAAAAGGTTTTACAATCAGGTTTTTATTGGCCTACTCTTTTTAAAGATGCAAGAAATTTTATTTTATCTTGTGATGAATGTCAAAGAGTTGGTAATATCTCTAGACGTAATGAAATGCCTATGAATTATTCTCTTGTTATTGAACCGTTTGATTGTTGGGGATTTGACTTTATGGGTCCTTTCCCTTCTTCAGAAGGTAATACTCATATACTTGTTGCTGTTGATTATGTTACTAAATGGGTAGAAGCTATACCTACTAAAAGTGTTGATGGTGAGACATCATTAAAAATGCTTCAAGATATTATTTTCCCTAGGTTTGGTGTTCCTAGATATCTTATGACTGATGGAGGTTCTCATTTTATTCATGGTGGGTTTAGAAAAGTTCTTGCTAAATATGGTGTTAATCATAGAATTGCTTCAGCTTGTCATCCTCAAACTAGTGGGCAAGTAGAACTATCAAATAGAGAAATTAAATCTATCTTGCAAAAGACTGTTAATAGGACGAGGAAGAATTGGGCTAGTAAATTAAATGATGCATTGTGGGCTTATAGAACTGCTTATAAAAATCCCATGGGTATGTCTCCTTATAAAATGGTTTATGGAAAAGCTTGTCACTTGCCTTTAGAATTAGAACACAAAGCTTATTGGGCAGTGAGAGAACTAAATAGAGATTTTAAACTTGCTGGTGAGAAAAGATTACTTAATTTAAGTTCTTTAGATGAATGGAGAAGTGAAGCTTATGAAAATGCTAAACTATTTAAAGAGAAAGTTAAGAGATGGCATGATAGGAGAATCCTTAAGAGAGAGTTTCATGTTGGTGAGAAAGTTCTATTGTATAGCTCTCGTCTTAGATTCTTTGCAGGAAAATTGCTCTCCAAGTGGGAAGGACCATATGTCATTGTGGAGGTGTTTCGTTCGGGTGCGATAAAAATTGCTTCGCTCAAGGATGACTCTACACAAGTGGTAAATGGACAAAGACTCAAGCATTATATTTCTGGAGATTCTTATAATGAAGATGTTGATATTATTCAAGCAATTACTCCGGAACATTATATTAAGGAAAATATTTCTGAGTCTGCAGAACCTGATTTCGAAAAGGTACAGTTTCGGTAAGAAAAAGTTCGCGAATTTAATTTTGAGCTACCTATTATTTATTTTTGGAAAATTTGGAAAAACACGAGACGAAAACGAGCAGGACACGAAGTCCGAGGCGCCCACACCACGTGGTGGCGCGGGGCCCTTGCTGGCCGCGCGAGCACCAGGTGGGGGAGCCTCGGAGCTCCTCTCCTACTCGGTTTCGCCCTGTTGCCTTCCTTTTATTTCGTAAATTTTTGCTATATATTCACCCGGAGCCCCCGAGGTCCGTATATCGTGTTTTCGACGCGTTTTTGTTTCGAGCTGTTTCTGTCCAGATGTTGTCTCAGGGATCTTGTTCCGAAGACTACGCACTTCGTCGCCAACGCGAACTCCTTCAAGATCTTGATCAAGGGTCTTTTGTTGGATGGGCGGATGATGAGAAGGTGAAGGCTAGGCGCAGGGACATGAACGACAGCGTCATGGAGGAAGTAAAGAAGATGCAGTCGGCCAAGAAAGATCGCGCAAGGACGGGGACTAGCAAGCCCACCTTTGTGGGATCAATTAACGCCCAACATGCTTTTTCTCATAACATGCAGGGAGCAATACCGCCTGTTCCGGATCTTAGCTCTTTTCCAGATGCAACCGAAGCTCTCCGTGTCACGGATCAGTTTTGCGAGCAGTACCGCGTCCTGAGGAGGGAAGTGTATATACTTCAAGAGGAGAACAACAGGATTCGCAAGATGTTGGAGCGTTACCTTACCCCACTTCGAGTCGTCCCTCCATCACCACCGAAGGAGTAATTCATCATCGGTATTGGCATCTCTCTTAGCTTGTTCCAAGCTTGGGGGGAGTGCCGCGGTATCACCATTATCTTTCATCTTTTACCTTTTAGTAGAGTCATATCATGAGTAGGGAAGTTATCTTATATGATGGTTTGCAGTGTGGAAGTATCTCTCTTTTAGTTGGCTGTCTATGTATCCCTTGGTGTTAGTTGCCGTTATGGAATATTAATGAGAAGTGTTATCATTTATTTTCTGCACACTTTATTTTAGTTTGCAACTTTTATCATGTATGATTGATCTTGTCATTAGTGTTGGTAATCACTTTGGGAGCATATAGTAAATCTTTTGGCTTTGGCAAACTTAGCATTGGTCAGTAGCTACAATACTTTGAGACTTAAGTGGAAAAAGGAATTACATGTAGAATATAGAATTCATTAATCTTTCTCACTTGTAGATTATAAGCTTAGCATTCACAAACTTAAAATTGTGTGTGCCTTCAAGTAAGAATTGCATGATTGTCTTTACTACATGTATGTTTGTTTGTATCCATCAACTCTTATGCTTGCTACCCAACCTTGCTAGCCAAAGACCTGTATCGAGAGGGAATACTTCTCATACATCCAAACCATGAACCGAAACCCCTGCCATTTGTGTCCACCATATCTACCTACTATGTGGTATTTTGCGCCACTCCAAGTAAATACTTCTTGTGCTATCTTTATTCAAAATTATTATCCCTTATTCGTGTCAATGTTCACTAGCTCATGAGGAAATAATAGTTGGGTTTGTTATCTTCCATACTAATTAAGTAACCCTTGACTTGCATGCTACATCTGCTCGTCATTAATATTGCAAAGGGGTGGTCAGACCACTATAATATCAAAGGTTGAGATTTTAAAATATAGGCACTCCTCCATGGTTTGAGATTGATTGGTGGGCACCCGAGGATTCGGTTAGCTATGGTTGTGTTAGAAAGTTGGGGAGGAGTGTCAAGGCTGTGAAAGTAAAGGAAAAAGAAGATGAATATCATAAAGGCTTGTTTTTTAAAAAACAAAATCGGAACCACCCTTAACTTGCTTAGTATGGGAGATGACAAGAACTCTATTACCATTCGTTGACAACAAAGAACACCGCTCAAAAACTTACTTTTATGCTCTCTATTTGATTTCGAAAACCTATAAAACCAAAAGCTCTAGCACATGCTTGTATCTCTGCTTCCCTCTGCGAAGGGCCTATCTTTTACTTTATGTTGAGTCAGTAAACCTATCTCTTTCTATCTTAAGCAAGCATTTGAGTTGATTGTGATTCAACCAGTTATACATTAGTATTGTTGATCATGTCTTTTATTCTTTCTTGCTTAGCACATTGTTGGCATCTAATGAATTTGATTTTTGGAGTTATCAACTAATAAAGAGGGCTGTTTTATAAACTAAGCTCAATATGTTCATTGTCCTCTGACCAAGGACTAAGTTTGCCAACACCAACTAAGGTTTTCTCTATGTACCTTATTGTGGTTTTCCTCTACTTGTTACAAGTTGATTTATATGAACGGAGTTGATATCTAAGATGACTTGTGCATTTATACATGTGATGCTTCTTGTCCGTATATTTTATATCGACACTTCACTCCATAAACCTGTGGTCATGTTTACCGAGTTCAGCTTTCGCTTGGGGACAAGCGAGGTCTAAGCTTGGGGGGAGTTGATACGTCCATTTTGCATCACTATTTTATATCATAATTTACTGCTATTCATTGATATATTTCGTATTTGGAGATGATACTTATGTTATTTCATCTATTTTGCATGATTGATGATCATTGGGGGATGGAACTCCGGAGTCTGAATTCTGCTGGAAAAAGCGTCATCGAGATACAATATTTGCGAAGCTCAGAAGATCAAACGAAACACCTGGGAATTATTTTCTCACCAGATCACGAAGGAGGCCAAAAGGGGAGCCTGAGGTGGGGCCCAGGGGGCCCACACCATGCCCAGGCGCGGCAGGGAGGCTGGCCGCGCGAGCATGTGGTGGGGCCGCCCTTGCCCACCACTGGGCGTGCCCTTTCGCGTACTTCATCCCCCCAAAAACCTAAGACCTGGAGGGTGTTCAGAAATCCTCTTCGCCGCCACCACGAGGCGGAGAAGATAGAGAGAGAAAAGCTCTCCGGCAGGCTGCGTTGCCACCGAGGAAATTCCCTCCCGGAGGGGGGAAATCGTCGCCATCGTCACCGTCATCGAGCTGCACTCCATCACCATCGCCAACACCACCATCTCCACCGCCGACGCCGTCATCTCCATCGGTCCACTCCGTTCCCGCTGTAACATCTAGGGCTAAACCTTGTGTATTTGAT
Organism: Poa annua; assembly: GCA_026929855.1. Classification (NCBI taxonomy): domain Eukaryota; kingdom Viridiplantae; phylum Streptophyta; class Magnoliopsida; order Poales; family Poaceae; genus Poa; species Poa annua. Next base: position 37,236,918 of record CM049433.1, read on the forward strand.
AGGGGAAACTCTCCCGGTGTTGATTACTCTTGTTATTGATGCTATTGAGTGAAACCGTTGAATTAGGGTTTATGTTCAGATTGTTATCCATCATTATATCATCTCTGATCATGTACCATATGATGTGTTGTGAGTAGTTCGTTAAGTTCTTGAGGACATGGGAGAAGTCTAGATGTTAGTAGTGAACTATGTTGAGTAATATTTAATGTTTTGATATTTAAGTTGTGGTGCCATTCTTCTAGTGGTGTCATGTGAACGTCGACTACATGACACTTCACCTTTATGGGCCTAGGGGAATGCATCGTGTACTCGGTTATTAATTGTGGGGTTGCCGGAGTGACAGAAACCTAAACCCCCGTTGATATTCCGATGCATGAGGGATAGCAGGATCTCAGAGTTTAAAGCTATGGTTAGATTTATCTTAATTACTTTCTTGTATTTGCGGATGCTTGCAAGGGGTATAATCATAAGTATGTATTAGTCCTAGGAAGGGTGGTGCATTAGCATAGGTTCACCCACACGACACTTATCCAAACACTAAAGATTAATCATCAATATGAAGCGAAAGCACTAGACAGAATTCCCGTGTGTCCTCAAGAACGTTTGGTCATCATAAGTAAACAAACCGGCTTGTCCTTTGCTCTAAAAAGGATTGGGCCACTCGCTGCAATTATAATTGCCGCGCTCTATTTACTCGCACTTTATTTATCTGTCATATCAAAGTCTACTGAAAACTTGTCTGCTAGTGTTTACAGTGAAACCCTCATCAAAACCACTTGTCAACACCTTCTGCTCCTCGTTGGGTTCGACACTCTTATTTATCGAAAGTACTGCGATACACCCCCTATACTTGTGGGTCATCAGAAACCCCAAGAGGAAGGTATGAAGTAGTGCGGCAGCAAATTTCAACTATATGGTAAGAAAAAGAAGCTATGCATTTGAAGCTGAAGAAACTCGGACCCCCCAGAATTCGAAATTCTAAGGCGGTTGGAAATAAAAATCGCCTCTAATAATTTAGTAACATATCCAGACGTTCTCATGCTCAGAGCCGAAAATCACATGCAGCTCCTCTCAAATCACCCTAGTGATCATCCAACACGGCCTCTTAACGTGGCAGGGAGAGCTAGGTCATGGCCGTACCGTGAGGTTTTTTTAGATAAGGGGGTGCGGATCCCCAGCCTCTGCATCAAAATGATGCACACAGCCACCCGCAATTATTTAACCATCAAAGAGTACAAGTTCACAATTCATGAGTCACTTAAGGTAGCTACAAAGATCAACCACTCAAACAAACTATTATTAAGCATCTAGGCGTCTAGGTTGCAGCCATCCACCCCGGCTGAAGATAGCACGCACAATCGTCAGCATAAGGGTACAACCGGCATCCTTAAGCCCACGTTGGTCCGCAGGAAGCAGGAATGACCATGAGTGGATCCAATAGCACGCCTTGTGGATAACCTGCAAATAATGAGTTGAGTTTGCTTTGTTAAAAACAATGTCATTTCTACAATTCCAAATAGCCCACAATATGGCCGCAACACCAATACGAATACGAGCTTTTGTTATTTTATCTATTCCATTAAACCAGCTACCAAACAAATTCTCAATGCTCGTAGGTGGGTAAGCATTGAAGGTGAAGTGCACTAGTCGCCAAATATCACGAACTTAATGAAAAGGTGCTCGACGGACTCATCCGCATCACAGAAAACACACTTCTTGCATCCTATCCACCTTCGCTTAATCAAATTGTCTTTTGTCAAAATTTCCTTTCTATTAAGAAACCATAAGAAGATCTTTATTTTTAACGGGATCTTTAACTTCCATAGATACTTACGCAAATATCTAGTACGTCCATTTAATAAGTCCTCGTAATACGACTTAACCGTAAAGGTTCCATTAGAAGTAAGAGCCCATTTAAACTTATCCTCCTCATCTATAAGGTTTACCCGCATTAACCTTTCAACTAGATTAAACCAATTTGTGTTATTATTCCCTATTAGAACCCGACGAAATCGGAGATTAATAGGTACTGTCCCAAGAACATTAGCAACGGTGCTATGCTTGTTGGAGGCTATGGCGTACAAAGAAGGATTTTCAGCTTGGAGAGAAACAGGACCTAGCCAAGTATCCTCCCAAAACTGAATCTGCTTCCCATTACCAACTGTAAATCTTCCACGCTGGAAGAATTCATCTTTTACCTTCATAATTTCTTTCCAAAACGGTGAATCCATAGGTTTAACTTGCACTTGAGACAACGTTTTATCTCCTAAGTACTTGTTAACTAATAATTCTTTCCAAACACCCTCTTCATTCAAGACATTTAATTTGCACTTCTAAAACCGAAATTCCCAATCTACCTTGGTCCTTTGGTCTACACACCAAATTGCATTTAGTTAACCTATACTTCCTTTTGAGTTGATTACTTTGCCAAAAAAATCGAGAACGATAAAAATCTAGCCGTTTTCTAACTCCCTTTGGAATTTCGAAAAAGGACAATAGGAACATCGGTAAGCTAGTTAAAACTGAGTTTATAAGCACAAGACGGTCACCGTAAGACAACACCTTGGCCACCCAAGCCGCCAATTTTTTCTCAAACCGGTCCTCAACTGTTTTCCACTCTTTGTTCAATAGTTTTCTATGATGTATTGGTATTCCCAAATACCTAAAAGGTAACGAACCGATTTCACATCCAAAAATACGACGATACTTCTCCTGGTCATCTTTAGTCTTCCCAAAACAATACAATTCACTCTTGTGAAAATTTATTTTTAACCCCGAAAGTTGCTCAAATAGGGCAAGTATTAATTTCATATTCACGGCCTTCGCAATGTCGTGTTCAAGAAATAATATAGTGTCATCGGCGTATTGAAGGATTGAGACCCCCCCCCACCCCATCGACAAGGTGAGGAACTAAACCTCCCACTTGACCATCCTCCTTTGCACGAGAGATTAAAATGGCCAACATATCAACAACTAAATTAAACAACAGCGGGGATAGCGGGTCTCCTTGACGTAAACCTTTGAGTGTTTGGAAATAATGACCGATATCGTCATTAACTCGAATTCCTACACTCCCACCTTGTACAAACCGAGCCACCCACTCACACCATTGTGGCGTAAACCCCTTCATCCGTAAAGTTTGTTGTAAAAATGACCATTTCACCTTATCATATGCCTTCTCAAAGTCTATTTTGAAAAGAACCCCATCCATCTTTTTTGTATGTAACTCATGTATTGTCTCGTGTAAGACAACCACCCCTTGAAGAATATTTCTTACAGGAATAAACACAGTTTGGGTGGGACGGACAACTCTACTCGCAATAGAGGGGACACGGTTTGTTCCTACTTTTGTAAAAATCTTGAAGCTCACGTTCAAGAGGCAAATAGGACGGTATTGTTCAATTTTACTCGCATCCTCTTTTTTTGGTAGCAAGGTGATAATACCAAAATTTAAATTTAACTTGAATAAAGGCAAGTTACCCGCACGCACGCAGTTGCGCAAACATAGCCATCAAGTCATCTTTTATAATTCCCCAAAAATTTTGATAGAACTCCGCAGGAAACCCATCTGGCCCAGGAGCTTTATTATGTTCCATTTGTTGAATTGCCTCAAGCACTTCTTTCTCAGTGAAGTCTTGAGTCAAGATTTCATTTTCTTCACGTGATATTTGCGGCATATCATGTGTCGCACTCTCGTCCAAAGATAAATTATTTGTAACTGGCGCTCCAAATAATTTCTTATAGTACTCCGAGATATAAGTTTTAAGATTTTCTTGACAAAAAAATCGTACCCTCCTCTTGTTCCAATTGTAATATTCTCTTTTTCCTATGTTTACCGTTCACAATAATATGAAAATATCTCGTATTACTCCCCCTTTCTGGATATATTTAACTTTTGCTCGCTGCGCCCACTTAGATTCCTCATCCCGACGCAGCACGGGAAAGAAAAACAGCGATGAAGTGGTTTGACCGGTGGAGTTGGGTTGGATTCGAATCTAACGTTACAGGATGTTTAACATACACTTATGTTCGTTTTGGAAGGTTCGGCTCACACCTGTGCGTGAGTTGGTAAACTATTACGAGTAGTATAAACGGGACTGGCAACATTAATATATCACCGACACGGACTCAGTCTGGAAGGATTAGATGAGAGCATGCATTGGCCAGAGGGCAGAACACCAAGCAGAAACCGTAAAGTTGATGCATGACCTAAAGAAACCATACCGTATTGATCAGCCCATGCATTTCATCCATCAAATAATGGGGGGTTACATGGATATATGCTGCAGCTACGCGTGCTCTCCAAAAGACGAGGAATATGATTTAACAATTGGAGAGGGGCTTTCCTCCCAATTTCCCCCGCGCTATAGTCCGAAAAGTCAAAAGTACTATACGCTACCCATGCTCGCCCATGCATGCAACCATGCATGCTTAGTTTTAGTTTGCACTCCAGTACTTCCACTTCATACTGTACCACACTGCAAAACCAGATATATTGGTGATACTATTGTATAGTAGTATTCAAAAACTTCGTTTAGACATCACATCACATTCACGACGTCTTAATGATCATCGGAGCTGCTTGCTTGGATTACATTATGTTTGGACTGGATCCCTTCCGATTCCCGACGGAAAGGACGGGGAATTTCGATTCAAATTAATCCGCGAGTCTAATCGCTCTCAGACTACGTGTCTTCTTCCATTCATTCACCATCAACACCTTCCCACCCCCTAGCTCCCCTATTTATACCCCTGCACTGGCCCTTCCCTCCTACACCACCTTCCTCACTTACACGTACACACACCTCTCACTCGGTCCCTCACCACTCATTCCTCAAAAGGATATTAGACTAGACCATAGCTAGCTACCAAGCTTCTCAAGGGATCGATCAAGTGACCACACTCCGATGGCTGCTGCCAGCCCGGTGGTGTGGGTGAACGGGCCAATCGTCGTAGGTGCAGGGCCGGCGGGACTGTCGGTGGCGGCGTGCCTGCAAGAGCGCGGCGTGCCGTCGGTGGTCCTCGACCGCGCCGACTGCGTGGCGTCGCTTTGGCAGCACCGCACCTATGACCGCCTCCGCCTCCACCTTCCCAGGAACTTGTGCGAGCTCCCGGGGATGCCTTTCCCTGACAGCTACCCGGAGTACCCTACCAAGAGCCAGTTCGTCTCCTACGTCGAGGCCTACGCCGCGCGCTTCGGCCTCCGCCCGCGGTTCAACACGTCCGTAACGTCCGCGCGGTACGACGACGCCGCCGGGTTGTGGCGGGTGCACGCGGAGACTGCGGGGATAATCACAGAGTACATCGGCCGGTGGCTCGTCGTGGCCACGGGCGAGAACGCGGAGCGCGTCCTGCCGGAGATCGACGGCATGAAAGATTTCCGTGGCCCGGTGTTGCACGTTTCAGAGTACAAGTCCGGCGCCCCGTATCGCGGCAGGCGCGTGCTCGTGGTCGGATGCGGTAACTCCGGCATGGAGGTCTGCCTCGACCTATGCGACCACAGTGCCCTCCCCGCCATGGTCGTCAGGGACTCGGTGAGCATGCAACTCTAGCTAGCTAAGCTAACACATGTACACAGTACACGTCCATTTATATATACATATGCATGCAAAACCCTCTATGCATGAAACCGAACGACGTCGTCTCACTTTAATATCTCGGATTATGTTTTGTCAACAAGAAGGTCCACGTCCTGCCTCGGGAGATGCTCGGCGTCGCAACGTTTTCGGTGGCCGTCTTCCTCCTCCGCTTCCTGCCGCTGTGGCTGGTGGATAGGATCCTCGTCGTCCTCGCGTGGCTGTTCCTCGGCAACCTCGAGAAACTCGGGATTAGGAGGCCGTCCGGGGGGCCACTGGAGCTCAAGAACACCAGGGGCAGGACTCCGGTACTCGATATCGGTGCGCTTGCGAGGATCCGGTCTGGTGACATTGAGGTCGTACCGGGGATCAGGAGGATTTTGGGTGACGGCGCTGAGCTCGTGGATGGACGCCGCGTCACTGCTGACGCTGTGATAATGGCTACCGGCTACCACAGCAACGTCCCTCAATGGCTCAAGGTGCTTATACTTATACAAGTTAATTTATTGCACTTACAATTAATAGTATAGGTGTTTTTTTTCCTTTCGTTAAGAATAAGGCATCTACTAGCTTGTTTTTTTTTTGTTAATGAGGCATTTAGCTATAGTCTTATTCACACTTGAACTGAAAAGTTTTAAAAAAGTCCAGTGGCTAATTTCTGAATATTTCTTTTATGCTAACTTTTTTAAGAGGACAAAGCAAGGTGTACTATATCGAAAAACAAGTTCAAAAAGGGTTTGGTAGCGATGCCTAACAAAGTAGAGATTTCTAATGCTAATTTGACAGTTAAAAAGATGATAGTAGGTATACTAATTAAAAGTGTACTCGGAAAGTTGCTCATTTGATTCCTGTTTTCCAATGTAGGGAAATGATTTCTTCACCAAGGAAGGCTACCCAAGGGTGCCATTCCCAGATGGTTGGAAGGGGCAGTCAGGTCTCTACTCTGTCGGCTTCACAAGGAGAGGCCTCTCTGGTGTCTCTTTAGATGCTGTCAAGGTTGCAGAAGACATTGCCTTGGCATGGAACCACCAAACCGCCACTATATGATGGATGCATCCAATAAAGGAAAAAACTGGTTAATTTGCTACGGACTTAACCCTTAGAGATCAGCTAACTTCATATATCTTGTAGTTTATGTTAGTCAATAAATCTTGATGCAATAGCCAACATGGCACTCACCTAGCTAGCGAATCACTATACCAAGAATTGTTCACACACAAACATCAAGATAAGAGTGCAATCAAGTTCACAGCCCAAATTTTGTTGTACCCATGGGCCTCTTGTATGTACAGATAGGTAATGTGGTAGAGCCTTATACGTTCAATGGTTGGAAAGGAATATAGAGTTTGACTAGCACATTTCTCTTTTTTTTTGAAAGGAATGCGGTGGGAGAAGCCCCCATGGCGAGTTTTTTTTAATAATAAGAATCCAAATTCGCGCCCGTGAGAACTTGAACCTGGGTGTCTGGTTGTACATCCAGTCTACGAACCACTTGTTAGGACGTTTCTCTGGGTTCATATTAATGTATCAGTAACATCGTACTACATAAGTACATGTGGCAAATGACTACTGCCGTGGTGAGCACGCGAAACATAGGCAAACACCAACATCAACTTAGCATATCTTGTTACTCTTCCTTAAAAAAGATCTAGATGCACTTAGATTGGTGAAGTAGTCATTTCAAAAACAACTACGCAATTGTCTTAAACTAGTGCAGAAATGAACCACTCGGATACCTTCCAAGCACAAATAATAAATATAATATCATCAATTAAGTGCACCAATAACTTGTGAATAATAAAGTGCAGCAAATACAAAAGAAAGCAAAAAAATCAAAATATACTTAAGATATAGCAATATTCAGAAGTATGGATTGCGGAATGTAAAGTGAACAAGAGACAACCGATGTTTACAACAGTTCGAATCCACCAATATTAAATTCCTCGTTGCAGAGGGCGTAGAAAAAAGATGCTGCATGGACGTTCGCACGGACAAATTTTCAAAATAAACTAGCATTCTCTTTTCTCATAGACTCAGCCAAAAAAGTGTGAGCTCATCACAACTGATAACTTCGTCATCTGCCCTAGAGATGGCAAGCTCTACGACTATTTCACAAATCACTCGAACCACTTCAAAAAATTCAAAGAGAGGCCACTAATGTTGGGATATAACAACTGAGTGTATCTCTGACATGGATCAATCCGGCTAGTACAGGGTGGCCCAATGGTGGTAAAGGCCGAACCCTGCCGGGCGGTCCAGCTAGCTGACGTACAAGGAAATAGGCGGGCGGTTCAAGGAAGGCGGAAAACTGAATCCCACGAAACCACCATGGGAAGGACCCTTTGTGGTCACAAAGGCGTTGCTCAATGAATCCTACTACCTAGCCGACGTCCGAGATGCATATCGGAAGACGAAGAAGAAAGGAACCATGCGAAAGGGAGGCATTGATGACCCGTTCGAGCAAACCAAAAGGCCTTGGAATATTGAGCAGCTACGTCCTTTTTACACTCATCAATTTTCATTGTAATAAGTTCTATATAATTATGAAATAAAAGTCCATGGTTCCATCATCTATGTTGCGAAGTATGCCATCTTTTATCTTTCCTTACAATCATATAACTTATGTATCTACGTTACCCAAAATTTTGCCTGTGCTGACGTTCCAACTTGTGATACTGTTGGAATATAGTCACAAGGACTATGAGGGGTATCGAACATAGGGGGCCTTAGAGCGCTGCCTCTAGACCTCGCGAAGCTCGACTTACGGGAAGAAGCACGACAGAGAGAGACACTTTGTTTACCCAGGTTCAGGCCACCGCGGAGGTGTAATGCCCTACTCCTGCTTTGTGCTATTGCTTGGGTAGCCACAAGAGGTTACAATAGAGAATGCCCTGTGGCTCTAGGGTTGGAGATTACAAGTGCAAACCCTTTGCTAGGTCCGGGATCCTCCCCTTTTATAGGCGGCCAACTTTCCTAGTCCTCCAAATCCATGGCGGGAGAACCCCGCAAGCTTCCAAACGCCTGCCTGCTCCTCTGCCCTCCGCTTTGGTAAAGCCACCAACCATGGCAGGTCTACGACCCGGCCCTAGCTGCGCTGCCCCTGTCTCCTTCTGCCAGCAGCTCTGGTCGGCGTCCTCCTTACGCAGGAAAAAGCATCTTTAGAGACGCTAAGGGGGGACATCACGACTCGTGGACCTGCTCTAGCACCAGAATGGCAAGCTTCGGAGTACGGGGACGAGCGGTGCGGCCAGTCCCCTCCTTTTATCACCAGAACGGCAAGCTTTTGGGTCACCGACTCTACGGCACGAAGGTCGATGACGACCTCCACTGAAAGGAGGCCCTCACTATGCCAGCCTCTGTGTCACGTGCGGGGACGACCCTTGTGAGGCCTCGGGGCCTTGCCTCCGGGGGATCCTCCTCCTAAGGCCCGCTTGATGGCCCTTGACGATGATGATGACTCCAGAAGATATCTTGCTAGCACCAACACCCGCGTCAAAAGAATTTGGGTTAGGTTGAGAATCCAAGTACAAAGTGTATAGTAAGGGAAAGACTAATTTTCCCCACGAGGGTGACTCGAGGGTTTATATCGAACTCGCAGGGAAATGAACCAAAAGTTGTTGTCTCCTTATCCTTCTTTATGAGACCTGCAAAACAAAGTAAACTGTTTTGTGCCCTCAACCTCACCAAGTAGTTGTCAAGCACAAGGTGTGAGTAAAAGATATGAAAATAACACATGCAAACAAGAAATAAATATGCAATGATGATAAATAAATATGCAAGGATGGTATAAATGATAATGGATGATATTTTTGTGTCTTGTAGTGTGGTTGCAAGATATAAAAGTGTTTTTGTATTTTTGGATTTTTAAATGACAGAAAATGTAAAGTGCTTATAAAGTGTTGAAAAGGTGTTTCTTATGATTAAAAATGGACCGGGGTTCATGGTTTCACAAATGCACTCTCTCTTTAATATAGTGGTAGATAATGGAACATAGGAATTGACATATGAGATTGCAATAAGACAAGATATTAATAATATGGGCATCACATCCTAACATAGAGGTTCTTTTAGTTATTAAACCTCTCTTATACTCCACCAAGAGGCGAACTAAATCATAACACCCCAGTAATTAAGATAGATCAGAGTATAGCTTTAAGTTATATGACATGAAGTTAGAATAAGAACATGCTAGATCTAGTCATGGAGAAAGTGGAATGGTCACCCACATCCCCGGTAGCATGGTATTCCTTTTTATCCCTAGTGAGGCAACAAAGTAAGGTAAAGTACCCAAGTGGATCGCGGAACTACTGTCACTTTCACCGCACTAGCCACCCCCTGTTACTCCAACTAATGCACACGTTCCCCCTCACACGCCCTCATACATATGTTGGATCAAAACACATAAACAAGAACGGGGTACATAATATGCATCTACTTTCATAACAAAGACATAACAATTGCAATCTTCAAACATATATCAACTTAAGAGATCCACCACAAAGGTATTACATAGATGTCCATAATCATGTTCAGCAGCTCATATGGCACTAATTAGTGAAGCTCAAGAGAGAGGAGAGATACATAAGTTACTTCCACAAACCCATAGTCCGGGGTGGACTACTCCTTCTTCATCATGGAGACGGTGGAGTGGTTGTTGGAGAAGATGGAGACCACGCCGGCAGCGCCCCGCCGGAGTTTTCCCCCTCCAATCTGCAGCTCCAGGTCTCTGTTTCGTGGTTTCTGTGTTTTTGCGGCGCCATCTCCGAAAGGCGGCGGGGGAGTATTTTTATAGTCGTTTTTAGGTCAAGACGAAGATCGACGACATCGGTGTCACGAGGCCCCAGAATGTGGGACCCACGCGGCCAAGGAATTTGGCCACGTGGGCCACCCCCTTTTGGTCCTCGGACTTCCTTTCATGCGCTTCCTTGGATCCTACTCCTTCTTCCTTCCAAAAAATGATGTTCCCGAAGTTGCAGGTCTTTTGGACGTCGTTTAGGCCCCTGAAACATCAAAATATAGAAAAGGGGGTTTTCTGACAGTGCAGGGTTAATTCCAAATAAATAGGGGAACTGTGAAATATTCCCAAAATCATTATAAAACATTGATATAACCCTTATATGATGCAAATATGATTGAAATATAAGTAATACAATGCAAAGTTCATGTATGCATTTTACATGCATCAACAACCCCAAGCTTAACCTATACTCGTCCTCGAGTATGAAGGTGATAAAACTAAACATGGACTTGAAATTTTATTACTATCAAAGGATATCAAAGATGATTGCTACATAGATTCAAATGATTCATTCTTAATAAGAAGTAGCAAAATACAAGATACAGTATCAAGTGATATCAAATATTCAAGGTAAAGATGTTCAATGATAATTCACAAAGTGTAACATAGAAGAAAAGTTCTATGGACCAAATGAATGCATAAATGAAAAGTAAAAAAGATATCCTATATTGGTCATAGAGTATTCTTATAGAAATCTGAATATAAAACGTCGCCACTTTGGAAAGATAGATAAATAAGTAGAGGAATAACATGTAAGAGTATCATCCAGCTTCCAAATGCTTAAACTTAAGTTAATGTTTGCCATGTAGTATCCATTGGTGTGAAGTTCTCATTACCCCTATCATAGCATCTTGAGTTCTCATTACCCGACAGATATTTCCCGCCTTCGGGCCATACTAGAAAAAAACAACTTTTTTGCGCCGGCTAATTCCTCTGTACTGATTGTTTATATGTGGGTCGCCTAGTAGTATGTCGTTGGCACTAATATGTTGGTTTTGGTCTCTGAATCTCAACTATGATACTGGCTCTTGTTGGTTTAGCTAAAGTATCCGGCTGAGGTTTCCGCCAACATATAAAAAGTCAAGCATATAAACTAGATAAAATTAAGGCGGGCCATATATAAAAGACTTCACCATCTGTAGCAACTGCTAGCCGGCTTCCGCCTAACATTACATTTCAATAGTTAAGTTACAAAATAATACATTTGACGCAATGTTTTACGGGCGGAACAGGCAAACGCCAACCAAGGAAGTTAATCTAAATAACCGACGCCTACTAGGGGGCTCGGGGGCTGGCAACATCAACCCTGGAACTATCACTGCCCACCGCCACCTCCTTGTCTGCGCTGGTAGGATCGGCTTCTTTGGCGACTTCTGGGCGACGAGCTGGCAATGGATGCCGGCGGTAGAAGATCTGAGTGTTCACCATATCGGCCACCGGTGTGGCGTAGCCGGCCACACTGTCAAGCAATTTCGTGGGCTCCACCGCGGTGCCGTCTTTGTACTGTGTGTTCATCGACTCGGTGACCACGTCGATCTCTGTATCCAGATAGTGCGCCATCATCAGCCCAAGAGCCATCTTCACGCCGCCTCTGGCCGCAGACTTCAACAAGCTCGGATGCCTATCAGTTGTCTGAGTAAGAATGCTCAGAATATCGCTGTAATCGGCCGGCTTTTGACTGCCCGGAGCGACGAAGAACTTGGCGGCAAATTTCTTGGCGGCGTCCATCGTCTCGATTATCAGCTCGCCCAGATGCTTAATACGGTCTAGGCCATTGCTTAAGCCAGCGGAGACCGCAAACAAAAAATTTATCAAAGTCAGCAAGACGAAATTGCAAGTACTGGAAGTTCAAAAACATAGCAGGAGTAGGCTTTCCAAGGACCGAGTCGTGGATGGCGGTCAGCTCATTCAGATTAGCCGACAACGTATCCTCGGCGGTCTTGGCGGCACAGGCTTGCTCGGCGTTCTCTAGTTGAGCCGCCTTCTCTGTATCCATCAATTTTTTGCGAAGGCTATCCAGCTTGCCAGTGAGCTGGCTAGTCTCCTTCGCACAAGCCAGCTCCTTTACCTCCAAGTCCTCGCTGTGCTCCTTCTTCAGCGCCACTATTGTGTCCGCCAGATCCGCAGTTTCATTCATAATAGCTTGAAAATCAGTTGACGCCCGCAACATATATATCTTGGGCGTAGTCTAGCTATTCTACATTATTGACGGCAAGCTAATGATTGACAAAATTACAAAAAAAGCGGAGGGCAAAAGACAAGCATCTTTACCTTCATTTTTCTTTCAAATTGCCTCGACTCGGCAATCCGAGAGTCCTTCGCTTTGTTCGCCTCCTTCAATGCTCGAAATCGTTTATTCATCTCGGACTTTGCCTTGATGAGGTCATTATTCGATTGAAGGGCGACCTGCAAAAACAAAAGTTGTTGTCTAAAAGTCAAAAACCACTTATACGGCTAAATGCAAAACTTTCAGCCATCTAAGTGCTCGGGGGAGGGGGGTGGGAATAACTATGGATAAAGCCGAAAAACTTACAGCATACTCCGGCTCCAACTTCTCGAAAATCTCCTTTGCAAAGCCGCAAAGGAGAGGGTGCGCTCACGCGCTTCCTTTAGCGTGCCCCCACAGATCTCCTATTATATTCTTGTCTGGTGGTGGGGCTGACTGAGAAGCGGGGCTGCCAATAGTGTCATCTAGCTTCTCCTCTTTGGTAGCCTTCGATTGAGCGGCATCATTATTCGTAGCTTCAGCCGATTGGGATGTCATGTTGGCGATGCGCCTGGTGGAAGCCGCCTTCGAAGGCGGCATGCCGGTAGGTTGGGCTAGGGCTGAGGCTGCTTGCGAACATCAGCGATGAACCCACCTTGTCGAGGCAGGGTAGGAGGAAATGTTGCAGGAGAGGGAGCCACATGTTTTTTACCCTTGCCGTACAGAGATCTGGCCGGCAATCTGTGGGAAGCAGCCCGCGTCCTGACAACAACCACATAAAGGAGTTAGTCAGATGAACACCGGCAACAATAAACCGGCAAGAAAGATGTAAATATACTTACTGCTTCTTGGGATCTGATTCCCCGTGTTCCCGTCGTCGTCGACCGGCTCGGAAGCCGAATGGGCGGCCTTTTTCCTCCTCTCAGCAGTAGCTGTAGAGGTAGGAGCGCCGACCGCCTTGCGCTTCTTGGTCTTCCAGACCGTCGAATCATAGTAGTCGGGAGCAAGCCCATCCAACTTTAGAGAGGATAGCTTCAGAAAAAGGAACAAACGAAATTAAGTGAATTGGCAAAGAGGCAAACATATCGCCAACAAAGAAAAGTTTAGTACTTACTTCAAGGGGGGATTGTTGTGGATGTACATAGGCACCCCTTCAGCCGCCTTTATGTAGTCAGACTTGACGAGGCCGCGAAGCCGGGCCGCCAAGGTGGCTGCTGATAACTTCGCTTACACGGAGATAATTGTGTCACTATGCGAATAGTAACACATCTTGTGTGGGCTGCACCGAAAAGGCAATATCTGCCTAAACAACCAGCAAATGACGATGTCGATCACGTTAAGCAACGGGGGCTCCATCGTCTTGGTGTGGAACTCGATCCGCCTTGCAACAAGGCGGAGTTCCACCGGAAACATCGCCACTGCCTCCTCCTTCTAACAGTCCTTGGACAATGGAGGCGCGTTGACGAACTCGGGAACGTCGAAGCCTTGACCCGCAGCTGCCAAGTCCTTTTAGTAAAATAAGGACGAGGTCCAACTTTGATTGACACAATGTATGGTATCTTCAGATACCAGTTGCGTCCTTGGCGGCAGTTGAAGGTGACGCTGCCGCAGGTTGCCAGCCCTCCGTCCGCCACAGTTTCATGCCGACAACGAAAGTAATATTTGAAGAAATCTAAGCTCGGTATTATTCCTACATATAGCCCTCGAATAAGGCGGTGAAGCCTGCTAAAACTAAAAAGATGTTGGGGGCTATATTGTGGGGCTGGAGGCCGTAATAACTAAGCACCTCGCTAAAGAAGGCGGAAGGCGGCAGAGCCATTCCCCTTGCGAGGTGTGAAGTAAGAATTACCCGTTCCCCCTCTCGGAGTGCAGGGATGACATCGCCGTAGGCGGATCGCCAGCTGTAGTCCTCCTTTGTCAGCAAAAGCCGGCATCCTCCAACTCCTTAAGCGTCTTATCGTCGATGTTGGAGGGGAGCCAGTACCGCGACCTGAGGTCGCCTTGGTCTTCTTCCTCGCCGGTGGCCGCGCCGGTGATGGGAGCCAGTACCACGACCTGAGGTCGCTTTGGTCGATGCGTCCGCGCGCACGGACGCGGACAGAGTCGAAGAAGAAGATGGGCGCGAGGAAGTCGAGGCGCGCGCAGTGGGTGTTGCGGTGCCCAGAGCACCGGTGTAAGGACCCCTCAGACCGAAATCTGAGATGTCCACGTTATGTAATAGATCACGATCCCAGAGATCAATGCATCGCAATCACATAACCAACAAGGTATCAAAGTCTTACATCATTGAAGTCGTACGAATAAAAGTCTTACAACACAGAGTGGTCGCATGACCAAGTCTGAAGTTCATCGTCGCGCAGGACGGAATTATCTAAGATATAGTGGAAGCTCGTGGCTAGCGTCAGCCCTCGTCACCAACAGACGCCATCCCACAAGTGCAGTTGACCGGTGACAGCTAGGTATCGTAGTCGGCGCCATACTCCTCCTCTTCGGCGAAGGCCTCCTCGTTGTAATCTGGACGTTTGAATATCCAGGGACACAGCCATATGAGTACAACTACGTACTCGCAATACCACCTCAAGGCTTAGGTTTTCATGGTAATGCAGTAAAAGAATTTTTGAAAAACTGGGATAGCTGCTATTTACAGCTATAGGGTTTAGTTTTCGCAAAGATGCTTTCGATATAGAGATTACGACATCTCTGTATCTTTGTTGAAGAAAACTTTCAGAGGCAGAAAATCACTCTTGTAGAAATAGCATGTACTATTTTCACGTTTTGAAAACTCTTCTGTAAAACTTTTCAAAAACACTAGGATGGAGATACCCCTTTTTCCTTCCTTGAGGTCGGACTGATTGTCTCCCCGAGACCAACCATCCTCACTCAACTCATGTGCCTCCCAGGTACCTCCTTGTTTCCTCCAAAAACAACTTTCTTTTTAAAACAAGAAATTGCCCATACGCCTAGATCAGTGACCTTTCCAACCGTCCTTTGACCGCGGACACGGCTATTCGAATAGATGTACACTCTGCAGAGGTTGCGCACTTTACCCACACCAATCGGTCATTCCGCCGTGTCTGCCACGGCCCGTCATACGATAGTATGCGGGGGTCCGGATAACCATATCAAAACTTTCCACTATGTCCACCCTAGTATCGAGGCTTCCCGGTAGGTTTGTTCTCCCCGGCACCGTGTGCTCCACTAGACCCCTGGTCTCTCTTAGGACGCCACACCGCCACGTCGGGAGACCCACCGTAATCGTCCGGCGCGGATCCTCCCACATGTGTATTGCCTCGTCCAGACGGCAACCCGGCTTCAAGGGCCCAGCCCCCATAGAAAGTATGAGAGCCCCAATACTAAAACGGACAAGCTTCCGGCTAAGCCCTACCCATATCAGGTAATGTGGTTGCACGGGTTAATTGTTCGGGCGGCTGCTAGGGCAGTACTTTGTTTTTAAAAACATCTCCATCTCCGACTGTTCCCAACAGCTCGGGTTTTTGTAAACATCTCCGATTGCTCCCAGCGACTCGGGTTTTATAAAACACTTGCTCGCCGATTGCTCCCAGCAACTCGGGTTTTTCTTCCGAAAGCATTTTCTCAAAAACCAGGCTCCCATCCTAATATTTTGAGGAAAGAATATAAAGATATACTACTAGAAAAATATGATTTTCTTTATAGAGCCTTCAACAACAAGGCTCCTAAAGTGAATACTTCTTTTTATAACACCTATTATAACCTAGTTGATAACTTTGGCCAAACAATATTTTGTAAAATAGTTTTTGGGTGGCAAAGTGCCACAAAATGGGTAAAACATGCATTATTTTATTTTGAAAACAAAACATGCTTGATAAAGTAATAGGATTCATTATAGAGGTGAGGTGGCTTGCCTTGCTCAGCGTACTGTCCTTGGTCGTGCTCTTCCTCGTAGTTGTGCTCAGCTACCTCGTACTGCTCCTCCTCTGCCTGCGGTTCTATCGTAACATGCAAATAAATGAAACTAGCGTAAATCCTAAAATGTGTGTTGACAACAATCTGAACTAAACAAGCAAACAACAAGCATTACAAGACAGAACCAACTACTGGATATAAACATAACACATACACATAACCCCAAACAAAGCATACAAAAAATACTAGATAACAATGCTAGTGTACCAAATGCACTATGCTAAATATATTTAAGCAAGACATTACAACACAAACAAAGTTTTCAAATTAAGTTAGCATGCTTTCGTTAAGCTACTGGAATCTAAGTGTGTTAAGAATGTACACACAAATTTCATAAACTAAAACAGGGAAATACTTTAGGGTTATTTTTAATTAGTAAATGGCTGTTTTGGGAGAAAATGCACAACTATTAAAATATTGATCAGAAAAATAAACCCTTATACCATAACATGCCTAATACCTACTGGAACCTAGGAAAATTGGATTTGCATAAAAAAGGATTACAAAACAGAAACTAAAAATCCTACAAATGCTACTGTACTAAACACTAAAATGAATATAGCTTCTGTTGTAAGAAGCTCCTGCATGCAAGACCAATTTCCATGGATGGGCAATGTTTTTATCTACCAACAGAAATTTGATTCAACAAATTTGTACAATCCTAGCTCAGTCGATAACTGTTTTTGTGAAATGGGCACTTTATACCATTATTTAAGCACAGCACAATCTATGAATTATTTTTGTGTCAAACCAGTGCTGCATGTTAGAGAAAACTCGTGGCTACTCCACAAAAATAACCCTAAGAAATTTTCACAAATAGATCTGGCACAAACAAATTATTCTAAGCACATGAAATACACAGGAACTGAAAAAGATTAAGATCTAGGGAAAAAAATGTCAACGGGCTGAATTTGGGCCAGATCTGGCCGAGGCCGGCGCGGATCTGGACTGCAGTTGGGCTGGGCCGACCCAACATGCGCGCGTGGGGGTGACCGCGCCGATTCAAACGGGGCCGTAGATCTTCAGATCTACGGTCCGCGCTCATCGTCTCCAGCGCGACGGCTCGCAGAAGGACCAGAGGGAGGGAGGAAGTGGGCGGCGACAGAGCGCTCACCTAGGGCCTCGAACGGCCGAGGGGAAGGTCGGGGTCGGGGAAGAAGGTGCAGGCGTCCTCGACGGTGCCCTCACGCGCCGCATGCAGCGCCGGAGTCCATGACGACGGCGACCATGACCTTCCCCGGTCGAGGACGAGCGCGGCGTCTACGGTCACCTAAACAAGAAATGGAGAGCACGGCGAGTTAGGTCTCGTCGAGACGCGCTTGGGAGGCCAAAAATGGCGAAGAATGAGGAAGGGAGGCGATGGCTATCGCCGTTTCTCGCCGGTGGTCACCGTGGAAGAAAAAGCTTCGCACGGCCAGCAGAGGGGATGAACTTGGGCGTGGTTTGGTGGGTGAGCAGAGGGGATGTGAGGGTGTGATTTGAGGGGGAAATGGGAGAGAGGGGAGAGCACGGGCGTGGGTTATAGCCAGGGACCCGATCTAGGGTTTTCTTCGGACATGGGCGGTTGGGGTGCGGTTAATGGTGTTCCTATTG
Organism: Poa annua; assembly: GCA_026929855.1. NCBI lineage: Eukaryota > Viridiplantae > Streptophyta > Magnoliopsida > Poales > Poaceae > Poa > Poa annua. Next base: position 37,255,036 of record CM049433.1, read on the forward strand.
GCTCTCCTGGGCGATGGAGAGGGGACAAAGAGGGTGTGGTCGGGGGCGACGTGTTTTGGCCAGTGGGAGGCGAGGGAGTGTGTCTCCATTGGTCGGTTTTGGGAAAGAAACATGGTGAGTGGAGGAGAGGGGTAAGGGAGAGGCTGGCAGGTGGGTCCAGGGAGAGGGGGTGCTGTTCTCCTTCTTCGGCAAGCCAGAGAGTCGGGGGGAGAGAGAGAAGGGGGTGGGGTTCGGGTGGATTAGGGTTTTGGTTTTATTTTCCTTCTCCTTTTTTTTTCAATTCTTTCAATCAACACACACCATCTCCAAACAATTCAAGCAATTGGTCTAAGGGGTTCATATGAGTGGGTTGGCTACAGACTCAAAATGCATCCATAGCAAAACAAGCAATTTCATAAAGAATTTTGAAAGATTTAGAAAAAAGAAAAGAAAACGAAGGAAATGGTCACTGTTTTCTGATGCCCTCAAAACCTAGTTGGATTTATAGATTAACAAGGTCTCCAATGATGTTCCAAGGTATGGTTTGAAAATATACTAGTCATAGAACAAGTTAGTAAAGATGCATGTCAAAAATAACTCACAGGTTGCTTAATAATGTACCCTAGATTTGCTAAGTTTTAACAAGGGTGAAGATCATAAAAGTCTAATTTTTAATTAGCAAAAATGACTAGGATGATATTACCAAGTACTATATATCCTAGATAAAACAAGCAAGGATAACGAGAACATGAAAACAATTTAAGCAAGAATAACTATGACACTCAAAAAAAGTTTTTGTTCTCACAGGAAAATCTAGCCTAACACCACAATTCTAGGTATAAGAAAATTGGGGTGTTACAGACCTTCCCCCCTTAGGGGAATCTCGTCCTCGAGATTCCGGATTTGAAGAGGAAAGGAATACAGGGAATTCACGCTCCAAGTAATCCTCACGCTCCCATGTAGCTTCTTCCTCTGAGTGGTTGCTCCACTGAACCTTTAGGAACTTGATCTTCCTTCGACGGGTCAAACAGATATCTTCAGCTAGAATACGGAGTGGTCGCTCTCAGTAGGTGAGATCATGGTTGAGGTCGATGGTGTGATGATCTACCTTCTGATACGAGTGGGTACCATTGGGAACTTGCAGACATTTTCGGAGCAGTGACATGTGGAACACGTCATGAAATTCAGATAGATGCAGGGGTAAATCTAGCTGGTACGAAACTTCTCCCCGTCTGCCATTTACTCGGAAAGGTCCAATGTACCTCGGGGCCAGCTTCCCTCTGACATGAAAACGTTGCATTCCCTTGAGTGGCGTGACACGCAACTACACCATGTCGCCGGTCTTGAAACTCAAGTCGCGCCTTTTGGAGTCGGCGTAACTCTTCTGCCTGGATTGGGCGGCCTTAAGACGGTCGCGGATCAGTTGAACTTGTTCTTCCGCGTCTCGCAGGGCATCAATTCCGAAAATTTGGCTGTCTCCAGACTGTGACCAATTCAAAGGAGTACGACACTTACGTCCATACAAAGCCTCGAATGGTGCCATCTTCAAACTAGCCTGGTAGCTGTTGTTGTAGGAGAATTCTGCGAAGGGTAGGCAATCTTCCCACTTGGACCCGTACGCTAACACACAGGCTCTAAGCATGTCTTCAAGTATTTGGTTGACTCTCTCGGTCTGTCCTCCGGTCTGAGTATGATAGGCGGTGCTGAAAAAGAGTTTTGTCCCGAGTTCCTCATGAAGCTTGGTCCAGAATCGGGAAGTAAACTGAGTCCCTCGATCGGACACGATGGTCTTGGGAATCCCATGAAGGCTGACGATGCGGGACATATATAAGTCTGCAAGCTGATCTGAACGATGAGTGGTGCGAACCTGAATAAAGTGTGCAACATTAGTGAGTCTGTCCACAATGACCCAAATGGCATCATGCCCACGATTGGATCGGGGCAATCCGGTGATAAAGTCCATGGCGACTTCATCCCACTTCCATTCAGGTATCTTGAGGGGTTGGAGTAATCCAGCGGGTCGTTGATGCTCGGCCTTGACTCTCTGACAGATGTCGCAATTCTGGACGAAAAAGGCAATCTCTGGCTTCATGCCATGCCACCAAAATTTCTCCTTGAGGTCTTGGTACATCTTGGTTCCACCGGGGTGGATGGAGTATAAAGTCTCGTGCGCTTCCTTCATGATGAGCTGCTTCAAATCATGATCCGATGGCACGCAGATGCGGCCGTTATACCAAAGAGTTCTCTCGGAATCCATGGTGAATCCAGGGACTTCGTCTCTTCCCATCCTACGCTTGATGCCTTCAATGCTCTCATGACCTTTCTGTGCCTTCTTAATCTGATCCGATAAGGTGGGTTGTAGCATGAGTTGGCTACGGCTCCATAATTGACTACTTCTATACTCATCTTGTCCAGCTCATTCCAAAGCTCCGGTTGTCGAGTCTTGATCATGGCGTTGAAAGAATAAGGTTGTTGACTAAGGGCATCAGCTATGACATTGGCCTTCCCAGGGTGATAATGGATGTCTAAGTCGTAATCCTTAATCAATTCTATCCATCTCCGCTGCCTCATATTCAACTCTCGTTGGGTGAAGATATATTTCAAGCTCTTGTGGTCGGTGTAGATATCGCAGCGGTTGCCCATCAGAAAATGACGCCAGGTCTTGAGTGCGTGAACAACGGCATCAAGTTCAAGGTCATGGGTTGGGTAATTCTGCTCGTGTTTGCGGAGTTGTCGCGAGGAATAGGAGATCACCTTGCCCTCTTGCATGAGGACACATCCTAGTCCAAGCTTGGAAGCGTCGCAATACACGACAAAATCTTTGGTCACATCGGGCATGGTCAGAACAGGTGCGGTGGTGAGGCGCTTCTTCAACTCCTTAAAACTTTCTTCACACTTGTCGGTCCACTCGAACTTCTTGTCTTTCTTCAGCAACTGGGTAAGAGGTTTGGCTATACTAGAGAATCCTTCAACAAACCTGCGGTAATATCCCGCCAGTCCGAGAAAAGATCTCACTTCCGTTGGGTTGGTGGGGGCCTCTCGGTCCATGATGGACTTGATGTGAGTGGGGTCAACAGATATTCCTCCAGCAGAAATCACATGCCCAAGGAATGCCACTTCCTTAAGCCAGAACTGACACTTGCTAAATTTGGCATAAAGCTGGTGCTCGCGAAGGGTGCCTAGCACTAGCCTCAGGTGCTCTTCATGCTCCTCTTCTGACTTGGAATAAATCAGGATGTCATCGATGAAGACAACCACAAACTTATCCAGATAATCCATGAACACCTTATTCATGAGATTCATGAAATAGGCAGGGGCATTGGTCAGGCCAAAGGACATTACGGTGTACTCAAACAATCCGTAACGGGTGATGAAGGCTGTCTTGGGGATGTCAGACTCTCTCACTTTCAGCTGGTGGTAACCGGTACGGAGGTCGATGTTGGAAAAGACTCGGGCTCCATTGAGTTGGTCAAACAGGTCTTCAATCTTGGGTAGCGGGTATTTGTTCTTGATGGTCACATCATTAAGCTTGCGGTAGTCCACACACAAGCGAGTGGTACCGTCTCTTTTATCCACAAAGATAATTGGAGATCCCCAGGGTGATGCACTGGGGCGAATCAACCCTTTCCTCAGCATGTCGTCCAGTTGTTTCTTCAGTTCTGCTAACTCCTCGGGGTTCATACGGTATGGCTTCTGGGCAATGGGTCCGGTTCTGGGAACTAGCTCGATGATGAACTCGATATCCCGATCAGGCGGCATACCGGGTAACTCTCCAGGAAATACGTCGGGGTATTCACAAACTACTGGTACATCCTCCAGGGTAGGTTCAGCTACACTCTTATGGCAATAACCCATGGTGGAGTGATGGGTTGAGATATGCGTGATCTCAGCTCCTTCCGGGCTGGTTAAAGTGATATACTTGGTGCTGTAGTCAATAACTCCACGGTTCACTGCCATCCAGTTCATTCCTAGGACCACTTCTATCCCTTGGTGCCCCAACACTACTAATTCTGCATAAAATCTAGCGCCCTGGATGTCCACGGGTACATCTTTGCAGGCAAGATTTGCCTTAGTGGTGGCCCCCGGGATTTGCACAAGCATAGGTCGGTTCAACAAGGTTGGGATCATACCACTTTTCTTAACAAAAGGCTCCGTAACGAACGAGTGGGATGCTCCAGAATCAAACAAGACTGTAGTGGGTACTGAGTTGATGGGGAACGTACCCAAAACAAGGTCGGTAGCTTCCTGTGCTTCCTCGGCGCTGATGTGGTTCAGATGCCCCCTGGTCATGTGTCCGGATTTCTTTGGGTAAGGCGCCTTGCCTCCAGGTGGACGGGGTGCCCCTTGATTCATCTTGGTCGCATTGGGGCGGTTGTCAGCGGGCTGTTTAGTGGGGCAGTCCCGAGAAAAGTGTCCAGGTTGTCCACAGGTGAAGCATCCTCCCGTGGGCTTTGGAGCTGGCGGTCTGTTAAAGTTCAGACCGGGGTGGTAACTTCCTCCGGGACGAGGTGTAGGCGGGCGAGTGGAGTAGCTTGGCCTTGGTGCATAAGACGGTGGTCTTGGTGGTAGATAAGCTGGTCTTGGCGGCTGGTAAGCAGGTCTTGACGGGGGAGCGGTACGTGGGCGTGGGTAGCTGTGGCTGGGGTGGCTGCTGCTGCTACCCTGCTGCATCATCTGCCGGCGCTTGCGGTTGTCAAGGGACGCCTTGCGCTTGTGCTCCATCATAATGGTCCATCGGCCAGAGACTCTAGGTCGGTGAAGGGCATAACCACCAGGATGCATTGCATTTCGTCGTGCAGCCCATTCAGGAATCTCTCTTTCTTCTTGTCCTCCGTGTCAGTGTCGGCGGGCGCATACCTCGCCAGGGTGGTGAACTTCTCAAGGTACTCACTGACGGACATACCACCTTGCTTCAGCTGCAGGAATTTCTCTCGCATAATATTAACGAGACCAGTCGGCACGTAGCGCTTCAGAAACTTCGTCTTGAAAGCCTCCCAAGTCACCACTTCATTCTAGGGCAGCAGTGCATGAATGGCCTCCCACCAGGCTCGGGCAGGTCCAGAAAGATAGTGGGTGGCATAGATCACCTTCTCCTTGTCGCCAACCTGGGCGACCCTCAAGTTGTTCTCGACCGTGCGGATCCTGTCGTCAGCATCCAGCGGCACTTCACTCTTGGAGAACACAGGTGGGTTGGTATTCTGGAAGTCACGCAGCCTAGAGCGTCCCTCATCATTGCCTTGGCCGCCATTAGGGTTGACGGCGATTTGGGCCAGGTGTTGCAGAGTTGCGAGGTTCGCAGTCCTCTCGGCGCGGGCAGCCTAGCGGTCCTCCATGAGGAGGCGCAGCACTTGGGCCATAGAGGGCTCGGGTGGTGGTGGTGGATCTCTCGCCATACTGAAGTTAGAAAACAAATGAATTAAAAATCCCAAACCGAAACCACTTGTTTTCATCATGCATTTAGGTATAACCAGCAATTATTTGAACCAAGCCAATTCGGGGAAATAAATCGCAGCAAAGAAACACATGTCATAAAACATAAATTAACTCCATAGCAAGGTCTCAATAGCATCACATACGAGTTCCCAAATGCACGATCTAACACAACCATAGTTCTTACAAACATCAAGACAACACACACAAGCTAACAAGACCACACAATCGCAGCAATAGTTCGCGATGGTTCGGTCCTAACTCAAAAGAAACTACTCGAAGTAGCTACTCGTCTGCGGCAGCGTCGCTGTCGAAAGGCGGCTCGTCTGGGTCCTCCTCCTCTGACATAACAGCCTCCGAGTCCTCGTCATCCTCTCCACGGAGGTCGTCATCCTCGTGTTCACTCTCGGGCTCCATGTCCATGTCCTCCATAGGGTCCTTGTCGTCGGGTAGGAGGTCGTCGTTCTCCTTGCGCAGCTCCTCTACCTCCTCCTCAAGCTCGCGGATCCGGGCATCACGGATGGTAACGGTCGCGTTAAGCTCGCTGACCCTCTTCGCGCTCTTGATCTGAAAGTGCCGAGCGGTCTTGAAACGTTCCTCGAAGCCGCGGCACTCCTTCTGCTCCTTCCCGAAAGCGGTCCGTGACCTCACTAGACGCTCCTCAGTGGCCTTGAGCTTCTCCTCGGTGGCCTTGAGCTTCTCCTCGGTGGCCTTGAGCTTCTCCTCCGCAGCCTTCAGCTTGTCCTCGGACTCCAGGAGCAAAGTCTCTGTCTCCGCGGTGAGCTGACGGCGAAAGTTACTCTCCATGTGACTCTCGAGCAGCTGGGACTAGGTGTACTCGAGGAAGATCCCCAACTCTCCCACGTGGTGCCCAAAAGTGGGGTGGGGACGCGGCGGCAAAGGGCGGCTCTACTCGTCAAGCCCCTCGAAGAACTCGAAGCAGGTGCCGACCAACTCGGCGCGGTGGGCGTGCACCAAGCGGGCAAGAGCTCGCTGAAGAATTGACACGATCGCTCCAGACTGGGTCGGCGCTGTAGACTCCTCGATCAGCTCCTCCGCAAGTGGTGGCACAAGCGGGCCTCGAAGGGTGCACCTCACCTTCCAAGACATCGCATCGCCGACGATCGGCAGAGACCGTCCTAACAGCAGCTCAGGGAGTGGGCGCCCCAAGTACCTAGTCAACTCAAGCAAGTCCGTCTGAAAGAGACTACACAAAATTTTAAATGAAGGTTGAATTTGTGAACGGTGTGCAAAATTTTAAACAAGTAAAGACGTAGTACTTAATGTAAGTATATTATTTAATAATAGTTAAAATAGAGGGGGGAGGATAGCAGTATATTCCGCATATTTAGACACCACTCCTAAGTTTTTATGAGAAAACATTTTTTGCGTGACATCGACGCCCAACCTAGCTAAAGTCTCCTGAGGTCAACGATGGCTCTGATACACTGTAAGGACCCCTCAGACCGAAATCTAAGATGTCCATGTTATGTAATAGATCAGGATCCCAGAGATCAATGCATTGCAATCACATAACCAACAAGGTATCAAAGTCTTACATCATTCAAGTCGTACGAATAAAAGTTTTACAACACAGAGTGGTCGCATGACCAAGTCTGAAGTTCATCGTCGCGCAGGATGGAATTATCTAAGATACAGCGGAAGCTCGTGGCTAGCGTCAGCCCTCGTCACCAACAGACGCCATCCCACAAGTGCAGTTGACCGGTGACAGCTAGGTATCGTAGTCGGCGCCATACTCCTCCTCTTCGGCGAAGGCCTCCTCGTTGTAATCTGGACGTTTGAATATCCAGGGACACAGCTATATGAGTACAACTACGTACTCGCAATACCACCTCAAGGCTTAGGTTTTCATGGTAATGCAGTAAAAGAATTTTCGAAAAACCGGGATAGCTGCTATTTACAACTATAGGGTTTAGTTTTCGCAAAGATGCTTTCGATATAGAGATTACGACATCTCTGTATCTTTGTTGAAGAAAACTTTCAGAGGCAGAAAATCTCTCTTGTAGAAATAGCATGTACTATTTCCACGTTTTGAAAACTCTTCTGTAAAACTTTTCAAAAACACTAGGATGGAGATACCCCTTTTTCCTTCCTTGAGATCGGACTGATTGTCTCCCCGAGACCAACCATCCTCACTCAACTCCTGTACCTCCCAGGTACCTCCTTGTTTCCTCTGAAAACAACTTTCTTTTTAAAACAAGAAATTGCCCATACGCCTAGATCAGTGGCCTTTCCAACCGTCCTTTGACCGCGGACACGGCTATTCGAATAGATGTACACTCTGCAGAGGTTGCGCACTTTACCCACACCAAACGGTCATTCCGCCGTGTCTGCCACGGCCCGTCATACGATAGTATGCGGGGGTCCGGATAACCAGATCAAAACTTTCCACTATGTCCACCCTAGTATCGAGGCTTCCCGGTAGGTTTGTTCTCCCCGGCACCGTGTGCTCCACTAGACCCCTGGTCTCTCTTAGGACGCCACACCGCCACGTCGGGAGACCCACCGTAATCGTCCGGCGCGGATCCTCCCACATGTGTATTGCCTCGTCCAGACGGCAACCCGGCTTCAAGGGCCCAGCCCCCATAGAAAGTATGAGAGCCCCAATACTAAAACGGACAAGCTTCCGGCTAAGCCCTACCCATATCAGGTAATGTGGTTGCACGGGTTAATTGTTCGGGCAGCAGCTAGGGCAGTACTTTGTTTTTCAAACATCTCCATCTCCGGCTGTTCCCAACAGCTCGGGTTTTCGTAAACATCTCCGATTGCTCCCAGCGATTCGGGTTTTATAAAACACTTGCTCGCCGATTGCTCCCACCAACTCGGGTTTTTCTTCCGAAAGCATTTTCTCAAAAACCAGGCTCCCATCCTAAGATTTTGTGGAAAGAATTTAAAGATATAATACTAGAAAAATATGATTTTCTTTATAGAGCCTTCAACAACAAGGCTCCTAAAGTGAATACTTCTTTTATAACACCTATTATAACCTAGTTGATAACTTTGGCCAAACAATATTTTGTAAAATAGTTTTTGGGTGGCAAAGTGCCACAAAATGGGTAAAACATGCATTATTTTATTTTGAAAACAAAACATGCTTGACAAAGTAATAGGATTCATTATAGAGGTGAGGTGGCTTGCCTTGCTCAGCGTACTGTCCCTGGTCGTGCTCTTCCTCGTAGTTGTGCTCAGCTACCTCGTACTCCTCCTCCTCTGCCTGCGGTTCTATCGTAACATGCAAATAAATGAAACTAGCGTAAATCCTAAAATGCGTGTTGACAACAATCTGAACTAAACAAGCAAACAGCAAGCATTACAAGACAGAACCAACTACTAGATATAAACATAACACATACACATAACCCCAAACAAAGCATACCAAAAATACTATAACAATGCTAGTGTACCAAATGCACTATGCTAAATATATTTAAGCAAGACATTACAACACAAACAAAGTTTTCAAATTAAGTTAGCATGCTTTTGTTAAGCTACTGGAATCTAAGTGTGTTAAGAATGTACACACAAATTTCATAAACTAAAACAGCGAAATACTTTAGGGTTATTTTTAATTAGTAAATGGCTGTTTTGGGAGAAAATGCACAACTATTAAAATATTGATCAGAAAAATAAACCCTTATACCATAACATGCCTAATACCTACTGGAACCTAGGAAAATTGGATTTGCATAAAAAAGGATTACAAAACAGAAACTAAAAATCCTACAAATGCTACTGTACTAAAAACTAAAATGAATATAGCTTCTGTTGTAAGAAGCTCCTGCATGCAAGACCAATTTCCATGGATGGGCAATGTTTTTATCTACCAACGGAAATTTGATTCAACAAATTTGGACAATCCTAGCTCAGTCTATCACTGTTTTTGTGAAATGGGCACTTTATACCATTATTTAAGCACAGCACAATCTATGAATTATTTTTGTGTCAAACCAGTGCTGCATATTAGAGAAAACTCGTGGCTACTCCACAAAAATAACCCTAAGACATTTTCACAAATAGATCTGGCACAAACTAATTATTCTAAGCACATGAAATAAACAGGAACTGAAAAAGATTAAGATCTAGGGAAAAAAATGTCAACGGGCTGAATTTGGGCCAGATCTGGCCGAGGCCGGCACGGATCTGGACTGCAGTTGGGCTGGGCCGACCCAACATGCGCGCTGTGCTGCGCGCGCGCGGGTGACCGCGCTGATTCAAACGGGGCCGTAGATCTTCAGATCTACGGTCCGCGCTCATCGTCTCCAGCGCGACGGCGCGCAGAAGGACCAGAGGGAGGGAGGAAGTGGGCGGCGACGGAGCGCTCACCTAGGGCCTCGAACGGCCGAGGGGAAGGTCGGGGTCGGGGAAGAAGGTGCAGGCGTGCTCGACGGTGCCCTCACGCGCCGCATGCAGCGCCGGAGTCCATGGTGACGGCGGCCGTGAGCTTCTCCGGTCGAGGACGAGCGCGGCGTCTTTTGTCACCTAAACAAGAAATGGAGAGCACGGCGAGTTAGGTCTCGTCAAGACGCGCTTGGGAGGCCAAAAATGGCGAAGAATGAGGAAGGGAGGCGATGGCTATCGCCGTTTCTCGCCGGCGGTCACCGTGGAAGAAAAAGCTTCGCATGGCCAGCAGAGGGGATGAACTCGGGCGTGGTTTGGTGGGTGAGCAGAGGGGATGTGAGGGTGTGCTTTGAGGGGGAAATGAGAGAGAGGGGAGAGCACGGGCGTGGGTTATAGCCAGGGACCCGATCTAGGGTTTTCTTCGGACATGGGCGGTTGGGGTGCGGTTAATGGTGTTCCTATTGGCTCTCCTGGGCGATGGAGAGGGGACAGAGAGGGTGTGGTCGGGGGCGACGTGTTTTGGCCAGTGGGAGGCGAGGGAGTGTGTCTCCATTGGTCGGTTTTGGGAAAGAAACATGGTGAGTGGAGGAGAGGGGCAAGGGAGAGGCTGGCAGGTGGGTCCAGGGAGAGGGGGTGCTGTTCTCCTTCTTCTGCAAGCCAGAGAGTCGGAGGGAGAGAGAGAAGGGGGTGGGGTTCGGGTGGATTAGGGTTTTGGTTTTATTTTCCTTCTCCTTTTTTTTCAATTCTTTCAATCAACACACACCATCTCCAAACAATTCAAGCAATTGGTCTAAGGGGTTCATATGAGTGGGTTGGCTACAGACTCAAAATGCACCCATAGCAAAACAAGCAATTTCATAAAGAATTTTGAAAGATTTGGAAAAAAGAAAAGAAAACGAAGGAAATGGTCACTGTTTTCTGATGCCCTCAAAACCTAGTTGGATTTATGGATTAACAAGGTCTCCAATGATGTTCCAAGGTATGGTTTGAAAATATACTAGTCATAGAACAAGTTAGTAAAGATGCATGTAAAAAATAACTCACAGGTTGCTTATTAATGTGCCCTAGATTTGCTAAGTTTTAACAAGGGTGAAGCTCATAAAAGTCTAATTTTTAATTAGCAAAAATGGCTAGGATGATATTACCAAGTACTATATATCCTAGATAAAACAAGCAAGGATAATGAGAACATGAAAACAATTTAAGCAAGAATAACTATGACACTCAAAAAAGTTTTTGTTCTCACAGGAAAATCTAGCCTAACACCACAATTCTAGGTATAAGAAAATTGGGGTGTTACAACCGGCAACCGCGGGCACGGAGCCCGTGCCGCCCATCTCCGCCGAGGCGCCGAGATCTGTGTCCGTCACCGCCACCGTCGCCGGAGAAGTGTTCTATGAGGTGGACATCTCTATCGGATGGTCGCCGGAGGTCTTTTCGGTGCGGTGGGGAGCTCGAGGAGGGAGGAGACCGGGAGGCAGTGCGTAAAGAGGGAGAGTGGATGCGTAAGGAGCGCGAAAGTAAGTACATGTTGTGTTCAAAATAGACACTTACCAACAAGTACTTATTGACAAAGAGAGGGAAGTAAAGCCTCTCTTCTTTTCCTTATACAGTACCACCAAACTAAGATCCCTATTACACAAAGCTAAAATTAAATGTGTTCTATCAAATCCTTTCTCGTAAAGCATAAGAAAGTAATAACGTAATCACATGAATTAAGCATAAACAAGTTATTCTAACGGAACGAACATACCAAAGATACTACATCAATAAAGAAGTAGTTATAAAATATTCTATAAAAATCAGCATCTAACATATCCGGCCTTGCTAGTGCATAGACAAGATATTCTAACAGATCCGGCATATTGAACACCAGGACAGATTTGATAACCGAGCGCTCACCTTCGGTATGTCGACGAGAAGATGACGACTTCGCCATGGGGGGGCGCCGGCGTTGTACAGGCATCCTGCGAGGTCATCAGCCGCTTGATCGGCGGGGGAGGCCAAATGTGGCAGCGCCTCACCACAGAGGCCGGGAGGGCGTGTGCGACTGTAGAGGAGAGGAGGCGGCTGGGAGGGGAGAGTAGAGTATGTGCACGGGTCAAATGCTGCTGGTCCTTTTTATAAGGTAGGGTTCCATTTAGTGGGCCATAACAGCCCAGCTGGTATCACACACGGTTAACAGCGTGTTATTCGTGTGCGATCATGCAGCCGCCTACAAAAAGTTATCGTAGACGTTTAGTCGTAAACAAAATATTGTTTGATCATATTATGCCAAAGAGGTAAACTTCGCACACGATTTTATAGCCACAAATCATGCGCGATAGTTTTGTGCTAAAAAGTGCAATCCATTATTATTCAAGATTTGAACAAAACTGAAAAATGCCTTTCGAAAGGAGTACTAGAAATAATGGAACCTAGTTAATAATACTTGGATAATATTAGTTGCTACCGGAAGGGCTCTATTAATTCCAAACGCATGGTTTGCCCTTCCACCTGCTAAAATAGATTGGACATCCCAATTGCACACATTACCTATATATAACAAATAAGAACCATCTAATACTTATCTAAACATATTCATCATCTTCGTCCGAGAGGAGTACAACGTCTTCGTCGCCAACGGGGCCCTTTCTGTTGCTTGGGCCTCGGCAATGTTGGCGAGCGGGTTGCTAGAGCCTGAGGCCTCGGCAATGTCGGCGAGCGGGTCGCCAGAGCCTAAGGGCTCGGCAACATAGGCGAGCGGGTTGCTGGCTTGCCTGGCTTTCCACTTGGCCAGCCGCCTTCCCACGGCAAGCATCCAAAATCCCCGTCTGCTTCTTGACCTCCTACCTAGCGCGAAGCAGTGCACACACCCGGAACTTTTTTTAAAGTGGCAAAAGACTCCTTTGCCACGCAATGCACCAATGCTTCCTCATACCTCGCCGTCGCGATGGACAGCTCAACCAACTTATGCAATTCCAGTTTCTCTAGGTTGACCAAAGGCACGTCCGACGACGAACGTGAGTAGCTGTCGTTGGGCTCTTCCACCGTCGTGAGGTCAACAAAGTTACCCATATCTCCATGCGCTGGGACAACTACTCTTGCACCTCAGTCGACGTGAGATCGACTGAGGAAGTTGTGGACACCATCTCGTCCGATTCCTACGCCGCGAGGTTGGTTGAGCTACCCCAGCTATGACCGCTGAGTGCAGCACCTCATATGAGTCCGACGATGGCGTGAGGTCCACGAAGGTACCCCATGCCCGATCTACCATTGCTTCTGTGATATGCGGCATTGCATACAAATCTTAAATAAACAAATGGTCATGTCCGTTGAAACAATTTAGACTCAAGCAGGCAAAAGGAAAAGACGGGAACAACGTGGTATTTCATATAAAGAGAGATTTTAGAAAATAGAGAGAAGACGAAAAAAACTAGACATACAAAAACATCAAACTAATCGTGTGCAATAACAAAATATATGGCACACGCTTGTCTGGTCATAACTCGTGTGCGATACTTCACGCACAGTTTTAAAAATAAAATTGCATGCAAATCTTGGTTCAAGAAACACCGTTTGCGGCTTCACAAACAGCTATAATTTCGAAAGGTAACTGATAGGGGATAGTTCAAGGAGGGCTACTTCCGTGTGCGATCGGGATCTTAAATTGTCCTTAGTGGACCTACAATATCATACTATGAGAATGATATAAGTAGTATAAGTATCCAATGGTTGCGCCTTGAACGCCAAGACCATTTGAAACATATTTCTCTTAGACTATACTTAAAAGTCATCCACACTTCAATACATGCTTCCTTGGCTGCCCACGAATGACACACACACATGTCCCTCACGGACACACGGGGGCTGCACATACGTGATCCGTCCACTATCTCGACAGGCAACTTTTTTTTTCACAGACTGAGCACACGGCGCCATTCGGCACGAAAAAATTTCTTTACGCTGGAGTACTTGCTGCGATTTAGGGCGAAAAAATCACTATATCGTCGAGTCACTGTTCTGCGACTTGGCTCGGCTAGGGAATCACACTACTCACTCCGTAGTACTCCCATATCCGCACGGTGCATTGCTAACTTCCTCGCACCACCAACTGCATCGTGAAGGCGGATAACCCGCGAGCGGTTTTAAACTCGTACGTGACCTCTGACATCCTTAGGGTAAAGAATTTTCAAAGGTTAAAGAATTTATTTGCTAAAATATATGGTGGAACTCAGAATAACCTCCTTGGTTCGTCTCGCCCATCTATAGTGGGAAAAAGTGATAAGCCAGACTCTACAAATCCCAGCGCAACGAGAAACGCGACTTGTGGCTACCTGCAGAAGCACTGGGTGCCTTACAAGTTACTCCCTCCGTCCAATAAAGGATGTCTCAACTTGATCAAAAATTGGATGTATCTAGACATGATTTAATGTATAGATATATCCAAATTTGATAGAAAGTGTGACATCTTTTGTTGGACAGAGGGAGTACAAGAATTCAACAACCACAGCTGGCAAGCATTGTGCTCAACATGCCATCCATCAACTCGTCATTGTGGCCATTCTGCGTGACCCGTAAATTACAAACTTTCTTAAACGCTACAATAAAATGTTTGTGTGCGTCGATTGATGCAGAGCCCGAGGTGTTACTCCGTGTTTCGGGAAAGTATTGCTGTATACTAGCTCATAAAATACAAGTTGCATATTTTCTCTTGGTAGAAAAAAGATAAGAGAAGGCTTCGCGGGGTATGTAAAGGAGCTTCTTCCAATTTGTTCTCCAATTATTAATACCTAGCTGTACTCTTTCAGTTCGTTGACTCCAGCGAGCCTCAGTTCATAGCTAGGCTGGATACAGTAGACCAATCTGTCGACTACACTGCATGACTAGTAGAAGCATTGAACGACTTCCGCTGTCAGCAACACTCTTACGTCAGTCCTGTCTATGTATTGTACTTTGAACTGAAGAAATTCGAGCTGCCACGTGCAAATGTCCCTACATGGATAGGAATGGCTAGTGCGTGATATAAAACTTCATAGCTATCCGGAAATCTGTAATGTTTCAGCAGCAACATGATGAGCTGCAGTGTAACTTAAACTCCCCATGCATGTGGTCCAAAGGAATGAGAGTATCACCTCACGCCCAGTGGTCAAGGCGAGCTGTCAAATGATGCAACATGTCAGGTGTTCTCCAACAGCACTAGTGCCAGATTTTAGACATTCGTTCCAACTGATAGAAGGTTCATTCCTTTATTGACCGAGGTTCACGCATGGACTGTCTGATCATAGTACCTGTCATTCATGAAGAGTCTATTCACCAAGTGTTATAAGACTGTTTGTAAAGAGGGCCGGATACGGTAGAAGCAACCAGTTGCAGGACATCTTCTCCGGGGCGCTGTAGTTGGCTGCTGCCAAGCACGTACGGACAGAAACCAACAAGACGCAATCATGCCATAGTCCCGAGTCATCTCTCCCAATCAGAACAGCATGATCCGTCCCTCTCATTCCGTTTCGTCCAGCCTCTGTATCTGTTCCATCCAACGATCTCACTGGCCATGAGAGTGATCTCCCATAGCTCGCCATCCATCGCGGGCCACGCCTAGGAATAAATAGATCCGGCCCCAGCGTCGCTGTCCCCCCAAAGAGAACGAAGGTGCCGAGTGCCGACGCATGCCAGATCGCAAAAGCCCGCCCATGTGAACGCCATATGATCATCCGACATTGCGCCCTTGACGGAGAAAACAGCGACGTGCCGGCCATGAAGATCACGCAGCAGCGTGCTTGCAGGGTGAAATCAACGGACCACCGGCGTACCTTCTGCTGCGGTCCAAAGAAAGAAACTGGCCAGCCATCCGGACACTCGTTCTTTTCTCAAGGGAAGTCTGTACTTTTGGATCTAACAGTGGGAGTGGATCCCATCCATGTGACTTCATCATGGGCAGAGGGAGTTTAATAGCACAAGGTACAACTTCATGATTGGCTGGTTACCAGTGCCCTGTCAAGTCACAAATCATCAATTACTTCATGACGGCAACCCACAAGGCCAGAATAAAGAGGAGGCAACATATGACAAGATCAGCAAAGGGCTGTAAATATGTGGTTTGATCTTCCATGTATATGTATATAGGTGATAAAGGACAACACGTACCTGATGGCCAGATGCATCTTGCTGTTGCTTTTTCTTTAGAAATTTACCTTGTTGAGACCACCAAAGCAATACTGTCCAAATTAAGGTTTATATCCAGCCTTCCTGAACCAAAAGCCAACAAGTGGATGTACATCTTTGAGATAATAATATGCAGTCTCGTCGAGCTTTATAATCATACTAAATGAATCAACAAGCTATTTGTATGCTGCTATCTAAGACCAACATAATTGCCCGTGGAAAGGGGGTGCTAGCCGCCTACACAAAGCATGTTCATATCAGAATAATCATGACATGGTGCCAAATGATTCAGATGAAAGGCTACAGCTCCTTAGCCGTTCCAGTCAAGGCCTTGCTTAAATTTGAGATGACACTCTTCTCCATGCATGTGATCCCGAGCACCTAACTAACATGGAACTGTACAGCCTTAGGTCATAAAAAATTATATTCAGGACTCATGATATTCTGAAAAGAGTTAAGTGTGCAACCCTGCGGTCAGCTGTGAAAGTGAATGAATCTGGTGATTCAATTAGGAAAGGACCAACTTATATAGATGGTGTACTGCTCATGGCAACAAAATTTAAAAAACTAAAGGATCACTTTTTGCACGGATACAACGCTGCAAGCTATGCATAGGAAGCATATGAAATATGAAAATTACCATAATACAAGTTTGACAGCTCAACTCGGAAGATCACATGGCCATCTCACTTCTTGTTTCCACTTTCACCATATGTCTGCACTGTAGATCACTGAAATGCTAGCGAGACATGTCAGTGAGAACATCCATCATGGCGGAATCTATCATACGTCATAAATGGGCGAGAATAGGAAAAACTGACTACAAATTTTAATAATCACTCCATGATGTCAGAGTTTGTAATAATCAGTGGAAATGAAAATGTGCATGCATATTTCTTCGGCACTGAATATTCAGCGAGACCCAAGAAACTAGTTGGAAAATACTTCTGTTTGCATTGTAGTGAAGGTTATTCACAACAACGAATCCATTCAAATATGTCCAGCATTGCGCTAAATTTGGTTGTAAACTTGTAATCACCAAGGACGCTTTGTTGCTAGAGCAATAAGATTAATGAAACTTGGTATATCAGATCAATATCAATCCAACAGAAAAGACAGCTGCAAAATGCCAGGATTTTAGTTTTCTATCATGTGATCGAGGGCCAAACAAGGGGCCCTCTCTATCACTCTGAATAAACCTTACCAAAGATACATAAGAGGGTGCAATGACTAAATCTAAAGGGTCAAATTGTGCACACATATGCATTAATTCAGAGCAAGTGCTAGGACATGGCAACCTCCATGTGGATTTGGTATGGGCTAAAGGACTAAATTGCTGCAAAGTATAACAATGCCAACTGACTGGTTCTCATTTTCCCATCACATCTTCGTCATGATAGATATGTGATGGCAAATGAAGTATAGAAGAATGGAAAGTGCATATGTAGAATATGGATCTGAGACAAAGGCTTTGGAAAATGAACAATGCATAGCTAGCAAACTTTACATTACATAAAGCCCTTGACTCTGGATTTCCAGCAAATCATGTCCTACAATGATCAAACAACATTATTCACAACAAATGTAGATGGTGTGTTTGGTTCATGCCCCTAAGTCACTCTTCACAAAATTTGGGCATGCCTAATATTTTGGCAATCGCTTGGGTTATTGCAAAATATTTGCTTGCTCATGGATCAGTCCATTCCCTTCACCATTGCTGCCAAACTATTTGCCAACCCAGAGGACAGGAACCCTCACCGAAAAATTGGTAACCCAATTGTTGCAGGAACCAAACGTATATGTCGGCTCCTCCAGTGCTCATCATTTATGTAAGTATATCCGGCTGCAAGATCCATCTCAAAATGGATTGCAACCGAGCATCAAACACATAAACAAAATGCACGCCAGGGGATTCAATAAGTTCCTATCATCGCTAATTAATAATATCTACACAACTAGAGATGCATGCTATGCCACATATCCATGTTCTAAATAAAACTAAGAAGGCATAATTAAGATAATTTCATGAAGATTGAAATTACTGTATGGAACACAAGCATAAATATTTTATCCTGGACGACAATAAGACAAACCATACTTTTTTATCTTAGACTTATAACGAGAACACTAATTCCTGAATGACCGAATTATGATAAGTAGAGAAAAGTTTACACTGGCCAATTAAATACATGGACAAATTATATACTTAATTTCTTCACATGATATTGAAATCATAACTGACAACCATATACCACAAGCTTTAGTGCAGGAATGAGGAATCTAATCGAGATTTTCAGTTGCAATGCAGAAAGTCCTCTAGATGCCATACCTGCTGTTTGCATCAGCCATGCAATCAAGCTCAATGGATACAGAGGCATTTATCTATTTACAAAAACATCCACCCAATTCTATCATAAACTGAATGCCATGTTCGATGTATACTTATCATGTAAGCCTCGCAACCCTATTCAATGGAATGAAAAATTGTTGTCCGTGCAGGTCCATTTGTTTCAATCATGAACTACTGAGTCCTCATGATTCATGACATAACTCATGATTACAGTTTGCAGGAATGCTACAAGATAAAATAGCAGATTCATAAAGCAACTCTGTTAATAGTGGTAAAGTTAAACAGAAGGTTTAAGCACAAACTAACACAGCACTTAAATTAGTACAGATATCGACTAGTCAGTGCTATTAATAATGAAAATGGATACTCCATGGAATGCCAACAGCAGTGACGTCCAAAGGTAGTGAAACAATGTGTTTACTATCAGGTACAACATAACAACAATACAAGCAACCAAATACAAAATACCAGCAATTAAGCATGTTAGTTTTCTTATTTTACAACAACTAATGTATTTTTTATCTCTTCCTTTTTAAGCATTTCAAGTTCAATAGGCTCCCTGTTTGGAATGCTGGAATGCCATTAATATCAATATCAAATAGTATGTGTAAGACATCCAACAGCCAATGGTTGTTGACAATATCAACAATTTAAGGTTTATTTATATAATCCATTTTGTAGCACCCATTATCTCATCTTCAGAATCCAACACTTAAACTTGAATGGATTGCCTTCATCCATAAGACAGGCTTGATATGGACCACAATAAATATTGCCAACCAGGTTGGCAGTCTATGGACCTGGTAGGTGAAATGTCTTTATTTTTGTTGCAGAATGTTCAATTCTTTGGGGTAACACATAAAAGGAGTTTTCTTTGTTCTTTCTTTCGTGGACGGACTTTTTTTTATTGCAACTGTCAGAAAGACCATTTATCACATGATTAACCAGCTACCTAAGTATAGCTTGATCATGGTCTAAAAATGAGTCCAATGGATGGAGCTGATGTGATCGATGGACAGCAAGTATTACTGTGCACTATCAAACAAAATCCCATCCCTTTATGTTTTCCCTAAAAAAGTATTAGCGTGCTTGTGGTCTAAATAGGACTGTACACTCTGCCACACAGGTGTCCAGACCTACCTAATAAAATCAGTGTGATGGATGTTTGCAAAGATAAATAAATATAGCTCGTCGTTTCGTCGAGCAGCCATCTCCTGCGTAATTTTATTGCAGCATGTCCTCACGGATGAGCCACACTTAGCTGAATGTGCTCCGAGCGGGAAAACTCGTTAGTTTCCATGAACGTCTCAGTACCAGCCAATCTCTCAAAGATAGAGCCACTACAGGCATAAAAAAACCGCTGTAGGACATGTCAGTGAGTAGCTCCAAGACCAGGGGCAGCATGTTGTAGAGATACTTCACTCCGTTAGATAAAATAAATAGAGTGAACTAGACCTGTTACGAGACCCTTGCCTGGCTTAGGCTGCCATGCACTCCACCTGACAACCGATCTTCTTTGCTCGACTGATGAACTTCGGCCAGGGTCGCAACTCCTATTCCGATGCGCAAACGGCTCGTCACCACCACACTCCTTGTCCCCTGGATGATCTGGGAGCAGTGCAATGAGTGTGTATTCGATGGCACCCAGCCCTCCATCACAAACCTAGTTGCTAGAATCAAGGATGAGGCCATGCTTCTTAGTGTTTTCTCGAAAAAATAAACCACGAATATACCAAGTCCTGTGATTTTGACTCGGCAAACAAAGAGCGTAGCGTTTATTCTCTTCTTTTTTATCCAGAAATAACAACCAGCATATGTATAGCGGTACAAGAGCATGTAAATACTTTAATCTTGTACTGGTCAACAAAAGTATTATTTCCACTGAGATATGTTTATTCAAAACATAACTAGATAGTCGTGGCTCTTGTGAAAAATGTTACTGCACTACTCATGGTACTTCCATCACCAAATAAGTAACATTCGAGACAATGTTCAAGAAATAAGCCTCAGGGTTTCTTCTTCTCTGAAGTTATAAGCTAAATTATTGCGTTTGCAAGACGTGCAACTGCAAACATGGGATGAACATCCAAATTGCATACTTTTGTGAGTGGTGAGGGACACATAAACAGGAAGTACTGAATAATTACCATGTGATACAAAATTCACATGCTTGTGGCGTCATTTATCTGGTAAATAATAGAAAAAATATGGGTGTTATTCTTTTGCATTGACGCCTTATTGTTGCTTTGATCTGTAGCTTCAACTGATCCATTATAAATCCAAATTTCAGCCCAGTTAACTGTTTAGCCATAAAAGGTCAAAGCACTACTACAGCAAAAAGGTCAAATCTCTATCATACTCAACTTATAAGAACCCACAAGCATTAATCATACGCCTGACTCTGTTGTGAAACCATGGCTCATGTATCATAAGCATAGGCTAGTCCTTGGTTTCTGGACTAAGCAACTAAATGTAAGCAACATTCTGGACTGACTTGGGAAAGAAGGCAACATGCTATGTCAACATCAGTATGGAAGCCAGATATGGTGATCATGTAACGGCGTGGGCTGCATGTTGTGAATGACTGGATATGCCCCTGTCAGGCCAGTGACATGCAACAGCAATCCTTTACACTGTGCCACAGCTGGACGGAGTCATAGGGTCGAGGATAAACAGGGTAACCTGCATGTGTAGAGTCTACTTCAAGGGCACTGGGCTAGATTCTTTTTAGTTTATGTTAGTATTTCTTGGTGTAGTAGTCAAGGTCAAGGTCATTGAAAGGGCATGGCAACCTCATGTGTGGTTTTGCTAATTAATGATAATCCCTATGGACTGATGGTTGCATTGTGTTATACTTGTCCATAGACCTTCCTTGAAGTCCATATATTGGATTCAAGGTTAATACCATAAGGATATTGATATAATGGAGTATTTGGTCAAGATCATCGAGTTGCATGGAGACATTTAAGATGATCAATAAGAAGATTATGTAATGGCTAACCTATGGTTCAAGGAGTTATCCGATGATTGGTCATATAAGAGTGGAGCATATTACAAGTATGTTTTGAAGAAAAGGATTATGTGATCGTTCATTGTTATATTCAAACATCATCTAAGATCAAGATATTGATCAACACACAAAGCTACAAGATGTACCAAGTGGGATCATGTATCTCTTGGTATGGTAAGCACTTGTCCATATAGCTTTGTAAACTAACACATAATTTATGTGTGTGGTATGTCTATGTGGGGGGTACATTTCTATGGGCTTGCATCAAATGAAGATTTCATATAGCCCATGGAGGATGTCGTCAAGTGGTGATCGCATCGAGGTTGAAGTGCAAGTTCAAGAGAAGCATATCGAAGAAATCTTATGCTTGAAGCTTGCCACCCATTTGGAGAAAACATTCATGTGAAGATGCACCTAAAAGAGGCTCTCCCATAGTGGAGTATGGGGGAGCAATATGTGAGTCTTCACCAATCAAAGCGTAATAACCATCTAGCTCAAGTAGAATGCGCAAGGCAAAGGTATAATGTTGGTAGGGTTTCTATTTTACCGGTCTCATATTGTTAGTTGGAAGACCGGTTCTCATGTTGTTAGTTGGGAGACCGGTTTATAGAATAGATACCGTACTATTAAGAGGGACTTTCAATTAAGCTTTAGCATATCAATTGGAGAGAGCTCAAACCTTTGCATACTTGGCATCATCATCTTTTTTTGTTCTTATTTCATTTTTCTTTGTGTGGGATTTTGGAGCTTGTTGTGATCTTCATAACAAGCTCAACTTCATCAAAAATGGATTTTGTATGAAAAGCCTTGTTGGGTTTTAGATGTTGAAGGTTATACCGGTTGTTCTTTTATAGAGAGGTTTTAACTTTCTACATTTTCCTTATCCTCCCCTGTTGAACTATGATGTTTCTCTACATAATTTGTAGTGCTCATTGTGGTGATTCCAGCTAGCCAAAGAACATTGAAACAGAGTTCGTATGCAAAAGATATTGCCGTCTTGGTGTCGGTGTTTCTGCAGGTTAGTCGTTTTTGCTCCTGTTTTCAAGTGGTTTTAACCCAGTAGTAACCTGGTAGTACCGGGCAAGTCCGGTAGTACCGACCCGTTACGCATTTTGGTCATAACGGTTGGACTTTCGGGGACCTATTTAAGGGGACCTTCTTCCCAATGGTTCCCAACTTTGCAGCACGGTTTTGACCTCCATTGTTGACCCTCTAAACCTTGCCTAGCTCTCAATCTCCCATGATTCTTACTCATTCTTGAGAGAAAAGAGAGAGTGAGGGGAAGCTTTTGGATCAAGATCTTGGAGTTCCATTTGGTGAGTTCTTCTTTGTTCTTCCTCTTTCTCCCCCATAAACATTAGCGGCTTTTGGTAGGATTCAAGAGAGAAGAACTTGAGCACTTGTTGTGTTCTTGCCCATTACATCGGTTGCATCGCCACGGTGATACGTGGAAGTTGACGTTGAGAAGCTTACTCTATGGTACTTGGAGTGTCTTAGAGTTTGTTCCTCTTGGGTATTTGGAGTGCCCTAGACGGTTGTTGTTGATCTCAAAGTTTTGGTGGCTTGCGGGATTAGTTGGGGGCCTCCAATTAAGTTGTGGAGAGTGCCTCAACTTTGTGATTCATGTGACTTTGGGAGCCGCGGGAATTCGGTCGGAGCCTCCAACTAAGTTGTGGAGTGTGCATCATCCTTGTATGGGTTCGGTGAGCACCATCAAGTGTCCCATAGTGGTTCGTGATACTCAACATTGGTGGAGACACGAAGGAGATTATGGTGTGCCAATTGACTGCTTTTTTTTTTAGAGAAAACGTAAAAGCTTTGCGTTTTTTTCATTGAAAAGGTAGAGTTTGTTACATCCTCCAGAGAGGTTACAATCGGTCTAAAAGAGATACAATCAGTGCACATCCCAGGTGGATGGTAGTACCACTCGGAGCCCTTTGACACCAGCTCTAGCCCATAGGGCTGCTTCATCTTTGATCTTCTCCACGAGGCCGGAAACGGAAGGTCGTGCGCCATTGAATACGCAGTCGTTCCGATGCTTCCATATCATCCAAGGCGTGAGGAGAGTGGCTGAGCCGAGCCCCTTGCGCATCAACTTTGGCGTGTTTTGCTTCGCCCGCAGCCACCAATCCATGATGGAGTGCTCCTGGTGGGGTGCGGCGATGGGCATACGAAGCCAGGCCAGGACCTCATGCCATGTCTGCCGCGTGAACGGGCATTCCAACATGAGGTGGTGGATGCTTTCGAGTGCCTGATCGCAAAGAAGGCAGCGAGGATGGTGTTGCAGGCCGTGGCGGGCGAGTCTTTCCGCGGTCCAGCATCGGTCTTGGTTGGCAAGCCAGTGAAAGAACTTAACGCGTGGCGGCGCCCAGTTCTTCCAAATGAGCTTCCAAGTCGGGCATACTTCCATCGTAGCTGGTCCGGCGTCGCTGATAGGGTTGTGCCCATGATACGATGCCACACTTGCAGGTATTGGCCAATCTCAGTGAGCCCGATCACCCCTTGTATGTCTTGAGCCCATCTGTTGTCCAGTAGGCCTTCCGCGACGGTCCTGACTTTGCGGCGTCGTTTGGGGACGCAGGCGTAGAGCTGTGGAGCAATCTCGCCAATGGAGTGGCCGTCGATCCACCTATCCGTCCAGAACTTTGTTGTTCTTCCGTTCCCGAGCACCAAGTAGGTGGAGGCAAAGAATATCGCTCTCTCCTCGGCAGAGAATTGCAGGTCCATGCCGCTCCAGGCGCGCTCGGTGTCTGTTCAAGAGAACCAGAGCCAACGCATTCGCAGGGCGAGGCCTGCACGCTCGAGGTCCTTGACTAATTGACTGCTATTCGGGGATCACTTTGTGACTCCACACCGCTCCAACAGAGACTAGTGAACTTCCGGATAAATCATCGTCTCCAAGTACCTCGGTATTTCTATACCTGAACTTCTTACTTATGCAATTTATTTTGTGATAGGCATCGAGCTTGAAGTAATATATCTTGCTATCACATAGTTGTTTATCTTGTTTAGCATAAGTTGTTGGTGCACATAGGTAAACCTAGATTGTTTAGATTTCGTGCTTGACAAATTAAACGCTAGTTTTATTAAAGACTAAACCGTATTAATATTAATCGCCTATTCATCCCTCCTCTAAGCGACATATGTGTCCTTTCAGTCATGCAGAAGCGGATAGTGTTCAAATTAACATCTCATTTGGTAAACAAGAAAAAAAATAGTAATCTTTCTTCGTCAAAGTCGTATATCTCTTATAGTCTATCTAACCTATTTTAGGATCTTAGTTCCTTCAGAAGAGTCGCACTGGCCTGTTCTGTCTGATATTTAACCCCTAATGAACTATATAACAGGGCATAGTTGGCTACACTGGGGAGAAGATCTAATGAAACTTTATATTGGCAACAAATTGTGCCTGAAGCATCATGATCTACAAGGTTCACTAATTGTGCAGTGGCTTAAGGGTATAAGGACATGTTGCTGACTTTGCATGTATTCCTAAATTGCAGTTAACCGTCTGCAAGATTGTTTTCTATGAGGTTAAAAAATTCTTGCTTCCTGCTTTCCACGACACTTATTTCGGAACGGAGGGAGTACTAAACAATGTTGTACCCCTGCTAAGGTCAATTTTGAGTGAACGTTGCATTTTACATAATGCAACTGCATTACTACAAAAAAAAATCACATTACCCCAGCACATCAAGCAATCGTATCTAGGCGCATTATGCTCCAGGCGTTCGGCTCGCCCCGAACTGGGCCTCCAGCACTCTGTTCAGCCTGTGCCACGCCCTCTGCTGCATCACCTCACTCGGCCTGCATCACCGTCCTCATGTCCGAATAGGACCCTGTCAATTGAAATGAAGATGATTGGTAGCAGTAGCAAGGTTCGTGTAGTTGCATACAATGGTGATGACTAGGAGGGCATGTATAGAAATTTGTGAGTGGGAGGAAGTTCTTGTGACAGCATAAAATTTTCTCTGAAGTTAATTAGTTCGACGAGGGTTGATCTTTTCTGTTATTTCCTTGGAGCTATTTTGGATGTGGGAGGCAAAAGACGCGCCATAATTGACCAGCTGAGCCATACATTCTAATTTCATACCTTTATAGTCTGTGAAACTGACAACTATCATAATTGACTGTGAGATTGTGATTGGACAAAAGGTGGTTATTTCACTTGTTTCTGAGGCTAAATGTTTCCCTGGTAGATGTAAACAATGTCAAACAACCTTCTTTGAGATTGCAAAAAATACTCCTACGAAATCAGAGTTAGACCACTGCGAAGTAGCAAGTTGTCTTGATTTGTCAAGTGCAATGTTAATCAAGCAGTGTACAACTGTACATCTACAAGGCGTCAACTCATCATTCATCCAGGAACTCAGTTACGTATCCTAGAAAAGGAACTCTATCATTTCATTTCATGTGATGGAAAATAAGAAACAACACCAAATTCTGGTAAGAAATAAAGAAACGCCAAATCATGAAGCGACCAAACAATTTTAGATCAAACAACGAACCTCTAAGAAGTTATATTTACCTGGTAAAAGGGAAGAATGAACATTGCAGAGAAGGCGTTTTGTTTGCTCTAATAACCACCATCCGAAGTATATTTACAAGAATACAACAGTTTCAGCAGCTCTTTTTCTTAACTGCCAATGCAGCCTGTTCCAGTAGCTGTATAACATGTATTGATGTGTACAATGCCACTGGTTCCAGAGCATAACCAGCTTACGTGTTCTGGTACGGCTCGGAAAACACTGAAGGTCATGAACAATTCCTTCCAAGAATGAATGTATCACTATGTTCCTGGATTTACCCAACTACGTCCAGATGTTTTCTTTAATGTTCCCTGTTTAATCTTTGCCCTCACTTGTTCAACAATATCCCACCTACCAGAAGAGGCATGTAGGTTAGATACTAAGACAAGATTTGATGGGGCCCCTTCTTTCAATCTAAGAAGAGACAGGCAAGCCAAATTTTGAGCTTCTCTGTTACTGTGAATAACAGAGGCATCCAGAAGTGCTCCCCATACACTAGAGCCTGGCTCTACACTCATTGACTTGATAAAGTTCAAGGCATGGTCAATCAGCCCAGAACGTCCCAGTAAATCAACTATGCAGGCACACATCTCCTCGGTTGGATGAACTTTGTGCTCGTTCACTAGGGAATTGTATATCTCTAGCCCCTTCAACAACAAGCCCACCCTGCAACAAGCTGAAAGCACGCCCAGACCAACTATGTTGTCTGGCTTAACCCCCGAAGCATGCATATGATCAAACAAGGCAACTGCCTCTGCACCCATACCATGAAGACCATAACCCAATACCATTGAGCCCCATGAGATCACATCTTTGCGCCAAGTATCATCATTGAAAACGCGCCTTGCATAACACAAGGCTCCACCCTTTGCATACATATCAATCAAAGCATTGTTGAGAGACACCTCCCCATATAGCCCAATCCTCACTGCAAAACCATGCACTTGCTTACCCTGTGCCAAGCCCATGAGGCCGTCAAAAGCCGAGAGTACACTAATCAACGCAATCCTATTTGGGAAAATAGCATCGACCATCCACATTGCCCGGAAAGCATTCACCGCATCCTCAGACATCCCATTCTCTGCATACCCTCCCACCATCGCTGTCCAGGAAACAACATTCCTCTGCCGCATTCTGTCAAAAACTCGCCGTGCAAGTCCTGGTTTGCAAACCCTGCAGTACATGGAGACGAGTCCACTGCTAACATGGAAATCGACATCACTGCACATCCCAGCCTTCATGGCGAAGCAATGCAGTTCCCTGCCCTCGTGCTCAGACATGCATGAAGACAGAACTGCCGAGAGCGTGAAGCTGTCAGGGGTGAGCCCCTCTGCGACCATATGACGCACAAAGAACCGGATATCAGTGCCTGCGGGCGAGTAGGAGATAAGCGTGTTGTATGTGGAGGCAGTGCGAACGGGCATTTCGTCAAACAGGTGGAGCGCGATGCTGACGCTGCCGGACAATCGGAGATAGAGCAGGAGGATGGAGTTGGTGAGGACCGGGTCAGCGTGAATGAGGCCGAGGCGGAGTGACAAGGCGTGGAGTGAAGCGGCGGCGTGGGAGCGGGACGAGCCGAGATGGAGGAAGGAGCGGGCGAGGGAGGAGAGTGTGAAGGCGTCCGGGCGGCGGCGAGGGAGGAGGAGGCAGCGGAAGAGGTAGAGCGGGAGATGGGCGTGGGAGGGGTCCGAGGAGGCGACGCCGGAGAGGAGGGAGTTGAAGACAGGGAGCGGAACGCCGCACGGGTCCGCTCGGACGGCGGCGAGGCGGGCTGCCACAAACGCCGGGAGTGGCCGCATTTTTTGTCCTTTAAGGAAATACCAGAAAGCGCATCTGCGCTATTTCGACGGAAATGATACTGTTCCCCAGCAATCGCGCGCGTCGCGTCCTCCCCATCGCGCGCCGTCGGATTGCGATCCATCGCGCGGCCCGCAGCGCCTTATCCACACCACGACCCCGCGGAGATGGTTTCTTCCTCCACCGGTTTCTTCCCTGCGACCCTGATCCCCTTTTCATCCGCGACAGCGCCGCCTCCGTTCCGGGCTCCGCCTCCGCGACAGCGCCCCCTCCGCCTCCGTCCCGGTCGGGGGCCTCAAGCTCCTGCCATGGCAGCGGCGCCGCCAACTGCCCCGGGGCTCCTCCACCCCCGCCGCCGACGCCCGCCGTGGCCTCCATCACCGGCGTTGCCCGACTCCTGGGTCGCTGCGGCTCGGATCCCAGTCCACCCGCCATGTTCGGAGGCCTCAAGCTCCTGCCGCCATGGCCGGAGCGCCGCCCTGCCGTCCCCGCGCTGCGCCTCCGTCCCTTCTCGAGCCCACCGTCCCCGGCCTTCGGTCACCGTGCCGCCGCCGGGATGGCTGGCTGGTTTTTTCGGCTCGCACGATGCTGCTGGGATGGCTGGCTGGAAGCACGACGTCGGTTGATCGAAGCATCGGCGACAACTCCCGGAAGTAGTGGCGTCGGCTACCGGATGCATTTGCGAAGGGTTGTTCCTAGTATCTGTCAATGCGTGTCCTCTGTGCTGCTCCGCAGATGCTGCAGTAACACGACAATGCTCCAATGGTAGGGCGGCAGTGCTGTCGAATAAGGACGTCTTTTGCTCTCATGGGAGCACGGCGGTGCTGCGGACGACTGGAAGTGGGGCTTTCTGCAGAAGGAGAACTTTTGCTCTCATGGAGCATGACGTTGTTGCCGACGACTGGAAGTGGTGCTGCCGGAGAAGCGTCACTTTGCTCCCATGGGAGCTGATACGTCTCAAACGTATCTACGTATCTATACTTTCTTATGTTCCATGCTTATATTGTACCAATTGCTACATGTTTTATATACACTTTATATCACTTTTATGCATTTTCTGGGACTAACCTATTAACAAGATGCCACAGTGCCAGTTCCCAGTTTTCTGCTGTTTTTGGTTTCAAAAAAGTTGTTAAGAAAATATTCCCGGAATTACACGAAACAAAAGTCAAAGTCCCTATTTTCCCCGGAAGCATACAGAACACCGAAGAGGAGTATGAGGGGGGCCACAGGCCAGCCACACCATGTGGCGGCGCGGCTCCCCCTCTGCTGCACCATGACGTGGTGTGGGGCCCACGGGCGCCCACCGATGTCTCCCTTTCGCCTATTTATACCCCCCGACAAATAAACCCTACGCACCCGAACACGTTTCCGCAAAACATCCCGTAGCCGCCGCCGTCATCAACCCTAGTTCGGGAGGGTTCAGAAGCTCTTCTCGGCACCCTGCCGGAGAGGGGAATCATCACCGGATGGCTCTACATCACCATGCTCGCCTCCGGACTGATGCGTGAGTAGTTCATCCTTTGACTATGGGTCCATAGCAGTAGCTAGATGGTTGTTTTCTCCACTTGTGCTATCATGTTTAGATCTTGTGAGCTGCCTATCATGATCAAGATCATCTTATTCTAATGCTACATGTTGTGTTTGCTGGGATCCGATGAATATTGAGTACTATGTCATTTGCTTCATAATATATTATGTGTGTGTTATTTATGATTTTGCATGTTCTCCGTTGCTAGTAGATGCTCTGGCCAAGTAGATGCTTGTGACTCCAAGAGGGAGTATTTATGCTCGATAGTAGGTTCATGTCTTCATTTAATCTGGGGAGTGACAGCAACCTATAAGATTGTGAATGTACTGTTGCTACTAGGGATAAAACAGTAATGCTTTTTCTAAGGATAATTGTGTTACTTACATTACACACTTTGCTTAATGCAATAATCTGTTGCTTGCAACTTAATACTGAAAGGGGTACGGACGTTAACCGGAAGGTGGATTATTAGTCATAGATGTGGTTGAAACGGTCTATGTATATTGTTGTAATGCCCAAATGAATCTCACACTAGACACCATGACTTGTACATGCATCATTATGAGTTCTTTATTTTTGATGACCCACAAGTATAGGGGGTGTATAGGGGGTGTATCGTAGTACTTTCGATAAATAAGAGTGTCGAATCCAACGAGGAGCAGAAGGCGCTGACAAGTGGTTTTGATTAGGATTTCACTCTAAAAACTAGCAGACAAGTTTTTAGGAGTTTTTGATATAGCAGATAAATAAAGTGCGAGTAAATAAAGTGCAATAATAATAATTGCAGCGAGTGGCCCAATCCTTTCTAGAGCAAAGGACAAGCCGGTTTGTTTACTTATGATGACCAAACGTTCCTGAGGACACACGGGATTTCTGTCTAGTGCTTTCGCTTCATATAGATGATTAATCTTTAGTGTTTCGATAAGTGTTGTGTGGGTGAACCTATGCTAATACACCGCCCTTCCTAGGACTAATACATACTTGTGATTATACCCCTAGCAAGCATCCGCAAATACTAGAAAGTAATTAAGAGAAATCTAACCACGGCCTTAAACTCTGAGATCCTACCATCCCTCATGCATCGAGATACCAACGGGGGTTTTGGTTTCTGTCACTCCGGCAACCCCACAATTAATATTCGAATACACAATGCATTCACCTAGGCCCATAAAGGTGAAGTGTCATGTACTCGATGTTCACATGACACCACTAGAAGAATAGCACCACAAGTTAAATATCAAATCATTAAATATTACTCAACATAGTTCACTACTAACATCTAGACTTCTCCCATGTCCTCAAGAACTAAACGAACTACTCACAACACATCATTTGGAACATGATCAGAGGTGATATAATGATGAGTAACAATCTGAACATAAACCTTAATTCAACGGTTTCACTCAATAGCATCAATAACAATAGTAATCAACACAGGGAGAGTTTCCCCTATCAAATAGACAAGATTCAACCCTAGATGTTACAGCGGGAACGGAGTGGAACGATGGGGATGACGGTGTCGGCGGTGGAGATGATGGTGATGATGATCCCGATGAAGTGCACCTCGATGACGGTGACGATGGCGACGATTTCCCCCCTCCGGGAGGGAATTTCCCCGGCAGATTTCTCCCTATCGGAGAGCTTTTCTCTCTCTGGTGTTTTCCGCCTCGTGGAGGTGGCGGAATATTTCCTCGATGGCCTGTAATGTCGTAGGGTTTCGGGGGGATGAAGTACGCGAAGGGGCTCGGCCAGAGGTGGGCCAGGGGCCCCACACCACATGCTCGCGCGGCAGGAGGGGGGCCGCGCCATGGCATGGTGTGGGCCCATGGTGGCCAACCTTGGCCTCCCCTTTTGGCCTCCTCCATCATCTGGTAAAATAGGGGCTTCCATCTGGTCACTTTGGATTTCTGATCTTCGCAAATATTGTATCTTGACGGTGCTTTTTCTAGCAGAATTCAGACTCCGGTGATCCATTCTCCAATAATCATCAAACATGCAAAATAGATGAAATAACATAAGTATCATCCCTAAATATGAAATATATCAATGAATAACAGTAAATTATGATATAAAATAGTGATGCAAAATGGACATATCAACTCCCCCCCAAGCTTAGACCTCGCTTGTCCCTAAGCAAAAGCTGAACTCAGTAAACATGACCATAGGTTTATGGAGTGAAGTGTCGATAAATAAAATACGGACAAGAAGCATCACATCTATTGATACACAAGTCATCTTAGACAACAACTCCATTCATATAACTCAACTTGTAACAAGTAAAGGGAAATCACAATAAGGTGCATAGAGATAATCAAGTTGGTGTTGGCAAACTTCGTTCTTGGTCAGAGAACAATGAACATATTGAACTTACTCTTCAAAACAGGTTCCTTACAGTAGTTACTAGCTTTCAAAGTTATATCTATTAGATAACAGCATTGTGCTAAACAAGGAAGAATAAAAAGACATGATTAACAATACAAATGTATAGATGGTTGAATCACAACAACTCAAATGCTTGCTTGAGACAGAGGGAAATAGGTTTACTGACTCAACATAAAAGTAAAAGATAGGCCCTTCGCAGAGGGAAGCAGAGATACAAACATGTGCTAGAGCTTTTAAGTTTTAAAATCATATAGAGAGTACAAAGTAAGTTTTTAGCTATGTATGTCGTTGTCAACGAATGGTAGTGAATGAAAACTATATTTACCATGTTATCTAGACTTTCAAGAGCGGCTCCCATTGAAGGACGTTATCATCCTTCTTCTCTTTTATTTACACATGCACATTTTATTAATAGGTTTGGCACTCCTCCCCACCAATGATTACACAATCCATGGCTAACCGAATCCTCGGGTGCCTTCCAATCAATCTCAAACCATGGAGGAGTGCCTATTTTTTTAGATAGCATAACACTTTGGAACTTGCTTTTTGATAAATCAAAGTAAATCATGTGAAGAGAATTAAACAGTTGTAGGTAATTAATTGGGACTGGGCACCCCATTTGCCGGCTCTTTTTGCAATATTAATGGATAAGCGAATGAGCCACTAGTCCAAAAATGAAAGTCTATCTAACAAGTTAAACATAGAGTAACCCACATACTTCCTCATGAGCTAATAAACAGTGACACAAATAAGAGATAATAGTTTTGAACAAAGATAGCACATGAAGTATTTACTTGTAGTGGCGCAAAATACCACATAATAGGTAGTTATGGTGGACACAGATGGCAAAAGTCATGGCTCATGGTGTGGATGTATGAGAAGCATTCCATCTCAATACAAGTTTTTTACTAGCAAGGTTGTGTAGCAAACATAAGAGTTGAGGGATACAAAAAAATATACATCCAGTAGAAACAATCATGCAATCTTCCTTGGAAGCACAAACAATTTTAATTTGTGAATACTAAGCTTATGAGCTACAAGTGAGAAAGATCATTGAATAATATATCTACATGTACTTCTTTTTCTCCACTTTAGTCTCAAAGTATTGTAGCTACTGACCAATACTAAGTTTACCAAAACCAAAAGATTTACTATATGCTCCCAAAGTGATACCAATACTAATAACAAGATCAATCATATAATAGAAGTTGCAAACTAAAATAAGGTGTGCAGAGAGTAAATGATAAAACTTCTCATTAATATTTCATATCGGCAACTCACACCAAGGGATACATAGATAACCAACTAAAAGAGAGATACTTCCATATTGCAAACCATCCTATAAGATAACTTCCCTACTCATGATATGACTCTACTAAAAAGATAAAAAGGTAAAAGATAATGGTGTGATACCGCGGCACTCCCCCAAGCTTGGAACAAGCCAAGGGGATGCCAATACCGATGATGAATTACTCCTTCGGCGGTGATGGTCGAATGACTTTGAGCGGGGTCAGGAAACGTTCTAGCATCTTGCGAAGCCTGTTGTTCTCCTCTTGAAGTATTTCCACTTCCATCCTCGGGACTCGATACTGATCACAGAACTCGTCGGTAACTCGAAGAGCATTAGCCACATCTGGGAAAGAGCTAAGATCTGGAATAGCTGGTATTGCTCCCTGCATGTTATGAGAAAAAGCATGTTGAGTGTTAACTGATCCCACAAAGGTGGGCTTGCTAGCGCTTTTCCCTGCTCTGTCTCTTTTGGCTGACGACATCTCCTTCACTTCCTTCATGACACTCTTGTCCATGTCCTTGCGCCTGGCCTTCGCTTTTTCCTTCTCCGCCCATCCAACGAAAGATCCTTGATCAAGGTCTTGGAGGAGTTCACGACGCCGACGCAGTGCATAGTCTTCGGAACAGGAACCCTGGGACGACATCTGGACAGAAACAACTCAAAACAAAAACACGTCGAAAACACGATATACGGACCTCGGGGGATCCGGGGGATTATATAGCAAACAATTTCGCAACAAAAGGAAAGCCACGGAAGAAAACCTGAGCGGAGATGGACTCCGAGGCGCCCTCACCATATGGTGGCGCGGCCAGCATGGGGCGCGCGCCACCACGTGGTGACGTGGCTTCGGGCACCGTCTCGTACTCGTTTTCATCTTGTAATTTTCCATATTTTTCAAAAATAAATAAAATATCTTCCAAAAGTTAAAACGCGAACTTTTTCTTACCAAAATTTTACCTTTTCGAATTCAGCTTCTATAGACTCAGAAAATTGCTCTTTAATAAAAAAAATCCGGAGTAATCACTTGAATAATATCAATATCTTCATTATAAGAATCTCCAGAAATATAATGTTTG
Source organism: Poa annua (assembly GCA_026929855.1). NCBI lineage: Eukaryota > Viridiplantae > Streptophyta > Magnoliopsida > Poales > Poaceae > Poa > Poa annua. The sequence continues at coordinate 37,288,914 of CM049433.1, forward strand.
AGTCTTTGTCCATTTACCACTTGTGTAGAATCATCTTTATGTGAAGCAATTTTTATTGCACCCAAACGATATACCTCGACAATAACATAAGGTCCTTCCCATTTGGAGAGTAATTTTCCTGCAAAAAATCTAAGACGAGAACTATACAATAGAACTTTCTCACCAACATGAAACTCTCTCTTAAGAATTCTCCTATCATGCCATTTCTTAACTTTCTCTTTAAAGAGTTTAGCATTTTCATAAGCCTCACTTCTCTATTCATCTAAAGAACTCAAGTCTAGCAACCTTTTCTCACCAGCAAGTTTAAAATCTCTATTAAGTTCTCTCACTGCCCAATAAGCTTGGTGTTCTAATTCTAAAGGCGAGTGACAAGCTTTTCCATAAACCATTTTATAAGGAGACATACCCATAGGATTTTTATAAGCAGTTCTATAAGCCCATAAAGCATCATTTAACTTACTAGCCCAATTTTTCCTAGTTCTATTAACAGTCTTTTGCAAGATAGATTTAATTTCTCTATTTGATAATTCTACTTGCCCACTAGTTTGAGGATGATAAGTTGAAGCAATTCTATGATTAACACCATATTTAGCAAGAACTTTTCTAAAACCACCATGGATAAAATGAGAATCTTCATCAGTCATAAGATATCTAGGTACACCAAACCTAGGAAAAATAATATCTTGAAGCATTTTTAATGAGGTCGCACCATCAGCACTTTTTGTAGGTATAGCTTCTACCCATTTAGTAACATAATCAACAGCAACAAGTATATGAGTATAACCTTGTGAAGGAGGGAAAGGACCCATAAAGTCAAATCCCCAACAATCAAATGGTTCAATCACAAGAGAATAACTCATAGGCATTTCATTGCATCTAGAAATATTACCAACTCTTTGACATTCATCACAAGACAAAATAAACTTTCTTGCATCCATAAAGAGAGTAGGCCAATAAAAACATGATTGTAGAACCTTTTGTGCAGTTCTATCTCCAGCGTGATGTCCTCCATAGGCACTACTATGATATTTCCTCAATACCTCCTTTTGTTCATATTCTGGAACACATCTTCGCATAATACCATCCACTCCTTCCTTATATAAATGTGGGTCATCCCAAAAATAATGCCTCAAGTCATAGAAGAATTTCCTTCTTTGTTGAGCTGAAAAGGTTGGAGGCAAATACTTCGAAACAATAAAGTTAGCATAATCAGCATACCAAGGACTATCTCGTGAGCTGACCCTTATTGCAGCCAATTGTTCATTTGGAAAACTATCATTAACAGGAATAGGGTCATAAGCAATGTTTTCCAATCTAGACAAATTATCAGCAACGGGATTTTTAGCACCTTTCCTATCTACAATATGTAAATCAAATTCTTGTAAAAGTAACACCCATCTAATAAGCCTAGGCTTAGCATCTTTCTTTTCCATAAGGTATCTAATAGCAGCATGATCAGTATGAATAGTAACTTTAGAATCAACAATGTAAGGTCTAAATTTATCGCAAGCAAAAAAAAAAACAGCTAGAAATTCTTTTTCAGTTGTCGCGTAATTCTTTTGAGCAGAATCAAGAGTCTTACTAGCATAATGAATAACATTCAACTTCTTATCTATTCGCTGTCCAAGAATAGCACCAACAGCAAAATCACTAGCATCACACATAATTTCAAATGGTAAATTCCAATCAGGTGGTTGAACAATAGGAGCACTTGTTAAAGCCTTCTTCAAAGTTTCAAAAGCTTCCTTACAATCATCATCAAAAACAAATGGTACATCTTTTTGGAGAAGATTAGTAAGAGGCTTTGAAATTTTAGAGAAATCTTGAATAAACCTTCTATAGAAACCAGCATGACCAAGAATACTACGAATACCTTTAACATCTCTGGGCAGGGCATCTTCTCAATTGCCTCAACTTTAGCTCTATCAACTTCAATACCTCTTTCATAAATTTTATGTCCAAGAACAATTCCTTCATTAACCATAAAGTGGCATTTCTCCCAGTTAAGAACAAGGTTAGTTTCTTCACATCTCTGCAAAACTTTATCAAGGTTGTGCAAACAATTATCAAAAGAAGTTCCATAGACAGAGAAATCGTCCATGAATACTTCCACAATTTCCTCACAAAAAACATGAAAAATAGCAGACATGCATCTTTGAAAAGTAGCAGGAGCATTACATAAACCAAAAGGCATGCGTCTATAAGCATAAGTACCATAAGGAAAAGTAAAGGTGGTTTTCTCTTGATCTTGCGCTTAACAACAATTTGAGAGAAACCAGAATAACCATCAACAAAGCAAAAATGAGTTTTCTTAGACAATCTCTCTAACATTTGATCAATAAAGGGTAAAGGATAATGATCTTTCTTAGTGACTTTATTAACCTTTCTAAAATCAATGCACATTCTATAACCAACTACTACTATTTGTGGAATAAGTTCATCATTTTCATTTGGCACAACAGTAATTCCTCCTTTCTTAGGGACACAGTGCACATGACTTACCCATCTACTATCAGCAATAGGATAAATAATAGCAGCATCAAGAAGTTTTAATACCTCATTTCTTACCACCTGGTATTAAACGGCGTTGATGTTCAACAACTGGCTTTGCATCAGGTTCCATATTAATAGAATGTTGACATATAGTAGGAGAAATCCCTTTTAAATCATCAAGAGTATAACAATAGCTCCACGGTGTTTCTTCAATACTTCCAATAATCTTTCCTCTTCTTTACCTGAAAGGTTGGCACTAATAATAACATGATATGTTTTCTTATCATCAATATGAGCATACTTAAAATTATCAGGCAAAGGTTTTAAATCAAAAACAGGTTCTTCCTTAGGTGGGAGTGTTTTACCCAAATCTTCCACCGGTAAATTGTGTTTCAATATAGGTTGACGAAGGAATATTTCCTCAAGCTCATTCCTTTCTTCCCTAAAGACTTCACTTTCATGATCTTCCATATATTGCTGCAAAACATTGTTGGGAGCAAGAGCAATAGAGGCCGGCTGTTCAACTTTAAAATTTTCACTAGGCAATTCAGTTTCATAAGGAGCTTTAGCAAATTTCGAAAAATTAAATTCATACGAATCACCAGCAAATTTAGTAAAGATTTTCTCTTTCTTACAATCTATAACAGCACCACAAGTATTCAGAAAGGTCTACCAAAAATGATAGGTGATGACCCACAAGTATAGGGGATCGCAACAGTTTTCGAGGGAAGTAAAACCCAAATTTATTGATTCGACACAAGGGGAGCCAAAGAATAAATATAAGCCTTAACAGATGAATTGTCAGTTCAGCTGCACCTGTGAATAGACTTGCTCGGGACAGATTATCAGTAGCAACAGTTTTATAGTAGTGACAGTAGTGAAATAACAGCAGCAGTGAAATAATGACAGCAGCAGTGATTATAGTAGACAACAGGATTAAAATACTGTAGGCACAGGGACAGATGTACGGGCGTTGCATGGATAAGATAATTCATGTAATATCAATACATAGGCATTTGCAGATAAATAAGATAAAGCATCCAAGTATTTGTTAACCATAGGCATGTGTTCCAATTTAGTTGTGCGTGCTCGCAATGAGAAACTTGCACATCATCTTTTGTCCTACCAGCCCGTTTGCAGCGGGGCCTCAAGGGAATCTACTGGTAATTAAGGTACTCCTTTTAATAAAGTACCGGAGCAAAGCATTAACACTCCGTGAACACACGTGATCCTCACATCACAGCCTTTCCCCGAGGCTGTCCCAATTATTGTCACTTTGGGACCTAGGGTTTCGGACAATGACATGTGTATACAACTCATAGATATGATCCAAAACAATAATTATCATCATGATTCAATAACATGTTCAGATCTGAAATCATGGCACTCGGGCCCTAGTGTCAAGCATTAAGCATAACAAGTTGCAACAATGACGTAAAACACCGATAATGGATACTAGGCACCATGCCCTAACGATATTACAGACATTACATGGACGATCTCATCCAATCCCTACCATCCCCTCAAGCCTACAGCGGGGAATTACTCACACATGGATGGGGGAAACGATGATGGTTGATGGAGAGGCGTTGGTGATGACGATGGCGATGATCCCCTTCGATTCCCGGTCCCGGCAGGGTGCCGGAACAGAGACTTCTGGTCCCCGAATTGAGTTTCGAGGTGGCGGCGGCGCTCGGGTCTGTTCTCTGGAAAAGCATCTAACCCCCCTTTGTTTTTAGGTCAGAGGGAGTCTATATGCGCGAGGGGAGACCGAGGCGGTGAGGGACTCGCCCCCCTCATGGGCTGGCGCGGCAAGGCCTCTGCCGCGCCACCACATGAGGTGGTGGCCCCCTGGCCCCCCTCTATCAGCCCTTCTGGCTCCTGGAGTCTTCGGGCAATTTAAGGCTTTTTGCATTATTTCTGGAGTTTTTCCATAAAGTTGATTTCCTGCACAAAAACGAGACACCAGGGCAATTCTGCTGAAAACAGCGTTAGTCCGTGTTAGATGCATTCAAAACACAGAAATTAGAGGCAAAACAATAGCAAAATTGTTCGGGAAAGTAGATACGTTTTGGACGTATCAACTCCCCCCCAAGCTTAGCTTATTGCTTGTCCTCAAGCAATTCAGTTAACAACTGAGTGCGATAAAAGAACTTTCACGAACACATTTGCTTCATATGATGTAAATATTCTCACTATCTGGCAAATGCTTAGGCTATTCATGATAAGATATATGTAAATGGTGTCACCTAATTAATTATGTAAACTATGAAGAGATGCCAATCATACCAATAGTAAATAACATGAAACATATCAATTCACAAAATTGCAAAGCTCATAAGAAAGTATGATAAAGTGGTATCTCGCTTGCCCGAAAGTGTACAGCAAAACATAAATGCCCAGGCACCTCTGAGATTCAAGAGAGGACTAGAGATAAAGATGTCAAAGATAAAAGCATCAAAGTTACACCACAATTAACAGTATTCTGGGACAAGCACATTACACTAAGAATGACAACTATGCTCTCAAGAAGGTGCTCAAGAAAGGATGGTGACTCAATAGTAAAGTAAAAGATATGCCCTACATTGAGGGAAGCAGGGATTTGACATGTGCTAGAGCTTTTCATTGTTTTGAAAACAGAGGTAAAATTGTTTTTGAGTGGTGGTTGTTCCGTCAACGAATGGCAATAGAGTTCTTGTTATCTTCCATACTAAGCAAGTTGAGAGCGGTTCCGAATTATTTAAAATCAAGCATTTATAATATGCATCTTTATATTTTAGCTTTTTGATATTTTGACACTCCTCCCAACCTTTGCTTTTCACAAACCATGGCTAACCGAATCCTCGGGTGCCCACCAGCAATCACATACCATGGAGGAGTGTCTATTTTTTTACTTTTCAAAACTTTTGATATTATAGTGGTCTAACCAGCTCTTTGCAATATTAGTGACAAGCAGATGAAGCATGCAAGTCGATACTTAATTAGTATGGAAGATAACAAACCCAACTACTACTTCCTCATGAGCTTAAAACAATGGCACAAATCGAGAAGTGTTTGAATGTTTTAAAGGTAGCACATGCAAATTTACTTGAATGGTTTGAAATGCCATGCATAGGTATTTATAGTGGACTCTTGGGAATAACTTGGTTTTCAGGGATTTGGAAGCACAAGCAACATTGCTTAGTACAAGTGGAGGCTAGCAATAGACAGGGAAGCAACAATTCAAGAGAGCAATAACCGTCATAATCATGCTTGCGACAAAATAAAATTAACGGAGGCGTAAAAGTGATACTAGAACTCTAAGGCAAAATAAATCATCAAGGCTTAATTGACTCTTTGTTTTAAGTCATGTACATGTGTGAACATGTGCCAAGTCGATACAAATGAATTTGTTCAGAGGAGGATACGACAATGTCATACTCTTTTATGAACAAAACAATGCAAGCAAACATCCATGGAAACATGTCATCTACTATTAATAAATTGGAATTGATCATAAGAGAACATAAACAACTAAGCATCCACCAATCAACATATACCTTATGCGAACCATCTAAGCATGCTCACATGAATGAGTATATGTACAAAAATGAAAAACAAATAGAGTTCATAACCAGCCTCTTACCCAACTCAAATTGTCACATCTCGTCATTATTGCTCTTTTCACTTGTGTGGTTTGAATAATATGAAATGAAAACCAATCTCCACGGAGTAACGGATGGCATTGAGCTCCGAAACAAACTATATAAAACCAAAGAGAAACGACAAATATTTTTGGATTTTCGGATTTAGAAACTAAAAACTGAACAAAAACAGAACAGCCTGTGAAGACGAATTTTTTCGAGGAGCTTAACATGCTCAGATCAGAAAACTCAAAACTAATGAAAGTTGCGTACATATCTGAGGGTGATGCTCACGAAATTTCAGGTCATTTGGATTTTTCTACAGGAAGTTATGAATTAAACGGTGGACAGCAGAAATCTGTCCCTGCGCGAAACAGCAAACAACAAAGCAAAATATTTTTGTGTTTTTGCATATTGAACTGAATGAAATACTAAGCATACTAATACTAGATACTAAAACAAACCAGCAAGAGAAATAATGGAAATCTTTTTGGTATTTTTGAGTTTTAGAAAGCAAAGCAAAACATGAACAAATAAGAGAAAGAAAGAAAACTAAAACGAAACATGGATATACAAAGTACCGAATGATAATGATATATATATGAGTGTGCTTTCGGTATACCTCCCCCCAAGCTTAGTCTTTTGGCCTACGTGGGAATCAGCCACATGGTGAATAATGGGTCCAGCCCGATGGGTCATACATGGTGGGATCGTACTCGGGCTCGGCTGCGGTGGAGGAAGACCCCGAAGGTTCTGCATACCCCGGATCTGGGTACGAGGAACCAGCTGTCTCAAGGGACTGACTGAAATCCCCCTCGTGCTCCTCTTTGTTGTCTCCCATGCTTGGGCCATGTTGCCCCTCAAGTGTGTCAAGCTCAGCCTCCGAGACTGACAGGTTTTCCCTGGCATAAAGGTTAAGCGGAGGTGGAGGCAAAATAATAGTTCTAACGATTGTAGATGTTTTCAAATAATGCTTCTTGGGATAGGTTATGATGTATGGGAGAGCATGCAAACTACCATGGTCAGCAATAAAGTCATGTTTCTTCATGGCATCAATGTCTAGTTTTTCTATGGGAAGCAGAAAATCAAGTGGGTGAGGTGCCAAACCATGCAAAGCTAGTAAACGAGAGGCAACTAGACCTCCACAAACTCCTCCCCTCTCACGGTTAGTGGTGAGACGGTAAGCAATCAAAGCACCCAACTATCATGGCGTAATGCAGCAGCTAGAAAAGCTAAATCAGGCACAGCCAATCTATTCGCAGTTTTCCTAGCAAGAACACATTTAGTAATGAAGTAAGCAAAGTATCGAATGGAAGGGAGATGTATACTCTTGATTTTACCATCCTCTTGAGAGAAACTCCTCCCATAGCAAATGTCCTCATATAAGTCCAGCAAGGGCTTAGGCTTTCCTTTACACACTAGTGGAAAAAGGGCTACTAGTGGCGCACCAAAAAGCCTTTCTGTGGCGCACCCAGGGAAATGGGGATGCGCCACAGAAATCTCGCCACTAAATTTTATTTCTGTGGCGCACCTACCCCATGCGCCACAGAAATTTCCAAATTTCTGTGTCGCATCCTTCCTCGTGCGCCACAGAAATTTATCAGTGGCGCATGGATTGTAGGTGCGCCACAGAATATAAACATGAATTTTCGATTTATTTTTCCTGCAGTACAAATATAGGTATATATACAGTATTTATCCAGATATATTATAAACAATGATATATTTGACACAGTAGATTAAAACAGAACAAATACACAGAAGTCGCAAGAGTAGAGAAGTCGGTGTTACAATTAGTAGAGAAGTCTTATTATTACAAACTAGAACGTAAGCTAGAACAAGTCGCACGAGTAAACTACTCGTCGTCGGAGCTGGTGTTATAGAAGAAGTCGGACCACCTGTCATCATCGGTGTCCCAGTGTTCCTCGCTCTCCCTCTGGGCGGCCTCCCGACGGCGGCGCCGGTCTGCCCTCCTTGCTCCCTTCGGTTCCTGAAGAACGCCTCCTCGTCGGCGACGTCGCCCGGGAACTCCTCCCTCCACCGACGCATCAGCTCCTCGTCGTGCTCGGCGGTGGCGATCCGGCGCTGCACCTGGCGGTGGCGGTCACGATCTTCATTGGTGAGGAGGGTTGGCCGTGGCGCGAGGAACTCCGCCTCCACGATGTTCGGGCAGTCCGGGAAGTTTAGCTCGCTCCGCGGGCGCCGGAAACGCCACGCGACCGCGTCGTATGCGCGCGCTGCCTGCTCCGGCGTGGCGTACGTCCCGAGTGTCTGCCGGAATCCGCCGACACGGATTTCGGCGTAGTAGGTGCCGTTGGGCCGCTCCCGAACACCGCGGAAGCCGGACGACCCGCGGCGGCGCGGCGGCATCGTCTACACAAGAGGAGGTTCAACGGTTAGTAAAGCACATTAAACTTGCTTAATGGTGACATGTAAATAAAAATTCTAAATGAAGTAGGTCAGGACTCATAGCATGCCTCATATATAAACAAATCATCGATATTGTAACACTTATAGACAAAACAAGATTCAAAAAATTATGCCTCATACTTGGAAACACACAAGGAATCCTGATAACTTTGTAGAACCAAGTAGGAGGCACACAACTTATATGTGTGCATGATACAAGGTTCAACAAACTATCAGAATATCATACAGTGCGCCACATTATTTTAATCATCGGCATTTTACAAATGAAGTAGGGTCAACTGAAAAGCATGCCTCATACTTAGACTGGACACACAAATTCAGAGATGGAGTTAGCGAGATCCAGTTGTATGCAGAAAATGTGTATTCGTGCATATCACAGGTCTCACTAACTCCACCTCTGAATCACACGGTGTCAAAACAGTTTAATCATCGGCATCCCTAGAGAATACAAACTATAAACAAGAATGATGCATGCCTCATACTTAGAAGTGACACACAGGCTTCAGGGATGGAGCAAGCGAGCCAGGTGGAATGCACGAGATCAGTGCACTCGTGCATATCACAAGGCTCGCTCGCCCCACCCCTGAAACACACCGTGTCACAACATTTTAATCATCGGCAAGTTAAAAAGCACTCAACAAAAACAAACAAGGCCTCATATGGAATTGCTTCAGGGACGGTGTTAGCGAACAACGTGGAATGAACACTGCATATATGTTCAGACAACATGGTTCACTCACACCTCCCTGAAGATATATGCAACGTGCAACCATCTAATCATCGGCCAAAAGTAGTTATCTTAAACTAAGCCAACAAAATCAGACTAACAGATGATAAATAAACAAATTTTAGGAATGGAATTGGGTCAACTAAAAAATCTTGCCTCATAGTTAGGCTGGAACACAAATGGTCCGAGATGGTGTCAGTGAGAGACAGTGGGATGCAGAAAATGTGTATTCGTGCACATCAGGTTGCATTCCACTGGCCCTCACTAACACCACCTCTAGATCTCACGGTGTCACAACATTTTAATCATCGGCATCCCTAGAGATCGAATACAAAACTATAAACATTTGAATCATCGGCATGAAATGACTTGCAAAAAGTATTTATTTTGAGTAACATAACATTTTAAACATTTTAACAAAATCGAGGCCGCGGAGAGCGCGCACCTCAGGCTTGGAGTAATCATACATGACCGACACATTTGTAAACATAACATAGTAACATGATCGACACCATGTAATGATACACTATGTAATCATATTATGTAAGCATAACGAGCGGAGAGCGCGCACCTCGAGCAAACGGAGCCGGATGGGCCGGCCGACGGGCAGTAGGAGGCACTGCGGAAGCTCGTCCCGGAGGAGGGCGGCGATACGGATGGAGCCGGATGTGGCGGCGGCGGAGACGGGGGCGCGCCACCCCTTCCGCTCCCGCTCCCCTGCGTCGGCGAGCCCACCTACGCCCCTCGCGTCTCGCACTGGGGAGCAGTGGCGGTGACGGGCGGCTGTGGGGGAGGCGGATGGCGGCGGGAGCAGGGCGAGTGCGTCCGCGGCGGCGGCGGGAGCAGCGCTAGCGCGCGTCCGCGGCGGCGGGAGGAGAGGCAGAGCATCGCGAGCGTCCGCGGCGGCGGCGCGCGGGAGGAGGCGTGCGGGGAGGAGGTGTGCGCGGCGGCGGCGTGTGGGGAGGAGGCGTGCACGGCGGCGGCGTGCGGGGAGGAGGTGTGCGGGGAGGAGGCGTGCGCGGCGGCGGCGTGCGGGATGCGCGGTAAGGATGCGTTAAGGACAAGGGGCCGGGTAGGGTTTGGGATAAATAAATGCATGCTTTCTGTGGCGCATGGTTTGGCTGCGCCACAGAATGCATCATTTCTGTGGCGCATTTCCTGGATGCGCCACAGATATGGCCCTTTCTGTGGCGCATGCTCCAGGATGCGCCAGAGATATGGAACTTTCTGTGGCGCAGGTGCCGCGTGCGCCACAAAAACGTCGTCCGATTTTGAAATTCAGACGGACGTGGTGGGCCCCATCGTATTTTATGGCGCATGGATCCAAATGCGCCACAAAAAATGATAATTCAATGGCGCATCCACCTGTAATGCGCCACAGATATCTGTGGCGCACTGCTATGGATGCGCCACTAAAATATTTTTGTGGCGCATGGGCTAAAGGTGCGCCACAAACAGGCATCCCACCTATAAGCCTTTTTCTACTAGTGCAACTTCTCCCGCGATCCCTCATTTGGTACCCTAAGTGCTACACTAAAAACATCGAAGGGCAAATCCACAGATTTATTGTAAATCTTATAGTGCACCATCGGGTTAGATGAGGTCAAAGTGCAGTTGAAGTCCTGCACCACCGACATGGCTAGCTTAGCATATTGAAAGGGTTGATCATCAACAAAACGATCTAATCTTGCATTGGAAACAAGAGTATGAAAATCATGCGCAATCCCTGCAACATCCATGAATTGAGAACACGGGTAAATAGCCGGGAACACATTCTCTTCGCGATGAACCCTCATCTTCTCATGCACAACTATCTCATGTTGATCTATTGCATATGGGTTCCACTCCATGTTCTGAAATTTTCAACAAATAACATAAAAATTGATTTTTAGACAACTAAATGAGGGGAAACCACTATAGTGACTTGCTAGAGGCTCAAGCATGCATCAAAACTAGTTATACTAACTTAGAACAAGCATTTAAACTCACTAAACATGACACCTACAGCAGCAAAATATTCAATATATGATCCACTAAACAAAATTCTACTTGGATAATCGGAGGAGGCACATACCGGAGAGTGAGTACCCCAAATTTCAGCAACAAAGAGGGGCTGAGCAAGGAGATCGAAAATCCCAGGCAAGAACAGGAAGAACACGATTTTTTTTGATGTGGCTGTGTTTGGTCGGGAGAGAGAAAGAGTGGGGAGGATGATGACTAAGTGGAGGGGCCAGGTGGGCCCCCCTCATGTGCTGGCCCGGCCACTTCCCTGCCACGCCATCACCTGAGGTGGAGGCTTGGTGGCCCCCCTCTGTCACATGTTTGCACTTCCAGAACCTCCCCAGAAAAATAAAAAATTTGGTATAAAAATTTTCAAATTCTGAGATTTTTTTTTTCATTTTCTGGTATTTTGCATTAATAATATTAATATTGAGAAATTATTTTCTAACACCAAATTCAACTAAATTTTGCAAACTAAATGATATTACAGTAGGTAAAACAAAAATAAGAGAAAACAAATTGTTTAACCTCTTTATGTATTTAAAATGCACTTGTTAACAAGGTTGATCAAGTCTTGCCACCAAATGAATTTTATATGACATAAAAGATTTTAAACCATATGAGACACTCATGTTACCTTGTATCGTATTGGTATGGATCCAATCATAAGAGTTTTGCATTCTTCTATAGAAGGACAATCAATACTTCCCACTTTAATAGATCTCACATTGGTAATTGTATTAACTCCAGGCATTTTATCAAATTTCTTGGGGAAATAGACAGTATGTTCTTTGTCATGAACATTGAAAGTAACTTTTCCTTTATTGCAATCAATAACAGCCCCTGCAGTATTTAGAAAAGGTCTTCCAAGAATAATAGACATATTATCATCTTCAGGCATTTCAAGAACAACAAAGTCAGTCATAATTAAACAATTAATAGCTACTTGAACAGGAACATCCTCACAAATGCCCACAGGAATAGCAGTAGATTTATCAGCCATTTGCAAAGAGATATCAGTAGGTATCAATTTATCAAGGTAAAGTCTCTTGTAAAGAGAGAAAGGCATAACACTGACTCCTGCTCCCAAGTCACATAGAGCAGTTCTAACATAATTATTTTTGATAGAGCAAGGAATGGTTGGTATACCTGGATCACCCAACTTCTTTGGAACCTTGGCATTAAAAGAGTAATTAGCAAGCATAGTAGATATTTCCTCATTAGGAATTTTCCTTTTGTTAGAAACAATATCTTTCATGTATTTAGAATAAGGAGGCAACTTAATAGCATCAGTCAAAGGAATTTGCAAGAACAAAGGTTTCATCCAATCACAAAATTTATTATAGTGTTCTTCCTCTTTTGTTTTAAGTTTCTTAGCAGGAAAAGGCATTTGTTTTTGGACCCAAGGTTCTCTCTCATTACCATGTTTCTTAGCAATAAAATCTTCTTTAGTGTACTTCTTGTTTTTAACATGCTTTTCAGGTTCCTCTTCTATTTCTTCCCTATCCGAATTGGCATTTTTATCATTATCATTGGCATGCTCATTACCACTTTCAGTTTCAGCATCAGAAACAGATATACTATTAGGATCATTAACAGGTTCAGAGGATTCTACAACAGTTTTATGTTTCTTCTTCTTTTTCTTAGAAGGAGCAATAGGTTCATTAATTTGTTGAGAATCTTGTTCAATTCCTTTAGCATGTCCCTCAGGATATAAAGGGTCTTAAGTAGATTTACCACCTCTAGTTGTTACTTCACAAACATGTTTTTCTTTAGCTATAGAGGCATTCATTAACATTTCTTTTTGCACTTTAGAAAGTTGATCAATTTGAGTTTGAACCATATGAAAATGTTTAATAAGTATTTTAATATCATTGGAGGTTCTATCAACAATATCATGCAAGTTACTAATAGCTCGAGAGTTTTCCATTAAATGATTCTCAATTCTCATATTAAAATTACCTTGCTTAGCAATAAAAGTATCAAATTCATCTAAGCATTGATCAGGAGGTTTAGAGTAAGGGGTATCTCTATCATCAAACCTTTGGAGAGAGTGTACCTCAATTACGGGTGAAGGAGGAATTGGCTTACATAAGTCTTCTATAGGAGGTAAATTCTTCACATCTTCAGATTTAATACCCCTCTCTTTAAAAGATTTCTTGGCTTCCTTCATCACTTCATCAGTTAATTCAATAATACCCCTCTTCTTCGGTGTTGGTGTAGGTGTTGGTGTAGGTTCAGGTATGTCCCAATCATCATTATTCTTGCATATTTTAGCTAATAATTCCTCAGCTTCTTCGGGAGTCCTTTTCCTGAAAACACAACTAGCAAAACTATCCAGGTATGTCCTAGATTCATCAGTTAGTCCACTATAAAATGTATCAAGTAGATCATTTTTCTCCAAATCATGATTCGGCTGGCCTCTTAATATGGAGCAAAAGCGTGTCCAAGCCTTAGGCAATTTCTCACCTTCATCTTGATTAAAATTATAGATTTTTAACAAAGCATCATGTTGAGCACTAGCAGGAAAATATTTCTGAAACAAAGTATCAAGCAAACCCTTGGGACTAGTAATGGAACCAGGAGACAAATTATTATACCAAGTTTTAGCTTCTCCTTTTAATGAGAAAGGAAATAATTTAGTAACAAAGTAAGTGCGCATTTTTATGTCTTCAGCGAACATACCACTCAAATTAGAGAGTTCATTCATGTGTTCTACAGCACTTTTATTTTCAGTTCCACAAAAAGGTTCTGTTTCAACAATAGCTATGTGAGCCAAGTCAATAGAGAAATCATAATCTTTATCTTTAATGTTTATGGGAGATGTAGCAAATTTAGCATCAGGAGATAATTTATATTTAACAGCACGTTTTTCAAAAAGGCTTTTCATAGCACTAGCATCTTTAGTAGCATTAATCTCATCAACAAAATCATCATCAAGTTCAACATAAGTTTCATCAGGATCATCAGGAAAATACTCTCTAGACTCAGGTGAACTAGCAGAAGTATTAGAATTTTCAGCATTTTCAGTTTGTTTAGATTTATCAATTATAGCATCTAGAAAAGGTCCTAAGGAACCATTTTCATCAAGCAAAGTAGAAGCATCATCACAATTTTCAGAAGCATTTTCAGATTCAGCAGAAGTAATAGTATGAGTAGCATGCAGCGGTGAAATAAGCTTACTCATCACAGTTGGAGAATCAAGAGCAGCAGCAGAGCTCAGAGTTGTACCTTTTCTTGTAGTGGATGGCAGTATGGGAAACTTCTTATCACCAGGCTTTCCCGTGATGAATGAATTCCAGCGAACAATATCAATCTCAGGTGAACTTATAAATAAAGCTATGCTCCCCGGCAACGGCGCCAGAAAATAGTCTTGATGACCCACAAGTATAGGGGATCGCAACAATCTTCGAGGGAAGTAAAACCCAAATTTATTGATTCGACACAAGGGGAGCCAAAGAATAAATATAAGCCTTAACAGATGAATTGTCATTTCAGCTACACCTGTGAATAGACTTGCTCGGGACAGATTATCAGTAGCAACAGTTTTATAGTAGTGACAGTAGTGAAATAACAGCAGCAGTGAAATAATGACAGCAGCAGTGATTATAGTAGACAACAGGATTAAAATACTGTAGGCACAGGGACGGATGTACGGGCGTTGCATGGATAAGATAATTCATGTAATATCAAGACATAGGCATTTGCAGATAAATAAGATAAAGCATCCAAGTATTTGTTAACCATAGGCATGTGTTCCAATTTAGTTGTGCGTGCTCGCAATGAGAAACTTGCACATCATCTTTTGTCCTACCAGCCCGTTTGCAGCGGGGCCTCAAGGGAATCTACTAGTAATTAAGGTACTCCTTTTTATAAAGTACCGGAGCAAAGCATTAACACTCCGTGAACACACGTGATCCTCACATCACAGCCTTTCCCCGAGGCTGTCCCAATTATTGTCACTTTGGGACCTAGGGTTCCGGACAATGACATGTGTATACAACTCATAGATATGATCCAAAACAATAATTATCATCATGATTCAATAACATGTTCAGATCTGAAATCATGGCACTCGGGCCCTAGTGTCAAGCATTAAGCATAACAAGTTGCAACAATGACGTAAAACACCGATAACAGATACTAGGCACCATGCCCTAACGATATTACAGACATTACATGGACGATCTCATCCAATCCCTACCATCCCCTCAAGCCTACAGCGGGGAATTACTCACACATGGATGGGGGAAACGATGATGGTTGATGGAGAGGCGTTGGTGATGACGATGGCGATGATCCCCTTCGATTCCCCGTCCCGACAGGGTGCCGGAACAGAGACTTCTGGTCCCCGAATTGAGTTTCGAGGTGGCGGCGGCGCTCGGGTCTGTTCTCTGGAAAAGCGTCTAACCCCCCCTTTTTTTAGGTCAGAGGGAGTCTATATGCGCGAGGGGAGACCGAGGCGGTGAGGGACTCGCCCCCCTCATGGGCTGGCGCGGCCAGGCCTCTGCCGCGCCACCACATGAGGTGGTGGCCCCCTGGCCCCCCTCTGTCAGCCCTTCTGGCTCCTGGAGTTTTCGGGCAATTTAAGGTTTTTTCTATTATTTCTGGAGTTTTTCCATAAAGTTGATTTCCTGCACAAAAACGAGACACCAGGGCAATTCTGCTGAAAACAGCGTTAGTCTGTGTTAGATGCATTCAAAACACACAAATTAGAGGCAAAACAATAGCAAAAGTGTTCGGGAAAGTAGATACGTTTTGGACGTATCAATAGGACAAGTCTTACTAGCAACTGAACCAAGTACGAGAAAATCAGCAGGATATTTAATCTTACCACATAAAACTTCAACATCTCTAACAATACCAATTGGAGAGATAGTTTCTCTATTAGCAAGTTGAATAACCGCATAAATTTCTTCAAGTTCACAAGGACCAATCTCATGCATAATTTCTTTATAAAGCTCATAAGGAATAGCACTTGAACTTGCACCAATATCACATAAACCATAATAACAATGATCACCAATTCTAACAGAAAGCACATGCACACTAGTTTTTCTTGAACTTTTAGGATGAGAAACAACATTAGAAGCATCCTCACAAAATATAATATACTCATCTTCCACATTTCGAGTAACAAGATCTTTTACTATAGCTACAGAAGGTTCAATATTAATTTGTTCATCAGGTTCTATAGCTTTCTTAGTGCTTTTATTAACAACACTAGCCATAATAGAATGTTCCTTCACTTTAACAGGAAAATGAATTTTTTCAATATAAGGCTCAGGGATAATTTGATCAACACTATTAACTTCAATACTTTTAACTATAGGAGAAACATATGTATCTTTATAAGGTTCATGATATTTCTTGAAACCATCCTTAGGCAAACCGAAATATGAAGCACAGGCTTTATAATAATTTGCAACAACTTGAGAGTAAAGACCATAAGCATTACTAATTTTTCGAAAAGCATCAGTATTCATGAAAGTTTTAATGCATTCGAAGTCATATTTTATACCTGACCCCCTACCTTTGTCGTTCTCCCATGCTTCAGTGTTCTCTTCAATACGGTCAAGAAGATCCCATTTAAACTCTTCTTTATTACGTGTGAATGATCCATAACAAGCAATATCCAATAATGTTTTATCTTTAAAGGAGAGTCTTGCATAGAAATTATCAACAATAATATTACCAGGAAGCTCATGAATGGGACATTTGAGCATTAACGCTTTCAACCTCCCCCACGCTTGGGCAATACTTTCTCCATCATGAGGCCAGAAATTATATATAGAATTCCGATCTTGGTGAATCTCACTTGGAGGATAAAATTTAGAATAAAAGAGAGGTACAATTTCCTCCCATCCAAGAGAACGCCTGTTCTTCAACAATTTATACCAATGCGCAGCTCTTCCACCAAGTGATATAGAGAATAATTTCTTTTTAACTTTGTCCATTGAAATACCTGCACACTTGAACAACTCGCATAATTCATGTAAAAATAGCAAATGATCACCAGGACGGACAGTTCCATCCCCTTCATAGCGGTTATCCATAACACGATCAATAATTTTCATAGGTATTTTAAATGACACTTTTTCCTCAGGTGGCGCCTTCTCTACTACCTTAGGAGTGGCAGTAGTTTTTCCAAATAGGAAATCAATCGATGCACTCTCCATAATGAAATAAATTAGGAGACAGAAATAAAAACAGCACTTACAGCAGAAGTTTCCCTTACCAATTCCACTTACCAATAGCAATTTACTCCCCGGCAACGGCGCCAGAAAATAGTCTTGATGACCACAAGTATAGGGGTGTATCGTAGTACTTTCGATAAATAAGAGTGTCGAACCCAACAAGGAGCAGAAGGTGCTGACAAGCGGTTTTGATTAGGATTTCACTGTAAACACTAGCAGACAAGTTTTTAGCAGTTTTTGATATAGCAGATAAATAAAGTGCGAGTAAATAGAGTGCAATAATAATAATTGCAGCGAGTGGCCCAATCCTTTCTAGAGCAAAGGACAAGCCGGTTTGTTTACTTATGATGACCAAACGTTCCTGAGGACACACGAGAATTCTGTCTAGTGCTTTCGCTTCATATAAATGATTAATCTTTAGTGTTTCAATAAGTGTTGTGTGGGTGAACCTATGCTAATGCACCACCCTTCCTAGGACTAATACATACTTGTGATTTGATACGTCTCAAACGTATCTATAATTTCTTATGTTCCATGCTTATATTATACCAATTGCCTACATGTTTTGTATACATTTTATATGGTTTTATCCATTTTCTGGGACTAACATATTAACAAGATGCCACAGTGCCAGTTCCCTATTTTCTGCTGTTTTTGGTTTCAGAAAACCTGTTAAGGAAATATTCTCGGAATTGGACGAAACAAAAGCCAAAGTGCCTATTTGTCTCGGGAGGTTCCAGAACACCGAATACGAGAATTAGTGGGGCCGTGAGGCGCCCACACCATAGGCTGGCGCAGCTCCCCCCTGCCGCGCGAGCACCAGGTGTGGGGCCCTCGGGCCTCCATCGCCTTCGCCCTTTCGCCTACAAATACCCCCCGACGTGAAAACCTAAACAACCCGAACACTTTTCTAGAAACCCTTACGGAGCCGCCGCCGTCGTCAACCCTAGTTCGGGAGGGTTCAGAACCTCTTCCCGGCACCCTGTCGGAGAGGGGAATCATCACCGGAGGGCTCCACATCACCATGCCCGCCTCCGGACTGATGCGTGAGTAGTTCATCCTTGGACTACGGGTCCATAGCAGTAGCTAGATGGTTGTTGTCATGGGATTGTCACGAGAGATGTTTCCGGGTGGAAACTTGATTATGGGGACATAGCGACTTCTGACACCTGGAGCTTGTCTAGCGTGGCGTGGGCAAACAAGGGTTTACCCAGGTTCGGCCCCTCGTCTTGAGGTAAAGACCTACTTCCTGCTACTTCTTTATTGATATGGGTTTCGAGGACTCGGTGCCTTAGCTTCCGGGTCTCGAGATTACAATGGTGATACTTGCGATCTGGTAAAGCTTAACCCTCTAGGAACCAGGAGACCCCCTTATATAGGCGGTGGGTCTTGCTGGAGGTACAAGGCGGGATCCGGGTTACCATCGTACCCGGACTCTACTCTCAGCCCTCTAAGTCTTCGCCTTCCTTATCAGGACTCCGTCTTGTACTTGGTCTCTCCAGCCTTCAGGATCCCTCTCAACTTGTGGGCCAAGGCACACGTCGCACATCGGCTTACATGCGACCCGGCCCATATCTTCATGCTTGACCCGGCCCTGGTTCTTACTAGGCCGGCTTGTCTTCTAGGTCGGTGGGCCGACTGGGTTATGATCCCCCCAACAGTAGCCCCCAGGATAACTTGGACACCAGAATCGACTTGCTTCACCTTAGCACTCTTGGGCACAATCTAGGGGAAGCTATCATTCCTTTTGTCCGGGTTATCATCTGAAAAACAATAAACAACTTATTAAGCAAGCAGGCACACGGGTGTCAGTTTGGCCGGCTCCTGCTGGCGGCCCGTTCATAACCCGACCATCACTTGTTGACTTTCATTTCTCTGAGACTTTGACCTTTTCTTTTCTTTCTTTAATCTTTTTTCTCCGCCGTCGGTCAACCTTCCTGGTCAACGACATATTTAACGCATATCCGAGCGCGGGAATCGAGGAGACAATAACCATCTCGGGGAGGCAAAGATCTTGTCAGGAATATCTGCTGCAGATTAGATCCTGTTTCCCCGGGATAATGATTATCTTCCACTTTTACTGTTTTACCCCCAGGTCAACTCTCAAGGGTCTATAAATAGGAGCCCGGGGTGAAAAACCATTTCACTCTCCCCCGCACCCCTTCACTTTGTCTTCCTCCTTGAGCTCTTTGCCAGTTCATTTTCACCGAGCCCAAGCTTTCCCGAGCTGTTCATCTCCCCAAGGTGAAGATCCAGACGAGGTCAAGAACTCAACCGCACGCATCGTTCCTCCGCGCAGCTCAGATCTTCCCCGTCCTTTCTCCTCCGAACGGTAAATATTTACATCCACCTTGCATTTCCAATCTGCGCCACTTCCTCCAGATAAAGTTCCCGTGTTCTTCGGAGTTCTTGAAGCTTTCCTTTTAATCTGTTTTTCCGAGACGTCACAGATCCATTTGGCCGTGCACCGTTTACTGCTTTATTGCTTGCTCCTTTGGACCTTAAATCTTTCTTCTCGGGATTTCTTTGATGAACTGGCTCGGGCCTTTTGCTCTTCCTTTTTCCTTCTATTTTCCCTGATTTTCTAGATCCGTACCGTCCTCATTTCCTCTTCGTATTCCGTTTGTAGATCTCCGAGCTTCCCATCTCAACAATGGGTCTAAAGTCGGCCGCTCAGCATGCTCCTAAGAAAATCAAGAAGTCAGCCGGCCCCGGGTCATCTACGACAGTCGCCGCGGAGAAAGCCAAGCGCAAAATCACTTGTAACTGGACCAAGTCTTGTATCCGCGAGAGTCGGCTGCAGGAACTCGCCGAGCTCGGCATGCTTCCCGCACAGTCGGAAATCCACTGGCGAGCTCCGGACGAGGACGAGACTTCGCCCCAGCCGGGTCAAGGTGAAGTTGTCATCTTCGCCGATCACGTCACCCGGGGTTTTCGGCCCCCGGGTTCCCTTTTCTTTCGCCAGGTCTTGGAGTACTTCAAGATCCGGCCCCAAGACATCGCGCCAAACTCAGTGCTCAACATCACCCACTTCGTCGTCCTGTGTGAGGCGTACCTCTGCATAGCCCCTAGTCTTCCCCTCTTCCTCGAATTCTATTACTGCAAACCTCAAAGGGAGAACAGTGACGGCCCCTTGGTTGCCTGTGGCGGAGTCACAATCCAGCGCCGTCGGAACCTCGTCTTCCCGGGTGTCGTCCCCCATTCACATCCCAAGGACTGGCAGAAGACCTGGTTCTACTGCAAGGCGGCTACTCCTCCGGGCGAGCCAACTCTTCCGGGCTTCGGCGTGGAGCGCCTGACGATCAACGACAACATGAATTCTTTCGCCTCCAATGAAGACCGGAAAGCCATCGAGCCTTTGGTTGGCCGGGTTTGCGCTCTTCTTGCTCATGGCTTGACGGGCGCCGACCTCGTTAAGACTTGGATGGGGTGGCACATCCAGCCGCTTGCCATACGCCCGGGTTTGATGTGCGACTATTCCGGGTCGCTTAAAGACCCGATGCGCTTCAATAACAAACGGCACACCCCCGATGTTTTGATCAAGGCCATCCGGAAAATTGTCAACGAGTCTCCGGACAATCTCGCCAAAGACGGCCTACCCCCATTCTCGGCTTCGAACCCGCCTAAGCCGGTACTTGCATATTTTCACTTCTTTCTCTACTGTGATGCTTTCTTAGCTATTCTCTGACTTGTCTCTTTTTTTAGGCCAACGACCCCTGGTGGGCCGCTACACTGACGGGTGCGCCCGACTCAGAGGTTGAGTCGGACGGCGATCAGCCTGATGCTGATGATGAAGACGCCGGCCCTGAAGCCGGCGCAGATGAAGAAGAAGAAGTAGAAGGTGAGTCAGACTTCGTCACCCGGGTCTTCCTCGAATTACTAGACGCCGATCTTCAGGAAAACCAGCCTTCTCTTAATCCACACTCAAATATATCATATACCACCCTTCCGTCCAGAGACCCATCTCCTCCGACTTCCAAGAGGAGGCTCAGGTCGGACGCTGCGGAGGTAATGTTGATGAACTTGTCTCTTCTTAATTCTTCCCTTGGCACATACTGACTTGTCTTTTGGTTCTCAGGAAGAAAAGGAAGCCCGTCGCCAAAAACGCCGGCTTCGATCCTCCGACTCCGACGAGCCGTTGAACGAAGGTATTCCTTATAACCCGACTCCCCGCCGGGTTAAATGTCCGCAGAAACGTCCTTCCGTTCTTTACCCTTTGGCCGGGTCTCAACGGAAGTCCCAATCTCTCTCAGATTCCTCCAACTCGAGCGATGATCTCTTTGGCGACTTCGCCGTCAATCAAGGGTAAGTCTTGTTTGCTGACACATAGCTCACTTATTTCGCTTCGTTCCTTGTCTGACTCTTTTTATTTCTCAGAGCTCGCGTTGTTCCTCTGCCTGTCCCGACGATCTCAGAGCCGGTAGTCACTTCTCCTCTTCGCGCTGAAGGGGAAGGTGATAAGTCGGCGTCGCGTCCGGCTTCTCCCCGAACCTCCGGATTGCCGGATGTGGAGATAACCGGCTCTGGGGTGGGTGAGAAACCGTCCGGCGCCCGCATTGCCAAGACCACTGCTCCAGAGACCGCGGCGGCCAAATCTTCAACTAGAAAGGCCCCAGTGGCCCCCTCCGGCTTCCAGTCTTACAAGGATTTGGACGCAACTGCTCTCTTTGGAGAATTTCACCGGTGCATCGGGGAGTA
Organism: Poa annua; assembly: GCA_026929855.1. Classification (NCBI taxonomy): domain Eukaryota; kingdom Viridiplantae; phylum Streptophyta; class Magnoliopsida; order Poales; family Poaceae; genus Poa; species Poa annua. The sequence goes on from CM049433.1 coordinate 37,311,083, forward strand.
TCGTCAGGCGGAGGACAGCGTGATCGCTGGACTCCAGGACAAGTTTGAGGTATGGATGTACTTCTCTCCCAGTCCCCAAGTGCCGGGTTATCCGCGTGCGATGACTCGGGACTTCTATTAGCTTGTCCTGTCTTGCATACATAGAAATTTAGCCTTGATAAGTAGTCCCCAAGAGTCAGAGCATTAGCTTGCTGATGTCCGAATCTCCATTGCGGTTTTATTCTGCCTTCTTGTTCAACTGAGTAGTCCCCAAGAGTCGGAATAGTTGCTTTCAACATTCCGGGTCTTCTTGTTGAACTTTGTGCTTCTGATTTTCAAATTGAGTAGCCCCCAAGTGCCGAGTATTCGCCTGCGACATCTCGGGACTTATAACAATTTGAATTTACTTACACTTTTTCTTTCTTTACTTGACTGTCCTTTTGCTTGTTGTAGGACCAAACTCGCCAGCACGAACATGCCCTTAGCCTGGTGAAGGAGGAGCTGAAGGTGGATGCCGGCAAGCGCGCCGAGCTTGCCAAGAAACTCGAAGAGCTGGAGGTCCAGTTTGGCCGAGCTGCCGAAGAGAACGCTCACCTTCGTCAGGAGATGGAGGAGCATGAATCCAGCTGGAACGAGCAGCGCGACAAGCTACAGGAGGACTTGAAGGCCTCCAATGCCAAATTTGATAAGCTCGTCGCGTTTATCTCTGAGATGATAGCTTCTCTTTTTGGTAAGTCGACTTTTTCCCGTCTTCTCGCTTTCTGTTGTCTCTTAAAAAATGTTCTTCGGCTGACAGATCTATCTTCCTGTCTTAGGACCTTGGAGCGCAATATGCAAACTTGATCCGGAGACGAAATTGAAGGCCACCTACACCCTTGTGCAGCAGCTGTATTACGGTGCTGGCAAAGCACTGATGGCGTGTCATGGGTGGGAGAGGCCTCCAACCACCCAGCTCAAGTTTCTTCATGCTTTGAACGTGCTGCCGGCTCAGATTGATATCTGGAGGAGGTCAGCTGCCCGGAGAGCCGCGATGCGAATCCTGGCTTTGACCAAGGCGTATTACCCGGCTATTGACACGCAGCAGCTCACCCGGGGTTGGCCTTCCCAGAAGACTGACGGAACTCCTTTCACTCGGGAGGATGTCATGGCCATTGACGCGACGACCCGGCATCACGCCACCTTGCTAACAGATACGCTGAGTCTGAGCTCCTTCCAACCGGGTTACGATGCTGAAGATAAGAAGATATATCCGAAGGAAACGGCTGCCACGAAGTTGGTCCCAAGCTACCGTGCTCCGCTTCCTGTTGATCCGGAGACTGCTCCAACTTCAGGGACTCCTTCTGTGCCGGCTCCACCTCGTCCGGCTGTTGAAGATGCTGAATTCCCCAGTGTCTTCGAAATTTGCTGGGAGGAGGCCGAGGGTGTTTCGAAGAAGAAGTCGAAGAAGAAGCATGGCGCCTCCAGCTCCTCCGCCTCAGCCCCCAAGACTCCCACTGCTCCGACCGAAGCTAGCCCGGCAGTTTAATCCGGCTTGTAAAACTATATGTCCTGCAAACAATATTCTTTTGGCCTATATGGCATGTAATGTGCTAGTTTGAACTCTTTATGCGCTTTACCTGTCCTAGTGCGCCTTCGTGCGCCTTAAAAACTTGTTTCAGTAATGAAAGCCGTCTTTTGCGACATCTGCAAGTCTTTTCGGTTTCTATGACCCTTTTGGTTTCTTTAGCTCTCTGCAAAGCCGGTTTTCTCGTGACTTTTGTGCATTAAATTCCTGAGCGATCAGGGTCTGCTAAGTCCCCATGGGCTTCATAGTCAGATTGAAAGCCGGATTTTAGCATCTGGTCATATATAAACTGAGAGTAACGTCAAGCTAGCAGGCAAGAAACCAAGAATAGTTGTGGCGTCTCTGCCGGGTCTTGAGTTTGTAACTTACAACTTTCTTAGTTAGTAAGCCCCCAAGACCCTGATCATATGTAAAACAAGGAATTGAAAACAGTTCTCTTTTTCTCTAAGAGGTGCCTCCCTCGTTTCATTGATCATATAATATGTACATAGCTAGCAAGCCGCCTCATTAAAAACCTTCCAGTCCCCTTAGGTACCCTGGTAAGGAAAAGAGCGCGTCTGAAAGCTGCAGCTTTTAAACTGAAAAGATACAAAGAAGGTGGAGCCCATCTCATCGGGGGGCTCACAAAACCTAAGTGTAGTATGGTCTAAGCTCTGCTATGTTCCAGGGCCTATCATTTTCTGTCAACGGATACCTTGTATGGTCTGTATTGTTTCCTGTTGTTGTAGCTTGCTCTCTAGCATCCACCAAGTAATAGGACCCGTTGCGCAAGTTCCGGCTTACCACGAAGGGACCTTCCCATGGGGGAGTCAGCTTGTGGAAGCCGGTCTTGTTTTGGGCTAGCCGTAGGACTAAGTCTCCTTCCTGGAAAGTTCTTGATCTAACCCGGCGGCTATGATAACGCCTCAGGTCTTGCTGGTATATGGCTGATCTTTCCAGGGCTAGCTCTCTTGCCTCCTCAAGCATGTCAATTGAATTTTGCCGGGCTTGCTCGTTCTCAGTTTCGACATAGTTTGCAACTCTTGGAGAATCATGGATAATGTCGCTGGGTAACACGGCTTCTGCCCCATAGACCATGAAGAAGGGAGTGAAGTCTGTTGATCTATTGGGGGTTGTGTTTATGCTCCAGACAACTGACGGCAACTCTTCTTCCCAGCACCCGGCAGCTCTGATTAATGGAACCCGGAGTCATGGCTTGATGCCTCTTAACAGCTCCTGGTTTGTCCTCTCCACTTGACCGTTTGACTGAGGATGTGAAACTGAAGCAAGGTCGAGCCGGATGCCGTTCTCTTTGCAAAATATCTGCATCTCTCCAAGTGAAAAATTTCTCCCGTTATCAGTGATGATGCTGTGAGGGTATCCGAAGCGATATATGATCTTCTTCAGGAACTTGACTGCTGTTGCTGCTGTGCAACTATTGACGGCTTGAACTTCCACCCACTTTGTGAACTTGTCCACTGCGACTAAGAGGTGAGTCTTCTTATTGGGTGAAGTTTGGAAAGGTCCTACCATATCCATGCCCCAAACTGCAAAAGGCCATGTTATTGGGATGGTCTTCAAATCTTGACCCAGAACGTGTATCTGCCTTGCATATCGCTGGCATCAATCGCAAACCCGGGCTATGTTCTCTGCGTCAGCCAAAGCCGTCAACCAAAAGAATCCGTGCCTGTAAGCTTTGGCCACCATTGATCTTGTGGACGCATGATGTCCGCAGTCCCCTGCGTGAATTTCCTGGAGAATTTTCCGGCCTTCCTCTGGTGAAACACATCGTAAGAATACTCCAGATGTGCTCCTCTTGTGTAACTCGCCGTTGATGATGACGTATCCCTTGGCCCGGCGTACAATTTGTCGTGCCAGTACTTCGTTTTGTGGTAGCTCTTCTCTCAGTAAGTAAGCCAGATACGGCTCTGTCCATGACGGAGTTTGGTGTAAGGCGGCGACTAGCTGTGAATCCGGGTCATCAGGGTTTGCTAACTCTTCTTCTCTTGGAAGCTTGACTGAGGGGTGATGTAACTCGGCGAGGAATACGTTTGGAGGCACCGGCTCTCTCCTAGAGCCGAGTCTTGATAAGGCGTCAGCTGCCTCGTTCTTTCGTCTGTAGATGTACTCAACTTGATAGCCGGAGAAGAAGCCGGCAACTCGGTCTAATTCTCTCCTGTAAGCCGCCATGTTGGCGTCTTTTCTATCCCAGGTTCCTGATACTTGCTGAGCGACAAGGTCGGAGTCTCCATAACACATGATTCTCTTGATGTTCATCTCTCTGGCGACTTTCAGACCGTGTAACAGGGCCTCATACTCTGCAATATTATTGGTGCATGGTTCGAAATGTATCAGCAAGACGTAACTTAGCTTGTCTCCCTTTGGCGCGGTTAAGACGACGCCGGCTCCTGACCCTTCAAACTGTTTTGACCCGTCGAAGTGCATAACCCAGTGTTTTGTGCTTGGTGCCGGTGGCAAAGGGTCAAACTCTGTCCAGTCATTGACGAAATCCACCAGGGCTTGTGATTTGATTGTTGTCCGTGGATCGTAGTTGATATGATAAGGCCCCATCTCGATGGCCCACTTTGTGATTCTGCCTGTAGCTTCTCTGTTTCTGATGATTTCTGCCAAGGGGGCGGAGCTCACTACGGTGATGGGGTGTTCCTGGAAATAGTGAGGCATCTTCCGGCTTGCCATAAACACGCCGTAGACCAACTTCTGCCATTGCGGGTATCTCTGTTTGGACTCTGTGAGAGCTTCGCTAACATAGTAAACCGGCCTTTGAACTGGGTACTCCTTTCCTTCTTCTTTGAGCTCCACCACGACCACGGCACTGACGGCTCTTGAATTTGCAGAGACGTATAGTAACATCGGCTCTTTGCTCGTGGGAGCTGCTAGCACTGGAGCTGTTGACAATGTCTTCTTTAGATCTTCAAAGGCGTCATCCGCTTCCTGGCCCCAAACAAACTTGTCTGACTTCTTCAGCAACTTGTAGAGTGGGAGTGCTTTCTCTCCCATCCTTGCAATGAACCGGCTTAGGGCTGTAACGCAACCCGTCAGCTTCTGGACATCATTAATGCATTCCGGCTTCTTCAGGTTCATGATGGCCTTGATCTTGGCCGGGTTTGCTTCTATCCCTCTCTCTGAGACTATGAAACCCAGCAACATCCAGCCGGAACTCCAAACACGCACTTGGTCGGGTTTAGCTTCATCTGGTACTTGCGAAGGTTGGTGAAGGTTTCTGTCAGGTCATCCAGGAGTGACCCGGCTTTCTGCGACTTGATTAGAACATCATCAACATAAGCGTGCACGTTGCGACCGATTTGGTTCTGGAAACAGTTCTGGATGCACCGTTGTCTTCTCCTTTTGTGCCATCATGTTTAGATTTTGTGAGCTGCCTATCATGATCAAGATCATCTTTATGTAATGCAACATGTTGTGTTTGCTGGGATCCGATGGATATTGAATACTATGTCATTTGCTTCATAATATATCATGTTGTGTGTTGTTTATGATCTTGCATGCTCTCCGTTGCTAGTAGATGCTCTGGTCAAGTAGATGCATGTGACTCCAAGAGGGAGTATTTATGCTCGATAGTGGGTTCATGTCTCTATTTAATCTGGGGGAGTGACAGCAACCTCTAAGATTGTAGATGTACTGTTGCTACTAGGGATAAAACAGTAGTGCTTTGTCTAAGGATAATTGTATTACTTACATTACACACTTTGCCTAATGCAATAATCTGTTGCTTGCAACTTAATACTGAAAGGGGGTGCGGACGCTAACCGGAAGGTGGATTATTAGTCATAGATGCGGTTGGAACGGTCTATGTATATTGTTGTAATGCCCAAATGAATCTCATAATAGACATCATGACTATAGTATATGCATCATTATGCAGTTCTTCATTCTGTCAATTGCCCAGCTGTAATTTGTTTACCCGCATGTATGCTATTATTATTTATGGAGAGACACCACTAGTGAACTGTGGACCCCGGTCCTTTTCTTTAAACTGATAATACAACCAACTACAAACTGTTTATTTCATTCTCTGCAAACATCATTTTCCACACCATACGTTTAATCCTTTGTTACAGCAAGCCGGTGAGATTGACAACCTCACTGTTGAGTTGGAGCAAAGTTTCCTGATTGTGTTGTGCAGATTCCACCTTCCTTCGACGTCATAAGACTTTTCTGGTGCTGGGGAGACCTTCGTTGTGTTCTTCATCTCCTACTGGTTCGATAACCTTGGTTTTATAACTGAGGGAAACTTGCTACTACGCTCATCACACCTTCTTCTTGGGGTTTTCCAACTCCTCACACCCGTGAGCATCAAGCACTTTTCTGGCGCCGTTCCCGGGGAGACTGAAGCACATCTGCAAGGGGAGTCTCTCACTTCCCAATCTCTTTACTTTGTTTTTGTCTTGCTTAGTTAACTTTTATTTCCTGTTTTGTTTGCTTTTAAATATCACAAACACAAAAAAATTAGTTACTTGCATTTTATTTACTTTGTTATTATCTTGTTTGCTTCTTACTATCAAAAATACAAAAAAATTAGTTTCGATTACGTCTAGTTTATTTTTCAGTCTATCATCATGTCTAGCCCTATTCCTGTCACTATGTCACCTGAGAAATCAATCTTAACTTTTAAACAAAAGAGTGAAGAAACTTTTGGAGAAGCCTGGTATAGAATTTTTGAAACCTATGGTGAAACCGAACCAAGAATGACATTGAGCATGTTTCTTAGTAGCTTCTATTTTGGACTTGCTCTTTGCTATAGATATGCTTTGGATGTTGTAGTAGGAGGAGATTTTCTTAAATGTGATGGAGATCAAGCTTTTAATGCAATAAAGAAATTAATCACATCATCTTCAATCAACAAATGTGATACAAGCCTTGGGAATATTCATACTAGGTTAAACACCCTTGAATCACATATATCTTGTTTAAAAGAAGGGTATGCTCAGATTCGCGAATATTATGATTATGTTCCTGTAAACTTTGAACCTTCATCGTGGCTCCCTATAATTAAAATTGCTATTTGCGGTGAAACCTTCCATGCTCGTTGTGATATTATGTCTGAGTTATGCCTTATGCCTAAGTATATTTATGCATCTTTAAATCTTTGGGGACTTACTGAAGGGGGAGAAGGAATAACTCCTACGAATAATGCAATTATACAACCCATTGGGATAGCTGAAGGAGTGTTTACAACATTTTTGGGAAGAACGGTATCCATTGATTATCTTGTTATTGAATGTGTAGGGACAGGACAAATTACACTTGGAAGGTCCTTGCTGAAACTCTTGGGAGCAGTGATTGATGTTGGGAAAGGTACTATGAATTTCACCTCCTCTCCGGGATGTGGTCAGGTATTCCACAGAACCAAGAGTAAGAATAAGAGTAAGAAAAATAGGCGAAGAGCCATTCGTACCAACTATAATGTTGATGCTTCTTCTCTTGAAAACACTTGAGTTTTGCTTTCTGTGCCTAGCTAAAAGGCGTTAAAGAAAAGCGCTTATGGGAGACAACCCACTTTTTATTTCTGTTATTTTCTTTTGTTGAGTCAAGGAACATGCCTACCTCTGTAGCAATTCCTTTGTATGTTTATTTTATTGCAAAGTTGTGTCAAGTTAAGCCTCTAGTAGAAAGTTGATGGTAGATTTGGATTCCTGCACAGGAACAGTTTTCTGCTGTTCACCGTTTAATTCGTAATAATTCACAGAAAAATCAAAATGACCTGGGATTTTTTGTGCGTGATACTCAGATATCTATTCAACTTTCATTAGTTTTGAGTTTTCTGATTTGAGCAAGCTAAGTGCCTCGAAAAAATACGTCTTTACGGACTGTTCTGTTTTTGACAGATTCTGCCATTTATTTTGCATTGGTTCTTTTACTGTTTTTGAGTGGATCTTTTTGTTCCACAAAATTCCAGTGGCTGTAGCTAATGTCCAATACCATGATAATTATTGTCTCCATGCAGAATATGAGAATTTTTGATTATGCACTAACCCTCTAATGAAGTCTACTTTGAGTTTGGTGTGGAGGAAGTTTTCAAGGATCAAGAGAGTGGATGATATGATGTGATCAAGAAGATGAAAAGAGCCTAAGCTTGGGGATGCCCCCGTGGGTCACCCAAGCATATATTAAGAAGACTCAAGCGTCAAAGCTTGGGGATGCCCAAGGCATCCCCTTCTTCATCAACAACTTATCAGGTTATCTCTAGTGAAACTATATTTTAATTCCGTCACATCTTATGTGCTTTACTTGGAGCGTCTGTTTGTTTTTATTTTTGCTTATGTTATTTTTGTTTTCTGAATAAAATGGATCCTAGCATTCTTGTGTGGGAGAGAGACACGCTCCGCTTTTTCATTTGAATACTCCTTTTCTTCACTTATATTTGTTGAGTATTCTTCTATAGCTACTGCAATACTTTCAGATCTTATTTTTCATGCACCTCTTGTTCAGAGCTGTTAGTTTTCATATGTTATACTCTCTTGCTTCATTGTTAAATACTTGGAGAGTTTATGTTTAAATAAGTTGATTGGTGTTTGGTTGGAAACAGAAAATGCTAAATGTGGTAAATGGTATAAAGAAAAGAAACATGCTCTTATGAATTGTTATCTTGTATGTTGTGGAACTTGGCAATTGTTTTGAGCTCTCAAGTAGATCATGTTTAAGCTTTTACATCATGTAATTAAAACCCATTAATGGAGAACTACCGTAGAGCTTGTTGAAATTTGGTTTGCATGTTTGGTATCTCTAAGGTCTAGATATTTTCTAGTAAAAGTGTTTGAGCAACAAGGAAGACAACGTAGAGTTTTATAATACTTGCAATATGTTTTTATATACGTCTTGTTGTCATAGTTTATACTTGTGTTTGCTTCAAACAACCTTGCTAGCCAAAGCCTTGTACTGAGAGGGAATGCTTCTCGTGCATCCAAAATCCTTGAGCCAAAACCCATGCCATTTGTGTCCACCATACCTACCTACTACATGGTATTTTCTGCCATTCCAAGTAAATACTTCATGTGCTACCTTTAATTCAAAACTTACTATCCCTTATTTGTGTCAATGTTTATTAGCTCATGAGGAAGTATGTGGTGTTACGGACATCAACCTTGTCATTTGCTTTAAGACAGACTTTCAAAACCGGACTAGTGGCATATACATCCGCTTATCCATTTACTTTTCAAAAAGAGCTGGCAAATGGGGTGCCCAGTCCTAATTAATTACAACTTTAACCGCTGCAATCTCTTCACATTTTTGCCCTGATCTAATCAGTCAAGCAATGATACTAGTTTTTAACTACATGTGTAAACAAAAGAGATAAGAGGGATGATCTACCTTGCTGGTAGAAATAACGTCTTTCATGGGAGCCGCTCTTAGAAAGTCTGGTTGACAAGGGGGGTAGAGTGCCCATTACCATTCGTTGACAACGACAAACGCCACTCAAAAACTTACTTTTATGCTCTCTATATGATTTCAAAAACCTATAAAACCAAGAAGCTCTAGCACATGCTTGTATCCCTGCTTCCCTCTGCGAAGGGCCTATCTTTAACTTTATGTTGAGTCAGTTGACCTACTTCTTTCAGTCCCCGAAGCAAACACTTGTGTAACCTGTGTGCAACAACTCTTATATTCTTACTTATTGCACTTGTTATATTCCTTTGTGTTGACAACTATCTATATGATATACATGTTCAAAAAGTTGAAAGCCAATGCTGAAACATATATCTTCCTTTGTATTGATTCAATGCTCTTTTACTTAGAGAATATTGCTTTATGAGTTATATCTTATGTAAATCTTTTTGATGCTTGTTTGAAAGTACTATTCATGAAAAGTTTTTACTTATATGATGTAGTTGTTTACTCCTTGTCTATTTGTTAGTAAACTATAGATCATTGCTTTGAGTCACTTCATTCATGACATGAGCCGTACAATATTATATGATCAAGATTATGTGAAAGCATGTCACTCCAGAAATTATTGTTGTTATCGTTTTACCTACTCGAGGACGAGTAGAACTAAGCTTGGGGATGCTTGATACGTCTCAAACGTATCTATAATTTCTTATGTTCCATGCTTATATTATACCAATTGCCTACATGTTTTGTATACATTTTATATGGTTTTATGCATTTTCTGGGACTAACATATTAACAAGATGCCACAGTGCCAGTTCCCTGTTTTCTGCTGTTTTTGGTTTCAGAAAACCTGTGACGGAATTGGACGAAACAAAAGCCAAAGTGCCTATTTTTCTCGGGAGGTTCCAGAACACCGAAGACGAGAAGGAGTGGGGCCGCGAGGCGCCCACACAATAGGTCGGCGCGGCTCCCCCCTGCCGCGTGAGCACCAGGTATGGGGCCCTCGGGCCTCCACCGCCTTCGCCGTTTCGCCTACAAATACCCCCCGACGTGAAAACCTAAACAACCCGAACACTTTTCCAGAAACCCTTACGGAGCCGCCGCCGTCGTCAACCCTAGTTCGGGAGGGTTCAGAACCTCTTCCCGGCACCCTGCCGGAGAGGGGAATCATCACCGGAGGGCTCCACATCACCATGCCCGCCTCCGGACTGATGCGTGAGTAGTTCATCCTTGGACTACGGGTCCATAGCAGTAGCTAGATGGTTGTTGTCGTGGGATTGTCACGACAGATGTTTCCGGGTGGAAACTTGAGTATGGGGACATAGCTAGTTCTGACACCTGGAAGGTGGATTATTAGTCATAGATGCGGTTGGAACGGTCTATGTATATTGTTGTAATGCCCAAATGAATCTCATACTAGACATCATGACTATAGTATATGCATCATTATGCAGTTCTTCATTCTGTCAATTGCCCAGCTGTAATTTGTTTACCCGCATGTATGCTATTATTATTTATGGAGGGACACCAGTAGTGAACTGTGAACCCCGGTCCTTTTCTTTAAACTGATAATACAACCGACTGCAAACTGTTTCTTTCATTCTCTGCAAACATCATTTTCCACACCATACATTTAATCCTTTGTTACAGCAAGCCGGTGAGATTGACAACCTCACTGTTGATTTGGAGCAAAGTTTCCTGATTGTGTTGTGCAGATTCGACCTTCCTTCGACGCCATAAGACTTTTCTGGCGCTGGGGAGACCTTCGTTGTGTTCTTCATCTCCTATTGGTTCGACAATCTTGGTTTCATAACTGAGGGAAACTTGCTACTACGCTCATCACACCTTCCTCTTGGGGTTTTCCAACTCCTCACACCCGTGAGCATCATGATTATACCCCTAGCAAGCATCCGCAAATACTAGAAAGTAATTAAGATAAATCTAACCACAGCCTTAAACTCTGAGATCCTACCATCCCTCATGCATCGAGATACCAACAGGGGTTTAGGTTTCTGTCACTCCGGCAACCCCACAATTAATATTCGAATACACAATGCATTCCCCTAGGCCCATAAAGGTGAAGTGTCATGTAGTCGACGTTCACATGACACCACTAGAAGAATAGCACCACAAGTTAAATATCAAACCATTAAATATTACTCAACATAGTTCACCACTAACATCTAGATTTCTCCCATGTCCTCAAGAACTAAACGAACTACTCACAACACATCATTTGGAACATGATCAGAGGTGATATAATGATGGGTAACAATCTGAACATAAACCTTAATTGAACGGTTTCACTCAATAGCATCAATAACAATAGTAATCAACACCGGGAGAGTTTCCCCTATCAAATAGACAAGATTCAGCCCTAGATGTTACAGCGGGAACGGAGTGGAACGATGGGAATGACGGTGTCGGCGGTGGAGATGATGGTGATGATGATCCCGATGAAGTGCAGCTCGATGACGGTGACGATGGCGACGATTTCCCCCCTCCAGGAGGGAATTTCCCGGGCAGATTTCTCCCTACCGGAGAGTTTTTCTCTCTCTGGTGTTTTCCGCGAAGGGGCTCAGCCAGAGGTGGGCCAGGGGCCCCACACCACATGCTCGCGCGGCAGGAGGGGGGGCCGCGCCATGGCATGGTGTGGGCCCATGGTGGCCCACCTTGGCCTCCCCTTTTGGCCTCCTCCATCATCTGGTAAAATAGGGGCTTCCATCTGGTCACTTTGGATTTCTGATCTTCACAAATATTGTATCTTGACGGTGCTTTTTCCAGCAGAATTCAGACTCCGGTAATCCATTCTCCAATAATCATCAAACATGCAAAATAGATGAAATAACATAAGTATCATCCCTAAATATGAAATATATCAATGATTAACAGTAAATTATGATATAAAGTAGTGATGCAAAATGGACGTCTCAATTTTGTCAATTGCCCAGCTGTAATTTGTTTACCCGCATGTATGCTATTATTTATTTATGGAGAGACACCACTAGTGAACTGTGGACCCCGGTCGATTCTTTCACATTGATAATGCAACCTACTGCAAACACTGTTTCCTTTCATTCTCTGCAAACAAACATCATTTTCCATACTATATGTCTAATCTTTTGTTTACAACAAGCCAGTGAGATTGACAACCTCACTATTGAGTTGGGGCAAAGTATCTTGGTTGTGTTGTGTGCAGGTTCCTCGTCAACACCATCAAGACTTTCTGGCGAAGATTGTCTGGCACCGTTGACACCTTCAGAAGCGTCTTCATCTCCTACTGGTTCGATAACCTTGGTTTCATAACTGAGGGAAAACTTGCTGCTACACTCTTCACACCTTCCTGTTGGGGTCTCCCAACCAACACGCCCGTGTGCATCAAGATTTTCTGACGCCGTTGCCGGGGAGATTGAAGCACTTCTGCGAGGGGAGTCTCTCACTTCCACTCTTTTTATTTTGTTATTGTCTTGCTTAGTTTATTTTTATTACTGTCTTTTTGCTTATTATTATTAAAAACACAAAAAAAAATAGTTACTTGCATTTTTATATTTCGGTTTTCATTTTAATTTTGCTAAAATGAGTATTCCTGAGAACACTAAGTTGTGTGACTTTACTAGCACAAATAATAATGATTTCATATGCACTCATATTGCTCCACCTGCTTCTAAGGCAGACTTTTATGAAATCAAACCTGCTTTGTTAAATCTTGTTATGAAAGAGCAATTTTCTTGTGTTAGTACTGATGATGCTGCTGCCCATCTTAATAATTTTGTTGAAATTTGTGAAATGCAAAAATATAAGGATATAGATGGGGATATTATCAAGCTAAAATGGTTTCCTTTCTCTTTAAGAGGAAGAGCTAAAGAATGGTTGCTATCATTGCCTAGAAATAGTATTGATTCATGGACTAAATGCAAAGATGCTTTCATTGGAAAATATTATCCTCCTGCTAAGATTATTTCCTTAAGAAGTAGCATTATGAACTTTAAACAATTTGATAATGAACATGTTGCTCAAGCTTGGGAAAGAATGAAATCTTTAGTAAAAAATTGCCCTACCCATGGACTGACTGCTTGGATGATCATCCAAACCTTTTATGCAGGACTGAACTTTTTTTCAAGGAACCTTCTTGATTCGGCTGTAGGAGGTACTTTTATGTCCATCACTTTGGGGGCTGCAACAAAACTTCTTGATGATATGATGATTAATTATTCTGAGTGGCATACTAAAAGGTTTCCTCAACGTAAGAAGGTAAATTCTGTTGAAGAAACCTCCTCTTTGAGTGATAAGATTGATGTTATTATGTCTATGCTTGTGAATGGTAAATCTCATATTGATCCAAATAATGTTCCTTTAGCTTCATTGGTTGCACAAGAAGAGCATGTTGATGTGAACTTCATTAAAAGTAATAATTTCAACAACAATGCCTATAGGAACAATTATGGTAATAACAACTACAAGCCCTATCCTCCTAATAATGGTAATAGTTATGTTAATTCTTATGGTAGAATGCCTAGTGAGGAAAGGATTTTGGAAGTTGAAAGAGCCACTAAAAACTTTATGCAAACTCAATATGAGCAAAATAAAGTATTCACTAAAACCATGGAGAAACAATCTGCTATGTTGAAAAATATTAGTTATCAAATGGAGAAGTTAAATAGGGAAATTTCTGGTTTGCAAGGTAAAATTTCAAATGATGAAACCTGTATTTCATCTATGTCTGAAGCACAATCTTCTTTGATTAATAAAATGGCTGCTAAATCTGAAACTATTGATGATAATCCCTTTTCTACTGCTAATGCCATTCAAGTAAGAATTGATGATAATGTTAGGATGATGGCTGAATTGCATGCTAGATGGGAAAGAGAAGATGAACTAGCTATAAAGAATAATATAGCTAGAGTTTATACTATTACTACTACTGAAAATAATGTTGCCTCACATGCTAGTAAACCTCCTACTATTAATGGTAACATAACTGGTGTTGGCAATGTTTCCTCTACTTCTTCCAAACGTTTAAAATTGCCTAAAACTACTGAAACTGTTCTTGATAAAAGTACTAAAAAAATTTAGAACATAGGAGATAATGGTCCTATTTCTTTTGATAATAATAGCTTTGATTTTGATGATTGTAATATCTCTGAAGTTATTAAGTTCTTGCAAAAGTTAGCTACAAGCCCTAATGCTAGCACTATAAATATGGCCTTTACAACACATATTAGAAATGCTCTCATTAAAGCTAGGGAAGAGAAATTAAAACTCGAAGCTTCTATCCCTAGGAAGTTAGAAGATGGTTGGGAGCCCATCATTAAAATAAAATTGAATGAATTTGATTGCAATGCTTTATGTGACCTTGGTGCAAGTATTACTGTTATGCCTAAGAAACTTTATGATATGTTTGATTTGCCACCTTTGGAACATTGTTGTTTGGATGTTTTTCTTGTTGATAATGCTATGAAGAAACCTTTGGGGAGAGTTGATGATGTTCTTATTATGGTTAACAATAACCTTGTCCCCGTTGATTTTATTGTCTTGGATATTGAATGCAATGCCTCTTGTCCTATTGTGCTGGGAAGACCTTTTCTTAGAACTGTGGGTGCTATTATTGATATGAAAGAAGGAAATATTAGATACCAATTCCCACTCAAGAAAGGTATGGAACGCTTCCCCAGAAAAAGAATGAAGCTCCTTTTGATTCTATCATTAGAACAAACTATTATGTTGATTTTTCTTCTCTTGCAAATACTTGAGTTTTACTTTTGGTGCCTAGCTGAAAGGCGTTAAAGAAAAGCGCTTATGGGAGACAACCCACTTTTATATTTCTGTTATTTTCTTTTATATTGAGTCAAGGAACATGCTTACCTTTGTAGAAATTCCTATGTATCTTTATTTTATCACATTGTTGTGTCAAGTAAAGCCTCTAATAGGAAGTTGATGCTAGATTTGGATTCCTGCACAGGAACAGTTTTCTCCTATCCACCGTTTAATTCGTAAGAATTCACAGAAAAATCGAAATGACCTGATATTTTTTGTGCGTGATCCTCAGATATGTACGCAACTTTCATTAGTTTTAAGTTCAAGTTAAGTGCCTTTAAAAAATCATCTTTACGGACTGTTCTGTTTTTGACAGATTCTTCCATTTATTTTGCATTGCTTCTTTTACTGTTTTTTAGTGGATCTTTTTACTCCACGAAATACCAGTGGCTGTAGCGAATGTCCAGTAGCATTGGTAATGATTGTGTCCATGCAGAATATGAGAATTTTTGGTTATGCACTAACCTTCTAATAAAGTTTACTTTGAGTTTGGTGTGGAGGAAGTTTTCAAGGATCAAGAGAGAGGATGATATGATGTGATCAAGAAGATGAAAAAGCCTAAGCTTGGGGATGCCGCCGTGGGGCACCCAAGCATATTTCAAGAAGACTCAAGCGTCTAAGCTTGGGGATGCCCAAGGCATCCCCTTCTTCATCAACAAATTATCAGGTTATCTCTAGTGAAACTATATTTTAATTACTTTATATCTTATGTGCTTTACTTGAAGCGTCTGTTTGCTTTTAGTTTTGCTTTGTTATTTTAATTTTCTGAATAAATTGGATCCGAGCATTCTTTTATGTTTATGACGAAAGCTGAAAGCCTCAGCACTTATCTTTTATGTTTATGGCGAAAGCTGAAAGCCGCAACACTTATTGTTCTATGTTTATGGCGAAAGCTGAAAGCCACAGCAGTTAGGAAATACTCTCTTCTTTCATTGTTAACTACATGGAGAGTTTATGTTTAAATAAGTTGATTGGTGTTTGGTTTGAAACAGAAAATGCTACATGTGGTAGATAGTATAATGAAAAAATATACATGCTCTTATGGATTGTTATCTTGCATGTTGTGGTTCTTGGCAATTGTTTTGAGCTCTCAAGTAGATCATGTTTAAGCTCTTGCATCATGTAGTTAAAAACCTATTAGTGAAGAACTACCGTAGAGCTTGTTGAAATTTGATTTGCATGTTTGGTATCTCTAAGGTCTAGATATTTTCTAGTAAAAGTGTTTGAACAACAAGGAACACAATATAGAGTTCTATAATGCTTGCAATATGTTTTTATGTGAGTCTTGTTGTGCAAGTTGTCATCTTGTGTTTGCTTCAAACAACCTTACTAGCCCAAAACCTTGTATAGAGAGGGAATGCTTCTCGTGCATCCAAAACCTTGAGCCAAAACCCATGCCGTTTGTGTCCACCATACCTACCTATTACATGGCATTTTCTGTCATTCCAAGCAAATACTTCGTGTGCTACCTTTATTCAAAAGCTTATTATCTCTTATTTATGTCAATGTTTATTAGCTCATGACGAAGTATGTGGTGTTTTCTATATCAACCTTGTCATTTGCTTTTAGTCAGACTTTCACAACCGGACTAGTGGCACATCCACTTATCCAATAATTTTGCAAAAAGAGCTGGCAAATGGGGTGCCCAGTCCCAATTAATTACAATTTTAACCGCTTAATTCTCTTCACATTTTTGCCCTGATCCAATCAGTCAAGCAATAATCCTAGTTTCTAAAACTGCATGTGTAAACAAAAGAGAAAAAGAGGGATGCTATCGTCCTTCAATGGGAGCCCGATACGTCCAAAACGTATCTACTTTCCCGAACACTTTTGATATTGTTTTGCCTCTAATTTGTGTGTTTTGAATGCAACTAACACGGACTAACGCTGTTTTTAGAAGAATTGCCCTAGTGTCTCATTTTTGTGCAGAATTTCAACTTTAGGGAAAAATACCAGAAAATATGCCAAAGTCTCTATTTTTCCAGAAGAATCACGGAGCCAGAAGACGAGACGGAGTCGAGCCACAGGTGGCCCACACCACATGGTGGCGCCGCAGGCTCCTAGCGGCGCCACCACATGGTGTGGCCGCCTCGGTTACGCCCTCGCGTCCCCCTCTCGGATATAAGGTCCCCCAGACCTAAAAACGAGAAGCCCCCGAACACTTTTCCCAGAAACACACCCGAGCGCCGCCGCCACCTCGAAACTCAATTCGGGGACCAGAAGTTCCTGTTCCGGCACTCCACCGGGACGGGGATTTGAAGGGGATCATCGCCATCATCATCGCCAACGCCTCTCCATCAACCATCATTGTTTCCCCCATCCATGTGTGAGTAATTCCCCGCTGTAGGCTTGAGGGGATGGTATTGATTGGATGAGATCGTTCATGTAATAGCTGTAATATCATTAGGGCATGGTGCCTAGTATCCGTTGTTAGTACTTTACGTCATTGTTGCAACTTGTTATGCTTAATGCTTGACACTAGGGCCCGAGTGCCATGATTTCAGATCTGAACATGTTATTGTATCATGAGGATAATTATTGTTTTAGATCATATCTACAAGTTGTATACACATATTATTGTCCGGAATCCGAGGCCCCAAAGTGACAGCAATTGGGACAATCGGAGGGGATGGCTGTGATGTGAGGATCACATGTGTTCACGGAATGTTAATGCTTTGCTCCGGTACTTTATTAAAAGGAGTACCTTAATTACCAGTAGTTTCCCTTGAGGCCCCGCTGCAAACGGGCTGGTAGGACAAAAGATGATGTGCAAGTTTCTCATTGCGAGCACGCTGATGCACACGGTGGGTGTGTTGTTGGGAGACCCCAAGAGGAAGGTATGAAGTAGTGCAGCAGCAAGTTTCCCTCAGTTGTGAAACCAAGGTTATCGAACCAGTAGGAAATAATGAATTCCCCCGAGGTGTCAATGGCGCCAGAAAAATCTGCGACGTAAAGGCGCCAGAAAATGCTTCCTGGGACGTAGGTGACGTGGAACCTGCACACAACACAATCAAGATACTTTGCCCCAACTTAACGGTGAGGTTGTCAATCTCACTGGCTTGCTGTAACAAAGGATTAAACGTATGTGTGGAAGAAAGATGTTTGTTTGCAGAAAGTAACAGGTTTGCAGTTTTTGGTTTATCAGATTAAAGAGAAGGACCGGGGTCCACAGTTCACTAGTGGTGTCTCTCCATAAATAATAATAACATTCATGCGGGTAAACAAATTACAGCTGGGCAATTGATAGAATAATGATGAGCAAACCAATGCATATACCAACGTTATGATGTCTAGTGTGAGATTCATTCGGGCATTACAACAATATACATAGACCGTTCCAACCGCATCTATGACTAATAATCCACCTTCCGGTTAGCGTCCGCACCCCTTTTAGTATTAAGTTGCACTGTGTGTAAAGTAAGTAAGTAACATCATCCTTAGACAAAGTACTACTGTTTTATCCCTAGTAGCAACAGTACATCTACAACCTTAGAGCTAGCTGTCACCACCCCAGATTTAATAGAGACATGAACCTACTATCGAGCATAAATACCACCTCTTGGAGTCACAAGCATCTACTTGGCCAGAGCATACACAAGTAACGGAGAGCATGCAAGATCATTAAATAGCACACACATGATATATTATGAAGCAATAACTTTAGTACTCAATATTCATCGGATCCCAGCAAACACAACATGAAGTATTACATAACGGTGATCTTGATCATGATAGGCAGCTCACAAGATCTAAACATGATAGCACAAGAGGAGAAGACAACCATCTAGCTACTGCTATGGACCCGTAGTCCAAGGGTAGACTACTCACGCATCAGTCCGGAGGCGGTCATGGCGACGTAGAGGCCTCCGGTGACGATTCCCCCTCCCGACAGGGTGCCGGGGAGAAGTTCTGATCTCTCCCGAATTGGTGTTGACGACGGCGGCGGCTCGGGACCCGTGGAGGAAAATATGAACACCGTGTTAGGGTTTCTAGTCTGGCGGGTATTTGTAGGCGAAAGGGCGAATTCGGTGGCGCCCCGAGGGGCCCACACCAGGTCCTCGCACGGCCAGGAGTGCTGCCGCGCGAGCACGTGGTGGCGCCGCCTCGGTGGCCCACTTCGTCTCGTGTTCGGCTTTCTGGAACGTTCCCGATGAAAAACTGACTTCAGAAAAGAAATCCTCCAATTCCGAGAATATTTCCTTAAGTACTTTTCTGAAACCAAAAACAGCAGAAAACAGGGAACTGGCACTGTGGCATCTTGTTAATAGGTTAGTCCCAGAAAATGCATAAAACTATATAAAATGCATATAAAACATGTAATAACTTGGTATAACATAGCATGGAACATAAGAAATTATAGATACGTTGGAGACGTATCAACATCCCCAAGCTTAGTTCTACTCGTCCCGACTAGGCAAGAACGATAAAAGAAGAATAATTTCTGAAGTGACATGCTTAAACACAATCTTGATCATAATATAATGTAAGGCTCATGTTATGAATGAAGTGACTCAAGGCAATGATCTATAGTTTGCTAACAAATAGACAAGGAGTAAACAACTACATCATATAAGTAAAACTTTTCATGAATAGTACTTTCAAACAAGCATCAAAAAGATTTGCATAAGAGTTAACTCATAAAGCAATATTATCTAAGCAAAAGAGCATTGAAGCAACACAAAGGAAGATATAAGTTTCAGCATTGGCTTTCAACTTTTGAACATGTATATCATATAGATAGTTGTCAACACAAAGAAATATAACAAGTGCAATAAGTAAGCATATAAGAATTGTTGCACACAGTTGACACAATTGTTTGCTTCGGGGATAGAAAGAAGTAGGTAAACTGACTCAACATAAAGTAAAGGATAGGCCCTTCGCAGAGGGAAGCAGGGATACAAGCATGTGCTAGAGCTTCTTAGTTTTATAGGTTTTTGAAATCATATAGAGAGCATAAAAGTAAGTTTTGAGCGGTGTTTGTCGTTGTCAACGAATGGTAATGGGCACTCTACCACCCTTGTCAACCAGACTTTCTTAAGTGCGGCTCCCATGAAGGACGTTATTTCTACCCAAGGGCAGATCATCCCTCTTTTCTCTTTTGTTTACACATGTAGTTTAGAACTAGTATCATTGCTTGGCTGATTAGATCAGGGCAAAAATGTGAAGAGAATGCAGTGGTTAAAGTTGTAATTAATTGGGACTGGGCACCCCATTTGCCAGCTCTTTTTGCAAAGTTAATGGATAAGCGGTGTATATGCCACTAGTCCGGTTGGTGAAAGTCTGTCTAAAAGCAAATGACAAGGTTGATATCCGTAACACCACATACTTCCTCATGAGCTAATAAACATTGACACAAATAAGGGATAATAAATTTTGAATAAAAGGTAGCACATGAAGTATTTACTTGGAATGGCAGGAAATACCATGTAGTAGGTAGGTATGGTGGACACAAATGGCATAGGTTTTGGCTCAAGGATTATGGATGCACGAGAAGCATTCCCTCTCAGTACAAGGCTTTGGCTAGCAAGGTTGTTTGAAACAAACACAAGTATAAACTATGACAACAAGACGTATATAAAAACATATTGCAAGCATTATAAAACTCTACATTGTCTTCCTTGTTGTTCACACACTTTAACTAGAAAATATCTAGACCTTAGAGATACCAAACATGCAAACCAAATTTCAGCAAGTTTTACGGTAGTTCCTCACTAATAGGTTTTAACTACATGATGTAAAAGCTTAAACATGATCTACTTGAGAGCTCAAAACAATTGCCAAGCACCACAACATGCAAGATAACAATCCATAAGAGCATGTATATCTTTCTTTATACCATCTACCACATTTAGCATTTTTTGTTCTCAACCAAACACCAATCAACTTATTTAAAAGATAAACTCTCCAAGTAATTAAACAATGAGATATGAGAGTATGATATAATAAAGCTAACAGCTCTAGCAAGAGATGCATGAAAAACAAGAGCTAGAAAGCATTGAAGTAACATAGAAGAATACTCAACAAATATAAGTGAAGAATACGAGTATTCATAAGAAAAAGCGGAGCGTGTCTCTCTCCCACAAAGGAATGCTAGGATCCATTTTATTCAAAGAATGAAAATAACAAAAACAAAGACAAAAACAAACCGACGCTTCAAGAAAAGCACATAAGAAGTGGCGGAATTAAAATATAGTTTCACTAGAAAGGACCTGATAGTTTGTTGATGAAGAAGGGGATGCCTTGGGCATCCCCAAACTTTGACGCTTGAGTCTTCTTGAAATATGTTGGGGATGAACCACCGGGGCATCCCCAAGCTTTGGCTTTACTATCCTCTTGATCACATCATATCATCGTTCTCTCTTGATCCTTGAAAACTTCCTCCACACCAAACTTAGAGTAAACTTCATTAGAGGGTTAGTGCACGAAAAATTATGATATTCTGTAGGAACACAATTGCTACCAATGCTACTGGACATTAGCTACAGCCACTGATACTTCATAGGATAAAAAGATCCAATCAAAATAGCAAAAGAGGCATTGCAAAATAAATGGCAGAATCTGTCAAAAACAGAACAGTTCGTAAAGACGAATTTTTTCGAGGCACTTAACTTGCTCAGATCAGAAAACTCAAAACTAATGAAAGTTGCATATATATCTGAGGATTACGCACAAAAAAGGGCAGATTATTTGGATTTTTCTGTGAGGAGTTACGAATTAAACGGTGGACAGCAGAAAACTGTTTCTGCGCAGGAGTCCAAATTTAGCATGAACTTTCAACTAGAGGCTTATCTTGACACAACAATGCAATAAAATAAAGATACAAAGGAATTGCTACAGAGGTAGGACAAGTCCTTGACAGAAACAAAATAAAATAACAGGAAATAAAAGTGGGTTGTCTCCCATAAGCGCTTTTGTTTAACGCCTTTCAGCTAGGCACAGATTGCAAAACTCAAGTATTATCAAGAGATGAAGCATCAACACCATAATTTGAACGAACAATAGAATCAAAAGGTAGCTTCATTCTCTTCCTAGGGAAGTGTTCCATACCTTTCTTGAGTGGGAATTGGTACTTGATGGTACCTTCTTTCATATCAATAATAGCACCCACAGTTCTAAGCAAAGGCCTTACCAACACAATTGGACAAGATGGATTGCATTCAATATCCAAGACAATGAAATCAACGGGGACCAGGTTATTATTAACCATAATGGGAACGTCATTAACTCTCCCCAAAGGTTTCTTCAAAGCATTATCAGCAAGAAAAATATCCAAATAGCAATGTTCCAATGGTGGCAAATCAAACATATCATAGAGCTTTTTAGGCATAACAGAAATACTTGCACCAAGGTCACACAAAGCATTGCAATCAAATTTATCTACTTTCATTTTAATGATGGGCTCCCAACCATCTTCTAACTTCTTAGGGATAGAAGCTTCAAGTCTTAATTTATCTTCCCTAGCTTTAATGAGAGGATTTGTAATATGAGTAGTAAAAGCCAAATTAAGAGAGCTAGCATTAGGACTTGTGGCCAACTTTTGCAAGAACTTAATAACTTCAGAGATATTACAATTATCAAAATCAAAATTATTATCATCAAAGCAAACCGAACCACATTCTCCCATGTTCTTAAAAATTTCAGCACTTTTATCAACACTAGTTTCAGCAGTTTTGGGCAATTTTAAATTTATGGAAGAAGTTGAAGAGACATTTCCAACACCAACTATGTTACCATTGATAATAGGAGGCTTACTAGCATGTGAAACACCATTATTTTTAGAGGTAGTAATAGTAAAAACTTTAATAATATTAGCCTCTTTATCTAGTTCTTTCTCTCTTTCCCATCTAGCACGTAATTGGGCCATCATCCTAACATTTTCATCTATTTGAACTTGGATGGCATTAATTTTAGCAAAGGGATTACTCTCTTTAGTTTCAGTAGGCATGATTTTAGATTTTAAAAGATCAACATCAAGGACAAGACTATCAACTTTAGAGGCAAGTATATCAATTTTCCCAAGCTTTTCCTCAACAGTTTTATTAAACAGAGTTTGTGTAGTGATAAAATCTTTTAACATGGTCTCAAGTTCAGAGGTGGTAGTCCTATTATTGTTATAAGAATTACCATAAGAGTTCCCATAAGAGTTCCCATTATTAGGAGGATAGGGCTTATAGTTGTTATTACCATAATTGTTCCTATAGGCATTGTTGTTGAAATTGTTGTTTTTAATAAAGTTCACATCAACATGCTCTTCTTGTGCAACTAAAGAAGCTAAGGGAACATTATTTGGATCAACATGGGATTTACCATTTGCAAGCATAGACATAATAATATCAATCTTTTCGCTCAAGGAGGAGGTTTCTTCAACAGAATTTACCTTCTTACCTTGAGGTGTCCTTTCAGTATGCCATTCAGAATAATTCACCATCATATCATCTAGAAGTTTTGTTGCAGCCCCCAAGGTGATGGACATAAAAGTACCTCCAGCAGCCGAATCCAATAAGTTTCTTGAAGAAAAATTCAGTCCTGCATAAAAGGTTTGGATGATCATCCAAGCAGTCAGTCCATGGGTTGGGCAATTCTTTATCAAAGATTTCATTCTTTCCCAAGCTTGAGCAACATGTTCATTATCAAGTTGTTTAAAATTCATGATGCTACTTCTTAGAGAAATAATCTTAGCAGGAGGATAGTATTTTCCAATAAAAGCATCTTTACATTTAATCCATGAATCAATACTATTCCTAGGCAATGAAAGCAACCATTCTTTAGCTCTTCCTCTCAAGGAGAAAGGAAATAATTTCAGTTTTATAATATCACCATCTATATCCTTATATTTTTGCATTTCACATAGTTCAACAAAATTATTTAGATGGGCAGCAGCATCATCAGAACTAACACCAGAAAATTGCTCTCTCATAACAAGGTTCAACAAAGCAGGTTTAATTTCAAAGAATTCAGCTTTAGATGCAGGTGGAGCAATATGTGTGCATATAAAATCATTGTTGTTGGTGCTAGTAAAGTCACACAACTTAGTATTCTCAACAGTACTCATTTTAGCAAATTAATTAACAAACCGAAATAACCAAAATAACAAAAAATGAAAATAAAATAGCAAACCGAAATAAACAAAGTAATGCAAGTAACTAATTTTTTTGTATTTTTGATATTAAGCAAACAAGACAATAAAATAAATTGCAAGTAACTAATTTTTTTTGTATTTTTGATATTAGGCAAACACGACAATAATAAAAATAAACTAAGCAAGACAATAACAAAATAAAAAGATTGGAAGTGCGAAAACTCCCCTCGTAGAAGAATCTTCAAATCACCGGCAACGAAGTTGACGGAGGATTGTGAAGGTCTTCAAAGGAATTCTTATTTCCCCGGCAACGGCGCCAGAAAAATGCTTGATGCACACGGTGGGTGTGTTGTTGGGATACCCCAAGAGGAAGGTATGAAGTAGTGCAGCAGCAAGTTTCCCTCAGTTGTGAAACCAAGGTTATCGAACCAGTAGGAAATAATGAATTCCCCCGAGGTGTCAATGGCGCCAGAAAAATCTGCGACGTAAAGGCGCCAGAAAATGCTTCCTGGGACGTAGGTGACGTGGAACCTGCACACAACACAATCAAGATACTTTGCCCCAACTTAAAGGCGAGGTTATCAATCTCACCGGCTTGCTGTAACAAAGGATTAAACGTATGTGTGGAAGAAAGATGTTTGTTTGCAGAAAGTAACAGGTTTGCAGTTTTTGGTTTATCAGATTAAAGAGAAGGACCGGGGTCCACAGTTCACTAGTGGTGTCTCTCCATAAATAATAATAACATTCATGCGGGTAAACAAATTACAGCGGGGCAATTGATAGAATAATGATGAGCAAACCAATGCATATACCAACGTTATGATGTCTAGTGTGAGATTCATTCGGGCATTACAACAATATACATAGACCGTTCCAACCGCATCTATGACTAATAATCCACCTTCCGGTTAGCGTCCGCACCCCTTTTAGTATTAAGTTGCATGCAACAGATTATCGCCTTAAGCACTGTGTGTAAAGTAAGTAAGTAACATCATCCTTAGACAAAGTACTACTGTTTTATCCCTAGTAGCAACAGTACATCTACAACCTTAGAGCTAGCTGTCACCACCCTAGATTTAATAGAGACATGAACCTACTATCGAGCATAAATACCCCCTCTTGGAGTCACAAGCATCTACTTGGCCAGAGCATACACAAGTAACAGAGAGCATGCAAGATCATTAAATAGCACACACATGATATATTATGAAGCAATAACTTTAGTACTCAATATTCATCGGATCCCAGCAAACACAACATGAAGTATTACATAACGGTGATCTTGATCATGATAGGCAGCTCACAAGATCTAAACATGATAGCACAAGAGGAGAAGACAACCATCTAGGTACTGCTATGGACCCGTAGTCCAAAGGTAGACTACTCACGCATCAGTCCGGAGGCGGTCATGGCGACGTAGAGGCCTCCGGTGACGATTCCCCCTCCCGGCAGGGTGCCGGGGAGAAGTTCTGATCTCTCCCGAATTGGTGTTGACGACGGCGGCGGCTCGGGACCCGTGGAGGAAAATATGAACACCGTGTTAGGGTTTTTAGTCTGGGGGGTATTTGTAGGCGAAAGGGCGAAGTCGGTGGCGCCCCGAGGGGCCCACACCTGGTCCTCGCGCGGCCAGGAGTGCTGCCGCGCGAGAACGTGATGGCGCCGCCTCGGTGGCCCACTTCGTCTCATGTTCGGCTTTCTGGAACGTTCCAGTTGAAAAACTGACTTCAGAAAAGAAATCATCCAATTCCGAGAATATTTCCTTAAGTACTTTTCTGAAACCAAAAACAGCAGAAAACAGGGAATTGGCACTGTGGCATCTTGTTAATAGGTTAGTCCCAGAAAATGCATAAAACTATATAAAATGCATATAAAACATGTAATAACTTGGTATAATATAGCATGGAACATAAGAAATTATAGATACGTTGGAGACGTATCACACGCACAACTAAATAGGAACACATGCCTATGGTTATTTGGTACTTGGATGCTTTATATTATTTATCTGCAAATGCCCATGACTTGGTTATTATATGAAATATCTTATCCATGCAATGCCCGTTCATCCGTCCCTATGCCTACAATATTGTAATCCTGCTGTCTACTATAATCACTATCGTTGTCTTTATTTCACTGCTACTATTATTTCACTATTGTCACTGCTATAAAACTGTTGCTACTGATAATCTGTCTCGAGCAAGTCTATTCACAGGTGCAGCTGAACTGACAATTCATCTGTTAAGGCTTATAAATATTCTTTGGCTCCCCTTGTGTCGAATCAATAAATTTTGGTTTTACTTCCCTCGAAGACTGTTGCGATCCCCTATACTTGTGGGTCATCAAGACTATTTTCTGGCGCCGTTGCCGGGGAGCATAACTTTATTTATAAGTTCACCTGAGTGTGATATTGTTCGCTGGAATTTATTCATCATGGGAAGAGCTGGTGATGAAAGGGTTCGTGTCATACCATCCACTACAAGAAAAGGTACAACTCTGAGTACCGCTGCTGCTCTTGATTCACCGTCTATTTTGAGTAAGCTTATTACACCACCACAGGCTTCACACACTGTTACTCCTACTGAATCTGAAATTACTTATGATGATGCCTCTACTATTCTTGATGAAACCGGTTCATTAGGTCCCTTTTTAGATGCTACAATTGCTAGATCTAAACAACTTGAAAATGCTGAAATTCCTAATGAAGATGCCAACACTCCTGTTAATTCACCTGAGTTTACGAATAATGTTGATGATGATCTTGATGAATCGTATGTTGAACTTAATGATGATTTTATTGAAGAATGTCAAGCTACTATTGGTGCAAGTAATATGAAAAGTCTTCTTGCAAAACATGCTGTTAGATATAAATTATCTCTTGATGCTAAATTTGCTACATCTCCCATAATTATTAAAGATAAAGATTATGATTTCTCTCTTGATTTAGCACACATAGCTATTGTTGAGAAAGAACCTTTCTGTGGAACCGAAAATGAAAGTGCTGTAGAACACATGAATGAGCTCTCTACTTTGAGTAGTATATTTTCTGATGATAATAAGAACCGCACCTACTTTGTTACTAAAATATTTCCTTTCTCATTAAAAGGTGAAGCTAAAACTTGGTATAATAATTTGTCTCCTGGTTCCATTACTAGTCCTATTGGTTTGCTTGATACTTTCTTTCAGAAATATTTTCCTGCTAGTGCTCAACATGATGCCTTGCTAAGAATTTATAACTTTAATCAAAAATAAGAAGAGAAATTGCCTGATGCTTGGACACGGTTTTGCTCTCTAATTAGAGCTCAGCCTAATCATGATTTAGAGAAAAATGATCTTCTTGATATATTTTACAATGGACTAACCGTTGAATCTAGGACATACCTGGATAGTTGTGCTAGTTGTGTTTTCAGGAAAAAAAAAACTCTAGAAGAAGCTGAGGAATTATTGGCTAAAATAAGCCAGAATTATGATCATTGGAATATTCCTGAACCTACTCCAACACCTACACCAACACCAAAGAAGAGAGGTATAATTGAATTAGATGAAGGAGGCTAAGAAATCTCTTAAAGAGAGGGGTATTAAATCTGAAGATGTGAAGAATTTACCACCTATTAAAGAATTATGTAAGCCAATTCCTAATCCACCCATAATTGAGGTACACTCTCTCCAAAGGTTTGATGATAGAGATATTCCTTACTCTAAACCTCCTGCTCAATGCTTAGATGAATTTGATACTTTTATTGCTAAGCAAAGTAATTAATTTTAATATGAGAATAGATAATCATTTAATGGAAAATTCTCGTGCTATTAGTAACTTGCATGATATTGTTGATAGAACCTCCAATGATGTTAAAATACTTATTAAACATTTTCATATGGTTCAAACTCAAATTGATCAACTTACTAAAGTGCAAAAAGATTTGTTAGTAAATGCCGCTAAGGATAAAGAAAAACATGTTTGTAAAGTAACAACTAGAGGAGGTATTTCTACTCGTGATCCTTTATATCCTGAAGGACATCCTAAAAGAATTGAACAAGATTCTCAACGAGTTAATGAACCTAGTTCTACTTCTAAGAAAAAGAAGAAGAAACATAAAACTGTTGTAGAATCCTCTGAACCTATTGATGATCCTTATAGTATATCTATTTCTGATGCTGAAACTGAAAGTGGTAATGAACGTAACAATGATAGTAATAACAATGATAATGATAAGAATGATAATTCTGATAAAGAAGAAGTTGAAGAGGAACCTGAAAAGCATACTAAAAATAAGAGTACACTAAGGAAGATTTTATTGCTAAGAAACATGGTAGTGAAAGAGAGCCTTGTGTCAAAAAACAAATGCCTTTTCCTGCTAAGAAACTTAAAACAAAAGAAGAAGACCATTATAATAAATTTTGTGATTGGATGAAACCCTTGTTCTTACAAATTCCTTTGACTGATGCTATTAAATTGCCTCCTTATTCAAAATATATGAAAGATCTTGTGTCTAACAAAAGGAAAACTCCTAATGAGGAAATATCTACTATGCTTGCTAATTACTCTTTCAATGGCAAGGTTCCAAAGAAGTTGGGAGATCCAGGTATACCCACCATTCCTTGCTCTATCAAAAATAATTATGTTAGAACTGCTCTATGTGACTTGGGAGCAGGAGTTAGTGTTATGCCTTTCTCTCTTTACAAGAGACTTTATTTGGATAAGTTGATACCTACTGATATATCTTTGCAAATGGCTGATAAATCTACCGCTATTCCTGTTGGCATTTGTGAGGATGTTCCTGTTCAAGTAGCTAACAATTGCTTTATTATGACTGACTTTGTTGTGCTTGAAATGCCTGAAGATGACAATATGTCTATTATTCTTGGAAGACCTTTTCTAAATACTGCATGGGCTGTTATTGATTGCAATAAAGGAAAAGTAACTTTTAATGTGAATGACAAAGAGCATATTGTTTATTTTCCCAAGAGGGTGGACAAAGTTTATGGAGTTAATACAATTACTAATTTGAGGTCCGTCAAAGTGGGAAGTATTGATTGCCCTATGTATGATTATAAAGTGGAATACAAAAGTGTTATTATTGGATCCATATCAATACCATATAAGGTAACATGAGTGTCTCATAATGTTTGAATCCTTTTATGTCATCTAAAATTTATTTGGTGGCAAGACTTGATCAACCTTGCTAACAAATGTGTTTTAAATGCATAGAGGTGCTAAACAACATTCTTTCTCTCATTCTTGTTTTACCTACTGTAATATCATTTAGTTTGCAAAGTTTAGTTGCATTTGGTTTTTAGAAAACAATTTTTCAACATTAATTTATTATTGCAAAATACCAGGAAATGTGAAAAATAAAAGTTCTCAGAAATTTAAAAAATTTATGTCAAAATTCCTATTTTTTTGAGGAGGTACCTGGGAGTACCAGAGGATGACCAGGGGGCCCCACCAGGCCACCACATCATGTGGTGGCGACTGGCGCGGCAGGCCTTTGGCCGGGCCTGGGCATGGTGTGGGGCCCACCTGGCCCTCCACTTACTCTCCTTCCTCCCCTACCTTTCTCTCTCCCGACCAAACACTTTGACCTGTGAAAAAAATCGTGTTCTTGCTGTTCTTCCTCTGCAATTTTGATCTCCATCCTCATCCCATCTTTGCTGCTGAGATTTGGGGCATTTGCTCTCCAGTATGTGACTCCTCCGATCATCCAGGTAGAATTTTGTTTAGTGGTTTATATGTTGAGTATTTTGCTGCTGTAGATGTCATGTTAAGTGAGTTTAAATGCTTGTTCTATGTTGAAATAACTAGTTTTGATGCATGGTTAAGACTCTAGCAAGTCACTATAGTAGTTTCCCTTCATTTAGTTGTCTCAAAATCAATTTTTATGATAGTTGTTAAAAATTTCAGAATATGGAGTGGAACACACATCCCATCAACCAACATGAAATTGTGGTGCATGAAGTCATGAGAGTTCACCGTGAAGAGGATGTATTTCCCGCTGCTTACCCATGCTCAGAATTCATGAATGCTGCAGGGATTTTTCATGATGTTCAAACTCTAGTCTCCAATGCAGGATTGGAATCTTTTGCTGTTGATGAACCTCTCCAACATGCAAAACTAGCTATGTCTGTGGTGCAGGATTTTACCTGCAACTTGTCCTCACCTAACCCCATGGTGCACTACAGGATTTATAATAAAACTGTCGATTTGCCTTTTGCTGATTTTTGTACAGCAACTAGAGTGCCACAATGGGGATCGCGAGAGAAGTTGAGGGAGAAGCCCAAGCCATTGATGGACTTGTACAAGGACATTTCCCATGGGAGGAGTTTCTCGCAAGAGAACGGTAAAATTCGAAGTATTCATCTCCCATCCATTCGATACTTTGCTTACTTCATTACTAAATGTGTTCTTGCTAGGAAAGTTGCAAGTAAATTATCTATGCCTGACTTGGCCTTTCTAGCTGCTGCATTGCGTAACGATAGAACTTATAACTTGGGTGCACTGATTGCTTACCGTCTTGCTACTAACCATGAGAAGGGAGGAGTTTGTGGAGGCCTCATTGCCTCTCGTTTACTAGCTATGCATGGTTTCGTACCTCATCCTCTTGATTTTCAGCTTCCCATAGAGAAGTTAGATATTGATTCCATGAGGAAACATAACTTTATTGCTTCTTATGGTAGATTGCATACCCTCCCTTATATGATAACCTTTTCCAAGAGATCGTTATGGAAAACATCCACATCTGTTAGAATTGCTATTTTGCCTGCGCCTCTGTTTAACCTTCATGCTAGGGAAAATTTGTCACTCTCGAAGGCTGAGCTTGATACACTCGAGGGGCAACATGCCCCGGACGTGGAAGACGAAGAAGAGGAGCCTGAGGATGACTTTGGTCAGCCCCCTAAGGCCGCGGGCTTCTCACACCCGGATCCGGGGTATGCAGGACCTTCTGGTTCTTCCTCCACTGTAGCCGAGCCAGAGTACGACCACGCCAGGTTTGACCCGCCGGGCTGGGGCTCATATTTGCCGTGGGAGTGATCCCCACTTAGGCCAAAAGCCTAAGCTTGGGGGGGAGGTATACCGATAGCTCACTCATCTATATATCATGATCATTCGGTACTTTGTATATCCATGTTTCGTTTTTGTTTTTTTTCTTTTGTTTGTTCATGTTTTGTTTTACTTTCTAAAACTCAAAAAGACAAAAAATATTTCTGTTATTTCTCTTGCTTGTTTACTTTAGTCTCTAGTATTAGTATGCTTAGTATTTAATTCGGTTCAATATGCAAAAACACAAAAATATTTTGTTTTGTTGCTTGCTTTCTTGCGCAGGGACAGATTTCTGCTGTCCACCGTTTAATTCATAACAAATCATAGAAAAATCGTAATGGCCTGATATTGTTTGTGTGTAATCCTCATATATGTATGCAACTTTCATCAGTTTTGAGTTTTCTGATCTGAGCAAGTTAAGGGCCTCGAAAAAATTCGTCTTTGCTGGCTGTTCCGTTTTTGATTTCTAAATCCGAAAACCCAAAAATATTTGTTGTTTCTTTTTGGTTTCGTATAGTTTGTTTCAGAGTTCATCACTTCCGTGACTCCGTGGAGCTTGGTTATTATTTCACATCTTTCAAGCACACAAGTGAAAAGGCAATAATGATGATCTATGACAATTCGAGTTGGGTAAGAGGCTGGTAATGAACTCTATTTGTTTTCATTTTTGTACATATACTCATTCATGTGAGCATGCTTAGATGGTTTCCATAAGGTAAATGTCGATTGGTGGATGCTTAGTAGTTCATGTTCTCTTATGACCAGTCCCAATTTATTAATGGTAGATGACATGTTCTATGGATATTTGCTTGCATTGTTCTGTTCATAGAAGAGTATGACATGGTGGTATCCTCCTCTGAATAATTCATTTGAATCGACTTGGCACATGCTCACACATGTATATGACTGAAAACAAAGAGTCAATTAAGCCTTGATGATTTATTTTGCCTCAGAGTTCTAGTATCATTTTTATGCCTCCGTTAATTTTATATTGTCGCAAGCATGATTATGACGGTTATTGCTCTCTTGAATTGTCGCTTCCCCGTCTATTGCTAACCTCCACTTGTACTAAGCTATAAATGCTTGTGCTTCCAAATCCCTAAAAACCAAGTTATCCCAAAGAGTCCATCATAAATACCTATGTATGGCATTTCAAACCACTCAAGTAAATTTGCATGTGCTATCTTTAAAACCTTCAAACAACTTCTAAATTTGTGACACTGTTTTAGCTCATGAGGAAGTAGTAGTTGGGCTTGTTATTTTCCATGCTAATTAAGTAACCATCGACTTGCATGCTTCATCTGCTCGTCATTAATATTTCAAAAGAGTTGGTTAGACCACTATAATATTCGAAAAAGATTTGAGAAAGTAAAAATAGACGCTCCTCCATGGTATGTGATTGTTGGTGGGCACCCGAGGATTCGGTTAGCCATGGCTTGTGAAAAGCAAAGGTTGGGAGGAGTGTCAAATTATATAAATAAGGTGCATATTATAAATGCTTGTTTTAAATAAATCGGAACCGCTCTCCACTTGCTTAGTATGCAAGATAACAGGAACTCTATTGCCATTTGTTGACAAATCAATCACCACTCAAAAACAATTTTGCCTCTGTTTTCAAAACAATGAAAAGCTCTAGCACATGTTAAATCCCTGCTTCCCTCCCTGAAGGGTCTACCTTTTACTTAGTTGTTGAGTCACCATCCTTCTTTGAGCACCTTCTTGAGAGCATAGTTGTCATTCTTAGTGTAATGTGCGTGTCCCAGAATACTGTTAACTGCGGTATAACTTTGATGCTTTTATTTTTGATATCTTTATTTCTAGTCCTCTCTTGAAACTCAGAAGTGCCTGGGCATTTATGTTTTGCTGTACACATTCGGGCAAGCGAGATACCACTTTATTATACTTTATTATGAGCTTTGCAATCCTGTGAATTGATATGTTTCATGTTAATCATCATTGGTATGATTGGCATCCCTTCATAGTCTACATAACTATTAGGTGACACCATTTGCATATATCTTGTTATGAATAACCTAAGCATTTGTCCACATAGTGAGAATATATACATCATATGAAGCAAATGTGTTCGTGAAAGTTTCTTTTATCGCACTCAGTTGTTAACTGAATTCCTTGAGGACAAGCAATAAGCTAAGCTTGGGGGGAGTTGATACGTCCAAAACATATCTACTTTCCCGAACACTTTTGCTATTGTTTTGCCTCTAATTTGTGTGTTTCGAATGCAACTAACACGGACTAACGTTGTTTTCAGCAGAATTGCCCTGGTGTCTCGTTTTTGTGCAGAAATTCAACTTTAGGGAAAAATACCAGAAAATATGCCAAAGTCCCTATTTTTTAGAAGAATCACGGAGCTAGAAGACGAGACGGAGTCGAGCCACAGGTGGCCCACACCACATGGTGGCGCGGCAGGCTCCTGACGGCGCCACCACATGGTGTGGCCGCCTCGGTCACGCCCTCGCGTCCCCCTCTCGGATATAAGGTCCCCCAGACCTAAAAACGAGAAGCCCCCAAACACTTTTCCCAGAAACACACCCGAGCGCTGCCGCCACCTCGAAACTCAATTCGGGGACCAGAAGTTCCTGTTCCGGCACTCCGCCGGGACGGGGATTCGAAGGGGATCATCGCCATCATCATCGCCAACACCTCTCCATCAACCATCATTGTTTCTCCCATCCATGTGTGAGTAATTCCCCGCTGTAGGCTTGAGGGGATGGTAGGGATTGGATGAGATCGTTCATGTAGTAGCTGTAATATCATTAGGGCATGGTGCATAGTATCCGTTGTTAGTACTTTAAGTCATTGTTGCAACTTGTTATGCTTAATGCTTGACACTAGGGCCCGAGTGCCATGATTTCAGATCTGAACATGTTATTGTATCATGAGGATAATTATTGTTTTAGATCATATCTACAAGTTGTATACACATATTATTGTATGGAACCTGAGACCCCAAAGTGACAGCAATTGGGACAACCGGAGGGGATGGCTGTGATGTGAGAATCACATGTGTTCACGGAATGTTAATGCTTTGCTCCGGTAATTTATTAAAAGGAGTACCTTAATTACCAGTAGTTTCCCTTAATGCCCCGCTGCAAACGGGCTGGTAGGACAAAACATGATGTGCAAGTTTCTCATTGCGAGCACGCACAACTAAATAGGAACACATACCTATGGTTATTTTGTACTTAGATGCTTTATATTATTTATCTGCAAATGCCCATGACTTGGTTATTATATGAAATATCTTATCCATGCAACGCCTGTTCATCCGTCCCTATGCTTACAGTATTTTAATCCTGATGTCTACTATAATCACTACTGCTGTCTTTATTTCACTGCTACTATTATTTCACTACTGTCACTGCTATAAAACTGTTGCTACTGATAATCTATCTCGAGCAAGTCTATTCACAGGTGCAGCTGAACTGACAATTCATCTGTTAAGGCTTATAAATATTCTTTGGCTCCCGTAGTGTCGAATCAATAAATTTGGGTTTTACTTCCCTCGAAGACTGTTGCGATCCCCTATACTTGTGGGTCATCAGAGCCGCTCTTGAAAGTCTGGTCGACAAGGGGGGTAGAAGTGTCCACTACCATTCGTTGACAACAACAAACAGTGCTCAAAAACTTACTTTTATGCTCTCTATATGATTTCAAAAACCTATAAAAAACTAAAAAGCTCTAGCACATGCTTGTATGCCTCCTTCCCTCTGCGAAGGGCCTATCTTTTACTTTATGTTGAGTCAGTTTACCTATTTCTTTCTATCTTAGAAGCAAACAGTTGTGTCAACTTTGTGTGCAACAATTTTTACATGCTTACCTATTGCACTTATTATATTGCTTTGTGTTGACAACTATCTTTATGATATACATGTTACAAGTTGAAAGCCAATGCTGAAACTTAAATCTTCCTATGTGTTGCTTCAATGCTCTTTTACTTAGAAACTATTGCTTTATGAGTTAACACTTATGCAAAACTTTTTTATCCTTGTTTGAAAGTACTATCCATGAAAAGTTTTTACTTATATGATGTAGTTGTTTACTCCTTGTCTATTTGTTAGCAAACTATAGACCATCGCCTTGAGTCACTTCATTCATAACATGAGCTTTACATGATCAAGATTGTGTGAAAGCATGTCACTTCAGAAATTATTCTTGTTATCGTTTTACCTACTCGGGACGAGTAGAACTAAGCTTGGGGATGCTTGATACGTCTCAAACGTATCTATAATTTATTATGTTCCATGCTTATATTATACCAATTGTTACATGTTTTATATACACTTTATATGGTTTTTATGCATTTTCTGGGACTAACCTATTAACAAGATGCCACAGTGCCAGTTCCCTGTTTTCTGCTGTTTTTTTTTTCAGAAAAGTTGTTAAGGAAATATTCTCGGAATTGCACGAAACAAAAGCCAAAGTCCCTATTTTCCCCGGAAGCATCCAGAACACCGAAGAGGAGTAGGAGGGGGGGCCACAGGCAGCCACACCATGTGGTGGCGCGGCTCCCCCCTCTGCCGCGCCATGACGTGGTGTGGGGCCCACGGGCGCTGATACGTCCGTCTCAAACGTATCTATAATTTCTTATGTTCCATGCTTATATTATACCAATTGTTACATGTTTTATATACACTTTATATGACTTTTATGCATTTTCTGGGACTAACCTATTAACAAGATGCCACAGTACCAGTTCCCTGTTTTCTGTTGTTTTTTGTTTCAGAAAAGCTGTTAAGGAAATATTCTCGGAATTGCACGAAACAAAAGCCAATACCCCTATTTTCACCAGGAGCATCCAGAACACCGAAGAGGTCACGGAGGGGGGCCACAAGGCGCCCACACCTGGTGGTGGCGCGGGTCACCCCCCTACCGCGCTGTGGTGTGGTGTGGGGCCCACGGCCCTCCGCCGCCTTCGCCCTTTCGCCTACTTAAACCCCCCGACAAAATAACCCTAGGCACCCGAACACTTTTCCAGAAAACCTTACAAAAGCCGCCGCCGTCGTCAACCCTAGTTCGGGAGGGTTCAGAAGCTCTTCCCGGCACCCTGCCGGAGAGGGGAATCATCACCGGAGGGCTCTACATCACCATGCCCGCCTCCGGACTGATGCGTGAGTAGTTCATCCTTGGACTACGGGTCCATAGCAATAGCTAGATGGTTGTCTTCCCCTATTGTGCCATCATGTTTAGATCTTGTGAGCTGCCTATCATGATCAAGATCATCTTTATGTAATGCTACATGTTGTGTTTGCTGGGATCCAATGAATAATTGAGTACTATGTCATTTGTTTCATAATATATCTTGTGAGTGCGTTATTTATGATCTAGCATGCTCTCCGTTACTAGTAGATGCTCTGGCCAAGTAGATGCTTGTGACTCCAAGAGGGGGTATTTATGCTCAATAGTGGGTTCATGTCTCTATTTAATCTGGGGGAGTGACAGCAACCTATAAGATTGTAGATGTACTGTTGCTACTAGGGATAAAACAATAGTTCTTTATCTAAGGATATTTGTGCTACTTACATTACACACTTTACTTAATGCAATAATCTATTGCTTGCACCTTAATACTGAATGGTGTTGCGGATGCTATCCTGAAGGTGGATTATTAGTCATAGATGCAGTTGGATGACGGTCTACGTATCATGTTGTAATGCCCAATTGAATCTCACACTAGACATCATGACTTGTATATGCATCATTATGCAGTTCTTTATTCTGTCAATTGCCCGGCTGTAATTTGTTTACCAGCATGTATGCTATTATTATTTATGGAGAGAAACCACTAGTGAACTGTGGACCCCGGTCCTTTTACCTTAAACTGATAAAACAACCTACTGCAATCCTGTTATTTTCATTCTCTGCAAACAAACATCATTTTCCACACATACGTTTAATCCTTTGTTACAGCAAGCCAGTGAGATTGACAACCTCACTGTTAAGTTGGGGCAAAGTATCTTGATTGTGTTGTGTGCAGGTTTCACGTCAGCTAAGCACCAGCTCTTTTCTGGCGCCGTTGACACCTTCAGAAGAACTCTAGTTTCCTACTGTTTCGATAACCTTGGTTTCACAACTGAGGGAAATTTGCTGCTGCACTACTTCATACCTTCCTCTTGGGGTTTCCCAACAACACCTCACCGGTGCATCAAGCTCTTTTCTGGCGCCGTTGCCGGGGAAACTAAGCTCTTCTGCGAGGGGAGTCTCTCACACCCAATCTTTTTATTTTGTTATTGTCTTGCTTAGTTTATTTTTATTACTGTCTTGTTTGCTTAATATAAAAAATACAACAAAAATTAGTTACTTGCATTAATATTCTTATTTCGGTTTTGTTATTGTTTATTTTGGTTTAGTATTTATTTATTTCGGTTTGTCTCTTATTTTGCTAAAATGTTGCTCCCTAAGTACACCCTGGAAGACCTATCAGTAGGTAGTGTTTCTATAATTGGAAAAGAAAATATTGAAGAAATCTTGAGGAGAAATCCATAGCAGAACTTGCCCCAAACTATGAAACTGCTGCAGCTTCTTTAGTTCACATATTAGAGGCTAGGTTTGTTAACCTTCACCCCATAATACAACAAATGTTTCTCTTCATGATGTTAAAAATGCTGAAAAGAAAGATTTCATTATGGAAACCTTGCTTAAAGAATTTGGTGATGTTGCTATAGAAGCTAGGAAAGTCTTCGATCGTTTTAATATGCTAGTCTCATGTGTAGATGTTATTAATGCACTTGAAAAATTGGGGAAAACCGAACCTACAAAGGGGGAGAAAATTAAAGTGCCAATACCTATTAAACTTGTAGCTATGCATGAAGCTTTGGAAGAAAACTTTGATTGGATTGTCCCTCAAAACACCTTTGATGAAAGTAGTAAACCTAAAAGTAATGAAAGAGGAACCTCTAAACCTTATATAGATAAAATACAA
Organism: Poa annua; assembly: GCA_026929855.1. Classification (NCBI taxonomy): domain Eukaryota; kingdom Viridiplantae; phylum Streptophyta; class Magnoliopsida; order Poales; family Poaceae; genus Poa; species Poa annua. The sequence goes on from CM049433.1 coordinate 37,348,842, forward strand.
TGCATAGTTGAGAGGATTTCCGTTCTTGATTTGGATGCCACTTGAATATCACTTTCTGTGCCTAGCTGAAAGGCGTTAAAGAAAGCGCTTATGGGAGACAACCCACTTTTTATTTCTGTTATTTTATTTTATTGAGTCAAGGAACATGTCTAACTCTGTAGCAATTCCTTTGTATCTTTACTTTATTGCATTGTTGTGTCAAGTTAAGCCTCTAATAGAAAGTTGATGCTAGATTTGGATTCCTGCGCAGGAACAGTTTTCTGCTGTCCACCGTTTAATTCGTTAGAATTCACAGAAAAATCAAAATGACCTGGGATTTTTGTTCGTGATCCTCTGATATGTATGCAACTTTCATTAGTTTTGAGTTTTCTTATTTGAGCAAGTTAAGTGCCTCGAAAAAATTCGTCTTTACGGACTGTTCTGTTTTTGACAGATTCTGCCATTTATTTTGCATTGCTCATTTTGCTGTTTTTGAATGGATATTTTTGTTCCATAAAATACCAGTGGCTGTAGCTAATGTCCAGTAGCATGTGTAATGGTTTTGTCCATGCAGAATATGAGAATTTTTTATTATGCACTAACCCTCTAATGAAGTTTACTTTGAGTTTGGTGCGGAGGAAGTTTTTAAGGATCAAGAGAGAAGTATGATGTGATGTGATCAAGAAGATGAAAGAGACTAAGCTTGGAGATGCCCCCGTGGGTCACCCAAGAATATTTCAAGAAGACTCAAGCGTCTAAGCTTGGGGATGCCCAAGGCATCCCCTTCTTCATCAACAAACTATCAGGTCCTCTCTAGTGAAACTATATTTTAATTCCGACACATCTTATGTGCTTTAATTGAAGCGTTTGTTTGTTTTTGTTTTTGTTATTTCCATTCTCTGAATAAAATGGATCCTAGCATTCCTTTGTGGGAGAGAGACACGCTCCGCTTTTTTCTTATGAATACTCGTATTCTTCACTATTATTTGTTGAGTATTCTTCTATGTTACTTCAATACTATTAGCTCTCGTTTTTCATGCATCTCTTGTTAGAGCTGTTAGTTTTCTTATATCATACTCTCATATCTCATTGTTAAATACTTTGAGAGTTTATTTTTAGATAATTGATTGGTGTTTGGTTAAGAACAGAAAATGTTAAATGTGGTAGATGGTATGATGAAATGATACATAATCTTGTAGATCATTAAATTGTGTCACTTGAATCATTGATGTTGTTTTGAGATATTAATATGCTTAATGGTAAAACATGATGGTTTAGTAAAGTGGAATGATTAATGGTTGGTCTAGAAAACTTGAATCTGTGCCACACTTAAATATCCAGTTGACAGCATAATGATATATGACTTCTAATGTTAAAAACAACCGTAATGACTTTGTGTTATGCGCTACGGTCGGGGTCCCAACAGTGACTTGTTCATTTGCCACAGTCCCTCATAGTGATTTTCATTATGCCTTGTAAGATCATATTTCTAGTTGGAATCTTTTTGCTTGTGAGTTCTAAGCTGCGGTTTTCATGGCACTTCCACCACCATATTTGCTAGCCTCTTCGGTACATTGCATTGCCCTTTCTCACATTGAGAGTTGGTGCATACTTCGCGGGTACATCCAAAACTCGTGGGAGATCTTCATCATGTTCTCCTACACATAAGACAAATATCTTCCTCAAAACATCCACCATACCTACCTACTACAGCATTTCCATAGCTGTTCCGAGATATATCGCCATGCAACTTTCATCTTACATTACATGACTTGTTGTCATTTATCATTTATATATTGCCTTGCATGATTCTTTACAGCTGATGTGTGGTTTTACCCATGTTACGCTAGATCATTGCATATCCAGCTACACTGGCAGAGGCACCGTTTCATACACTATGTTTTATTCCTTATGAGGTCCTTGTATAAAAAGTGTGTTGTCATATTAGAATGTTTGCCCCTAAAAGTGAAAAGAGCCATGGAGGCCATCGAAAAGAGAAACAGAAAAAGTAAAAAAAAAATGGAAAAATAGAAAAAAAAAGGGGGCAACATTACTACTCTTTATCCACACTTGTGCTCATGTTATAGCACCTGTAGTATTCATAGTCATCATTTGTGCTCATGATTAGCACCTTTACTCCATATGAGAGAGTCTTCATGTTTTACTTGTATAACTATGTGGAGAACTTTAAATTATAGAACTTGGCTTGTATATTCCAATGATGAGCCTCCTCAAAAGTGCTCTAGGTCTTCATAAGTAAGCAAGTTGGATGCACCCCCACTAGTGCCATTGGAGAGCTTTCATACACTTATAGCTCTAAGTGCGTCCGTTGTGTGGCAATCACTACTCCTTGCATAGCTTCGATTATAACACTTCCTCTTGTCTAATGATCACTTTCAGCTGTGTGAGACTTTCTTCCGTTGGCCTTCCAAACCCCCCCTTATTATTCTTTTAGCCACAACATCCTGGTGCCAGGAACCAACGCTGAACACTTGCTTGTTTTTAAGTGAACAAATAGAGAGATGATTTTCTACGTGCATATTGTTATTGCTTGACTTGATCGTTTCACAAAGTTGTCATGAGTGTTGGATGCATTAGATGATTATATTGTTATTCTTGAAGCTTAAATCATCTTTAATATCTACTTTGCACGGTTGATTGTTCTCTAGTATTGATTCATTGAAAGTTTTACTTTGTTCTTCCTACTTGTTTACTCATTACTCATTTGATATCAATATAAATTACAGCTTTTATTCATTTGATCTCAATTTACATGCATTACATTATTATATGATCAAGATTGTGTGAAAGCATGTCACTTCAGAAATTATTCTTGTTATCGTTTTACCTACTCGGGACGAGTAGAACTAAGCTTGGAGATGCTTGATACGTCTCAAACGTATCTATAATTTCTTATGTTCCATGCTTATATTATACCAATTGTTACATGTTTTATATACACTTTATATGGTTTTTATGCATTTTCTGGGACTAACCTATTAACAAGATGCCACAGTGCCAGTTTCCTGTTTTATGCTGTTTTTTGTTTCAGAAAAGCTGTTAAGGAAATATTTTCGGAATTGCACGAAACAAAAGCCAATACCCCTATTTTCATCGGGAGCATCCAGAACACCGAAGAGGTCACGGAGGGGGGCCACAGGGCGCCCACACCTGGTGGTGGCGCGGGTCACCCCCCTAGCGCGCCGTGGTGTGCTGTGGGGCCCACGGCCCTCCGCCGCCTTCGCCCTTTCGCCTACTTAAACCCCCCGACAAAATAACCCTAGGCACCCGAGCACTTTTCCAGAAAACCTTACGGAGCCGCCGCCGTCGTCAACCCTAGTTCGGGAGGGTTCAGAAGCTCTTCCCGGCACCCTGCCGGAGAGGGGAATCATCACCGAAGGGCTCTACATCACCATGCCCGCCTCCGGACTGATGCGTGAGTAGTTCATCCTTGGACTACGGGTCCATAGTAGTAGCTAGATGGTTGTCTTCTCCTATTGTGCCATCATGTTTAGATCTTGTGAGCTGCCTATCATGATCAAGATCATCTTTATGTAATGCTACATGTTGTGTTTGCTGGGATCCGATGAATAATTGAGTACTATGTCATTTGCTTCGTAATATATCTTGTGAGTGCGTTATTTAGGATCTTGCATGCTCTCCGTTACTAGTAGATGCTCTGGCCAAGTAGATGCTTTTGACTCCAAAAGGGGGTATTTATGCTCGATAGTGGGTTCATGTCTCTATTTAATCTGGGGGAGTGACAGCAACCTCTAAGATTGTAAATGTACTGTTGCTACTAGGGATAAAACAATAGTTCTTTATCTAAGGATATTTGTGCTACTTACATTACACACTTTACTTAATGCAATAATCTGTTGCTTGCAACTTAATACTGAATGGTGTTGCGGATGCTATCCTGAAGGTGGATTATTAGTCATAGATGCAGTTGGATGACGGTCTATGTATCACGTTGTAATGCCCAAATGAATCTCACCCTTGACATCATGATTTGTATATGCATCATTATGCAGTTCTTTATTCTGTAAATTGCCCAGCTGTAATTTGTTTACCCGCATGTATGCTATTATTATTTATGGAGAGACACCACTTGTGAACTGTGGACCCCGGTCCTTTTTCCTTAAACTGATAAAACAACCTACTGCAATCCTGATATTTTCATTCTCTGCAAACAAACATCATTTTCCACGCATACGTTTAATCCTTTGTTACAGCAAGTCAGTGAGATGGACAACCTCACTGTTAAGTTGGGGCAAAGTATCTTGATTGTGTTGTGTGCAGGTTTCACGTCAGCTAAGCACCAGCTCTTTTCTGGCGCCGTTGACACCTTCAGAAGAACTCTAGTTTCCTACTGGTTCGATAACCTTGGTTTCACAACTGAGGGAAATTTGCTGCTGCACTACTTCATACCTTCCTCTTGGGGTTTCCCAACAACATCTCACCGGTGCATCAAGCGCCCACCGACGTCACCCTTTCGCCTATTTATACCCCCCGACAAATAAACCCTATGCACCCGAACACTTTTCCACAAAACATCCCATAGCCGCCGCCGTCGTCAACCCTAGTTCACGAGGGTTCAGAAGCTCTTCCCGGCACCCTGCCGGAGAGGGGAATCATCACCGGAGGGCTCTACATCACCATGCCCGCCTCCGGACTGATGCGTGAGTAGTTCATCCTTGGACTATGGGTCCATAGCAGTAGCTAGATGGTTGTCTTCTCCACTTGTGCTATCATGTTTAGATCTTGTGAGCTGCCTATCATGATCAAGATCATCTTATTGTAATGCTACATGTTGTGTTTGCTGAGATCCGATGAATATTGAGTACTATGTCATTTGCTTCATAATATATTATGTGAGTGTCTTATTTATGATCTTGCATGCTCTCCGTTGCTAGTAGATGCTCTGGCCAAGTAGATGCTTGTGACTTCAAGATGGGGTATTTATGCTTGATAGTGGGTTCATGTCTTTATTTAATCTGGGGGAGTGACGGCAACCTCTAAGATTGTGCATGTAATGTTGCTACTAGTGATAAAACAGTAATGCTTTGTTTAATGATAATTGTGTTACTTACATTATACACTTTGCTTAATGCAATAATCTGTTGCTTGCAACTTAATACTGAAAGAGGTACAGACGTTAACCGGTAGGTGGATTATTAGTCATAGATGCGGTTGGAACAGTCTATGTATATTGTTGTAATGCCCAAATGAATCTCGCACTAGACACCATGACTTGTACATGCATCATTATGTAGTTCTTTATTTTGTCAATTGCCCAGCTATAATTTGTTTACCCACATGTATGCTATTATTTATTTATGGAGAGACACCACTAGTGAACCGTGGACCCCGGTTCATTCTTTTACATTGATAATACAACCTACTGCAAACACTGTTTTCTTTCATTCTCTACAAACAAACATCATTTTCCACATTATACGTCTAATCCTTTGTTTACAGCAAGCCAGTGAGATTGACAACCTCACTGTTGAGTTGGGGCAAAGTATATTGGTTGTGTTGTGTGCAGGTTCCTCGTCAACACCATCAAGACTTTCTGGCGAAGATTGTCTGGCACCGTTGACACCTTCAGAAGCGTTTTCATTGGTTCGATAACCTTGGTTTAATAACCGAGAGAAAAGTTGCTGCTACACTCTTCGCACCTTCCTCTTGGGGTCTCCCAACCAACACGCCCGTGTGCATCAGGGGCACGTGGCGGTGTTGCTGCAAAAGGACGACTTTGCTGCAATATAACATTTTTTTTGCTATTATACTTATGTGGTGTTGTTATAATAGTACAATGATTTTTCTACATAAGTCTTCGAATGTATTATTGCTACGGCAGTACATTTTTTGCTATGTGAGATGCTACAATAGCAAAAAAATGCTACTTCAAAAAAATTGCTACAACTGCACCATTTTCCCGTTGAGAATGCTTCAATAGAAAAAATAGCACAATTTTTTCTACGTGCTCCGAAGTTAATATTGCTACAGCAGCACAATTTTCTCACGTGAGATGCTACAATAGCACAAACTTTTGCTACGTGGGATGCTGCAACAGCAAAATAAAATTGTTATTAAACTTTTTTCTCCGTAGAACTTTTTGCTACAATAGAAACAAAAGTGCTACAACAAAAAAATTTGCTACAATATTTTTTTTTGCTACAAACGAACCTTTTGTTTTTCTCCATTTAAGCATTTTGCTACGAGCGGCAAATTTTTTTGTTGCAAATAAACTTTTTTGCTCCGTAGAAACATTTTGTGAGTTTTGAGAGGAAATTGGACTTTTGCTACAATATTACAAATTTCTTATCAGAAATAACCCGTTTTTGCTTCATAGAAGCATCTACGTGATTTACGTGATTTTTGGTGGAAAATAATTTTTGCTGAAATAGTACAAAATTCTTTTTTCGATCGTACCGTTTTTTCTTCAGAAGCAAAATCGAGATTTTGGTGGGATTTGATGTGAAGGGAGGGGACACGTGTCAGCAGGGGGTGTCAGCAGGGGGATCGGTAGGATTTTCGCCCCGGATCTGGGGCGCAAAGCGCTGCCCCTATTTCGACGTGTAGAAAGCACAAGCTCTCGCGATCACACACACGATTCAGCCTGCGGCCCTTCGCGGAGATTAACGGTACCTCACGCGCGCCTTCTTCCTCTCGCCCATGTTCTTCCTGAATTAAAACCCAAAGCCCATGATAGAGTGAAAAGAAAAAAGTAAATTAAGCAATGTCTAAAAGAATAATGAGGTGCTGACTCGTGGGGACCATCTCAACCAAAGCCCATGTGACTATACGATGGATCCAGATCTAGGCCATTAATCACCCATTTCATTCACATTTTTTAAGAAAAGAAAAGGAGGTAGTACTTGCCGTTATGTTGTACGTAGTATCTTATTTTTCAACAGTATAAGTTGAGCAGTTTTTTTTTGAAATTTTAACCACCATTTATTAGGTCAGCAAGCCAACTCATTAAAATCCTGTCAGTCCCTTTCGGTACCCTGGTTAGAGAAAGAGTGCGTCTGAAACTTGCCGCCTCGAGATCACAGTATTGTTACATCCTCTATGATTTTGCTAAGAATAAAGTTAGGAGGATCATCATCCCAATTACACGAAATTTTATGACTAAAACTATACTAGGCTATTTCATGACATGCTAAATAAAGCTAGAAACCGCGGTCCAGTTTCTTCCCCACGAAGTTTAATCAGTTTTTATTTTGAGAAATGGTGTACATATTGGGGGTTGAAAGTATCTTTGGGGTATTGAATCATGACGGTATGATACATAATAATTTCATACATAAGTATTTATTTCCTATTTTTATTGTTTTCTATATGAGTGTTGTTATGTGTCTGATATTTATGCACACAATTTGCATCTCCGCCGTTTGCTGCTCTTCTTTTTTAACAAACGAAGTACATAGATTGCAAAAGTGCAAGTACATAGCATTCAAATGGGTTGTGAGCTCAGTTGAAACATCTGAATATAGGTTGATCTAGGTATGGCCAAGCACCTGTGCTGCGCAATTGTGGGCTACCGTATTGTGCCTCCTTGATGTATGGAAGACCTGAGCAATGGAATTGGAGATAGTATTACAGAAATCTGCCGCATTCCAATAGAATAGAGGATGATCAAGTCCCTTGCGGCTGCAACTTTTGGTGAGACTCTGATTATCTGTATAGAAGGTCGGTTCTAGAATTTGGAAGACTATCAGTTCGTTTGGAGCAGCAGCTTGTAATCTGTAAAGAAGTTCGGTTCTCCTTGATGCGATTTGTCGTGGATATGGATTTCTATCCCTGCCCTACTTCTCTAAGCCGCATTTGTAAAAATCACAAAATCTCGAGGGAAAAATCAGGTATAATTGTGGAACCTTGACATTTGTTGGGGCCGTGTAATAAGGATGGAGTTCTCCGATTCTGAAAATGCAGCAGAGTGTGATTCGCTGATTGTGTATGTGTTGCAGTGCTGCTGTCTACTTCTAAATTGTTCAGAAGTGCTTGAGCATTGATAAAAATTTGATAAGGTTGTGAGTTTTTCCTTTGAAAAAGTATATCATTTATGGACTTCCATATGCACCACATGAAAGTAAAAACGTTGTGAGTGGAAGTATAAGGATGATTCATAGTTAGTAGCATAGTAATTATTTCGGGTGTAGAATTGCAGTGGTTCGTTCTCCATACAAGGTTTGTTTGAAACAACCATCGGCCAAAAGTCGTACAGAGAATGTTGTACATGAATCAATTCTTTATCTCTGTTTTATACTTTGTTTAGCTATAACCTCTCTCCTTCATTTTTATATACATGCTCACTATCTTAACTTTATATAACAAAAAACAATGACTAATAAATAGAAGGATTAGTTGTTCGAAAAATTGCTCGCATTCTGAACTAGTCAAATTGGTGCCTCTTTCTCTATTTCATGCAATATTCACGCTGATTAGAAATCTAGTCAATTCTTTTCGGAAACACATAGTTGTCTTATATAGCTGCAAATTGTTGTTTTTATTGATGGTGCATCTTTCTCTATTTCATGCAACATTCACATTGATTAGAAATCTAGTCAATTATTTTCGGAAACACATAGTCGTCTTATATACTTTTATTTGCGCGTACAAATAGTGTTATTGATAGAGACATTATATTTAAAACCGGAGTGAGTATTAACATTTTTCCTTGACAAAAATAGTTGATTTTTTATTTATTTATACCTACATAGTACGGTGCATGAGTATTAACATATTTGCCATTTGTCACATTCTAATAAATCTCATCAAATCCATAAAGAGTATAGCAAACATTTGAAGAAAAAAAAAAGTTTTGAGTGAGCATACCTCCATTTGTTTGAAATAAAATAGTATAACGAAAAGGCCTCTATAGAACACATCCAATCCAGCAGACAGGCAGCAGATTACCAGTTAACGAGAAAACTGTTGAATATATTTATCATGAACAGACGACCAGGAGGAGTAATATATTTAGTATTTTGGATCTGATCCCCGCAATCATGCAGTAGTAAGTGCAGTAACCGACGAAATTGAGGGAGAAGGGGAATTCGTCCCTGCCCCCTTTGAATCTCACAGCTCTGCCGTGTCTCTCTCTCTAGACGAGATACCAATACTTTTCCGCTGTTCCTGGGCAAGCCATCGTCATACTCCTCTAGCCTGGGTCTGGGGTCTAGTCTAGAGAGAGAAGAGTAATAATACAGTACAACGGAACCGAGACGAGATAGATAGGAGCAAGAGAGAGAGAGAGAGAGAGAGAAAAGGAGAAGGGAAACCCCAATATCGCGGGGCAAGGGCAACTAACTACTGGTGAGCAAGCCAAGAATCAATCCCTCCTTGATTGCTTCTCTCCCCTTGAGTTACGCTCAATTCGCTGCCTGGCGTTACAGATCACGGCGCCACGACTCACTGAGAGGCAGGCAGCTCGGGCCGTTCATCGAATTCGCGGGAGCTGCGCCGGCAGTCGAGGCGCGATGGCCGGCGTTGACGCGGCGAGGTACGCGCAGAGCACCGCGCACCACGCCGTGGCCATGCGGGACCACGCTGCCCTGCGCCGGGTGCTGGATGCGCTCCCGCGGGCGCGGAACCCCGAGGAGATCCGGACGGAGGCGGACTCCATCGCCGAGGAGGCGCGCGCGGAGGCCGTGTCGGCCGTCATCGACCGCCGCGACGTCCCTGGCCGCGAGACCCCGCTCCACCTCGCCGTCCGCCTAGGCGACGCCGTGGCCGCCGAGATGCTCATGGCGGCCGGGGCCGACTGGAGCCTGCAGAACGAGCACGGCTGGAGCGCGCTGCAGGAGGCCATCTGCGCGCGGGAGGAGGCGCTCGCGCGCGTCATCGTGCGCCACTACCAGCCCCTCGCCTGGGCCAAATGGTGCCGCCGCCTGCCCCGGGTCGTCGCCACCATGCGCCGGATGCGCGACTTCTACATGGAGATCACCTTCCACTTCGAGAGCTCCGTCATCCCCTTCATCTCCCGCATCGCGCCCTCCGATACCTACAGGGTCTGGAAGCGCGGCGCCAACCTCCGTGCGGACATGACGCTTGCGGGCTTCGATGGCTTCAAGATCCAGCGCTCTGACCAGACCATACTCTTTCTCGGGGAGGGCTCGGAGGATGGCAAGGTGCCGCCAGGGTCCCTCTGCATGATTAACCACAAGGATAAGGAGGTGATGAACGCGCTTGAAGGTGCCGGTGCGCCCGCCTCCGAGGCAGAGGTCCAGCAGGAGGTCACCGCAATGTCACAGACCAACATCTTCCGTCCCGGGATAGACGTCACTCAGGCGGTGCTGCTTCCACAGTTCACATGGCGCCGCCAGGAGAGGACAGAAGCGGTTGGCTCTTGGAAGGCTAAGGTGTATGACATGCACCATGTTATGGTGAGCGTCAAGTCAAGGAGGGTTCCTGGTGCCATGACGGACGAGGAATTCTTTTCTGCTTGCAATGAGAATGATACTGAGAGTGAGGGCTTCGATGATGTTCTGACGGAGGATGAGAAGAAGCAGCTGGAATCTGCGCTTAAGATTGATGATTCTCCAGATGCCATCGGTGGTGAAAGCCAGTCCGACACCTTTGTAGGTCCTAGACATAGTTGCTTTGAGCCAAGGGAGAGGGAGATACCAATTGAGGATTTGAGCGTCTCTGTAAATGGGGAAAGTAAACAGGATAAGAAAGGCTGGTTTAGTAATTGGGGAAAAAAGGTTCAATCCGGCACTAGTAAGCAGGAGGGCACAAAGAAGATACTACCTCCAAGAAGTTCTCTCTGTGTAGATGAGAAGGTGAGCGACCTCCATGTTGAATCTCCATCAAACGTGTACACAAAACCAGGAAGGCACTCAGTAGATGTAGTACGAGGGGATGAGAACAGAAGAGGCAAGGAACGGGATTATCGTAAACCTGCAACTTCAGAGAACGGACCTAGGCGCAAAGAAAGTGGTAAAGAAAGCGAGTATAAGAAAGGTCTAAGGCCCGTTCTTTGGTTGTCCCCTAACTTTCCTCTTCGGACCGAGGAGCTCTTGCCGCTACTTGATATTCTTGCAAACAAGGTGAAGGCAATCCGTCGGTTAAGGGATCTACTCACAACAAAACTGCCTCCAGGAACTTTTCCAGTCAAGGTAAGAGCCTAAAATTGTTTCATGAAGCATTGTCCTCACTGCAATTCTTTTTGCCCACAAATGTACTGTTTATTATTGCTTGACCGAGCTGCAGTTATTATTTACTTCACAAATTGGAAAGTGCTGCATGCCATATCATTTTTTGCACTTAAGAAGAATTATCTTTATATAATTTCGTTACCAGTTGTACAGTTAAAGGCACACATATATTACAAAACATTGGAGGATCACAACAGTAGTCACCATATTTGTACGGCTATACATCCTTATTGTTGTTTATGTACAGACTTGACAGCACTCTGTAGAGTCATGTGGTTATTTGTAAAATGAACTAAGTTGTTGGGAATTTTACTGATAAACTAGTAATACAAGCAAGGTGATTATTTGGTGTTTGAATAGACACCACACCACCCCAATATGAAATATTTCTGATTAACTCAAAAGTTTATTCCAAGAGATGCTTTATGCAGAAATCTGAATAGAAGTTCTATTCCTTTTCTTCTTGCATCCTATATTTCAAAAGAAACAATAAAAATATGAGTCAAAACTCTTTCTGGACGAGCATGGGACGCTTAACAATGGAAACATGACTAGCATAAAGTAGGCAGCAAAGTAGATTTATTTGTGTCACTTGTCTCGATTACCCAGTTGAATACATCTACAATGTAAATATTCTATCAAGTGCCTTTTCTTTTCTTGATGATATGATAAGCAACGGCTAGTTGCCAAGTAGAAGTCTAAGGATCAAATTTTTGGATGTCTGTTTACCTTTCTGATAAACGCAGATGGCACTCCAGTCACACACATGGCTAGTTAAGTTACTTTTTAGCAGACAAAAAACATGCATCTTCATTTTTGCTAGCTCTATTTTTCCATGTTGCATTTAGAAGTTTCTTTTTAGAGATAAACACACTGTTGGTCTATCAACTTTTTCGAGATGAGTGAGTTGGTCACTGGTATCTCAAAATGTGAAAACCGTTCCCTCAACTCAGTTGAGATGAGTGGTTTGATCATGAATCGGCCGCGAGTCAGGTTTTTGTTCATGTGGCGTCCGGAGTGGGTCCAATGGCCAATGGTCGTGTGTATATTTTGCAAAAAGGACCCTACCATGGTCCCCAAGCTCACTGGAGCCCTTTTTAAAATAAATTGAAAACTACATTTTCAAATCTCCAAAAATTCTGAAAACATTCATACGAGTACATCTACATGCCTGTTATGTATACACAGGTTTCGTCGAAATATATGATCATCCGTGATCTACACAAAAAAGACAAATCTGGGGATCAAAAACATTTTTGTTCCTTTTTTAGAGCCACAAATTTGTCATTTTTCTATAGTCCAATTTATTTCATCAAACTTTACAGATCGGTAGATTAATTATATTTCTAAGTACCCCAAACAATGATTTTTTGAAGTGTTTAAATACCTTTATTTATTTAATTTTAAATAGTGGCTCCATGGAGGCCGAGCTCGAAAACGATGCTCTCGTTTATCTCTTCTTTTAAATATGTTGATCAAAGAACCAATACGATTTGGTCCTTTAGTGGATGGAACTTTGATTTAACAGCATACCGTGCAAATATTGTTAACCTGTCTCACAATACACCAAATGTGTCAATTTTTGGTAGTGATCTGCTTGTTTCAAAAATATGCGTGCCTCTTAATTCAATCTTTTAATCGTTGTATATGTTCCTTCAATTTCCACAAACTGGTGGTTGTTCATGTAATATGTCTTTATACAGTTACACATGTTGACAAGTGTATGTGGCATGCTATTGTTAGGGTGAGAGTAGTTGTGACTAACTGGGAGGCTCAGGTCTCAGACTCATAAGCTTAGACTGTGGTGTGATGGTACTGTGCGACTGGGTAAGATAGGAGAGGAGGAAGGGCCGACTACCAGCTTATATATGCCAACCTATATCTAACAATCTTAAGTAATCAGGTAGGCTCCAGATCGTTTCAGATCATATGCATAATCTGGTCTTCTCGGGGCTGTCATAGATTGTGTTTCATGTGACCTAGACAACATTCTTGGGCCATTACTCTTTGTTAATGTTTGCTCTTTGTTGAATCAGCACTGTTGGTTTAATAAGAATGTGATGAATTGGCAAAGTTCACTAACAAGTTATTTCTCTTAGGTTGCTATTCCAGTTGTCCCTACAATCAGGGTTCTTGTGACATTCACAAAGTTTGAAGAGCTACAGCCATTAGAAGAGTTTACGACGCCTCCTTCTAGCCCTGACAATTGCAAGAGCCCAGCAGCACAGGCGTCTTCAAGCTCCTGGGTTCAGTGGATGAAGGCTCCTTACCGTCAGAACTTCTCGACAGCGCAAGGCCCCAGCAATCGTGTGGAGGACATCCAAGATCCATTTGTTATCCCTACTGACTACGTCTGGACGACACCAGAAGAGAAGAAAAAGAAGACGCAAGAAAACAAGAACAAGTCAAAGAAAGGCAGAACTGTGTCTTAGGTAGTATTTGGTGAATTGAGATAAGCTGCGAGGTAGCTTGGTAGCAATCATTAAAGGAGCAAATACTCGGTGACTATCCTCTTATCTAACAGGAAGGATGAGTGGGAAGGTTTAAAGATTTCGACCTGCTGCAGAAGACCAGTGTCGAATGTCGAGAAACAACCGCTTGTCTACTTTTAATGCTATAAAACATTTGTTGGTAACAGTCTTTCGTTTAACCCAAATCTTTCAATCACGATTATCTGCCTCGTTGCTGGTGGATTTTGCCAAGATAGTTTTGCTGATGTTTGCTCTGTCTTTTGTTCGTTCGTCAGACTTTTCATCTTAACCCCGCTGACCATAACCCATCATTGTCATGTTTTGCCCATTTTTATTGGGGTGATACTGGAATCGTCGGTGTGGATTCTCTCGTGCTGCTGCTTCACACATACAAAAAAAAAACACGATGCTCCGATGCACTATAATCTTTTGCAGCCTGTGTTATCTTCCGACGATAAGATCTCTATTCCAGTCGGAAATCAGAATAATCTCCCTCCAATTATCATTGCACGCCATTCTCTCTGACCATTTTTTTTAAATAATCGGTGCAGCTCAAATCAGATGTAAACTAGCGGGTGGTGCGGAAAAAAACCGCGGACAGGCGTTATAGTGATCGGAAGAGTATTACAATACACGAGAGGACAAACCCTCCACGTGCTATCAATATGGTGGAACTCTCTCAATTTATTCTATGACTAACTGGAACTATATATGGGGACAAACAAATCTCTTTCTTAGCAGACACGAAATAGAGTTGTAGATGTGTTACGTTTAATAGAGTTGACATGCCTTATTTCGGTAGGACTCCACCTATAGTATAATAGGTCATGTGTTAAACATGCCTTATTTCGGTAGGACTTCATCTATAGTATAATAGGTCGTAGCATTCGGATCATAATAAAACAACATGGAGGACGGCTGCGCTAGGGATGTATGGTTTGTGGGGAGGAAACGAAAATTAGGGCAAAACCGGATTTAGCTAGACGGGTTTTGACTAGCTGCCTTATCCGTTTGACATTGTTTTAGCGTTAATGACGGGAGGTAATGAAGCGTTAGATATTTGTTAGATGATTGTGATTGTTTGGATCTGTCCCCTTATGTCTTTTTTTATATTGGTATATAGATATAGATGAGGGGGTATCACATGTTATAATTGATGACAATTTGATAACAAAATGCACGCGGGGGAGACGGTGGTGTGTGCTGACGCCTAGAACGGCCAAGTGTTGTGATATTATAGGATGAGCACCCATAGAGACGGCCTCTAGATATAGACGAATTTATCGAACTGATCCTATAATATGATTGCTTGATTCTCGGTAAATCAATTGTGTGTCTACGACGATAACATTAGTAAAGTTTTAAACCTAATAAATATGAATGCTTTAGTGGTGAATTCTATACATAATTTTCTGGACCTTAGTTTTCTATGCACGGTGTATTGTTATTTGGGCACTGGGTAGTGGGTAGGACAGAACGACAAATCCTACGAGCACCAAATAAATCAAGGAGAGGCAATAGGTAAGCACTGTACAAAGGTGTGACAAAGAATACAATCATTTTAAGCAAGAGGAGATAATTCGGTGAGTCCATCCGGAAGCAGGCAAATACATATAATCGTAGAGGTTACACTATTACACACAAGATTTGTGGGGCTAACATTTCACATCGTCGTTTGACACGCGAGCTACCAATGCAAACATGCAGGATGGAGCACATGCGTGGCAGCAGGTTGCGCCGTAGCCTCGTTTAAACAACCTCCTTGATCTCGTCCAGGGCGTAGTTGTTCGTCGACACGCCGGCGTAGTTCACCTTGGCGAACCGCACCACCACCGGGTAACGGGTGTTGGGGTCCTGCACACCACATATACATACCTTCATTAATCGGTGCACCAGTTCATCACAATTCAACCGCAAGAAGAGCCAGGACAATCCCTCTGATTACCTGATCAACCGTGACAACTGCTCCAGTCCCGTTGTACCAGTAGGACTCCCTCCTCAGAATCTTAACCTGATCATATATACAAGTCGGAGGCAGAAGTTGAGCAACGAATGTCCAAATTCGAGAGAGATCAACCTAGCTGCATGTTCAAGGTTAACAATGGAGCTAGTACCTTGGTTCCCCTCTTGGGTCCAATCGGCGGCGGCTTGACCTTGGGTGGCGCCTTGGTGGCAACGGTGCCTTCCGCTGGCTCCTCCGCCGCCGGTGTGGGTGCGGGTGGAGCTGCCGGCTCCTCCTCGGCGCGGACCACGAGCCTCCTGCCGAGCCGGTTGGACGAGACGAAGCTGACGCGGTTGGTGCTGCTGCTGCCGGTGGGGATGCCCGCGGCCAGCATGAATCTGGAGGTGGCCGACGCCATGTTGGTGCTTGCCATCGCGACGGCGAGCTCAGGCCAGCTGCTGTGTGGTTTGTCGGTGCTAGCTAGCTCCTTTGTGGTCGTGTGTTTCCGGCCAGCAAACGTACGTAAGTAGATGGCGAGGGTGAGGTGTAAGGCGAAATAGGGCGTTAACGGATTATCTCCAGCCAAGTGGGCGATTTCCCCCACTACGGTGCCGCCACATGGCATATCTTATCCTCCCATGTGGATAACCTCCCATCCATGCGACGGATTCGCTCGCGCACATCTGCACGGCTTTGCAACATGACCAGTTTATTTTGAGTCACAGGGCCTGTTGATTACCCGCATCGATTTTGGCTCTCGCAACTCCTCCGTGGCCCAACCTCAGTGTGACACTAAAAACGCAGTCTGAACTACTCCCTCCGTCCAATAAATGATGTCTCAACTTGATAAAAAATTGGATGTATCTAGACATGACTTAGTGTATAGATACATCCAAATTTGATAAAAAGTGTGACATCTTTTATTGGACAGAGGGAGTATATAATTTTCTGATCTGACCCGTTTCGCTCCATGTAGCATTTCGTGCAACCGGCGTTTGGTTGCCCAGTGAAAGTCCATGCAGCTTGAATACAATACACTAAAAACGTGGCACACTGAGGTTTTCAAACGGTAGACCGAGTATGAAAAATTTGACAAAATTCATCAAAAAATCTTCGAAAGGGAACTTCAAAAATCAGAAACTACGGTCGACAAAACTCAAAACTGAGCATGGATCCGGAATCCCTCGTTGACGCGTACATATTTGATGTTCAATTTTTTTTCGAATCGTCTTTACGTTTGGTACATGCACCTCCATTTTTGCTCTTATCTTAGCCAAGCTTGGCTCTTAAATTTTCCATTTTCCTTTGTTCGGCTGGTCTTGTTCTTTTTTTCCACGAAGCTCGTCGTGGGGAAGTCACGACACAGATGTCATAGGGTGACTTATCATCGGTGTGAAATAAGGCGACTTCAGGATTCATGGAGGGGTTGGCACACGCGGAGTTTTTCCATTAAAATGGCGTGATATTTTTTCCCGATTTAATTTCCTGTAAAAACAACCAGAAACGAGACTTTGCTAAAAACAACGTCAGATTCTGCAGTTTTATTCAAATATGGGAAGACTCCGGAGCAAATTATGAAGCAGAGTGATTGGAAAAATAGATGCATTTTAGGTGCATCAACTCCCCCAAGCTTATCTCGTTGTTTGTCCTCGAACAACTCAAACATATTGTAGAAGCGATAAAAAGACTTTGACAAGAACTTTGCATTGCATATATATCCCCTTTTAATACTAACAAGTGTTCATAACATAATTTCTGTAACAAAAAGCAAAATGATATCAAAGGCGTATCTAATCAGTATTCAAGCATTTATATTAGTTGCAAGGGAAATGATATAACGTGTCAACACTTGGATGAGTTTGCCCAACGGTAGAAATAAACAAAGGTTCTTACATCGCTTTTGATTGAATCATATCAAGATTTTTGAGATCCTTTGGTTCTTTCGTTTGTTGACTAGTGAACTCATTGCGCTTACAACCTTGCTCTCAGATTTATCAAAACATTTGGTATCCCTATTATGACTCATATGCTTGACCAACTAAAGGTTGAATGCCTCATGCCCCGTGAATACAAGTACCTCCACGTGTTACTCTACTCGGGCCACCAAGCAAGTGCAAGTTACAGTCATTGCAAGCAATAATAGCGTCATCAAGAGGCGCACCAGGGGTACCTCTTGTCCCAGTGCATGAAACGAGCCCATGCCCAAATGACAAGACAAGCAGACACCGAACATCTCAGCATCACTTTTATTTACTTAAGCTTTTTATTATGAGATGCATCCTTGATTGTCCGCTTTGGTTGTGCTGCAAATTTCTACCATGAATGATGCATGGCTTGGGTTAGCCGCCTAGCGTCTCTCTAGCCATTTATACTAACTCCCTGAACTTACAAGGTTTCCTCCTTCATTTCCCATTATGAAAAGGCATCCATAGACAAAAGCACATGATATCAACTAAATATATAAATGAGTGCAATGTTGAAAGCCTTCTATGTGACAGCACGTATGAGCTAACTCCCAACCCAAAGTTCGTCAAGCATATGACTTCATGTTTAACATTTGAAAAGCTCTTTTAATTTCTCTTTGGTTGGCAAGTTTAGCAAGCACAATGGGATGCGTAGACCTTTGTTTAAAACTACAGTTACTCAACCACAACCAAGTGTTGTCACCAAACAAAATGTCCCTTGCATCATCATATAACATACGAGACCACGGAGAAGATAAACATTTTCTACCATTTCCCTAAATGTTAAGGAAACTATGATGTGCACACCTGCTGTTATTAAAATGTCTACATTAGCACGGCAAAGGTGTCGTACCTTTCATCCCTTCTTGCACATTAGTGTCATCATCGTTGTTCTCCTCTCCCAACTTGAACTGCACATTAAAAACTCAATTCTGCCAAAACGCTACTGCATACAGTACTGTTTTTACCCTACCTAAATACCTCAGAATGATCTCATATTTTACGGGTGTGTAGGTTATGAAAAGTTGCAGTAGTGGTTAAAATTTCAGCTCAAGCGGAGTTACAAAAAAAAAATTAAAATGAAACAGCGAGCAGTTTTCAGTAATTCATGCACCTCCGTTTTTGCGTTGGATTCAAGAAAACGAAAATATTTTTGTTCTTTTTTATTTTTTGCATGCAAAAGTAAATGACCAGAAGTAAATAAGAAAAAGAAACAACTAAAATATTTTTGTGTTTTTTATGATTTTCAGAACAAGAAACTAAAACATAAAAAGATGAAAGTGATATAAAACAACGAGTGAAAAGGGAGAGAAGTACTCCCCCAAGCTTGTGATCAAGCTAGTATCCCGGGTGGTCGTCGTATCCACCACTTGCACCACCGCCGTAGTAAGGCGGTGCACCACTTCACGAGCCGCCTCTGAAGAAAGAAGGTCTTGTCCTTGGTACCCTCCTTGTTGTGGCGCTTGATAGCCCCATGGATGGCCTTGTGCCTCTTGATTTTGGGGCTCCTCTTGTGGTTGTGCTTCCTCCACAATCCACTTTCCCGTGTGCCTGTCAAAAAGATCAGTACGAGGGATCCTAATGGGCACACTTTGCTCATTAGCACTCTTAGAGTAATACAAATAATTATCTCTATTCCTCTCACTCATCTCCATGCGAGTAGTTAAACGAAAATCAAGCAAGTGGGATCCTTACACAACCGTGTCCATATCATCACCAAAACCCCTCTCTTCCTTAATGTGCTCATATACTAAAGTAGCAATGGCACCAGCATAAATAGGAGTATCATCAGTAATATTGCTCCTCACAGCCAAGTGTAAAGATCTAGCAAGAATCAGTAATATTCCTCCTCACAACCAAGTGTAAAGATCTAGCAAGAATTACCCCCAAGTTATACTCACAAGGTGTTACCTCTTTTGCACACTTAAGTAAATAAACCATGGGTCCGGTGCAAGCAGAAGTATTATCTCTAGCAAGAAATCCTCTTGCAAGAAACAAAGCAAAGTATCTTAATGTTGGGTGCTGTATGTGAGTGAATTTACCCCTATTTAGTCTCTCAGGAACATTCATGCAAATGTTACGCCAAAAAGTAACAAGCTCTTGAGTCGAATCAGCACGAATCTCCTCCCAACTACCCATATTCTCAACACAAATGGCCTTGCAAAACTCATCTAGTGACATAACAAAGCGCGTGCTCCTCATGCTAAATTTAATAACGAAGGTGGGTTCCGGTGGCTTACTCTTCTTACCGTGTTTGTGGTTTTCGGGGCCTTCGAACCGGAAGGTGGAGAGGAACTCCCGCGAGATTTCTTGAAATGTCTCCCGTGGATGATGGGAGAACTCGAGCAAGCCCGCTGCAGTCACGAAGGCGGTGAAGTCCTCTTCCATCCCCCAATGGTCAAGCACAATGGGGTCTTGCCACCTTGTTGCGTGCACGATGAGTTTCTCCCCCGCGAACAACGCACCATCTTCCCACAGTTGGTTATCATCGCGATTCTCGGTGACTTTAGAATCTCTACTCCTTGTCCTTGAAGTCATCCCAAAGAATCCCTTACCTTTGTTCATGGTGAAACCTTGCTGTCCAAAAATAACATCCATCAAAAATTAAGATGTAGCACTCTAAAACAACATTGAGCTAACCATAACTAGTCTCCACATCAATATCAACTAGAAAACTCAAACCCATGGATTTCTCAAGCATATTAGGTGACACCTAGTGCAGCAAAATACTTCATATTTCAAGCATGAGAACAAAAAGTAATTGGATGGGTGGAGGAGTCACATACCAAGGAGCAATCCCACCAAACAAATTTGAAAAATTTGCTCAAACCTTGGAGATCGGAGGAATGGCAGAGAGCAAGCACGGGAAAAAATTCAAAAAATACCTCGGGCAGTTTTGAGTCGGGGAGGAGACCATGGGCATTAGATGCTCACCTAACTCCACATGTGGGCCAAAATAGTGGGTCCCATGCGGCCAAGGAATATAGCCGCGTGGGGCACCCTCTTCTGGTCCCTGGTGGCCTTTTGATACCCCACTTTTGGCAGTTGGTCCCTCTGGTAAAATAACTTACCTCTGAATTTTTCGAGAAAATTTTCTGAAGAGAATTTTTGAAACTTCATATTCTGGAATTTCTAAACTCTGAAATAATTATGTTTATGCATATACTCTAGAATTCTAAGACAAATAAAATTAAAATGCAACTAAATTTTTTATGGGAATCAAGTTTTCATCATTTCCACATTAGCAATGAGGTTGATCAAGTCTCATTAATAATATGTAAAAGATATAACACATGACTCATTTTATATATATAAAATAAAAACTCAAGATACCTCATATTTGATTGGAATGGTTCCAATCATCAAGGTAGCATATTTTGGTGCAGGAGGTGGTAGTGCAAATTCAAAGCTTCCAATCATGAAGGTATTTCTTTGAATAGAATTCACACTTTTGTTTATAATTGTGACATGATTCTTCTTAGGAAAATAAATAGTATGCTCATTGCCCTTGACATTAAATGTTACTTTGCTCTCAGTGCAATTTATCACAGCCCCTGCAGTATTCAAAAAGGGTCTTCCAAGAATAATAGATAGATTATCATCCTCATGCATTTCTAATATAACAAAGTCTGTAGGAATTAACACATTAGCAATAGAAATAGGAACATCCTCACATATACCTATAGGAACAACAGTGGATTTATCAGCCATTTGTAATGAAACTTCAGTTGGAACCAATTTGTTTAGATTAAGTTTCTTATATAAAGAAAAAGGCATAACACTAACACCAGCTCCTAAATCACATAATGCATATTTCACATAAGTTTCTTTAATATGACAAGGAATAGTTGGAATACCAGGATCTCCACGCTTTTCTAGCAATTTTTCCTTCAAAAGAGTAATTAGCAAGCATAGAAGTAATTGCATCATTTGGTATCTTTCTTTTATTAGTAACAGTATCTTTCATATATTGTGAATATGGAGGAATTTTAATAGCATCAACAAGAGGAATTTGCAGACATAAAGTTTTAATCAACTCAAGAAACTTCTCAAACCTAGCATCATCCAAAGATTTCATTACCTCTTGGGGATATGGTATGGACCTTTGCACCCATGGATCCCTTTCTTTACCTTTTTGTTGATTTGGATGTTTCTTCTTTTTATTCTTCTCAATAGATGGTTGAGGGTCTTCTTTCTCAGGAGGTTCAGGTTCTTCATTATTTTCATCTTCATGTTGTTCTTTATCAGGTGGAGGTGATTCGTCTTCTTCAATATTATCATCCTCGTTTTCATTGGGAGATTTCCTAACGAAGATTTATTTCTAAGAGCCTCTTGCTCTTTTCTTTTAGGATGACCATCAGGATAATCAGGATCCTGAGTGCTTGCACCTCCCCTACTATTAACTCCACAAACCCGTTTCTTTTCCATAAGATTTTCATACAATTGGTTTTGAAGAGAAACCATTTGTTCAACTTGATTATTCATCATCTCACAGTGTTTAATAATTCTTCTAACCTCTCCTACACTAGCATTTAAATTTTCACGAAGAAATTTAATTTTATCAGAGTTCTCCATAATAGTCATTCTAATATCATGCTCTTCAGGATTATTACGATAAGCAAAATCATTAACATATGATACATCAACAGGAGGTGTTACCTTTTCATTACCTTCCATAGAACATACATCATTAACTTGGATAGGAAAGCAAGGTTGATCAATAGGAAGTTTAACACCCATTTCAGATAATTCCTTGAGATGAGAGGTTTTAATTCCCTTCTCTTTAATGGCCTTCGAAGCTTCCTTCATTGTTTCTTCATTTAATTTAAGAATGCCTCTCTTCTTTTCAGGAAAGAATTCTTTTTCATCCAGCTATTCAATATTCCAATCTTGATATTTTCTAGAAATAGTCTCCAATAATGCAGTTGCTTCATCAACGGTCCTTTCCATGAAAACACTACCTGCAATGTGATGCACCGGTGAGGTGTTGTTAGGAAACCCCTAGAGGAAGGTGTGAAGTAGTGCAGCGGCAAATTTCCCTCAGTTATGAAACCAAGGTTATCAATCCAGTAGGAGGTGAATGTTCTTCTGAAGGTTGTTGAAGTTGACGTTGGCAGGGCGCACTACCGGTGTCAACAACGAACGTGGAACCTGCACACAACACAATCAAACTACTTTGCCCCAACGAAACAGTGAGGTTGTCAATCTCACCGGTTTACTGTAAACAAAGGGTTAAACGTATGGTGTGGAAAATGATGTTTGTTTGCAGAGAATGAAAGTAACAGTTTGCAGTAGGTTGTATTATCAGTTTAAAGAAAAGGACCGGAGTCCACAGTTCACTAGTGGTGTCTCTCCATAAATAATAATAGCATACATGCGGGTAAACAAATTACAGCTGGGCAATTGACAGAATGAAGATCTGCATAATGATGCATATACTATAGTCATGATGTCTAGTATGAGATTCATTTGGGCATTACAACAATATACATAGACCGTTCCAACCGCATCTATGACTAATAATCCACCTTCCGGTTAGCGTCCGCACCCCTTTCAGTATTAAGTTGCAAGCAACAGATTATTGCATTAGGCAAAGTGTGTAATGTAAGTAATACAATTATCTTTAGACAAAGCACTACTGTTTTATCCCTAGTAGCAACAGTACATCTACAATCTTAGAGGTTGCTGTCACTCCCCCAGATTAAATAGAGACATGAACCCACTATCGAGCATAAATACCCACTCTTGGAGTCACAAGCATCTACTTGGCCAGAGCATCTACTAGCAACGGAGAGCATGCAAGATCATAAACAACACACAACATGATATATTATGAAGCAAATGACATAGTATTCAATATCCATCGGATCCTAGCAAACACAACATGTAGCATTACATAAAGATGATCTTGATCATGATAGGCAGCTCACAATATCTAAACATGATGACACAATAGGAGAAGACAACCATCTAGCTACTGCTATGGACCCGTAGTCCAAGGATGAACTACTCACGCATCAGTCCGGAGGCGGGCATGGTGATGTAGAGCCCTCCGGTGATGATTCCCCTCTCCGGCAGGGTGCCAGGAAGAGGTTCTGAACCCTCCCGAACTAGGGTTGACGACGGCGGCGGCTCCGTAAGGGTTTCTGGAAAAGTGTTCCGGTCTTTTAGGTTTTCTCGTCGGGGGGTATTTGTAGGCGAAAGGGCGAAGGCGGTGGAGGCCCGAGGGCCCCACACCTGGTGCTCGCGCGGCTGGGGGGCCTGCCGCGCCACCCTATGGTGTGGGCGCCTCGGCGCCCGACTCCGTCTCGTCTTCGATGTTCTGGAACCTCCCCGTAAAAATAGGCACTTTGGCTTTTGTTTCGTCCAATTCCGAGAATATTTCCTTAACAGGTTTTCTGAAACCAAAAACAGCAGAAAACAGGCAACTGGCACTGTGGCATCTTGTTAATATGTTAGTCCCAGAAAATGCATAAACCATATAGAATGTATACAAAACATGTAGGCAATTGGGTATAATATAAGCATGGAACATAAGAAATTATAGATACGTTTGAGACGTATCACAATGCTATCAAGATAACCTCTTGTATTTTCAGTTAGTCCATTGTAAAATATATCAAGTATTTCATTACTCTTGAAACCATGGGTAGGACATTTCCTAACTATTTTACTTAACCTCCCCCAAGCTTGGGGTAAATCCTCCTTCTCTTTCTGTGAAAAGTTGCTAATTTCAAGAGTTAAACCATGTATCTTGCTAGTAGGAAAATATCTTTCAAAGAATAAATGAAGGCATTCCTCTTTACTAGTTATAGATCCAGGTTTTAAACAATTATACCACTTTTTAGCATTTCCTCCCAAAGTAAAAGGAAAAAACTTTAAGAAATAATAGCGTTGGTGGATTTCATCTTTACCAAATAACAAAGATAAATCATGCAAATGAGTAATGTGTTCAAAAGGAAACTCATTATCTCTCCCATAGAACTTAATCTTTTCAGCCTTTTCAATTATTTCATGATCAACACTAAATTCATAATCTTCATCTTTAATATCAATAGCTGGAGCATTCACTTTTTTAGCAACAGGGAAATAATCATCAAGAGGAGAATTTTTATAGTTATCAAGTTTATCCAATTTATCAAAATTCGGATCCATAAAAGTCATATGAAATGCATCTTCTTCCTCAGAAAAAGTATCACAGTTATCTTCACAGTATTCATTATCTTCCAATTCAGATTCAACATTATCAATAACAATAGAAGATTCAGGTAATTCAGGTATTTCAGGTGTTGAAGGTGTCACTTCTTTGTCCATGCTACCACATATCTCAATATTTTTAGTACTTGTAGACATCTTAGACAATGGTGAACCAGATATAATTCTACCTTTCTTTTTAGTAACAATAGCAGAAGCAACATTAGGTGAAAAGTTTGGCCTACTTGGCAAGTCCGTACCTCTTCGAGTAGTGGAAGGCCTCATGTCCTTCAGAGGATCCTTTCCCATAGTGCAGCAAATAAATATTAACAAGTGTTCTTACCATTAAAGCTAGGCTCCCAGGCAACGGCGCTAGAAAATATCTTGATGCCCACAAGTATAGGGGATCGCTGAAATCTTCGTTGGGAAGTATTACCCAAAATTATAGTTCGACTCAAGGGGAACAGAAGAATACCGATAAGACTTTGGCAATTAAGACGTCACTCTCAATCACACACACACACACACACACACACACACACACATATATATATATATATATATATATATATATATATATATATATATATATAGTGTAACTCAGAGATTTAAAACGTAGGCATGAGGTGATAGCGGGGTGTTGCATGAATAAGATTGATCATATAATACGATACAAATAATAATGGGACTTTTCTCAAACTCCGATATATGTAGGTATGTGTTCCGTAAATAGTTGTGCGTACTAACCAAGAGAATTTGCACAACATCTATTGCCCTACCTGCCCATTTCACCGGGGCCAACTTGGAACTACAGGTAATTAAGGTCTACCCTTTCGAGTACCCCGGAACAACGCATTAACACTTGATGAACACATAGAATCCTCAAACTAAAACATCTCTCCCTTGTTTTCCCTATATGTCACTTTTAGGGTTCGCAGGGTCACATAATAGCAGGTAATACACTTTGCAGATACCAAACTCAATTCTATGATGGGGCAAAATAAGTTCAGTCTATCATGCCATTCGGGCCCTAGTAGTAAGCATTAAACATAGTATAAGTGCATCAACACAAGACAAAAATATCCTCAAGATAAACCCCTAAGATCTCGGACAACGGGTACCATTACATGATCAATCTCATCCAATCCCCATCCACCTCATATGCCTACAGAGGACTACTCACACATGCTGATGGTGAGGGAGCTCATGGTCAATGGAGATGAAGGCGGTGAAGATGGCGGTGAAGAAGGCCTCCGGATCCCTCCTCCGTGGGAGAAATCCTGGATCAATCTGTCTCCAAAAACGAAGATCGTGGTGGTGGCGGCGCTCTGTTTTGCGAAAGGCTCCCTCCTCCTAGGTCAGCCAGTTTGTCGTATATATGAGGGGGTACGCGAAAGCCGAAGGAGAGGCGGCGCTCGAAGCCCCAGATAGGCGGTCCTACGCGGCCAAGGAATCTGGCCGCGTGGGCCACCCTCTTTTCCTCCTCGGACACCTCCTCGTGTCCATATTTTGCACGGACTCCTTCTTTTCCAGAAAAATTGGCGTGGTATTTTCCCCCGATTTAATTTCATGCAAAAACAACCAGAAACAAGACTTTGCTAAAAACAGCGTTAGATTCTGCAGTTTTATTCAAATATGGGAAGACTCCGGAGCAAATTATGAAGCAAAGTGATTGGAAAAGTAGATGCATTTTAGGTGCATCAGCAGGTTTCTCAAAGCAAGTGTCTCAAAGAAAGTTTCTCAAAGCAAGTGTCTCAAAGTAGCAAGTATCTCAAAGTAGCAAATCTCAAAGGGAGCAAGTGTTCTACCAATTATTATTTCATTCATGTGGTTGTCACAATTAGTGTAGCACAAGTTTTAGTCTTTATTGTTTCTTTTAGGGACGAGCCATAGATAGGTATATCCAAATAAATGAATAAATGAACAAATACACAACTCTTATCATGGGCCCTAAGACCATTTTCATGAGCAAACAAAGAAATCATTAAGACATAAATGTCCCACCATAGCCTTTAGATTCAAGGACCCCATAGTTATACCCCCGCAACATACATCGTAAAAAATTGGAATACGGTTTCTTGTCAACTCCGTTCTTTCCTCCTCCCAACTTCATGCCTACGGTGACCACCTTATATGCCCCAACATATGTGTTCACTCATACATTAGTACATATAAAGATTAAAGACAATCATAGAAGATAACATACTTTTATGCAACCAATAAACGAACTGTTACACAATTGCCATGAACAAATCACTACTCAAACATATACACGGAGACACAATAGATCATGGGAAAACAAAATATTGCATCATTTATCATGTTTGCCAAGATATTACAGTGGAGATATGGAGCTGCTCTTGTAGTGGATGTTGATGATGAACACACCGGAGGAGGTGGATCCCTCCGCAGATGGTCCCGACGGTGTTTCCCCCCTCCGATCTCCTCCGACGGCAGCCCTATGACTCTCTTTTTCTGTGTTTTTTTATCTCTGCCTCCGTATGTGTCGAGGACGGCCGAAAGGGGGTATATATAGTCGGTTTTAGGTCAAAATATGTCGGTTGGGGAAAAGATAAGACGAAACGGAGTTTCGATGGCCGAACGGGCATAGCCGGCGCGGCCCAAGGGAGTGACCGCGCTAGACCTGCTCTTTTCCAACTGGTGGGGCTGTTGGTCTCCATCTTTAGCCCATTATGTTCATCTCGAAAATTCTGAACCGTGCTCTTTGGCTTTGCCCTTTTTGTAGTCCCGAAGCTCATGAAAAGTCCAAAACACTAAAAAAAGCGTTTTCTACAAAACAGAGTTAGAATCAAACGAGAGGGGATTGTTTAGAAAATCTCCGAAATAATTATAAAACATGAATATAACATCATATAAGTTCCAAATATGTAGGAATATCAAGTAATAAAGTGCAAAGTTCATGTATGCATCAACATCCCCAGCTTAATCTATGCTCGTCCTCGAGCATGAAGGTGACAAAACTAAAACATGGAGTTTGCAGTTTGTTACTATGTTGGATATCAAAAGTGTTTATAATTACTATATTGCTATACAAAGTCAAATGATTCATTCTTCAAGAAGTACTAATAAGGAAATAGATTATAAAGTGATATCTCATATATAATGTAAGGATGCTTGATAATAAATCACAAAGTGTAATATAGAATAAAGTACTATGGACCAAATGTATGCAAAGTGAAATAATAAAAGCAAAAGTAAAACATCCTATATTGGTCATAGAGTAATGTTCTAAAATCTTAACATATGTGGACACTTGAAAAAGTTGAAAATATGCAGAGATTAAACATGAATAAATTTCATATAGCTTCCAAATGCTATCCTTAAGTTTATGTTTACAACATGGTTAGAGTAAATGTGAGAGAAAGTATGGTTTATATGCTTGACCAAATACAAGTTGAATGTCGCATGCCCCTTGAATACGAGTACCTACACCACATGCTACTGAACTTCGGTTCCAATAATAAGTTCTTGTTTCAAACAAGAGCGTCAACTGATGTACCTCTTACCCCATTACATGAAAAGTCTTTTTGTGTTAGGCTATCCATACTCAAATGACAAGACAAACAGAGAATAAACATATCAGGAATTCTTTTTATTTACTATTTGCATAGCTTTTTATTGAAGATGCTACATAGAATGCTCATTATGAAATGTTGTTAATTTCCACCATGAATCATGCATGGCTTAGATTATCGGATCAGGCGTCTCACTAACAAAAATGCAAACTCCATAAACTTAAAACAATTCCACTTCATTTGAAACCGATAGGCATCCATAACAAAAGTACATGATATCAACTAAAAATAGTAGTGCAATGTTGAAAACGTGCCCCATGTCAGCATGGTTCTGCTAATTCCCAACTCATAATTTGTCAAGTACATAACTTACATATTATTTCTCACAATGGTTCAAGTTTTAGTTATACTAAAATAAATAATTGTGCCATCAACTTCATGGAAACTTACTAACTAATTTCCCATATCAAACATAACCTTAAACATTTTATTTTGGATGCTAGTTTTAACATTAGAACATGAGAAATATACTGGGAATAGCAATAATTCAAATAGCTAGATATGGTGGACACTTTGGATTAACTTGGTTCAAAGGGATTTGGATGCACAAGTTTAAACTTGTTGAAATAATTTTGGGCTAGCAAGAGGGAGAAAGTTGACCATCTACAAGCATGCATAAGTGCCCATAGGGCTAATCATTCCATGTTAAACAAAGTAATTTAATAACAAGTATCAAAGCATGAGAGTAAAATATAGTACTTGATAAGACACTTGCAAATTAATATTCATCCAAGCATAAAACATGCAACTATATGTATTTTATTTAATCAACTTCAATATCCCTTATCCATATTCTTTTATAGAATCCTTTATTATTCCAATACTCTAGTAGCTCTACCACACTCATAATATAACTCAAACTGGTGATCTTATAGAAAACATAAAAAAACAAGAAAAAGACTATCCAAGTTTATGCGATAGTAATATGTTGCTCAAAAACATGGTGTAGACGTGTGCAAACCGAGACTTTGATAGTTCCAGTGGGGTGCCTTGGGCATCCCCAAGATTATGGTCCTTGGATACCTCTTGGTGCATGGATCCTCTAATCTCTGTGAAAAATCTTCAACACAAAACATTCTCCCATTCTCCCATCTTCTTTTCTATGGGGTGCCATTAGTTGTTACAAAAGATATAATGATTGCTGCTAGAAATTGTGAAACACAAGTTTATTTAGAATGTCTAGTAGGTATATAATGTTACATACCTCCTTTTAAACTCAAATGAATAAAAAGAATCAACTTAAACGTCCAAGGATGCATAAAATAGTATTTGACAGAATATGTCCAGAAAAATAGCAGCAGAAAAAGTAATTAATTACCCTACTTAAACATGTCAACAAATAATGCCAATTTTTGTGCATACAGAGGATGAAAATTGGTAACTTCAGTTAAAATTTGATCTCATGCGAAATTACCAAAAAGAAATGTAAAATCATACGGTAAACAGATTCGTGCAGGAACGTGTAACTCCATATATAAGTTTTAACTAGCAATCATGCTCGTGCGTTGCAACATGGAAAAATCCGGAGGCTCTGGTATAGCTGCGACATGTTTTAGTTAATCAACTAATTAAGCTTAGTTGATGGAAACAGATTAGTGAGAAGGACCTCTCTCACATTTATAGTTTTTGACTTCTCAATTGTTAATCAGTTGATCATGCTTAAATCTGATAGTATCTTCTTAAATATGTCATTATTTTTATACACCATTTAAATTCCTTATGTAAAATTAATAGTCCTACATGATCACATAATATGTTTTGCATAAATGACAGGCACATTTACGGACATTATATAAAGCTTGCTGACTGTGCTCCAACATAAGTTTCATAAGAACATTCTTTTGCGACAGTCTCAACAGAAGCTATCAAAGCACAGTATCAATAATATTACTGTCGGACCGGACGAACAATTTCATAGTAATGTGTATCAGAGTATCACCAATAAGCATAGTATCAATAATATTACTGTCGGACCGGAGGTCAGTTTAGACAACCCACCAATATTTCTAATTTTGGAATAGAAAAGCAAATGAATTTCAGCTTTATTCCAAAAAAGAGAATAGACCACCCAGTCGTGCTGCACAGCTCCATCCCACGCATTTAAATACAAAATCCGGAAATTTAAAATGTTTTGTATCTCAAACCGTTTATTCGACTGAAGATCCGTTTTCACCGTGGGCTTAGTCGCGACGAAATCTTCAAAACTAGATCCTATGTCGATATGTTTCGACGACTTTTTTTGGAGGATGTAATTTTGTGGAAGTTACATTCATGTTATCAGAAAGTTATATCCGGTAAAGTTACATCGGAAGTTACATCACTTTGGAGAGAGTTACACCCAGCAAAAAGTTACATCTTAGTTGGTAGAGAAAGTTACATCATTCAGCAAAAAGTTAAATCCCAGTTAAAAGAGAGAGTTACATCATCTAACAAGAAGTTACATCTCATTTAGCAGAGAAAGTTATATCTAGCAAAAAGTTACTTCCTCCAAAAAATCGTCGAAACATATCGACATGGGATCTAGTTTCGAAGATTTCGTCGCGACTAACCCAACGGTGAAAACGGAATCTAATTTAGATAAATGGTTTGAGATAGAAAGCATTTCAAAAATTCGGATTCGTAATTAAATGCACAAGTGGAAGCATGTAGTGGCACACCACGTGAGCTCGCAGAGTTACTAGAATGAGTTCGCTGTAGAAATAGAATTGGCGTTTCTCATGTACTTATCTGCTCTCAACTAATGCTGGAACGTCTTATTTCATTATCTGCTATATTGGATTAGTGTTCGTGGCAGCGGCTGAAGCCTGAAGAACAGATTTTGCAACCTTTCAGTTTTTACTCTTACTAAGGACCCATATTTTATTTAAAACGGCCTTTCAAAGGGCCGCGGCTCTGATTGTCAAAATTTGTAGGTTGGCTTAGTTTTTACGGAAGAATTATCTTGAATTTTTTTTAAAACGACACAAAAACTTTGCCTTTTATATTGATAAACAAGGAGCAAACAAGAGTACAGGGACAACCTAAAAAAATATAACTCCACCACGACGACCCTGAGGCCACACTCCACACGGATCGACGACCAGGTTACCCAAGCAAACAAGGCCGACACCAACACCCCCTAAATGAGTAGGAGAGAAACCGGAGCCGCCGCTCTCCGACGTCCACGCCGGCCCCAAGGTGGTGCTCCAACACGAGTCGACGACTGTGACACCCTAGTGACCAAAGCCGACACCAAACGAGCTCGACGCAACATGGCCGAGGTGACCTCAACTCCTCCCAACTGAGGCGAAGCTTTCGGAGCCGCCGTTCCGACATCCACGCCAACTCCAAAGCCGCACCCCACTCGAGCCGACGACCCCGACGTCCAAAAGACCTAAGTCGGTGCTCCACCACCTCAACGCAGCACAGCGGAGGCGAAACCCAGAGCCGCCGCTCCGGCATCCACGCCAGCCCCAGGGTTGCAACCCCAAGCCGATGGCGAAAGCTGACCACCGCCAAACCACCAGCACTCCGTAGACCCCGCTGGCCGGTGAAACATCCAAGGCGAGGAGCCGAGGACCCAAGAGGCAAAACGACGTCGGAGCGCCGCGCTCGCCCGATCGCGCGAGGGATCTAGGGTTTCCCCCGAAAACCTGGTAGAGAGGAAGCGACATCACCGCCTCCACGACGCCTTCAAAAAGGACGCGGCGCCAGAGGACGTCGCCGCCATCGGCCCCAGCCGACAACTGGGGCAGGGCTTTCGCCCGACGATGGTTCGCGAACCCCTCCAACCGCCCAAGAAGGGCCAACCGGACCACCGCCGTGGCAACCTCACGCCACGGCAGGCGACCTACAGCCTCGGCATCCTCCATCCCGGCCACACCCCTACCGTAGCGAGGGGCGCAACGCCGAAGACGCTCCCCGCAGACTTGCCGTCGTTTTAGCCGTGCCAAAAAACGCCGACTTGCGCGGCCCAGACAGACGAGCGCCGCCGCCACCGTTGCGCATGATGGCCGCATCCCGCGCCGCACCTTGCCGCCGCAGGAGCCGCGCCACGACCGGCCGAGCACCAGACCTCGCGTCGCCGGCAACCCTGGCCCGACGCCCGCACGGCCGTGCACAAGCACGCCCTCGACAGGATCCGAGCATGAGGGCCCCGCGTCCGCCACAGAGCTACGAGCCCAGAGCCGCCGCTCCAGACTGCCAGCGCCAACGCCGCACCATCACCCGAAGTGTGCCCCGCAATGAGGAAGATAGGGCCACCCCTACCATCAATTGTGTGGCAGCGGGGAGGTCGCCACCGCCTCGACGCAGACGCAGAGGCCGGCTACGGAGAGGGCAGGGAGTCGCCAGAGGGTGCGACGGGGGGGGGGGGGGGGGGGGGGGGGGGGGGGGGGACATATCCTAAAAAATAATAATTGAATCATCCTGAAAATAAAACAGGCTCTCAACAGTGTAGCCATTACCTTATGAATGTAACTGCATATTTAGCTCTTATCTTCCCAAACAAAATATGCCAATAAGTTCAAAATGGCCTATGAAAAATTATTTTATAGCAACACACAGGCGCTATGGGCATTTTGCTAGTATGCATAATATCAGAAACATACTGTTAGAAGCTAGAAATACAAGCTAACCAGCATTGCTCATCAGGATGCAATACCTTTTTCCAGGGTCCAGCGCAAGACATGTGACCTGTGAGTTCACTCTGCATGACAGCCAAAATGCACAGTACACCTGCAAGTGCAAGCAATTTGCCTATACAACCTAACGTACCAAGATCTACGAACCTACGAGCTATTGTTTCTTTCAACACCGGTAACTCATGTAGATACAAGCATTTAGCAACACAAGAGTATACATTACAACTGGACCCTAGATAACTAACAGATATGTACATATAGGTTCCTCACAATAGGAGGTAAAAAGAAAGGCTAAAGCTTGAAGGCCATTGTGTGCCGTGCAAAGCTACCTGCAGCAGCGAAAATCAATCTTCAAGGATGTAGCCACGGTTGCCATGTGAATTATACAACAAATGGCCAACTTCCTGTCGATGATAAAAACTGAGATGTGACTCGCATGGGAAGGCAAGTCACCATCCTTGAAACACTGTGGAATCCTTCATTATCACACTGAAAGAAGAAAGGTACTGCTAAGTTTATTGAGATTGAATAAAGGAAAATAATTCCAGGGAGGCCACAACTATGGTTTGGAATTTGGCTTAATATTATACTTGATAAGGAGAATGTACAACAACAGACTCTCATCCAAGCTCTTTGTGCCATAAATGTACAAGAGTCACAAGAAAACATCCAATGTCAGTTGAACTAATTGCGTGCATCAAATAGCAAAGAACAACCTCAAAGTTGCACATCTGGAACACAATAAGCACTACAATATGATGTTGATCAAATGACTTGGCAAAAACAAACTAACAGTATAGTCATGCGCAGACATGGAAGCACAAAACTATTGTTTGAAACACAATTCTTACACCCTAATAATCTCATATAATATTCACAGTGAGAGTTCAGTGCAAGCTCATGTTACAAACTACGAATCAAAAGAAAATACACGCGAGGTTCAAAAGCCAACGAAATTACAAACGTTAAAGTCTAAGCAACTCAATTACAGAACATTGAACAACATACACATAAGGATTTTGAATGACATCCACTCTTACAAGGTACTAGTATTACCTATCCAAAGAACAAAAGTAGGCTACATGTTTAGTCAAATCCGGAAATCTTGCAACAACAACAAAAAACGGGTTTGTTTGGTTTGACAGAGATGTTCTGCATCAAATCAGATAAGAAAGTGTATTAAAATTATGTCAGAATGTGACGACGGATTGGGACTAAATATGTTAGCTATACTGACTACAGGCAGCAAAAGGATTTTGGTCATGAAACAGTGACAACGAGAATTTTATATGCTAAAGGAATATGGACACATTTTGTAGCCGATAATGACGTACTTTCACGGGTAAAACTTTCCAGGTCAATTTCCTTCCTTCCCCTAGCATAACTAATTTCGCAAGAGATGTGAGTGACGATGCTATCGTGAGTGGCCAAGATTTTTGGTCCTGAAATAAATCTGGTTGTGACTAAATGAAGGTTTCAGTACAGAAACCTCAAACATACTATGTGATTTTCTATAGCCCAATCACCTGGAGCAAAAGGAACCCTTGGAACTGCCTGTGCTAATGTGGTTAGGCTGGTTCGAAGAAACAAGTGGACATACATATTAATGGATCCATATACAACCTGGGTTAGAACCTCAGTGCATGCCACACCAATTTTCTATTTGGATCATTTATCCCCTATAACACGCAGAGCTCCACTCAGTCTCTGTAAGACCGATATTACTGTAAACGTGAAACAATCATATGTTTTACTCCTTAACCACTAAATCGATCCAATCTTTTCATAGCTAGCACGTCCTAGTCTCCCACATGTGGTAGGTCAGTAGACTACTATTACTCAGCATGTGAAAGTACAAATTATGCATATTGCCCTGATAAATACAGCAAATCGCAATTTTACGGCATCTACCGTGTGTTTGGTTCAAAACTCTTGAACAATAGTAACAAGTAGGCAAAGCAAAATAGGTACTAACTGCAAATGATTTGGACACTTGGCTACACTATTAGCATGTACACCCTGATAGGCCATTCAATGTATAAGTTTCTTCCATTTCACTGTGTGATCTATCTTCACCATCAGAAGTGTCGCGATTTAGTTCAGGAAACTTTAATACAATCACATAAAATACTCCTTCCACCAAATTATAAGATGTTTTAGCTTTTTTCTGAATCGCATGTATATAGACATGTTTCAATGTGTTTGTTCACTCACTCAGTCCATAACAAGTCCACTGAAATATCCAAAACATCTTATAATTAGGAACGGAGGGAGTAGTAGGAAGTAGACCACTGACAATCTTATTGTACTCCCTCCGTTCATAAAAGGATGTCACAAGTTTGTCCAAACTTGTGAACGGAGGGAGTAGTGTTTTTGTTGAAATAACTTCTCCGAAGTGCCTAGAGATACTTCATAGTATCAATTAGTTCACCATCAAAAAAAAATGTACACCCCTCGTGTTGCTGCGGGTATCCTAGTTACTGGCACGGAAGCACAGACATTTTCATTCTAGATCGGAAAAGCCCATATTAGCAAGCCAGAACATCGATGGTGTGTGTACTAAACGCCCTCAAGTAAATCGAGCAGTCTCACCCCTAATTCTCTAGAACCATAGAAATAACCCCCAATGGCAGTTATGTAATGTGATGATTTATGTGGTGAATAACACGGCGATGGCGATACTCATGAAATTAAACATACTGTTTCCAGTGGTCCACTCATACCCAACTGATTAAGAAAATAGTGGGAGTATGGTACTAGTATATATAACAGATAACTGCCATAGTACAGTAGTACTACACACAAATTCTTCCATTAATCTGAACAAGCATCTTACAGAATAGAACTTCGGTATATCCTATCAAGAATGAATTATACAAACAAATAACATTTTGTTGTATATCCTCCTACCATCACCAAAATAGAAAGATAAATTGGTTAATTCAGGTGTCCCAGTAAATAACTTGAATGGGTCTAGAATAATCCATGGGAATGTGAATCTTGCTCGAGAAACCATGGCAACCGAGTCTGTTAACATATTTTTGCAACAGAAGTCGGCAACAGAGATACATGAATTTTCTCTATCACATCTCAGCTAATTGATAACATTGACATGTGCTGTTTATGAAAGAGTGCTAGCTTGCTGGGTTATTTTCAGTTGAACAACTAAATATCTAAGATCATGTATAAGCCAGATTGACACCTGGTGATTCTAGAAACAATGCAAGTAGCAGGGAAGTTATCCAAGGTTACTAGGTCTACGTAGTAGCTGTTCTAAATATCATCACCAAACTGGGACAAATCAGGCAAAGGAATCAGGCTGCAATTTGAAAGGCAAGGAATGCACATGCATGTGCACAAAAAAGCAACTACTTCACAAACAAATGCTCACAGGAATCTAAATCTTTTACAAATTAGACAGTTCCACAAGTGCACCATGCCATCTATCGTTGTAAAAACAACCACCTAGATTTATGATCCTTGGCAGGAACAGAGCAACATGCAAGGTAAGTTCAAAACAGAGAAACCCAAACAGTTCACACAGGCAGAAGACACATATTGTTGTTATAAAGACCATTAAATGATCCAATTTCCAAACACTCCTACAAAGTTGGAGAGAACAGAATTGCAGCAAGGATGTAGAATATTACCAGCAGAGTAAATTCTAGCAGCAATCTCCTCGATGATCCCCAAGAGAAGCATTACGACAATGTCACACAAATGGCAAACTAAAGAAGGTATATCCTTCTGATGGATACTCGGACTACATAGTTAACTTTCCAACCCATTCATCAATCATTCCATAGTCAATGCTTAGCTCCCTCAATGGCGGAATGTTCTCCAGGGCAAAGATCATGAGGTGGGGATACGACATGTTGTAGTGGTCAAACAGCACAAACTGGATAAAAACATTTGGACTGCAACTATGGCTGAAATAACAAGCCACATTCCTTGCCCTCGACACATCGATTGAAAAGTTTAAGTCTGCGGTGGCAGGATGGTTCGGCGCCACATACTCAGGATAGACATCAGAGATATCACCCCAATCTAACCACCTTGAAGGGAACCTGTTTGGATGCACCAAGCAATCACCATTTGCTGCCACTATCTCTGACTGCTGATGAGTAAGCACAATCCCACTAAACTCACAAATGAATGTGCCGGCCTTAATGAGATCCAAAGACCTAACACCCCAGCCAGTCTCCCTTGACCGGAACACCTCAAGCCTACTCTTAAGCCCCTTCTGACTAACCCTGTTGGGGCAGCTAGGTGGGCACCGGCAATATGGACCACACTCATAGACAAGTGGTTTGCCTCGTAAAAGAACACCAGCTTTATCATACGCAAACTCACCGCCATTCCTTTCTGCACAATAACATCCAATCGAGCAATTCTCTATGCACTCACACCCACCACCACCCTCAGCAAACTTCCCTTGGACTGCAGAAGATGGGAATATTGGCCGAACCAGGTACTCAAATAAGAGTGGGTCTCTATCATCATCGACATCGTTATATAGCGCAACTGGCATGATCTCTCGACCCATGGATATATCAAAGCTCAGGTACCCAGTTGGTCGCATAGATAGTGCATCCACCTTAAGATGTTCAGCTGCACGATAATTCATGGAGCCCATGGGCTCTTGCCCCTCAATGCGAATCATTTTGTACTTGTAAACACCAAAGCCAGCTTTCCCACGATCGAGCCAGTAGTCAACAACCTTGTAGAGACCATCATAGAAGTAGACCTTCCCAACAGGGCTGCACTTAGACTTGACTGCACGGATTACGCGAATCTCAATACCATAGGCCATGCTGCGCTCCAGGGCAAGATTACCACCCTCTAGCTTCTGATCGATGCAATGCTTGTGCAGGTTGGGGTCTCGACCACCATGGCCAGTGTAGACCAGTACATCACCACGGTCATCATCATCTTCATACCCACCAGACACAATAATGGATGTGGCTATAGGTTCGCCTGAGGCAGAGTGCCCTGCTGAGAGATAGTCGATCCCAGCCTGCACCTGGCCATGGATGCCAAGCACACACAGCTCCATGCGGAAGAAGAAGGCATCGCCTACAGAAATCCCAGGTATGGGCCCCACGATTCTGCGGTCCCGGTTGAGCCACAGATCTCGGTCGGCCATGAGTGCCGCGGCCCGCAGGTCGGCGCGCACGCGACGCCGGTCCACCGAGACAAGCCCGATGGCGCCCGCAAGGCCGAGCGCCTCCGCGCGCTCGTCGTCCTTGAGCAGCAGGCCTCGAAGCGACTCGAAGGTGATGCGCGCCCGGCGCACCACGTCACGGAAATAGATCTGATCCCGCACGCTCAGTGAGGACACCCGCACGAGCTCCGACGACCGCGGCCGCCGCTTCTTCACCGCAGACCCCGACCCGGGATGCACAACCGCTGGAGCTGCAGCCTCCGGCGTAGGCGCTGGCACGATCGCCCCGGAACTCGCCGATAGGAGGTAGAGGCTCGCAAGCCGGCAGTACTCGGCGAATAGGGCGTCCTCGTCAGGGTTTGGCGGCAGCGACTGCAGAGGCGTCATTACCGCCGCCGAATACAGGTCAGGCGTTGCCGGTGTAGGGGCAACGTACGCCGCAGCAACCGCAGAAGCGGTCGGCGGCGGCGGCGGCGCCGGCAGAGAGTCATGCTCCGGGGAAACCGGCTCCGACTTTGGCTCCCTCTTCAGGAACGGCAGGAAGTTGAGGTCGATGGAGTCGGACGAAGGAGATGACGACGGCGAGGACAAATCCGATGACGGCGAGGACTCCTCCAGCTCCATTGCCCCCAACAACAACGAAAAAAAACCCGGCGTCCACGTCGTCTTCTGCAACGACTGCAAACCACAAGGGCTCCCCGCAATTCCCAAATTCCTCCACGAGCGCGGCGGAAACGCCGAGGAAGAGAATCTGGCGGAAGTAGGGGAGCGAGGGCGGTGGTGAATTGGTGAAGGTGGGGGACGAATGTGGTGCGAGCGAGACAGAAATGCGAAATCTCCGAAACGGAGCGCCTCCGTGGGGCAATAATAACAAAAAAGATAAAACAAAGTTGAAATGTTACCGAAAGTACGCCGAGGAGTAAAGTTCTCGGGAAGCACCTCCTCGTGCTCTTCACTAACACTGACAAACATGCCCAACAAGGAGCTGCTAGAGCTGATCTACTGCCTCTTCTCCATAATATAATAAGATGTT
The DNA here is from genome assembly GCA_026929855.1 of Poa annua. Taxonomy (NCBI): domain Eukaryota; kingdom Viridiplantae; phylum Streptophyta; class Magnoliopsida; order Poales; family Poaceae; genus Poa; species Poa annua. The sequence goes on from CM049433.1 coordinate 37,387,978, forward strand.
TTAAATTTTTCACGGTCACATACACATCTACCTAAACACATTTTCTGTATAATTTTTAGTTCAAATTCAAACAATATATTGGAATACATAAAATATCTTATTTTATGAAACGGAGAGAGTAGATAATAAGAGATAAATAAAGTAGATGTTAGAAATAACAAAAAAAATCAAAATTTTACTTCGTCGTGATTTTATTGTCACATTCCCATTTCTATCTTATGGGCTGCATGGAACTTTGTAACTTTGTGTTGTTTATGTGTCCACGCATTTGACCTGCAATGTGTGGACGTTCAACATATTGTGTTTCGATACGTAGCATCATTGGGTATATGTATTTATGTTTTCACCTATAAAAAGTTATTTGAGCACATGTTCAACAAGGAGCTGCTGGATGTGGAGATATTAAGAGATAAACGAACCATGTATACTAAGGGTCATAGGTTGGTGTTTTCTTTGATTTTCAGTCTCCGTGCAATTTTTGTTGCGGCGATGCGTGTCCTTGTGGGGAACCCGTCGATTCCTCCGCCAACTAGTTTCGTTGGCCCTTGGCCCTGATTATAATTTTCTCCCATTTTCCGATTTTTCATGTCGCAATTTGTGGTGCTGCTGTTCATGGTGCATTACCCTAGCGTTTGTTTTGTGTTCCTATCTCCACTAATATTAAAAGACCCAGAGGGCGGAGACACAGAGCATCACATCCGTCCACGGATCAAGATCTAACATCCCATATCCTCCCAATGTTGTATGTGGTATGATATGCACCGCACGAAAAAAAAAGTCGAGGAAAAACGACCTCCGCCCACCCACACACGCGCCAGTACTGCGCAACCGCCGCCCTCCCACCCACGCGCCGCTCCTGCACAAGCGCCACCAACGATTCAAATGTTGTATGTGGTTCTGCTATGATTCAAATGTCCGTGTATATGCTATTGTGATGCGTGGTTCAGTTCGGACAGAGTAGATGGACAAGTTTATTTCTTTCGAAAACTACAGATTTCAGTTTCGTACGATATGTTAAATGAATTCCAGTTAGGATATTCCAGGATGCGGAACGTGTTGAGAGGAATGGACGCCAAGCTGCTGGGGAAATAAGGTTATGAATCATACTCTTTCGGTCATAGATTATAAAACGCTCCCATCTGATCTTATTTTAGTGAACAATTTTCAGGTCTGGATAGGTTTTCTGTTGCTCATGTAATAAGTGATGGCAGTAAGGTTGATGCATATGTACTTCTGACCTATCGCCGTCTCCCCTGGCCTGTCACAAAGACCAGCTACACCTCTCCCTTAACATGCAAGTCCAAGCCCTTCACATCCTGACAGCTTGTTATTTCTCTTATTGCTACTCAGTTGTGAAGTAAAATCAAAAAAATTATACATGTGAGTAGTCAGACGAATTTAAGTTCAGTCATACATCAAATCAGACATGGTACTTGTTGTTAAACATAGATTGATGACTTCTAGATGTTTAATAGGTTAGAATTAGAGGTTCGGATGGTACATACTAAACCTTTTATGTTACTCAGATTACTCAGATGCGTGCTTCAGTTCGAATTCGAGGTTTTGCTCATTATTTAATGGTACATCTAGATTTACGTTATCATACTCTAATCCCCAATATATGTTTATGATTTATGTTATCACCCAATAATACCTCTCTTCATGATCAGGTTGTGAACTTGGCAAAGGGAATCGTGTTATTGGCGATTGGAGGAGTAATCTAATTACAAAGTAATCAGTATCAAAGACAATCTAATTGCAAAGTCATATCAGGAACAACATGTAGGTAGGAAAGATGAACCGGTGCTCCAATGCTGCACTAATCAATCTGACTAATTCAGTATGCTTCAGACTTACCTTATATTTTATTTTGCCCCTTCATGGTGTCCTTGTTGTGTCATTTGAACTAATTTTCCAAAGAGGTTACAATAAGTGCATTTTGTCCCAATATTTTGTATGACTCATGTAATTATCATGCTTCTGTTTTACATAACTGCTTAAAAAGCTTCTTGAATCTCAATTATACAATATGGCAAACTTTAGTTTGAACTGAATACTCTTTACATCTTACAAAGCAAATTTTTGCTTGTGCTTTTAGTCTTACTAATTTGGGAGGTGCTCTTTAATCAAAAGTCCAAGCTTGTGTTCAGATTCTAAATGCAAATAATCTCATTGTAACTCAAGTAATCCCGGAAACTCAGGTTGTAATTTGGGAGGTGCTCTTCAATCAGAATTCCAAGGTTGTTCCTGGATCTGAACGCTGTAATTTTTGTTGTGACTTCCTCCATACATACCTACTAATCTTGATCGTAGGATCTTATCAAGGCACTTGGGAGCATGCTCCAAATTGACCATGCGACAACATCCTCGCAGGTTATGCGCCGCCTAGACCAACGCCATTTCTTGTCGGGCCGTGTCCTCAACAATGCCAGACAACACAAACCTTCAATTGAGGAGTAGCTTCTTTCTTGGTAATATTTCTCAATGCTTGTCCATACGTGAAGATGCTTTCAGCATATTTTGCATCTGTTTTCCTATGAAGGTTTTATTTTTTTAGATGTTTTCCCATAAATGTTGATGTGTTTTCATATAGAGCTATCATCGGTTTTCCTACACAAGATCATCATTACTTCTGTTATTTCTGAAGAAAAAAAGTGTCTTACAGAATTTGGTATTGGTGCATAAAATATATATGTGTAGATTCCGTCATGACAATGGAAAATGAAATGTCATCGTGATTCAGGATTATAGTGTATTTTATTCAGAGAAAATAGGATTCTGAATGAATGCATTGATGTTGATTTGTGATGGACTTGATTATTTAGAGATCAAAGGCCATCATAAATAAGTGTGAATCTGGTAATTATATGGGAAAAATATAAAGATATATATATTTCATTTTAATTGTAAGAGTATTTGGAAAATGTGTGAATCAAAAATTGAATGCCCATTAATTTGCGTTGTAGACTAAAACTCCAATTCTTAACTAATATAAAAGTTAAGTCTTAGGACCACACCATGAGCTCACATAGTTTATTAGTTCTCAACGATTAAATGTTCACTCACTTTTATTCCAACAGAAATTGGTATGCCAGGAGGTTCATTTAATCATTTTTGTATGAATTTGTAAGTCTAAATGAGTAATATTCACTGCCATATATTTTGATTTGTCTAATTTAGGTTAAGAGAATAACCCACAATTTGGCATTTGTGCAATGGTTATCGATCAGAATTATAGGGTCCTACTGCCCACGCCGCCGGGGCATGTTGCGAGGCGCTTATGCTGATGCTCTGTGAGCTCTAGACAACAGAAGGCTGATACTATTTGTTGATTTAAGCCATTGGGTATCCTTACAAATTTGTTCGCACAAATGGTTTCCGGCAAAGAACATTTTGTATTCTTTTCTAATGTAATATATGTGGTTTTCCTTCTCTTCTATATTTTTCAATGGGAATACAACTTTAGCTAAAACATTATTTTTAGGTAAGTTGTCTTTTGGACAATTCATTTTTATTAGCATCCTCATTGCCTTCAGTGGGAAACGTTTTTTCTGCCATTCATGGTTGATGGCACCGGTGAGGTGTTGTTGGGAAACCCCAAGAGGAAGGTATGAAGTAGTGCAGCAGCAAGTTTTCCCTCAGTTGTGAAACCAAGGTTTATCGAACCAGTAGGAAACTATAGATCTTCCGGAGGTTGTTGAAGATGACTTTGGCAGGGCGCACTACCGGTGTCAGCAACGAACGCGGAACCTGCACACAACACAACCAAGATACTTTGCCCCAACTTAACAGTGAGGTTGTCAATCTCACTGGCTTGCTGTAACAAAGGATTAAACGTATGTGTGGAGAATGATGTTTGACTGCAGAGAATAAAAGTAACAGGATTGCAGTAGGATTGTTTATCAGTTTGAGGAAAAAGGACCGGGGTCCACAGTTCACTAGTGGTGTCTCTCCATAAATAATAATAGCATACATGCAGGTAAACAAATTACAGCTGGGCAATTGACAGAATAAAGAAGTGCATAATGATGCATATACTATAGTTATGATGGCTAGTGTGATATTCATTTGGGCATTCCAACAATATACATAGACTGTTCCAACCGCATCTATGACTAATAATCCACCTTCCGGTTAGTGTCCGCACCCCTTTCAGTATTAAGTTGCAAGCAACAGATAATTGCATTAGGCAATGTGTGTAATGTAAGTAATACAAATACCCTTAGATAAAGTACTACTGTTTTATCCCTAGTAGCAACAGTACATCTACAATCTTAGAGCTTGCTGTCACTACCCCAGATTAAATAGAGTCATGAACCCACTATCGAGCATAAATACCCCCTCTTGGAGTCACGAGCATCTACTTGGCCAGAGCATCTACTAGCAACGGAGAGCATGCAAGATCATAAACAACGCACTCACAAGATATATTATGAAGCAATAACATAGTACTCAATATTCATCGGATCCCAGCAAACACAACATGTAGCATTACATAAAGATGATCTTGATCATGTTAGGCAGCTCACAAGATCTAAACATGGTAGCACAAGAGGAGAAGACAACCATCTAGCTACTGCTATGGACCCGTAGTCCAAGGATGAACTACTCACGCATCAGTCCGGAGGCGGGCATGGTGATGTAGAGCCCTCCGGTGATGATTCCCCTTCTCCGACAGGGTGCCGGGAGGAGCTTCTGAACCCTCCCGATCTAGGGTTGACGACGACGGCGGCTCTGGACTTCGTGGAGGAAAAAGGTGCGTGTCCTAGGTCTTAGATATCCGAGGGGTATAAGTAGGCGAAAGGGCGAAGGCGGCGGGGCCTCGAGGGCCCCACACCCTGTGCTCGCGCGGCCAAGGAGGCTGCCGCGCCACCTGGGGGTGTGGGCCCCTCGGGGTCCCCCTCCGTGTCGTCTTCGGTGTTCTGGAACCTCCCGGGGAAAATAAGCACTTTGACGTTTCGTTTGTCCAATTCCGAGAATATTTCCTTAACAACTTTTCTGAAACCAAAAACAGCAGAAAACAGGCAACTGGCACTGTGGCATCTTGTTAATAGGTTAGTCCCAGAAAATGCATAAAATGATATAAAAGTGGATATAAAACATGTAGCAATTGGCATAATATAAGCATGGAACATAAGAAATTATAGATACGTTTGAGACGTATCAAGCATCCCCAAGCTTAGTTCTACTCAACCCGAGTAGGTAAAACGATAACAAGAATAATTTCTGAAGTGACATGCTTCACACAATCTTGATCATATAATAATGTAAGGCTCATGTTATGAATGAAGTGATTCAAAGCAATGGTTTATAGTTTCCTAACAAATAGACAAGGAGTAAACAACTACATCATATAAGCAAAAACTTTTCATGGATAGTACTTTCAAACAAGCATCAAAATGATTCACATGAAAGTTAACTCATAAAGCAATAGTCTCTAAGTAAAAGAGCATTGAAGCAACACAAAGTAAGATATAAGTTTAAGCATTGGCTTTCAACTTGTAACATATATATCATATAGATAGTTGTCAACACAAAGGAATATAACAAGTGCAATAAGTAAGCATATAAGAATTGTTGCACACAGTTGACACAAGTGTTTGCTTCTAAGACAGAAAGAAGTAGGTAAACTGACTCAACATAAAGTAAAAGAAAGGCCCTTCGCAGAGTGAAGCAGGGATACAAACATGTGCTAGAGCTTTTTAGTTTTATAGGTTTTTGAAATCATATAGAGAGCATAAAAGTAAGTTTTGAGAGGTGTTTGTTGTTGTCAACGAATGGTAATGGGCACTCTACCCCCCTTGTCAACCAGACTTTCAAGAGCGGCTCCCATGAAGGACGTTATTTCTACCAGCAAGGTAGATCATCCCTCTTATCTCTTTTGTTTACACATATAGTTAAAAACTGTTGTCATTGCTTGACTGATTAGATCAGGGCAAAAATGTGAAGAGATTGAAGCGGTTAAAGTTGTAATTAATTGGGACTGGGCTCCCCATTTGCCAGCTCTTTTTGCAAAGTTAATGGATAAGCGGATGTATATGCCACTAGTCCGTTGTGAAAGTCCGTCTAAAAGCAAATGACAAGGTTGATATCCGTAACACCACATACTTCCTCATGAGCTAATAAACATTGACACAAATAAGAGATAGTAGGTTTTGAATAATAAAAGGTAGCACACTAAGTATTTGCTTGGAATGGCAGGAAATACCATGTAGTAGGTAGGTATGGTGGACACATATGGCATGGGTTTTGGCTCAAGGTTTTGGATGCACGAGAAGCATTCCCTCTCAGTACAAGGTTTTGGCTAGCAAGGTTATTTGAAGCAAACACAAGTATAAACTATGACAACAAGACGTATATAAAAACATATTGCAAGTATTATAAAACTCTAAATTGTCTTCCTTGTTGTTCAAACACCTTTAGTAGAAAATATCTAGACCTTAGAGATACCAAACATGCAAACCAAATTTCAACAAGCTTTACGGTAGTTCTTCACTAATAAGTTCTAACTACATGATGTAAAAGCTTAAACATGATCTACTTGAGAGCTCAAAACAATTGGCAAGCACCACAACATACAAGATAACAATTCATAAGAGCATGTATATCTTTTTCATTATACCATCTACCACATTTAGCATTTTCTGTTTCCAACCAAACACCAATCAACTTATTTAAAAATAAACTCTCCAAGTATATAACAATGAGATATGAGAGTGTAACATAAGAAAAACTAACAGCTCCAACAAGAGATGCATGAAAAACAAGAGCTAATAGTATTGAAATAACATAGAAGAATACTCAACAAATATAAGTGAAGAATAAGAGTATTCATAAGAAAAAGCGGAGCGTGTCTCTCTCCCACAAAGGAATGCTAGGATCCATTTTATTCAGAGAATGAAAATAACAAAAACAAAAACAAAAACAAACAGACGCTTCAAGTAAAGCACATAAGATGTGGCAGAATTAAAATATAGTTCCACTAGAGATGACCTGATAGTTTGTTGATGAAGAAGGAGATGCCTTGGGCATCCCCAATCTTTGACGCTTGAGTCTTCTTTAAATATGCTTGGGTGACCCACAGGGGCATCCCCAAGCTTTGGCTCTTTCATCTTCTTGATCACATCATATCATCCTTCTCTCTTGATCCTTGAAAACTTCCTCCACACCAAACTCAAAGTAAACTTCATTAGAGGGTTAGTGCACAAACAATTCTTATATTCTGCGTGAACACAATTGCTACCAATGCTACTGGAAATTAGCTACAGCCACTGATGCTTTATGGAACAAAAAGATCCATTCAAAATAGTAAAAGAGGCATTGCAAAATAAATGGCAGAATCTGTCAAAAACAGAACAGTCCCTAAAGACGAATTTGTTCGAGGCACTTAACTTGCTCAAATCAGAAAACTCAAAACTAATGAAAGTTGCATATATATCTGAGGATTACGCACAAAAAAATCCCAGGTCCATCCGATTTTTCTGTAAAGAGTTATGAATTTAACGGTGGACAGCAGAAAACAGTTTCAGCACAGCAATCCAAATTTAGCATCAACCTTCTACTAGAGGCTTAACTTGACACAACAATGCAATAAAGTAAAGATACAAAGGAATTGCTACAGAGGTAGACATCTTCCTTGACTCAATAAAATAAAATAAAATAAAATAACAGAAATAAAAAGTGGGTTGTCTCCCATAAGCGCTTTTTTTTAACGCCTTTCAGCTAGGCACAAAAAGCAAAACTCAAGTGTTTCCAAGAGATGAAGCATCAACATCATAATTTGTACGAATGATAGAATCAAAAGGTAACTTCATTTTATTCCTAGGGAAGTGTTCCATACCTTTCTTAAGTGGGAATTGGTACCTTATATTTCCTTCTTTCATATCAATAATAGCACCAACCGTGCGAAGGAAAGGTCTTCCCAAAACAATTGGACAAGATGGGTTGCATTCAATATGCAAGACAATAAAATCAACGGGGACAAGGTTATTGTTAACCATAATAAGAACATCATTGACTCTCCCCACAGGTTTCTTCATAGCATTATCAACAAGAAAAACATCCAAATAACAATGTTCCAAAGGTGGCAAATCAAACATATCATAAAGCTTTTTAGGCATAACAGAGATACTTGCACCAAGGTCACATAAAGCATTGCAATCAAATTTATCCACTTTTATTTTAATGATGGGCTCCCAACCATCTTCTATGTTCTTAAAAATTTCAGCACTTTTATCAATAACAGTTTCAGCAGTTTTAAGCAATTTTAACTTTTTGGAAGAAGTAGAAGAAATATTTCCAACACCAACTATGTTACCATTAATAGTAGGAGGCTTACTAGCATGTGAAGTAACATTATTTTCAGCAGTGGTAATAGTAAAAACTTTAACAATATTATCTTCCTTAGCTAGCTCTTTCTCTCTTTCCCATCTAGCATGCAATTGGGCCATCATCCTAACATTTTCATCAATTCTAATTTGGATGGAATTAGCAGTAGCAAAAGGATTATCATCAATATTTTCAGGTTTAGCAGCCATTTTATTAATTAAAGAAGATTGTGCTTCAGACATAGAGGAAATACAAGCTTCAGCACTAGTTATTTTCCCTTGTAGACCCGAAATCTCCCTGTTCAAATTTTCCATTTGATGACTAATATTTCTCAACATAATAGATTGTTCTTCCATAGTCCTAGTGAATACTTTATTTTGCTCATATTGGGTTTGCATAAAAATTTTAGTAGCTCTTTCAATTTCCAAAATCCTTTCCTCACTAGGCATTTTTCCATAAGAATTAACATAACCATTACCATTATTAAAAGGATAGGGCTTATAGTTATTATTACCATAATTGTTCCTATACGCATTGTTGTTGAAATTGTTATTTTTAATGAAGTTCACATCAACATGCTCTTCTTGTGCAACTAAAGAAGCTAAGGGAACATTATTTGGATCAACATGAGATTTACCATTTACAATCATAGACAAAATAATATCAATTTTTTCACTCAAAGAGGAGGTTTCTTCAACAGAATTTACCTTCTTACCTTGAGGTGTCCTTTCAGTATGCCACTCAGAATAATTCACCATCATATCATCCAAGAGTTTTGTTGCAGCCCCCAAAGTGATGGACATAAAGTTACCTCCCGCAACCGAATCAAGAAGGTTTCTTGAAGAAAAATTCAGTCCTGCATAAAAGGTTTGGATGATCATCCAAGTAGTCAGTCCATGGGTAGGGCAATTTTTAATCAAAGGTTTCATTCTTTCCCAAGCTTGAGCAACATGTTCATTATCAAGTTGTTTAAAATTCATAATGCTACTTCTTAGAGAAATAATCTTATCAGGAGGATAGTATTTTCCAATAAAAGCATCTTTGCATTTAGTCCATGAATCAATACTATTCCTAGGCAATGAAAGCAACCATTCTTTCGCTCTTCCTCTCAAAGAGAAAGGAAATAATTTCAGTTTTATAATATCACCATCTACATCTTTTTGCTTTTGCATTTCACAAAGTTCAACAAAATTATTTAGATGGGCAGCAGCATCATCAGTACTAACACCAGAAAATTGCTCTCTCATAACAAGGTTTAACAAAGCAGGTTTTATTTCAAAGAATTCTGCTTTAGAAGCAGGTGGAGCAATAGGAGTGCATATAAAATCATTATTATTGGTGCTAGTGAAGTCACACAACTTAGTATTCTCAGGAGTACTCATTTTAGCAAATTAAAAAGCAAACCGAAATAAAAATAATACTAAACCGAAATAATAAAAATGCAAATAACTAATTTTTTTTGTATTTTTGATATTAAGCAAACAAGACAATAATAAAAATAAACTAAGCAAGACAATAACAAAATAAAAAGATTGGATGTGAGAGACTCCCCTCGTAGAAGAGCTTAGCTTCCCCAGAAAAATTGCTGGCGTCGAAGGGGAAGCTAAACTTTGCTGAACAGAAGAACTCTTGTCTCCCCGGCAACGGCGCCAGAAAAATTGCTTGATGGCACCGGTGAGGTGTGATGCACACGGTGGGTGTGTTGCTGGGAGACCCCAAGAGGAAGGTATGAAGTAGTGCAGCAGCAAGTTTCCCTCAGTTGTGAAACCAAGGTTATCGAACGAGTAGGAAATAATGAATTCCCCCGAGGTGTCAACGGCGCCAGAAAAGTCTGCGACGTAAGTGACGTGGAACCTGCACACAACACAATCAAGATACTTTGCCCCAACTTAACAGTGAGGTTGTCAATCTCACCGGCTTGCTGTAACAAAGGATTAAACGTATGTGTGGAAGAAAGATGTTTGTTTGCAGAAAGTAACAGGTTTGCAGTTTGTGGTTTATCAGATTAAAGAGAAGGACCGGGGTTCACAGTTCACTAGTGGTGTCTCTCCATAAATAATAATAACATTCATGCGGGTAAACAAATTACAGCTGGGCAATTGATAGAATAATGATGAGCAAACCAATGCATATACCAATGTTATGATGTCTAGTGTGAGATTCATTCGGGCATTACAACAATATACATAGACCATTCCAACCGCATCTATGACTAATAATCCACCTTCCGGTTAGCGTCCGCACCCCTTTCAGTATTAAGTTGCATGCAACAGATTATCGCCTTAAGCACTGTGTGTAAAGTAAGTAAGTAACATCATCCTTAGACAAAGTACTACTGTTTTATCCCTAGTAGCAACAGTACATCTACAACCTTAGAGCTAGCTGTCACCACCCCAGATTTAATAGAGACATGAACCTACTATCGAGCATAAATACCCCTTCTTGGAGTCACAAGCATCTACTTGGCCAGAGCATACACAAGTAACGGAGAGCATGCAAGATCATTAAATAACACACACATGATATATTATGAAGCAATAACTTTAGTACTCAATATTCATCGGATCCCAGCAAACACAACATGAAGTATTACATAACGGTGATCTTCATCATGATAGGCAGCTCACAAGATCTAAACATGATAGCACAAGAGGAGAAGACAACCATCTAGCTACTGCTATGGACCCGTAGTCCAAGGGTAGACTACTCACGCATCAGTCCGGAGGCGGTCATGGCGACGTAGAGGCCTCCGGTGACGATTCCCCCTCCCGGCAGGGTGCCGGGGAGGAGTTCTGATCTCTCCCGAATTGGTGTTGACGACGGCGGCAGCTCGGGACTCGTGGAGGAAAATATGAACACCGTGCTAGGGTTTTTGGTCTGGGGGGTATATGTAGGCGAAAGGGCGAGGTCGGTGGCGCCCCGAGGGGCCCACATCATGTGCTCGCGCGGCCAGGAGGCCTGCCGCGCGAGGACCTGATGACGGCGCCTCGGTCGCCCACTTCGTCTCGTCTTCGGTTTTCTGGAACGTTCCCAAATAAAAACTGACTTCTGAAAAGAAATCGTCCAATTCCGAGAATATTTCCTTAAGTACTTTTCTGAAACCAAAAACAGCAGAAAACAGGGAACTGGCACTGTGGCATCTTGTTAATAGGTTAGTCCCAGAAAATGCATAAAACTATATAAAATGCATATAAAACATGTGATAACTTGGTATAATATAACATGGAACATAAGAAATTATAGATACGTTGGAGACGTATCAACATCCCCAAGCTTAGTTCTACTCGTCCCGAGTAGGCAAGAACGATAAAAGAAGAATAATTTCTGAAGTGACATGCTTAAACACAATCTTGATCATAATATAATGTAAGGCTCATGTTATGAATGAAGTGACTCAAGGCAATGATCTATAGTTTGCTAACAAATAGACAAGGAGTAAACAACTACATCATATAAGTAAAACTTTTCATGAATAGTACTTTCAAACAAGCATCAAAAAGATTTGCATAAGAGTTAACTCATAAAGCAATATTATCTAAGCAAAAGAGCATTGAAGCAACACAAAGGAAGATATAAGTTTCAGCATTGGCTTTCAACTTTTGAACATGTATATCATATAGATAGTTGTCAACACAAAGAAATATAACAAGTGCAATAAGTAAGCATATAAGAATTGTTGCACACAGTTGACACAAGTGTTTGCTTCGGGGATAGAAAGAAGTAGGTAAACTGACTCAACATAAAGTAAAAGATAGGCCCTTTGAAGAGGGAAGCAGGGATACAAACATGTGCTAGAGCTTCTTAGTTTTATAGGTTTTTGAAATCATATAGAGAACATAAAAGTAAGTTTGGAGCGGTGTTTGTCGTTGTCAACGAATGGTAATGGGCACTCTACCCCCCTTGTCAACCAGACTTTCAAGAGCGGCTCCCATGAAGGACGTTATTTCTACCAGCAAGGTAGATCATCCCTCTTATCTCTTTTGTTTACACATATAGTTAAAAACTGTTGTCATTGCTTGACTGATTGGATCAGGGCAAAAATGTGAAGAGATTGCAGCGGTTAAAGTTGTAATTAATTGGGACTGGGCACCCCATTTACCAACTCTTTTTGCAAAGTTAATGGATAAGCGGATGTATATGCCACTAGTCCGGTTGTGAAAGTCTGTCTAAAAGCAAATGACAAGGTTGATATCCGTAACACCACATACTTCCTCATGAGCTAATAAACATTGACACAAATAAGAGATAATATGTTTTGAATAATAAAAGGTAGCACACGAAGTATTTGCTTGGAATGGCAGGAAATACCATGTAGTAGGTAGGTATGGTGGACACAAATGGCATAGGTTTTGGCTCAAGGATTATGGATGCATGAGAAGCATTCCCTCTCAGTACAAGGCTTTGGCTAGCAAGGTTGTTTGAAACAAACACAAGTATAAACTATGACAATAAGACGTATATAAAAACATATTGCAAGCATTATAAAACTCTACATTGTCTTCCTTGTTGTTCAAACACTTTAACTAGAAAATATCTAGACCTTAGAGATACCAAACATGCAAACCAAATTTCAGCGAGTTTTACGTTAGTTACTCACTAATAGGTTTTAACTACATGATGTAAAAGCTTAAACATGATCTACTTGAGAGCTCAAAACAATTGCCAAGCACCACAACATGCAAGATAACAATCCATAAGAGCATTTATATCTTTTTCATTATACCATCTACCACATTTAGCATTTTCTGTTCTCAACCAAACATCAATCAACTTATTTAAAAGATAAACTCTCCAAGTAATTAAACAATGAGATATGAGAGTACAACATAATAAAGCTAACAGCTCTAGCAAGAGATGCATGAAAAACAAGAGCTAGAAAGCATTGAAATAACATAGAAGAATACTCAACAAATATAAGTGAAGAATACGAGTATTCATAAGAAAAAGCGGAGCGTGTCTCTCTTCCACAAAGGAATGCTAGGATCCATTTTATTCAGAGAATGAAAATAACAAAACCAAAAACAAAAACAAACCGACGCTTCAAGAAAAGCACAAAAGAAGTGGTGGAATTAAAATATAGTTTCACTAGAAAGGACCTGATAGTTTGTTGATGAAGAAGGGGATGCCTTGGGCATCCCCAAGCTTTGACGCTTGAGTCTTCTTGAAATATGTTGGGGATGAACCACCGGGGCATCCCCAAGCTTTGGCTTTACTATCCTCTTGATCACATCATATCATCCTTCTCTCTTGATCCTTGAAAAGTTCCTCCACACCAAACTTAGAGTAAACTTCATTAGAGGGTTAGTGCACGAAAAATTATGATATTCTGTAGGAACACAATTGCTACCAATGCTACTGGACATTAGCTACAGCCACTGATACTTCATAGGATAAAAAGATCCAATCAAAATAGCAAAAGAGGCATTGCAAAATAAATGGCAGAATCTGTCAAAAACAGAACTGTCCATAAAGACGAATTTTTTCGAGGCACTTAAATTGCTCAGATCAGAAAACTCAAAACTAATGAAAGTTGCATATATATCTGAGGATTACGCACAAAAAATCCCAGGTCCATCCGATTTTTCTGTGAAGAGTTATGAATTTAACGGTGGACAGCAGAAAACTGTTTCAGCACAGCAATCCAAATTTAGCATGAACTTTCAACTAGAGGCTTATCTTGACACAACAATGCAATAAAGTAAAGATACAAAGGAATTTCTACAGAGGTAGAACAAATCCTTGACACAAAAAAATAAAATAACAGGAATAAAAAGTGGGTTGTCTCCCATAAGCGCTTTTGTTTAACGCCTTTCAGCTAGGCACAGAAAGCAAAACTCAAGTATTATAAAGAGATGAAGCATCAACACCATAAATTGAACGAACAATAGAATCAAAAGGTAGCTTCATTCTCTTCCTAGGGAAGTGTTCCATACCTTTCTTGAGTGGGAATTGGTACTTGATGGTACCTTCTTTCATATCAATAATAGCACCCACAGTTCTAAGAAAAGGCCTTCCCAACACAATTGGACAAGATGGATTGCATTCAATATCCAAGACAATGAAATCAACGGGGACCAGGTTATTATTAACCATAATGGGAACATCATTAACTCTCCCCAAAGGTTTCTTCAAAGCATTATCAGCAAGAAAAACATCCAAATAGCAATGTTCCAATGGTGGCAAATCAAACATATCAGAAAGCTTTTTAGGCATAACAGAAATACTTGCACCAAGGTCACACAAAGCATTGCAATCAAATTTATCTACTTTCATTTTAATGATGGGCTCCCAACCATCTTCTAACTTCTTAGGGATAGAAGCTTCAAGTCTTAATTTATCTTCCCTAGCTTTAATGAGAGCATTTGTAATATGAGTAGTAAAAGCCAAATTAAGAGAGCTAGCATTAGGACTTGTAGCCAACTTTTGCAAGAACTTAATAACTTCAGAGATATTACAATTATCAAAATAAAAATTATTATCATCAAAGTAAACCGAATCACATTCTCCCATGTTCTTAAAAATTTCAGCACTTTTATCAACACTAGTTTCAGCAGTTTTGGGCAATTTTAAATTTTTGGAAGAAGTAGAGGAGACATTTCCAACACCAACTATGTTACCATTGACAATAGGAGGCTTACTAGCATGTGAAACACCATTATTTTCAGAGGTAGTAATAGTAAAAACTTTAACAATATTAGCCTCTTTATCTAGTTCTTTCTCTCTTTCCCATCTAGCACGTAATTGGGCCATCATCCTAACATTTTCATCTATTTGAACTTGGATGGCATTAGCAGTAGCAAAGGGATTATCATCAATATTTTCAGGTTTAGCAGCCATTTTATTAATTAAAGAAGATTGTGCTGCAGACATAGAGGAAATATAAGTTTCAGCATTAGTCATTTTTCCTTGAAGACTCGAAATCTCCCTATTTAATTTTTCCATTTGATGACTAATATTTCTCAACATATTAGATTGTTCTTCCATGGTTTTAGTGAACACTTTATTTTGCTCATATTGGTTTTGCATAAAAACTTTAGTAGCTTTTTCAATCTCTAGAATCCTTTCCTCACTAGGCATTTTACCATAAGAATTACCATAAGAGTTACCATTATTAGGAGGATAGGGTTTATAGTTGTTATTACCATAATTGTTCCTATAGGCATTGTTGTTGAAATTGTTGTTTTTAATAAAGTTCACATCAACATGCTCTTCTTGTGCAACTAAAGAAGCTAAGGGAACATTATTTGGATCAACATGGGATTTACCATTTGCAAGCATAGACATAATAATATCAATCTTTTCACTCAAGGAGGAGGTTTCTTCGACAGAAATTACCTTCTTACCTTGAGGTGTCCTTTCAGTATGCCATTCAGAATAATTCACCATCATATTATCCAAGAGTTTTGTTGCAGCCCCCAAGGTGATGGACATAAAGGTACCTCCAGCAGCTGAATCCAATAGGTTTCTTGAAGAAAAATTCAGTCCTGCATAAAAGGTTTGGATGATCATCCAAGCAGTCAGTCCATGGGTTGGGCAATTCTTTATCAAAGATTTCATTCTTTCTCAAGCTTGAGCAACATGTTCATTATCAAGTTGTTTAAAATTCATGATGCTACTTCTTAGAGAAATAATCTTAGCAGGAGGATAGTATTTTCCAATAAAAGCATCTTTACATTTAATCCATGAATCAATACTATTCCTAGGCAATGAAAGCAACCATTCTTTAGCTCTTCCTCTCAAGGAGAAAGGAAATAATTTCAGTTTTATAATATCACCATCTATATCCTTATATTTTTGCATTTCACATAGTTTAACAAAATTATTTAGATGGGCAGCAGCATCATCAGAACTAACACCAGAAAATTGCTCTCTCATAACAAGGTTCAACAAAGCAGGTTTAATTTCAAAGAATTCAGCTTTAGATGCAGGTGGAGCAATAGGTGTGCATATAAAATCATTGTTGTTGGTGCTAGTAAAGTCACACAACTTAGTATTCTCAGCAGTACTCATTTTAGCAAATTAATTAACAAACCGAAATAACCAAAATAACAAAAACTGAAAATAAAATAGCAATCCGAAATAAACAAAGTAATGCAAGTAACTAATTTTTTTTTGTATTTTTGATGTTTAAGAAAACAAGACAATAAAATAAATTGCAAGTAACTAATTTTTTTGTATTTTTGATATTAAGCAAACAAGACAATAATAAAAATAAACTAAGCAAGACAATAACAAAATAAAAAGATTGGAAGTGCGAAAACTCCCCTCGTAGAAGAATCTTCAAATCACCGGCAACGAAGTTGACGGAGGAGTGTGAAGGTCTTCAAAGAAATTCTTATTTCCCCAGCAACGGCGCCAGAAAAATTTGCTTGATGCACACGGTGGGTGTGTTGTTGGGAGACCCCAAGAGGAAGGTATGAAGTAGTGCAGCAGCAAGTTTCCCTCAGTTGTGAAACCAAGGTTATCGAACCAGTAGGAAATAATGAATTCCCCCGAGGTGTCAACGGCGCCAGAAAAGTCTGCGACGTAAGTGACGTGGAATCTGCACACAACACAATCAAGATACTTTGCTCCAACTTAACGGTGAGGTTGTCAATCTCACCGGCTTGCTGTAACAAAGGATTAAACGTATGTGTGGAAGAAAGATGTTTATTTGCAGAAAGTAATAGGTTTGCAGTTTATGGTTTATCAGATTAAAGAGAAGGACCGGGGTCCACAGTTCACTAGTGGTGTCTCTCCATAAATAATAATAACATTCATGCGGGTAAACAAATTACAGCTGGGCAATTGATAGAATAATGATGAGCAAACCAATGCATATACCAATGTTATGATGTCTAGTGTGAGATTCATTCGGGCATTACAACAATATACATAGACCGTTCCAACCGCATCTATGACTAATAATCCACCTTCCGGTTAGCGTCCGCACCCCTTTCAGTATTAAGTTGCATGCAACAGATTATCGCCTTAAGCACTGTGTGTAAAGTAAGTAAGTAACATCATCCTTAGACAAAGTACTATTGTTTTATCCCTAGTAGCAACAGTACATCTACAACCTTAGAGCTAGCTGTCACCACCCCAGATTTAATAGAGACATGAACCTACTATCGAGCATAAATACCCCCTCTTGGAGTCACAAGCATCTACTTGGCCAGAGCATACACAAGTAACGGAGAGCATGCAAGATCATTAAATAACACACACATGATATATTATGAAGCAATAACTTTAGTACTCAATATTCATCGGATCCCAGCAAACACAACATGAAGTATTACATAACGGTGATCTTGATCATGATAGGCAGCTCACAAGATCTAAACATGATAGCACAAGAGGAGAAAACAACCATCTAGCTACTGCTATGGACCCGTAGTCCAAGGGTAGACTACTCACGCATCAGTCCGGAGGCGGCATGGCGACGTAGAGGCCTCCGGTGACGATTACCCCTCCCGGCAGGGTGACGGGGAGGAGTTCTGATCTCTCCCGAATTGGTGTTGACGACGGCGGCGGCTTGGGACCCGTGGAGGAAAATATGAACACCGTGCTAGGGTTTTTGGTCTGGGGGTATATGTAGGCGAAAGGGCGAGGTCGGTGGCGCCCCAAGGGGCCCACATCATGTGCTCGCGCGGCCAGGAGGCCTCCCGCGCGAGGACCTTATGACGGCGCCTCGGTCGCCCACTTCGTCTCGTCTTCGGTTTTCTGGAACGTTCCCAAATAAAAACTGACTTCTGAAAAGAAATCGTCCAATTCCGAGAATATTTCCTTAAGTACTTTTCTGAAACCAAAAACAGCAGAAAACAGGGAACTGGCACTGTGGCATCTTGTTAATAGGTTAGTCCCAGAAAATGCATAAAACTATATAAAATGCATATAAAACATGTGATAACTTGGTATAATATAGCATGAAACATAAGAAATTATAGATACGTTGGAGACGTATCAAGGTGTTGTTGGGAAACCCCAAGAGGAAGGTATGAAGTAGTGCAGCAGCAAGTTTTCCCTCAGTTGTGAAACCAAGGTTTATCGAACCAGTAGGAAACTAGAGATCTTCTGGAGGTTATTGAAGATGACTTTGGCAGGGCGCACTACCGGTGTCAGCAACGAACGCGGAACCTGCACACAACACAACCAAGATACTTTGTCCCAACTTAACAGTGAGGTTGTCAATCTCACTGGCTTCCTGTAACAAAGGATTAAACGTATGTGTGGAGAATGATGTTTGCTTGCAGAGAATAAAAGTAACAGGATTGCAGTAGGATTGTTTATCAGTTTGAGGAAAAAGGACCGGGGTCCACAGTTCACTAGTGGTGTCTCTCCATAAATAATAATAGCATACATCCGGGTAAACAAATTACAGCTGGGCAATTGACAGAATAAAGAAGTGCATAATGATGCATATACTATAGTTATGATGGCTAGTGTGATATTCATTTGGGCATTACAACAATATACATAGACCGTTCCAACCGCATCTATGACTAATAATCCACCTTCCGGTTAGTGTCCGCACCCCTTTCAGTATTAAGTTGCAACCAACAGATAATTGCATTTGGCAATGTGTGTAACGTAAGTAATACAAATACCCTTAGATAAAGTACTACTATTTTATCCCTAGTAGCAACAGTACATCTACAATCTTAGAGCTTGCTGTCACTACCCCAGATTAAATAGACATGAACCCACTATCGAGCATAAATACCCCCTCTTGGAGTCACAAGCATCTACTTGGCCAGAGCATCTACTAGCAACGGAGAGCATGCAAGATCATAAACAACGCACTCACAAGATATATTATGAAGCAATAACATAGTACTCAATATTCATCGGATCCCAGCAAACACAACATGTAGCATTACAAAAAGATGATCTTGATCATGTTAGGCAGCTCACAAGATCTAAACATGGTAGCACAAGAGGAGAAGACAACCATCTAGCTACTGCTATGGACCCGTAGTCCAAGGATGAACTACTCACGCATCAGTCCGGAGGCGGGCATGGTGATGTAAAGCCCTCCGGTGATGATTCCCCTCTCCGGCAGGGTGCCGGGAGGAGGTTCTGAACCCTCCCGATCTAGGGTTGACTACGGCGGCGGCTCTGGACTTCGTGGAGGAAAAAGGTGCATGTCCTAGGTCTTAGATATCCGAGGGGTATAAGTAGGCGAAAGGGCGAAGGCGGCGGGGCCTCGAGGGCCCCACACCCTGTGCTCGCGCGGTCAAGGAGGCTGCTGTGCCACCTGGGGGTGTGGGCCCCTCGGGGTCCCCATCCGTGTCGTATTCGGTGTTCTGGAACCTCCCGGGGAAAATAAGCACTTTGACGTTTCGTTTGTCCAATTCCGAGAATATTTCCTTAACAACTTTTCTGAAACCAAAAACAGCAGAAAACAGGCAACTGGCACTGTGGCATCTTGTTAATAGGTTAGTCACAGAAAATGCATAAAATGATATAAAAGTGTATATAAAACATGTAGCAATTGGCATAATATAAGCATGGAACATAAGAAATTATAGATACGTTTGAGACGTATCAATGGGGTGTGTGTGTGTGTATGTGTGTGCACATGAAGCTGTAAATTTCAAGAACATCGCAAGACAACGCCTGATCCGTTCACCTACATGAAGCAGCCAATGCACACTTATTCTGGCTAAATGAGCTCGCGCAGACATGGCAGCATGAAAAGGATGCAGTGCAGAACCATGTATGTTTGTGTTACACGGTTTTATATCTCAGTTTGTATAGCTGATTTTCGAACTTTTTACTTTGTAGCTTGTCGTTGTCAAAGGTTACTATAGTATAAAGTTGACCAAGACACACTTTATAGTACTGTATATAATTCCGCATAAATAAGAATTTTGTTTTATTGGTTGGATAGAGAAGAACAATTTAGGAATGAAAAACAAAAGTAATTAGTTTCAGGCTTTCTGTATTTTTCTTTTCCATGGGCATGTACTCTTTGCTATATGTCCCGTGTGTAGAAGAATGTTAAAAAGTCGAGTGGTTATTTATGATTTATAAATATGTATCCCAGAATATCACTTTGCACATGACGAAAGCAATACCAAATGGATTCTAATTGAACTTGATTGTACTACAGATTATGATGTCTTGAACTTGAATATGGTTTATCGTTAATTATTATAGAAAGAAGTTGTGTTGGAATAATATAGTCAGTGTGGTGCTTGTGTCTAACAAAGTTATTTGTATTTCCGACAAAAATAGTGTATGCATTAGTTGACTAAAACAATATTTGTATATTTAAAAATAACTTCAAATTAAGTTAAAAATTAGTGTGCTATGACAAAATAGTGTGGCCCTTACAATACGCTATTGTGAAGCTATATATTGCTATAGAGAAGATATATGGCGCTATAGTGGATGATTGTACACGACTTTAATTTAGCAACACATTTCATAGAACCGTTATAGCTACTATTAGCGTCGCTATAGCACGCTACTTTTTCATGAATTAAACACACACTAGGTGAATCTGGCACGGCGTCACGCCGCGTCCTTGAAGACAAATTTTGGTAATTATAAATAAGTATGTTTCCTTCAAGCAAGTCTCTTCCAAATAGAAAAGTTGTATACAAAAAAAATACAGTCAAAGATTAAATAATAGACGAAGACTCCCATAGAATTTCACACGAAACAATATTCTGCCTCAGAGTATCACTGCAGGAGCAAAGTATACTTCAATTGACTTTATAATATCCATTGAGCAGTAAACAAATGAATATACATACGCAATCTGGTAATCGACAATATGAATGACCACTTGCAAATTACATGGCTTAGTTTTGGGGGAGTCTCATCTAGTTAAGCAAGCAGAACACAACTGAACAAAAGAGTGGAACCAATCGTATTTTATAATCTGTATAATCGGTAAGAAAGGAGACGCATGTTCTAAAAAGTAGGACATATCGAGATGGTACATTTAAGTAACTATATTACAAAGCACCAAGACGTACGTCTGCATGGGTGGTTTCCTAAACCAGCAGAAAACAACCACCAGCAAGCAATGCCTACCAACAGGAAAAAAAGACAATACCCTTATTCAATGTAAAGTACTGCATGTAGAGAAGCAAAAGATGGTTCATGAGCAGAAAGAACAGTAGGAACAATTTGCACAGCACACAGTGTATAATGTATGGGGTAACCCTCCTATTTTCGTTCAATTGCATATATATCCACACAGTGAAAGAGTCATCGAAAAGGTAATCGACAACATGAGCCCAACTATGATAAGTGCCATATCATCTATAAAGCTGGACAAACGTACATCTCAATAAGGAAGAATGAACGTCCAATACGTGCACAAATACAACTTAATGAAGAGGGTGAACAACAACTGTATATTTGCACCGGTAAAAATAAGGATAATAAGCTAGCAGGAAATTAAAAGAACAGAAAGGATACATCTTAATTAAGATGACTCAAGAGCCAATATGTACATAATGGGCATAAATTAAATAACAAAAGACGAAAAACAGATACAGTAAATATATATCCACACACAAAGGTCGGGATGTTAAGATACCAATCTTTTTAAAATTAAACAGAAAGGAAACTTCAAATCGAGAACCCGAATGTCGATAATCCAAACGATGTATCGTCTCTGATTCCTTCTATATCCGCATCAACTTTTCTAGAGAATACCATGCTACAATATCTGGTTGATCAGAATAAGATTCACCGGGCTCCATTTTGAAAAAGGCGCCTATTCTTTCAACCTCTGTAGGAATACATGCAAAGGTGAAAATCAATTAGATTTCGGTAGTCAGTACTGCATCTTGAAGCTGCAAAGAAGAACAATGATTTCAACTCTGATTATAACTTAAGAAAGATTTTAAATTTTGTGGAACTATATAGTTTCCCAAACCGGGAGGATGATACATATTCCCTGCTCAATACCTCTTCAAGACAGCTAAATGACAATGCATCTATGAGAAAACAATATCTGACAATGCAGTTGGCATACCAAGAGTGGTAAAACAAACATGATAAGTGATGACCCACAAGTATAGGGCGTGTATCATAGTACTTTCGATAAATAAGAGTGCCGAACCCAACGAGGAGCAGAAGGTGCTGACAAGCGGTTTTGATGAGGATTTCACCGTAAACACTAGTAGACAAGTTTTTAGGAGTTTTTGTTAATACAGATAAATAAAGTGCGAGTAAATAAAGCGCGGCAATTATAATTGCAGCGAGTGGCCCAATCCTTTTCAGAGCAAAGGACAAGCCGGTTTGTTTACTTATGATGACCAAACGTTCCCGAGGACACACGGGATTTATGTCTAGTGCTTTCGCTTCATATAGATGATTAATCTTTAGTGTTTCGATAAGTGCGTGTGGGTGAACCTACGCTAATGCACCGCCCTTCCTAGGACTAATACATACTTGTGATTATACCCCTAGTAAGCATCCGCAAATACTAGAAAGTAATTAAGATAAATCTAACCACAACCTTAAACTCTGAGATCCTAACATCCCTCATGCATCGAGATACTAACGGGGGTTTAGGTTTCTGTCACTCCGGCAACCCCACAATTAATATTCGAATACACAATGCATTCCCCTAGGCCCATAAAGGTGAAGTGTCATGTAGTCGACGTTCACATGACACCACTAGAACAATAGCACCACAACTTAAATATCAAAACATTAAATATTACTCAACATAGTTCACTACTAACATCTAGACTTCTCCCATGTCCTCAAGAACTAAACGAACTACTCACAACACATCATTTGGAACATGATCAGAGGTGATATAATGATGGGTAACAATCTGAACATAAACCTTAATTCAACGGTTTCACTCAATAGCATCAATAACAAGAGTAATCAACACCGGGAGAGTTTCCCCTATCAAACACACAAGATTCAGCCCTAGATGTTACAGCGGGAACAGAGTGGACCGATGGAGATGATAGTGTCGGCGGTGGAGATGGTGGTGATGATGATCCCGATGAAGTGCAGCTCGATGACGGTGACGATGGCGACGATTTCCCCCCTCCGGGAAGGGATTTCCCTGACAGATTTCTCCCTGCCGGAGAGCTTTTCTCTCTCTGGTGTTTTCCGCCTCGTGGAGGCGGTGGAATATGTCCACGATGGTTCTCCAGGTCTTAGGTTTTCGGTGGGATCAAGTACGCGAAAGGGCGTCGCCAGGAGTGGGCCAGGGTGACCACACCACCTCCCGGCGCGGCAGAGGGGGGACCCGCGCCTGGGCATGGTGTGGGCCCCCTGGGGCCCACCTGGCTCTCCCCTTTTGGCTCCCTCCGGCATCTAGAAGAATAGGAACTTCCATCTTTTTATTTTGTTCTTCTGGTCTTTGCAAATATTGTATCTTGACGGTGCTTTTTCCAGCAGAATTCAGACTCCGGTGATCCATCCTCCAATAATCATCAAACATGCAAAATAGATGAAATAACATAAGTATCATATCTAAATATGAAATATATCAATTAATAACAGTAAATTATGATATAAAATAGTGATGCAAAATGGATGTATCAACTCCCCCCAAGCTTAGACCTCGCTTGTCCCCAAGCGAAAGCTGAACTCAGTAAACATGACCACAGGTTTATGGAGTGAAGTGTCGATAAAGAATATACGGACAAGAAGCATCACATCTATTAATACACAAGTCAACTTAAATCACAACTCCATTCATATAACTTAACTTGTAACAAGTAAAGGGAAATCACAATAAGGTGCATAGTGACAATCAAGTTGGTGTTGGCAAACTTCGTTCTTGGTCAGAGAACAATGAATAGATTGAACTTACTCTTCAAAACAGCCCTCTTACAGTAATTGCTAACTTTCAAGATTATATCTATGAGATAACGGCATTGTGCTAAGCAAGGAAGAAATAAAGACATGATCAATAATACAGATGTGTAGATGGTTGAATCACAACAACTCGAATGCTTGCTCAAGACAGAAGGAAGTAGGTTTACTGACTCAACATGAAAGTAAAAGATAGGCCCTTCGTAGAGGGAAGCAAAGATACAAATATGTGCTAGAGCTTTGAAGTTTTGAAATCATATAGAGAGTATGAAATAAGTTTTAAGCTATGTATGTCGTTGTCAACGAATGATAGTGAATGAAAACTATATTTACCGTGTTATCTAGACTTTCAAGAGCGGCTCCCATCGAAGGACGTTATTTCTACCCAAGGGTAGATCATCCCTCTTCTCTTTTGTTTACACATGCACACTTTATAAATTGGTTTGGCACTCCTCCCCACCATTGCTTACCCAATCCATTGCTAACCGAATCCTCGGGTGCCTTCCAATCCATCTCAAACCTTGGAGGAGTGCCTATTTTGAATAACATAACACTTTGGAACTTTCTTTTTGATAACTCATTGAAAACCATGTGAAGAGAATTGAACAATTAAATTTGGGACTGGGCACCCCATTTGCCAGCTCATTTGAAAGTCTATCTAACAAGTTAAACATAGTGTAACTCACATACTTCCTCATGAGCTAATAAACAGTGACACAAATAACGGATAATAATTTTGAGTAAAGATAGCACACGAAGTATTTACTTTGAGTGGCGCAAAATACCACATAATAGGTAGTTATGGTGGACACCGATGAC
Organism: Poa annua; assembly: GCA_026929855.1. Classification (NCBI taxonomy): domain Eukaryota; kingdom Viridiplantae; phylum Streptophyta; class Magnoliopsida; order Poales; family Poaceae; genus Poa; species Poa annua. The sequence goes on from CM049433.1 coordinate 37,412,917, forward strand.
AGAGGTTTTGGCTCATGGTTTGGATGTATGAGAAGCATTCCCTCTCGATGCAAAGCTTTGGCTAGCAAGGTTGGGTAGCAAGCATAAGAGTCGATGGATACAAACGAATATACATGTAGTAAGAACAATCATGCAATCTTCCTTGTAAGCACAAACAATTTTAAATTGTGAATACTAAGCTTATGAGCTACAAGTGAAAAAGATCATTGAATAATATATCTACATGTACTTATTTTCTCCACTTAAGTCTCAAAGTATTGTAGCTACTGACCAATGCTAAGTTTGCCAAAACCAAAAGATTTACTATATGCTCCCAAAGTGATACCAATACTAATGACAAGATCAATCATATATAATAGAAGTTGCAAACTAAAATAAGGTGTGCAGAAAGTAAATGATAAACTTCTCATTAATATTCCATATCGGCAACTCACACCAAGGGATACATAGATAACCAACTAAAAGAGAGATACTTCCACATTGCATACTATCCTATAAGATAACTTCTCTACTCATGATATTCCATATCGGCAACAGCACTCCCCCAAGCTTGGAACAAGCCAAGGGGATGCCAATACCGATGATGAATTACTCCTTCGGCGGTGATGGTTGATCCTTAATAAGCTTCATAACAAGCTCATTCAACTCGTCAATCCTGTAGGTGAGGTTGCGAATCATCTCCGTGTTGCCCTCAATTCGGCTCATAAACATATCCGCTTGTGAATCCCAGCTCTTGGAGTTGTTCCCCCACTTCTCATCAGAGTTAGAACTTGTTTGAACTGCATTGTTAGAACAATCTATATTCCAAGGATTTGGCCGCTTTGCCTTAGGAAGCTTTTCAATTTGATCCAAATAGATTAAGTTGTGGAAAGGGTTGTTGTTGCTCGAAGGAGATGCCCTTGGAGCTAGAAGATGACGTGGAACCTTCCCTCATGTGCTCATTCGTGCGCCCATCTTGCGGTTGGAGGGGTTTGCCACCACTCCAATGCTCGCAACGGTGGTGCGAGGGTGATGACGCAGGCCTTCTTCCACCTCTTTTTCATCTTCACTCTTGACTTCCTCCTCTAGCTTGGGATTTTGGGGTTCATCCTCCAAATTCTTCTTTCCCTTGTCGTTGGCGGAGACCGTGATGCCTCTAAAACTGGGACAAAATTCTGGACAGAAACAGCTCGAAACAAAAACACGTCAAAAACACGATATGCAGACCTCGGGGGATCTGGGGGATTATATAGCAAAAATTTACGCAACAAAAGGAAGGCTACGGGAGGAAACCGAGTAGGAGACGAGCTCTGAGGCTCCCTCACCATACGGTGGCGCGGCTAGCATGGGGCCCGCGCCACCACGTGGTGACGGCGCCTCGTGCTCCGTGTCCTGCTCGTTTTCGTCTTGTATTTTCCCATATTTTCTAAAAATAAATATAGTATCTTCCAAAAATTAAAACGCGGACTTTTTCTTACCAAAACTTTACCTTTTCGAATTCAGCTTCCGTAGGCTCAGGAAATTGCTCTTTAATAAAAACTTCCGGAGTAATCACTTGAATAATATCAACATCTTCATTATAAGAATCTCTAGAAATATAATGTTTGAGTCTTTGTCCATTTATCACTTGTGTAGTATCATCCTTCAGTGAAGCAATTTTAATTGCACCCGAACGATATACCTCCACAATAACATAAGGTCCTTCCCATTTGGAGAGTAGCTTTCCTGCAAAAAATCTAAGACGAGAACGATACAATAGAACTTTCTCACCAACAAGAAACTCTCTCTTAATAATTCTCTTATCATGCCATTTCTTAACTTTCTCTTTAAAGAGTCTAGCATTTTCATATGCCTCACTTCTCCATTCATCTAAAGAACTCAAGTCTAGTAACCTCTTCTCACCAGCAAGTTTAAAATCTCTATTAAGTTCTCTCACTGCCCAATAAGCTTTGTGTTCTAATTCTAAAGGCAAGTGACGAGCTTTTCCATAAACCATTTTATGAGGAGACATACCCATATGATTTTTATAAGCAGTTCTATAAGCCCATAAAGCATCATTTAATTTGTTAGCCCAATTTTTCCTAGTTCTATTAACAGTCTTTTGGAAGATAGATTTAATTTCTCTATTTGATAGTTCCACTTGCCCACTAGTTTGAGGATTATAGGCTGAAGCAATTCTATGATTAACACCATATTTAGCAAGAACTTCTCTAAAACCACCATGAATAAAATGAGAACCTCCATCAGTCATAAGATATCTTGGTACGCCAAACCTAGGAAAAATAATATATTTAAGCATTTTTAATGAGGTCTCACCATCAGCACTTTTTGTAGATATAGCTTCTACCCATTTAGTAACATAATCAACAGAAACAAGTATATGAGTATAACCCTTTGAAGGAGGAAAATGACCCATAAAGTCAAATCCCCAACAATCAAATGGCTCAATAACAAGAGTATAATTCATACGCATTTCATTACGTCTAGAGATATTACCAGTTCTTTGACACTCATCACAAGATAAAATAAACTTTCTTCCATCTTTAAAGAGAGTAGGCCAATAAAAACCTGATTGAAGAACCTTTTGTGTAGTTCTATCTCCAGCGTGATGTCCTCCATAATCACTACTATGGCACTTTCTCAATATCTGTTTTTGTTCATGTTCCGGAATACATCTTCGCATAATACCATCCACTCCTTCTTTATATAAGTGTGGGTCATCCCAAAAATAATGCCTCAAGTCATAAAAGAATTTTCTTCTTTGTTGAGCTGAAAAGGTTGGAGGCAAATACTTCGAAACAATAAAGTTAGCATAATCAGCATACCAAGGACTATCTTGTGAACTCGCCCTTATTGCAGCCAATTGTTCATTTGGAAAACTATCATTAACAGGAATAGGATCATAAGCAATGTTTTCCAATCTAGACAAATTATCAGTAACAGGATTTTCAGCACATTTCCTATCTACAATATGCAAATAGAATTCTTGCGAAAGCAACACCCATCTAATAAGTCTAGGCTTAGCATCTTTCTTTTCCATAAGATATCTAATAGCAGCATGATCAGTGTGAATAATAATTTTAGAATCAACAATATAAGGTCTAAACTTATCACAAGCAAAGACAACAGCTAGAAATTCTTTTTCAGTTGTAGCATAATTCTTTTGTGCAGATGATGGCACCGATGAGGTGTTGTTGGGAAACCCCAAGAGGAAGGTATGAAGTAGTGCAGCAGCAAGTTTTCCCTCAGTTGTGAAACCAAGGTTTATCGAACCAGTAGGAAACTAGAGATCTCCCGGAGGTTGTTGGTGGCGCCGTTTACGATAACCAACGTGGAGCCTGCACACAAAACAACCAAGATACTTTGCTCCAACTTAACAATGAGGTTGTCAATCTCACTGGCTTGCTGTAACAAAGGATTAAACGTATGTGTGGAAGATGATGTTTGTTTGCAGAGAATGAAAGTAACAGGATTGCAGTAGGATTGTTTATCAGTTTGAGGAAAAAGGACCGGGGTCCACAGTTCACTAGTGGTGTCTCTCCATAAATAATAATAGCATGCATGCGGGTAAACAAATTACAGCTGGGCAATTGACAGAATAAAGAAGTGCATAATGATGCATATACTATAGTTATGATGGCTAGTGTGATATTCATTTGGGCATTACAACAATATACATAGACCGTTCCAACCGCATCTATGACTAATAATCCACCTTCCGGTTAGCGTCCGCACCCCTTTCAGTATTAAGTTGCAAGCAACAGATAATTGCATTAGGCAATGTGTGTAATGTAAGTAATACAAATACCCTTAGATAAAGTACCACTGTTTTATCCCTAGTAGCAACAGTACATCTACAACCTTAGAGCTAGCTGTCACCACCCCAGATTAAATAGAGACATGAACCTACTATCGAGCATAAATACCCCCTCTTGGAGTCACAAGCATCTACTTGGCCAGAGCATCTACTAGCAACGGAGAGCATGCAAGATCATAAACAACGCACTCACAAGATATATTATGAAGCAATAACATAGTACTCAATATTCATCGGATCCCAGCAAACACAACATGTAGCATTACATAAAGATGATCTTGATCATGTTAGGCAGCTCACAAGATCTAAACATGGTAGCACAAGAGGAGAAGACAACCATCTAGCTACTGCTATGGACCCGTAGTCCAAGGATGAACTACTCACGCATCAGTCCGGAGGCGGGCATGGTGATGTAGAGCCCTCCGGTGATGATTCCCCTCCCCGGCAGGGTGCCGGGAGGAGCTTCTGAACCCTCCCGATCTAGGGTTGACGACGATGGCGGCTCTGGACTTCGTGGAGGAAAAAGTTGCGTGTCCTAGGTCTTAGATATCCGAGGGGTATAAGTAGGCGAAAGGGCGAAGGCGGCGGGACCTCGAGGGCCCCACACCCTGTGCTCGCGCGACCAAGGGGGGAGCCGCGCCGGGAGGGGGTGTGGGCCCCTCGGGGTCCACCTCTGTGTCCTCTTCGGTGTTCTGGAACCTCCCGGGGAAAATAAGCACTTTGACGTTTCGTTTGTCCAATTCCGAGAATATTTCCTTAACAACTTTTCTGAAACCAAAAACAGCAGAAAACAGGCAACTGGCACTGTGGCATCTTGTTAATAGGTTAGTCCCAGAAAATGAATAAAATGATATAAAAGTGTATATAAAACATGTAGCAATTGGCATAATATAAGCATGGAACATAAGAAATTATAGATACGTTTGAGACGTATCAGCAGAATCAAGAGTCTTACTAGCATAATGAATAACATTCAACTTTTTATCAATTCGCTGTCCAAGAACATCACCAACAGCAAAATCACTAGCATCACACGTAATTTCAAATGGTAAATTCCAATCAGGTGGTTGAACAGTAGGAGCACTTATTAAAGCCTTTTTCAAAGTTCCAAAAGCTTCCTTACAACCATCATCAAAAACAAAAGGTACATCTTTTTGTAGAAGATTAGTAAGAGGCTTTGATATTTTAGAGAAATCTTTAATAAACCTTCTATAGAAACCAGCATGACCAAGAATACTACGAATACCTTTAATATCTCGGGGGCAAGGCATTTTCTCAATTGCCTCCACTTTAGCTCTATCTACTTCAATACCTCTTTCAGAAATTTTATGTCCAAGAACAATTCCTTCATTAACCATAAAGTGACATTTCTCCCAATTAAGAACAAGGTTAGTTTCTTCACATCTCTGCAAAACTTTATCAAGGTTGTGCAAGCAATTAACATAAGAAGTTCCATAGACGGAGAAATCGTCCATGAATACTTCCACAATCTCCTCACAAAAACCGTGAAAAATAGCAGACATGCATCTTTGAAAAGTAGCAGGAGCATTACATAAACCAAAGGGCATACGTCTATAAGCGTAAGTAGCATAAGGACAAGTAAATGTTGTTTTCTCTTGATCTTGCGCTTTAACAGCAATTTGTGAGAAGCCAGAATAACCATCAAGAAAGCAAAAATGAGTTTTCTTAGCTAATCTCTCTAACATTTGATCAATAAAGGGTAATGGATAATGATCTTTCTTAGTAACTTTATTAACCTTTCGAAAGTCAATGCACATCCTATAACCAAGAACTACTCTTTGACGAATAAGTTCATCATTTTCGTTAGGCACAACAGTAATTACTCCTTTCTTCGGGACACAGTGCACAGGACTAACCCATCTACTATCAGCAATAGGATAAATAATACCAGCGTCAAGAAGCTTTAATACCTCATTTCTTACCACTTCCTTCATCTTGGGTATTAAACGACGTTGATGTTCAACAACTGGCTTTGCATCAGGCTCCATATTAATAGAATGTTGACATATAATAGGAGAAATCCCTTTTAAATCATCCAGAGTATAACCCATAGCTCCACGGTGTTTCTTCAATACTTCCAATAATCTTTCCTCTTCTTTACCTGAAAGGTTAGCACTAATAATAACAGGATATATTTTCTTATCATCAATATGAGCATAATTAAGATTATCAAGCAAAGGTTTTAAATCAAGGACAGGATCCTCTTTAGGTGGGAGTGTTTTACCCAAGTCTTCCACCTTTAAATTGTGTTTCAAGATGGGTTGACGAAGGAATATTTCATCAAGCTCATCCCTTTCCTCTCTAAAGGCTTCACTTTCATGATTTTCCAAAAATTGCTGCAAAACATTGTTAGGAGCAAGAGCAATAGAGGCAAGCTGCTCAACTTTAAAATCCTCATTAGGCAATTCGGTTTCATAAGGGACTTTAGCAAATTTAGAAAAAATAAATTCATATGAATCACCAGCAAACTTAGTCAAGATTTTCTCTTTCTTACAATCTATAACAGCACCACAAGTGTTCAGAAAAGGTATACCAAAAATGATAGGACAAGTCTTACTAGCAACTGAACCAAGTATGAGAAAATCAGCAGGATATTTAATCTTACCACATAAAATTTCAACATCTCTAACAATACCAATTGGAGAGATAGTTTCTCTATTAGCAAGTTGAATAACCACATCAATTTCCTCAAGTTCACAAGGACCTATCTCATGCATAGTAAAGCTCATAGGGAATAGCACTAAAACTTGCACCAATATCACATAAACCATAATAGCAATGATCTCCAATTCGAACAGATAACACAGGCACACTAGTTTTCTTTGAACTTTTAGGATGAGTAACAACATTAGAAGCATCCTCACAAAATATAATATACTCATCTCCAACATTTTTAGTAACAAGATCTTTAACTATAGCCACAGGAGGTTCAATTTTAATTTGTTCATCAGGTTCTATAGCTTTCTTAGCACTTTTGTTAACAACACTAGCCATAACAGAATGTTCCTTCATCTTAACAGGGAAAGGAACTTTTTCAATATAAGGCTCAGAAATAATACGATCAACAGTATTAACTTCAATGCTTTTAGTTATAGGAGTAATAGACTTATCATTATAAGGCTCATGATATTTTTCAAAACCCTCCTTAGGCAAACCGAAATATGCAGCAAAGGATTTAAAATAATTTGCAACAACTTGAGAGTCAAGACCATAAGCATTATTAATATTACGAAATGCATCGGTATTCATGAAAATTTTAATGCATTCGAAGTCATATTTTATACCTGACTCCCTACCTTTATCGTTCTCCCATTCAGTATTTTCTTCAATTCGGTCAAGCAGATGCCATTTAAAACCTTCTTTATTATGCGTGAATGATCCAGCACAAGAAGTATCCAATAATGTTTTATCTTCAAAGGAGAGTCTTGCATAGAAGTTATCAACAATAATATTACCAGGAAGCTCATGAATGGGGCATTTGAGCATTAGTGACTTCAATCTCCCCCAAGCTTGGGCAATACTTTCTCCTTCATGAGGCCAGAAATTATATATAGAATTCCGATCTTGGTGAATTTCACTTGGAGGATAAAATTTAGAATAAAAGAGAGGTACAATTTCCTCCCATCCAAGAGAATTCCTATTCTTCAGCAATTTATACCAATGAGAAGCCCTTCCACCAAGTGATATAGAGAATAATTTCTTCCATACTTTGTCCATTGAAATACCTGCACACTTGAACAAATCGCATAATTCATGTAAAAACAACAAATGATCACCGGGATGGACAGTTCCAACCCCTACATAGCGGTTATTCATAACACAATCAATAATTTTCATAGGTATTTTAAATGACGCTATTTCTTCAGGTGGCGCCTCCTCTTCTATCTCAGCAGTGGTAGAAGCTCTTCCAAACAGGAAGGCAATAGATCCTCTCTCCATAATTAAGCAAATTAGGAGACAGAAATAAAAACAGCACTTACAGCTAAAGTTTTCATTACCAATTCCACTTACCAATAGCGCTTCACTCCCTGGCAACGGCGCCAGAAAATAGTCTTTATGACCCACAAGTATAGGGGGGTGTATCGTAGTACTTTTGATAAATAAGAGTGTCGAACCCAACGAGGAGCAGAAGGTGCTGACAAGCGGTTTTGATGAGGATTTCACTGTAAACACTAGCAGACAAGTTTTTAGGAGTTTTTGGTAATACAGATAAATAAAGTGCGAGTAAATAAAGCGCGGCAACTATAATTGTAGCGAGTGGCCCAATCCTTTTCAGAGTAGAGGACAAGCCGGTTTGTTTACTTATGATGACCAAACGTTCCTGAGGACACGCGGGATTTATGTCTAGTGCTTTTGCTTCATATAGATGATTAATCTTTAGTGTTTCGATAAGTGCCGTGTGGGTGAACCTATGCTGATGCACCGCCCTTCCTAGGACTAATACATACTTGTGATTATACCCTAGTAAGCATCTGCAAATACTAGAAAGTAATTAAGATAAATCTAACCACAGCCTTAAACTCTGAGATCCTAACATCCCTCATGCATCGAGATACACTAACGGGGGTTTAGATTTCTGTCACTCCGGCAACCCAACAATTAATATTTGAATACACAATGCATTCCCCTAGGCCCATAAAGATGAAGTGTCATGTAGTCGACGCTCACATGACACCAATAGAAGAATAGCACCACAAGTTAAATATCAAAACATTAAATATTACTCAACATAGTTCACCACTAACATCTAGACTTCTCCCATGTCCTCAAGAACTAAACGAACTACTCACAACACATCATTTGGAACATGATCAGAGGTGATATAATGATGGGTAACAATCTGAACATAAAGCTTAATTCAACGGTTTCACTCAATAGCATCAATAACAAGAGTAATCAACACCGGGAGAGTTTCCCCTATCAAACACACAAGATTCAGCCCTAGATGTTACAGCGGGAACGGAGTGGACCGATGGAGATGACGGTGTCGGCGGTGGAGATGGTGGTGATGATGATCCCGAAGAAGTGCAGCTCGATGACGGTGACGATGGCGACGATTTCCCCCCTTCGGGAAGGGATTTCCCCAGCAGATTTCTCCCTGCCGGAGAGCTTTTCTCTCTCTGGTGTTTTTCGCCTCGTGGAGGCGGCGGAATATGTCCACGATGGTTCTCCAGGTCTTAGGTTTTCGGGTGGATAAAGTACGCGAAAGGGCGTCGCCAAGAGTGGGCCAGGGTGGCCACACCACCTCCCGGCGCGGCAGAGGGTGACCCGCGCCTAGGCATGGTGTGGGCCCCCTGGGGCCCACCTGGCTCTCCCCTTTTGGCTCCCTCCGGCATCTGGAAGAATAGGAACTTCCATATTTTTATTTTGTTCTTCTGGTCTTTGCAAATATTGTATCTTGACGGTGTTTTTTCCAGCAGAATTCAGACTCCGGTGATCCATCCTCCAATAATCATCAAACATGCAAAATAGATGAAATAACATAAGTATCATATCTAAATATGAAATATATCAATGAATAATAGTAAATTATGATATAAAATAGTGATGCAAAATGGACGTATCAATAAGCGCATTTAATATAATTAGGAACATATAGCAAAAAAATCTCTGTTTTGAGACCTCGGTAATGCTGAACCTGTGCATAACATTGTGGCCATCTAAGTTGAGAACAATCTCTTTAAAATTTCTTAAATGCAGAAGCAAATTGGCTTATCTAAACAAAAAATAGAAAAACCATTCTGGACACCAATGTATTGAATCCAAGACATTCAAGAATAACATGGGCACTGACCAATTCGAATACCAAAAATATTTTCTATCAAAAGCTAAGCAGATAAAATTGCACAACTGAGGCTAACAGGTGACTTCGGCGCGGCGGCATGCCGCGCCCTCAACGAAAAATTATGGCGTTGGTTTGTTTTCTGTTTACAGTGGGAACACAATCTCTCTTTCTGTCAAGTAATTGTATAAGGTAATATTTGTAATGAGGATTATGGTGCTATAAGAAACTGATGCATAGCGGAATATACATAGCTATATAGATACATCAACTTATAAGATCACCATTTGTAGAATTGCTAAGCTGGTCGGTGATGTGATTACATTACTTCATGAAATATATCCCTGAAACATCGACACAACATGGTCTATATCTAAATCATAACGTTGGCTCCATAAGCTTAGTGGCTAGTCTGTCATTATAAAAGATAGGATTAGCAAAAGCTGAACAATCTTTTGATGATGCCTGATCAAGATAGCGGGCACAACGACGTAGTAAAAGATTGTACAACAGCCTGAAATATGTTGCAATAAATTCAGTTAGGGCCCAGAATAAAATTATGCAAGAGGTCTACTGATGAAACTGAAGGAGTGTTAAGGCGGTACCTTTAGATGTTATCGTTGTTGCTGGATGAGACGAAGACGACATCTGGAATGGGATGTGTATCACTAAACCGCTAAACAAAATATATTAGTGCACAAATCATTGCACGGGATAAAGAACATGCTAAGAATTGCCACTACCGACTCAGTAACTTGGTCTCACTGGTGCGACGTTTGTTTATACGCAGTTTTGGATATTCAAAGATAATAATATAAGAACATCCAGTGTAAATCAAACCCGACTAAAATTATAGTGTACTTACTGTCCATCAATTGTATCTCGACATCTAAAACAAATCAATTGTATCTCGTTGTGACTATCATGAGCAAAGATTCTATACCGGCAAAGATATACTAAATTCAGGTAAGCTGAAAGTTACAAACACATAGGGATGAAAGAGATAGAATGAATTCAGATCAGATGTGTCAATACCATGAGCAATTACAAAACGCAATGTGCCAGAGGCAATGTCAGCGATCTCCTTCTAAGCATATCGAACGACATAAAGCTTGACTCCTTTTCCTGATGATAAACACCACAGGAAAACAAACCAACAATCAGTGAGTAAGTATGTATGTATTGTGTTAGAAATTTATGAATAGTAGTTTACAGGTCGATAAACTGAATTTGCAGGTTTCTACCTTCAGTTTATTCATGTGGTTAGTTGAAGTAGCCACTTAAATCAGTAAAATTTCCTATTTATTTAGCCATACTCTAAAACATATATCAATTTTGATCATTCAATGATTTCTTGCTGCATCTCATGATCATGTGAAAATTAGTTTTCTGAGTGCAACAATTAAATGGAATAGTAGTATTCCAAATTATCTAGTTAGCTCCTGCTCATCAAATGAGAAAAAGGCATAATTTTTAAATCTTCAATTGCACACGTGTGTATCTATTGGGCCAATACACCAACTGGTAGTATACGTCTGTTTTCTCAAAGACAATCTATTCCAAAACTGTGGCGACACATGGACAGTAAACATAGTCAATACATGGTCCTAGGTTAAAATAATTTAAACAGCCAATCTTGCATTATCTTGCCACGAACTGGACAGAAGAAAAGCATTCTCTGTCTACTCGAATATGAAGGGCTCTCTGAGGAAAGTTGAGTCCATTACAGATGTGACACACTATTAATCCGTTTTTTTACATGAAATCATAAAAAATAGATGAAAAAATCATAGCTTTTCTTGAGGATTTGTAAATTTGGGAGATATGGACACAATGAGTCAACAAAAAAAATCATTGCTCGGGAAGCATAACTGACCAAAATATCTAGAAGGATAACGATGTAATTACATCAAGTATGCAATTTCCCATGCCTGGATCTTCCTTCCGTTTATGATGCTTTCACATATTAATCTCCTGCTAGCTGCTCACCTCAACACATATCTCCTCCCAATAGTGGAACACCAACAATTTTGCCAACAATGTCTTGCACCACACAAACAAAAACACCACCTCAACAGAGGAACCTTAGGCCACTGATATGCGCAGCATCTTGTGACAGAATTAAAGGAAGCAAAGGAAAGGTTATCAAAATACACTATTTCCAATATGTAAATAGAGTAGCCATAAATTCACGAAGGACATATCGACCTTGGACATGCGGTCTTGTATGTGCAGTTTCCCTTGGCACACCTATAAACACTACCCTCCTGAGCAACTTTCCATAATGTTTATAGCTTTCACTCTCCTAGTCAATTGATAAGATGTGGCATATGAATTAAGAAGTACAAAAGCACATAGAGACAAACAGCTTGCATGAGAGTTAAAATTTGTCCTTATCTTTTAATTGCAAGACAATGGAACCTTCAAGGAAAACAGTGTCTTAAACTTCACCACTTTGCATAGCTTAAAAAAGAATACACACGTATCATGCTACTGTCAATCTGCAGTAAGAACATGCCTTCAAGGAACCACTTGGTGGATAAGAAGTGCTATAAAACCACGTATCGTGCTACTGTCAATCTGCAGTGGAACATGCCTTCAAGGAACCACTTGGTGGATGAGAGCTGCTATAAAACGTATCTCTAAATTCATGGAATTAACTGGCCATCGATCTGATAACTGGAAGTAGCAGCCAAGCTCGCACACAAAATCGATGAGACAGAATTAAGGAGATGAAATCCCAAAATGTTTCCACTTCACTTATCACATACACTATTGCTTTTGAAGTTTATTGTGAGCAACACGGCCTTAGGATATAAAGGCCAGCTGAAACAATTCTACATTTTGCTTATCTTAGGCAAAAAATATAAATAAGAAAGAAGACATAATTCACCTAATATAGGCACAAGATCAAATAATCATATTTGTCTACTAAAGAGTCATGGTGAAATCCACCCATTTCATGAGAAAGTACTAATACTATGATATGCTTTTTCAGCAAGGTGTGTTTTTCTACAACTTGAAGAAACATAACCTTATTTCAGTGATAAGCGCTCCAAACTGAGCGAGGAGAAGGCGGAGAGCACCTTGAGCAGCACGGCTATGGACCTCCGCGATGCACGACCAGCATGCTGGTCTTGGCGTCGGCGTCCACGGGGAGCGCCACGGGCGAGGGCAGCCTAGAGAGCAGGAGGAAGCCACCATTAACCTGCTACAAATATTTATTAGTGACATAGCCTTAGTATAGTATTACAGTATGCGGCAACAATAATCTTAGCTATTAAACAAAATACCAAGAAGGATAGGCATTTCAGCATCAATGCAAACTAAGCAGATCCGTTATAAATTGAGTAAACAATGCAATAGAAGCTAATAATGGGTTTCAGTTTTAACTGAACAAAAAGAACGTCAGTGGCAGCCAACTGATGAAAATGTCAGATAATCCTACTTGGTAGGCTATTGTTCAGATTCTTGCACCATTTAAAAAGAGGCAACTTGCCTTGTAGCCTCAAGAAAAGAGCAAGCAGAAGGCTATTATAAGAGGACACACACAAAAAACATCTTAATAGTCCAACATCGACATTGTACTATACTGCAACCGATAATATTGCTCGGAATATTTAACTCTGAATCTGCAATGGATTGCCTGTAGTTACACTGTGTCCAGGCAGGAACAGGGTCGTGGAGTGGGAGGGCTTGGTGGCGGGTCTTCTTGGGCGAAGGCGGAGGCAGCCTGCTCGATGTTCACGGCCTGGAGCAAGATTCATCTCTCTGTGCGTACCTGCTGAGGAAGCCAATGGCGAAATTATCATTGCGTATCTCAATCAGATCTCCAGTGCATAAATAGTCATACTAACAAATACTAAGAAAGGACCAAACAACAGATGTACTTGGTGAATGTTTCAATAAACTTGTGCCTTCCTATTCGAATGGAAATTTAAACTGCTGGCTCATCAATTTTATGGTAAGAAAGACAAACATAATAACAACAAAAATATAAAAATGGCAAATATCAGAGAAGATGTGGTTGTAGTACCATTGTTTTCAGAATCCAATGCCGGCAGATCCATCCTGATGTTTGGCCTTTGGACATGACACCGCTTGGTACCGTTGCATCGATCAATTTGTGTTCCTGGCGTAAGGAGCTGCTGTACAGGGATCAGTTGAACTGAGAGAGAGAGAGAGAGAGAGAGAGAGAGAGAGAGAGAGAGAGAGAGAGATCGTACCCAAGCACTCCTACCAACCAAGCATAGAGGAGGAGGAGGGATAGGGGGCCAGGGAGCACGGGGATGGCGATGTTGGTGCTCGGATAAGCTGGCGGCTCTGCACGTCGTCGCGGCGGCGGTCTGGACGGTGAGGACTGCCGGTCGTGCCTCCCTGTTCCTCCCGTCCGCGCCGCCTTGCTGGTTCCTCCCGCCGGCGCCTCCCCCTGGTTTCCCGCGCCGCCATCTCCCCTGGTTCCGCTCGCGGCCGCTGCCCCTGGATCCTCGCGTCGGCGCTGCCCGTAGTTCCCCGCGCTGCTGGTTCCTCGCGCTGGCTGGAGGTGGCGTGAGAGCTCGGGGCTGCGGCGGCGTCGGTGGGAAAGAGCGGCGGGGCGGAGCTGGGTGGAGAAAATGTGGAGGAGTTGCATTCTAGGGTTAGGCTTGTTTATTATATAGGATAACCGATTTGTAATTTTGTGAAAACCTAGGGACTTTACTGTAAAAATGTCACGAGGATCGTCGGATCGGGAGGCGACGGTCGGGATGGAAACACTGTAGATACTGTAGATATCTACAGTAAAAGTGGGCCAGGATTGAGGAGGAGGAGAGGAACTACTTGACTTTCATATACTAGTAATCGGGCACGTGCAACGCACGTAAAATGTTATGAATTTATTTGTCACCTCTTTCCGCCTTGTTTGTGCTGAACTCTTGAATCTGAGAATAATATATATTATTTGTAATATTAAGCAAACATCACAAAAACATACATCAAATCAAAGAAATAAATTAATAATGTAGAATTACAATTTTATCTAAAATAGGCAAGATCATTGAGGTTCAATACAATAAAAATCACTCTAGTGATTATAATAAGTAATAAAGACATAAAATTGCAATATATTAGTTGACACGACTTACGTCAGTGATGAATTTCATGCCAAGCATTTTGCAGCTCTTCTTCTCACTTCTGCTCTACTCTCATTTGCCACTGGCATGACCATCTTGTCCTGGAAAATATGAATTTTTTTTAGGGATACTGATCAGAGGTTGTAAGAGCTACATAAATTAATTGGATAACAAATAACAGTACAATCTACAACTTAGAGAGAGAGACCCAAAGAAACAAGTATACTGCAGTATACACAGCTATGCTACTACCTCTGCATCATCAATCTGTCGAACTGTACAAGAATCAGATGTTTTGACAAGGAGCGATACAAATAAGAGTGATGCCCATAAACAATCGCAGTTTCTGTTGCTGAAACATGGGCCATCGCTACCATCTGTGCAGAGACATCCATATAAAATGCTCATAAATTAAATACGTTTTCAGTAAGAATGTGCATTATACTACTAAAAGGCTCTAAGAAGTAGGCTAACCTCTGCCCACATGCATAACCCTGTAGAAAATACTCCGGTGTACAATGCTGGTATCCAAGGAAAAGAAGCCGCCGAATCCCAAAGCATACCAAAAGTCCATGATTCCAAGCTCGAATCATGGACATCGACAAAACCATCTTTTAACAAAAACCAGAGTATTGAAGAGAAACCCACAACAAGGACCTGAATGATAGATGGTCAGTGAGATGGTTCCCATAGTGGCTAAGATGATAAGGCAGTATAGTGGATATCGGGGACTGCAGGTATAGTTATGAACCTCAAAGCTAAGAAGAGCCATGAAGTTCTTCTTGTCTATGCTTCTTGATATTTGCTCAGTTCTAAGCATATGGATACCAAAAAATACTGCACTGAAGAAGCTCAGCACGTCACCAACCTTTGGAAACAACAAGATGGCACAATCCAAATTCAGTTCCTTGTCAAGACAGACAAATATTGTATCCAAATCTTTGAAAATATGAACTCGATTTTATTTGAACAAAACAATGGAATTTTTTTTAGTGGTTGGTCATTGTTACTTCAAGAATATTCATTCAGAGCAGCACTGTTGTTGGTTACATAAACAACAGGACTCTGAAGCTTTGTAGATTCTGAATTCCATTACGACATTAACTGAATAAACTAACAAGCGCTAGTACAAAAAGAGAAGACTAATGCTACTTAGTACTTACACAAGGAGGAGAGCCACGACACTCTATAATACCAACCCCTATAATTGATACTATCGCGCCGAACCAAGTCGACTTGTGTATAGAGGCACCAAAAATACAGAATTATTTAGGTATTACCACAACATTTGCCAATTCAATCAGTTCCATAAAAAATGGTGCAAGAAGACATACCGTAAAGGCTGTAATGAAGGATGCTCGTCCAGCATCAGAGGTGATCAACCCAATTGCTTGAGCAAGGTACGCTAAACTAATCCAAAGCCCTAGCTCTAATCCTCCATTTCGTACAAGGCGGTCTCCAGATGCGCGTATCACAAATGGTATGAAGGGGATGGCTCCAAGAACGAAGCGCACCATGTTGAAAACCGCACGTTCTGTGAGGGCTTCGACCTCTTTCAGAACTGGAATATCACTTGCTGCAGAAATGGAAGTTGTGAAACTCTGAATTTCATGACTGATCTTGAATTCCTGACCATGAAGAGTTGTCTCACAAGGTTCGACTACTAATTAATGGATTTTTGTTTGCATTGTACTAAAGAACAGATCATTGTTGCTAATGCTCATTCATGATGCGTCTCATTAACATTTTGTCTACCGAACACCTTGAGCCGTCTAGGCGTACGAATTGTTGATAGATCGACAAAGGTATGTATTAGCGTAGATGACGGTAAGGGCGTTGAGGATCATGATGCTGCGCGTCTTCTTGGAGGCGAACAGGATCCGCCTCCACAGCGGCCTCGCGCGCGCCTGCTTCCTCACGTTCCCCTTCTCCTTTTGCACTTCCTCACCGGGATCCTCGAGCGCCGAGCACCGGAGTGGCGCGAGAATCCCCGCCCGGCGCATCGACGCGGCCGAGCGGGGCGGCGCAACTGTGAGAACCACGCGGCAGCAGGGGCTTGCCATTGCCGCCGCTGCAGCCGCAAGCACGGTGGACACCCTGGGATGCAGGGGCATCGCGCACGACGCGGGCGCGAGGGAGTACGCCATGCCATGCCACCGCTTCAGCTGTAGCTGCTGCCAGCGAGCAGGTACGAGCTCTACTTGTTTGGGGAAGTTTCTAAACTTCGCCGCCTCGCCGGGGAGGGAAGGGAGCAGAGCGTGCAACTCGTGGGTACTGGGCGTCTGGGCGGTGAATCTGGGACAGAGGGAGAGAGCGGGGAATCGAGCGGAGAAAAACAACGGAGATTCATTATTTTCTGTGGAACTGGCCGCGCGCGGTGAGGGTTGGGTGGTGGTGGCGGGCTGGCAGCCCGCCGGCGGGGACTGGGGAGCGGGAAAACCCTACGGCGCCGTGCCTGCAGGGCGAGTGCGAACCGTCGGCAGACTGTGCTTGGCGTCGGGCGTGCGGGCGGCAGCGACGGATTGCTTGCCAGGGCTGACCGCTGGATTCGTGCATGGCGTCGGGCGTGCGGGCGGCGACGGTTTGTGGCAGGGCGCCGCATTGCTCCCCCGAGGCGAACTTCAGGGCGTGATTAACTCGACGGTTCGTCGAAAGTTTTTTTTTGTTTTGCACGGACGGGTTAACTGCCGTGGTCCGTCCGGGTGTGTTTTAGTTATCCTGTAGACCATCCGATTTTTTGGTTCAACGGTGAAGATTGTTTGGATCACACCCTCTGGGTTGTTTTATATTAATATTAGTGGTGAAGTGGTGATAGGTAGATAGGTAGAGGTATATGAATGGAGAGACTATGTTGGTATTCATAATTTCAAATTAGTGGATTGACATTGACTAAAAAGAAACTTTCACTGCATTGTCAAAATTTGTCAAATTATTTTACCTCTATTTTATCTTTTAGACAACTTTATCATGTCTTTGCATGGTTTAGAAATTCTTTTTTTCATTATTAAAAATTGGTTTTACGTACACACGCTATATTTTACTGCATTTTTTAGAAGACGTGTGTTACACGTGCACGCTAACTAGTACCACTAGTAGCCGTGCACGTGCAACACACGATGTTAGACGGACGATTGACCAATAAAAAATCATACCAATAAAAAATTAAAATAAATGTTTCCAAAAAGCATAGAAATTTAAAAGTGAGACAACATTGTGTGATGTTGCTGCAAAGAGATATTAAGTTGTTTCATCCATCTCATGAAACACCTTATTACGATTCAAAACAACCTTGGCATGTGTTCAGGAGACAATTTTGTAGTGGCCATGATATCATGGTGCAGACTATTGACAAAAGCCGAGAAACATAAGATAAGGGGTAGACTATAGTGTACCAGACCGATTTTCAGAGTTTTCAAAAGCTTTTATCTAAAAATGAGGATTAGAAAATTCTATTTAATTAATTAAGACTTCACTCGAGTTTTCATAAACATGAAACTTTAAATTAATTTAGCATCAACTTGGATAATTATTTTATTTATTTATTTTCTTTCGAGAAAATGTATTTTCTCTGCTTCAGTTTATTAAAATATCCTCTTTTGAATTTGATTTTGTTTTCATAAAATTTATGTGGTATTCTTTGGATCTTTATATCATTTTTCTAGATTTCCTTAAGAGGAAAATCCAATTTTTATCTCTTATTTCGTTCTATCTAAAATCCTAATTGGATTGTGCCATTCAACAAAGCCATACACATGCACGTAGGTATCAATCCTTGGGCCTAGCTGTGTACTGTACATACCTAGTATGAGCACGGTTCGATCCTCTTTTCTTTTCTTTCCTTGCTATACTGCACCTACCTAGTACGATCAATCCTTCCTCGAGGCTTGACTCGCATGCACGAACGGGACGCAGAGACCCAGCACAACTCCCTGCAAAAAAAGAGACCCAGCACAACTCGCCAGCTGATCGAACCTCGCGCTGCTTCGTCTTCATCTCTCTGCAGTCTCAACGGACGGACGTGACAGTAAAAGGAAACTTCAATTCACCTGAAACTGTCGCATCAAATTTTCTTAACTCGGGCATCCGTTCTTCAATCCGTCCTCCTGGCAAGAACTCGACTGCTTCCAGGGTTGCAAGGAGGAGAAGGGCCGATTCAGGCGACCAGAAGCTCAATCCATCAACCACAGCTCGTCAAATTCGCCATCCACCGCAGCACCATCTACAACTTCATCGGACGAGTTCGTCGCGTATGGTGAGAATCTTATCAATTCCTTTGCACCGTAGTCTCATATCAAGCATCCCAACTTCCTAGACAACGTTTGACACCCCGTCTTTCCCATTTTCCACGCCAACTATCAACCATACCATTTGTCCCCGGCATGGTTATGTCATTTGTACGCTCGGTCACAATTTCGAGAATCCTTTCGTGTCACTTTGTGCAAATCATTCCGAGTAGCCCACAGGAGAAGACGGATCTCCAATCCGACCACAGGAGAGAAAACACCATTGATGCCAATTCATCGAATACGGACATTGCCATAGATATCTCTCTATGTTCATAAAATGTACACTTCCATCTAAACATGTTAAAGTGTCTAGATGACCTTAGAAACCATTTGGTGGATTTGGATTGTAAATCCATTGGGCGGGATTAAAGTTAGTCTTCATATATGTTATTTGAATTATATGCTTGATTTTGTGCGTGATCTAGTTTTTACTAGTTAAATCATATGTCTAGGAGTTCTCTGTAATTTGCTTGTATTATTGCTATACATATTCACTAGCATGATTGTTGTGATATTTTTGTGTGATGTATTGTAGTAATATATGTGTCTTTTGTTGACCCATGTTTAATTTAATATTCATGCATGACTTGTTACTATTAGTTTATTATCTTAATGCATGTTTGGCTATGAGTTTGTCTCATAGTCTATTAGTTGCTCATACTTTATATGATGATGCCATTCCTTGATTCCTATTGTTTTCTTAGTAGCTCATGCATAGACTTAGTGGTTTGCATTCATGCTCTAAGTACATTATTGTGTTACTACATTTGAGCATTATTTGTCTAGTTGACCATTCATGCTTATCTCTCTTTGTATCTTGTGTATCATGTGTTGTATCATGTTTAGCTATATCTATATTTGAGTAGAATATGTAATCGTTGTAGTACGTGTCTTCATGCTTCTGGTTGTATGAATAGTTATATATGATGACATGTCTTGTGATGTTCAATTTGTTATTACTTTGTGTTATGTACGTAGATGTTTGACCTATTCCCATGCTAGCTAGTATTCCAAGTTGTGGAATTATTTTTCTTAGTGTTACTAGCATCCACATACCCTTTGATTGGATAACAATATGCTTCTAGTGATTGTTTGTATCTACAAGTATACAGTGTCGCATACATATATGTTACCTTTTTAGTTATGTGTTAGTTGTTGTAGTAGATCATCACATGCTTACGGTGGTTTGTAATTGATGGCACTAGTGCATGATAATATCTAGTTTGTGTATATGCTTCTGAGCATGAGTTTCATTTTAAGTTAACAATGGAATGGCATGAATAAGATCTTGTAGTATATGCTTGTATGCCTTGTAATCTCAAGTTGGTAATGTTATGATTGGTTGTTATTGGTTACCATGCTTGATTATCTCCCAAATGTGTATGCTCGTATATTGTTCGTGATTAGTCTCATATAGTGTTATGTAATGATTTTGTTTAGTATATATTATGCTTTGGTTGCTATATGCATGTACTGTTATTCTTGTTATGATGAAAGGTAATAATTATTTATGTATAGATAGCCTGTCTTAGTTGATATCTTGCTATGGCTTGGTTCATATGTTTTAGATGTTCCTACACCTTGTCTACTTCTTAGCTTATTATTGCTGAAGTATAGATATAGTAGTATTTGTTTATTGCTTATGTCAAACTTGTGTGTTGTGGTGTATAGCTATATGTTTTAATAGTGTAATTCTTGTGTTCCTAGTATTAACTTTAGCTCGCATTGGATGTGGTTTTATGATGTTGTTTAGCTTAGCTTTTGTATTTTTATATGGTTGTGATACCATTCTAGATAATCCTAGCTATTGTGCATATGACTAGTATGATAAGTGTCGTTGTTGTTGCAAACTAGTATGGTATGGTACATTGCTATGTGTTGTTTACATGTTTTCTAGTTGTCTACTTATGCTACTTTATGCTATTGATTTTATTGTGTTACCCGGGTATGACCAACTAAATTATAATCTAACTTAGGTTTGTAGACAGTTAGATATTGTAAGATTTGTCCATATCTCTTATGACAACATACTTTTGTGATGATTTATCCGAGCATCCTATCCATATCATTTCATTCATATCCGAGTTCCCACAACTCACTTCCACATTTCCGTCAAGTTGTCCTATCCTATTCTTCAACTACTACTCCTTCCGTTCTCATTTGTATTTCGTTTGGATTTGGTAATTATTGCCTTGGTATTTATTTGGTCGCCATTTGCTATTGTTACGACGAGTAGGGAGTGACGTGGTTGGACGTGGATATGATCAACTTACTGAAGAATGTTGACAAAATCAGCTTATTGAAGAAGAATGATTCGTCAACGAAGGCATGCCCCCCACCCCCCTCATGTTTTATCTTATGTTTTTAAAAGGGGCATTATTTTATTGTTTTATAAATATGCATGCTATTTTATTCAAATAATTGGCGTGTTGATTGACACATCAGCCTGATCTACTTGTCGCCTATACTTGATACCCTGAGTAGAATTTATATAGTAATCCTGTAGAGTAGAAATGCTTAGCCATGCTTAATAATCAGTAGGATATCTCTACCTTGCCTCTTCGGAGGAATTTGTTGATCCTTGGGTCACAAATATCTGACTGAACTTGTGTCGGCCCAGTGAGATCCAGGGTGTGCAGAGCCCTCTCTCCACAGCCCTCACACGCGACAGAGTCGATGAAACGGCTAAGGACCGAGCAAAACGCTTGGAGAGACCCTCGAGAGGAAAAACCCTCGAGAGGGCTGAAGAGGGCAGAGAAGGCCTGACGAGGCCCCTCCCGAGGCTGCTCCTCTACAGGGCCCTCTCCCCTGGAGAGGGGTCAACACAATCCCTCCACAGGGCCGCCCCAGCCCTGTGGAGATACTTCGCTGCGAAGCAACCACTGCAGGGCGCACATGGCCCCTGCCGCGCCACAGAGTGACGCGCGCGTCTGCGCGCGGTGACGACGGCGCCACAGTTGCCGTTTTGGTGATTAAAGGAGTCAACAAAGCTGTGTCCCCTGCGCCGGCTTACGAGGGTTTCCTCTTTGGTGATAAGGCAGTTGGCCGGCGCTACGCTCCAAGGACGACGTCACCGTGGGCACCCCCACGATCGCTGCTGCACCTGCTGGCCGTCCTGCGTGGACGGTGACTTTCTGGCGTCACGAGCAGGCTTTACGACCATGGACCGAGTCCATGGACAACCCAGCTGCGATGCACCCCGCTCCACCGCTTCGTCGCCATGTGGGAACCCTTCCACTGCGCAGCGCGCAGGGATGAGGCCTGGGGCGCCTATATAAGGAGGGGGAGCACCTCCGTAGCAGGGGATCGATCAATCGACCTTTGGCACCCTACCATAGCTTAGCCTAGCTTAGCAGACCTCAGGAGGAAGAAGACCTCAGCTTCCCTCTTTGAGCTCTGCGCTGCCGCAGCCGAGCCCTCGGCAAGCTCATTGTGCCGTACCCCCTACAGAGCAATACAGACAAGCAGGAGTAGCGGTTTTACCTCCCCGGAGGGCCGTGAACCTGGGTACGGGCCCGTGTCCATCACTGTCGTGCTGTCCCTCTACAGGCACGACGAGCACCGTCGTCGTGCCGGTTGTGGGTTGTTGACCAACGCGTTCAGTCCCCTTCACGAACTCCTCTCTCGAGAGTGGTTACCCCTATTCCGTGGGAATCACACATCGACATTTGGCGCGCCAGGTAGGGGACTGAGGCGCGTCTTCAACCTCCAGCCGGCCTTCGCGCCATGACGGATACCCGCGCGACACGCGCCAACAGGCGCGCAGCTGACAGGGCTCACACCGAGCCCGGCACCGCCGCCACCCGCGGCCGCCGCTGCCGTCCTCGCACGACGGAGCGCGCCAACACCGGCCCGCACGTGGAGGAACCTGAGACCGAGGAGCACCGAGGCAGCGACCATCGCGGCGACAGGGATGCCTCCCCGGAGCACCACGACGATGCTGAGTCTTCGCATCCGTCTCGGCGCCAGAGCGCGTCTTCTCAGGGACGCCCAGAGCCCACGCCGCACACCGCGTTGCTCATGGCCCAGGAGCTCCTCCGCTACCGACCAAGTGCGGAGGCTCACGACCAGTGGCTGGACCGCCTCCACCACCTCGTCGACGTCGCGACTACACGCCCCGCTCCGTCTCGCTCCCTCGTTCACCACTCCGCCTGCGCTGGAACAGCCGCGCCGGATGCGCCTCCGCCGCCGCCAGGACCACCTCCGGCCGCAGCCCAGAGGGCTCCATCTCATGCCTCCTCGCCGCGCGATTGCCAAATCGTGCAGCGCGCCGCGCCAGACGCGCGGGTGGGGATGGAACGCCGGAGAGACCTCCAGAACCGCCTTGTCGAGGAAATCGGCCAGGCGGGGCAGCAGAACCGCAGGGCTCTCCAGGGCGGCACCGCCACATACGCCACCGGCTGCATGGCCTTCACCCGCGCCCTGCGCCGCGTGGTATGGCCGCAGAAGTTCAGGCCAGCCCTCTCCAAGGGCTACGACGGGTCAAGCAACCCCATCGAGTTCCTGCAGCTCTACACCACCTCTATCCAGGCTGCAGGAGGAGACGACAAGGTCATGGCCAACTGGTTCTCCCATGCCCTCAGGGACTCCGCGCAGTCATGGCTCCTCAACTTGCCTGAGGACTCCATAGACTCGTGGGAGGAGCTCTGCAGGCAATTCGTGGCCAACTTCAAGGGCAACTACGAGCGCGCGCTCACCCACAACGACCTGCGCGCGGTGGTGCAGAAGAAGGATGAGACTCTCCGCAAGTACATCCAGAGCTTCAACCAGGTTCGTAACAAGATCCCGAACATCCCCGACACGCAAGTCATCGCCGCCTTCAGGGAGGGCGTCACAAATCGCCGGATGCTCGAGAAGCTGGGCATTCACGACAAGCTCACCTCTGTGGTGAAGTTGTTCGACCTCGCTGACAAGTGCGCCAAGGCTGAAGAGGGACTCCTCTTCGTCAAGATGAGCCAGCGGACGGACGACCTGGCTGAGGGATCCAAGAGCCACAAGAAGCGTGAGGAGACCAAGCGCAAGACCACCGCTGTCCTGGCAGCAGAGCCAGCCGCCAAAAGCGCCCGCAGAGGCTCTCCTGAGCCTGGCGGCAAGGAAGCGGACAACCGTCCGTTCTGCGTCTACCACAACAGGCGCGGCCACGCCATAGACGACTGCTTCGACCTCAAGAGGTTGAGCCGAGAGCGCGGGCGCGAAGAAGGCAACGGGAGCCACGGCAGAGGCCGTGGCTACCGTAGGGACGGCAGAGGCGGACGCGGTGGCGGCTATCAGAAGCCGCCAGGCACTCAAGCCAACGCCGCTGAGAAGAACAACAACCTCCCTGACGAGGAAGACGGAGGCTACCAGGCCCCAAGGGGGGCTATGGCCTGCATCCTCGGAGGAGCCCAGGCGCCCAAGTCGAACAACCAGTTCAAGCAGTTCGCCCGCGAGCTCAATGCCGCGCTCCCGAGCACCGAGACCTCCAGGCCCCTCAAGTGGTCCCAGTACACCATCTCCTTCGACGCCAAGGACCACCCCAAGTCGACCAAGACTGTTGGAACCCTCCCCCTGGTCTGCTCCCCCACCATCAACAACATCACCGTCTCCAAGACGCTCATCGATGGGCGAGCAGGCCTGAACGTCATCTCTGTCGAGACCTTCGAGACTCTCCAGGTGCCTTACGAGTGGCTCATGCCCTCCAGGCCATTCACAGGGGTCACTAGTGGTTCAATCGAACCTCTGGGGCAGGTCCGGCTGGCCGTCACCTTCGGCACGCAGAAGAACTACCGCACCGAGCTGATCGACTTCGACGTCGCACACATTGGCCCGCCGTACAACGCCATCCTCGGCTACCCCGCCCTCGCGAAGTTCATGGCCGTCACGCATCACGCCTACAACATGGTCAAGATCCTCGGCAGCGCTGGCACCATCGCCATCCATGGTCACATCCTGGATGCCATGCGCGCTGTCGAGGGCGCCTACAAGGCAGCTGCCATGGCGTTTCCGGCTGACGAGGACATGGAGCCTCTCGAGAGGCCTCAGAAGAAGAAACAGATGTTCTCTCAGGAGCAAGCTTCCACGAAGAGGGTGTCGTTGGGCACCAGTGGCTCGGGGGCTGAGGAGACAGGGGCCAGCGTCACCATAGGCGCTGCCCTGCCTCCCAAATAGGAAAGCGCGCTCGTCGCCTTCCTTCGGGCAAACTCTGACATGTTCGCATGGACTACGTCAGACATGTCCGGTGTACCAAGGGAGGTGATCGAGCACCACTTAGCCGTGTGTCCAGACGCACGCCCCGTCAAGCAGAAAGCACGCAAGCAAGCTCCCGAGAAGCAAGCATTCATCGTCAAGGAAGTAGAGAAGCTAAAAGCGGCAAATGTCGTCCGCAAAGTCGCGCACCCCACTTGGCTCTCCAACGGCGTGGTTGTCCCTAAACCCGCTGGAGGAGGCCGACTCTGCATCGACTACACAGATGTCAATAAAGCCTGCCCCAAGGACCCATACCCCATGCCGAGGATAGACCAGATCGTGGATTCCACCGCCGGCTGCGACCTCCTCTGTTTTCTGGACGCCTTCTCTGGTTATCACCAGATCAAAATGGCTAAAGAGGACGAGGAGAAGACAGCATTCTTCACCCCTTGTGGTGCGTATTGCTACACTTGCATGCCCTTTGGCCTGAAGAACGCCGGCGCCACTTTCCAGAGGCTCATGAGAATAGCCTTGGGGGCGCAGATGGGCAGAAATGCAGAGGCATATGTCGACGACATCGTGGTCAAGTCTCACGAGGGAGATACCCTCTTGAAGGATCTCGAGGAAACCTTCGCCAGCCTGCGCAAGGTGAACATCAAGCTGAACCCCGCCAAGTGCGTCTTCGGGGTGCCTTCAGGCAAACTCCTCGGATTCCTCGTGTCCCACCGCGGCATAGAAGCAAACCCTGACAAGATCAAGGCCATAGAAGGGATGCAGCCTCCTCGTCGACTCAAGGACATGCAGCGCCTAGCAGGCTGTATGGCTAGCCTGGGCCGCTTCATCTCTAAGTTCGGCGAGAGAGCCCTGCCATTCTTCAAGATCATGAAGAGATCCGGCACATTCAAGTGGACCCCCGAGGCGGACAAGGCTTTCGAAGACCTGAAGAGATATTTGGCCAGCCCACCAGTCATGGTGGCCCCCAGGACAGGCGAACATCTGAAGCTGTACCTATCAGCCACTCCTCAGACCGCAAGCGCTGTCCTGGTGGTCGAGAGGGAAGAGCCAGTCCTCCCCAAGAAGAGCGCTGCCACTCCAAGCCCAAAGCCGCCCGACAAAGATATCGGCGAAGGAGCAGTCTCCACAGACCCACTGCCAGGCCCACAGCCTCAAGTCGAGTCTGCTCCCAACACCCTTGCCGAGACCCCTCCACGGGCAAATCCCGACAAGGGCCCTGAAGAGCCTCGACAGGCAAATCTCGACAAGGGCCCTGAAGAGCATCCGCAGAGAATCGACGCTGCACCTCCCTCGACAGCCCTTGTCGAGGACCCCGTGTACTTTGTCAGTACGGTACTGCGGGATGCTCGGGAGCGGTACCCAATGCAGCAGAAGCTTCTCGTCGCTCTCCTCATCGCCTTCAGGAAGCTGAGACATTACTTCCAGGGCCACCCCATCACGGTGTTCACTTCCTTCCCCTTGGAGCAGATCCTGCGCAATCCCAACGCCACAGACCGTGTCGCGGGTTGGAATATAGAGCTGCAGCCATTCAACTTGCGCTTCGACACCACAAGAGTCATCAAGGGACGAGCGCTGGCAGACTTCGTCGCAGAATGGACTGACCCAAGCCCTGAAGAGCCTCGGGGAGAAGAGGCCGAGCCCTCCGGAGACATAATGCCCAGCCACTGGACCATGCACTTCGACGGAGCCTTTGCCTGCCGCAACGGCGGGGCAGGCATCGTCTTGACCTCGCCCAAAGGCGACAAGCTCTACTACGTTGTCCAGTTGTGCTTCACGATTGACAAGATCTCCAACAACATCTCTGAATACGAGGGCCTCCTCGTCGGCTTAAGGGCCGCCATCGCTCTAGGCGTCAAGCACCTACTCGTCAAGGGCGACTCCCAGTTGCTCGTCAACTTCTCCAACAAGAGCTACACGCCTAAAGACGACCACATGGCCGCATACCTTGAAGAGGTCCGCAAGCTCGAGAAGCACTTCAGGGGCATGGAGCTTATGCATATCCCGAGGAAAGAAAACCAGGAGGCTGACGACATCGCCAAGCGAGCCTCGAGAAGGCAACCCTAGTAGGCCGGCGTCTTTGAAGAAAGGCTCGCCAAGGCATCCATCAAGCAGCCTCGAGAGGCTACAGCCGCAAGCACGGACGAAGCACCCCCACCACCTCCTGAGTCTGGGGCACCCGATTGTGGTCCCCACACAGGGGAGCGTCTGTTGCTGACGGCAGCCCACCAAGACATAGGCTGGATTGACGAGATCAAGGACTACTTGGCGAAGGGGACCCTCCCTGAGAAAGATGCGGAAGCAGAGCGGATCGCTCGACAAGCGAAATCCTACTGCATCCTCGAGGGAGACCTATACCGCAAGCGCCCGAATGGCATCGCGCTCAAATGCGTCCCTCCCGAGGAAGGCCGAACGCTGATCAAGGACATCCATAGCGGGGACTGCGGCCACCACTCGTGTGCGCGCACCCTCGCGGGCAAGGTCTTCAGGAGCGGATTCTATTGGCCATAAGTGCTTCAAGATGCGGTCTCCATCGTCCAAGCTTGCGACGCCTGCCAGTACCACGCCAAGCAAATTCACCAGCCGGCGCTGGGGCTCCAGACCATCCCGCTCTCCTGGCCGTTTGCGGTCTGGGGGCTGGACATCCTGGGCCCCTTCCCAAAGTCGCAGGGGGGCTACCGCTTCCTCTTCGTGGCCGTCGACAAGTTCACCAAGTGGGCCGAGGTTTAGCCGGTGCGCACCATACCAGCCGGAGCCGCGGTGAAGTTCATCAGGAGCTTGGTCTGCCGCTTCGGAGTGCCTAACCGCATCATCACCGACAATGGCTCGCAATTCACCAGCGGCATCTTCCGAGCCTACTGCGAAAAGCTCGGCGTCAAGATCTGCTTCGCCTCGGTGGCTCATCCACGCAGCAACGGTCAAGCCGAGCGAGCGAACGCAGAAGTCCTCAAGGGCCTCAAGACCAGATGTTTCAACATCCTCAAGGGTCACGGCAAGGGCTGGATCGATGAGCTCCCATCTGTGCTCTGGTCCATGCGCACAACCGCTTCAAGGCCTACGGGCGAAACGCCGTTCGCCCTTGTCTACGGAGCTGAAGCTGTCCTCCCCGCAGAAATCAAGCATGGCTCCCCACGGGTCCTTGCTTTCAACGAGGACACCCAGGAGGACCTCCACAACGACGACCTGCTGCTTCTCGAGGGACTGCGCCGCCGTGCCGCCCTCAGAGCAGCAAAATACCAGCAAGACCTGCGACGCTACCACAGCCGCCACGTGCGCTCACGCACTCTTGAGGCGGGCGATCTCGTCCTCAGGCGAATCCTCTCCAGAGAAGGCCTCCACAAACTCTCGCCGATGTGGGAAGGCCCCTACAGGGTCTCCCACATCGCCAGGCCTGGCGCGGTACGCCTCGAGACGGAAGACGGCATTCCCGTCAAGAACCCGTGGAACATCGCACACCTACGCAAGTTCTACCCGTGATCATTGTCACGCCAGGCATTTTTTGTCTCTAGAGGGAAGCTCACGGCTTCACCTCCAAGCTTCTCCAAGCTTCTCCCGAGGGTCAGCCCTCCGAGCTCTCCTGCCAATGAGCCACCGCAGGCCGCAGTGAACCTCTGCCACTAATGGGTGGTCCCCATGCCTCGACATGTAAGGAACGTTAGCTTGGCAAACCCAAGTGTAATGAACCGATTTCGTTCCATGTGAACTTTGCGCTCCGGCGCCATTTTCGTTCCAAGTGAACTATGCGCTAAGGCGCCATTTCGTTCCTAAGTGAACTCTGCGCTGAGGCGCCGCTGTATAATATTTCGATGGCAAGTTTTACCTTCGTCATTTACTTTCACATGTGCGCTTATATTCTTCCCATGCGCACCTCGCGAGCGGGGGCTGAGTACGGTGCCTGTGCCCCAAGAGCACCCCAGCAGCACTGCAAAACCCAAGGGACCCTGAGCTCTGGCTAAAGGGCATGCTCCCGGATACACGCCACCTCCCCAAAGGACCTTGGTACTCTCTCTCCTCGCGAGGCACCCATGAGGAAACCTATAAGCGCGCATGAGTCCTTACTGCTATGCTCTAGCGTTTTGGTGCGCCTCTCTAACGTCCACAGGGAACAAGAGTCTCTACAGGCCTGTGGAGGAAAAGCTCGGCCCCTGAGGGGAGAGACATCACCTGAGGAGTCCTACGCAGGCGAAAAGCCTCGCGAAGCTAAGTTCCCTGCTCACACCAGGAGAATCTCTGCGTCTCTCTCACGAAACACCCTGCGTCCCTCGAGCGTCCCTTTTCCCTCACTCTCCATGGACTGCTTGCGCGTCAAAGGGGAGCCCTTGAGCATCGCGCCTCGAGGACTCCTACCTCTCTAAGCCTTAAACTCCCCCCGGCCTTGCCGAGTCATTGCTCGAGCATACCGCAGCGGCGGAGTCATAGCGCGAGGAGAAGGGTCCTAGCGACGCAGAGCGAAAAAGACATGGAATTGAAGCAAAAGGCCCTCGAGGGGCACACACACAAACTTAGCAGCACATGCTTAGAAATATGAAATATATTACAAACTGCAAAGCAAAAGTCTTTAAAACAAACATCCCTACGGCGCTACAAGCGTTTTGCATTTCAGGAAAGAAGTCAGGCAGAGGCATCGCCGTCGTCCTCCCCGGACTCTTCTCCTTCAGGCTCGCCCTCCTCATCGTCGTCCTCCTCGCCGCCAGCATCCTCCGCTGCAGCCCGCTTGAAGCGGCTGCAGAAGTCGTCGACCTGGTCGCGGATGGAGTTGGAGATCTTCCACCCTCTCTCCCCCTCGAGAGGCTCGGTCACCGTGGTGAAGTCGAAGCCCGGCTGTAGGTGCTGGAGATTGGTGAAGATGCGGTCGACCGCTACCGCCAGGAGCTGGCGGCACTCCTCCTCGACGACGTCGCGGAGCTCCGCAGCAGGGCCCTCGAGCGCTGTGAAAAGCTGCTCGAAGTACACGAGGTAGGCGGCGGCGTCGGAGTTGCCTTGCGCGGGGACGGCTGGCGCTTCCGCTCCCAGCTTCGCGGCGAGCTCGTTGCCCCGGCCCACTAGGGACTGGAACATGCGCTCCCGCTGCTGCGAGAGCACCCGCGCCGCCTGGGCGCTCTCAGCGGCCTCCACCGCCTTCTCCACAGCAGGGCCCACCTGCTGGTTCATCTCCTCCATGTCGGCCATGAGGGAGGCGAGGTCCTGCTCCGTGCGCTTGCGGGCCTCCTCAGCGACGCGGCGGCGATCCGCTTCGCTCTTCACCTTGGCGACGAGGGTAGCGTTCAAGTTCTCGAGCTGGTGGATCCGGGCACCGCTCTTGCCAAGCCTCTTCTTGAAGCGGCTCTCCTGCTTGGCGAACTTATCGCTGTAGTCGCGAGAGACGGCGGTGCGGTACGCCTTCTCCCGCTCCTCGAGCATCTTCGCCGCCTCCTCCTTCCGCTGGGCAAATCTAGCATTGAAGCGTTCCACGCCCGTCTTGTGGGCGGACACTTCAAGCTCGTGCTTGCTGAGCGCCGCAGCCAGGCTCTCTTCGCGGGCCTCGAGGGCGGCGCGCTGCCCCGACAGCTCCTGCTCCCTCAGCGCCAGTTGTTTGTCGCGGCGGCGCACGTCCTCCTCGCGCTCGCTCAGGCCCCGCCCCCTGGCGTCCAAGCTCGCGCGGACCCCCTCCAGGGCGGTCCGCACGGTCTCAGAGTCGGCGAGGATTTTAGCCTCAAGCTCGATAAGCTCGTGGTGCTTGGCCACCAGGGAGTGCTCCACAGCCTCCCGCTCTGCCCTGGCCGCGGCCAAGTCTTCCGCCGCTGCCCGGCGCTCGGCCTTCAAGGGCTGCAGAAGCTCCTCGGCGTCGCGCATGGCGCCCTCGCGGACCTCCTCGGCGAAGCGCAGCGCCTCCTCGCGCTCCGCCTGCAAGGCCTGGTCGCTCCGTCGACGAGCCTCCACAGCCGCGTGGAACGCGGCCCAAGCCTCTGCGAGCTCGTCTCGCTGCCGGGCAAGCTCCCGGTCCTCCTGGGCAAGGTGGGCCTCCAGCCCCTCCAGGGACTCCCGCACCAGGCGGAAGGCGACGTCGCGTCGCCCCCTGCTCCAGTCCCAGCTTCCGGGGACAAGGGCCCGGGAGGTCTCGCTCGAAGCGGAGGGCCCTGCGCCCGCGTCAAGCTTGGAGCGGGGAGTCTCTGCGCGGGCTTGGGGGCTCGGAGGCGTGTCCTCCGCTTCGGCGCCCGCGTCCTGCGCGCCGGCGTTGCCCCCCTCAGGCGGCACCTCGCCCTGGGCCCCCGGGGCAGGAAAGGTCTGCTCCGCAGCCGCTGCTTCCTCCTCCGCCGTGGTGCTTGGCGGGGGCGGTGGTAGTTCAGCCCCCACTGCCTCGTCGACCTTTGGCGGGCTCGGGGCCGAACTAGTGTCTGCCGCGGCCTCCTGCTGTACTGGCGGGGTCGCAGCGCGCGGCGGAGTGGCCGCCTTCTCCACCTGCTCCTCAGGGCATTTTTCCTCCAGAGGCGGCGCGGTGGCCTCGGCCTGAGGAGCGTCCCCGTGGGGGCCTGCAGGGATTTCCTCCGCAGGCCTCGGGGCCTCTTCTGCCGCGGCCTCTGCCGCGGCCTCCGGAGCGGTCCTCTTCACGTCAGCCGCCTTGCGGAGCCTACGGCGCTTCGCAGGCGCCGGGTCGCTGGCAGAGAGCAAGGAGATCAGTCAGAGGGAACAAACGAGCAAAAGATTGAAGAAGGAAAACAAAAC
Organism: Poa annua; assembly: GCA_026929855.1. NCBI lineage: Eukaryota > Viridiplantae > Streptophyta > Magnoliopsida > Poales > Poaceae > Poa > Poa annua. Next base: position 37,444,792 of record CM049433.1, read on the forward strand.
CAGAAACACTTACCCTGTCTTCTTGGCGCGGGTGTCAACCCACGCCATGCCGGACGAACGCCAAGGAGGCGTGGCCCGGACCCCGGATCCCTCCGGAGCCGCCTCAGCTTTCCTCTTGAGGGAAGCGCTTGGGGGCTCCCCGGCAGGCCTGTCGTGGGCCGCCTTGGTTCGGGGCTCCTGTCGCCCAGCCTCGGCCTCCTCGTCGCTGGAGGATAGCTCGAAGACCTCCTCAGGAGGGGGCGAGGCCCTTGACGAACTCGCGCCGCCTGCGGAGGGAATCACCCCCGCCTCCGCGTCGCCTTGCTCAGCGTCTGACGCGCACGGGGACTCGGCGGCATCTGGCCCCCTCGCCACAGGCATGGGCCCATCTTCCTCCTCTTCCCCCGCCAGGCCTAGCGGGGTGAAGGTGGGCATCCGCTCCAGAATCGCCAGGCGCGGAGCCAGGTTCATCTGATGAAGAGGCCTCAGCTCCGCCGCAATCGCCACAGACACGTCGGGGTTGATGAAGAGGCCGCCCATGATGGTCTCGACGACGGCAGGGCGGTGGTCGCAGGGGTGGAGTCGCATCGGGTCGGAGGGGCCCGAGTACATCCACATCGGCTTATTGTGCGCCTGTAGAGGAGCGATGCGGCGGCGCACGAAGTCCTCCGCGATCATCTGGCCGATGAGGCCGTTCTCCCGAAGCATCCTCATGCGCGCCACGAGGCCTCCTATCTTCGGGCCCTGGAAGGCCTGTTTTCCCCAATGGGTGTTCTTCACGGGCGGCGCCTCCGGGACCTCGAGGAAGGAGCTCTGCGACTTGACGCCGATGAGGAACCACTTCTGCCTGAAGTCGTCCACCTTCTTCGACACCGCCGTGACGGGTTTCTCGTCGCTCCACGACATGGGGATGTAGACGTCCCCCATGCCGTCCGCGATGCGGAAGGACACGCACCCCGTCCGCTCAGCCATCGCGGTGTTCCGGAGCGCGTAGAAGCTCCGGAAGAGGGCCACCGAGGGCTGCACCCCCAGATACGCCTCGCACAGATAGGCGAAGATGGAGAGCACGAGGATGGCGTTGGGGTGTAGGTGGAGAAGGTGGATCTGGTAGAACTCCAGGACGGCCTCGAGGAAAGGCGAATACGGAGGCACCAATCCGGCAAAGAGAGTGTGGAGGAAGATGGGGAAAAACCCCGCCGGAAGGCGACCGTGCCTCGCGGCCTGGATGGCGCTGGCGCCGTGCTCATTGGTCCTCCCGGCAACCAGGTGCTGGATCTTGTCCAGCGCCGCCGCATCGACGCGCACCCCGATCAGGGCGCGCCCAAGCGCCTCTTCGCCCTGCGCATCGGGGGGAAACGTCCCCATCGCCGCCTTGCCTCTTGGTCCGCCCATTGTCAAGGAAGATGCAAGAAGCAGAGTCCGCCGGAGGAGGAAGAAGTTCGCCGGAAAAGGAAAGCTAGGAGGCCGAGAGTTGGAAGACTGGATGCGCGGAATGGAAGTAATGACTGCGGTTCGGACCGGCGCGCAGCTTTATACCGCATTTGGACAGTTACCAAGGCGCGGTCGTGGTGATCGTGGTGGTACCCCCACGACGCACGTTTCTACCGGAGAAACCGAGTCGCCGCAAACTCATCTCCGAGCGACGCGTGTCACGGGCCGGCCGGACATATTGGACCCACGACGCTTCGTCTGGACCCGATGGGCCTCGTCGTGCCCGTCATGGGCCCGGGGGCTACTGTCGGCCCAGTGAGATCCAGGGTGTGCAGAGCCCTCTCTCCACAGCCCTCACACGCGACAGAGTCGATGAAACGGCTAAGGACCGAGCAAAACGTTTGGAGAGACCCTCGAGAGGGCTGAAGAGGGCAGCGAAGGCCTGACGAGGCCCCTCCCGAGGCTGCTCCTCTACAGGGCCCTCTCCCTGGAGAGGGGTCAACACAATCCCTCCACAGGGCCGCCCCAGCCCTGTGGAGATACTTCGCTCCGAAGCAACCACTGCAGGGCGCACATGGCCCCTGCCGCGCCACAGAGTGACGCGCGCGTCTGCGCGCGGTGACGACGGTGCCACAGTTGCCGTTTTGGTGATTAAAGGAGTCAACAAAGCTGTGTCCCCTGCGCCGGCTTACGAGGGTTTCCTCTTTGGTGATAAGGCAGTTGGCCGGCGCTACGCTCCAAGGACGACGTCACCGTGGGCACCCCCACAATCGCTGCTGCACATGCTGGCCGTCCTGCGTGGACGGTGACTTTCTGGCGTCACGAGCAGGCTTTACGACCATGGACCGAGTCCATGGACAACCCAGCTGCGGTGCACCCCGCTCCACCGCTTCGTCGCCATGTGGGAACCCTTCCACTGCGCAGCGCGCAGGGATGAGGCCCGGGGCGCCTATATAAGGAGGGGGAGCACCTCCGTAGCAGGGGATCGATCAATCGACCTTTGGCACCCTACCATAGCTTAGCAGACCTCAGGAGGAAGAAGACCTCAGCTTCCCTCTTTGAGCTCTGCGCTGCCGCAGCCGAGCCCTCGGCAAGCTCATTGTGCCGTACCCCCTACAGAGCAATACAGACAAGCAGGAGTAGCGGTTTTACCTCCCCGGAGGGCCGTGAACCTGGGTACGGGCCCGTGTCCATCACTGTCGTGCTGTCCCTCTACAGGCACGACGAGCACCGTCGCCGTGCCGGTTGTGGGTTGTTGACCAACGCGTTCAGTCCCCTTCACGAACTCCTCTCCCGAGAGTGGTTACCCCTGTTCCGTGGGAATCACACATCGACAACTTGACGAGCTCGTTGAGCTTGGCCGATGAGCCATTGTTGCTTCATCTACTCTCTTCTACTCTGGGTAAAACTTACCATCTAAAACTGGCGCGGGCGACAAGGAGCGATTGGCTGCCCTTCAGAAGTTGAAGGGGGCAATCCGTCGTCCATGCCGCATAAGGGCCCTAATAAGTCTTGAATTTGAAGATTGTGACCAAAGTGCAGAAGGAGCGATTGGCTGCCCTTCAGAAGCTGAAGGGGGCAATCCGTCGTCCATGCCGCATAAGGGCCCTAATAAGTCTTGAATTTGAAGATTGTGACCAAAGTGCAGCCACATGCTATATGGGCACTGGCTTGGTCAAGTAAGTTAGTCAGCATTAGGTGTCGATGTCGCCGTACCGCAGATGAGGTGTCTGCCTGCGGTGGAACCTTCGGCACAGATGGGGGGCGGGGGGGGGGGGGGGGGGGGGGGGTTGGGACGTATTCCTAGTTTTGGCGCCAGACCCGATGGGCATGTTACATATTTGGGGGATCTAGCCAAAAGACCTCGTCACGGTCCCTCTGTTGGTATTCCAATTGGTGAGTACAATGCCAGTGACCACTGGTGGGCAACAAGACGGGATTGTGTCGTGTGGGGAAAGTGTACGACCTCTGCAGAGTGTAAAACTATTCGAATAGCCGTGTCCACAGTCATGCACGACACATGAATCCTTCTTGGCATACAGGAACCCTGTTTTGCTACTTCCCTCTACCCCTATTCTGAAATGGAGAACGTGAGGTGTCGAGGACACTCACCTTGATGAGACACATTACACTGAATACAAAATCTGTTTTCGTCTAAAATGGTTTTATCAAAACTATTATGGTATTGCAAACAAAATTAGCTTTTATGCAAAAGGACCATACAACCTTCCTTTGAAGACAATGTAGCTATTATAGGTTGCATAAGGGGGGCACGATGAGTACATTATTATGTACTCATTGCATTGCTTTGTTGATTATTCAGAGAACTACGAAGAAGGAGAAGACTACGACTATGTTAAAGAGTGAGGCCTCGTGGACTACATCGACTGCATGTGACTAGATGGAGTCACTACGCGTTTACATTTCCGCTGAGCTTTCTGATTGTAATAAATGTCACAAGACATTTCACTATTGCTATTCAAATTATGTAATATTGAACGTTCTGCAATGGTATCCTTTCGCTGTGTTGTCAACGTTGATCTATATAGATCAAAATTCAGAGATCATGGTGTAGACTATAGATCAAAATTCAGAGATGAGGATGCTCACTGATTTTCTTTTTTTGCACAAACTTACCTTCAATCATGATAAACATGGTGGCACAAGATATACTTTCATCAGTGACTACACTGATATTTAGCACTGAGGCCAACTGCCAAACTTACCTTCAATCATGATAGTACAATTCTATTTGCAACTGCGCACAAATTTTTTATTTGCAAGGCTCGCTGGGATTTTTGGCTACTAGATTGCATGTCCTCTAGCCGTCGTCCCTCTTAGCCTTTACATAGGAGGCCGGGTCTTGGGAGATCGTATTCGACTAGGATTACATGTATGGAAAGATCTAAGACGGTATGAGTCACGTCTTCCTCGAGGCGCAACTCCTCGTCTTGGGTCGCCGGGCGCCTTTCTTCATAGGCTGTTACTGGGACACCGGGTGGGCCTTCCTTCAGTTTATACTTCATAGTGCTCGGTTGGGTATACCCGATAGGTATAACCACATCGCCGCGTGTTGCCGCGCCCGTCCATTTTATATATAGAATATTAGTAATGATTGGAAATAATTTTGTATTATTGAATATGTGGGGCAGCCTAAACTTTCTCTCACCTTCCCCTTCCGTGAGTGCAACGGCAATATGCATTACCTTGTCTATATTAAACAACACTTAGATGCTGAAAAAATGGTTGAGTTGAAACATAAGATTTAATCAACAAAAAGAAAGAAGTAAATTTCTTTGTACAACAATTTTTACTGTCAGCTTCGCCACAGCTTATTATAACATATTTGTTGGACAAGAGTTTATATCTCACCCTTTTCGTGAACTCGACTAAGCCAAAAAATGAAGGCACAATGACAAACGAAAAGGGAAATAAATTTCAACTCTAGCTAAAAGTATAATTGTTCACGGTAAAAATTGTCTGACTTAATAAAGTTTTGTACATACTAATTTTTCCAACAATGAATAATGTCGGGAAGGGTGTGTGCGATTAATTCTGCCTAAGTAAATGGGATTTAATGAGATTTTCGAGCCCAGCAAACCGGAGAGGCCAAATTTGATGCACGCAGTAGCGTCCCCTAGGGAGTCCAGTGCGCAATTATCTAACGTATAATTGTTCACTTGAAAGGGTAAAAATTGTCTGCCTAAATAATGCTTTATACATGCTACTTTTTCCAACAATGAATAACGGGAAGGATGTGTGCGATTAATTCTGCTTTAAAAAATTAGCTTTAGTGAAATTTTCGAGCCTTGTAAACCAGAGAGGCCAAATTTGATGCACGAAGTAGCGTCCTAGGGACAGATGGGCCACTGCGCATGTGAATATCAGAAATTATCTGACGCGCGGTCCAAGGGATATAAAGCCTGATGGCGCGAGAGTGCTCCCTCTTGTCTCAATTTTAATGTCCCTAATTCGAGACGGGTGATTTTCGCGTCCGTCTTAGCAACTCTGGAGGCGGCTATGTAGTTTAGTCGCCCTCTTGTCTCGGTTTTTATGTCCCTACTTCGAGATATGGGTGATTTTCGCGTCCGTCTCAGCAACTCTAGAGGCGGCTGTGTAGTTTAGTCGGCTCTATTTTTGCGATCATTAGAAACGGTTATTTATAACGACCGTCCCTAGTACGAAACTTGCACGAGATTTTGGTAACCGTTTGCAATATGAACACATTCCAGAATTCGAATCGAGCTGAATTAATGTTACGATGTCGTGTGACCCTCACTATACTTAGAATCCCCAATCTCGACGTCCGCCACCGCCGAAAGACCGGAGCTGCGTCTACGTGCCACTGGCCGTCGCGCAGCGGCACTGGCAATTGAGGACGCAGGTGCCGACGTGGAGCAATGTTAGCCTCCCCGGTGGCTGACACCTCAACGGCACGAGGGTGCCAATGCCGTCGGAAGATTACAACATCACAGACGCCTCCTCGGGCGTCCGGCACCGCAGCTGTTCGCCGCCTCCGCAGCGGAGAGCCGCTCATCGTCTTCCGTCAACTGAAGACTGGAACCGCGTCTATGTGCCACTGGCCGTCGTGCAACGCTACCGGCAATTGAGGAGGCCAGTGTCGTGGTCCAAAGTTAGCCTCCCGATGGCTGGCACCTCAACCACACGAGAGTGCCTATACCGCCGGAGCTGCGCGACAACCCAGCATGATGGCCGGAACAGCTCGATGGAGAAACAGGCTCTCAACCGTCTCCAATGTCTGGTTAAACTAACGGAAATTCTAACTGGTAGGCGCCTTACACGGGGCTTAAGTCGACGCAGCAAGCGAATCGTCGGATGGCGGACGGACAGTAGATCGCGAGCGTACTTCATCCCCTTATCTCTCTGACCTCCGTCCCGAGTAGCTCGTGCTGGAGCTCGCCGTCGCGGCCAGGCCTAGCTGTCGCAAACCTGCCCAGCTCGCCCCTATCTCCCCTCCTCCCTCTCAAGCAGCCGGCGCTAGATCTCACCGTCACGGGCGAGGCCCCGCTGCCGCGACCCTCCTCAACTCGGCCCATGTTCCTCCGCTCGCCGCTGGAGCGTCGCCTCCTCTTCCCTCAAACCTACCGTGGTCAAATCCGTTCCCGAGCAGACCGGCTGCCGACACCAACCGCTGTACATAACAGTCGCCAAGCACGCCGGCTCCGAATCCTGGGCAGCGGTTGTCCCCGACTCATATCAGCCGCTGCAGGTCAATGCCACATTCCACGCCCCTGAAGAGCTACTGCTGTTGTCGATTCCTCAACCCGGGCACCCGACCATCACCTGTCTTCCTCCATCATTAGACAGAGATGGGAGCGACGCATCCGAGGCTGAATGAGGTCACGGTGGGATCAATGCAATTGACGGATCCGGACAGCTAGTTAATACAGTTTAGGCATGCTGTCATTCTTCTCCATGCTGCTATTTCGGAGGGGGAGCTGCTCGGGCTGCTAGTTGGACAAGAAATTGAGGCTCGTGCGTGTTAATGTGCTATACACCCGGTGCTGTCTGTATGATTCATAACCAGCTCATTTCTCTTGTGATCGGTCGTGGATTGTGTTTTGTGTGTTAGACGTATACTCGTGTATACATGGTTTTTTTTTTGGCGAAATATATTTTGTGTGGTACAAGTATGCCTAGCACATATGAAGTTATAAAACACATTAATGTACTAATCACCGTAGTCTTTTGGTAATATTTACCACCCAGTACTGATAAACTTACCACCCGATACATATGAAGTTATCAACCACGAAATCAATATAGTTATCATACTCTTCAGTAATATTAACCCACCAATACTGATGAACTTATCACCCGGTACATATGAAGTTATCAATCACGAAATCAATATAGTTATCGTACTCTTTGGGTAATATTTACGCGCCCAATACTGATAAACTTACCACCCCGTACTTATGAAGTTATCAACCATGAAATCAATGTAGTTATCATACTCTTTGGATAATATTTACGCACCCAATACTGATAAACTTACCACCCCGTACTTATGAAGTTATCAACCATGAAATCAATGTAATCAATGTAGTTACCTTACTCTTTGGGTAATATTTACGCACCCAATACTGATAAACTTACCACTCGTACTTATAAAGTTATCAACCATGAAATCAATGTAGTTACCATACTCTTTGGGTAATATTTACGCACCCAATACTGATAAACTTACCACCCAATACTTATGAAGTTATTAACCACGAAATCAATGTAGTTATCATGAACTCTAAATAATCAATAATTACAAACACAATGCCCATCATATGGAGTAGTAGTCACTATGGAATCGATAGTTATCGTCCTAATACTTATAAATTTATATGGGTGTTTCAGTGTGTAGTTACTAACTTATGCAAAAAAAAATTCACCATTTTAAAATGACATCCACTTATGAAACTCACAAAACACTAGGTGTGGTAACTTTCAAACTCGAAAACAAGAAAAAAACAACAAGCTATTTTGAACCCGAAAACTAATCGTTAATACGATGGTAACTTATATACTACGGTCTCGATAACTATTGTGTTATAGGTGGATAACTTTTGGAACAAAAAAAAGTTATCAGAATATGTCAACATGAGATCTAGTTTGGAAGATCTCTTCGCATCTTCGCAACTAGTTCATCCACCATGGAATCGATATAGTTACCATACTCTCGCCAAAAAATTTACCACCGTGTACTGATGAAGTTAAACATTTATTCATGACATACTTATCCGCCATAAAATCGATATAGTTACCATATCCTCTAAATAATTATTACCCACCTAGTAAAGTGAGATATACTTTTAAACTGAAAATTAATCATTAACTGGGTGGGTAACTTACATAAATACAGCCTGATAATTTACATGTTAATGGGTTGGTAACTTTTGGTTCGTAAAAAATATCGTCGAACCATATCAACATGGGATCTAGTTTCGAAGATCTCGACACGACTAGTCCAATGGTGAAAACGGATCATAAATCCGATAAACGGTTTGAGCTACAAAACATTTTGAATTTTTGATTTTGCATTTTAATGCGTGATGATGTCAGCAATTTCGGATTTTAGTGCATGCATGCAAAACATTGCTATTTCTCTCGCACGCACACACGAGACCACGCGACATGAGGGCTAGGTGAGATTTTTTGTCTTTTTGCGCGTGGAGATGTGCCACACAGCATGCGCCTGCTAGATAGTCTCCTCCTAAACTAAGCTAGGCTATATAAATATCACTTTTAATTTGTTAGTAGAAAGTCTATTCCCCACTTCCTATGTTTTTAATAATTGAATCTATCTTTTGTTGTAATGTTGGCGTTTTATTATTCCCACTTCCTCTGACATTGTAATTTTTATCTGTAATAATGATGGCGTTTGTATGCAAGGAACAGATAGTGTGCGATGTTCAAAACCAATGCATACGATTATGTTTTTTAAGCCTGTACCATTAGAGAGGGTAATTTGTAACGACTTTCCCTAATAAAATTTGTATTAGAGATGGCTCATTATTATGCCCGCCTACATAATATCAGCAACGGCTTATTAGTTTAGCCGACGGGTTCAAATTGTAACCGGCTGCGGTATTTTACTCCAGCTTATTTAATCTTCGAGCCACCGGTCTTCTTGCCTGTTGCCGGTGATGTGCCAGGAGAGGCACATACTGCAGAGTGTTGCTTGAAACCCAGAATGTCCGAATTAAGCTGGATTTTTTAAAGGCGCGTACTTCACCAAATCTCTTTTCCACTTTGATTTTGCAATATCTTTATTTTAGTTGTAATGTAGACACATCATATACATCATAGGTTCATTTTTGGATGCTAAAATTTAATAAGATCATAGAAATTGAGAACATATAATTGTACGGGCATACACCAACACTTACATCATTTTTTGGTTGTTTTTTTTGGTCTACAACCATATAACAACTACTTTACGCATCTAAAAGATCCTAACATAGTGATTATGACCGTGATTCGGATAAAAATGGCACCGAAGGAGTACTTCAACCTAGATGTTTTCCTAGTTAGTTGCGGAATGATGTTGTGTCCATCGACGATATCGGCCAATTGCAACTCCATTTCTATCTTCTCTTCCAGATCTCTTTCCATATTTTCTTTCAAGTTTTCGTTCCTTACTCCATCTTCCGGATTGTCTCGTGTGCTAGACCTAGATTCTCTCCGGTCTTCCTTAGTTAATTGTCGTTGCTTACAAGAACGAGCCATTCATACCAGCCAACCTGGCTCATCAAGTATTCTACTGTACAACATTGACCCGAAGAATAAGAGTAGGCACGTTGTTAGAGCATATCTAACAGAGTCGTCAAACCGTGAAACCGTAAACGCGATATAAGGTTCGCGAAAGTCGCTTTTTTTCTCGAAAACGCGCCGCGCCATAGCAGTACCCGTAAAGCAGAATCTCAAAACAGAACCTTAAACACATTTGGTACCAAAATATGCCGAAATGTTCAAAATTTCATCAGCAGTTTTGCAAATAACTTAGTTTTCATCATAGCAGAGGGCAAATAAACATAGTTCACGAACATGTCCACACATATGACCCAAAAAATGCATCCAAAATAGGCACCCACATGTAAAACTAGAACTACACATCAACTCCATCACCTCCACGAGAAGTGCTCGAGTTGAGCAAGGCTTGCTTCCTTCGGTACAAGATGTCCTGCCGAGCGATGTCATGCCACTCCAGAGTGAGTGGATCCATCTCGGCTCGGTTCATCATCATGATCTTGTTTTCCTCGGCAAGGAGCTTGGCAACGGACTTGTTCTCCTTGGCAGCCACTCTTCGGCGTTCAATATCGTCCTTGCGCAACCCTTCTTCCCGAAGTTCAACGGACTACTCACCAAACCGTCGCCCGGAGGGTTGCTACAAATTGGACGCCGAATTGGAGGACGAATTGGAGCAAGAAGAAAGGGGACGGCGGTGATTTGGGCACATACCTCGGGCTGGTAGAGGGACACTGGTAGAAAACGGACCTTTGGTCCAGACTTTTAGTCCCGCACCAATTTGCGGCCGGTACTAATATAACATTAGTACCGGTCCCAGCGGCCGGACAGGCGAACGGCAGCAGTACCGGTCGGTAAGCAACCTTCAGTACCGGTTGGTGTAACCAACCGGAACTAAAGGATTTGGGGCTGGCGCTGCAGCGGCGGGTCACACGCCGAGAACCTTTAGTACCGGTCTGTGTTACAAACCGGTACTAAAGATTGACATTTAGTAACGGTTTGTGTTACAAACCGGTACTAAAACATTTCGCTATAAATTCCATCTACTTCCTCCAGCCCGAGCTCACTTCACTCTCTGCCTCCTCATTTATTTCTCTCTGTTGTTGCTCGAGCTCGGTGGTGATCCGGCGATTTGTCCAATTTGGTGGCACCATTTTTGGTCAAAAAGGTTAGAAACTTGTTTCTCTTACATTTAATTGGAAACTTCAGTTCATTTAGTGCTAGTTTGAGCTCATTTAGTGTTAGTTTGACCTAGATAGAAAAATGTAGGAAAATCTAGAAATGTATTGTTAGTTTGACCTAGATAGAAAAATTTAGAAAAATCTACAAATGTAGCTTATTTAGTGCTAGTTTCATCATTTACTTTGTGCTAGTTTAGCTAATTTTGTCCTAGTTTAGCTCATTTAGTCCTAGTTTAGCTCATTTTATGCTATAATTACGTAATTAATTGTTTATAGAATTATTACTTGTATAATTTTCTTATTTGTGTAACTTTTTGTTATATATAGTGTCATGGTTTTGACATCTGTCCACACCGGCTCTCGCCCGCTCTATTATTCGGATGTGGTACGATTGTTTGTTATAAGTATATGTTTGTTTAATTTCGTGTTTACAAAAATTATACCGACCAATTTAACGTAGATATATTTTTATCTAGGAGGTAGTTGAACCGGAAAATGAGCCCGACCCTATTTTCGAGTTTTTAGTAGAAGAAAACAATGATTTGAAAGCTAAATTGAAAAGAAGTGAAGATCTTCGTCTCGAAGAGAAGATGAAATGGGAGTTGAAGATTGCCGACGTCGTCGATGATAACGAGATCAAGATGGAGGCAATGCGCTTGGATCACAAGATCAAGATGAATGCAATGCGCTTGAAGATTAAAAAGTTTAGAAAATATGTCATTAGTCAAGAGGCTTGGTATCATTATGCTGTTGGTTCAATAATTACCTTAGTTGCGATTTTGATCGCATTTGTCGTTGGATTGAAATTCTTTAGCTAGTTCTATGTTAGTTTCAATTAATGAATGTTTTATGAGAACTATGTATTAGATTTGTTTAAATATGGTGAACTTGTATTAATGAATTGGTCACGTATCTATCTATTCATGGTAGATATATATATATATAACTATTGTGTAATGGTTTTGTATATATTTACATAATGCAGATGAATCGACAATGGATGTACGTTGACCGACGCACTCCGGAGTTCATGACCGGCGTGCTGGATTTTATCCGTGTTGCTGAGGCAAATAAGCGGGATGGTTTTATGTATTGTCCATGTTGTGCTTGTAAGAATATCAGGAGTTGCTCCAACTCAAAAACCATTCACATCCACCTGTTTCAGTCCGGTTTCATGTCCGGCTATAATTGTTGGACCAAACACGGGGAAACAGGGGTCATAATGGAAGACAATGAAGAAGAAGAGGACGATGACAACTATCCTGAGTTTCCTGAATACGACGGTACTACAATGGGGGAAACTGGAGAAGACGCGCCTGACGAAGAGGCGCCGGATGAGCCCGCTGATGATCTTTCTCGGGCCATTGCTGATGCACAGAGAAACAGAGTAAATCAGAGGGAGTGGGTCAAGTTGGAGGATCACAAAAAAAAATTGTACCCAGGTGTCGAAGATGACCAGAAAAAGCTGGGTACGACGCTGGATTTGCTGCAATGGAAGGCTGAGAATGGTGTATCGGACAAGGGGTTTGAAAAGTTGTTGAAAAAGATAAAGAAGATGCTTCCAAAGGATAACGAATTGCCCGACAGTACGTACGAGGCAAAGAAGATCGTCTGTCCTCTAGGATTAGAGGTGCAAAAGATACATGCATGCATTAATGACTGCATACTCTACCGCGGTGAGGAGTACGAGAATCTGAATGCATGCCCGGTATGCGGTGCATTGCGGTATAAGATCAGGCGAGATGACCCTGGTGAAGTTGAGGGCGAGCGCCCCAGAAAGAGGGTTCCTGGCAAGGTGATGTGGTATGCTCCTATAATACCACGGTTGAAACGTTTGTTCAGCAACAGAGAGCATGCCAAGATGTTGCGATGGCACAAAGAGGACCGGAAGAAAGGCGCGATGTTCAGACACCCCGCTGATGGATCCCAGTGGAGAAAAATCGAGAGAGAGTTCCCGGACTTTGCAGATGACGCAAGAAACTTAAGATTTGGTCTAAGTACGGACGGCTTCAATCCTTTTGGAGAGCAAAGCAGCAGTCATAGCACCTGGCCTGTTACTCTATGTATTTACAACCTTCCTCCTTGGTTGTGCATGAAGCGAAAGTTCATTATGATGCCAGTGCTCATCCAAGGACCGAAGCAACCAGGGAGCGAGCTTGATGTGTACCTCAGGCCATTAGTTGACGAACTTTTAGAGTTGTGGCGGGAAGAAGGTGTACGTGTGTGGGATGAGCACAAACAGGAGGATTTTGACCTTCGAGGGTTGCTTTTCGTAACGATCAATGATTGGCCTGCTCTTAGTAACATCTCAGGACAGACAACTAAGGGATACCATGCATGCACACACTGTTTGGATGATACTAAATGTATATACTTGGATAATTGTAAGAAGTGTGTGTACCTGGGCATCGTCGATTTCTTCCGGTCAGGCATAACGTCCGGAAGCAAGGAAAGCATTTCAAAGGTGAGGCAGATCACCGTAGGAGGCCTATGGACCGTACTGGTGAACAAATATTTGATATGGTCAAGGATCTAAAAGTAATCTTTGGAAAGGGTCCTGGAGGACTAAAGGTTCCGGATGACGCAAACGGGCACGCACCCATGTGGAAGAAGAAATCTATATTTTGGGAGCTACCATATTGGAAAGTCCTAGAGGTCCGATCTGCAATCGACGTGATGCACGTGACGAAGAATATTTGTGTGAACCTGCTAGGCCATTTGGGCGTGTATGGGAAGAAAAAAAACACAACGGCAGCACGGGAGGACCAGAAACGTTTGAAAGAACGAGACGGCCTGCTTCCAGAACATTATGACGGTCCTGCCAGCTATGCTCTAACCAAACAAGAGAAAGTGATATTTTTTGAATGTCTGAGCAGTATCAAGGTCCCCTCTGGCTTCTCGTCGAATATAAAGGGAATAATAAATGTGGCACAACAAAAATTTCAAAACCTAAAGTCTCATGACTGCCATGTGATTATGACGCAATTGCTTCCGATTGCATTGAGGGGGCTTCTACCGGAAAATGTTCGAGTACCCATTGTGAAGCTTTGTGCATTTCTCAATGCAATATCTCAGAAGGTAATCGATCCAATGATCCTACCAAGACTACAGAATGATGTGGTCCAGTGTCTTGTCAGCTTTGAGTTGGTGTTCCCCCCATCCTTTTTCGATGTTATGACGCATGTCTTGGTTCACCTAGTCGAAGAGATTCAAATTCTCGGTCCCGTATTTCTACACAATATGTTCCCATTTGAGAGGTTCATGGGAGTCTTAAAGAAATATGTTCATAACCGTGCTAGGCCAGAAGGAAGCATCTCCAAGGGCTATGGAACCGAGGAGGTCATTGAGTTCTGTGTTGACTTTATTCCTGACATTAATCCGATTGGTGTTCCACAGTCGCGACATGAGGGGAGACTGAGTGGAAAAGGCACTCTAGGGAAAAAAGTATTTGTATGTAGGGACGGACCTTCTTTCAGTCAAGCGCACTACACAGTTCTACAAAATTCCTCATTGGCAGCTCCATATATCGAGGAACACATGAATATTTTACGATCTGAGAACCCGGTGGAGGATGAGTTCTGGATTAAAAATCAACACACGGCGAAATTCAGCGGTTGGTTGCAAACACATCTCATGAGTAACACCGAAGTTGATGTTGAGCTGTACTTGTTGGCCAGGACACCATCTTCGACTATAGTCACTTTCGAAGGGTACGAGATAAATGGGAATACATTTTACACGATCGCTCAAGATAAAAAGAGCACCAACCAAAACAGTGGTGTCCGCTTTGACGCAACAAACAGCAATGGGCAAAAGGACACATATTATGGTTACGTAGAGGAGATATGGGAACTTGAGTATGGACCTTCTTTTAAGGTCCCTTTGTTTCGGTGCAAATGGGTTAAGCTGAATGCAGGCGGGGTAAAGGTAGACCCGATGTACGGAATGACAACGGTGGATCTGAACAATCTTGATTACAAAGACGAACCGTTCGTCCTAGCAAATGATGTAGCTCAAGTTTTCTACGTGAAAGACATGTCTACCAAACCGAAGAAAAGAAAAAATATGGAAGCGAATACATCAGACGAGGCAAAACGCCACATAGTTCTTTCAGGGAAAAGAAACATCGTGGGAGTGGAGGACAAGACAGACATGTCAGAAGATTATGATAAGTTTGATGAAATTCCGCCCTTCAAAGTCAACACTGACCCAAGCATCACGTTAAGTAATGAAGATTCTCCATGGTTCCGGCGCAAAGTTAAGCAATCGAAGAAA
This sequence comes from Poa annua, assembly GCA_026929855.1. Lineage (NCBI taxonomy): Eukaryota > Viridiplantae > Streptophyta > Magnoliopsida > Poales > Poaceae > Poa > Poa annua. Next base: position 37,459,920 of record CM049433.1, read on the forward strand.
AGGAGGAATAATACAACAGATGGGAATGTTGGTGATGTGTAATCCAGGAATGATATTTATGAAATATGAGGTCTTTATCACAAACTATGTTGTTGAAATGAGCATAACTTGGTCATTTGTCTTGAAACTTCTAGATGTTCATACATGATACACCTTTTTTGTTAAGACTTTTTTTTGCAAATTTTGTCAGAAATCAAGTTTCTAGAACTATCAATGTTTCTGTGATATAACCACTAGTTGTGTAGTTCAAAGTTGAATTACTTTCGAAAAATCGACATAAACTCAATTAACTAGGGAAAATTAGGTAGAAATCAAAGAAAAAACTACTACTTGGGGATTATCCATCATATGTGGACTAGTTTCCATGAAAATTAAATGGGTGCCATTTTGCATCATATTTTTGGTACTTTGTTCACAAAAAAAGTCATGATTTAAAATGGGGATTATCAATTCCCTTTATTTTAAATGTTACATTTTTTAATATCTAATTTTTGTAATTTATTGAAAACATGTTCTTCAATATAGACATGATTTTTAGTAATTATTACAAACTAATTAAACAATTACATCAGTAGATATAAAAAAACAGAAAGGAGAAAAGAGAAAAGAGAAATAAAATGAAAAAGATCTTTAGTACCGGGCCGTTCTAACAGCCGGTACTAAAGGTTTTCGTTTCGCGCCAGTTTTCTGGGCGCCCAAACGACAGACCTTTAGTACCGGGCCGTGCTACCAGCCGGTACTGAAGGAGCTTTAGTACCGGTCCGTGCCATAGACCGGTACTAAAGGTGTGTGCCTTAAATGCAAGACTTGCCCAGATCGGGCAGTTCATCTCCCACACACAGACGTACCCCGAACCCTCGACGACGAAGACGACGCAGCGCCGCCGTGCGGCTCCTCGACGAATCGACGCTCCGCTCCTCGACGAATCGAAGCGCCGCTCCCCGACATCGCTCCCCGACGCCGCGCCGCCGTGCCACGCCGCCCATTGTCTCTGTCTTCTCCCTCGAGTCCGCCGCGGCGCCTCCATTGATTCCGGCCATCTCCGACCTCGCCGAGCGTCCCCGACCCCTCCGGCATATTCAGGTGAGCACACTGGTCCTCCTGGACCCCCTCCTTTCTCCTCCTCTTGGTGTAGTTGGTCGGGCCGCGGTGTTCCCCTCTTAGGCCGTTGCCCGAGATCGTCGCCGGAGATGTTGCGCGTCCATTTCAGGGCGGCGCCGCTACGGTTTGGTCGCGGGCGACCATGAGCAGCTCCTCACCGAAGCCGTGGTCGCCGGAGCCGTGCGCGCGACACCGGCCGTGGTGTGGTGGCCGTGACGACGTGGTGACGTCATCGTTAGATAGTTAGGCTATTTTTCGAGTTAGGAGAAAAAATTAGGTATTCTTTGAATTAGGGTTCAAATGCTACTGTTTAGATTCATTGAAATTAGTTCAAATCCTACTATTTTCTAATTCCTAGTTCAAATATCAATTAAGTTGCTAGGAATGTAAATGAGAAGATGTTTAAATGTGAATTTGTTTAGTTAATCATTTTAGAATTGCTAGGAATTGGTAGGAAATTGATAGAAATGCTACTGTTTTTAAATTGCTATAGGAAATGCTACTGTTTTAGATGAATTGCTACTGTTTTAGTACTATTTAGTTGATTAATATTTGTGCAATGTGTTGATTAATATTTGTGAAATGTGCAAAGGGTAGTGTAATAGTTTTAGAATTCAAGTGTTAGCACTAATATACTTGTGAATTCAAAGAGCAATTTTATTTGATGCAAAGAACTTATGCAATTTTATTTGATGCAAAGTACTTATGCAATTTTATTTGATGCAAAGTACTTGCAATTTTTGCTACTGTTTTAGGAAGTTTCTAAATTTTGGCCGATGATTAGATGGTTGCACGTTGCATCTTCAGGGAGGTGTGAGTGAACCATGTTGTCTGAACATATATGTAATGTTCATTCCACGTTGTTCGCTGACACCATCCCTGAAGCAATTCTATATGAGGCCTTGCTGTCTGTTTTGCAATGTTAGGAAGTTTGTAAATTTGGATTAATAGAGTGGATGCAAAGTAGTTGTGCAAAGTACTTGTGTAATTTAGGGTAATTTTATGGATGCTACTATGTAATTTTATTTGATGCAAAGATTAAAATGCTACAATGTAAGTGTTAGAATTTGTGAAATAGTATTGTGAAAATGCAACTACAATTTTCCGCGGCAACGCGCGAGGAATGCAACCACAATTTCCCCAATGCAAAGTACTTGATTTCGTCGATCCCTCGCCTCACCGTTATAACTTGACATCATGTAGGAATCTCGCCGTCTATCCCTCGCCTCACCGTCGTCCTGTCTGTGACCTTCCCGAGTCTCGTTGATCCCGCGCCTCACCGTCGTTCCCGAGCATCCCCTCGTGCCCTCCCCCGCGGTGAGCCTCTACCGTGCGCACATGTTATTTCTTTACAATAATGCCGCCGCCCGATTTGGCACTAAATTGTTCTATCTTTTTTTTTTAATTAGTTAAGCTATGGACGGCAGAGCAGGGGAAGATCAATTGTTCGACATCATCAGAGATGGTGAAGATGATGGATCGCAATATCTTAACATGTCCGGTGGTGAAATGGAGGACGAGGAGATTTATAACTTAGAAGCTCCTCCATCCGCCTCGAACAATAATGCCGATGAGAATGTAGCGCAGAATACCGACGAGTTATACATAGCTTCTGGTGATAAATTAATGATTTGATATGTGTACATATACATGTTTTAACATAATATTTCTTCTTTTAGCCCTCCGGATCGGGATCGAGCAAGTCTGTTAAAAGAAAACGAGGCCCGGCCAAAAAGTTAAAAGAAGAAAGATTTGATATCGAAGAAATCTCTGAAATTGGCGAACCGATTGCTCCGAAAGAGCACGCACGTAAATTTGTGAGTCAGTGCGGAGTTATTGTACAGGACAACATTCCGATCACCATCCGAGAATGGCACAAGCCGAAGGGTGGAGGAGAGAGTTTTGTGTCAGATATTTGCAAGAGGGAACTTCTGAAGTCCGTTTTCCACAATTTCGCCCTACCGACAGGCCTCGGAGATGCCGAGAAAAAGAAAGTCTTCCAGTGGACTCTAAATAAAATGGCCGAACAATTCATGAACTACAAGAAAAGGTTATGCCAGCAATTCATCAAGACAAAGAAAACCCCTAATTTTCAAGACGTACAGTACAGGAGGATAAGAGATCAGTGGCAAGAATTCAAGGACTACAAGGAATCAGAAGAAGCTCTGGAAAAGTCGGCGAAAAATAAGTTGAATGCCGACAAAAAGCAATATTTCCAACGTTTGGGGCCAGGTGGCTATAAGACCGCCATTCCTAAGTGGGAAGAAAGGGACGCCAAGTTAATTGCTGCCGGGGTCACTCCATGTACATCAAGATATCCCGCAAGGGCGAGACATTGGGCGTTCAGCGTCGGGCTGGAGCCCGACCCAAAGACAGGCCTTCTTGTGTTGAAGGAAAAGGTTAAACCAGGCCCCGAGGGAGAGCACGAAAGAGAAAAAATTCGGAATAAAGCCAAAGAACTTGATGATGCAGTAGTTGCCGCTCGGGAGGGAAGGTTCGCGCCCAATAGAGAGAAGGACGAGCTGTCACTCGCCCTCGGGAATCCTGAACACACTGGGCGAGTACGAGGCGTGGGCGTCGTCCCTTGGAAGGTTGGGTTCCCCGAGCATAGGGACACCTACAGGAGTCGCGACAGGAAGAAGAAACAGGAGGCAGAGAAATATCAGCGGTTGGAAGACATGATAATAGACCTGCGACATGAAATGAGGCAGAAAAAGGCATCTGAGCCGCAGGAGGACCAACTTGATATGGCATCTCAGCGGAAAAGCAGCGTGGCTTCCACACAAAATGTCCAGCCTGATGACGCAACATACCCCGTGGATCAGATTCAGGGGCGAACAAACTGTGAGCTGCACATCAAGATGAGGAACCTATCCATAAAGGTGGCGGTCGGCTTTGCTTTAGAGAATATACCCGGAGCAACCCTTCATGGCGGTCAGATTCCAGCTGGCTATGCGCGAGTCGGGGTGGACAAAATTATGAACGGATTCGAGGACCTAGAGCTTGACTTTCCTGGAGCTGAAGGGGAGACGACACTGGGAGAAGTGTTGCGCGGAATCATTCTATGGAGAAAGGAACACATCGTGTTTCCTGGAGAATCGACGCGTAGGCCACCAACCCCTCCGAGTAGCAATCAACCTCCAAGTCCACCCCGCATTGAAAATATGGACACCGAGAGGGAACCCAGCGCGACTCCATCTCCCCGGTGCGCGAGTCCAACCCAGCAGGAGTCCACCCCGGAGCGTGCAAAGAGTCCACTCCAGCGGCAGTCCACCCCGGAGCGTGCAAAGAGTCCACTCCAGCGGGAGTCCACCCCGGAACTTGCAAAGAGTCCACTCCAGCGGGAGTCCACCCCGGAGCTTGCAAAGAGTCCGCCCACCGGCAATAGGACCTTCTCAATGAGGCAGAAGATGCTTGCCGGTGCGTCGAGTGGTGCTCCAAAGGACACCTACAAGTACGGGCCGTCGTTGAAGGATCTTCCGGTGTTAACTTACCACCGGACCGTTGAGGAGAATGCTCCCTTGGTCAAAGCTCACAATGCCGCACACTTTGCGAAGAAAGTGCCCGAGCCAAAACAGGTACTAAACCCTAAGGGTGTTAAACACTTTTTAGACATCGTCTGTGATCCTGACCGTAGAACTTTGCCTGATAACTATGAACGCTCTATCTCGAAAAGTTTTGACACGCAAGAGGAGAATAAAAAGAAAAGGGTCGCTGCACAGAAGAAGAAGAAGAAGAAGGGGAAAAAGGTTCCCCAGCTCGGAGAACAGAAAGTACAGTCGGTCGCCCCGCTGAAGGTTCAGACAGACAAGAGTCCCAACGTTGGGACAAATGTTCCTGTTACTGACTACATGGACGATGATGCATTTGACGCACTTTTCCCCAAGTCGACTGAGATAGCACGGACGTTTGTCTACGGGAAAGATCTTCTCCCTAGTGATGAGATGGTGCGTCTAGCTTTTCAAATGCGGAGATTGCATGACTGGTACATGAAGGTTGCAAAGGACAAGCAACTCGTGTTTTACGTGACATACCAAGAAGACCAATTCTTCGTCAACCACGAGATATGTATCGAATTTGATGAATTATGGCAGTTATACAACCGGCGTGCTCTCGACGCAACTATCATGAGTTGCTATGTTCTGTAAGTGTTTTTTCTAAATGTCTAGCTGAGCATGTAATTATCCTCACTAATTGAGCCTGTAATTATCTGCACTATATTCTTTCGTATGCTATTATATATGCAGGTGGATGCTTATCGAGTGCAAAAGGAAAAGACTCTGGGAAGTTGGGTTCATTGACCCATCTATCGTTAACTGCAAAAACTTAGAGCGGAAGCCCGGGGACTGCGAGGAGGCATTGTTGAGGTCGCTATTGAGCCAAACACATGCGGCAGATATACTTCTTCCTTACAACTTCAAGTGAGTGTGACTGTCTTCAACACATTTCTATATTTCTAATGACTAGATGTTAAGTTTAATTGATGAGTTATATTCATGCCTCACTATATAAACGTGTGCAGCTTCCATTGGATTCTACTGGACATTATCATTGACAAGGGATTAGTTGAAGTATTTGACTCATTACGCAAACCACAATCATACTACCAGGACTTGATTGACATGCTTCAGAGGTAATTTCAACCATTAACCCCATTTCATGATATCAAGTAATCATAACACATTTATTCATTTGCTTTTGTGAGTAGGGTTTGGAAAATATTCATCAAGAGGAGAGGGGTGAATGGAAACCAGAGCTGACTATTAAACATATTGATGTAAGTGTGCTACTATTAAACATAGTCTCTTTAATTCATCATCATTTTGAATTATTATTTAATTAAGTTATATTCTCGTAAAGACCATGAAGCAGCCTCCGGGAAATGAATTATGTGGATTCTACGTCTGCGAGTTCATGAGGACCTTGAGCGTTGAGCAGGCGTCGCGTGAAAAAAGAATGGATGTGAGTGTGACTGTCTTGTACTATATTTCAATCTTATTATGATTTGATATATATATATACACACACAACTAATATATTCATATTGATCTCGTTTAAAGCTTAACGACAAGCGGAACGCCATCCTACCACATCAGCGCGTAGAAGCAATTCAAGAGGAGATAGCGGGATTTATCCTTGAGGAGGTCATGAATCCAAAGGGAGAATACCATAATCCTAAATATAGCTATGCCATATGAAAGAGGAGGATGTATGACATTATTGCGATCTCTATACACCGGATTGTATATATGTATATATGTATGTAATAACGTAGTATGAATATGTCCTATATCTAAATTATATTATATATCAACGTTTACCGTATGTAGTAGCGTAGAATACATATACGAAAGTATATTACGTATGCATCAACGTGTACCGTGTATATATATAATACCGTATGAATGTATAACAGTAGATGAAAAAGAAAACATAAAATAAAATTGCAGTGAAGAAAAGAAAACAGATAACAGAAAGAAAAAAAAGGAAACGAAAAATAAATTGCAAAACCCTTAAAACCTAAACCCTTTAGTACCGGCCGGTGTTACCGACCGGTACTAAAAGTTCTCCGCACGAGCCCGAGCCCCACGCCCACGTGGGGGCCCTTTTAGTACCGGACGATAAGAAACCGGTACTGATGCTGGGGGGGCATCAGTCCCGATTGCGCAGTACCGGTTGCGAAACCGGTACTGATGCTCCTCCCCGACCGGTACTAAAGAGCCGTTTTCCACTAGTGGGAGGACCCATGGAGGCAGCGGCGCCGGCCTTGACCTTCCGCACAACTGCCCGCTTCGCCCCTCCGCCGGGTCGCGCGGATGGGGAACCGGCCGTCGCTACGGCTACGGCCTCGCCTGCGGCCAAAGCTTGGGCCGCGCTAGCAGTTCCGAGCCTCTTGCGCTTCTTGCCGGCAGCTTCGGCCTCAGGCGAGGGAGCCGTGGGGCGGGAGCGGCTCGGCGGCACCGGCGGCGGCCGCGGCCCGCCGAGCCCTGAGCCCGCGGGATCTGCCGCTTTGACCTCCCCAACGGGGACGGTGAACAGCGCGCCATCGGACGGGTCTATGGCGGCGCGATGGGAGCTTGCTGCTTCGCCGGAGCGGAGGAAGTTGGAGGAACGGCGGCGGCGGCGGCGGCGGAAGAGCGGTTTCGCGCGGGCTGAAATGTCCCTCCCGCCAACGCGAAGCCAAGATAGGGTTCACCCTTCGGTTCGGAGGGTAAAACCAGATTTTCCCAGGTTCGCGGGTGGATTTGCCGGGCGCACTCAAAAATATTTACGGGTGCGCGAGTTTTACGGGCGCTGCTGATTTTAAGGTTTCGGAACCGTATTTGGCAGTTATTTTACAGTTCGGCGCAGTTTGAGGGCTCTGTTAGAGATGCTCTTATGCCGTCAAAAAGGAGTGCCATCGGTGTGGACGGCGTGATCTCCGAGGATTACAACAAGATTGTCCCTTCGTGCTTGGTAACGCAAAGAGATCTCAGAACGAGTTATTCCGGAAGAGCCGTACATTCGAGATGAAGATCCCGAAACATGAAAGCATGTGGTTAATTCGTAATGAACGATTGTATGAATTTCTAAATATTTATGAAGCATGTTTTGATGAATTGCTAATCTATGTAATAAATATATGGATTTTGCCTCTGAACTCATTTTTGATGAATTTGTACTTTTATTCAAGGTAATACTCATCTGAGGTGTTTTAATCGAAATCTGGAGACCACCAATTTCGTACCGGCGATGTCTCCCGAGTGTAGAAGATCAATTATAGTACCTTTCAATAGGAAAATATTGTCGAACCCACTAGGAGCTGAAGGTATTGGTTAGCATGATTGACATGTAAAAAAAAGATGCAAGTGTTTTTGGTGTATAATTAGCAATAAAGTAAAATGCTGAAAATAAAATGTGACAAATAAATGCTCTTAATAAGGGAAAGCCCAATCCTCTTGTAGCAAGAGGACAAGATCGAGCGTGTGTTTCTTATATGTGACAAACGTTTCCGAGGGCGGCATGTATTTACTTAGAATAAAGATTTCTAAAACAATACGATAGATCATAGATATTTTGTCAAGTTTTATTCTTTTTGAACGAAGGCTTAACTAGGTGCAGCCAATTAAATGAGAAAGTGCACTCCTTACGATGGCTCCTTAGACCATTTATATGAGCAAAAAAGTAATTATTAATACATAAATGTCCCTTCATAACAGTTAGTTTTAGGATCCAACCCCCTATTGTAACGCAAAGTCTCATGCAACGGTTTCTGTCAGGCCGTCCCGTCCTACCCAATACATTACTCTATGGTGCAGCCTCATGATCCCATATAGGTGAAGTAATATGCAGTCAATGTTTCGCATACTACCATCATAGAACCACATATAAAATAAGAAAAATAGGTCCATGTCACCGGTGGGCTATACCCCCATACATAGTCGTACGATGAACCTTTGAGATTCTTTGAGATTCAGGATCTCCAACAGCCTAACCAATCTAATTAGATAGTAAGTAGCTGCAACTCTCTGTCATGTCCACATGCACCAAAGCCGTGGCAGCCGGTATGGATACCTCAGTTCGAGGAGGTAACAGTGGTTTTGGTCAAAGAGCTGATTTTGGTTGTGAGGGGAAGCACATATTTAAAGCTGTCCCCATTCGGACAAACAAACGAAATACAAAAGTTATCAAGTTGGCGCTATATATATTTGCACTAACCCCGTACCGACGGCACTACTAGTTCTAGCAGCTCTTAATACCACCACCCGAAATAGAAAAGTTATCAAGTTGGCACCATTCACTCTTGTACGAATCGATTTTTTTTATGACATTGAATTTTTATTGTGCGCAGAACGCGGACTGTAAGAGAATAAGGAGAAACCTGCTGACTGATCTAAGGCTAGTCACAGTAGTGAGTAACTTTAACTAGTAACATACACGTATTACGAGTCTACGTTACTGCCTTCACAGTAACATAGAGGTAGTGTCATGTGTAGTCTCATTTATTACTCTATACACACATTTTCTCTTGAAAACTGTGATGTGATGGTAACTAGCTAAGTTACTCCATTTGCATCTCTTCTCATTAATTACATGGCAAATCATCTTTTTTGCCTACGTGGTATCTATGTTACCAACTTAGTTACTCCCGGGCATCTCCAGTCGCCCCCCCCCCCCCCCCCCCCCCCGAGCCCCCAAGAGGCCTTTTTAGCGCCGGCGGTAGGAAATAGCGCTGTTTTTCCACCACTCGGCCCCACCAGAAGCCCAGGTAGCGCCGTTTCAGCCCTATTTTGTGCCGGCGCACCCAGGCGAAACCCAGCCCACTGGGTTCGGCTTGGGGGGGCAAAATGGCGCGAAACACAACGCGGGCCAGCGCTGTCAGCGACGCGGGAGAAATTGGCGCGGAACAGGAACCGCCCGTGCTCGTCTTCTCGGCACCCGCGTCGGTTAAAGGCTGCCGTAGTAATGGTGTGGCGGCCGGCCAGCGAGAGCTCCCCAGTCAAAGGCTGCCGGAGTAAATGGCGTGGCGCGGCACGCGGCGCGCAGTAATGGCCACCACCGCCCCTTCGCCTGGCTGCGCCGCGCTATAAAACCCCTCCGAGCCCTCGCCGTCCCTCCCACACATTCATCTCTCGCCGCCTCTGCCTCCCTCTCTCTTCTCCCGCCGCCGTCGAGAAGCCGCCAAGAAGATGGACGCCGCCGCCGCGAACGGTTGGGTCCGCCGCCACCTCCGCAAGGGTGAGGCGTGGGCGTTGTACAACGCGGGGTACCCGTGTCCTCCCGACATGAGCGTCCCCGGCGCCTCCGCTGGCCACGGGGCGTGGCAACTCAGCGCCGGCGGCGTGCCCGTGCCCCCCGTCCCTGCCGAAAGCGAGAGGGAGTACGCCATCGCCGAAGTTCGCGCGAGCCTGACGCCGGAGCAGGCGGCGGACATGTGCTGGAGGGCAGAAGGCAACGATGCCTTCTGGACGGCGTATTTCCAGCGCCGTCACGACGAGGAGGTTGCCGACCGCGGCAACAATGGCCCGGTGGATGGCCGCTGCAACAGCCACGGCCGCAGGCGGTGGTGGGGAGGCGAGCACCGCACGCTCCAGTGGGTGCTCGACTACATCGCCGCCGGGAACGAGCCCCGGCTGATCATGCCGGCGTGGGCGCCGAGGCGGATGGGCACCGGCTCCACGTCCGCGACCTCCTTATCCTCCGGCGCGCGGTCGGCGCCTCCACCAGGTACACGCTCGGCGCCAGGCTCTGCCACCCCTCCCCTCCTCAACTCCGGGCGCCCCGCCCCCGTACGCAGCGGCGCCCTCCGCATCGGCGAGCCGCGCCAGCGACGCGCGGCAGCTTCTCCGGCAGGGTGGTTCCAGCGCGTCGTCAAGCCGAAGCGCGAGCCCAAGCAGGAGCCGGAGGACGAACAGGAGGAGGAGTGGCCCGGCCTGAAGGAGGCCGAGGAGGCCTCCTTCAACACCGTCCAGCTGGCGACGGACGACTTCGCCCAAGACTGGAGCTTGCGCGAGTTCACGGAGCAGGAGGTCGAGCAACAGCGCAAGCTCCTCGCCGAGGCCGAGCGGAAGCGCGCCGAGCGCGAACAGCAGGCCGCCCGACGCCGCCGCCGCGTCCCTCCTCCCCAAGTGGCGAAAGAGGTCGAGTACCACATCCTCGACCCCGACAGCGAGGAGGAGGAGGACGACGAGCTGCTCCAGCGCACCCTGCGGCAGAGCAGGTGGTGGGGCGACGACGCCGGCGCAGGCCTGAGCAACCGGCGCCACAACGACGACGGCTCGGACGACGACGACGGCGCCGGCGACTACAGCCAGGCGATCGCCGCCAGCCTCGGCCTGCTGAACAACTAGGCGTAGTAGTTATGTAATATTTTAGTTTAAATTTCTGGAATGTTATCGGCCAGTTTGGCCTAAATATGAATGAAATCGCCGCTGGTTTGCCCTAAATTTTGAATGTAATCGCCGCGCCGAAACTTGGGCTGGGGAACGACTGGAAACCGCGCCCCCCCAGGTTTCAGATTAGCGCCGTTTCGCGCCGCGGCGGCCCCAAAACATCTGGGCCTTGGGGGGCGAGACGACTGGAGATGCCCTTATAACTGGCGCTGGTTGCCTTCATCGCGCCGCCACGAGACATGCGACACAGCATAGCCAGAGCCAAACTTCTCCTCCCGCCCTCCGCCTCCAACCCTCTTCCCCGCCTTGTGCCGATGGCGCACCGTGACGACGACCCGCGCCGCGGCGCTCCTTCGCCGAATACGCTGGAGGTGGAAATCGCTGCGAGCTCACATCGAAGCTGGACCGCGAGTACGCCGAGCACCGTTGCCAACAACATGACATGGAGAGAGGGCCTCCTTTCCTCTCGAAGTCTCCACCGCCGCCCCTTGAGAGTCCACTGTGCTTCCCCGGATCCAATCCCTCCGTCCGCCGGCGCTCGTGCTGGTTGGTTTGGAGATGGATTAGGATGCCGGCCACCTATACAGAGTAGTAGTTTTAGGTTCTCGTTAGCCTCTATGGCTGTTGTTGGCTTTATGCCGTTGCTTGAGAGTAGGACAGGGGATCCCGGCGACCAGATCTGCTGTGCCGTAGCCTTCTTCTTCTTCTTCGCTGCAGCGTGTTGGTGGCAGGCGACGCTGCATGGGAGGCTGAAGGAGCTGCGCATCTCTCCGAATAAGGTACGCGCAGGAAGCTTCGAGCTGGGGCCTTCCGGTCAGCCCTGGCCTCGGGCTGTTCTTCTTCATGTTGTTGCGCTCTGGAGGTTGGAGCTCACAACGATGAGAAGACATGGCGGCTTCCATAAGGCCGAACCCCTAGTTTTCTGCTTCATCTTCTTGGATCTGCCTGCTCTGGCTAGTGGCATGAGCTTAGAGGCTGGCAGATTGATGCATCATCCTCGACAGTGGGAAGCTAGGTATCGTGGAGTTTCTGGAAACGATAAGCTCCTCCTTCTATGCCGCTGTGGTTGCGGGAAGAAGCGAGGGCGAGTTGATTCCGAGGTTCCACAGGGAGATCTTGCGGCTGCAACCTGCGGAGTTCATCAACGGCGGCGAACTTGCGCCTCTGTTATCCATGGCCGAAGAGGCCACTCCGTGCCGTGGCGATCCCTGCGCCATAGCGTCTTCAACCTCCAGGCCGGCGTGCCATTGCGGAGGCCCTCCTTTAGTTCAGCCGCGGCATCCATCGTCGCTTCATCTCCAAGTGGTCTCGTCCCCGGCGACGGCGCTGACGGCCGCTGTGCTGAGCTGCTCAATTCCGGTGGTGAAGGATCTGATTGCATTCCTAATTTTCTTGGCAAGGTCCTTTCTGTAAAGTCCAGGGACTTGGTTGTAATTTTCTTTTATCTGCAGGTCCTTGATGTAATATGGAACCCCACCGAGTAATGCAGTCTGGACCCTTCGGGGTCCTTCTCCTTGTTCAAAAAAAAAAGACATGGAGGGAGGGCTCTCCCCGCGATCGTCGTAGCGCTAGGCTCCCACCCCCGCCTGCCCCGTACCCGCGAGGGCGCGAGTACGAACGTGGAGGCTCGGGGCCCTTCCGACCTAATCCCAACAGGAATATCCCGGAGACCTCGACCTCGGGGGCTAGGAAGCTGCCGACAGCTGGGGGGCTGCCGCCACCACCTGATGTCTCGAAACTAACCTGCTACAAATGTGGCCAGCCGGGTCATCTTCAGTTTGATTGCACCGCCAAACCATTTTGTGTCAAATGCAAGGTCAAAGGGCACTTCTCCGCAATGTGTACCGTGGCGGGCCTTCGGCACGAACCCTACTGGGCAGGGTTTGGGGCGGATGGCATTGGCTTCATGTGCTTGCACCGACTGTTGCTGGCCGCTATCCCATCTGCAACCTCCTAGCCAGCGTGTCGATTTGGAGGCCTTTCTTGAGCTTCAATGCAACATCTTGCACCTGCTCTGCTCCAAGTGGTGTTGTCCCCGACAATGGCGTGGGTGGCCTCAAGCTCTTGTTCGTTGCCGATGAAGGGCCTGATTGCCTTTTTAATCTCTACTAGTAGCAAAGTGCCAGTGCCATTGCAACGGGTCAAAATTTACAAGTCCATATAATTGAGATATAAAGTTTATCCGTAAAAAATATTGGTAACGAGAAATAATAAGTTGACACTTATTTTCAAATCTTCTGTGTTTGCATATCATGGATATCCAAAAGTGATGAAATTATCACACTTGTACTTTTGATTCGACAACAAAATCAGTACGAAAAAAATGATAAATTATACGGAAGATCGCTAATAAAAGAAATATTGTTGGATCACCAAAGAATTTAGCTTTGATTTCGTTTGAAGAAGCAAAACACTAAAAGAGGTGTATAATGAGGTGTATAATGCACGATTACTACATATTGTGGTGCTAAAGTAGTCTTTCAACAAGGGGAAACAAAACATGAAGTCAGGCCTCTCCTGTAGCATCATCAAGTCAGATCAGCTATGAGGCACACTAACAGTTAAAACAAATAGTTCAACAGTTCTTGAAGTTACATAATTTCTCAGTATTTTTGTTCAGGTAAAACGGTAGCTAGTGGGATAGTTTTTTAAGAATACGCCATGGAAAGGCGTATCATTTTCATAGATAGAAGGGGCCAAGCGGCCATACAACAAGCTCGAAGGCTTTACAACGTGTGGTCACTCATACATAGTCAAAGCCGTGCTCTCACCTACACGACCTACTCGTACAAGCCCTCGGGAACTAGGTGACTACTCGCCTCCGTTCCCCCCCTCCGGCCCTATGGCCCTCTCTCGAAAAATCTCGTTGCGCAAAAGTCTCGCCCTCCTCCAAAGTCTAATCTCAACCCGTATCCTCTGAGTTGTCGCTTCCGCTGAGACCGCCGCCTTGTTGAACACCACGTCGTTCCTGTGTGTCCAGATGCACCACATCACCAGGATGATGATCGACCATATATCCCTCCGCTTACTTCTCGTAGCCGGTGTGTCCGTCCGGCCCTGGCATCCACTCCAGCAAGCGCCACTCGTCGAGAGTGGGGTGCCATATCATCCTCGCGACCACGCACTGAATGAGTAGGTGTTCCGGTGTCTCTTCCTCCTGGTCGCAAAGAGGGCGTCTCGCGGGGTGGGGCAGCCCCCGCTTCTTAAGCTATCCGCTGTCCAGCAGCGGTTCTTGGCTACCAACCACGCGAAGAACTTAAGGCTCAGTGGCGCTCTCGAGCGCCAAATCTGTTGCTTTGCTGGTTCCTCGGTCATCCCCCCGAAGAAAGCCTGGTAGGCCGACTTCGCAGAGTACTCCCCGTACAGTTCCCAAATCCACTGGAAACGATCCGGTTCCTGAGTTAGTGCAACCTCGGCCATCTGGCCCCACAAAGTGAAAAACTCCTCGAGGCCCTCAGCCCCCAGGTCCGGTCAAACGTCCGCTAGCCAGTCTCCCCTGCAAGCCTCCTCGACTGTGCGTCTCTCTATCACCCTCCCACTCACCTTACTCGTATGGTTAGGGAAACGATCTCGGATCCGCTCCCCCCGCAGCCAGCGGTCCGTCCAAAACAACGTGCTCCGCCTATCCCCCACATGAGACCTAGTAGCAGCTTCGAAAATAGATGTCACCTCGGGTGGTACCTTGATGTTGAACTCCCGCCACGGTTTGTTGCTCTCGAACCTCCTCAACCACAGCCATCTCACACGAAGGGCTATGTTGAAATCTGGAGGTTCGGAATACCTAGCCCCCCCCAGCGGTTTGGGGGAGCAAACCTTCGTCCACGCCACATGGCAGTGCCCTCCTTTTGCATCTTTCATGGCTTGCCACAGGAACCCGCAGCATATCTTGTTTGCCGCTACGATCGTCTTGCGCAGGAAATCGAACACCATCATCGCCGAACACCGGCATAGCCATCAGTGTCGTCTGAACCAGTCTCAGTCGTCCTCCTTTCCGCAGCAGACCAGCCCACCAGCTAGGTAGCTTGTCCCCCATCCGGTCCACCAACGGCCGCAGCTGGGCCTCGTTAATCTTCCGCGTACTGAGCGGTAGGCCGAGATATGTGCAAGGGAAAGTCTCAATCGGGCAGCCCAACTCCTCGTTGGCCAGCTGCGCCTCCCTCTCCGAGCACCTAATCAAATGGGCCGAACACTTAGCAAAGTTCGTTCGTAGCCCAGCTGCCTCCCCAAAATCCTCCAGAATAGTTGCACATCCGCGGATGTCACGCCAAGTGGGCCTTATGAAAGTGACGACATCATCCGCGTAGATGGATGTCCGTCTCTGCAAACCCCGTGGCGAAAGTTGGGTGAGGACCCCCAGCTCCGTCGCCCGCTCAATCATGAAGTGTAACACCTCCATCTTCAAAATGAAGAGCATTGGGGACAGTGGGTCCCCCTGTCTAAGTCCACGACGGTTGTCAATCCGTCTACCGGGCACTCCATTTAACAAGACTTTCGTGTTTGCCGTAGACATCAATCCGCAAACACACGAAAGCCACTGTCGCCCGAAGCCAAACTTCCTCAGTACCTCTAGCAGGAATGCCCAGTCCACCGTATCGAACGCTTTGGTGATGTCCAACTTTAGCATCACCGCCGCTCTCTTGGTGGCATGCAGCTTCTTAGCCATCTGCTGGACCAACATGAAGTTATCATGTATGGACCGTCCTCTAAAGAAGGCACTCTGGTGCCCTCCTACCATCCTCGGCAAATCAGCTGTAAGCCTTTTTGCCAGCACCTTAGCGATGAGCTTGGGTAGACTATGTATCAGGCTCACCGGTCTAAAGTCTTTGATCTCCATCGCCCCGGGCTTCTTGGGCAACAAGGTGATCAAGGCCTTATTTACTGCACCAAAACCTCTGAAGTCCGAGCCTTCCATTGCCCTGAACACCTCCATCACGTCTTGCTTTATGATGCTCCAGCAAGAGACGTAAAAACGCCCCGAGAAACCATCGGGACCCGGCGCCTTATCCAATTCCTGCGCTCGGACCGCCTCCCACACCTCCTCCTCGCCGAACGGCTCCTCCAGGTGCGCTAAATCAAAGGTCGGCAGCCGAAGCTCATCCAGATCCACTGTGAACTGTCGGTCCGGTGCCGTGCCCAGCAGGCCCTCATAGAACTCGTCTATCGCCTCGGCCTTGTCGTCATGATCCGTCAAAACCCTCCCCTCCACCTTGAGCTCCGTGATAAAGTTCTTCCGTCGTCTATGGCTAGCATGCAGATGGAAAAACTTGGTGCATGCTTCCCCCTCCTGTAGCCAAAGGAGCCTCGACCGCTGCCGTGCGATCGTCCTCTCGAGGGACGCCAGACCCAGCAACTTCTTCTTTAGGAGTCCCCGTAACCCACGCTCCGCCAAAGAGAGAGCCCTCTTCTCCATCGCACAATCGAGGCGGAGGATAACCTCGTTAGCCACCGAAATCTGGAACTTGACGTTCCCCACAAACTTGTCTCCCCAGCTGGCAAGCTTCTTTGCCATTGCTCGCAGCTTATCATCCACGTTCTTGTAAGGGTTAGGGTTGCGTGGTACCGAGTTCCATGCATCCGCAACAACCTCCAAGAAACCTTCCACCTTCGGCCAAAGGCCTCGAAGCGGAACCTCTTCCCCACGTGCATGTCGGCGCTAAGGCAAATCTTCGAAGGGCTATGATCCGAGGTGGAAGAACTCATAGCCGATAAAAACGCCCTCGGGAAATCCGTTTCCCACTCCACCGAAGCGAAAACACGATCCAGACGCTCCATCGTCGGTTGTGCCCTCTCATTTGACCAGGTAAAGTTCCTGCCATTGACGTACACCTCCGTGACCTCCAGCTCCCGAAGAGCTCTTCTAAACTTGCCCATCATGCACCTGTTTATGTTCGTGTTGTTCTTGTCTTCCGGGTTTACAATCAGGTTGTAATCCCCAGCCATCATCCAAGGACCAGCGTGTAGGTCCCGGACATCCCGCAGCTCCTGCAAGAACGCAACCTTCCCCGCGGCCTCACTCGGCCCATAAACGCCTGTGAACCACTATCTCCTCCACCGGCTAGACCTGCACCGTAACTGAGTGCTCCATAATGTGTGGGTTAGAGACCCTCACATCTCTGGAGACCCAAGCCACCAACACTCCACCGTGCGTAACAATCGCCGGCAAGTAGTAAAAACCGTCGAAAGACGGCCCTGCGCATTCCTTTATTAGGTTTATGTTTACATCACTCAGCTTAGTCTCCTGAAAGCAAATGAAACTAGCCCCCGACTCCTCAACAAGTCTAGCCACCACGAGCCTTTTAGCTACTGAATTCAGGCCTCGCACGTTCCACACCAGCAATACTAAGTTGTGATACATTAACAAGGATCTACCGATACAACGCCCACGGCATGGAGAGCAGCAGCTAAACTGCTACCTCCCCCCCAGTTCTCCTCCTGAGCTTGGAGAACGTCTGGCTCCCAGCCGAACAGGGAGACGATCGCAGCGATCTTGTCATCCCCCAATGGCTCATCGAAGAGAGTCAAATAGGACTGCATCGCTTCGTCCCCAATGACCTCTCCCTCCCGTGCAATCTGCAGGCGTGTGATTAGCGCTCGCTGTTGCCGCTTGACCCCCGATCCAGTAGAGAATCGCCCAACAATTCTGCTGCTCCTTCGCACTGTGGACGGCGGCACCCTCCTGGTGCGCGGCCGGCGCGTCGTCGGTCGGGGTAAGACCTGGGTGGTCCTTTTGCGAAGCCGCTGGCGGAAACTCGCGATAGTCTCCTTGTCCTCCATCGATCCCCCCATGCACGGCGTAGCCTGTGTGGCGGCCTGCGGCCCTGCCTGCACAGGCATTGCCTCCCCACGCGTCTCCATCGCCTGCTCGGGCGAGAGCTCCACCTCGAACATCTCCATCATCGGGGTGCCCCTGCCCACCTCGACTCCCTCCTCCTCCCCATCAGTCCCACCGCCGCACAACGCGGGCGTGGTGGTCCTGGGAGAGAGCCCGGAGAGTTCAGCCTCTGGAGTCGAGGGCGGCGAATCCCGCCCGTCCCCAGCCTCCACATCGATCCACGGGGTGCTCCTCCCCGGCCTGCGACTTGGCCGGGAGGTCTTGGTCTTGGATTGAAGGGCTGCCCCGCGTGCAGCCCTCCGTCGAGCCGCTTCCAACCACCAGCCGTGGTCCGGCCAGCTCTGCTTCCCACCTCATGGGGTCCACGCGCTCAGCGCTGTCGTGCTCTTGGTCTCGTGTTGAGATCCATGCCTCCGCATTGACCAGCCTCACATTGTTGTCCATGTTGGCCTGTTTGGGTGTCGAGGTCAGAGTCTCCGAGCCCTTTGCACGCTGCCTGCCATGCCTAGCCCCATGGCCAGCATGGTACCTTCCTCTCGGCTCCTCCCTCGCGGCCGGAAAGGATCGCCTGTGGTTGCCTCGCTGGTCATGGGCATCCTCCCTTACTTCTCTTCTGAAACGATCTTCATCCTCGTCGCTCGATGGCCAGTCGTCCGCTGGCAGCGAGCCGTCCGGACACACATCCATGTCCACCGAGCTTAGTATTGTGATGCTGATTGGGTACTCGAGCAAATCCACACCAGATGGTATCATTTGATAGGCCGGAACCTGCAGGTCGTCATCAATCCAGCAATCAGTCGCATTTGGTTCCTCCACCCATAGCAGCCTTCGCTTTGGGATCACTGCTAGGTTTGGCACCCAAGCTGTAACGCCAAAGCTACTCAAATCCTCTTGGTTCTCCGTTGAGGTGTCCAGCCTCTCCACCCACGCTGTGCTTCCCAACAGGCTCCTTGCCGTGGTCAAGCTCCAAGTGTTCGGTGGCACGCCCTGCAGCTGCAGCCTCACCCGGTAGCGCATTCTTCTTGCCACCGCTTGTAGCTGTCTATTCCATGGCGAGCATCGGATGGAGAAGTTGTCTCCATACATCGTGCCCGCCCGGATCGCCGCGTCCCGGTCCTCCTTGTTCCTGAAGGCAAACAGAAAATCTACCGGCCAGAACTTGTGCGTGGAGAAGGTGCGCGCATCTGCAGCGATGCTTCGCGCCACCAGGTCCATCGCCATGACCGTGGGCACCCTCAGCCTTTGGCCAGCCACGTACGCCACGACGCTCCAGCGGAGCGCCTCCTCTGCCGCCACAATCTCCGGAGTCCGCGAGATGATGCAGACTTCTGTCTTCCCCGCGCCACCGGCCTCTTGGCCCTCTCGTTCAGCATTCCTCTCCAAAAGATGCAGTCTTTGGTTCCCAAACTGCACCCCTCCTGCACCCGGAACCTCCACGCCAGGGCCGCGCCCTGGCACCCGCCAGCGGCGGCCAGTCGTTGCCCGCGCCCGTCCCCGGTGCAGCTTGGCGACCTGGCTCAGCCCTCGCCGCCCGCTGCTGCACTCCGTGGCGCGCCGAGTTTGGGGGCTGATATAAGCAGCAGGTTCAGTGTTACAGTTTGATTTGGACGTGGCCTAAGATATTTCCGATCAGAACTTCCAGTCGAGCCGGCCACACTCATACGTTCATACTTATCGATATATATCTTCTCACTGCCTTTTACATCAGATTTTTCCTCCGCTTCTTATTCCTCATTCCATCAGTTTACCTTTTCAACAAAAGAAACAACAATTTGACAAAATAAAGGTGCAATACTACAACATGCAATGATCTAATGATTAATTATAATATGGCAGTGTTTCTCAGAACATAGAGATCCCTATGAAAAATCCATAAAAAAGTATGCTTATCTAAAAGTGAGCACCTGAGAACCCCCCCGCGTCTCGTGAGCCGCTCCTGCGACTCATGAGGCGACTCCATCGCCCTCCCCTCCGGCCCCCTTCCTCCGCCACCTGCTCCCTCGTCGCCGCCATTGGCGGCCTCCGGCCGGCCACCCTACCGCCTCCTCCTCCCTCCCCTTCCGGTTCCTCTCCCCGTCATGTCCCTGTCCTCGGTGGACTCCGGTGAAGCACGTCCTCCTGTGATGTCCAGCGCCTCCCTGACCTTGGTGACAGCGGTGGTACAAGGGGTGCCGCTGCGCTCTCCGGTTGCCGGCGGCACTTGAGCAGCTCGGCGGGGTTCGGGCGGGGTGCCCAGATCCGCCGGACCTTGCTCCGCCCCGGTGTCTCCTGCTAGGGTGCGGGAGAGCAGCCACCCCTCTTCTCGGTCGGTTGGCCGGAGTCGTCTCAGTCGCCAGTTGGTGGTGCGGAGTGCTTCCTCTCCTTTGGTTGGCCTGGATTCAGATCTAGGGTTTCGTGTGGTTGCCTTGGTTTACTCTTCGGTATTGGTGCTGGTGTGGAGTTGACTTGGCTGGGTTTCAGAGTTGCGCCAGTCGCGGAAGCTGGGTGGGCTAGCTTCGCATCGGTGGATCTCGCTTGCTCCGGCGGCGGTTGAGGTTGGTATCTCCGGTGCGTCGGGGCGGCGGCCCTGAGTGGCGGGCGTGGTGGTGTCTCACGGCGAGCTCCACAACGCGCGGTGTTGGTTGTGTTCCTTGGCCGTGAGGGCGGCAAGGAGGACGGCGTTTGGAGTTCCTGGCGAGTGACGGTGTGGTGTCGGTCCTCGCCCAGATTAAGACTTGGAGGCTCTGTTGCAATCTTGGTAGAGTCGGTGTCCTTTCTCGATGGGTAGGCGGGGCTCGGATCGATCGAAAGATCAGACTGTCTTTGACGCTGGTGTCGGAGACGCCTTTGGGCGCCGCTTTCCCTCTTGGGGGCGATGCAAGGGATCCGCCCCACCTCTCTCGTGTATGCTCTGGGTGAAAACCTTGGTCTTTCGACCCGTCGGTGGCGGCGCTACTACGTCGTGACCTCCTTGGAGGCACCGACTAGGAGCAGGGGCCTACTTGCTTCACCATGGTTGTTTGAGTGCAAAGTTGGTGTCTTTCCGCTGTCGGAGTCCTGAAGCGATGTTGTCTGGTTCTTGTGCTTGGGTGGAGGCATATCTTGCGGACACGGGGTCCGTTCCTGCCCCTTTGTTGGCTGGCTGTTGTACGCAAGGGTTCGGAGCCCGTCCTTCGGGGGTTTCCGATCCCGCCCCTTTGGTGGCTGGCTGTTCTACGCAAGGGTTTGGTCCTCGTCACAGTAGATGATCTCCGCTCGGTGCTTTGTTGCTTGGCATCCCCTTCTTCGTGCTCGTCGTCTGTGGGAGGCTCCGGTCTTTCATCTCCTACTCTCATCTTCGGTGTCAAGCTCGGTGTTTTCCGTGGTGGCTGCTTCGCTGGTGGCCCGATCCTGCCTCTTTGGCTGGCAGTTCTACGCAAGGATGCGGTGTTCGGCGTAGTGTAGCCTCTTTTCTTTTAGTTTGACCTTACTCTGCTTTGTAAGAGGTAACGTGTGGCCGACTGGCTTTATTAATTTAAAGTCGGGCTTTATAGCCTTTTATCTATTAAAAAAAAGTGAGCACCTTCCCAGCTGCACATTTAAACAACATGTGAACCAGCAACCGTGATAGTGTGAAGGATAACCAAATAGCTCAAAAAGTGGCAATCGTTTATTATTAGACTTACTGACCCAGGTCCCTCTATAGATGTACCACCAATTAATCAGGGACACAAACGTTCAGGAGACTGGCCGCCACATCTTAATGCATGTTTTTTTTTTTTTTTTGAAATTCATCTTAATGCATGTTGATCGGCTGGAATATGACTCTGTTAGGATGTTGATATTCAGCACATGTAATTGAAATGGGTTCCAATACCAAATTAGCCGAGGTATTGAAATGGGTTAATTCAAATTTTCATGTTTGGACAGATAAGTTTTTTTTTTTTTTTTTTTTGAAATTTTGGACAGATAAGTTGTTGAATTGCACTTGCTCTTCTTCGCATTACCCCTCAGGTTGTGTACTGCGTCTTGCCATCTACAAATACTGAAAATACTTTAGTATACACTTGAGGACACAAACATTGAATAAAGAACTGACAGACAAGATGAATTATCTAGCTACGGATGTGTGGCAGCGAATCACTCAGGCCAGCTTGAGAAGAAGAAATCAATCGAGGAAGCATAATTAGCATAATCGATTTTACTCAAAAAACTTTGGCATGGGCCAACAGCGGCGGGGCCGAGCGCCTATGAGAACACCCGTCCTCGTCGCCATCGAGGCAAGAGCCCTGGGACCACGGCTGGCCTCCTCCATGCCTGCTCCTGGACGGCGAGACCTTGCCGATCCGCTATGTCAGAGGTGAGGCGACGAGACAGAGAACGTATTGGTCGAAGGGATTGGATAGTGGTGGCAGCGGATCTGGAGGGAACGTACCAGGTGGGAGATGGCCTTGGGGAAGAGACGGTGGTGTGGCAGTCGGGAGCGGGCATGCTCTCAACTCGAAATCCCGGTCATTCGAACCTTGATCTAAGGAATTCCGGTCTGAGTCGAACCTTTGGACGGAAGACAAACATGGGATTGCGTACGTGGCTGGGATTTGGGAAATCCTGCGTGCGAAAGAGAGAAGCAGAGCAAAGGGCTCGGCCTAGTAAGGCCCAACAGCCGGTTTTCCACCTCGACGAGTCCGCAAGAGGCCCAGAGGCAGTCCTTCTCGACCATTCCGTGCCTCCCTGTCTTCCACCCCTCTCTCTGACGGCAACCATGGCGACGGGCGGTTGATCGGCGGGTGTGCGACGATCGTGACGGCGCGGCTGCGCGAATAACAGCAAGGTACTCCTATCTCTCGACCCTCCTCGTGGAAGTACCGTTGTTTAGAGATTTTATTGCGCCATTAGGGCTAGGGTTTTTGGGGATATCGGGTTTGGTTTCCGCGGGTAGAAAGATAGGATTTTTATGCGATTTAACTTCTGCATTCAGCTCGAAAATAACAGTAGTTGGTTAACTTTGTCCGCAATATTTGTTAATTTCAGTTAAACCATGGACTCGAGTGAGATTTTGGTTGTCCAATTCCATTTGGGTGGCGAGTTCCTTCGAATTGGTCCGAATCACATTGGTGGAGATGAAGCGATGTCTGAGATTAAAAAGGATAAATTGTCGCTGCAAGAGGTGAAAGGCTATCTGAGGGATCATATACAGTTTAAGGAGTCGATGAAGATCTATTTTTTGATTCCAGGTGAAGAACTTGCTACTGGGCTTATGTTTCTGAATGATGACCAGAAGTGTTTGCAGATGGCAGAGTATGTATGTGTTGGTGGTGTGGCTGATGTATTTATTGAGTACCATGGAGAAGAAGATTCAGTTGACAGTAGCAGTGGTAGTGACTTTGAGGATGAAATTTACTCACTGAATGATTCAGAGCCTGAAGCTGTTATCACTGCTGTTGAGCCAGCTGAGTCTGACACTGAGTTGTTGATCACTGATGAAACAAGAGTGGTGACCCAGATTATTAGCAGCCCAATTAAGAAGAAAGCAAGCAGTGGCAGGCCAGAACAGAGTGATCAGCCCAATGAGTTTGTTGTCAGTCAAGCTCCTATTTCTCAGGTGCTGGATCCAACTCAAGTTCCAAGTGGACAGAACTCAGATACTGATTCAGATAGTGATATTGAGTACAATCCACATAGTAATGACAGTGGAGAAAATTCAGAGGTTGTGGACCTAAGGAGGCATGCTAGAAGATTCAAAAAAAGAATGAAAGACAGCAAGAGTTGGATAGGGACAGATGCATCAGGTCCAGTTCCAATAGACCTTATTGCTAACATGGAGCACCAACTGGCAGAAGAAGAAGAGGACTGGAACTACAATTCTTCAGATGAGGACTACAGCTATGATGAAGATTCAGACGGTGAGGTTGTGAAAAAGAAGAGCAGATATCCCAGATATAACAGTGAAACTGACATACCACATTTTGAGTTGACAATGGTGTTCAGAAGCCAGAAGCAGCTAAGGAGAGCTCTGGAAAAATATGGCCTGGTTACTAAGAGGAGCATCATCTTCTTGAAATCAGAGAGTGACAGAATAAGGGCCAAATGTGGTTGGGAAGGTTGCCCATGGCTCATTTATGCAGCTAAGAGGTCAAGAACATCCAGATTTCAAGTGATCACTCTGAATGATGAGCATACATGTGCACAAAATAGATGCAACAAGCTTGTGACTGCTAAATTGATTACACAGAGGTATGAGCACTTCATCCTAGCAAATCCTATGTGGAAAATAAATGGTATGAAAGCCACTGTACTGCAAGACATGTTTGCTGATGTCTCAACCTCAAAGTGTAAGCATGCAAAGTCTATTGTCATGGACAGATTAATGAGTGACCTTAAAAATGAGTATACAAGAGTTTTTGATTACCAATTGGAGCTGCTTAGGAGCAACCCAGGAAGCACAGTTGCTGTCTGTTTGGATCCAAAAAACATGCATCAAAACATTTTCCAAAGTTTCTATGTTTGTTACAATGCAATGAAGCAAGGATTTAAAGCTGGATGCAGGAAAGTGATAGGCCTTGATGGGTGCTTCTTCAAAGGGGCAGTGAAAGGTGAGCTCTTGTGTGCCATAGGTAGAGATGCTAACAACCAGATGTATCCACTAGCTTGGGCTGTAGTTGAGCGGGAAACTAATGCAACTTGGAGCTGGTTTGTTGGCTTACTACTCAAGGACTTGGACATCAACAACAGTGGAGCTGGGTGGGTGTTCATCTCTCATCAACAGAAGGGGCTGATCAAAGCCATGAAGGACTACCTTCCAGCTGCAGAGCACAGAATGTGTGCTAGGCACATATATGCTAATTGGAGGAAGAAGCACAGAGCTCATGATTGGCAAAAAAAAGTTTTGGGCTGTTGCTAAAGCTTCCAATTTCAACTATTTTAGAGCTAAACTAGCACAGGAGACACCTGAAGGTGCTAAGGACATGATGAGGACAGAGCCACAACATTGGGCAAGAGCATATTTCTCAGTGGGGGCAAATTGTGAGTCAGTTGACAATAATCTGTGTGAGTCCTTTAACCATGCAATTGTGGATGCTAGGTTCTATCCTATTATTTCAATGCAAAAGAAGATTGTATTTTTTATAGAGAGGACAGGGATCACACATTCACACGAAGGGATGAAGGGAACATCGTACGTGAGAGGGATTGGTTGGCACCGGTTATTTTCTCCGGTTTTTTAATTGGTGGGAATGAGGGTGATGTAGTAGCGATTTCGAGTGTCTGTGTGCAATTTTGGAGGCAATGCTGTAATTTTTATTTGTTTTGAAGTCCTTATTGTAACTTGTAATCCCACATGTTATAATGAATGCAGTTTCCAGGGCTCCTTGCTCAAAGAAAATGACTCTGTAGCCTCATAAGCAAAAGGAGATAAAGCGAACTTAGGACGCGTTTGTTTGGGCTGTGACTGCCTGGCCGCGTGAAATAGCTCGTGACATGCTTTCTCTTGTATGCCTATTTCTCTACTCGAATTTGGCAAAGCCCACAGCCACCGCACCCGTTTGATTCATTTTACCCGCTTTTTCCGGTGCTTTTTCCAATGAAAAGCCAACAAAATCCCAAACAAACACCCCTTTAAAAGAGTAATAACACAATAGTGGTTATCGAACCGCAAACATGGATGTGATGTGCGTTGTCAATTATCCGATGCAGCGCAAAGGGAGTATTTATTATCAAAAATGGCCATTCGATAGTATGACCGTTCCGACAAAACTATTTTTGAATCTGGCCTGGCCTGAGGTAGCCGGCAAAGAGGATGACGCCGACATGTGCTGACCTCAAAAGGTCAGATTTTAAAATAGTTTTACAGATACGTCATTAGTTTCGCAGTTTCGCGCCATTTTTTTAACAAGAAATAGGCAAAGGGGTACGCTGGAATGGCAGACTCGGACTGAAGAAGCTGATTTGTGAAACTGTTGGTTCTTCAGTTTCTTCAGGCAGGTCGTGACAGCTTGGAATTATATTACTCGAACGGTGCAGCCAAAAAATTACTGAAGTAGTAATAACAATTCAAAAGGTGACAGAAGGATGCAAGGAGAACGAATAATAAACAAGAATATACATCAAACGTCCATGCTTTTAGGAACTTTTGTGTTGCCCTGACATTCTACGTATTCTGGTTTTCCTTCGTCTATGAATTGCAGCAGTAAGTCCTGCAAAGCCAAAATATACATTAGTAAGCCACCTGAAGTACCGCAAAACCTTAAATTCACGTGTAGGATCCCAATTCACATGTAGGAATTGAGTAGATACTCACTGAACAATGAACAACTTAACTATACCTTGAGTAGACTACTTCATATGTTTGTATGTTTATTTGGTCACAACCCGGCGCTGGGATTAGCAGATCCCGCGGCCACAACTCCCATTCCGCTTCCCTGGGCAGATCTAACAGCTCTGTGCTCTCTTAATTGGACATCTGTAAAATCTTCCCCCTTACCATCTTTGTCAATATCTCGCACAATTTGATCGATCTTCCGAAACTGGTAAGGCCATGCTGTGTTATATAGAAATTGCCGGAGATCAAACCTGTTATCCTCCGGTGAATAACTCTGTAAAAATAGTCTAATGTTACAAAAGCATAAGGCAGGTCTTCTGCTTACAAATTGAAACGAGTACCTCGGCATGATAGGATGGTGTCAAGACAGTCATCTTATGCCTGTTTATGGCATAGTATTTATAGAAGTGCTTCACCTTGTCAGCCACTTCTGAGGGGGATAGTCTTCCACACCACCTGTGGCAGAGATTCTATAGCAATATATATTAGCCTTTTACGCAGATATACATATTTGAATGACAATAAATTAAATAATTTAACTCTATCATTTAAATACCAATTTCTATTTACTTATCATATCCAACTTTTCAGTAAAAACATTACAGTAGTAAGACAAAAATAAAAACAGTACTAAACACACACAAAGTAGATATGTACCTCATCAACTAGCTAAGAACATCTCCACCGGCAACCCCTAACGCACCCCCCAAAGGCCCATTGTGGGTGCCGTAGATATGTGGGATTCAAAATTGTCCAGAGTGTACAACACTCCAGCTCTCAATGCGTCGAGGGGGGATGCAAGGCCAGCGATCTAGATGAATCCCATATGTCGGGGAGCGGCCTACTCGGTCGGCCAAATGGCAACAAGAAAGCAAAGGCATCCAAGAGGGCAGCCGCAACATCTAGCACCTCCCTCCAGGAGTCGATCGACTTGTATAATATGAAGGTCACCTCATCTTAAGGTAAAGATGCACGAAGAACGAAGAGAGGTGGGGCATCTATTTCGGTGTCCAAGACCACCAAGCTCAAAGAGATGCAACTCGATAGGGAGCTCACTCCTCCCAACCGACACCACAAACATGAGCTCGCCTCAATGAGGTTTCCTTGCTGAGGAGGTGGAGCGCGAAGGAGAGGAGGGGAAGGGCTATGGATGCCGAGACCTAAGAATGATCTACATGTTTTTGTTGTATTTTGGGTTTATTTTGGTGGCCAGCCGTGCTGGTGGCGGACGGCCATGCTGTGGACTTGATTTATGTATATTTTGTTAGCCGGATTTGGTATTGGCATGGAATGTTATTGCAAATGCAAATAGTTGATCAAAAATGAAAATGGGCCGGCCTTGCTTGTGGGTGACGTTGTGGGCGGCAACCTGGGTTTGGCCGGACACTTGTATGTAACCCCCAAAGCGGACACAATTTGGGAGGTGCTGCACAAAATTTAGGGGGTGCCGGTGGAGATGTTCTAACATCACATCAGTTGTAGTACCTGGGGCTGGAGAAACCCAGTGTACCCACAGAATATAGAGCTGGGAGAGCTTTCCGTGCTCACGCTCTTGGGACGTTCTCTTGGTACTCCCAAGTCCAAAAAGACCGCACAAAAGTCATGAAAAAGACTAACAAACCACGACATAGATGCTCCCACTCTTGTTATTGTACAGATTGAACTTTTGATGCTTGGTAAGTTTTGTGGAAGTGTTCCTCAATTGGGCAAATTTTTGATACACCGGAAGTTTCTATCTCGATGTTAGTTGCATCACCTTTAGAGAGATATCCGTGTCCGCCATTTGAAGAAAAGCAAATGAAATGATATTGCTTCCATAAAATTCCCATAGAATCGAGAATAGTTTTCATTCTGTACATACCAGATCATCAACTAGTAACTTTATCCGACCTCTGAAAAGTGCCGACTGTTTCAATTTTTGGAATGGGATATTTACAGAATCCACGGGAGGTCCGCAAAGAAAGTATTTAAATAAGACATCCACTGGTAAGGACAAACCAAAGGCATGACAAGGCCTAGGTCAATTCAGAACTTGGGAACTCTGGGAAGGCCTTCTAGAGTCTAGGTCTTTAGTTACTGGTCCTGAGCCCTGATCAACATTTACCCACCGAAGGGAATCCTTGCGAAAAGGGAAGCAATGGCAGGATATCCTGTTTGTGCGATGGGCTAGAAGAAGAGGAGCCGTCAGCTACAGCAACAAGAGATCAGTTCTTGAACTTCACAAATACGATCCACTACTACCCCCACAAGCTGAGATAGGTGAAAAACATGCCGACAGAGGCGTGGACATTTTTTGTTTGTTTGAAAACGACATATATATATTTAGTTAGGAAATAGATTGGTTTAATTAGGAAAGACAAATATATGGTTTGTTAGGACAGTTAGAATTCTATTCTTGGGCATCAAGTCGAGTGTTCCCTATAAAGGGACACTGTTGTCGCATTAATAGCATAGCAGTTGCCATAAGAAATAGCTAGAGTCCAGTTCAATTACTGCAGGAATAGGTTAACGTGAGTTTCTTTGTATCAGACTCAAATAGAGTCCTAGTTGTGTACTAGATATCGCAGTCGGTTTTGTGCACCAGGTGTCCTGGCGGCTGGTCGAGGATGTGTATCCCGTGTGTTTAGGGCAAGCAATAAACAATGGGCGGTGCTGAGCATCCCCCAGGGGATCGGAAGCCCTCTAGCGCTCCACGCGTGTCACCCGAAATAAAGTCCCTATCATGCTCCCGAAAAAAAGTCAAAGCCTTATCCCCATGTCCTCGCTCCTCCCTTACAGCACCCTGTCGCTCCTCCGTGAGCACCGACCGTCGCCAGAGCCGGAGAAAACGGCACCGCACCCCCGCTACTCCTCCGTAAGCCCCGCCTTCGTCGGATAAGATGTGCCAGAGAAGACGTGGCCGCAGTTTCGCCGGCCGCTCATAGCATCGGCAGTGGCCGATCATAGCATCGCTGACAACCTACGGTAGCATCACTGTTGTGCCATTGCAGCAATGCCGCCTGCTGCCGTGGGTACCGTCACTGTTATACCTTTGCAGCAACGTCACCCGCCATTGACAGCAACCCCGACTGCCGTCGGTAGCATCGCCGGCAGCCCATTGCAGCAGCAGCTCCCCGGGTTGGCAGCAACACCGCCCGCCGCTAGTCCCTGTAGAAGCGCCACCCCCATAGCAGCACCTCCGCCATTGAGGCGGAGACCTCCTTCACCCCTTGCAGCATCCACCTCCCCCTAGTAGCATCTAGCACCGGATGGGCGTTCACCGTACAGCTTCCGGCCACGATTCCAGCCGGGTAGGAAGTTGCGCGAGGCACAGGAACCTAGCAAGAGCGCGCACCTCTAGTGACGAGCTCCAGGCAGTGGTCATGTCGAGGAACGGAGCCGGCTCAGAGCTTCATCCGATGCGACGGGTGCGTAGCGAGAGGAGCGAGATGGTCGCCGGTGGGACAAGGTGGGTCTACCGGGGAGATGGGACAAGGCGGAGCTTGGGTGGAACAGGGATGGAGGCGTGGCACGGCTGAGGCGAGGATGCCGGTGGCTGGAGGCAGTGTGGCAGAAACAGCAGGGAAGGAGCAACGCTAGTGATGGAAACAGAGAAGAAGACGGGGAGAGAACGAGTGGAAGGCAGAGCACGGTAGAAGGAGGTCACACCATTTTGTTTCGTCAGATGCGGGACACGCGGCATGCGCTCGACCCCGAGGACAAAGTCACGTAATTTTCCGGAGGTATTCAAGTGTTTTCCAAAATAATCTATTTATCTTCTACTTGCATTTCCCGAACCCTCTCAATTCTCTAGATCTAATCCCCCCCACTACCTTCTTATCGCCGGCAGAGGATGAGTAATCCACCCCTACTACCTTCGTAGCTCTAAGCGCCTACAAGGCTACAATAGACACCATGTACTCCATATGGATTACGAAATGAATAAGAATTAACTAGTAAAGACCTAATCCCCATTCCCAACCTTCTCTCCCTCTCATCCCCGGCACCATAGCCGGCCAACCTTCGCTCCTCGGAGCTGTACCCCAACCGTGTCACGTTCATCTATCCTAGGACCAGTACCAATCCTAGCACGTGACACATGCTGGGGAGCAAAACAGTTGAACTATTTATAGCCATCCCTTTAAGAATTACTTTACAAAAAGAAAAACTAGAGCGCAACCAATGAAAAAACCTAAAAAAAGGAAACTGCTTAACAAAGCAAACATAATCCTTGGAACTACAAAATTGTCATCTTTCTAAAATGAAAAGTTCCTTTGTTACATGTATAAACATCATACAGATTTGTAGTATGCTGCAAAAGGAATTTTAAGTTACGGAACAATAAAATCAAGTCAACTGGCGACCAACCTGAAACATTGAAACAGGACCGCACCGGAATATTTTCCTTAATCTCCCATATATTGATAACTCCTCATACGTCATCCCCATGTCAACTTCATCCAACTAAATTAACAGAAATAAGATAAACAGTTGATATACTTGAGTACAAATAAATAGTTGGTATATTTTTGTTGATAGCTAGCTAAGACAATTTTATGCACAAGTATAACTAAAACTTGAACAAATAATATACTAATAAGATATTTTGAGTTTGAGGGCAACTTCACAATTGAGCTGATAGTTGTTCGCTACCAAATCTGGCACAAAGTAGGAGAATAATGCAGCCGCACAATATACATACATGTAAGCTATGATGCATTACCATTCGGGGGAAAAAGGAGCAGGGTTAGAAAATACTGGGAACACACAGTTCTCGTCGACAAACTAAAAACAGCCTAGTTCTACAAGTTACGCTGAGTTGAAACTGTAAACAAGAGATCTAATTTTCACGACATTTAGTTACCTGGTTATAATCTGTGCGGATTGGCTCAAGCTCTGCAGTAGGAGGTGCAGCTTCAACCTCAGCCAAGGAAGAATATTGAAGATGAACTGCTGCCCATCGTAGGAAAGCCCTAAGGTCTTGCTTACTTACACTTCCAATGGGATTTATATCAGCTGAACTGCAGTCATACTTTGCAACAGAAGCAATAGTTATTGTCGCTACTCGTTACCAGAGTATTAAACAAGAGTTAAACAATTACTGATTTGAGATGAAGGATTGATGAATGAGATTATATACTTGGTTCGCCTTGGTCTTGAAGCTGCTTAAACTCGCCTATATTTTAAAAGGAAAGCGAGATATGTTAAACGTACCTTCGTCAAGTAACCACGCAATCCTTCATCGACATTTGAGCTTCCCAGAACAAGATAGAACCCAGACTTGTTATGAACCCATGGCATAAGAGAAGCCATCATAAAGGCCAGCACCATCCTGATTCGAGCTTGAATATTTTGTAATCCCAGGTTCTCAGTATGTGATCCCCCATCGACCTGAATATTTTAAGAATAATATTGAGGTCATCAGAATTTACATCAACTGCTTCCAGCTTGTCACCAAACAAAATGCAGGCATGTGTTCCAGTCAGTTTTCCTCATTTTAGATTATTTTTGCTTGTTATGTTATCAAAATTAAAGATTGGGTTACCCAAACAAAAAAACAGATTTCTTGTATTTCATGTGATAAATATGATTTTTCCACATTTTACACAATAAAACATAAGCAGTAATCTAGCTGACTTGCGCGAAAAGAGGAAGAATAAAACTTCTTGGATTGTTTTTTTTTTACAAAATAATGCTTCTCTACCCATAATAATTCAGACTGCATGAGTACTTACGTTTGAGATCATTTGCATTTCACAAACCTCAAACCAGTTAAAATAATTTAATGCCCACCGTCAAAGCTACAAGACAAAACCTTCAGTTCAACGTTCTTTGTTAGCCATAAAAATGATATTTATGAAATGGGGATAAATATGAAGTTAAAAATATGCTCCCAGTCCTCGCAAATAAAAATGTATGTGCCCAAAATGCATTTACGCTATTTGAATAGTAGATTAGAGTGCAGTAGTACAAAACTACCTTGTAAAGTGGCCGCTTCCTGGTTAATCTTTCAAACAAAGAAAGAAATGCAGACACTACACTATCAATAGGTACATCAAAGTGGAACGAACCAATCTCTTCAGCTAGCCTTTTGGCACGTGATCTGGTATCTTCGGAACTGTGGAGAAAATTTACTATGAAGACAAAACAACAAATATACTATATGAACAAGCAAAGTATATTAAAAGCATACTGTATATCCTTCGATGAAGAAAGCCGGAAAACATTAATGCTATAAATTAAATAACAAACGATCATCAGCATATATGGAACAGGTCCAGTGCCTTGTGAAGTTTAAATTCTGGTAGCTAGATTCAGTAGTAAATTTGTTCTGGTTTAGTTCCATGAGAGAACTCCCCAACAATCGACTGAGACCAACTTTATTAGCAAACAATATTGTGCAATGGATGTCAGAAATGCTAATTTCAATTCCATGCGATCCAATACTTACAAACAATACAAGCTGAAGAGGTTTTGATAAAAAATAAAGCTGCATATCATCATTACAGATTTAATCCATTGTGTGAAATAATATTCCCGATAGCCTGTCAAATGGGAAGAGCTCTACTCCAGAAAAGGGTACAAAGAAGAATTGATTCCTTGAATCAAATCTTACCTATTTTCTGTTCCCATGTAAACAGTGTAGAATAAACGTTTGGCAAATTCTCTGCTGTCTGTGGGGAACTCCCCATCATTATACTGACCAATCCGCATAGCATCTCCCTTAACTTGCTCGTCTCCTTTCTCTATATCTGCATGTCATGTATATTAAAGAATAAATTATGTCGGAAATGGGTATTCCCTCCATTCAGGAGTATAAACAATATGTAGGTTATGTGACACAAGATTGGTACTGTCGGATTATTCAAAAACACTTCCTTACGGTCTAATTTCGTAACTATTAAGGTATTGCACTATATAGTTAACTGGAATATTTCTGAACAGAGGCAGTAATGAACCCAAATATGACCAAAATGAGTTTTAGGAAAGAAAAAAAACTAACAATCCTCTGGTAAGAAAAGATGTAGTTGCGAAGTAACTATAATATGAAAAGGGCAGATCAACTTGGAAAGGAGTAGAAAACACTACATCTACGAATATCCAGAGAGGATCTATGCTGACAGATGCAGATATAGAAGGGAATTAGGCCGTCTGCATAGACCCAAGTTATTAGGCACATCACCGATTCACCATGCAGATCTTTGCCCCAAGGTCATACCCTTAGCAGATTGTTATAACTGCATAACTTTCACCAACTAATGCACAAGTAAGATATTGTGCAGAAGATGAACGTGCCAAGCAAGATAAAAATCTTTTGATGGAAGGCATTGCATGGAGCAATTCCCGGACTATGTGTTTTGGCAACGAGACATGTCGTAACTTCTGGACAATGTCTGGTCTGTAAACAGGGATACGAAGATACTACATCTTATGTTTACCTGCAGAAGGGCGAAGGAAGTATGGAGGGACCTTGGACTACTTCAAATAATTGACTCTGTTGCTCGGATTGATCGATCAGGTTTCCGGTTGTATTGGAGGAAATGCTCAGGGAAATTGGACAGGGACTGTTGTTGGTCAGTATGGTCCGAATGAAACAATTGCAATCGGTGCATGGTACATATGGTGGCAACGTAGGGAATTTGTCAAAGGTGAGACTATTGCACCAGCATCAACGACAGCCATTTATATAGGAGCACTGACTGCAAATTATGGGAAAGCTTCAGCAGTAGTAAATTCTGTAGAGCCAAAGTGGGTAAAGCCTCCTTCAGATTCTTGTAAGCTCAATGTGGATGCTTCTTTTTACCCGGATGGATCAGGTGCAGCAGCTGCAATCCTTCATAATAGCCATGGTGAAGCTTTGGTAGGCCAGTCCTGGTTGCTAGACTATATATTAAATGCAACTACAGTAGGAATATTTAGGGTGCAAGAGAATTATTGTTGAGTCGAACTTGCTGGAGGTGATTCAAGCTTGTGGAGGAGTGATAGATATTTGGAGCCCATACACTGCCATTTTAGCGGATATCTTCCAAAATCCTTCAGGATTGGCATTGTCTCCTTTTCACATTGCCCCAGGGAAGCAAATAGAGCGCACAACTTAGCTAAAAGTACTTTCATTTCTAAAACTGCTATGTTTTGAGACAAGGATCCCCCTAGTTGCATTACTCATGACATTGTTGATGATGTAACTATTTTGTGATTATTAATAAAGTGCGCCAAAAGGTTTTCCCGTCAAAAATAGATATGTGCCCAAAAGGTTATCGAATAGAATAGCAAAATCAGAATATATATCTACCAGATAGAAGGTCTTATTCCTAAGAGAATTATCATACCCCAAAGTAAGCATTCCAATATCTCAAGCAGTTCAGTTGACTTGCATGATTTACCGATTCAATCTAACAATTTTACTTCCAACTGGCCCCAGATTTTCTCCTAAGTAGGACTACGCAGGTTTCCCAAGTTGGTCCAACATACAAGACGCCATCTCCTTTTTCGACATATATGAATTACATCATCAACAGGAATGCAGGATCCAACTCGAAAGATCCTTTGTTTGCCGTGTGATGTTTGATGCGGCCTATGTGCTAGACAGAAGGTGCTGCACATTACATACTACTGTCACGTTGATCGTAACTTTTACTATATGTGGACACCTTCAAACATGGATGTTATTTCCCTATTTGTTGATCTTATTAAATTTGGTACAATCAAGAGAATCAGAGGATGCATCGTGAAATGATGTTAACCCGACACATCTGGCATTGTGTTTACATGTATGAACCCAACAGTTATCTGGGTAAATTTGTCCAAATCCTCAGTCGCTGAATCTGACAATTGGGTTTTACCAAATACGAAAAGGCATTTCATAAAATATGGTGCTAATAAAGGAGGAAAATAAAGAAATACTAATTGATTGAACCTTTTATGACAAGCTGACACATGCAGCCAACAATTGCTGCAACAGATGAACTATCCGCACCACCAGAAAGTGGAAGCAAAAATCCTGATGCTCGACTTCTGCGAAGATAGTCCCACAGCCAGCAACTAGGTCCGAATGCAATCTCCTCTTCAGGACAGTGATACATAATCTTAACAGAAAAAGGTTAGACGAACTTAGCCTCTGCACAGAATACTATGTATGTCCAAACTCCAACAATATAAAGGGGAAAATATGAGCCAGACGAGTATTTGGATACATGGAATATGATATTTCGTCATATTCTCACAGGAAAAATATTATGATTCAGACAGTACCAACTGTTGACAGCAATGCTGTAGGAGATTATGGTTAGTCCAGCACAAAAAAAAAGGAGATTATGGTTAGAAAGAAACAATCGATTCTTTGAGAAGAAGCAAGCTTCTGAGGCAGTCATCATTAGACTAATCAGAGAGGAAATCTTGCTTTGGGAGCAGGCTAGACTAGAAGCAGGTACTAGGGAGGAGTGGCCAGCTCTAGTTCTGAGCGGACATGGGCCTTTGGCCTTGTAATTACCAGGTGGATGTAATTTCTCTCTATCTTAATGTGCAATCTTTGCATGTATTTAAAAAAAAAACTATTGACAGCAATAGTTTTCAAGACTACCTAAGTTGGTCCACGGTTTTTTTAAGAACTACTACAATGAAACACACAATAGAAAGATCACAGCACCAAATCCAAACATCCAAGAATTAAGTCAGGATAATAAGTTCACTGGGCACAGATGTTGCCTGTTGATGCATATCTTTATCAAGTACAGGAATTACTCGTTGGAGTTAACTGACAAATTCTTAATAACTACTCCCTCCATTCCAAATTATAAGATGTTTTAGATATTTCTATATGGACTAGATACAAACTTAAATGTGTGAATCTACACACTGAAATGCGTGATACATCCAAATCAGAAAAGCTGCCAAACCATCTTATATTCCGGAACAGAGGTAGTAAGTCAGTATTGATGCACTAGCCATCTAGTCCACATGACTTGAAAGCTTAGTCATCTCTAAGACTCTTACACTATGCAACCGTGTGATGTCTAATACTGCCAAATCCTAATACCTGGCCACTGGGAGACTGCTTAGATCTTTTTCAAACATAGGATTATAATACAATTGCATCTCATGTCAAAAAGAGCAGCCATAAAATATTCTATCCAGAAGCATACCTGAAATATATAAAATCTAGAAACAGAAACTAACCTCAATCGGATCAGTTGGAATCATTCCATTATGAAATGGTTGGCAAAGCTTATATTGCACCTTAACACAAGGTACTTTAGTTACATGAGTTGCTTGCTCCCTAAAACTAGAAACACATGCTCGATAACTCGATACCTGCTTGCGCAAAAAATGATGTGTTACGCAAATAATACCATGCATATAATTACGTTAAAGATAAATGATCATCTACTAGAATTAGTGATTTACAGTCTAAAGAGCAGAACCAGAAGTCATGACCTTGGGGAACCCTATACACAATATGAATTATATTAAAATGCTAATAAAAAGAACAAGATTAACCATAGAGTGGAGATATCAGTATTCACTGGACAAAATAACATACCCATTGTTATGCTACAGTTGTTACTCCCTCTAATATATGACAATTTGGCACTTTGGACATGCCATAAGTTAAACTTTGAAAATTTTGGCTACCGATATTGTTTTAAGTATTTAGATTGGGAACTTGGTCATCATATGCATAGATTTTGTCCTCACCGCAGGCCCATTGGTGTGAGACCCATGCGGCCCAAGTTTAGTTTTGTGGTTGGATTAGTACAACGTGGGGGGTTTATATAAGAGTTTAACCAGCACATATACCCTTGTTTCCACATGTAGCACCTTCTGGGTAACCTTTTACAGAAAATATAAGAGTGGTGTTATGCACGAATGGGCCTGCCCCACAGGTGCACTGGGCTTTGAACGAACTTGGCGAGGGTGTTGCACACTAACAGCACCGCATCGTTCGAGGAGCAGGTTCTGTGCACGGCCTTAGCACGCCTACCTAGGGTTGGCCTCGCGCACTATGGCCTGACAATGGGCCAAGATTGCATGGCTGAGCAAGGGGGATGCGAACACAACATTCTCCACCAACACGCGTTCTATCGGAGGCAGGAGAACGTGATTCATAGCCTCCAGGTCAATGGCACCGTCGTCTCTTGCCATGCAGCCATGGCCCAGGCTTCCTTTGATCACTTCCTTGCTCTGGCAGGTACGGCTACGGATTGTGAGTTCTCGCTAGACCCGGATTTTCGAGGGACATGCTCTGAGAACTTGATGGATCTTGACGCCCAGAGGAAGAAGTTTGGGATGTGGTAAGGCAACTACTTGACAGTAAGGCGCTACGTCGGATGGTTTCACGGCAGAATTCCCCCCAAGTTGTAAGGGGACGGTCAAGGCCGACTTTATGATGGCCTTACACCAAGTTGCATTCCATGTGTGGGTGTTGAGTTCCAGGGCCTCAACCAGGCATTGATAACCCTGCTGCTTAAACAATGTGATGCATCTGCCCTAGGTGAATACTGTCCGATCAGCCTAATACAGATCTTTGCCAAGTTGGTGGCGGAGATGTTGGCTTCAAGGCTTGCTCCTAGGCTTGGAGTGTTGGTGGATCCTAACCAATGCGCCTTCATCCAGAAGCATTGCATTCATAATAATTTCATGTTGGTTCAGTAGACAGCTTGGCTACTTCACAGGTTCAAAGAACCGTGAGTGAAAGCTTGACATTGCATGGGTATTCGATTCAGTGTGCGGGGGCTCTCCTCCTTGAGGTTCTCCAGATGGTGGGATTCGAAACCAGATTCTGGGAGTTGGTGGCCCTTCTCATATCCACAGCGAGCACACACGTGATGCTCAATGGTGAGCCAGGCCCCTGATATGGCATCACAGGGGTCTGAGACAGGGAGACCCTGTCAAGTGTCACCTATGTTGTTCGTGCTGGATGCCCAGCAGGTTGTTGGCTAAGGCCATCGAGTTAGGGGTGCTTAAGCTCATTGCACCCCAGCACCTGACAACCTCGTCACGTCGGTGTCGATCTTCTGCCACCTTGACAAGGAGTTGTGCATGGTTGGATCGCGCTTTTTGGTGACGCGTCAGGGCTCCACACAAATTTTGCCAAATGCTCAGAGGTCACCCCCGTCGCATGCTCAGAGGAGGCACTTGAGGCAGCAGAGGTTATGGAATGCCAGCTGGCACCCTTCCCTGTCAAGTACCTCGAGACCCCCCCCTGGCAGTGAGGCGGCTCTTGAGTCCAGCACTACAGCCCTAGGTGGACAGGGCTGCCAACCGAGCAAGGTTTTCGAGTCGACGAGTCGTTCAGCGGTAGTGACTCTTGACTAGTCGTGACTAGTCAAGACTCATGGTCGACTAGTCGACATGAGTAGTTTGGCAATAGGTACAATAAAATTATCATATTATATGTATACTTGTATGGAAAAAATAGTTTGGCTTTGTTTTATAAGAAGCATTGGCACTTTTGGGTGATCATGTGGTGGAAGAGGTCCTACAGGTGTTGAGAGGAGTAGTTATGCCAGAGGGATGGAATGATACTTTTGTGGTGCTTATTCCCAAAGTGAATGATCCTAAGAGGATCAAGGCTCTGAGACCAATTAGCATGTGTAATGTCCTATACAAAATCGTCTCGAAGGTGTTGGCTAATAGGCTGAAGCTTGTGTTACCGGATGTGATATCGCAAAACCAAAGTGTGTTTGTCCCAGGGAGACTAATAACAGACAACGTGCTGCTGGCCTATGAGGTTTCACATTTCTTGCTAAATAAAAGGAGTGGGGTTAAATACGCAGCGGTAAAGGCGGATATGAGTAAAGCATATGATAGGGTTGAATGGAGTTTCTTGAGAGCAATGATGGAGAAGATGGGGTTCTCCCAAGAATGGACAAATCTGATCATGTCGTGTGTTACCTCAGTTCGGTACCAAATGAAGGTGAATGGTACGTACTCACAACAATTCAGCCCATCTCGGGGGCTGCGACAAGGGGACCCTCTGTCCCCTTGTTTGTCATATGCGCGGAAGGTTTATCAGCTTTGATACAAGATGCTGAAAGGAGAGGGAGGTTCAGTGGTATTAGAGTCAGTCAGTCGGCTACAAGCATCACCCACCTATTTTTTGCTGACGATTCAGTACTACTAATGAAGGCGGGAAGAGAGGAGGCTGCTGAATTACGGCGTATTTTGACTCTATATGAGAATGTCTCGGGACAATGCATTAATTTTGAGAAATCTGCTATCATGTTCAGTGCCAACACACAAAATGCAGTCAAGAATGTGGTGAAGAACGAGCTCTTAATCTACTCTGAGGCTTGGAATGAGAGGTATCTTGGGTTGCCGGTGTATGTTGGGAGATCAAAGAAGAAGACCTTCAAATATATTCGAGATAAAATATTGAGAAGAATTCAAGGTTGGAAGGAGAAGATGTTGTCTAAGGCAGGCAAAGAAATCTTGGTGAAAGCCGTGGCGCAAGCGATCCCGGCTTATGCTATGTCGTGTTTTTATCTCACAAAGGGTTTTTGCGATGAGATTAGTGCGATGATCGCAAGGTACTGGAAGAGCCAACAAGAGAAAGAAAATAAAATTCATTGGATTGGTTGGCAGACTTTGATCTTGCCAAAGGGAGAAGGGGGTTTGGGCTTCCGTGATATACATAGTTTTAACATTGCCATGTTATCTAGACTTGTGGCTGCTGCAGAACCCAAATAGCTTGTGTGCGCAGGTGTTGCGTGCAAAGTATTACCCGAATGGAGAATTGTTGGAGGCCAAAGCGGAGCAGGGTATATCTTATGCGTGGCGTAGTATTTTGCATGGAGTGGAGTTGTTAAAACAGGGAGTCATTTGGAGAATAGGAGATGGGACAAAGGTTAAAATTTGGGATGATCCTTGGGTTCCAAAACTCTGGTGTAGGAAAATTGCCACCCCTCGGAACAGCAATCTACTTACCAAAGTTTCTGAACTGATCAGCCCGATCACGGGTCAGTGGGATGAGCAGTTGGTGAAGACACCTTTACACATGCGGACGCAGAGATGGTCCTAGCGATGCCATTGAGAGAAGGGGCAGAGGATTTTCAGGCTTGGCATTTTGATAATAAAGGATTACAACTGTTCTAGTGTCCGTGATGTCCTGGATGAACTATGGAAAATGAAAGAAATACAACGCGTGGAAGTAATATCCTTATGGTGGAATTGGTGGAATTTAAGAAATAAAGTGAGAGGGAGGCGACATGCTCCTGCCCGCGGATATGGCGTTCAAAACCAGGACGCTGTCGGCTGAGTGTCTCAAGTTTTGCAAACCTGAGAAGCACCCTCCAGACCCTATACCCTGCAGATGGGTACCGCCTCCAGTGGGACTGATTAAGTTTAACCTTGATGGAGCATACAAGGAAGGAGATAACCATGGAGGATGGGGAGTTGTAGCTAGAGATGATGAAGGTAACGTGATAGCTGCAGCAGCTGGAAGAGCAGATGGTGTGCGGACTGCTTTCAAGGCAGAATTAAAGGCTATGGAACATGCGGTTAATCTTGCTACTAGCCTGGGAGCTATTCATGTGATTTTCGAGACTGATGCACAGTTGATTATGTATGCACTCAATAGCAATGAACCAGATTTTTCGCCGGAGGCTCCACTTATCCAGGACCTGAAGGTCCAACTTAGGAACTGGTTTTCGAATTGTTCCATTACTTCATGTAAGCGAGAAGCTAATTCTGTTGCTCATGAGCTAGCAAAAATTGGTACAGGGTGTAGCCCTGGAATGATGAATGTGTGGGAGTCCGATATCCCAGCGAACATCGCTGTTATTGTAATGGGCGAGCTGCCCACTTGTGTTGAGTAATAAAGCTTATGCCTTCCCTGTCAAAAAAAAAAAGTTTGCCAAGCAATATCATATTATATGTATAATTGTATGGAAAAAATTGTTTGGCAAGCAATTGTCATATTATATGTATAATTGTATAAAATTATCATATTATATGTATAATAGTTTGCAAGCAATATGGAAAAAATATTACAAGCGGGGGCAACTTTAAGTCGTTTGACTCAAAAACCTGGACTAGTCGAGACTTGTCGAGACTAGCTGATTGAGTTGTTCGACTCAACCAATTAGTCTGAGTCGAGATGTTGAGTCGACATTATTTTTGCGACTCATGGACTAGTTGTCGACTAGTCGCGACTAGTCGCCCAACTCAAAAACCGAGCAACCGACTTCCGACTTTAAAGGCTGCCATGATGGCAAAGGCAGGCAGGACGCCTTTGCTCTTGTCAAGTCAGTGCTTGTGGTGACCCCACTCCACCAGATCGTTGTGCTCGGACTTAATAAACGGGTACTGAAACAGGTAGAGAAGATCCATAGGGGCTTCCTTTGGGTGGGCAGAGCGGCCGCGCACGGCCCAAGTCAACTTGGTCTAGGGCCTGGGAGTCCCCAACCTTGCACGCACTGCGATTAGCCTCAAGACATGTTGGAACTGGAGAATGCGTACAGACCCTCTGCGACCTTAGCGTGGGCTCGACATGCAGTTCACAAAAGACGAGCTCCAGGTGTTTGACGCCTCCACCAAGATGGTGGGCGGCGGAGCGCCAGCCAGCCCTTCCCTGGGTAAACCGTTGATTGGATGGGAAGGTCATACAGGAAATAGCGTTGAGTCTCTGTGCTATGCCAAAATGCCGCCAGAAACATCTCACGATGAGGATCCGGCATATAGGGCATATAGGGCGCGCTAAGCTCGCTGGCCCTATGGAAATAGGTACAGCTCTGGATTGAGGTAAGCAGGTACACGATGTGCAGCTTACGACGGAACCTGAGAACTTGTGGAGGTGGATGACAGATGGCCAATAATCTTCCAGGTCTTACTACGATACACTTTTCCATGGGGCAATTGTATGGATATCCTGGAAGCTCAATTGGCACCCTTGGGTTCCCTCAAGGTTCATTCTTACCAGATGCCCTTTTTCGAAGATTGATTGGCATGAGGACCCGGCATTTTGCGCAAGAGCACCTGGTGTTGAACATGCTCACGACTTGGTGGATTTGAAAACATAACGACGCGCTTCCTAGCACATCTAACCTCCTCGGCACCTCATGTTGATCATCCTCACGACTTGGTGCTAGGGCAATTGGCCTACGTGCCTTGATCCCCCAGGTCGCTTAGTTCTACCGGGTTTTGTAACGCTCGTTCCCGAGCTTGTATATAACCTTCTATTTTCTATCAATGCATCACAAGTTCAAAACTCAAAGCTTTTGCGTTTTTGCGAGAAAAAAATACAATAGCTAAGAACCAAAGAAGCTATA
The DNA here is from genome assembly GCA_026929855.1 of Poa annua. Classification (NCBI taxonomy): domain Eukaryota; kingdom Viridiplantae; phylum Streptophyta; class Magnoliopsida; order Poales; family Poaceae; genus Poa; species Poa annua. The sequence goes on from CM049433.1 coordinate 37,502,247, forward strand.
ACTTACAGCATCCAGATCTATCAGAGCATCCAACACTTCAACATCCTTCAATGAGAACTGTGATCCCTGGGCAACCACATCCCCATTCACCGCAATGCAGCAGCAGCCATCTAGTAAGAACATTCAGAATAATTCTAATCACAAATAAACTCATAGAACTTTGATGAAAATAATTATGGAATGCCTAAAATCAACTTAGGACATAACTGCTGCTGGATCCATAATCTGGGCATGCTATAGATGGTTACGTCACTTATTGGAATATTCCGTACCTGCGTACTTTGTTTACTGGCCTTCTATTGATAAATGATGATCAAACCTTTTGTGTAGTATTGAAAAAGAAAGCTATTACTGGATAGAAGACAGAAGGCTCAACATGGCATTGTAACACAATAGAACCAAAATCACTAAATGTCATCACTGCATCTAGTGCAAAAAATGGGGGGGGGGGGGGGGGGGGGGGGGGGTCACATGGAATGTTGTCGATGGTGCCAATCCAGTAAAATAATAAAATATCACCCAAAGTTCATTCTTATCACTGTGACCACAAGGAACATTCGAGAAATTCAAATCACACACACTTCCTTCAAAGTGACTTCCAATTCAAAGAGTTTTAAATTTTTTAATACATAAGATAATGGTAAGGAAAACATAGTGAAAGACCAACATTTTGACATACCATAATAAAGGCGGCCACCATCACAACCCTGTTGATTAGCATACATGTATACACCACCACATAAACGGGTTGCATTTCTTATGGAATCAATCCGAAGATTGAGCTTCCTTAACTGATGATGACTTCCACTAGCATTCAAGAAAACCTCAACGCCACTGAATGCTAGGTCAATGCGAGGAGCATTTGCAGTGAAGAGCTCTTCACAAGTTTCAGCAGCCAAAGATCTGAAACATGATAACTAATATCAAAACTATAATAGAATCAGGTAATAACACAGTAATTAATTTGTTCAGTTTCATAAGAAATGCAAGATTATCAATCACATAATATTACTAAATAACTATGCATAATAACCTAAACCATATTAGCAGAGAGCAATCTGAAGTATATATGCTAAAAGGTCATAAATAAATTTTAGCACATTTACAGTAAGACAGTAAATATTTTCCTTTTGCAACAACTGGATGTAGACAATGTTAGGTGAAGATGATATAATGGGCGCGTAAACCCCCTAAATGATAATTTGTGCTCTATCCTGTAAGGCCGCCGAGACAGAATCAGGCTTAACCACAAGTTTGTAATCACTAATTTAAGTATTAGTACTTACACATCAAGAAACTGAATATAACCATAACCAAAAGGCACAGTCTCCTGGGATATAGCCTCTGAGACATCAACAGGGAGTTGATAGTCAACAAGTTCATCTTTATATGTCCAAGCAGAAAACCATCGGAATTCCCGATAGTTTCCATCATTTGCAAGGGACATCTTCGGCCGAATCATAATAATCTTGCGATTTAAGCAGAAAACCTGGCAGTTGTACCGTACACTCTTGAAAATAATAGGCATCCCTATGCTGCACAAGATATTATCTGTATAGTCACCCAACAAAATGTCCTTCAGGCACTCCCATCTGCAGATTGATATAGAAGAGCACATTAACAGCGAGTATATAGGTATATTATCTTCCAAATTATCTTGTTCATCGGAATGTGAAACCTCAGACGACGATTTGGAACTACCAACTGCTGTTAAAGCAGGGCGCACTCAAAGGGTTATCATATAAATCAAGCTTCCTGTGCATATGTTGAAGTTTGCATGAAACGCAGAAGTAAAGCCAAAACACATTACTGAAATTATTGTTTATGGGAGGAACATAAATACTTAAATATAAGCTACTGACTAGTGATAGGCTGAAAATAAGTCGACCCACTTACAATTACAATATACAAGTGATCTCCGCACATAAAGTAATTTAACTAGCACTGGAGAACCATAACTTCCGTAACTGACTTTTGTGATTCAGATCATGAAAAGTTGAATAAAAAGATCTTCCTGGTGCAACAAAAACAAATCAAAGAGGGCGCAAAAAAATCTCTGTTCCCAGAAAAAGACAAGTGATGTTTCACATCTGAAACTCCAGTTGCTATATGCTTTGCTGAAATCCTATAACAGGTAATGGACTTCATTCAGTTGATTTCATAACAAAGACTGGACACCATATTCTACCAAAGTAATGAATCAGAAATGGTCCGTTCCCCTTATCTGACACTGCAGTACCGAAAGGGGATTACAAGTAGTGTGCATTCCTGAATCGTGAAAAAATATTTCCACCACATGAATATTAATTAGTACCATCTTCGCAGCACTACCTGTATCGCATTACTCATAGGCTCAAATCATTAGTAGGTCATGGAGATTACTCACGCGTGCTCGGCGGTGTCCTGCTCGAGAAAATGGTCCTCGCATCCGTATCCCGTGAGCTCGAGCTCGGGGCCGATGCGAACTACGGCGCCAGCGGTCTTGGCCCGCGCGATGGACTCCTTGACGTTGCGGAGGTTGGTGTCGAAGTCCATCGCCCACTGGTTCAGGTTGCACGTGGCCACCCGCAGAAGCCTCATCTTGCCGCCCAAATCAAGAAATTCCCCGTCACCCTCCTTCTCCTCTGAAATCAAGAATTGTGCCGGGTTAGACCATCCATTGCAGAAAGAAAGATCTGTGGACATGATTGAGCTAGAGAGGGGGGGGGGGGGGGGTGAAGCTGAAAAATAGTCGGAGACCTACATAAAAGTTAGGGTTCGAGATCACCAACAAAATGAAATCGATCCAAGCCCGGATGGATCACCAGTTCGCCGTGCATGTGTCGAGTAGAGCGGCGGAGGTGAGCGAGACTAGAGCACAGATTCCTTGGAGGTAGCGTTGTTGGGTGGAAGGATGTCTGGACACGTGTTCCGCGGAGAGGTTCCGATGATGCTGGCGTTGCCGCCGAGGGGCATTGAGGAATTGGGGAACCAAAGAACAAGGATATCAGATTCGTGGTCCGGAAATTCACTTTGCCACGTGGAAACATACGCTTCATCCACCGGTTTATATTATTTTCAAATTGTGAAACAAGTATCAAACAACAATTTCGCATGTCCATTTCGATATAATTTGTGCATACGAGTACGCTGAGAATTTGTATGTCTTGTATAAGAAAAAAAATGTCACATGAATCGTACCATTGAATTTTGTCGTTTAGACACATAGGGTCGTCCCTGAATCCGGGTAAGAAAAGTAACATTCGAGTACTCAGAACTCTGATCTAGCAGAATTGCGTAAATAGATCTGTCTAGATTGAAACCGTAGTATCCTGCAGTACAGGCACGTCCCAGGTGGACCAACCCGGCATCAAGGCGGTCGATAGGCTCATCCCCGGCTAGGCAACATCAAGAGTCACCATCCAGGTGGCCACGTGTATGCCCGTCAGGACATTCACGGCACGTGGCCAGGACGTGTCGCGGGGACATAAGGTCTCTCGCTGGCGTCCGACACCTACGCGGCGCCTCTTCCACGTGTATGGAAGGTGTCGGCCGTGCACGACGAAAGGACACCTGCTCGTCACCTAGTCCATGTATATAAGGGTGCAGGCAGGGTCGAGGAGAGGGTTGAACCAACATTGTAGCTTGGTGATATTTTGATAATTCCAGATCATACAAGCAGGACGTGGGATCATCCCACGGATGATCTGAACCTGGGAAAAATCGTGATGTGCTTGTGTTCTTAGTTGAAGTTCATCCCAGAACGTACGTGAGATCCTTCGCCCCCGACGACTACCGAAATAAACAAAGGGGAGAGACGAACTCTTCATGGTGTCCGCATTGCATACGCGACAGCCATCACCGTTTCCTTTTTTAGTTTATTGATACACAGCTGTGGTTGAGAGTGACGCCTCAATTGATAAAAAATTATTAATATTCTTGTGTTCCCCTTTAGTCAAACTATAAATTTGGGTAATACTTCTCATCGAAGATTTCAGTGATCCTCTATACATGTGGGCATCAAGATATTTTCTGACGCCGTTGCCGGGATCCTAACTTTATTGGTAAGACCACTTGATCATTTATTTGCTTAACTTATTGTTTTCCAACTATGGGAAGAGATAAGGAAATTGCTAAGAAGGTTCTGATGCCTTCCACTACTCGAGGAGGTAAAGACCTTGCAGCTTCTTGAAATTGTTTCCTTTCTCTTTAGAAGGAGATGCTAAAATTTGGTACAATTGCTTAGAACCAAAATATGTTACTAGCAAAGATGCATGTTGATACGTCTGTATCAAACGTATCTATAATTTCTTATGTTTCATGCTTATATTATACCAATTGCTACATGTTTTATATACACTTTATTGAAGGGGTTCCGTAGCAGAAAACAATAATTTTTCTAACTAACGAATACCAAACATGCCAGGATCTATCTATCTAGTAATGCGGTAACGGTGGGCGGAACTGGTCACATACCTCTTGTAGACCAAATAGCGGGGATTACGCTCCCGCACAAGCGTTGCTGACGTAGACGCCGTAGCCGACCTCAAGGTCGCGAAGAACTTGGCGCGACGAAGTAGACGATGACGCGGCGATGTCGACGGTGTCGGGCGTCGGGCGTCGGGCGCTGGGGCGCCGGGCTTCGGGCGTCGGTCGTGGCGACGGTGGCTGCGGCTAGGGCGCGGTCGTGGCGAGACGATCTCGCCCTGGCACCTCAAGTGTGGCGCCTCCGAGTACTCGCACACATACGAAACTTGACGACAACCCCCGGTCACTCAGGTCTAGCTGAGATCGCAGGAGTAGAACTTTGGTGGAATCTCGCAGTGCAACTGGGCACCGCAAAATAGCCTTAGTGGGAGAGAGAGAAAAGCGGGCGGAGAATTAACTCAGGCCGGCATATACAACATGAATTGTATTTTGGATGTATTAAATCAATTAATATGCCCTTCTATATAAAGGGGGGGGGGGTGTGCAAACACCTTGCCTCCCCCATGTGGGACTAAACAAAGGACAAGAGGGGAGGGGGGGGGGGGGGTTTGGCCGACCATGCCATGGCCGAATTGGCCATGGGCCCATGCCTGCCCATGGCGCACCCCCCCCCCCCCCCCCACACATGGGCCCCAATTGGCCCATTAAGTGGGCTGCCCCTTTTTCCTTTATTTTTAATTGATTTTAATTAATATTAAATCAATATAAAATATATATAATTCATAATTAATATATTTATACATTATTTAATATCATGTGACTCCGAAACAATTTCCGGACCCCCCGAACTACCTTCGGACATTCCCGGAACCCTTCCGATGTTGCCGGAACTTTTCCGGATTATTTCTCTCTCTCCTATATCTATATTATTCCTAATAATATATCATTCCAAAGATCTCTCTGTGTCGCCAAGACCTTAAGCGTGTTACCCTACGGTTCGAGAACACTCCAGACATGGCCGAGACCCTTCGCTCGCCAATGACCGCCAGGGAGACCTGGACGTCTGTAACGGTCCCTGTGCATTCTACGAATATCGTCGTTGAACCATAAACATGATATCTATTCCTTTTGTTTCTTCGACACTACCTTGTCCGAGATATGATCGCAAACATCCGATGTCCTGTTGTATCTCGTTACCGACAAGGCTTAATTAACTCGTCTGTGATATTACATCTCCATGACCTAGTCATTAGCTGCGCAGCTCCATAGATGTAAACTCACCGAGTGGGCCCAGAGTATCTTCCTATCACGAGATGTAATATCTCGTGTATCTTTCGAGATACACGAGGTACACCTTTATTGTCACACTTTATAAGATATGACATTTGATGCACTCAGAGTAATCTACGGAGCAGCAATTAATATGATCTCACGGTCTGAGGAATAAGCTATCATATTACTTTCCTATTGCAAATGATGAACATTGTGATACGATCCTATTGCAATACTTTGTTGGGTATGTCCATCACCTTATTCCACTAATAAGATGACCTCATTGTCAATCGACGTAATTGTCCATGACCGGGAATTCTCGATCAACTGTTGCCCAATGAACTAGTTTATATAGAGGCTTACTAGGGACTCTGGTTTGTCTATGTATCACACGTGTATTAACAATTCCGATTAATACAGTTATAGCACGATACAAAAACATATTATAAACTTAATGGAATAATGCGATAAATACCATATATTTATTTGCCTCTAGGGCATATTCCCTTCAGTCTCCCACTTGCACTAGAGTACAAATAAACCAGCTGCATTTTACTTAATCATACCACCTTATCCAATAAGCGTTCTATGATAATGCCTGCTCGTGGAAGAGTGTTACTACAACAATCTGTACCATACATAATTGTGTGTTCTTTGCGATTCACTGATATCACCTTGTTTGATATCATCCTGTTATCCTGATAACATATATGCACACATTGTAACTAAGTGAGACTTTCGTTTCCCAACGCTTACTCTGATTCTGTTAACCAGACAATTGCTTTGCAAACGCACTCAACTGTAACATGTACAATCTCGCGATATCTATATACCTTTCATATCTATGTAGAGTTTCGACATTCCAATGTCAATGTGGTGCCTAACGCTTTTCTACTTCTAGTAAATTCCAAATTTACCTTAATAATTGTTCTTCTTTCAAGAACATGAGTCATACTTTATCGAGCACATAATATGTTTTCTATATGATGTCTGTTATCATGATATAAGAGACCAACATATCTAGTAACCACTATTATCGTGTACCAAATACACTTAACGTTTTAATTGGATTTCCAAGGACCTTTCCATTGGTTTTATTCCATTCTGACACTTCAGAATCCAATTTAAACAGCTTGACCTTCTATTTAAAATTCATGTTCTATTCGAAATAGACGCTACCTTTTAAATCATTTCATAACTTCATCTTCTATTTAATTCTACTTGGTACTATCCATGATATGTCATTTACATACGTGGATTTAAGCTCCCACTCAAAAATATGTCACTCACATATTAAATTGAGCAAACTAATTTGACTCCTACTTAAAGGATTTAAACTCCCACTCAAAAATATGTCACTTACATATTAAATTTGAGTAAACTAATACGACTCCCACTTAAATTTGCAAATTCATAATTTCTTTCGATATTTTGGTCAAACCAAAATCATTGATCATCTATCAATTCGAGTTTTAATACGATATTCTATTAATACATATCCACAGACTTAAGCATGTCTACACTTGTGTAGTCAAACAATTTTGATTTTGTCCAAGACACTTCTCTTGACAAAATTTGCTTTCATGTCTTTCTTATAGTTGCATTTCTTTCATATAACACTTTATATGATGATTAACTAACCTTATTCTCTCAATAAGATTTAGAGTAACATTTACTGTTTTAATCCCTTTTAAATGTAACTTGGATTTAAGACTCAAAGTCTTTATTCGTATTTTGGTATTTTCTCAACTTTCTTCGTACTTTCAAGGTGTATCATGTTCTGACAACATGATCTAAAATACTGAATATCAAACTGTGACCTGACAGTAAATATTGTTAAATCAACACCTCATTTAAAAGCTTCTTGTTTGAAAACACTATGTTCTCTTATCATCAATTTTTCAATTCCATTTGTAGAGATAGTCTTCTCGGAAAATATTCCAATATTCTACTCTTATGGAAACAAGGTCCAATACCTTATTTTAAGGTTCTACTTTTATTCCATTGACCTTAATTCGAGAAATCATATTTTCTCATGAATTACGCAGACAGCAATACAAATTTTTGCTCCTGTTGGTATTTGGAATATAATCCCATCTTAATATGAGAATTCTACAAAGAACTATTCGTGTATATTATCATATAATCATCTATATCACGACACTTACTGTCGATTACACGAATTACCGTTGGAAAATATCCTATTTATTCCTAAAGTGGATGTCGACTACAATGTCCGAATATATTAAGAGATTCTAAAAGACCACACTTTATCTGAAATAGAGCATGATTATAATATTTCATATATCACTATATATGATATTATAATTTGTGGAACAAACTTTCACAAGTCCTTTTGTGTTGAAACCATAATTCAAATAATGTCCTATTTTAATCGAATCATATGGATATAACTTCCATCTATTTTTCTTCTGAAAAATTCCTTTGATCTTATATCAAACTATTTTCAGACTCATGTTCCCTTAGGCGAATACATTCATTCACTTGGAATCATAGAAAATTTGTATTGATGATATTTACCACTAATTAATTTAATAATCATCTAATATGACTTTCAATCAATTTCCTTGCATATTGACACTTCAATATCTAATGAAACTTAATCAATTCGGCACATGTAACCTTGATAGATCGAAGTATCTATATTTTTTACATTGCTCTTGTGATCAAATTCAGTGGTGTTTGTTCTTGTAACAAAATCATTTAATCTTTGGACATCTAATTTTTATTATTCTGGTTTTATAAATGTATATCGCGTTATCATTCAAACAATGTAATTGAGATGTGATTGCATAAAAACTTTACTCATAATATAAAACAACTGACTTGTTCCATTACATAAAACAACTGACTTGTTCTATTACATATATGAATAACTTTGTCTTGTAACATTCAAGACATAAAACAAAATCACACTCTCACTATTACAAAAGGTCTTATAAAAAACTATTAATGACAACTATAATGATAACTTGAGGACGTGAACACCACTGGCCATCAACTCCTTTGCTTGCCATCACTTGCGCACTGTCACATCATATATCTTCTCATACTTATGACAATCAGGTCCTGTTTCATAAACAGAACAAGTATCAAATAATTTTCATTAAGTATCATGGGAAGGATACATTCATAGCTTTGTATATCAAATATACCTATAGCGTCGAAGATTTCTCCTTCGATGGGTTCAACCTTCACATATTTGAACTGGCTTATGAACTGGAAGAAAGTCAACGTATCTCTTCTTATAGCATAGCCACGGACATGTTTCTCATAGCTGGGAGGTAAAGATGCCAACACAGCAGCTATTGCACATGAATCCGTCATCCAGCAGTCGTAGACATTTGTAAGTTTCAAGTAAATGTCATACATTTTCTTCAAATGAGTTTCCAAACAGGTACGTTCCTCCATCTGGAGTGAATGGAACTTCCTCAACTGTTTGTATTGCTCATACTTAATTTCATCTATGAAATGCGCCTTGATCGAATCTATCATATCATAAGGTTCCATATGCTGAAACTGCACTTTCAACTCTGGCACCATGCATATGACCATGATCGTTTGCACTTCTATGAAAATGTCACGACGCTGATGAAATTCCTCATCTTCTTCTTCGCTAGCAGAATCTCCTGGTTCCTCTCCTAATCCCTCTTCTATGACATAGAGTATATTATTGTGTATGAGAGTTTCTCTTAGTTTCTTGTACCAATAGATGAAGTTTGACCCATCAGCCAACAAGGACCGACTCCTAAGGAAGTGATCGAAGTAGAGCACCATCTACAGATATAATCGCAAAGAGGGTAAGGCTAAGTTTATAATAAAATGAGTTTTAGTTTATAATCAAATTATTTAAACACACTCCACTAAGATTATTATCCCTTCAATAATTTCAGCGATTACACGACCCCAATCCACTGCACCACCCCCGATCGTCACGGCCGGCAGCACAGCTTCAAAGGTGGACATCGAAATGTCGATCACAACAACGCTGTGACTCATGCTCGATCTTTCGATCTTCCGTGTTCCGAGGCCATGTCTGTACATGCTAGGCTCGCCAATTAAACCTTGGTGTTTTTGCGCGTGCAACATGGCTTACACCCACTGTATGCGAACGACGAAATGTATGACACCCGATCGTCACGGCCTGCCTCATAACGTAGAACTTTCTTGGTGGTGCACAACAAGGGAGAACACAATTTTGGTATTTATTAGGGATCATCCTATTATAGCTACCGTCGTATATCTAATATATATATAGCACTCAATAGGATATACACACAACAGCACACAATCAAATAATGTAATGAAGTGCGATATGACATGGTCGTGCGCCTGGACCTCCTTGGCGCCGTGCGCCTGGACCGGGCGTCCCGGCATTGCTCCGAGTCTACGGTGCCTCCTTTGCCTCCGACATTACGAATAATTCAAAACTTACCGTAACTATGTCATATTCAAATGCCTCTGCAAAACAAAGTTAGACACCTCTACCTTTATCTAGTTTTGCATGTTTTACGTGGCTTTATAGGCTTTCGCGAGAGAACCGTTTCCCTACCTATGAACAAGGTGCCACAACGTCGATCCAACAATTGCATGTTTATGTATCCCTTTCGGGGCCTCCATTGAAAATGCAAAGTCGACTAAAGAGAGAGAGACAGACACCCGCCAGCCACATATACGGAACCAGCCGTATGTCAGTAGTGGAACCAGTCTCGCGTAAGCGTACGCGTAAAGTCGGTCCGGGCCGCTTCATCAACTCAATGCTGCCGACAGTGCAAGTGCACGCGAGAGGGTAGCAAATATAAGAAAGACGTCCTCGTATTCAACACGAGTTCTAACCGTACCAGCATACTACGCATAACTTGGCTCTGATACCACTGAAGGGGTTCCGTAGCAGAAAACAATAAATTTTCTAACTAACGAATACCAAACATGCCAGGATCTATATATCTAGTAATGCGGTAACGGTGGGCGGAACTGGTCACATACCTCTTGTAGACCAAATAGCGGGGATTACGCTCCCGCACAAGCGTTGCTGACGTAGACGCCGTAGCCGACCTCAAGGTCGCGAAGAACTTGGCGCGACGAAGTAGACGATGACGCGGCGATGTCGACGGTGTCGGGCATCGGGCGTCGGGCGCTGGGGCGCCGGGCTTCGGGCGTCGGTCGTGGCGACGGTGGCTGCGGCTAGGGCGCGGCCGTGGCGAGACGATGTCGCCCTGGCACCTCAAGTGTGGCGCCTCCGAGTACTCGCACACATACGGAACTTGACGACAACCCCCGGTCACTCAGGTCTAGCTGAGATCGAAGGAGTAGAACTTTGGTGGAATCTCGCAGTGCAACTGGGCACCGCAAAATAGCCTTAGTGGGAGAGAGAGAGAAAAGCGGGCGGAGAATTAACTCAGGCCGGCATATACAACATTAATTGTATTTTGGATGTATTAAATCAATTAATATGCCCTTCTATATAAAGGGGGGAGGGGGTGTGCAAACACCTTGCCTCCCCCATGTGGGACTAAACAAAGGACAAGAGGGGAGGGGGGGGGTTTGGCCGGCCATGCCATGGCCGAATTGGCCATGGGCCCATGCCTGCCCATGGCGCACCCCCCCCCCCCCCCCCCCCACACACACACATGGGCCCCAATTGGCCCATTAAGTGGGCTGCCCCTTTTTCCTTTATTTTTAATTGATTTTAATTAATATTAAATCAATATAAAATATATATAATTCATAATTAATATATTTATACATTATTTAATATCATGTGACTCCGATACAATTTCCCCCGAACTACCTTCAGACATTCCCGGAACCCTTCCGATGTTGCCGGAACTTTTCCGGATTATTTCTCTCTCTCCTATATCTATATTATTCCTAATAATATATCATTCCAAAGATCTCTCTGTGTCGCCAAGACCTTAAGCGTGTTACCCTACGGTTCGAGAACACTCCAGACATGGCCGAGACCCTTCGCTCGCCAATGACCGCCAGGGAGACCTGGACGTCTGTAACGGTCCCTGTGCATTCTACGAATATCGTCGTTGAACCATAAACATGATATCTATTCCTTTTGTTTCTTCGACACTACCTTGTCCGAGATATGATCGCAAACATCCGATGTCCTGTTGTATCTCGTTACCGACAAGGCTTAATTAACTCGTCTGTGATATTACATCTCCATGACCTAGTCATTAGCTGCGCAGCTCCATAGATGTAAACTCACCGAGTGGGCCCAGAGTATCTTCCTATCACGAGGATGAACAAATCCCGCTCTTGATCCATACGCCTCAACATACTCTTTCGAGATACACGAGATACACCTTTATTGTCACACTTTATAAGATATGACGTTTGATGCACTCAGAGTAACCTACGGAGCAGCAATTAATATGATCTCACGGTCTGAGGAATAAGCTATCATATTACTTTCCTATTGCAAATGGTGAACATTGTGATACGATCCTATTGCAATACTTTGTTGGGTATGTCCATCACCTTATTCCACTAATAAGATGACCTCATTGTCAACCGACGTAATTGTCCATGACCGGGAATTCTCGATCAACTGTTGCCCAATGAACTAGTTTATATAGAGGCTTACTAGGGACTCTGGTTTGTCTATGTATCACACATGTATTAACAATTCCGATTAATACAGTTATAGCACGATACAAAAACATATTATAAACTTAATGGAATAATGCGATAAATACCATATATTTATTTGCCTCTAGGGCATATTCCCTTCATTTATATCACTTTTATGCATTTTCTGGGACTAACCTATTAACAAGATGCCACAGTGTTGGTTCCCTGTTTTCTGCTGTTTTTTGTTTCAGAAAAGTTGTTAAGAAAATATTCTCGGAATTGCACGAAACAAAAGCCAAAATCCCTATTTTCACCGGAAACATCGAGAACACCGAAGATGAGTAGGAGGGGGGGGGGGGCACAGGCCAGCCACACCATGTGACGGCGCGGCTCCTCCCTCTACCGCGCCATGACGTGGTGTGGGGCCCACGGCACTACACCGACGTTGCCCTTTCGCCTATTTATACCCCCCGACAAATAAACCCTAGGTACCCGATCAAAATTCCACGAAACATCTCGTAGCCGCCACCGTCGTCGACCCTAGTTCGGGAGGGTTCTGAAGCTCTTCCCGGCACCCTGTCGGAGAGGGGAATCATCACCGGAGGGCTCTACATCACCATGCCCGCCTCCGGACTGATGCGTGAGTAGTTCATCCTTGGAATATGGGTCCATAGCACTAGCTAGATGGTTGTCTTCTCCACTTGTGCTATCATGTTTAGATCTTGTGAGCTGCCTATCATGATCAAGATCATCTTATTGTAATGCTACATGTTGTGTTTGCTGGGATCCGATGAATATTGAGTACTATGTCATTTGCTTCATAATATATTATGTGAGTGCGTTATTTATGATCTTGCATGCTCTCCGTTGCTAGTAGATGCTCTGGCCAAGTAGATGCTTGTGACTCCAAGAGGGGGTATTTATGCTTGATAGTGGGTTCATGTCTTCATTTAATCTGGGGGAGTGACAACAACTTCTAAGATTGTGAATGTACTGTTGATACTAGGGATAAAACAGTAGTGCTTTGTCTAAGGATAATTGTGCTACTTACATTACACACTTTGCCTAATGCAATAATCTGTTGCTTGCAACTTAATACTGAAAGGGGTGCGGACGCTAACCGGAAGGTGAATTATTAGTCATAGATGCGGTTGGAACGGTCTATGTATATTGTTGTAATGCCCAAATGAATCTCACACTAGACACCATGACTTGTACATGCATCATTATGCTGTTCTTTATTTTGTCAATTGCTCAGCTGTAATTTGTTTACCCTCATGTATGCTATTATTTATTTATGGAGAGACACCACTAGTGAACTGTGGACCCCGTCCATTCTTTTACATTGATAATACAACCTACTGCAAACACTGTTCTTTTCATTCTCTGCAAGCAAACATCATTTTCCACACTATATGTCTAATCCTTTGTTACAGCAAGCCGGTGAGATTGACAACCTCACTGTTAAGTTGGGGCAAAGTATCTCGATTGTGTTGTGTGCAGGTTCCACGCCAACTACACGCCACCAAGACTTTCTGGCGGCGTTGGCACCTTCAGAAGAGCCTTCATCTCCTACTGGTTTGATAACCTTGGTTTCGTAACTGAGGGAAAACTTCCTGCTGTACTCTCCACACCTTCCTCTTGGGGTTTCCCAACGCTGCGAGAGCATCAAGACTTCTTCTGGCGCCGTTGCCGGGGAGATTGAAGCACTTCTGCAAGGAGAGTCTCTCACTTACAATCTTTTTATTTTGTTATTATCTTGCTTAGTTTATTTTTATTACTGTCTTGTTTGCTTATTATTATTAACAACACAAAAAAATTAGTTACTTGCATTTATTTTGTATTTCGGTTTCACCTTATCTTTTGCTGAAATGGGTAGTCCTGAAGTTGAAGTTCGTTCGTTTAGAAAACAAGGAGGTGAATGTTTGAAAGATGCATGGTATAGGATAAATGATGCTCATCATAGATGTACTAAAAAATATTCCACTTTAATCCTTCTTAGAAATTTTTATGTTGGCATTACTAGTTGGTATAGGTATGTCCTTGATACTCTTACGGGGGTAATTTTTTGGGTACTCCTGCTTTGGAAGCTTGCAATTTAATTGAGAGTTTGGTAGGATCACCACCACCTACTAAAGAAGTTAAAACTGAGATCACTCTGGAAGATGTTATTAAAAGGTTGGATTCTATGAAGAATTTTTTTCTTGATAATGCTAGCAAGGGTATGAATCAATAGAGGATATTAATGAAAGAATCATTGTTTTAGAGACTAGCAACACCCTTGATACTTATAATCATAGAATTGATGAATTAGAGGAGGCTATGGAAACTTTAAATTCAACTTTTTCCTCTATTAAACCTAAGAAAGAGAAAACTTTTGTGGGAAAAGAGCAAAAGTTCATTTATATTCCCAAGGTGCCTAAACCGAAACCCCCTAATGTGCTCAATATTGATAAAACTTTTGGTAACGATTTACACAATAGGACATCTTCATGGATACCTAAAGTACCTAATGGAACAAACCATGTTTTAGAAGAAATCATTGATTTGGATGCTTCTTCTATTGGAAACACTTGAGTTTTACTTTTGGTGCCTAGCTGAAAGGCGTTAAAGAAAAGCGCTTATGGGAGACAACCCATGTTTTATTTCTGTATTTTTTCTTTTATTTGAGTCAAGGAGCATGCTTACCTCTGTAGCAACTCCTTTGTATCTTTATTTTATTGCATTGTTGTGTCAAGTAAAGCATCTAATAGAAAGTTGATGCTAGATTTGGATTTCTGCACAGTAACAGTTTTCTGCTGTCCACCGTTTAATTCATAACAAATCACAAAAAAATCGAAATGACCTGAGACTTTTTGTGCGTTATCCTCAGATATGTACACAACTTTCATTAGATTTAAGTTTTCTGATCTGAGCAAGTTAAGTGCCTCGAAAAAATTCGTCTTTACGAAGTGTTCTGTTTTTGACAGATTCTGGCATTTATTTTGCATTGCCTTTTTTGCTGTTTTTGAGTGGATCTTTTTGCTTCACAAAATACCAGTGTCTGTAGCTAATGTCCAGTAGCATGTGTGATGATTGTGTCCATGCAGAATATTAGAATTTTTGATTATGCACTAACCCTCTAATAAAGTTTACTTTGAGTTTGGTGTGGAGAAAGTTTTCAAGGATCAAGAGAGCGGATGATATGATGTGATCAAGAAGATGAAAAAGCCTAAGCTTGGGAATGCCCCCGTGGGTCACCCAAGCATATTTCAAGAAGACTCAAGCGTCTAAGCTTGGGGATGCCCAAGGCATCCCCTTCTTCATCAACAAACTATCAGGTCATCTCTAGTGAAACTATATTTTAATTCCGTCACATCTTATGTGCTTTACTTGAAGCGTCTGTTTGCTTTTATTTTTGCTTTGTTATTTTCATTCTCTGAATAAAATGGATCCTAGCATTCTTTTGTGGGAGAGAGACACTGACGAGGTTATACCAAATGGGTAGCCAATCGTGTGGGTACCTGTTGCACGTGATGACTATAGCCCAATTGTCGATAGACTGAAGAAGCCCAACAAGCAAAGCCCAAGATGAAGATTTTTACCATAGATAGACATAGTCGGTTGTACCTTCCATACTTGTAGTCCTAGTCGGTTACGTACCCGAGACCTATACCCCTATATAAGGGACAGGAGGGTAGCCGATCAAGGACACGCCCAACCAGAACCACCAAACCCTAGCAAGATCTGCATCTCGCTAGACCATTGTATTCACCGCATATTCACAATCAATACAGACAGGCAGGAAGTAGGGGTGTTACCTCAGTCGAGGGCCCTGAACCTGGGTAACTCCCGCTTGTCAGCCGACGAATCTACTAACACTACGCGTTCTCTACCTCATAACTCTAACACTAGGCTATCAGTCATGGGTATTGATGGGGACACCCCTCGTCAGACACGCTCCACTTTTTCTTATGAATACTCGTATTCTTCACTTATATTCGTTGAGTATTCCTTTTGCTTTTAGCTCCTGTTTTTCATGCATCTCTTGTTTAGAGATGTTAATTCTTATATGATATACTCTCTTGTTTCATTGTTAAATATTTGGAGGGTTTATGTTAAAATAAGTTGATCGTCACATCTTTTATTTATCTCCTGTTTGAAGAGGTGGTTCAAAGTTTGGTAAACTTAAAAATGATGTGTAAATGATATTGTTTAGTAGTTTATGTTTTCTTATGGTTAGTTTCAACTAGCTAATAATGTATATTATGTCATTTTGATCTTAACATGCATTGTTCTGTTCATAGAAGAGTATGACATTGTGGTATCCTCCTCTGAATAATTCATTTGAATCGACTTGGCACATGCTCACACATGTATATGACTGAAAACAAAAAGTCAATTAAGTCTTGATGATTTATTTTGCCTCAGAGTTCTTGTATCATTTTTATGCCTCCGTTAATTTTATTTTGTCGCAATCATGATTATGACGGTTATTGCTCTCTTGAATTGTCGCTTCCCCGTCTATTGCTAGCCTCCACTTGTACTAAGCTATAAATGCTTGTGCTTCCAAATCCCTGAAAACCCAAGTTATCCCAAGAGTACATCATAAATACCTATGTATGGCATTTCAAACCATTCAAGTAAATTTGCATGTGCTATCTTTAAAACCTTCAAACAACTCCTCATTTTGTGACACTATTTTAGCTCATGAGGAAGTAGTAGTTGGGCTTGTTATCTTCCATGCTAATTAAGTAACCATCAACTTGCATGCTTCATCTGCTCGTCATTAATATTGCAAAAGAGCTGGTTATACCACTATAATATTCCAAAAGATTTGAAAAAAATAGACACTCCTCCATGGTATGTGATTGTTGGTGGGCACCCGAGGATTCGGTTAGCCATGGTTTGTGAAAAGCAAAGGTTGGGAGGAGTGTCAAATTATATTAATAAGGTGCATATTATAAATGCTTGTTTTTAAATAAATCGGAACCACTCTCAACTTGCTTAGTATAGAAGATAACAGGAACTCTATTGCCATTCGCTGACAAATCAATTACCACTCAAAAACAATTTTGCATCTGCTTTCAAAACAATGAAAAGCTCTAGCACATGTTAAATCCCTGCTTCCCTCCATGGAGGGTCTATCTTTTACGTAATTGTTGAGTCACCACCCTTCTTTGAGCACCTTCTTGAGAGCATAATTGTCATTCTTAGTGTAATGTGCTTGACCCAGAATACGGTTAACCGTGACATAGCTTGATGCTTTTATCTCCGATATCTTTATATCTAGTCTTCATTTAAAACTTCAGAGGTATCCGGGCATTTATGTTTTGTTGTACAAATTCAGCCAAGCGAGATACCACTCTACCATGCTTTATTATGATCATTACAATCTTGTTAATGTTTATAAATTGCATGTTATGAGCTCTTGGTTGGTTGATATTCTCCATTGGGTAACATGATTGCTAAGTTTTACTATCCATACATCATGCAATTGTTAAAAACCTGATCATAGCATTTACAATCAAATATTATTTCGTTATCATTTATCTACTCGAGGATGAGCAGGAATTAAGCTTGGGGATGTTGATACGTTCAAAACGTATCTATAATTTTTGATTGTTTCATGCCATTTTTATGTTTTTAGTACTTTTTTTATATTAAGTTTATTATTTATTTGGACTAACCTACTAATGGTTGCAAAAGTGCACAATGTTCTTGTTTTACTCTTTGATGTGTAGAAATTATCAAGAATACAAGAGAAAACCTTGTTGGGGTCGAATTGGGACTTTACAGAAATCTGTCTGAAAACTATTTTCGAAGATTGTCACGTTTGGGCCTGAAGACGACGTCAAATGGAAATCAAAATTGTTACAAAGTTGTAGGAAATTTTCTGCTAATAATACTGAACTTAAAATTCGGCCCAATCCGAGTCCGGATGCTCCAGATATGCCCGTTTTCATGGAGCCCAAGAGGGGTTGATGGAAATCCGAGAGTCTATATAAAGAAGGAAACCCTACGTCGTGAAGGACACCTCCACCCACGAATTTCAGCCACCAAAAGCCACGTTTTTGCCTCGCCCATGGATCTCATCTCCATGGGGGAGGGCTCCCAAGAAGCCATGAAGGAGGGAGGCTAAGGGGCGGCGCTCCCCCATGATGCCGGCGGCGAGGAAGCAACTCCCCGCGCCGCCGCCGCCGCCGCCGCCGCCCTGCGCACCTCGCTGCCCTCTCCGCCGTCTCCATCACCAACTCCTCCTTGTATTCAGTGGTTCATCCTCGCACAAACCTCTGTACCGTCCTATGTAAACATGGTGTTTGATGCTATAATATTTATCCTATGATCTATGTCATGTTTCCGTAGTTTATTTGTCTTTTGATTGCTTTGTTGAATGCATGAGGTTCATTAGAGTTGTATGTCTATATGGTACTGTCCTTTGGTGTCCATTATATTTGTGCGCGCATGGATCAACACCCTAGGGTTAGTAGTATGTGCAAAGGAAGGGGGTAGTTCTGCCGGAGTGACAAAAACCTGAGGGATCGAACCGGTTAGTTGCACGTATGGGAGTAAGAGGACCATGAACTTAAGGCTATGGTTGGGGAAACCTTAATGCATTGTTAGTATTTACGGATGTTTGCTAACAATCCAATCATATAGTACTTGTAATCCCAAGTAGTGGAGTGCATCTATATTTAGCCTCTCCCACATAGAAAACTGCATCGAAGACAATGAAACCGATATCTTCACTAATTAATCTTGGACAAAGCCAACACAATTACCACCACTTTTCCACACTCATGGTACTGTTAGTTTATGGTTACTTAGTATATTTTATTGCTGCAGCACTAACATTTACTTTCTTGTATTTATTATCTTGCAAAATTATCTCTCATACCCGTATTATTGCTCTAGTTTAATTTCCTAGATAATGCAAACGTTTGGTGTGCGTAGAGTTGTATCAGTGGTTGATAGAACTTGAGAGAACATTCATCCTACCTTTAGCTACTCGTTGGGTTCGACACTCTTACTTATCGAAAAAGCTACACACGATCCCCTATACTTGTGGGATATCACACACTTAAATATCCAGTTGATAGCATAATGATATATGACTTCTAATGTTAAAAGCAACCGTAATGACTTCGTGTTATGCGCTACGGTCGGGGTCTCAACAGTGACTTGTTCATTTGCCACAGTCCCTCATGGAGTAATTTTCATTATGCCTTGTAAGATCATATTTCTAGTTGGAATCTTTTTACTTGTGAGTTCTAAGCTGCGGTTTTCATGGCACTTCCACCGCCAAATTTGCTAGCCTCTTCGGTACTTTGCATTTCCCTTTCTCAGATTGAGAGTTGGTGCATACTTCGCGGGTACATCGAAAACTCGTGGGAGATCTTCATCATGTTCTCCTACACATAAGCCAAATATCTTACTCAAAACATCCACCATACCTACCTACCACAGCATTTTCATAGTTGTTCCGAGATATGTTGCCATGCAACATTCATCTTACGTTACATGACTTGTTGTCATTTATTATTTATATATTGCCTTGCATGATTCTATACAGCTGATGTGCGGTGACGGGGTGTAAACCCGCCAAATCCCTCGGTTAGGTACCTCGGGTTTCGTATAGAGAGAGAAGTATGGCGGCTGGTGGTTCCGGACGGCTGACAGGCAAAGAGTTTACCCAGGTTCGTCCCCCCATTGTGAGGTAAAGACCTACTCCTGCTTGTCTGATATGGTATTGATGATAATTACATGGTGGCCGTAATGGCGATGGAGGTGAGACGTAGTCTCTCTAGGCCTTGCTGGCTATTTTCTGTCTATTGTGGGCGCGATCTTTTTCTCTACCCCTCCATGTCTTTATATATGCAGCCAGGGGGGGTTTTACATGAGTCATAGTAGACTACGAACTGAGAGTCCTTGTCTTGTCCTTTAAGTTAGCAGCTTCATGGGCTTTGCTGGGCCACCCGTTGGGCCTCATATTCAGTACACGTTTATAGTGGGGTACCCGGAAGGTATACCCACGTCAGTAGCCCCCGAGTGCCTGGTCGACACGAAGAGTCGGGCAGGGACTCATCACTTCATAAATCTTCAGGTGCACGTTATGCTTGATGGTTGGTTGGAGTCTTCAGTCGGTACTACGTCGAGTGCTTCTGTCTTGGTTGTACTTCGAGTGCTTCTGTCCTTATAATACTTCGAGTGCTTCTATCATTGTAATACTTCGAGTGCGTCTGTCCTTGTAATACTTCGAGTGTGTCAGTTGCCCTGAGGCTATGTGCGACTCGCAGAGTCGGGCATAGGCTCAAGTTGTTCTAATCCCATGTATCTTATCTTCTGTTTCTTGGTTCCTCATATCCTGCGAACAAATATAGTAAAAAGGTTGATGTATCGAAATTAGTTACTGTAATTCGTATTTATCAGGCGCTCCTTTGTACTTCCTGTCCTGTTAAGGAACATAATGCGCGAGATTTCATGACTCGGGATGTTTGATATATATATATATATGTGGGATGGATGGATGACATAGTAGGCCTGATTCAACCGACGGATCGGGGTCAAGTGAATTCGCGACTCGGGCGAAATACCTTTCTAGCCTACGCAGATTCGAGTCCCTTGGCTCGAACCCGGTAAGACCGTTCAAGTTCGACTCAGGCCTGTCTGGACTTACTGGTCAGAACCCGGTCGTATTTAGAGTACCCTTGGCGCGTCCGCCGGGATTTTGCATCATACCTGCAGGCATGGAAATTTTCGGGTCCACATAGCATGTACGGGCCACCTGGCCTTTCTCAGGTCTTACCTTTGTACTTTAGGTACAACATCCGTGGGCCTGTCTCGGCAGGTACATCCCGGGAATTACTATTTAAATGATTGGATATGATCCGGGAGATACTTGACCAGATTTCGACTGTTGTTGTACACGCTTTGCTTTTGCTTTCTTTCGACTGGCTCCGAGTCATCGGGCAGAAAATTTCTTCGAGTGACGCTGATCGTCGACTGTCCTTTTCCCATCGGGTGCGCGGGCAGCGCTCCCGATGGGAGTAGCCCCCGAGGCTATGTTTAATTGCTTGCAATTGAGCGTAGGCTCGAAATCGCAGTCGAATATGTTGCGGGTACTCTCCCGATGGGAGTAAATTGCTGAGGCACCGTTTCATACATTATGTTTTATTCATTATGAGTTATTTGTACCAAAAGTACGTTGTCATATTAGAATGTTTGCCCCTAAAAGTGAAAAGAGCCATGGAGGCCATCGAAAAGGGAAATAGAAAAAGAGAAAAAGAGAAAAAGAGAAAAAAAAGAAAGAGAAAAATAAAAAGGGGGCAACATTACTATTCTTTATCCACACTTGTGCTCATGTTTTAGCACCCGTAGTATTCATAGTCATCATTTGTGCTCATGTTCAGGACCTTTACTCCATATGAGAGAGTTTTCATGTTTTACTTGCATAACTATGTGGGGAACTTTACATTATAGAACTTGGCTTGTATATTCCAATGATGAGCCTCCTCAAAAGTGCTCTAGGTCTTCATGAGCAAGCAAGTTGGATGCACCCCCACTAGTTCCATTGGAGAGCTTTCATACACTTATAGCTCTATCTGCATCCGTTGTCTGGCAATCACTACTCCTTGCATAGCTTCGATTATAAGACTTCCTCTTGTCTAATGATCACTTTCAGCTTTGTGAGACTTTCTTCCGTTGGCCTTCCAAACCCCCCTTAATGTTCTTTTAGCCACAACATCCTGTTGACAGGAACCAACGCTGAACGTTTGCTTGTTTTTAAGTGAACAAATAGAGAGATGATTTTCTACGTGCATATTGTTATTGCTTGACTTGATCCTAACATAAAGTTGTCATGAGTGTTTGCTACATTAGATGATTATATTGTTGTTCTTGAAGCTTAAATCATCTTTAATATCTTCTATGCACAGTTGATTGTTCTTTAGTACTGATTCATTTTAAGTCTTACTTTGTTCTTTCTACTTGTTTAAACATTACTCATTTGATATCAATATAAACTACAGCTCTTATTCATTTGATTTCAATTTACATGCATTACATTATTATATGATCAAGATTGTGTGAAAGCGTGTCACTTCAGAAATTATTCTTGTTATCGTTTTACCTACTCGGGACGAGTAGAACTAAGCTTGGGGATGCTAGATACGTCTATCTATAATTTCTTATGTTTCATGCTTATATTATACCCATTCCTACATGTTTTATATACACTTTATATGGTTTTTATGCATTTTCTGGGACTAACCTATTAACAAGATGCCACAGTGCCAGTTCCCTGTTTTCTGCTGTTTTTGATTTCAGAAAAGCTGTTAAGGAAATATTCTCGGAATTGCACGAAACAGAAGCCAATACCCCTATTTTCCCCGGAAGCATCCAGAACACCGAAGAGGAGTAGAAGGGGGGCCACAGGCCAGCCACACCATGTGGCGGCTCGGCAGCCCCCCTACCGCGACTGGACATGTTGTGGGGCCCACGGCCCTCCACCGCCTTCGCCCTTTCGCCTACAAATACCCCCCGATGAAATAAGACCTAGAGCCCGAACACTTTTCCACGAAACATTACAGAGCCGCCGCCGTCGTCAACCTAGTTCGGGAGGGTTCGGAAGCTCTTCTCGGCACCCTGCCGGAGAGGGGAATCATCACCAGAGGGCTCTACATCACCATGCCCTCCTCCGGACTGATGCGTGAGTAGTTCATCCTTGGACTACGGGTCCATAGCAGTAGCTAGATGATTTTCTTCTCCTATTGTGCCATCATGTTTAGATCTTGGGAGCTGCCTATCATGATCAAGATCATCTTTATGTAATGCTACATGTTGTGTTTGCTGGGATCCGATGAATATTGAGTACTATGTCATTTGCTTCATAATATATTATGTGTGTGTTATTTATGATCTTGCATGCTCTCCGTTGCTAGTAGATGCTCTGGCCAAGTAGATGCTTGTGACTCCAAGAGGGGGTATTTATGCTCGATAGTGGGATCATGTCTTCATTTAATCTGGGGGAGTGACATCAACCTCTAAGATTGTGAATGTACTGTTGCTACGAGGGATAAAACAGTAGCGCTTTGTCTAAAGATAATTGTGCTACTTACATTACACACTTTGCCTAATGCAATAATCTGTTGCTTGCAACTTAATACTGAAAGGTGTGCGGATGCTATCCGGAAGGTGGATTATTAGTCATAGATGCAGTTGGATAACGGTCTATGTATCATGTTGTAATGCCCGAATGAATCTCATTCTAGACACCATGACTATAGTATATGCATCATTATGCAGTTCTTCATTTTGTCAATTGCCCAGCTGTAATTTGTTTACCCGCATGTATGCTATTATTTATTTATGGAGAGACACCACTAGTGAACTGTGGACCCCGGTCCTTTTCTTTACATTGATAATACAACCTACTGCAAACTGTTACTTTCATTCTCTGCAAACAAATATCATTTTCCACACCATACGTTTAACCCTTTGTTTACAGCAAGCCGGTGAGATTGACAACCTCACTGTTAAGTTGGGGCAAAGTATCTTGCTTGTGTTGTGTGCAGGTTCCACGTTCGTTGTTGACACCGTTAGTGCGCCCTGCCAACGTCTTCTTCAACAACCTTCAGAAGAGCATTCAACTCCTACTGGATTGATAACCTTGGTTTCATAACTGAGTGAAATTTGCTACTGCACTACTTCATACCTTCCTCTTAGGGTTTCCCAACAACACCACACCGGTGCATCAAGCCGTCAGTTCAAATCATCTGGATTAATCTTCTGAAATATGATAAATACTTGTGGACTAAAAGTCCAAGTTACACAGTTAAATCACGGGGGCCGACTCTTCTTGGCGTCCCAGCTCTGATAACATGTTTTCTTCACCCCAGGTTCATCTGACCCGGATTTGATTAAGTCTGCTCATACGGAGGCTATGCTGAAGGATGCTCCAAATATTTATGATCCGGATTTGATGAGAACTACTCATATGGAGGTCGTACTGAAGGATGCTCTTGGTATCTATGACCCGGGATTGATGGAGCCTACTCTCATGGAGGCTGTCATTTAAGACCCGATTTTGAATACCCCGCGCAAAAGCCTCCAGCTTACTTTTGAGATCTGAATTTGATTTCGATGCTTCAATTCGGGGATATTACTTCCCGACTCTAACCCCCAAGTGTCGGGTTGTTGCTCGCATCAATCCGGGACTTGAAATTTTGCACTTTAATAGTTTTTGAGATTCAAACTGAGTAGCTCCCAAGAGTCGAAATCTGCAGCTTGCTGCATTCTGGGTCTTCTTTTAGGCCTTTGAATTCATAATACTCAGAAATCTTCGAACTGAGTAGCCCCCAAGAGTCGGATCTACTGCTTGAAGTGTTCCGGACCTTTCTTGAGAACCGATAGCTTCAAACTGGGTAGCCCCCAAGTGCCGGGTTCTAGCCTGCGGCAACCTGGGACTTATAGCAATTTGAGCATAACTGATTTTTCTGATGAGTAGCCCCCTAGCGCCGGGTCTGTTGCCTGCAGCTACTCAGAGCTCTCTAAATTTCATAGTACCAAGTTATTCTGATGATGTACGCGCACCCTGAGAATTTGCTTTTTGAATGAACGTGATATGTCGTTATGCAAATCCTTTTGGTTTAGATGACCCTTTTGGTTTCCTTTAGCTATAAGCCGGCTTTCGCATGGATTTTTCCTGCCGCCTCTTCTCTGATAAAAACAGGGTCAGACAAGTCCCAATGGGCATCATGGCTGATTGAATTTAAAGGTTAGCAATCAGGCCATATAAGCGCGAGTCACGTCAAGCTTAAGCTAGGAAACCAAGAATATAGTGGCTCTGATATTGGCCGGATCATGAGATTGTAGCTGTACCTTTTTATAAGTAATCAGCCACCATGACCAATGTGTTTTTTTTGCCGGGCCTTGAGTTTGTAACTGCGCTATTCAAGCGATCAGCCCCCAAGAACTCAAATTTGCCATATTGCGAAGCACTCTCGGGCCAAGCTAACCGAAGTTGCGAAGCACTCTTGGGCAAAGCTAATATTTGGCTGCAAAGCACTCCTGGGCATCGCTAACCGAAGTTGCGTAGCGCTCTTGGGCTAAGCTATTTTTTATTGCAAAGCGCTCCTGGGCACCGCTAACCGAGGTTGCGTAGCGCTCTTGGCGTTGCTAATACATAAGCCGAAACGATAACTGTCTGAATGTTGCTGACATTGGTGATGTTGTGGAGTAGCGCGGACCGTCGTGGACGGCCGCGGCAAGATTGAAAATGATCGCGTTGCTGCGGGAGCCGGCTCGTGGCCAGGTCCCCAATATTTATCTGAATCCGGTACAGGGCCGGGTCATCAATCCTTGCGAGGTTGTCTGATGCCGACTCGTGTCCGGGTCTCTTTGATGGGTTGACTGAAGTCGGTCCGCTGACATGTCAATTACTGGATACGCGATTCATGCATTGTATTTGTCTTTTCTTTTTTCCAATAAGCATCAGTACAGTACACTGGAGTAGCATTCAAGGGCCACTCTCCGGTCGTTGTGAATTTTCCTTTTCAACTCACATCCGTGAAAAAGCTGGCTGCTTTAAAATTTCTCTCATCTATAGGCTGCAGCCGATCATGGCCGGGTCATTCTCTCATTGCTGCTCGAAGCGGGTGCCCGACTAGGTCATCGTCTTCTTCTCTTTACTGGCTTTCTGGAAACCGAGTTACATCTGAATTGATTTGATTCTCGTGAGCATGCAGCGCTCAATTCCTTTTCTTCTTTGGAAACCTTGGGAACCGGGCTGCACATGGACTTGTTTGTTTGATCCTCGGGAGTGCTAGTAGCACCCGGTCTGTACTCCTTTTCTTCTGTTCCTGATCGTGCATGCTAATAGCACTCAATTTTTTTTCTAATCTTTTCTCATCCCTCGTTTCAAGCCGGTCCGCGACCAGCTAATCGATCGCTGCTGCTTTAAACCGGGGCACAACCGGGTCATCACTGATCTCTTTTTTGTGACCTGCTTGCACGCGGAAGGCAACTAGCCTTTTTCTTTCCTTGTATAGATGGCAACACGACTCGTACTCAATTTGTCCAGATGGAATTCGGACACACTAATGCAGGACCTGGCGGCCGGCCGTGATTGACGTGGTTTTGATGATG
This sequence comes from Poa annua, assembly GCA_026929855.1. Taxonomy (NCBI): domain Eukaryota; kingdom Viridiplantae; phylum Streptophyta; class Magnoliopsida; order Poales; family Poaceae; genus Poa; species Poa annua. The sequence continues at coordinate 37,528,656 of CM049433.1, forward strand.
CCGTCGTCTTTACGTGAATCTTTTTTCTGCCTAATTTCATCGGATGAATGATCCAGTAGACTTCTTAATCTATGTCCTTCTAAACCGTGTCTCCCGATGCCGGCTCTCTCGATGGCCAGCTATCAATTTCTCAAGGGCCGGCTCTTCTATTTTTTTGAGCGGATCTACTTCTGGGCTTTCACACGAAATCACGGATGACGCTATCTTCTTATTGGTTGCTGATGATCGATGTTCTCCATCCCTCGCGGCGCTTCTCCTTTGATGAGCACATATTTGGCCGCAGGCCCCACGGTGGGCGCCAACTGTCGTGAGATTGTCACGGCAGATGTTACCAGCGGGTAACTTGAGATTAGGGGCAAGGCGACTCTGGTGTTCAGGAGATTGTCTTAGCCCTATGGGGAAGAAGATGTTTTTTAGCCAAGTTCGGGTCCCCTCGGTGGAGGATCGCTACGTCTTGCTATAAATCACTGATATGATAATATGTTACATGATGCGCCAATGGCGATCGCTGGGTTTAGATGACTCCGGCGTGGGAGCTCTCTCTATTTTGTCTATCTTACTTGGCTTATCTTTTTATGACCTAGGAGCCCGCTTATAAAGACATCCGGGTCTCCTGATTTACATGGTAAGGCTACTTGGAGTTCTACTCTAACTCGTCTTGTATTTCGTATCCTCCAAGTCGTGGACTCCGTGACGCGTACTGCCTCTGGGTCTTCTAGAGCCTTCCTTACTTAGGCTGGGTTATCGCCAAGCTCTCCGGCCCATCCTTGAAACCCGACCATGCTGATGGCTAGCTGGCCTCGCCGGGCCTCCTGCCTGGCGGGTCGAGCTTCCCTATTCATGGGCCTACCGGGTTATGATTCCCCCGACACTTGTTATTTGCTTATGACAGACTTTCACCAATGGACTAGTGGGACATCCGCTTATCCAATAATTTTGCAAAAAGAGCTCGCAAATGGGGTGCCCAGTCCCAATTAATTACAACTTTAACCGCTTAATTCTCTTCACATTTTTGCCCTGATCCAATCAGTCAAGCAATAATCCCAGTTTCTAAAACTGCATGTGTAAACAAAAGAGATTAAGAGGGATGATATCGTCCTTCAATGGGAGCCGCTCTTAAAAGTATGGTTGACAAGGGGGTAGAAGTGCCCACTACCATTCGTTGACAACAATAAACACCGCTCAAAAACTTAATTTTATGCTCTCTATATGATTTCAAAAACCTATAAAAACTAAAAAGCTCTAGCACATGCTTGTATCCCTGCTTCCCTCTGTGAAGGGCCTATCTTTTACTTTACTAGATTTGGGGCGCGGCTTGCCGCGCGCCACCTGGTTTAAAAATAATTATTAGCCCAGGGATAACGCTCTTTAAATCGTTTAGTGCATGGACACCGTAGGGACAATGTCAAAAGGGAAGGAAATATTATTAGTTGTAGGATTTATGTGTTCTCAAACTTGGCCAAGCGACTAATGTAGAAAAATCGCGGCAGTGGCAAGCGACTAATGTAGAAAAACACTATGTGACTGAACTAACCAATGGGGTATACAAAATTCAGTAAAAAAAAACAGAGCATGAGCCTCTGAGTAGAGGAACTTTCATTGATTGTAGTAGAAAACCAAAGGATACATAATGAAGAAAAATCTCCAAATATTGTTGCATTGGGCTCTTCATCTTCACAATATTAGCCAACAACAATTATCATGGAGAGAAGAAAAAAGCAACCCCTACAGAATTGTAATTTTGAAAATATATCATTTGACAATATTTTCTAACAAAAAATAGGAGGAAGAATGCACACATCCCATTTGTCAGAGATGGATAAAAGAAATGATACCATGGAAAGGTCCAACGAAAATATGGCTCTCACACAACCCCTCAAATGCTAACTGGTTGAACAACTTGCAGACTACTTTCACATACCAATAGTTCTAGATAAAAGGAGCTCACATTTATTTCTCATGGAGGCTACCTACTACTGAAAGCAATTGTAGATAAAGATGTGGGCGCTTCCAATTATATTTTCGTATGCCTTCAAAAACAATGTAAGAGAAAGCACCTCATAGTTATTGTGTGATCTGACAACCAAGCATCACAAATTGGTGTGATACGGCTATTTACAACACCATCCATTTGACGCAACTTCCCTCTTTTTGAAAGGTGCATACATTTTCAAGCTTTTTAACAAACAACTCATTTGTCTTTTGTTCCTAAAATTGTAGAGTATTACAGTAGAGATATATAAACTTGACATTTCAGACTCAACTTTAAAACTGCACTATTATTTTTTTAATCACCAAATTGTTGGCTGTAGTATAGACTTGTAGAAAAGGGCAGCATGATACTGAGAACTAACAGAATGCAAGTTAAGTGGCTTGCATGTGGGTGACTTGCAACATTTTCTTTGGCAACCTTCTCCACCTTCATTAGCTGAAGTATCCATTTTTTACATCTTCTGCAGATACAAAAATGATAGTATAAGTTAGACTGATTGGTAATAAAAGAATAAAGTAACAACACAAAGGCAATGTTCATTAATCATGTTCCAGCGTTCCTTTGTGTTGCTTCAGCTTACTACACTATAGAAAGCAAGTGGCATTGGATGACAGAAGTGTCTTCTAATCTTTACCAAAAACAATTAGAGAACGTGTAATTCTAAAACGAAATGCTAATAAATTAAGTGAGGGCCTCAACCGAATAAGCGGAAACTGGCTTCTGGCTCAGCTTGCTACCACACTAAAGAAGCCAAATCATTAGATGACAGAATCTTTTTGTAAACTTTACAATAAACGTGTAGAAACTCAGATGTTCTAAATCATAATACTAACAAAATATATTAATACGTATAATGAAGAAGCGAGCTCTTCTTCAAACCTATAAAAAAGATTAAGTATCCTGCAATCTTGACAAAAAATTCTAATAACAAAAGAATAGCCCATTTGAAAAGCAAGTGAATTCATAATTTTCCCGCAGCTACCTTTCACTACACTCAACCATACATCGACTACCTAGTAAAACGTAGGAACGTCACAGTTTAAGGAATGAGTCAAGAAATGAAATCTAGTAAACATAGAATCAAGAGGCAAGAAAATATGATTTTAGGAAAAGCACCTAAATTTCAATATCAGCGTGAAAGTCAAGAAATAACGTTTATTCAGTATCTTGGTTCCATTACCTGCGAACAGAAAACAAAAGGTAAGCCAATGTTCAATCTCTGAAAGACAAAAGTAATAGCACAGAAAATAGGAAAGCCAAGATTATAATTTTTGTTCTGCCCAGTATTTAAATCTACCAAGTGACCATATCCCAACACAAACATGGGTATGAGCGCTCACATGGAAGATGCGCAAAGTAGAAACAATTAGACTTCAAAGTAATTATAACGAAAATTTGCAGACTCTAAAAGAATTAAAAAATGATTCTTCCACCATCAATTCATCTCTTTTCAAATCTACAATGCCCATTTAACACAATAAAACTCAATACATACTCAAATCTAAAACGACATGCAAAATAGAGTAACACTGGAAATAGTAAGCAGTAGGTAATAATGCATAGATATCATAATTGTACATGCATAAGTACGGCTGGCAACATTTGTTAAGCAGATACCAGTCAGCTACTTGATTCATACATACATAAGTAGGGAAAGGTAAAATAGGAAGGGTGTTCTAGCGGTGTATTTACTATTTACATATGAGAAAAATGTCAACAGAAAGCAGTGCTCGTTCATTCGTCGAAGAAGTGCGCTTATGGCGGCTAGATTTGGCATGTCGTTTTAGGTGTAGCTAAGGATCAACAGAACCAGTACAACAGATATTTGACCTGCAGTGAATAAAGAGTATTAGCATTGTTATTTTTCTGTAAATGCGCAAAAATATTATGAATACGGTATTAGAATTAGAGTATCCGGTGAATAAGATAATTAGTGTCCTAACAGGCTACCATATTATTCCTCTCATCCTAGAAACATCTAGAAACTAAGCCAAAAAGGGAACTAAAAAGTCGATGTAACGATGTTATAATGCGTGTCCTTCAGGTTACTTTATTAGCCTTTATCCGGGAGAATATTTATGTGCTCTTAACCGACAAATAGAAGGCTTAAATCGCACATCCCACGGGAGACGTTGTGGTCACCTCCATCGGTCCCTTGACAACGCCATAGTCTTTGCCGGTCAGGCTGCAAAAGAGGACAAAATCAACAAACCATGGAGGAATCAGGAAGAAATAAGTTCTACCCTATAAATTGAAGACTATATATTAATAGTAAGATTTTTTGTTATTTCAACACTGAGGAAGTAGCCATTCGATATCCAGAAAATTGAGTTACTCCAATCATGGAAAGGACAACGTTCTGATAAGTAATATAAAGCATATACCTTTTCACCCTGGCTTGGTGTCTCTCCCCACTCAAGTAGAGCTGCTAGGATTTGCTACAATTCTGGCTTGGTGTCTCGCCCACTCAAATAATCTGTAAAATAATTAGAACTAAGTATCCATATTAAAACATAGAAAAGCATGAAGAGGAATTCACTGAGAAAATAAACAGCTCACAGATCCAAGTTGGGTTGTGGGACTCTTCCAGGAGCAGTGATTTCCCTTAGACATTTACACAAACAACTTGTGCAGGGACCTGCAACCTAACAATAGGGAAAAGAAAATGTGTTGTAGCTCAGCCGTAGAATTAGGAAGAGATGTAAGTAAGAAGACGGGACGATTTGAGGACCTGCAACCTAACAATAGGGAAACCATTCTATGAAAGGCTTTGCTAGTCCAGCTAGGATTGTTCATACACAACAAAGGATGTTTTCCCCCATATGTCCATGGACGGCTAAGACTATTTTAGATGATAACAATAGAAGTAGATTACAATAAGGGATATTTTCAACACATGTAACCAAGCAATAATAATGCAACTATGTGACACGACCACATACCAGTTGGCAATACAAATTGCGGGCATGTGTATTTAAATAAATCCAAGGCACTCAACAAAGAAGAAGAAGATGGAAAAACACAACTGATTGTTTGCAATGAGCAATGATTTACAACTGGAGATGGACTAATTAAGAAGAGCAAAAGCTCAGCTCGTAATGAATAATCAGCACCGGTACCCAAAACCCAAGTATGAATACACGATCCTAGAAGCTATGAGAACCATCTAAGCAAACCACAGAAAGTACAGATGACACGTACACACATTAATGAGTGGGTTCTGCATACACCTGCTTGTTAAACGACCCTCTCCAGCCCATGGTACAACAATACTCAAACCTATCATTTTAAGAAGCACAATGCCAACAGGTAAAAAAGCACAAAATAAAATGACATGAGCAGCAAAAGAAAAATCATGTTATAGAGATGAAACCATGCTTTGTTGACGTGTTGACGACAACACAAAACTAATAATATATTCGTGACACTGAACTAATAAACGTCGACAACATAAGAATATTTGACGTGTTGACGACAATATTGATACAAAGCGAAAGATGAAAAGCTGAGAAATATAACCATGACCAACAATACCGAGATGCACCAAGCATTTTAGATGATCAAATTTAGGAACATGCCTTTAAAAATATGCTTTAGCTACAACACCAACTATCTTAAAGATGAAACCATGCTTTATTTACCACACATTTTTTCATAATACAATAGAGAAAACATGAACAATTTCGCAATTAAATAAATGTAAGAAGCATTATCATATTATCATTGAATCGGATGGATAATGAAAAGTCACAAATACTTATGAACAAAAAGAAAAAAGTGTGGATATGCTTTAGTTGTACTCGAAGGCAACAAACCTGCAAAGTAAAAGTTAAATTATACAGGTCCATCCCAAGGGAGACGTTGTGGTCAGCTCCATTAGTCTCTTGTCAGCGGATAAGCTTTGCTGGTCAGGCTGCAAAAGAGGACAGAATCAACAAACCATAGAGAAACCCCTGAAGAAATTAGTTCTACCGTATAAATTATATACTATATATTAATAGTGGGAGTTTTTTGTTGTTTCAATACTGAGGAAGTACATGGAAGAGGCATCCACAGAAGCAATACAACACCAAAAAAAATCATTTCTTGGTTTTTTTCAATACAATGCCATTCAATATGGAAAAAACATGATGCTAATGAAATGTGTAAAAATGTCCAGTCTATAAGGCAATCAAATCAAGCTTCACATCAACATAACAAAGTTTTGACTACATGAAAAATCTAATGAATAAAAATAATGAAACATGTGACAGTAAAGCTTCATGTAATTTTTATTGATTTAAAATAAAGATCCTCAGCTTTAAATCATCTCCAATACCGAACTGATTCGAGTAGGAAACTCTGGAGATGGACCAACCGTTTGATCGATCATTCAATCCTGAAAACCTTTGAGCCAAGATCATAACCAGCCATTGGAGTAGATACTAATGATTGCCCGACGGTAATCTGTTTCTCTAGCAGTTCACTACAAAGCAGAATTCATATATTCAGTGCAGGAAAGAAACATGGTGCATTTTTACCTATTTTTCCTACTGGAGAACTTCTATTATGGTTGCAACTTGCAACATTGCGACAAAAGATCCAAAGCATTAGTTCATCAAACTTTTGAGCATCACACATTTTCTACATTTTTTTAATGCCCTGAATCCTGATACAGAGATGAACTACTACTTAGGCACCTCCAGTTGACAATTGGGAAATGCCAGAACATTAGCTTTCTTTGTATCAACCACATTTGTCATTTCTTTCAACAAAGACTTGCTCACTAATCCAGTAACGGGCATAACTGGGTATACTCATATAAGATTGTGTAATTTACCTGTTGGACTGTTTTGGGAAAGGATCAGTCACATCAACAACTAAGCTTTTCACTTGTTGCTGCCAAGCCACGGCCTGGCTGTGTGACAATACACGACCAGAAACAACCATGATTGGTTCTGCAACCGTGGGTGTCTCCTTTCGCCCTTCCACATGCTTTCTTGAACGTTGGCAACCACGGTTTATGTGCCGCTCGCAATACTTCTGGTCCCTAGCAGAATCTCTGGACCAGCGCCACTTCTTGCCGTCTGTGCGGCGGCATCTCCCAGGTCCTACATCAGCACTGCCGGAATGAAATGGCGCCCATCTTGCTGCAAAATAAAGTGATTGTCTCATGTGAGAGTTATAGAAACCACCACTATAAGGATACATTCTTAACTCTCATCCAGCAACATTCAGATCACCCTGCTCAGGTTTGCATAACAAATAGTACCGAAAACGGTCTCGGGTAAGATGAAGTGCAACATACTAATGACGACATTTAGATATCTCTGCTCATGAAATGACTAAATAATAAGAAGACACCGGGAATCCCAATCTGCCTGCGAGTTTTTACATCTAAAATCACATAGTAGCACATTGGTAACAGGTGACATAAGCATGAATACTCTAAAACAATTATTGATCCTTCAAATATTTTCTTACAAAAAAACAACAATTTGGAACTAAAATTTTGAAACCTCGATTACCTCCACGGCCAACAAACTAATCGTGTAACAACATCTTGTCCCTGGAAGACACAGAATACAACTACAACACGAAAGAATTCCAATGCGAGATAATCTTTTATATTCGAAACTGCATAACAGACAAGTGGACATAGGTAACCACAACCATATGACCTCTACTTGCTTCTTCCATGTTTTATTTATACCTATAGTGAGTTATTGACAACATAAATATAGCAAGAAAAACAACAGCTAGAGGAGTTGGATCCAAAGATTACCCCACGGATGGATGCTCCTTCTGATGGGGAGAAGCAAACTGGATGGGACGGAAGCATTTGCAGCTATATGTTTGTAGATCAGGGCCTGGTGCTCAAGCTCCATCCACTGCGTTGGGGTAAATGGACCCCTGACCCTTGACAAAAACACCTAAGAGAGAGAGAGAGAGAGAGAGGGATGAAACCCGTAGCAGTACAAACCTATCTGTATCCCTACGAAAGATGAATGAAGGGCAGGCAGAGAAGGAGAGGTGGTACCTGGATGGACTGGAGCACCTAGGGCAGGAAGCTGGCAGGAAACTTGAGTTCCTTGGCCGTCCTCTTGGCGAAGCTGATGATCTCCGAGTCGGGATCTGCACTGCGAAAGAAATACCGAACCGTCAAGAACAGAGGAACCTGACTAAAGGAAGAAGCGAGCGGGAGGCGGAGGGGGTGGCTCACTGGCTCACCGTGGGGGTTCCAGGTGAATGCGTCCCTGTAGCGATGCCCATCCACCGCGACGTCGATGCGTATCGGCACCAGGTTGTCCCTCGTCGGCCTGCGCGGCACAAACAGCGCGGTTAGTTCCTCTCCCCCATGCCCAAATCGACCCGAGATTCTAGAGAGAGAGAGACGAAGAACCTTTAGGTATCAACGCATCGACGACGTGCAGGATGGGCCGAGCTCCAACACCTGCTAATCCCGGAGGCCGGCGATGGCACGGTGCGGGATCTGTCGTTGGGGGTGCGATTGTCTGGAAGGAGGAGGAAGACGCGGAGTTGATTGTCACGGAGAGCTCCCAGCGAAGGAGATGGCGACGATGCGACCTGCTCGATTGGAGGATGGACTGGCGCAGCGGCTGACGGAGAGAGGGGCTCCGGCGGCGCAAGCGCGTCGAGCCGTGGCGGCGACAACGACGCGAGAAGAAGAGGGCAGGAGGGGATTGGGAGGAGACGTACGCGAGGGGGAGGAGCGAGTGAGCGACGGGGGTGGCGGCTAGGGTTTCATCGGGGTAGTTTTGTCTGACCAACGGACGGCCCAAATCGAAGCGGAAGCGGATCCTCGGATCGGACGGTTCGGAGTGACCAATCACCGAGGAGAGAGCTGTGTGTACCAAGTTCTCCACCCACTAAGTCAATGACGGGTGGGACCAAAAATTGGAGTCAACGGTCAGCAGGAAAACAGACGGTGGAGATCATCCCGTGGTGTAAAGTTCCCCACATAGTTATGCAAGTAAAGTTCCCCACATAGTTATGCAAGTAAAACATGAAAACTCTCTCAGATGGAGTACATGTGCTAAACATGAGCACAAATGATGACTATGAATAATATGGGTGCTATAACATGAGCACAAGTGTGGATAAAGAGTAGTAATGTTGCCCCCTTTTTTATTCTTTCTTTCTTTTTTTTTCTCTTTTTTTGTATTTTTCTGTTTCTTTTTTCGATGGCCTCCATGGCTCTTTTCACTTTAAGGGGCAAACATCCTAATATGATAATATGACAACACACTTTTTGGTACAAATATCTCATGATGAATAAAACATAATGTATGAAAACGGTGCCTCTGCCAGTGTAGCAGGATATGCAATGATCTAACGTAACATGGGTAAAACCACACATCAGCTGTAAAGAATCATGCAAAGCAATATATATGATAAATGACAACAAGTCATGTAATGTAAGATGAAAGTTGCATGGCAATATATCTCGGAACAGCTATGGAAATGCTGTAGTAGGTAGGTATGGTGGATGTTTTGAGGAAGATATTTGGCTTATGTGTAGGAGAGCATGATGAAGATCTCCCACGAGTTTTGGATGTACCCGCGAAGTATGAACCAACTCTCAATGTGAGAAAGGGCAATGCAAAGTACCGAAGAGGCTAGCAAATATGGAGGTGGAAGTGCCATGAAAACCGCAGCTTTAGAACTCACAAGAAAAAGGATTCCAAATAGAAATATGATCTTACAAGGCATAATGAAAATCACTCCACGAGGGACTGTGGAAAATGAACAAGTCACTGTTGGGACCCTGACCGTAGCGCATAACACAAAGTCATTACGGTTGCTTTTAACATTAGGAGTCATATTTCATTATGCTATCAACTGGAAATTTAAGTGTGGCACAGCTTCAACTTTTCTAGACCAACCATTAATCATTCCACCTTACTAAACCATCATGTTTACCATTAAGCATATTAATATCTCAAAACAACATCAATGATTCAAGTGACACAATTTAATGATCTACAAGATTATGTATCATTTAGTTATACCATCTACCACATTTAACATTTTCTGTTCCTAACCAAACACCAATCAACTTATTTAAACATAAACTCTCCAAGTATTTAACAATGAAGCAAGAGAGTATAACATATGAGAACTAACAGCTCTGAACAAGAGATGCATGAAAAACAAGAGCTGAAAGTATTGCAGTAGCTATAAAAGAATACTCAACAAGTATAAGTGAAGAATAGGAGTATTCAAATGAAAAAGCGGAGCGTGTCTCTCTCCCACACAAGAATGCTAGGATCCATTTTATTCAGAAAACAAAAATAACAAAAGCAAAAACAAACAGACGCTCCAAGTAAAGCACATAAGATGTGGCCGAATTAAAATATGGTTTCACTAGAGATAACCTGATAAGTTGTTGATGAAGAAGGGGATGCCTTGGGCATCCCCAAGCTTTGACGCTTGAGTCTTCTTGAAATATGCTTGGGTGACCCACGGGGGCATCCCCAAGCTTAGGCTCTTTCATCTTCTTGATCACATCATATCATCCTCTCTCTTGATCCTTGAAAACTTCCTCCACACCAAACTCAAAGTAGACTTCATTAGAGGGTTAGTGCATAATCAAAAATTCTCATATTCTGCATGGAGACAATCATTATCATGGTACTGGACATTAGCTACAGCCACTGGAATTTTATGGAACAAAAAGATCCATTTAAAAACAGAACCAATGCAAAATAAATGGAAGAATCTGTTAAAAACAAAACAGTCCGTAAAGACGAATTTTTTCGAGGCACTTAACTTGCTCAAATCAGAAAACTCAAAACTAATGAAAGTTGCATATATATCTGAGGACTACGCACAAAAAATCCCAGGTCATTTTCATTTTTCTGTGAATTCTTATGAATTTAACGGTCGACAGCAGAAAACTGTTCCCGCGCAGGAATCCAAATCTAACATCAACTTTCTACTAGAGGCTTAACTTGGCACAACAATGCAATAAAATAAAGATATAAAGGAATTGCTACAGAGGTAGGCATGTTCCTTGACTTAATAAAATAAAATAACAGGAATAAAAATTGGGTTGTCTCCCATAAGCGCTTTTCTTTAACGCATTTGAGCTAGGCACAGAAAGCAAAACTCAAGTGTTTCCAAGAGAAGAAGCATCCAAATCAATGCAAGAAATCCTCTCAACTATGCATTGTATTTTATCTATATGAGTTTCAGAGATCCCTTTTTCATTACTCTTAGGTTTACTACATTCATCAAAGGGGTTTGCAGGGACAATCCAATCAAAATTTTCTTCCAAGGCTTCATGCATAGCTACAAGTTTAATTGGTATTGGTACATTGATTACTTCTCCCTATTTAGATTCGGTTTTGCCCAATTTCTCTAGTGTTTTGATGACCTCTACATATGAGCCTAGCATATTAAAGCGATCAAAAACTTTCCTAGTTTCTTTAGCAACATCACCAAATTCTTTAAGCAGTGTTTCTAGAATAAAATCTTTCTTTTCAGCATTTTCAACATTGTGAAGATTAAGAAACATTTGTTGAATTATGGGATGGAGGTTAACAAACCTAGCCTCTAGCATGTGAACCAAGGAAGCTGCAGCAATTTCATAATTTGGAGCAAGTTCTGCTATGGATTTATCCTCAAAATCATCATGCATACTAACATGGTCAAAAAATTCTTCAATGTTATCTTTTCCAATTATAGAACCACTTCCTACTGGCAGGTCTTCCAGGGTGTACTTAGGAAGCAACATTTTAGCAGAAACAAATGCAAACCGAAATACAGAGGTGAATGCAAGTAACTAATTTTTTTGTGTTTTTGATATTTAGCAAACAAGACAATAATAAAGTAAATAAAATGCAAGACAAAAAACAAAGTAAAGAGATTGGGAAGTGAGAGACTCCCCTTGCAGATGTGCTTCAATCTCCTCGGCAACGGCGCCAGAAATTTTACTTGATGCACACGGTGGTGATGAGTTGGAAAACCCCAAGAGGAAGGTGTGAAATAGTGCAGCAACAAATTTCTCTCAGTTGTGAAACCAAGGTTATCAATCCAGTAGGAGATGAAGAACACGTCTGAAAGTTGTTGGTGGCTGACTTGGGCACGGCGCCACACCGGTGTCAGCAACAAACGTGGAACCTGCACAACACAATCAAGAAACTTTGCCCCAACTCAACAGTGAGGTTGTCAATCTCACCGGCTTGCTGTAACAAAGAGATTAACCGTATGGTGTGGAGAATGATGTTTGTTTGCAGAGAATGAAAGTAACAATTTGCAGTTGATTGTATTATCAGTTTAAAGAAAAGGACTGGGGTCCACAGTTCACTAGTGGTGTCTCTCCATAATAATAATAATAGCATACATGCGGGTAAACAAATTACAGCTGGGCAATTGATAGAATAAAGAGCTGCATAATGATGCATATACTAATGACATGATGTCTAGTGTGAGATTCATTTGGGCATTACAACAATATACATAGACCGTTCCAACCGCATCTATGACTAATAATCCACCTTCCGGTTAGCGTCCGCACCCCTTTCAGTATTAAGTTGCAAGCAACAGATTATTGCATTAAGCAAAGTGTGTAAAGTAAGTAAGTAAGTAACATCATCCTTAGATAAAGTACTATTGTTTTATCCCTAGTAGCAACAGTACATCTACAACCTTAGATCTTTCTGTCACTGCCCCAGATTAAATAGAGACATGAACCCATTATCGAGCATAAATACCCCCTCTTGGAGTCACAAGCATTTACTTGGCCAGAGCAACTACTAGCAACGGAGAGCATGCAAGATCATAAACAACACACAACATGATATATTATGAAGCAATGACAAAGTATTCAATATTCATCGGATCCCAGCAAACACAACATGTAGCATTACATAAAGATGATCTTGATCATGATAGGCAGCTCACAAGATCTAAACATGATGACACAAAAGGAGAAGACAACCATCTAGCTACTGCTATGGACCCGTAGTCCAAGGATGAACTACTCACGCATCAGTCCGGAGGAGGGCATGGTGATGTAGAGCCCTCCGGTGATGATTCCCCTCTCCGGCAGGGTGCCGGGAGCAGGTTCTGAACCCTCCCGAACTAGGGTTGACGACGGCGGCGGCTCCGTGAGGAAAAGTGGAAAAGTGTTCGGGTTGTTTGCATTAGGTTTTCGGGGGGATTAAATAGGCGAAGGGGCGAAGGCGGTGGAGCCTCGAGGGCCCCACATCAGGTGCCCGCGCGGCCAAGGAGGCTGTCGCGCCACCCCTTGAGGTGGGCGCCTCGGTGCCCGTCTCCTTTTCCCCCTCGGACTTCTGGAACGTGTCTGGAATTCTAAGATCTTCGGTATAAAAATTGTCCAATTCCGAGAATATTTCCTTAAGTGGATTTCTGAAACCAAAAACAGCAGAAAACAGGGAACAGGCACCGTGGCATCTTGTCAATAGGTTAGTTCCAGAAAATGCATAAAACAATATAAAATGTGTATAAAACATGTAGGTAATTGATATAATATAAGCATGGAACATAAGAAATTATAGATACGTTTGAGACGTATCAGCTCCCCACTCTGCCGCGCCATGACGTGGTGTGGGGCCCACGGCCCTCCACCGACGTTGCCCTTTCGCCTATTTATACCCCCCTCCCCGACAAATAAACCCTAGGTACCCGATCAAAATTCCACGAAACATCCCGTAGCCGCCGCCGTCGTCGACCCTAGTTCGGGAGGGTTCTGAAGCTCTTCCCGGCACCCTGCCGGAGAGGGGAATCATCACCGGAGGGCTCTACATCACCATGCCCGCCTCCGGACTGATGCGTGAGTAGTTCATCCTTGGACTATGGGTCCATAGCAGTAGCTAGATGGTTGTCTTCTCCACTTGTGCTATCATGTTTAGATCTTGTGAGCTGCCTATCATGATCAAGATCATCTTATTGTAATGCTACATGTTGTGTTTGCTGGGATCCGATAAATATTGAGTACTATGTCATTTGCTTCATAATATATATTATGTGAGTGCGTTATTTATGATCTTGCATGCTCTCCGTTACTAGTAGATGCTATGGCCAAGTAGATGCTTGTGAATCCAAGAGGGGGTATTTATGCTCGATAGTGGGTTCATGTCTTCATTTAATCTGGGGGAGTGACAACAACCTCTAAGATTGTGAATGTACTGTTGCTACGAGGGATAAAACAGTAGTGCTTTGTCTAAGGATAGTTGTGCTACTTACATTACACACTTTGCCTAATGCAATAATCTGTTGCTTGCAGCTTAATACTGAATGGGGTGCGGACGCTAACCGGAAGCTGGATTATTAGTCATAGATGCGGTTGGAACGGTCTATGTATATTGTTGTAATGACCAAATGAATCTCACACTAGACACCATGAATTGTACATGCATCATTATGCAGTTCTTTATTTTGTCAATTGCTCAGCTGTAATTTGTTTACCCTCATGTATGCTATTATTTATTTATGGAGAGACACCACTAGTGAACTATGGACCCCGGTCCATTCTTTTACATTGATAATACAGCCTACTACAAACACTGTTCTTTTCATTCTCTGCAAGCAAACATCATTTTTCACACTATACGTCTAATCCTTTGTTACAGCAAGCTGGTGAGATTGACAACCTCACTGTTAAGTTGGGGCAAAGTATCTTGATTGTGTTGTGTGCAGGTTCCACGCCAACTACACGCCACCAAGACTTTCTGGCACCGTTGACACCTTCAGAAGAGCCTTCATCTCCTACTGGTTCGATAACCTTGGTTTCATAACTGAGGGAAAACTTCCTGCTATACTCTCCACACCTTCCTCTTGGGGTTTACCAACGATGCGAGAACATCACATGTCTTTATCAATTCTTTAATAAATATTTCCTGCTAGTAAGATACATGCTATGACTCTTGATATTAGTAACTTTTCGCAAAAGGGAAGGGAGGATTTACCTCAAGCTTGGGGGAGGTACCGTGGTTTGGTTAGGAAATGTCCTGCCCATGGTTTCAAGGATAATGAAATACTTGATATTGTTACAATGGACTAACCGAAAGTACTAGATGTTATCTTGTCAACTAGAAGAATACCCTTCCACGATTGTTAACCGAAAGGACGAGGAGTCTGACGATGATACCGAGCTCTTGGTGGCCACGGCAATGGTGATTAATTAGTACACCTATTCGGCGCCGGTGCACAGGGGCTCGGTGAAGGGTCGCGCGCCCAATCTCCTGCACAACCGAGAGAGGGGACACAACCAGCTCTTCCGCGACTATTTCCACCCTACAAGGCCAATCTTTGATGCACAAAGATTCCGGCGCCGCTACCGTATGTCAAGGTCGCTGTTCTTGCGGATTATGAGCGGGGTGAGGACCCACGACAGCTACTTCGTCGACAGGCGCGATGCCATCGGTATGCTTGGATTCACCTCCTATCAAAAATGTTCTGTTGCTATTCGCATGCTTGCATATGGAGTGGCTGGTAATCTCGTAGATGAGTATCTGCGAATGAGCGAGTCCACCTGCCTTGAGTCCATGTACAAATTCTGCAGAGCTGTCATAGAGGTTTTTGACGATGTCTACATTAGACGGCCCACAGTTGAGGACACCGCGAGGCTGCTGTCGATCAACAAGGAAAGACGGTTTCTGGGATGATAGGAAGTATTGACTGCATGCATTGGGAGTGGAAGAAATGTCCATTTGCATTGCAAGGTCAGTATAGTGGGCATGCCGAGGGTTGCACTGTCATTCTTGAGGCCGTGGCATCACAAGATCTTTGGATCTGGCACCCTTTCTTTGGCATGGCAGGCTCCCACAATGACATCAATGTGCTCCAGCGTTCTCCTGTCTTTGCTAGGCTAGCGGAGGGCGATGCTCCGGTGTTTAGTTATGAGATCAATGGACATCCGTACGACAAGTGCTACTACCTTGCTGATGGCATCTATCCCGATTGGTCTACTTTTGTAAAGACAATTCGTGAGCATGTGGAGGAGAAAAATAGGAGGTTTGCCAAGCGCCAGAAAGCATGCAGGAAGGATGTGGAGCGTGCATTTGGTGTGCTCCAATCTAGGTGGGCTATTGTTCGTCACCCTGCGAGGACATGGAGCATAGAGGTGATGTGAGAGGTCATGACTTGTGTGATCATAACATGATCGTCAAAGATGAGCGTGACGATGGCATCCATGACCAAGGATGGAAGTTTCAAGGTGAGTTGGTTGCCTCACATCCAGGCGCTGCTACATTTGAGAACTTCCTCCATGTGCACGAGGAGATCCGTGATCGTGGTACTCACCAATAGCTGTAGAGGGGTTTGATTGAACATCTGTTGGCATTGACAGGAATCATCCTCGAAGACGACTAGTATTATCTTCTCTCTATTTATTTGAACTATGTTTTATCTTCCCCATTGTTGTAGCAGTCATATTATTATTATTTGAACGTTCAAGTTGATAAATTTTACATTCATTTATATGCAATTCTATGCTACTCATCCGGTTTGGGAAAAAAACAGAGCGACCAAATTGCGTCGGGTCGCTGGGCTGGGGTGCGACTCAAACGGACAATGGGACGGACATAGCCCATTTTCTGTGTGCGACCCGACGCAAACGAACCAAATCGGACACAATTTGGTCGCGGTTTGCGTCGGGCCGCTGGAAATGGCCTAATAGGGCCGTTCATGTTTTAGATAAATTCACTAAGGTGGAACAAGTTATCTGGCATGATGCTTCTACCTATGTGCGTCTATGCCCATTTTTATAATCTGTCGTGCCGGCCGTGGTGCCTTTTCTAGAAAAACTAGATGATTCCCCGCACGTTGCGGCGAAAATATATGAGAAAGAATATATCATCAAAATATGGAGAATAGATATTGATGAGGGTATACCTTGCATGTTGACATAATTTTTTGTAGTTTGATTTTTTAATTGGACCAATTAAAAACTTGATGATGCGTATATCTTACATGTTGAAAGAATTTTTTTGTATTTGGGTTCTCCCGATGTGATGAAATGTGGCAGGAGAAACACTATGACGAAGCTCACGCACGGGGTGTTTTGGGCTGGATCTCCATATCCATGCACACTGCTGCGCGGTACAGTAGACAGCACTTAGAAGCTTTGCATTCTTCTCGAGAGTTGGCTGGGCTGTCGTCGTGTCACTTGGGGGCTTGGGGCCCGGCCTGCTCGCGTGAGAGTCTGAGAGATAGCCAGAAGCGGCCAATGAGGACCCTATCTTAAATCTCCACCATTCCACCCTTATCAACCCCTCCCCCGCAACCCCTTTCGTTATCTTTCCCTCCCTCACTCTCACGCTCGTCTGCTCCTCCTCTGCCCACTGTTGCTGTTGCAACTTCCTCTGTTCCTGCACCTCTCTCTCTTATCCCAGTAAGCCTAGTTAGTAGCCAGTGCTCCCTCCTTACCTTAGCTACTTGCTTGGGAAATTGAGCTTCCACCCGGGCCGCCGGTGCATCCTTGACGGTAACAAATAATACTGTGGAGAGGAGCTGAGCAGCAGCCCCATTGGTACATTCTTGGACCTCCTGTTGTTGTTTGGTTTCTTACGTTTGCGTGTATGCATGAATTCCCAGCTCTGTGGCATTTTCATGGCAATTTCTATGTTAGCATGGCTTAATGGACGGCGCTTTATTGCTTCCGTTTTTCTAAACGAGTGTGTGCAGCAGCCAACACTGCTTCTCTGTATGTTTATCTTGTCTAGCAATTTTTCAATTGAATACCCTTCTTTCGGTTGTTTAGAATTTGAATTCCCCACCATCTTTGCCTTTCGTTATTAACTACTCCCTCCGTTCCAAATTAATTGATTTCTATTTGCCCACATGACATACACATATGTGGGCAAATAGAAGTCAATTAATTTAGAACGGAGGGAGTAGTTATGTGGAATCCAGAACTTGGAGCATTTCTACCCGAGTAAAATTAGCCTCTTGAGCGCTTTCCCTTGTCCATTCTTGCAGATAGGGTTCAATCTCTCCTAATGCTTGTGCACCCTTGTCATCTTTCTATTCTATCCATCGTTTGCGAAGATATATTTTGAACTGAATTTTCGTCGACGTAAGTTGGTTCTCCTACAGCTTATCCCTTTGGTTGGTCAGAACATATCCACTTCGAATTCTTTGGATTTCGGTTAACTTTACAATCTATATATACGGATGCACATAATTATCTAGTTTTGGAATCGCATACCAGAAGAAGAGATGAGAACAGAAGTAGAATTGAATTCACCTTGTGGTGTTGGAGCAACCAGCAATTGTTGCTTGCACTTCATTCTCACTATTGGTACATCGTTTTTCCTGGTCAATGTATGCCGTGGTGAATAATTGTTTCTCCTTCCCGTCTAAGCAGTATGTACACATGTGAAGGACAGCTCCCTGTTTTGTCTTAAGTGCAAATTTTCTGGCGCTGCTCGTGCAGGCACCATCATCGCTCTCTTCTACTCTGTTCCTTGTAAACGTGTGCCACATGTTCAGGCAGCTTGTACTACAGTAGATTTCACTGCCCAAAATTCCAGCCGCAGTTGTGAATCCTACTGAATGTTTCGTTTTTCTGTATGGGCCAGGTGGGGGCATCTTTGTGCTGAGCTTGCTCGCCGTTTGGCGCGCGCATGGCGCCCAAGAGCAAGCGTGGCAAGGCCAAGGGTGAAAAGAAGAAGAAAGATGAGAAAGGTGGTTCTTTGCACCTTGATTAATTAGCTACCAGTAGTCGTTTGTACGAAGGTATTTGTTAGCTTGAGCTGATCATTTCCATATTTCCTTGATCAATCAATTGCTACTAGTCCTTCCTGTGGCCATTGACATCACCGTCGACCTGCCGGACCAGTCTGATGTCATTCTCAAGGTTTGGCTTCTCGTCACCGCAGCTTTTTTATTTTTTTTCCTGGACAGCAAAATCTCTCTGCATAGAAATGTAACAGCTTTTGTAATAACGCACGAGCAACTTGGTGCAGGGGATTTCAACGGATAGGATCATCGATGTGAAGAGGCTGCTCTGCGTCAACACCACCACGTGTGCAATCACAAACTACTCCCTCTCGCATGAGGTATATTTAGCTTGTCGTGCAAAACAGTGATGTAGGGAGTATCAAAAAATAATGATCATGCAAGCATGAAGACCATTTAATCATGTCATGTTTGACGATTTCATGTCGACAGACTCGTGATGGTCACTTGAAGGAAGGTGCTGATATTGCGACATTGAAGCCATATACTCTCACACTCGTAGAAGGTATGGTTATAGACACACAATTTAATCTCACGAAGAACATAATGCACACATTTGTTGCATAGAACATTTTCTTACGATAAGTTCATTTTACTGGCCAAATACTTGTGCAGCATTATTCAGAGATAAACCTTAAGTTACAAAAATTCACAATGCAGGGGAATATGACGAGGATAGCGCGGTGGCGCACGTGCGGCGGCTGCTCGACATCGTTGCCTGCACTGCCTGCTTCGGCCCTCAGCCGCCGCCGCCGCCTTCTCCTCCGTCCCCGAAGGACGCTGATGCCGCCAAAGAGCTCTCCAACTCCAACTCCAGCTCCAAGCCAGCCGCAGCCGGCTCCTCGGGCGGGCGCCGCACGGGCTCGCCGCCTCCACTGCCCAAGGAGTCGGCTGCAAAGGACGCCGAGGCGGCGGCCAAAGAGGCCGCGGCCTCGGCGGAGCTGGAGGCGGAGATGAGTGGCGCGTGCCCCCGCCTTGGAGCCTTCTACGAGTTCTTCTCCCTCGCCAACCTCACACCGCCTCTCCACTGTAAGTAAAATCCTCTCTCACAGCATATCTCTGTTTCACCGTTGAATTCAGGGTGTTCCATTGCCCGTTTCATGACTGCTGAGTCGAACAATAAAATCATTCGCGAGAAAAGATACTGGCGTGCGGTACAGCGTTAGTACAGCCAACATCTGAAATGCAACTAACAGTGTCCTGAATTAAACTATATGACTGCCATGGGCAAGTTTGGCCCTCTTCTGTTTATATTTGGAATCTCTAACGTCACCATAAATCGTCCTCACAATAGTACTTCATGCACCATAACACTTCACTCATTATTTGTATTGAATGCTAAGCATGAGATTTCAGCTTCAATATTATAGAGCCCAGCTGAGATGTTTTAACTCCTTAATTTAGTTATAAAGCGAGTGACTCAACCTCGGCAGGAGGAGCAACCTTCTGATGATCATCTCTTTTTCCTAGAGGTAAACTTGGTCAATAGTTGTATCTTTGACAACACTTTTATACTATTCCTCATAAATTAGATCGCATGTGCCCTAATTGGAGAACCATTGTCTGACTTGCAGGCAAAGCTTTGTAATGGGAAATTTGTTATTGTTGAAGCTCGGAGAAAGGGGTTCTTTAGTTTCGGGAAGCAGCGTGTTTTGTGCCACAATCTTGTCGACCTATTGAGGCATCTCAGCAGAGCATTTGATAATGTTCGTTTAATCCACATTCTGGTTCATGTTTCTAAAATATGTATACTTCTAAAATTATTATATAGTAATCATGTGCCACGTATGGTATTTTACCTTGTTATTTTATAGGATATAAAATTTTAGAGATGTTAATAGTTAATAACAGCTGGATTTTGGATCTATTTTTCTAACACATATTGGTTGTGTACATTTTTTGTATGTGGCATGTGTGCATTTCTGCAGTACAAATTGATAAGATCTAATGGAAAGGAAAATAAACTACAATTAGGATAGAATTCCTAACTTCCCTCAGCTTCTAGAAGTGATGAATTGGCAAATTATATTTTGGTGTCATTACTGAGTTCCTCCACTTTCATGTTTATAGTGCTGAAAATAACTTTCTGCATTGTTGTATTGTGTCGTGCCTATTAGAGGAGAAATATTTGACGGAAAACCACAATTTCACTACATTGTAAAATCGATAATTGAGCATGTCATTGCATAGTTGGAGATTTAGAAAATTGCATTTGCCAAACATTCAGTGGCTTGGTGCCGAATTCCGTTTCTGGCTTGGTTCCTATCGCAAACATATAGCACCCTGTAACTGTTTCTGTAAGCAACTGTGTATTCTGATCTCCATATTACCAATTCTTTTCTATGAATTTAATCCTTTTTGTTGCTTGTATACGTATTAGGCTTACGAGGATCTTATGAAGGCATTTTTGGAACGAAACAAGGTTTGTGGTTAGCCCTTTTTGGGTATTTCATCATACCTGTCTTTTCTAAGCTTCGATGAATCCTTTTCACAAGACTGTGACTTTAATACTTTATATTTGGACTACTGTGTCCATGGGTGTAATGGTTGATCTGTAAAGGACTTTAAAAATGCACTTTAAGTACCAAACAACAATTTTGTTGTGTTCTAGGAATATCTGCTTTCATTCATTGGTATTCATACTCAGTTTTTTTCCATTTGGTGCTTTTCTAGTGTATTGTGGTTGAAATTTGATTTTGACTCGCAGCTTCATAATTAATCATGTTTTTTGTGACTCAGGTGCTCCATGCTCTATAACATCCTTGTTGGACATTCGTTTTTTTCCTATCTAATGCTACATAATGACCCAATTATAACTGCCTGTATATTGCAGTTTGGAAATTTTCCTTATGGTTATCGTGCAAATACATGGCTTGTTCCTCCGATTGCTGCCCAGTCACCATCAGCATTTCCTCCCCTTCCTGCTGAGGATGAAACTTGGGGAGGCAATGGAGGTGGTTGGGGAAGGGATGGTAAAAGTGATATGTTGCCATGGGCAGATGAGTTCCTGTATCTCACATACATGCCTTGCAAAACCGCTGATGAGAGAGAAATTCGTGACAGGAGAGCATTCCTACTTCACAGTCTATTCGTAGATGTTGCCATCTTTAGAGCTATTGCAGCTGTCCGTCGTGTGATAAAGAGTACAGATGTCTCAGCATCAACCAAGATAGACGAGGTTTTGCATTCTGAGACGGTGGGAAATTTTAGCATCACTGTCACAAGAGATTCTTCAGATGCATGCTGCAAGTTGGACACTAAGATAGATGGAAGCCGAGCCACAGGAATGGACTCTAATCATCTTGCAGAGAGGAACCTCTTGAAAGGAATCACTGCAGATGAAAATACTGCTGCACATGTATGAGTTCAACGTTAAGTGTTTTTTCTCATATTCAGGTAACAAGTGTGGGTTTTCCTAATTTTGTCTACAATTTGCAGGATGTTGACAGTTTGGGCATAGTGAATCTTAGATACTGCGGTTATGTTGCTGTAGCGAAGGTTAACAATATCGAGAAAACCATTGTCAATTCTTCTATTAAGCCTGCTGATATCACGGATCAACCTGAAGGGGGTGCCCATGCATTAAACATTAACAGGTTGGTAGCAATGCTTCTGTTGTTCTTCTAGTTGTTCTTGGAATTTCTTCTCCTTATCCCATTTTTTGGTTATTAAATCGATTTGTTGTTTTCAGTTTGAGGATGCTCCTAAATGAGGCCAGTGCAACTGGAGAGAAAAAGATACCAACACAAAGTCATAGGCAGGAAGAACTAACTGCAGCACAAAGTTTTGCTGAGAACTTGTTGAAGGAAAGTCTTCGAAAGCTTGAGGAAGAGGAGACTGATAAACAATCATTTATGAGATGGGAACTTGGTGCCTGTTGGGTTCAGCACTTGCAAGATCAGAAAAAATCTGACAAGGAGAAAAAGCAAGGCACTGAGAAGGAAAAGAAGAAGATGGTGGACAAAGCAATGAAAGAAACCAAGATTGAAGGACTTGGGAAGCCTCTCAAAGCTCTTAAGCACTCCAAAAATATGGTTGATGCTCCTGAAAAGGGATCCTCATTGGGGAACAAAAGTTTGTCTGATGGATCAAGCTCTGTGGAAAGCCAGAAAGTCGAGCCACCATGTGTTGAATTGCCTCAAGGAGACTGCATTTCCGAGAATGAAAGCTTGCTGAAGGATGTATTACCGAATTCTGCCTTTACAAGGTTGAAAGATTCAGAAACAGGACTCCACCAGAAGGTAGCACCGCATTAATTTTCCTAGAAAATGTTGATTTCACAATTTTCCGTTTGGTGGCTTGCATATCCTATCTCATACGATTTAAATCAGTTGTATCAAACATACTAGGTATTGGTTTAGCAAGATTGCTTTCCAAGCGTTCATTCTTATCTGTTAATCGTGCATAAAGCTTATGGACTAATCTCTTGTGATCCACAGTCACCACCTGAGTTGATTGAGATGGCTCTGAAGTACTATGATGAAGTTGCGCTTCCTAAGCTGGTACGCATCATCATATGAAAGATGAATAAGTTCCCACATGCTTATCCTTTTTAGTCTAGAGGCATGAGAACTAACCAAAATATTATTTAGGTTGCCGATTTTGGTTCATTGGAACTTTCACCTGTTGATGGTAGGACCTTGACGGATTTCATGCATACCAGGGGCCTACAGATGCGCTCGCTAGGACGAGTTGTAAGTTTCTAATAATATTTCATTTCAACGTGATGGGTGCCATGTCTTTTGGAGTGCGTGATATGTGCTAATCTTGGAATGACCTATGTAGGTCAAACTTTCGGAGAAGCTTTCACATGTACAGTCCCTTTGTGTGCATGAAATGATAGTGAGAGCATTCAAGCACATTGTCCGATCTGCAATTGCTGCTATTTCAGACATGCGGCAAGTAGCATTAACAATCGCTGCAGCGCTGAACTTACTTCTTGGAGTCCCTGAATCTGAATTCTCTGGAAGTTCATCTGCTGTGCATCCCCTAGTGTGGAGATGGCTTGTTGCTTTCTTGAAAAGGCGATACCAGTTTGAGCTCACGGAGAAACATTATGATGATGTGAGGAAATACGCTATACTGAGAGGATTGTGCCATAAGGTAAAAGTCTTTCAATGTTTGTAACATTTATCGCACTTGGTGCATATTACTGTGATTAACAGTTATTTTTAGGTGGGCATTGAATTGGCACCCCGAGATTTTGTCATGGATTCTGCTTTCCCATTTTACAAACAGGACATTATTAGCCTGGTACCTGTACATAAGGTAAAAGTTAACAAAGCTATAGTCAAAGTTTCTGCCTGGGTCATTTTTTCTCAAGATATAGAATCAAATTGTGCTGGCATGGCTTGAGCATCACATATTTTTCGTGAAAACGCAAAAAGCTTTGCGGTTAGATGCATTGATAGAAAGAAGAGTTTTACATACAAGCCTCAGAGGGCGACCCCACACCAAACAAAACAACCTGCTAGCTAGTCTAAGAGAGCAGCTGGCTAAGCCCCTTGGCTCCTGCGCTCGCCCAATCTCTAGCTTGGGCTTTAATGATGTCCACAAGGGTACCTACTGAGAGTCGGATATTGTCGAAGATGACCGTGTTCTGATGCTTCCAAATCCACCAAGCCGTGAGCATAACCACGGATGAGGTGCCCTTACGCAGCTGGCAAGGGGTGGCATATAGGATCGTCGCCCACCATGTCGCAAAGTCATCCTCAGCAACCGGAGGTCTGAACGTGGCTCGAATCCAAGATAGCACCTCGTGCCAAATCGTCCTTGAGAAGGGACAACCAGTCAGAATATGCGGCATTGTATCCTCGGACTGATCGCAACACAGGCATGTCACCGCATGTGGGAATCCACGACGTGCAAGACGTTCCCCGGTCCAGCATCTATCGAGACAGGCCAGCCAAACGAATAACTATACCCTCGGCGGAGCCCAAGTCTTCCAGGTCAGCTTTCAAGAGTCTGACTCAATCGCACCTAGGAAGAGGGCATCATAGCAGGATTTGGATAAGTATTGTGAGTCGCTCGTCCAGCGCCAAACCATCCTATCATGTTCCTCGGACAGGTGCACCTCTCTTAGTCTCATGCAGGTATGCACGTACTGCCAAAGTGCTAGAGGGCTCATAGCCCCGGAGATATCTCCGATCCAACGGCGCTCCACCAGCGCCTCCCTCACTGTGCGGCGTCTCCTATGTCTCCTCGGGATTAGCGCAAACAGATCTGGCGCTGTCTCATTGAGGGACTTCCCATCCAACCATTTGTCCTCCCAAACAAGAGTAGAGGCCCCGTCTTCCAGCACCATCTCCGTGGAGGCATGGAAGATTTGTCTTTCATCATGGGAGAATTGCATGTCCAACCTGCGCCACGTTCGAAATGGATCTGTCTGCATCCGCCACAGCCAACCTCACCCATAGGCTGATCGCTGTGCGAGCGAGATCCAGAATGCCCAAACCACCCAAATGCAATGGACGACACACCCTCGCCCAGTTGACATGACGGTGGCTACCATTGGCCTCGGCTCGACCCACCCATAGGAATCCTCTCAAAATCTTCTCCACCTGCTTGAGGGTTTTTTTGTTGACTCAGCACCACCATTTGGTGAAGCGGGATCGCTGCTAGAACTGATTTGACCAACGCCCGCCCAGCTTTAGGCATCATGGCCGCCTTCCACATAGGGAGCTTGTCGGCCAAGCGATCGACCAATGGTTGTAGCCTCACACGGTAGTCTTGTCAGCCCGAGGGGGGTCCCAAGGTACCGAACTGGAAAGGGTGCCAACTGGTACTCCATAACCGTGGCAGCCTCCATGGCCATCTCGTCCGAACAAGCAATTGGAGACACGGAACATTTGGTGAAGTTGGTGTGCAAACCCGACACATGTCTAAAGAGCGCTAGAATTTCGCGGATCGCGCGCAATTCTGTCTCTTCTGGGTGGCAGAAAATGACTACATCGTCTGCATAAAGCGACACCGTCGTGACCAAGTCTTGACGCGCCAGCTTACACAGAATACCTGCTTCAGCGGCCCGCGCCAACAACTTGTTGAGTGAGTTTATCATCAACACGAACAATTTTGGCGACAGCGGTCTCCCTGTCTCAGCCCCCGCCTATGCCAAATCGGGGGACCAGGCTCCCCATTTAGCAATACCCCTCGTGCTCGCTGTGGATAGAAAAATGGCCACCCATTCATGGAACCTTGGACCAAAACCAATTTTCTGGAGGATCTCAAAGAGGGATCCCAGGAAACCGAGTCAAAAGCTCGTGCAAAATCCAGCTTGAGCATCACCCTAGGCTACTTCAGCCGGTGAAGCAACCTTGCCGTCTGCTGAACCAGCATGAAGTTATCATGTATGCAGCGCTTCTGAATGAAGGCGCATTGGTTATGATCTACCAGCTTATCAAGCTTAGGGGCCAATCTCTGGGACAAAGTTTTCGCCGCCAACTTAGCGAAAATATGAATTAGGCATTACATATGACTATCAGTGTTTTGAGTACTTATTAGACATCAGAGTGCCACATTAACACAACTGATTTGCTTATAAAAAATGCAGCAAGTTGCGTGCTCATCTGCAGATGGAAGGCAACTCCTAGAATCCTCTAAAACGGCTCTTGACAAGGGTAAACTTGAAGATGCTGTCAATTATGGGACCAAGGTATCATGTAAAATCTCATGCATTTCGTTTTTGCAACTCTTTAGATACTTAGGAACTCATCATTATTCTATGTATGAATGCAGGCTCTTGCGAAGCTTATAATGGTGTGTGGTCCCTATCATCGAATGACAGCTGGAGCTTATAGCCTTCTAGCTGTTGTTTTGTACCACACTGGTGATTTTAATCAGGTACATGGTTATTCAGTTGCACAGCCGATAGTTTATATTAATTGCTAAGCATGTTTTAAGCATGTGAGAGTGATGGCACTTTTTAGTTACGCGGGGATAGTTGAAAATTACACTATAGAAAAACTTGCATGTTGTTGCACCATCTTTATGTGAATATGGTTGTGTAAATTTTTGAAATCATAAGTCCTCCACTAAGCATGTTTTCAGTTACACTGACTCTGAGCCAGTGATAGCTCTGGATTACAATAAGGGCTTGTTTGCCAGAAATGATATGATCATTTCGTTTCATTTCATTTGAAAGGTGAAATGAAAAGGTTAAGGATAGGAATTAACATAACACACAATATGTATCTGCTGGAAAACCAAATGAAATGACATGCAAATTCTATGACAGCCAAACATGATGAGTATGGAATTAAATAACTTTTCGCATATACCATATAATCATACCTAGTAAGCTTAAGTGGCCTGTTAACAATGAACAAACCTCAGAATATCGATAATCATAACTGATAGGTGAAGCTTTATCTTGGCCTTGTATTCAGTATTTTCAGTCACTGGAGCCAGCTGTACCGATGCTTTGAAATTGGTGTGTTTGTAGATGCAACTATTCTGCCTCATCAAATCCTTGATAGTTGTTTCAGACTCACGATTTACTTTTGTATCCTCGCTTTTAATCAGCTATATCAAAATATAATATGTCCTACAAAATGCAGGCTACAATATATCAGCAAAAGGCGCTGGATATCAATGAGAGGGAACTTGGGCTTGATCACCCTGATACAATGAAGAGTTACGGAGACCTTGCTGTTTTCTACTATCGTCTACAACATACAGAATTGGCTCTGAAGTAAGTTCAGTCTGTGAAAGTATTTTTATTCCATGCAGCAAATCTATAGTTTCACAAGGGCCTACATGGCATTACCGTGTAAGTTGAAAAAAGCTGCATATATCTAGAAGAGTAGGAGACCTAAGGTGCCTTTAGGGTATTCAATCTAGTAAAGTGCTATTGCATGTGGATGAAGTTTGCCAAATGAATGGAATAAAATAGTCTTGTATTGCTACCAAGAATATATTTTACTCTCTTTGCAGGGTGTAACTGTTCTTTTTAACGAACTTATCATGTCAAATGTTCATATTTTGTTCTCTCTCTCTATGCCTAATGACTTGGATTAAAGAAGTAATCTTGTCTTTATGATGACAATAATGCTAAGAGTGAGTATGACTAGCGGCTTAGTCTTCTGAGTGTCCAATTTCTTTGTACTGTGGTTTTGTGTCGAGGCGCTATCTATCAGTCTTCACTCCATTAATGTTAATTACAACAAAAGAAATGATATCCCTGGACCCTAGCATGAATACCTTCAACATATAACCTTCAAAGTTAATACTGGCGGATGTTACAAACTCACTAATGCTAGTGAGTCCTTGGGTAGTGATATGTTCCGCTAATATTTTAGCCAATCTACAAGTATATATACAGTATATTATATTCTTGGCAAGGTTACAAAGGTTAAAAGTGGTGTATTATTTGCTTCTAGCCTTAAAATTTTAAAATTCTTATCTGCTGTTGGGTCCCTTCATGTAAATTTCTTCTTGCCAGTGGATCATAATTCCTCTTATGCTCATATATCTGTAAAAGGTGAAGATCTCAATAAATATTATATACTTATGTATGAGCTTGTCTTGAAGGTTGTTTCATAGATATCAAAGCTCTTGCATCATGTGAAAATCTAAGGGTCTGAATGAACAGTATATCGCTATGCCTGCTGTAGTATACTCCTTGTGTAGTATATTCATTGCTACACTGTCTACAAAATATTAACCTTTGGTGCAAATTAGGTATGTCAAGCGCGCGTTATATCTTCTACATCTTACGTGCGGGCCATCTCATCCAAACACAGCTGCGACATATATTAATGTAGCCATGATGGAGGAAGGCTTGGGCAATGTGCATGTAGCTCTCAGATACTTGCACAAAGCTCTAAAATGCAACCAGAGGTTACTTGGGCCTGATCATATCCAGGTAATAGTCTTTCGCAACATTTTTTTGTTGAAGGTCATGCTTTTTATTTTGTAGGGTGAATGATACACTTAGTATGATGATTGTTAATGTGGACCCTAATCATTCTTTGAAACATCTCACTTGTTGACTACAAAGAACATCAGAAAGTTCTGAATGACACCCTTAAGGGCTTAAAAAATTAAGGTGAATCCAAAAATCATTTTAGGAACCAAGTGTTGATCAGCCCCTAGAGATATGTGAGTTTGATACTTTGATTCCACCTATCAGGTTTCAGTTCTTTGTTGCTAACACACGCGCAAATGTTCCTTGAAGAAATCACTTGCCAGTGCTCTTTGAGGTCTCCACGCCCCCCCCCCCCCCCCCCAAATAGTGTCCGGTTTTTGGTCCCGACATGTGTCCGTGGACAACTTGTCATGTGCACCAACGACACCTCCAAACGGACAAAGTCTAGTTAGGCCCTTTTTTCATATTTAACTAGTTTAGCTCTAATAATTTAGTACAAAATCATAACAAACATGTAAAAGATATATAGCAACTACCACAATTTAAAACAAATATCCAAGTTCGAAAATCAAATTAAGCGATTCGGGTATCCATCAAAGTACAAAAACGATCACAAATGACACGTAGTTCTTACAAGGCTACATACAAACACACAACATGACATCGAGTGGTCAATCTTCTCGAGCTAAGATCATGGTATTTTTCTTTTCATACCAAAGTCGTCGTCATGTCGTGCATGACTGTGTTGTTGGCTATCATCACTCAGGAGTTCTCCGTGCAAACCTTGAGATCAGCTTACTTTGCCCTCATTGTTGCTTTCCATTTCGAGCTTCTATTTTTGTATATCCATGATGCTCTTGAAGCGTAGATCTTGCTTGAGCTTTCTCATCTCCCCTCTTTCCAAACTTGAAACCCATGATGAAGCAGTAGGCTTTGTGTCAGTCTCACACTATTTTCCCCTTGATCGAACCACACGTTACTCACCACTTGGGAAGGCCTCTTCATCAACATCAATTGTTGAGCAATCATTGCTTCCACATTTTTTTACGGAAACACTTTCATGTTGCTTGGATTTTGATTGAAGCAATGAGGTCTTCCCAATCGCGGCATTGATGAATACTCGTCCAACAATGTGTCAAGGTGACGGATTTATCGCTGTATATCTTCTTGAAGAGAGTGGGTAGAAGAAATAATCTGATACATTAGAACATAGACATACACATGAATGTAAATCTTACTTTGTCATTCATGCCAACACCACACTTGGACCTATTCAATATTTGATCATTCGCTCTGGTAAACTCATTGCGATCCGTTTGGATAAGGAACTTTCACTGCGATAACTTGTACTCCCTCCGTTTCTGAATGTAGGGTGTATAGTTTTCTGCACAAATATTAAGACATCGTATTTTATACATAGTGGCTTAATTGTTTTTCTGGAAAAAATTGCAAGAGATGAGTTCTTAATAGGCACAAGATGAATACAACCCATTAAATCCCTCTTTCGAGACTAGGCTTCATTTTTTGATGGGTCAAATTGTCCATAAATAGCAAATACACCTTATATTATGGATTTTTCTTCAAAAAACTATACACCTTACATCAAGGAACGGAGGGAGTAATACTATAGGGCCCATAGCATTTCCACTAATAAAAGTATTCATATATCCTCCTCCAATAGGCGCTCAGCACCACAAATGGTATCTTCTCAAATTTCCCTCCATTCATCACGCAACAACTCATCCTTCTTCCTTGTGTATGACGTCTTGTTTGA
Source organism: Poa annua (assembly GCA_026929855.1). Classification (NCBI taxonomy): domain Eukaryota; kingdom Viridiplantae; phylum Streptophyta; class Magnoliopsida; order Poales; family Poaceae; genus Poa; species Poa annua. The sequence goes on from CM049433.1 coordinate 37,558,998, forward strand.
GTGTAAGCTAAACATCAAACAACTTCTCTCCTGCAACATCAAGCAACTCTACCTTATCACCCTCTCGTCGACCCTCGTTGATAATATCCATCATACAATGATCTTCACCAAAGAAACCCTATGGGAATTCACAGTAACAAATCACAACTATCTGTATTCGGCAAAATTGGAAAACATAATCAAATTTGTTCAAACAAATGTTAACACAATTATTCATGCAATTATTGAAAACAAGCAAGAGGAAACGGTGATTAAACGTACCTTGGATATGGATGTTGTGGTCGTGGGTATTCCATCGAACAAATTGTGCGCGTCTTGGCAGTGTTAGCTGCGAACGACCACGACTCTCTTTGCATCACGGGTGAGTCGCCGACCACGAAGAGGTATTGAGATCAAGGGGTGGCGGCGCAGGGACAAACGGCACGAATTCTGTTAGTCAATGTTACATGAATTCTGTTAGTCAAGGTTTTTGTCTTGCATGTTTTGGAAGCGAATATATACTCACTTGCAACTTTTGAAAAAAAAACTAGACGAACACCCAAATATCCAGTTCAGCAAAATGGGATGTCATAATCAATGTTCGAGAAAAAAATGAGACATCATAGTTCCACTGCAAAGTCAAATGGATCCTAAGTGGGCTTGCAGGCATTTATTTATTTTACTTATTGACTATCTGTACATTTTGGACCCAAGAACAAGATGATTGTTCATTTTCCATGATGAAATATTACTGTCAACTGACATACTCTTTTATTATATCTAGACTGCTGCGAGCTACCATGCTATCGCCATTGCTCTCTCATTGATGGAAGCTTATTCGTTGAGTGTACAGCATGAGCAGACAACCTTGCAAATCCTTCGTGCAAAGCTTGGACCAGATGATCTTCGGACCCAGGTTTACTTTTACAGAGCAATTTAGTTGAAATGCTCAAAACTACTCCCTCTGTTGCTAAATGCATGTCATTTCAGAATACTTTAAGTACAAAGAACTAAACTTCTACCACTAATATATAATAGATCTATTTGTATTTAAATTCAAAAGTAATACTAGTGAAAGTTTCTATCAAAATACTTTGTAATTCTAATTTTACATTCAAGAGTAAGCCAATGCCCAAAAGATGTCTAGATACCTTGATTATTTTCCCTTTTTAACTATTGTTTTTACTATATATGACAGAATCATCCCCTTTTCAATTATTTTCTTAAATATCTTTAATATTGTTGCCTTCCGCATTACAGGATGCTGCGGCATGGCTTGAATACTTTGAATCGAAAGTAATTGAGCAACAAGAAGCTGCCCGGAATGGAACTCGAAAACCTGATGCATCAATAGCTAGTAAAGGACACCTAAGGTGCACTTTAGTTCTACCAATGAACGCACAATTTATCATTCGAGAAACTTCTGTTTTTATTGTGCTGATCTTAGCTGTGCCCTGCTTTGGACTATTCACATAATGTACTGAATGTATTTATTTACATTTGCAGTGTATCTGATCTTCTTGATTACATCAATCCCAATGAAGAAAGCAAAGGAAGAGATTCTGAATCAGGCAAGAGGAGGTACTCAAGCATAAAGGTTAGTTACTTTACTTTGGCTAAAATTGGTTCGAAGATAATCAGTATGCCCTCGTTAAGTAACTTGGACAGAAGGAAATCAGACTGCGAGATGGTTAATAAAGTGTACTAGTATCAGTGAATTCTGAACCTCCTAGTGCAATTGGTCAGTTTCTGGAAGAGAAAATGAGTCTAAAAATTGTTCACTGGAAAGTCAAATTCTTTTAGCATTGCTGACAGGCAGCAAAACAGTATCTCTGTTTACATATTGATGAAGTAGGTTGCATGCAATAATATTGTATGCGATCTTGGTTAGTTTTTATTACGTTCTATATAATTCTATGGATAAGTGTTTCTCTACCTAGAGTGTATTAAGCATGCCTTGAAATGGCAACCAACTTTTTTATTGTTGTGAATTGAGGCCATGCTGGTGGCTCTCATCTATTCTGTAGTGTTAAAATATGATTTCTGTCCCTGGGGTGCTCTTACCACAATTGCAGCTCACTGAATGTGCATGGTTAATACGGCACTATCCAATCAAGTACTCCCTCCGTCCCAAAATAAGTGTCTCAACTTTGATAGAAAGTGGATGTATATAGACATAAACATGTCTACATACATCCACTTTCTATCAAAATTGAGACACTTATTTTGGGACAGAGGGAGTACCTGATATATGTTTGATAGTAGATAATCTTGTCAGGTAGTTTTGCTGGTTACTGTGTATGTTTCAGTTCTACCACTTTTGACAGTGTTCAAACCGCACAATTCTGGTCCTCCCCATATATCTGGAACTCAAAGTTAGAACAATTTTCTTTTACGAATTGAAGACATTGTTATCACTGGAATAATCCAACCTTTAGTGTTTTAGCATTACTGTACATGCCACTTAATTTTTTTATTGTATATTGTTTCTGTCAGGTTTTATCACATTCGAGTGAGAATTCAAATGTTGTAAGTCCTGATATATCTCCAAGAGATTCTACTATTGCAATTATAGATGAGGAAACGCAAACTCAAGAGCCGTTGCAAGATGACAGTGCTAAGGTCATGGATATTCGTGAACCTGAGGTTAAAGAGAGTCCTTTATCCATGGAGGTTTCATCACCTTCTGAACAGCCCGTAGAGAGAGCTGAGGTGACACCTAAGGAGGTTTTTGAAGACGAAATACTAGAACAGGATGATGGTTGGCTGCCTGTTCAAAGACCTAAATCAGCTGCAGTTTTAGGAAAACAGATAAAGCATTACCGTCCTGCCATAAGGAAGGCGTATGACTCTGAAAATCATACCCCAATAGATGCTTCCCAATATAAGCCAAGGAATTCCTATTCAAATAACCGTTATTACTTCTTAAAGAAGAGAACTGTCGTGCCTGCAGCATACACAGATCCTCAACAGCATATGAAAGTCCAGACATCAACAGCCAGGTTTGGTCGTAAGATATACAAGGCTATGACCTACCGGATAAAGCCAGCGACTTCTTCCATAGAAGCGCAAGATACTTCTAGTATCACAGAAGAGATGAGTGGTAAAGAAGAATCCCAAATAGCTTATTCACATGTACACAATCATTCAGTAGATCTGAAAGCAAGTGAGCCACATGGAACTTTGGTTGCAAGTACTGGAAATCCACCATCATACAAAGATGTTGCATTGGCACGTCCAGGTACAATAGCCAAGGCTCAAATACAAAAACCTAGAGATGATGTACTGCAACCATCACTTGGTCAAATTATTGCACAAGAAATGAAGGATTCCTTGGTAGATGCAGTTCAAGTGGACCAGAGATCCGTGTCTTCAAATACCAATAATTCCAAAGAGATAACTAATGTGCCAGAAGAAATCCAGCATTCGGAACAAAGAAGAGAGTCACAAAGGGAACATCAGATTGAAAATACTGGGAAAGATGGTTTATCAGATAAATTAACATCAAATACTGAGAAAACTTCTGGCAGTGGCTCTGCAAATAGTAGAACAGACATTACCTTATTCAGAAACAAAGGTCAAGAACCAACAAGTCGTGGCAATTGTGGTACAGCCACTGAGTTCTCAGATTCGACTGTACCCGCAAAAGCTGAAAAGTGTGGAAAGTCTGGGATGCAATTACTTGAAGAAGCTCTACCAACTAGTACTGAACCTATTACAGTTTCAGTCCATTCGGCAAGTATGCCCGAAGGCCTGGGAGGTCTTGAAAGTGAGAAGTCAAAGCCTGACTTACTGCTAAGTAATATTGATATGAGAGACATGTCTAATAAGAAGCTGTCTGCTGCTGCCCCTCCATTCAATCCATCTCCTCCGGCTATCCTTAGCCCACTTGCTGTAAGTGTGGGTCTCCCACCACCAGGTGCCATTCCAGGTGTTGGGCCCTGGCCTATGAATGTCTCCATGCATCCTGCACATGCAAATATGGTGCCAAATGGTCCTCCGCTGTGCACATCCCCACATCATTTGTATCCTCCTGCTCCTCGATCTCCTAATCTCTTGCATCATGTGCCATTTCTGTATCCACCATATAGTCAATCACAGATGGTACCAAGCAGCACATTTCCCATGAACACTACTATATTTCGCCCTAACCATTATGGATGGCAACCTTATATGAGCCCAGCTGCATCTGAGTTTGTGCCCGGACCAGCATGGTCAAACAGCCATCCAGTTGCTTACACCCGGAGCCCACATGTTGCCAACACGATTTCTCAGTCTTTAGCAGATACACATGTTCTATCTGATGCAGCTGTTGTTAGTATAGGGCCTTCAGTGGACAGCAATATGACTACAATAAAGGAGGAAATGGAGGTTCCAGTGGTGGTAGGCAGTGGTAAGTTTATCAGCAACGAAAATTTGGGGGAGGAAAATGATAACGAGTTGAAGGATGCTGTTGAAACTAAACTTAATCCTGACATATCTGGTGGCAACACAACTGATATTGGTGTAACGAAACTGATAGGCAACATGAAGAATGAAGATGAAGGTAGTTTTAGGATACTTTTGAAGGGGAAAAGCAGGCGAAAACAAACTCTCAGGATCCCGATAAGTTTGCTTAACAAGACATATAGCTCGCGTTCTTTCAAGCTTGACTACAACAGAGTAGTCAGAGAGAATGACATCTTCAGGCCACCGAGTGTTTCTTTTGCTGAAGTGGTTTCTTATGGCAACTGAATATTCCACCGAAATGCCGAATATTGACCTATGACATTATTACCGAAAGAAAATTCCGATGGATCTGGACTTGAAAGATACTGAAATGTGATACTCTTATGTCTGAGCATTTGGAAGGCAGCAACAATGCTCCTTCAGTGTCCAGGTAACATTTTTTCATATATTGCACGAACGTTTTGCCTCCCAATTATGATTTTCATTCATCTAATAAGCTATGTATCTTTACTTTCTAGAACTGGTATTCATCGATCCAAGCTACTCTAGATGGATAAGTGTTTTTTTTATTTCAAATAAGGTATGGCTCCCTTGTCAGTAATCATTTTTTGTCTTCTATACTTCATGTTTGGTCAGTTTCTGGTTTAGTTTTTTTGATAATGATTACATCTTGCTAGAAACATATATAAAAATAGTGTTCTTTGCAGCACCTTCAAAACCTGCACAGATACGACGGACCAATGCATGATATATACTCCTTCCGTACCAAAATAAGTGTCTTTGATTTGTCTAAATATCTGGGACAGAGGGAGTACAAAGAGATTGTTCTTTGAATCCATGTGTTAAGACTAGCCTATAATATACTTCCTCCGTAACTAAATATAAGATGTTGTGGTAGCTCAATTTAAACTACCACAACGTCTTATATTTAGATACAGAGGTAGTAATATTTGCTTGCTATTTATTTGCAGTCCCCACACTAATTTTTGTTATAGTGATGTCTTCACACATGTAGCTAACTCTTTTCTGCTTGCATTGCACACAGGTGTCGGAAATTCTGTGTAGAGTGCAGAAGATATGCAGAGAGTTTTGTGAGATCCGGACTAATAGAAGACAGAAGTGTTAGCAAAATTACCTGGCAGACTGAGGTTTTGTTCTTCAATTTTGATAGACTAAGAAGAATATTCTCATCAAACTTTGGGGCTAAATTTTGGGCATATGGAACTTAGCTTCTAGAGATTTAGAAAATTGTTTGATCCCTGCAACCTGTAATAATATCTCGCATTTTTGTGTGTGAGAAACTAATGTTGTTGTGATGGGAATAGTAATAATCCCCATTATGCAAAGCTTGCTGTGTTCGTATCTGTATTGTCTCGAAAGCTAGGCATTTCCGACATTATGCTTGCATTTCTAAGAACCACTTCTGATAACTTTCATGAACCTTTTCTATTAAGGCAACTACAAAGGGGCGACGCATTGAGTCTGTCCGCGTCCATTTTTGTCTTGGTGGATAGAAAACACTGCCCAATTGTGTTGTGTCCATCGTATGTCCGGTACTCGTTTGCGCGACCCATTACTAGGTTTGCGTCTCTGTGGACAGTGACAAAGCGTCCACTCGGTGTCCTCCCCGTCGGCTACTTACCTAACTGCCCCTGTCTTCACGTCCCTGGCATGCTCCCGTGGTGAAAGAAGTCTAGTATAGCGACAAGCGAGTACGTGAGCCGCCATCTCTGGCTCATGATTATAGAGCTTGCAATTACCACAAATTGACCACCCCAACCTTTGAACGCGGTCCACCGTTTGAAGCCAATCTTGCAAATGAGCCAAGCGAAGGATTTAAATTTTAGCTGAGCCCAACATTTCCAAACCAAGCGTGACATATCTAAAGTGATGAGACCGGCAAATTGCATTTTATAGGTCGTGGAAGGAGAGTAGATCCCATCGTCGGTGAATTTTCATTTCATTACATCGCGAACATCGTGCACGAGCTGAATGCCCTAAAGCTTGGATCAAAGCTTGACAAATTCTAATAGATGTGTAGGGGGAGACCATTTGTATGTTAATTTTATTGATGCAAGCGTTATCACTACGAGCAAAGGAGACCGTAGAGAAAAATGTCGGGCATCAAATCCTTATGTTTAATCCCTTGAAACCATGGAGAGTGCCAAAATCTCACCGTCTCCCCGCCATGAAGCTATTATTGACAGCAGAATAGTAGACATCCATGTCGAGATCGGAATCTGGGCTGCACCCGATGCCTATCTGGTTCCTTCCGGGCTCGGTCTCGACCAGGCAACTGGGTCAGCCCTGTCACCTGGCCCTCCTCACCAGCACGCTTAAAACGTGCAATCAGCGCTGCCTGTTGCGACTCGTCCCAGGAATGGTAGATTTTAAAAGGGAATTGCTATTTCTCAGCTAGCTGGGAGATACGTTATAGCCCAGCTAACTCCTAGACCGTTCGATCCTCCCCGCGTCAAGATCCGTGCAGGCCTGTGTACGTGCTTGTTTTGGCCCAGTTTTGGTTCATGCTTTGTTTCTGTGCCCCGAGCTGCCTTAGCGGGCCGTATCTGTCCAGCTTTTTTCACTAGGAAGTGGCCCGTTTTGTCTTTTTTGGCTCGGTATCCTGTTTTTGGGCCGCTTTATTGGGAGGTTGGGGGTAGTGAGCTGTGTTTTATAAGTCTTTTTTTTATCCGAAATATTTATATTTTTCTGTTTTTTCTTTTTTGGGTTGAACTTGTCCGTGCATTTAGATGCGTTTGACTATAGTGACATTGTTTCCGATTTTTATTTTCTGTATTACTTCTTGTATATTTTTAGTTAACTTTTTATCCTTTTAAATTTGATTTTTTCCAATTTTAATTTGTTTTGGCTTTAATTTGTTGTTTTAGTGTTTTTTTTTGTCCCAACCTAGATCGGGAGGATGGCCTCGACTCCGTGTTGGAGGTGTCGCTCCCCGAGCTCCACCACGAGGCCTGGTCCACGATTCGTAGCACGATCAAGTTGTGGATGTGGCCGCACGTTGATCACCAACCCCGGCGTGATGGTGGTGGCGCGATGCCTTATCGCGGCGATGTGCAGACCATGCTCGGTTTCATGGACGAGCCGCTGGGGCCCCGACCCGTGCACGGCAGGAGGGCCATGGCAGATGTGGCCTCAAGGAGGAGCCCTTTGTAAGTCTCGTCATTGGTTAATTATTAGTTTTACTGGTGATCGTTCGATCAAGAGAGTGTGAAGAAAGATGTCTGGTTTGTGAAGTATATATTCATGGCTAGTAATTAAGATCAATACATAGTGGAGTAGTATGTGTCGGTGACCGGGGGCGAGGTGGTTTTGAGTTTGTAGGAGGGATTGTATGGTCGTTTTTCGTTTGTCTTGAGTTGCCACTCGACGAGCAACTGATATTTTGACCCCCCCCCCCTCCCCCTACGATAGTAGAGTCAGTTGCATCTCAACACGCAACCGGCATTTGTCCCCCTAATGTAGAGGGAGTCAGCTGCAACTCAACACGCAACTACCATTTTTGCATTGATTATTGAGGTGAGTCAGTTGCAGTTAGGGTTGCAACTGAGCATCTTGTTCCATGGGTCATTGTCGTTATTTTATCTTGAATTGCAACTCGACACGCAACTGACATTTCGAAGGAACCTCCCAAACTACAGAGGAAGTCAGTTGCAACTCAGGTTGTAAATGAGGATTGTGGTCCATGGTCGTCGTCTTTATTTTGTCTTAAGTTGCAACTCGACACACAACTGACATCCCCCCCCCCCCCCCCCCCCCAAGACTGTGGAGGGGAGTATCATTGAGTTTTTTTGGCTATTTTTTTGTTGTTTTAGCATATTTTCCCCCAACCTAGACCAGGAGGACGGTCTCGACATCGTGCTGGAGGTGCCGCTCCTCGAGCTCCACCATGTGGCCTCGTCCACGTTCCGCAATCAGCGACGCTGCCGCACGGTCAAGTCGTGGATGCGCGCACGCGTCGATATCCAACACCGGCGTAATGGTGGTGTCTGTGATGCCTTCTCACGCCGTTGTCCAACTCGACACGCAACTGACATCCTCCTAAATGTATAGTGAGTCAGTTGCAACTCAACATGTAACTGCCATTTTTGCACTGACTGTAGAGAGAGTCAGTTGCAGCTAGGGTTGCAACTGAGGATTGTGTCACATGGTCGTCGTCTTTTTTTGTCTTAAGTTGCAACTCGACACGCAACTGGCATCGTCCCCTAGACTGCAGAGGGAGTATCTTGAGTTGCAACTCGACACACAATTGACATCCCCTCCCTCCCCGGTTGTAGAGGGAGTCAGTTGCAACTCAGCACAGCATGCAACTTGCATTTTGCATCGATTATCAAGGTGAGTCGGTTGCAATTAGTGTTGCAACTGAGCATCATGTTCCATGAGTCGTTGGCATTTTTTGTCTTGAGTTGCAACTCGACACGCAACTGACATTTAAAAGGAACCTCCCAAACTGTAGAGGGAGTCAGTTGCAACTCGGGTTGTAACTGAGGATTGTGTTCCATGGTCATCGTCTTTTTTTGTCTTAAGTTGCAACTCGACACGCAACTGACATCCCCACTAACTGTAGAGGGAGTCTGTTGCAACTACGGTTGTAACCGAGGATCGTGTTCCATGGTTGTTGTGTTTTTTTGTATTCAGTTGCAACTCGACACGCAACTAACATCCCCTCCCCCCTGACTGTAGAGGGAGTTGCAACTCAACACGCAAACAATATTTTGCATCGATTATCAAGGTGAATCAGTTGCAGTTAGGGTTGAACCTGAGCATCATGTTCCATGGGTCGTTGTCGTTCTTTTGTCTTGAGTTGCAACTCGACACGCAACTAATATTTACAAGGAACCTCCCAAACTGTAGAGGGAGTCAGTTGCAACTCATGGTGTAATTGAGGATTGCGTTCCATGGTCGTCGTTTTTTTGTCTTCAGTTACAAGTCGACATGCAACAAACATCCCCCCGTCCGACTGTAGAGAGAGTCAGTTTCAACTCATCAGGCAACTGGCATTTTGTGTCGATTATTGAAGGGAGTCAGTTGCAATTAGGGTTGCAAATGAGGATCATGTTCCATGGGTCGTTGTCTTTTTTTATCTTGAGTAGCAAGTCGACACGCAACTGACATCGAGGGAGTCAGTTGCAACTAGGGTTGTAACTGAGGATCGTGTTCAATGGTCGTCGTCTTTTTTATATTTAGTTGCAACTCGACACGCAACTGGCGTCGTAGCGCCGACGCCCATCGTGGGCAGCTCCAATGACTTTGGACACGAGGAGGATGGGGCAAAGAGGAGGAGGAGGAGATGGCACTCGGCAGCACGCTGACACCGGCGCCCGCGCATGCATGACAAGTCGGGGATGGGGAGGAGTGCGACCTGTTCGAGGGGAGGTGGGTGCACGACCCGGCGGGCTACCCGCTGTACGAGGCGGCCGAGTGCCCGTTCCTCAGCGACCAGGTGACGTGCGGAAGGAACGGCCGCTCGGACACCGGCTACGAGCTGTGGTGGTGGCAGCTCAGGGGGTGCAACGCGAGGTTCCAAGGCGCGGAGGCACTGGAGTAGTGCCGGAATAGGAGGATCGTCTTTGTCGGCGACACTCGCTGAACCGCAACATGTGGGAGTCGCTCGCCTGCATCCTCTACTCGGCGCTGCCCGACCGCTTGTGGACGCGCATCGAGGACGTCAGCTCCGAGTACATGATCTTCCGCACCATGGTACGTCTTCTCTTTTATCCGTCGATCAATTTAGCCTGTCAGTAGTGTCACTCATCGAAACAATTACGGAGAGAAACATAAACTGATCTACTAGCAGTTATGCAAACACGCTTAAGCTTTTTTATTTTTCAGCCAACAACCTCAATCATTTCGTTTAAGAATTAAGACTGTCACCCGTGTCTTTCATGAGTCATGAGTACTTCTTTTTAGCAAGAACAATCTACCGGTTAAACAAGCCGATCCAGCCTCGGATGCCAGAAGAGCCATCAACAAGCAGCGCGCAAGAGCTTCTGCTCTCTCTCGTTCTTAACCTGGCATCCGCACACTCCTCACCCACCATTAAAACGCACCTCATCGAGGGCGGTCAAGAAGAGATCGGAGCAGAGCACAAACCATGGCACGGCTCTCCGCGTACTGCTCCAGGTCGTTTCTTTGTGTGCGAGAGTTGTGATTTGCTGAGGGACAGAAAAAAATAAAGGGCCAACGGCCCAACAACAACTACAAATACAAAACAAGATCAAAGAAAAATGACCAACAACAGATCCAGGGCCAAAGTGGGCCGCCGGTACAGCCTGCCGATAGTCAACTGGGAAAAAACTTATTTGGGACTAATAAAAAGAATTGGTACCGGGGAGGACACCAGTATTTGGGACTCCAATTGGCTGCCTCATGATGGTCTACTCCGGCCTGTTGCTTGTATGGCGGAGGACCCGCCGATGATGGTGAGCGAGCTGTATGATCCATTCTCGCTCACATGGAATATAGAGAAGTTGGAAACGTTCTTTTTACCCATGGATGTGGAGATCATTAGGAGTATCCCTTTGAGTTCAAGGCGCCAAAGTGATTTTTGGGCCTGGCATTATGATCGCCGTGGGGTTTTTTCAGTGCGCTCAGCTTATCGAATGTTAGTTAACACAAGAGAAAAGCGCACGGACTGGATGGATGGTTCGGCGGGGCCGTCGGATCGGCAATCTATAGAGAAGGATTGGACGCGGTTGTGGAAAGTGAAAGTGCCGTCAAAGATTAGAGTTTTTCTGTGGAGGCTAGCACGGTTGACCCTCCCAACGGCCGACGTGCTCCACCACCGACATATGGCGACGCAGAGTGTTTGTGCAATCTGCGGTGATGAAGACTCCTGGCATCATTCTTTGATCGAGTGTCGAATGGCCAAATGCGTTTGGGCCCTTGCACCGGAGGAGCCTACCGAGCTAGTAAGTGTGTTACGTGAGCCACACGCCAAGGCATGGCTCGCAACTATCTTCAAAGCTCTCTCACAGGAGGATACGACGAGGGTGGTCACTACACTTTGGGCTATTTGGCATGCTCGTCGGAAAGTAATTCATGAAGGTATATACCAAAGCCCTTTATCGACTCATTGTTTTATCAACAGATTCCTGGAGGACCTTCAGCTGGTTGCGGTTAAGCCGCAGGCCACAAAGCCTAGGACTACCACGAGTCCACGTTGGATACCTCCGTCGGAGGGATTGATGAAAATAAATGTTGATGCGGCTGTTTAAAAAAACTCCACTATAGCGGCAATGGCAGCTATTGTTCGTGACAGAGAGGGAGTTTACCTGGGAGCATCGGCAGTTGTTCTTGACGGCGTAACTGATCCGGAGATGTTGGAAGCTATGGCCTGTCGGGAGGGGTTGGCGGTCGCCGCTGACCTCCTGCTACACAAGATCAGGCTCGCATCGGACTGCAGCAATGCTGTTCGCAGCATGCAGGGAGAAGGGATGGGACCCTATGGACATGTTGTTCAGGAGTTTAAAGCTCGATCAGCAACTTTCATTGTGGTTGATCTGATCCATGAGCCCAGGGTTTCGAATGGGGAAGCACACGGCCTTGCGAGGAGCTCCCTAGTTCTTGATATTGGCAGGCATGTGTGGCTAGGTAGTCCACCCGAGGGTGTTTGTACTAATATTAAAGACTCCACAGATGGTGTTTGTAATCGGCATGAGCAACAAGTTTCTGACGCGCTCTTTTCCTCACCAGGGTACCTACGGGGGCTGAGAGGTTTTTAATGAGGCGGCTTGTTTGCTATTAATAAAGTGTTTTATTCTATAAAAAAAACTGGGAAAAAACTTATTTCCCAGCTAGCTAATCAATAGAGACCCCCATTTTAAAAACTATACCAAGAATAGTATTGACCCGTGAAATGAGCCCCAATCGTGGTATTTTATGTAACTTAGTCAGCTGGGGGCGATTCCTATCGTGGGGCTTCTAGGCAGAAGCGTCCAGGGCTGCTCACCGACAGTTGTCCCATGGTCAATGGGTGTGGGAGAGGGAAAAAACATCACCACTAATCACCATCACCACTAATATAAAAAGAGAGAGAGGTGGCAGATCCAACAAATCCTGTCCGTTTAACCAGTTAATCCGACGACCTAAAACGCAAGCGTGATTAGCGCGGAGCAGAACGCAGCGAAACGCTAATACATTATTTCCAATCTAATCGCAGCGAACGCAGTTTCTCCCCTCGACGACGCACTCCTCGGACTGCCAGCGCCGCCTGCCGCTCGCCGTCCTCCTCCGCACTGCCTGGGCCAACGACGCTGATCGCCGTCCTCCTCCGCCTGCAATTCCTCCCTATGTAGGAGAACTACGCTCCTTAGGATCTGCAAGAGGACGCAGCAGCCGCCACTTGCCGCTCGCCGTCCTCCTCCTCACTTCACGGGGCAACGACGCTGCGCGCCGCCTGCACTACTACGCCTGCAATCCCTCCCTAGGCGGGAGAACGACGCTCCTTACGATCTGCAGGAGAACGCAGCCGCCATCGCCGCCGCACTGCCCGGGACAGGAAGCGGCCGTTGCACTGCCCCGCCGGCCGCCCTGGACGACTCGAGGTAAAGTCGGCCTCCACGGCACTGCGCGCCTCAACTGCACCTGCCATCCCTGTACAAACGGATTCAAGGTATCCCTGAACTGATTCCTGATTTTGCATAAATAGGAAAACTATACCTTGTTCAGAATGGCTAGCCAATCTCTGATGCAAAACTGGAAGTATCTAAGCTCTCGGACGACATAACCCTGGAGTTGAGACCACGCAGGGCAGGGATCATATCTGAACTCATCATTGCCTTTGACCCAGAAGCATAGCCAACGGCTAAGCAGAGACTACATCAGGGAACTGATCGCTTTTGCATCTCCTTAGCCGTAACACTTGCACATGTTCTCATAGCTCCCGGTCTACCTTCTGGTTTCCCATACCTTCTTACATCTCAAACCCATCGTGTGCATCAGTTCCTTCTGGAGCCACCCTAACAGTGACTTCTGGTTAGTGACTATGTCAGGAAGGGAGCTCTGTTTCAGAGGATTTAGCACTGGCCTCAAGTTTCTTGACCATGAGAGCACTGCCCATATGGATCCACGGCCCTACCTCAACAAAAAAATTATAATCGCCCTCTGAAAACAAGGTGATCACGAACCACTTGGGTTTAATTGGGGCAAAATTCACCCCAATCCTGAACCTCCAAATACCACTGAAGTTTTCCGTCAGAGTCTCTTTCGTATCTTTGATACTACGCCCATAAAGCCCTGCCACCGCACTGCAGCAAGTAGAAATTCATCCACATGGACAATTATGTCCGAACATATAATTTTTGGGCTTCTCGGAGAAGGTTATTCCATTGATCGATTCATATTACTCCATGAATAAATGCATTTTGAAGCTACACGCTGTCATTACATGTTACTACACGCTTGCATATTTGAGATCCTTTTATATTTGAAAACCATGCTTTATTCACTCTCGATGGAGAAAACATGTCATATTGGTTTGCATAAAGTCCAGGTTGTACTTAATGTTGTGTATGCGTTATGGTTCAAGAATTGCCAATTTCTCTAAACCACAACGGTTCACATGCTATGTTCGACATCCTACTGTGATTTGCAAACATATTCCTTCGTACCGTTTTCTTCTTACGAACAGGGAAGGAAAAATAGACATGTCATCCTCGACGTGTGTTCCATTTCAGGACATAACCAACGGGCAAAGCCAAGGTGATTAACTACACATGAGACTCAGTGTCATTATTCTTACGTGATTAAATGGTAAACTGTGCCATATATGCAGATCCTAAGGAGTGAAAAAAGGCAAAGGGAGGGAGAGAGAGATATGCAAAAAATAGAGACCACATTTAAAGCACCAGCGCCAAACAAGAGCTTAGAAAGCAGTCAACAACCTCAGTGAATGGCTATAACACAATCTGTCATACACCACGATCGGGGATCACCCAACAACAATACATAACGCCTGAACAAGTGATCTGTTTTATATATTGGTTGCATATTTATTGTTTGCAAATATATGAATGAAATGCTAATTTTCCATGCGTAATTAATTTAGGTGGCGAGTTAGGTTTTCCATGTGTTCTCAGGCCATGCAACTGAAAATCAAGAGTGCAATAGATGGCGAGTTAGGTGGCTGCTTTCTCCTGGGTAATGGCAGTAGGACGAGTCTGTTAGTGTCACAACTCTTGTGTTGCTTCTTTGCTTCAGATGATTGTAATACTACAAGTTATAGAAAAGGCTCTTAGACAACAATATCCAAGTTAAGATGAAACTTATATATCTTTTTAAACTCCCCTTTTGTGGCAAGATTATGGGGCGTGGAATAGCATGCTATGAAGGATAAGGAACTAAAACTTATTTCCACTTCGATGAAGGATAATATTTTTATGTATCTTATCTCCAAAATGATTCCAGACAATTGAAAATTTATGAACTTCCGGTTCATTTTACCTCATATTTTGCATGTTAGTTTGCAATTACATCCAACCTTAAACATCACTGCTAGGCTGTACATTGTTGTTTGAAAAATTAACATTCATTATTCATTTTGTATAGGTCGGTTTTACGACAGACGGTGATTTGCCGTAAAGGAGCATTATCCCCGTGGAAGTTCAGTCAAATACTTCCATGGCTCTATACGTCTACAAGGGAGGAAGCGCATTATGGCTAATATGCCATAATATTCTGTGATAACTTGAGTAATTTGTACTGCTTGTTTTGTGCTAAGTAAAGAAAGAAGCAAGTTTATGTCCTGAAAGATAGATGCGTCCTATCATCTTTGTTTAGTCATGCAAATCCTTTTTTTTTGAACTTCATAAACTTCTATTTCTCCAAGACAACGGTTACATCCGAAAGTAAAAACGAACGAATAAAGTCTGGGGGATCATCTAGCCAAACATCTACGACTGTGCTCCTCGCTATTCTAGCTAACTCATGGGCAACACAATTTGCCTCTCGATGACAATGCTCGAAAGTAATCTTCGGGAACTCCGTGGCCAACTGATAGCATTCTTCAATGATTGCATAAGCATGACCAACATAATCTCCTTCCACCATTGCCTTGACTGCATCCAGGCAGTCCGAGGAAATGATAATTCTGTTGCATCCCACTGTCTGGGCTAGTGATAAACCCTGTTTGATCGCATGTGCCTCCGCAGAAAAAGCATCAAGCACCACATCAATCTTCGAGTTTGCAGCAGCAATGAAACCCCCCTTTACTATCACGGATAACTGCTCCGGTAGTGCCCATGAGTGTATCCGCATCAAACGACGCATCCACATTTATTTTGACATGATCTTGGAGAGGGCGTAGCCAACCCTCCCTCTTAGCCCTAGGCTTCGGCGAGTTTGCTGCAACAAAGTTAGCATGCAACGCCTCAATTGCTCTTGCTGTTCCCCTTGGCCCCTGAGTTCGCTCGTCATTTGTAGCCTGCCGCCGAGACCACCACAGGTACCAGCAAGTTACAGCGACCAACTCCGATACTGCATGCACATCAGGTACTTGCACCCGTTGCACACACAACACAGCTTCTAGAACCGATTGTCCAGCTCTATCCACCTTGCAAGCATCCTGAATCATTGGTAGTAGGTCCAACTCTTCCCAAACCGAAGTAGCATGGACACATTCAAATAACAGATGCTTCACATCTTCAGCCCCTTGAGAGCACAGCGGGCATTGTGCACTAGATAACAGTTTGGCAAGTTTATGGGCGTAGTATCAAAGATACGAAAGAGACTCTGACGGAAAACTTCAGTGCTATTTGGAAATCCTTCTGTGCTATTTGGAAATCCACAGCGGGCAAATCCTTTATTATTTTGGCAAGTTTGAGTTGTCCCAAATAAATTCAAACACTCTTTGGGTCATGTTAAACATCATTTATTTTGTGACAGATTTTCTCAACTAATATATTGCAAGTTTATGACTTTTGATTACTTATTATAATCACTTCAATGTTTTTTTATTGGAGCGAACCTTAGTGATCTTGCCGAGTTTAGATAAAATGGTATGTTTAAATTAGAATTTTTCTATATTTAGTATATTATGCGATGTTTACAATAATCGCTCACGAGCACCGAAGTAATTTTTTTTAAACGATACGGAAAATATGACAAATAACTTCATGATATTACACGTGCATTGCACGTGCACTTTTACTAGTATGAGAGAAATAAACATATTAGGAGACTGGTAGAACATGTAAAAACTGAAGACCTGTACTTATCGAATTCAAAATATGACAAGCCGATGGTAATTCATAATTTTCACAGAGCTAACCTGTTGGCTCAGTTAAATGAATAGATTATAAACATTCCAAGAGTTACCAATGTATGATAAGTTAGTGTAATTCAAATTTTCACAGAGATCTCTGTTTGAAGTTCAGACATCTCGCCATCATTTTACTACATACCAAAGCGTCGTTCTAGCTTGGAAGTGCTGAAATTGGCAACTGGTTGTGAAATGATCCAAGTTCATGTGCCTCTAATGGGCTTTTCTTTGAGCGCTCTAGGGATGTTGCTTCCAAAATACCTAAAAAGGATATCATCTATTATCGCACTGAATAAAAAAAGAATGAAGACATCATAACTTTTTGAAGACCAAATGGCCGGTTAGAGAATCGGAATATTCTGTAAATCGACAAGTAAATGTTTATAATTTGCATAGTAGAGTTCTGAGAAAAACTTGAGAGTTCAGTAGAAAAGGATGAGACCTCAGAACTCACCAAATCCCAAAATCAAAGAACAAACCAGAAAGCCCAAAAGGGAGAAATCCGTTTTGTACAATATCTCCATAACAATGATGCAACCTGTTGAAATCATCAAGTGCCTTGGAGAAGAGAAGACCAGATGCAATCTGCAAGACAGTGAAGTACAGTAGAGTAGATATTATTATGACGAAGCAAATAGGACTTAACTAAATAGGTAGGTCATCTCTTATGTTTAAATAATGTGAATGCCAGAAACAAAATGTAAGTCAAGGGGCATTAAAGAAATGGAAATACTAGTTTCAAATGATTATTTAATCATGAAAGCATTGAAGGGATAGCATGTTTTAGCAGATAGTCTAATGTGTGTCGAGCTGACATTAAGACAAGAACCAACTATACTGAATACAATACCACAAGAATCTGATGGGAGAATTTGAGCTATTTTTAACTAATCAAAATTTAGCTTCCCTTTTTTCAAGAAAAAACTTACTTTTCCTCAGCAACATTGTCCACATAGAATATAAGCACCATCCCAAACAATGCAGTACTCAAGTATGCCCAGCTTGGAGGATGTAGTTTAACTATGCTGTCTGATGCTGAACCCTGCAACCAACAAAAGGAATATTAGTACATTCAAACAAAAAGGGTGAAGAAACTACAAACCCACTGGAAGTTTGCATACTAGAGGATAAACAATGTGGACTTACTAGAATTGTATCCCACATTGCAAATGGAAAAAGAAAACATGTGGCAGAAGCAACAGTTATTGCATGAAGTCGCCTTTTCAGTTGATTCTGTAGAGGAATAAAGTGATGATGATTATTTATTCATATAAATACTGTGTAAGCATAGAGTAAAGAAGATAAATAAAAGGCCTTGATCGTCCATGATAGAAGGTTACTGTAATTTAGAGTACCTTCAGAGACACTCGCCGAGCTAATACTCTCCTCAAGGCAGACAAAATTCCAGCAGTCATTGGCACAACCATTTCTTTCATTCCAGTAATTTGTGTAGCCTTCTCCAGCCGTTCACTTCCAAAGCTATCTGTATGAAGTCAAGGATTCCCAACACCATTTGCAGGTGTCCAATATATGCAAAGATACTTACTATCCCAAAGTTTTGAGCAACTTTGAACAGCGAAAAACTGTATACTTATGCGAAGTATACCATTTCAGGTCAGATTATTGCACAGGATACATAGTGGTGAATTTGTTCTTGTAGCCCAACCATTTGATAACAGATAGTATGCTAGCAGCATACCAGCGAGCCCTCCAATCTACAAGGCCAAGAAAATCGAGCATGTTTTATCAAATTCAGCTGAAGATGACAGAGGGAATTCAGTAGTTGCTATGCATCCAACAATCCAAGCATAATTCTACAAATGAGATTTCACACAGGTGGCCTTACTGAAAAAGAAATACACAAGTATGCTCATGTGAATGTTCATGCGCACAAGTAGAGATGAAAACGGAGCAGAAACGGACGGAACTAGTGCTACACATTTGTTTCCAAATTTTGTTTGCAGAAGCGTACACAAATACAGAAACCACGGAAAAGAATACGGAAAACAGATACTGTTGGAAACAGATACGGACCAAATAAGGTACAAAAGTGGAGGGTGGATGGGCGACACTGTGGAAGCATCCTGGTGTCTCTAATCATGAAAGCATTGAAGGGATAGCATGTTTTAGCAGATAGTCTAATGTGTGTCGAGCTGACATTAAGACAAGAACCAACTATACTGAATACAATACCACAAGAATCTGATGGGAGAATTTGAGCTATTTTTAACTAATCAAAATTTAGCTTCCCTTTTTTCAAGAAAAATCTTACTTTTCCTCAGCAACATTGTCCACATAGAATATAAGCAGATACTTTATGGAAAACAGATACTGTTGGAAACAGATACGAACCAAATACAGAAACCACGGAAAAGAAAACGGAAAAAAGATACTGTTGGAAACAGATACGGACCGAATAAGGTACAAAAGTGGAGGGTGGATGGGCGACACTGTGGAAGCATCCTGGTGTCTCTAACACTAGGTTGCGCAACTACACCTACTCTATGGGGGAGAAGGATGGAGGGATTACGTGATTATATAGTAGAATTGGTTGTGATGGTCCTTTTTCGTAGAGGTTGGGAAAGGCTTGCAGAACTAGGCCACAAAAAGCCCATGACTAACACAGAAAGTTCCGTGTTTGACGGAAACGGAAATTCAGTTTCCGTGGCAGAAAATGCTGTTCCATTTCCACGTTTCATTTCCGTTTCTCTTTTTCTGTGAAAAAATCGGAAACTTAACACTACGTTTTCATCCCTATGCACAATCATCAGTAGACTAATGCTAAAATATCTTGCAACCAAAGCAGGATGGAGTAATGGTGACAGATTTGGTATTTGGTACAAAACAGCATTTATGCTGAACATAGTGGCAAGACAACAGTGTCAGTGCTTGTGCATAAAAGTAAGCCCCTCCATATGAATAACAGTTCTTAGTCAGGGTGCCACATCTATAGAAATCAGTTCACATATTTCGATGCTTGGTGAGTTAGTTATGCACAAGCTGAAATAAGGCGGAGTCTGCTGTCTTGCATGTAGTCGGGAAGAGACAGCTCTTCACCGGTTCTGGCAGTGCCCACATTCGCAGCAAGTCTGATATGCTGTGTGCTGACGCCCCAGCTGCACAAGAATACAAGATCCACCAGAAGGTGTTTGCTCCCTGCGTGATCTTTTAAACTGGCTATTGGAATGGATTGGGACAGCTTCGGATGGTGAGATCGAAGTTACCCTCATGGTTTTGTATCAGATGTGGCTTGCAAGAAATGATGACAGGGAATCAAGTAAGCTTGTGTGTCCCACTGTAGTCGCTAAGCGATCTTTGCACTTGATCAAGGAGTGGCGCAGTGTCCAAAAACAACGCATGATCAAGGCCCCCAAACCAAAGGAGCGCTGGCTTCCTCCAGCAGAGAGGTGGACAAAGATTAACACTGATGGAGCTATGGCGAAGTGACTTGGAAAAGTCAGTGGAGGAGTGTGGGTGCCTGCGACCACAATGGAAGCTTTCTAACTAGAGCATGCCATTTGTTTTCCCTCCCTGTCTGACCCCGAGCATGTGGAGCTGCAAGCTCGCAAGAGCGCGATGTCCCTGGCGAAAAGGTTAAACCTGTCTCGTGTGGTTCTGGAAACGGATAGTGTGGGAGTGGTGACGAAGCTTACAAGCATTGAGAAAGACAGGTCCGTGCATGGACCATTGGTAGAGGAAACCAAATCAATGCTTCCAGAGTTGGATGACCATTCGGTCAGGTGCGCAAGGCGTTCGGCGAACGGTGTGGCTCACAGTTTTAGCAAAGGAAGGCTGCCGCGGTGAAGTGTGTAAAACTTGATTCATCGTTGCTCCAGATTGTATTGTGAACCTTTTAGCCATGGATTTGTCCAGGCATCTTGAATAAAAACCACAGCTATTTCCTCTAAAAACATATAATCAGCAAAATAATTACATAAGATACCAACAACTTGCCTTTTTCCATATATTAACTTTCCTTCCATATAAAGCAGCAGAGAGAACTCCAAGAACAGCACCTGCATACTCCGCCAGCAAAGCACTAGATTCAACAAGAGAAAAAATGCAGCTTAGTGCGCAAACACTTTTTGTTAATAATAACTAGGATGTAAAAGCAATGAAAATAGTTGCATGGTGTTTCGATTTTGATAAAATCATTTCATATTGAAGTATTTGGAAATTTATTGAGTTAGCCCTCCAAATGCAATAATGCTAACATTTTTCCTCGGTCATCCATCCAATATGGCGAGGATTATCGTATGTTAGATCTATGGGACACCAGAAACTAAGGAGAGCGGTTGTTTCCAAGGACGTAGGCCTAACAAGTGGATTTCATTTTCCTGGCTCAAAGTACGGTTTGCATAATTCTGTGTAGACGGAGGTTTGCTCCAGGCACCAGATACTCCTTTTTTACATCCTTACAACATTCAATACACATCAAAGTGTTCCAAGAACAGCATACTTACACTAGTGGTCCACAAGCAAGAAGTCCTTTGCCCCACAACACGAAGTATAATGCCAGAATCCCTCCATTGATAACTGTAGGAACAACCTGAAATAACGCATGCAGAAATATATAAATAAATGAAAAGCGGGAACAATAGCAGGCAGCATTATCTCAAGAAAGAGAAGATGTACACAAACCTGTGAGTTGGGCAGAGGCCGGCCTTTCCAAGGCTTCTGTAAGACTAAGAAGATAACTGAAGCTGGTACAAGGCAACTGAAGATAAAGCCAACTATTGAATCCCCACTACTGGATAGGTAGCTATATAGTGAGTATACAGACCAGATTCTAACAAAGTTTCCAAAAATATTAATTACTTGCAATGGTGTTGACCTGCACAACAGCAACAAATCAAAATGTTTGGTCAATCAAATATGTTACAGATGCTAAGCTAAAGTAAAATTATAATGTGAGCGCAATGGTGGGGAATTAAAGCATCTAAAAACTGAAATGGCCAGAAACAACTATATATAGAGCTCCTGTGCATATTTGTTATATCTCGTCTCTCTCAAACTAATAAATAATATTTAGTAGTTTATAAGTGATGGATAAGTCTATGTACTGTAGTCTTGTGGGGTTTTGTCTTTGGCCTTTGGTCTCTGTGGGGCTGCAGGCTGCAGGCTGCAGCACACATGGTCCTTGTGCTAAGGACAGGCAGTTAGGATAGGATAGCTGTTAGGATCAGGCTGTTAGGACAGCATCACCCTTGATTAGCTTTAGACTAGCATCTTAGACTAGCATCTAGCATATTCGTGGCTGGCTAGCAGCCTATAAGTATGTAACCCAACCTCTCAGGTTGAGCATGACATTGTGTGAGAAATAAACCAACGAAAATTGCCCCAACTCTCCTAGTGCCATCCTCTCTCAATGAGTAAGACTGAGACAACTAACAAGTGGTATCAGAGCCAGGTTGTCTTGTAGTTTGAGTGTTTCCTGCCATCCCCTTTCTCCGGGAGCAGAGAAGCCCCAGCCAGTAGCATCTCCGACTGTCCCTGGTTACCTTCCTCCCTCCGGGTTGTCGAGCAGCAGCTCGTCAGAAACAGCCTGCAGCCCCCCAGCAGCGAGCCATGTCCACAGGTCTCTCTCAGCACACGGCTACCTCGACCATGCGGCGTCGGCAGGAGGCCGAGCGCGCAGAGGCAGAGGAGCGTGAGCGAGAGACTGCGGCAACCGCTGCAGCAGCAGCAGCAAGGGCGTCGAGGCTGGCAGCTGCGGAGCTGGCAGCAGCCAGAGCGGAGGTAGAAGCAGCAGCGACGGCGGAGGCAGCACGTCTGGCTGCAGCGGAGGCTAAGGCGTTGCGTGGCAGCGCCAAGAGCTCCGAGTCCGCTGAAGGCAGCGTCGACGCAGACCGCGACGGCGCGGCGCAAGAGCGGGCGGCGCAGTGGGCAGCCGAGCTCGCTCGCGGTGGCGCTCCTAGAGGAGGCGCGCACGGCGACGGCGGCTGGGATGACCAAGGCCGAGGCCTCCACGGGGTCCGGACTGTGGTCAGGGACGTTGGTCCCAGTGTGGGGTGGCCTACCCTCAACAAAACCAACTACGTCGAGTGGGCCGCGATCATGAGGGTCAGGCTCCAGGTGCGGCACATGTGGGAGGCGGTCCAGGACGACGCCGTCGACCAGCATGAGGATCGACGGGCGCTGGATGCCCTCATCGCCGCAGTCCCGCCCGAGATGCAGTTCTCGCTCTCCAACAAGCGGACTGCCAAGGAGGCGTGGGACGCCATCGCCGCAGCACGCATCGGTAGCGACCGTGCCCGCAAATCCACCCTGCAAGCACTTCGCAAGGAGTGGGAGAACCTGGCCTTCAAGCCAGGTGAGGACGTTGATGATTTTGCTCTCCGTCTCAACACTCTGTTGCAGAAAATGGTGCAGTTCGGCGATGCTACCTACGACGAGGAGAGGGCTGTCGAGAAGCTCTTCCGGTGCATCCCCGAGAAGTACAAGCAGATGGCTCGCTCTATCGAGTCTCTGCTGGACCTCTCCACGATGACGATCGAGGAGGCGATAGGTCGCCTCAAGGTCGTCGACACCGACGAGCCACAGCCTCTCTCGGGGCCCATCACCACCGGTGGGAAGCTGCTCCTGTCTCGGGAGCAGTGGGATGCCGGCCTCGGCAACGGGAAGAAAGGGGAGCCTTCTTCCACAACGGGCAGCCGCAGGCGTGGCAGGCCGCGCAGGGGGCGCGGTGATGCTCGTGGAGGCGCCCGGGGAGGCGCAGCCGGCAGGCCCAAGCCGGCACAGGATGACGGCTGCCATAACTGCGGTCGCCTTGGCCACTGGGCCAGGGAGTGCAAACAGCCACGACGTGGCCAAGCCCATGTCGCACAGGCTGCGGAGGCCAACGTTGCACAGGCTGCAGAGGCCCACGTCGCACAGGCTGCGGAGGACGCAGCTCTGTTCATGACGCATGCCAGCGTCGAACTATCCCCTGCGGCACCGACCGCAGCAGCTCTCCTCCACCTGGACGAGCCAAAGGCGCACGCCCTCCTCGGCGATGGCTTTGGCAGCGACAAGACTGGTGGGTGGTGCCTCGACACCGACGCCACCCACCACATGACCGGTCGACGAGAGTTCTTCGCCGAGCTCGACTCCGACGTACGAGGCTCCGTCAACTTCGGGGATGCCTCCGCCGTAGAGATCAAGGGTGTCGGCTCCGTCATCTTCATCGCCAAGACCGGTGAGCACCGGCTGCTCACCGGTGTCTACTACATCCCTGCGCTAAGGAACTCCATCATCAGCTTGGGACAGCTGGACGAGAACGGCTCGCGCGTGCTGATCGAGCATGGGATCCTACGCATCTGGGATCGTCATCATCGCCTTCTTGCTAAGGTATCCCGAGGCGCAAACCGGCTCTACGTCCTTGATGTGCAGGTGGCACAACCTATCTGTCTCGCAGCTCGTCGGGACGACGAGGCGTGGCAGTGGCACGAGCGCTTCGGGCACCTTCATTTTGAGGCCCTGAAGCGTCTCAGTGCCAAGGAGATGGTACGAGGCCTGCCATGCCTCGACCATGTGGAGCAGTTCTGCGACGTCTGTGTGTTGACGAAGCACAGACGACACCCTTTTCCCCAGCAAGCGAGCTTCAGAGCCAAGGAGAAGCTCGAGCTCGTGCATGGGGATCTGTGTGGCCCGGTGACACCGGCCACACTAGGAGGACGGCGCTACTTCTTGCTGCTCGTCGACGATCTCTCCCGCTACATGTGGGTGGTGATTCTCGGCAGCAAGGCGGAGGCAGCGGACGCCATCAGGCGTGCGCAGGTCGCTGCAGAGGCTGAGTGCGGCCGCAAGCTGCGTGTGCTGCGCACCGACAACGGCGGCGAATTCACAGCAGCTGAATTCGCGTCGTATTGCACTGATAGAGGCATCCAGCGCCACTACTCCGCGCCGTACAGCCCACAGCAGAACGGCGTCGTCGAACAGCGCAACCAGACGGTCGTGGGGATGACTCGGGCCCTCCTCAAGCAGAGAGGGATGC
This sequence comes from Poa annua, assembly GCA_026929855.1. Classification (NCBI taxonomy): domain Eukaryota; kingdom Viridiplantae; phylum Streptophyta; class Magnoliopsida; order Poales; family Poaceae; genus Poa; species Poa annua. The sequence continues at coordinate 37,583,678 of CM049433.1, forward strand.
CGGCTGTCTTCTAGGGAGAAGCGGTGCTGACAGCCGTCTACATCCTCAACCGCTCTCCTACCAAGGCGCTCGATGGCAGGACGCCGTATGAGGCTTGGCATGGACGAAAGCCGACGGTCTCCCACCTGCGGGTCTTCGGCTGCCTCGCGTTCGCCAAGGAGCTCGGCCAAACCGGTAAGCTTGACGACAGGAGCACTCCGGGAGTGTTCATCGGCTACTCGGCAGGCTCGAAGGCCTACCGCATCCTCGACCCCAAGACACAGCGTGTGCGCACGGCGCGAGACGTCGTGTTCGACGAAGGGCGAGGATGGGCGTGGGGTAAGGTGGTGGACGATGGCTCGACCCCGACATGTGACGACCTCATCATCGAGTACGTCCAGTTCGAGGAGGCTGGGGGAGCAGGCAGCTCCTATTAGCTAAGCACGTCTACTTCGGCCCCCAAGACTCCATCGACCCCGGTGTTGGCTACACCGACGGCACCTCAACCAGCGACGCCACATACTCCAGCACCGGCAGCCACTCCTCCGGGCACGTCTACATCACCACCAGCGCACAGCCCGGTGGAGTTCGCATCCCCGCTCCCTCACGACGAGGAGCGCATTGATGCGTATCATGACGACGAGCCGCTGCAGTACCGTACGGTGGAGAACCTACTCGGTGACCAGCCGGTGCCGGGACTAGTGCCGCGCGACTTGGAGGCGCAGCTGCAGCTTGCGCATGACGACGGTGAGCCTCACTCTTTTGCAGAGGCTGATAAAGACGCAGCATGGCGCGCTGCGATGCAGATGGAGATGGATGCGGTCAAGGAGAACCGCACTTGGGAACTTGCTGAACTCCCTCGTGGTCATCGCGCGATCACCCTGAAATGGGTGTTCAAGCTGAAGAGGGATGAGGCCGACGCCATCGTCAAGCACAAGGCTCGCTTGGTGGCGCGAGGTTTCTTGCAGCGGGAAGGGGTCGACTTTGACGACGCTTTCGCTCCTGTGGCACGGATGGAGTCCGTGCGGCTCATCCTTGCACTAGCTGCCCAGGAAGGCTGGTGTGTCCACCACATGGACGTCAAGTCGGCCTTCCTCAATGGCGAATTGAAGGAGGAGGTCTATGTGCAGTAGCAGCCGGGTTTTGTGATCCCCGACAAGGAGGGCAAGGTACTCCGACTGCACAAGGCTCTCTATGGCCTCCGACAGGCACCAAGGGCGTGGAATGCCAAGCTCGACTCCACGCTGAAGACGATGGGCTTCAAGCAAAGCCCGCACGAGGCGGCCGTCTACCGACGGGGCAGCGGAGGAAATGCCCTGTTGGTGGGCGTCTATGTCGACGACTTGGTGATCACCGGCATCAAGGATGCAGAGGTGGCTGCGTTCAAGGAGGAGATGAAAGCTGCCTTCCAGATGAGTGATCTGGGGCTCCTCTCCTTCTATCTGGGGATCGAGGTGCACCAGGATCACTCCGGGATCACGCTTCGACAGACCGCCTACGCCAAGCGCATCGTTGAGCTAGCTCGGCTCACGGACTGCAACCCAGCTCTCTCCCCGATGGAGGAGAGGAAGGAAGTGGACGCTACACAGTACCGGCGTCTTGTGGGGAGCCTTCGTTACCTCGCCCACACTCGGCCGGACTTGGCGTTCTCCGTCGGCTACGTTAGTCGCTTCATGCAGCGGCCGACGACGGAGCATGAGCAGGCTGTGAAGAGGATCATCCGCTACGTTGCGGGGACTCTCGACCATGGCCTTCACTACCCTAGAGGCCCTGGGGCGGCAGACTTCATCGGGTACAGCGACAGCGACCATGCCGGCGACATCGACATCAGCAAAAGCACTAGCGGGATCATGTTCTTCCTCGGCAAGTGCCTCGTGAGCTGGCAGTCGGTCAAGCAACAGGTGGTTGCCTTGTCCAGCTGCGAGGCCGAGTACATGGCGGCCTCCACAGCCTGCACGCAGGCCCTCTGGCTGGCTCGACTGCTTGGAGATCTCCTCGGCCGAGATGCTCGAGCAGTGCAGCTGATGGTGGACAGCAAGTCCGCTCTGGCCCTGGCAAAGAACCCCGTTTTTCATGAACGGAGCAAGCACATCCGGCTGAGACATCATTTCATCCGAAGCTGTTTGGAGGAAGGAAGCATCAAGGCGAGCTACATCAACACCACGGACCAGCTCGCTGATCTTCTCACCAAGCCTCTTGGGAGGATCAAGTTCCTTGGACTCTGCTCCAGGATTGGGATGGTTCAGCCCGTCCACAAGACAACGCACAAGACTTAGGGGGAGAATGATGGATAAGTCTATGTACTGTAGTCTTGTGGGGTTTGGTCTTTGGCCTTTGGTCTCTGTGGGGCTGCAGGCTGCAGCACACATGGTCCTTGTGCTAAGTACAGGCAGTGACAGGCAGTTAGGATAGGATAGCTGTTAGGATCTGGCTGTTAGGACAGCATCACCCTTGACTAGCTTTAGACTAGCATCTAGCATATTCGTGGCTGGCTGGCTAGCAGCCTATAAGTATGTAACCCAACCTCTCAGGTTGAGCATGACATTGTGTGAGAAATAAACCAACGAAAATTGCCCCAACTCTCCTAGTGCCATCCTCTCTCAATGAGAGTAAGACTGAGACAACTAACAATAAGAAGAGACCATTATTCAGTGATCAAGGAACATATACTATGGCAATATCCAGGTTCAAGCATGCACGAGGCACCGCCTAAGCATGACATTAGGCCCACGAGTTTAAAGTCAATATGGACCAGGGAGGTTACTGCATCAGGGTTTAGAAGAGCAGCAGTAATCAGAAGAGTAGCAGACACCGCAAACCTCTCACAGGACGATTCTTTGCTGGAATCCCGCCAGGCGTCTAATCCACCTATATGGCCAAAGCATACACCTAGAGAAGTTTTTTTATCCTTGTGCAATATAGAGGAATAATAAACTATCATATATCTGGTATGCGTGAAAGTACATGGCCCCAATGATGCAGGGAGAGCATGCTCCATGACATTTAGTATCAAAGCTCATGTGCGCAGTGCCATGACTCTTCACTAGCGCTGAACTGAAAGACGCTTGCGGCGGCAAAGGAGTAAGCCACGGGTGTGGTATCTTCTCTGATGACCTTAACTATAGCACTGGCGAGGACACCAATGAGGCTAGCTATGATGCCCTTGGTTCATGCACCAACATCACAGTTAGCGTCACTGGTTTCAGTGTTGCTATCCTGATAGGTGATGCCATCGAGATCAGCTGGCATGCTCCTGTAACCTGCAGCAGCATCTGTCTGGCAACCTCACTGATGATCTTGTGTCCTACAGCCACTTTCACCAACTAGCAGCTCAAAGACGAGCTGCAAGTCTGGCAGAGAAGTAGGGATTTAGCAGCTTTCTGCATGGCCCTCAAGGTCTTCTGCAGCAGAGAAGAATTCAACATCGTAGGTGGCACAGCTTACTATAATGACAGCCTTGGCCCCAGCTATTGAGATCTGCACCATTACAGTAGTCCTTCGCGACGTGAGCCTCTGCGGCTGCAGCTTATGCAAGCTCTCCTCCCAGACACCAGACCAGGTGATGTGTTCTGGTAATGTTGCCGCAGGCATGCATGCACGGTGTGTCTCTATAGACCATGTACACAGTTGTAGCATGTATACATCAACTGCCAATACATTGCATGGCTTCCCTGCTTCATGTGATCGTCTGTCCACCTTGGACACCTTCACAATGCTGGTAAGGTAGTTCTTGCAAGGCCTCAGAAGCGACAGCTGTGATGTTGAGAAAATAATTTCAAACCTCAAGAGAACCACTTGCGATTTTGGCATAGAATGATCCTTTGGAGCTGGCAACACTTCAAGTACTCAGGATAGTCTGCTCCACAATCCAAAGGACGTGTTACCACCACTCCTGCTTGTGATACCCAACCATGTGCTGCGTCGTCCAAATGTGGCAACTTGAGGACAGGCCGCGCATTGGGTTGTGTATGTGTGCAATTACATGGCACCACTATGGCAAGAAGATCAGCTCCCATTTATGGGATAAGATCACCACTCCCTTAATTAGCTAGTGTATCTTTTAAATTAGGAAGATATCTTTTGGTTTTGGCATTAAGCACATTACCGATAAGATACACTATAAGTTATTGTATAAAGATATAAACCCTCTATGGGCAATAAATCAAACAGAGAAGAAATCAATTTATTACCCTTCATAACAATGGTTTTGTTAATTCTCAGCTAACTTAGTGCTCAGTAAGTCCTACACCATCAGATTTGCATCATGATTCGTCCTATGGGATTGCAACTGAGAATATTTGGCGAAACTGTTGGATTGGCTTCGTCGTTTGTTTTCATGGAGAGGCCAAGCAGCCGATTACAACGCGTTTAGGCACATGCACACAAAAACGCCATCCACCGAAAAGGGGAAAACAGGGGGGGTCACTTGCCAACCCTCCACCTATCTACGGGTCCTTGGCTGCCTCTAAACAGTCTCGCTGCCCACCACAGGTCCGCTTCGGCTTTCACCATCTTGGTGGCTGTTTTCCGCCGATGGTCCGTGACCCTCGAAGACCACCCCATTCCTGTGTCGCCACAGGCTCCAGCAGATCAAGGTGATCGCCGTCCACAGGTCTTTCATATCCTTCGCTCCAGGCGTTCTAGATGGTAACCAATCCACGAGGCGGTCATCTTGGTCAGGGACCCAGTCCGCTCTACCTCACCTCCTCAGGAAGGAGGACCACAGCTCTCTAGATAGTACACACCCTGTGGCCAATATCCTCCTCCACCTGGTCACAAAACGGACAGGAGGCTGGACGAGGCAAGCCTCTTCGTCCCAGGCGGTCCACAGTCCAACATCGGTTCTTCAACGCCAACCAGAGGAAGAACTTGCATTTGTGTTAGCCATGAGTTGCGACATAGGTTGCAACTAAGATTCGATGAGTCACCTGACTGAGAACTAACTTAATTCTCATAACAATACGTGTGCAACCAGTAAATCAAACCAGTCCAACAACAACATGGCCATATTCCACTTCGTCCTGATTAAAATATGGTCACATATTGTTATGAGAATTGAAGTGAATATAATTTGACATGACCGACTGGTTACTACGAATGACAGGCTCATGATGCATATGTCTGCTGATTCAGGGTATTTGGAGTGAAAGTGCGACTCTCACATAACTTAAACACAATGAGTTGCGAGTAGGTAGTTGCGAAGGGTGGAGCTAGCAAAACGAAGGGGGAGAAACAAAATTAAACGCAAATTGACAATTGACACTTCCGAACAAGTTTCGCCTCATGAACGGTGGTCACGCTATTAAACCAAAGAGAATAACAATGCATAAACGCAAATCCAGCAGCGAAATCTCGTGCCTTGCCGCGACTGGGATGAGGAGTTCTTTTGTTCGATAAAGACTGGGATGAGGAGGTTGAGAAGCAGGGTAAGGAAAAAAAATTCACCTCGCCGTTTGCGCAGGGCGAGAGGTTGTGGCAATCCCGCCACCTTCCGCTGCAGCGGAGGCGGAGGGTTTCGGCGATCTCATCTCGCCGAGCTCGCTCGGGTGCTGCGGAGGTTTAGAGATGTGAAGTTGCTAGACCTCCAAGCGTGAAGGCATCCCCGGGCGCCGCCGGCACGTGGGAGTTGGTGTCCTCCACTGCTCGGTGCTTGAGGTGTTCGCTGCTCCAGATCACCGGCGTCAAGGCAGAAAGGTGCGGCGGCGACTTGTCAGATCTCTCTGTGGATTGGGCTGTATGGTCGCGGACCTCTTTGTGGGTTGAGCTGTACCAACTGTTTGTTCGGTCCCTCTAATTTCTCAGAAAACGGCAGACGATCTGTTCTCAAAAACAAATTCTCAATTCTCAGAAAAACAAAATATGTTCTAAAACAAAATGGCAGTCGAACCTGATGCTAAAAAAACATGGCAGTCGGTCCTGCCGACTGATCAGATTCAACCCGTAAAACCATTTTTGCTCCGTTTGCATTGAGAAGGTAGACATTGTGTTGGTTTTGAATGTCCAATATCCAAAATTTTGATATTCAGTGTCAATATTTCTGTTTGGATGGGTTAGATATTTGATCCTAGACTAGATATTGTGATTGAATACTAAATATTGTTTGGATCGTATAATATGTTGCGATGTACCTTCGAGAAAAAGCAAGGATCGTTTTCTTATTTAATCAGCATCCCTTTTAGATAATCATTATGTACAATTATGTACACAGTGCCACCAACTAGGAGAAATTTCATCTTCTCCTTGCCTAAAACAATAATGCAAGCGGGGTGGTTGCTGGAGATGTATGGGCTATATCCAGTACCATAATGTTTGTGGTTGGTTGCGTACAATTTTTACATGTACACAATAGTATAATGAATGAATTCTCACAAAACTGAAATTCATCACTTTGCTACCGGGGTTCATCAGCAGAACGATTGTCCGAGGTTAGCTAAAGGCCACATGACCTTTGGCCTGATGCGCACGAAGCCAGCAATGGATATTGATAAGCTCCAAATCCTGTTGTCGTTTCAGACTTTCAGGCGCACGGAGCCAGCCATGGACCGACCACACTTGCTGCAGCAGCTCAAGATCCACATTATCAAACCTACGCCGGAGGCCGGAGCTCGAGCAGCAGGTGTGTCGTGTAGGAAATGGTATCTTGCAACATTTTATGTCTCGACTAAATTGTCCGGAATTAAAACTTTAGTGTGGAATTATCACGGAAATAGCAGGGAATTAATGATGTGGAATTATACTTAAAGAAATATAATTAAGCAAGTCGGTACGGCTACACTACTAGAACACAGTGTATATAAATGCTGAAATTATACTCAGGAACGGTATATAGCGGAATGTCAGGTTGTCCGTAGGATTGGTTTTATGGATTGTTAAACCCTGCGAGTTTGATTTTATATTCGAACTCGGCGCATGACTCACACATGCGTGCTGGGACCTAATTGTTTAAAAGTAATAGGCTGAATGTTATGTATGGTGGTCGTTGTAACATGTCACGACTCCTATCTAGAAACAGATTGATCTATCTGGAATTTGTAGTCTATATAAAGGTCCATCCTCTAGTCTCAATATACATTGTGAGCGGCATCACTGATAAGGCAGAGGAATAGAGGGTTGGACGAACTAGCTCCAACCCTAATTTCTTACATGTCGCGGTCGAGCGACCCTGTTCTGGATAGAAAGACAAATATGAGAGGGAAGAGGGAGAGAGGGCCATCGGGAGACAGGACTGTTGTAACGTCCCAAATTTTGGAACCAAGAAAAACTCAGTTATTAGAGACCCAAAATTTAGGTCCGTCAAAAACTTTTTGAAATAACTTGTTAATGGGTGTGTTTTACCCTGGTTTGTTGTGTTTGCCATGTTGTGGTCTGTGTTTGTATTGTTGACCTCAAAATAACCACCTATTAAAATCAACCAAGCTTTGGCATGACCCTTGTGATCAATGTCATGACAAGTGAAATAGTCCATATATCTTCTCTTATCTTATTTTCAACAAACATCTTCTACTAAGATGGTTTGGTTATATGAACTCTTATTCAAAACTCTTAATTTAATGTCCTTTGGAAAATATTACTAAGAAGTGGTTTGACCCTCTTTCTCCAAAATCTTGTCATGATCTTGATGGTCACCACCTCACTAATATATTGGTTTTATCCTAAAAGTTGGATTACTTACCTTTTGTTTGTGTGTGTGAACTAATTAACTCGTGCTCAAATTGTTGCATTTAGTGTGTATTCCTATAAGTGATATGTGGCTATGTCTGTGTTAAGCGAATGTTTATTGTTTGAATTGGAGTCTTATGTATTTGTTTGATGGTTTTGCATGCTTGTAACTTGTTTCCCTCTTATTAACATGTTTGGTTAAAAATATTTTTAACCAAGTAAATTATATAATGGTGAAAAGCCATCTTGACCCCTGTTAATTTTTAGCATTTCTAGAGCATGTCAACTAGGGTTTATTTTATTCAATTTGGATTTACAAAACTTCTAGCATGGCCTACATCACCTGTACTTTCCATCTATGGTCCTTGATGCACTCACGGGTGTGTAGTTGGAAAACCCCAAGAGGAAGGTGTGAAGTAGTGCAGCAGCAAATTTCACTCAGTTATGAAACCAAGGTTATCGAACCAGTAGGAGATGAAGAACACGTCTGAAGGTCTCCCCTTTGCAATGGCGCCAGAAATTGCTTGGTGGCGTGTAGTTGACGAGGGAGGTGGAACCTGCACAACACAATCAAGAAACTTTGCACCAACTCAACAGTGAGGTTGTCAATCTCACCTGCTTGCTGTAACAAAGGATTAAACGTATGTGTGGAGGATGATGTTTGCAGACAATGAAAGTAACAGTTTGCAGTTGGTTGTATTATCAGTTTAAAGAAAAGGACCGGCGTCCACAGTTCACTAGTGGTGTCTCTCCATAAATAATAATAATAATAATAATAATAATAATAGCATACATCTGGGTAAACAAATTACAGCTGGACAATTGACAGAATAAAGAGCTGCATAATGATGCATATACTAATGACATGATGTCTAGTGTGAGATTCATTTGGGCATTACAACAATATACATAGACCGTTCCAACCGCATCTATGACTAATAATCCACATTCCGGTTAGCGTCCGCACCCCTTTCAGTATTAAGTTGCAAGCAACAGATTATTGCATTAGGCAAAGTGTGTAATGTAAGTAATAACATTATCCTTAGACAAAGTACTACTGTTTTATCCCCAGTAGCAATAGTACATCTACAATCTTAGAGGTTGCTGTCACTCCCCTAGATTAAATAGAGACATGAACCCACTATCGAGCATAAATACCCCCTCTTGGAGTCACAAGCATCTAATTGGCCAGAATATCTACTAGCAACGGAGAGCATGCATGATAATAAACAACACACAACATGATATATTATGAAGCAAATGACATAGTATTCAATATACATCGGATCCCAGCAAACACAACATGTAGCATTACATAAAGATGATCTTGATCATGATAGGCAGCTCACAAGATCTAAACATGATGGCACAATAGGAGAAGACAACCATCTAGCTACTGCTATGGACCCGTAGTCCAAGGATGAACTACTCACGCATCAGTCCGGAGGCGGGCATGGTGATGTAGAGCCCTCCGGTGATGATCCCCCTCTCCGGCAGGGTGCCGGGAAGAGCTTCTGAACCCTCCCGAACTAGGGTTGACGACGGCGGCGGCTCCGTAAGGTTTTTGGGAAAAGTGTTCGGGTGTTATGTCTTAGGTTTTTGGGGGGTTTAAGTAGGCGAAAGGGCGAAGGCGGTGGAGGCCCGAGGGCCCACCCTCAGGTGCTGGCGCGGCCAAGAAGCGAGCCGCGCCACCACCTGATGGCGGCGCCTCGGTGCCCTTCTTCGTCTCTTCTTCGGACTTCTGGAACGTGTCGGGAAAAATAAGATCTTCGGTATAAAAACTGTCCAATTCCGAGAATATTTTCTTAACAACTTTTCTGAAACAAAAAAGAGCAGAAAACAGGGAACTGGCACTGTGGCATCTTGTTAATAGGTTAGTCCCAGAAAATGCATAAAACAACACAAAGTGTATATAAAACATGTAGCAATTGGTATAATATAAGCATGGAACATAAGAAATTATAGATACGTTTGAGACGTATCAGTCCTCTTTAAGATTTTCAGAAAGGTTTAATCACTAATCCATGCTTGTGTTGAGTGCTACTTTATAAGGTGACCTTATGTGGTGTTATAAGTTTGCAATTTTCCATTTTTGTATCTAGTTGTTGTTGAACCCTTTGACCTCAACTTTTAAACCATTTGTTGAACTTATTTCCCCACCACCCAACCCTGCTTGCTTTCTAATTTTCTAGGTGAAGATTTGACTAATCCATCCTAGCCTAGTGACCTAACCGAATTACCCGAATTTTTTTTTCAAATGGAAACCTACACTCCCCTCTCCCCCAACCCTTGTTTTGGACATGCCCGAACAATCACACAACCTCTGGCCATTTTGGTCATTGACCCTGCCCAGCCCTAGCTCGAGTATCTTTTGTTTTTTCTCTTTTCGACATTTTTGCAAACACCTGCTGTGTAGTAACGGCCGAGCACCTCCTCCTCCACCCAACCAGTGCCCTCGACCACCTCGTGACCTCTCCTCTCGCCAGCAACCTCCCCTTACCCTAATGAGTACTCTGGCGAAGCCCTAAGCCCTCTCCTTGTCTTTTCCTTCTGTCCCGTGCGCCGCCCTCGTTGCCCAGTGCACGACGTGCACATCCCCCGTTCCAGCCCTACCTCAGCGCGCCCTAACCCGAGACCATGCCCATGCCCTCTCCCTGCTCTCTTTACTCGCCGCAGACACCACCCAGCTCGCCCAATCGCCCTCACGTGCCCCCTCCATCCTCATCTGTGCACCCCGTGCACGGTGGACCGGCCACCCCTCGGATAAGGCACCCCGACCCCGTCTCCCTCACCTCAGCCTTGCCATTCTGGCTCCTCTCGCCATCCTCACCCACCTCTTGCGAGTCTTCGATTCCCTCTCACTCTCTGGTGCTAGGGGAGCACGAGCTCTTCTTCTCGGTCCAGCGTGTGTGTGATGGATGATCTCGTCGCCGTCGTTCCCCTTTTCTCCAACCATCCTACACCATCCCCATCCCTATGTCTACCTTTTTGACATGTTATTTTTGTTTTAGGAACAACGGAGCACCGTAGCCATCAACGACCCGAAGAAGGAAAACTTACACCCGCCGACGAACCAGAGCATCACGCGAAGATTTGCTGGCATCCCCGTACACTCCTCGACCTCCACATCCTCGGCCAACCGTCCTCGTAGCCTCGCAGAGCCCCTAGGTGAGCCTCTCGAGCTCGGCTCGATTCCTAGGGTTTCTGCTGCGTTTTTCCCCTCGCTAGGTAGAAGAAGAACAGGAGCCGCCGGATCCCCGATCAACGGTCGTGTTTGAACGGAGCTAGATCTAATCCTGGCCGCTGACCGACCGATCTACGGCCACTTAATGCCTCGCGCTGGCGCGCGCCGCCGTGGGCCGGCCCAGCTCGCCCGGGCAGCCCAGCTCCAGATCCGGCCTCTGTGTTGTTTTTTTCAGCTAAACTATTCCCTGTTTAATTTCCTGGTTTGGGTCTAGTGTAGCTTTAATTCTTTTCCGGGAGATCTATGCATCCAAATGAAGTGATTCAAATTTTTTAGGCTACCTATGGGTTTTATTAACCACTTGGCACTGGTCTTTCTCAAAAATGTGTGTGCATGTGTGTTCTAGAGTTAATCTTGTAAAAAGTTTACTTTCCACCATTTCTTTTATAACTTGAGTTGTACAGATCCAAATCTTACAAACTTTAGTTATCTGTGAAGCTAGGGATCATACCTACCTAGATCCATAAGCCATGCATGTAGGAGATTTGTGAAACTAAAGTTCTATTAGATTTAAGTTTGACAACAGTGGGTTTTTGGTGATTTTTAATTCATTATTAAAATGACATTTTGGAATAAATCCAATTGAATGTGGTAAATATGAGTAGTAGGTATCATATACTAGCTTGGTAAATTTTTCCACATTATATTTTGCCCTGAATGTTTTATTTTCAAAAACAGTGAGTTATTACACTTAAAAATGGATATTTTCATTTTCTGTTATTTGCATGTGTCTAGTTTTAATTGTTTGTGCTTTTTATGTTTATGAAAATAGTTTAGGAGTATTTTTGTGAAGTACCTATGTGTTTTCTTAATCTTGCAAAGTTGCATTTGTCCAAAAATAATGTTTACCTTGTGTTGTACACTATTAGTGGTAAAATGTGTTCAAATCACTAAAACAGAGATAGATTGAGCTAGGAGTGTCCAAACTAGTTGAATCAAATTTATTCTTATAGATAAAAACAATACCCACCCTTAGAAATTAGCCTTGCTTGCAAGAGTTTCTTAAAACAGAAACTATATCCATTTTGGTTTTAAGTCCAGTAGCATTTGTAGGATTTTTAGTTTCTGTTTTGTAATCTCTTCTGATGCAAATCCAATTTTCCTAGGTTCCAGTAAGTACTAGGCATGTTGTGGTAGAAGGGTTTATTTTTATGAGCATTATTTTCATAGTTATGCATTTTCTCCCAAAATCAGCAACTTGCTAACTAAAAATAACCTTAAGTTATTTTCCTGTTTTAATTTATGTAATTTGTGTGTATATTCTTAACCCACCTAGATTCCAGTAGCTTAACTAAACCATGATAACTTAATTTGAAACCTTTATTAGTGTTGTAACGTACTGCTTGCTTATATTTAACATGATCCACTTGGTACCCTAAAAATGTCATCAAATGTTTTCATATGAATTATATGTGATGGTGTTAGTGTGTTAGACTTTTTATCCAGTAGATGTTTTGGTTGTGCAATGCTTGTTGTTTGCTAGCTTGTTTTATAGTGTTGTCTACACGCATTTTAGGATTTATGCTAGTTCCGTTTATTTTCATGTTACGGTAGAACCGCAAGCGGAGGAGGAGTAGTACGAGGTAGCTGAGCACACCTACGAGGAAGAACAAGACCAGGGACAGTACGCTGAACAAGGCAAGCCACCTCACCACTATGAATCCTATTATTTTTACAAAGCATGTTTTGTTTTCAAAATAAAATAATGCATGCTTTATTTCTTCTGTGGCATTTTGCCACCCAAAAACTATTTTACAAAATATTGTTTGGCCAAAGATATCTACTAGTATATAATAGGTTTTATAAAAAGAGTGTGGATTTGTTGCCGCCCGTGGGCTATACCCCCCCATCCACCACCACCGGATCGGTAGCTGGAGATTCGCACAGCTGGCTCTGAATCGCTATTTAGAAGAGCTAGTCCTACTTATAGAAGGTAATAAAGGTAGATTATGACCTAATATTACGATGATAGGCAGAGAAACAAGAAAAAAGCTGGCAGGGACGCAACAGGCCAGTCAGAACCCCGGACGGACCGACAGCTAGCCAGTCAAACCATCGACCTACACAGACACACATTGCCTACTATTATTTGCCTTCACTGCGTTGAACGACACATACCAATTGATGATTGATGGTAGCTGTACCTATGCATGCATGCATGTTGTGGCAGTGAAGGGAGAGGGAGGCAAATCTCTTGTCACCGAACTGAATGCATGCATAGGTAAGACAACCAAAAAATACATATTGAACGTCTACCAGGACATGTATGAGCAGTTGGAATTGAATGCTACCATGATTCGCACTATGCTAATGGCCCTCCAATTCTGCTAGCTTTGATGTGAGCATGGATTTCTACCAAAATTTGGATGCTGTGAACAAATGGGAATCGACCGATGCGGCTTACTTTAACTGAAAAAGATAATATATATACCTACATATACATATTGTACAGACAACAACGCTCCGTAAAATGTAGACGCTGCACGAACAACATCCATGCTAAAAAATGCTTCTTCGGCTAATCTAATACATTCGATTTGCTTACTCCAGTTTAATTGCTATTTTTATAGCAAACTGCTTTAAATGAACTATATCCATCAACAACAGTATTTTCACCAAGTGTACTGATAGCTCCTCCAATTGAGCAGGTATGATTCCGGGTTTAGAGGCTCAGCCAGCAGGTGCATGTCGTCAGAGAGGTTAGGTGTTTTGCAGGTACTTGCTCTAATTAGATTGGATAGGTAGATGGGAAGTGCGAATCTAGATGCTGCATCGTATGATTCTGCATGGGGGGCATAGCCAACCGGTGGCAAGAGCCTATTTCTCTTTATAAAAATAAGTTCTTACTTGAGAAGCCTTCTCCTAAAGGCTCTATCAAGAAAATCATATTTTCTAGTAGTATATTCTTAAATTCTTTCCTCAAAATCTTAGGATGGGAGCCAGGTTTTGATAAAATGTTTTTAGAGGAAAAACCCGATTTGCTGGGAGCAATCGGCGAGAAAGTGTTTTATAAAACCCGAGTTGCCGGGAGCAATCGGAGTTGTTTACGAAAACCCGAGCTGCTGGTAGCAGTCGGAGGTGGAGATGTTTTTGATAAACAAAGTGTGACCCTAGCTGCCGCCCGAACAATTAACCCGTGCAACCACGTTACCCCATATGGGACGGGCTTAGCCGGAAACTTGTTTACCTTAGTGTGGAGCTACCCCAAGTAGCGTAGGAGGGTGGGACCCTCTGACCAAGAATTCAAAAGTGCATGATGGAAATCGCGGCTGGTGATAAGAGTGGGTCTCTTGTCTTGGCGCAGTGCAGCATGGAGAGACCAGATCGATACGATGGCCATCTCACCGGGTGCCGGGGAGGTTCAGCCCACGGAAGGGGATGCTCTATACTAGGGTCGACATAGTGAAAAGCTTAGATCAGGTTATCCGGACCCCCGCATACTGTAGTACGACGGGTCGTGGCAGACACGGCGGAATGACCGTTTGATGTGGGTAAAGTGCACCACCTCTGCAGAGTGTAAATCTATTCGAATAGCCGTGTCCGCGGTCAAAGGACGGTTGGAAAGGCCCCACTAGGCATGCTGGCTGTTTTATGTTTTCAAAAGAAAATGTTTTCGGAGGAAACAAGGGGGCATCAAGGAGGTACCTGGGAGGTACAGGAGTTGAGTGAGGATGGTTGGTCTCGGGGAGACAATCAGTCTGATCTCAAGGAAGGAAAAAGGGGTATCCCCATCCTAGTGTTTTTAAAAAGTTTTACCAAAGAAATGTTTCAAAACTTAGATATTTCCTTGCTATATCTAAGAGGGAAGATTCTATCTCTAAATGTTTTTTTTCAACAAAGATATAGAGATGTCGTATTCTCTATGTTAAAAGCATCTTTGCGAAAACTAAGCCCGATAGTCGTATATAGCAGCTATCCCAGTTTTCGAAAACGCTTTTATTGCATTACCATGAAAACTTAAGCCTAGAGGTGGTTTTGCGAGTACGTAAATGTCTCATATGGTTGTGTCCCTGGATATTCAAACGTCCAGATTTACAATGAGGAGATGGACAACGAGGAGGAGGAGTACGCCGACGACTACGCCAACTGAGTGTCACCGGTCAACTGCTCTGTGGGAATGCGTCTGGTTGCGACGAGTGTCGATGCTAGCCGCAAGCTTCCGCTATATCGTAGTTAATTCCGTCCTGTGTGACGATGATTGCAGACTTGGTCATGTGACCACTTTTTATTTGTGTAATACTTGTATGTACGTTTGAATGATTTAACTTTGTATACCAGTTGGTTATGTGATCGCGATGCACTGATCATTGGGATCGTGATCTATTTACATAACGTGGACGTCTCGGACTGGTAGTTCGAGGGGTCCTCACAACTGTGGGGCGGGAGCTCGTCGTTGACGCCACTGCCATCCGAAGTTAGAGGAGGAAGGCGGGAGCAGAGAACTTGCCTCGGCGCCGCTTGGTGATTCTGTGGAGGAGGAGCACAAAGAGGTAGGCGGCTAGGGAATATCAGGCAATGTCGAGCAGTTTACCTCCAAATTTTTTGAACATGGATAGGTCCCGAAGGCCGAAGGGCCTGGATACTTTATTAAATATTCAGCGGTGCGATATATTTACACAGAGGACCTTGCAAGAAATCAAAATAAGAAAAAAGTCCTCAACTTTTGCAATACAGACCCTAGACGAAGAAAGAGGAACGCAATCGGATCCACCGTCTTCTTCGTCAGCACAGATGAACAGAGAGCTCCAGCGGCAGCCCCCCACACAAGAGTTGGGGACCGAACCACTAGCGCAGGATGGGAGAGAAGTGCTGCCACAAGATCTCCAGAGGGCTTCCGCGGGATGTTGAACAACACCTGACGCAACGCCGGCGTTCAGGCTTGGAGTTGCTGCCTGCCAGCATCTTGAGTCGGTGGCCGAACTCGTGCCACCGAGAATCTTCTCCAAATCGCAGTACCATCGAACTCCCGACCCCCTCTAGCTCTAAGATCGACCACGCCGAATTGGCCCTCTCCCTCGCCACCATTGCCGGCCAGGAGGGGAAGAACCGAATCAGAATACCCTGAGCTGAAGAAGGCATATTGATGCACCGGTGTGGTGTTGTTGGGAAACCCCAAGAGGAAGGTATGAAGTAGTGCAGCAGCAAGTTTCCCTCAGTTGTGAAACCAAGGTTTATCGAACTAGTAGGAAACTAGAATTCTTCCGAAGGTTGCTGCAGTTGACCTTGGCAGGGCGCACTACCGGTGTCAACCACGAACGTGGAACCTGCACACAACACAATCAAGCTATTTTGCCCCAACTTGACAGTAAGGTTGTCAATCTCGCTGGCTTGCTGTAACAAAAGGATTAAAAGTATGTGTGGAAAATGATGTTTGTTTGCAGAGAATGAAAGTAACAGGATTGCAGTAGGTTGTATTATCAATGTAAAGAGAAGGACCGGGGTCCACAGTTCACTAGTGGTGTGATACGTCTCAAACGTATCTATAATTTCTTATGTTCCATGCTTATATTATACCAATTGCTACATGTTTTATATACACTTTGTATGGTTTTATGCATTTTCTGGGACTAACCTATTAACAAGATGCCACAGTGCCAGTTCCCTGTTTTCTGCTGTTTTTGGTTTCAGAAAACCACTTAAGGAAATATTCTCGGAATTGGACGAATTTAATACCAAAGTCCCTATTTTTCACGGGAGGTTCCAGAACACCGAAGATCTGACAGAGAGGGGCCACGAGGCCCCCAGATGAGGTCCCGGCGCGGCTCCCCCCTTTGCCGCGCGGGCCCCTCATGAGGGCGCCTCGGGCCTCCACCGCCTTCCACTAGTAGAAAACAGCCTAACAGTCCCGGTTTGTAAGGGCCTTTTGTCCCGGTTTAAAAACCGGGACCGCGGAATCGGGACTAAAGGCCAGCCCCTTTAGTCGCGGTCCCGTCTGCAACCGGGACAAATAGCATCCACGTGGGCTCGCAGGCGAGCTGCTCAGGCCACAACCTTTTGTCCCGGTCTGTATTACAAACCGGGACCAAAAGTGCGAGAGGTTTTAGGGTTTTGGTCTTTTTATTTTGTTTTATGTTTTCTGTTTTATTTATGATTTAAGCTATTATTCGTACGGTACAATTACACACATCGATGCATATATTGTATGACGAGTCTAAATTAAGCATACATGCATATATAATATAACGAGTCAGTCGTACAAACATATATATACATTCGATCATATATACACACGAGTGTCTTCCGAACACGAGAATTACATGAATATCACTTATGGGTTTTCATGGTATTCTCCTATTGGGGCTATGACCTCGTCAAGCAAAAAATCAGCAATTTCCTCTTGAATTTCTCTTATGCGTTGCTTTGCTGAGAGTTGCGATCGTGAAGCCACATTCTATATCAAATAGAAGGTCGATATGAATATATAAATTGTCATTAACAAAAGTAAAACTCTGAATATATATATTAATGTTGAACGTACATGTGGAGAAGTCCGCGCACTGACACACGTGCGCATGTACTCGCAAACGAAGTATCCACATAGATTAGTCGCCGGTGGCTGTTTCTCGCACTTTACGAAAATAGAGTTGAATCAAATAATAATGAAACAGGACAATCCGATATTAAAACTTGAATTAAAATGAGTACTATACTTACGGGGATTTGTTTAAAGGTCAGCTCTGATTTAAAATGACCACCCTCAGATCTTGTGAACCGCTTCCATACCCTACAAATAAAATGAATAAAGAACATATTAATAACTAGAACACAGGAAAATTGTCGGCCCAATGAGGACCGGGGTGTGCATAGCCCACTCCCTACAGGCCTCGCCCGCGACAGATTCGACAAAACGACAAAGGACCAAGCTACCGCTTGGAGAGACCCTCGAGAGGCATCTCCTCTTGAGGGCCTGAAGAGGAAGTCAGGGCCTGAAGAGGACCCCGCGCTTCAAGAGACTCCCCAAGGCTCAACACGCCTGGAGAGAGGTCAGCAGGAAACCTCTCCACAGGCCACCACGGCCCTGTGGAGACACTTCGCGGCTAAGCAAGCGCTGCAGGGCGCACATGGCCCCTGCAGCAGCTGCAGGGTGACGCGAGCATCCCAGTTGCCATTCTGATGATAAAGGGGTCAACAAAGCCGCGCCGTCTGCGCCAGGACAGCCAGGACTTTCCTCTTTGGCGATAAAGCGGCTGGACGGCGCAACGCTCCAAGAAGATCGTCATCGTGGGCTCCACCACGACCTCTGCCGCGCCTGCGAGCCGCTCTGCACCGTCTGCAGCCTGTCGGCCACGGCGCACAACTTTAGCACGGATGGACCGCGTCCATGGACGGATGAGCCGCGGTGGACTCCCGCTCCTTCGCGCCACCGGCATGTGGGAACCCACCAGCACGAGGATGGAGCCCGGGGCGCCTATAAAAGGAGCAGGAGCTCCACCATAGGAGGAGACTGATCGATCGATTGGCTGATTGCTTCCTAGTCCCGGGGAATCTTAGCCAAGCGCGTAGGATAGCCTGCTGCTGGAGGAGGAAGACGACCATTGTGTCCCTCTCCAAGCACCAAACGGCCTCAGGAGAGCCCTCGGCAAGCTCATTGTCCTGTAACCTCCACAGTGCAATACAGACAAGCAGGAGTAGCGGTGTTACCTCCTCCTGAGGGCCGCGAACCTGGGTACGGGCCGGCGTCCTTCTCTGTCGTGGTTGTCCCTCTCCAGGCCCGGCGAGCACCGTCGTCGTGCCTCTCGAGGGTCGTTCGACCTCCGCGTTCAGTCCCCCCTTCGAACCTCACTTCAGGGTGTGACTACCCCTGTTCCGTGGGAGTCACCCTCCGACATTTGGCGCGCCAGGTAGGGGGACTGAGGCGCGTCTTCGATCTCCAAACTCCGCGCCATGACGAACACCCGCGCGACGCGCGCCAACCGGCGTGCCTCTGAGAGAGCTCACACCGAGCCCGGCACTGCTCCCACCCGTGGCCGCCGTGGTCGCCCCCGTGCGGCCGAGCGCGCTGGCACCGGCCCGCGCGTGGAGGAACCGGAGAGCGAGGAGCACCGCGGCGGAGATCAGCGCGACGACGAGGACCTCTCTGAGCGCCATGAGGACGCTGAGTCCTCGCACCCGTCCCGGCGCCAGAGCATGTCCACGCGGGAGCACCAGGAGCCCAACCCGCACACCGCGCTGCTCATGGCCCAGGAGCTCCTCCGCTACCGGCCAAGTGCCGAGGCACACGACCAGTGGTTGGACCGCCTCCACCACCTCGTCGACATCGCGACCACGCGCCCTGCTCCGTCGCGCTCCATCGTCCACCACTCCGGGCCTGCAGGGACGGCCGCACCAGGTGCGCCCCCACCGCCGCCAGGACCACCTCCGGCCGCGGCACAGAGGGCTCCCTCCCATGCTTCTTCGCCGCACGACTGCCAGATCGTGCAGCGCACCGCGCCTTACGCGCGTGTGGGCATGGAGCGACGCCGCGACCTCCAAAACCGCCTCGTCGAGGAGCTCGGCCAACCGGGGCAACAAAACCGCAGGGCCCTCCAGGGAGGAACGGCCACCTACGCCACCGGCTGCATGGCCTTCACGCGCGCCCTGCGTCGCGTGGTCTGGCCGCAGAAGTTCAGGCCAGCGCTCCCCAAGGGCTTCGACGGGTCCACCAACCCTCTCGAGTTCCTGCAGCTCTACACCACCTCCATCCAGGCTGCAGGGGGAGACGACAAGGTCATGGCCAACTGGTTCTCCCACGCCCTCAGGGACTCCGCGCTGTCCTGGCTCCTCAACCTGACTGAGGACTCCATCGACTCCTGGGAGGAGCTCTGCAAGCAGTTCGTCACCAACTTCAAGGGCACGTACGAGCGCGCACTCACCCACAACGACTTGCGCGCTGTGGTGCAGAAGAAGGATGAGACTCTTCGCAAGTACATCCAGCGCTTCAGCCAGGTGCGGAACAAGATTCCGAACATCCCCGACACCCAGGTCATCGCTGCCTTCCGCGAGGGCGTCACGAACCGCAGGATGCTCGAGAAGCTCGGCATCCACGACAAGCTCACCTCTGTGGTGAAGCTGTTCGATCTGGCGGATAAGTGCGCCAAGGCTGAAGAGGGACTCCTCTTCGTCAAGATGAGCTCGCGGGGGGACGACCCTGGCGAGGGGTCCAAGAGCCACAAGAAGAAGGAGGAGCCCAAGCGCAAGGCCACCGCAGTCCTCGCGGCAGAGCCTGACACGAAGGGCTCCCGCAGGGGTTCTCCCGAGCGCGGCGACAAGGAGGTGGACCACCGCCCATTCTGCGTCTACCACAACAGGCGCGGCCATGCCACCGAGAACTGCTACGACCTCAAGAGGCTGAGCAGAGAGCGCGAGCGCGAAGAAGGCAGCGGGAGCCGCGGCAGGGGCCGCGGCTACCGCCGCGACAGCAGAGGCGGACGCGCTGGCGGCTACCAGAGGCCACAAGGCACTCAGGCCAACGCCACTGAGAGGAACAACAACCTCCCTGACGAGGAAGATGGAGGCTACCAGGCCCCAAGGGGAGCCATGGCCTGCATCCTCGGCGGGGCTCAGGCGCCCAAGTCGAACAATCAGTTCAAGCAGTTCGCCCGCGAACTCAACGCTGCGCTCCCGAGCACCGAGACCTCCAGGCCCCTCAAGTGGTCCCAGTACACCATCGCCTTCGACGCCAAGGACCACCCCAAGTCGACCAAGACTGTTGGAACCCTCCCCCTGGTCTGCTCCCCCACCATGAACAACATCACCGTCTCCAAGACACTCATCGATGGTGGAGCGGGCCTGAATGTCATCTCTGTCGAGACCTTCGAGACGCTTGAAGTGCCCTACGAGTGGCTTATGCCCTCCAGGCCGTTCACGGGCGTCACCAGTGGTTCAATCGAGCCCCTGGGTCAGGTCCGGCTGGCTGTCACCTTCGGCACGCAGAAGAACTATCGCACGGAGCTGATCGACTTCGATGTCGCCCACATCGGCCTGCCGTACAACGCCATCCTCGGCTAACCCACCCTCGCGAAGTTCATGGCCGTCACGCACCACGCCTACAACATGGTCAAGATCCCCGGCAGCGCTGGCACCATTGCCATCCATGGTCATATCCTGGACGCCACG
Source organism: Poa annua (assembly GCA_026929855.1). Classification (NCBI taxonomy): domain Eukaryota; kingdom Viridiplantae; phylum Streptophyta; class Magnoliopsida; order Poales; family Poaceae; genus Poa; species Poa annua. The sequence continues at coordinate 37,604,655 of CM049433.1, forward strand.
CGCGCTGTCGAGAGCGCCTACAAGGCAGCCGCCATGGCTTTCCCGGCGAACGAGGACATGGAGCCTCTCGAGAGGCCCAAGAAGAAGAAGCAAGTGTTCTCTCAGGAACAAGCGGCCACGAAGAAGGTGTCGCTGGACACCACCAGCTCGGGGGCTGAAGGCTCGGGGGCTAGCGTCACCATAGGCGCTGCCCTGCCTCCCAAATAGGAAAGCGCGCTCGTCGCCTTCCTTCGGGCAAACTCTGACATGTTCGCATGGACCCCGTCAGATATGTCTGGTGTACCAAGGGAGGTGATCGAGCACCACTTAGCCGTGTGTCCAGACGCACGCCCCGTCAGGCAAAAAGCACGAAAGCAAGCCCCCGAGAAGCAAGCATTCATCGTCAAGGAAGTAGAGAAGCTCAAGGCGGCAAATGTCGTCCGCGAAGTCGCGCACCCCACTTGGCTCTCCAACGGCGTGGTTGTTCCTAAACCCGCTGGAGGAGGCCGACTCTGCATCGACTACACCGATGTCAACAAGGCCTGCCCCAAGGACCCATACCCTATGCCGAGGATAGACCATATCGTGGACTCCACCGCTGGCTGCGACCTCCTCTGTTTTCTGGACGCCTTCTCTGGTTATCACCAGATCAAGATGGCTAAAGAGGATGAGGAAAAGACGGCATTCCTCACCCTTTGTGATGTGTACTGCTACACATGCATGCCCTTCGGTCTGAAGAACGCTGGAGCCACTTTCCAGAGGCTCATGAGGATAGCCTTGGGGGCACAGATGGGCAGAAACGCTGAAGCCTACGTCGATGATATCGTGGTCAAGTCTCGAGAGAGAGACACCCTCTTGAGGGATCTCGAGGAAACCTTCGCCAGCCTGAGAAAGGTGAACATCAAGCTGAACCCCGCCAAGTGCGTCTTCGGGGTCCCTTCAGGCAAGCTCCTCGGGTTCCTGGTGTCCCACCGCGACATTGAGGCAAACCCAGACAAGATCAAGGCCATAGAAGGAATGCAGCCTCCTCGCCGACTCAAGGACATGCAGCGCTTAGCGGGCTGCATGGCCAGCCTTGGTCGTTTCATCTCTAAGTTCGGCGAGAGAGCCCTGCCATTTTTCAAGATCATGAAGAGATCGGGCACGTTCAAGTGGACCCCTGAGGCGGACAAGGCCTTCGAGGACTTAAAGAAGTATCTGGCCAGCCCTCCAGTCTTGGTGGCCCCCAGGACAGGCGAGCACCTGAAGCTGTACCTCTCAGCCACCCCTCAGACCGCAAGCGCCGTCTTGGTGGTCGAGAGGGAAGAGCCTGTCCTCCCCAAGAAGAGCACTGCCACTCCAAGCCCAGAACCCCCCGACAAAGACCCCGTCGAAGGAGCAGCCTCCACAGACCCACTGCCAGGCCCACCGCCTCAAGTCGAGTCTGCTCCCACCACCCCTGTCGAGACGCCTCCACAGGCAGATCTCGACAAGGGCCCTGAAGAGCCTCCACAGAGGGCTGACGCTGCGCCACCTCAGACAACCCTTGTCGAGCACCCCGTCTACTTCGTCAGCACAGTGCTGCGGGACGCTCGCGAGAGGTATCCAATGCAGCAGAAGCTCCTCGTCGCGCTCCTCATCGCCTCCAGGAAGCTGAGACACTACTTCCAGGGTCACTCCATCACGGTGGTCACCGCTTTCCCCCTGGAGCAAATCCTGCGCAACCCCAACGCCACTGATCGTGTCGCAGGATGGAACATCGAGCTGCAGCCATTCAACTTGCGCTTTGACACCACGAGGGTCATAAAAGGAAGAGCGCTGGCTGACTTCGTCGCCGAATGGACTGACCCAAGCCCTGAGGAGCCTCGCGAGGCAGAAGCCGAGCCCTCGGGAGACACGGTGCCTAGCCACTGGACCATGCACTTCGATGGAGCCTTCGCTTGCCGCAATGGCGGAGCAGGCGTTGTCCTAACTTCGCCCAAGGGTGACAAGCTATACTACGCTGTCCAGCTGTGCTTCACGATCGACAAGATCTCCAACAACATCGCCGAATACGAAGGCCTCCTCGCCGGCTTAAGGGCCGCCATCGCTCTAGGCGTCAAGCACCTACTCGTCAAGGGAGACTCCCAGCTGCTCGTCAACTTTTCTAACAAGAGCTACACGCCAAAAGATGACCACATGGCCGCATACCTTGAAGAGGTCCGCAAGCTCGAGAAGCACTTCAGGGGCATGGAGCTCATGCACATACCGAGGAAGGAAAACCAAGAGGCTGACGACATCGCCAAGCGAGCCTCGCGAAGGCAACCTCAGCAGGCCGGCGTCTTTGAAGAGAGGCTCGCCAAGGCATCCATCAAGCAGCCTCGAGAGACCACAGCCGCAAGCGCAGACGAAGCGCTCTCACCGCCTCCTGAGTCTGGGGCACCCGATTGCGGTCCCAGCACAGGGGAGCGCCTGTTGCTGACGGCAACCCACCAGGCCTCAGGCTGGATTGATGAGCTCAAGGACTACTTGGTGAAAGGAATCCTCCCTGAAGAAGATGCTGACGCAGAGCGAATCGCTCGACAGGCGAAATCCTACTGCATCCTCGAGGGAAACCTCTACCGCAAGCGCCCAAATGGTATCGCGCTCAAGTGCGTCCCTCCAGAGGAAGGTCGAGAGCTGATCAAGGACATCCACAGCGGGGAGTGCGGCCACCACTCATGTGCGCGCAACCTCGCGGGCAAGGTCTTCAGGAGCGGCTTCTACTGGCCTCAAGTGCTTCAAGATGCGGTCGCCATTGTGCAAACCTGCGACGCTTGCCAATTCCACGCCAAGCAAATTCATCAGCCGGCGCTGGGGCTTCAAACCATCCCGCTCTCCTGGCCGTTTGCGGTCTGGGGGCTGGACATCTTGGGCCCCTTCCCAAGGTCGCAGGGGGGCTATCGCTTCCTCTTCGTGGCCATCGACAAGTTCACCAAGTGGACCGAAGTTGAGCCAGTGCGCACCATACCAGCTGGGGCCGCGGTGAAATTCATCAGGAGCTTGGTCTGCCGCTTCGGCGTGCCCAACCGCATCATCACCGACAATGGCTCGCAATTCACCAGCGGCATCTTCCGAGCCTACTGCGACAAGCTCGGCGTCAACATCTGCTTCGCCTCGGTGGCACACCCACGCAGCAACGGTCAAGCCGGGCGAGCAAACGCAGAAGTCCTCAAGGGCCTCAAGACCAGAAGCTTCAACATCCTCAAGGGCCACGGCAAGGGCTGGATCGACGAGCTCCCTTCAGTGCTCTGGTCCATGCGCACAACTTCCTCGAGGCCTACAGGTGAAACGCCGTTCGCCCTGGTCTACGGAGCTGAGGCAGTCCTCCCCGCAGAAATCAAGCATGGATCACCACGGGTCCTTGCATTCAATGAGGACATCCAAGAGGGCCTCCACAACGACGACCTGCTGTTCCTCGAGGGACTGCGCCGTCAGGCCGCCCTCAGAGCGGCAAGGTACCAGCAAGACCTGCGACGCTACCACAGCCGCCACGTGCGCTCACGCACCCTTGAGGCGGGCGATCTCGTCCTCAGGCGAATCCTCTCCAGGGAAGGCCTCCACAAGCTCTCGCCGATGTGGGAAGGTCCCTACAGGGTCTCCCACGTCGCCAGGCCTGGCGCAGTACGCCTCGAGACCGAAGACGGCATCCCCGTCAAGAACCCGTGGAACATCGCGCACCTGCGCAAGTTCTACCCGTGATCATTGTCACGCCCGTGATCGTTGTCACGTCAAGACATCTGGCTGAAGAGGCAGCTTACGGCTCCACCTCCAAGCATTTTTTGTCTCTAGAGGTTAAAAGCTCACGGCTTAAACCTCCAAGCCCCAAAGGCTTCTCTCGAGGGTCAACCCTCCGAGCTCTCCATGTAACGAGCCACCCCAGGCCGTTGAGAGTCTCTGCCACTAATGGGTGGTCCCCATGCCTCGACATGGTCAAATGCATTAACTTGGCAACCCCAAGCATAATGAAACAATTTCGTTCCTAGGTGAACTATGCGCTACGGCGCCGCTATGTAATATTTCGGTGGTGAGTGTATTCCAGCATTAATTTCTTTGTTGAAAATGGGCACTTATATCTCTCCACATGCGCACCTCGCGAGCGGGGGCTGAGTACGGTGCCAATGCCTCAAATGACACACCAGCAGCACTGCAAAACCCAAGGATCCGAGCTCTGGCTGAGGGCAAGCTCCCACAAACACGCCATCTCTAAAAAGGACCTTGGTACTCTCTCTCCTCGCAAGGAACGCCTGAGGGGACCTATAAGCGCGCATTAGTCCCTGGTATCTTGCACAAGCGTTTGGGGTTCCCCTCTAACATCTACAGGGAACAAGCGTCTCTGCAAGCCTGAGGGGGCAGCAGGGCAAAACCCTCGAAGAGGACCTCCTCGCCAGGCTAAAAAACCTCTACAGGGCAAATGCCTTGAAAAGCTAAGTCCCACACTCGTGACTCAAGAGCCTTTTTTCTCCCCAAGCGCACGTTTGTCCCTCGAGCGGTTTCATTTTCCCTTGTGCTCCATGGACTACTCGCACGTCTAAGGGGGGGCACTTGAGCATCACGACTCAGGGCTCTTACCTCTCCAAGCCTTAAACTCCCCCCGGCCTTGCTGAGTCATTGCTCTAGCATACTGCAGTGGCGGAGTCATAGCGCGAAGAGATGGGTCCTAACAATGTAGAGAAAACATAGACATGAAAATAAGGCAGAAAGGGCCTCTCGAGGGGCACACAAGCTAACATCAAGTACTCAAGGAACATATTACATGCCCAAAATGTCCAGTGTCTAAACAAACTACTGTTTCAGATACAGGCGCTCAAAGGCGCAATGAATCAAGGGCTCAAGCGGAGTCCGTGCCAGCACGCTCCTCCTCCTCAGCGTCTTCCTCCTCGGCAAGGGCGGCCTCCTCCTCGCTGTCCTCCGCAGCCACCTCTGCACGCTTGAAGCGATTGCAGAAGGTCTCGACCTGCTCGCGGAGAGAGTTGGAGACCCGCAAGACCTCCTCGCCCGTGCGCTCCTCGGTCACCGTGGAGAGGTCGAAGCCGGGCGTGAGGAGCCGGAGGTTGGTGAAGATGCGGTCAACAACCACCCCTAGGAGCTGGCGGCTCTCCACCTCGATCACCTCGCGGAGATCGGCGACGGGGCTCTCAAGGGCCGTGAAGAGCTGGTCGAAGTAGACCAGGTACATGGAAGCGTCGCCACGGCCGTGAACCTCAGCGAGCGGCGCCTCCGCGCCGAGCTGGGCTGCGAGCTCGTTGCCCCTGGCCACCAGCGCCTGGAGCATACGCTCCCGCTGCTTCGTGAGCACGCGAGCCGCCTGCGCGGTGTCCACAGCCTCCGCCACCTGCTCGGCCGCTGAGCCCGCCTGCCCCTCTACGTCCTTGACAAGGGCGTCCAGTTCCAGGACAGCTGCCCTGCGACCGTCCTCCGCATGGCGATAGGCCTCCTTGGCGCGCTGGAGACGGGCCTCTAGCTTCGAGTTGGCCTTCTCGAGCTCCGCGATCCGCTTGGCATCAGCAGCATGCTTGGCCTTGAAGCGGTCTTCCTGCTTCTGGGCCTTGTCGCGGTACGCCTGGGCCGTAGCCCCCCTGAACTCCTTCTCGCGCTTCGCGAGGTCTTCCTCCGCCTCCTTCTTCTTCTCGGCGAATCGCTCCTGGAAGCGCGCCAGGGCCTGCTGCTGGGCGACAACGTTCTCGTCATGCCTCTGGAGCGCCTGAGCCAGGTCCCCCTCGCGCGCCTCAAGCTCTTCGCGCTTGGTGGCGAGCTCGCCCTCCGCCTGGAGCCGCTGCTCGTCGCGCTGCAGCACGTCTTTCTCCCTGGAGGCCAACTGCCGCTCGCGCTCGGCCAGGCCCTTGCGGTCCTCCTCCAGAGTTTCCCGCGCAGCCTGGTGCGCGGCGAGGAGCTGGGACTCCAGCTGGGCCAGCTCGCGGCGTTTCTGCGCCAGCGAGCCCTCCATAGCCTCGCGCTCGGCCTTCACCTCAGCGAGGAGATCGGCGGCCGCGTTGCGCTCGTCCTGGAGGGGGGCAAGGAGCTCGTCTGCGTCGCGGATGGCCCCCTTGCGGACCTCCTTGGCGAAGCGGACGGCCTCCTCGCGTGCAGCCTGGAGGGCCAGATCCTCCTGGCGGCGGGCCTCGACCGCGGCGTGAAAAGACGCCCACGCCCCCGCAAGCTCGTCGCGCTGCTGGGTGAGCTGGGCGTCCTCGAGGGCAAGTTGCGCCTCCAAGCCCTCCAGGGACTCCCTCACGAGGTGGAAGGCGACCTCGCGGTGCCCCTTGCTCCAGTCCCAGCCGCCAAGGACCAGGTCGCGGCATGTGGAGGTTCCCGCCCCTGCGCCAAGCCTGGAGAACTGGGCCTCTGGGCGTGCCTGGGGGCTAGGCCGCGCCCCGTCCCTCGCGGCGCCCAAGCTGGCCTCGCCGCCCTCGCCGCCCTGGCGCGTCATCTCCTGCGACTCGCTCCCTGCGGCGGGGCGTGGCGGAGATGAAGGAGCTCCCCCTGCAGATGCGCCCGCGCTTGGCGGACCCTGGTCCGTCCCGGCCTCTGGCTGCGCGGGAGGCGTGGTCGCGCGAGGTGGAGTAGCCTCGCGGGCCGGAGTTGGCTCACGCGGTGGCGTGGCCGCGCGAGGCGGGGTAAGGGCGCGAGGAGGGCTAGCAACCCGCTCCTCCTGCGCCTCCACCACCATCGGCTCGGGGGGCGGCGCAGCTGCCTCCGCCTGAGGCGCAGCTGCCCCCGCTAGAAGCCCAGCTGCCTCCGCTTGAGGCATCTCTTCGGTTGGGCCTGTGGAGGCCGTCTCCACAGGCCTCGCGGCCTCCTCAGCCACGACCTCAGCCGTGGCTTCCTTCACCTCTGCTGCCTTGCGAAGCCTACGGCGCTTCGCAGGCACAAGGTCACTGGCAAGCATCAGGGAAAGATCGTCAGGGATGGGTGAAGAAGAAAAGAAAAAGAATCAAGTAACTAATAGCTAGAGGTGCTTACCCGGACTGCTTGGCGCCGGTGTCGACCCACGCCAAGCCTGGCGAGCGCCAGGAGGGCTTGGCCTTAGCACCTGACCCCTCCGGGGGCGCCTCGGCTTTCCTCTTGGAGGGGACGTCAGAGGGCCTCGCGCCAGGCCTGTCGCTGGCCGCCTTGGACCGGGGCTCGCGACGCCCTAGCGAGGCCTCCTCGTCAGAGGCCTCCTCCTCGGCCTCCTCCTCCTCCGCATGGCGCGTGGGCACCACCACAAAGGCGTCATCATCATCACCTGACGAGATGTCGCAAATCTCATTAGTAAAGGGCCCGGCCCTCGAAGAGGACACCTCCCCTGCCGCGGCCTCCTCCTCGCCTCGCCCAGCTCCTGGGGCAGAGGGCGTCTCTGCTCCCTCCGCCTCCTGCACCACCAGCACAGGCACCTCCTTTCCCGCCGGACCTGACGGGGTGAACGAGGGCATCCCCTCTAGAATGGCCAGGCGCTCGGTCATGTTGTACTGGTGCAGAGGCCGGAGCGTGATAGGGAGCTCGTCCATGGCGGGCACCACCGGATTGATGAAGAGCGCGGACAGGACGTTGTCGACTGCGTCCTTGTCGTTGTCCTCGCGGTGGAGCCGCATCTTGTCCTGGGGGCCGGAGTACATCCACATGGGCGTCGCGTGCGCCTGGAGTGGAGCAATGCGGCGCGTCACGAAGTCCGCGACGATGATCTGCCCCGTGAGGCCCTCCTCCCGAAGGTAGCTCAGGCGGCCCATCAAGATTGCGTTCTGCGCGCCGCTGAAGGGGGCCTTGCCCCAGTTCGAGTTCTTCACGGGCGGCGCGTCAGGGACCTCGAGGAAGGCGCAGGCCTGCTCCACCCCGACGAAGAACCACCGCTGGCGGAAGTCGTCCACCTTCTTCGTCACCGAGGTGATGGCCTTGCCCTCGCTCCACGACATGGGGATGTAAACACTCCCCATGCCATCCACGATGCGGAATGAGACGCATCCAGAGCGCTCATTTTTCGCCGTGTTCCGGAGCGCGTAGAAGCACCGGAAGAGGTCCACCGTGGGCTCCAGGCCCAAGTACGCCTCGCCCACGGAGTTGGGGTGGAGGTGCAGCAGCTGGATCTGGTAGAAAGCCAGCACCGCCTCCAGGAACGGAGAGAATGGCGGCACCAGCCCCGCAGCAACACAGTGCTGGAAGACGGGGAAAAACCCTCGCGGGCGTTTCCCGTGCGCCGCGGCCTTGAGCGCGGTGGCGCCGTGCTCGTTGGTCCGGTCCGCCACCAGGAAGTGGACCTTGGAGAGGGCCTTGTCGTTGACGCGCACCCCTAGCAGTGCCGCGCCATGCGCGACCTCGGCAGGCGCCGCCTGCGAAGAAGACCCCGCGGCCGCCTTGCCCTTGTTCTTGGCCGGACTCATCGTCGGAGAAGAGGTGAGCGCGGCGCGGGGAGAAACTGGAGGAGAAAGGAGAAGGGCGCGCCGGAGAGCAGGAGCGGAGAGCTCGGGGCGGATGGCTTCTGCGAGAGAGAATGGGAGCAGTAACGGCTCCCTGCTCCGGCGCGAAGGCTTTATGTCCCGTCGAGGAGCAGTTACCGGGGCGTGGTGGGACCCCCCACGACGCACGCCCCAGATCGTGCGCGACCGTTACTCGTCTGAGTGACGCGTGGCTCGGCCCGGCCGGACACTTTGGGCCCACGACGCTTCGGCTGCGGTCATGGGCTCAGCCGTGCCCATCGCGGGCCCGGGGGCTACTGTCGGCCCAATGAGGACCGGGGTGTGCATAGCCCACTCCCTACAGGCCTCGCCCGTGACAGATTCGACAAAACGACTAAGGACCAAGCTACCGCTTGGAGAGACCCTCGAGAGGCATCTCCTCTTGAGGGCCTGAAGAGGAAGTCAGGGCCTGAAGAGGACCCCGCGCTTCAACAGACTCCCCAAGGCTCAACACGCCTGGAGAGAGGTCAGCAGGAAACCTCTCCACAGGCCACCACGGTCCTGTGGAGACACTTCGCGGCTAAGCAAGCGCTGCAGGGCGCACATGGCCCTTGCAGGGTGACGCGAGCATCCCAGTTGCCATTCTGATGATAAAGGGGTCAACAAAGCCGCGCCGCCTGCGCCAGGACAGCCAGGACTTTCCTCTTTGGTGATAAAGCGGCTGGACGGCGCAACGCTCCAAGAAGATCGTCATCGTGGGCTCCACCACGACCTCTGCCGCGCCTGCGAGCCGCTCTGCACCGTCTGCAGCATGTCGGCCACGGCGCGCAACTTTAGCACGGATGGACCGCGTCCATGGACGGATGAGCCGCGGTGGACTCCCGCTCCTTCGCGCCACCGGCATGTGGGAACCCACCAGCACGAGGATGGAGCCCGGGGCGCCTATAAAAGGAGCAGGAGCTCCACCATAGGAGGAGACTGATCGATCGATTGGCTGATTGCTTCCTAGTCCCGGGGAATCTTAGCCAAGCGCGTAGGATAGCCTGCTGCTAGAGGAGGAAGACGACCATTGTGTCCCTCTCCAAGCACCAAACGGCCTCAGGAGAGCCCTCGGCAAGCTCATTGTCCTGTAACCTCCACAGTGCAATACAGACAAGCAAGAGTAGCGGTGTTACCTCCTCCTGAGGGCCGCGAACCTGGGTACGGGCCGGCGTCCTTCTCTGTCGTGGTTGTCCCTCTCCAGGCCCGGCGAGCACCGTCGTCGTGCCTCTCGAGGGTCGTTCGACCTCCGCGTTCAGTCCCCCCTTCGAACCTCTCTTCAGGGTGTGACTACCCCTGTTCCGTGGGAGTCACCCTCCGACAAAAATAAAGAGGCCGATATAGTGTAATAACGATTGAAATTACTTTTGGAGCATATAAGTAATGCTTGCGTAATACTCCAAGGTATGCGCTATTGAGTCCTCGATCTCAACTATCCCACGGTCAATTTGAATGTTAAAGAGAATCCAGTGGTAGCTGCACACGTTCATCAACATTTAGTCAGAGCGAAAAGTTAATGTTTATAAGACAGTAAGAACACTCTCACCTGAAGTTGTAAGGAAACAAAATCACATCTTTATAATTTTGTTGCTTCAATGCATTGAACAAGTTGTTCTCCGTTTCCTCCGAAAATTGTTCTAGGGTATGTACATGAACTCGATCCGGGTCAACGAACCCAACTTGATAATTAGGCATCCTCTTACATTCGAGAATCTTCTTTCTGCATAATAGCATATCAACGAATGTATGTAGTGAGACTTAATTAGCTAGAGACTTAATTAATAACAGAAATAAAAATTAATCACTTACAGACAATAGCAGCTCATGATACATTTGTCGAGGGCTTCCATATTGAATAACTGCCATAATTCATCAAAATCAATATGGATTGTCTGTTCTCCGATGAAGTAATGTTCATCTTTATATGTAAGAGACATCATTGTTTGGCCGTCTTTTGTGCGCTCCATATACCACTGATGTAATTCTCGCATCCTTGGAGGTAGCAGTGCCAACTCCGCCTCTGTGACCAGTTCCTTCCCCATGACAAATTGCCTTGCCAGGGGAGCCATGCCGGTTTCAACTATGCCTAGCATTTCATCAATCGTCAGACCAGGAATTTCTTCAAAGTTTTCTGGTAATACAATTGGGGATGCCACCTTCAACGGAACGATCGATTGTTTTTTCTGTTGTCCAAGCTGGGCAACGTCGGCTCTCTGCTGCCTCTTATTCTTCGTGGGACGACCCTTGGGGAGCGGTGACACTTTCTCCTTAGTAGGCGGAGTCGGGCACTTCCGCTTTACTCCAATGTACTGAGTGGGCGGCGCCGAAGATCGAGTCCGCTGATGCAGCGTGGAAGATGTGGGAGCCTTAGGCGCAGATGAGGAAGCCTTAGAGGGTGTTTGGTTAGGCTTTATACTTGGCTTTTGCTTTTGGCTTATAAGCCATAAAAGCACCTAAATAGGTGCTTTTGACTTTTGGCTTTTGGCTTATGTTACACTATGGTATAAGCCAAAAGCCAAAAGTCAAAAGCACCTATTTAGGTGCTTTTATGGCTTATAAGCCAAAAGCAAAAGCCAAGAAAAAAGTCTAACCAAACACCCTCTTAGTCTCAGATGAGGGAGCCTTAGGCGGAGTCGGGCACTTCCGCTTTACTCCAATGTACTGAGTGGGCGACGCCGAAGATCGAGTCCGCTGATGCAGCGTGGAAGATGTGGGAGCCTTAGGCGCAGATGAGGAAGCCTTAGTCTCAGATGAGGGAGCCTTAAGCGTAGATGATGGAGCCTTAGGCGTAGATGAGGGAGCCTTTGGCGTAGATGATGGAGCCTTAGGCGTAGATGAGGGAGCCTTTGGCGTAGATGATGGAGCCTTAGGCGTAGATGAGGGAGCCTTTGGCGTAGATGATGGAGCCTTAGGCGTAGATGAGGGAGCCTTAGGCGTAGATGAGGGAGCCTTTGGCGTAGATGAGGGAGCCTTAGGCGCAGAAAGAGGCGGCGATGGTTGAGGTGGAGGTGAGGGAGCCTTAGGCGGCGATGATCGAGGTGAAGGTGAGGGAGCCTTAGGCGGCGATGATCGACATGGAGGTGAGGGAGCCTTAGGCGGCGATGGTCGAGGTGAAGGTGAGGGAGCCTTAGGCGGCGATGATCTACGTGGAGGTGAGGGAGCTTTAGGCGGCGATGATCGACGTGGAGGTGAGGGAGCCTTAGGCGGCGATGATCGAGGTGGAGGTGATGGAGCATCAGGCCGCGATGATCGACGTGAGGCTGAGGGAGACTTAGTCCTTTGCAAGTTGCCTGGAAATATGATGTATTTCTTTTTCCATAAAATAACTGCATGCAAGACTTCTCCCAGGGTCGACTCCCCTTCAGGGCCAGCGAAGTCAATCTCCAATGTCTCACATCCGGATAGAATTTCATCCACCCCGACACGAGCATACCCAGCTGGAATCTCGCGGCCATGCCAACGCGCTGCAGGATCAACTTTCAAAGCAAAGCCGACGGCCACCTTCATGGATATATTCTTCAATGTCTGGTGTAGCTCACAATCAGTCTTCTCTTCGATATTGTCCACGGGGTAGCGCTCCATCGGTGACACATCAACCTGTGCATCATCAACGCTGACATGCAACGACGTGGAAGCCATGCTGCTTCTCCGGCAGTCGGGTGCGGGATCTATGTACATGTGTTCTCCCTCTGGACGGCTTGATATTTGCTCCTGCATCTGAGAATACAGCGCAAAGAGCTGCTCGTTCTTTTCTTCCACATTCTTCAGCCGGTCTGCTGCCTGCTGCTCCCTCCTCTTCTGTGCTCTCGCTCGGCTTCTATAAGTGTTTATGTTCTCATGAAACCCTATCTTCCAAGTAACACATCCATAGCCTCGTACGCGTACTCCGTGCTCAGGATTTTTGAGTGCCTTTGTCAGTTCGTCGTTATCTCTATCAGGAACAAAAGTTCCCGCCTCCACCTCGGCTATTCCTGTTTCAAGATCCTTGAGGGGAGTCAACACTGCTTTCTTCGTCGGATCACGAAGAACCAACTCCCATGTTTCCATATCCAACGTCATACCATGCACCATTAGGAAATTTCCAGCTCTTTCGGGCACTTTCTCTGTACCTGGAGATAGCCCTTTTGCCTTAATTTCAGCCTTAAGTTTATCCCACTTAGGCCTGGCAGTCCTGTAGCCACCTGTACCCAGATTATGATGATATATCTTCAGCGCGGCATTATCCGCGTTCTTTTTCGACCGTGCTATAGCTTCTTCCGATTCCTTGTACGTCTTGAAATCATCCCATTGAGCACGTAACCTCTCTTGAGTTCCCTTGAACTCCGGAGTAATTTTCCCGCTCTTGACATAAGTCGCCCACAATCTTTTCTTGTGGTTACAGAATTGTGTGGTCATCTTTTTAAGGATCCACGCCTTCACTTTGTCCATCATGGCCTTTGTTTGCTCCGGGGTGTCCATCTTCGGCAGAGTGAAGTGTGATATCAGCTTCTCCCAAATAGATTTCTTTAATTCGTCAAAGACAAAACTTATATTGTCGGCTCTTGCTGGCTTATTCCATTCTCGACAGGTGATCGGGATCATATCCCTAACAAGAACTCCTGCTTGATTTGTAAATGCTGTCACGCTCTTTTTGGGCTCCAAAGGGATCCCATCGGCACTGACTACATCAATCCTCATGTGCATGTTCTCGTCCCACTTTTTGGTCGGGCCCCTTGAAGTGGAAGATTTGTTCGATTTGGAGGTCTACAAAAAACATTCGTTTAATATATGCTCAATGTGTGAAGGTCTAACTAGTGATATATATCATGAGCAAAGACTTAAATATTTACATCGGAGGACTTGCAGGTTGAGGGCCCAGCGCTAGTATCGACATCAATACTTGTTTGCGGGTTGTCTCCTTGTAACAAATCTTCCAACAAGCAATACCCATCATCATTCAGATATTGTGAGCCGTCATCCACAAAGTTCTCTACATCTTCTGGTCGGCTTTCCCCTATCATGTTCAACAATGCATCTTCCTGAGGATCTCTACCGTTACCGTTGTGGTCCATAGCTTTAACTATAAAGAAAAAGAATTAAATAAAGATTAAAAGTAGTAGCAATAACAACAAAGAGGGACATTGAAAGTAGTAATAGCAATAACATCAATTAGTTACAAGTCATAATAATATATATCGCATCCATAATACATCACGCTAATCAAAATGGACGTCGAACCGCCGGAAACATGCCGCGTGCGGTGAAAACCCAAAGTGAAGGAACCCAAACAGGATCATAACTAATGTGAGATCCCTGAAGATGCTGCCAAGTGTTGGACGGACGGACATCCAACGCGACCATGTACCGACGGACGTGCTCGTCCTCCTCCCTGACACGACGACGTACCAACTCCTCGGGGGCCGGCACCCTCTGTACCCGTCGGGGCCCACGTGACCGCCACCAAAGAAGCTCCGGGTCGACGATGGTTCCCTCATTCCTCACCAATCTGCGCACACCGGAAGGTAGCACCTCCCAGTGCCAACCCGGCGGAGCCCAGTCCCGGACATCCATAGTCCCGTCCATCTTGAAACTATGAATATTTACATTAACTCTTAAAATCCAAGACATTGTATAAAACATTGTAAAATTAAAATACATTGTATTAAATTCCAACATATTGCTAAATTCTAAATTCAACTACTAAGTCCTAAAACAATAGTTCTAAATTCTAAATTGAAGACACTAAAATACTATAACAATTTGCCAACACACTAATTTACAAACTTCCTAACATTGCAATACAGACAGCAAGGCCTCATATAGAATTGCTTCAGGGATGGTGTCAGCGAACAACGTGGAATGAACATTGCATATATGTTCAGACAACATGGTTCACTCACACCTCCCTGAAGATGCAACCATCGTCTAATCATCGGCCAAAAGTAGTCATGCTGACGTCAGCATGACAATGGAGCTTAACAGTAGCAATTCACTTAACATTGCATCACAAATTAATCAACACATTGCATAAAAACACATTGTCACAAATAGCATTTTCACAAATATTAAACAACACATTGCACAAATATTAATCAACACATTGCACAAATATTAATCAACTAAATAGTACTAAAGCACTAGCAATTCATCTAAAACAGTAGCATTTCCTATAGCAATTTAAAAAACAGTAGCATTTCTATCAATTTCCTACCAATTCCTAGCAATTCCAAAATGATTAACTAAAACACAAGATGAACACCTAAACTAATTCAGTTTCTAGCAATTCCTAGCATTTCTATCAATTTCCTACCAATTCCTAGCAATTTAAAGTCTTAATTCATTTTCTGGAAAAAAAACCGATGACGTCACCATGATGTCACCAATACTAAGTGATCGACGGGAGAGGCCGGAGTGCTCACCGGCTGCGACGACGACGACGAGCTCGGCGGGGACGGGGACGACGAGCTCGGCAGGGACGGGGCTGACGAGCTCGGCGGCGCGGCGTTGAGGGAGAAGAAGAGGAAGCAGTGGCGGCGCAGCGGACGGCGGCGCAGCGGACGGCGGCGAGGCGAACTCGGCAGTGGCGGCGCTGACGGACGGCGGCGCAGCGGACGGCGGCGAGGCGAAGCTCGGCAGCGGACGGCGGCGCGCTCGATTTGGGCAGCCTGCCGGCGTCGGGGTGGTTCCTTAGCGCTGTACCGGTTCGTGGCTTGAACCGGGATAGTGGAGGAGAAGCATTTATACCAGTGACTTTTAGTCGCGGTTCGTGGCACCAACCGCGACTAAAGGTACCCCTTTAGTCCCGGTTGGAGCCACGAACCGCGACCCAGTGTGTTTTTCGGCCGATTAGTTTTCGCGCGCGGTGCCACCCCTTTAGTCGCGGTTCGTAAAACCAACCGCGACTAAAGGTGTGTTTTTGCGCCATAACTCAAATATTTTTCATTTTGCAATTTCAAAAGAGGTTGAACATACATTTGATTAACTTCTGACTACATATTTGGATTCTGACACCTTTAGTCGTGATTTTTCATTTTCTGATTCTTAAAATAATTTTATAATAATAACCATTTTGCCATTTTCAATTAAATATGAGGTAAACTCAGATCTTTTGCATTATATTTTATAATTAAACTAATAATAACTTGAAATAAGGCGGCGTGATGGCGCGGAATACATTATTACAGCTTCTGACACATAGAGTTACATAAAAGGTTTAACATTATTACACATCAACTAGTGTTTCGCTTTCTTATATGCGTTGTGTAACCATGGAGTATCATCATTGTTTAACCTCATAGTTGGGTCAATGTTGACTTTGAAGGGTGGGATTTCATTAAACTTATTGTAATCTTCTGACATGTCTGTCTTGTCCTCTACTCCCACGATATTTCTTTTCCCTGAAAGAACTATGTGGCGCTTGGTATCACCGGATAATGTTTTGTCTTGCTTTTCTTTTCTTTTATTCAGTCTAGTAGACATATCCTTCACATAAAAAACTTGAGCCACATCATTGGCTAGGACAAATGGTTCGTTTAGGTACCCAAGATTCTGGAGATCCACCGTTGTCATTCCGTACTGGGTATCTACATGTACCCCTGTCATCTTGACCCATTTGCACCGAAACAAAGGGATCTTAAAAGAAGGTCCATAGTCAAGTTCCCATATCTTCTCTATGTAACCATAATATGTGTCCTTACTTCCATCGTCGTTTGTTGCATCAAAGCGGACACCGCTGTTTTGGTTGGTGCTCTTTTTATCTTGTGTGATCGTGTAAAATGTATTCCCATTTATCTCGTACCCTTGGAAAGTTGATATGGTCGAAGATGGTCCGCTGGCCAAGTCGAACAACTCCATGTCAACAGTGTTGTTATTCATGAGATGTGCTTGCAACCAACCGCTGAAATTCGCCTTGTGTGCTTCTGTTATCGAGGAGTCATCTATCTCCGGGTTTTTGGACCGTACAATATTCATGTGTTCCTCAATATAAGGAGCCACAAAGGTGGAATTCTGCAGAACTGTGTAATGTGCTTCAGTTAAAGAATGACCGTCCATACAGATCATTGTTTTCCTTCCGAGAGTGCCTTTTCCACTCAATCTCCCCTCATGCCGCGATTCAGGAACACCAATCGGCTTAAAATCAGGAATAAAGTCCACACAAAACCCAATGACCTCCTCTGTTCCAAAACCGTTGGAGATGCTTCCTTCAGGCCTAGCACGGTTATGAACATACTTCTTTAAGACTCCCATGAATCTCTCAAAGGGGAACATATTGTGTAGAAATACAGGACCGAGGATGGAAATCTGTTCGACTAGGTGAACTATCAGGTGCGTCATAATATCGAAGAAGGATGGTGGGAACACCAACTCGAAACTGAGAAGACACTGAACCACATCAACCTGTAAGGTATGTAGACTCACTGGATCGATTACCTTCTGAGATATTGCATTCAAGAATGCACATAACTTCACAATGGGTAGTCGAACACTTTCCGGTAGAAGCCCCCTCAATGCAACCGGAAGCAATTGGGTCATAAGCACGTGGCAGTCATGAGACTTTAGGTTTTGGAATTTTTTCTCAGCCATATTTATTATTCGCTTTATGTTCGATGAGAATCCGGATGGGACCTTCATACTACTCAGACACTCAAAAAATATGTCCTTCTCTTATTTCGTAAGAGTATAGCTGGCAGGACCTTCAAACGGCTCTTGATGGATGCCGTCCATTTCTCTCAAACGTTGCTGGTCCTCTCGTGCTCCCGGTGTATCTTTTTTATTCTTTCCATACACACCCAAGTGGGCTAGAAGGTTCAAGCAAAGATTCTTCGTCACGTGCATCACGTCGATACAAGAGCGGACCTCTAGGATTTCCCAATAGGGTAGCTCCCAAAATATAGATTTTTTTTCCACATGGGTGCGTGTCCGTTAGCGTCATTCGGAACTTTTAGGCTGCCAGGACCCTTTCCAAATATTACTTTCAAATCCTTAACCATATGAAATACATCGGCACCAGGACGAAGGTTAGGCTTCTTCCCTTTTTCCGCGTCACCGAAATGCTTGCCTTTTTTTCTTAAGGGATGATTGGGTGGAAGAAAACGACGATGCCTAGGGTACACATTCTTCCCCCCGTTAGTCAAATATACACTATCAGTCTTATCTAAACAGTGTGTGCATGCATGATATCCCTTGGTTGTCTGTCCTGAAAGGTTGCTAAGAGCAGGCCAATCATTGATGGTTACAAACAGCAACGCTCGTAGGTCAAATTCCTCCTGTTTGTACTCATCCCATACACGTACACCTTCTTCCTGCCACAACTGTAAAAATTCCTCAACTAATGGCCTGAGATACACATCAAGGTTGTTGCCGGGTTGCTTCGGTCCTTGGATGAGCAATGGCATCATAATGAACTTTCGTTTCATGCACAACCACGGTGGAAGGTTATACATACATAGAGTCACGGGCCAGGTGCTATGACTGCTGCTCTGCTCCCCAAAAGGATTAAAGCCATCTGTACTTAGACCAAACCTTAAGTTCCTTGCTTCATTTGCAAATTCGGGAAACGTTCTATCAATTTTTCTCCACTGCGACCCATCAGCGGGGTGTCTCAACATCTCGTCTTTCTTACGGTCTTCCTTGTGCCATCACATCAACTTGGCATGCTCTTTGTTTCTGAAGAAATGTTTCAACCGTGATATTACAGGAGCATACCACATCACCTTGGCAGGAACCCTGTTCCTGGTGCCCTTGCCCTCAACACCTTCAGGGTCATCTCGTCTGATCTTGTACCGCAATGCAGTGCATACCGGGCATGCAACCAAATTCTCATAGTCACCGCGGTACAGGATGCAGTCATTTGGGCAAGCGTGTATCTTCTCCACTTCTAATCCTAGAGGGCAGACAACCTTCTTTGCTTCGTACGTACTGACGGGCAATTCGTTATCCTCTGGAAGTTTCTTTTTCATAATTTTTAGCAACTTTTCAAATCCCTTATCGGTCACGCCGTTCTCTGCCTTCCATCTCAGCAATTCTAGCGTGGTATCCAGCTATTTCTGTTCATTTTTGCAAGTTGGGTACAACAATTTTTTGTGATCCTCTAACATCTGCCCGAACTTCAGCCTCTCCTTTTCACTTTCGCAGTCTCGCTTCGCATCAGTAATGACCCGACCAAGATCATCAATAGGCTCATCTGGTGCTTCAACTTCTTCTTCTTGTTGTTCTTCATTTTCGACATTTTCTCTCTCACACTGTTCAGGGAACATAGGATAGTCGTCATTATTATCTTCTTCTTCGTCGTCTTCCATCATGACCCCTATTTCTCCATGCTTGGTCCAACATTTATAGCCGGGCATGAAACCGGACGTATAGAGGTGGATGTGAATATCCCGTGAGTCGGGGAAATCCCTCTCGTTCCGACACACACAGCATGGACAACACATAAAACCATTATGCGCGTTTGCCTTAGCAACCTCGACAAATTCCCGCACGCCTTGCATGAACTCATTCGATCGGCGGTCACTGTACATCCATTGTCGTCTCATCTACACACAATTATATATATAGAGAGTAAGTGCTCAAATTAATATAGTGTTCATCACAATACAAGCGCAATCACACAATGCTAACAATAATTCTGAGTCCCAACACAGTACGACAACACTAGTTTGCACACTTTAAAAAACCGTACATGGCGATTATAATCGCGACTAGGAGAACAGTGACACCGAATGAGAAATGTAGGAACATTTCATTTCGGAGAGCTGCCTTTTTCATCTTATTAATCTTCAACCTCGTTCTTTCCCTAGTTTCACGAGTCTGGATCATGTGTCCATCGATGATATCCGCCAAATCCAAATCTATTTCCCCCTTCTTTTCCACAACCATGTCTCTTTTTTCGTTCAGAGTTTTTAAATCTTGCTTCATCTTGTGGATTGTATCATGAGCTAGCCTTAGCTTCTCTTCGGTCCTACTCAAATTTTCATCGGTCTTTCTCTTCTCCTCTCTTGTAAAATTTAATTCTTCTAGGAGAATGACTTTTCCTTGTAGACAATGTTGAAACTGGACACATCCATCACGAATGCCGCACTCACATACTGATTCCTAATATTTATAATTGGAAAAATTAAATTAGGAAATTCTCACCCTAAATTAAAAATTATTTTTATATTACAGAGACGACATGACATCTAGATGTGCTAATAATACCTCATCCGAAAAGGAGGAGTTGTTCACGACGCCCGGGACCTCGCTGTTGTCGACCATCGTATACGGCTGCGTGGCTCGGATATGTAACATATCATTATATACATATAAATAACTAAGTTGAGCTAAAGTTGAGCTATTGTTGAGCTATGTTGAGCTAAGTTGACCGTATCTTCACACATATGCAAACTAGCTAGGTAGCTAAAATTTGAGCTCACACTTCCCACAAAATTACTCCTAAAGCTAAATCCACCATTCTCTATACTTCTAAAGCATTAAATGAGCAAAAATTAGCAGTAAGAGATAATAGGATACAATGCCTAACCTTTTAGAAGGCAGGAAGCTTCAAATCATCACAAATCGACGGCAACGCTGATGAACTCGAGCTCCACGCGAAGAACACCAAGAACAGCTCGAGCAGCTCTCCACACGCGCTCTGAACAGAAAATGCAACGGCTGGCTCGGGCCTGAGGGACGAAAGTATATATAAAATGGGACTTTTAGTCCCGGTTTGTTACACGAACCGCGACTAAAACGTTTGGTCGCGGTTCGTATAACAAACCGGGACTAAAAGTTTGTCTGGAACCGGGACTAATAGGTTTCAACCTCGAGATGCCTTACTAGCCGTTGAAACCGGGACTAATAGTACCTTCAGTCCGGGTTCCAGGCTGGACCGGGACTGAAGGGACTCAGGGCTCAAAACCGAAGCCCCATTTTCTACTAGTGTTCGCCCTTTCGCCCATATATTTCCCCCGACGCAAAAACCCTAGAACAATAAGCCTTTTCCCGAGAAGAGTTCCGCTGCGCCGCCGCCATCGAAGACAAGATTCGGGGGACAGAAGTCTCTGTTCCGGCACCCTGCCGGGACGGGGAATTGCCCCCGGAGTCATCTCCATCAACTACACCGCCATCTCCATCGCCGTTGCTGACTCCTACGATGAGGAGTGAGTAGTTCTCCCCCGGGGCTGAGGGCTCTACCGGTAGCTATGTGGTTTATCTCTCTCTCCCGTGGTGTGATCTTTATGTGATCATGAGCTTTGTAATCTAGTTGAATATGTGATGTTATTCTTTATCTATTATGCACTCTAGAGGTTACTTTAATATGAACTCCGGGGTTATTCACGGTTGTGAAGGTGACAGTGTGCGCATCGTGTGTGATTCCTTTATGACGTTGTGGTGTTAGTTTACTCTGACTTTGAGGGTGCTCTTGTAGCCCTATGCAGTGAATGGTGTTTATCATCCAACAAGAGAGTGTTTGAGAGTAGTATTTATTATTCAGCTTTGATGTCATTGTTGAGAATGTCCACTAGTGAAAGTATGATCCCTATGCCTTGTTTCTAAGCATTGAAACACCGTTTACAACCAGTTCTGCTACATGTTTGCTTGCTGTCATTTTTATTTCAGATTGCAATTACTACTTATAATCATCCATATTACTTGTATTTCACTATCTCTTCGCCGAACTAGTGCACCTATACATCTGACAAGTGTATTGGGTGTGTTGGGGACACAAGAGACTTCTTGTATATTAATTGCAGGGTTGCTTGAGAGGGATATCTTTGACCTCTACCTCCCTGAGTTCGATAAACGTTGGGTGATTCACTTAAGGGAAACTTGCTGCTGTCCTACAAACCTCAGCTCTTGGAGGCCCAACACTGTCTACAAGAATAGAAGCGTGCGTAGACATCAAGCTATTTTCTGGCGCCGTTGCCGGGGAGGTAAGCGTTGGAAGGTATCTCCTTTAGATTCTGCAATTATTTCTTTTTGTTTCTTGTTTTTATTTTCACTAGTTAGGCTTAATGGAAAACAACAAAAATATTATAGATCTTTATAGTATTTATCTTGAGTTAGGACATGAGGTGTTTGAAGAGAAAATTAAAAAACCTATGGAACTTTATTTACATGCTAGTAGCAATGTTATTAGTATGAATTCTTTGAACACCATTACTGATAATGCTATGGAAAATTCTAAACTTGGGGAAGCTGGTTTTGATGACCATGATATTTTTAGTCCCCCAAGCACGGAGGAGAAAATTTACTTTGATGATACTATACCTCCAATATATGATGATTACAATGATGAATCTGATATTTTCAGTCCACCTACTATGGAGGAGAAATTTGCTTATGTTGAGAAATATTTATGTAGTTTGCAATTGTCTCTAGTTACAAATCTTTGTTGCAACCATGATCTTAAACTTGATATTGATCTTAATAACTATTTCGAAAGAGGGAAGCATGCTAATGAATTCCAAAATAAATTTAATGATCCTCTTTATATGCCTATATTATCTAAGTTGAATGATTCTTGTGGTTATATGGTTGAATTTATTTCTACTACTTGCAACTACTATGAGAGAGGAGAATATGGTTGTAGAAGTTTTAATGGTACTAAAACACCTCTCTCTATGTTGAAATTTTTGAAGTTGCACTTGTTTTGCTTTCCTATGCTTATTGCTTTGTGCTTTCATAACTTGTTTCTTTACAAGATTCCTTTGCATAGGAAGAGGGTTAGACTTAAAAATTGTTTGATATTTGCCTCTTGATGCTCTATTTGGTTTTTCAACTCTCATTTTTATAAGAGCATCATAAAAATTACTATGCCTATCTTAATGGCTATAAAGAAAAAGCTTTTGTGGCACAACCCAATATTCTATTCAGTTATTTTCTTTTATTTGAGTCAAGGAACATGTCTACATCTGTAGCAATTCCTTTATATCTTTATTTTATCGCATTGTTGTGCCAAGTTAAGTCTCTATTAGAAAGTTGATGCTAGATTTGGATTTCTGCGCAGGAACGGTTTTTCTGCTGTCAACCGTTAAATTCATAAATCTTTACAGAAAAGTCGAAATGAGCTGATATTTTCTGAGCGTGATCCTCAGATATGTACGCAACTTTCATTAGTTTTGAGTTTTCTGATTTGAGCAAGTTAAGTGTCTCTAAAAAATTCGTCTTTACAGACTGTTCTGTTTTTGACAGATTCTGCCATCTATTTTGCATTGGTTCTTTTGCTGTTTTTGAATGGATCTTTTTGTTCCATAAAATTCCAGTGGCTGTAGCTAATGTCCAGTACCATGATAATGATTGTCTCCATACAGAATATGAGAATTTTTGATTATGCACTAACTATCTAATGAAGTTTAATTTGAGTTTGGTGTGGAGGAAGTTTTCAAGGATGAAGAGAGAGCATGATATGATGTGATCAAGAAGATGAAATAGCCTAAGCTTGGGGATGCCCCCGTGGGTCACCCAAGCATATTTCAAGAAGACTCAAGCGTCAAAGCTTGGGGATGCCCAAGGCATCCCCTTCTTTATCAACAACTTATCAGGTTATCTCTCGTGAAACTATATTTTAATTCCGCCACATCTTATGTGCTTTACTTGGAGCGTCTGTTTGTTTTTACTTTTTCTTTTGTTATTCTTGTTCTCTGAATAAAATGGATCCTAGCATTCTTTTGTGGGAGAGAGACACGCTCCGCTTTTTCATTTAAATTCTCCTATTCTTCACTTGCTTCATAATATATCTTGTGAGTGCGTTATTTATGATCTTGCATGCCCTCCGTTACTAGTAGATGCTCTGGCCAAGTAGATCGTTGTGACTAAAAGAGTGGGTATTTATGCTCGATAGTGGGTTCATGTCTCTATTTAATCTGAGGGAGTGACAGCAACCTCTAAGATTGTAGATATACTGTTGATACTAGGGATAAAACAGTAGTTCTTTATCTAAGGATATTTGTGCTACTTACATTATACAATTTACTTAATGCAATAATCTGTTGCTTGCAACTTAATACTGAATGGTGTTGCAGATGCTATCCTGAAGGTGGATTATTAGTCATAGATGCAGTTGGATGACGATCTATGTATCATGTTGTAATGCCCAAATGAATCTCACACTAGACATCATGACTTGTATATGCATTGTTATGCAGTTCTTTATTCTGTCAATTGCCCAGCTGTAATTTGTTTACCCGCATGTATGCTATTATTATTTATGGAGAGACACCACTAGTGAACTGTGGACCCCGGTCCTTTTTCCTTAAACTGATAAGACAACCTACTACAATCATGTTACTTTCATTCTCTGCAAACAAACATCATTTTCCACACATACGTTTAATCCTTTGTTACAGCAAGCCAGTGAGATTGACAACCTCACTGTTAAGCTGGGGCAAAGTATCTTGATTGTGTTGTGTGCAGGTTCCACGTTCGTGGTTGACACCGGTAGTGCGCCCTGTCAAGGTCAACCGCAGCAACCTTCGGAAGAATTCTAGTTTCCTACTGTATTGATAACCTTGGTTTCACAACTGAGGGAAATTTGCTGCTGCACTACTTCATACCTTAGTCTTCCGGTTTCCCAACAGCACCACCGTGTGCATCAATAGGCAGCTCACAAGATCTAAACATGATGGCACAATAGGAGAAGACAACCATCTAGCTACTGCTATGGACCCGTAGTATAAGGATGAACTACTCACGCATCAGTCTGGAGGCGGGCATGGTGATGTAGAGCCCTCCGGTGATGATTCCCCTCTCCGGCAGGGTGTCGGGAAGAGCTTCTGAACCCTCCCGAACTAGGGTTGACGACGGCGGCGGCCCTGTAAAGTATCGTGGAAAAGTGTTCGGGTACTTAGGGTTTTCCCGTCGGGGGGTCTTTATAGGCGAAAGGGCGAAGGAGGTGGGGCCCCGAGGGGCCCACAACACGTGGTGGCGCGACCAGAAGGGGGGCTGCGCCTCCACAAGGTGAGGCCGCCTCGTGGCTCTCCTCCGTATCCTCTTCGGTGTTCTGGATGCTTCCGGGGAAAATAGGGATGTTGGCTTTTGTTTCGTGCAATTCTGAGAATATTTTCTTAACAGTTTTTCTGAAACCAAAAACAGCAGAAAACAGGGAACTGGCACTGTGGCATCTTGTTAATAGGTTAGTACCAGAAAATGCATAAAAATCATATAAAGTGTATATAAAACATGTAGCAATTGGTATAATATAAGCATGAAACATAAGAAATTATAGATACGTTGGAGACGTATCAAGCATCCCCAAGCTTAGTTCTACTCGTCCCGAGTAGGTAAAACGATAACAAGAATAATTTCTGGAGTGACATGCTTTCACACAATCTTGATCATATAATAATGTAAAGCTCATGTTATGAATGAAGTGACTCAAGGCAATGATCTATAGTTTGCTAACAAATAGACAAGGAGTAAACAACTACATCATATAAGTAAAAACTTTTCATGGATAGTACTTTCAAACAAGCATAAAAAATATTTGCATAAGAGTTAACTCATAAAGCAATAGTTTCTAACTAAAAGAGCATTGAAGCAACACAAAGGAAGATATAAGTTTCAGCATTGGCTTTCAACTTGAACATGTATATCATATAGATAGTTGTCAACACAAAGAAATATAACAAGTGCAATAAGTAAGCATATAAGAATTGTTGCACACAGTTGGCACACGTGTTTGCTTCTAAGGTAGAAAGAAGTAGGTAAACTGACTCAACATAAAGTAAAAGATAGTCCCTTCGCAGAGGGAAGCAGGGATATAAACATGTGCTAGAGCTTTTTAGTTTTTATAGGTTTTTGAAATCATATAGAGAGCGTAAAAGTAAGTTTTCGAGTGGTGTTTGTCGTTGTCAACGAATGGTAATGGGCACTCTACCCCCTTGTCAACGAGACTTTCAAGAGCGGCTCCCATTGAAGGACGTTATTTCTACCAGCAAGGCAGATCATCCCTCTTATCTCTTTTGTTTACACATGTAGTTAAAAACTAGTATCATTGCTTGCTGATTAGATCAGGGCAAAAATGTGAAGAGAATGCAGCGGTTAAAGTTGTAATTAATTAGGACTGGGCACCCCATTGCCAGCTCTTTTTGCAAAGTTAATGGACAAGCGGTGTATATGCCACTAGTCCGGTTGGTGAAAGTCTGTCTAAAAGCAAATGACAAGGTTGATATCCGTAACACCACATACTTTCTCATAAGCTAATAAACATTGACACAAATAAGAGATAATAAGTTTTGGAAAAAAAGGTAGCACACGAAGTATTTGCTTGGAATGGCAGAAAATGCCATGTAGTAGGTAGGTAGGTATGGTGGACACAAATGGCATGGGTTTTGGCTCAAGGTTTTAGATGCACGAGAAGCATTCCCTCTCAGAACAAGCCTTTGGCTAACAAGGTTTTTTTGAAGCAAACACAAGTATAAAGTATGACAACAAGACGTATATAAAAACATATTGCAAGCATTATAAAACTCTACATTGTCTTCCTTGTTGTTCAAACACCTTAACTAGAAAATATCTAGACATTAGAGATACTAAACATGCAAACCAAATTTCAACAAGTTTTACGGTAGTTCTTCACTAATAGGTTTTAACTACATGATGTAAAAGCTTAAACATGATCTACTTGAGAGCTCAAAACAATTGCCAAGCACCACAACATACAAGATAACAATCCATAAGAGCATGTATATCTTTTCGTTATACCATCTACCACATTTAGCATTTTCTGTTTCCAACCAAACACCAATCAACTTATTTAAACATAAACTCTCCAAGTATTTAACAATGAAACAAGAGAGTATAACATAAGAGAACTAACAGCTCTAACAAGAGATGCATGAAAAACAAGAGCTGAAAGTATTGAAGTAACATAGAAGAATACTCAACAAATATAAGTGAAGAATAGGAGCATTCATAAGAAAAAGCGGAGCATGTCTCTCTCCCACAAAGGAATGGTAGGATCCATTTTATTCAGACAATGAAAATAACAAAAGCAAAAATAAAAACAAACAGACGCTTCAAGTAAAGCACATAAGATGTGACATAATTAAAATATAGTTTCACTAGAGATGACCTGATAGTTTGTTGATGAATAAGGGGATGCCTTGGGCATCCCCAAGCTTTGACGCTTGAGTTTTCTTGAAATATGCTTGGGTGACCCACGGGGGCATCCCCAAGCTTAGGCTCTTTCATCTTCTTGATCACATCATATCATCCTTCTCTCTTGATCCTTGAAAACTTCCTCCACACCAAACTCAAAGTAGACTTCATTCGAGGGTTAGTGCATAATCAAAAATTCTCATATTCTGCATGGACAAAACCATTACACATGCTACTGGACATTAGCTACAGCCACTGGTATTTTGTGACAAAAAAAGATCCACTAAAAAACAGCAAAAGGAGCAATGCAAAATAAATCGCAGAATCTGTCAAAAACAGAACAGTCCGTAAAGACGAATTTTTTCGAGGCACTTAACTTGCTCAAATCAGAAAACTCAAAACTAATGAAAGTTGCGTACATATCTGGGGATCACACTCATGAAATATCAGATTTTTCAATTTTTTTGCGGAGAGTTATGAATTAAACGGTGGACAACAGAAAACTGTTCCTGCGCAGAAATCCAAATCTAGCATCAACTTTCTACTAGAGGCTTAACTTGACACAACAATGCGATAAAATAAAGATATAAAGGAATTGCTACAGAGGTAGACATGTTCCTTGACACAACAAAATAAAATAACAGGAATAAAAAGTGGGTTGTCTCCCATAAGCGCTTTTCTTTAACGCCTTTCAGCTAGGCACAGAAAGTGTAACTCAAGTATTTCCAAGAGATGAAGCATCAACATCATAATTTGTACGAATGATAGAATTAAAAGGTAGCTTCATTCTTTTTCTAGTGAAGTGTTCCATACCTTTCTTGAGTGGGAATTGGTATCTAATATTTCCTTCTTTCATATCAATAATAGCACCCACAGTTCTAAGAAAAGGTCTTCCCAACACAATAGGACAAGACGGGTTGCATTCGATATCCAAGACAATAAAATCAACGGGGACAAGGTTATTGTTAACCATGATAAGAACATCATTAACTCTCCCCAAAGGTTTCTTCATAGCATTATCAACAAGAAAAACATCCAAATAGCAATGTTCCAAAGGTGGCAAATCAAACATATCATAGAGCTTTTTAGGCATAACAGAGATACTTGCACCAAGTTCACATAAAGCATTGCAATCAAATTCATCTACTTTTATTTTAATGATGCGCTCCCAACCATCTTCTAACTTCCTAGGGATAGAAGTTTCAAGTTTTAATTTCTCTTCTCTAGCTTTAATGAGAGCATTTGTAATATGAGTAGTAAATGCCATGTTTGTGGTACTAGCATTAGGACTTGTAGCTAACTTTTGCAAGAACTTAATAACTTCAGAGATATTACAATTATCAAAATCAAAATCATTATTATCAAAGCAAACCGAACCATTATCTCCTATGTTCTTAAAAATTTCAGCACTTTTATCAGGAACAGTTTCAGCAGTTTTAGGCAATTTTAATTTTTTGGAGGAAGTAGAGGAAACATTGCCAACACCAATTATGTTACCATTAATAGTAAGAGGTTTACTAGCATCTGAAGTAACATTATTTTCAGTAGTAGTAATAGTATAAACTCTAGCCATATTATCCTTTTTAGCTAGTTTTTTTTCTCTTTCCCATCTAGCACGTAATTCAGCCATCATCCTAACATTATCATCAATTCGAACTTGGATGGCATTAGCAGTTGCAAAGGGATTATCATCAATATTCTCAGGTTTAGCAGCCATTTTATTAATCAACGAGGATTGTGCTTCAAACATAGAGAAAATACAAGTTTCAGCATTAGTAATTTTTCCTTGCAGACCCGAAATCTCTCTATTTAGTTTTTCCATTTGATAACTAATATTTCTTAACATAGCAGATTGTTTCTCCATAGTTTTAGTGAATACTTTATTTTGCTCATATTGAGTTTGCATAAAAAAATTAGTGGCTCTTTCGATTTCTAAAATCCTTTCCTCACTAGGCATTTTACCATAGGAATTAGCATAATTATTACCATTAGCAGGAGGATAGGGCTTGTAGTTGTTGTTACCATAATTGTTCCTATAGGTATTATTGTTAAAATTATTGTTTTTAATGAAGTTCACATCAACATGCTCTTCTTGTGCAACCAAAGAAGCTAAGGGAACATTATTTGGATCAATATGAGATTTACCATTCACAAGCATAGCCATAATAACATCAATCTTTTCACTCAAAGAAGAGGTTTGTTCGACAGAATTTACCTTCTTACCTTGAGGAGCTCTTTTAGTATGCCACTCAGAATAATTAACCATCCTATCATCTAGAAGTTTTGTTGCAGCCCCCAAAGTGATGGACATAAATGTACCTCCAGCAGCCGAATCAAGAATGTTTCTTGAGGTAAAATTCAGTCCTGCATAAAAGGTTTGGATGATCATCCAAGCAGTCAGTCCATGGGTAGGGCAATTTTTAACCAAAGATTTCATTCTTTCCCAAGCTTGAGCAACATGTTCATTATCAAATTGTTTAAAGTTCATAATGCTACTTCTTAAGGAAATGATCTTAGCAGGAGGATAGTATTTTCCAATAAAAGCATCTTTGCATTTAATCCATGAATCAATACTATTCCTAGGCAATGAAAGCAACCATTCTTTAGCCTTTCCTCTCAAGGAGAAAGGAAATAATTTCAGTTTTATAATATCACCATCTATATCCTTATACTTTTGCATTTCACAAAGTTCAACAAAATTATTAAGATGGGCAGCAGCATCATCAGTACTAACACCAGAAAATTGCTCTCTCATAACAAGGTTTAACAAATCAGATTTGATTTCAAAGAATTCTGCTTTAGAAGCAGGTGGAGCAATAGGAGTGCATATGAAATCATTATTATTTATGCTAGTGAAGTCACACAACTTAGTATTCTCAGAAGTACTCATTTTAGCAAAAATAAATAGAAACCGAAATACAGGAATAAATGCAAGTAACTAATTTTTTTTGCATTTTTGATATTAAGCAAACAAGACAGTAATAAAAATAAACTAAGCAAGACAATAACAAAATAAAAAGATTAAGTGTGAGAGACTCCCCTCGCAGAAGAGCTTAGTCTCCCCGGCAACGGCGCCAGAAAAGAGCTTGATGCACCGGTGTGGTGTTGTTGGGAAACCCCAAGAGGAAGGTATGAAGTAGTGCAGCAGCAAGTTTCACTCAGTTGTGAAACCAAGGTTTATCGAACCAGTAGGAAACTAGAATTCTTCCGAAGGTTGCTGCGGTTGAACTTGGCAGGGCGCACTACCGGTGTCAACCACGAACGTGGAACCTGCACACAACACAATCAAACTATTTTGCCCCAACTTGACATGAGGTTGTCAATCTCACTAGCTTGCTGTAACAAAAGGATTAAGCGTATGTGTGGAAAATGATGTTTGTTTGTAGAGAATGAAAGTAAGAGGATTGCAGTAGGTTGTATTATCAATGTAAAGAAAAGGACCGGTGTCCACAGTTCACTAGTGGTGTCTCTCCATAAATAATAATAGCATACATGAGGGTAAACAAATTACAGCTGGGCAATTGACAGAATAAAGAACTGCATAATGATGCATGTACAAGCCATGGTGTCTAGTGTGAGATTCATTTGGGCATTACAACATGATACATAGACCGTTATCCAACTGTTATCCAACTGCATCTACGACTAATAATCCACATTCAGGATAGCATCCGCAACACCTTTCAGTATTAAGTTGCAAGCAACAGATTATTGCATTAAGTAAAGTGTGTAATGTAAGTAGCACAATTATCCTTAGACAAAGAACTACTGTTTTATCCCTATTAGCAACAGTATATTCACAATTTTAAAGGTTGCTGTCACTCCCCCAGATTAAATGAAGACATGAACCCACTATCTAGCATAAACACCCCCTCTTGTAGTCAGAAGCATCTACTTGGCCAGAGCATCTACTAGTAACGGAGAGCATGCAAGATCATAAATAACTCACACACATAATATTTAATGAAGCAAATGACATAGTACTCAATTATTCATCAGATCCCAGCAAACACAACATGTAGCATTACATAAAGATGATCTTGATCATGATAGGCAGCTCACAAGATCTAAACATGATGGCACAATAGGAGAAGACAACCATCTAGCTACTGCTATGGACCCGTAGTCCAAGGATGAACTACTCACGCATCAGTCCGGAGGCGGGCATGGTGATGTAGAGCCCTCCGGTGATGATTCCCCTCTCTGGCAGGGTGCCGGGAAGAGCTTCTGAACCCTACCGAACTAGGGTTGACGACGGCGGCGGCTCTGGAACATATCGTGGAAAAGTTTTCTGGTACTTAGGGTTTTCCCATCGGGGAGTCTTTATAGGCGAAAGGGCGAAGGAGGTGGGGCCCCGAGGGGCCCACACCACGTGGTGGCGCAGCCAGAAGGGGGGCCGCGCCTCCACCAGGTGAGGCCGCCTCGTGGCTCTCCTCCGTATCCTCTTCAGTGTTCTGGATGCTTCCGGGGAAAATAGGGATATTGGCTTTTGTTTCGTGCAATTCTGAGAATATTTCCTTAAGTGCGAAGGCGAAAGGGCGAAGGCGGTGGAGGCCCGAGGGCCCACCCTCAGGTGCTGGCGCGGCCAGGAAGGGAGCCGCGCCACCACCTGATGACGGCGCCTCGGTGCACTTCTTCGTCTCTTCTTCAGACTTCTGGAACGTGTCGGGAAAAATAAGGTCTTCGGTATAAAAACTGTCCAATTCCGAGAATATTTCCTTAAGTGGATTTCTGAAACCAAAAACAGGAGAAAACAGGGAACTGCCACTGTGGCATCTTATTAATAGGTTAGTCCCAGAAAATGCATAAAAACCATATAAAGTGTATATAAAATATGTAGCAATTGGTACAATATAAGCATGGAACATAAGAAATTATAGATACGTTGGAGACGCATCACATATCGGCGCTTATTGAATTGAGACGCATCCCAGCATCCCAACTTCATCTTCCTCCGAGGAAGCATCATTGAGATGCAGAACCGCCACCATCCAGCACCGCGCCATGGCACTGGAATAGCACTCTAGAAGCAGGAAAGAGCAACCTTATTGACGGAGATGCCGAGCTCCAGCTCCCTCGCTTGCCACAACTGAAAGGGCATGTGCCCTCTTATATGGTTTTGGTAATTAATGACAATCCATATGGACTAATATTTGTGTTGAGCATATTGCAATTATGTCTTGAAGATGTCAAGACATCACCCATATGAAGATAGATGGGAGCATATTGCAAGTATGTCTTGAAGATGTCAAGACATCACCTATATGAAGATAGATGGTATGATACGAGATTGATCAAGATGTTGATCAACACACGAAGCTACAAGATGTACCAAGTGGATCATGTATCTCTTGGATGGTAAGCCATTGTCCATATTGCTTTGTGAACTAACCCAAATGTGTGTGGTATCTATATGTTGGGTTAGGTATCTTCCCATGGGCTTGCAACAAGAAGAACATCTCATAGAGCTCATGGAGGATGATGTCATGCGGTGTTCGTCATCAAGGTTAAGAAGTGCAAGACCAAGAGAAGCATTTCGGAGATATCTTATGCTTGTAGCTTGGAGATTGACATGAAGATGAAGCTAAGCGAGGCTCTCCCACAATGGCGTATGGGGGAGTATTTGGAGAAGTCTTCATCAAGCATGTGCTAGCAAACGCAATCAAGAAAGGTGGTCCACTTGGAGAGATCAAGACCGTCATCGTCTAGCTCAAGTGGAGTGCTCAAGGCAAAGGTTTGATCATGATAGGGCTATAGGATAGATAGGCGTACTATCAAGAGGGGCTCTCAAGTGAGTAACTTGATCGCATCTTTGTGGAGAGCTCAAACCTTTGCAATCTTGGCATATCATCTTTCTTGTTTCTTATTTGGCTTTTCTCGTTGTGAGGTTTCAGAGCTTTTTGTGATCTTCATAACAAGCTCAAGGTCATAAAAAACAAAATTCGTATGAAAAGCTTCTTGGTTTTTTATGTTGGAGGTTTTACCGGTTGTTCCTATTTTGAGAGGTTTCATGTTTCCCCATTTTGTTTTAACCTCCCATCTTGGACTATGATTTTTCTCTGCATTATCTTGTAGAGTTCTTCGTTGTGATTCCAACGAGCCAAAAATCATCGAAAACGGAGTTCGGATGGTCAAGATATTGTCGTTTTCGTGTTGGTATTTCTGCAGTTTTCGGGAGTTCGGAAATTTCCGAATCGCGCGGATTTCAGTACTGTTTTCGTCCAGAAAACTTCGGAGATCTTTCCGGAAATCTCCGGGGGTCGGAAATTTCCGACCCTAGGTCGGAAATCTCCGATCTAATCTGCTGTAACGGCTAGAATTGTGGGATGGGTATAAATACCCCTCCCCTTCTTCTTCCTTGGGTGAGCACGACTTTCCCCTCTCTCTTCCACCATTGTTGACCTTGGAAAAGCTTGCCCCCTCTCAATTCCTCCCATGATTCTTGCATATCTTTGAGGGAAAAGTGAGAGGAGATCTAGATCTACGTTTCCACCAATCCATCTCTCCTCTAAGTGAGGGGAACCTAGTGGATCTAGATCTAGGAGTTCCTTTGTGGTTCACCTTTTTTGTTCTTCCTCTCTTCTCCCCCCACAAGCATTAGTTGCTTTTGGTGGGATTAGGGAGTGAGGGATTTGACTCCTTTGTGGTTTCTTTGTTCTTACTCTCTCCTCCCCCCCATAAGCATTAGTTGCTTTTGGTGGGATTTGGGAGTGAAGAACTTGTGTTCTTGTCATTGCACCGGTTGCATCGGTTTGAGCCCTCCACGAGGATTCGTGGTGGTGAAATTCGTGAGCTTGTTACTCTTGGGTCATTGGACCCTAGACGCCTTAGTGGCCGCCTTTGTGGCGTAGACCTTTTGTGGTCGGTTAGGACCTTTTGTGGTCAAGGCCTTTGTGGCTAGTTGGGACCTTTGTGGTCAAGTTGGACCTGTTGTGGTCAAGACCTCTTGTGGTCATTTGGGAGCCCCCAATTGGGTTGTGGGTGTGTGCCCCAAGGTAGTTGTACGGGATTGTTCTCCGCCCCAAAGGAGTTCATAGTGGAAGGTGAACCCGGACCTTTGTGGCCGAGTTCATCGGAGAATAAGGTGAGGCCTTTGTGGCGTTGAGTCAGACCTGTGGTGGTCACTCACACCTCTCCAACGAGACGTACTCCCCTAAGAAGGAGGAACTCGGGAATACATCCTCGTCTCCGCGTGCCTCGGTTATCTCTATACCCGAGCTCTTTACTTATGCACTTTACATTGTGATAGCCTTCGTGCTTGAAGTCATTTACATTGTGATAGCCTTCGTGCTTGAAGTCATTTACCTTGTTATCACTTTGTTGCTTGTCTTGCTTAGCATAAGTTGTTGGTGCACATAGGTTCACCTAGTATATTTAGGTTGTGTTCTTGATAAGTTAAACACTAAGTTTTATTCCGCATTTATCAACCCTAAATTGTAAAAAGTGTACCTCGCCTATTCACCCCCCCCCTCTAGGCGACGTCTTTCCTTTCAACAACCCCTGCCATCGGAGGAGGACAGCGAGTAACACCAGGGCAAGGACGTGCCAGATCCGGCCGTAGGGGTCTGGCAACCTACTCCATGGCTCCACGCAGGAACACGACAACCTACTGTACACTCTACCTACACCGGCACCTCGCCTCAGCCATCACCGCCGGAGACAGCCTCGGTCCGGCCCGGAAAACTCGAAGCAGAGGAGAGAGGCGAGGAGAGGGGAAACTGAGTCACTAGTGTGATGCTAGTTCCGTTTACCTCCATATTGGACCTGCTCGTTATTTGCCGTGCGGGGTTGCCCCTGGATATCGAGCCGAAATACCCAACGCCAATGACTAGAGCAGCCAAACAGCCTGAAAGCTGATATTCGGAACTCAAACCACCCGAATATCCAATATCAAGCTCCCATGCAAACAGTGACGGACCTACAACATCTGGGGTTCGGGTGCACAGAAGATTTCACAATACATAAAACTCAATTTTAGGGGGTGCATACGTGGTGAAAAAAATGCTATTTAACAAAGAAAATCGTTCCTACCCAGGGTCCTGTGCACCCGGCAAGCATGCACTGGATCCGCCAGTGCATGCAAACATCCAAACGAAGCATTTGAGATAGCCTGAAATTGTTTTACGGTGCACAATTACGGGTGCGTTTGGTTGCCTGGGCCCGATTTATGGATGACTGCGCGACAAGGAGAAGGGAGTGTTGCGCGTTGTAAACGGGCCACGGCCATAAAAGCCATGTTGTTTGGTTACCCGCGAAGGCATTTTCTGCACCAGAGAAGTAAGATAGGCCCCAATGTTTGGTTGCCTGCTTGCAACCCAATTTGGATGCACCAAACACAGTTTAGCTGTTTGGTTGCACAGATGACACTTTCGTATTCTTACCACAGTTTAAATTGGATGAGAATACCATGTCATACCATGTTACATCCGATCACACACCAGAAGCATAAGCGATCACATCGACCAGGAAGACAATGATGATATGTCTAGGATTTTATTTTGGCTCATTTAGACAAGGTGAATTTTTTTGGGTTAGAAATAAGGTCGTTTACCCAACCTTTGGAGCTCATTTGAAACTCATTTTTCATGGCTATGTGTTAACTTACAAAAATGGCTCGGATTGATGACCAAATTATAACAAATACTTGTCTTGGCCCAATTTGTTTATAGTTGTCATGTCACATAAGATAAAACTTAGCAAATTTTTTGGAAATTTATAGGTGCATGTCACATAAGATGATGCCTCCCTAACCCAAATTACAAAGGGGTTTCTATTTTTGTCTCATTTGAATATGGTTTAAACATGAAATAAAAAAACAGTGGCAAAACTATGTGGGGATATGTTGCAACTGCTCCACGCAAACAAAAAGGAGTACCAAAAAAACGTGTTCACGTGTCCGTTGCGCAACTGAACCGTCGACCGCGTCTTCCCTCATAATGCCCCGCACCCACGTACTCACTCGTCAGTCCAGTCTCGCTTCTCCTTCCCATTTCCCCCAATCTGCCCCATCAGCAAACCGCCCAAAACCCCAGCACCTGAAGGGGATCGCATGCAGAAAACAAAAATTTTCCTAACATCGATAACCTTAAACTAGCCAGAATCTATACTATGCAGATATAGTAGTACGCAGGGGGTTCGGTATACACACCTCTTGTAGACCGAAAAGCGGGGATTACGCTCCCGCACAAGCGTTGCTGACGAAGACGCCGTAGCCGACCTCAAGGTCGCGGAGAACTTGGCGCGACGAAGAAGACGATGACGCGGCGATGTCGGTGAAACCGACGACGACCTCGAGGCCGTGTGGAGGAAGCAGACCTCCAGCACCACTAGCGTGGCACCTCGCAGGGCGTTACACACATACGGTGAAGCCGACGAACTCCGGGCCCGATCCAGGGACGAGCAGCGGAAGACTGGGACCGGAAGACCAGCAGCGCGGCGGCGTGCGTATGGTGGAGAAAACTTTGTCCTTGGCGCAACTCCAAACTTGGGAGTCACGTGATCCAAGGAGAGAGAGAGAGAGAGAATTGGTGTGTCCTTCAAAGGCCAGGGGTACCCCTCTATATAAAGGGGTCCAGGGGGCTGCCCACCTTGCCAGGCTGGCGGTGTGGGACTAATCCCACACCCCAGTCGGCCAAGCATGATGCGTCGGCCCTAGGTGGGCCCCATGTGGCCCACCTAGGCCGGCCGAACCAGACCCTCCCTCATGGGGGGGACTTTCCCCCCCTCATGGGCCTCTTTGCCCAAAGAGGCCCATTAAGGGATTTTTGCCTTTAAAAATTCAGGAAAAATTAAATAAAAATATATTTAACTATTAATTACACTAATTAATATTAAATACATATTACATAATTTATTCCGGCTCCGAAAACTATTTCGTCGCTGCCCGATCTCCATCGGAACTTTCCCGGGACGTTCCCGGTCTCTCTTTTCCTATTTTTCTCTTCCGGTAAAGTGTCGACTCCCCTTAAGTGTGTTACCCTAGCGGTTCGATTATCTCACCAGACATGATCGAGACTCCTCTCCGATCAATGACTAATTCGTGGACCGAGGATACCCAGAATTAATCCCTGCGAGATAACGAATACTTTACCTTTCGAACCTAGACGTCTGAGTCTTAAACCTTTTGCCATGCGATACTTAGCGTGTCCGAGACTCGTTCATAGATATCTCCATACCTAGCTTGATCTCGTTACCGACACTGCTAACTTCTACTCGTTCATGATATTATGTCCTGGTGACCTAGTCACACGCTTGCAAGCTCTTTTGACATAATCTCACCGAGTGGGCCCTAGAGTATCTATCCTGCTATGCGGGCTAGCAAATCCCGCTCTTGATCCCCCGTCTCAACATACTCCTTTCCGACACCCGAGAGGGACACCTTTATTGTCACACTATATAAGATATGACGTTTGATGCAATCAAAGTGTCTTCCAGGAATAGCAATAAGAGTAGATCTCACGGTCGAAGGCGTAATGACTACGTCCTACAAATATTGGGTATGTCCATCACGTCATTCTCCCAATGACATGACTCCATTGTCAACTGACATAAATGTCACATGATCGGGAAACCTCGATCATCAATTGCCCAATGAACTAGTCAAGTAGAGGCTACTAGGGACCTGGTTGTTTATCTACCACACGTGTATTAATGTTTCCGCTTAATACAGTTATAGCATGGTATAAAACATATAATGAACAATTGAGATATGACGAATAAACTATATTTATTAAGTGCCTCTAGGGCATATCTCCTTCAGCACCGACTGCCCCTTCCCCTTCCCATCTCCGGCAGACGGCTGCTGGCAAGAGTCGCAATGGGCGTCGGTGTGGCTGTCCAAAGGTTGGGAAGCCGGTTCTAACCCTAGCGGTTGGGGAACCGCCACTGTAGGCGGTTCGGCTCCGGCATCTCC
This sequence comes from Poa annua, assembly GCA_026929855.1. NCBI lineage: Eukaryota > Viridiplantae > Streptophyta > Magnoliopsida > Poales > Poaceae > Poa > Poa annua. Next base: position 37,642,014 of record CM049433.1, read on the forward strand.
TCGCCCGGCCGTGGAGGGGGTGTACGGCGACGAGCCCACCAAGGAGGATGTGGACGGGTGTCGTGGAAAGAACAAGCGTGACGACGATGACGAGTACGACTACGACTATGAACACGTCGAGCACGTCGTCCACAATGGCTCAAAGGTAAATCCCAAATCTGCAACTCTTGCCGACATCATGTCGTTGGTTAGGGCACTAGTAGGGAAAAGCCTACTGCTGGCGAACTAAATTTAGCTACCACTGGCGAACAACGGTTTGCCAGTAGCGCTCTGCCAGTGGTAATAGTTACCGCTGGCGAACAACTGTTCGCCAGCGGTAGCACACATTAGCGCTGGCGAACCATTATCTAGTGCGGCAGTGCTACCGTATATTATCGCTGGCGAATCATTATTAGTTCGCCAGCGCTATCATTTGTAGGTTTAAAAAAAACTGCTCGTCCGCTCGTTTCGCTGGCCAACTCGTCGCCCTGGCGTGCCGGCGCGCCGCCGGTCACGGCACCCTCCCGCTCGACTTTGTCCGGCCGTAGCTTTAGTGAACCAGAAGGCCAACCTACAGCGTGCCGCCGCCACCAAGTGCCTCGCCGCGCGGGGAAGCTCCGTCTTCCCGAGGCAAGGTTGATGGCGTCGACGACCCACACCTCGCGCCTCTTCGAACCGGGCCTCATGGACCTTGCCGCGGAGTCGGCCGCGGACGCAGGCAGGCTGAAGCTCCTCCAATGTGTAGCCGCCTCGTGCGCAAGTAGGTGGGCGCTGCGGCAGCGTGCAGCCTTGACGGCAGCGGCGCGCAGTGCGGCAGCACGCGTTCGGCGGCGGATACAATCGCAGGTGCGCACGGGTGCTCTTGGTGAGGCGAGGTGGAGGCAGACGCAGCCGACCCAGAGCTCGTCCGATGCCCGCATCCAGGCCAGAGCACGGCCGAGGTGAAGACGTGGGGAGGAAGAGGACGCAGAGGAAGGCGGTGAAGCGCAGCAGGAGGTGGAGCGAGCCGCAGCAGAGGAGCGCCAGGACGAGGTCGGGCGGGAGCGTCTCCGGGTTGCACGCCGCGCGCTACAAGCCTGCTGCTGACGCCCGCGCGCCACCGCCACCACCGGTGCCACGGCCGCACCGCCATTTTCCCCAACACATGCGTGCGGTGGTGAGAGAAGAAGAGATAAGGGAGAGAGGAAGAGATGTGGTGGGTGGTGGGTGCGTGCGGTGGTTCTAGTCAACGAGGGAAGGAAAAGGAAAGGAGCATGTGGGCGTGGCAGTTTTTTAACCAATCAGATAAGACTACATGGATCGTGTGTTTCCTTAACTCGCTGGGAACCGTCGGATTGAATGGATCGCTCGGATGAGAGGAAAGTGTTGGCATGAATGAGTGCTAGCCAGCTAGTGAGTATTACCACCGCTGGCGAACTTCATTCCCGGTTCGCCAATAATACTTTTATTACTACTGCCGTACAATTAAGTTGTTCGCCAGCGATAGGTGCTGCTAGCACCGCACCAAACCACTAGCGCACGTCCCACTTGTTCGCCAGCGGTATCAGGCTTATCGCTGGCGAACCACCATCCCTGTTCGCCAGCGGTAATTAGAGCCGCTCGCCCCCCTCAGCCAGACTATATCACTGGCGAGCCGTGCCGTGTGTACGCCAGCGGTACTACTTTTACCGCTGGCGGACAACGCGTTTTGTTCGCCAGCGCTAATATTGCTGGCGCACAAAAAATTTGGTGCGCCAGCGGTAAGATGGTGGCTATAAGGATTTCCCTACTAGTGGGGTTTGGACTCTTGCTGACAATCATGTCGTTGGTTAGGGTTTGGTGTTGATTAGCGCGGCGAGGCACAACTTTATATAGCGGCCGGGGGCGGTGGAGGCGTCACATCGCCATTCACTCCGGCGCCTAAAACCGAGGCATCAACATGGCGACAGTGTGCCATTAATCCGTCCTGTATCACTGACCGAGGCAGCGGCAGCTTCACCGACGCGGGAGCCGAGAAGGATGCGGACGATGACCGCCGCTTCGCGCGCATTTCCACCACTAGGCGCTGACATGCCGGTCCCACGCGTTTTCGCGTGCAAAACATTTGCTCCGGCACCCCGAACGACCCCATCGCGTCGGGTTCGGTCTGGTCTGGGTACGTCGGATTGAAAAACGGCACAATCTGACCTTTTTTTTTGGACTGAGCGCGACTGAGCAGAATTCGACGTTTTTCCGCCGTCCGGAGAAAAAAAAACGGCTTGGGGGAGATGCCCTAGGATCCAAGGCTCCCCGCCGCCGCTATCCTCCCTCCTTTATTCGCCGACGACGCAGTCCCTACTCGATTGCCTGTGACTTCACAGCCCTGCTCGAGAGCCCATCGATCGGTGACGTATTCCCACGCTCCTGACGCCGTTCCGGTCCGCCTCCCACCGCAGCAGCTGAGCGAGCGAGAGCGAGGATGCCTAAGCGGACGACCCACACGTACTCGAGCGAGGACGCTCTGCCGGAAGGCCCCGAATCCGACCTCTTCGTCTACTACTGCAAGCACTGCGCCTCCCACGTCCTCATCACCGGTCTGCTTTTTCAACCCCTCCCGCTCCTTTTCTCGATTTCTCTTCATTGCAGTATGGGTAGAGTCTTCGGTTAGTTTTATCAGATCTGTTAAGTACGTCCCAATGAGTTTAATGAGCGTCTTTTTTTCCTGGGGTTGCCGATGTCTAAGTAGACTAAGACGATTTTGCGAACTTGTTCTTACAAACCTAAGTATATGTTCACCCTGCTGTAATTGTTTGTTCGTTTAGTGGAAAAAGTATAGTATTGTTGTTCTTGTGATTACTGTTTGCATCTGGAAGGCGTATCATTTTCATACAACGAAACACCTGCTCTGCCGAGAAAAGAAAAAATAGCGGTCTACTCGCGATCCTCCCTACTCAGCTCTCAAGCCCCAGACCTGACAATTGTCGTGGTCGTCCAAAAACCTCTCGCTCCCTTGAAGTTGATGTAGCAGCTGTCCACCAAGTCACGAGATCCTCTTCCGGGTTTGGCATTATGTCGATCCTCTGTCCACCAAGTCATGGGTGTAGCAGCTGTCCACCAAGTCAACCAACTTACGAAAGATCCAAATATCCCCTCAAGTTATGAAATGAGTTTGTATTGTAATTTTTTCTTGTATTCAGTTAGGATGCATTTGGTTGAGTGAACAGGATGGGGCGTGATAGAATTGTTCTGGCATATAGGGAGGGTTATTCCAGTGTTTGGTTTGTAGAATGCACTAAAAGTGGAACGTAACCACCTGAGCGAATATTTGCTGTATATATATGTGGAACGTGGCGATACCTCAAAATTGACGAAACTGACTGATCCCTCTCTAATTATAGTCACGTTGGTGCCTCCTATCGTATATTGTCACCGCCACAAACCATCATGTGAGCGTGGGACGCGCAGAGAGCGGGGTGCACATGCTGCATCTTGTAATCAGCAGCTGGCGGCGCATATCTATTGAGCAGCGGTGGGAGCGGGGACAAAAGCCCATTGCGATGCACTTCTCCTAGGCAGCGACAAAGTAAGAGTGGCGGCCAGCCACCGCCAGCAGAAGCGGGTTAGCTCCTCGCGCATGCATTTAGGCTTGTTGTGAAATTTCATGGTATTGTAGAGTAAAGTCAGCATTACATTAAGATGACATGTAGCCTGTTGATTAGTAGTCCATGAACCGTGGCTGCGTATGTGTATTCATGCCGGTTCAGTCTGCATAGGACATGTAAGTAGGATACAACCAAAGTGCTGAAAATACAAACGAACTCGAATTAAAATTTGAATATTTTATAGATGAAAATGCAAATGCGACTGAAATCTGTATGCATACTAGAGGTAACCTAGCTGAATTCAATTTACCACATTTCAACTCTACAACCAACACTGCAATGATTCATTCCATTCCATATTATTGCCTTTGATCAAACACGGAACAGAATCATTCCCTTTTACTGGAATGGAACCATGACATTCCACTCCACTTGGTTCCCCAACCAAACACACCCTTAGAGCATATCTAGCAGCTTGTCTAAATGGTCGTGTAGCCGTGTTTTGGACGATAAGGGGACAAAACAGCCCTCCAGCAGCTCGTCTAAACCATTGTGGAGAAATAGACATCGTCCAAAGTTGCCTCAACATTGTCCAAATGTTGACAATTGTCGACAATCTGCTAGAAAACTGGAAGATTTTGAGAGAGAATTTTTTTCGTCCATCCTCTAAAATTTAGACAACCAAATTTAGACAAGCTGCTAATGATGCTCTTAGTACCTCAGTATTCACTTTTATGTAATTGGTGGTTCATGAGATGCATGCCATTGATCTTTTGTAAAGTAAAATAATGAATTTGGACTCCGACCCACTTGCATACCCCATTTTGCTTTCTGCTTTGCCTCTCTTTGCGATATTAATGGCACGATGGTTTATAAGGCTTTGCCCGTTGTTCATTTATTCCATGTTACACTAGATCATCGCACATCCTAGAGGCCTTCAGTTATACATCATGTATTGGGATTATTTGAGTTATGACTAGTATCTGCCTTTTGCTCGCCTTATGCCACCTAGTTTGCTTCATATTTGTCGAGCACATGTATCAAACTTATTTTGTCTCCACTCTGCTTCATTTTTTATTGTTTCTTATTGTGTTGTTTCATATGAGTGGCAGTTATATCTAGCCAGTGATAGGAATTTTGAATTGTTAAGTTATGATTTCCGTCTGATATTTGTACTCACTACTTTCAAGAGATGTTATATTCAGTATGCCTCAACTAAAGGTTCTGATATGTTTGTTATGAAGATACCCTATTGCAGAAAATGCCAAAGCGGAAGACTGACAGAGCACATGTTCTAGACAAGACAAAGCATCTCTCGAGGCTAAATGTTAAGGATGCAGGGAAAATCATGTTGAAGCGGTATATTAATCATCCCTTGTTGTTCTTGTTACGTACTTGAGTCAAATTCCATATTTTATAATTGCACTATTTATAGTCATAATATTTCGGTTATCAACTATTACACCATGGAAATGTGCTGTTATGTACGTTGACTACCCTGGTGAAATTTTATTATCATCATTTACTATGTATCTGCGGTCTTTGTTGTGATCATAAGGTTGTGTTTGGTAGGGTGGTTCCACTCGGATATTCCCAACCCAACCAAGATAGCTGTTTGGTAGCCTGTTTTGATGGTCTCAGACTCTCAGCTATGCCCACCTAGTCCCAAAACGGTTCTCAGCCATGGCCAAGAGAGAACATTGCAGGCGAGCTTCTCTACCCAGCCTGGCTGAGCTCGTCCCCCACGGCATTTCATATTTTTTCCAACCATCGCATGAAGCCGCTATTGTCACCGCACCCTCCCTCTCCCCTCTACCCTGCTCTCTCTCCCATTGCACGAACTGCAACGCCTCCCTGCACCCCTTTACTTCCAGATGCTCACCCTGACGCCTCTGCCTGAGATCTCCACCCTATCAAGTACCCGGTAGAGCACCCGCACATAGCACCCCCGGTCCTCTTCTCCTTCCCCTTCATTTTTCCTGCAGTTCGTTGCTGTCCTCCTGTCTGGACGTTACCGGCACTGTATGTTGCCCCTTCCACAGCTCCTCCTTGCATGGTGGACAGGAAGGCTGCACAGCTACAGCTCCTCCCCGCATGCTGGACAGGAAGAACACGCAGCTGCAGGCCGCATCTCCTCCCTGCACACTGTGTCCAAGCTCTTACGGTAAGCGGCACCAGCATGCCGGTGGCGGCCGAGCTCTGCCTGCTCCTCTCATTGGCGCCGTCACCCAGCCTGCCATCGCAGCAAATCCCCACACGTGTGCCAGCCACACAAGGACCCGTTTGCTTTTTTTTCTATTCAAGTTCCTTTGTGTAAGGTAGTTGGACCAGCTTGTAATTTCATTTTTTGGACTTCAGAGGTTCCTGGTTGTAAAAGCTGCGATGTGATATCTTTTTATTTAATACCAGCACGTAGGTTCCAAGTTAATCTAATCTGGCCAGACATAGGCAGTGTTGAAATGTTTTTAAGTGTATATTTTTTTGCTTAAAAATGATGTTCATATACTTGTGTGCAAAAAAGGTGATGACATTTTATAATTGTGGTGGTATCCTCACCACAGCAGTGAGTACGTAACCCTATCTAACTCATAGGAACTATATCTCATTTCATACATGCAGGCAAACAACCTCCCAGTTCAGCATGTTTTAACAGATGCAGGCTACCAAACACATCGCAGTTGTATACCCTCAGCCTGTCTAGGGTCAGCATGTCTCTGAAGAGATAGCCGTGCTAGGGTCATATGGTTACCGAACACACCCTAAGTGTGCAAATTGATTCTGAGAAGAAAATCCACTGTTGCATCAACTTAGGGTATCGGTAGCCACTTTATGGATTTAATATACTTGTTTTCTGTGTGTTGAAATATGTGAATCCTTTTACACCATCCACAGTTTTCATGTGAATAACCATTTGGAACACCCATATCAGGGTCATTTGTCATAAGTTGATTTGGTTGTTGCAATGGACTGCATATTTTTCTGATAATCTAACAGAAGTATCTCTGATGCAGTGGAGAAGGAAAGCTTGAAAAGCAGTTCCGCATGACCTGTGTGGGCTGTGACCTCTTTGTTTGCTATCGATCAGAGGAAGATTTGGAGGTTGCTCCCTTTATATATATTGTTGATGGAGCACTGAGTTCTGTGGCGGCCGAGACAAATCCACATGTACACCTCATGTGAACTCTCTTTGATCGTTTCAATCTGTTTTTATTTTGGAAGCTAAAGGCCATGAAAACTGTAGGATGCTCCTGTACCCCCTTGCATCAGTCAGTTGCAAGGTGGACTTGTCCAGGTTGCCATTGAAGTAGAAGACCGGGCACAACGTTCAGCAATAACAAGTACATTATGTTATTCTTGGAGTAAATTTGTTGTATAAACCATGCTCACTGCTTAAGATGACGAATGCAACTAAGCACCATTACTCTCTTGTATAAAATAATGAATTGGACAGTAAGTAGATGAATCAGTATCGTTTCGAAAAGAAAAGAAAAGAAAAGATGTGATAATTGTATTTCTTTTCAGGAGTGAATGCTGACGATGTTCGAGTAGCAGTAGCTGCCCCTGCTGCTCGCGGGGAGGCAAACAACGAGTTGCTAGAATTTATGGGCAAGGTCTCTTTCTTCAATCTTAATCCTTAGCAGTATTAGGGTGATTTAAATGTTTGTAGTATTTGTTTAGGTTGGTACTTATATGGGCATACATCTATTGCGGTCAAGTGTTCAAACTTGTCACTTAAACATGTTTGTAATCTCAATTTGTGCATCAGGTGCTTGGCTTAAGGTTGAGTCAGATGACCCTTCAAAGGGGATGGAATAATAAATCGAAGCTTCTGATTGTGAGCTTCCATTTCGTATGTCTTGTTTTAGGAAATATATTAGTGCTATAGGAATTGAGCTCATCAAATATATATATGGGTTTCCATAATACCAGGCTTTCTGTTACTAGTCAGTTGACTCAACATTTTGCATTTAATTCATTATTTATTATTTATTTCCCTGCAATCTTCCTGTTTCTATGTATTGATTGTTTCTCTTGTACAAAATACCCTGACCTTTAGGTCGAGGATTTGTCTGCCCGGCAAGTTTATGAGAAGCTCCTAGAAGCTGTCCTACCTTAGAATACATTCGATCGGATCCAGTAAACTCCTCTCCGGAGGAAAAGGACCCAAAGGATAGCTAAATTGGCTGAAGAGAAGTCGGATGAGGTGCCAAAAGATCAAAAGCTGCTAGGAGAGTTGATGGGGTCGACCTGAGAGCACTCAGCCAACTTGTTCATTGTTTTTGTAATCATATATACATTACTGAGATGGGAGGTATCATAAAAGCAAAGCTGTCCGTTATCTTTTTGAGTTGTGATGCAAACCGCTGCCATTGTAGGAAACATGTAATATATATTGTTTCAACCTGAGCTTGTGGGTGATTTCCCAGGTTTAGTGCTAAGCATGAATGATTTCATACTCTTGTGTTGTTGCATTTGTTGTTCTGCTGTTTGAACGCCTGGAATTTAACCTGAGAATTACTAAATCGGAAATTATAAGGAACATGGCAGAGAGATTGAGATTTATCTGATGTAATACATGTGTGTTGTTGCATTTGTTGTTCGGCTGTTCGAACGCCTGGAATTTCACCTGAGAATTACTAAATCGAAAATTATAAGGAACATGGGAGAGAGATTGAGATTTAGTGCAATCGCTGTGGTGTTTGTTTGTGATTTAGTGAAATGAGTTCATATTATATACAGACATTAAAACTGAGCCAAATACGAGGCCTCTCAAGATCTGTCAATTTTTGGCCATTGGATCGCGCTACCGAAATGTTTTTACCGTCCGATCTATATTATTTCCCGAACTGGGCTAAATGTCTCTATCGGACGCTACTCTCATCTTCGAATTAGCCTGCTGTGGTGAATTGTGCACAAAATCACACTAAGACCTATGCAAACAACTACGGTATGTCGAGAACTGAGGCTTGGCCCGGATGGCTAGGAGGTGTTGATACCTACTGTGCCCGTGAGGTCTCGAGTTCGAGCGCTAGCGCCCGCTCCCTCGTGTGTACTCACCGAAATTCTTCTAAAAAAAACAACTACGGTATGTCTGGACCGACCTCCTAGCCCTCTCACGCCCACACTAAGGGCCTCTTTGTTTAGACTTCTAGGTGCTTTTCACCAAAAAAAAAAGCAGGGGGAACGAAACAAAGGGTGTGGTGGCATCTTCGAATTAACCTGTTGTGGTGAATTGTGCACAAAATTACACTAAGGCCTATGCAATCAACTACGGGATGTCTGGACCGACCTCCTAGCCCACTCACGCCCACACTAAGGGGCCTCTTTGTTTAGACTTCTAGGTGCTTTTCACAAAAAAAAGCAGGGGGAACGAAACAAAGGGTGTGGTGGGCTTTTGCCAAAGCCAGTCGTTTTCCTTTAGACGAACAGCCTCCACCTTTTCCGAGCCGTTTTTCTTTTCTTCGCCCCGTTTCTTTTTTTCTTTAACCTACCTCCACACCCCGATGCCCGTCCGCCCCGAGCGAGCTAGGGTTCCTCCGCCGCCGCACCACCCCGCCGTCCCCGCCGCACCACCCCGCTTCCCGCTGTGGACTGCTTCATCCATTCCCCGCGTTTCTCGACGCCCTCCATCGCTCCCTTCCCTGTCGTCCTCAACGCCGTGCGACGACTAGGTTCTGGCGTCGATCGAGCTCGCCATCTTGGACCGAGCTCCTCGTGTGTAGGTACATACTATCTGGTCGATTCTGGTTATCCAAACAGAAGGGGGTTCCTTGCTCCTTATAAAAACAATACATACCATATACCAGATTTCCGTCGAGAAGGGCTACCAACGAAGAAGGAAGAAATTTTCGACCATGCCCACTCATCCTTGCGAATTGCATTGAGCGCATCTTTGGGATCTTGAAAAATAAGTGGTGCATTTTGAAGGGCATTCCTTCTTTCGACTTGGTTACACAGAAGCTTGTGTGCTTCACAATTTCATTAGAGACTCCAACTTACGTGACAAACAGTTTGATCGATGTGATGCAGATGAGAATTACATTCCAAAGGTCCAAAGACAAGATGTTACCTTGCCTAGTGATCATGTGTCGAGTGGGCTTTACGCGACGAGATTGCTAACACGATGTTCATTTCTAGACAACGTAGAACTATCTGAGTTAGCTAGTATAATATAGTGGAAATGTATTTTGGACATATCTATATTTGTGATGCTTATGTAATGACAATTGTATAGATATGAAGTTTGATTTGAATTTTAGTGATGCATATGTTATCTACTACTCCCTCCGTTCCGAATTAATTGACTCAGATTTAGTACAAGTTGTATTAAATCTGAGTCAATTAATTCAGAACGGAGGGAGTATATGCGCAAATCAGCAGCAGTATAACATTTCGTGAAAGTAAGTAGGGGTGTTTCAAACAATTCCATAGTTTAAAATCAGACATCAGCTAGGTTGTTCAAAACTTCTACTCGAATAACAGATTTTCCTACACAGCCAGCTACAGGCAGCCCAGACAAATAGGCCCCCGGTTCCTTTCAACAAGTTGACTCCTTGGGTCACTGCTCCAGCATGCGAACAGCGTATCATCTCATTAATTAGCTCCCACTAGCCAACGTAATTAGCCCCCCTCCTCTCCTAAATCCCGATTTCACGATCGAATCCCCAATTCCGTAGCCACAGACGCGAGCGCAGGCCAAACCTCTCCTCGCCTCCTTCCACTTGCCAGATCTCTCCGGCTGCCTTTTTGCTTCTTGAAGCAGGAAGGGGGGACGGAGCTAGGGTACAGGCGAAGCCAAGGTAGCCGGAGCCGGGGTTACCACGATGGGGCTGATCTCGGGGATGGTGATGGGGGTGGTTGTCGGCGTCGCGATCATGGCTGGGTGGAGCCGCATGATGCAACATCGTAGCAGGAAGCGCGTAGCCAAGGTTCGGTCGGGTATCTTCTACTCTTGTTACTCCATTCCATTTGGATTGCTGGCCGTTACTGCTAAACCGCAGAGCTTAATTTGCTCTTGTGGATTTTTATTTCATTTTTCTGAAACAAACGTCTTGCAGGCTGCGGATATCAAGGCCCTTGGATCTCTCGGCAGGGACGACCTCAAGAAGCTTTGCGGCGACAATTTCCCCGAGTGGATATCCTTCCCACAGTATGAGCAGGTTAGCAGCAGTGCCATGACTTTTGTCTTATGTAAATAAACTATAATTCACCGACTTGACGACTGGATTCACAAGTGGTGAACTCTAGTACTTGCATCAGTTGCATGCCTGTCTTGAAAAGCTGGTTACTTGTCGATTGAGTACATCTCAGCATCTGGAGAGGCAAAGTGTGGGTGGGTGGACTTTGGTAGGTCTGCTACAGCTTTCTTGTTTGGGGGATATAAGTGCTTGAACAATGATACAGTGAGCCTGCAATAGGTTGGGTGATTGAATTATAGGTGACATAGTCACAACAGCACACAGTCAATTAAACAAGCTCCTAGGCATAAAATGTCTGATTCAGGAAGGTTTTGACCCCCGATGCGCACTTATGGATAGCCTCCCCCCCCCCCCCCCCCCAATTCGTCTCCAATCCCTTGGCCCATCTACCGAGACGTCATCTTCGATGCGCACTACCTCATCTCACCGCCATACCGCGTCGCCACAACCCGTCCACACACCATTGCTGCCCTGCCCAACATCCACTTGTTGGCTTAGACCATCAATCTTCTCAACATGACCTACAGTGGGTTTATAAGCTGCTCTTCATGCTTATTTCATGTTCTCAACATGACCTAGAATTAATATTCTGCCTACAATTGTTTTTTTCTTAACAGGTGAAATGGCTGAACAAGCATCTCAGCAAACTTTGGCCTTTTGTTTCACAAGTAAGATTATTTTTCATGCTGTTTTAGTAAAATCTAGAGTAACATAAATCGTAAGGTACATCACCGATAAAAATCCAGCTTGCTGTTGAAGACGAATATGATATTCCTTTTTTTAGCAATTTCCTCCCCTTGGTGTATGGTGTTTCATCAACCTGTTGAATTGCAGATTTCTTATTTAATTTTCTCTCTATCCCAATCCTGGCATTTCATGGATTCCATGTTCTTTTGGGTTTTGTGGATTATTTTGCAAACTTCTTATCACTAAAAGCTTGAGATTCGTGTTTTAAATATAACAGTTTGAACTTTTCAATCAGTTTTGTCGCTGTAATTTGAACATTTACTGAGCATATCAAAATGGTTTAGATATTTGGAATACCCCCTGGATTTTGTTCAGTTGTTGCATCGTAGAGTTGCTGATTAATGATCATGAACATAGCACCTTCTATGCTATTAAGGTAGCCTCTTAAATGTTTACATTCGATTTAGATGCTGGTCACACCAATGATCAAATTTGTGTATATTATGTCAAAAGAAATTATGCATCGATCAAAATTTTACTTACAGTTTCTACCAGGCGATGAAGGGTGCCCTAAGTCGCTTGATTGTTAAGTAGCATGACTTTGTTAACAAAGAAAACTGTCTGCTTTTTTTCTTTTAATACGATCTCGTACTACCATCCACTAAAGTTTTTTGTTTGTATTGTAAATTCTATAGTAATGTCTGTATTCTATTTTTGACTACTAACTATACTTCTAATTTGGTTTTAGGCTGCAACTGCAGTTGTCAAGGAATCTGTTGAACCACTGCTAGATGATTATCGACCTCCTGGAATAAAATCTCTGAAGTTCAACAAATTCTCTCTTGGAAATGTATCTCCGAAGATTGAAGGTTTCATTTTATAATTTTTGGGCTCTCTAGTTTTTATTGCATGCTTGCTGTGTGTGTGTGTGCCTATATTCTTAGTTCCAAGTGTGAGACCTCCAGTTAAACGTAAAATTTCCATTCTGCATACATACACCAATCAATATGTCTAGTGATACCAGCCATGACAGGTCTTAAATCATAGTTAAATCGAGTTCAGTGGAAGCTAGGTGATCTATGCCTGTGGTTATTGCCTACTGCTTAATTGGGTGGTTAGTATTTGTATATTAAATTGCTGGAAGCGGCCAATGTGTCTACACAAGATTAGACTTTTTCTTTCTGAATATTTGTGACATCCATATGAAGGCATGGTTTCTGATCAAACCTTCCTCTCCTTGATTTCAATTGCTTGAGTCCATTTCATATGGTATGTTCATCGAGTGAAACTACTGTCAACTAGCTTACTGCACACGTGTTGCTACAGAATTAGTAAATATGAAGTTTTCACTAATTCTCAGGCAACACATGTTTGTTGTTGTTATAGAATATGTATGTTAGTGATGCTAACACATTTTTCACTAATTAGAATATGTACTATCAATATAATTCTGTTAAAGACATGCTAAATTATTTCTTCTCTTTACTATTTTTTTTACGTAAGTACAATCTCACAATGTTGTCATGTTGAAGAATAGTTAAAGCTACGCCTCCTCATTTTTAGTTTATGTTTATTTATTTTTGTATTTTTCGATTTTTAATAGTACCTTAGATAGATTGACAAGACCAAACTGAAAATACAAATATACAAGGATATATCATCCATCTAAAACAAATATGTACTATCAATATAATTCTATTAAAGACATGCTAAATTGTTTCTTCACTTTACTATTTTATTTTTATTACATAAGTACAATCTGACAATTTTGCCATGTTGAAGAATAGTTAAAGCTACGCCTCCTCATTTTTAGTTTATGTTTATGTTTTTTTTTCGATTTTCTCCAGTAACACGATGTTGCGAGGCTATTAATAGTACCTTAGATAGATTGACAAGACCAAACTGAAAATACAGATATACAAGGATATATCATCCATCTAATAACCCATGTGTAAGAAACTTCAGCCGAAGCAGGAAGGCAATATGCCTCAGTTTTCCCTTCCGCTCCCTCTCGTCTCTCGGTGTGTTGAAGTCACCCCTAATGTCAGGGTCCCTCATCTCTTTCTCTCTTTCTTGTGGAACACCTCTCATCTCTCTGGGCATGGGAAGAAATCCAATAGGAAGGAAGAAGTAACATGATGGGAATGTGTGGCTCGTGAAGTATCCAGCGAAACTACTTGCTTTAGATGTATGTATTTTAATTTCATCATGTTCAGCTGCGTGGCCACTTGACTTGCTGTTCGTATCCTGGCAACCACACTTTTTTATCTTGTCGCTGAAGCACATAAGAAGGACAAGGCAGACACCAGACGCACTGTGTCATCATCCCCGACAACTCTTACTTTAGAGGAATGAAGACATATTGATTTCTAAAAAGAGCCATGCCATATAGTCCATCCACAGCTTTTCCTGGAGAGAGGAGTTTTTCAAAATGACAAGTATCTTATTGATTTGAACTGGAATAGGTTGAGGAGAGATGTAAAAAAAAGGACAAGAATGATTCTTCACAGGTGAGAGATGCAAAGAACAATGCTATTTTTGTATAATAGTGCATATTTCGGATGTGAGTTGTAGTGGAACAGGTTGGGGTGAGATGTAAAAGAAAAGGACAGGAATAACTCTTCACATAGGTGAAAGATGCAAAGTGTTATGGATGCATCTTATCTTTACTCATAGCTCAATGGGCAAATAAATAGTACACATAACTTGGAGGACAAGAAAGTAAATCTAGTCTAATACAGACTCCTAGACCAATACTAATACTCCTCAACACCCCCCTCAAATGCAAAGCGTATGCAATAGCATTGCATTTGAAGAAGTGTAGAACTAGAAAAGAAAAAGATAATCCAAAATCCGCATCTTGAGAGTGTCACTGTAGCATGAAGAGTCTTCATTAACCTGTTAAGTCAAGCCACAGCCGATCGAAGAAGAGACCGACACAGACCGAGAGACGGTCAGAAGAAGAGCATGTCACAAAAGATCATAGCACAAGAAGCCCAACGGTATAAGAAGCCCAAAGGCAAAAAAAAGTGCATGTATCAATGACAATGCAGACAGATGGCGCATCACAGAAAGACACACACCGAATCAAGAAAAGATGGGTTGTCAAAAGATGGCACGTCAAGAGAATCAAGCATTGCACACAAAATCATAGCCCAAGAAAACCAGCGGCAAACAAGCACAGTTGAACAAAGCTATCACACGATTGGTTATTTTTTGAACTCACGATTGGATCAAAAAACGGAAAACGGCAAGCGATGGAGCGAGCCATGGGTGAACTAGCAGCACACCACACGTGCGGGCAGATGACGTGGACCTGCTGTGTGAAGAGCATTGGAGGATGGCTGAACCAGCAGGGACGCGGAGGTGGCTCGAATCGGGCGAGCAGACCATACACGGGCGAGGTGGACTGGGAGTTCCAATCGAAGCAATCTGGGAATCAGGAGCAGCACCGGCAGACAGGAACCTGACGGTGAGGAAGCAGGGGACGGGGCTCGATCTTCTCGATGCTGCATGCACTTGGAGAAGGACGAGAGGCTGATCGTGGATGCAGTCGATCTTGTGGACGGCAGGCCCACGGGACAACTCGATTGGCGATGGACATAGATCGGGAAAATAAACAAACTAAAGATACGGACGAGTTGCGCATCCGGAAGAAAAATCCTAAACCTTGGCTCTGATACCATGTTATGGATGCAACTTATCTTTACTCATAGCTCAATGGGCAAATATATAGTACACATAACTTGGAGGACAAGAAAGTAAATCTAATCTAATACAGACTCCTAGACCAATACTAATACTCCTTAACACAAAGGACAATGCTTTTGTTGTATAATAGTACATATTTGGGATGTGATTTGTTAATTGTGTCTGTGTCGATATTATTACTCTGATTTATGCTCTTTGTGATGCCAATGACCTTATTTTCCCTCAATGTTTATATGAGTTCATGTTCCATGTTTACTAATGCCAGGCTAACTTAAATTTTAATCATGCTGCTGCTGTACTAAATACGTATGACTGAAAGAAATCATGTCATCTTTTGTGAAGGCATCCGTATCCAAAATCTTCAGCCAGGGCAAATCATAATGGATTTAGATTTCCGCTGGGGTGGTGATCCAAGCATAATCCTTGCTGTTGATGCTCGGGTTGCATCACTGCCTATTCAGGTTTCGATTATTTCTGTCTTTACTGTGGCTAACCTTGCAAAATTAAGCCCTTCGTAAATTATATTTTTCGTAAACCATCTTTCAGTTGAAGGATCTCCAGGTCTTCACCGTTGTCCGTGTTGTATTCCAACTATCAGAAGAGATTCCCTGCATCTCAGCTGTTGTTGTTGCTCTCCTTGCAGAGGCATGTATCTACTAAACAAACTGTTCTCCTTTTTTTGAGAAAAAACTGACAATTTCTATTCAGTATATTTTTAGTTTGAGCAAACATAGGATGAAAAAGAGTACTCCGTACATTCCTCAGAATAAGGCGTATAAATTTAGTAAAAAATCAACGTTATGGTAAGTTGACTAATCATATAGAAAAAACATAAACATTTATAATACCAACTTAATATCAATAGACCCAACACAGAATATATTTTCATAGTATGTTAACTAAATCTGGTATATGTTCATATTTTTGTGAATAAGATCGGTCAAAATTGCATAGGGTTTACTTTTTACTAAAATTATACGTCTTGATTTGAGGAGGGAGGTAGTATAAGGTAACAGTGGACTGGTTTGTAATTAAGATGACATAAAAGTGAAACATTTAGATTTTTTCTATTTCATTCCCTTACATTTATTGATTGTTGTTTGTTTTGCATACGACAATAAACCAGAGCTGACCTCAGAATGGATTGAAAACATAGAATATCATCTCAGTCAAGCCTGGGGAAGGCTTTAAAATTAAACGCACAAAGAATTTGTATTTCTTACTTATAAAATGACACTGCCTTATCTAATGGTGGCAGTTTTGCCACTGCCAATCTTTTGTATGGGTACTTTGGTACCACCTATCTTATAGCATCTCCACTGGTGCTCCCAAAATAGACTGTCCGACAACTGTACTGGATGGCCGCTACTGGGAGCGCCAGCACACCTGGCCACCCTATATGGGGCCGGCTGCCCCAGCACCGCTCCCAATAGAAGTTAAAAAAAACTTAGGAAACAGCGTCTAAATAGAAGGCAAAGGTGCGACGGCAAAGGTGCATTTATTTAAGCTTAGGAACCGTCTCTCGCAAGAAATTAAGTTGGCTGCCGCGCGTCGGTTGCATTTATTTAAGCTGACCTTGCTATGTATGGCTTACGGTATTCTACATGGCGCTGTTTGCCGGTTGTGTCCGGCACTCCCATGCTGCTCCCTACGGACCGAAGCCCGCGTGGGAGTGCCGAAGAGTTTATTGGGCTGGTCCGGCAACTTTGCCGCTATTGGGAGGTCAGCTGGGTGCTTGTCCGCCGCCCCAATAGTCCTATTGGGTACGCTGGTGGAGATGCTCTTATGTGTTGATCATGGTGGCATTTCCATGGGGAAGCTTGTGAACACAGGTTCATGCTGCAAATCTCCAGCTAAATCTTACAGTTAAAAGGTTTTTTGGTGTAATATTCTGTGGACAACATATCACAAGAACAAGAATTAGGGAATACTTTATAAATGTTGTTTCTGATGCTTGGAATCTTTTGCATTTGTAAAAAAATGTGCATTTCCTGTATAATCCTTTATTGGGGTTTCTTTGTGCTTCAGCCAGAGCCAAAAATACAGTACACACTGAAGGCTGTTGGAGGAAGCCTGACTGCTATTCCAGGACTTTCTGATATGATTGATGTAATGACTTGAAAGTTTTTGAACATTAAAATCCTGCTAAGAACATGTTAAGAACTGACAGGGTTCTTCTTCCTTCAATTAGGATACTGTCAATTCAATTGTCAATGACATGCTCCAGTGGCCACACAGGCTTGTTGTTCCACTTGGTGTCAATGTTGATACAAGGTGAGTTCTCTTCATTTGACAGCTGCAAAGGTCGATGGATCCCTGCTCTCCTGCTTGTGTGTGTTATGCCACTGGATGACTGGTGTGGACTAAATTGCAACTACTAGGTTGTGTAGAACTAAGTGCTTTGCATTGGGCGTTGGCATACTTATTGTTCGGTAATTTTGCAGTGGCATATGCTGTTATAAACCAACGTTCGATAGAGATGAGACAAACCTGTGACTCTCAGGGGGTGAACCGGAGAAGTATTTGAAATGGCTACATAGATGAGACTAAGCAACTTGTATGAATCTATTTATAGGAAGTGGTCTAATTTTGTTAATCGGTCAACCCATTGTGTTTCACAATCCATATTTTAGCATGCTACCACCCACAAAGTTTGATTGGGCAACTTGTCATGGAGCTCTTCAAAGTTCTATTTTGCAGCAACTAGGGTTCTCATTCCAGTCCAACCTCCTGTGCTAGACACTAAGGCCTGGCCTGCACTTAATCTTTAGAGATTCTTTGGGCGATTGTCGTGGTATCGGATCAAGCATATATTTCACATTGTAAAACGTTCCTTGCATACAAATCAACACAAATACATCATTTGGTCTAATTCCATTCACTACCTTATGAGGACTTATGACTATTCTCCTTTCTTTATATTCCTTTTGGAGCTTTCGTTATAAACTGTAGTGCAAGATCCTATTGGCATCTGCTGACTTTAAGTCTTTGACTTTCCGCCTGGTCTGTTTACTTTCTATGCAGTGAGCTGGAGCTTAAACCTGAGGGAAAACTTTCTGTTACTGTAGTAAAAGCAATGTCTTTGAAGAACAAGGAGTTGATTGGCAAATCTGATCCCTATGTGACCCTGTATGTGCGTCCGATGTTCAAGGTTAAAACAAAAGTCATTGATGACAACCTAAATCCTGAATGGAATGAAACATTTGAGCTGATTGTTGAAGACAAGGAAACCCAATCTGTCATTTTCGAGGTATTTCTATGTTTTTCCCACCCTTTTGTTCTTGAAGATGGTCTGCACTGAGGTAAAATCGCATCAAGTAACTAAAAGTTATTTATTTACATGAAGTGAGTATATTTTGAACAACTAAAGCAGTGACAGATTCTGTAGGCTCCAAAAAAGAAAGCTTCGCTATGCTCACTGAAAAACTATCAGCAGTAGATTGTTAACCAAATAGATAGATGTGAGCATTTGCCACTGTTCTGTTGAATTGGGGCCCCAGCAAGCTATAGTGGATTGTTGGTTGTCAGGTTGGCTGTTCAGGCTCACTGAGGCCTAGGTTAAAATGTTCATGTACGGCCCAACCTATCTTTGTCAAACTAAATATACTTACATCAATGAGAAGTTAGTGGACAATGTTTGTTTTGGTGACATTAATGTATGAGTAAATTGGACGTCTTTCCTGCAGAAAGTTAAGTTTTGGATCGTGCTGAGCGTCCCCCGGAGGATCGGAAGCCTCCGATCCTCCCCCTTCCCTGCTTGACACGTGTCCAACTAGTTAGTTACGCACACGAAAAGAAATCTCCCACGCTCCCTAGAAAAAGTCAAAGGAAACCCGTGTCCTCGCTCGTCTCCTTGCCTGCCGCTCCTCTGTGAGAGCAGCCCGTCGCCGGCCGCTCAAAGACCGCCCGTCCGTCACTGGAGAAGACGGCACCGCACCCCACGCTGCTCATCCATGAGCGCAGCCCGTCGCCGGCCGCTCGAAGCCCGCCCTTCGCCGGAGAAGACGGCGACGCCTCGATGAGCGCAGCCCGTCGCCGGAGAAGACGGAGACGCCTCCATAAGCGCAGCCCTTCGTCGGCCGCTCGAACCCCTCCCGTCGCCGGAGAAGACGGCGACGCCTCCATAAGCGCAGCCCGTCGCCGGAGAAGACATCAACGCACCTCAACCACTCCTCCGCTGTCGCCGGAGAAGTCAACACCGGACCCGCACCGGACTAGATGTCGCCGGCCGCTCGAAGCCTTCGGTATTACAGGCTTGCAGCAACAACGGCGGTGTAGCCACCACAAAACTTGAAAAAGCATACAGAATTTTGCTGCCACCCTTATGAAGAATTTTGCTATCGCCCATGCCGCTGGAAGCTCCGGCAAGACCGCAAGAGCCCTTGCAGTCGAGGACCACGCTTGTAGTCTGCCGCTTGTAGCATCTCAGTGGGGCTTTGGAAGCACCGCGCCAGCTTCCACCGACGGTTCCAAGCAGCACCGCCAGCTGCTGGTAGCGGCCGCCTCCGACCAGATGGTAGCAACTAGCAAGGTCGACAGTCAATGGCAGCAACATCGGCCTACTTTGGTAGCAAATCCGCAGAACGGTGGTAGCAAAAACTTTGATCCTATGATGCAAATAAAAAAACTCCGTGGTGGTGCAAAATAACAGAACGGTTGTAGCAAAAGAAATCTACAAATAATGCAAAATCACACATGGTTTGTAGCAAAAAAACAGATGCACGAACTCCGTGCGGTGCAAAATCGCAGAACGGTTGTAGCAAAAATATTCTACAAATAATGCAAAATCACACATGGTTTGTAGCAAAAAAAAAAAACAGATGCAAGAACTCAGTGCGGTGCAAAATCGCAGAACGGTTGTAGCAAAAATATTCAACAAATAATGCAAAATCACACATGGTTTCTACAAATCAGAAGATCATCGGTAGCAAATTTTTCCTTGTGATGCAAAAGAGAAGAACAATGGTAGCAATTTTGCTTGCCATGATGCAAAACTGAAGAACATATGTAGCAAATTTCTACTTATGATTGAGAACAGAAGTACATTGGTAGCAATTGTACTTGCTATGATGCAAAATAAAAGAATATGGGTAGCAATTTTTCACTTCTTATAATGCAAAAAAAAATGTAGCAAAATTCTTTTCCCATGATGCAAAACAGAAAGTCATTTGTAGCAACTCTCCATTCTATGATACAAAATAGAAGAACATATGTAGCAAAATTCTACTTCACAAGGTTCAAGAAAGCGTAATTAAGCGTACGCTTAAGCGCTGAGTGATGGAAAAACGCTTCGCTTAGGTCATAAGCGACTACTTAAGCGTTAATAAGGTCCTTTAGCGTAATAAGGGCGTGAGAGACTCCTGCTCACGGTGTCTTTTGTCCTACAAAGTTAGCCTAATAAGTCTCATTAGAGAACCCTTGACTGGTAACCTGATAGGAGCCATTCATCCTTTCTAATCCGAGCCAACCGTCTACTCTCCTCATCTCTTTCTCTCACCTTCTACAGTTATACACACATTCACATCAAACAGCCCTTTCCTGCCTCGCTTGCTTCTCCTTCCCCATAGCAAGTATCACTCTCCTCTTCTCTCAACTTCTTTGATCCTAGGTGTAAGCCCGCTACTAAAATCCGTGAAATTTAGAAACGCTTAACCTCGCTTAAGCGTCGCTTAAGCGACTAAAACTCTAAGCGAGAGCCAAACGCTCCGCTTACGCTTTCCGCTTTCTTGAACCTTGCTACTTCATATGATGAAAAACAAAAAAAATGGTAGCAAAATTCTTCTCCTATGATGCAAAACTGAAAATTCTTCTCCTATGATGCAAAACTGAAAGTCGTTCGTAGCAATTTTTCTTTCTTATGACACAAAACAGAAGCATGAAAGTAGCAAAAATCTACTTCCTATAATGCAAAAGACAGATTAGTAGTAGCAAAAATCGCCTTCTTGTGATGCACCCATGGACAGCGTTTGTAGCTGTGATGCTCCTTTGGTCCAATTTGTGGCCACTGCCGGTAGCACTACCGATCTCCGCAGCACCGTGACGACATCAAGCAGCCGCTCGCAGCTAGCATCACGGCAACACCCCTGTCTCCACGGGCGCGCCGTGCTCCCATGAGAGCAAAGTCGCCCTTCTCCGGCAACACCACTTCCGGTCGTCGGCAGCACCGCCGTGCTCCCATGAGAGCAAAGTCGCCCTTCTACGGCAGCACCGCCGTGCTCCCGTGAGAGCAAAGTCGCCCTTCTCCAGCAGCACCACTTCCGGTCGTCGGTCGTCGGCAGCAACGCCGTGCTCCCACGAGAGCAAAGTCGCCCTTCTCCGGCAGCACCACTTCTGGTCGTCGGCTACCGCTTTCAGCATCCTGAATCGCAACTCACATCAGCAACTTGCTCCTCAGAGCACCAATGCGCCGCGGCCCCATGGCTGGCAGCTGCACAGATTAATCGAAGGAAACCTGGGTGGAGCGGCCTTTGTGGACGGGACGACGCGCGCGAGGACGGTGTCGCCGACGCCGGCGCTCCGGAAGTGGCTGATGCTGAGCTGCATGCCGGCGATGCTGGCAAGCGCCTCCGCTATCAGAGCCGACACGCCGCCGTGCAGTACCTTGAACGGCTGCTGGGGAGCCACGCAGACATTAATACGACCACACGTCCGCGTGCGGCGCCGAGAAGGCAAACAAGGTTGCGGTTTAGGCAGGTGTAGTTGAGAGAAGAAGACGAACCTGGCAGTAGGTGGGCGTGACTAGGAGCCGGCCGGTGAGCCGCGATGACGAGACCTCTTCGATCGAGCATGGGGTGCGCCGCAGCGAAAGGACGAGGACGCGGCTGGCTCGAGCTTGGCACTCCTAGTGGAGCAGGTGGACACCATGGCCAGCACCGGAGCAAATGGAGCATGCGCCATGGCCGAGCGGGCGGCGCCATGGCGAGCGGCGCAGGCGGCGCCATGGCGAGCGGCGCAGGCGGCGCCATGGCAAACGGCTGAGCGGGCGGCGGCGGCCGTGCCTACGAGCGGGGAATTGAAAAAAATGGGGAACGAGAAGGAAACGATAAGATTCGTTGGTGGGCCCTGTCCCCAGCTGTCTCGGTAAAACAGGACACGCGGCGCGCAACGGAGGCGGAGGATCCTGTTGCGCGATCCCCCGGATGATTGGTATCATTTCCCTTAAGTTTTTGGGTAGTTTATTAACCATTGTATTGGTGATAGAAGTCCTGAATTTCAGATCCTGTACCAAATACTTACAATTATATGGTTAAGGGGCTGGTAATGAGACGGAGTTCCAGTGTAGTGGACCAGGATCCATGATGAATTTATGTCGTTAGCCTAATAGAGCCTTGTGTAAGTGAGTAGATACCTGACTTTTGTTGGTTGTCAAGTAGGTCGATGCTACATTTGCTGATACATTTGATTTAACAAAATTGACAAATTTATAAGTGTTTTAAGACTTCATGTAAGTGAGGAGTGCATATTTGCTATTGCTTTAAGTAGACACTTTTAGAAACACTACGGCTTGCTTTCTCACTATTTTCTAGGCAGTTGTAATTGATAGCGATTGTACATTGTGCCGGTGCTGTACTTCTTTGTATATAAGTTCTCTGGGTTTCAAACTTATGCCCAGATGATCTTTATTAAATAAACCTGAGAAAGGCTAGTCAGCAACCAAAACTTAGAACTTGCCATCTCGGACACTGAAATAGAGGAAGCTACAGTTTTGACTGCCATTTCTGTTGAGTCAAATTATAACAAATTTTTTTTGTAGACATGTCTAGTTTCAAATTTGAATATTCTGAATTGGACAAAATATAGAATGCAAACGGAGCTTCTTTCTTGAACTAAACATGTACTCCCTCCGTTCCTAAATGTAAGATGTTTTAGGTGGTTTACATGTTGTATAGATACATACTAAAATGAGTGAACCTACATATTAAAATGTGTCTAGATACATTGTATGCATGTGAATATGGACAAACCTTAAAACATCTTATATTTAGGAATGGCGGGAGTATGAAGGAGTGGATTTAGAGTTGAGTGCACAATGCCACTCTCTTGGACTTCTAATGTGTACTATTCCTGGCATGTCCAATTAGTCATGCTCGAATTCTTTACAACCAAAATTGTAAATCTAAAAAATGCAATATTCGAGGAACCCTCTGCACTAATACCGTCCCTGTTCTGACAATGAACCTGCATTTTCATCTTTGGACATTTAGCATATCTATCGTTGATCCCCCCTTCTCGTTTGAACGTTTGAGAAATTTTACTTGGTTTGAGTGATTTGTCTAGTTAACCAAAGAAAGGCATTGACACTTCCTTGGCATGACTCGAGCATTCACTGATGTCTTAGTTAAATGTCCATGCAAACTGATTCGCCATAAGTTGTTTATATCTTTTTTTTTCTAACTGTTACTATTACAATTTTATTCTCTAATTTCTATCAGTTTTGTACTGGGTAACATATATCAGATGTGACTTCTGCAGGTTTATGATGAAGACAACCTACAGCAAGACAAGAGGCTAGGTGTGGCTAAACTAGCAGTAAACAATATTCAGCCTGAGACTCCAAGTGAAATCACTCTGAAGCTTATGCAGTCACTGGATTCACTTAAAATTAAAGACTACAGGGATAGAGGATCATTACATCTTAAGGTTAGAGTGGTTTTTTTTCTTTCTATTTTCCACTTCTACCAATATTACCTTCAAGCTAAAGAATCCTACAGTAGATGTAGCAGAGTTATCTCCAATATGTGTGTGTCATAATGAGCAAAGCTGGCTGCCCGATAGTGCTTTTGTGTCCGTAGTTGCTTGTATGTAGCCCAATTACAGTCCCGCGGTCTGCTTTTTGCGGTCGTCAGTGGGCATATTCTGGTTTAGTGTTGCCAATGTGTCACGCTCGCCCCTTTGCCAATGTGATTGCCGGCGTGACCTGATGGCCGTCGCCTGACGTGGAACAGAAGAAAGCAGAGAGGAGAGGAAGGCAAGCAGAGTTTTGTTCTTCCAATTTTCAGACTTGGTCCCAACTTCCTTACAACGGTTGCTTATAAGCACAACTTACAGGATTACGTCACTAGTCACCTTGGTCTTGTAGCACTATGTTGCATTCAGCTGACACACAGTAGGCGGCGAGAAGTATCTTCCCATGTCTGCAAAAACTGTTTCTGCATCTTATCATTGTTGTATAACTGAATCAGTGGGTAAGGTGTGTAATGCATACATTAAACTGACGTTCTTTGTCCTGATTGCATAAACATATGATTGTAAATGAATTTGGTTTGACTGAAGAAGATTGGAACACAGTAAAGTTTCTGGAAATAATAACTCATCTAATATTTTTGAGTCTTCAGGTCATGTATCATCCATTTACCAAGGAAGAGCAACTGGAAGCACTGGAGTCGGAAAAGAAAGCAATAGAGGAGAGGAAGCGGCTCAAGGAGGCTGGGGTAATTGGCAGTACAATGGATGCATTAGGTGGCGCCGCATCACTAGTTGGTTCAGGTGTTGGATTTGTGGGAACTGGCGTTGCTGGGGGTGTTGGCCTCGTGGGCTCAGGGCTCGGTGCTGGCGCTGGGCTTGTTGGTTCTGGTATTGGTGCCGTGGGCAGTGGCCTTGGTAAAGCTGGGAAGTTCATGGGGAGGACTGTGACCGGGCATTTGGGCATGTCCCGCCAAAGTGGCAGCAGCTCCACTGCTCCTCAGCCTGACCAGCCTTCTGCATAACATGATGTACAGATGGAGCAGCGTGCCGTCTTTGCTTTCGGTTCACTATGAACCTGCCATCATATCTAGGATCACACAAAAGTGTTACTTTCAGTTTGCATACCACTGCGCTATTTTCCAGCTTATGAACTTTTGTTAGTTGTATTTTATCTGAACAAAATATTCATATTTACTGTAAATTGGAAGATATGCTTTCACAAATGAATGCAACAGGGTGATGTTTAATTTTGTAATGTTCGTCATCTGTTTATGTACTCGTCAAAGTTACTCTTTTTTTTTGATTTTTCAAAGTTACTCTTTGGTCTAACGTACACAGTAACTCACAAACCACGTCAGCACACAAATATATTTAGAAACTGCTGCGTTATGTAAGAAAAAGAGTTGAATACATAGGCTAACCACAAATTTATTATGGATATGCAAATACCCTATAAATTTGCAAAGTGGGGTGCCGTAACCCTTAAAACCTGGTTCACGGAGCGAAGTGAGCTTAGCTCAACTGGTTTGGTTCCTTGTGGTGGAACCAGCCCACCTAGGTTCGAGTCCCAGACTTGACATGGGTGCTTGTATTTTCCTGAATTTTCCAGGATTTAACCGGCGCTATGCTTTCAGTGGTAGGTGACGTGCCCGTCAACAGCGAGGCGCCCGTGGTGACTTCGTCAACCTCAAGATTTGCCGGACCAGTCTCTCGGAGGTGCTCATAGGGGTAGGATTTGCGTGTGTGCGGTCATAGGGGTGTCTGTACGTGCGTGTGTGAGCGTCTGCGTCTGTACTGTCTGTACTGTGTTTCTCAAAAAAAAAAAACCTTGTTCACGGTGTAACAAAGCTAGATCAGGCAACAGTTTGCTGTCGGGCTTGTTTTTTTGGCACAAAACACCCTGAAATTTGTAGAAAATGTGTATTATGGCCCTCTGTATGTTGGCCGGCACAAATACCCAAAACGGTACCTGATGAAAATAAATTGGAAAGTCCTGCCAATGAGCAGGACATGTCTTATGCCCCTGTTTAACCAGGCCATGCTCGGTAAGAGACTGCTAACAGAACCTTCCTCTTTGTGCGCCAGGGTTTTGAAAGCACGGTACTTCCCATTCATCGATTTCTGGCACGCTCCAAAACCTCGGTCGTCGTCATAGTGTCATACACTTGGCGTAGCATTCTGTTTGGATGTGAACTACTGCTCCGAGGTGCTCAATGGGGCATTGGTGATGGCCGGTCTGTGAAAATTACTTCTGATAACTGGATTCCTGATCGCCCAGCATACATGCTTTGCCCAGTGAAGGAGATCCCGGCTGTTGCAACTGTACACTGTCTGATCGATGAACAAACTAAGTCTTGGATTCCTGAGACGGTCAATACTTTCTTTGATGAAGAGACAGCGGAACAGATCATGCAGATTCAGATTAGCAAGGACGGGGAAGATTATATTCGCTGGCCTCATACTAAGAATGGTATTTATTCAGTCAAGTCAGCTTATAATTTTGCACGTATAGATCGTTTCTTTGTTTCCAGAAGTAAGCAGGGCAGGGGCTCCTCATCCTCGGCTGCTAACGAGGAGGAACAATGGAAAATGATCTGGAAGATTAACGCACCCGGCAAGATGAAAATATACATGTGGCGATTTGCTCATGATTGCCTGCCGAGTGGTGTTAAGCTGGTACGACGTCATATTCCCGCGAGCGATGCATGTGTTTTCTGTGGAAGGACAGAAGACGTGGAGAATGCCTTCCTGCAATGTCAGTTCGCGAAGGAAGTGTGGCGTTTCGTCAAGAACGCCTTCAACCTCCAACTCGCCGTGATTTTATGTCACCGAAGCTCTGGTTATTTAATTTCTTGAGGCGAGCAACGGAGTTGGAGGCCACTGTCTTGGCTGTCGGATTCTGGTACATTTGGGACGCGAGGAACAACGCAAGAAATAACCAGCAGAGTCCTGATCCGAAGCAAACAAGTCTGAAGATCATGGCGTATGTGGACATGATTGTGCAACACCGCTTCAAATTCAAACGGAAAAAGTCTAAAACAAACCCTGAACTTGTAGGCGTTAGCTAAATCGAGCCTCCAACTTTCAATACCTGAAATCGGCACACCAAACTCTCGAATCCTGGTCTATTTTAAACCTTAAGTCGTTTAGACTTAAAATTTCGCTGACGTGGCAGGTCAAACCCAGGATATTGACTTAGTCCCACATGACAGATCCATACAGACCACACTCGGTCCGAAGCTCGCCGAAGAAGCGCAGGACGCTCCCTGCTGGACACGCTCGCCATGACGGTCTCTAGATCGCATGGGGCCGTTCTCTGCCTACGCGATGAAGATGCTCGCCGCTGTGTCCAGTCGCGGCGACGTGGCCGCCAAGGTTGGACCCGCTCATTGCGCTCATGGACTAGCCAATTAGACGCTCGTGCGTGCACGCGCTCACCGGCCGGGCATGCATGCTAGCTAGCGGAGGGGCGCTCGTGCATGGTGCGGTGCTAGCTGCGCGTGGGCTGCTGGTCGCCGGCCGGACAGGCATGAGGCATGCTAACGCCGCCGCGCACAGGCGTACTAAATTGCTCGCCTCTTGCGCGTGCTTGCTGCCGGCCGCATGCTAGCTTGCTTGCTGCGTGCGCGTGCTCGCCGGACGCATGGGCTGCCGGTCGCCGGTTATCGAGCTGTGCGTGCGCGCACTCCCCAGCCGGGCGTGATAGCTAGCTGCGACGCGCATGCGTGCTAGCTGTACGTGGTCAGTCGAAGTCACATCTCCATGCTCGTTCTCAGCCTCGAGCACTGGCGAGCTGCCCCGTCGTCGGGAAGCTTCCCCGTAGATGCCGTGCGCGCAAGGTGTTTGACACAATGCCTAATCTCATTAACAGGTTTAACAGTTATCCTGACCGGGATTGTTGATTCCCGGTGAGCCAAACATACTCAAGGTTTAAAATAGACCGGGATTCGAGAGTTCGGTGTGCCAATTTCAAGGATTCAAAATTGAGGGTTCGATTTAGCTAACGCCTACAAGTTTAAGGTTTATTTTGGACTTTTTCCAATTCAAACCAGGCACTAGGTGTGAGTCCGGCAAGGTTCAGAAGTGGACACCGCCACCTGGGGAGATTTTGGTGAACGTCGACGCTGCTTTATTCCGGAGCAACGTCGAATGGCCGTTGGAGCAGTATTCAGAGATAATTTTGGGCAATGTCTACTTGCTGTCAGTGAACCTCCTCGAGGCTTCTCTTCGCCTGAGATGGCGGAGGCGTTGGCGTTGCGGCGTGTGATGACGGTTGCAAGAGAGCGGTGCTTTGACAAGGTGATTTTCGTGACTGATTGTCTGTCCCTTGCCCAGCGCATCATCTCTACCGAGCTTGATCGCTCCATGGTGGGAGTGGTGGTATCAGATATCAAACTGCTGATGGCGAATTTTGTATCGGCCACTGTTAGACATGTTAAACGTTCCTTGAATGAGGCGGCACACATTTTGGCTAGGTCTTGTGATGTAACTAGCACAAGTTTTATTTCAATTTCTGCTCCGGTGTCAATCCGGAAGACTCTTTGTATTGATATTATGTGATCAATAAAGTGTTATGTTTCTGTCAAAAATAAATACAGGCTTGAACTTACGGATGACAAATTTATCCTTGGAACCGGATATTCATGAATATCCAGCTCGGTCGATAAGGGTTTGGTGGGTTGTTTCTGCCCATGCATTTTATGGGGTGGATATCCGCTAACTTATGTGGTGGGCACATGCATAAATTTTGATACCGGACTGCACATGTGGGACCCATAAGACAACGAGACATATATTTCTTGAATGCATGAATGCTACCCACCTCGATCAGTTAGCCAAGACTTTGACCGGATACGAAATCACTGGTGCTCGATCTAGTGGTATTTTTATGGGGATTTTTTTTATCGCTGTAAGACCCCTATTCAAGATTACTGCAGTTCCTTTTCAGGCGACTGTAGGTCTATTCTCCCTGAGTCAGACTATACCTGGGCATGGGCAGCCCGGCCCGACCGGCCCGGCCCGAAAATACCGGGCTTGGGCCCGACGGGACTGACCACCGGGCCGGGCTCGGGCCTGATTTTCGGGCCCGACGGTCGGGCCGGGCCGGGCTCGGGCCTTGCGAAAACAGCAAAACAGGAAGGGTCGGGCCGGGCCGGTCGGGCTTTTTCGGGCTTTGTCGGGCCCGGGCCTCATTTATGCAGCCCGACAGTCAGGCCGGGCCGGGCCCGGGCCTGGCATTATGACATCGGGCTTTTTCGGGCCGGGCCCGAAGCCCGGCCCGGCCCATGGCCAGGTATAAGTCAGACTATTCTAAAAAAAGCTCTCCTCTACCGCCATGGGATTTTGCACCCACAATTATCTACTTGACAAAACCATTATCAGCGAATAGAAGTCGAGCTATCTATCCAGATCAGGGTGCGAATGGAAAAGCCAAAGAAAATGGAAGTCCATTGCGATGGATTTCGATCTTGACTTCTTTCTTGCGAGCCTCTTTTTCTTCAGCTAGCTCTTTCTTTGTTGGCTGCACATCTTCCTCATCACTGTCTTTATCAGTAGGGCCTGCTAGCCTCTTTCTTTCTCCATCTCTTCTCCTGTCTGAAGAGGGGTATTGGTGCCTCCAATCATCTCAACTAGGCCTTTCAGCTTCTCGGCTTGAGCCATCTTTACCGGTACTAGAAGAGAGGGCAGAAAAATACATCAACGAGGCTCATTGAATTCATGTAATTACTAATTATTACTAATGAAACCCATTGTCACCGAAGAATGAGGCTCCAATCATCCAAGATTCAAGACAACATTTTTGTTATCTTTTACTATATCTCATTCTCTCTTGAATACATGAACTGTTGTGGTGGAAACTTGTAATAAGAATTATTGGCTATGTTTCATGAGATTGAGGATGAGACAATTATGTATTTTTCTGATGAGATTGTGTGAGATTCTACATACTTAAGTGCTTTCTGGTTAAAATATTGTTGAGTACTCCGATGCAATGCATGAATCGTGGATATCCATGGATATCTGGATATCCAACAAGTTTGGATATGGGACGACATCCATGCCCATGGGTACTTTCATAAGCAGGTCACAGTGACGCTGATGGATTAGGATTTAGATCTGGTTTTGATACATGCGTCCAAATCCGCCCCATTGCCATCCTTACTTGAACTTTGCGCAGTACGGAAATGCAAATAATTTTCAAGACATATACTTTTGATAATAGATATCTTCAACAATGTAGCTACTACCTCTAGTCCGTTTTAATTGTCGTGGAGAACCTACTGCGGCAGTACAAAGTCGTGATTACCCCGACACTTCGTGATTGCCCCGACACTTCTTCCGATCAGAGGGATTAGGTAAAAATGGATGGTAACCAAAACTAGAAAACGGAGGGGCAAATCCAAGGGCACGCTTGGTTACCAGCATAGTTTTTTTCTTTCTTTTGGCATGTGTGGCTTAGAGACTAGCTGAATGAAAATAATGGAATGCGCCATTTATGCACTAAGTTTGCTTGCCGACAATGTTACACTTACCCAATGTTGGGGATATCGCTTATCGGAAACTTATCGGTCGACCCACGATAAGGGGTAAATCGCCCGATTTCTCGGCATATCGGTCGATTTATCGGCATATCGGTTGATTTATCGGCCACTTTATCTTATCGGTCATACACTGAGAAGCGATAAATCAGCCGATTTATCAGAATATCGGACGATATCTTGAACAGTGCACCTACATAAGAGCACTAACCAAGCCCTCCATGTTTGCTAACCTATTGTTCGCCGTTTCATCCTCTTTGGTGCTAGTGCATGGCGTTTGGTTACGTGCAATGCCCGTGATATGGTAACTTTCTCGAGTGAGTGGTGAACTTACCCGTCACTCAACCAAGATAGCATATCAGGAAAACAATGAAGCAAGCAAAACGACCTGAACTAAACACACCCCATACAGTTCACAACATATGTTAGTGATGCATCACGAATTCAACACAACAAATGCTGGTGACACCACAAGTTAATCAAGTGAGGGGTCTATTATATACAACCTCGCGAAATATACAGAACTCACATCAGTTTTAGTAAGTCCTACATAACTACGGGGATATAGATCAAGGCATCTCATATAACACTTCATCGTCACCATCATCAGCTCATCACATGTAGTGCTTGCGAAGGTTGGAAGCAAATCGCTACTTCTTGAGACGAGTGGTCATCACAAGATAGATGCTACCATTCGCTTCGTTCCTCACGAGGTGGTTGAGAGCGCCTTGTGGCTTCTCAAACCCGAGATCTTCCTCTGACCATAGTTTTGAATTGGCATGTTGATGAAAAAAACATCCCTGGGGGATTGTGAAATGACAGCACACAGTTAGTCGTGGGACATACGTAGTAGTGAATATATTGAACAAGTGAAATTATATAAGTCTACCACGACATGGGCCAAGAACTCCTCCTCCATGAAAAGAGACAATGAGTGCCCCCGCCATTCAATCCTCTAACATCTGTGAGTTTGCACATCGTCTCCGACCTCCTTTTCTCCACTTCATGAGGTTGTTGTACATCCGAGAACCGTTGACTTCTGGCCACAAAAAAGGAAATCAGAGGTCGCAACCTCTTGCGTGTTCTTTTATTTGAATCCCTTTCAACATTGACCCCCTTACTGACGAGCTCAAACATCCTAGTGAGGACGAAGGTGAATAGAACAGATGAACATTTAATTGATCTAACTCTAGCTCTGCGCCTTGTTAGGAACTTATCAGGCACCTGTGTATCGAAGCGGCGAGCCCTGCATCACTTCATCGGGAGGACCCACCGAGGGAGCTGGAAGATTTAGGGAGTTAGGAGTTTCATGCACATGGTATTGATGATTGTTGGGAACCACAAGTGAATGGTATGATGTAGTGGAACATCAAATTTCGCTCGATTAAGAAACCAAGGTCTATTGAACCAGTAGGAGTAGATAGCAAAACGAAGGTGAAGTGAACCTACAAGCAATAAACAATATCTCCTCGTCCCCAACGTTCCAGAAAGGCTGTCAGTGTTCCTGTCTCGCTCGAACCAAATAACTAAATGTATAGTGTGGAATATAACAGTAATAAAAGGAAAAGTAAAAAACAACAGCAAGCAAACAATGATTAAAAGTATGGATTTGAGGTTTTAAGCAATGTAAGAACTTGAACCGGGGGTCAGTTTCACTAGTGGCGTCTCTCCTAATAAGATAACAATTGTTGGGTGAACAAATTACAGCTAGGCAATTGATAGAATTATGATTATGATAAATCTGACAAATTATGCAAGGCGAATATTTATGTAGACATCACGTCAAGGTGTACATACAACATTCCGATGCCGCATCTATACCTAAATACTCCCCTTCGAGTTTTATGCTTGCCACTCTAGAAATTAAGTTACCGAAGTAACATAGTATTGCCTTAAGTTCTATACATAATATAAGCGACATTTATTATCACAAGTAACAGAGGCATGAACCTACTATCTAACATATACTCCCTCTTGGAGGCTCACTCAACTACTTGGCCCAAGCAATTATATAAATTAGAGAGCATGTAGGAACGTAAATAAAGCAATGCAACATATAAGATAACATGAACAAACTGAACATAACAACACAATTTATCATATCCCAGCAATTACAACAATAGGAATTACATTTTATCAATCTTGATCATGTAGTGCAGCTACAGAACATTGTACTGAAGCACAAGGATAAGAGACTGATGTCTACGCACGCTTCTATTCTCGTAGACAGTGTTGGGCCTCCAAGAGCAGAGGTTTGTAGAACAGCAGCAAGTTTCCCTTAAGTGAATCACCCAACGTTTATCGAACTCAGTGAGGTAGAGGTCAAAGATATCTCTCTCAAGCAACCCTGCAATTAAGATACAAGAAGTTTCTTGTGTCCCCAACACACCCAATACACTTGTCAGATGTATAGGTGCACTAGTTCGGCGAAGAGATAGTGAAATACAAGTAATATGGATGATTATAAGTAGTAATTGCAATCTGAAATAAAAATGGCAGCAAGCAAACATGTAGCATAACTTGTTGTAAACGGTGTTTTGATGCTTGGAAACAAGGCCTAGGGATCATACTTTCACTAGTGGACATTCTCAACAATGACATCAAAGCTGAATAATAAATACTACTCTCAAACACTCTCTCGTTGGATGACAAACACCATTCATTGTGTAGGGCTACAAGAGCACCCTCAAAGTCAGAGTAAAGTAACACCAACAATGTCATAAAGGAATCACACACGGTGCACACACTGTCACCGTTACAACCGTGAATAACCCCGGAGTTCATATTAAAGTAACCTCTAGAGTGCATAATAGATAAAGAGTAGCATCACATATTCAACTAGATTACAAAGCTCATGATGACATAAAGATCACAACATGGGAGAGAGAGATAAACCACATAGCTACCGGAAGAGCCCGCAGCCCCGGGGGAGACTACTCACTCCTCATCGTAGGAGTCGGCAACGGCGATGGAGATGGCGGTGGAGTTGATGGAGATGACTCCAGGGGCAATTCCCCGTCCCGGCAGGGTGCCGAAACAGAGACTTCTGTCCCCCCGAATCTCGTCTTCGATGGCGGCGGCGCAGCGGAACTCTTCTCTGGAAAAGGCCTCCGTAGGTAGGGTTATTTTGTCGGGGGGTATATGTAGGCGAAAGGGCGAAGGCGGCGGGGCCTCAAGGGCCCCACACCCCGTGCTCGCGCGGCCAGGGGGGGACCCGCGCCGAGAGGGGGTGTGGGCCCCTCGGGGTCCTCCTC
Source organism: Poa annua (assembly GCA_026929855.1). Classification (NCBI taxonomy): domain Eukaryota; kingdom Viridiplantae; phylum Streptophyta; class Magnoliopsida; order Poales; family Poaceae; genus Poa; species Poa annua. The sequence continues at coordinate 37,675,628 of CM049433.1, forward strand.
CGTCTCCTCTTCGGTGTTCTGGAACCTCCTGGGAAAAATAAGCACTTTGATGTTTCGTTTGTCCAATTCCGAGAATATTTCCTTAACAACTTTTCTGAAACCAAAAACAGCAGAAAACAGGCAAATGGCACTATGGCATCTTGTTAATAGGTTAGTCCCAGAAAATGCATAAAATGATATAAAAGTGTATATAAAACATGTAGCAATTGGCATAATATAAGCATGGAACATAAGAAATTATAGATACGTTTGAGACGTATCAGAGACTACCATCTAGCTACTGCCATTTACCCGTAGTCTAGGATGACTACTCCCGGATCGTCATGGATGCTCCAATGGTGGTGTAGAGGCCTCTGATGAGGGTAACCCTCTGGCAGGGTGCTGGGAAGGAACTCCAGTATCCAATCAAGTTTCCGTGACGGCAATAACTCTATCTCTATTTCGCGGAAATAATTTCCGTCCCTGACGTTTTTAGGGTTAATAGGTATTTACGGGCGAAAGAGGCGATCTAGGTGGTAGAGGGTGGACCACGTGGGATTCACCCGCGGCCAGCCCCAGGGCCACGGCCAGGTGGTGCCTGGGCCCCCTCTGGTCTCTTGGTTCACCCTTTTGGCTCCTAGGTCCAATCCTCCGATGAAAAGTCTGTGTAAACTATCATCCAATTCCGGGAAAAAATCTTTAACATGTTTTCTGAAATACAAAAACAACTAAAAAAAGTTTAGTTCATAAAAATACCATAGAATGATATAAATCATGAGATAAACATATAACAATGATATGAAAGTAACATGAAACAATAAAAAAATATAGATTTGTTTTGGACGTATCAACCTGATCATGATCACGACAATTTCATTGAGCCCATTCGCAGATCTACAATGACCTGAAATACCCCTTATTGGTATGTGAATCATGTTATGTCCATCCAGTTAGTTGAACAGGGCGAGCGTGCAAATTACAAAGAGGCAATGGTAGGCCATGAGTGCGATAATTGGATAGAAGCCATTAAATCCGAGATAGGATCCATGTATGACAACAAAGTATGGACTTTGGTAGATATTCCGGAAGGCCGCAAGGCGGTTGAGAATAAATGGATCTTTAAGAAAAAGACTGATGCTGACGGGAATGTTACCATCTATAAAGCTTGACTTGTCGCAAAAGGTTTCCGACAGATTCAAGGAGTTGAGTACGATGAGACTTTTTCTCTCGAAGTGATGCTTAAATCTATTCGGGTTTTGCTAGCAACTGCTGCATATTTCGGTATGAGATATGACAGATGGATGTCAAAACCGCGTTCCTTAATGACAACATTGAGGAAGAACTTTACATGGTTCAACCAGAGGGTTTTGTCAGTCCCGAGGATGCTGGAAAGGTATGCAAGTTGGATCGATCCATTTATGGATTGAAGCAAGCATCTCGGAGCTAGAATCTTTGCTTTGATGAAGTGATCAAAGGATTTGGATATTTCCAAAATTGCGTAAGGACCTGAATTTAGAAGAAAGTGAGTGGGAACTCAGTATCATTCCTAGTGCTATATGCGGATGACATATTACTGATTGTAAATGATGTGGAAATGTTGAATGGTGTGAAGGAATATTTGAACAGTAATTTTTCATGAAGGACTTGGGTGAAGCCGCTTATGTGTTAGGCATTAAAATCTATAGAGATAGATCTAAGTGCCTATTAGCATTGAGTCAGAATACTTACCTTGAGAATATTTTGAAGAAGTTCAAAATGGAGAAGTCCAAGAAAAATGTCCTGCCTATCAAGAAAGGTAAGCCGTTGAGTGTGACTCAATGTGCAAAAACATGTGATGAGAAAAGGATAATGTCTGAGATGCCCTATGCCTCAGATATAGGTTCCATCATGTATGCCATGTTATGCACACGACCAGATGTGGCATTGGCTCTTAGCTTGACAAGCGGTAGGGACGTGAACAAATGAAACGTAGCGGACGATCAGAGTAGTGAATTTATGTCGTTAGCATAATAGAGCCTTGTCCGTAAATACTAACAATGCATTAAGGTTTCCCCAACCATAGCCTTAAGTTCAATGGTCCTCTTACTCCCATACGTGCAACTAACCGGTTCGAGTCCTTAGGTTTCTGTCACTCCGGCAGAACTACCCCCTTCCTTCGCACATATGACTAACCCTAGGGTGTTGATCCATGCGCGCGCAAATAAACTAAGAGATCAGAGGCTAAACAAGATCTAAACATGCTAGCTACAACAAGGAAAACTCTAAATAAAAATTAGAAGTAAAAACCAAATAAAATCAAAATAGAGAACCAAACAAAGAAGCAAACCAAAAGAAACTATTTTTGTTGTTTTCAATTTATAAGTGAAAGTAAAGAAGCAATAAAAACGAAATAAAGAGCCTAAAACTAAATAAGATAAAACCAAGACATATAAAAGCAAATATAATACAAGTTAACACAATACATATCATGTGGATGGGTAATATAAAGTATGAAGGAGACAACCTCATGTTAGTTGTTGAATAGGGGGATGACTCGGGCATCTGATACGTGCATTTTATATCATCATTTATACAACTTATATCATCATATTAGAATGTTATTGGAACTATTATATCAATGTTTTACATGTTTTAGATGATTTTGGGGACTTTCATACAAAGTCCCTATTTTTGGTATTTAATATCAGGGAGGCAGAAAACCCCCCTTTTCTTGTTTTTATTGTTGCAGGAGCTACAGGGACCCAAATGGAAAAAGGAAAATTGCACAACAGTTTTTGCATCAGGAGAACTAGAGGGGGCAAAAGATCGAAGAGGGAAGAGCTACGAGGCACAAAAGAGGGGGGCACACGCGGCCAGATTCCTTGGCCACGTGGGGCCCACTAAGTGGAGCCTCGGGCACTTCCTTGCCTAGGGCTTTTTACCACGACCTCCGTCTCCTCCGAAAACCTACGCCCTAATTTTTCCCCAGACGATTCGAGGCCGCGGCGGCGGCGAAACTCCTGATTCCCTCCGAGGGGGGTCAGATCCTGCTGCTCCGGAGCTCCGGAGAGGGGGGAAATCATCATCACCGCCATCACCTCTCCTCCTTGGCGTGGGAGGAGGCCTCTGCATCATCACCATCACCAAGACCAGCACCATCTCCATCATCATCTCCGTGATCCACTCCGTTCCCCTCGTAGTTTGAGAGTTGCTATACCCTAGATACTTGTTTTGTGCTACTATTCATGTTTGTGATTGAGCACTTGTCATTATTTGGTGGTGAAGTTATATTTTCAGATTGTGTTGTACCACCCATGCCACTGAATATGATCATGTTTGCACGTTGTGAGTAGTTCCCGTATGTTCCTGAGGGCATAGGATGAATTGGCAATGATTTATATATGACATGTGTTGGTATTTTGTCTAGTGTTTATCTTTTTATGTGATTCTATGAGGGTGTTGTGCGAACGTCGACTGCACAACACTTCACCTATATGGGCTCATAGGAGAACACCGTAGTATAATGAAATGAGGAAGACTTGGGAGGACAAGAAACCTGAGAATGAGTCATTAAGTTATTATTATGGGGTATTAATATCGGGGACCTTAGAGTGTAATGCTATAGTGGGACATTATGTCTTAATAATTCTTGTGCAGTCATTTGCTTGGCCACATGATCCATCATAACAGGGTTTAGTTTATTTATTTAGCTTTACCTAAGTTGTGGCTCCGTCCTAAACAAGATTAAAACTTGACAAGATATTCAACGTGTTGTTTAATAAATCTATATGCCTAGTTATATCCATGCCGCCCTCGGGAACGTTTTCCAAATATAAGACACACATCACTTGAGCTTGTCCTCTTGCCACATAGAGGATTGGGCTTTTCTCTCATTGAGAGCTTTCAACTGCTATTATTTACTTTTTGCATCTTTACTTTATTTGCAACCATACAACCAAAAACCCATAAACACTTGCATCTTTCATTGTTTTATCTATCATTCTTACTAACCAATACCTTCAGCTCCTCGTGGGTTCGACAACCTTTTCTATTTGAAAGGTACTACAATAGATCTCCTGCAATTGGGAGTCATCAAGATACTTTTCTGGCGCCGTTGCCGGGGAGCGTTGTGCTATTGGTAAGAAGTTTGGTAAGGAAGCTTGGAAGTTGAGTTTTATCTGCTGCTGTTATCTTATTGTTACTATGGCTTTTATGAATCGTCATGAATTGCAACTTGCTTTATATGAAAGTGCTTATGCCTCTCCAAAAGTGGTGGAAACTGCTGTGCCTGAGAGACCTAGAGGGGGATATAAAATTCCCGTTGGTCATGTTAAGAGAGTTATGAAGGATCCATTCTTAGGGGATGGAGCTAAGTCTGCACGGGACCATATTGAACACATTGAAGACATATGTGGGTTATTTAGGCTCACTAATATTTCTGATGATCAGGTAAAAAGGAAGCTGTTATATTTGTCTTTATCTGGTAATGCTCGTATTTGGTACAGGTCTTTGGATGAAGGAGTTAAAGAAGATTGGAATGTGCTGAGGAAGGTTTTCTTTCTTAAATATTTTACTCCTAAAGAAGCTTATGATAACCGCTGATATATATTTAATTTCTGGCTACATCTGGGAGAGAGTATTCCTCAAGCTTGGGGGAGATTAAAGGAGCTCCTTCGCAAGAATCCTTGTCATGATCTTACAAGGAAAATTATTCTGATAAACTTTTATGTGAGGCTGCCTAAGCATCAGAAGGAAACTCTGGATAATTCGTCTGGTGGAAGTTTTACAAATAATACTGAAGATGAAGCATGGAATTTATTGGAGACTATTGCTGAGAACACTGGTCATTGGGATCTTGATAAAGGTAATAAACCACATCTAGACTATGGATATTCATGTGTAGAGCACTTCTCTACTTCTACTTTATTTAAAAATCTGATTGATAATTTTGGTCTTGATCCTTACATCATGGTAGAAATATCTAAAGGTTTTGCTAAGCATATGTGTCTTCCTGAAACTGGGTTTGAAGTATATGTTGAACCTGTTAAACCATCTATTGTTGTTCCTAAAGTTATTAAACAGGTGGAACCAGTGTCATCTGTGACAATTGAAGAGTATGTTGAAACACCTCCTTATACAAATAAAATTAAGGAGAACTTGCTTATTGCTGTTACTAACAAGGGTAACAGAAAATGTTCTGAGTCTTATGAACAGGTGGAAGTTAAAAATCAAATTTCTGTTATCAAACAATTAAATGAAGAAGATCCCGTTCATGTTTATTTATGTGAAGATGCTACTAAGGTTATCAAAGGCAATTCGGCCAAGGTTGGTAAGCCTGTTATATCATGTGCTATTGGGACTTCGTGCTATCATGGGTTATGTGATATTGGATCAAGTATTAGTGTTATTCCATATTCTCTTTATCTTGAAATCAAGCATGACATTGATCCTATTGTTATGGAAGAGACAGGTATGACAATTCAACTTGCCAATAAAGATTATATTAGTCCTCTTGGAATTGTTAGAGATGTTGAAGTACTTGTTGGGAAGATAAAATATGCTGCTGATTTTATTATGCTTGGTTGTCCTCAAGATTCATTTTGTCCTGTCATTTTTGGTAGACCTTTCTTACATACTGTTGGTGCTGAAATTAATTTGGTTAAAGAGAAAGTGTTTATTAAGTGTGCTGGAGAAAAACTTGAGTTTAACTTTTCTAAATTTGCTGGTAAACATTTAAAGAAAGAACCATTTGCTAAGGATGTGGTTGAAACTCTTGCTCATATAGCTGTAGCTTCAACGGATGTGGTAGAACGTTATATGCTTAATCAAGATGGACCATTTAATGATGAAGAAAAGGATGCCTTAGAACAAATATTATGGCAACAACCACCACAATTACAGTTGCATATTCCACCTGATAATTTAGGGGTGTTGCCACCACCTAAAGGGGATCCTAGTTTTGAGTTAAAACCTTTGCCTGAAAATCTTAAGTATGCATATTTGGATGAGAAGAGCATATATCCTGTTATTATTAGTGCTAACCTTTCAGCTGAAGAAGAAGAGAAATTACTCGATGTATTGAAAGCTCACCGAGCAACCATTGGATATTCTCTTGATGATCTAAAAGGTATAAGCCCAGCTCTATGTATGCATAAAATTAATTTGGAAGAAGATGCAAAGCCTGTTGTTGATTTTCAACGCCGTCTTCACCCAAAAATGAAAGAAGTGGTAAGGAAAGAGGTAATAAGACTTATTGAAGCTGGTATTAATCCCATAGCTGATAGCAAGTGGGTGAGTCCTGTTCATTGTGTTCCTAAAAAGGGTGGAATGACTGTTGTTCCAAATGATGAAGATGAACTTGTGGCTCAACGTACTGTTGTTGGGTATAGGATGTGTATTGATTTCAGAAAGTTAAATAAAGCAACTTGTAAAGATCATTATCCATTGCCATTTATTGATCAAATGTTAGAAAGGTTATCTAAACACTCTCACTTTTGTTATCTAGATGGTTATTCAGGTTTCTCACAAATCCCTATTCACAAAGATGATCAAGAAAAGACCACATTTACCTGCCCATATGGTACATTTGCTTATAGGAGAATGCAATTCGGTTTGTGTAATGCTCCTACTACTTTTCAAAGATGCATGAATGCTATATTTGCTGATTATATTGAAAAGATAATGGAAGTCTTTATGGATGATTTTTCTGTTTATGGAACTTCATTCGATAATTGCTTGTTCAACCTTAACAAAGTTTTGCAAAGATGTGAAGATCAAAACCTAGTCCTTAATCACTTCATGGTTAATGAAGGTATTGTTCTTGGACATTGTATTTCTAGAAGAGGAATTGAAGTTGATCCAGCAAAGATAGAAGCTATTGAGAGGTTACCATACCCAAGGGATATCAAAGGTATAAGAAGCTTTCTTGGGCATGCAGGTTTTTATCGTAGGTTTATTAAAGATTTCTCCAAAATATCAAAGCCTCTAACCAATCTTTTGCAAAAGGATGTTCCTTTCTCTTTTAATGATGATTGTATTGAATCCTTGATGACCCACAAGTATAGGGGTTGTATTGTAGTACTTTCGATAAATAAGAGTGTCGAACCCAACGAGGAGCAGAAGGTGCTGACAAGCGGTTGTGATGAGGATTTCATTGTAAACACTAGCAGGCAAGTTTTTAGGAGTTTTTGATATAACAGATAAATAAAGTGCGAGTAAATAAAGCGCAACAATTATAATTGCAGCGAGTGGCCCAATCCTTTCTAGAGCAAAGGACAAGCCGGTTTGTTTACTTATGATGACCAAACATTCCTGAGGACACACGGGATTTCTGTCTAGTGCTTTCGCTTCATATAGATGATTAATCTTTAGTGTTTCGATAAGTGTTGTGTGGGTGAACCTATGCTAATGCACCGCCCTTCCTAGGACTAATACATACTTGTGATTATACCCCTAGTAAGCATCCGCAAATACTAGAAAGTAATTAAGATAAATCTAACCACAGCCTTAAACTCTGAGATCCTACCATCCCTCATGCATCGAGATACTAACAGGGGTTTAGGTTTCTGTCACTCCGGCAACCCCACAATTAATATTCGAATACACAATGCATTCCCTGAGGCCCATAAAGGTGAAGTGTCATGTAGTCGACGTTCACATGACACCACTAGAAGAATAGCACCACAACTTAAATATCAAAACATTAAATATTACTCAACATAGTTCACTACTAACATCTAGACTTCTCCCATGTCCTCAAGAACTAAACGAACTACTCACAACACATCATTTGGAACATGATCAGAGGTGATATAATGATGGGTAACAATCTGAACATAAACCTTAATTCAACGATTTCACTCAATAGCATCAATAACAAGAGTAATCAACACCGGGAGAGTTTCCCCTATCAAACACACAAGATTCAGACCTAGATGTTACAGCGGGAACGGAGTGGACCGATGGAGATGACGGTGTCGGCGGTGGAGATGGTGGTGATGATGATCCCGATGAAGTGCAGCTCGATGACGGTGACGATGGCGACGATTTCCCCCCTCCGGGAAGGGATTTCCCAGGCAGATTTCTCCCTGCCGGAGAGCTTTTCTCTCTCTGGTGTTTTCCGTCTCGTGGAGGCGGCGGAATAGTTTCTCGTCCGTCCCCTAAGTCTTATGTTTTCGGGGGGATGAAGTACGCGAAAGGACGGCGCCAGAGGTGGGCCAGGGCCCCCTCACCATGTGCCGGCGCGGCAGGCATGGGGGCCGCGCCACGACATGGTGTGGGCCCCACCTCGGGCTCCCCTTTTGGCCTCTTCCGTGATCTGGTAAAGTAGTAACTTCTGCCTGGTTGGATTTGTTTTCTGATCTTCGCAAATATTGTATCTTGACGGTGCTTTTTCCAGCAGATTCCAGACTCCGGTGATCAATTCCCCAATAATCATCAAACACGCAAAATAGATGAAATAACATAAGTATCATCTCTAAATATGAAATATATCAATGAATAACAGTAATTATGATATAAAATAGTGATGCAAAATGGACGTATCAACTCCCCCCAAGCTTAGACCTCGCTTGTCCCCAAGCGAAAAACTGAACTCAGTAAACATGACCACAGGTTTATGGAGTGAAGTGTCGATAAAGAATATACAGACAAGAAGCATCACATCAATTAATACACAAGTCATCTTAGATCACAACTCCATTTATATAACTTAACTTGTAACAAGTAAAGGGAAATCACAATAAGGTGCATAGAGACAATCAAGTAGGTTTTGGCAAACTTCATTCTTGGTCAGAGAACAATGAACAGATTGAACTTACTCTCCAAAACAGCCCTCTTACAGTAGTTGCTAACTTTCAAGATTATATCTATGAGATAAAGGCATTGTGCTAAACAAGGAAGAAATAAAGACATGATCAATAATACAAATGTATAGATGGTTGAATCACAACTCAAATGCCTGCTCAAGACAGAGGGAAGTAGGTTTACTGACTCAACATGAAAGTAAAAGATAGTCCCTTCGCAGAGGGAAGCAGAGATACAAACATGTGCTAGAGCTTTAAAGTTTTGAAATCATACAGAGAGTATGAAATAAGTTTTAAGCTATGTATGTCGTTGTCAACGAATGATAGTGAATGAAAACTATATTTACCATGTTATCTAGATTTTTAAGAGCGGCTCCCATTGAAGGACGTTATTTCTACCCAAGGGTAGATCATCCCTCTTCTCTTTTGTTTACACATGCACACTTTTTATAAATTGGTTTGGCACTCCTCCCCACCATTGCTTACACAATCCATGGCTAACCGAATCCTCGGGTGCCTTCCAATCCATCTCAAACCTTGGAGGAGTGCCTATTTTTGAATAACATAACACTTTGGAACTTTTTTTTTGATAACTCATTGAAAACCATGTGAAGAGAATTGAACAATTAATTACTTGGGACTGGGCACCCCATTTGCCAGCTCATTTGAAAGTCTATCTAACAAGTTAAACATAGAGTAACCCACATACTTCCTCATGAGCTAATATAAAGTGACACAAATAAGGGATAATAATTTTGAATAAAGATAGCACACGAAGTATTTACTTGGAGTGGCGCGAAATACCACATAATAGGTGGTAATGGTGGACACAGATGGCAAAGGTTTTGGCTCATGGTTTGGATGTATGAGAAGCATTCCCTCTCGATACAAAGCTTTGGCTAGCAAGGTTGGGTAGCAAGCATAAGAGTCGATGGATACAAACAAATATACATGTAGTAAGAACAATCATGCAATCTTCCTTGGAAGCACAAACAATTTTAATTTGTGAATACTAAGCTTATGAGCTACAAGTGAGAAAGATCATTGAATAATATATCTACATGTACTTATTTTCTCCACTTAAGTCTCAAAGTATTGTAGCTACTGACCAATGCTAAGTTTGCCAAGACCAAAAGATTTACTATATGCTCCCAAAGTGATACCAATACTAATGACAAGATCAATCATATATAATAGAAGTTGCAAACTAAAATAAGGTGTGCAGAAAGTGAATGATAAAACTTCTCATTAATATTCCATATCGGCAACTCACACCAAGGGATACATAGATAACCAACTAAAAGAGAGATACTTCCACATTGCATACTATCCTATAAGATAACTTCTCTACTCATGATATGACTCAACTGAAAAGGTAAAAAGGTAAAAGATAATGGTGTGATACCGCGTCACTCCCCCAAGCTTGGAACAAACCAAGGGGATGCCAATACTGATGATGAATTACTCCTTCGGTGGTGATGGTGGAGAGTCCTCTTCATCAAACTTCCAAGGTAGGGGCTCTCCATCAACAAATGATGACTTGGTCTCGAGTATCCTGAAACTTGCAGCAGCACTTATGCGTTTAAACCTGGTTTCATACTCACAGTTTTGATTCTGAACATCGTAGAGTTGCGCCTGAAGGTTGTTGGTAGTCTTATGGAGTGAGAAGATGTCCTCCCAGAGCTTTGCGGTCTCCTCCTCATGCTTGGCAATAAGTTCAGCCACGATCCGGTGAACGATATCCACCTCACGTTCCGCCATCTTCTTGTATTTGAAGACCTCTTGCTCCAGACTCTTCATCTTTTCCTCCATGCTCCCCTCTCCTTGAGGCCCCTGAACGTCTTCAACCTGTACCTTCCCTTCTTTGAGCAGCAACTCTTTGGGATGCATCTTCAACTCGTTTAAGTACGGGTTGACGACGTTCACAAAGAAACTGTCCTTAGAGGGCTCGGACGAAGACATGATAGCTTTAGATCCAAGGTTGAAATCTAGCAGAAACAACTCGAAACAAAAACACGTCGAAAGCACAATATACGGACCTCGGGGGATCCGGGGGATTATATAGCAAAAGTTTATGCAACAAAAGGAAAGCAGCAGGGTGAAAGCAGGTAGGAGACGGACTCCGAGGCGCGCACACCATACGATGGCGCGGCCAGCATGGGGCCCGCGCCACCACGTGGTGACGGCGCCTCGTGCTCCGTGTCCTGCTCGTTTTCGTCTTGTATTTTTCCATATTTTCTAAAAATGAGTATAGTATCTTCCAAAAATTAAAACGCGGACTTTTTCTTACCAAAACTTTACCTTTTTGAATTCAGCTTCTGCAGACTCAGAAAATTGCTCTTTAATAAAAACTTCCGGAGTAATCACTTGAATAATATCAACATCTTCATTATAAGAATCTCCAGAAATATAATGTTTGAGTCATTGTCCATTTACCACTTGTGTAGTATCATCCTTGAGTGAAGCAATTTTAATTGCACCCGAACGATATACCTCTACAATAACATAAGGTCCTTCCCATTTGGAGAGTAGTTTTCCTGCAAAAAATCTAAAACGAGAACGATACAATAGAACTTTCTCACCAACACGAAACTCTCTCTTAAGAATTCTCCTATCATGCCATTTCTTAACTTTCTCTTTAATGAGTATAGCATTTTCATATGCCTCACTTCTCCATTCATCTAAAGAACTCAAGTCTAGCAACCTCTTCTCACCAGCTAGTTTAAAATCTCTATTAAGTTATCTCACTGCCCAATAAGCTTGTGTTCTAATTCTAAAGGCAAGTGACAAGCTTTTCCATAAACCATTTTATAAGGAGACATACCCATAGGATTTTTATAAGCAGTTCTATAAGCCCATAAAGCTTCATTTAATTTGTTAGCCCAATTTTTCCTAGTTCTATTAACAGTCTTTTGCAAGATAGATTTAATTTCTCTATTTGATAGTGTAACATCCCAAAACTTTGGAATGTTTAAAAATCACTAAAATTTAAAACTTTTGTTTTGATTAAATTGAAAACTTTAAAACATAAGAAAAACCAAATATAAATAACATTATAACATCTTCAAAAGGTTTACATTCTTTAAAAACTCAAGTAATCACTAATCTCAAATATTGAATTAAGTTCAAAAATATATTGTCTAGAATATTTCTTAAAACCTCAATATGTAATTTGACAAATAAATTAGAAGCTTTCAAAAACATTTATAATAAAAAGTTTCTTTATAAGTATTTAATTTTAACCACTTAGCCATAGCTATTCATAAACTCCAAAATCTCTATTTGCAAAGTGCTCATGTTATTTAAAGCATCCAATTCAAAAATGATTTTTATTCTTTTTCCTAAGTTCAAAACATAGTTTTGGAAATCACAATCTGGAGTTAATATCTTTAAAACTTTCTAGACTTTAAGATTATAATTACTCTAATAAGCATGTTATGATTTTAAATTAATTCATCAACTTTTAAAACATAAAATAATTCAGGAATATCTTCCACAAAACAAAATAAATAAAGATATAGTATTTCACAAATGTTCTATATAAAGTATTCAAATGTTTTATCATTTTATAAAACCTAATGGTGCACAAAATATTTTTGAATTGAAAATGAATACATTATATTTCCCTTTCATTTCAAAAGTTAAGTTATGTTATTTAATATTGTACTCAAGCAAAACAATGTTTAATATTGCAAAATGAGTTTAATTAACTTAATTTCAAACTACTATAAGTGTTGTATTTTTTATAAATTTATTTAGCCAAAATTAAAATTACTTAAAGCCTTGTTTTCAAATTTGACATAATGTGTAAAATTTCTATTTAACCAATATTTCAAAATTATGATTTTTTTAAAAGTGTTCAAAATATGCCCACAACTGTTTTAAAACATAGATATGATTTTTAAGAATTTTTAGAAATTTATTTGACTTCATTTGGACACTTAAAACTAAAGATATGAAAGAAATAAGAAAAATCAGAAAAAGAAAAAGAAAAATTGCTGACGTCAGCGCTGACGTCAGCGTCGTCTTCAACGTCCAGCGGACGGAAATCACGCCCGAAGAACAGCTCACGCGTTACGTTCTTCCCGAATTGATTCCGGACGTTTTACTCGACCAATTCACGCACCGTTTCTTCCTAACTAAAGCCCACGATCTCCTCCTTCATGTCCCCCCAAAACGCCTCTCCGAAACGCCTCAAGGCCAGCGAATTTACTCGCCGGAGTTCGTCCGACCGGAAATTTCGCCCCCGAAAATCTCCTCCGTTACCGGCTCGAATCGGAGCGTTTGTTACGGAATTTGTTTCTACCGTGCGCGTATTTAAATACCCCACAACCGCCGCCATCTTTCCCCTTTCCCCCCTTCGATTAGCGCCGCCAGGCCGTTGCTAGCGCTCGCCGGAGCCGCCCGGCCGCCGCCGCCCGTTTCTTCAAATCCGGCGAGGTGAGCTCGTGTCCTATCCCCAGACCATGCCCGACCGTTTCCCCGCGTCGTTGCGCACCTCCTGATGCCCTCCCCTATTCGTTTCCACAGCCGTTCGTCGAGAACAAACCCGACCGGAGCTTCGCCGGCGTGAGGAGCCCTCCGACCGTGCATCGCCGCAGTTCGGAGAAGCAATAGGCGCCGCCACCACGCCCATCGTCTCTGTCACGGCCCTCCGCATTCCGCCGTCGCCTCCTCGGAGAGAGGAGGCCACCGGAGCGTCGATTTGGTCCACGCCCGAGCCGCCGCGCCGCCACCGCCATCCACTCCGGCCACCGTCCCCGCCACCTCCGGTCTACGCGTGGTAAGCCCTCCGATCTAAAATCAACGGTCCAGATTAAATCCCTAAACCGAACCGGTACGATTTGTTTTTCGCCGTCAGATCTGGATCTGACGATCCAGATCGATTGAAGCCGAGCCGAGCCGCGGCTCAGACTAAGCCGAGCCCAGCCAATCGTAGCACGCCTCGTGGCCCCGGCTGTTTTTCTGTTTCAGCTCCGGATAAAATTAATTGGACCTTTTTCAGAAAAGTCCCTGCCACTTAAAATTGTTATAACTTTTTAACCACTGATCCAAATTGCACAAATTTTATATCTATGGAAAGCCCTTAACCAGTAGAATCTTTTGGGCCTTCTAGAATTCAAATTGGACTAGTTTAAACACATTCAATTTTCAAGTTTAGAGTTTGAGTATATTTGACTTAGATTCAAATTTATAAGTTCAAAATTTGCAAATAAAATGTTTTTGGAAAGCTTAAGATATGTAGAATAACGATCCACTGTTATAAATAATGTTTGAACAATTTAAAATGAATTTAAAAATCAGAGACTTATTTTGATTAATTTTGGCAGAGTATAAGTTTTTATTAATGTATTTAAATTACTTTCTCTGCACAAATGTCATAAATAATTGTCCTTGTCCAGAGAAACTCAAATCCATGTTTATTAAATTATTTTATAACATTAATGTGTAAGTGGTGTTTAAAACCTTATAAATGATATTAGTACATTTATAAGTGTTTATAAAGGTTATTGGTTAATTCGGTGTTAATAAAAATGTTTTTTTTAAAACATTATGCCAGTGCAAATAACTAGGTTATTATTTCATACTATGAACCTTTAAGTTGGGAATTTAAAATGTTTAGATATGATAAATTAAGAAATCCTTGAATATAAATTGTGTTAAATCCTTTTTCCAAATTTATGTGTAATCTTATGACCAATGCCAAAACCAAATTTGATTAAATCCATTTTGGAACATAGACTTGTGTAAATGTTTTTTTAAAATTTCAAACCTTGCTTTTAAATTGTTTTCAAAACCATCTCGGCATTCATTTGTGTAAACCTTTCTAATCAAGACCATCCTTGACCAAATTGGCAAAACCCTTAACTCAATCACATTAATTCTTTTTGCATATTGAATTATGTGACACCCTTTACCAAATCCTTTGCTAAGCCTTTTTACGCTTGTTTGATCTCTGATTGGTATGTATTTGTTAAATTGCTTGTTTATTGGATGCCCTTTTATTTATAGATTGAACGGAGTGCAACGTTCATTGTTGACAAAGAGTGTGTGAGAAACGACAAGATTCATCAGGCAAGTGATACCATAAATGACCCATTATTTTATACTATTGCATTCTTAGTATTTTCAGTAGTATGCATGACAGGTTTACTATTGTTATATATATTATGCTATGCAAACCTTTTTAGGATATCCATATGACCACCTTAGTAGTGACCTATTATAATTTAGTGGAAGTACTTGCTGCAAAAATGATTGTTTTATGGTAGATGTTATAAGTGAAAATTCCACTAAATTAATTAACCGCCTGGGTGGATTGGTTCGATAGAGGATGATGTGAGTGGAGTGGCTATTCATGGGTCATTTCTATGGCTGTCTTGTTTATGCTCACTTGTGGTTGCCACCCAGGGCTATGAGATTTTAAGTTTACACTAAGTATAGTTGCTTACCGTGCAACCATTGGTCAATATGGGCTCTGTCTTGACGGAGTAAGTTGATGTGGACCTGGGTCAAGAGATTGATGGTGGTAGTTGATGATAGGACGGTGGTAATCTCTTTGTATGATCATGGGGAAGCAACTTCTGAAAAGTCTCGTCTTGATCTTCTTCTTTTCCTCCTCACTAAATGAGTGTAGAGGATAGTTTGGGTTGATTGGGTCTAATGGTGAAAGTGCACAAACTCTCGAGAGTCAAAACCTAAGATCTTAGCCGTGTCCCCGGCATCGGACAATTTGAGTGGCTACACGAGGCTGTCTACTGAAAATCTCTTCATTCCAATTTCAAAAATAAAACATGATGGGTGAACTCGGGTAGGAGACACGGATGCGTCCGTTATGTGTCTCTTAATGTTTCAGATGATTACAAAAATGGTTTATCAAAAGTAGGACAAAACTTGCTTTACGCAATAGCCCTTGAGCTCCACCAGCCAAATATGCATGTAGTAATAGTCTTGCCATTTATATCCACCATAGTATCACTTGCCACCACAATTCAATTCTGCTGACCCTTTATAGCTGGGCTGCAACTAAACCTTGCAGATTTGACAGACGATGAGTGAGGTTTGCGATAGGATTTCGAGTCTACAACCAACATGCCTTGCCTGTGGCACATGAAGATGATGAGGCTCATTGTAACTATTGTTTTCCGCTGCTATATTATGTATTTTGCTAGCCTTCTAAGGTTATGCAAATTGTAATAATTTTTGTAACACTGGATCATGCGATTTAATAAAGTATTTGACACTTTTGCATGATATACATCTTAAACTGTGGTGCTAGCATTTGATCCAGGGACTAGCACATTAACACAGGGATCTCCACCCTATAATGACAGGGTGAGGTCGCTACAGATAGTTCCACTTGCCCACTAGTTTGAGGATGATAGGCTGAAGCAATTCTATGATTAACACCATATTTAGCAAGAACTTTTCTAAAACCACCATGAATAAAATGAGAACCTCCATCAGTCATAAGATATCTAGGTACACCAAACATAGGGAAAATAATATCTTGAAGCATTTTTAATGAGGTCTCACCATCAGCACTTTTTGTAGGTATAGCCTCTACCCATTTAGTAACATAATCAACAGCAACAAGTATATGAGTATAACCATTTGAAGGAGGAAAAGTACCCATGAAGTCAAATCCCCAACAATCAAATGGCTCAATAACAAGAGTATAATTCATAGGCATTTCATTACGTCTAGAGATATTACCAGTTCTTTGACATTCATCACAAGATAAAATAAACCTTCTTGCATCTTTAAAGAGAGTAGGCCAATAAAAACCTGACTGAAGAACCTTTTGTGCAGTTCTATCTCCAGCGTGATGTCCTCCATAAGCACTACTATGGCACTTTCTCAATATCTCTTTTTGTTCATGTTCCGGAACACATCTTCGCATAATACCATCCACTCCTTCTTTATATAAGTGTGGGTCATCCCAAAAATAATGCCTCAAGTCAAAAAAAGAATTTTCTTCTTTGTTGAGCTGAAAAGGTTGGAGGCAAATACTTCGAAACAATAAAGTTAGCATAATCAGCATACCAAGGACTATCTTGTGAACTCACCCTTATTGCAGCCAATTGTTCATTTGGAAAACTATCATTAACAGGAATAGGATCATAAGCAATGTTTTCCAATCTAGACAAATTATCAGCAACATGATTTTCAGCACCTTTCCTATCTACAATATGCAAATCGAATTCTTGCAAAAGCAACACCCATCTAATAAGTCTAGGCTTAGCATCTTTCTTTTCCATAAGATATCTAATAGCAGCATGATCAGTGTGAATAATAATTTTAGAATCAACAATATAAGGTCTAAACTTATCACAAGCAAAGACAACGGCTAGAAATTCTTTTTCAGTTGTAGCATAATTCTTTTGTGCAGAATCAAGAGTCTTACTAGCATAATGAATAACATTCAACTTTTTATCAATTCGCTGTCCAAGAACAGTACCAACAGTATAGGGGGTGTATCGTAGTACTTTCGATAAATAAGAGTGTCGAACCCAACGAGGAGCAGAAGGTTCCGACAAGCAGTTTTGATGAGGATTTCACTGTAACACTAGCAGACAAGTTTTTAGGAATTTTTGATATAACAGATAAATAAAGTGCGAGTAAATAAAGCGCAACAATTATAATTGCAGCGAGTGGCCCAATCCTTTCTAGAGCAAAGGACAAGCCGGTTTGTTTACTTATGATGACCAAACGTTCCTGAGGACACACGGGTTTTCTGTCTAGTGCTTTCGCTTCATATAGATGATTAATCTTTAGTGTTTCGATAAGTGTTGTGTGGGTGAACCTATGCTAATGCACCGCGCTTCCTAGGACTAATACATACTTGTGATTATACCCCTAGTAAGCATCCGCAAATACTAGAAAGTAATTAAGATAAATCTAACCACAGCCTTAAACTCTGAGATCCTACCATCCCTCATGCATCGAGATACTAACAGGGGTTTAGGTTTCTGTCACTCCGGCAACCCCACAATTAATATTCGAATACACAATGCATTCCCTGAGGCCCATAAAGGTGAAGTGTCATGTAGTCGACGTTCACATGACACCACTAGAAGAATAGCACCACAACTTAAATATCAAAACATTAAATATTACTCAACATAGTTCACTACTAACATCTAGACTTCTCCCATGTCCTCAAGAACTAAACGAACTACTCACAACACATCATTTGGAACATGATCAGAGGTGATATAATGATGGGTAACAATCTGAACATAAACCTTAATTCAACGGTTTCACTCAATAGCATTAATAACAAGAGTAATCAACACTGGGAGAGTTTCCCCTATCAAACACACAAGATTCAGCCCTAGATGTTACAGCGGGAACGGAGTGGACCGATGGATATGATGGTGTCGGCGGTGGAGATGGTGGTGATGATGATCCCGATGAAGTGCAGCTCGTTGACGGTGACGATGGCGACGATTTCCCCCCTCCGGGAAGGGATTTCCCCGACAGATTTCTCCCTGCCGGAGAGCTTTTCTCTCTCTGGTGTTTTCCGCCTCGTGGAGGCGGCGGAATAGTTTCTCGTCCGTCCCCCAGGTCTTAGGTTTTCGGGGGGATGAAGTACGCGAAAGGGCGGCGCTAGAGGTGGGCCAGGGCCCCCTCACCATGTGCCGGCGCGGCAGGCATGGGGGCCGCGCCACGGCATGGTGTGGGCCCCCTGGGCCCCACCTCAGGCTCCCTTTTTGGCCTCCTCCGTGATCTGGTAAAATAGTAACTTCTGCCTGGTTGGATTTGTTTTCTGATATTCACAAATATTGTATCTTGACGATGCTTTTTCCAGCAGATTCCAGACTCCGGTGATCAATTCCCCAATAATCATCAAACATGCAAAATAGATGAAATAACATAAGTATCATCTCTAAATATGAAATATATCAATGAATAACAGTAAATGATGATATAAAATAGTGATGCAAAATGGACGTATCAATCCTTTAATATTTTGAAGAATGCTTTAATAAGTGCTCCTATTATTCAACCTCCTGGTTGGAATTTGCCTTTTGAGATTATGTGTGATGCCAGTGATTTTGCAGTTGGGGCTGTTTTGGGTCAAAGAGTTGATAAGAAACTTAATGTTATTTACTATGCTAGTAAGACACTTGATGGTGCCCAAAGAAACTATGCCACAACTGAGAAAGAATTTTTGGCAGTGATATTTGCATGTGATAAGTTTAGACCTTATATAATTGATTCAAAAGTCATTGTGCATTCTGATCATTCTGCTATTAAATATCTAATGAATTAGAAAGATGCTAAGCCTAGATTAATAAGATGGGTACTTTTGCTGCAAGAATTTGATTTACATATTGTTGATAGGAAAGGGGAAGATAATCAAGTAGCTGATCATCTTTCTAGAATGGAAAATATACCTGATGATCCTATTCCTATTAATGATAGTTTTGGTAATGAACAACTTGCAAACATTAATGTTTCTATGGCTAAAGTTGCATCTCCATGGTTTGCTAATTATGCAAATTTTATTGTTGGCAAAGTTTTGCCACCACACTTTACTCTTCAACAAAGAAAGAAATTCTTTTATGATCTTAGACATTATTTTTGGGATGATCCTTTGCTTTATAAGAAGAGTGTAGATGGTATTATTAGACGTTGTGTACCTGAGCATGAACAACAGGCTATTATAAAAGACTGTCATGATAGTCCTTATGGAGGGCATCATGCAGGAGATCGCACAGGAGCAAAGGTATTACAATCTGGTTTTTATTGGCCTACTTTATTTAAGGATTGTGCTGAATATGTTAAAACTTGTGGTAAATGTCAAAGAGTAGGAAATATTGGTAGGAGAAATGAAATGCCTATGAATTATTCTTTACCACTTGAGCCTTTTGATGTGTGGGGTTTTGACTTTATGGGACCTTTTCCAACCTCAAAGACAAAGCATACTCACATTTTGGTTCCAGTGGATTATGTTACAAAGTGGGTGGAAGCAATTCCAACCAAAAGTTCAGATCATGCCACAACAATGAAGATGCTGAAGGACATCATTTTCTATAGGTTTGGTGTTCCAAGGTTTTTAATTACTGATGGTGGTTCTCATTTCTTGCATGGTATTCTTAGGAAAACATTAGCAAAATATGATGTTAATCATACAGTTGCATCTCCTTATCATCCTCAAACAAGTGGACAAGTTGAATTAAGTAATAGGGAAATTAAACTCATTTTGGAAAAGACAGTTAATAGGTCTAGGTCTGACTGGCCACTTAAGATTAATGATGCACTATGGGCTTATAGAACTGCTTATAAAAATCCTATGGGAATGTCTCCTTGCAGAATGGTTTATGGAAAAGCTTGTCATTTACCCGTTGAATTAGAACATAAAGCTAGATGGGCTATTAAACAACTTAACTTTGATTTAAAAACTGCTGGAGAGAAAAGAATTCTTGACTTAAACCTACTTGATGAGTGTAGAAATGAAGCTTAGGAAAGTGCTAGGCTATTTAAGGAGAAAGTTAAAATTTGGCATGACAAGAAAATTAAGAAGAAAGAATTCCAAGTAGGTGATCAAGTTTTATTATACAACTCTCGTTTTAAGTTTTCTGCAGGAAAGTTAGCTTCAAAATGGCAGGGACCATTGGTGATATAGGAGGTGTAACGTTCAGGAGCCATTCGTCTTCACGGTTAAACCTCATGTGGTCAATGGACAACGCCTTAAACACTATATTGCAGGAAAAAGCTTCATCGGAATGGTGGAAGAAAT
Source organism: Poa annua (assembly GCA_026929855.1). Taxonomy (NCBI): domain Eukaryota; kingdom Viridiplantae; phylum Streptophyta; class Magnoliopsida; order Poales; family Poaceae; genus Poa; species Poa annua. The sequence goes on from CM049433.1 coordinate 37,696,139, forward strand.
GGATTTGAAGACACCGGAGGAGGTAATAGAGAGAAACTCTGCAGTTTTGGAAACCCAGAATCAATAATTGGTAACTTTTGTGTTTGGAAGTTTCTCGGAATTACATAATATTTTACGGAGAGAAACTCTGCAGTTTTTGAAACCCAGAATCAATAATTGGTAACTTTTGTGTTTGGAAGTTTCTCGGAATTGCATAATATTTTACGAAGATCATTTTTTATGAAAATTAGCATATAGGACAAGAAACTTGGAAGGAACGGAGCCCCGAGGGAGGAAAGAGGGGGTCCCACGCGGCTAGATTCCTTGGCCGCGTGGGCCCACTCCTTTTGCCCCTCGGAGTCCCGTTTCGTCTCGTTTTGGACTCCGACGCTTCGTCTTGCCCTAAAAACCGTCAATATATACCCCTCTTCGTCGATCTAATCTCGCACCGAGCGTTCTCGAGCGATCTTTGTTTTGGTTGTTTCTGTCTGTCAGGGTTTGGCCATGTCAAGCTTTGGATCCAACCAAGAGGGAGAGGACTCCATCAAGGGAGGCATTGTGAACCACTACCTCAACTCCGTGATGGCACCATTGAAGACCTTGTCCTTCAAGGAGGGAGTGCTGCTCGTGGAGGAGGTGAAGGCTCCCAAGACCGTCGGGACTGTTGAAGACAGGCTTGCTGAACTGGAACAGAAGATCTTCAGGTACAACACGGTTGTTGAATGCAGCCTTGATGCCCACCACTTCATGAATCTAGATCTGGAGAAGAAGGTGAAGGAGTACAAGGAGAGGCTCAAGGACTTGGAGGACAGGTATCTACATGTCATGTCAGAGTTGGATAGGTATCAAACTCTGATGTGGGATGTAGAAAAACAAAACTGCGAGTACGAAGAGCGCTTCAAGAAGATTGCAGAAGCTGCTTCCCTAAGGTATAATGATCCACCTACATCTTTCCACAATGGGAGGCCTTTTCCTTGGAAGATAGCAGAGTAGGAGGAGGATTATGAAAAAGAAGAAGCTACAGCAGAGGAGGCACTGGCAGGACCTCAAGCTTGGGGGAGTTCAACCTAGTTTTTATCTTTACTAGTTTATCATATCTATCTAGTCATGGTGTGCTTTGCTTTTTATCATTTAGTTATCAATCTCTCTTAGGCTTGTGTGAGCTCATTGAGCATTATCATGTATCCCCTATGGTTTATCAATGAATATTAAAGTATGGTGTCATTCATGTGTCTCTTGTTTTGGATATTTATGGGGAACACTCATGCAAATGTGCGTGGTATATTTAGAAGTTTCAGTCACATTTTGCTTTGAACTTGGTTAACTTGAGTATGTTGGACACTTGTAGAATTATCTCATCAATAGAATAAGTGAAAGAATAAGTCAATATGACATGAAGTATTTAAGTTTAAAGTGAAGATGTGGTCTTGTAGAATAAATATTTAGGAAGGTTAATGAAAGGAAATATGAAACACTCTTGCTGGACTTTAGTATCTTTTGAGCAAATTAATGATCATGGATGTTTCAATACTTATGCTCTTGAAAAGTTAATGAAAAGGTGGGCACCCGAGGATTCGGTTAGCCATGGAAAGTGTTATACAAAGGTTGTGTCGAGCATAAGAACTTGATTGAAATATCCATGACTTAAGTTTGTACTAGTTACTAGAGAGGTAAGGTGATAACAATATCATATTTATCTTTTCATTTGTCTTCCTCTAACTATTTATCCCATGAGAGTTTATCTTGTCTTTAAATTTCAGCAAAACATAAAAGAGTATAATGCTTGCAAATGAGAGCAAAAGCATTGGTAAAAGAGTATGAATAAGAGTTTTGTTCAATTGTCCAACATACAATGGTTTTCTATGTTCAAAAGTAAGGGGTGATTGCTAGAGCTTCTACTTATATTGCCCACATGTGTATGAGTTTTAGTTCCATTTATCTTACTTTACAACTGAACATGATGATGATACTATGCCCTTATTTATTTATCAACCATAAGTCCATTGATGCATGTAATGATCTATGTCCTTACTTACTCGAGGACGAGTAAAGGTTTAAGCTTGGGGGAGTTGATACGTGCATTTTATATCATCATTTATATAACTTATATCATCATATTAGAATGTTATTGGAACTATTATATCAATGTTTTACATGTTTTAGATGATTTTGGGGACTTTCATACAAAGTCCCTATTTTTGGTATTTAATATCAGGGAGGCAGAAAACCCCCCTTTTCTTGTTTTTATTGTTGCAGTAGCTACAGGGACCCAAATGGAAAAAGGAAAATTGCACAACAGTTTTTGCATCAGGAGAACCAGAGGGGGCAAAAGATCGAAGAGTGAAGAGCCACGAGGCCCAAAAGAGGGGGGCCCACGCGGCCAGATTCCTTGGCCGCGTGGGGCCCACTAAGTCGATCCTCGGGCACTTCCTCGCCTGGGGCTTTTTACCACGACCTCCGTCTCCTCCGAAAACCTACGCCCTAATTTTCCCCCAGACGATTCGAGGCCGCGGCGGCGGCGGCGAAACTCCTGATTCCCTCGGAGGGGGGTCAGATCCTGCTGCTCCGGAGCTCCGGAGAGGGGGGGGGGGGGGGGGAAATCATCGTCACCGCCATCACCTCTCCTCCGTGGCATGGGAGGAGGCCTCTCCATCATCACCATCACCAAGACCAGCACCATCTCCATCATCATCTCCGTGATCCACTCCGTTCCCCCCGTAGTTTGAGAGTTGCTATACCCTAGATACTTGTTTTGTGCTACTATTCATGTTTGTGATTGAGCACTTGTCATTATTTGGTGGTGAAGTTATATTTTCAGATTGTGTTGTACCACCTATGCCACTAAATATGATCATGTTTGCACGTTGTGAGTAGTTCCCGTATGTTCCTGAGGGCATAGGATGAATTCGCAATGATTTATATATGACATGTGTTGGTATTTTCTCTAGTGTTTATCTTTTTATGTGATTCTATGATGGTGTTGTGCGAACGTCGAGTGCACAACACTTCACCTATATGGGCTCATAGGAGAACACCGTAGTATAATGAAATGAGGAAGACTTGGGAGGACAAGAAACCTGAGAATGAGTCATTAAGTTATTATTATGGGGTATTAATATCGGGGACCTTAGAGTGTAATGCTATGGTGGGACATTATGTCTTAATAATTCTTGTGCAGTCATTTGCTTGGCCACATGATCCATCATAACAGGGTTTAGTTTATTTATTTAGCTTTACCTAAGTCGTGGCTCCGTCCTAAACAAGATTAAAACTTGACAAGATATTCAACGTGTTGTTTAATAAATCTATATGCCTAGTTATATCCATGCCGCCCTCGGGAACGTTTTCCAAATATAAGACACATATCACTTGAGCTTGTCCTCTTGACACATAGAGGATTGGGCTTTTCTCTCATTGAGAGCTTTCAACTGCTATTATTTACTTTTTGCATCTTTACTTTATTTGCAACCATACAACCAAAAACCCCAAAAACACTTGCATCTTTCATTGTTTTATCTATCATTCTTACTAACCAATATCTTCAGCTCCTCGTGGGTTCGACAACCTTTTCTATTCGAAAGGTACTACAATAGATCTCCTGCACTTGGGAGTTATCAGCATCCCCAAGCTTAGATGATTGTATCTTCTTGAATATGTTCTTGGGATGCACCTACACATCCCCAAGCTTGAGGTCTTGCGTCTTCTTGTTCATCTCATATCACCATATTGATTAGAATTTATAAGCTACATCCACATAAAACTTCACAAAACTCATTAATAGGGTTAGTACTCATTAAATAAAATTCACTCATGTTCAAGTATTGTCAAATCTCATAATATTTATTAAACATTAGCCACTGTAATACCAAGGTTTCTTATATTTCCGTTGTCCGTCGAAAAACTAAGGAAACTTTTGAACCCTAAGTACAATATTCAATAAACTGAATAGAAATCTGCCAAAACCGAACAGTCTGTAAAGATGACACTGAACGAGATAGTTACGTAGCTCAAATGAAAAACTTAAAACTAATGGAAGACATATCATAATCTCAGGTTTATGCACAAAACATTTCAGACCAAAATAATATTCTGAGATTTATCACGATTTTTTACAATGAAGTACAGGAAATCTGTCTATGCAGAATCAGTCAGTAAAGATCGAATTATTAGACCTATCTACGTACCTCAAATCAGAAAAATAATGAAAGTAAGGTAATAAGCAGTAATTTGCACTCAAGAAATTTCAGATCAAGATCACGTTCTGGTGATTTTTAAAATTTTCTACGGTGGAGCACATAAATCTGTTTCTAGGCAGCAAAGTGGCAAACTTGCATCATAAGCAAATTAGAAGTTATCTATACATTTATTTTTATGGTACAGAGGAATATCTATAATATATACACAATATATACAAGTTTTTAACTGAAAATCTTCCATGTAAAGAATTGTTTTGGTTTCATAGACATGTACACATGTGTTCAAGGTTGACCCCCATTTAACCATTACTCATCTTTCCAATCACTTTCCTTTTTGAAAACACTTTTAGGTAACAAGTACAACTAATTTTTTTTTGTAATTCGCATTCCCTATCCATACTAAGATAGATAACAACTTAAAACTGGAACTAAAAACTACCTAGAGATAAAGCAAACAAGTGCACACAAAAATATTCACCCACACGCTATTGCTCTCCGGCAACGGCTCCAGAAAAGGTCTTGATATCCCACAAGTATAGGGGATCGTGTGTAGCCTTTTCGATAAGTAAGAGTGTCGAACCCAACGAGGAGCTAAAGGTAGGATAAATGTTCTCTCAAGTTCTATCAACCACTGATACAATTCTACGCACACTAAACGTTTGCATTATCTAGGAAATAAAACTAGAGCAATAATACGGGTATGAGAGATAGCTTTGCAAGATAATAAATACAAGAAAGTAAATGTTAGTGCTGCAGCAATAAAATATACTAAGTAACCATAAACTAACAGTACCATGAGTGTGGAAATGGTGGTAATTGTGGTGGCTTTGTCCAAGATTAATTAGTGAAGATATCGGGTTCATTGTCTTTGATGCAGTTTTCTATGTGGGAGAGGCTAAATATACATGCACTCCACTACTTGGGATTACAAGTACTATATTATTGGATTGTTAGCAAACATCCGTAAATACTAACAATGCATTAAGGTTTCCCCAACCATAGCCTTAAGTTCAAGGGACAATTGCTTCTGTGCCCTAGTTGTCTCTAGTTTATCCGTTTGTGCCATACCCGCGTAGTTTCTCTCGTCCGTGCCCTGGCTGGCTCGCAAATCGGCCAAACGCTCCGTTGCCCTCTGGTCAACCTCCTGATTGGTGGGGTCGGCCTGGCGGGGCTCGGTTGGAATTTCCTGGGGTCGGCTAGTGGGGTCGGCCCTTTGACCTTAGATGTGGGCCCAGCGAAGTGCATCCACGCCGTCCCACTTGCATGCATGCAGCCGTACGTGCGCGTCCATGCCTGTGCTCGCCGTGCCTTCAATGGCGTGCCCCCCTAGCCGGCAAAAAGCTGCCTCGCCGCCTACACTGCCGGCCCGGACGCGCATCTGCTCCGCCGTCCTCGCGTCTCCCTTGCCTACTCTGTCCTGCTGCAAGCTGAGCAGTCTAGAGCCGAATCAATGCCCAATCGCCATTACTGCCGTCTAGACCGCGACGCCGTACAGACCGCATATGGCATTAAAAGGAGCCATCTCTTTGCCTATTGCGCTCACAAATCCCCTCTTCCTCTCCTACACACCTTCGCCCAGTCCCTTATCTCTCCATGGCTCGTGGTGATGGCAGCTCCACTCCCAGCTCTAACCGCCGCCGCCACGTCCCCTATCCTTGGTGTCTTGAGGCGAGCGAGGGAAGCGGCATGGGGCGTGGGCGTGGGCGTGCGCGTACTCCTCCAAGTTCGAGCAAGAGACGAGCAAGGGAAGCGACATGGGACGGGGAGTCTCCAAGGGGCAGGGGCAGGGCCATTGCTCCCGATCCCATTCCCTTCATCGATCTGTCCGACGAGGACGACCAGGGTATGGACTGGACCATGGCCTGGAAGGAGGAGGTCACGGAGGTCCTGGACCCGGGTTTGGCCTGGGCCATGGCCGACCATAAAGCCACGGTGCTGGCCAACCATTCCGCCGCCGAGCAGCAACGGCTCAAGATCTACTCGGAGAGCAACGGGAAGAAGGAGGACATGTGGCGGCCGTCGAACAGCAACGCCCTAGCAGAGGTCGATGCCAAGGGCAAGGGCAGGGGCTAGGGAAAGGCCGAGTCGGTGGAGGTTTCCGATGACGAGGACGAGTGGTAGTCCATTTTAGTTAGGGACAATCGTTTCTGTGCCCTACCTACCCCAGTTTTATCCGTTTGTGCCATACCCACGTAGTTTCTCTCATCCGTGCCCTGGCTGGCTCGCAAGTCGGCCAAATGCTCCATTGCCCTCTGGTCAACCGTCACTTGGCCTGACTGGTGGGGTCGGCCTAGCGCGGCTTGGTTGGAATTTCCTGGGGTCGGCTAGTGTGCGGCTCGGTTGGGATTTCCTCGGGTCGGCGCGTGGGGTCGGCCAGGGGTCGGCTCATTTCGAATTGGACCGTTGGTAGGTTTGAATCATTGTCTTCCCCCCAAATCCCGATCTGACACGCTGCCCCGCCCCGTGCCACTGCCCTAGCGCCGCCCCGCCCCGCCCTGCCCGTCCCCGTCTGCCGGTGGTGCACTACACCTCCGCTTGCAAGACGCATCCATGGCGGCAGTTCCAGGCCCCGCCGTTCCGCCCGTTCCGCCTTGTGCTTATGACGGCGAGGAATGGGTGAAATCGGATTCAGATAACACTTGGATGAGGAAGTAAGTACATAATCTCTCGATTGTCTCGATTAATCTATCGATTGTCTCAATTTCGTGATGTATGTAGTTGAATACGGCTTCAGTTTGACCTTATCGCCATGAATTTTGTTCAAAGGGATGATCCGAATACTGCTTTTCGCTTGTCAATCGAAATGGTCAGTCGCTGGCAGCCGGATCTCGAGTTCTCCCCTCCTCATTGGTTTCAGTTGGTGGTAGAAACGACTTATTCGTTAAAAGATTTGCTTACTGCTTGCTGTGACAAATTCAGCTGGCGGACAGTTGATACTGTCGTGATCAAATACTGGGATATTTTGGAGGGCTGTTTCATCCCACTGCCCGATGACACTGCAGCTGGATGCTTATTTGCTAAGAGCGCGACCGAGCGATTCGGTAAAATTAGGCTTGAGGTGGCTCGGAGACGACTTCAACATGAATTGCGAAAGACAAAGGGAAAGGGAAAGCGAAAGGGGGCAGCTGCTAATGCTCAGCTTCCGCCGTTACCTTGTAGTCAGCCCAGTGGCAGTACAAGTCAACCCAGTGGCAGTACAAGTCAGCCCACCAGTGGTAGTGCAAGTCAGCCCACTGCAGATGCTATTAATTCAGACGATGAAGTGGTGCCCGACGATCCCGTGCCGCGGAACGACGATGAAGATGAGAAGATGTTTCCTGAATTTGTGCATGAATTGGGCCATAGGGCTCTGATACGTTTCAAACGTATCTATAATTTCTTATGTTCCATGCTTATATTATACCAATTGCTACATGTTTTATATGCACTTTATATCATTTTTATGCATTTTCTGGGACTAACCTATTAACAAGATGCCACAGTGCCAATTCCCTATTTTCTGCTGTTTTTGGTTTCAGAAAAGTTGTTCTGGAAATATTCTCAGAATTGGACGAAACAAAAGGCAAAGTTCCTATTTTTCCCGACACGACACGGAGTCCGAAAGAGAGACGAAGGGGGCCGAGGAGGCAGCCACACCATATGGTGGCGCGGGCCCCCTTCTGGCCGCGCCACCATGTGGTGTGGGCCCCTCGGGCGCCCACCGACGTCGCCCTTTCGCCCATATAATGCCCCCGACAAAATAACCCTAATCACCGAAGCCTTTTCCCGAGAAGAGTTCCGCTGCGCCGCCGCCATCGAAGACAAGTTTCGGGGGACAGAAGTCTCTGTTCCGGCACCCTGCCGGGACGGGGAATTGCCCCCGGAGCCATCTCCATCAACTCCACCGCCATCTCCATTGCCGTTGCTGACTCCTACGATGAGGAGTGAGTAGTTCTTCCCCAGGGCTGCGGGCTCTACCGGTAGCTATGTGGTTTACCTCTCTCTCCCACGGTGTGATCTTTATGTGATCATGAGCTTTGTAATCTAGTTGAATATGTGATGTTACTCTTTATCTATTATGCACTCTAGAGGTTACTTTAATATGAACTCCGGGGTTATTCACGGTTGTAAAGGTGACAGTGTGTGCACCGTGTGTGATTCCTTTATGACGCTGTGGTGTTAGTTTACTCAGACTTTGGGGGTGCTTTTGTAGCCCTACGCAGTGAATGGTGTTTATCATCCAACAAGAGAGTGTTTGAGAGTAGTATTTATTATTCAGCTTTGATGTCATTGTTGAGAGTGTCCACTAGTGAAAGTATGATCCCTAGGCCTTGTTTCTAATCATTGAAACACCGTTTACAACCTGTTCTGCTACATATTTGCTTGCTGCCATTTTTATTTCCGATTGCAATTACTACTTATAATCATCCATACTACTTGTATTTCACTATCTCTTCGCCGAACTAGTGCACCTATACATCTGACAAGTGTATTGGGTGTGTTGGGGACACAAGAGACTTCTTGTATCTTAATTGCAGGGTTGCTTGAGAGGGATATCTTTGACCTCTACCTCCCTGAGTTCGATAAACCTTGGGTGATTTACTTAAGGGAAACTTGCTGCTGTTCTACAAACCTCTGCTCTTGAAGGCCCAACACTGTCTACAAGAATAGAAGCGTGCGTAGACATCAGGCCCCTGTCGCTCAGCTTGTACAAGATAGTCCTGAAGAGGAGGAGGAGAACGCTGACATGTTGATTGCAGATGAATACAATGGCGATGAAATGCCAGAGCTTGATTGTGATAGGAATGCTCCTATGCTTGCTGCAGGGACAAGATTAAAAAATGTGAATTAACTTCGGAAAGCACTTACAACGTCCAACATCCTCAGCAACAATATTTTCGCCATTGAGAAGAGTCAGACAGACAGGTATACGGTTCATTGCCCAGATGTCAGGTGCAAGTGGAAGTTGCATGCCACTCTTGCGCCAAAGAAGATTCGTGACGAACATGACGAGAAAGACATGATAGAGATAAGGTATAACGAGCATGAGCAAAATTTTCCATCTAAGGTGGCCTGCCATAAAGCACACTTAGCAAGCAAAGGGTGGCTGACAGAGGTGATGACTCCATTGCTAAGACAGAACCAAAGCTTAGGGGAAAATGATCAGTGATAAATATAAATTTGAGATGAAGCTATCTTACACGAAGCTATGGACCGCTAGAGAAGAGGCCCTGAAGAACATAAAAGGTACTGCGTGGGCAGATAGCTTTCAGTTGTTGTACGCATTCAAAGCTGAGGTGGAGAAGGCAAGTCCAGGTTGTGTGGTAGAAATCGATCATGTGGCTGTGCAGTCCAAAGTGAGAGGAAAAATGGTTGAAAGAAATATCTTCAGGAGGGCTTTTGTCTCTTTCAAGACTTGCCATGAAGGGTTTCGTAAAGGGTGCAGGCCATATTTGGCTGTGGATGCAACAGCTCTAACTGGAAGATGGAAAGGACAGTTGGTAGCTGCTTGTGCAGTTGATGGACACAATTGGCCTTTTCCAGTTGCTTTTGGTGTGGTGGAGTCGGAGAACGAGCTTAGCTGGAGGTGGTTTCTAGAGATTTTACACAAGGTTATAGGGGACCCTGCTGGATTGGTTATCCATACAGATGCTTGCAAGGGCTTGGAGAAAGCTGTAGAAATTGTGTTTCCTGAAGCAGAGCACAGGGAATGTATGAGACATCTTGTTGCTAATTTCAAGAAGCATTTTAAGGGGAAAGTATTTGATGCAAACCTTTGGCCAGCAGCGCACACATGCAGCGAGAAGAAGTATAAACACCACTTGAAGACCATGTACGCTGAAAATGCTGGTGTCAAAACATACTTGGAAACATATCACGGAAAGCTGTGGACGAGAAGCTTATTTGGAACATTGTGCAAGGTGGACTATGTGACAAGCAACCTTGCTGAATGTTTCAACGCAAAGATTAAGCACCGGAAAGGTCTAATGGTGTGGGAAATATTTGATAACATCAGGCAGTTGATAATGGAGAAGATGGTATTGCGCAATAGAATTGGACACTCATATGATGGCCATCTCATCATCCCAAGTGTGATCAAGAATTTGCATGCGTGAGGAAGAAATATGCAGGGTGATATGACTATGCAAAGAGTAAACGGCCAAGAGGCTGAGCTGACATATGTATTCCGAGACCATGTTTGGAGGTATCCAGTGGATTTGGAAAACAAGAAATGTAGTTTTAAGCAATGGGAGATCAGTGGCAAGCCATGTATACATGCCCTCTACTTCCTGAACTACATCGGAGGCGAAATAGGAAAAGTTGATCCATATGTGTCTGAATATTTCTCTGTTGCCAAGTTTAAGACATCATATGCTGATAACGTGCCTGCATTATTGGGAAGAGAACAATGGGATGAGTATGATCCAGGATTCAAACTACACCCTCCGGCGCTACATAGAGCACCTGGAAGGCCAAGGGTAAACAAACTAAAACCAGGTACAGAGGGTGCAGCCGTAAAGAGGCGTCGGTGCAAAAGATGTGGAATAGAGGGGCACATTCAAAGGCTATGCAACAATGCACCCCCCTCTATATTTGTAACAGAGCAAGGATGGGGTGCAGATGAAGCAGCAGAAGCAACAGAAGACGCAGCCATAGCAGCAGAAGCAGCCGCATTAGCACAAGCCGTAGCAAGAGAGTTTGCTGAAAGGTATGTGTGTCTAGAATGGTTGTCGTATGCACTAGTAAACATATTTTCCATATTTGTTAATATCTGTTTCACTTGAATTTCGAATGCCAGGGAAAGGACAAGTACGAAGGGTAAAACTAAAGACCACTGGCAGCCAAGGACTCGTGCAAGGAAAAGAGCTGCTCAAGAAGAATGGGGGCCGGCAACAGAAGCTACGGAAGAGCCATTTGTAGATCCTGAAGAAGAGGCATTTGTATCGGCAGCATGTGCTGGAATGGAAGAGCCATTTGTAGCTTCGCCTCCAAGACCACCAGTTTTGGCTACTGGAAGTACCCGGGTTCCAGCATCACCAGCAGCAGGAGCATCAGCGGCAACACGAGCATCACCAGCATCACGAGCTTCAGCAGCAGTGAGCATCAACAGCAACAAAGAACAAACCAGCCAAGAAGCACAAGAAGGGGGAGGTCGTGCACCCAACTGGTCCAAATCCAGCAGGGAACACCCGGAGCAAGGTCGTAGGTCCTTCTAATCTCATAAGGAGCAAGTCAAAGCTGTGAACATTTGAGAAATCTGTAATATTTGTTATTGTACTTCTGTCGAACACCTTAAGTGCGCACTCTGGACGCGCCACGGCGTGCTCTGGATGCGCTCAGAGCGCGACACGGCGTGCTCTGGCGCATATTTGTGTAAAATTTGGGCGCGAACTAAGCCTAGACCATTCTTAGTCACTCCTATATGATACTTTTGTGAGTATTTTGAAATTATCATGTTGCAATTCCAAAACCACTTCTCTTCAACCTTAGACCTCATCGTTTGAGTTATGCGATATCACATGAGATCCATGCCCTTCTCATTTTGAATGTATGTAGACCATGTTTTTCAACTTGAGTCGTTAGTATATGACATATGAAGACTATGTGCGTCGGTTTTTCAATTTTTTGATAATTTTTGAATTTTTTATGGTTATTTCAAATTCGGTCAAACCTAGGTTTGACCAACATTTACACAAGTTTTTGACATGAAAATGGAAAACTAAGCATGTATCCTTCTTAGTCACTCCAAAATGAAGCTTTTGTGAGGTTTTTGAAAATTTCATGGTGCAATTCCAAAACCACTTCTCTTCAACCTTAGACCTCATCGTTTGAGTTATGCGATATCACATGAGATCCATGCCCTTCTCATTTTGAATGTATCTAGACCATGTTTTTCAACTTGAGTCGTTAGTATATGACATATGAAGACTATGTGCGTCGGTTTTTCAATTTTTCGATAATTTTTGAATTTTTTATGGTTATTTCAAATTCGGTCAAACCTAGTTTTGACCAACATTTACACAAGTTTTTGACATGAAAATGAAAAACTAAGCATGGATCCTTCTTAGTCACTCCAAAATGAAGCTTTTCTGAGGTTTTTGAACATTTCATGTTGCAATTCCAAAACCACTTCTCTTCAACCTTAGACCTCATCATTTGAGTTTTGCGATATCACATGAGATCCATGCCCTTCTCATTTTGAATGTATGTAGACCATGTTTTTCAACTTCAGTCGCTAGTATATGACATAAGACGACTATGTGCGCAGTATTTTCCTTTTTTTGATTTTTTTTTGAATATTTGAAGCTCATTTCAAATTTCGGTAACAAGTTTAAAACATGAAATTTGAAAAACGAAGCATCGATCCTTCTTAGTCACTTGAAAATGAAAATTGGACACTTTATCAAAGTTTTCAAAACCCAGTTGAGTGCCTCCAAACCCCATTTGAACAATGACCGTCGATTTAACCCTAGCGCTGAACTGCAGCTGTTTGATCATCCTCTAGAATGAATCTGGCAGACTCGGGGCGATCCACGAGAGGCTCATTCTGCGATCTGATTGGCTGTAACCCGTGTGAGAAGCTCATTCTGCATACTATTGTGAGGTTTTTGAAAATTTGGTGAGGTTTTTGAAAAACTAAGCATGGATCCTTCTTAGTCACTCCAAAATGAAGCTTTTGTGAGGTTATTGAAAATTTCATGTTGCAATTCCAAAACCACTTCTCTTCAACCTTAGACCTCATCGTTTGAGTTATGCGATATCACATGAGATCCATGCCCTTCTCATTTTGAATGTATGTAGACCATGTTTTTCAACTTGAGTCGTTAGTATATGACATATGAAGACTATGTGCGTCGGTTTTTCAATTTTTCGATAATTTTTGAATTTTTTATGGTTATTTCAAATGTCGGCCTCATTTCTAAGCAAAAAATGGTGGACTCGCTGAAAAATGTGTTCCAAATGAGCTCCAAAGGTAGGGTAAACGACCCCGTTTCTAAGCAAAAAATGGTGGACTCGCTGGAAAATGTGTTCCAAATGAGCTCCAAAGGTAGGGTAAACAGCCTCGTTTCTACGCAAAAAATGGTGGACTCGCTGGAAAATGTGTTCCAAATGAGCTCCAAAGGTAGGGTAAACGGCCCCATTTCTAAGGAAAAAATGGTGGACTCGTTGGAAAATGTGTTCCAAATGAGCTCCAAAGGTAGGGTAAACGGCCCCATTTCTAAGCAAAAACAGTGGACTCGCTGAAAAATGTGTTCATACGTACTTTTCAAAAAAAATCAGAAGTTTGCGTAACTCACCTTGAAACCCGTTCATTTGTACCATTCATTTTCACTCTTTTTTGACCAAGTTTGACAGTTTCGCGTACTCGCTCGAATGTACGTGCTCGCTGGAATCTATGTGCCAGTTTCGCGTTGCGCGGCATATGCGTAGCATTTCCCGCCTACTACGCGGCCATTTAAACCCTTCCATCCGCCTTCTCGCCATCCATCTCGCCACCCATCTCCGTTATCACCACCATGTCATTCCCATTCGATAGCGACTACGAGCCGGCGGATCGCCGCCCCCGTCAATCGAATGTCATTGCAGCGAGAAGGAGGAATGTAGCTAAGAGGAGGGGGAGCGCCGCCTGCGTGGTGCGCGGTCGACGCCCACTGCAGCGATGTCACGACGGGGAGGCTGGGTCCTCGCGGGCCGCAGCGACCCCACAGCCGCCACGGCCGGCACCGTTTACCGAGTCCAGCGATGACGACGAGTCCTAATCAAGTCTCGAATCGCCCTCCACCGACGACGGCAAGGACCTACTCAAGATCGTCGACCAAGTCGAGCTGGATGCGCGTGTTTTCGCCAAGTCCGTGCGTTCGGAGCGCCGCACGGAGAAGCGTCGCCGTGCGGATGCCAAGTTTGAGGAGGTGATGAACGAGGTGCGTCTGGAGCAGGGTCTGCGACAGGACGCTGAGCACACCGCTCGCGTGCGGGAGTGGGAGGAGGTGCGCCGCCGCTAGCGATAGTGAGTAGCGGGGTTGCGTCGGCACATGGTCCGGTTGCCGCTTTAGTTTATATTTGGGTCTACTAGAAGTATGTATGAACTACTGTCTACTGTCTACTTATGAACTACTGTCTACTTATAGGGAATTTAGTCCACCATTTTTTTCATATACTGTCTACTATTTGTTTAACTAAGATCATCGATCAGAATCATTTAAGCAATATTTTTGGTCAAGTTTTCATATACTGTACTAGCTATAGCTATGTCGGTCGCGTTCCCATAGCGTACTTGCGTTACAGCTCGATCGCTCGCGCCTGTCTGCGTAAATTTATGTCTAAATTGATCATAAGGCAGAACGAGCGTCACGTATCCGTTCATGTTTGGGTTACTGTCGTGTCTCGAAGGACGGACACCGGGGATGCGAGGCACTCCCTTTGTAGATTCGGTAGGGGCGCGAAGGAGGCTGAAAAAGTCTCCCGGAGGACGATCGCCGGACAAGTTCCTCACTCGCTCTCCGATCTCGACGTGGTGGACAAACAAGGAAAGCACACAACGATCTACCCAGGTTCAGGCCGCCCGGAGGCTAAAAGCCCTACTCCTGCATGTCTGGATAGATGATCGGACCATAGTGTGGCTACAATGGAGTTTCCCGACGAGGTACCCGGTAGGGTCCTTCGTCTAGGAGGAAGGGGGAGGACAGATCCTTGCCCTGAGGAGATCACCTTCCTTCCCTTACTCTCTCTAGCCTAGCTTGGTGCTTGTCTTCTTCCTTGGGTCGACGGCGAGCCAGCCGGATCTTGCTTGCCTACTACGCTATCTTGGATGAATGGTTCCACCTCCCCTTTGCCATGGCCTTGGTCCACCTTTTATAAGGAAAGGGGATACCACAGAGGTCATGCGAGGAGCGTGAGGGGTTTTGGCGGGAGGCAACCCCTCTCCGTGGTGGAGACGGCGACGTGGCCTCTTCTCCTCCAAGTATCCGTCGCCGGGTTGGTGGGATCTCTGCCACCTTTGGGGAAAGCCGCGGACAGGGGCTGACAGTGGGTAGGTGGTGTCCCCCGGCCGCGCCTTGCTTCCCAAGCCTTCTGGGGTCTTCTACCGTCTTCTGGAAGGTGGTGGAAGCCTTATCTTCACCTTGTACGGCCTTGTACCCGAGAGGGAGCCCGGCCCTGCCGGGGACTCGCATTCTCGGGGTCTTCAGTCCCTTCCGGGGTGCAGGGGACCCGGGGGTCCTGCGTACCCGAAGGGTATCTCGTGGCGAGGGTGCGCCCGCCAAGCCTTGCGTCGAGTCTCAGTCTTGCTCGTCTTGGTGCTGGTTCCACAGGCGGTGGACCCACTTGGGCAGCGCTAGGGAACCCCATGTTCCACTGCTGCGATAGTAGCCCCCGGGCATGGTCCCGGCGGCTTCGGTCTTCTGAGGCTGCCGGGGCTATGACCAAAAAAGTCAAAGTGGGTCCGGCGCCTGGATGTTCTTTCACTTCTCGGTGGGGCCCGCCGAGTCGAAGTAGATGCGAGCCCCTGAGCCTTGTGTGACCGCGTCGTGCCGCACGTTGCGATTCGTGCGGGCTTCGGACGTGGTCGTGCATCAACGGTCGGGTCGCGCCGAAGTCGGCACGACCCCTCGATCCCCGCGCCCGTCGGAGTAATGGGGCCACGACGTGATGCGTGGGGTTTGCAGGCCTTGATTAGCGGTTCCTGGAGCGGCCGCCTTCTAGCCTTCGCCATTCTCCCCCCAAGCCATTGCCTCCAAATCTCCATCTCTCTTCCGCTAGGAATGCTCCACGCACCCTCTTCGCCTTCTCCGTCGCGGTCCAGATCCTGTAGGAGATATGCCCTAGAGGCACTTAATAAAGAGTTTATTTGTCATATCTCATTTTGTTCATAATACGTTTTTGTGTCCTGCTATAACTGTATTAAGCGGAAACATTAATACACGTGTGATACGTAAAACAACCAGGTCCCCAGTAGCCTCTATTTGACTGGTTCATTGTGCAATTGATGATCGAGGTTTCCCGATCATGTGAGATGGTGTCTATTTGACAATGGAGTCATGTTGTTGGTAGAACGATGTGATGGACATACCCAATATTTGTAGGACGTAGTCATTACGCCTTCGACCGTGAGATCTACTCTTATTGCTATTCCTGGAAGACACTTTGATTGCATCAAACGTCATATCTTACAAAGTGTGACAATAAAGGTGTCCCTCTCGGGTGTCGGAAAGGAGTATGTTGAGACGGGGGATCAATAGCGGGATTTGCCAGTCCCATAGCAGGATAGATACTCTAGGGCCCACTCGGTGAGATTATGTCAAACGAGCTTGCAAGCGTGTGACTAGGTCACCAGGACATAATATCATGGACGAGTAGAAGTTAGCAGTGTCGGTAACGAGATCAAGCTAGGTATGGAGATATCTATGAACGAGTCTCGGACACGCTAAGTATCGCATGGCAAAAGGTTTAAGACTCAGACGTCCAGGTTTGATAGGTAAAGTATTCGTTGTCCCACAGGGATTAATTCTGGGTATCCAAGGTCCACGAATTAGTCATTGATCGGAGAGGAGTCTCGATCATGTCTGGTGAGATAATTGAACCGCTAGGGTAACACGCTTAAGGGGAGTCGACATTTTACCGGAAGAGAAAAATAGGAAAAGAGAGACCGGGAACGTCCCGGGAAAGTTCCGATGGAGATCGGGCAGCGACGAAATAGTTTTCGGAGCCAGAACAAATTATGTAATATGTATTTAATATTAATTAGTGTAATTAATAGTTAAATATATTTTATTTTAATTTTTTCTGATTTTTTAAAGGCTAAATACCTTAAATGGGCCTTCTAGTGGAAAGAAGGCCCATGAGGGGGGGAAGTCCCCCTCCTTGGTGCGCATGAGGGAGGGGCCGGCCTAGGTGGGCCAAGTGGGGCCCACCTAGGGCCGGCGCACCACCTTGGCCGGCTGGGGTGTGGGATTAGTCCCACACCGCCAGCCTGGCAGGTTGGGCAGCCCCCTGGCCTCCTATATATACATGGTACCCCTGGCCTTTGAAGACACACCAGTTTCTCTCTCTCTCTCTCTCTCCTTGGATCCCGTGACTCCCCAGTTTGGAGTTGCGCCGAGGATAAGTTTTCTCCACCATACGCACGCCGCCGCGCTGCTGGTCTTCCGGTCCCAGTCTTCCGCTGCTTCGTCTTTGGATCGGAGCCCGGAGTTCGTCGGCTTCACCGTACGTGTGTGACGCCCTGCGAGGCACTACGCTAGTGGTGCTAGAGGTCTGCTTCCTCTACACGGCATCGAAGTCTTCGTCGGCTTCATCAACAACGCTTGTGCGGGAGCGTAATCCCCGCTTTTCGGTCTACAAGGGTATGTGCACCGAACCCCCTGCGTACTACTATATCTGCATAGTATAGATTCTGGCTAGTTTAAGGTTATCGATGTTAGGATTTTTTTTGTTTTCTGCATGCGATCCCCTTCAGTGGTATCAGAGCCAGGTTTATGCGTAGATATAGCTGTGCGCTAGCTGCACCCGTGTTTATCACGGGGACAACGTTCTTATTATTTGCTACCCTCTCGCGTGCACTTGCACTGCCGGCAGCATCGAGTTGATGAAGCGGTCCGGACCGACCTTACGCGTACGCTTACGCGAGACTGGTTCCACAACTGACATACGGCTGGTTCCGTATATGTGGCTGGCGGGTGTCTGTCTCTCTCTCTTTAGTTGGCTTTGCATTTTCAATGGAGGCCCCGAAAGGGATGAATAAATATGCAATTATTTGGTCGTTGTTGTGGTCATAGGTTCGTAGGTATGAAGCGGTTCTATTTACGACAGCCCCAAGCCACGTAAAATATGCAAAAGATAAAGTAGAGGCGTCTAACTTTATTTTGCAGGGGCTATGTGATATGGTCAAGGTAGGTTTATTAAATTGTTTATAAACTGTTGGCGCGAAGGAGACCACCGGCGCAAGGACCATATCACGTCGCATTACATTTGATGTTTTGAGTGCATCTTATATTGTGTGTATATATATATAGTATATATTAGTTACACGGCGGTAGTTATATAAGATGATCCCTCCAAAATACCATCTGTGTTCTCCCTTCAACGTGCACCACCAAGAAAGTTCTACGTTATGAGGCAGGCCGTGACGATCGGGTGTCAGACATATCGTCGTTCGCATACAGTGGGTGTAAGCCATGTTGCACGCGCGTTTACGTTGAAGGTTATTGTGGCGAGCCTAGCATGTACAGACATGGCCTCGGAACAAGGTGACCGAAAGGTCGAGCATGAGTCACAAAGTTGTTGTGATTGACATAGCGATGTCTACCTTTGAAGTTGTGTTGCCGGCTCTGACGATGAGGGGTTGCACAATGGATTAGGGTCGTGTAATCACTAAAACGATGAGAGGGATACTCGTTTTGAGTGGGAGTTCTTATAGTTATTTTCGAAAATACTTGAACTCAAAATTTTATGAACAAAGTCTTATGTTTTGCAAATTCCATTGTAGATGTCTCACCCCACCTTTAACCTAGCCCTGTTTCTTGAGAAAGAGAAGCTTAAGACCAATGGGTCCAACTTCATATCCTGGTTCCGTGATCTGAAGTCCATTCTGAATACCCACGAGGTGGCTTACATCCTTGAAGCCCCCTTAGGTGATCAGCCAGCAAACACCGCCTCAGAATTTGTTAGGAGTGTCCACGAGTTGAAGGCGGAGATTTCCTCTTTTGTCCGGAGTGGCATGCTCTTTGCCATGGAGGCTGACCTGCAGAACCATTTTGAGAACAAGAGTGCTTATGAGATAATCACTGAACTCATGGTTATTTTTGCACGGCAAGTCAAGGATGAGAGGTTTGAAGCTACCAAGCTTTTCTTCTCAGCCCAGATGGAAGAGCACGGCAATATAAGTGAGCACTTGGCCAATATGTATGGCAGCGTTCAGCTCCTGAAAGATCTGGGATATGTGATCCCAAAAGAGCTGGTTATAGATAGGGTGCTGTTGTCGCTGCCCCCTAGCTATAAGGACGCCATCATGAACTACGACATGATTGGGACATCAAAATCCCTGTCGGAAATTCTAATGATGCTCAACATGGCCGAATTGGAAATCAAGATGGACAAGATGGTGGTGACCATCAGATCCCTGGAAACGCAACTGCCCAAGTATCTGGAGGATAAAAAGGCCGGCAAGATTGTCGGAAAAGAGAAAGGTATATTTGATATACATGTTATTGATGTGTACCTTACCTGCGCCCGTAGCAACACCTGGGTATTTGATACAAGCTCTGTTGCTCATATATGTAACTCTCAGGAGGAGTTGCGGAATAAGCGGCGCCTGGCAAAGGACGAGGTGACGATGCGCGTCGGCAACGGATCAAGAGTTGACGTGGTGGCTGTCGGCACACTCCCTCTACATCTACCATCGGGATTAGTTTTGGTTCTGAATAAGTGTTATTTTGTACCGACCTTGAGTGTAAACATTATCAGTGGGTCTTGCTTGTTGCAAGACGGATATTCATTCAAATCAGTATCAAGTGGTTGTGCTATTTCTATGAATGATATCTTTTATGTTAATGCTCTCGAGAATAATGGTTTATTCTTGTTGAATCTCGATCGTAGTACTCACATCCATAGCATAGATGCCAAGATGATTAAACTTAGTAGCGATACCGCCATGTATATATGGCATTGCCGTCTCGGTCATATTGGTATAAAGCGCATGAAGAAACTCCATGCCGATGGACTTCTGGACTCGTTGGATTTTGGATCCCTCGACACATGCGAACCATGCCTCATGGGCAAAATGACCAAGACACCGTTCAATGGTTTCATGGAACGGGCGTCGGACTTATTGGGAGTCATACATACAGATGTGTGTGGACCAATGAGCGTGTCGACACGCAATGGTTATCGTTACTTTGTCACCTTCACCGATGACTTGAGTAGATATGGGTATATCTATTTGATGAAACACAAGTCTGAAACATTTGAAAAGTTCAAAGAATTTCAAGGTGAAGTAGAAATTCAACTCAACAAGAAAATCAAGCACCTTCGATCCGATCGTGGTGGCGAATATTTGAGTTTTGAGTTTGGCACACATCTGAAGGCCTGTGGCATCGTGCCGCAGCTTACGCCAGCTGGAACGCCGCAACGCAACGGTGTGTCCGAGCGACGTAATCGTACCCTATTAGATAGCGTCCGATCTATGATGTCTCTTACCGACTTGCCCGTATCTTTTTGGGGGTATGCGTTAGAAACAGCCGCATTCATTTTAAATAGGGCTCCGTCCAAATCCGTAGCAACGACACCGTATGAGATATGGCATGGCAAGAAACCTAAGTTGTCGTTCCTGAAGGTCTGGGGTTGTGAGGCGTATGTTAAGAAACTACAGCCCGACAAACTCGAACCGAAATTGGAGAAAGTCGTCTTTGTTGGGTATCCGCGGGAAACCATAGGATACACCTTCTACAACCAAGCTGAGGGCAAAACGTTTGTCGCGAAGAACGGTACCTTTCTGGAGAAAGAGTTTCTCGCCAAAGGAGTAAGTGGGAGGAAAATAGACCTCGACGAGATCGTTGATCCTGAACTCGAAATTCCGAGTGGCGCAACGGAAGCTGTTCCGGAAACGTCCTCCACAGATGGAGTGGGAGAAGATGTCGAGGGTGCTATTCTACCTCGTAGGTCAGGGAGATCTCGGATCGCCCCTGAATGGTATGGCAACATGGTTTGCACCGTCATGTTGATTGAACAAGACGAACCTACGAACTACAAAGAGGCTATGGCTAGTCCTGAGTCCGAGAAATGGCTTGAAGCCATGAAATCCGAAATAGGATCCATGTATGACAACAAAGTGTGGACTTTGATGGAGATTCCCGAAGGGCGCAAGGCCGTCGAGAATAAATGGATCTTTAAGAAGAAGACTGATGCAGATGGTAATGTAACCGTCTATAAAGCTTGGCTTGTCGCAAAGGGTTTCCGACAAGTTCATGGGATTGACTACGATGAAACGTTTTCACCGGTAGCGATGCTAAAGTCTATTCGGATTTTGCTAGCAGTTGCCGCATATTATGACTATGAGATATGGCAAATGGATGTCAAAACAGCCTTCCTAAATGGTAACATTGAGGAAGAGTTGTATATGGTACAACCTGAAGGTTTTGTCGATCCAGAAAATGCTGGCAAGGTATGCAAGCTTCAGCGTTCCATTTATGGACTGAAGCAAGCATCTCGGAGCTGGAATCTTCGCTTTGATGAGGTGATCAAAGATTTTGGATTTGTCCAAAATAGCGAAGAGACCTGCATTTACAAGAAAATGAGTGGGAGCTCAGTTGTGTTCCTAGTACTATATGTTGATGATATACTACTAATAGGGGACAATGTGGAACTTCTGAATAGCGTCAAGAAATATTTAAACAGTAAATTTTCGATGAAGGACTTAGGAGAAGCTGCATACGTTTTAGGCATTAAAATCTATCGTGATAGATCTAGACGCCTATTAGCGTTAAGTCAGAGTACTTATATTGACAAGATACTGAAACGGTTCGGTATGGAGACGGCAAAGAAGGGTTTTCTGCCGGTTGTCAAGAATAAGGTATTAAGCAAGGCACAGTGTCCGGTGACAGAACATGATAAAGTTAAGATGACTAAACATCCTTATGCTTCAGCCATAGGATCGATCATGTATGCCATGTTAAGTACTCGACCTGATGTAGCATTGGCTCTTAGTTTGACGAGCCGGTTCCAAAGTAATCCTGGAAAGGATCATTGGGTTGCTGTTAAAAGTATTCTTAAGAATCTCAAGCATACAAAGGAAATGTTCCTTGTGTATGGGGACTGTGAGGAGGAACTTGGCGTAACAGGTTACGTTGATGCAAGTTTCTGCTCAGACCCAGATGACTCTAAGTCACAGACATGATATGTGTTCAAGGTAAACGGAGGTGTTGTATGCTGGAGGAGTGGGAAGCAACCCATCGTGGCCCAATCTACAATGGAATCGGAGTACATTGCCGCTTCTGAAGCCGCGAATGAAGCTGTGTGGCTGAGGAAGTTCATCATCGAGCTTGGAGTGTTCCCTAGCGCGCAAGACCCCGTAACCCTGTACTGCGACAATACGGGTGCCATTGCTAACGCGAAGGAACCAAGGTCTCACTCGACTGCCAAACACATACTCCGACGCTTCCATGTGATACGACAGTACGTACAAGGAGGTGAAGTGAAGATTTGCAAAATACATACGGATCTGAATGTGGCAGATCCGTTGACAAAGCCTCTCCTGCTTGACAAGCACGTGAAACACCAAGATGCTATGGGTGTCCGGCTTTTACCAAGTTGTAAACTAGATTAAGTTGTACTCTAGTGCAAGTGGGAGACTGCAGGAGATATGCCCTAGAGGCACTTAATAAAGAGTTTATTTCTCATATCTCATTTTGTTCATAATACGTTTTTGTGTCATGCTATAACTGTATTAAGCGGAAACATTAATACACGTGTGATACGTAAAACAACCAGGTCCCCAGTAGCCTCTATTTGACTGGTTCATTGTGCAATTGATGACCGAGGTTTCCCGATCATGTGACATGGTGTCTATTTGACAATGGAGTCATGTTGTTGGTAGAACGATGTGATGGATATACCCAATATTTGTAGGACGTAGTCATTACGCCTTCGACCGTGAGATCTACTCTTATTGCTATTCCTGGAAGACACTTTGATTGCATCAAACGTCATATCTTACAAAGTGTGACAATAAAAGTGTCCCTCTCGGGTGTCGGAAAGGAGTATGTTGAGACGGGGGATCAAGAGCGGGATTTGCCAGTCCCATAGCAGGATAGATACTCTAGGGCCCACTCGGTGAGATTATGTCAAACGAGCTTGCAAGCGTGTGACTAGGTCACCAGGACATAATATCATGGACGAGTAGAAGTTAGCAGTGTCGGTAACGAGATCAAGCTAGGTATGGAGATATCTATGAACGAGTCTCGGACACGCTAAGTATCGCATGGCAAAAGGTTTAAGACTCAGACGTCCACGTTCGATAGGTAAAGTATTCGTTATCTCGCAGGGATTAATTCTGGGTATCCAAGGTCCACGAATTAGTCATTGATCGGAGAGGAGTCTCGATCATGTCTGGTGAGATAATCGAACCGCTAGGGTAACACGCTTAAGGGGAGTCGACATTTTACCGGAAGAGAAAAATAGGAAAAGAGAGACCGGGAACGTCCCGGGAAAGTTCCGATGGAGATCGGGCAGCGACGAAATAGTTTTCGGAGCCAGAACAAATTATGTAATATGTATTTAATATTAATTAGTGTAATTAATAGTTAAATATATTTTATTTTAATTTTTTCTGATTTTTTAAAGGCTAAATACCTTAAATGGGCCTCCTGGTGGAAAGAAGGCCCATGAGGGGGGGAAGTCCCCCTCCTTGGTGCGCATGACGGAGGGGCCGGCCTAGGTGGGCCAAGTGGGGCCCACCTAGGGCCGGCGCACCACCTTGGCCGGCTGGGGTGTGGGATTAGTCCCACACCGCCAGCCTGGCAGGTTGGGCAGCCCCCTGGCCTCCTATATATACATGGGTACCCCTGGCCTTTGAAGACACACCAGTTTCTCTCTCTCTCTCTCCTTGGATCCCGTGACTCCCCAGTTTGGAGTTGCGCCAAGGATAAGTTTTCTCCACCATACGCACGCCGCCGTGCTGCTGGTCTTCCGGTCCCAGTCTTCCGCTGCTTCGTCTTTGGATCGGAGCCCGGAGTTCGTCGGCTTCACCGTACGTGTGTGACGCCCTGCGAGGCACCACGCTAGTGGTGCTAGAGGTCTGCTTCCTCTACACGGCATCGAAGTCTTCGTCGGCTTCATCGACAACGCTTGTGCAGGAGCGTAGTCCCCGCTTTTCGGTCTACAAGGGTATGTGCACCGAACCCCCTGCGTACTACTATATCTGCATAGTATAGATTCTGGCTAGTTTAAGGTTATCGATGTTAGGAAAATTTTTGTTTTCTGCATGCGATCCCCTTCAGATCCAATCCGCCGGACTTCTGATGGCTCCAAGGAGATCTCGCCTAGCGGTGCCGAAGAGGTCAACCGCGGCGAATCAGGCGGCGGTGGCTTCGCCGAGGGTTACCCGAGCGCTCTTCTCTCCGAGCAAGTTTTCTGATGAGGCCGCCATGGACGGCGTTCGCCACACCTTGACTTCGTGCTTTTGCGGCGCGGAGGTGGTGGCGTACCCTGGAGATGGAGGTGAGTACGAAGGTGCGGTGGCCACTTTCCACATCTTTTCGATGATGGGACTCCTCCCACCCTTCTCCAAATTCTTCCTGGTTGTCTTGGAGGCATACGGCCTGATGATGTTGCACCTGCATCCCAATGCGGTGCGGACCCTTGCCGTCTTTGCCTACGCCTGTGAGGCGTTCGTGGGGACCAGGCCATCCATGGTCCTGCTCCGCCACTTCTTCGTCCCTCGCCTTGGCAAGTCCAAGTGGGTAGCTGGGGGCGTGACCTTCCGCCTCCGAGATGGCGTCGAAGACAAGTACCCGGAGATTAATACGACGGGCCCTATTGGGGAATGGAGGAGGGAATGGTACTTCGTCTGGACGCCGGTGGCGAGCATTCACCTGGAGACTCCTGCTTACCCGGCCCAGCGTCTGGCGCACTCCAAAAGGCTGAGTTCCCAAGATGAAGCTTTGTCCATGGCGGTCGCTAGGCTGACCTTCCTTCGCGAGCAGGGGGTGACGTGCGCCATGATCGCAGCGGATTTCCTTCGCAGAGGGATTGCTCCGTTGCAACACACAGACCGCCCAATCTGGAAGATCCACCAGGTGGGATGCAGTGACCTCGCACAGGGGTTCCGGGTCCCCGAACCCAACTGGAGGAGGACCTTGGGGGTGCTCCCGCCCCGGGCGTCGATTGCTCTCCCAGGCAGCGTCTTGCCCTTGTTCGAGGATCCTCTGGCCGACGAGGTCATACTCCCCATGCCCCCGTGCAATGCAGACGGTCTGAGGGGCACGACAACGATTGACCCCACTCCGGAGCCCAAGGTTCAGAGGCAGCTTGGCGACGACTTGCTGGTGTCAGGGCTGGCGCAAGGAGATGTCTCCACTGAAGAGCCCGCCTCCTCCGGGGGAGAGAGTGACGACGAGGTCCCAGGGTTTCCTGCTGGGGGCGCGGGACCGCCCCCAGCGGACCGGCCAGCCTCGCCGGGTTCTCCGCTGGAGAGGGGAACCCCTCAGGCGTCGATGAGTCTTCCTTCCCCGGAGGGCAGCGACGAGTCCCGCGGATCGGGTCTCCGGACGCCATGTGTCTTTGGAGACCTGGCGGGTAGGAACTGGAGCTTCTCCGGGTCCAGGAGAAGAAGAAGGTGAGCTTCCTCCTTTGTCAGCTTCATCTTGACAGAGTACGTTTGTTCGCGGCGCCGTCTTGAGTCTCCTTCTTTGTTGTGTGCAGGGACCAATCGCCGGAAGCTTCCAGCAAGCGCGCCCGCGGGGGCGAAGGCGTCGGCGTCGGAGATGCCGGGGGGTCCGTCCTGGTCCCCGGGCTAGTCTTTGTCCCGATGAGCCAAGCGGTGGCTCCTCCGACGGCCTCGGCGAGTAGAGCGCGGGGCGCTGAAGTCCCCGGGGGAGAGCGCGGCGTAGACTCCCGAGAACACCCCTGCCCATCCCGTTCCGGGGCTGGCGTTCCTTCCCGGGTTGAGGGCCCGGGAGGAGGAGGAGCCCCTCCAAGTGGCCTTGGGGAGAATGGAGCGAACTCCAATCCTCCCAGGCTGTTCGCCAACTTGGGAGAGCTCCTGGCGTTTGCGGAGGTTCAGCTGCGCCAGCTAGCGGTTCCCGTGGCCCACCACGAGGATGAGCTGAGAGCTCTGGAAAGGAAGCTGGCAGCCGGGGTGGAAGCCCTCGAGGCCAGGGAGTGGAGGCTAGTCGCGGAGGACGAGCTGCTAAACGCTCGGGAGCGGCGTGTCTCAGGACACGAGCGGAAGCTGGAAGCCCGGGCGTCCACGCTGGGCGAGGCTGAGAGGAAAAGCCGGGAGGAAAACTCCCAGCTTCGCCGGGAAGTGGAGTAGAGCGCAGCTCGCTAATGTCTACGCACGCTTCTATTCTCGTAGACAATGTTGGGCCTCCAAGAGCAGAGGTTTGTAGAACAGCAGCAAGTTTCCCTTAAGTGAATCACCCAAGGTTTATCGAACTCAGGGAGGTAGAGGTCAAAGATATCCCTCTCAAGCAACCCTGCAATTAAGATACAAGAAGTCTCTTGTGTCCCCAACACACCCAATACACTTGTCAGATGTATAGGTGCACTAGTTCGGTGAAGAGATAGTGAAATACAAGTAATATGGATGATTATAAGTAGTAATTGCAATCTGAAATAAAAATGCCAGCAAGCAAACATGTAGCAGAACAGGTTGTAAAGGATGTTTCAATGCTTAGAAACAAGGCCTAGGGATCATACTTTCACTAGTGGACACTCCCAACAATGACATCAAAGCTGAATAATAAATACTACTCTCAAACACTCTCTTGTTGGATGATAAACATCATTCACTGCGTAGGGCTACAAAGGTACCCCCAAAGTCTGAGTAAACTAACACCACCGCGTCATAAAGGAATCACACACGGTGCACACACTGTCACCTTTACAACCGTGAATAACCCCGGAGTTCATATTTAAGTAACCTCTAGAGTGCATAATAGATAAAGAGTAACATCACATATTCAACTAGATTACAAAGCTCATGATCACATACAGATCACACCATGGGAGAGAGAGATAAACCACATAGCTACCGGTAGAGCCCGCAGCCCCGGGGGAGAACTACTCACTCCTCATCGTAGAGTCAGCAACGGCGATGGAGACGGCGATGGAGTCGATGGAGATGGCTCCGGGGGCAATTCCCCGTCCAGGCAGGGTGCCGAAACAGAGACTTCTGTCCCCCGAATTAGGGTTTTTGGTGGCGGCGGCGCAGCGGAACTCTTCTCTGAAAAAGGACTCCGTGGTAGGTCTTATTTTGTCGGGGGGAATATATGGGCGAAAGGGCGATGTCGGTTGGCGCTCGAGGGGCCCACACCACGTGGCCGCGCGGCAGGGAATCTTGCCGCGCCACCACATGGTGTGGCCGCCTCGTGGCCCCCCTCCGTCTCCTCTTCGGTGTTCTGGAACGTTCCGGGAAAAATAGGGACTTTGGCTTTTGTTTCGTGCGATTCCGAGAATATTTCCTTAACAAATTTTCTGAAACCAAAAACAGCAGAAAACAGGGAACTGGCACTGTGGCATCTTGTTAATAGGTTAGTCCCAGAAAATGCATAAAAGTGATATAAAGTGCATATAAAACATGTAGCAATTGGTATAATATAAGCATGGAACGTAAGAAATTATAGATACGTTTGAGACGTATCACTCGCCTGGAGCAAAGCCTGGCCAACGCTGACAGCAGGGCCCGGCAGGAAAGGAGAGGCCTGAGCCAGCAAGTGGACTTGCTCACTGAGCAAGCCTCCAAGCTGAAGCAGGGGCTGGAGGACAAGAGGCGGAGCCGGGATCGGGCTCATAGGGACTACCGCAGGGTCCGCGGCGAGCGGGA
Organism: Poa annua; assembly: GCA_026929855.1. Taxonomy (NCBI): domain Eukaryota; kingdom Viridiplantae; phylum Streptophyta; class Magnoliopsida; order Poales; family Poaceae; genus Poa; species Poa annua. The sequence continues at coordinate 37,723,832 of CM049433.1, forward strand.
GCAGCAAAGAGCTCGCACCGACGGCTTGGCATAGGAAGTCGCTGAGCTGAAGGCTGCCGTAGCCGACCGCAAAGGGAAGCTTGAGCACGCCGACGCCCTTTGGTCCCGGGAGCGCGAGGAGAAAGACGCCGAGCTGGCCGGAGTGAAGGAAGCAGCCGAGGTTTCCAGAGTGGCGGCGCAGGTTGCCCAAACTCGCCAGGGGGAGCTAGGCGAGCAGCTGAAAAAAGCCCCGGAGGAGCGGGACAAGATGGCGACCTCCAAGCGCGAGATGCTGGGCTTTCTCCCCGTTATGAACGCTGCGGTGAGGAGGATCTCTCGGGAACTGATGGCCTTGCGGGTACCCCAGCCTCCGGTCGCTCTGGGAAGCTTCACCAGCTCCTTCAGAGGCTATCCTTCTTTCCTGACGCGGGTCGCGGATCTTCTGGGGGAGCTCCGCTCTCTGGCGAGTGAGGCCGCCCGCCTAGCCGGCGAGAAGGCTGCTCGGCAGGCGGTGACCTTCCTGGTCGCTGTCCTCCGACGGCGTCACCCGCGGCTTTCCCTGCTCGAGGAGATGGACCATGCTTCCCCAGGAGCTGCGCTTTTGCCGGGGGTTTCCGCCGAGGTGGAGAAGATCATGGAGCGCTTCTCCCGTGAAGGCGATTCATAGGCTGGGGGGCTCCCTGAAATTAGGAATGGCAATACCAAGCGTCATGAACTGTGTTTCTGTGTATCGCCGAAAGGCAAACTTAATGTTTAAAGCTTTTGACTGTATGTATCCTTTCCTTGCATTGAGTGATCTACATTATACCCGTGGAGGCTTGACGCTCTCGGGAAGGATCTTTCGGCCAGAGCGCTAACCAGCCGTGTACCCCCAGATTATCTGGAAGGCCGACACAGCGCAACCCCCCAAAAGACCCACCGTTCCTGACCGCACAATCCTCAGCCCGCGACTCCGCTGCCAGAGGGAAACGGACAGCGGTGTCGGGGAAGGCGCTGCCCCAGGTTTACGCCCGCATTCGTTTTAGCCAAAGTATAAAGAGATAAAACAAGTAAGGTAAAGGCACTTAGCTCGATTCGTGGAGTCTCCCCGGCTATCTCGGTATTTGGTAGCGCTGCCGCTGTGGCGGGTCTTCTACGCCGTGTTTCGGGAGTAATTCTGTTCTGTCTGCCTAATCCGGCAGGAAACAGATCCTTGAGCCGAGATAGCCGATTCCCGGGTCTGACTCGTAGTGCCATCCTAGGCACGGCTGTTGCTGGCCGGAGCCGGTCCGGAGACCATTTTTGTTCCCCAGGAACCCGGAGACCACCACACAGGTGAACCGGCTAGCTTGCTGGCGTAGTGAAGACGCCGGTCCTGGGACCTTCATTTTTCTTCCAATACTCGGAGCTCACGACACAGGCGATCCGGCAGCAGGCTGACCTAGTGATAACGCCGGTCCGGAGACCTCTGGACTTCTTCTCCAGATATAAAATCCTTCCGGCGAGAAGACCCGGAAATACTTGCTGACATAGTGAGGACGCCGGTCCGGAGACCTCTGGACTTCTTCTCCAGATATAAAAATCCTTCCGGCGACAAGACCCGGAAATACTTGCTGACGTAGTGAGGACGCCGATCCGGAGACCTTTGGACTTCTTCTCCAGATATAAAAATCCTTCCGGCGAGAAGACCCGGAAATACTTGCTGACGTATTGAGGACGTCGATCCGGAGACCTCAAGAATACCGCTCCGATGAGAAGACCCGAAGTAATTGCTGACGTATTGAGGACGTTGGTCCGGAGACCTCAAGAATACCGCTCCGATGAGAAGACCCGGAGTAATTGCTGACGTATTGAGGACGTCGGTCCGGAGACCTATCAGAAAAATCCAATCCAATCCGGGGACTCAGGCTCGAGATACGAAAACCAATCTCATTCTTATTGATGCGGCATAGGTGCCGGGTCCACAATTATGGAGGCGTCCGGCTTAGACTCCTTAGAGGCCATCCATCTTGAAATCCAATACTTCTGGGGGGTGCGCCCAGCACGGTTTGAACGGTGACCACATGACCGGGGAGCTCCCACTGTCCGTCTGGAGCACTTCGTGGGGCGAAAGTTTGATCCCATATGGAGGCTGTGCTTTGAGTGGGCTGCTGGAAGAATGGCAGGCTGCTTTCAGGGGAGTCACCCGTTTGTGTGGAGGCGTCGGAGAAAGTTCGAAGCGATCTCTCCTTCTCGAGTATCCGGGAGACTGACTTGGTCTTCCTCGCCGGTTTGAGGGACATTCCCGGCTGAGGTGTCCGAGTTCTCCACAGGTGTAGCACTCTCCTCTGTTGCTCTTGAGACAGTTGTTGTTTCTGAACTGACGGCAATCCTCCAGGCTGTGATTGCCCGACTGATGGTATCCGCACCAGACTCCTGGTTTACCATCCTTCTTAGGAGGGATGTAGATCTATTGAGGCGTGTACCCGTCGACATCTTCCTCCGATGGGGCCTCTTCCCTGATTTGGCCAGAATCTTCGTTCATTGGGGGCGACTTAATGGGCTGTGTTGTCGGGTGAATCTCCGCGGAGCCCCCTTGCTCTTAGTGGAGGAGGGTGAGATTCGGCGTCCATAGTGAGTTTCTCGGGTTCGCCCTTGCCAATCAGAGGACTAATGTAGTCAGCTGATAGAATGAACTTGATTCCAAATGTCTGGCCTTCTGCTGACAGAGGAGGGGATCCTTCGAGGATATAACCAAGACCAGGGTATCGTAAGAAATCCATGGGTGTGTTCCCCTTTCTCTTCCGAGCCATGCTTGAGCGTCTAGTGGCCTCCGAGACGCGCCGAGGAGTGGGAGACAGGCTCGGCGCCTGAGTTACAGACGACGAGAGTCTCCGTTCGGCGATATGGTCCCCGAGGGCCGATCCTGTCATCGGTGGAGATCTTGACGCAGTTCTTGTGCCGGAAGAACTCGTGGTGGAAAGCGTTTCCACCGAAGAACTCGAGGTAGATCTTGACAAAGAAGAACTCGTGGTGGCTTGAGATCCAAACGAATCCAGCGCTTGCGCCGCCTACCTGGCGCGCCAGTTGTCGTGTCTCGAAGGACGGACACCGGGGATGCGAGGCACCCCCTTTGTAGATTCGGTAGGGGCGCGAAGGAGGCTCAAAACGTCTCCTGGAGGACGATCGTCGGACAAGTTCCTCACTCGCTCTCCGATCTCGACGTGGTGGACAAACAAGGAAAGCACACAACGATCTACCCAGGTTCAGGCCGCCCGGAGGCTAAAAGCCCTACTCCTGCAGGTCTGGATAGATGATCGGACCATGGTGTGGCTACAATGGTGTTTCCCGACAAGGTACCCGGTAGGGTCCTTCGTCTAGGAGGAAGGGGGAGGACAAATCCATGCCCTGAGGAGACCACCTTCCTTCCCTTCCTCTCTCTAGCCTAGCTTGGTGGTTGTCTTCTTCCTTGGGTCGACGACGAGCCAGCCGGAGCTTGCTTGCCTACTAAGCTATCTTGGATGAATGGTTCCACCTCCCCTTTGCCATGGCCTTGGTCCTCCTTTTATAGGGAAAGGGGATACCACAGAGGTCATGCGAGGAGCATGAGGGGTTTTGGCGGGAGGCAACCCCTCTCCGTGGTGGAGACGGCGACGTGGCCTCTTCTCCTCCAAGTATCCTTCGCCGGGTTGGTGGGATCTATGCCACCTTTGGGGAAAGCCGCGGACAGGGGCTGACAGTGGGTAGGTGGTGTCACCTGGCCGCGCCTTGCTTCCCAAGCCTTATGGGGTCTTCTACCGTCTTCTGGAAGGTGGTGGAAGCCTTATCTTCTCCTTGTACGGCCTTGTACCCGAGAGGGAGCCCGGCCCTACCGGGGACTCGCGCTCTCGGGGTCTTCAGTCCCTTCCGGGGTGCAGGGGACCTGGGGGTCCTGCGTACCCGAAGGGTATCTCGTGGCGAGGGTGCGCCCGCCAAGCATTGCGTCGAGTCTCAGTCTTGCTCGTCTTGGTGCTGGGCCCACAGGCGGTGGACCCACTTGGGCAGCACTAGGGGAACCCCATGTTCCAATGCTGCGATAGTTACCTTCATGTTTATCCGTTCAAGCGTGAAAGGAAGAATCCGAAGCAAATCAATTTTGTACAAGTCGTATGATGAGACACATCAAAGAGCCTTCCGGTTCGTGGCACTGCGTGCACATTGAATACGTGCGTGGCTTGCCGTAGTCCACCCTGCCGTCTATGTAGCGTGCACGGATAGGCATGGTCATTGAACGCGTCGCAGAACTGCTTCCTCACCACCGCTAGCCTAGCCTAGCCGTCATGTCCAATCACGGTGTAAATGCATTTACTCCATAGAAACAAACGATTATCTCCATATAACACAATCAGTTACTACCTTAAAACAAGAACTACTACTAATACTACTTCCCCTTCTTCTTGTTCTTCATGGGTGCTGTGGTGGACCAACGGTGACATCAGAGGCGTCGGAGGCGTCGGATTTGTCCTCGTCGTCGGAGTCGGAGGCGTCGGATTCATCCTCATCATCGGAGTCGTCCATGTCGTTGGAGTTCCCCTCGCCAGAGATGTCCTCGATGACAACATTGGGCTCGGCAATGGGCGCAATGACGACGGGCGCGGGCGGTTGGTTCACGACAGCAGGCCCGCGCTCCTCGTCGGAGTAGGGCTCGTCCGAGGACTCCGATGCCCTGTACTCGTAGACTGGGGATTGCGGCGAAAGATCTCCACGCGCCACTTCGTATGGTTGCTCTTTCTTCTCACGCAGAGGGGACAACCCTTTCTGCTTTCGGAGAAGGTTCTGCTTTGCTAGCCGCTCCTCCCGCTCCTCTCGCTCCATCTCCTTCATGTCGTGCATTTCCTCAGGCGAGTAGAGCTTCGAGTCCGGCATCGGCGAGTAGGGGCTCTGTGGCGAGGGCGTGCTCCACCACATTTTCGAGGGAGGGAGGGGGAGAGAGAGGGAGAGAAAATGGGCGTTTCTCCGGCGAGGGCGGCCCCCATTTATTGGGCGCGGCGGGGGTGGGCGGGGAAACCCTAAGTGACCCCACGCCGACCCCACGCGCCGACCCCACGACGACCCCACGCGCCAACCCCACGCGCCGACCCCATGCGCCAACCCCACGCGCCGACCCCAGGAAATCCCAACCGAGCCGCACACTAGCCGACCCCAGGAAATTCCAACCGAGCCGCGCCAGGCCAACCCCAGCAGTCAGGCCAAGTGACGGTTGACCAGAGGGAAACAAAGAATTAGGCCGATTCGCGAGCCAGCCAGGACACGGACGAGAGAAACTACGTGGGTATGGCACAAACAGATAAACTAGAGACAACCAAGGCACAAAAGCAATTGTCCCTTTTAGTTATTAGTTGCTTTATTAAGGGCAAATGCCAATTTAGTTATTAGTTGTTGATCTATTTTATAATTTGGCAAGGGCAAGTCCATTTTGTACTACCATTGACGAGGGGTATACTCATCAATACCCATAGTCGAGGACCTAGGGTTAGAGTTTAGAGGTAGAGAACGCGTAGTGTTAGTAGATCCATCGGCTGACAAGCTGGAGTTACCCAGGTTCAGGGCCCTCGAGTGAGGTAACACCCCTACTTCCTGCCTATCTGTATTGATTATGGAGTATGCTGCGATTTGGTGGCTTTGGAAATTACAACCGACTATGCCTAACTTGAAAAACACTCTTCATCTTGGGCCTTCTTTGGTGGGCTTCGTCAGTCTATCGACAATTGGGCTTTAGTCATCACGTGCACCAGGTACCCACACGATAGGGTACCCGTTTGGTATATCCTCGTCATTAGCCCTCGAGTGCTTGGCTGACTCGGAAAATCAGGCATGGACTCACTCGATAGTGCACGTCTCATGCTTGTGTTTTGTGTCGTATGTTTCATATTGTCTTTCGACTATGACTTATGTTTTTGACAAATGATTATGACTTAGTGATACGTCTCAAACGTATCTATAATTTCTTATGTTCCATGCTTATATTATACCAATTGCTACATATTTTATATACACTTTATATGGTTTTTATGCATTTTTTGGGACTAACCTATTAACAAGATGCCACAGTGCCAGTTCCCTGTTTTCTGCTGTTTTTGGTTTCAGAAAAACTGTTAAGGAAATATTCTCGGAATTGGACGAATCAAAAGCCAAAGTCCCTATTTTTCTCGGGAGCTTCCACAACACCGAAGACGAGACGGAGTAGGGCACCGAGGCGCCCACACCACGTGGCGGCGTGGGTCCCCCCCTGGCCGCGCCGGGACATGGTGTGGGGCCCTCGGGCCTCCGCCGCCTTCGCCCTTTCGCCTACAAATACCCCCCGACGAAATAAGACATAGGGCCCGAACACTTTTCCACGATACGTTCCAGAGCCACCGCCACCGTCAACCCTAGTTCGGGAGGGTTCAGAAGCTCTTCCCGGCACCCTGCCGGAGAGGGGAATCATCACCGGAGGGCTCTACATCACCATGCCCACCTCCGGACTGATGCGTGAGTAGTTCATCCTTGGACTACGGGTCCATAGCAGTAGCTAGATGGTTGTCTAATCCTATTGTGCCGTCATGTTTAGATCTTGTGAGCTGCCTATCATGATCAAGATCATCTTTATGTAATGCTACATATTGTGTTTGCCGGGATCCGATGAATAATTGAGTACTATGTCTGTTGCTTCATAATATATCTTGTGAGTGCGTTATTTATGATCTTGCATGCTCTCCGTTACTAGTAGATGCTCTGACCAAGTAGATGCTTGTGAATCCAAGAGGGGGTATTTATGCTCGATAGTGGGTTCATGTCTCTATTTAATCTGGGGGAGTGACAGCAACCTCTAAGATTGTAGATGCACTGTTGCTACTAGGGATAAAACAGTAGTTCTTTATCTAAGGATATTTGTGCTACTTACATTACACACTCACTTAATGCAATAATCTGTTGCTTGCAACTTAATACTGAATGGTGTTGCGGATGCTATCCTGAAGGTGGATTATTAGTCATAGATGCAGTTGGATGACGGTCTATGTATCATGTTGTAATGCCCAAATGAATCTCACAGTAGACATCATGACTTGTATATGCATTGTTATGCAGTTCTTTATTTTGTCAATTGCCCAGCTGTAATTTTTTTACCCGCATGTATGCTATTCTTTATTTACGGAGAGACACCACTAGTGAAGTGTGGACCCCGGTCCTTTTTCCTTAAACTGATAATTCAACCTACTGCAATCCTGTTACTTTCATTCTCTGCAAACAAACATCATTTTCCACACATACATTTAATCCTTTGTTACAGCAAGCCAGTGAGATTGACAACCTCACTGTTAAGTTGGGGCAAAGTATCTTGGTTGTGTTGTGTGCAGGTTCCACGTTCGTGGTTGACACCGGTAGTGCGCCCTGCCAAGGTCAACCGCAGCAACCTTCGGAAGAATTCTAGTTTCCTACTGGATTGATAACCTTGGTTTCACAACTGAGGGAAATTTGTTGCTGCACTACTTCATACCTTCCTCTTGGGGTTTCCCAACAACACCACACCGGTGCATCAAGCTAATTTCTGGCGCCGTTGCCGGGGAAACTAAGCTCTTCTGCGAGGGGAGTCTCTCACACCCAATCTTTTTATTTTGTTATTGTCTTGCTTAGTTTATTATTATTACTGTCTTGTTTGCTTAATATCAAAAATACAAAAAAAAATTAGTTACTTGCATTTTATTTACCTTACTATTTTCTTGTTTAGTTTATCTCTATTGTTATCTTGTTTGTTTCTTTACTTGCATTCTCTTTATCATGAATATATAAAATAAAAAAAATAAAAATTTCGTCTAGTTCATTTTTCAATCTATTTTTATGTCTAGTCCTATTCCTGTCACTATGTCACCCGAGGAATTGATCTTTACTTTTAAACAAGGGAGTGAGGAAACTTTTAAAGAAGCATGGTCTAGAATTTTTGAATCTTATGGTGAAACCGAACCAAAAATGACTCTAAGTGTACTTTTTAGTAGCTTCTATTTTGGACTTGTTCTTTGCTATAGGTATGCTTTAGATGCTGTAGTGGGAGGAGATTTCCTTCAATGTGATGGGGATCAAGCTTTTAACGCAATAAAGAAATTAATTACATCCTCTTCTTCAACTAATAAATGTGATACAAGCCTTGAGAATATTCATACTAGATTAAACACCCTTGAGACACATATATCTTGCTTAAAAGATGGCTATAGGCAAATTCGTGAATATTTTGATTATGTTCCAGTAAACTCTGAACCATCCATGTGGCTCCCTACCTTGAAAATTGCTATTAGTGGTGAAATCTTTCATGCTCGTTGTGATATTATGTCTGAGTTTTGTCTTATGCCTAAGTATGTTCATGCATCTTTAAATCTTTGGGGACTCGTTGAAGGGGGAGAGGAAATAACCCTTACAGATAACATTGTTATACAACCCATTGGGATAGCTAAAGGAGTGTTTACAACATTGCTAGGAAGAACTGTATCCACAGATTATCTTGTTATTGAATGTGTAGGGACAGGACAAATTACGCTTGGAAGATCCCTGCTAAAACTCTTGGGAGCAGTAATTGATGTGGGAAAAGGTACCATGAGCTTCACTTCCTCTCCAGGATGCGGTCAGACATTCCCTACGATCAAAGGTAAGAAAAATGGTAAGAGAAATAAATGTAGGGCACCTCGTAACCGTGATGTTGATGCTTCATCTCTTGGAAACACTTGATTATCACTTTCTGTGCCTAACTGAAAGGCATTAAAGAAAAGTGCTTATGGGAGACAACCCACTTTTTATTTCTGTTATTTTATTTTGTTGAGTCAAGGAACATGCTCACCTCTGTAGCAATTCCTTTATATCTTTATTTTATTGCATTGTTGTGTCAAGTTAAGCCTCTAGCAGAAAGTTGATACTAGATTTGGATTCCTGCGCAGGAACAGTTTTCTTCTGTCCACCGTTTAATTCGTAAGAATTCACAAAAAAATCAAAATGACCTGGCATTTTTTGTACGTGATCCTCAGATATGTATGCAACTTTCATTAGTTTTGAGTTTTCTGATTTGAGCAAGTTAAGTGCCTCCAAAATTTTTGTCTTTACGGACTGTTCTGTTTTTGACAGATTCTGCCAATTATTTTGCATTGCTCCTTTTGCTGTTTTTGAATGGATCCGTTTGTTCCATAAAATACCAGTGGCTGTAGCTAATGTCCAGTAGCATGTGTAATGGTTTTGTCCATGCAGAATATAAGAATTTTTGATTATGCACTAACCCTCTAATGAAGTTTACTTTGAGTTTGGTGTGGAGGAAGTTATCAAGGATCAAGAGAGAAGGATGATGTGATGTGATCAAGAAGACGAAAGAGCCTAAGCTTGGGGATTCCCCGTGGGTCACCCAAGCATATTTCAATAAGACTCAAGCGTCTAAGCTTGGGGATGCCCAAGGCATCCCCTTCTTCATCAACAAACTATCAGGTCCTCTCTAGTGAAACTATATTTTAATTCCGACACATCTTATGTGCTTTACTTGAAGCGTCTATTTGTTTTTGCTTTTGTTATTTTCATTCTCTGAATGAAATGGATCCTAGCATTCCTTTGTGGGAGAGAGACACGATCCGCTTTTTCTTATGAATACTCGTATTCTTCACTATTATTTGTTGAGTATTCTTCTACGTTACTTCAATACTATTAGCTCTTGTTTTTCATGCATCTCTTGTTAGAGCTGTTAGTTTTCTTATATTATGCTCTCATATCTCATTGTTAAATACTTGGAGAGTTTATTTTTAGATAAGTTGATTGGTGTTTGGTTAAGAATAGAAAATGTTAAATGTGGTAGATGGTATGATGAAATGATACATAATCTTGTAGATCATTAAATTGTGTCACTTGAATCATTGATGTTGTTTTGAGATATTAATATGCTTAATGGTAAAACATGATGGTTTAGTAAAGTGGAATGATTAATGGTTGGTCTAGAAAACTTGAAGCTGTGCAACACTTAAATATCCAGTTGATAGCATAATGATATATGACTTCTAATGTTAAAAACAACCGTAATGACTTTGTGTTATGCGCTACGGTCGGGGTCCCAACAGCGACTTGTTCATTTGCCACAGTCCCTCATGGAGTGATTTTCATTATGCCTTGTAAGATCATATTTCTAGTTGGAATCTTTTTGCTTGTGAGTTCTAAGCTGCGGTTTTCATGGCACTTCCACCACCATATTTGCTAGCCTCTTCGGTACTTTGTATTGCCCTTTCTCACATTGAGAGTTGGTGCATACTTCGCGGGTACATCCAAAACTCGTGGGAGATCTTCATCATGTTCTGCTACACATAAGCCAAATATCTTCCTCAAAACATCCACCATACCTACCTACTACAGCATTTCCATAGCTGTTCCGAGATATATTGCCATGCAACTTCCATCTTACATTACATGACTTCTTGTCATTTATCATTTATATATTGACTTGCATGATTCTTTATAGCTGATGTGCGGTTTTACCCATGTTACGCTAGATCATTGCATATCCTGCTACACTGGCAGAGGCACCGTTTCATACACTAAGTTTTATTCCTTATGAGTTATTTGTATCAAAAGTGTGTTGTCATATTAGAATGTTTGCCCCTAAAAGTGAAAAGAGCCATGGAGGCCATCGAAAAAAGAAACAGAAAAAGTAAAAAAAATAGAAAAAGTGAAAAGAGAAAAAAAAGAAAGAAAGAAAAATAAAAAGGGGGCAACATTACAACTCTTTATCCACACTTGTGCTCATGTTATAGCACCTGTAGTATTCATAGTCATCATTTGTGCTCATGTTTAGCACCTTTACTCCATATGAGAGAGTTTTCATGTTTTACTTGCATAACTATGTGGGGAACTTTACATTATAGAACTTGGCTTGTATTGATGAGCCTCCTCAAAAGTGCTCTAGGTCTTCATGAGCAAGCAAGTTGGATGCATCCCCACTAGTTCCATTGGAGAGCTTTCATACACTTATAGCTCTATGTGCATCCGTTGTGTGGCAATCACTATTCCTTGCATAGCTTCGATTGTAAGACTTCCTCTTGTCTAATGATCACTTTCAGCTTTGTGAGACTTTCTTCCGTTGGCCTTCCAAACCCCCCTTATTATTCTTTTAGCCACAACATCCTGGTGCCAGGAACCAACGCTGAACGCTTGCTTGTTTTCCAGTGAACAAATAGAGAGATGATTTTCTACGTGCATATTGTTATTGCTTGACTTGATCCTTTCACAAAGTTGTCATGAGTGTTGGATGCATTAGATGATTATATTGTTATTCTTGAAGCTTAAATCATCTTTAATATCTACTTTGCACGGTTGATTGTTCTCTAGTATTGATTCATTGAAAGTTTTACTTTGTTCTTCCTACTTGTTTACTCATTACTCATTTGATATCAATATAAACTACAACTTTTATTCATTTGATCTCAATTTACATGCATTACATTATTATATGATCAAGATTGTGTGAAAGCATGTCACTTCAGAAATTATTCTTGTTATCGTTTTACCTACTCGGGACGAGTAGAACTAAGCTTTGGGATGCTTGATACGTCTCAAACGTATCTATAATTTCTTATGTTCCATGCTTATATTATACCTATTGCTACATGTTTTATATACACTTTATATGGTTTTTATGCCTTTTCTGGGACTAACCTATTAACAAGATGCCACAGTGCCAGTTCCCTGTTTTCTGCTGTTTTTTGTTTCAGAAAAACTGTTAAGGAAATATTCCGGAATTGGACGAATCGAAAGCCAAAGTCCCTATTTTTCTCGGGAGCTTCCAGAACACCGAAGACGAGACGGACTAGGGCACCGAGGCGCCCACACCACGTCGGGTACCGAGACGGAGTAGGGCACCGAGGCGCCCACACCGAAGACGAGACGGAGTAAAGCACAATCTCGGGGGCTACTCGCATCGGGAGCGCCGTCGCGCACCCGATTGATTCAAAGGCAAAAGCTGCAGACAATTAGGCAAACTCGACTCAATCGAAAGCAAAAAGCAGAAAAATCAAAAGAATTCCCGAGTTACATAAGTCGATGATGTTTCGGATGCTGCATGCAAAGATACAAAGGTAAGACCTGTCGATCAGTCGAGCCGGGACTCCGGCAGTGTTAATTCCTTGCAATTTTCCGTGTCAGCAGACGCGATGAAAAATCCTGGCAGACGCGCTGGGTAGCAAAGTTAAAACTGCAGAACGAGTCAGTAGGACCTCAACGGCCTGAGTCGAGTCTGTCCAGTGTGTTCCAGGTTCGAGCCCGGGGACTCGAACTTTATTGAAGGCTAATAAGGTTTTGCCCAAATGTGCAGTTAGCTGGTCTCGACTTATCGAATAAATCCAGGCCTACTAAGTGATGCACCGATGTGTTGTTGTTGGGAAACCCCAAGAGGAAGGTATGAAGTAGTGCAGCAGCAAATTTCCCTCAGTTGTGAAACCAAGGTTATCAATCCAGTAGGAAACTAGAATTCTTCCGAAGGTTGCTGCGGTTGACCTTGGCAGGGCGCACTACCGGTGTCAACCAGGAACGTGGAACCTGCACACAACACAACCAAGATACTTTGCCCCAACTTAACAGTGAGGTTGTCAATCTCACTGGCTTGCTGTAACAAAGGATTAAACGTATGTGTGGAAAATGATGTTTGCTTGCAGAGAATGAAAGTAACAGGATTGCAGTAGGTTGAATTATCAGTTTAAGGAAAAAGGACCAGGGTCCACAGTTCACTAGTGGTGTCTCTCCATAAATAAATAATAGCATACATGCGGGTAAACAAATTACAGCTGGGCAATTGACAGAATAAAGAACTGCATAACAATGCATATACAAGTCATGATGTCTAGTGTGAGATTCATTTGGGCATTACAACATGATACATAGACCGTAGTCCAACTGCATCTATGACTAATAATCCACCTTCAGGATAGCATCCGCAACACCATTCAGTATTAAGTTGCAAGCAACAGATTATTGCATTAAGTAAAGTGTGTAATGTAAGTAGCACAAATATCCTTAGATAAAAACTACTATTTTATCCCTAGTAGCAACCGTGCATCTACAATCTTAGAGGTTGTTGTCACTCACCCAGATTAAATAGAGACATGGACCCACTATCGAGCATAAATACCCCCTCTTGGAGTCACAAGCATCTACTTGGCCAGAGCATCTACTAGTAACGCAGAGCATGCAAGATCATAAATAACGCTCTCACAAGATATATTATGAAGCAAATGACATAGTACTCAATTATTCATCGGATCCCGGCAAATACAACATGTAGCATTATGTAAAGATGATCTTGATCATGATAGGCAGCTCACAAGATCTAAACATGATGGCACAATAGGAGAAGACAACCATCTAGCTACTGCTATGGACCCGTAGTCCAAGGATGAACTACTCACGCATCAGTCCGGAGGCGGGCATGGTGATGTAGAGCCCTCCGGTGATGATTCCCCTCTCTAGGATGGGTGCCGGGAAGAGCTTCTGAACCCTCCCGAACTAGGGTTGACGGCGGCGGCGGCTCTGGAACGTATCGTGGAAAAGTGTTCGGGCCCTAGGTCTTATTTCGTCGGGGGGTATTTGTAGGCGAAAGGGCGAAGGCGGTGGAGGCCCGAGGGCCCCACACCATGTCCCGGCGCGGCCAGGTGGGGACCCGCGCCGCCACGTGGTGTGGGCGCCTCGGTGCCCTACTCCGTCTCGTCTTCGGTGTTCTGGAAGCTCCCGAGAAAAATAGGGACTTTGGCTTTCGATTCGTCCAATTCCGAGAATATTTCCTTAACAGTTTTTCTGAAACCAAAAACAGCAGAAAACAGGGAACTGACACTGTGGCATCTTGTTAATAGGTTAGTCCCAGAAAATGCATAAAAACCATATAAAGTGTATATAAAACATGTAGCAATTGGTATACTCCCTCGAGCAAAAGCAAGATGTACTCCCTCGAGAAAAAGCAAGTCCTTCACGAACGCGTCTCCGGACGCCCAAGCTGTCCACGACGCCCTTCTGGCCGCCAGGGCGCTGATGTAGTTCCCACCAAGCGCCACCGACCCCAAGGTGTACGAGGCGTGGAGGGAGCGCGTGGAGAATCTCCTCCACTACGCCGACGACAGGCCAGCTCCTGCGGCAACTCAGCCCACCACTGTCGACAACCCTGGTGCCACGACCGGCAGAGCGCGCAAGCCGGGGGCTAGGCCCCGTTGAGACCTCTTCATCGAGACGGAGCCTCCTCGCGCTGCTCCACCCGCAGCCAACCGGCCACCACGAGACCAAGACAAGACCATCTCCGTTGGGTCTTCAACCTCAGAGGAGCATGATTTCGCCGCGACCTCAACAATCGGCAGCGCGAGGACATGCGCACCCGCATCGAACGCCGTCGAGAACGTCACCGCCAAGAAGATCGCGATGACGACCTCGCCGAGGGTTGTAACGCCCTCGCGCCTGAGATTCGTCGCTTCAACTGGCCCAAGAAGTTCAAGATTGACGTTCTTCGCTTCGACGGCACCACCAATCCCCGGGACTTTCTGCAGATCTACTCCCTCGCTATGATGGTTGCCGAGGCTGGCCAACTGGTTCCCTTTGGCCCTCAAAGGAGATGCCAAGACCTGGCTCCTCAACCTTCCCAAGTGCTCCATTCGATCTTGGCGAGCGTTGAAGGAGCAGTTCCTAGGACACCATCCGGGTACCCCACGAGACCTGTACGACTTCAAGCAGCTTCCGGGCGAGACTCACACACAAGATGAACACCATCCCGTGCGTCAAGGACGAGGTGGTGATCCCCCGGATGCAGGAGAAGCTAAGCATCCACCGCGTGGAGACCACCCGCAAGCTCTAGGAGCTCGCGGACAGCTGCGCGCGAGTGGAGGAAGGCGTGAGGGAAAGTGAACCTGAAGACAAGGCTGCAGTGGCCAAGAACAAGAAGCGGGATACTGGATCCGACAAGCGCGTCTTCGTCACCGAGCCGCTCACAAAGAGGGTCAAGTCCACTGAAGCCGAAGGGAAAGATGAAGAGCCATGGTGTCACATACACCCCGAAGGCAACCACCCGCTCAAGGACTGTCGCGCTCTCCGGGGCTTCGCTCAACAAGAGCAGCGCCGGACTGACGGGGTCGGTCCAGGCGGCTGCAACAACTGCGGTCTTGCCGGACACACAGCTCGCGAGTGCCCTACGGGTCGCCAAGCGGAGGCGGCCGTGGTTGGCCTCACGGTGGTGGCCGTGGATGCCGAGGAGGAGGACGCGGCGGACAAGGTGGGCATGAGCAGCAAAACCAGGCGGCTGCCCAAGGCAACAACGGAGAAGCCCCTGCCGTTCAAGGCAACGGTGGGCAATTCCGAGAGGTTTCCGGGGTCGTCGATTGCATCCATGGACGTTCTTCTCTGCCTCCATCCAACAGCGCTGGCAAGAAGCTGGTGCGGGAACTCAACGCGGTGGTCTCAGCGCCGTCGAGGCCCCTGGACTGGTCCCACCAGGTCATCACTTTTGACCCGGAGGATCATCCTTCCAATACTGCCGGGGTAGGAACCCTGCCTCTGATCGTATCCCCGATCATCCACAACTTCAAGGTCGCCAAGATGCTGGTCGACGGAGGTTCCAGCCTCAATCTGCTGACGACCAAGGCGCTGATCGCTCTGCAAGTTCCATTCTCGTGCCTCACCGATACGGGCGTCTTCCAAAGCGTGAATGGGAGTGTCACGCGGCCCCTCGGGAAGATCACTCTTCCAGTCACCTTCGGCGACGACAAGAACTTCCGCACGGAGGACATCGTCTTCGACGTCGCTGACACTCCGCCCCCGTACGATGGCATCCTTGGCCGGCCTGCACTGGCCAAGTTCATGGCCGTTTCCCACTTCGCCTACAACATGCTGAAGATCCCGGCACCGCATGGCGTGATCAAGATCAAGGCCGACACAGATGACGCCATCTTCTGCGTTCAGAAGCTGAACCAGACGGTGGCGGCGACATCTGGTGTCCATCAAGGAGCGATGGAGGAAGATCTTGGCGCATTCCCCGGGGAAGGAGCTGATCCCGGGGGCTCGACATCAACTTCCATCAAGAAGGCGTCGTTCCAAGGCGACCCGCAGATGACCAAGAAGGTGGCCCTGACTGGTGACGGAGTCCGCTCCATTACCATCGGTGCCCGCCTCACGGACAAATAGGAAAGCGTGCTCGTCGCCTTCCTTCGGGAAAACTCTGATGTCTTCGCGTGGGACGCATCGGAGATACCCGGCGTACCAAGGTAGGTGATAGAGCACAATTTGGCGGTCAGCGCGGACGCGCGACCGGTGAAACAAGTTCTCCGGAACCAGAGTAAACAGAAGCTGGAGTTCATTGTAGCCGAAGTCGACAAGTTGCTGGAAGCTGGCGTCATCCACTCAGTTCCTCACCCTCTCTGGGTGGCGAACCCGGTGGAGGTTCCAAAACCTCTGACTCTCAAGTGGCGCCTCTGCATCGACTTCACCGACCTAAACAAGCCCTGCCTGAAGGATCCATTCCCTCTGCCGCGATCAGATCGTGGACTCCATAGCAGGGTGCGAGCTGTTATGCTTCTTGGATGCCTTCCCCGGGTACCATCAGATCCTGATGTCCGTCGAAGATCAAGAGAAGACGGCCTTCATCACTCCCAAGGGCTGCTACTGCTACACCCGGATGCCTTTTGGCCTCCGGAACGCTGGCGCTACCTTCCAGCACGCGGTGCAGACATGCCTTGGGCCACAGCTGGGTCGCAACGCTGAAGCATATATCAATGACATCGTGGTCAAGTCTCGGTACCAGGATTCACTCATCAAGGATCTTCATGAGACTTTCGAGAACCTCCGCCGAGTCAACTTCAAGCTCAACCCCGAGAAGTGCGTTTTCGGGGTCCCATCGGGCAAGCTGCTGGGTTTCTTGGTTTCCCGTCGGGGAATCGAGGCTAATCCAGACAAAATCAAGGCGATTGATCGCATGGAAGCTCCTCGGCGGATCAAGGACATGCAGCGCCTCAACGGGTGCATCACTACACTCGGGCGCTTCATCTCAAGGCTTGGGGAACGAGCTCTTCCTTTCTTCAAGCTACTCAAGAAGGAGGGCCCTGTCGACTAGACCCCCGAGGCTGAGGAAGCCCTTCAGTCTCTCAAGAACTACCTCGCATCGCCACCAATCTTGGTGGCCCCTGCGGCGAAGGAGCCTCTGCTGCTGTACATCACTGCCACCAATCAGGTGGTGAGTGCGGTGTTGGTAGTGGAACGCGACGCTCCTCCAAGGAAACCAAGCAAAGTCAAGAGCAAGCGACTCGGGGACACACTCCCGGGTCCACCTTGCAAGAAGAAGGCGCCGGGCCTGCCCGGGTCCCAGGACCTCAGCAGCCCGGCAGAATCTGCGAACGACGACGGTAGCTGGGGGCTGAGCAGCCACCAGCCCAGGACGTTGACTCCGTGGAAGAAGAGGCGGAACTCAGTCAAGAAGTTGCCACCCGCAAAGCTGTAAAGGCCCCCCTTTTATTATAAGGTAGCGACCTCCTATGTATAGTGCTAGTCCCTGGATCGACTTGCTAGCACACACAGTTTAAGATGAAATACCATAACATTGCATCAATATTCATTACACGATGATCCTGAAATAAAAGGGTTCGATACAAGGTGCATAGCCAATGGCTAGCTCAAACCGAAATAAACACACAGCGGAAAGCAAGTGGATAAAGTGAGCTCCATCTTCATCATGTGCCACAGGCAAGGCATGTTGGTTGGAGACTCGCGACCCTATCAATCCTTACTCCTCGTCAGAGGGTCCTGCAATGGTGAGTTGCAGCCCAAACTATATTGGGTCAGCACAATTGAATTGTGGTGGCAAGTAATACTAGTGGATATAAAATGGCATCCTATCTTCTACATGCATATTTGGCTTGGTGGAGTTTGAGGCTGATTTGCATGAAGCCAGTTTTATCCTATATTTTTCAACAAATCTTTTATCCTTCAATTAATATCATGTGGGTTTCCTGTGCCACCATTACTGGTTAGCATCACCACTTTATGTATAACTATTCATTTGTGGGTTTCCTGTGCAACCTTATAGGTTAGCATCACCACTAATTATTTAACTAACCATTTGTGGGTTTCCTGTGCAACCTTATAGGTTAGCATCCCCACTAAATATGATCATGTGGGTTTCCTGTGCCACCTTGTCGGTTGGCATCACCACAACTGTCATATTTTACCCTTATTCAACCCATCAAATTTTATTTAGAAATTGGAATGATGAGATCCTCCGTCAGTTCCTTGTCAAGCTGCTCAAATTGTCCGTAACCGGGGACACGGCCAAGTACTTAGTTTTTGACTCTCGAGAGTTTGTGCACTTTCACCACAAGACCCAATCATTCCTCGTCCATGTCACCCAATTATGAAATGGAAAAGAGAAGACCGAGACGAGACCTTTCAGAAGTAATTCCCCAAAATCATACTGCGAAACCATCCCCACTTATCATCCCTATATCTGTTGGTCACGCGGATTTCGGGGTCTCACAACTTATATGGTCAAGACAGAGCCCATATGACATGTGGCTGCACTGGAAGCAATCTAAACATGGAGTAACTTCGAATCTCTTTGATCCTGGGTGGCTTTCCTCACTTGTAATCCATCTTCCCATCCTGGGGTTACCCCGGGGGATCACCGTTTCCAACTTTCCACCAACACCCAGGTAGTTCATTAAACTTAGTTGTTTTTCCTTACTCAACTACTAAAACATTTTCCATAGCATAACCAAGTATCAACTAAGTTTAGTGGCTCACTAAGCCTAGAGGGGGGTGTAGTTGGATGGCTATACGAAATAGGATTCCCATAGCATAGCATATTATATATAATCTAGTAGTAAGCCTATCATGCATACTACTGAAAACACTAAATGCAATAAATTAAAAATAGTAGGCCATTTATGAGTGAGCATCACTTGCCTTGGTCACAGGGGGAACACGCGTAACTACCACAGCAACGGGAACACTCCGCACAATCTAAATAAATAAATAACACTCAATCAACATACCAATCAATCATATACACAATACAAAAACAAGGTTATGCAATTATGGATGAAAACCACATTATTAAAAGTGTAGAACACTTTAATAGTTCTCTGGTTGCTAAATCTATGTATGATGGCATGAGTCAAATTTTAAATGAATTTGTATTTGAAAAT
The DNA here is from genome assembly GCA_026929855.1 of Poa annua. Lineage (NCBI taxonomy): Eukaryota > Viridiplantae > Streptophyta > Magnoliopsida > Poales > Poaceae > Poa > Poa annua. The sequence goes on from CM049433.1 coordinate 37,742,959, forward strand.
CATTTGATTTAAATAAGTTTTACACAAAACGATTGCACTTGTGTAAATAATTAATCATAAAAAATATGTTTTAGTTCCTCTGGACAGAGGGTACAATTTAGCAACATTTATCAGAAGGTTTCACTTTAAAAATATTTTTGGAAAACAAGATATGAATTATATGGCCGAAATGCCTCTCTGTATTTTGATCCAATTTAACTTATGAAAAATGGAAAAATAATGATGTCAAAATAAACTACATGACAAGACCTTTCCAGGGACATAAAATTTGCTAAATTTGGATATGTGGTTTGAAAGTTATGATTTGTTGAAGTTAGGTTTAATTACTGTCTTTTTAAATAATTCTCAGAAAACTATAGGCCACGTGGCCGCTTCTTATTGGTCGATACCGCTTCGGTTAAATGATCTAACCTAGACCGTTGATGCGAGATCGGACGGCTACGGTGAGATGCTCACCGGGCGGCGCAGTTTGGTCGCCGGAGAATGGCGAGGCAGCGGCCGGCGGGTCGGGCGCGGACGAGGACGACGCTACGGCGGTCCTCCGGGCTCCAGGAGGCGACGACGAGGCTCCCCTCGTCACGGCGAAGATGACGGATGGCTCAGCGTCGACCTTCGCTTCTCAAAACGGCGAGGAGGTGGCGGATGGAGTGGTCCGGCGGCGGTGAACTCCGGCGAGTGCGTGCCCGCTTGTTTGGCTGCAGAGGAGAAGCAAGGGATGCGTCAGGAGATGCGCGCGGGCACGGAGAACAGGATGGAGGGGAATCGGGTCTTGGGCGAGCACAAACCTTGCCGGAAAAGAGGATCTCGCGGCGGCGGCAGGAGCTACTCCGGCGAGCAATTTCGACGGTCTGGTGGCACGATTCGGAGAGGAACTAGAGGGGGAAATGGAGCCGAGGTAGTGGGGATTAAATGGAGGTGGGCGGGTTTCCGTTTGAGGGCTCGGGGGCGTGGGGTTCGTGCGGGTCGTGGAGAGAAGGGCGTGGGCACGAGCGGTTAGCTGGGGAAGACGGAGCTGACGGGTGGGCCCCGCTTGGCAGAGAGAGAGGGGGAGGCGCGCGTGTACGGGCTGCAGTTGGGCTGCTTGCGTCGCCCGCGCGGAAGGAGAGGGACTGGGCCGGCTCGGCCGGCCTGGTTTCTATTTTTTTTATACTTCTCTTTTCTGTTTAAAAATCCAGAATTCAAATTTAAGATAGAAATTGATTCAAACCTTTTCTGAAAAATATTGAAAAATATGTTTTGCAGAGCTTATTTAAAATAGGTCCTATTTGCATTACTTGGGACTTAAAATGGTTTAGTGAAAATTAGATTATTGCTTTGACACAAATAGTGCATTTTAATCAATATTCCACTTGTCATTTGATAAAAGAAAAACAATGTGACAACTATAGATTTAATAAGCAATAGTAAAATCAAAATATTGTATATGGCACCTAAGTGCCATTTGAAAAATAATTCCAATTATGAATTAAAATGAAAGACAAATTGTGGTATCAAGAGATTTAAAATGCAACTATGTCATGCTGATTATGATTGTATGGATGGTTTTAAATTTTTAAGACTCCATAAACATTTTCTTGGGGTTTATTGAACACCAAATATAATATTATTAAATTCAAGTTCAATATTTCATATTTTAATTTATGAAATAAAAAGTTTTAAATTTTAGTGATTTTTAAACATTCCAAAAATTTGGGATGTTACAGACTACCACCCTTAAAAGGAATCTCGTCCCCGAGATTCGGAGAGGCTAGAAAGAGACATGGGGTTGGATATCTGGGTTCCGGAGAATTGGGTGGCTACCACCCCAAAGGAACTTGTGTTGGTTGTCCGAGACTCTTAGTTTCCACCGTCGAGGTGACTCCGGTGAGATGGATAGATCTTTAGTTTTTCAGTTGTGCTTCGTCATCCTCGATTCAGATATATAGCATGTACTAGTATTTGAGAAATATTTGCGCTGAAATTTAACTGATTAAGGATTTACTGTTAATCACTTCACGCGCCTCGAATACTTCTTCCACATTGATATGGTTCGCATATCCTTTCTGGAATGGGTTGGGCTTGGCTGCTTCAATATCCTTCTTTTTAGGGCAACCACTAGAATAATGCCCCATGTTCTTACACTTATAGCATTTTATATGACTGTGGTCCTTCTTGCCTTGGTGGCTATCCTGACCGTTGCCATTTCCATTGCCATTGTGTTGGCCATTGTGGTTGCTAACCTGTTGGTCACCATTGCTTCCCTTTTGGTCTTCATTATGGTTGTGACCATGATGGTTGTGGCCATTTGCACCAATATGATTGTTTCCGTGATTGTGAAATTTGTTACCATTGCTTCCCATATAATGATTGTGCCTCTTGTGTGAAGTTTCAGAGTGGTACTTGCTTGAGCTATGATTCCTCTTTCTATTTTCGGCTTGTTTCTATTTGTTCTCCAAGATAGTGGCCTTGTCGAGAAGTGACTGATAATTGGGTGTGTAGACCACTGACAATTGAATGGCTAACTCATCATTCAGACCATCCAAGAATTTCTCCTTCCTCTTGGCATCTGTGTCAACATCATCTGGCGCATAGCGTGCTAGATTGTTGAAATCCTCTATGTATCCAGCAACTGTGCGGCTACCTTGACGCAGATTTCGGAATTCTCTTTTCTTCAAGCTCATCACACCAGTTGATATGTGTGCAGTACGGAAACCTTATTGGAACATCTCCCAGGTGACCTCCTCAATTGGGTGAGTGATTTGATAGTTGTCCCACCAACTGGCTGCAGGTCCTTCTAGCAGATATGCCGCAAACCTGACCTTCTGTGCGTCTGTGCACCCAATGGTTACCAGATTCTTATTCACCGAGCGTAACCAGTCATCTGCTACAACTGGCTCTGAGGCGCTAGTGAATGTTGCGGGTCGCAACCTCAGAAATCGGGTGAGCATGTCCACTTGAGGGGGTGGTGGTGGAGCTGGGTTGTTGTTGTTGTTGTTGTTCGCTAAGATCTGTGTCAGCACCTGCATCATCTGGGCCAACATCTGTTGCATCCCATTGTTGTCGTTACCATTGTTGTCTTCATTGTTGTTGTTGTGGGTTTCTCGACGAGGAGGCATCTGTTGGTTTAGCATAGATAAGCAGAGATAGAGAGATCTAAGAGGAGAAAATCCTACCCTCACAAACAACCATGACAAAAGAAACACACAAACATTCATAAAACAACAACCTAATTATTTAACCAATCAACAAAATTCAACCACAAACAAGAATAATCTAGTATCGACAACAACCTAAGTTGGTATGTACAATACACTAACACGATATCGTTGTTCTAATTAAATGGTGGTCTCTGGTCTAACTCCTTGTTGAGTGCTTCTGGTTCTTCCACTTATTGGATATCATTGAAGTGTCTGCCGAATACTGGTCCTCCAATGGTCTTCAGCGCAGTGATTCGTATTGATATTGAGAAATCCATATGAAGTATTAGACTCAGACTTCAAGAACATGGTCTTCTAGAATAAGAAGAGATATTTTCAGAAGGTTGATAGTAGACGAGAAAAAGGTAAAGTAACATATATATTTATTTTAGAAATCTGAATAAAAATAGATTTTCAATCCTATGGTCAAAACCTATTTCTATCCAAACCTAGGGTCACGAACCTACAGGCAACACAGTGCTCTGATACCATCTGTAAAGGCCCCCCTTTTATTATAAGGTAGCGACCTCCTGTGTATAGTGCTAGTCCCTGGATCGACTTGCTAGCACACACAGTTTAAGATGAAATACCATAACATTGCATCAATATTCATTACACGATGATCTAGAAATAAAAGGGTTCGATACAAGGTGCATAGCCAATGGCTAGCTCAAACCGAAATAAACACACAGCGGAAAGCAAGTGGATAAAGTGAGCTCCATCTTCATCATGTGCCACAGGCAAGGCATGTTGGTTGGAGAGTCGGGACCCTATCAATCCTTAATCCTCGTCAGAGGGACCTGCAATGGTGAGTTGCAGCCCAAACTATATTGGGTCAGCACAATTGAATTGTGGTGGCAAGTAATACTAGTGGATATAAAATGGCATCCTATCTTCTACATGCATATTTGGCTTGGTGGAGTTTGAGGCTGATTTGCATAAAGCTAGTTTTATCCTATATTTTTCAACAAATCTTTTATCCTTCAATTAATATCATGTGGGTTTCCTGTGCCACCATTACTGGTTAGCATCACCACTTTATGTATAACTATTCATTTGTGGGTTTCCTGTGCAACCTTATAGGTTAGCATCACCACTAATTATTTAACTAACCATTTGTGGGTTTCCTGTGCAACCTTATAGGTTAGCATCACCACTAAATATGATCATGTGGGTTTCCTGTGCCACCTTGTCGGTTGGCATCACCAGAATTGTCATATTTTACCCTTATTCAACCCATCAAATTTTATTTAGAAATTGGAATGATGAGATCCTCCGTCAGTTCCTTGTCCAGCTGCTCAAATTGTCCGTAACTGGGGACACGGCTAAGTACTTAGTTTTTGACTCTCGAGAGTTTGTGCACTTTCACCACAAGACCCAATCATTCCCTCGTCCATGTCACCCAATTATGAAATGGAAAAGAGAAGACCGAGACGAGACCTTTCAGAAGTAATTCCCCAAAATCATACTGTGAAACCATCCCCACTTATCATCCCTATATCTGTTGGTCACGCGGATTTCGGGGTCTCACAACTTATATGGTCAAGACAGAGCCCATATGACATGTGGCTGCACTGGAAGCAATCTAAACATGGAGTAACTTCGAATCTCTTTGATCCTGGGTGGCTTTCCTCACTTGTAATCCATCCTCCCATCCTGGGGTTACCCCGGGGGATCACCGTTTCCAACTTTCCACCAACACCCAGGTAGTTCATTAAACTTAGTTGTTTTTCCTTACTCAACTACTAAAACATTTTCCATAGCATAACCAAGTATCAACTAAGTTTAGTGGCTCACTAAGCCTAGAGGGGGGTGTAGTTGGATGGCTATACGAAATAGGATTCCCATAGCATAGCATATTATATATAATCTAGTAGTAAGCCTATCATGCATACTACTGAAAACACTAAATGCAATAAATTAAAAATAGTAGGCCATTTATGAGTGAGCATCACTTGCCTTGGTCACAGGGGGAACACGCGTAACTACCACAGCAACGGGAACACTCCGCACAATCTAAATAAATAAATAACACTCAATCAACATACCAATCAATCATATACACAATACAAAAACAAGGTTATGCAATTATGGATGAAAACCACATTATTAAAAGTGTAGAACACTTTAATAGTTCTCTGGTTGCTAAATCTATGTATGATGGCATGAGTCAAATTTTAAATGAATTTGTATTTGAAAATCATTTGATTTAAATACGTTTTACAATAAACGATTGCACTTGTGTAAATAATTAATCATAAAAAATATGTTTTAGTTCCTCTGGACAGAGGGTACAATTTAGCAACATTTATCAGAAGGTTTCACTTTAAAAATATTTTTGGAAAACAAGATATGAATTATATGGCCGAAATGTCTCTCTGTATTTTGATCCAATTTAACTTATGAAAAATGGAAAAATAATGATGTCAAAATAAACTACATGACAAGACCTTTCCAGGGACATAAAATTTGCTAAATTTGGATATGTGGTTTGAAAGTTATGATTTGTTGAAGTTAGGTTTAATTACTGTCTTTTTAAATAATTCTCAGAAAACTATAGGCCACGTGGCCGCTTCTTATTGGTCGATACCGCTTCGGTTAAATGATCTAACCTAGACCGTTGATGCGAGATCGGACGGCTACGGTGAGATGCTCACCGGGCGGCGCAGTTTGGTCGCCGGAGAATGGCGAGGCGGCGGCCGGCGGGTCGGGCGCGGACGAGGACGACGCTACGGCGGTCCTCCGGGCTCCAGGAGGCGACGACGAGGCTCCCCTCGTCACGACGAAGATGACGGATGGCTCAGCGTCGACCTTCGCTTCTCGAAACGGTGAGGAGGTGGCGGATGGAGTGGTCCGGCGGCGGTGAACTCCGGCGAGTGCGTGCCCGCTCGTTTGGCTGCAGAGGAGAAGCGAGGGATGCGTCAGGAGATGCGCGCGGGCACGGAGAACAGGATGGAGGGGAATCGGGTCTCGGGCGAGCACAAACCTTGCCGGAAAAGAGGATCTCGCGGCGGCGGCAGGAGCTACTCCGGCGAGCAATTTCGACGGTCTGGTGGCACGATTCGAAGAGGAACTAGAGGGGGGAAATGGAGCCGAGGTAGTGGGGATTAAATGGAGGTGGGCGGGTTTCCGTTTGAGAGCTCGGGGGCGTGGGGTTCGTGCGGGTCGTGGAGAGAAGGGCGTGGGCACGGGCGGTTAGCTGGGGAAGACGGAGCTGACGGGTGGGCCCCGCTTGGCAGAGAGAGAGGGGGAGGCGCGCGTGTACGGGCTGCAGTTGGGCTGCTCGCGTCGCCCGCACGGAAGGAGAGGGACTGGGCCGGCTCGGCCGGCCTGGTTTCTATTTTTTTTATACTTCTCTTTTCTGTTTAAAAATCCAGAATTCAAATTTAAGATAGAAATTGATTCAAACCTTTTCTGAAAAATATGGAAAAATATGTTTTGCAGAGCTTATTTAAAATAGGTCCTATTTGCATTACTTGGGAGTTAAAATGGTTTAGTGAAAATTAGATTATTGCTTTGACACAAATAGTGCATTTTAATCAATATTCCACTTGTCATTTGATAAAAGAAAAACAATGTGACAACTATAGATTTAATAAGCAATAGTAAAATCAAAATATTGTATATGGCACCTAAGTGCCATTTGGAAAATAATTCCAATTATGAATTAAAATGAAAGACAAATTGTGGTATCAAGAGATTTAAAATGCAACTATGTCATGCTAATTATGATTGTATGCATGGTTTAAAATTTTTAAGACTCCATAAACATTTTCTTGGGGTTTATTGAACACCAAATATAATATTATTAAATTCAACTTCAATATTTCATATTTTAATTTATTAAATAGAAAGTTTTAAATTTTAGTGATTTTTAAACATTCCAAAATTTTGTGATGTTACAAAGCAGTACCCGATCTAGTTCGTCAGTTCGGTCCTGCGTGATGCGCGTGAACGCTACCCCATGATGCAGAAGCTGCTGCTAGCAATCCTCATCGCCTCTCGCAAGCTGAGGCCGTACTTCGAGAGTCACCCAATCACTGTGGTCTCAAAGTACAACCTGAGAAGCCCCCTGGAGAACCCACTCGCAACAGGACGCATCTCATGGTGGGCCATGGAGCTTCAAGGATTCGGCCTCAAATTTGAACACACGGACAACATCAAGAGCCAGGCACTAGCGGACTTCACCGCGGAATGGACCGAGACGTCGTTCGAAGACCCGGAAGAGGATACCCGCCTCCCCAGGAAAGAAGACCCTAGCGCTTGGACCATGCACTTCCACGGTTCTTATTCCAAGAATCAAGGAGGGGCCGGAGTTGTCCTCACATCTCCGACAGGCGATCGCCTGAAGTACGTCGTCCAGATGCACTTCCGAGGCGGCATCTCTAACAACACGATGGAGTATGAGGGCTTGCTTGCGGGGCTCCGTGCGGCCATCATCCTGGGCATCAGGAAGATCATCATCAAGGGTGACTCCCAGCTAGTCATTAAGCAAGTAAACAAGGAGTACGGATAACGACCATGAAGCCGAGCGGGTGTCCAGCCAATCCAAGCTCTACGTTCTAATCGACGGGGAGCTCTACAGGCGGCGTGACAACGGAGTCAAGCTCCGTTGTATTCCGCAAGAACAAGGCAGGGCGCTGCTGAAGGACATACACGAAGGCACATGCTCCAGTCATGTCGCATCATGATCACTGGCGGGGAAGGTCTTCCGTCACGGGTTCTACTAGCCAACAGTTCTCCACGACGCCGAGCAGATCGTCAAGACGTGTGAAGCTTGCCAGCACTATGCGAAGGATATTGATCAGCCAGCACAAGCTCTGCAACCTATACCAATCTCTTGGCCGTTCGCGGTCTGGGGGCTGGATATCGTGGGCAAGATCCCGAGGTCTGTCGGGGGACATGAGTATGTCTTCGTCGCCATCGACAAGTTCACAAAGTGGGTAGAAGTGATGCCAGTACCGAAGCAAACGGCCCAAGCCGCCATTAAGTTCATCGAGGGGATCGTGTTCCGATACGGAGTACCCAATAGGATCATCACCGACAACGGCTCTGAGTTCACCAGTCGAGCTTTCCTCAACTTCTGCGAAGAGATGGACATCAAGGTGTGTTTTGCCTCGGTGTCCTACCCAAGGTGCAATGGACAAGTGGAGCGAGCCAATGCAGAAGTACTCAAGGGTCTGAAAACCAAAGCATTTGACAAACTAGAAGACCGGGGCAAGAACTAGATCGAGCACCTGCCAAGCGTCCTATGGTCACTCAGGACCACAACCAGCAGAGCCACGGGAGAAACACCTTTCTTCCTTGTCTATGGAGCAGAAGCAGTCCTGCCAACTGAAATCAAGCACGGACCCCCCCCCCCCTCGGGTACTTGCCTATGATGAAGAGGCGCAAGTGGAGAGGAGAATCGATGACATAAATTTCCAGGAAGAAATGCGGTGTCGAGCATCCCTGAGATCTGCTCGTTACCAGCAAGCGCTCAGGCGCTATCATGGCCGCTACGTGCGAGCAAGAGCATTGGAGCCAGGCGACCTGGTCCTCCGGAAGAAGCAAAAGTTCGATGGCATGAACAAAATGTCATCAAAGTGGTAAGGTCCGTATCGGGTCACACATACCCAGAGGCCTGGAGCGGTCTACCTGGAGGATGAGAACGGTAGACTGGAGAGCAACGCCTGGAACATCGAGAACCTCCGGAAATTCTACCCCTGACTACAAACACGAATCGCACTTAGTTAAGATCGACTATACACGCCCTGGGGGCTAGTGGTGTGTAGAAGGGTGTAAGAATTGTCGCCAAGGAATAAAAGATAAGTTTTCAATTCCGTGAGCCTCAATTTTGGTCGAGAATCGTTTTTCCGCTGCAACCCAAAAGCAGGGGGTTCGGTATGTGCCGGTGGCTGACAGGGACGAACTCGAGCACCCGTCAGCGGGGGCTGCTTTCCCAGTCAGTCGTGCTGCCGCAGAAAGAAGTGATTGGGTTGTGTTGTGCTTTAAAGCACTTAAGTACAGAAATGCACTACCAACTTTGCTTGCAGATTGCTTTGGGTAAATTTCTCATGAGATGAAGAGAGGGTCCATTCTTTTCCTACTGAAAGTTTGTTGTGTGTAGTGCCTCCCCGGGACAGGAAATCTTCAAAAGGAGACGGAAGTGGAGCTAAACACCCGGGAGAGACCTAACGAATCAGAAAGCGATTGGGGAAGCAGATAAGTTTTTGCATTTGCATACATCTTAGGCATAATATCTCGCTTGGAGTCAATGTACTATCAACCTAAGCATGCTTAACGGTATATGAGAGCCCTTGCGGGGATCAGGCGTCCTCCCTGGTGAACAGTCAGTTTCTCTCTGGCTTAGTAGCTACGACTGTGGAGTAAAGCCTCGAAGGGTATAGTGCTTCCAGGGGTATTACTTCAGCTGCTGACAGTTAAGGATACTTGCACCTGAGTTGACTCCTCATAAACTGGAAGGCAAATAGTGCAAGGGGAGATTGGGAAATGACCCCGGGAGTTGAGCTAGGGAATGCATTCATATTTAATTCTGAAATTACATAATCGCATTACATTCAGCAAGGCAACCTATGCCCATATCTAGCCTGTGCTACTATGGCCAGTCCAGGCGCCCTGGCTGCGCAGATCTGTCTTTGCTACTTGGTCTACCTGCCGGGTGAACTTCTATCTTCCGGGGACGTCTGGAGGAGAAAGGGACACCGGCGCAGAATTTTCAGGCACCTTAAGGGGTAGGAGACCCTCCAGGAGGTACAGGGCCACCTCGCTCAAATACGCGAACGATGACCTTCGCCAATTCGCAAGTGGCCCGCTCATCCTCCTAAGGGAAACAACGCCGACAAATCAAGGCCAAGTCTGGCTAAGGACGAGCAAGAGGACATATCTAAGGAGGTGCCGTTACCTGGTCGATGGCCTCAAGCTCGGCCAAAGGCTGGGAGAGACCCGGGATCCCGACGGTCTTCTCCTTCAGAAAGGCCATCAAGAAGGCTTTCTTGATGGCCCTCACTCAGCCTGCCTCCTGCGCGGCCGAGCCTGTTATGGCTCTCAAGTCGGCGAGGGCTTGTGAAGCGGAAGCTTGGCAGGCATCCACCCGTCCAGCCGCCCAGATCTTGGCAGCCCAGGGCGCATCCGCGGCGCCTCGGAACGTCGACTCCGCCGTGGAGATTTCCGAAGCTCCGTGATGAGGACATCCCTGGTTCATCTCATGCATCATCATGTTCACAAGATGAAGCTACAAAAATACAAGGTGAAACCTCTCCAAAGAAGACATACTTGGGTCCCATGACAAGGAGCCGTGCTAAACATATACAACAAGAGGTGAATGCGCTTCTAGCTGATTCTAATATTGATATGAATGAGAACTATATACTGCCTAAATCTTGTGTGTTGCTTTTACTCAGGTTTCTACCTATGGAGATAATTCAAGCCTATGGAGAAAAGTGCAACGAACAAGACTTCATCAACGGCGTGCATTGCTTGAGGACCTCACCTTACACCCCATGGGCCCAGTGGGACGAGAAGGAGTTGGAGGATTACACCATGGAATCCAGCAAGCGGTTCCAGTCAAAAATACATCGCAAGTGCAGCTCCAGTTTTCGTCGCTGATCTTGCTGGGCCATGACACATGAACATGAACGTGTGTAACACGTTTGGAGGGACACATTGGACAGGAAATCAAATCTATTTTGCAGCAAAAGAAACCGTGCACCTTTTGAAGACCCAAGTCAAAAGATATGTGATTTCCAATGCTGAGCTGTCAAGACATTTATTGCTGCGCGAGGCTCCACACTTCTGCTTCCCATCCACCCAAGTTACCACGAATTTGAGCCTCATTTTCGTGCTGGCTTCACACCTAAGCTAGGAGGGCTGTTCCTAGTATAAGTACCCCTTTCCCCACTTCAAGCAGCACTCTTTGGCAATCTGTTTTCAGCATAGGTTAGCTAAGTGCAACCAGAATATTGTTTGAGAGTTCACTTCCTCCTTAGCTCTTGTAAACTTGCCTTGTGAGAGGGTAAACTCACTTTGTGATTTACAACAGCAGCCGTTGAGGCGGCGACCAGTTCGTGCTTCCAACTTCGTGCGTGGTTGTGTGGATTGGAAAACTGAGAGTGTGGTTGGGCGAATACTTGTTGCTGGTTGTTGCATTGCAATAGTTAGCTTCGGTTTTGTCAGGTTGCACTACTTCTCCATTACCCGACAACGTTGTTGGCTGGGATCGAGGGTTTCCTTCGTACCCTTCAGGTGGCGTTGTTTCGATCATCAAGCAGATCCTCCGTGAAGATCGGGCACCCCGCATCATCTTGGTATCAGAGCCTCGGTTGACACGGTAGGATCTTGTATCCCTAGTTTAGTTTTAGTTGTTTTCATTCCTACAGTCCAGAAAAAGCCCCACAAAAATATTTCCCTTTACCTATAGCCTTTTTCAGTCTTAGATCTGTTGGTTTGGTGAGTTTTATCAGGTTCTTGTCCATTAGATTTTTTTTGTTTTAGTTGCTGAGTTTTTCCCCATCTGCGTTCTCCATTTGTGTTCATTTCCGTCCAAAAAAAAAAAAAAAAAATGGATCTGTTCGTGGTTGTTTGCTGCCAAAGTTTCAGCTCCTGTTTTGGTTGTTGAGTTCTTCCTTTGCAAAATAAAATTCGTGAAGTTCCACCAAGTGTGTGTTCAGATCAAGTCCCCTGTTGAAAAGTGTGTCAAACACAAAAAAAGAAAGAAAGAAAGAAGAGAAAATCTGGGACTGATCTTCACTTATATCTTGAGAAATCCTTGTTTGTGTGGTGTGAGCTGAAACAGTAGTCAAGTGTGTATCATCCAAAAATTCCTGTTGCAGCAAATCTGATTCATTGCTGAGTGTTCTTGTTCTACACTTATATCCTATTCAGCAACTAAGGCATTCGAATCTTGTGTGGATGATTACTTGGTTTAACAAGAACTAGACTGCAGATTAGTGTGCTGTTTCCACATATATACCCCCTGCAGATTAGTGTGCTGTTTCCACATATATACCCCCACCCAAAGCTCCACAAAACAGCCCCTGCATGTGCAACCCTAGACTTGTATTCGCTTAATTATCTCTCTCTATACCAACCACCGGCACCACAGTTGAGCATGTTCTGCTCTCACTTGGAAGTTACACGAGCTTCGGTTGGTAAGTGAAGGTGAGATCGAGATGTCACACACATATCCCGTGCTGTAGTATAGAACTTTGCACAACTAATCATGGCAGGTACCGGAGACACGTACGAGGTTGAAGGTAATGGGCATCTCAATGAACCCATCACCCGGTTTCACTTCAATGCCTTGCGTGATCATCTCCGTCGAGAGTTCAAAAACAGTCTTGACCCAATTGAAGAGAAGCAAGACAAGTTGTCACAAGATTTGCAACAACTTATGGGCAATGTGAATGAGCAGCTCACCCAAAATATTGAAGCAATGAGGGCTGATCTTGTTGCTGATATTGTGCGAGAGCTACGTCAAGGTCCTGAAGATGCAAGTGTACATGGAGCTCCCGGGAGAGGAAATGTTGGTGCTGCTGGTCGTGGTCGTGGTGTAGGTGCTGCTGGTCGTGGTCGTGGTGAATATGCTGCTGGTCGTGGAGGCGGCCACCGGAGGGCCAATTTACACGATGAAGACAGCGAAGAAGAATTTGAGGAAGATAATTATGAGCAGCACCGAGATGGCAGATTTCGTCGCCAAGGCAACTATGGTCGTTTGCGGCACGAGGAGGAGAGGTTTGGTAAACTTAAATTTACCATGCCTAAGTTTGATGGTGGATCTGATCCAGAAACATACCTCACATGGGAATTAAAAGTTGACAAGATTTTTCGCATGCACAACTATTCCGAACAGAAGAAATTAGCAATGGCCTCTCTTGAATTTGAAGACTATGCTCTAATCTGGTGGGAGCAAGTTCAAAACCAGCGAGAAGAAGAGGGAGAACCTGCTGTAGCTACATGGGCTGAAATGAAAAGAGAAATGAGGGCCAGATTCATCCCAAAGCATTATAAGCGTGACATCTTTGACAAGCTCCAGAATTTGAGGCAAGGAAAAATGACCGTTGAAGAGTATCATAAGGAGATGGAGAAGTCAATGATAAGAGCCAATATACATGAAGATGAAGAGCAATCCATGTCAAGGTTTCTGTTTGGGCTGAATTCAAATGTGAAGCGAGTTGTTGATTTGCAGCCATATCGCAATGTGGTGGAGTTGGTGCATCTAGCTTCCAAGGCTGAAAGACAACTGCAAGAAGACTCAAGGCCAAATAGGACTATGCCATTTTCAGCTAGAGCTACATCAAGTGGGAGCAAGTTTGTACCCCAATTCAATGTTGGGAAAGGTATAATGGAAAATTCTGGTAGTGGTAGCCATTCCAATGTGCGTGCAGCCCCTATTAGGAGTGAAACATCAGCCCAAAAGGAGAGAAGTAAACCTGCTGCATCAGCCGCATCTTCAATGGGATCAAGTGGGAAAAGCAGCAAAATTGAGTGCTTTACATGTGGTGGTCGTGGTCACATGAGGAAGGAATGCCCCAATAAGCGTGCTATGCTGATCATGGAGAATGGAGAATATGATTCCTGTAGTGAACTTGAAGAAGATGAGGACGATGATGCTACACAAGAAAATGAACAGAAGTATTGTGATTTTGAAGAAGGAACCTCTCTTGTTGTCACAAAAGTTTTGAGTGTGCAGATTAAAGAGGATGACATTGGACAGCGGCACAATCTGTTCCAAACAAGAGCTAAAGTTCATGACAAGGTATGCAAGGTTATTATTGATGGTGGGAGTTGCCACAATCTTGCTAGTATAGACATGTGTGAGAAACTTGGATTGAAAATGCTCCAACACCCCCACCCATATCATGTTCAATGGTTGAGTGATTGTGGTGAACTGAAAATCACACATATGGTGAAGGTCCAATTCAAGATTGGTGATTATATTGACACTGTTGAGTGTGACGTTGTGCCCATGAAAGTGTGTCACTTGCTGTTGGGAAGGCCGTGGCAATATGATCTTTCAGCTCAACATTGTGGTAGAACCAACCAGTACACCATCAAGTGGAAAGGAAAAGATTTGGTGCTTCGACCAATGACACCACAACAAATCATGGCTGAGCATGTACAAAAAGTTTCTGAAGTAAAATTTGTAAGTGGGAAAGAGGGAGAGAAAAAGAATTCGAGAGACATCCACAAAACAGCGAGTGAGTGCCACAAGCCAAATATGAGAGGTAAAAATAAAAGAGAGGGAGAGAACTTAGTCATGTTAGCCACAAAATCAGAAATGAGAGACGTGAGGCAAAACCCAGATCAAGTTGTCGTTGTACTCGTGTACAAGGATGACGTGATTTTTGCTAATGACTTAACTTGCCTTCCTAGAGCTGTTCGTGATCTCTTGCAGGATTTTAAAGATGTCTTTCCGGAGGATATACCCGCTGGTCTACCTCCATTGCGTGGCATAGAACATCAAATTGACCTCATTCCAGGAGCATCACTTCCCAATCGACCCGCCTACCGCGCCAACCCTGAAGAAACAAAGGAGATACAAAGGCAAGTACGAGAGCTTTTAGGAAAAGGCTATGTGCGTGAAAGTTTAAGTCCTTGTGCTGTTCCTGTAATTTTAGTGCCTAAGAAGGATGGTACTTGGCGCATGTGTGTTGATTGTAGGGCCATCAATAATATAACTGTTAGGTATCGTCATCCTATTCCTAGGTTAGATGATATGTTAGATGAATTGAGTGGTTCTGTTGTGTTCTCTAAAATTGATTTGAGAAGTGGGTACCATCAGATTAGAATGAGAGAAGGTGATGAATGGAAAACAGCTTTCAAAACAAAATTTGGTTTGTATGAGTGGTTAGTCATGCCTTTTGGATTAACCAATGCACCCAGTACCTTCATGCGATTAATGAATCATGTTTTGAGAGCTTACATTGGAAAGTTTGTTGTTGTGTACTTTGATGACATCTTAATCTACAGTAAATCCATAGACGAACATATAGAACATATCAAACAAGTTTTGGATGTGCTAAGAGTAGAAAAACTATATGCTAATATTGAGAAGTGCTCGTTTTGCACAAACAAGGTTGTTTTTCTTGGCTATGTCGTTTCAGGACAGGGAATTGAAGTTGATGACTCTAAGGTGGAAGCAATCAAGAATTGGCCAACTCCTATCAATATAAGCCAGGTGAGAAGTTTTCTTGGCCTTGCTGGTTTCTATAGGAGATTTGTGAAAGATTTTAGTAGCATTGCTGCAGCTTTGCACGAATTGACAAAAAAAGGAGTTGTTTTTAAGTGGGGTGCGCCACAGGAAGAAGCTTTCATTGAACTTAAGAGACAATTAACTGAAGCACCTTTGCTGGTTTTGCCTGATTTCACTAAAACTTTTGAAATCGAATGTGATGCTAGTGGGATAGGCATTGGAGGTGTATTAATGCAGGAACGAAAACCAATTGCTTATTTTAGTGAAAAGCTAAGTGGTGCACAACTGAATTATTCTGTGTATGATAAAGAACTATATGCTTTGGTTAGAGCGCTTGAAACATGGCAGCACTATTTATGGCCTAAGGAATTTGTTGTACATTCTGATCATGAGGCTTTGAAGCATTTGAAAGGACAAGCTAAATTGAATAGAAGACATGCTAAATGGGTAGAATTCATTGAAACTTTCCCATATGTTGTAAAGTACAAGAAAGGCAAAGAAAATATGGTAGCTGATGCTTTGTCTCGTAGACATGTTCTACTGAATCAATTGGAAGTAAAAGTACCAGGACTTGAGAGTTTAAAAGAATTGTATAGTACTGATCATGTCTTTATGGAGCCATATGAAAAATGCAAAGATGGGAAAGGATGGGAAAAATACCATGTGCATGATGGTTTTCTTTTCAGGACTAACAAATTGTGTGTTCCAGATTCGTCGGTTCGACCCTTGTTGTTGCAGGAATCACATGCAGGTGGATTAATGGGACACTTTGGACGTGAGAAGACGTATGAGCTGCTGGCTGATCACTTCTATTGGCCAAAGATGAGGAAGGACGTTGAGAAATTTGTGCAGCGATGCATCACATGTCACAAAGCTAAGTCTAAACTGAACCCATATGGTTTATATACTCCCCTACCTGTTCCGCATGCTCCATGGGAAGATATTAGCATGGATTTTGTTTTGGGATTACCTAGAACAAAGAGGGGGAGGGATTCTGTTTTTGTTGTTGTAGATAGGTTCTCAAAGATGGCACACTTCATTCCATGCCATAAGAACGACGATGCTTCACATGTTGCTGATTTGTTTTTCAGGGAAGTTGTACGTTTGCACGGCATGCCGAGGACCATCGTATCAGACCGGGATGTCAAGTTCATGAGCTATTTTTGGAAGACATTGTGGGCAAAGCTAGGAACCAAGCTGCTGTTTTCAACAACATGCCACCCACAAACTGATGGCCAAACAGAAGTGGTGAACCGTACACTTTCAGCTTTGCTACGGACAATGATCAAGAAGAACTTAAAGGAGTGGGAAGAGTGTTTGCCGCATGTGGAGTTCGCCTATAACAGAGCTATTCACTCGACCACAAGCATGTGTCCATTTGAAGTGGTCTATGGATTCAAACCACTTGCCCCAATTGACTTGCTGCCACTTCCCTTACAAGAGAGAATTAACATGGATGCTTCCAAGCGTGCTGCATATGTGAAGAAAATTCATGAGAAGACAAGAGAAGAGATTGAGAAGAAATCCAAGTATTATGCCGCTAAGGCAAACAAGAACCGCAAGAAGGTGACTTTTGAGCCCGGTGATCTGGTTTGGATACATTTACGCAAAGATCGATTCCCTGAACGACGCAAATCAAAGCTCCTGCCTCGTGGAGATGGACCATTCAAAGTGTTGGCAAAGATAAATGATAATGCTTACAAGATCGACCTCCCTAAAGACTATTCTGTTAGTCCAACATTTAACGTAGCAGATTTGTCTCCATGCATTCATCAAGAAGATCAAGAGTCGAGGACGACTCCTTTTGAAGAGGGGGAGGATGATGAGGACATCCCTGGTTCATCTCATGCATCATCATGTTCACAAGATGAAGCTACAAAAATACAAGGTGAAACCTCTCCAAAGAAGACATACTTGGGTCCCATGACAAGGAGCCGTGCTAAACATATACAACAAGAGGTGAATGCGCTTCTAGCTGATTCTAATATTGATATGAATGAGAACTATATACTGCCTAAATCTTGTGTGTTGCTTTTACTCAGGTTTCTACCTATGGAGATAATTCAAGCCTATGGAGAAAAGTGCAACGAACAAGACTTCATCAACGGCGTGCATTGCTTGAGGACCTCACCTTACACCCCATGGGCCCAGTGGGACGAGAAGGAGTTGGAGGATTACACCATGGAATCCAGCAAGCGGTTCCAGTCAAAAATACATCGCAAGTGCAGCTCCAGTTTTCGTCGCTGATCTTGCTGGGCCATGACACATGAACATGAACGTGTGTAACACGTTTGGAGGGACACATTGGACAGGAAATCAAATCTATTTTGCAGCAAAAGAAACCGTGCACCTTTTGAAGACCCAAGTCAAAAGATATGTGATTTCCAATGCTGAGCTGTCAAGACATTTATTGCTGCGCGAGGCTCCACACTTCTGCTTCCCATCCACCCAAGTTACCACGAATTTGAGCCTCATTTTCGTGCTGGCTTCACACCTAAGCTAGGAGGGCTGTTCCTAGTATAAGTACCCCTTTCCCCACTTCAAGCAGCACTCTTTGGCAATCTGTTTTCAGCATAGGTTAGCTAAGTGCAACCAGAATATTGTTTGAGAGTTCACTTCCTCCTTAGCTCTTGTAAACTTGCCTTGTGAGAGGGTAAACTCACTTTGTGATTTACAACAGCAGCCGTTGAGGCGGCGACCAGTTCGTGCTTCCAACTTCGTGCGTGGTTGTGTGGATTGGAAAACTGAGAGTGTGGTTGGGCGAATACTTGTTGCTGGTTGTTGCATTGCAATAGTTAGCTTCGGTTTTGTCAGGTTGCACTACTTCTCCATTACCCGACAACGTTGTTGGCTGGGATCGAGGGTTTCCTTCGTACCCTTCAGGTGGCGTTGTTTCGATCATCAAGCAGATCCTCCGTGAAGATCGGGCACCCCGCATCACTCCGCCCCCTGACATCTCTTCTGCCTCGCCGGACATCTTCGGCAACACGTGTCTTGCAGCAAGGAGAAGTGGAAGCGAGTGGAGCGGAAGGGAAGAAGCGTGCAACGAAGACTGGGGGCTGCTGAGTCTTTTATAGACTTTTCAGCCGCCACCTACCGCTTGAGGATTCGAGTGCTGCAGTAATGGGGACACGTTTTGCAAAAAACATGTTCTCATTCACACGGGGCACAAGTGCAGAGTACCAGGAATGGAGACGAGCTCTTCTTCGACAAAGACAAGATCTATAGTGACGTCTGATGACTGAGTCGAAGATCTTCTTCTCAGCAGTTGGGAAACCCCAAGAGGAAGGTGTGAAGCAGTGTAGCAACAAATTTCCCTTAGTTACGAAACCAAGGTTATCAATCCAGTAGGAGATGAAGATTCTTCTGAAGGTTGCTGCGGTTGACCTTGGCAGGGCACACTACCGGTGTCAACCACGAACGTGGAACCTGCACACAACACAATCAAACTATTTTGCCCCAACTTGACAGTGAGGTTGTCAATCTCACTGGCTTGCTGTAACAAAGGATTAAACGTATGGTGTGGAAAATGATGTTTGTTTGCAGAGAGTGAAAGAACAGGATTGTAGTAGATTGTATTATCAATTTAAAGAAAAAGGACCGGGGTCCACAGTTCACTAGTGGTGTCTCTCCATAAATAATAATAGCATACATGAGGGTAAACAAATTAAAGCTGGGCAACTGACAAAATAAAGAACTGCATAATAATGCATATACTAGTCATGGTGTCTAGTGTGAGATTCATTTGGGCATTATAAAATGATACATAGACCATTATCCAACTGCATCTATGACTAATAATCCACCTTCCGGATAGCATCCGCAACACCTTTCAGTATTAAGTTGCAAGCAACAGATTATTGCATTAACCAAAGTGTGTAATGTAAGTAGCACAATTATCCTTAGACAAAGCACTACTGTTTTATCCCTAGTAGCAACAGTACATTCACAATCTTAGAGGTTGCTGTCACTCCGCCAGATTAAATGAAGACATGAACGCTGTATCGAGCATAAATACCCCCTCTTGGAGTCACAAGCATCTACTTGGCTAGAGCATCTACTAGCAACGGAGAGCATGCAAGATCATAAATAACACACACATAATATATTATGAAGCAAATGACATAGTACTCAATATTCATCGGATCCCAGCAAACACAACATGTAGCATTACATACAGATGATCTTGATCATGATAGGCAGCTCACAAGATCTAAACATGATGGCACAATAGGAGAAGACAACCATCTAGCTACTGCTATGGACCCGTATTCCAAGGATGAACTACTCACGCATCAGTCCGGAGGCGGGCATGGTGATGTAGAGCCCTCCGGTGATGATTCCCCTCTCCGGCAAGGTGCCGGGAAGAGCTTCTGAACCATCCCGAACTAGGATTGACGACGGCGGCGGCTCCGTAATGTTTTCTGGAAAAGTGTTCGGGTGTTTAGGGTTTTCCCGTCGGGGGGTCTTTATAGGCGAAAGGGCAAAGGAGGTAGATCCCCGAGGGGCCCACACCACGTAGTGGCGCGGCCAGGGGGGGGGGGAGCCGCGCCTCCACCAAGTGTGGCCACCTCGTGGCCCCCCTCCGTCTCCTGTTCGGTGTTCTGGATGCTTCCGGGGAAAATAGGGATATTGGCTTTTGTTTCGTGAAATTCCGAGAATATTTCCTTAACAGCTTTTCTGAAACCAAAAACAGCAGAAAACAGGGAACCGACACTATGGCATCTTTTTAATAGGTTAGTACCAGAAAATGCATAAAAACCATATAAAGTGTATATAAAACATGTAGCAACGGGTATAATATAAGCATGGAACATAAGAAATTATAGATACGTTTGAGACGTATCAAGCATCCCCAAGCTTAGTTCTACTCGTCCCGAGTAGGTAAAACGATAACAAGAATAATTTCTGAAGTGACATGCTTTCACACAATCTTGATCATATAATAATGTAAAGCTCATGTTATGAATGAAGTGACTCGAGGCAATGGTCTATCGTTTGCTAACAAATTGACAAGGAGTAAACAACTACATCATATAAGGAAAAACTTTTCATGGATAGTACTTTTAAACAAGCATCAAAAAGATTTGCATAAGAGTTAACTCATAAAGCAATAGTTTCTAAGTAAAAGAGCATTGAAGCAACACAAAGGAAGATATAAGTTTCAGCATTGGCTTTCAACTTTGAACATGTATATCATATAGAAAGTTGTCAACACAAAGAAATATAACAAGTGCAATAAGAAAGCATATAAGAATTGTTGCACACAGTTGACACAAGTGTTTGCTTCGGGGATAGAAAGAAGTAGGTAAACTGACTCAACATAAAGTAAAAGATAGGCCCTTCGTAGAGGGAAGCAGGGATACAAGCATGTGCTAGAGCTTTTTAGTTTTTATAGGTTTTTGAAATCATATAGAGAGCATAAAAGTTTGTTTTTGAGTGGTGTTTGTCGTTGTCAACGAATGGTAATGGGCACTCTACCCCCCTTGTCAACCAGACTTTCAAGAGCGGCTCCCATTGAAGGACGTTATTTCTACCCAAGAGTAGATCATCCCTCTTAGTCTCTTTTGTTTACACATGTAGTTAAAAACTAGTATAATTGCTTGGCTGATTAGATCAGTGCAAACATGTGAAGAGAATGCAGCGTTTAAAGTTGTAATTAATTGGGACTGGGCACCCCATTTGCCAGCTCTTTTTGCAAAGATAATGGATAAGCGGTGTATATGCCACTAGTCCGGTTGGTGAAAGTCTGTCTAAAAGCAAATGACAAGGTTGATATCCGTAACACCACATACTTCCTCATGAGCTAATAAACATTGACACAAATAAGGGATAATAATTTTTGAATAAAAGGTAGCACACGAAATATTTGCTTGGAATGGCAGGAAATACCATGTAGTAGGTAGGTATAGTGGACACATATGGCATGGGTTTTGGCTCAAGGTTTTGGATGCACGAGAAGCATTCCCTCTCAGTACAAGGCATTGGCTAGTAAGGTTATTTGAAGCAAACACAAGTATAAACTATGACAACAAGACGTATATAAAAACATATTGCAAGTATTATAAAACTCTACATTGTCTTCCTTGTTGTTCAAACACCTTTACTAGAAAATATCTAGACCTTAGAGATACCAAACATGCAAACCAAATATCAACAAGTTTTACGGTAGTTCTTCACTAATTGGTTTTAACTACATGATGTAAAAGCTTAAACATGATCTACTTGAGAGCTCAAAAAAATTGCCAAGCACCACAACATACAAGATAACAATCCATAAGAGCATGTATATCTTTTTCATTGTACCATCTACCACATTTAGCATTTTCTGTTTCCAACCAAACACCAATCAACTTATTTAAACATAAACTCTCCAAGTAATTAACAATGAAACAAGAGAGTATAACATAAGAGAACTAACAGCTCTAAACAAGAGATGCATGAAAAACAAGAGCTGAAAGCATTGAAGTAACATAGAAAAATATTCAACAAATATAAGTGAAGAATAGGAGTATTCATAAGAAAAAGCGGAGCGTGTCTCTCTGCCACAAAGGAATGATAGGATCCATTTTATTCAAAGAATGAAAATAACAAAGCAAAAATAAAAACAAACATACGCTTCAAGTAAAGCACATAAGATGTGACGGAATTAAAATATAGTTTCACTAGAGATGACCTGATAGTTTGTTGATGAAGAAGGGGATGACTTGGGCATCCCCAAGCTTTGACGCTTGAGTCTTCTTGAAATATATTTGGGTGACCCACGGGGGCATACCCAAGCTTAGGCTTTTTCATCTTCTTGATCACATTATATCATCCTCTCTCTTGATCCTTGAAAACTTCCTCCACACCTAACTCAAAGTAAACTTCATTAGAGGGTTAGTGCATAATCAAAAATTCTCATATTCTGCATAGACAAAATCATTACACATGCTACTGGACATTAGCTACAGCCACTGGTATTTTGTGGAGCAAGAAGATCCACTCAAAAACAGCAAAAGGAGCAATGCAAAATAAATGGCAGAATCTGTCAAAAATAGAACAGTCCGTAAAGACGAATTTTTTCGACGCACTTAACTTGATCAAATCAGAAAACGCAAAACTAATTAAAGTTGTACATATCTGAGGATCACGCACAGAAAATATCAGATTTTTTTCGATTTTTCTGTAAGCAGTTATGAAAAAAACGGTGGACAGCAGAAAACTGTTCCTGCGCAGAAATCCAAATCTAGCATCAACTTTTTACTAGAGGCTTAACTTGACACAACAATGCGATAAAATAAAGATACAAAGGAATTGCTACAGAGGTAGACATGTTCCTTGACTAAAGCTGAAAATAAAAGATAATGGGTTGCCTCCCAAAAGCGCTTTCTTTAATGCCTTTTAGCTAGGCTTGATAGTTCTAATGATGCTCTCATGAAGATAGAAAATGAAGCAAAAGGAGCATCAAAAAGAAAATTTAAAACACATTTAAGTCTAACCCACTTCCTATGGACAGGAATCTTGTACACAAATAAATTCACAAAGAACAAAGTGACAAGCATAGGAAGATAAAACAAGAGTAACTTCAAAACTTTTAGCATATAGAGAGGTGTTTTAGTACCATGAAAACTTCTACAACCATATTTTCCTCTCTCATAATAATTTTCAGTAGTAGAAATAAATTCAACCATATAACCACAAGAATCATTCAACTTAGATAATATAGGCACATAAAGAGGCTCATTAAATTTATTTTGGAATTCATTAGCATGCTTCCCTCTTTCAAAATAGTTACTAAGATCAATATCAAGTTTAAGATCATGGTTGCAACAAAGATTTGGAACTAGAGACAATTGCAAACCACATAAGTATCTCTCAACATAAGCAAATTTCCTCTCCATGGTGTAATTAGGAGAATTCAAGAACAAAGTAGGACTCTCATGAGTATTTTTATCCTCACATAAATAAGTAATAACTTCTATACATAGAGGATTATCGATAAGCATAGGACCATCATCTAAAGCATTATCATATATAACATTAGGGAGCACATTTTCACTTTCTGTTATTTCCCTTTTATTTGAGTCAAGGAACATGCTTTTTTCAAATTTATCAAAAGTAGATATTTCAATAGATTCATGACATTCAACAATATAGCACACTTCCTCCTTAGGTAGGCATGGAGGGCAATCAAATAATTTAAGAGTAAAAGAGTTACTATCTTTAGGAGGTAGATCCTCCTTTTGTTCTTCACTCTCCTCCTCTTTTTCATCTAATGAGCTTTCACGTTCAGCAATTTCTTCTTCTACAGGTTCCTGCAAGACAACGGTTTCTTCTATTTGAGGATGTCTTTTCTCAAGAAATTCAGCAATATAAGGATTATCATTATAATACTCAAGACAGTAACCAAGTATAGCATAATTCTCAGTTTTACAAGGAGCATCATCATTTTGAATATAACCAGCAATTTCATAGGCACCCTTAAAACAACAAATTCTTCAATTTGTTCAAGATTACCAAAGTCATAGTTTCCTTTAGCATAAGCAGCCAAGGTTTCATTATCATTATAATCACATTGGAAAGGTAGGTGTGCCTTCTACAACAAAAAGATTCATTAAAGCAGTAGGATTCATCATATGTAGAACACAAGTTCTTAGCAAAATAATTCAATCTACTTATTTGTTCCCATAAATATTTCCCTTTTTTAGACAAGCGGTGTTCCTTATAATAATTTTGTTGTTCCTTTGTGAACCCACCATGTCGCAGCAGTGGAACATGGGGTTCCCCTAGCGCTGCCCAAGTGGGTCCACCGCCTGTGGGACCAGCACAAAGACGAGCAAGCCTGAGACTCGACGCAAGGCTTGGCGGGCGCACCCTCGCTACGAGATACCCTTCGGGTACGCAGGACCCTCGGGTCCCCTGCACCCCGGAAGGGACCGAAGACCCCGAGAGCGCGAGTCCCCGGCAGGGCCGGGCTCTCTCTCGGGTACAAGGCCGTACAAGGAGAAGATAAGGTTTCCACCACCTTCCAGAAGACGGTAGAAGACCCCAGAAGGCTTGGGAAGCAAGGCGCGGCCAGGGGACACCACCTACCCACTGTCAGCCCCTGTCTGCGGCTTTCCCCAAAGGTGGCAGAGATCCCACTAACCCGGCGACCGATACTTGGAGGAGAAGAGGCCACGTCGCCGTCTCCACCACGGAGAGGGGTTGCCTCCCGCCAAAACCCCTCACGCTCCTCGCATGACCTCTGTGGTACCCCCTTTCCCTATAAAAGGAGGACCAAGGCCATGGCGAAGGAGAGGTCGAACCATTGATCCAAGATAGCTTAGTAGGAAAGCAAGCCACGGCTGGCTCGCCGTCGACCCAAGGAAGAAGACAACCACCAAGCTAGGCTAGAGAGAGGAAGGGAAGGAAGGTGATCTCCTTAGGGCAAGGATCTTTCCTCCCCCTTCCTCCTAGACGAAGGACCCTACCGGGTACCTCGTCGGGAAACACCATTGTAGGCACACCATGGTCCGATCATCTATCCAGACATGCAGAAGTAGGGCTTTTAGCCTCCGGGCGGCCTGAACCTGGGTAGATCGCTGTGTGCTTTCCTTGTTTGTCCACCACGTCGAGATCGAAGAGCGAGTGAGGAACTTGTCCGGCGATTGTCCCCCGGGAGACGTTTTCAGCCTCCTTCGCGCCCCTACCGAATCTACAAAGGGGGTGCCTTGCATCCCCGGTGTCCGTCCTTCGAGACACGACATCTGGGGCCAGGTAGGGGGCACAAGCGCTGGATTCGTTTGGATCTCAACCCACCACGAGTTTTTCTTTGTCAAGATGTACTTCGAGTTCTTCGGTGGAAACGCTTTCCACCTCGAGTTCTTCTTCCGGCACAAGAACTACGTCAAGATCTCCACCGACAACAAGATCGGCATCAAGGCTCGCGTCTCCAAGCGGCACCTCCCCTCCTCACGAACGAGAGAGGGATCTTCCGCAATGACCGGCAGACGCCATGTCCGAAGCCGGAGAGGCGTCCGGAGAGCAAGCTCGACAGGCGACCCAACAGGGCCGGGGGCTGAAGGAGGCCTTAGGAGCTGTGCGAGCAGTCCTCTCCTGCCCGCCGGACCTCTGCAAGACCGATCCCTGCGCGAAGGCATGGATCGCCAACCTGGCAGGCGTGCTGAACTTCGCTCTACAGTGCTGCGATCCCTCCTGCACCGCGTCCACCAGCAATGCGGGCGCCATCAGCAACACAGGCGCCGCCGAAGTGGACGTCGTCATCGGCGAGCTCGAAGTCTGCGCCGTCGAGCCCGAGCCGCTGTCCCCGGGAGAAAGGCAAACTGAAGACCCTCGCGGCAAGCAACCTATGGAGCCGTCTGAGGATGACATGGGCCAGAGCTCCAATCCCAGGCGTCGCTCCCGAGAAGAGATGGAAAGACAGGCTAACCAGCACCTCATGACCTGCTGCACCCCATTCCCGGCGTCGATCTTCGATCTCCATCTTCTGGTGCAGATGGAAGGCGAAGGACTGCGCCGCTTCGTCTCGAGGTTCTGAGCGGTCGCAGATAGGATTCCCGCCGCCGACTTCCCGGAGCACCAAGTCATCCTCCACTTCGACCTGAACGTCAGCAACCCAAGAATGCGCGAGAAGATGGGCACCCGGCTGGTCGCTACCCTAGAGGATCTATGGGCGATGGCCGACCGGTGCGCTCGAGCTGAGGAAGCTGTCGCCGCCCCACCGTGGGTGGTCCTGTGAGATCTGCAACTCATTGTACCCGGGGAGAAGCGCGTAGCGGCAAGATATACCCGGAAGCACCCGACTGTCGCTTAAGAACTTCTATCATGAATAAAAGATAAGTTATCTCGAAAGCCTACTGATCCCTTGCAAATCATGTCCTTCCGCGGATGAAACCAGTGCGAAACACGCTAGCAGCTAGAAAAGGCAAAGGCTCGACCGTCGAATCGAGCGCTCTGGGTAACGGCTCCCGGGGGTAGCATGCGGTGCGCAACACCAAAATAACACTCAGGGACGTGCTTACCATCAGAGTGAGCGACCTTTTTCGGGTATCGGTGGGGATTGTGAGAGCATGCCTGATCCGTCGGAGCCTCACTTGCATGCCTGCAGGCCCAAAAGGTCCCTCAAGGACGTTGAGAACAGAAAAACCGGCAAAAACAAGTTAAAAGCACTAGTAAAAGCAACATAGCAAGCAAAGTCATTAAGTTCTAGACTGTTACAATAAAGCTCGAATTGTAGCACGAGGAACTAATGCAAAGTTTGTCATTTCTTGGCAGCAGAATAGCGGGGGAACTCCCTCCCGGCTACCACGGACGCTTGGGCCTTCATCGCCTGGCGGGCCTCGAATGATAGAGACACGGTAGCTCAGTCTGGCATGACTGCTGAAGGGTTGGCACCAGCAATCGCCGCCATCACGAAGGCCGCCGTGTGCATGCTCACCAGGAACTTGTCGTTCACCAACTGAAGGGCGAGCGAGTTTTTGGCAGAGTGCACCTCTTTTGTCGCCTCTTTGATGAGGTCGACGAAGGCGGGCAGGTTCCGGCGGTTCGGTTCAAGAGTAGCGGGGGAAGATTTCCGGCTCAGCTGGGATACCCGGCGACAGAGGTCCTCGCACGCCCCGGCAAGTAAGGCAAGGCCTTCCTCATTCGAGTTCTGGAGGGCGGATAGCTCACCCGAGGCCTGGTCGCGGAGGGTGGCCAAGAGCCGGTTCTCCTCTTTCATCTTCACCGCCTCCTGCTCCAGCTTCTTCAGGGAGTCTTCCAGAGCAGAGATCTTCTGACCGTCTTCCTCGGTCTTCTTCAAGAGAGGCTGCAGGCTGGCCTTCTCCCTGGCCAGCGCGCCCTCAAGCTCATCCTTGATCTGGCCCGCCTCGGTCAGGTGGACGTCGCGGAAGTGGAGATTCCTAACTGCCAGTTCGAGCTCCTACCGAAGGCCGATGATAATCCCTTTCTGGGACTCGATCTCCTGCTCCAGATCACGCTTTTGGGCGCTAAAGATGGCCGGCACCCCAGCCAGGGCTAGCAGCCGAGAGTTCAGCCACATCTCTTTAGCCGCCGACTCCTCTGCCTTCAGCCTCTCCGCAGCAGCTCTCTCGGCTTCCGTCTTCTAGAACCACTCGATCAGCACGCGCAGCTTCTGGGATTGGCGGTCCAGCTTGGCTTTCCCGCTCGCCATCCTGCCTACGGCCTCACCAACCTTCCTCTCGACGGAGGCCTCGCGGGTACGAACCTCGCTGCCCAGCAGTGCCAACCCGCTCAGGATGGCATCTATGGTGCTCTTCTCACGAATGGTGACCTCCTAAGTGGACCCGGAGGCGGCGTCCTCATTCCGGCTCCCCGGGACCAGACTCTCCCGGATCTTCTCCAGCTCCGCCAACTCCTCGCTGGCCCCAGAGTCCAGCGATTACTCCGTGAACGTGGCTACGTCGGAGCTGAAGAGGGAGCCCATGGATCGCGCGAACGGCACGAATTCTCCGTCGATCTCCAGCCTCCTACGCCGACACTCGGGGGCTGGTGAGCGGGCGGCGTCTCGACCGCGCCTTTCGGCACGCTCTGCACCACCTCTCGGTCGTCGGATGGGGTTCCGACCCCACCGGTGATACCGAGACCTTGGGGCAAAGCCACATCCACCGTCGAAGCATCTGAAGACAAGGTGGCTGCGGCATGAGAATGGCAAGACTCCGATGATCAACGGAGAATAGCCAGGAGGGCTCAACACTAACCTGCGGGCTCCGAAGCTGGAGCCGCCCGCGCTCCCGCTTCGTGGGAGTGGGAAGTAGCGGTAACGCTCCCCACTCCGCTCCCTCTGCGACCGTCGACCTCGGCCATGGGAGGAGGAAGCATCACATCCCGACGCCTCGGGGTGCTCGAGGCGGTGTCATCCTCTGCGCTGTTGCAGGGCCTCTTGCTCCTCGCAGGCGACCTGCCTCCCCTGCACATCAACAACGAAGTCTTCCGGGTCAGACCGTGGAAGCGTGAAGCCCCGAGGATTCGATCAAAGGGACTTACCCCCTGGAGCGCTTGCTGCCCAACGGTGTGGGCAGGTCGAGGGACGCGCGAGGGGAGCCCGGCGTCGTCCCCTGGACGTGAGCGGCCGATGGGGAGTTCGAGGAGTTCGCCGCGCGGGCTTCCGCGATGACCTCCCTCGAGTCCACCTCCATTGCCACGATCTCTGCGCCGTCCCCCAACTGCGTGAGAACGGAGGCTACAACAGCCCCCGGGTCAGGGTCCTCGGGGGCATCATCGTCATGGGCCGGGGGCAGAGAGGAATCGTCCTCTGCCTCATCGTCGTCGCCCTCGTCATCTTCGTCATCTTCGTCATCGTCATCATCGTCGTCTCGGCTGACGTCTCGTTCGTCGCCGCCATCGCCATCTCCGCCCGAGCCAGCGGCGTCGCCGGAGGTGTCGCCAATGGAGTCCTCTTCGTTCTCCGCCGACTCCTCCACAAGGTCCTCTTCGTTCTCCGCGGGTCCTCACTCAGGGGAAGGACCCCGTCGGGCAGGCCAAGCGAAGGATTCGAGGAGAACATCCTGGAGATGCTCTTCCGGACCTTCTCCTCCGACATGTTCGGCGTCCTCAGGCGAGCTGGATCATTGAGGCCCCGGAATTCCCACGCCGGGTGCGGCCTTTTCTGCAAAGGGGCAATCCAGTTGCGGAGGAAGTGAGCGGCGATGGTGGCGCCCGTCACGCCTTTGTCGCTGAGGAGCTTGGAGCGGGCCACCACCTTCAACAAGCTGCTGTCCTGCCCGCTGAGGTAGCCCCAAGACTCCAGCTTCTTCGAGAGCTATTTCGGCTCCATCCACTGAGGCTCCTCCTTGGCGATCTTCACCAAGAACCACTGGTCCCGCCATTCGTCCCATTTGGACTTGATGCTCATCTTGGGTTATGACTCCTGGAGCGCCAAGCGGAAGCAGAACGTGACGCCACCAGATGACCATTTGTTCGCCCCCATGCGGGGATAGACGAAATGGCGAAGAAGGGCGACGGATGGCATCACTCCCACGAATGCCTCGCAGAAGTGGGCGAAGACCGCCAGGTCCAAGATGGCCGCCGGCGACAGGTGCAGAAGCTTCAGACCGTAGGACTTCAGGACCTCTGAGAGGAAATCAGAGAAAGGTGGGACGACCCCCATCAACATGAAGATGTCGAAGATGGGGATCTGGCCGGGCCCCCGCTCAGCAGAAGGGGGAAGAATGACCGTCTCAGTTCGGGCGGGGACATCCCCCACGGCTTCGGACGCCACGACGCCCATATGCTCGGCGATCCGCATCTTGTCCGCGTCGCCGGCGTACTTGCTTTCGAGCAGGGCCTGCCTCCGGCGAAGGTCCGCCTTGGCGGCATTCTGCTCGGCTCGGCGGTGCCGCCTCACAGATCTGGCAGAGGACGGCCGGATTATCTCGGCTGCGCCCTCCGGCTTCCTCTGCCCGGCGTGCTTAGTGCGAACCATCGGATCTGAAGCAGCGGCGCAGGGGCAGGGGGTGGAGCGAAGGGTGGAGAGCAAAAGGCTTCGGAAGGAATGAGTTGGTAGCGGCACACAGCTTTCGACAGATAGCTAAGAAGGGACCCCACGCGTCATGTCGCGGCCCCATTACTCCGACGGGCGCGGGGATCGAGGAGTCGTGCCGACTTCGGTGCGACCCGACCGTTGATGCATGACCACGTCCGAAGCCTGCACGAATCGCGACGTGCGGCACGACGCAGTCACACAAGGCTCGGGGGCTCGCATCTACTTCGACTCGGCGGGCCCCACCGAGAAGTGAAAGAACATCCAGGCGCCGGACCCGCTTTGACTTTTTTGGTCATAGCCCCGGACGCCTCAGAAGACCGAAGCCGCCGGGACCATGCCCGGGGGCTACTGTCGCAGCAGTGGAACATGGGGTTCCCCTAGCGCTGGCCAAGTGGGTCCACCGCCTGTGGGCCCAGCAACAAGACGAGCAAGACTGAGACTCGATGCAAGGCTTGGCGGGCGCACCCTCGCCACAAGATACCCTTCGGGTACGCAGGACCCCCGGGTCCCCTGCACCCCGAAAGGCACCGAAGACCCCGAGAGCGCGAGTCCCCGGCAGGGCTGGGCTCCCTCTCGGGTATAAGGCCGTACAAGGAGAAGATAAGGTTTCCACCACCTTCTAGAAGACGGTAGAACACCCCAAAAGGCTTGGGAAGCAAGGCGCGGCCAGGGGACACCACCTACCCACTATCAGCCCCTGTCTGTGGCTTTCCCCAAAGGTGGCACAAATCCCACCAACCCGGCGACCGATACTTGGGTGAGAAGAGGCCACGTCGCCGTCTCCACCATGGAGAGGGGTTGCCTCCCGCCAAAACCCCTCACGCTCCTCGCATGACTTCTGTGGTATCCCCTTTCCCTATAAAAGGAGGACCAAGGCCATGGCGAAGGAGAGGTCGAACCATTGATCCAAGATAGCTTATTAGGCAAGCAAGCTCCGGCTGGCTCGCCGTCGACCCAAGGAAGAAGACAACCACCAAGCTAGGCTAGAGAGAGGAAGGGAAGGAAGGTGATCTCCTCAGGGCAAGGATCTGTCCTCCCCCTTCCTCCTAGAGGAAGGACCCTACCGGGTACCTCGTCGGGAAACACCATTGTAGCCACACCATGGTCCGATCATCAATCCAGACATGCAGGAGTAGGGCTTTTAGCCTCTGGGCTGTGTGCTTTTCTTGTTTGTCCACCACGTCGAGATCGGAGAGCGAGTGAGGAACTTGTTCGGCGATCGTCCCCCGGGAGACGTTTTCAGCCTCCTTCGCGCCCCTACCGAATCTACAAAGGGGGTGCCTCGCATCCCCGGTGTCCGTCCTTCGAGACACGACACACCATTCCAATAATATTTTGTATCAAATAGAGAATTGATGACCCACAAGTATAGGGGGTGTATCGTAGTACTTTCGATAAATAAGAGTGTCGAAACCAACGAGGAGCAGAAGGTGCTGACACGCGGTTTTGATGAGGATTTCACTGTAAACACTAGCAGACAAGTTTTTAGGAGTTTTTGATATAACAGATAAATAAAGTGGGAGTAAATAAAGCGCAATAATTATAATTGCACCGAGTGTCCCAATCCTTTCTAGAGCAAAGGACAAGCCGGTTTGTTTACTTATGATGACCAAGCGTTCCCGAGGACACACGGGATTTCTGTCTAGTGCTTTCGCTTCATATAGATGATTAATCTTTAGTGTTTCGATAAGTGTTGTGTGGGTGAACCTATGATAATGCACCGCCCTTCCTAGGACTAATACATACTTGTGATTATACCCCTAGTAAGCATCCGCAAATACTAGAAAGTAATTAAGATAAATCTAACCACAGCCTTAAACTCTGAGATCCTACCATCCCTCATGCATCGAGATACTAACGGGGGCTTAGGTTTCTGTCACTCCGGCGACCCCACAATTAATATTCGAATACACAATGCATTCCCCTAGGCCCATAAGGTGAAGTGTCATGTAGTCGACGTTCACATGACACCACTAGAAGAATAGCACCACAACTTAAATATCAAAACATTAAATATTACTCAACATAGTTCACTACTAATATTTGGACTTCTCCCATGTCCTCAAGAACTAAACGAACTACTCACAACACATCATTTGGAACATGATCAGAGGTGATATAATGATGGGTAACAATCTGAACATAAACCTTAATTCAACGGTTTCACTCAATAGCACCAATAACAATAGTAATCAACATCGGGAGAGTTTCCCCTATCAAATAGACAAGATTCAGCCCTAGATGTTACAGCGGGAACGGAGTGGAACGATGGAGATGACGGTTTCAGCGGTGGAGATGGTGGTGATGATGATCCCGATGAAGTGCAGCTCAATGACGGTGATGATGGCGACGATTTCCCCCCTCCGGGAAGTGATTTCCCCAGTAGATTTCTCCCTGCCGGAGAGCTTTTCTCTCTCTGGTGTTTTCCGCCTCGTGGAGGCGGCGGAATAATTCTTCGTGCCTCCCCCGTGTCTTAGGTTTTCGGGGGGATGAAGTACGTGAAGGGGCGGCGCCAGAGGTGGGCCAGGGCCCCCTCACCATGTGCCGGCGCGACAGGCATGGGGGCCGCGCCACGGCATGGTGTGGGCCCCCTGGGCCCCACCTCGGGCTCCCCTTTTGGCCTCCTCCGTGATCTGGTAAGATAGTAACTTCTGCCTGGTTGGATTTGTTTTCTGATCTTCGCAAATATTGTATCTTGACGGTGCTTTTTCCAGCAGATTCCAGACTCCGGTGATCAATTCTCCAATAATCATCAAACATGCAAAATAGATTAAATAACATAAGTATCATCTCCAAATATGAAATATATCAATGAATAACAGTAAATTATGATATAAAATAGTGATGCAAAATGGACGTATCAACTCACCCCAAGCTTAGACCTTGCTTGTCCCCAAGCGAAAGCTGAACTCAGTAAACATGACCACAGGTTTATGGAGTGAAGTGTCGATAAAGAATATACGGACAAGAAGCATCACGTCTATTAATACACAAGTCATCTTAGATAACAACTCCATTCATATAACTCAACTTGTAACAAGTAAAGGGAAATCACAATAAGGTGCATAGAGACAATCAAATTGGTGTTGGCAAACTTCGTTCTTGGTCAAAGAACAATGAACAGATTGAACTTACTCTTCAAAACAGCCCTCTTACAGTAGTTGCTAACTTTCAAAGTTATATCTATGAGATAACAGCATTGTGCTAAGAAAGGGAGAAATAAAGACATGATTAATAATACAAATGTATAGACGGTTGAATCACAACAACTCAGATGCTTGCTTAAGACAGAGGGAAATAGGTTTACTACCTCAACATGAAAGTAAAAGATAGGCCCTTCGCAGAGGGAAGCAGAGATACAAACATGTGCTAGAGCTTTAAGTTTTGAAATCATATAGAGAGTATGAAATAAGTTTTAAGCTATGTATGTCGTTGTCAACGAATGATAGTGAATGAAAACTATATTTACCATGTTATCTAGACTTTCAAGAGCGGCTCCCATTGAAGGACGTTATTTCTACCCAAGGGTAGATCATCCCTCTTCTCTTTTGTTTACGCATGCACACTTTTTATAAATCGGTTTGGCACTCCTCCCCACTATTGCTGACACAATCCATGGCTAACCGAATCCTCGGGTGCCTTCCAATCTATCTCAAACCTTGGGGGAGTGCCTATTTTTGAATAATATAACACTTTGAAACTTTCCTTTTTGATAACTCATTGAAAACCATGTGAAGAGAATTGAACAATTAATTACTTGGGACTGGGCACCCCATTTGCCAGCTCATTTGAAATTCTATCTAACAAGTTAAGCATAGAGTAACCCACATACTTCCTCATGAGCTAATAAACAGTGACACAAATAAGGGATAATAATTTTGAATAAAGATAGCACACGAAATATTTACCTAGAGTGGCGCGAAATACCACATAATAGGTAGTTATTGATGAGGACATCCCTAGTCTTTATCCATCTTCTCCCATAGAAGATGATGCTGCCCAAGCTAAACATGATCAAGTGAGGATTGGTCCAATGACAAGATCCAGAACCAAGCTTCTTGATCAACATGTGAACTCGCTCCTAATTGCATATGATGTTTGTGATCATGAGAATTTTATACTATCTAAATCTATGCATTTATGTTGTCTCAGGTTTATTGATAACACAAAGATTGGAGGAGGCATGGAGCATGATGGCAAGCACGAGGGAGGCGAGGGAGGAAGTGGAGCCATCAATGGAAAGATATTCGGCTCGGACTGACATAAGTCCTGATTTTGAAATAGACGTGGATTCTTCATACGAACTCCAAATAAGGCAATTAAAGACTTGCTGGAAAGGCAATTCCAAATACTTTCCAATGGGTCCGACCCCAGCTACCGGTTCGACCCATACAAGGCGGCGTGACCAAAACAAGTCGACGGAAGTTTCTGCCAGATTCCGAATAGAGTCCTTTTAAGTTAGGAAAGTTAGAGATAAGTTTGTTTTCGACTCCAACCCTATGTTGGACGTCCAGCAGCCTTTATATACTTGTAATTCGTGGCTTTTAGCCGCAGACCATGTTTTAGACAAAACCCTAGATTGTATTGATGAAGCATTCATCTATCAGAATTCCTCTTTGCTTCGATCAGGAATTCACCCCTCTCCTTTGTTGCGATCGATAGTTTATTGTTACCGAAGATTGAGTGTGATTTGTTGTTCCATTGGGAATTAGTAGATTGCAAAACCGCTTCGTGGTCGGCGGCTGCGTTGCACTAGTGTGTGGTGTCGCGAATATCCATTGGGTTGAAGATCTGTTGCATTGGCAATGGGGGAGCAGCCGGAGAGTTCGTCGGAATCTCACAAGTTATCATCCATCTACATCGCGCTCACTGAGAAGATCGGGCAACCCCTTATCATCTTGGTATCAGATTGCCAGTGTTTACTCGGAGAGCAATCCATCCCCGTAATCGTAGTTTTATTTTCAGGCCTATCCAGAAAAAGCCATACAAAAAGATTAGGTTTTTAGATTTTGCCATAGACTTAGATTGCATCGGTTTGATTCATAGTTGCTGGTCAATTTTTCCTTTGCGTAAC
The DNA here is from genome assembly GCA_026929855.1 of Poa annua. Lineage (NCBI taxonomy): Eukaryota > Viridiplantae > Streptophyta > Magnoliopsida > Poales > Poaceae > Poa > Poa annua. The sequence goes on from CM049433.1 coordinate 37,777,890, forward strand.
TTTAATCTTGTCCAAGTCTAGGTTTAGGGTTCTAGTCATTTTGCCTTTTCTTTTTGAATTCGGAGTCCAAAAATAGAAAATACCAATTTTCGTCCGTTTTTCCTGCGTGGACAGTTTCCGAGTAGAGTTAGGTTTCTAAGTTCTGTTTGTTTCCAAGTCTTCCGTTGTTATTTCCGTAACATTGTTTAACATAGCCACTGCCTTTCTACAGCACGTGAGTAGGAACTTACCCTTTGAGAATAGCAAATTTTCTTGTGCTCGACAGGCTGCTCTTTTGATCGGTTTTTTTGCACACTTTGTCTCAGCGTGTTTCCTCAAGTGCTCCTGTTTTGTTGTGGCCATATCTTTTTTTTTTAAGTGAACAGAGAAAAAGTGACAAAAGAAAAAAAAAATTCAGAGAAGAGAAAAGAATCAACGGCCGAAGTTCAAATTTCAGTTGAGGAGCTTGTTGTTTGTGTTTTGTTGCATAGTTGAGCAATCTTGTGCCTGTCATTAAAGCCTTTTGCTAGCATCTCTCTTGTGCATTTGCAACAACCGAGCATTACTCTGATATATCATATTTTGAGCTCAATTTTCAAAGTTGCTTTTGCCCCATTTATCTCCACCGTGTGAGTTTCCCTGTTGTGTCCGATCAGCACTAGGAATTGAATTGGTGTAGTTAGGTATCCCTACCAAGCTCCACTAAATGCCCTGGTTTGTTGTGTGACGCATTGAAACCCATAATATTTGCTGCATCACATCCGTGCACGTACCGTCACTACTTGTTGGTAAGCTTTCCTAATTCACTTTGGAACGATAAGATCCACAATTTCTTCTGGTTTCAAGTGAGTTGAGAGTTTCCACTATATCTACATATATTGCTGTTGTGCACTAATCATGTCTTTCAGCGGAGATGAGGAGGTGGATCCGTTGGTGGTGCAACAGAAACAAAGCACCGATTCGGTTAATTGGCAAGAGTACGAAGCTCTACGTAATCATTTGTCCCGTCAGATTCGTGCTCAAGGAGAAAAGCTGGATTCAGTTATCAACATAGCCAACAATTCAGCTACTGCACTGACCGAGCTTCAAGCTTCTATAAATACCTTGAATCGAGCTATGACCACGTTGACACAGCGACATGGAGCCCCAGCTGATGATGCTAGTGTTCATGCTAGTGACAATGAGGACGAGGAGGTTGATCCTTTTGCGGAGGAACATGGAAATATTCCGCGTCGAGATCCACAGGCCCGTGCTTTTGGCCGTGGAGGAGGCCGTGGGGATGCTGCTGCCCCTGGCGGTGGCTTTGCGCCGTTGGGAGCAAGGCGTGTGTTTGGTGGTAATCACGGTGCCGATGATGATGATGTTCTTGGAAAGCCCAAATTCAGCATACCCAAATTTGAAGGTTCAATTGACGTTGAAGAGTACATCAATTGGGAGCTGAAGATGGAGAAATTGTGGCGCCTACACCAATATACTGAGTAACGTAAAGTGAGACTCGCATCTTCTGAGTTTGAGGGATATGCTTTGCTTTGGTGGGACGGATTAGTAACCGGCAGAAGGGAGGCAAATGACATGCCCGTGTTAACATGGGAAGAGATGAAAGCTGAGATGCGTCACCGCTTTGTGCCCCGCAACTATGTCCGTTCATTATATGATAAATTACAAAATTTGAAGCAAGGATCTATGTCCGTTGATGAGTACTATAAGGAGATGGAGATGATTATGCAGCGTGCTAAAGTGCGTGAACAGCCGGAGCAAACCATGCAGCGTTTCTTGTCCGGATTGAGCTTCAATGTCAAGCGGATCGTTCGCCATCATCAATATGGAGACATCCAAGATTTATTGCACCAAGCACGTGAGGCTGAATTACAGTTGGCTGAGGATGCCAAGTTCACACCCCGGCCTGCCTATAGCCGAGGGTCCTTTACACCGCGCGTGACACCTGCTGCCGTGGCGCCTACACCTGCGTCCGTGTCCCGTGGTTCTACACCTGCTGCATCAAAATTCAGTTCGGCTGCACCTACAGCTAAACCAGCACCAAATCCCGCTGTGAGTGTTGGTTCACCAAATTCTACAGCCCGCACTCGTGATATGAATTGCCACACTTTTGGAGGAAAAGGGCACTTCAAGAGAGATTGCCCAAACCACAAGGTTATGTTGATCAACGAGGAGACCGGCGAGTATGAGAGTGGTGATGAAGTGGAGGCCGAACCAGAATTTGTGGAGGAGAAGGACGATTCTTGCTACGCCGATGTTGTTCGGTTACCGTCCATTGTTTGCACACCTCGAGTTTTGAGTGTTACACCAAGTCCAGCGGAACAGCGCTGCAATTTGTTTCAAACAAGAGCTGCTGTTGGTAATGGAAGGTCGTGCAAAGTAATCATAGATGGTGGTAGTTGCCAGAATCTAGCTAGTAAAGAGCTATGTCAGAAACTGAATCTGAAATATTTGTCGCACCCGCATCCGTATTATATTCAGTGGTTGAGTGACAGCGGAGAGATGAAGATCAACCACATGGTGCGCATTGATTTTCAGATTGGGCCATACAAGGACACCGTGGAGTCTGACGTCGTTCCGATGATGGTGTGCCATTTGTTGTTGGGTCGTCCATGGCAATATGACCGTGACGTGCGTCACAACGGGAGAGCCAACACATACCAACTCAATTGGCTTGGGAAGGAGATTATCTTACGTCCATTAACCCCTTCCGAAGTTGTCAATGATTCTCGACAAAAGGTGGAAGTAAATTGTGAGGATGAGCGTGAGAGATTAGCTCGCAAAGTGCCCCCACCTTCGGTGAGTGAGAGCCACAAGCCAAATTCGAGTGGTAAAAAGAAAAGTGAGGGAGAGACTTCCTTAGTAATGTTAGCCACCAAATCTGATTTGAGAGAGTTTCGAGAGGATCCCACTCTAGTACCTCTTGTACTTATGTGCAAGGGAGAAATTCTTGTTTCTAACGACATGACCCCTCTTTCTATTGGTGTTTCTAATGTTCTACAGGAATTTGGTGATGTTTTTCCGGAGGAGGTGCCCGCGGGATTGCCACCATTGCGCGGCATTGAGCATCAAGTTGATTTGATCCCTGGAGCGACGCTGCCAAACCGAGCCCCATACCGCACCAATCCCCAAGAGACAAAGGAAATTCAGCGGCAAGTACAAGAGCTTCTTGACAAAGGGTATGTTCGTGTGAGCCTTAGCCCTTGTGTTGTTCCTGTTATTTTGGTTACTAAGAAAGTGAAGGGAATATGCCCTAGAGGCACTTAATAAAGATAGTTTATTAGTCATATCCCAATTGATCATTATATGTTTTATACCATGCTATAACTGTATTAAGCGGAAACATTAATACACGTGTGGTAGATAAACAACCAGGTCCCTAGTAGCCTCTACTTGACTAGTTCATTGGGCAATTGATGATCGAGGTTTCCCGATCATGTGACATTTATGTCAGTTGACAATGAAGTCATGTCGTTGGTAGAACGATGTGATGGACATACCCAATATTTGTAGGACGTAGTCATTACACCTTTGACCGTGAGATCAACTCTTATTGTTATTCCTAGAAGATACTTTGATCGCACCAAACGTCATATCTTATATAGTGTGACAATAACGGTGATGCTTTTGGGTATCGGAAAGGGGTAGTTGAGACGAGGGGTCAAGAGCGGGATTTGCCAATCCATATAGCCGGATAGATACTCTAGGGCCAACTCGGTGAGATTATGTCAAATGAGTTTGCAAACATGTGACTAGGTCACCAGCTGACATAATATCATAGACGAGTAGAAGATAGTGTTGTCGGTAACGAGATCAAGCTAGGTATGGAGATATCTATGAATGAGTCTCGGACACGCTAAGTATCGCTATGGCAAAAGGTTTAAGACTCAGACGTCCAGGTTCGATAGGTAAAGTATTCGTTATCTCGCAGGGATTAATTCTGGGTATCCTCGGTCCACGAATTAGTCATTGATCGGAGAGGAGTCTCGATCATGTCTGGTGAGATAATCGAACCGCTAGGGTATCACACTTAAGGGGAGTCGACATTTTACCGGAAGAGAAAAATAGGAAAAGAGAGACCGGGAACGTCCCGGGAGAGATCCGATGGAGATCGGGCAGCGACGAAATAGTTTTCGGAGCTAGAATAAATTATATATAATATGTTTGATATTAATTAGTGTAATTAATGTTCAAATATGATTTTATATATTTATTTTCGAATTTATTTAGGCTTATTTCTCTAAATGGGCCTTCTGGTGGAAAGAAGGCCCATGTGGGGGAAAATCCCCTAGGGAATTCGGTGGGGGGGGGGGGTATTGGCCGGCCTAGGTGGGCCAAAAGAGGCCCACCAGGTGGCCGGCTGCTGTCTTGGCCGAACCAGGCAATGGGGGATAGTCCCACATTGCCTGGCTGGCAAGGTTGGCTCCCCCCGGGAGCCTTTATATAGAGGGGCACCCCTGGCCTTTTAATTCAACCAATTAATTCTCGATTTCTCCTCGATCTCGTGATTCCCTTTGTCGGAGTTGCGCCGAGGAGGATGAGAGTTCTCTCTCCACCATAGCCCGCCGCCGTGCTGCTGGTCTTCCGGTCCAAGTCTTCCGCTGCTTGTCCCTGGATCGGGCCCGGAGTTCGTCGGCTTCACCGTATGTGTGTAACGCCCTGCGAGGTGCCACACTATTGGTGCTGGAGGTCTGCTTCCTCCATACGGCCTCGAGGTCGTCGTCGGTTTCACCGACATCGCTGCGTCATCGTCTTCTTCGTCGCGCCAAGTTCTCCGCGACCTTGAGGTCGGCTACGGCGTCTACATCGTCAACGCTTGTGCGGGAGCGTAATCCCCGCTTTTCGGTCTACAAGAGGTGTGTATACCGACCCCCCTTGCGTACTACTATATCTGCATAGTATAGATCTTGGCTAGTTTTTGGTTATCGCGGTTAGGAAAATTTTTGTTTTCTGCCTGCGATCCCCTTCAGTGGTATCAGAGCCGATCTATGCGTAGATATAGCTGTGCGCTAGCTTCACCCGTGTTTTACACGGGGACATCGTTCTTATTATTTGCTACCCTCTCGCGTGCACTTGCACTGCCGGCATCATCGAGTTGATGAAGCGGCCCGGACCGACCTTACGCGTACGCTTACGCGAGACTGGTTCCACAACCGACATACGGCTGGTTCCGTATATGTGGCTAGCGGGTGTCTGTCTCTCTCTCTTTAGTTGGCTTTGCATTTTCAATGGAGGGCCCGAAAGGGATGAATAAATATGCAATTAATTGATCGTTGTTGTGGTCATAGGTTCGTAGGTATGAAGCGGTTCTATTTACGACAGCCCCAAGCCACGTAAAATATGCAAAAGATAAAGTAGAGGCGTCTAACTTTATTTTGCAGGGGCAATGTGATATGGTCAAGGTAGGTTTATTAAATTGTTTATGAACTGCGGGCGCCAAGAAGACCATGGCGCAATGGACTATATCACATCGCATTACATTTGATGTTTTGTGTGCATTTTATATTGTGTGATTATATATTAGTATATATTAGTTACACGGCGGTAGTAATATAAGATGATCCCTCCAAAATACCACTAGTGTTCTTCCTTCGACGTGCACCACCAAGAAAGTTCTACGTTATGAGGCAGGCCGTGACGATCGGGTGTCAGACATATCGTCGTTCGCATACAGTGGGTGTAAGCCATGTTGCACGCGCGTTCGTTGAAGGTTATTGTGGCGAGCCTAGCATATGCAGATATGGCCTCGGAACACGGAGGCCGAAAGGTCGAGCATGAGTCACAGAGTTGTTGTGATCGACATTTCGATGTCCACCTTTGAAGTTGTGTTGCCGGCTCTGACGATGAGGGGTTGCACAATGGATGGGGGTCGTGTAATCACTAAGACGATTAGAGGGATATCGTTTTGAGTGGGAGTTCTGATAGTTTTATTTTATTAAAACTTGAACCCTATTTTATAATGAACAAGGTCTGTTTTGCAAAACCTTTGTAGATATTAACCAGTGTAATAGCCTTCTTTGAAAATTAGGCACAATCCTGCGATTGAGAAACTTAAAAGTTGGGTCCATACTTCATAGTTTTATACTTTAGCTTGAGGATACTCCTTGTTTAAACCATTAGCTCTTTGTGATACAATACCCGCTAGGAAATAAACCCGGAGATTCCGCTAACAAAAGGATAATTTGGATTATCAAGTTTTGTGCGGATTATATCATCATAGTCCAGTGTATGCTGTGATCTCTGCCATAGAGAATTAACGGTGGGTACGAGTTGTTAGATCGCGAACATATGAGATGATCGCTGAACTCGGGATACACCTAAAGTTGGGTTGATGAAGTTTATCAGTACGTTGACTGATTGTCTTCTCAAACAAGATGGAATAGAATACACACATTGAAGGAGCACGTGGCAGTCATACTTGATGACATATGGTCATACTTGATGAACATTGAGACGCCTCGCTCAGCTCGATCACTGGATGACAGACTCGTTGCCAAGTGCAAATGCTATGTCATATACTATGTCATGCAAGGAGAATCGTTCACCTTCATGGTTCTTGATTACGTTGGAAGTATCAAGAAGATGAAACAGATCGCCGGAAGTCATCAATGATGATGATGTATATATGATATACATGTTATGAATGTTTTAGCTAAGCAAGTACTCGCAGTAGTGACTAAGTTTTGATACTAGTCATGTTTTATGAAAACCAGGTTTACTGCTTGAGTGGCTTGAAAGGATGAGGCGACATTGCGTGTTGATAATGGCAGACAAATTGTTGTGATGGCTATAGACACTCTCCCTCTAGATCTACCATTTGAATAAATTCTTTTATGATCGCCTGTTAGTATGATCGTTATAAGTGTGTCTCCTCTAGCGAGACAATTGTTCATATATGTTAGTGACAAATTCGTTGTCCTATATTTATGAAGTAATGATCATATGCCGATTTGAATTTAGATGGTAGAAGCTCCCGCATTCATAATATCAATGCCAAAGGATACAAACTTAATAAAGACACCACATATTTGTGGCACTGCCGTTTAATTCATGTCAATGTTATAGTCAATGAATTAGCTCCATATCGGATGGATCTACAAGTCTTCAGATTTGATCTTTTGACACTTGCAAGATAACTAAGACACCGTTTTCGGAAAACGGGCATATAACTTATTGATAGTCATGCATATAGATGTATGTGAATCAATGAAGTACTTTAACGTGAAGTGGAAGTCTTTATTTCATAGACTTCATGAATATTCCAAGTAGATATGTGAATATCCACTCAGGGAATGTTGGCCTAAAAATTTTGATTCGATCAAACAAGTTCAGAATGAAGTAGGAAATAAATTTAACAAGAAAATCAAATTTCTGCGATACAGATCGAGGAAATAAAGATTTGAGTTATAATGTTGGCATATCATTGGAAGACTTGTGAGAAGAGTTCCACAAATTACGTCGCATGGAACACCATAGTGTTATGGTATGTTAGGACGTCGTAATCGCACCCTATCGGATAGTGTGTGCTAAATAAATCTCTTATCGAATTATTGTGATCGTTAGAGTCATATGGTAGAAACATAGCATTCACGTTAGATAATAGGGAAACCATTTAAATCCATGGAGACAATACCATATAAGTGATGGCATTGCTTTTAGCCTAGATTGTCGTTTCAGCAATTTAGTGTTTCGATGTGATCAAACCTAAAATGGATAAATCTTTGTAGTGCACCGTACCTAAAGAATTTGTTGGGTACATGTCTCACGACATAGGCAAAATCGTTGCCGGGATATACCTTGCGAAAGAAATAGTTTCTTGTCCAAGGGTATAAGTGAGAAAGAAAGTAGAGCAAGACGAAGTTAATGAACTTCATCTCCAGACATCAGAGTGGCGCAGCGGAAAGTGTTTTTCGGTGTCATGCTCCTCAACTTAAAAGAAGCTGATGATGAAGATCATGATGCTCTGAGCTCATACTGAGAACGTAGGCGTACGAGGTTGTGTTCCACATTGTGTGGTATGACAATCTTGTTATGAAGGTCATATTAGTGGAATATGACGGACCTACGAACTACGAAGAAGAGATGGTAAACCTAAGTCCGAGAAATGGCTATGAGTCATGTATGATCCGATATAAAATCCATGTACGATTACCAGGTATTGACTTGGGAGATCTTCTTGATGGCATCTAGGCTGTTAATGGAATATGGAATTTTATGAGAGAATAGACACTGATAAGGATCGATTTGTCGTAAAGCAGTTCCGACAGATTCAAAAGTTGACCACAATGAGATTTTGTCTCAAGTGGCGAAGCCTAAATCTATTATGGGTCGTTTAGCAATTACTATAATTTCAAATGAGAATCTTCACTTTGATGATGTGATCAAAGGATTTTGGAGTTGTCCAAAATAGTTGAAGAAACTTGCATTTGCAAAGAAGTGAGTGGGAGCTAAGTAGCTTTCTTTGATCTTATATGCGGAAGGCATATTTGAGTGGGAGCTAGGTGTCATTCATGATTTTATATGCAACGACATATTGAATGACACAGATCCTCTAGTAGAGTGTAAAGGATTATTTAAGTGATTAAATTTTCTATGAATGAAGTTAGGAGTATTAGGCGTCCGATTTATAATTGTATAGATCAGAAGGGGCTTAATAACATTAGGTCGGAATATTTTCCAAAGTTAAGATTCTGAAGTGTTTCAGAATAGAACAAGCAAAGAAAAAGGTTCTTGCCTGTATGACTAGGTATAATATTAAGTTTATCTTGGCTTTTTCAGTGATAGCTAATGAAAGAAAAGGATGTTCGACATCCTTTATGCCTCAGACATAGATTCTATCAGACTGAAATCTCGACTTGGTGTGACCCACGTTCTTGGTCGAAGAACGGGTTCTAGAGTGATCCTTGTGTGGATCAATGAACAAACGTTAAGTATATTTTTCAGTGTCTGTGAGAACTGAAGATATGTTTTCTGGTAAAGGGTAAGAGTGGATAGACAAACTTGCCGTAAAACGGTTACGAGGATGCAAGTTATGACATTGACCCATACGACTAGAAATCTCATATAGGAGATGTCCTTTGTTTTGAAGAAAGACATGGTTAGTTTGCGTAGTCGCATATGAATGCACTGTCGCATAATCTTCATAGGTATAGAAGTATATGGCAACTTCAGAAGTAGCTAGTATGATTGGACTGAGTCTCACTCCATTGACTAAGATATATTTCGCCGTCATCGTAAGATGCGGGATGATGTCAAACTGGTTGACATAGAAGTGTTGCAAAGCACATACAGATCTCAATGTGTGAGATCTGTTGACTGTATTCCTCTTCCATGAAGCAAGCATGCAACAAGTTGCTATGAGTGTTGAGCTTTTACCAAGTTGTAAACTAGATTAAGTGTTACTCTAGTGCAAGTGGGAGACTGAAGGGAATATGCCCTAGAGGCACTTAATAAAGATAGTTTATTAGTCATATCCCAATTGATCATTATATGTTTTATACCATGCTATAACTGTATTAAGCGGAAACATTAATACACGTGTGGTAGATAAACAACCAGGTCCCTAGTAGCCTCTACTTGACTAGTTCATTGGGCAATTGATGATCGAGGTTTCCCGATCATGTGACATTTATGTCAGTTGACAATGAAGTCATGTCGTTGGTAGAACGATGTGATGGACATACCCAATATTTGTAGGACGTAGTCATTACACCTTTGACCGTGAGATCAACTCTTATTGTTATTCCTGGAAGATACTTTGATCGCACCAAACGTCATATATTATATAGTGTGACAATAACGGTGATGCTTTTGGGTATCGGAAAGGGGTAGTTGAGACGAGGGGTCAAGAGCGGGATTTGCCAATCCGTATAGCCGGATAGATACTCTAGGGCCCACTCGGTGAGATTATGTCAAATGAGTTTGCAAACATGTGACTAGGTCACCAGCTGACATAATATCATAGACGAGTAGAAGATAGTGTTGTCGGTAACGAGATCAAGCTAGGTATGGAGATATCTATGAATGAGTCTCGGACACACTAAGTATCGCTATGGCAAAAGGTTTAAGACTCAGACGTCCAGGTTCGATAGGTAAAGTATTCGTTATCTCGCAGGGATTAATTCTGGGTATCCTCGGTCCACGAATTAGTCATTGATCGGAGAGGAGTCTCGATCATGTCTGGTGAGATAATCGAACCGCTAGGGTATCACACTTAAGGGGAGTCGACATTTTACCGGAAGAGAAAAATAGGAAAAGAGAGACCGGGAACGTCCCGGGAGAGATCCGATGGAGATCGGGCAGCGACGAAATAGTTTTCGGAGCTAGAATAAATTATATATAATATGTTTGATATTAATTAGTGTAATTAATGTTCAAATATGATTTTATATATTTATTTTCGAATTTATTTAGGCTTATTTCTCTAAATGGGCCTTCTGGTGGAAAGAAGGCCCATGTGGGGGAAAATCCCCTAGGGAATTCGGTTGGGGGGGGGGGGTATTGGCCGGCCTAGGTGGGCCAAAAGAGGCCCACCAGGTGGCCGGCTGCTGTCTTGGCCGAACCAGGCAATGGGGGATAGTCCCACATTGCCTGGCTGGCAAGGTTGGCTCCCCCCGGGAGCCTTTATATAGAGGGGCACCCCTGGCCTTTTAATTCAACCAATTAATTCTCGATTTCTCCTCGATCTCGTGATTCCCTTTGTCGGAGTTGCGCCGAGGAGGATGAGAGTTCTCTCTCCACCATAGCCCGCCGCCGTGCTGCTGGTCTTCCGGTCCAAGTCTTCCGCTGCTTGTCCCTGGATCGGGCCCGGAGTTCGTCGGCTTCACCGTATGTGTGTAACGCCCTGCGAGGTGCCACACTATTGGTGCTGGAGGTCTGCTTCCTCCATACGGCCTCGAGGTCGTCGTCGCTTTCACCGACATCGCTGCGTCATCGTCTTCTTCGTCGCGCCAAGTTCTCCGCGACCTTGAGGTCGGCTACGGCGTCTACATCGTCAACGCTTGTGCGGGAGCGTAATCCCCGCTTTTCGGTCTACAAGAGGTGTGTATACCGACCCCCCTTGCGTACTACTATATCTGCATAGTATAGATCTTGGCTAGTTTTTGGTTATCGCGGTTAGGAAAATTTTTGTTTTCTGCCTGCGATCCCCTTCAGAAAGATGGTACATGGCGCATGTGTGTAGATTGTAGAGCGATTAACAACATCACTATTCGTTATAGACATCCTATTCCTTGTTTGGATGACATGCTAGATGTATTAAGTGGTGCTGCTATTTTCTCTAAGATTGATTTGCGTAGTGGTTATCATCAAATTCGGATGAAAGAAGGGGATGAGTGGAAAACTGCTTTCAAAACAAAATTTGGGTTATATGAGTGGTTAGTAATGCCCTTTGGTTTAACTAATGCTCCTAGTACCTTTATGCGTTTGATAAATCATGTTTTGAGGCATTTTATTGGGAAATTCGTGGTAGTATATTTTGATGATATTCTGATTTATAGCCACAATGAGAATGACCATGTTGCTCATATTCGGAGAGTTTTAAATGTGTTGCGTGATAATAAGCTTTATGGTAATCTTGCTAAGTGTACGTTTTGCAAAGAAAAGGTCATATTTCTTAGATTTGTTGTTTCTAAGAATGGAGTAGAGGTAGATGAATCTAAAATTGAAGCTATTAAAAATTGGCCTACTCCATTGAACATTAGTCAAATTCGAAGTTTCTTAGGGCTGGCTGGTTTCTACCGTCGGTTTGTGAGAGACTTTAGCACAATTGCTGCATGCTTAAATGAGTTAACTAAAAAAGGTGTTGCATTTGTGTGGGGCACAGCCCAAGATGCTGCGTTTGATGAGCTGAAACGTTGTTTGATTTCTGCACCAGTTTTAAGACTTCCTGATTTCAATAAGCAATTTGATATTGAATGTGATGCTAGTGGTATTGGAATTGGAGGTGTGTTGATGCAAGAGGGTCAGCCGATTGCATATTTTTCTGAAAAACTTGGTGGTGCACAATTGAACTATCCTGTTTATGATAAAGAATTGTATGCTCTTGTTCGTGTTCTTGAGGTTTGGCAACATTATTTGTGGCCAAAAGAATTTATCATACATTCTGATCATGAGGCGTTAAAATTACTGAAGTGCCAATCTAATCTTAATAAACGACATGCTAAGTGGGTAGAATTCATTGAATCTTTCCCATACATCATTAAGTATAAGAAAGGCAAGGATAATGTTGTTGCTGATGCTCTCTCTAGGAAGAACATGTTATTGACACATCTAGATATTAAAGTTCCTGGTTTAGAGAGTTTGCGTGATTTATATGCTTCCGATACTGATTTTGCCGCTGCCTTTGCTAAATGTTCGGATGTGAAGGCGTGGGAAAAATACCATATGCATGATGGATATTTGTTTAGAGCTAACAAGTTATGTGTACCCGAGTCGTCCGTGCGTTTGCTACTGTTGCAGGTGTAGGAGATATGCCCTAGAGGCATTTAATAAAGAGTTTATTTGTCATATCTCATTTTGTTCATAATACGTTTTTGTGTCATGCTATAACTGTATTAAGCGGAAACATTAATACACGTGTGATACGTAAAACAACCAGGTCCCCAGTAGCCTCTTTTTGACTGGTTCATTGTGCAATTGATGATCGAGGTTTCCCGATCATGTGACATGGTGTCTATTTGACAATGAAGTCATGTCGTTGGTAGAACGATGTGATGGGCATACCCAATATTTGTAGGACGTAGTCATTACGCCTTCGACCGTGAGATCTACTCTTATTGCTATTCCTGGAAGACACTTTGATTGCATCAAACGTCATATCTTACATAGTGTGACAATAAAGGTGTCCCACTCGGGTGTCGGAAAGGAGTATGTTGAGACGGGGGATCAAGAGCGGGATTTGCCAGTCCCATAGCAGGATAGATACTCTAGGGCCCACTCGGTGAGATTATGTCAAACGAGCTTGCAAGCGTGTGACTAAGTCACCAGGACATAATATCATGGACGAGTAGAAGTTAGCAGTGTCGGTAACGAGCTAGGTATGGAGATATCTATGAACGAGTCTCGGACACGCTAAGTATCGCATGGCAAAAGGTTTAAGACTCAGACGTCCAGGTTCGATAGGTAAAGTATTCGTTATCTCGCAGGGATTAATTCTGGGTATCCAAGGTCCACGAATTAGTCATTGATCGGAGAGGAGTCTCGATCATGTCTGGTGAGATAATCGAACCGCTAGGGTAACACGCTTAAGGGGAGTCGACATTTTACCGGAAGAGAAAAATAGGAAAAGAGAGACCGGGAACGTCCCGGGAAAGTTCCGATGGAGATCGGGCAGCGACGAAATAGTTTTCAGAGCCAGAATAAATTATGTAATATGTATTTAATATTAATTAGTGTAATTAATAGTTAAATATATTTTATTTTAATTTTTTCTGAATTTTTAAAGGCTGAATACCTTAAATGGGCCTTCTGGTGGAAAGAAGGCCCATGAGGGGGGGAAGTCCCCCTCCTTGGTGCGCATGAGGGAGGGGCCGGCCTAGGTGGGCCAAGTGGGGCCCACCTAGGGCCGGCGCACCACCTTGGCCGGCTGGGGTGTGGGATTAGTCCCACACCGCCAGCCTGGCAGGTTGGGCAGCCCCCTGGGCTCCTATATATACATGGGTACCCCTGGCCTTTAAAGACACACCAAAATCTTCTCTCTCTCTCTCTCCTTGGATCCCGTGACTCCCCAGTTTGGAGTTGCGCCAAGGATAAGTTTTCTCCACCATACGCACGCCGCCGCGCTGCTGGTCTTCCGGTCCCAGTCTTCCGCTGGTTCGTCTTTGGATCGGAGCCCGGAGTTCGTCGGCTTCACCGTACGTGCGTGACGCCCTGCGAGGCACCACGCTAGTGGTGCTAGAGGTCTGCTTCCTCTACACGGCATCGAAGTCTTCGTCGGCTTCATCGACAACGCTTGTGCGGGAGCGTAATCCCCGCTTTTCGGTCTACAAGGGTATGTGCACCGAACCCCCTGCGTAATACTATATCTGCATAGTATAGATTCTGGCTAGTTTAAGGTTATCCGTGTTAGGAAATTTTTTGTTTTCTGCATGCGATCCCCTTCAGTGGTATCAGAGCCGATCTATGCGTAGATATAGCTGTGCGCTAGCTGTACCCGTGTTTATCACGGGGACAACGTTCTTATTATTTGCTACCCTCTCGCGTGCACTTGCACTGCCGGCAGCATCGAGTTGATGAAGCGGCCCGGACCGACCTTACGCGTACGCTTACGCGAGACTGGTTCCACAACTGACATACGGCTGGTTCCGTATATGTGGCTGGCGGGTGTCTGTCTCTCTCTCTTTAGTTGGCTTTGCATTTTCAATGTAGGGCCTGAAAGGGATGAATAAATATGCAATTATTTGATCGTTGTTGTGGTCGTAGGTTCGTAGGTATGAAGCGGTTCTATTTACGACAGCCCCAAGCCACGTAAAATATGCAAAAGATAAAGTAGAGGCGTCTAACTTTATTTTGCAGGCGCTATGTGATATGGTCAAGGTAGGTTTATTAAATTGTTTATAAACTGTTGGCGCGAAGGAGACCACCGGCGCAAGGACCATATCACGTCGCATTACATCTGATGTTTTGAGTGCATCTTATATTGTGTGTATATATATATATAGTATATATTAGTTACACGGCGGTAGTTATATAAGATGATCCCTCCAAAATACCATCTGTGTTCTCCCTTCAACGTGCACCACCAAGAAAGTTCTACGTTGTGAGGCAGGCCGTGACGATCGGGTGTCAGACATATCGTCGTTCGCATACAGTGGGTGTAAGCCATGTTGCACGCGCGTTTACGTTGAAGGTTATTGTGGCGAGCCTAGCATGTACAGACATGGCCTCGGAACAAGGTGACCGAAAGGTCGAGCATGAGTCACAAAGTTGTTGTGATTGACATAGCGATGTCTACCTTTGAAGTTGTGTTGCCGGCTCTCACGATGAGGGGTTGCACAATGGATTAGGGTCGTGTAATCACTAAAACGATGAGAGGGATACTCGTTTTGAGTGGGAGTTCTTATAGTTATTTTCGAAAATACTTGAACTCAAAATTTTATGAACAAAGTCTTATGTTTTGCAAATTCCATTGTAGATGTCTCACCCCACCTTTAACCTAGCCCTGTTCCTTGAGAAAGAGAAGCTTAAGACCAATGGGTCCAACTTCGTATCCTGGTTCCGCGATCTGAAGTCCATTCTGAATACCCACGAGGTGGCTTACATCCTTGAAGCCCCCTTAGGTGATCAGCCAGCAAACACCGCCTCAGAATTCGTTAGGAGTGTCCACGAGTTGAAGGCGGAGATTTCCTCTTTTGTCCGGAGTGGCATGCTCTTTGCCATGGAGGCTGACCTGCAGAACCATTTTGAGAACAAGAGTGCTTATGAGATAATCACTGAACTCATGGTTATTTTTGCACGACAAGTCAAGGATGAGAGGTTTGAAGCTACCAAGCTTTTCTTCTCAGCCCAGATGGAAGAGCACGGCAATATAAGTGAGCACTTGGCCAATATGTATGGCAGCGTTCAGCTCGTGAAAGATCTGGGATATGTGATCCCAGAAGAGCTGGTTATAGATAGGGTGCTGTTGTCGCTGCCCCCTAGCTATAAGGACGCCATCATGAACTACGACATGATTGGGACATCAAAATCCCTGTCGGAAATTCTTATGATGCTCAACATGGCCGAATTGGAAATCAAGATGGACAAGATGGTGGTGACCATCAGATCCCTAGAAACGCAACTGCCCAATTATCTGGAGGATAAGAAGGCCGTCAAGATTGTCGGAAAGGAGAAAGGTATATTTGATATACATGTTATTGATGTGTACCTTACCTGCGCCCGTAGCAACACCTGGGTATTTGATACTGGCTCTGTTGCTAATATATGTAACTCTCAGGAGGAGTTGCGGAATAAGCGGCGCCTGGCAAAGGACGAGGTGACGATGCGCGTCAGCAACGGATCAAGAGTTGACGTGGTGGCTGTCGGCACACTCCCTCTACATCTACCATCGGGATTAGTTTTGGTTATGAATAAGTGTTATTTTGTACCGACCTTGAGTGTAAACATTATCAGTGGGTCTTGCTTGTTGCAAGACGGATATTCATTCAAATCAGTATCAAGTGGTTGTGCTATTTCTATGAATGATATCTTTTATGTTAATGCTCTCGAGAATAATGGTTTATTCTTGTTAAATCTCGATCGTAGTACTCACATCCATAGCATAGATGCCAAGAGGATTAAACTTAGTAGCGATACCGCCATGTATATATGGCATTGCCGTCTCGGTCATATTGGTATAAAGCGCATGAAGAAACTCCATGCCGATGGACTTCTGGACTCGTTGGATTTTGGATCCCTCGACACATGCGAACCATGCTTCATGGGCAAAATGACCAATACACCGTTCAATGGTTTCATGGAACGGGCGTCGGACTTATTGGGAGTCATACATACAGATGTGTGTGGACCAATGAGTGTGTCGACACGCAATGGTTATCGTTACTTTGTCACCTTCACCGATGACTTGAGTAGATATGGGTATATCTATTTGATGAAACACAAGTCTGAAACATTTGAAAAGTTCAAAGAATTTCAAAGTGAAGTGGAAAATCAACTCAACAAGAAAATCAAGCACCTTCGATCCGATCGTGGTGGCGAATGTTTGAGTTTTGAGTTTGGGACACATCTGAAGGCCTGTGGCATCGTGCCGCAGCTTACGCCAGCTGGAACGCCGCAAGGCAACGGTGTGTCCGAGCGACGTAATCGTACCCTATTATATAGCGTCCGATCTATGATGTCTCTTACCGACTTGCCCGTATCTTTTTGGGGGTATGCGTTAGAAACAGCCGCATTCATTTTAAATAGGGCTCCGTCCAAATCCGTAGCAACGACACCGTATGAGATATGGCATGGCAAGAAACCTAAGTTGTCGTTCCTGAAGGACTGGGGTTGTGAGGCGTATGTTAAGAAACTACAGCCCGACAAACTCGAACCGAAATCGGAGAAAGTCGTCTTTGTAGGGTATCCGCGGGAAACCATAGGATACACCTTCTACAACCAAGCTGAGGGTAAAACGTTTGTCGCGAAGAACGGTACCTTTCTGGAGAAAGAGTTTCTCGCCAAAGGAGTAAGTGGGAGGAAAATAGACCTCGACGAGATCGTTGATCCTGAACTCGAAATTCCGAGTGGCGCAACGGAAGCTGTTCCGGAAACGTCCTCCACAGATGGAGTGGGAGAAGATGTCGAGGGTGCTATTCTACCTCGTAGGTCAGGGAGATCTCGGATCGCCCCTGAATGGTATGGCAACATGGTTTGCACCGTCATGTTGATTGAACAAGACGAACCTACGAACTACAAAGAGGCTATGGCTAGTCCTGAGTCCGAGAAATGGCTTGAAGCCATGAAATCCGAAATAGGATCCATGTATGACAACAAAGTGTGGACTTTGATGGAGATTCCCGAAGGGCGCAAGGCCGTCGAGAATAAATGGATCTTCAAGAAGAAGACTGATGCTGATGGTAATGTGACCGTCTATAAATCTCGGCTTGTCGCAAAGGGTTTCCGACAAGTTCATGGGATTGACTACGATGAAACGTTTTCACCGGTAGCGATGCTGAAGTCTATTCGGATTTTGCTAGCAGTTGCCGCATATTATGACTATGAGATATGGCAAATGGATGTCAAAACAGCCTTCCTAAATGGTAACATTGAGGAAGAGTTGTATATGGTACAACCTGAAGGTTTTGTCGATCCAGAAAATGCTGGCAAGGTATGCAAGCTTCAGCGTTCCATTTATGGACTGAAGCAAGCATCTCGGAGCTGGAATCTTCGCTTTGATGAGGTGATCAAAGATTTTGGATTTGTCCAAAATAGCGAAGAGACCTGCATTTACAAGAAAATGAGTGGGAGCTCAGTTGTGTTCCTAGTACTATATGTTGATGATATACTACTAATAGGGGACAATGTGGAACTTCTGAATAGCGTCAAGAAATATTTAAACAGTAAATTTTCGATGAAGGACTTAGGAGAAGCTGCATACGTTTTAGGCACTAAAATCTATCGTGATAGATCAAGACGCCTATTAGCGTTAAGTCAGAGTACTTATATTGACAAGATACTGAAACGGTTCGGTATGGAGACGGCAAAGAAGGGTTTTCTGCCGGTTGTCAAGAATAAGGTATTAAGCAAGGCACAGTGTCCGGTGACGGAACATGATAAAGTTGAGATGACTAAACATCCTTATGCTTCAGCCATAGGATCGATCATGTATGCCATGTTAAGTACTGGACCTGATGTAGCATTGGCTCTTAGTTTGACGAGCCGGTTCCAAAGTAATCCTGGAAAGGATCATTGGGTTGCTGTTAAAAGCATTCTTAAGAATCTCAAACATACAAAGGAAATGTTCCTTGTGTATGGGGACTGTGAGGAAGAACTTGGCGTAACAGGTTACGTTGATGCAAGTTTCTGCTCAGACCCAGATGACTCTAAGTCACAGACAGGATATGTGTTCAAGGTGAACGGAGGCGCTGTATGCTGGAGGAGTGGGAAGCAACCCATCGTGGCCCAATCTACAATGGAATCGGAGTACATTGCCGCTTCTGAAGCCGCGAATGAAGTTGTGTGGCTGAGGAAGTTCATCATCGAGCTTGGAGTGTTCCCAAGCGCGCAAGACCCCATAACCCTGTACTGCGACAATACGGGTGCCATTGCTAACGCGAAGGAACCAAGGTCTCACTCGACTGCCAAACACATACTCCGACGCTTCCATGTGATACGACAGTACGTACAAGGAGGAGAAGTGAAGATTTGCAAAATACATACGGATCTGAATGTGGCAGATCCGTTGACGAAGCCTCTCCTGCTTGACAAGCACGTGAAACACCAAGATGCTATGGGTGTCCGGCTTTTACCAAGTTGTAAACTAGATTAAGTTGTACTCTAGTGCAAGTGGGAGACTGTAGGAGATATGCCCTAGAGGCACTTAATAAAGAGTTTATTTGTCATATCTCATTTTGTTCAGAATACGTTTTTGTGTCATGCTATAACTGTATTAAGCGGAAACATTAATACACGTGTGATACGTAAAACAACCAGGTCCCCAGTAGCCTCTTTTTGACTGGTTCATTGTGCAATTGATGATCGAGGTTTCCCGATCATGTGACATGGTGTCTATTTGACAATGAAGTCATGTCGTTGGTAGAACGATGTGATGGACATACCCAATATTTGTAGGACGTAGTCATTACGCCTTCGACCGTGAGATCTACTCTTATTGCTATTCCTAGAAGACACTTTGATTGCATCAAACGTCATATCTTACATAGTGTGACAATAAAGGTGTCCCTCTCGGGTGTCGGAAAGGAGTATGTTGAGACGGGGGATCAAGAGCGGGATTTGCCAGTCCCATAGCAGGATAGATACTCTAGGGCCCACTCGGTGAGATTATGTCAAACGAGCTTGCAAGCGTGTGACTAGGTCACCAGGACATAATATCATGGACGAGTAGAAGTTAGCAGTGTCGGTAACGAGATCAAGCTAGGTATGGAGATATCTATGAACGAGTCTCGGACACGCTAAGTATCGCATGGCAAAAGGTTTAAGACTCAGACGTCCAGGTTCGATAGGTAAAGTATTCGTTATCTCGCAGGGATTAATTCTGGGTATGCAAGGTCCACGAATTAGTCATTGATCGGAGAGGAGTCTGGATCATGTCTGGTGAGATAATCGAACTGCTAGGGTAACACGCTTAAGGGGAGTCGACATTTTACCGGAAGAGAAAAAATAGGAAAAGAGAGACCGGGAACGTCCCGGGAATGTTCCGATGGAGATCGGGCAGCGACGAAATAGTTTTCGGAGCCAGAATAAATTATGTAATATGTATTTAATATTAATTAGTGTAATTAATAGTTAAATATATTTTATTTTAATTTTTTCTGAATTTTTAAAGGCTGAATACCTTAAATGGGCCTTCTGGTGGAAAGAAGGCCCATGAGGGGGGGAAGTCCCCCTCCTTGGTGCGCATGAGGGAGGGGCCGGCCTAGGTGGGCCAAGTGGGGCCCACCTAGGGCCGGCGCACCACCTTGGCCGGCTGGGGTGTGGGATTAGTCCCACACCGCCAGCCTGGCAGGTTGGGCAGCCCCCTAGGCTCCTATATATAGATGGGTACCCCTGGCCTTTAAAGACACACCAAAATCTTCTCTCTCTCTCTCTCCTTGGATCCCGTGACTCCCCAGTTTGGAGTTGCGCCAAGGATAAGTTTTCTCCACCATACGCACGCCGCCGCGCTGCTGGTCTTCCGGTCCCAGTCTTCCGCTGCTTCGTCTTTGGATCGGAGCCCGGAGTTCGTCGGCTTCACCGTACGTGTGTGACGCCCTGCGAGGCACCACGCTAGTGGTGCTAGAGGTCTGCTTCCTCTACACGGCATCGAAGTCTTCGTCGGCTTCATCGACAACGCTTGTGCGGGAGCGTAATCCCCGCTTTTCGGTCTACAAGGGTATGTGCACCGAACCCCCTGCGTAATACTATATCTGCATAGTATAGATTCTGGCTAGTTTAAGGTTATCCGTGTTAGGAAATTTTTTGTTTTCTGCATGTGATCCCCTTCAGCAGGAATCACATGGAGGCGGCTTGATGGGTCACTTTGGACGTGAAAAGACATTGTTGATGTTGGCTCATCACTTTTATTGGCCACGCATGAGGCGAGACGTGGACAGGTTTGTGAAGCGTTGCATCACATGTAACAAGGCTAAATCCAAACTTAAGCCACACGGTTTGTATACTCCTCTTCCTGCGCCTACAACTCCATGGGAGGATATTAGCATGGATTTTGTGTTAGGATTGCCTAGAACCAGGAGAGGACATGATTCGATATTTGTGGTAGTGGATCGTTTTTTCTAAAATGTCACATTTTATTGCCTGCCACAAAAGCGACGATGCGTCGCATATTGCTAATCTGTTTTTCAGGGAGATCGTGCGCCTACATGGAGTACCGAGGACGATTGTCTCTGACCGTGATGTGAAGTTCATGAGCTACTTTTGGAAGACGTTGTGGGGAAAGCTAGGAACGAAGCTGCTGTTCAGTACCACATGTCATCCACAAACTGATGGGCAAACGGAGGTGGTGAATCGCACACTATCGACATTGCTACGAGCCATGATCAAGAAGAACCTACGAGAGTGGGAGGAGTGCTTACCGCATGTGGAGTTTGCGTACAATAGGGCGGTGCACTCGACCACGACATTGTGCCCGTTCGAGGTGGTGTATGGGTTCAAACCCATAACGCCGCTTGATTTACTGCCGCTTCCAACACAAGAGAGAATCAACATGGAGGCATCGAAGCGTGCAGATTTTGTGAGGAAGATACACATCAAGACCAAGGAGGCAATCGAAAAGAAGGGTAAAAACAATGCTGCGCATGTCAACAAGAAGCGCAAGGAGGTGCTTTTTCAGCCCGGAGACATGGTTTGGGTTCACTTCCGCAAGGATCGATTCCCTACTTTGCGCAAGTCCAAGTTGATGCCGCGAGGAGATGGCCCTTACAAGGTGCTGTCCAAGATCAATGATAATGCCTACAAGATAGATCTTCCAACTACTGAATTCGGTGTGAGCAATTCGTTTAATGTTGCTGATTTGACGCCCTACACCGGAGATGACCTTGACGCGTCGAGGTCGACGCCTTTTCAAGGGGGGGAGGATGATGAGGACATCCCTAGTCTTTATCCATCTTCTCCCATAGAAGATGATGCTGCCCAAGCTAAACATGATCAAGTGAGGATTGGTCCAATGACAAGATCCAGAACCAAGCTTCTTGATCAACAGGTGAACTCGCTCCTAATTGCATATGATGTTTGTGATCATGAGAATTTTATACTACCTAAATCTATGCATTTATGTTGTCTCAGGTTTATTGATAACACAAACATTGGAGGAGGCATGGAGCATGATGGCAAGCATGAGGGAGGCGAGGGAGGAAGTGGAGCCATCAATGGAAAGATATTCGGCTCGGACTGACATAAGTCCTGATTTTGAAATAGACGTGGATTCTTCATACGAACTCCAAATAAGGCAATTAAAGACTTGTTGGAAAGGCAATTCCAAATACTTTCCAATGGGTCCGACCCCAGCTACCGGTTCGACCCCGGCGTGACCAAAATAAGTCGACGGAAGTTTCTGCCAGATTCCGAATAGAGTCCTTTTAAGTTAGGAAAGTTAGAGATAAGTTTGTTTTCGACTCCAACCCTATGTTGAACGTCCAACAGCCTTTATATACTTGTAATTCGTGGCTTTTAGCGGCAGACCATGTTTTAGACAAAACCCTAGATTGTATTGCTGAAGCATTCATCTATCAGAATTCCTCTTTGCTTCGATCAGGAATTCACCCCTCCCCTTTGTTGCGATCGAGAGTTTATTGTTACCGAAGATTGAGTGTGATCTGTTGTTCCATTGGGAATTAGTAGATTGCAAAACCGCTTCGTGGTCGGCGGCTGCGTTGCACTAGTGTGTGGCATTGCGAATATCCATTGGGTTGAAGAGCTGTTGCATTGGCAACGGGGGAGCAGCCGGAGAGTTCGTCGGAATCTCACA
The DNA here is from genome assembly GCA_026929855.1 of Poa annua. Taxonomy (NCBI): domain Eukaryota; kingdom Viridiplantae; phylum Streptophyta; class Magnoliopsida; order Poales; family Poaceae; genus Poa; species Poa annua. The sequence goes on from CM049433.1 coordinate 37,800,487, forward strand.
AGTTATCATCCATCTACATCGCGCTCACTGAGAAGATCGGGCAACCCCTTATCAGTTATGGTGGACACAGATGGCAAAGCTTTGGTTAGCAAGGTTTTGGCTCATGGTTTGGATGTATGAGAAGCATTCCCTCTCGATACAAAGCTTTGGTTAGCAAGGTTGGGTAGCAAGCATAAGAGTCGATGGATACAAACAAATATACATGTAGTAAGAACAATCATGCAATCTTCCTTGGAAGCACAAACAATTTTAATTTGTGAATACTAAGCTTATGAGCTACAAGTGAGAAAGATCATTGAATAATATATCTACATGTACATCAATCATATATAATAGAAATTGCAAACTAAAATAAGGTGTGCAGAAAGTAAATGTTAAAACTTCTCATTAATATTTCATATCGGCAACTCACACCAAGGGATACATAGATAACCAACTAAAAGAGAGATACTTCCACATTGCAAACTATCCTATAAGATAACTTCTCTACTCATGATATGACTCTACTAAAAAGGTAAAAAGGTAAAAGATAATGGTGTGATACCGCGGCACTCCCCCAAGCTTGGAACAAGCCAAGGGGATGCCAATACCGATGATGAATTACTCCTTCGGTGGTGATGGTGGGACAACTTTGAGCGGGGTCAGGTAACGCTCCAGCATCTTGCGAAGCCTGTTGTTCTCCTCTTGAAATATGTCCACTTACATCCTCAGGACTCGATACTGATCACAAAACTGATCAGTGATCCGAAGAGCGTCTTCCACATCTGGGAAAGAGCTAAGATCTGGAACAGGTGGTATTGCTCCCTGCATGTTATGAGAAAAAGTATGTTGAGTGTTAATGGATCCCACAAAGATGGGCTTGCTACCCCTTGCTCCTGCTCGTTCTCTTTTGGCTGATGACATCTGCTTCACTTCCTCCATGACGCTCTCGTCCATGTCCTTGCGCCTAGCCTCAACTTTTTTCTCCTCCGCCCATCCAACTAAACATCCTTGATCAAGGTCTTGAAGGAGTTCGCGTTTGCGACGCATCGCGTAGTCTTCAGAACAGGAAGCCTGGGACGACATCTGGACAAAAACAGCTTGAAACAAAAACACCTCGAAAACACGATATACGGACCACGGGGGATCCGGGAGATTATATAGCAAAAATTTACGCAACAAAAGGAAGGCTACGGGAGGAAACCGGGTAGGAGACGAGCTCCGAGGCTCCCTCACCAGGTGGTGGCGCGGCCAGCATGGGGCCGGCGCCACGACATGGTGACGGCGCCTTGGGCTCCGTGTCCTGCCAGTTTTCGTCTCGTATTTTTCCATATTTTCTAAAAATAAATACAGTATCTTCCAAAATTTATAACGCGAACTTTTTCTTACCAAAACTTCACCTTTTCGAATTCAGCTTCTGCAGACTCAGAGAATTGCTCTTTAATAAAAACTTCCGGAGTAATCACTTGAACAATATCAACATCTTCATTATAAGAATCTTCAGAAATATAATGTTTGAGTCTTTGTCCATTTACCACCTGTGTAGTATCATCCTTGAGTGAAGCAATTTTAATCGCACCAGAACGATATACTTCTACAATAACATAAGGTCCTTCCCATTTGGAGAGTAGTTTTCCTGCAAAAAATCTAAGACGAGAACGATACAATAGAACTTTCTCACCAACATGAAACTCTCTCTTAAGAATTCTCCTATCATGCCATTTCTTAACTTTCTCTTTAAAGAGTCTAGCATTTTCATAAGCCTCACTTCTCCATTCATCTAAAGAACTCAAGTCTAGCAACCTCTTCTCACCAGCAAGTTTAAAATATCTATTAAGTTCTCTCACTGCCCAATAAGCTTTGTGTTCTAATTCTAAAGGCATGTGACAAGCTTTTCCATAAACCATTTTATAAGGAGACATACCCATAGGATTTTTATAAGCAGTTCTATAAGCCCATAAAGCGTCATTTAATTTGTCAGCCCAATTTTTCGTAGTTCTATTAACAGTCTTTTGCAAGATAGATTTTATTTCTCCATTTGATAATTCTACTTGCCCACTAGTTTGAGGATGATAGGCTGAAGCAATTCTTTGATTAACACCATATTTAGCAAGAACTTTTCTAAAACCACCATGAATAAAATTAGAACATCCATCAGTCATAAGGTATCTAGGCACACCAAACCTAGGGAAAATAATATCTTGAAGCATTTTTAACGATGTCTCAGCATCAACACTTTTTGTAGGTATAGCTTCTACCCATTTAGTAACATAATCAACAGCAACAAGTATATGAGTATAACCCTTTGAAGGAGGAAAAGGACCCATAAAGTCAAATTCCCAACAATCAAATGGCTCAATAACAAGAGTATAATTCATAGGCATTTCATTACGTCTAGAGATATTACCAGTTCTTTGACAGTCATCACAAGATAAAATAAACCTTCTTGCATCTTTAAAGATATTAGGCCAATAAAAACCTGATTGTAGAACCTTTTGTGCAGTTCTATCTCCAGCGTGATGTCCTCCATAAGCACTACTATGGCATTTTCTCAATATCTCTTTTTATTCATGTTCCGGAACACATCTTCGCATAATACCATCCACTCCTTTTTTATATAAGTGTGGGTCATCCCAAAAATAATGCCTCAAGTCATAAAAGAATTTTCTTCTTTGTTGAGCTGAAAAGGTTGGAGGCAAATACTTCGAAACAATAAAGTTAGCATAATCAGCATACCAGGGACTATCTTGTGAACTCACCCTTATTGCAGCCAATTGTTCATTTGGAAAACTATCATTAACATGAATAGGATCATAAGCAATGTTTTCCAATCTAGACAAATTATCAGCAAAAGGATTTTCAGCACCTTTCCTATCTACAATATGCAAATCGAATTCTTGCAAAAGCAACACCCATCTAATAAGCCTAGGCTTAGCATCTTTCTTTTCCATAAGATTGTCGGCCCAGTGGAATCCAGGGTGTGCAGGGCCTACTCTCCACGGTCCTCGCACGCGACAGTATCGAAGAAATGACTAAGGACCAAGCAAAACGCTTGGAGAGACCCTCGAGGGGAAAAGTCCTCGAGAGGGCTTGAAGGGGCAGCGAAGGCCTGAAGAGGCTCCCCCCGCGACTGCCCCTCTACAAGGCTCTCTCCCCTGGAGAAGAGTCAACACAAATCCCTCCACAAGGCCGCTCAGGCCCTGTAGAGAGGCTTCGCTGAGAAGCAACCACTGCAGAGCGCACATGGCCTCTGCCGCAGCCGCAGAGTGACGCGCGCTCCTGCGCGCGGTGACGACGGCGCCGCAGTTGCCATTCTGGTGATTAAAGGAGTCAACAAAGCTGTGTCCCCCCGCGCCGGACTACGAAGCTTTCCTCTTTGGTGATAAAGCGGATGGCCGGCGCTACACTCCAACGGCGACGTCACCGTGGGCACCCCCCACGGTCTCTGCGGCACCAGCTGGCCGTCCTGCGCGGACGGTGGCTTTCCTGCCCCACAGGCAGGCTTTACGACGATGGACCGAGTCCATGGACAACTCCGCTGCGGTGCACCCCGCTCCTCTGTTTCGTCGCCATGTGGGAACCCTTCGGCGGCGCAGGGCGCAAGGATGAGGCCCAGGGCGCCTATAAAAGGAGAGGGAGCACCTCCGTAGCGGGGGATCTATGATTCCGACCTTGAACAATATACGGTAGCATAGTTTAGCCTAGCGCACTCGAGGAGGAAGAAGACCCTCGAGTTCCCTCCTTGAGCTCCGCTCTGCCATAAGGGAGCCCTCGGCAAGCTCATTGTACTGTACCCTCTGCAGTGCAATACAGACAAGCAGGAGTAGCGGTGTTACCTCCTCCTGAGGGCCGTGAACCTGGGTACGGGCTGGTGTCCTTCTCTGTCATGGTGTCCCTCCACAGGCCCGACGAGCACCGTCGCCGTGCCGGTTGAGGGTTGTTTGACCTCCGCGTTCAGCCCCCCTTCGAACATTCTCTTCAGAGTGTGAACACCCCTGTCTCGTGGGAGTCACTCTCCGACATTTGGCGTGCCAGGTAGGGGTTGAGGCGCGTCTTCAACCTTCGACCAGCCTCCGCGCCATGACGGACACCCGCACGACGCGCGCCAACAGGCGCGCAGTTGAGAGGGCTCATACAGAGCCCGGCACCGCCACCACTCGCGGCCGCCGCAGCCGCCCTCGCGCGGCGGAGCGCGCCAACACTGGCCCGCACGTGGAGGAGCCTGAGAGCGAGGATCACCGCGGCGGCGACCGTCGCGACGACAAGGACTTCTCCGAGCACCACGAGGACGCTGAGGTCTCGCGTCCGTCTCGGCGCCAAAGCGCGTCCTCTCAGGGACGTCCAGAGCCCGGTCCGCATACTGCGCTGCTCATGGCTCAGGAGCTTCTCTGCTACCGGCCCAACCCGGAGGCCCACGACATCTGGCTCGACCGCCTCCACCACCTCGTCGACATCGCGACGACGCGCCCCGCTCCATCGCGTTCGCTGGTTCACCACTCTGGCCGCGCAGGAACAGCCGCGCCGAATGCGCCTCCGCCACCACCGGGACCACCTCCGGCTGCGGCAGAGAGGGCTGCCTCCCATGCATCCTCGCCGCACGACTGCCAAATCGTCCAGCGCACCGCGCCTGACGCGCGGGTGGCGATGGAGTGCCGGAGGGACCTCCAGAACCGCCTCGTCGAAGAAATCGGCCAGGCGGGGCAGCTGAACCGCAGGGCTCTCCAGGGCGGAACCGCCACGTACGCCACCGGCTGCATGGCCTTCACCCGCGCTCTGTGCCGCGTGGTCTGGCCACAGAAGTTCAGGCCTGCCCTCCCCAAGGGCTACGACGGGTCAAGCAACCCCATCGAGTTCCTGCAGCTCTACACCACCTCTATCCAAGCTGCAGGAGGAGACGACAAGGTCATGGCCAACTGGTTCTCCCACGCGCTGAGGGATTCCGCGCTGTCATGGCTCCTCAACCTGCCTGAAGACTCCATCGACTTGTGGGAAGAGCTCTGCAGACAGTTCGTCGCCAACTTCAAGGGCACAGAAGAGCGCGCGCTCACCCACAACGACCTGCGCGCTGTGGTGCAGAAGAAAGATGAGACCCTCCGCAAGTACATCCAGCGCTTCAGCCAAGTACGCAGCAAGATCCCGAACATCCCCGACAGGCAAGTCATCGCCGCCTTCAGAGAGGGCGTCACGAACCGCAGGATGCTCGAGAAGCTGGGCATTCACGACAAGCTCACCTCTGTGGTGAAGCTGTTCGACCTCGCCGACAAGTGCGCCAAGGCTGAAGAGGGACTCCTCTTCGTCAAGATGAGCCAGCGGGCGGACGACCCGGCCGAGGGATCCAAGAACCACAAGAAGCGGGAAGAAACCAAGCGCAAGACCACCGCTGTCCTAGCGGCTGAGCCGGATGCCAAGTACACCAGCCGAGCCTCCCCTGAGCCTGGCGACAAGAAGGAGGACAACCGTCCGTTCTGCGTCTACCACAACAGGCGCGGCCACGCTACAGAGAACTGCTTCGACCTCAAGAGGCTGAGCAGAGAGCGCGAGCAAGAAGAGGGCAGCGGGAGCCGCGGCAGAGGCCGTGGCTACCGCAGAGGTGGACGCAAGGGCAGCTACCAGAAACCGCCGGGCACCTAGGCCAACGCCGCCGAGAAGAACAACAACCTCCCCGACGAGGAAGACGGAGGCTACCAGGCCCCAAGGGGGGCTATGGCCTGCATCCTCGGCGGAGCTCAGGCGCCCAAGTCGAACAACCAGTTCAAGCAGTTCGCCCGCGAGCTCAACGCTGCGCTCCCAAGCGTCGAGACGTCCAGGCCCCTCAAGTGGTCTCAGTACACCATCGCCTTCGACGCCAAGGACCACCCCAAGTCGACCAAGACTGTTGGAACCCTCCCCCTGGTCTGCTCCCCCACCATCAACAACATTGCCGTCTCCAAGACGCTCATTGATGGCGGCGCAGGCCTGAACGTCATCTCTGTCGAGACCTTCGAGACGCTTCAAGTGCCTTACGAGTGGCTCATGCCCTCCAGGCCATTCACAGGGGTCACCAGTGGTTCGATCGAACCCCTGGGCAGGTCCGGCTGGCCGTCACCTTCGGCACGCAGAAGAACTACCGCACTGAGCTGATCGACTTCGACGTCGCGCACATTGGCCTGCCGTATAACGCCATCCTCGGCTACCCCGCCCTCGCGAAGTTCATGGCCGTCACGCATCACGCCTACAACATGGTCAAGATCCCCGGCAGCGCTGGCACTATAGCCATCCATGGTCATATCCTGGACCCCACGCGCGCTGTCGAGAGCGCCTACAAGGCGGCCGCTATGGCGTTCCCGGCTGACGAGGACATGGAGCCTCTCGAGAGGCCCAAGAAGAAGAAACAGATGTTCTCTCAAGAGCAAGCTTCCACGAAGAAGGTGTCGCTAAGCACAAGTGCCTCGGGGGCTGAGGGCTCCGGGGCTAGCGTCACCATAGGCGCTGCCCTGCCTCCCAAATAGGAAAGCGCGCTCGTCGCCTTCCTTCGGGCAAACTCTGACATGTTCGCATGGACTCCGTCAGATATGTCCAGTGTACCAAGGGAGGTGATCGAGCACCACTTAGTTGTGTGTCCAGACCCACGCCCCGTCAAGCAAAAAGCCAGGAAGCAAGCCCGCGAGAAGCAAGCATTCATCGTCAAGGAAGTAGAGAAGTTGAAAGCGGCAAATGTCGTCCGCGAAGTCGCACACCCCACTTGGCTCTCCAACGGCGTGGTTGTCCCTAAACCCGCTGGAGGAGGCCGACTCTGCATCGACTACACAGACGTCAACAAGGCCGGCCCCAAGGACCCATACCCCATGCTGAGGATAGACCAGATCGTGGACTCCACCGCCGGCTGCGACCTCCTTTGTTTTCTGGACGCCTTCTCTGGTTACCACCAGATCAAAATGGCTAAAGAGGACGAGGAGAAAACAGCATTCCTCACCCCCTGTGGTGTGTATTGCTACACTTGCATGCCTTTCGGCCTGAAGAACGCCGGCGCCACCTTCCAGAGGCTCATGAGGATAGCCTTGGGGGCGCAGATGGGCAGAAACGCAGAAGCTTATGTCGACGACATTGTGGTCAAGTCTCGCGAGGGAGACACTCTCTTGAAGGATCTCGAGGAAACCTTCGCCAGCCTGCGCAAGGTGAACATCAAGCTGAACCCCGCCAAGTGCGTCTTCGGGGTGCCTTCAGGCAAACTCCTCGGATTTCTCGTGTCTCACCGCGGCATAGAAGCAAACCCTGACAAGATCAAGGCCATAGAAGGAATGCAGCCTCCTCGCCGGCTCAAGGACATGCAGCGCTTAGCAGGCTGTATGGCCAGCCTGGGCCGTTTCATCTCCAAGTTCGGCGAGAGAGCCCTGCCATTCTTCAAGATCATGAAGAAGTCCGGCACATTCAAGTGGACCCCTGAAGTAGACAAAGCCATTGAAGAATTGAAGAGGTATTTGGCCAGCCCACCTGTCATGGTAGCCCCCAGGACAGGCGAGCATCTGAAGCTGTACCTATCAGCCACTCCTCAGACCGCAAGCGCCGTCCTGGTGGTCGAAACGGAAGAGCCAGTCCTCCCCAAGAAAAGCGCTGCCACTCCAAGCCCAAAGCCGCCCGACAAAGATCTCGGCGAAGGAGCAGTCTCCACAGACCCACCGCTAGGCCCACAGCCTCAACAAGGGCCTGCTCCGAACACCCTTGCCGAGACTCCTCCACAGGCGGATCTCGACAAGGGCCCTGAAGAGCCTCCACAGGGAGCTGACGCTGCACCCCCACCGACAACCCTTGTCGAGCACCCCGTCTACTTTGTCAGTACAGTACTGCGGGATGCTCGGGAGCGGTACCCAATGCAGCAGAAGCTTCTCGTCGCGCTCCTCATCGCCTCCAGGAAGCTGAGACATTACTTCCAGGGCCACCCCATCACGGTGGTCACCTCTTTCCCCCTGGAGCAGATCCTGCGCAACCCCAACGCCATAGATCGTGTCGCGGGATGGAACATCGCGCTGCAGCCATTCAATTTGCGCTTCGACACCACAAGAGTCATCAAGGGAAGAGCGCTGGCGGACTTCGTCGCCGAATGGACTGACCCAAGCCCTGAAGAGCCTCGAGGAGAAGAGGCCGAGCTCTCTGGAGACACGATGCCCAGCCACTGGACCATGCACTTCGATGGAGCCTTCGCCTGCCGCAATGGCGGGGCAGGCGTCGTCTTGACCTCGCCCAAAGGCAACAAACTCTACTACGCTATCCAGCTGTGCTTCATAATTGACAAGATCTCTAACAACATCCCTGAATTCGAGGGCCTCCTCGCCGGCCTACGGGCCGCCATCGCTCTAGTGGTCAAGCACTTACTCGTCAAGGGCGACTCCCAGTTGCTTGTCAACTTCTCCAACAAAAGCTACACGCCTAAGGACGACCACATGGCCGCATACCTTGAAGAGGTACGCAAGCTCGAGAAGCAATTCAGAGGCATGGAGCTCATGCACATCCCGAGGAAAGAGAACCAGGAGGCCGACGACATCGCCAAGCGAGCCTCGCGAAGGCAAGCCCAGCAGGCAGGCGTCTTTGAAGAAAGGCTCACCAAGGCATCCATCAAGCAGCCGCGAGAAGCTACAGCCACAAGCACAGACGAAGCACTCCCACCACCTCCTGAAGCTGGGGCACCCGATTGTGGTCCTCACACAAGGGAGCGTCTGTTGCTGACAGCGGCACATCAAGAAACATGCTGGATTGACGAGCTCAAAGACTACCTGATGAAGGGGGTCCTCACCGAAGAAGATGTGGAAGCAGAGCGAATCGCTCGACAGGCAAAATCCTACTACATCCTCGAGGGAGACCTGTACCGCAAGCGCCCGAATGGGATCGCACTCAAATGCGTCCCTCCTGAAGAAGGCCGAAGGCTGATCAAAGACATCCATAGCGGAGAATGCGGCCACCATTCGTGCACGCGCACCCTCGCAGGCAAGGTCTTCAGGAGCGGTTTCTACTGGCCGCAAGCGCTTCAAGATGCAGTCACTATCGTCCAAGCCTGCGACGCCTGCAAGTACCACGCCAAGCAGATCCATCAGCCGGCGATGGGGCTCTAGACCATCCCGCTCTCCTGGCCGTTCGTGGTCTGGGGGCTGGACATCTTGGGCCCCTTCCCGAAGTCGCAAGGGGCTACCGTTTCCTCTTCGTGGCCATCGACAAGTTCACCAAGTGGCCCGAGGTCGAACCGACGCGCAGTATACTAGCCGGGGCAGCGGTGAAGTTCATCAGGAGCCTGGTCTGCCGCTTCAGAGTGCCTAATCGTATCATCACCGACAATGGCTCGCAGTTCACCAGCGGCGTCTTCCGGTCTTACTGCGAAAAACTCGGCATCAAGCTCTGATTCGCCTCGGTGGCTCATCCACAGAGCAATGGTCAAGCCGAGCGAGCAAATGCGGAAGTCCTCAAGGGCCTCAAGACTAGAAGCTTCAACATCCTCAAGGGCCACGGCAAGGGCTGGATCGACGAGCTCCCATCTGTGCTCTGGTCCATACGCACGACTCCCTCAAAGCCCACTGGTGAAACGCCGTTCGCCCTAGTCTATGGAGCCGAAGCAGTCCTCCCCGCAGAAATCAAGCACTGATCCCCACGGGTCCTTGCCTTCAACGAGGACACCCAAGAGGACCTCCACAACAACGACCTGCTGCTTCTCGAGGGATTGCGCCGCCGGGCCGCCCTCAGAGCGGCAAAGTACCAGCAAGAGCTGCGCCGCTACCACAGCCGCCATGTGCGCTCGCGCACTCTGGAGGCAGGCGACCTCGTCCTCAGGCGAATCCTCTCCAGAGAAGGCGTCCACAAGCTCTCGCCTATGTGGGAAGGCCCCTACAGGGTCTCTCACATCGCCAGGCCTGGCGCTGCGCGCCTCGAGACTGAAGACGGCATCCCCATCAAGAACCCGTGGAACATCGTGCATCTACGCAAGTTCTACCCGTGATCATAGTCACGCCCGTGATCATTGTCACGTAAGACATTTTATGTCTCTAGAGGGAAGCTCACGGCTTCACCTCCAAGCTTCACAAAGCTTCTCCTGAGGGTCAGCCCTCCGAGCTCTCCTTGTAACGAGCCACCGCAGGCCGTAGAGAGTCTCAGCCACTAATGGGTGGTCCCCATGCCTCGACATGGAAAGAACATTAGCTTGGCAACCCCAAGTACAATGAACCATTTCGTTCCTAAGTGAACTATGCGCTAAGGCGCCGCTATGTAATATTTGGTCGTAAGTTTATTTTCATCGTTTGCCGTTACATGTGCGGTTATATTCTTCCCATGCGCACCTCGCGAGAGGGGGCTGAGTACGGTGCCTGTGCCTCAAGAGCACCCCAGCAGCACTGCAAAATCCAAGGGATCCGAGCTCTGGTAAAGGGCATGCTCCCAAAAACACGCCACCTCTCCAAGGGACCTTGGTACTTACTCTCCTCGCGAGATACACCTGAGGAGACCTATAAGCGCACATGAGTCCTTACTACCATGCACTAGCGTTTGGGTTCGCCTCTCTAACATCCACAGGGAACCAAAGTCCCTCCAAGCTTGTGGAGGCGGAACTCGGCCTCTAGAGGAGAGCACATCGCCAGGGAAAACCTACGCAGAGCAAAAGCCTCGCGAAGCTAAGTTCAGCGCTCACGCCTCAAGAATCTTTCCCCTCTCACGAGCACGTGTCGTCCCTCGAGCGATTCTTTTCCCTCACACTCCATGGGCTGCTTGCACGTCAAAGGGGGACCCTTGAGCATCGCGCCTCGAGGACTCTTACCTCTCTAAGCCTTAAACTCCCCCCGGCCTTCCCGAGTCATTGCTCAGGCATACCGCAGCGGCGGAGTCATAGCGCAAGGAGAAGGGTCCTAACGACGCAGAGCGAACAAAGACATGGAGTTGAAGTAAAAGACCCTTCGAGGGACACACATGCGAATTTCATAGCATCTACTTAAAAGTATATTACAGACTGGAGCAAAAATCTCTAAGCCAAGTCTTTTAAATGGCGCTACAAGCGCATTACAATACAGGAAGGGATCAGGCAGAAGCGTCGCCACCCTCATCCGCGGACCCTTCCTCTCCAGGCTCGCCCTCGGAGCCTGCCTCCTCGCCGTCGTCCTCTCCCGCCTCAGCCCGCTTGAAGCGGCCGCAGAAGTCGTCAACCTGGTCTCGGATGGAGTTGGAGATCCTCCACCCCTTCTCCCCCTCGAGAGGCTCGGTCACCGTGGAGTAGTTGAAGCCGGGCTGGAGGTGCTGGAGGTTGGTGAAGATGCGGTCGACCGCCACCGCCAGGAGTTGGCGGCATTCCTCCTCGACGACGTCGCGGAGCTCCGCGGCAAGGCCCTCGAGCGCCGTGAAGGGCTGGTCGAAGTAGGCGAGGTACGCGGCGGGGTCAGCGTTGCCCTGAGCGGGGACGTGCGGCGCCTCCACCCCCAGCTTCGCCGTGAGATCGTTGCCCCGAGCCACCAAGGACTGGAACATACGCTCCTGCTGCTGCGACAGCACCCGCGCCGCTTGGGCGCTCTCGGCAGCCTCCACCGCTCGGTCCACGGCAGGGGCCACCTGCTTGTTCATCTCCTCCATGTCCGCCATAAGGGAGGCGAGGTCCTGCGACATGCGCTCGCGAGCCTCTTCGTCAAGGCGGCGACCGTCCACAGCACGCCTCGCCCGGGAGTTCAGCCTAGCGTTCATGTGCTCCAGCTCGTGGATCCGGGCTTCGTCCTCGGCGCGCCTCTTCTTGAAGCGATCCTCCTGCTTCTTGAATTTCTCGTTATAGTCTCGAGAGACGGCGGCGCGGAACGCCTTCTCCCGGGCTCGGAACTCCTTCTCCGCCTCCTCCTTCACCGCGGCAAGCTTTGCGTTGAAGCGCTCCACATGCTTCTTGTGGGTAGCCACTTCGTGGTTGAACTTGCCGAGGGCCTCGGCCAGATTCCCCTCCCGGGCCTCAAGGTCCGTGCGCTGCACCGACAGCTCCTGCTCCGCCTGCAGCAGCTGCTCGTCGCGCTGGCGCACGTCGTTCTCGCGCTCGCTCAGCCTCTGCCCCCTGGCATCCAGGGCCGCGCGGACCGCCTCCAGAGAGCTCCGCACGACCTCTGAGTCGGCGAGGATCTCGGCCTCGAGCTGGACAAGCTTGCGATGCTTGTCCGCCAGCGAGAGCTCCACCGTCTCCCGCTCCGCCCTCGCCGCGGCCAAGTCGTCCGCCGCCGCCTGGCGCTCGGCCTGGAGGGGCTCCAGGAGTTCCTCGGCTTCGTGCACGGCGCCCTCGCGGACCTCCTTGGCGAAGCGCAGGGCCTCCTCACGCTCCGCCTGCAGAGCCAGATCGCTCTGCCGGCGAGCCTCCACGGCCGCGTGAAAGGAGGCCCAACCCTCCGCAAGCTCGCCTTGCCGCCGGGTGATCTCTGCGTCCTCGAAGGCGAGGTGCGTCTCCAGCCCGACCAGGGACTCCCGCACCAGGCGGAAGGCGACGCCGCGGCGTCCTCTGCTCCAGTCCCAGCCGCTCAGGACCAGGTCTTGAGAGGCCCCGCGCGGCGCGGAGGTCCCAGCACCCGCGTCGAGCTTGAAAAAGGGGACCTCTGCGTGGGGCCCTGCAGCGTCGTAGGCCTGGGGGTTGGGCGGCGGTTTCTCCCCTTCAGCGCCTGCGCTCCGCGCGACGGTGTCGTCATCCTCGGGCGGCACCTCATCGCGAGCCTCAGGGGCAGGAGAGGCCTGCCCCGTAGTCGCCGTCTCCGCCTCCGCTGCAGGGCTTGGCGGGGGCGGCGGATGAGCTTCCCCCTCCGCCTCGTTGGCCCTTGGCGGGCTCTGGATCGGCGTCGTGTCCGCCTTGGCCTCCTGCTGCGCCGGAGGAGTGGCAGCGCGAGGCGGAGTAGGCGCCCTCTCTGTTTGCTCCTCAGGCCGCCTCCCCTCGAGAGGCGGCGCGGCCGCCTCAGCCTGAGGCGCGTCCACGGCAGGGCCTGCGGTGTCCACCACCACAGGCTTCGAGGCCTCGTCGGCCGCGGCCTCTAGCGCGGCTTTCTTCACCTCCGCGGCCTTGCGGAGCCTGCGGCACTTCGTAGGCGCCAGGTCACTAGCCAGGAGCAAGAAAATCCGTTAGGAGAGAACGGGCAAGCAAAGATTGGTAAAGAGAGGACCTAGGTCGAGATACTCACCCAGATTTCTTGGCGCGGGTGTCAACCCACGTCATGCCAGGCGAGCGCCATGAAGGCGCGGGCCTGGCTCCAGGCCCCTCGGGGGGCGCCTCCGCTTTCCTCTTGAGGGGAGCGCCCATTGGCTCCCCAGCAGGCCTGTCGTGGGCCGCCTTGGACCGGGGCTCTCTTCGCCCCGCCGTGTCCTCGTCGTCGTCGCTGCCCTCTCCCTCCATGGCAGGGCGCGAAGGGGCCTCCTTGTGGGGCTCGTCGTCGCCTGACGAGACTTCGAAGATCTCCTCGGCGGGGGGCGCAGCCCTTGACGAGCTCGCTCCACCGGTCGAGGGGTTCACCCTGGCCGCCTCGTCGCCAAACTCGGCGTCTGATACGGAGGGCGACTCCGCTGCTCCTGGCGCCTTCGCCACCGGCATGGCCACCTCGTCCTCCTCCTCCCCCGCCAAGCCAAGCGGGGTGAACGTCGGCATCCGCTCCAGGATAGCCAGGCGCGTGTTCATGGAGAGTTGGTGGAGAGGCCTCAGCACCTCGGCAACCGCCACGGGCATGTCCGGGTTGATGAAGAGGACGCCCATGATGGTGGAGATGGCGGCGGGGTGGTGGTCGCAGCAGTGGAGACGCATCGGGTCCGAGAGGCCCGAGTACATCCACATCGGCTTCTTGTGCGCCTGTAGCGGAGCGATGCGGCGCCTCACGAAGTCCTCCGCGATCATCTGGCCGGTGAGGCCATTCTCCCGAAGAAGCTTCATGCGGCCCACCAGGTCCGTGATCTGCGAGTTCTTCATGGGCAGCGCCTCCGGGACGTCGACGAAGGAGCTCATCGACTTGACGCCGATAAGGAGCCACTTCTGCCGGAAGTCGTCCACCTTCTTCACCACCGCCGTGACCGGCTTCTCGCCGTTCCACGTCACGGGGATGTAGACGTCCCCCATGCCGTCAGCGATGCGGAAGGAGACGCACCCCGTCCGCTCGAGTTTTGCGGAGCTCCGGAGCGCGTAGAAGCTTCGGAAGAGGGACACCGAAGGCTGCACCCCCAGATAAGCCTCGCAGAGATAGGCGAATATGGAGAGGATCAGGATGTAGTTGGGGTGCAAATGGAGGAGGTGGATCTGGTAGAACTCCAGGATCGCCTCCAGGAAAGGCGAATATGGAGGCACCAGCCCGGCGTAGATGGTGTGGAGGAAGATGGGGAAAAACCCCGTCGGGAGCCGGCCGAGCCTCGCGGCCTGGAGAACGCTGGCGCCATGCTCGTTGGTCTTCCCGGCGACTAGGTGTTGGATCTTGTCCAGCGCCACCCCATTGTAGCGCTCACCGACCAGGGCGGGGCCGAGCGCCCCTTCCCCTGCGCGCTCGCAGAAGGCTTCGCCATCGCCGTCTTGCCCTTCGCGGAAGCCATCGCCGGAAGAGGAAGAAATGCGGAAGAGCGCAGAAGGAGTCGAGGATCGCCGGAGTAAGGGAGCTCGGAGATAAGACATTGGAAGGCTGGACGCGCAAAGTGAGAGCAGTAACGGCTGCTCGAGCCGGCGCGCAGGCTTTATGTCCCGTCTGAGCAGTTACCGGGGCGTGGTGGGACCCCCCACGACGCACGCCCCGCCGGAGAGATCGTGGCGTCGCAGACGCGCGGCGGACCGACGCGTGTCTCGGGCTGGCCGGACACTTTGGGCCCACGACGCTTCGCCTGAGCCCGGTGGGCTTTGTCGTGCCCGTCATGGGCCCGGGGGCTACTGTCGGCCCAGTGGAATCCTGGGTGTGCAGGGTCCACTCTCCACGGCCCTCGCACGCGACAGTATCGAAGAAATGGCTAAGGACCAAGCAAAACGCTTGGAGAGACCCTCGAGGGGAAAAGTCCTCGAGAGGGCTTGAAGGGGCAGCGAAGGCCTGAAGAGGCTCCCCCCGCGACTGCCCCTCTACAAGGCTCTCTCCCCTGGAGAGGAGTCAACACAAATCCCTCCACAAGGCCGCTTAGGCCCTGTAGACAGGCTTCGCTGAGAAGCAACCACTGAAGAGCGCACATGGCCTCTGCCGCAGCCGCAGAGTGACGCGCGCGCCTGCGCGCGGTGACAACGGCGCCGCAGTTGCCATTCTTGTGATTAAAGGAGTCAACAAAGCTGTGTCCCCCCGCGCCGGACTACGAAGCTTTCCTCTTTGGTGATAAAGCGGATGGCCGGCGCTACACTCCAACGGCGACGTCACCGTGGGCACCCCCCATAGTCTCTGCGGCACCAGCTGGCCGTCCTGCGCGGACGGTGGCTTTCCTGCCCCACAGGCAGGCTTTACGACGATGGACCGAGTCCATGGACAACTCCGCTGCGGTGCACCCCGCTCCTCTGTTTCGTCGCCATGTGGGAACCCTTCCGCGGCGCAGAGCGCAAGGATGAGGCCCAGGGCGCCTATAAAAGGAGAGGGAGCACCTCCGTAGCGGGGGATCGATGATTCCGACCTTGAACAATATACGGTAGCATAGTTTAGCCTAGCGCACTCGAGGAGGAAGAAGACCCTCGAGTTCCCTCCTTGAGCTCCGCTCTGCCATAAGGGAGCCCTCGGCAAGCTCATTATACTGTACCCTCTGCAGTGGAATACAGACAAGCAGGAGTAGCGGTGTTACCTCCTCCTGAGGGCCGTGAACCTGGGTACGGACTGGTGTCCTTCTCTGTCGTGGTGTCCCTCCACAGGCTCGACGAGCACCGTCGCCGTGCCGGTTGAGGGTTGTTTGTCCTCCGCGTTCGGCCCCCCTTCGAACATTCTCTTCAGAGTGTGAACACCCCTGTCTCGTGGGAGTCTATCTCCGACAAAGATATCTAATAGCAACATGGTCAGTATGAATAATAATTTTAGAATCAACAATATAAGGTCTAATCTTATCACAAGCAAAGACAGCAGCTAGAAATTCTTTTTCAGTTGTAGCATAATTCTTTTGTGCAGAATCAAGAGTCTTACTAGCATAATGAATAACATTCAACTTCTTATCTACTCGCTGTCCAAGAACAGCACCAACAGCAAAATCACTAGCATCACACATAATTTCAAATGGTAAATTCCAATCAGGTGGTTGAACAATAGGAGGACTTATTAAAGCCTTTTTCAAAGTTTCAAAAGCTTCCTTACAATCATCATCAAAAACAATAGGTACATCTTTTCGTAGAAGATTAGTAAGAGGCTTTGATATTTTAGAGAAATCTTTAATAAACCTTCTATAGAAACCAGCATGACCAAGAATACTACGAATACCTTTAACATCTCTGGGGCAAGGCATTTTCTCAATTGCCTCCACTTTAGCTCTATCAACTTCAATACCCCTTTCAGAAATTTTATGTCCAAGAACAATTCCTTCATTAACCATAAAGTGGCATTTCTCCCAATTAAGAAAAAGGTTAGTTTCTTCACATCTCTGCAAAACTTTATCAAGGTTGTGCAAACAATTATCAAAAGAAGTTCCATAGACGGAGAAATCGTCCATGAATACTTCCACAATCTCCTCACAAAAACCGTGAAAAATAGCAGACATGCATCTTTGAAAAGTAGCAGGAGCATTACATAAACCAAAAGGCATACGTCTATAAGCATAAGTACCATAAGGACAGGGAAAGGTGGTCTTCTCTTGATCTTGCGCTCTAACAGCAATTTGAGAGAAACCAGAATAACCATCAAGAAAGAAAAAAATGAGTTTTCTTAGCTAATCTCTCTAACATTTGATCAATAAAGGGTAATGGATAATGATCTTTCTTAGTAACTTTATTAACCTTTCGAAAATCAATGCACATTCTATAACAAACAACTACTCTTTGAGGAAAAAGTTCATCATTTTCATTAGGCACAACAGTAATTCCTCCTTTCTTAGGGACGTAGTGCACAGGACTTACCCATCTACCTCATTTCTTACCACTTCCTTCATCTTGGGTATTAAACGACGTTGATGTTCAACCACTGGCTTTGCATCAGGCTCCATATTAATAGAATGTTGACATATAGTAGGAGAAATCCCTTTTAAATCATCAAGAGTATAACCCATAGCTCCACGGTGTTTCTTCAATACTTCCAATAATCTTTCCTCTTCTTTACCTGAAAGGTTAGCACTAATAATAACAGGATATATTTTCTTATCATCAATATGAGCATACTTAAGATTATCAGGCAAAGGTTTTAAATCAAAGACAGGATCCTCTTTAGGTGGGAGTGTTTTACCCAAGTCTTCCACCTTTAAATTGTGTTTAAAGATAGGTTGACGAACAAATATTTCATCAAGCTCATCCCTTTCTTCTCTAAAGACTTCACTTTCATGATCTTCCATAAATTGCTGCAAAACATTGTTAGGATCAAGAGCAATAGAGGCAAGCTGTTCAACTTTAAAGTATTCATTAGGCAATTCAGTTTCATAAGGGACTTTAGCAAATTTTGAAAAATTGAATTCATACGAATCACCAGCAAACTTAGTAAAGATTTTCTCTTTCTTACAATCTATAATAGCACCACAAGTGTTCGGAAAAGGTCTACCAAAAATGATAGGACAAGTCTTACTAGCAACTGAACCAAGTACGAGAAAATCAGCAGGATATTTAATCTTACCACATAAAACTTCAACATCTCTAACAATACCAATTGGAGAGATAGTTTCTCTATTAGCAAGTTGAATTACCACATCAATTTCTTCAAGTTCACAAGGACCTATCTCATGCATAATTTCTTTGTAAAGCTCATAGGGAATAGCACTAGAACTTGCACCAATATCACATAAACCGTAATAGCAATGATCACCAATTCGAACTGATAACACAGGCACACTAGTTTTCTTTGAACTTTTAGGATGAGAAACAACATTAGAAGCATCCTCACAAAATATAATATACTCATCTCCAACATTTTTAGTAACAAGATCTTTTACTGTAGCCACAGGAGGTTCAATTTTAATTTGTTCATCGGGTTCTATAGCTTTCTTAGCACTTTTGTTAACAACACTAGCCATAACAGAATGTTCCTTCATCTTAACAGGAAAAGGAATTTTTTCAATATAAGGCTCGGGAATAATATGATCAAAAGTATTAACTTCAATGCTTTTAGTTATAGGTGCAATAGACTTATCTTTATAAGGCTCATGATATTTTTTAAAGCCCTCCTTAGGCAAACCGAAATAAGAAGCAAAGGCTTTATAATAATTTGCAACAACTTGAGAGTCAAGACCATAAGCATTATTAATATTTTGAAATGCATTCGAAGTCATATTTCATACCTGACTCCCTACCTTTGTCGTTCTCCCATGCTTCAGTATTCTCTTCAATACGGTCAAGAAGATCCCATTTAAAACCTTCTTTATTACGCGTGAATGATCCAGCACAAGAAGTATCCAATAATGTTTTATCTTCAAAGGAGAGTATTGCATAGAAGTTATCAACAATAATATTACTAGGAAGCTCATGAATGGGGCATTTGAGCATTAGTGACTTCAATCTCCCCCAAGCTTGGGCAATACTTTCTCCTTCATGCAGCCAGAAATTATATATAGAATTCCGATCTTGGTGATTTTCACTTGGAGGATAAAATTTAGAATAAAAGAGAGGTACAATTTCCTCCCATCCAAGAGAATCCCTATTCTTCAACAATTTATACCAATGTGAAGCTCTTCCACCAAGTGATATAGAGAATAAATTCTTCCTTACTTTGTCCATTAAAACACCTGCACACTTGAACAACTCGCATAATTCATGTAAAAATAGCAAATGATCACCGGGATAGACAGGTCCATCCCCTACATAGCGGTTATTCATAACACGATCAACAATTTTCATAGGTATTTTAAATGGCGCTATTTCTTCATGTGGCTCCTCCTCTTCTACCTCAGCAGTGGTAGAAGCTCTTCCAAACAGGAATACAATAGATCCTCTCTCCATAATTAAGCAAATTAGGAGACAGAAATAAAAACAGCACTTACAGCTAAACTTTTCCTTATCAATTCCACTCACCAATAGCGCTTCACTCCCGGCAACGGCGCCAGAAAATTGTCTTGATGACCCACAAGTATAGGGGGTGTATCGTAGTACTTTCGATAAATAAGAGTGTCGAACCCAACAAGGAGCAGAAGGTGCTGACAAGCGGTTTTGATGAGGATTTCACTATAAACACTAGCAGACAAGTTTTTAGGAGTTTTTGATATATCAAATAAATAAAGTGCGAGTAAATAAAGCGCAACAATTATAATTGCAGCGAGTGGCCCAATCCTTTCTAGAGCAAAGGACAAGCCGGTTTGTTTACTTATGATGACCAAGCGTTCCTGAGGACATACGGGATTTCTATCTAGTGGTTTGCTTCATATAGATGATTAATTTTTAGTGTTTCGATAAGTGTTGTGTGGGTGAACCTACGCTAATGCACCGCCCTTCCTAGGACTAATACATACTTTTGATTATACCCCTAGTAAGCATCCGCAAATACTAGAAAGTAATTAAGATAAATCTAACCATAGCCTTAAACTCTGAGATCCTACCATCCCTCATGCATCGAGATACCAACGGGGGTTTAGGTTTCTGTCACTCCGGCAACCCCACAATTAATATTCGAATACACAATGCATTCCCCTAGGCCCATAAAGGTGAAGTGTCATGTAGTCGCCGTTCACATGACACCACTGTCGCAGTAGTGGAACATGGGGTTCCCCTAGCGATGCCTAAGTGGGTCCACCGCCTGTGGGCCCAGCACAAGGATGAACAAGGCCAAGGCTCGATGCAAGGCCCGGCGGGCGCACCCACGCCACACAAGACCTTCCGGGTGCACAGGACCCCCGGGCCTCCTGCGACCCGGAAGGAACCGAGGACCCCGAGAGCGCGAGTCCCCGGCGGGGCCGAGCTCCCTCTCAGGTACAAGACCGTACGGCGAGAAGATAAGGTTTCCACCACCTTCCAGAGGATGGTAGAAGCCCCGGAAGACTTGGGAAGCAAGGCGCGGCCAGGGGACACCACCTACCCACTGTCAGCCCGCGCCAGCCGCTTTCCCCAAAGGTGCCAAAGGACTCAACCACCCGAAGACGGATACTTGGAGCAGAAGAGGCCATGTCGCCATCTCCACCACGGAGAGGGGTTGCTTCCCGCCAAGAACCCCTCACGCTCCTTGCATGACCTTTGTGGTATCCCCTTTCCCTATAAAAGGAGGACCAAGGGCATGGAGGAGGGAGGGACCGGCTCAAGCTAGCTTAAGGAGTAAGCAAGCTCTAGCCAAGAACTCACCGGCGATCCAAGGTAGAAGACAACCACCAAGCTAGTCTAGAAGGAGGAAGGGAAGGAAGGTGATCTACTCCGGGCAAGGATCTGTCCTCCCCTTTCCTTTAGTCGGGTCACCCAGCCGGGTACCTCGCCGGAGAACATCATTGTAGCCACACCATGATCCAACCATCTATCCAGACATGCAGGAGTAGGGCTGTTAGCCTTCGGGCGGCCTGAACCTGGGTAGATCGCTGTGTGCTTTCCTTGTTTCCATACCACGTCGAGATCGGAGAGTGAGAGAGGAACTTGTCCGACGATCGTCCCCCGGGAGACGTTTCCAGCCTCCTTCGCGCCCCTACCGAATCTACAAAGGGGGTGCCTCGCATCCCCGGTGTCCGTGATCAGAGACACGAAAACCACTAGAAGAATAGCACCACAACTTAAATATCAAAACATTAAATATTACTCAACATAGTTCACTACTAACATCTAGACTTCTCCCATATCCTCAAGAACTAAACGAACTACTCACAACACATCATTTGGAACATGATCAAAGGTGATATAATGATGGGTAACAATCTGAACATAAACCTTAATTCAACGGTTTCACTCAATAGCATCAATAAAAATAGTAATCAACACCGGGAGAGTTTCCCCTATCGAATAGACAAGATTCAGCCCTAGATGTTACAGCGGGAACGGAGTGGAACGATGGAGATGATGGTGTCGGCGGTGGAGATGGTGGTGATGATGATCCCGATGAAGTGCAGCTCGATGACGGTGACGATGGCCACGATTTCCCCCCTCCGGGAAGTGATTTCCCCGGCAGATTTCTCCCTGCCGGAGAGCTTTTCTCTCTCTGGTGTTTTCCGCCTCGTGGAGGCAGCGGATTAATTCTTCGTGCCTCCCCCGTGTCTTAGGATTTCGGGGGGATGAAGTACGCGAAGGGGCGGCGCCAGAGGTGGGCCAGGGCCCCCTCACCATGTGCCGGCGCGACAGGCATGGGGGCCGCGCCACGGCATGGTGTGGGCCCCCTGGGCCCAACCTCGGGCTCCCCTTTTGGCCTCCTCCGTGATCTTGTAAAATCGTAAC
Source organism: Poa annua (assembly GCA_026929855.1). NCBI lineage: Eukaryota > Viridiplantae > Streptophyta > Magnoliopsida > Poales > Poaceae > Poa > Poa annua. The sequence continues at coordinate 37,821,872 of CM049433.1, forward strand.
TTCTGCCTGGTTGGATTTGTTTTCTGATCTTCGCAAATATTGTATCTTGACGGTGCTTTTCCCAGCAGATTCCAGACTCCGGTGATCAATTCTCCAATAATCATCAAACATGCAAAATAAATGAAATAACATAAGTATCATCTCCAAATATGAAATATATCAATGAATAACAGTAAATTATGATATAAAATAGTGATGCAAAATGGACGTATCAAGAATCCATTGATAGCAAGTAAAGAACTAGACATAATAACAAACCGAAATAGATAAATAAATGCAAGTAACTATTTTTTTTGTATTTTTGATAATAAGCAAACAAGACAATAATAAAAATAAACTAAGCAAGACAATAACAAAATAAAAAGATTGGGTGTGAGAGACTCCCCTCGCAGAAGAGCTTGATCTCCCCGGCAACGGCGCCAGAAAAAAGCTTGATGACTGAGTTGAAGATCTTCTTCTCAGCAGTTGGGAAAACCCAAGAGGAAGGTGTGAAGCAGTGTAGCAGCAAATTTCCCTCAGTTACGAAACCAAGGTTATCAATCCAGTAGGATATGAAGATTCTTCTGAAGGTTGCTGCGGTTGACCTTGACAGGGCGCACTACCGGTGTCAACCACGAACGTGGAACCTGCACACAACACAATCAAACTATTTTGCCCCAACTTGACAGTGAGGTTGTCAATCTCACTGTCTTGCTGTAACAAAGGATTAAACGTATGGTGTGGAAAATGATGTTTGTTTGCAGAGAGTGAAGGAACAGGATTGCAGTAGATTGTATTATCAATTTAAAGAAAAAGGACCGGGGTCCACAGTTTACTAGTGGTGTCTCTCCATAAATAATAATAGCATACATGAGGGTAAACAAATTACAGCTGGGCAATTGACAAAATAAAGAACTGCATAATAATGCATATACTAGTCATGATGTCTAGTGTGAGATTCATTTGGGCATTACAACATGATACATAGACTGTTATCCAACTGCATCTATGACTAATAATCCACCTTCCGGATAGCATCCGCAACACCTTTCAATATTAAGTTGCAAGCAATAGATTATTGCATTAAGCAAAGTGTGTAATGTAAGTAGCACAATTATCCTTAGACAAAGCACTATTGTTTTATCCCTAGTAGCAACAGTACATTCACAATCTTAGAGGTTGATGTCACTCCCCGAGATTAAATGAAGACATGAACCCACTATCGAGCATAAATACCCCCTCTTGGAGTCACAAGCATCTACTTGGCCAGAGCATCTACTAGCAACGGAGAGAATGCAAGATCATAAATAACACACAAATAATATATTATGAAGCAAATGACATAGTACTCAATATTCATCGGATCCCAGCAAACACAACATGTAGCATTACATAAAGATGATCTTGATCATGATAGGCAGCTCACAAGATCTAAACATGATGGCACAATAGGAGAAGACAACCATCTAGCTACTGTTATGGACCCGTAGTCCAAGGATGAACTACTCACGCATCAGTCCGGAGGCGGGCATGGTGATGTAGAGCCCTCCGGTGATGATTCCCCTCTCCGGCAGGGTGCCGGGAAGAGCTTCTGAAAATAGGGATATTGGCTTTTGTTTCGTGCAATTCCGAGAATATTTCCTTAACAGCTTTTCTGAAACCAAAAACAGCAGAAAACAGGGAATTAGCACTGTGGCATCTTGTTAATAGGTTAGTCCCAGAAAATGCATAAAAACCATATAAAGTGTATATAAAACATGTAGCAATGGGTATAATATAAGCATGGAACATAAGAAATTATAGATATGTTTGAGACGTATCAAAGTCCTACTTTTTTACAGAAAAAGGATCCACCCCCGACAACCCGGGAGTGCGAGCGTACACCGGAAGGCGCTACTTCCAGAAGTACATCGACGAGGCCGCTAAGAAGGACGTCAAAGAGAACTTCAACATCCCCTTTCCGGCCTCTCGCTCCCTCACGACGACGAGTCCTCCTCCACCTTGATGCTGGACGAGTTTTCCTCGTCTTCATCCTCGTTGGAGGAGCTGTCGCCGCCGTCGCCGCCGCTGCTGCTACTGCTGTTCTCCATGCAGCACTCGGTGCGTCCTCCGGCAGCATTGAAGATCTTCACAGAGAGCGTCGCATCCCCGTCATACAGGAATGTCACCTTCTGCCCCCGGGTTAACCACCGGGAGCGAGAAAATGACTTCCACCCATGGCCCAGGAGCATGGAGCCGTCGAGGGCGTGCTCCGCCCAGACCCAGGAGGGGCTAAGGCCGGCAGTTCCTCCCATGGGCACGTCCGCCCACGGGCACCCGACCCTAATGGGCAGGGTATGGGTTGCTATATTCGCCCATGGGTTTTGCCCGTGGGCGACCCGATTAGTCATGGGTAGGGTATGGGCAGACATGTGTACCCATGGGCGACCCGATGGGTAATCCGATTAGCTGACATCTGGGGTCTCATAGTAAGACATGACCAGAGGCCATGTAATTTTCAGCCTAGCCCAACAGTCCAAATCCAACATGCACCGCACTAAGCCACTAACCCTAGGTGTGACCGTGTCTCTCCCCAGTCTATCCCCGTCCCCGCCGCAATCCCTCTCTCATACTCCGTCTCTGCTCAGTGCTCACGCCTCACGGTGCTCTCCGCTCCCCTCCCTTTCACGACAGCAAAACGGCGATGCTGACCCGCCACTCGCTGCCTCCCAAACGTCCACGACGCCGCCGTTCCCAACTCACAGCCGGCGTCAACGCCGCCGTCCCCGACTCCCTGCCGTCCCCAATACACTCTTTGCGGAGTTTCAATCTGTTCTTGCTGATGAAGAAGAACCAATGGTAATCCCCGACACCAAGTTTGATGATATCGATGTACTGATATTGTGATGCATTTCAACACTTATTATGATTTTATTGATGTACTGATGCAGTTTGACACATAAAATATGCCATTTTGGAGTGCCAGAATTGACATGAGGAGTTGTTGTATGCAGACCCGACGGGCGACCCGACGGGTCGTGTGATCCGACGGGCATGGGCATGAAATCTGACCCATGGGCAGGGTCGCGGGCAGAGAAGCTTGCCCAATTGTTAAACGGGCATGGGTCTGGAAGAGGTCGACCCGACCAAACCCGACCCGATTGTCGGCCTTAGGAGGGGCCATTGGGGCAGCCTTCGACCTGCAGCCAGAAGCCGGAGGGCTTGTCCTCCGCCATGACCGTCGCGAAGGAGTTCGGGAGGCGCAGATGACCGCGAAGTTCGTCGTCCAGATCCACCAAGAACTTGAACGGAGCAAAGCCAGTGTGGGCTGAGCTCCTCGGAGGAGGGGAAGCCCCGCCGCGGCCACCTCGTCTGACTCGGCTCCCTCTTCCCCGACCTCGGCATCCGCCTCGGCCACGGACATGCAGTCCTTCTCTCGCCGCGGCTTGAACAACGCGTGCACGTCCTCGTCCCCTTCTCGCCGACGGCATTGCAGCAATGCCCCTGGTGGAGTGGGAGGCAGGAAGGTGAGGAAGATGGATTGGAACAGAGGAGTCCGCCTCTGCTTTTATGGCGCGAGCTCCTCTCCCCGCGATGGACTCCTCGGTTTCTCCGTTACCGGGAGTCGAGAAGACCACCACAGTTATTCCCCCAAGCGGAGTAACTCCAAAAGACCAGGCGCCGAAGCCACTTTGACTTCTTTGGTCATAGCCCCGGCAGCCTCAGAAGACCGAAGCCGTCGGGACCATGCCCAGGGGCTACTGTCGCAGAAGTGGAACATGGGGTTCCCCTAGCGCTGCCCAAGTGGGTCCACCGCTTGTAAGCCCACCACGAAGACGAACAAGGCCAAGACTCGACGCAAGGCCTTGCGGGCGCACCCGCGCCAAGCAAGACCTCCCGGGTATGCAGGACCCCCGAGCCTCCTGTGCCCCGGAGGGAACCGAAGACCCCGAGAGCGCGAGTCCCCGGTGGGGCCGGGCTCCCTCTCGGGTACAAGACCGTACAAGGATAAGATAAGGCTTCTACCACCTTCCAGAGGATGGTGGAAGCCCCAGAGGCCTTGGGAAGCAAGGCGCAGACAGGGGACACCACCTACCCATTGCCAGTCCCTGTCCACCCCTTTCCCCAAAGGCGCCAGAGATCTCACCAACCCGGTGACCAATACTTGGAGGAGAAGAGGCCACGTCGCCAAGAACCCCTCACGCTCCTCGCGTGACCTCTGTGGTATCCACTTTCCCTATAAAAGGAGGACCAAGGGCATGGAGGAGGGAGGATGGACTCAAGGTCAAGATAACTTAAGAGGCAAGTAAGCACAAGAGATAGGCTTGTTCACTGGCGATCCAAGGTAGAAGACAACCACCAAGCTAGGCTAGAGGGAGGAAGGGAAGGAAGGTGATCTCCTACGGGCAAGGATCTGTCCTCCCCCTTCCTCTAGCCAGAGTACCCTGCCGGGTCCCTCGCCGGGAACACTATTGTAGCCACACCATGATTCATCCATCTATCCAGACATGCAGGAGTAGGGCTGTTAGCCTTCGGGCGGCCTGAACCTGGGTATCGCTGTGTGCTTTCCTTGTTTGCCTACCACGTCGAGATCGGAGAGTGAGTGAGGAACTTGTCCGGCGATCGTCCCCCGGGAGACTTCTTCAGCCTCCTTCGCGCCCCTAACGAATCTACAAAGGGGTGCCTCGCATCCCCGGTATCCGTCCTTCGAGACACGACAGAGTCTTTGATTGGCTTTTGTTTGAGTCATAAACATGTGTGAGCATGTGCCAAGTCGATTCAAGTAAATCATTCAGAGGAGGATACCACAATGCCATACCATCTTATGAGCAGACAATGCATGTTAAGATCAAAATGACATAATATACACTATTAGCTAGTTGAAACTAACCATAAGAAAACATAAACTACTAAACAATATCATTTACACATCATTTTTAAGTTTACTAAACTTTGGACCAACTCTCCAAACAGGAGATAAATAAAATATATGATGATCAACTTTTTAATGTAATTGTTGTTTGATGCTAAGACAAATAAATAATAAGATACAAACGCTTCAAGTTTATTCAAGTTTCTATGTTGCTCGAAAAACAAAGTTTAAAGGTTTGCAAACCGAGGGGTTGTTGATGAAGAGGGATGCGGAGACATCCCCAAGCTTATGACTTTGGCCATTCTTCAATATTTCTCTGTTTGGTGTTCCTTCATTCTCTGTGAAAAAACTTCAACACAAAAACTTTCCCATTCTTTTTTGCGGTTAGATATTAGTGTCATAGATAATATTTCCAAAGTGCTGCTATTAAACCAAATCAAATTTTGTTTTAGAGGTTGCTTAAGTGGTCAACTTCTAAATAAAAGGTAAGACCCAAAAAGAATCAAATGATAACGCAAAGAGGTCACTCTTGCAACAAAATTCAGAATCTGTCCAGAAAAACAGCAACTGGAAAACGTAATTTTTAGGTGCACTTAAGCATGTCAAAAATGTTTGCCAATTTTTGTGCGTGCAGAGGATTAGGTGATAAGGAATCTGTCTAAATTTCGTCACTTTTTGAGTTTCCAGTAAAATATGAAAAATTGCGCAGCGGGCAGTAGATGCTGAAAACAGAAAAGTCATTTTTTTACATATGTATCAACTAAGCCAAATGGGTAAAATTTGGTATTTTATTTTTGATAAACTAAGAGACCAGAGGCTAAACAAGATCTAAACATGCTAGCTACAGCAAAGAAAACTCTAAATAAAAATCAAAAGTAAAAACCAAATAAAATTAAAATAGAGACCAAACAAAGAAGCAAACCAAAAGAAACTATTTTTGTTGTTTTCAATTTATAAGTGAAAGTAAAGAAGCAATAAAAACGAAATAAACAGCCTAATAAAACTAACGAAGATAAAACCAAGACATATAAAAGCAAATATAATACAAGTTCACACAATACATATCATGTGGATGGGTAATATAGAGTATTAAGGAGACAACCTCATGTTAGTTGTTGAATAGGGGGATGACTCGGGCATCCCCAAGCTTAGATGATTGTAGCTTCTTGAATATGTTCTTGGGATGCACCTACACATCCCCAAGCTCGAGGTATTGCGTCTTCTTGTTCATCTCAGATCACCATATTGATTAGAACTTATAAGCTACATCCACATAAAACTTCACAAAACTCATTAATAGGGTTAGTACTCATTAAATAAAATCCACTCATGTTCAAGTATTGTCAAATCTCATAATATTTATTAAAAATTAGCCACTGTAATACCAAGGTTTCTTATATTTCCGTTGTCCGTCGAAAAACTAAGGAAAATTTTGAACCCTAAGTACAATATTAAATAAACTGAATAGAAATCTGCCAAAACTGAACAGTCTGTAAAGATGACACTCAACAAGATAGTTACGTAGCTCAAATGAAAAATTTAAAACTAATGGAAGACATATCATAATCTCAGGTTTATGCACAAAACATTTCAGACCAAAATATTATTCTGAGATTTATCACGATTTTTTACAGTGAAGTACAGGAAATCCGTCTAAGCAGAATCAATCAGTAAAGATCGAATTACTAGACCTATCTACATACCTCAAATCAGAAAAGTCAAAACTAATGAAAGTAAGGTAATAAGCAGTAATTTGCACTCAAGAAATTTTAGATCAAGATCACGTTATGGTGATTTTTAAAATTTTCTACGGTGGAGCACAGAAATCTGTTTCTAGGCAGCAAAGTGGCAAACTTGCATCATAAGCAAACTAGAAGTTATCTATACATTTTATTTTTATGGTACATAGGAATATCTATAATATATACACAATATATACAAGTTTTTAACTGAAAATCTTCCATGTAAACAATTTTTTTTGGTTTCATAGGCATGAACACAAGTGTTCAAGGTCGACCCCCATTTAACCATTACTCATCTTTCCAATCACTTTCCTTTTTGAAAACACTTTTAGGTAACAAGTACAACTATTTTTTTTTTAGTTCGCATTCCCTATCCATACTAAGATAGAGAACAAGTTAAAACTGGAAGTAAAAACTACTTAGAGATAAAGCAAACAAGTGCACACAAGAATATTCACCCACACGCTATTGCTTTCCGGCAACCCAATGAGGAGCTAAAGGTAGGATAATTGTTCTCTCAAGTTCTATCAACCACTGATACAATTCTACGCACACTAAACGTTTGCATTATCTAGAAAATAAAACTAGAGCAATAATACGGGTATGAGAGATAGCTTTGCAAGATAATAAATACAAGAAAGTAAATGTTAGTGCTACAGCAATAAAATATACTAAGTAACCATAAACTAACAGTAACATGAGTGTGGAAAAGTGGTGGTAATTGTGGTGGCTTTGTCCAAGATTAATTAGTGAAGATATCGGTTCATTGTCTTCGATGCAGTTTTCTATGTGGGAGAGGCTAAATATACATGCACTCCACTACTTGGGATTACAAGTACTATATGATTGGATTGTTAGCAAACATCCTTAAATACTAACAATGCATTAAGGTTTCCCCAACCATAGACTTAAGTTCAAGGGACAATTGCTTCTGTGCACTGGTTGTCTCTAGTTTATCCGTTTGTGCCATACCCACGTAGTTTCTCTCGTCCAAGGGACAATTGCTTCTGTGCACTGGCTGGCTCGCAAATCGGCCAAACGCTCCGTTGCCCTCTGGTCAACCTCCTGACTGGTGGGGTCGGCCTGGCGGGGCTCGGTTGAAATTTCCTGGGGTCAGCTGGTGGGGTCGGCCTGGCGGGGCTCAGTTGGAATCAAAAGACAAATAAACTACGGAAACATGGCATAGATCATAGGATAAATATTATAGCATCAAACACCACGTTTACATAGGACGGTACAGAGGTTTGTGGGAGGATGAACCACTGAATAACAGGAGGAGTTGGCGATGGAGATGGCGGTGAAGTCGGTGAAGGGGGCAGCGAGAGGCGCAGGGCGGCGGCGGCGCCGGCGGTGGCGCGGGGAGCTCCTCCCCCGCCGCCGACATCATAGGGGAACACCGCCCCTTAGCCCCCTTCCTTCATGGCTTCTTGAGAGCCCTCCCAAATGGAGATGGGATCCATGGGGGAGGCAAAAACGTGGCTTTTCGTGGCTGAAATTCGTGGGTGGAGGAGGCTCCCACGACCTAGGGTTTCCCTCTTTATATAGACTCTCATATTTCCGTCAACCCCTCTTGGGCTCCACGAAAACGGGCATATCTGAAGCATCCGGACTCGGATTGGGCCGAATTTTTAGTCCAGGTTTATTAGCATAAAATTGCCTACAATTTCGGCTTCTACGTCACCATCATTTGACGTCGTCTTCGGGCCCAAACGTGACAATGTTTGAAAATAGTTTTCAGACAGATTTCTGGAAAGTCACAATTCGACTCCAAAAACGTTTCCTTTTATATTCTTGATAATTCCTACACATCAAAGTGTAAAACAAGAATATTGTGCACTTTTGCAACTATTAGTAGGTTAGTCCAAATAAATCATAAACTTAATATAAAAACAAGTGCCAAAGGCATAATATTAACATGAAACAATAAAAAATTATAGATACGTTTTGGACGTATCAACCACCATGAACCATACGCCAGTGTCGGAGGGACTAGCAGTGGAGGCAACCTGGACGGTTGCGGGGCACAGAGCGGCGAAGAGGGAGGTGCCGATGCAGTCCACGGTTGTCGGAGTAGACGTAGTCGATGACGAGGATGATGACGCTGGCGAGGAGGTTGTGGTGGACAAAAACGTAAAAGGCGGTGATGGCAGCGCTGTCCTGGAGTGGCCATGCTGAACGCCTGTACAAGGTGTGGTCGGCGGGACAAGCAATAGTCTGAAGTGGATGTGCAGGTTACCTTTAAAACAATGGTGGCGGTACTCGAAATAGGCAAAGAAGAACCCGGCGGCGTGACGAAGACCATGCGCGGACGGTGGCGTTCCCGCGCCTAGGGAGTCGGCGCGACACATACCACATAGAGGTCGACGCGCGAGGACGGTGAATTGGACCGCGTAACGCGACGCTAAGGCCCGAAGGGGCGACGCAGCGGTACCGCGCGTGTCGGTGCAGCAGCTAGGTGTCGGCATACACGCCTGGGAAGGCACGTGGAGCAACCGGTAACATGGACCAAAGGCGGCGGCGCGACAACCTGAAGGGGTGATGCGGCGGCAGCCTGCAGCTCGATCGGTGATAGGCGCGTGCTCGGGGACGTGTTTGGCGTAGACAGGTGCACAATCGGTTGATAAGACCGACGTGGCGCGGTATGCGCCATGCCGGCGATGACGACGCGCGAATCGGAGTCGATGGAGTCAGCTGGTCGATGACGAGGCGAAGTTATCGGTGAAGTCCCGGTCGATGACGTCAAAGACGAACCGGCGATGGAGACTGTGCTGGCTAGGGAAGCTGGCTGCGACGCGTCGAGGCGTCCCTTGAACGACGCGGCCGGCCTTGCTTCGCGGTCAGTGAAGACAAGCCAGTCGGCGCCGGCATGTCAGCCGGGACAGCCAGCTTGAAGGAGCCAGCCGGTGCGGAGTCGGCGCCGGCGAGTCGGCCATGATAGACGGCTGTCGAGGAGCAGGCTGGTGCAGGTCGATGTCGTTGTCGAAGTAGAGGCGCGCGAAGACGATGGGCGGTGGAGGGCGACGCAAGACGATCTTAGATCGGAAAACCACAAACGAAACGCCGGTAAAAAACGACCAGCGAGAAAGAAAAACCGGATCAAGAGATCGGGAAAAAAATACTCTAGAGCAGCCGATCAACTGATCGGCGGACGAACCCTAGGTACGAGCGGCGCGACCCCCGTGACAGATCATGGAGATCGATCTCCTCGGGTGCGGCGCGGTGTGGAAGGGTGACGAGGGCTGCTAGGTCAAGGATCGTGTCGCTCTGATACCATGTAGATGTCGGGTCAGCGCACACGGACACCAGAGAGGGACCGATCCCTCCCCTTTTAGTTGTTCGGTAACTTAGGGGGCGCGGAGACCTCATCGGCGGGAGATGCCAAATGAGCGCCGATCTACCACACCGGCACAAGACAACACACAACAACACAGATTTTACCCAAGTTCAGGGCATCCGAGGTGGATGTAATACCCTACGTTCTGCTTGTCTCATCTCTTGATTGGGTATAGAGGATTACAATGGGTAGTGTTCTTCCCGCTACTCCGACTGCCAGATCACCGGTTTCCCTCTTCTCCACCTTCTCCGGTTCTACCTTTCCTCTATCTGCTAACCACACAATACACAATGTTTGAACCTCTTTTCCTTACACACCGAGTCCCCTTTTATAGTTCAAGGGGCTCGCCCTCGGCCGGTAGACAGCCGAGCCACCTATGTGTGCCCATCGACAGATGGCGCTACACTTCTGTAGTAGCGACAAAACCTTGACACCACGCAGTCCACGCGTCAGCCTTCTCCTGGTGCCGGGGTGAGGCTTGCCATATGTCCTCCCGGGCAACGACCCCCCCAACTTCGGGTCATTGCCGCATCATCCTCCCCGGGGGAGGTGGTCCCTGCCAGGTTCTGTATGCCCGCGTGACTCCGAGTCTGGTAGCCCGGTTGGCGGGGTACCGACAGTAGCCCTCGGGCGAAGCCTGGCAATGCGACGCCTGCCAGGTTTAGCCCCCAAGGCATGCGGGGTTCCACGTGTCAGGAAAGTGCGCCCTCCACCCGAGGTTCTGCACCATTTGTCCTACACGTGTTGCCAGTGCCTTGCGCCCACCGATATCTTGATATCTAGTCTGGATAGCCTCCTCCGTCCCCGGTATAAATACTAGGGGGCAGGAGCGCGGCTTCTTCATTTGAGCCCATTCCACACTTCTGCTTTCTTGACCCTTGCATGTCGAACTCGGTGCTTCGTCGACCGAGCTGCGGGAGAAGGCAGGCGGCCGTGGTCGGACTCTTCTATAACAAGAGAAGTACTCGACCACATGGCGGCCCTTGGCTTTCTCCCCACCCTAGCTCGGTGTCGGTGGCATGTTCGAGCAGGGGAAGTCGTTCCCGACCCTCGTACAGGCGAATGTGTCTTGTTTGCTTCATTTGTTGAGAGGGGGCTCTGCCCTCCCGTTCACCCCTTCTTAGTCAACAGCCATAGCCTGTACGGGGTCCGGTTCCACCACCTAACACCCGACTGCATCATGCACATCTCGTGCTTCATTACCTTTTGCGAAGGATACCTCGGCGTCCATCCTCACTTAGGTACTTGGTGCTCACTATTCTTCCTCACCGGTCGGATTGCCAGCGAAGGAGACGTGGATCAGGAATGCGGCATAGTGAGGGTCGTCCCCTGCTGCGCAGACTTTCCCGACCTCCACCTGCTGAATGCGAACCTTGATTGGGAACTCACCTTCTTCTATTGCCTGGAGCTGCCCGAGGCCAACAGTGGTCCTAGCTTTCCTCCCTTTTGCTGGGGTCTCCCGATGTCCAGGAGGAACTGAACCATGTGCTACCTCGGTGACCCGGATGCCTTGGAGGCGACAAGGATCGCAATCTTAGGCTTGATGAGGTCCGGGCTCTGCGGCCTTGACCTGTTAGCCACCTGGATGTCCCGCCGGGTGCAACCATTGCAGATACGAGTCCGCTCCATCGGAGAGTGGTCGCACGACAAGGACTGTTCTAGGATCTCCACTAGGGAACTAAAGAACAATCAGCTAGCGGGATGGATAAAATTTGTCTCCAACCTTACCGTGCCAATCCCGTGGAGAACCAAGGTTCAAGCACACTGTGCATGCCGCCGAGCACTGCTCGTAAACTCTTGGCCCCCCTCCCTTTTTTATACATTCTTGTGAGAGATGGACTTTGAATCTCGGGTTGCAGTTGCTTCCACCTCCTGCATACTGGCGGGAGGACATTATGTCCAAGGTTTGGGGGATTCAGCAAGGCTCCGCTTACATTTATCCTTCCCAGAGCATCCCGGCCACCGCCGTCGTCTTGAGGCAGCTCCAATACAAGACCAACCAGACCGAAGCCATTGACCTCACGGAGCTCTTGGTCAAAGCCCTTGAGGTATTAATGCTCGGCCCAGACTCTGACCTTGTCAAATCCTTGACCTTTTTTGCAACTCACCGGGAGAAGAGAGATGTTGACGAAGCTCTCCGCACATTGAAGTTGGAGAACGAGGTATTACACAAAGCTCTTGAGCGGGAGCGCCGCCGTCCCCCCGGGGGGAGGGTGTCGGGTCCTCCTTGATACTTCGACCCGTCCCCCTTGTACCTTCATTCATAGATGCGCCTTTTGCACCATGGTGACTTTTTAAGATATCCATCCCGGTCCAGCACACTGAAAATCCAGATCATGTCCGAGTAGGCATATACTCATTTAGTCTTGATGATGTGAGCCCCCGGGCATGTTCCGGCTGGTTTCCCGGCGGGGGTTCCTGGGTGGAAACCTCTTCGCAACGCAAAGGATAATTGTCGCGTTATTTCATCGTCCTCGAGGTCACCAGGACCCGTCGTGGATCCCATGTAACTCCCAAAAAGGCAGGAACTATCGGAAGATCGATGTTTCCATGCATTTTTCAGGACAAAACAACGCGCAAACGGGCCGCAACACTAGCCGAAGATTGAGGCTTCCCTTGGACGGAGTGCCCCGGTCTTTCGACCCGGCGGCCACTCTACCCTAGAGGTAAATCGCAAATCAATTCTCAGAAGAATCAAAGTTCATTCAAAAGGACCACGGAGGGAGGGAGAAACTCCCAGTTACAATTCCTGTACCGAGCATGACGTAGACCAAGCTTACTTCTAAGGCCATGGCGTAAGTTGGTCCAGCCTAGCTTAGCTATAGTTGTCCAACCAATAGTTGACGCGACTCGATGGCCGGGTCTTGGTTGTACGGCACGGCGAATTACGTAAGGGCCGCCCTACCACACCTTGCGGCCGATATGTGTGGCTACATCCTTGTTTATTTCCGGTACGGAGAATTATACAAAGGACGCTTTGATACGCTCGCAACCAACAAGGATGGACCTTTCCGTCTACGCCTAGGAGAACATCGATTGCCCGGACTCTTCCGACCCCGGCTGGGAAATCTTCCCGGCCGGGTAGTATGCACATTGTCCTTACGCTTCCAATAGAAAGGACCCGCCTGGTCCGTCCCGCGCCTAGGAGAATAGCGTTTGCCCGGAATCTTCCGACCACAACGAGGACACCTTCCCAGCCGAGTGGTAAACGTACTGTCTGTACGCCTTAAATCCAGGAGACCATCCTAGTCTGTGTATTGTTGATCCATTCACTGTCTTACCCCAAAAGAATACCTGGGGATCCATAGATATATACATATGTAAGGGGCGATCTGATACGAGGGTCTACGGTGAGCCCCTGAGCCTTCCTCTTGAACGACTTCATCAATGATGTTCTTGTTGGGTTTCACAACAGATAACAAGAATTTATGCATCTAGCGCTTCCCTTCTGCCTAGATCTATCTATGAAGTAATGCCGTAACAGAAAGAATACATGGACGTGGGATAACGTTCCCGCACAAACATGGAAGATGTAGACGTACGTAGCCGACCTCATGGTCGCGACGATCTCAGACGAAACTCCAAGGGATTCCTCCCTTTGATGCAGCGCGTAGCCGACCCGAGGGTCTGGGTAAGCCACGCATATCCCCGAAGATCTTGTTAAGCCACAGACGAGTCCGGACTTGAGTCCGAGGGCCGAACGTACGGCCCCTCCGAGCGAGTCGCACACATACGGTGTACAACAACAACTCACGTTTCCACCGACCCAGCAGAGTTGCGGAAGTAGATGCACTGGACTGGATCTAGCAGCACAACGACGTGTGTATGGTGGAGAACTCTCCAAACCAATCGCTAGGTTAAGTCCCAATTGCGGAATACCATTGGAGAGAGTAGAGGAGAGGACAGAAAGAGGAGAGCTCCCTCCAAAACTTTTGGGAGAGAACTCAAAGGAATTGTGTGACAGAAGGGGTGGAGGGGGTCCTCCTTATATAGGAGGGAGGGGGAGGTAGCGCCTCCACCAGGTGCGCCTCCCCTGGCTACGTGCGCCAGCCCTAGGAGGGCATGGGGGGTCGGCACCCACCCAAAACCCTAACCGTAGGGAGGCCTTCTCCTTTAGAAGAAAGCCCATTTAAATATGAATTTAATCATTATAAAGTCATTAAAATAATATTAATTCATCAATTAACATTAATTTAACATATTTATATCATATATAAAATATTTCCTCTCTTCCGGAACTTTTCTGAAAGCCTCCGAACTATCTTCGGTTCTCCGATACGACTTCAGATTCTCTCCCAGAACTTTTTCGGTGATTTCACTTTTCTACTCTGATGATCCCTATTACTCTAAAACATCTCAAAGTGTCATTGCACCCTTCGTGTTACCCACGGGTCGGCGAATACTCCATACATGATCGAGAAACACTTCTCCGACCAATTATCACCAGGGGACTCTGGGAAGTCATAATGATCCATGTGCATTCCACGAAAAAAAATTCTCCAAAAGAACTCGTTGATCCGTAAACAGTAAGACCTTTTCCCTTCGTTCTGTGATACCTACAATATCCGATATCTGATCGTCGGTATCTCCATACCTAGTTCTATCTTCTTATTGATATTGCCACTAGTAGAAAAAGGCTTATAGGTGGAGCCCTTTTTTTGGCGCACCAAACATCATGCGCCACAGAAAAGCATTTTTGTGGCGCATCTTTTTGCATGCGGCACAGAATGTTCAATTTCTGTGGCGCACCCCACCTGATGCGCCACAGAAATATGACTTTCTGTGGCGCATGGGTATGGCGCATCAGGTCACATGCGCCACAGAAATTCGACTTTCTGTGGCGCATCAGGTGGGGTGCGCCACAGAAATTAGACATTCTGTGGCGCATCAGGTGGGGTGCGCACAGAAATTGCTGCAATCAGATGCCAACCCCCCCCCACCCCCCCCCCCCCCCCCCCCCCGTGGATCGCCTTTTTAAGTTTGCGGAAAAAAGAAGAAAATAAAAAAATGTTCAAAAAATTCCATCCTTTAAGACATGGTTAGGTATTAGTGTCTACTTCGTGTAGAATATTTGAAATATGAGTTTTGACCTTTTATGCAAAATCACTGTAAAAAAAGTCGAAACGGCCATAACTTTTGCATACGACGTCGAAAAAATGTGTTTAATACCTTAAAAAAACTAGACAAAATTAGAAAAATGCTCATACCCGGGCTTGCCCGGTTTGGTGTTTTCAGATTCTCCAAATTCCAAAAGGAAAAAAAGTTATTTTAAAATGAATGTTTTTCTCAGCAAAATTAAAAAAAAAAGGAAAAAAATCTGTGGCGCACCGGGAGGGGGTGCGCCACAGAATTGTTGGGCGGGAAAATAAATTCGAAACGGAGCAGCCAGCTCCCCCTTATCCTCTCCTCCTTCTCTCATTTCCTCCTCCTCTTCTCCACTTTTCCACCACCACTCCTCCTCTCCCTCCTCTTCTCCACTTCTCCTCTCCCCTTCTCCACCACCACACCTCCTCTCCTCTCCTCTACTTCTCCTCTCCCCTTCTCCTTCCTCCTCCTTCTCAACATACTCCGGCGACCTCCTCCTCCTCCTACTACTCCGGCGACCACCTCCACCTCCTCCTACTCTGGCGACCACCTCCGGCGACGACTTCCTCCGGCGCCCACCGACGACGACGACTTCCTTCGGCGACCACCACCTCCTCCTCCTCCTCCTCCTACTACTACTACTCCTGCGGTGACCTCCTCCGACCACGGGCTCCGACGAAACTCCGGCGACCTACTTCGGCGACCTCCTACACCCACCTCCGGCGACCTCCTCCACCCACTCCGGCGACGACCTCCTCCTCCTCCGACCACGGGCTCCAACGAAATTCCGGCGAAAAACGGACGGCTCCAGATCCAGATCTGGATCTGGCCGCCTTTTTTTTTAATTCAAAATAATAATTTAGTGGCGCACCTAGGTGGGGTGCGCCACAGAAATATTTCTGTGGCGCATGGTGATGGGTGCGCCATAGAAATTTTGGATTTTTCTGTGGCGCACCGGCAGGGTGCGCCACAGAAATATATTTTAGTGGCGAGGATTATGTGGCGCACCCAGGGAAATGGGGGGTGCGCCACAGAAAGGCTTTTTGGTGCGCCACTAGTAGCCCTTTTTCCACTAGTGTACTCTTTTCTCGTTCTCGTGATATTCCATCCCTTTGTGACCTAGTCACATGCTAGCATGGATGTAACATCACCGAGTGGCGCCAGAAGTATCTACCCCGTCACACGGGTGAACAAATCCCGATCTTGATTCAATACACAGTAGAAAAGTTTCAAAAAAATACTCCTCCACCTATCTCTTTTGAATACCTGATAGTAACCTTTCTGGTCGCTCCAGTACTAAGCGACTCCTGGTGCAGTCAAGGCATCCTCCGGAGATAATGATTACGTATGATCTCAGAATTTAAGGAATAAGTCACTACATTTGCATAATTCATTGCAACTGTGAAAAACGCAACTCGATCGTGTTGCAATACTTGCTTTGAGTAAAGGCTTTACTTGTGCTTCTAGGCCTGTAAAGGCTAATCTTGGTCAGGCGGCCAGCTAGGGGTAGTCAGCTACGCCTATCCGGAAGCTGGCCCCCTCGGGGGAGCCAAGACTTAGCGTCTTCTGGTTGGCCTTCGTGACCTTGCTTGTGAGGTCGGCTAGCGACTGGCCGGCTGCGCGGGCAGCCGGTCGTACGGTACCCGCCGGTTTGGATATGCCTGTTGGCATTTTGTGTTTTTATTGGGTGAATCTCAGGTACCCAGGGATTATATCCCTGACAAACCATTTCTGGGTGGAAGCCTCGTCCTCCACCGCCACCGGAGGTCGTTAAAGCAGATCTCGCAACACCGTAAGTGCCCGAGCTTGTCCGCAAGGATCCATCGTTACCGGTTGCGCCCCGGCCACCACGTCGGGCCGCGCGCACTTCGCCCTTCTTCCCCCATCAGATCCAGCCCGGGGCTGGGCAGGATTCGCAGGCACCTTGGGGGGAGACAGAACGACATTGCCCCGATCCGCCATCGGAGTTGCTGACGAAGAAGATTCCAGTGTTGAGAACCTAATGCGTCGTTCCCCTACCTGGCGCGCCAGATGTCACGTTTGCACTCGCGGACACCGGGGAAGACGCTGCTGCTCCCCCTTTTTTGTTCGGCAGGGAAACATGGCGCTGAGGGATTCCCGTAGGCATGATACGTGCATTTTATATCATCATTTTATAACTCATATTATAATATTAGAATGTTATTGGCATTGTTATATCATTGGTTTTGCATGTTTTAGATGATTTATGGGACTTTCATACAAAGTCCAAATTTTTGGTATTTAATTTCTGGGAGGCAGAAAACCTCCTTTTTCTTGTTTTTAATGTTTTAGGACCTTCGGGAACTCAAAAGGATCGGGAAAAAATGTACAGAAAGTTTTTCATCGGGAGAACGACCTTGGGCAAAAGATCAGAGAGAGAAGAGACACGAGGGCAAAAACAGGGTGGCCCACGCGACTAGATTCCTTGGCCGCATAGGACCCACTCGTTTGCCCCTCGGGCATCGTCTCGGCCTCCGTCTTTTAACACCCCCTCGTCTCGCCCAAAAATTTACGCCCTAATTTTCTCGAGACTATCCGAGGCCGTGACATGGCGAAACTCTTGATTCCCTCCGAAAAGGGTCAGATCCTGTGCTCCGGAGCTCTGGAGAAAAGGGAAAGCATCGTCATCATAACCATCACCAAGAACATCACCATCTCCATCACCATCTTTGTGATCCACTACATCCCCCTCGTACCTTGAGAGTTATCGAACCCTAAGTACTTGTTTTCTGCTCCTATTCATGTTTGTGATTGAGTACTTGTCATTATTTGGAGGTGAAGTTATGTTTTCATATTGTGTTGTACCACTTATGCCACTGAATATGATCATATTTGCACGTTGTGAGAAGTTCCCGTATGTTCCTGAGGGCATAGAATGAATTGGCAATGATTTATATATAACATGTGTTGGTATTTTGTCTAGTGTTTATCTTTTATGCAATTCTATGATGGTGATGTTCGAACATTGACTGCACATCACTTCACCTATATGGGCTCATAGGAGAACACCGTAGTGTAATAGAGTGGGTAGTACTTCGGAGGACACGTTAACCTTAGTCCAATACATGAAGTTGTATTATGGGGGATTAATATCGGGGACCTTAGAGTTTATGGCTATGGTGGGACTTTATGTCTTAATAATTCTTGTGTTGTCATTTACTTGGACAAAAGATCCATCATAAGGGGTTTAGTTTATTTGTTTAGCTTTACCTAATAATGGCTCCGTCCAAAGAAGATTAAAACTTGACAAGATATTCAACGTGTTATTTTAGAAATCTATATGCCTAGCAACATCCATGTCGCCCTTGGGAACGTTTTCCACATATAAGACACACATCACTTGAGCTTGTCCTCTTGCCACATAGAGAATTGGGCTTTCTCTCTTTGAGAGCTTTCACTTGCTACTATTTATTTCCAGCATTTTTACTCTCTTGCAATTATACACTCAAAAACCCCAAAAACACTTACAACTTTTATTGTTTTATTTATCATTCTCGCTAACCAATACCTTCAACTCCTCGTGGGTTCAACAACCTTTTCTAATTGAAAGGTACTACAATTGATCTCTTGCACTTGGGAGTCATCAAGATACTTTTCTGGCATCATTGCCGGGGAGCGTAGTGCTATTGGTAAGAAGTTTGGTAAGGAAACTTGAAAGCTGAATTTTATTTATTGTTTTATCTTATTGTTACTATGGCTATTACAAATCATCATGAGCTGAAACATGCTTTATATAAAAGTGCTTATGCTATTACTAAAGTGGTTAAAACTCCTGTGCCTGAGATACCTAAAGTGGGATTTAAAATTCCCGTTGGTCATGTTAAAAGAGTTATTAAAAATCCATTTACATGAGATGGAACTAAGTCTGCACATGAACACGTGGAGACAATTGAAGACATATGCTCTCTATTTAGGCTTCATGGTATTTCTGATGATCAGGTGAAAAGGAAGTTATTATATTTGTCTTTAGATGTTAATGCTCGTATTTGGTTCAGGTCTTTGGATGAAGAAGACACTATTGAATAGATTGTTTTGAGGAATGTTTTCTTTCTTAAATATTTTACTCCTGGAGAAGCTTACGAGAACCGCTGCTATATATTTAATTTCTGGCCACATCTGGGAGAGAGTATTACTCAAGCTCGGGGGAGATTAAATGACTCCTTCGCAAGAATCCTTGTCATGATCTTATTTTTATTAATAAACTTTTATGTGAGGCTACTATGGCAAAAAAAAAAGGAATTTCTGGATAATTCATCTAGTGGAAGTTTTACAAATAATACTTAAGAAGAAGCATGTAATTTATTGGAGACTGTTTCTGAGAATACTGGTAATTGTCATCTTGATAAAGGTAATGAACCCTATTTTGAATATGAATATTCATGTGTAGAGAATTTCTCTACTACTATTTTGTTTGAGAATCTGAGTTATAAATTTGGTCTTGATCCATGTTTTAATTTAGATAGCTAAATCTTTTGCTAGTCATATTGGTGTTCCTAAAAGTGGATTTGAAGTTTATGATCGATCCAATTGAAGAGCACGGAAAAAAGAGAAGATCCTCTTGATTTTTGCAATCACCTCAAGCACGTCTTGTGGAGTATCAGATCCCACGGAAAAGCAAATCGCTGCAGCTGCTTCACAAATGGGAAGGTGAGGTCATGATCAATCAAATCGAACAACACAGAAAAAAGAGGAAGAGGCGGAGGTGGGTTGGGGATGTAGAGAGTACCTGCACGAAAGAGGGTGAGATGGAGCGCAGTCGTGAAGCAAGGGTCACCAACCGCGACGTTGGCCATGACCCCTCCTTGTCCGTCTCTGCGGTCGTGCGCGATGTCGGCGACGGTGCACTAGACAGCTCGGCCTCCTTGTCCGTCCATACGGGGCTACGGCTAGACCTCCTCGTGCCGAGTACCGGGCAAAGCGGGAAGCAGCAGCGCCACTCGGTGACGTACAATTGTTATGGGAGGAGGAGGATGGACGCCAGCGGCTAGGGTTTGAGCTCGGCGAGGTGCAGGCGGGGGTGTGCGATAGGAAAATGAGATGCGTGGATGCCGGGAAGATAAGATCGAGGCTTTCTAAAGGCGAGGCGAGGGCAGCTCCCTCCGGCGCTGTAGCGCCCCTCCGTGGACGAACGGCCGGCCTCCACGGCAGTACGGCCGCGACTGTGGCCGGCGTCGGTGACGGCCACAAGACGAAACTACCCCGACCTGCTCCTCCAAAATATCGCGCCGCAGGGGCCCAGACGCTCTCCACCGCTCAAAGAGACGGGCGATGCTCGCGACGCAGCATCCGCACCGGATTCCTCACCCGTAAAGACGCTGACTGTTGGGCCCCGTAGGGTCGAGTTGAAAGTCAATCGTGAAACGGACGGCCGTGATCAATCCTTAGTGAAGATCGAACGGCTAGGAGCTTCAAATTGCTGGGAAAACGCGGTGACTACCCACGGTTCTCTTCATTAGATTCCGATCTAAGCTAACCACCACGCTACAGGCCAGCGGGTATTAAGGGTGTGTTCAGTTCCAGAACGAGGTGGAATGGAATGGAACGGTTCTGCACCTGGAGCCCGTTCTTGCGTTCGGTTGCAGAATGGAATGGAATGGAGTGATTCCTCAAAATGGAATATTCCCCTTAGATCCGGAATACACGGCCGATTTGGCTGGACGAGGTGGAACAGCCGGCTAATCATCCAGTTTAGGATTAAGTTTAGCAATAATTAATCAAGTTTAGCAATAATTAATCAAGATTAGAAATAATTAATCAAGATTAGAAATAATTAATCAAGTTTAGAAATAATTAATCAAGTTTAGCAATAATTAATCAAATTTAGCAATGATTCCATACTCACCCATTCCATTCCATTCTCATCCAATTCCAAAACTAAACACAGGAATGGAACCGTTTCGTGACATTTTTTTGTCCGAACTAAACACAAGAATGGAACGGTTCTGCTCTGATGGAATGGAATGGTTCCATTCCATTTCATCACATTCCAAAACTGAACACACCCTGTCGGCCCATTGGAAACCAGGGTACCTTGGGCTGGGCCTCCCCTCGATATAGCAAGGAAGGTAAGCGATGCCCTCACCAGGATAGAGCAAGCAGGACCGAGCCTCACAATGCCACAACGCCTCCATCCACGTGACCTTACGAAGGACATTTCATGGATGCCACCCAGGGGTGCCCGCTCGCCTCCTTAGGCCGATCAGGAGGGTCTAAGCGAAGTCTCCCGAGGGGCCCCCTTGTGGGAAGCTCACGTGCCAAAGCAGAGCAAGGGCCCCCTGGTCATTGGAGGTCATCCTCGACCGTCGCGCAACAGACAATGACTGCCAAAGCTTACCCCTTCGGTGATTAAAGGGGAAGACCAGAACAGCCACCCATGACCGTGCCCCCAAGACTTGCCACTTTTGTAAAAGATGGTACCACGGGCTAAGGCTGTGCCCCCCTGATGCACACGGTGGGTGTGTTGTTGGGAGACCCCAAGAGGAAGGTATGAAGTAGTGCAGCAGCAAGTTTCACTCAGTTGTGAAACCAAGGTTATCGAACCAGTAGGAAATAATGAATTCCCCCGAGGTGTCAACGGCGCCAGAAAAGTCTGCGACGTAGGTGACGTGGAACCTGCACACAACACAATCAAGATACTTTGCCCCAACTTAACGGTGAGGTTGTCAATCTCACCGGCTTGCTGTAACAAAGGATTAAACGTATGTGTGGAAGAAAGATGTTTGTTTGCAGAAAGTAACAGGTTTGCAGTTTGTGGTTTATCAGATTAAAGAGAAGGACCGGGGTCCACAGTTCACTAGTGGTGTCTCTCCATAAATAATAATAACATTCATGCGGGTAGACAAATTACAGCTGGGCAATTGATAGAATAATGATGAGCAAACCAATGCATATACCAACGTTATGATGTCTAGTGTGAGATTCATTCGGGCATTACAACAATATACATAGACCGTTCCAACCGCATCTATGACTAATAATCCACCTTCCGGTTAGCGTCCGCACCCCTTTCAGTATTAAGTTGCATGCAACAGATTATCGCCTTAAGCACTGTGTGTAAAGTAAGTAAGTAACATCATCCTTAGACAAAGTACTACTGTTTTATCCCTAGTAGCAACAGTACATCTACAACCTTAGAGCTAGCTGTCACCACCCTAGATTTAATAGAGACATGAACCTACTATCGAGCATAAATACCCCCTCTTGGAGTCACAAGCATCTACTTAGCCAGAGCATACACAAGTAACGGAGAGCATGCAAGATCATTAAATAACACACACATGATATATTATGAAGCAATAACTTTAGTACTCAATATTCATCGGATCCCAGCAAACACAACATGAAGTATTACATAACGGTGATCTTGATCATGATAGGCAGCTCACAAGATCTAAACATGATAGCACAAGAGGAGAAGACAACCATCTAGCTACTGCTATGGACCCGTAGTCCAAGGGTAGACTACTCACGCATCAGTCCGGAGGCGGTCATGGCGACGTAGAGGCCTCCGGTGACGATTCCCCCTCCCGGCAGGGTGCCGGGGAGGAGTTCTGATCTCTCCCGAATTGGTGTTGACGACGGCGGCGGCTCGGGACCCGTGGAGGAAAATATGAACACCGTACTAGGGTTTTTAGTCGAAGGGGTATTTGTAGGCGAAAGGGCGAAGGCGGTGGAGCTCCGTGGGCCCCACACCACCTCCTCGCGCGGCTAGGGGGGCTCCCGCGCCTGGGGGTGGTGTGGGCCCCTCGGGCTCTGTCTTCGACTCCTCTTCGGTGCTCTGGAACGTTCCCAAATAAAACTGACTTCTAAAAAGAAAACGTCCAATTCCGAGAATATTTCCTTAAGTACTTTTCTGAAACCAAAAACAGCAGAAAACAGGGAACTGGCACTGTGGCATCTTGTTAATAGGTTAGTCCCAGAAAATGCATAAAACTATATAAAATGCATATAAAACATGTAATAACTTGGTATAATATAGCATGGAACATAAGAAATTATAGATACGTTGGAGACGTATCAACATCCCCAAGCTTAGTTCTACTCGTCCCGAGTAGGCAAGAACGATAAAAGAAGAATAATTTCTGAAGTGACATGCTTAAACACAATCTTGATCACAATATAATGTAAGGCTCATGTTATGAATGAAGTGACTCAAGGCAATGATCTATAGTTTGCTAACAAATAGACAAGGAGTAAACAACTACATCATATAAGTAAAACTTTTCATGAATAGTACTTTCAAACAAGCATCAAAAAGATTTGCATAAGAGTTAACTCATAAAGCAATATTATCTAAGCAAAAGAGCATTGAAGCAACACAAAGGAAGATATAAGTTTCAGCATTGGCTTTCAACTTTTGAACATGTATATCATATAGATAGTTGTCAACACAAAGAAATATAACAAGTGCAATAAGTAAGCATATAAGAATTGTTGCACACAGTTGACACAAGTGTTTGCTTCGGGGATAGAAAGAAGTAGGTAAACTGACTCAACATAAAGTAAAAGATAGGCCCTTCGCAGAGGGAAGCAGGGATACAAGCATATGCTAGAGCTTCTTAGTTTTATAGGTTTTTGAAATCATATAGAGAGCATAAAAGTAAGTTTTGAGCGGTGTTTGTCGTTGTCAACGAATGGTAATGGGCACTCTACCCCCCTTGTCAACCAGACTTTCAAGAGCGGCTCCCATGAAGGACGTTATTTCTACCAGCAAGGTAGATCATCCCTCTTATCTCTTTTGTTTACACATATAGTTAAAAACTGTTGTCATTGCTTGACTGATTAGATCAGGGCAAAAATGTGAAGAGATTGCAGCGGTTAAAGTTGTAATTAATTGTGACTGGGCACCCCATTTGCCAGCTCTTTTTGCAAAGTTAATGGATAAGCGGATGTATATGCCACTAGTCCGGTTGTGAAAGTCTGTCTAAAAGCAAATGACAAGGTTGATATCCGTAACACCACATACTTCCTCATGAGCTAATAAACATTGACACAAATAAGAGATAATATGTTTTGAATAATAAAAGGTAGCACACGAAGTATTTGCTTGGAATGGCAGGAAATACCATGTAGTAGGTAGGTATGGTGGACACAAATGGCATAGGTTTTGGCTCAAGGATTATGGATGCACGAGAAGCATTCCCTCTCATTACAAGGCTTTGGCTAGCAAGATTGTTTGAAAAAAACACAAGTATAAACTATGACAACAAGACGTATATAAAAACATATTGCAAGCATTATAAAACTCTACATTGTCTTCCTTGTTGTTCAAACACTTTAACTAGAAAATATCTAGACCTTAGAGATACCAAACATGCAAACCAAATTTCAGCAAGTTTTACGGTAGTTCCTCACTAATAGGTTTTAACTACATGATGTAAAAGCTTAAACATGATCTACTTGAGAGCTCAAAACAATTGCCAAGCACCACAACATGCAAGATAACAATCCATACGATCATGTATATCTTTCTTTATACCATTTACCACATTTAGCATTTTCTGTTTCCAACCAAACACCAATCAACTTATTTAAAAGATAAACTCTCTAAGCATATAACAATGAGATATGAGAGTATAACATAATAAAGCTAACAGCTCTAGCAAGAGATGCATGAAAAATAAGAGCTAGAAAGCATTGAAGTAACATAGAGGAATACTCAACAAATATAAGTGAAGAATACGAGTATTCATAAGAAAAAGCGGAGCGTGTCTCTCTCCCACAAAGGAATGCTAGGATCCATTTTATTCAGAGAATGAAAATAACAAAAACAAAAACAAACCGACGCTTCAAGAAAAGCACATAAGAAGTGGCGGAATTAAAATATAGTTTCACTAGAAAGGACCTGATAGTTTGTTGATGAAGAAGGGGATGCCTTGGGGGCTCCCGCGCCTGGGGGTGGTGTGGGCCCCTCAGGCTCCGTCTTCGACTCCTCTTCGGTGCTCTGGAACTTTCCCAAATAAAAACTGACTTCTAAAAAGAAATCGTCCAATTCCGAGAATATTTCCTTAAGTACTTTTCTGAAACCAAAAACAGCAGAAAACAGGGAACTGGCACTGTGGCATCTTGTTAATAGGTTAGTCCCAGAAAATGCATAAAACTATATAAAATGCATATAAAACATGTAATAACTTGGTATAATATAGCATGGAACATAAGAAATTATAGATACGTTGGAGACGTATCACCCCCCCCCCCCCCCTCTTTCTCCCTCCTCTCTTTACCGAGGACACCTGATTCAGTGCTAAAGGAGCAACGACTGGAGTTGCAGGGAGAAGAAGACAATGGCCCTGCAGAAGTACAGGGCCGTAGGCCTGACTTGGTCGGCTGCCTTTGCCAAAGCAGCCGCAGAAGAGCAAAAGAGTTCATGGAAGCTTGCGGGATCTTCCCGCCATGGATTTGGGAGGCCAAGGTCGACAGCCGCCTATAAAAGGAGCCAAACCCCGGCCTGGCTGAGGGTTCGGGACTTGTAAGAAAACCCTAGGTTCTCTAGGCGACTCACCATTGTAGCTCCTTGATGCACCTAAAATGCATCTACCTTTTCAATCACTTTGCATCATTATTTGCTCCGGAGTCCTCCCATACTTGATTAAAACTGCTGAATCTGACGCTGTTTTTAGCAAAGTCTTGTTTCTGTCTATTTTTGTAGGAAATTAAATCGGAGAAAAATACCACGCGAGTTTTTATGGAAAAAGAAGGACATCGTGCAAAGGATGGACACGAGGAAGTGCCCGAGGCCCAAAAGGGTCCCTGGCCGCGTGGGCCCACCCATCTGGAGCCTCGAGCGCCGCCTCTCCTTCGGCTTTGGCATACCCCTTCATATATACGAGAAATTGCATGACCTACGAGAGGAGGTCTTTTCGCGAAACAGAGCGCCGCCGCCACCACGATCTTCATTTTCGAAGACAGATTGATCCAGGATTTCTCCCCCGGAGGAGGGATCCGGAGGCCGTCTTCACCGCCATCTTCACCGCCTTCATCTCCATCGACCATGAGCCCCTCCACCATCACCATGTGTGAGTAGACCGCTGTAGGCATATGAGATGGATGGGGATTGGATGAGATTGATCATGTAATGATGCCCGTTGTCCGAGATCTTAGGGGTTTATCTTGAGGATATTTTTGCATTGTGTTGCTGCACTTATGCTATGTTTAATGCTTGCTACTAGGGCCCGAGTGGCATGATTTCAGTACTGAAATTATTTTGCCCCATCATATAATTGATTTTGGTATTTATCTGCAAAGTGTATTACCTGCTATTATGTTGAACCTGCGAATCCTAAAAGTGTCATATAGGGAAAACAAGGGGGAGATGTTTTAGTTTGAGGATCTATGTGTTCATGAAGTGTTAATGCATTGTTCTGGTCTACTCGAAAGGGTAGACCTTAATTACCTGTAGTTCCAAGTTGGCCCCGGTGAAATGGGCAGGTAGGACAATAGATGTTGTGCAAATTCTCTTGGTTAGTACGCACAACTATTTATGGAACACATACCTGCATATATCGGAGTTAGAGATAAGTACAATAGCTATTTATATCTTATTATATGATCAATCTTATTCATGCAACACCCCGCTGTCACCTCATGCCTACGTTTTAAATCTCTGAGTTACACCTTCACTTTTTCCGGTGAAAACTGGGAAATCCTTTTGTTACTACTGCTGTTTTATTCTGCTTACTTGAATCATATTACTGCCATCACTATCACTGCTGCAAATTTATTGATATACAGGTGTGGTTGAGAGTGACGCCTCAATTGCTAAAGTCTTATTGGTATTCTTGTGTTCCCCTTTAGTCGAACTATAAATTTGGGTAATACTTCCCAACGAAGATTTCAGCGATCCCCTACACTTGTGGGCATCACTCCTCGAGCCTCATCAAGCAATACCACAAAGCAGGAGTAGGGCATTCACCCCCGTGGTGGCCTGAACCTGGGTAAACAAAGTGTCAATCTCTGCAGTGTTGTTCTTCTCCTTCGTCGAGCTCGTGAGGTCAGAGGCAGCGATGTAAGGCCCCCTGTGTTTGATACCTACACATAACTTCTTCGGAGGCTATATTCCGACATTTGGCGCGCCAGGTAGGTGTCCTTTGAAAGCGCGCCTCGAGAACCACACACGCTTGACCATGGGGCGACATGGCCGCGACTTGCACCGCCACCAAGTGCAAGACTCGGACGAGAGCTCCCGCAGCACCGGCGACCACAACCAGAGGCGGACCAGGGAGAATGGCGCTCACCTTCGGCCTTAAGGCCCTAGTAGGTCCACCAGTCCTAACTCGCAGCCGGCACTACATCTCATCCGGGACCTGCTCAACCTGGTGCAAGGCAGAAGCGGCCGGCTCCAAGCCGCACCGCGTCCCCCCGAGAGGGGCGCGGCATGCAGGGCAGGGCGGACGACTCCCCGGAGTATTCATCGTCACGACGGCCGCGTCAGGAAGAGGCATTGACCAGCATCTCTGACGGAAATCGGGAGACCGACGCTCGCCGCCTGATGACCCACAAGTATAGGGGATCGCAACAGGCTTCAAGGGAAGTAAAACCCAAATTAATTGATACGACACAAGGGGAGCCAAAGAATATTTATAAGCCTTGACAGATGAATTGTCAGTTCAGCTGCACCTGTGAATAGACTTGCTCGACACAGATTATCAGTAGCAACAGTTTTATAGCAGTAGTAGCAGTAGCGAAATAGTAGCAGCAGTAAAATAGAGACACTAGTAGTGATTGTAGTAGACATCACGATTAAAATATTGTAGGCATAGGGACGGATGAACGCGTTGCATGGATAAGATAATTCATATAATAATCAAGACATAAGCATTTGCAAATAAATATGATAAAGCATCCAAGTACTAAGTAACCATATGCATGTGTTCCGTATTTAGTCGTGTGTGCTCGCAATAAGAAACTTGCACAACATCTTTTGTCCTACCAGCCCGTTTGCAGCGGGGCCTCAAGGGAACCTACTGGTAATTAAGATACTCCTTTTAATAAAGTACCGGAGCAAAGCATTAATACTCCATGAACACATGTGATCCTCACATCACAGCCATCCTCTCCGGTTGTCGCAATTGCTGTCACTTTGGGGCCTCGGGTTCCGGACAATAATATGTGCATACAACTTGTAGATATGATCTAAAACAATAATTATCCTCATGATACAATAACATGTTCAGATCTGAAATCATGGCACTCGGGCCCTAGTGACAAGCATTAAGCATAACAAGTTGCAACAATGACGTAGAGTACTAACAATGGATACTAGGCAGCATGCCCTAATGATCTTATAGCTATTACATGAATGATCTCATCCAATCCTTACCATCCCCTCAAGCCTCCAGCGGGGAATTACTCACACATGGATGGGGGAAACATGGATGGTTGATGGAGAAGTGGTGGCGATGACGATGGCGATGATCTCCTTCGAATTCCCGTCCCGGCGGAGTGCCAGAACATGAACTTCTGGTCCCTGAATTGAGTTTCGAGGAGGCGGCGGCGCTCGGGTGTGTTTCTCTAGAATATGATGAACCCCCCGACGTTTTTAGGTCAGAAGGGTTAAGTAGGCGAAAGGGAGATGTGGGGGCGTGGCTGAGTCGACGACACCACCCCGTGGCGCGGACAAGGGGGGGGGTGGGGCGCCGCCACATGGTGTGGGCGCCTCATGGCCCGTCTCCGTCTCGTCTTCTGGCTGCGTGCATCTTCTGGTAAAATAGGGGCTTTGCGATCTTTTCTTGGTATTTTCCCCAAAGTTGAATTTCTGCACAAAAACAAGACACCAGGGCAATTCTGCTGAAAACAGCGTTAGTTGCATTCAAAACACACAAATTAGAGGTAGAACAACAGCAAAAGTGTTCGGGAAAGTAGATACGTTTTGGACGTATCAACTCCCCCAAGCTTAGCTTATTGCTTGTCCTCAAGGAATTCAGTTAACAACTGAGTGCCATAAAAGAAACTTTCACAAACACATTTGCTTCATATCATGTATATATTCTCACTATATGGACAAATGCTTAGGCTATTCATAATAAGATGTATGCAAATGGTGCCACCTAATGGTTATGTAAACTATGAAGATATACCAATCATACTAATAATAAACAACATGAAACATATCAATTCACAGGATTGCAAGGCTCATAATAAAATATGATAAAGTGGTATCTCTCTTGCCCATATTTGTACAGCAAAACATAAATGCCCAGGCACCTCTGAAGTTCAAGAGAAGACTAGAAATAAAGATATCAAAGATAAAAGCATCAAAGTTATATCGCAGTTAACCATATTCTGGGACAAGCACATTACACTAAGAATGACAACTATGCTCTCGAGAAGGTGCTAAAAAAAAGGATGGTGACTCAACAGTAAAGTAAAAGATTGGCCCTTCGCGGAGGGAAGCAGCGATTTAACATGTGCTAGAGCTTTTCATTGTTTTGAAAAAAGAAGTAAAATTGTTTTTGAGTGGTGGTTGTTTCGTCAACGAATGGCAATAGAGTTCCTGTTATCTTCCATACTAAACAAGTTGAGAGCGGTTCCGATTTATTAAAAACAAGCATTTATAATATGCACCTTATATATAACTTGACAGTCCTCCCAACCTTTGCTTATCACAAACCATGGCTAACCGAATCCTCGGGTGCCTGCCAACAATCACATACCATGGAGGAGTGTCTATTTTTACTTTCTTAAATCTTTTGGATATTATAGTGGTATAACCAGCTCTTTGCAAGATTAATGACAAGCAGATGAAGCATGCAAGTCTGGGGTTACTTAATTAGTATGGAAGATAACAAGCCCAACTACTACTTCCTCACGAGCTAAAACAGTGTCAAAAAATGAGAAGTGTTTTGAAGGTCTCAAAGGTAGCACATGCAAAATTACTTGAATGGTTTGAAATGCCATACATAGGTATTTATAGTGGACTCTTTAGGATACTTGGTTTTCAGGGATGTGGAAGCACAAACAGTAGTACTGCTTAGTACAAGTGGAGGCTAGTAATAGACTGGGAAGCGACAATCAAGAAAGCAATAACCGTCATAATCATGCTTGCGACAAAATAAAATTAACGGAGGCATAAAAATGATACAAGAACTCTGAGGCAAAGTAAATCATTAAGGCTTAATTTACTTTTTGTTTTCAGTCATATGCATTCGTGAGCATTTGCCAAGTCAATTCAAATGAATTATTCAGAGGAGGATACCACAGTGTCATACTCTGTTATGAACAGAATAATGCAAGCAAACATCTATAAAACATGACTTCTACTATTAATAAATTGGGACTGATCATAAGAGAACATAAACTACTATGCATCCACCAATTGACATATACCTTATGCGAACCATCTAAGCATGCCCACATGAATAAGTATATGTACAAAAATGAAAACAAATGGATTTCATGCCAGCCTCTTATCCAACTCGAATTGTCATAAATCGTCATTATTGCTTTTTCACTTGTGTGGCTTGAATGATATGAAATGATAACCAAGCTCCACGGAGTCACGGAAGGTTGTTGAACTCTGCAACAAACTTTACAAAACCGAAAAGAAACAACAAATATTTTTGGGTCTTTCGAATTTAGAACAAGAGCAAAAAGAAGCAAGCAACAAAGCAAAATATTTTTGGGTTTTTGCATATTGAATCGAATTAAATAACTACGCAAACTAATACTAGAGACTTAAATAAACAAACAAAGAGGAATAACAGAAATATTTTTGGTCTTTTTGAGTTTTGGAAAGTAAAACAAAACAGGAAACAACAAAAAGAACGAAAGAAGACCGAAACATGGATATACAAAAGTACCGATAGATAATGATATGTAGATGAGTGAGCTATCGGTATAACTCCCACCAAGCTTAGGCTTTTGGTCTAACTGCAGATCATTCCCACCGTGAGTATGAACTCCAGCCCGATTGGTCAAACCTGGTGTGATCATAATTTGGCTCGGCTGAAGCAGAAGAAGAAGCAGAAGGCCCGGCGTACCCAGGGTGCGGGCGTGAGAAACCAGCTGTGTCAGGGGGCTGGCCAAAATCATCTTCAGCCCCCTCCGTGTCATCCTCTACATGCTGGCCATTTTGCTCCACGTATGTATCAAGCTCAGCCTCCAAGAATGACCAACTTCCCCTGGAATCAAGGTTAAACAAAAGAGGCGCATGCAAACTAACTATGCACTCAGACTTAGCTACTCTCCACCCTGATTTCTTGAAAAAGGTTATCTCATAAGGGAGGCAACTCCAAAAACCATAAGTAGCAATAAAGTTTTGTTTTGTTTTATCATGGAATTAAAATCAAGTTTCTCTATGGGGAGCTGAACATCAAGATGATGAGGTACCAAACCATGCATAGCTAATAAACGAGAAGCAATGAGACCCCCACAAATTCCACCTTCCTCGCGGTTAGTAGCAAGACGGTAAGCTATCAATGCACCCAAATTATAAGTTCTATCTCGATGTAAGGCATCTTCTAGAAAGACCAAGTCATGCATAGACAATTTACTTCCAACTTTCCTAGCAAGAACGCACTTGGTAATAAAGTAAGCAAAATATCGAATAGATGGGAGTTGAATACTTCGAATTTTACCACTCTCATATGAGAAGCTTCTTCCTTAGCAGATATCTTTGTACAAGTCCATCAATGGCTTTGGCTTCTCTTTCACCTTCTCTCGTGATCCCCATTGTGGCACCCTAATTGCTGCACAAAAATCATCAAAGGGCAAGTTGACAGTTTTATTGTGTCGCAGTAGTGGAACATGGGGTTCCCCTAGCTCTGCCCAAGTGGGTCCACCGCCTGTGGGCCCAGCACCAAGACGAGCAAGACTGAGACTCGACGCAAGGCTTGGCGGGCGCACCCTCGCCACGAGATACCCTTCGGGTATGCAGGACCCCCGGGTCCCCTGCACCCCGGAAGGGACTGAAGACCCCGAGAGCGCGAGTCCCCGACAGGGCCGAGCTCCCTCTCGGGTACAAGGCCGTACGAGGAGAAGATAAGGTTTCCACCACCTTCCAGAAGACGGTAGAAGACCCCAGAAGGCTTGGGAAGCAAGGCGCGGCCAGGGGACACCACCTACCCACTGTCAGGCCCTGTCCGCGGCTTTCCCCAAAGTTGGCAGAGATCCCACCAACCCGGCGACGGGTACTTGGAGGAGAAGAGGCCACGTCGTCGTCTCCACCACGGAGAGGGGTTGCCTCCCGCCAAAACCCCTCACGCTCCTCGCATGACCTATGTGGTATCCCCTTTCCCTATAAAAGGAGGACCAAGGCCATGGCAAAGAGGAGGTCGAACCATTCATCCAAGATAGCTTAGTAGGCAAGCAAGCTCTGGCTGGCTCGCCGTCGACCCAAGGAAGAAGACAACCACCAAGCTAGTCTAGAGAAAGGAAGGGAAGGAAGGTGATCTCCTCAGGGCAAGGATCTGTCCTCCCCCTTCCTCCTAGACGAAGGACCCTACCGGGTACTGAAGGGGATCGCATGCAGAAAACAAAAAATTTCCTAACATCGATAACCTCAAACTAGCCAGAATCTATACTATGCAGATATAGTAGTACGCAGGGGGTTCGGTATACACACCTCTTGTAGACCGAAAAATGGGGATTACGCTCCCGCACAAGCGTTGCTGACGAAGACGCCGTAGCCGACCTCAAGGTCGCGGAGAACTTGGCGCGACGAAGAAGACGATGACGCGGCGATGTCGGTGAAACCGACGACGGCCTCGAGGCCGTGTAGAGGAAGCAGACCTCCAGCACCACTAGCGTGGCACCTCGCAGGGCGTTACACACATACGGTGAAGCCGACGAACTCCGGGCCCGATCCAGGGAAGAGCAGCGGAAGACTGGGACCGGAAGACCAGCAGCGCGGCGGCGTGCGTATGGTGGAGAAAACTTTGTCCTTGGTGCAACTCCAAACTTGGGAGTCACGTGATCCAAGGAGAGAGAGAGAGAGAGAGAGAAAAGGTTGTGTCTTCAAAGGCCAGGGGTACCCATGTATATATAGGAGAAAAGGGGCTGCCAGCCTTGCTGGCCGGGCGGTGTGGGACTAAACTCCCACACCAGCCCCCTCCTTGATGCGCCGGCCTAGGTGGGCCCCATGTGGCCCACCTAGGGCTGGCCGAACTCCCCTCCCTCCTTTGGGGGGGACCTTCCCCCCCTCATGGGCCTCTTTGCCCAAAGAGGCCCATTAAGGGATTTTTGCCTTTAAAAATTCAGGAAAAATTAAAATAAAATATATTTAACTATTAATTACTCTAATTAATATTAAATACATATTACATAATTTATTCCGGCTCCGAAAACTATTTCGTCGCTGCCCGATCTCCATCGGAACTTTCCCGGGACGTTCCCGGTCTCTCTTTTCCTATTTTTCTCTTCCGGTAAAATGTCGACTCCCCTTAAGTGTGTTACCCTAGCGGTTCGATTATCTCACCAGACATGATCGAGACTCCTCTCCGATCAATGACTAATTCGTGGACCGAGGATACCCAGAATTAATCCCTGCGAGATAACGAATACTTTTCCCATCGAACCTGGACGTCCAAGTCTTAAACCTTTTGCCATGCGATACTTAGCGTGTCCGAGACTCGTTCATAGATATCTCCATACCTAGCTTGATCTCGTTACCGACACCGCTAACTTCTACTCGTCCATGATCTTATGTCCTGGTGACCTAGTCACACGCTTGCAAGCTCTTTTGACATAATCTCACCGAGTGGGCCCTAGAGTATCTATCCTGCTATGCGGACTGGCAAATCCCGATCTTGACCCCCCGTCTCAACATACTCCTTTCCGACACCCGAGAGGGACACCTTTATTGTCACACTATATAAGATATGACGTTTGATGCAATCAAAGTGTCTTCCAGGAATAGCAATAAGAGTAGATCTCACGGTCGAAGGCGTAATGACTACGTCCTACAAATATTGGGTATGTCCATCACGTCATTCTCCCAATGACATGACTCCATTGTCAACTGACATAAACGTCACATGATCGGGAAACCTCGATCATCAATTGCCCAATGAACTAGTCAAGTAGAGGCTACTAGGGACCTGGTTGTTTATCTACCACACGTGTATTAATGTTTCCGCTTAATACAGTTATAGCATGGTATAAAACATATAATGAACAATTGAGATATGACGAATAAACTATATTTATTAAGTGCCTCTAGGGCATATCTCCTTCAGTCTCCCACTTGCACTAGAGTAACACTTAATCTAGTTTACAACTTGGTAAAAGCTCAACACCCATAGCAACTTGGTGCATGCTTGCTTCGTGGAAGAGGAATACAGTCAACAGATCTCACACATTGAGATCTGTATGTGCTTTGCAACACTTCTATGTCAACCAGTTTGACATCATCCCGCATCTTACGATGACGGTGAAATATATCTTAGTCGATGGAGTGAGACTCAGTCCAATCACACTTGCTACTTCTGAAGTTGCCATATATTTCTATACCTATTATGTAGATTATGCGACAGTGCATTCATATGCGACTTCGCAAGCTAACCATGTCTTTCTTCAAAACAAAGGCCATCTCCTATATGAGATTTCTAGTCGTATGGGTCAGTGTCATAACTTGCATCATCGTAACCGCTTTACGGCAAGTTGTCTTACCACTCTTACCCTTTACCAGAAAACATATCTTCAGTTCTCACAGACACTGAAGAATATACTTAACGTTTGTTCATTGATCCACACAAGGATCACTCTAGAACCCGTTCTTCAACCAAGAACGTGGGTCACACCAAGTCGAGCTTTCAATCTGATAGAATCTATGTCTGAGGCACAGAGGATGTCGAACATCATTATTCTTTCATCAGCTATCACTGAAAATGTCAAGATAAACTTAATATTTTACCTAGTCATACAAGCAAGAACTCTTTCTTCGCTTGTTCTATTCTGAAACACTTCAGAATCTTAACCTAGGAAAATCTTCCGACCTAATGTTATTAAGCCCCTTCTGATCTATACAATTATAGATCGAATGCCTAATACTCCTAACTTCATTCATAGAAAATTTAATCACTTAAATAATCCTTTATACTTTGCTAGAGGATCTGTATCATTCTCAATATGTCGTTACATATAAAATCAGGAATGACACTTAGCTCCCACTTAAATACGCCATTCGTATATAAGACCAAGGAATTTCTTTTAGCTCCCACTCAAATATGCCATTCA
This sequence comes from Poa annua, assembly GCA_026929855.1. Taxonomy (NCBI): domain Eukaryota; kingdom Viridiplantae; phylum Streptophyta; class Magnoliopsida; order Poales; family Poaceae; genus Poa; species Poa annua. Next base: position 37,857,057 of record CM049433.1, read on the forward strand.
CATATAAGATCAAGAAAAGCTACTTAGCTCCCACTCACTTCTTTGCAAATGCAAGTTTCTTCAACTATTTTGGACAACTCCAAAATCCTTTGATCATATCATCAAAGTGAAGATTCCAGCTCCGATATGCTTGCTTCAGCCCATGAATGGACAGCTGAAGTTTGCATACATGTTTAGCATCCTCAGGATCACCAAACCATTTCATTGTACTAATTACAACTCTTTCTTAATGATACCATTAAGAAACATGGTTTCCTTATCCATCTATCAATTTCTCAATTTGAAATTGTAGTAATTGCTAAACGACCCCGAATAGACTTAGGCTTCGCCACTTGAGACAAAATCTCGTTGTGGTCAACTTTTGAATCTGTCGGAACTGTTTCACGACAAATCGATCCTTATCAGCGTCTATTCTCTCATAAAATTCCATATTCCATTAACAGCCTAGATGCCATCAAGAAGATCTCCCAAGTCATTACCTGGTAATCGTATATGGATTTTATCTCGGATCATATATGACTCATAGCCATTTCTCGGACTTAGGTCTACCATCTCTTCTTCGTAGTTCGTAGGTCTGTCATATTCCATTAATATGACCTTCATAACAAGATTGTCGTACCACACAGTGTGGAACACAACCTCGTACGCCTATGTTTTTAGTATGAGCTCAGAGCATCATGATCTTTATCATCAGCTTCTTTCAAGTTGAGGAGCATGACACCGGAAACACTTTCCGTTGCGCCACTCTGATGTCTGGAGAGGAAGTTCATTAACTTCGTCTTGCTCTACTTCCTTTCCCACTAATACCCTTGGACAAGAAACTATTTCTTTTGCAAGGCATATTCCGGCAACGTTTTTGCCTATGTCGTGAGACATGTACCCAACTAATTCTTTAGGTACGGTACACTATAAAGATTTATCCATTTTAGGTTTGATCACATCAAAACACTAAATTGCTGAAACGACAATCCAGGCTAAAAGTAATGCCATCACTCATATGGTATTGTCTCCATGGATTTAAATGGTTTCCCTATTATCTAACGTGAATGTTATGTTTCTACCATATGACTCTAATGATCACAACAATTCGATAAGAGATTTATTTACCACACACTATCCGATAGGGTGCGATTACGACGTCCTAACATACCATGACACTATGGTATTCCATGCGACGTAATTTGTGGAACTCTTCTCACAAGTCTTCTAATGATATGCCAACATTATAACTCAAATCTTTATTTCCTCGATCTGTATCGCAGGAATTTGATTTTCTTGTTAAATTTATTTTCCTACTTCATTCTGAACTTGTTTGATCGAATCAAAATCTTCAGACCAACATTTCCTAAGTGGATATCCGTATATCTACTCGGAATATTCATGAAGTCTAGGAAACAAAGACTTCCACTATACGTTAAAGTACTTCATTGATTCACATACACCCATATGCATGATTCTCAACAAGTTATACTCAAACGTTCATTGAAGCTTACGAAATAAAGATCTCCACTACACGTTAATTACTTCATTGATCCACATACATCAAAATGCATGATTTATCAATAAGTTATATGCCCGCTTTCCGAAAACGGTGTCTTAGTTATCTTGCAAGTGTCAAAAGATCAAATCTAAGGACTTCTAGATCCATCCGTATGGAGCTTGTTCATTGACTATAACATAGACATGAATTAAACGGTAGTGCCACACGAATGTGGTGTCTTTATTAAGTTTGTATCCTTTGGCGTTAATATTATGAATGTGGGAGCTTCTACCATATAAATTCAAATCGGCTTATGATCATTACTTCATAAATATAGGACAACGATTTTGTCACTAACATATATGAACAATTGTCTTGCTAGAGAAGGCACACTTATAACGATCATACTAACAGGCGATCATAAAAGAATTTATTCAAATGGTAGATCTAGAGGGAGAGTGCCTATGGCCATCACAACATTTTATCTGCCATCATCAACACACATTGTCACCTCATCCTTCCAAGCTACTCAAGCAGTAAATCTGGTTTTCATAAAACATGACTAGTATCAAAAACTTAGTCACTACTGCGAGTACTTGCTTAGGTAAAACATTCATAACGTGTATATCATATATACACCATCATCATTGATGACTTCCCGGCGATCTGTTTCATCTTCTTGATACTTCCAACGCAATCAAGAACCATGAAGGTGAACGATTCCCCTCGCATGACATAGTCTATGACAAAGCATTTGCACCTGGCAACGTCGTCTGTCATCCAGTGATTGAGCTGAGCAAGGCGTCTCAATGTCATCAAATATGACCAATGTCATCGAGTATGACATGTGTCATCAATTATGACTGCCACGTGCTCCTTCAATGCGTGTATTCTCTTCCATCTTGGTTGAGAAGAAAAACAGTCAACATACTGTTAAACTTCATCAACCCAACTTTAGGTGTATCCCGAGTTTAGCGATCATCTCATATGTTCGCGATCTAACAACTCGTACCCACCGTAAATTCTCTATGGGAGAGATCATAGCATACACTGGACTATGATGATATTATCCGCACAAAAACTTGATAATCCAAATTATTCTTTTGTTAGCGGAATCTCCGGGTTTATCTCCTAGCGGGTATTGTATCACAAAGAGCTAATGGTTTAAACAAGGAGTATACTCAAGCTAAAGCATAAAACTATGAAGTTTGGACCCAACCTTTTAAGTTTCTCAATCGCAGGATTGCGCCTAATTTTTCAAAGAAGGCTATTACACTGGTTAATATCTACAAAGGTTTTGCAAAACATAAAGACTTTGTTCATTATAAAATAGGGTTCAAGTTTTAATAAAATAAAACTACTAGAACTCCCACTCAAAACGAGTATCCCTCTCATCGTTTTAGTGATTACACGACCCTAATCCATTATGCAACCCCTCATCGTCAGAGCCGGCAACATAACTTCAAAGGTAGACATCGACATGTCAATCACAACAACTTTGTGACTCATGCTTAACCTTTCGGTCACCTTGTTCCGAGGCCATGTCTGTACATGCTAGGCTCGCCATAATAACCTTCAACGTAAACGTGCGTGCAACATGGCTTACACCCACTGTATGCGAACGACGATATGTCTGACACCCGATCGTCACGGCCTGCCTCATAACGTAGAACTTTCTTGGTGGTGCACGTCGAAGGGAGAACACAAATGGTATTTTGGAGGGATCATCTTATATTACTACCGCCGTGTAACTAATATATACTATATATATTCACACAATATAAGATGCACACAAAACATCAAAATGTAATGCGACGTGATATGGTCCTTGCGCCGATGGTCTCCTTCGCGCCCACAGTTTATAAACAAATTAATAAACCTACCTTGACCATATCACATTGCCCCTGCAAAATAAAGTTAGACGCCTCTACTTTATCTTTTGCATATTTTACGTGGCTTGGGGCTGTCGTAAATAGAACCGCTTCATACCTACGAACCTATGACCACAACAACGATCAAATAATTGCATATTTATTCATCCCTTTCGGGTCCTCCATTGAAAATGCAAAGCCAACTAAAGAGAGAGAGACAGACACCCGCCAGCCACATATACGGAACCAGCCGTATGTCAGTTGTGGAACCAGTCTCGCGTAAGCGTACGCGTAAGGTCGGTCCGGGCCGCTTCATCAACTCGATGCTGTCGGCAGTGCAAGTGCACGCGAGAGGGTAGCAAATAATAAGAACGTTGTCCCCGTGATAAACACGGGTGCAGCTAGCGCACAGCTATATCTACGCATAGATCGGCTCTGATACCACTGTATGGGATCGCATGCAGAAAACAAAAATTTTCCTAACATCGATAACCTCAAACTAGCCAGAATCTATACTATGCAGATATAGTAGTACGCAGGGGGTTCGGTATACACACCTCTTGTAGACCGAAAAACGGGGATTACGCTCCCGCACAAGCGTTGCTGACGAAGACGCCGTAGCCGAACTCAAGGTCGCGGAGAACTTGGCGCGACGAAGAAGACGATGACGCGGCGATGTCGGTGAAACCGACGACGGCCTCGAGGCCGTGTAGAGGAAGCAGACCTCCAGCACCACTAGCGTGGCACCTCGCAGGGCGTTACACACATACGGTGAAGCCGAAGAACTCCGGGCCCGATCCAGGGACGAGCAGCGGAAGACTGGGACCGGAAGACCAGCAGCGCGGCGGCGTGCGTATGGTGGAGAAAACTTTGTCCTTGGCGCAACTCCAAACTTGGGAGTCACGTGATCCAAGGAGAGAGAGAGAGAGAGAGAGAAAAGGTTGTGTCTTCAAAGGCCAGGGGTACCCATGTATATATAGGAGAAAAGGGGCTGCCAGCCTTGCTGGCCGGGCGGTGTGGGACTAAACTCCCACACCAGCCCCCTCCTTGATGCGCCGGCCTAGGTGGGCCCCATGTGGCCCACCTAGGGCTGGCCGAACTCCCCTCCCTCCTTTGGGGGGGACCTTCCCCCCCTCATGGGCCTCTTTGCCCAAAGAGGCCCATTAAGGGATTTTTGCCTTTAAAAATTCAGGAAAAATTAAAATAAAATATATTTAACTATTAATTACTCTAATTAATATTAAATACATATTACATAATTTATTCCGGCTCCGAAAACTATTTCGTCGCTGCCCGATCTCCATCGGAACTTTCCCGGGACGTTCCCGGTCTCTCTTTTCCTATTTTTCTCTTCCGGTAAAATGTCGACTCCCCTTAAGTGTGTTACCCTAGCGGTTCGATTATCTCACCAGACATGATCGAGACTCCTCTCCGATCAATGACTAATTCGTGGACCGAGGATACCCAGAATTAATCCCTGCGAGATAACGAATACTTTTCCCATCGAACCTGGACGTCCAAGTCTTAAACCTTTTGCCATGCGATACTTAGCGTGTCCGAGACTCGTTCATAGATATCTCCATACCTAGCTTGATCTCGTTACCGACACCGCTAACTTCTACTCGTCCATGATCTTATGTCCTGGTGACCTAGTCACACGCTTGCAAGCTCTTTTGACATAATCTCACCGAGTGGGCCCTAGAGTATCTATCCTGCTATGCGGACTGGCAAATCCCGATCTTGACCCCCCGTCTCAACATACTCCTTTCCGACACCCGAGAGGGACACCTTTATTGTCACACTATATAAGATATGACGTTTGATGCAATCAAAGTGTCTTCCAGGAATAGCAATAAGAGTAGATCTCACGGTCGAAGGCGTAATGACTACGTCCTACAAATATTGGGTATGTCCATCACGTCATTCTCCCAATGACATGACTCCATTGTCAACTGACATAAATGTCACATGATCGGGAAACCTCGATCATCAATTGCCCAATGAACTAGTCAAGTAGAGGCTACTAGGGACCTGGTTGTTTATCTACCACACGTGTATTAATGTTTCCGCTTAATACAGTTATAGCATGGTATAAAACATATAATGAACAATTGAGATATGATGAATAAACTATATTTATTAAGTGCCTCTAGGGCATATCTCCTTCAGGTACCTCATCGGGAAACACCATTGTAGCCACACCATGGTCCGATCATCTATCTAGACATGCAGGAGTAGGGCTTTTAGCCTCTGGGTGGCCTGACCTGGGTAGATCGCTGTGTGCTTTCCTTGTTTGTCCACCACGTCGAGATCGGAGAGCGAGTGAGGAACTTGTTCGGCGATCGTCCTCCGGGAGACGTTTTCAGCCTCCTTCGCGCCCCTACCGAATCTACAAAGGGGGTGGCTCGCATCCCCGGTGTCCGTCCTTCGAGACACGGCATATTGTAAATTCTATAGCGAACCATGGGGTTAGACGAGGACAAGTTGCAACTAAGATCCTGCACCACAGACATAGTTCGTTTTGCATATTGGTTAGGTTCACCAACAACAAAATGTTCCAATCCTACATTAGATATTAGAGTTTGAACATCTTGCAAAATCCCTGCAGCACTCATGAATTTTGAGCATGGATAGACGGTGGAGAATACACCCTTTTCACGGTGGACTCCCATGACTTCATGCACCACCAATTCATGTTGGTAGAGGCGATGCACATTCATCTCCATATTCTGAAATTTTTAATAAACATTATAAAAAGTGATTTTGAGACAACTAAATGAAGGGAACTACTATAGGAACTTGCTACAGGCTTAACCATGCATCAAAACTAGTTATTCTAACATAGAACAAGCATTCAAACTGACTTAACATGACACCTACAGCAGCAAAATACTCAAGATATACTCCACTAAAGAAAATTCTACTTGGATAATCGGATGAGTCACATACCGGACAGCAAATGCCCCAAATCTCAGCAGCAAAGATGGGCTGAGCAAGGAGATCGAAAATCCGAGGGCAAGAACAGCAAGAACACGGGTTTGAGCAATGGAAAAGTGTTTGGTCGCGAGAGAGAAAGAATGGGGAGGAAGGAGTAAGTGGAGGGGCCAGGGGGGCCCACACCATGCCACGGCGCGGCCAGCTGCCTGCCGCGCCACCATGTGGTGTGGTGGCCTGGTGGGTCCCCCTGGTCATCCCCAGGTACTCCAAGGTTCCTCTTTGAAAAATAGGACCAGTGGTATAATTTTTATCAATTTTTGAAAACCTTTTAATTTTGAGATTTCCTGGTGTTTTGCAATAATAAATTCAGTGCAGAAAAATTGTTTTTCAAAGCCAAATTCAACTAAAACTTTGCAAACTAAATAGCATTACAGTAGGTAAAACAAGGATGAGGGATAGAATGTCGTTTAGCACCTCCATGCATTTAAAACATACTTGTTAGCAAGGTTGATCAAGTCTTGCCACCAAATAAATTTTATATGACACAAAGGATTTAAACATTATGAGACACTCATGTTACCTTATATTGTATTGATATGGATCCAATCATAATACTTTGATATCCTTCTTTATAATCATATATAGGGCAATCAATACTTCCCACTTTGATTGATCTCAAATTAGTAATTGTATTAACTCCAAATACTTTGTCCACCCTCTTGGGGAAATAATCAGTATACTCTTTGTCATTCACATTGAAAGTTACTTTTCCTTTATTGCATTCAATAACAGCACTTGCAGTATTTAGAAAAGGTCTCCCAAGAATAATAGACATATTATCATCTTCAGGCATTTCAAGCACAACAAAATCAGTTAAAATTAAGCAATTATTAGCCACTTGAACAGGGACATCCTCACAAATGCCAACAGGAACAGCAGTAGATTTATCAGCCATTTGCAAAGATATATCAGTAGTTATCAATTTATCCAAATAAAGTCTCTTGTAAAGAGAGAAAGGCATAACACTAACTCCTGCTCCCAAATCAAATAGAGCAGTTCTAACATAATTATTTTTGATAGAGCAAGGAATGGTGGGTATACCTGGATCTCCCAGCTTCTTTGGAACCTTGACATTGAAAGAATAATTAGCAAGCATAGTAGAAATTTCCTCATTAGGAATTTTCCTTTTGTTAGAAACAATAAGGAGGCAATTTAATAGCATCAGTCAAAGGAAGAACAGAGGTTTCATCCAATCACAAAATTTATTATACAGTTCTTCTTCTTTTGTCTTAAGTTTCTTAGCAGGAAATGGCATTTGTTTCTGGACCCAAGGTTCTCTTTCACTACCATGTTTCTTAGTAATAAAGCCTTCTTTAGTGTACTTTTTAATTTTAGTATGCTTTTCAGGTTCCTCTTCAACTTCTTCTTTATCTGAAGCATCATTCTTATCATTATCATTGTTATCATTATCATTGTTACGTTCATTACCACTTTCAGTTTCAGCATCAGAAATAGATATACTATTAGGATCATTAATAGGTTCAGAGGATTCTACATCAGTTTTATGTTTGTTCTTCTTTTTCTTAGAAGGAGCACTAGTTTCATTAACTCGTTGAGAATCTTGTTCAATTCTTTTAGGATGTCCCTCAGGATATAAAGGATCTCGAGTAGAAATACCTCCTCTAGTTGTTACTTCACAAACATGTTTCTCTTTATCCCTAGAGGCATTTACTAACAAATCTTTTTACACTTTAGTGAGTTGATCAATTTGAGTTTGAACCATATGAAAATGTTTAATAAGCATTTTAGCATCATTAGAGGTTCTATCCACAATATCATCCAATTTACTAATAGCTCGAGAATTTTCTGTTAAATGATTCTCTACCCTCATATTAAATTTACCTTGCTTAACAATAAAATCATCAAATTCATCTAGGCATTGATCAGGAGGTTTAGAGTAAGGAATATCTCTATCATCAAACCTTTGGAGAGAGTGTACCTCAATTATCGATGAGTGGGGAATTGGCTTACATAATACTTCTATAGGTGGTGGTAGATTCTTCACATCTTCAGATTTAATACCCTTCTCTTTAAGAGATTTTTGGATTCCCTCATCACTTCATCATTTAATTCAATAATACCCATCTTCTTCGGTATTTTAATTGATTATGATTATTCACAATTCTTTTTTATGTGCAGATACATACTACCTTGTGGATTATGGTTATCCAAATAGGAAGGGATTCCTACCTCCTTTTAAGACCCACACATACCATATACCAGATTTTCGTCGAGAAGGACGACCAACACAAAGGGAAGAGCTTTTGAACTATCGACACTCATCGCTCGCAATGCTATTGAGCGCGTCTTTGGTATACTGAAAAACAAGTGGCACATCTTAAAGTATATTCCTTCTTACGGGTTGGATACACAGAAAATGATTATCCTTGCTTGCTTAGCACTTCACAATTTTATTAGGGACTCACAGTTGCGTGACAAACAATTTGATCGATGTGATGCGGATGAGAATTACGTCCCTAAGGTCAAGAGGCAGTCAACAACAATAACAATAGTAGTTGATGATATTGCTCCGAGTGGAACAAACACCAATGACATGAAAGCAAGACGTGAACGCATTGCAACCGCAGTGTTCAACGCGAGAAGAAGATGATCGATTTGTGCTAGCTAGTTATGTGTGCCGTCATTGATATGTAGTATGGATAAATCTATATTTATTATGAACCATAATTTATTTGTGTAATGGCTCGAGAGATATGCATTTTGGACAAATCTATATCCTTTTAATTATTTGTTTAGTTTAAAGTTGTGTACTCATGGTATGGTATTCTATATTGATAAATTCATATGTCCTCTGGACTCTGAGAGGGTATTTCAGACAATTGCTTAACTCACAGCTCGAAAGCCAGACAAATAGCTAAACGTTGACACTCAGAAAAGCAGCTTTCCCTGTACAGCAGCTTTCTCTGCACAGCTCCACAGCCAGCCACCCCTAAGAGCATCTCCAGCAGCTCATCTAAATGGACATCTAAAGTAAATATAGATGATGCAGGCTAAAAAAAAGTTCCCAGCAGCTCATCTATCCCGTCATCTATCGATAGATGATCCTCCAACTCTCCTATCCGCCATCCATATGTGGAGGACGCTTGGATGATCATTTAAACACAACTGCTTGCTCTCATTGGTCGGATTCAATTAGGTGCAAAGAAAATTATTCGATGATAGCTACAAGATAATATTAAACTATATGAGAGAATAGATGTTCTAAGTATAGATATTCTACTAGAAAATTGAGAACATCTAAAAGAGAATCTTTTTAAATGATCTTCTATATGAAGATATAGATGACCGAATTTAGATGAGCTGCTGCTGGGATGCTCTAAGTAGTCAAGGCTCGCTACAGACGCACACAGTGGACCCAGGCCGGATCAGCAAGACGGGCTGGTAGCTTCTTGACTCGAGTGGGTCTTGTTCTTTCGGTAGAATGACCCATCTTGTTCTTGCTTACAGGTTCCCCACCGTTGTAGTCCAAAGTCTTTGCCCTTCCCCTCACGCGTTGACCCCAATTTCATCGATCCTGCTCGCGACATTGATGGTAATAATTGGCTTTGCCGTCGACGACGATGGGCGTCTGCACCTCTTCTAGCGCTGCCAGCCCCCCTGACCCCGCTGCCGGCGGTAACGATGCTGCGGGGAATAAGGAGAAGGGGAGGAAGAGCAGCGGCGGCGGCAGGGGGATCGTTGCGTGCGGCAAGCGAACGGACTTCGGTTACGACAAGGACTTCGAGGCGCGGTACGCGCTCGGCAAGCTGCTGGGCCACGGCCAGTTTGGCTACACCTTCGCCGCCGTTGACCGCCACTCTGACGAGCGCGTCGCCGTCAAGCGCATCGACAAGAACAAGGTCCAGCGCTCTAAAGCACATTTCAGCGTGCATATGCTTAAACAGTTGCATATATTGTTTTTGGATCTCGTACACAATTAGTAGCATTCATTTTTTGTGAGATAACATACCACGGCCAATGCAAATTAGTTAAGGAAATTGGATTTGACAATAAGATGCTTACCTGAAGTTAGTGGGGCTGTAGCTGAAGATACCGCGTTTTCTGTATATTGTCAATATTCAGATAGTGTGCTGTTATATTTCTCAATGTGGCGCACAATATGCGGTGAACAAATGCACAAGTCCAGTTCCAGCCATCCGATCCCACCAGTGCGTCCCAGATGCATGGGTGACTACTCCCGCTTACAACATATGTCAATAGTACCTGTAATCTTAAAACCTCCTGGCATCGAATTCGTGCATTTGCTCACCAAATAGGCCTTGTGCGCCTGGTATGTTACTTTTGTTAAATGTAAATAGTATTTACAGATGGTACCACTGTAACAAGTTGAATATTGATTTCCATGTTTCTAAATTGTCCAAGAATGAAAAAATATCTGAGTTGGGTGGTTAGACAATCTCATTGGCATCTAACTAACAACCATAGTTCTAAAAAACAACCCCCACTAGACGTCGTATGTGTGGCACGTAAATCAGCCTAGGTGGGCTAACCGGGCAAAGTGGGCTTGCATTCTAGAACAGGCATCTACAATGAGTTTGTCCCAATCCAGATAAGTAAGTTAAATGAAGTATTCTAACATATTGCGATAGAAAATTATTTGGATAGAGTACAAATGTGCGTGCAACTGATTAGCTGGAATACTGGATAGAGAACTCGGCTAATATATCTTCTGCATAACCAAGTACAAATGAAGTGGATAACTATCTCTTAGTTATAAGGATTCCACACTAACTTCTGCTGTACTGCTGTTGTCCTTGTAGATGGTCCTTCCTGTTGCTGTTGAAGATGTAAAGCGAGAAGTTAAAATACTCAAGGGCTTATATGGGCATGAAAATGTTGTACATTTTTACAATGCATTTGAGGATGATAGTTACGTGTACATTGTTATGGAGTAAGTCTTGGGAAACCTATACAATATTCATAAAATCAGTAAAAATCTCATTTCTCAGTAGCAGGTCTGTTGGGAACATCCATGATCTTAACTTCTGTATGAGCCTCAATCATAGTTGAAATAGAGAAGTTGGCATGTTTAACCAAGGTTCCATAAGTCGGTAAGGAATTCTAAGGCGGTAAGGAATTCTAAGGCGTTC